>OY728155.1:1080451219-1085451219 GCA_963277665.1 Viscum album
GTCTTCTATAGTACCTTCTACAGTACCTAGAAATTATGTCTCCACGTGGTTTTGAACTCGGGTATCTTTGATTCACTTGCCGAGTCCTCACCAACTGGGATGAGGGTCTTGTGAAACTCCTTCATATATGGTATATAAGGGATACATACAAAATTCTTGAATGTTATTACTAAATAAAAAACAATATTCAACTTAGGAACATTTCTCACCTTATTTTACAACTTTAAATCTTCCTTATACTACTATTAAAAATTAACCTGGATAGATGGACTTACACTTAAATGTGATTTAAATGACTTCTACCATTCCTTCATTATTTCAAGGTCTATCCTTTTGAAATCTGGTATTTGGATATTTTTTATCCTCATCACAGACACAATAGAATGATCCTTTCAACTCAAAGCATCTATCAACTTTTCTTCTTTCCAGTGGTAGAAATTTCTTTTCTAATCATAGTCTATAAACAACTCTAAAAATATTATTCTATATATATTCAGATCATTGTGAGTGAATAAATACCAAAAAAATTTATGATCATTAAATATATCACACCATTCTCAATAAATATAATATCTCCATATCTCTAAGGAAAAAAATTACAACAACTAAATTCAAATCATTATTTGGGTTTTTTATCATGAACCTTCAATTATAATTACTCCTAATCTATCACATTATCATCATGAATCCTGATGTATCCCATACCCTTATTCAATAAAACAATATAGATCAAAAACTTTATCCACTATAGTGTGGTGTAAGAAGAGTCTCGCAGACTAACATTCACTTTAGTTCAATGAAATTTTCAACATATTCATCTACCCAAAGGAACATGGATATCTTACTAGTTAACTATTTTAGTGGATTAGAAAATAATGATATATTCTCCACAAAGATCCTGTAATATAACATAAAATAAATAAAACTATGTATCTCAAACTCTATGGATGGTCTAGGCCATTGTTTTATAATTTCCAAATATGATTTATCCGTCAATGCTCCCTTTATTAAAAATATGAGGCCCAAAAATGAAACTTTTATTCCCAAAAATTCACACATGGATAATTTCTAAAATATATTATCCTACATCAAGGTCTTTAAAAAAATCCCAAATAATTTTCATTTTCCTCCATGAACATTGTTTATATAACAATATCCTATATAAATATTATAAAAATGATCTAGGTAATCTATAAAAAATCTATTAATTAAATTCATAAAGATATCCGTGGACTTTTTTAGAACAATTGGAATCACTATAAATTCATATTTTATGGTGAAATCTGTGTGATATGTGTTCAAATTAGAACCATGGGTGATGGTATATAGATCTAAGATCAATTTCGGGAAGATATTGATCTCCCAATAACTCCCTCAAATCTCTTTTTTTAATTTTATGAAAGCCACTTTATGGTTGTGGTAACTGTACATCAAGATTACAAAATTCAAATTTTAGGATTCAAAATTCAAAATTAAAAAAAAACAAGATCCAGAAATTCAAAATAATGTGGTCCTCAAATCCAACCAAATCATCACCTCGAAGGCTGTGAGATCCACTTCATGGACCGAGGACAGGCCTGTCAAGTCGCATCCACATAACCATCACCATCATCACATCACCTAATGCATTATACCTTCACCATCAACCCCTCTCCAAGCACCGTCGTCATGAACTCTGCTGGTCGTCGGCCAGAGAAACTGCCAGCCGTCTTCAACACCAAATGATCTCCTAATAACTGATTTGAAAAAAAATACAGGTAGATGATTCTTATTCTATATTATCATCTTGTTTCTTTCTTGATAATTATTTAAAGTTCACCTTAATCTAATTTTCATTCATAACAAAAATAAATCATACACTCTGAGGTGTTCTAGTTGTAAAAATTAATCCCTCGTCAATAATATCATAATATTAGTTCTTAAATTTCTAAAACTCAATATAGTCCCTTCTATATGTCGTATTTAAAATATATTTAGAACCATATATGATTTATATTGAAATAATGACTTCAAAAATCCAAGATTAAGAAATTCATCTCTAAATACATCAATAAAATTTTATAAAGTATGAATATCTTTAATATTATGATTTTACTAACCCATTTGAGGTATGTACCACTTTTGAATAAGAATCATGACCCATACAATGGATGAAATTATTATTGGATTTTCATATTTATCATCACACCAATAAGATAATCATATGATGGATTTAAATATAAAAATTTAAATCCCTTCCTCGATAATTGATATAGGATTTATATAATGAATTCCAATCTATACCCAAATAATATTGAATTCAACTATTTGGTGATTAATGATATTTTTAGGAAATAAATTCCTATAAATATTCATAAAATAAGAATCATATAAATGATATTAGATCATCATACCATTATAATTTATCAATGCTAATTCAAAACCTAATCAATGAGGATACTAATTATAATTCCTTTTGACTATTCCAGATATACATTAATTAATAAAAATAATCTCAAATATAGTACATCAATATTTATTATTTCCTAATACCACCATATTATCTCCATTCTATCTTCAATCGCGTTGTAAAAAATAAATGGTTAGGGTAAAAAATATGTATCTCTAATTAGAGTGACTAATAATGAAAAACCCTTATAGGTGACGAAATTTTGTAACCCTTTTTCAATATATGATCATGTAAGTTCCTCCTTGGTAATTCGAGTCCATCATCTACTTATAACCTTTATAATAATTCATAACTAAAACAATAATTAAAAAAATATATCGCATGTGAGTGTCAAACCATATGAGTAGTAATTGAATATTCATCATTCACTAGAATTATGATCAAGATTTACTTGAAAAACTATTTTATGTGTTATTAGCCTAAGATTAATCAATGGGAGAATTGTATAAACTAATATCACAATTGGGATGTTTTCTTTGAAAAATACATAACATATTGAATACAAAAACATTTCAATGTTTTTCTATTATTAAACTTATCCCAATGATTTTTACCAATGTTCTCTCATCACAATCTTTAATTATTAAATAAATTTGTCTTATAATACAAACTATAGTGACCCATAATATTCATACATAGGTATTATATATTATTAGATGATAATTCAATATAAATTGAAAATACATGCCCATGGAATTTAATAGTTTACATTCACTGGAGACTATATACACAATATTCTTCTATCATGAATGATCTCAATCATCTACCATAAAAATAATCCAACAAAGTACTCTTAATAATCATAAAATTATAATAACATTCATTCATAACATAGGAAAATAAAACAAGGGGAAGAGTGATCTCAAATTCTTTTTAAGGGTAAAAAAGGGGGATATCAATTATTATATAAATACAACATGAGAATTATATAATGAAAAAGTGATATTAACATTTGAAAATCCATTACCAAAGTATCCTAGATCATATAATAGAGTTTTGGAATAAACCATGGTAATTTATAAGATATTAATAATAAATTAATCAATGAAAAAAAATCAATGAGATCATAACATTGGCATAAAAAATATATTTTTGGCATAGAAATAAGCATCCAACATCATTTCAATAGTAGTTAAGGATCACAGCTAATACAATCACAGTAGATTTGGTTCACAATAAATTTTATAATATCCTTAGTGAATGTTAACTCCCAAGAACAGAAAAGGGGATTCAGTTCACTCTTTATTCCGTCATATTTGTAGTCATGGTTTTTGTGTTACAAAATATTATAAAATAGACACCATATATCATAACTGAATAAAGAGAAACATGTTTCATAAACATTTCAATAATACTTCATACCATAACCCATCGAAAATATATGCAATTCATAAACATCAAATCATCATAAACATAAAATATATAGAGAAAGAATAAGGATGGTATCCTTGGATCATATCCCCAATAAATAATAAGTAACATCAATAGATTTTATCTTAAATAAAATTACCTTTGCAAAATAACTTAGACTATTTCATCTGGAATATACCATTTTCATTTTGGGATAACTTATTTAAAACAAAAAACTTTGGAAAATATTAAGGAAATATCTTTCATTAAAATGTACAATGGGATCTTTTTGTTGAGTCAATTAGGTTTCCTTAGGACTTTTCTATTAATTCATGTTTTAAAAATAAAAAGCACTCTATGTTAAGGCAAATTTCATTTTCCCTAATATTTTTCTTAAGGAGGAAAATTTTCTTCCCCAAGGAAAATTTATCCTTACCTATTTTTCATTGTTCATATTTTTAGTCTCTCTATCTAACTCTTTTTATTCCTAAGTGAAAAATTCAGTTTCACATCTAAAACCTCAAAATTCTATAAATAATTAGATATAGAGTATTCATTTTTCAGGTTCCGAATTCAGATTCTGAATTCTCTAAAATTCAGATTTCGAATTCTCTGAAATTCAAACTCTGAATTCCTTATATTTCAGGTTCTGAATTCTCTGAAATCCAGACTCCAAATTCTATGAAATTCAGACTCTGAATTCTTTAAAATTCAGACTCTGAATTTTCTGAAATTTAGACTCCAAATGCCTTAAAATTCAGGTTCTGAATTCCTTAGAATTTAGACTCCAAATTCCATAGAATTCAGGTTCTGAATTCCTTAGAACTCAGACTCCAAATTCCTTAGAATTCAGACACCAAATTCCTCAGAATTCATACTCCGAGTTCCTCAGAATTCGGACTCCAAATTTCTTATAATTCAGACTCTGAATTCCTTAGAATTCAGACTTTAAAGACTATAGAATTTGGAATCTGCATTCCTTAGAATTTAGACTTTGAATTCTATGGAATTCAGATTTGGAATTCCTTGAAAAACAGAATCTGAATACTCATATAATATAGAATCCAAATGTTCTTAGACTCTAAACTTTATTTTTCTTAGACTTTAAATAATTTAATTTGGTTGAGAAATGATATTTTTCTTGCCCTTGTTACAGTTTCATAATGATGTCGTGCATTTTGTTACTAATTAACCATTGTTTGAGTGACACGTCTAGAGGTCCCTCCAAAATTCAAGGAAAAATATCGCCATTGGAGGAGGGAGACAACTATTAAATATGTGCCTACAAATAGAAGCTCATTTGAATGAGATCATAACATAACACAAACATATTGTTCTACGACTCTAGAGATTACATGCTGTTGAAGTGATTTCTAGAGAAAGAGACTCTCATGATTAGTGCGTATAGAAAATCTTGTTCAGATTTCTTCATGTGACTCCGATTATTGTTCTGTACAATCGATGGATTATAGGGATAGGAAGATAGAGGTGCTTATTACCTTGAAGTTCGTGGGCTTGCGGGGATAGCAAGACAAACTCCAATATTCGTATCGAGGGCTTACCCTGGTGTGGGTAAGACAGAATTTCTCGAAAGTATAAATCAAGGGACCTTTTTCCATGGTTTTTGGATACCCTACTCTTTGGGTTATAAGATTTCACACTGGTTACTTGTATTGTTTCAAGTTTTTTTCACTCCATTTTTATTTTTAAGGAAATTATAATCTTCTTATACTTTCTTGTCTTTGTATACTCTAATTAGGAAGATTCTATATTCTTTAAGGTAGAATCTTTTTCCTTGTAAACTTTTCCCAAGTTTCATTTCTAGAACCATATTTCTAAAATCAAGCAAGTTTGTATAACTAAGAGGTTTTTTGAATTTACCTTGTTTAACATTGCTAAATATTACCATCTTTAAAAGTTACAAAGTAATTTTTTAAAGTATACAATTCACCCCCTCCCCCTATTATATATTGAGCATCTACATCAATATTTTGATCCTACAATTGGTATCAAAGGAGGTCTCTAAAATAATTATATTCACATATAAGTTTTCTTGCTCAAGTTTTTCCTTATTCTATATATTCCTGGGTTAGGATATTTTTATCCTTTTTTACAAACTTTTATTACTAACAAGTTTTTGTGGAAAGATATTTTATTTGACATGGCAGGAATTAATGTTGGTTCAATTGACAATATTAATCATACTAGACCACCTATTTTTTATGGGAATGATTATGAATATTGGAGAGATCGTATGAAGACTTTTTTCATTAACACTAGAGTGGACATATTTTTAATGCTTACTGAAGATTACAAGATTACTGATAAGGAAGTTAGAACTCTTACAAATCAAGAAAAGTCAGAATATCAACTTAACTATAAGGTAACCAATACTTTGTTGTGTTCCATGACCAAGAATATATATAGCCAGATTTCTTCTTGTGAAGTTACAAATTGTATTTGGAAGAAATTTGAGGTAACTCAATTGGGAACTTCCAAAGACATAAAAACTATAAGAGCTATTCTTAGATCTGAATATCATTGTTTTTTATTTCCTTATGGAGAACTAGTGTGTAAGGTACAACAGAGATTTATGACCATTTTTAACAGTTTACAATATATGGGTGAAAAAGGTTTAGATGATGAGGAACTTGTGGACAAGATTATTGACATCATTTCTAATGAGTGGGAATCAAAGAGGACAGGTATTGATGAGAATAGGAAAGTCTTGCATATTACTCTTGATGATCTTTTTGGAACACTTCTTCAACAAGAAACTAGAATGAAAAGAGATGATCATATAAATAAGAAGAATAATGGGAATGGAAGTATTACTTTTAGAACTACCTTTAATCATGTGAAATACAAAACTCCTTAGAGAGTTACAAGATACAAATCTAAGAGGACTGTTATTCAATCTGAATCAAGTGAAAGTGAACATTCTAAGAATGAACTAGATAAACTTGCTCAAAGGATGAACAAGATGGTTGGGAAGAAAGACTTTCATTATATATACAAGAAGAAAGAAAGAAAGGATAAGAAATAATCTAAAGTCACTTGCTATGAATGCAAGAGAGCAGGGAATATAAGTCCAGATTGTCCTATGCTTAAGAGAAAAGACAGAAAGGAAAATCATTTTGAGAGGAATAG
Source organism: Viscum album (assembly GCA_963277665.1). Classification (NCBI taxonomy): domain Eukaryota; kingdom Viridiplantae; phylum Streptophyta; class Magnoliopsida; order Santalales; family Viscaceae; genus Viscum; species Viscum album. Next base: position 1,080,458,169 of record OY728155.1, read on the forward strand.
AAAGAAGTAATACATGGATAAATCTAAGAATGTTTTGAAATACAATGACACCTAGATTTCCAGTGGTGGAGACTCTTCTGAAATATCCTCAGATTACGAATCTTCTGGACAGAAGAATCTTGGTTTACTTGCAGGGTTCCTATTGAGAATCATTGTTTAATGCCTAAGGTACACAATGTTGAATCCATAACCAGTGTATCCTTGAATACAAATTATAGTGATAGTAAATATTATGACTTCGTAGATGAAGAATCTTCTTGTGATGAAGATAATACTTTACCTACCTATGAAGAAGTTTCTAGGATTTCAAAGCTCCTTGGGAATTAAAATTATAAAGTCAAGAAAAATATTGATAAGGAAAATTCTAGGATTTCTATTCTTACTAAGGAAATATCAGATCTCTCTAAAAATAATGATAAGAAAACCCTTGATTTTGAAATTATTTAAAAAAAATCTTGAGGAAGTTAATTTTGAGAAGGATAAAAATTCTAATGATCTAGAAAAAGTAATTTCTAAGAAAAATGTTTTAGAGACTAACTCTAGTGCTAAAACTAATGTTTTTTAGGATAAGCACTTATTTATTAGACTAAAGTCAGAAACATTTTCCATGAGGAGGTGTTTTTCAAACTTTACCTTAGGTAAGGAAAACATTGATAAGATGTATTCTCAAATTCAACCTCTAACGAATAATTCTGGTTTGGTTATACTAGTTCAAAATCGATTTTTAGTAACAATTATTTTCTTCCTGAAAGTGCTTCATTATGCACTAAGTGTCAGTGTGGTGGGAATTGGGTAAAAAATAGTTCCTTAAAAAAATTCATTCTTTAATTTTTCATAAAGATTATTTTTTTATGAAAATGTGGATTCCTAAAATTTTGCTTTCTGAAGTATTCAGATCCAAGAAAGTTTGGGTTTTGAAAGTATAATACTCTTGTTTTCAGGAAATTAAAGATAGTACCAACAGAAATACATCATACATGGATAGTGGATATTCCCGGCACATGACTGGTAACAAAAACTTCTTTGAAAATATTATCAATATGAAAGGAGGAAAAGTAACTTTTGGAGACAATGCTCCAGGGGAAATTATTGGTATTGGTAACATTGTTCTTCTTGGAAAAACAATGATTTCGAATGTTTTATTTGTTAAGGGTCTTAAGTACAGCCTTATTAGAATAATTCAATTATTTGATGAAGGTACCTTATGAATTTTAGGAATGACAAGTGCTTAGTACACAATTCCAAGGAAGAGTTTATTCTTTCTGCCCATAGGCAAGAGAATGTATACACACTAAACTTAGAAGACCTTAGGAGCCAAGATCTACCTTGTATCAGTGCAATAGAAGACCATTTTTGGTTATGTCATAGAATTTTAGGACACTTTAACCTTAGGAACCTATGAAAATCTCTAGGAAAAGACTAGTTAAGGATCTACTACAGCTTAGATTTGATTCTTCTAAAGTTTTTGATCCTTTTCGATATGGAAAGCAACATATATCATGTTTTAAATCAATCGGTGAAGTCTTAACTGCTGATTCATTATAGTTAGTTCATATGGATCATTTTGTTCCAACACAAACTAGAAGCATTGGAGGAAAATATTATGTATTTTTCTTAGTTGATGATTACACTAGATTTACATGGGTCTATTTTCTTGCAAAAAAATCTGAAACTTTTTCTTATTTTAAAAGTTTTAGAGCCCAAGTTAAAAATGAGAAAAACATTCCTTTGATAACTATCCATAGTGATCATGGAGGAGAATTTCAAAATTCTGATTTTGAAACCTTTTGTAGTAGAAAATGAATTACTCATAACTTCTCAGCACCTAGAACTCCTCTACAAAATGGTGTTATTGAAAGAAGAAATAGAATTATTCAAGAGATAATAAGAACCATGTTGAGTGAATATTCAATATCCAAACATTTTTGGGCTGAATCTGTAAGTACTGCTTGTTATACTATAAATTGTGTTTCTATTAGACCTTTTCTTAATAAAACTCTTTATGAGTTATGGAATGGAAGAAAACCTATACTTTCCTACTTCAAGGTTTTTGGTTGTAAGGTATTCATTCTAAATATTAAATATAATTTACACAAATTCACACCAAAATATGATGAGGGAATTTTCTTAGGCTAATACAAAACCTCTAAGTCCTATAGTGTTTTTAATAAAAATACTTGTACTGTTGAAGAAAGAGTACATGTTAAATTCAATGAAATTTGTCCTTTTTTTTAAAAAAACCTCAAACTACATCTTCGGATATGTTTTCAAAACCCGATTATCAACCCTTGATTGAAGATCCTTCTGATAATGAAAATTTTCAAGAAAATGTTTCTAAATTATTCACCCAAGATGATTTCCTACCCTATGTTGATTAACATGTTTTACAAAAACCAAATCAGTTTTTTATGAAGAATCATCCCAGTGATAGTATCATTGGTGATGTAAATCAACCTGTAAGGACTAGAAGTTCCTTAATAAATGAAGTAGAACATCTAGCATTCCTTTCCCAATTAGAACCAAAAAATAAATGATAAATCATTAGGTGATGATGACTGGATAATATCTACACAGGATGAGCTAAATGAATTCGAAAGGAAAAAAGTTTGGACCTTGGTTGAAAGACCTAAGGAAACTCCTATGATTGGAGTAAAATGGGTCTTTAGAAATAATTGTGATGAAAATGTAATCATAGTAATAAATAAAGATAGATTGGTTGCTAGAGGATATAATCAACGAGGAGTAATAGACTATGAAGAAACCTATGCTTCAGTAGCAAGACTTGAATCTATTCGTATTTTACTTTCCTTTGCTGCAATATTCAATTTCAAACTTTTTCCAATGGATGTTAAATGTGTTTTCCTTAATGGTTTTGTTCAAAAAGAAGTTTTTTTTTGAACAACCTTCTGGTATGGAAGATACAAAACATCCTGAACATGATTTTAAACTTACCAAAGCTTTTTATGGACTCAATAAAGCCCCTAGATCCTGGTATGATAGACTTACTGAATTTTTGCTTCAAAATAATTATATTAAGGGAAATGTTGATCCAACCATTTTTATAAATAAAGATAAGAAAAATTTTTTGATTGTTCAAATTAATGTGGATGACATTATATTTGGTTCGACTCAGCAATCTTTAAGTGATTCCTTGGCAAATCTAATAAAATATAGTTCGAAAAGAGTATTATGGGTGAGTTAACATTTTTCCTTGGTTTTCAAATTTATCAAAACCCAGAAGGGATCTATATATCCCAATATAAGTATATCAAAGATCTTCTTAAAAATTATGGATATTACAAAACTAAGAGTATAAGTACTCCTATTGGTACCTCAAATTCAATTGATCTTGATGAAGCATGGAAACCAGTAGATCAAACATCTTTTAGTGGTATGATAGGAATTATACTTTACTTGACAGCTAGTCATCCAGACTTAATGTTTTCAGTATGCTTATGTACAATATATCAATCCAATCCTATGGAATCTCATTAAAAGGCAGTGAAAAGGATTTTTCACTACTTAAAGTGAACCATGGATCTAGGACTCCTTTATACTTCTAGAAATGATTTTTTTTAACAAGTTTTTCGGATGCTGAATTTTGTGGATGTAAAATGGATAGGAAAAGTAAATCTGGAACTAGTAATATCTTAGGAGATTCGTTAATTTATTGATCATTCAAAAAGCAACACTCAGTAGAAATTTCCACTGCTGAAGTTGAATATTTAGTAGCTAGAAGTTGTTGTGCTCATATGTTGTGGATGAAAAACACACTCACAGAATATGGTATGAATTTTACCAAAACACAAATATTGTGTGATAATACTAGTTCCATTGCCTTAATCAAAAACCCTGAAAATCACTCTCGTGAAAAACACATAGATATTAGGCATCACTTTCTGAGGGACCACACACAAAAAGGAGATATCATTCTTCAATTTATCTGAATGCAAGATCAATTTGCTGATATTTTCAAAAAATATTTACATCCAATAGATTTTAATACATTAAAAAGAAGTTAGTAATGATAATCGTAAGTTAATCTTCCATATTAACTTCTTGATGGAACCTATCTCCTTATATTAAGAAACTCTTTTTCATCGGGGGAGTACATATTCTTATTAGTCAGAATGAAAATTTTTTGTAATGAATGTTTTTCGTAATGAAAATTTTTCATTATAAAAATTTTTCCTAATGGAAATTTTTTCGTTATAGAAATATTTCATAGTAGTAAATTTTCGTAGTTTAAAATTTTTGTAGTCTAAAATTTTTCGTAGTCCAAAGTTTTCGTAGTTAAATTTTTTCATAGTTAAATTTTTTATAGTCAAAATTTTTGTTGTTTAAAATTATCGTATCCAAATATTCTTCAAGAAGAATTTTCCTCATTATGAATAATTTCATTAAGAAATCCAAAAGGTATGATTTATTTCCCTAAGTTTTCTTAATTAATCTTTTTACTTGTTAGTATTTTATTTTGTTTTAAGCAAAATTATTCGTATTCATTTTTAATTTTTCTTAAATCAGATTGTTTTTCTAAAAACCTCAAAATATCGGATTGGACCAAATTTTCTTTTAGCGTCGATTTTTTCAACCGTCAGATCTGATCAGAAAGTGTTCATCCGTCAGATCAATCTGGGAAGCTGAACTATCACTTTGTTTACCTATATAAAGGACCCTCCGATGGTTGTACCACATAGAAACTCAAGCTCTTGCTGGCTAAAGCTCTTCCCTTCCTACTTAAGGTTGTTCTGGATCTTCAAGGTTTCCTCAGTTCTGAATGTCTTCTGAAGCTTCATCTCAGAAAGAAAAGTCTTCTGTAAGGAAATTTCTAAGTGTAAGATTTACAGAGAAAGGTTGGTTCATCCAAATTTATTTGCTAATTATGATTCCATTATCTCTAAGAATATCAAGTTGAATAGGTGGGAGAGTGTTTTCATTTCGAAACTGAAAGAATAAGATTCGGTGTATCCGGTGTTGCTTATTAAATTCTATGAGACAGTTAGCTTTTTCAATGAAGGAGAAAGAGATAAATTTGCATTCAAGAGCTATGGAAAGATGTATTCACTTTCTTATAAAATGGAAGTCATTCTGATTGGTATTCCTTATGAAGGGGAAGATAAGGTTTGTACTCACAAACTACCTAATGTATCAGGTTCCTTTGATAAGGAAAAATCTCTTTCTTGACTTGATTTTCAGAGGTCAACACTCTGAAGATAGTACATCTATCTACAAACATTCGGATTCTTGAATTGTGGGTTCAAGTGTTTGTCATACCAAGAAAAGAAGATAAGGATACTCTAAAGAACAGTGATATGTATATATTGTATTTCGTGGTGAACCTCAGAAAGATTAACCTGGTCAAGTATATCTTGGTTACGATTCAAAATATCGAGAATGGGAATTTGAAGTCTCAAATTATAATTTACCTGGCCATTCTCTCCAAATTAATTTTTCTTTTTCTTCAATCCTTAATTATTTCATGTAGTTCCAAGCAGAGGAACTCTAAGGTGATGCTGATAAGTGATTATATACTTCGGAGAATGAATATTGGATTTAATAGTCAATCTGGAGAATTTTATGATCTATCCTAAAAGGAAGTTGAAGCCTTAACAAAGAAACAAGAAGCAGCTAAGACATCTAAGAAGGGTGGAAGGAATAGGAAAGCCAAGGAGCTAGAAGAGAAAGAAAAAACCCGGGTGGCTAATGAAAGTCTGCCAGCACCATTAAAGACTAAGAAGTAAAAGAAGTATACTAATAAAGTGGCTGAAAAGTGGAGGGAAGATAAGAAGAATAAGAAAGCAGGGGAGCCTACTTTTTGATTGGATCCTGTTAAGGCAAAGGCTTTGAAAAAAAAAGGTTGTTGAAGATCTTAAGAAGCAGTAGAAAGAGAAGAAGCAGAAGAAGAAGAAGAAGATGTCAGAAACTGAGATAGTCCAATCCCTTCTCAAGGAAACCAAGAAAGATTCTGAACAAGTTCATGTACCAGAATCATCTCTTTATGAATCACTTCCGGAGACTCTGGGAAAGAAGTTTTTAATTCCAGAAAAACATCAAGAATAATTAGTTGAAGAAGAAGAAGTAGTAGTAGTGGAAGAAGAAGAAGAATAAGGTTGTGGTCACACCGAAGATGTGTTAAAGCGGGTAGAGGAATATCATTAGAAGGAATTCCCTTCTGAGAAATTATCATTCCAAACCTCTCAAGCTGAATCTTCAATGATTACTACTAATGGGAAGGATGAAGAGAAGGTTGAAGATGAAGTAAATAAACTATCTGGGGAAGAAATCATCAATAAATATTTCATTCTCCCATAGGATGTTGAGGCGGGAGTTGAGAAGGAAGAAGTTTATGAAGAAAAAAAATTCAGCTATCAGATAGTGAACATGAATCTCCTAATCAATAGGAAGTCATTGCGAAGGGTGAAAAGGGAAAACAGGTGGTTGTGGATACACCTATAAAATCTTTGGTAAAGAATAAAGAAGTTTTTGGTTCATTAAAGAGGAAGGCCATTGAATTATAAAAGGAATCCTCACTAACCAAAGTCTCATATTCAGAATCATCCTCCCTTGGACATGACTTTGTAGTTAAGTCTTTGAAAAATATTGTTGGGACTATTCCAATATTTCCCAGTATAGACTTGATATTCCATATTCTTCATCATTCATTAAATCAAAAATCGGATTCAGTATCCATGGTGATCGATAAGTGTGTCAAACTCAAGGCAGACTTCAAGACTTTTCTTATTAGTTATGAAGCTCTTAATAGATCATGAAAAAATATGACAAGCTGGTCAAGGAAGACACTAGAAGATATGATAATCTTTGATGAATTTCAAGATAGTGTAAAAAATTCTTTTGACACCAAAGATGTAAAGATCAAAGATCTCATTAATAGTTTTGAGGAAAAGCTATCTCTTGAACAGACTTCTCGGAAGCAAGAAGTTAAAGATCTGAATGGGAAATTGAATTCAGTTGCTCAAAGTTGGAAGAGAGAAAGGTATCTCAGAATTGAGATTGAAGAGAATATTTCTAAGCAAGAAGAATTTCTCAAGGCCCAATTAGAATCTCTTAAGGCTCAGGAAGAGAAAATTAAATCCTTAGAGAAGAAAACAGAAGATCAAGATCAGTTACTCAAGCGTGCAGAAGATGATCACAAGGAGCTCAAGAAGTTGAAAACCATAGTGAAGAAGCTGATGTCGAAGGATAAGTAAGGATAATATTTTCCAAATTCGATCGTTTGTTGTATTTTCATGTTGTACACATTCTTTCAATCATAATGATATTTTAGTTGCTCTTCATTTTTCTTGGTTATTTAGTACTAATATTTTAGGTACTATATTTCCTTTCCATTCCCAATATTTCTTTTTGAAAATATCAAGGGGGGGAAAGGAATGTCAAAAAAGAATACTTAGTAATGAATAAATTCCCTTAAGTAAGGGGGAGTTCATCTAAGGGGGAGTTTTCATCATGAAGATTTTTGTAGGCAAGAAAATGAAAATTTTCATTCAGGAAACTCAGAATACGATCCTTAGTATTTCTGAAGCCTAAGGGGAGTTAGTCATGTTCACATTGATCCATAAGTAGAGAGATATAATTTTATATTTACAAGACCATTAATTTTCTAAGTCCTTATATTCCTTTTCCTAAGGATGTTTGTGTTATCCAAAAAGGGTGAGATAGTTTATTCAATAAAGTTTCCTTATGACTTTTCCATTCCTTCATGTTTTGAAAATTACAAACGCTCTATGTTAAGGTAAATTTCATTTTCCCTAAGATTTTTCTTAATGAGGAGAATTTTAATTCCCCAAGAAATATTTATCTTTAAATATTTTTCATTGTTCATATTTTTAGTCTGTCTATCTAACTCTTTTTATTACAAAGTAGAAAATTCGGTTTCACATATAAAACCTTAGAATTCTATAAATACTTAGATATAGAGTATTCTGTTTTCAGATTCTGAATTCAGATTCTGAAATCTCTAAAATTTAGACTCTGAATTATATAAAATTCAGACTTTGAATTTCTCACAATTCAGGTTCTGAATTCTCTAAAATCTAGAATCTTAATTCTCTGAAATTCAGACTCTGAATTATCTAAAATTTAGACTCTGAATCCTTTGAAATTCAGAGTTTGAATTATCTGAAATTAAGACTTTGAATTTCTTAGAATTCAGGTTCTGAATTCCTTTGAAATCATACTCTGAATTTCTTAGAATTCAGGTTCTTAATTTCTTATAATTCATACTCTTAATTCCTTATAATTCAGACATCGAATTCCTTAGAATTCAGACTCCGAATTCCTCAAAATTAGGACTCCAAATTCCTCAGAATTCAGACACTGAATTCCTTAGAATTTAGACTCCAAATTCCTCGGAATTCAGACTCTGAAATCTAAAAAATTATGATTCCAAATTCCTTAAAAAACAGAATTCGAATATCCATATAATATAGAATCAGAATCTTCTTAGACTCCGAACATTATTTTCCTTAGAATTCGAAAAATTGAATTTGGTTGAGCAACCTTATTTTTCTTACCCTTTTTATAGTTACAAAATGATTTCGTGCATTCTATTACTAACTAACCATTGTTTCAGTGACATGTGTACATGTCGCTCTGAAATTCAAGGAAAAAATAACCATTGGATGAGGGAGACGGCCGTTGAAGATGTTCCTATAAATAGGAGCTCATTTGAACAAGCTCATAACATAACATAAACATATTGTTCTATAACTCTAAATATTACATGTTGTAGAAGGGATTTCTAGAGAGAGAGACTCTCATGCTGAGTGCGTACTGAACATATTGTTCAGATTGCTTTGTGTGAATCCGATTATTTTTGTGTACAATCGAGGGCTTCTGGGGATAGGAAGATAGAGGTGTTGACTACCTTGAAGTTCGAGGTCTTGTAGGGATAGCAAGACGGACTCCGATATTCGTATCGAGGGCATACCCTGGTGTGGGTAAGACAGAACTTCTTGAAAGTACAAATCAAGGGACCTTTATCCAAGGTTGTTGGATACCCAATTATTTGTGATAAAATATTGTAAACTTGTTACTTGTATTGTTTCAAGTTTTTTTTCTTCTATATTTCGATTTATAATGAAAATATAATCTTCTTATACTATCTTGTATTTGTATACTCGGATTAGTAAGATTCTATATGCTTTAAGGTATAATCTTTTTCCTTGTAAACTTTTCCTAAGTTTCATTTTTGGAAATATATTTCCGAAATCATGAAAGTTTGTAGAACTAAGAGGTTTTTTAAATTAACTTGTTTAATGATGTTAAAAATTACCATATTTAAAAGTTCCAAAGGAATTTTTTAAAGTATATAATTAACCCCCCCCCCCCCTCTGGTATATTGAGCATCTAAATCATCATTTCGATCCTAAACTTTTAAATTAATCCCTAAAGAATTGATTTATCGTGATAGTGGGAAATTCCTTTCAATCTGTTTATGTTAAAAATATACACCATTACCATTTCTTTAAATAATATATGGTACATCATCTTGAACATGGAAATAATATTCTATTTAAAATATTTTATGGAAATTAAAACATGGTAATAAATAAAATAAATTAATGATTGGTGGATAGTAAAAACATTCTTGAATATATTTTTAGACAACATGAACATAGAAGAAAAAATAATTCTGATCTGGGAGATAAGTTATTTTTCAAGAAAATTATATGTAGCTATATTAAATGCATAAAAATTGGAAAATAAATTGAAAAAATATAATATATATAAATAATTATACTATAAGAAAATTAATTTAATTCATGATTTTTATATCATGAAATTTAATCCTTATAAAATTAATTATAAAAATTCCTGATAAACATTGAGCTTGTAACATAATTCCAACCCCTATTTAGTAATATCTAAATTAGAACATCATAAAATAAATAAAATTTGATAGATGCATATATCACCATAATTATGATAATAATATTGAGAAAATATATTCAGGGTAACTATATACTATACATAAAACAAAAAATTGGTGAAAATGGCATGTGACTCCATGAAATAAAACTGAGATTAAAATCTATTACCATGAGTTTGATTTTCTTGGTAATATCTTTTATCCTCATTTATCATAAATAAATAAAATATAACTATATACAAGAGTAATTTATGTACTTATAATATCATATTTTACCCTCTTATATCATTTTAGCACCCATTTATTAATAATTCCTTATTAAAGTTTTCATTTTGGCATCTTTACTTTTTCGTTTTTCATGGGAATTTTATTTCATTGGTTCTGCTATTTCTAAATTAATCATGATTTAGACACATAAATTCTTTTAAAAATGATAAAAATATAACATATATTCAGTATATATATATTTATATTCATCTGTAAATGGATACATATTGATAAATTAATAACATCGTCCATGTAGTTAGTGGTTCATAGGTATAGATGCACACTCTTTTCAATGATCATAGAATTAAATGAACTAATAAAAAATAATAATTGTCCTTAAAATAATTTTTATTATATATTATATACCATATATATTCAATAAATATTTAATTATTACTATATATATAAATCAAACCAAAAAATTGCATCACTTTATAGAGGTATAGTCCACACGTACGCATCAGTGATGCTATAATTTTCAGATATATGTTAGGATAATATGGTATGATGATATATTATACTTCAAACATCCAAAATATATAATATATATCATATATAATCTTGATAAAAATCATAATAACCATCTATTAATGATGATGAGGTAAAAGTAATTATATCGCTATATTGTGGTATTAGTCTACACATACTCACGAGTGATACTTTGCCTACCCATTTGATAAAAAATAGGGTGAAAATTTTAGATTCATAACCATATTAACATTTTAGTTTATTATTTATATTGATTATATTATATAACAATGAATATTACAAACATTGATGAGGTAGAATGAGAAATAAATTGAAAGAAGTCTATTAGGATGATTACATTTTCTTTAGTATGCCTCCTTTATAATCTTTTTAAGGACCCTTGGAATGTTTTTATAAGAATTAAAAATCCTCTATTTAATGGTAATAGAAGTTTTAGAATATATTTTTTGGGTAATGGTTGAAATAAATAGATCAAATCGGTGTATGATGTGAAATAATGGATTCCCATTTATAAGTGATAGATATGAATCACATAGAAATCCATAAAATTTAGAAATTTAATAAATTCATTCTCAAGAAAAATGATTCTAATTTGAATTTTTTCGATCTTGGAATGGTATGGGGAAAATATATCTATAAAATAAGTTGTATACATGTCTAATTTGAAATATTCACCCCAGAAAACCCATGGTAACTTTAATTGGGGTAATAAATTTATATATTTTTTTAATATTCAATATGAACAACAAATAATGTTCCATCATTCAAAAATGTGGAAATTATTATTTTAGATATATAATTCATTTCATGAAAATCGAAAAATATAATTAGAATAATATAATTTAAATTTAATCCCACAAAACATGAAGAAAATAAAATTTCTCCCAAAAATGATTTCATAATTTAAAAAATGTTTTTAAAAAAATAGAAAATAAAATTTATTATAATTACATTAGTTGGATTATTCCTAATATAAATAAATTCTTTTCATTTAAAACCATTTTAAAACAAAGTGAAACTATTTATATGGTTGAAAAAAAAATTCCATAAAAGTTGATATTTTTGAATATTCCATGAAAAGTCAATGTTTCATTAAAAAACATTTACAAAAAACTCGATGTGAGATAGTTTTTATATATTAATTTGATAAATTAAGTTCATTTGTTGAAATAAATTTTCTTAACGTTTTAACAATTTCTGATAATATATTCTCACCAAAAAAAATAAAACCATTTTGAGGGAAAATTTATTACTGTATCATATCAAGACATTAATATCAAATGGGTATGTATTTATCTATTCATTTTATTTATATAAAAACAATTTTATATAATTTTAAAAATATAGTAATTCTTATTAAAATGGCTAATTTAATGTCCAGTTTATAAGGTTATACTATATTATAGTTCATTTACACTCTGGGTAGTTTCTATTTGTCACGACCCGTCCTCGGGGCCCGTGCCGTGACTACCTCAAGCCTGCCTTCCACAGGCCAGGGGCTGGCGACTAGCACCAAAGGAATAAATCCTGATAACTAGGAAGGCATTGCCTTTATAAAAGTAAACAAAACACCACAGAGTACAAGCGGAAGTAAAACACTAAGTACAAAGAGAAGTAATGAAAAGTAAATGGGCCAGAATACAAACCCAACTGAAAGTACAACTACAACTGAACAAATGTAAAACAGAAAAGGACAACAGCTGGAAGAACGGAAGCAGCACCTGGGACGTCCTCCTCGGATCCTACCTGAAGGGTAGGTACAGATGGCGCAGCTCCTGGATCGTCCACCACGGATCCTACCTGAAGGGTAGGTACAAATAGCCTCTACAACGCTCTCGCCTGTCAACCTCCTCCGAGTGTCATCTCACTGTGAAGTCCAACTCCGGATACTGACTTGTCGTGTAGTCCACCTCTGAGTACCATCCAGTCCTCGAACACTTGGCCTCCATCAGCACTGTCCATCGTTTTCAACCAACACAACGAGGTGCGGGCATAGCCCGTGCAGGGGTGAGTATAACGATACTAAGTAGGGACCCCGAGACCCTCAAGGTCTCACTAAAACCAACAAGGATAACCACAATGAAGATCTAAACAGATAACCTCTACTTAGGTATAAGCCCATACATATACCTAAGTTATCAAGTAACCCATCTCAATCATTAGAAAACACAAAGATTATGAAATCAACGGATAACCACTACCCAGGTATATGCCCATACATATACCTAAGATATCAAGTGACCCATCTCAATCATGAGGCAAACACAAGGTCATAGACTCAGCTCAAACCAGGATTTTCATTATCGAAACCGTAACTGCGGAAGAGCCCCGTCTCTGGAGTGTACAGTGGTCCTGTCACGACTCTGAGGTACTGCTCACTAATCCAAGTCTCTGAGGTACTCCTCCTGTCGAGTACCGTGGGTCTGCTGCCAAATACTGGGCACTCCATCCGCTGTGGGTCTGCCTCCAAATATCGGGCGCTCCCCCTAATAGCCTACAGAGGTACCCCTCCGGTCGAGTACCGCGGGTCTGCTGCCAACTACCAGTCGCTTCATCCATCGTGGGTCTGCCGCCAAATACCGGGCGCTCCGTCCACTGGGCTAGTCGACTCACTCCAAGTCGAGTCGGTCAAGCAGTCGTCAGGTTTCAGTCGTCTACACGGTCTCCGTACTCCACATGCTCGTCTCTGGGAGGGTCCGCTCCATGGGCTACAGGTCGATATTCCAAGTATCTCAAAGTCCCACGAAGAAGTATCTCAATGAACCGCCTCTTCATAGGGGTCTCAACGCAATATACGGCGTGTCAATCGGACGCTCGTTCTGTGAGTTATTAGTCTTTTCGTCCCCGAGGCCCGGTTGGTTTCGTGAGCGAACCAACCTGGCCGTTTTCTCAACTGTACCACGAACTCTCATAGGGTATACTCATAGGGACCGTTTCTCAACGTGATCACCAACGTCGTTGACGGTTCGTCAAACGGACGTCCGGTCTGAAAGATGTCAGCCTTTCCGTTCCATGGGCCCGGTTGGATTTCGGGTACGATCCAACCCGGCCACTATCCAACAGCAACCAAAACTCAGGCGAAGTATGCCAAAAGTTCCGTCTCATCAAGAGGTATTCAACGAGACAGACAACGCGTCAATCAGACGCCCGGTCTGTGAGTTATTGGCTTTTTCGTTCTAGGGGCCCGGTTGGTTTCGTGAGCGAACCAACTCGACCGCACTCCGACGACATCCAAACCTCAAGCGGAGTAAGCCAAAAGATCCGTCTCACTTAGAGGAATCCAACAAAGTCGACGGCACGTCAATTGGATGTCCGGAGCTGAAGTTATGAGTGTTTCCGCTCTGAGGGCCCGGTTGGTTTTGTGTACGAACCAACTTGGCTGAACCCAAAGTATTCCAAAACCTAGAGTTCGATATACCGAAACGACTATCTCGTTCCAAGGATCGCTACGCAACTGACGGTGCGTCGATCGGAGGTCCGTAGTCCACGTTATTGGAAAAAGACCGAAGATGGGCCGAAAACGGGGGTTTCGGGCACGGACCGACCAGGCCTGAGACCCCCTGGTCAACCAAAACCGGGTCGGCCCGGCCTGGCGCGGCCCGGTGACCCGGCGCGCTGGCGCGCGGCGCCATCTGGCTCGGCCAAACGGTCGAGCCGTTCCGGCTCGCGGGGGGGGGGGGGGGGGGGGGCGCTGCCCCCCCCGGTTTCCCTGTAACCGCGGCCCCATTAATGGGGCCGCTTGCTTGGTCGGCCGGGGGAATTGAATCCCCAGTTTTCCCTTTGTCCGGTCGGCCCACACCGGCCGGCCGGTTCTGCCAACAAGGACCGGCAACGGCCAGTCCTTCCTCCTTCGCCGACACCGGCGGCCCGGAACCGGCCTCCTGTCACCCTGCTCAGCCGCCGCTCGGAACCAACCACGGCCTGGTTCGTCCGGCATGGTGCGATGGCACCACGCCCCTCCGCCGCGGCCCCGCTCTGGCCATGGTATTTTCGGGTTTCACCGATGCGGTGCAACGGCATCGCGTCCTTGTAAGATTTCGCAGCGCGGCGCGACGGCGCCGCGCATTTCTTGTCGCACGATCCCGCGCGGTGCGACGGCACCGTGCCACTCCCATTTCAAACCACAAAAAAATCCAACATGGAAAAAGGAGGTGGGTCAGTCGTCTTTGTGTGGTCCGGCTCCCTCTCGTTAAACGATAGCAGTTGGACATATTCATGAAGAATAAAAAATAAGGGAGTAATCTCGAACAAAATAAAATAAATCCCCTACCTCGAGCGTAGCTTGAACGGAGGTTCGTCGAACGAGGATTCATCGCGGAAGAACCATCGCAGAAAGAGATGTCGCGGAAGAAGACGTCGCGGAAGAAGACGTCATGGAAGAACTGTCGTAGTATACGGCGTCGCGTAGTCGGTCTCCGAGGACTCGGCGTTCTTCGTCGGAGATCGATGCCTTCTTCGCATTCTTCGTCGAAGTCGAAGAAGATCTTAAAGTCCTTAGCCTTTTCTCCCAAAAACTCCACCACAAGGTTGCAACCCCAAATAAAATAAGCCCAAGTCTTATTTTATTAACACAAGATAAGTATTTGAATTTCAAAGGTTTGAATTAATTCCACTTAATTAATTCAAGCCAAGTTGTCATCATTAAAGGTAAGTTGAGGGAGTTAGGAATTTGTAGGGGTGGGGTTCTTGTGGGCCCCACCACCCTCATAACCTCCCTTGGGAAGTTGGGTAGTTACCCAACTTCCACCCAAGCCTTAAACCACTTTAAGAAAAATAAAAATTGTAGAGTATTAATAAATTAAACTTCCACAATTTTTATCATCTACTCTCATGATAACGCAACTCCGGAACAGGTGTTCCTAAGAAATTATCGGCACTGCGGTTCCATTGGTGCCCTCGGAATTCGATTCTGAGCACCGGTTCAAAAGTTATAAATTCCCGCTCGTTCGTTCCCTGAACGTACCCGAGCTAAACTTCGGATAGAAATTCCGGGCACACTGGGCCTTGGAATCATGTGCCGTCCTGCGTTCTTGTAAAATCCCAAAGAAAATTAAGAAAAAAATTTCCTTGAAATTTCCGGGTCTTTACATTACTCCCACCTCAGGGATTTACGTCCCCGTAAAGCTTCAACACAAACTAGGGATACAAAAGTGGTACTGAGCACACATTTGAGCCTCCTGCTCTCATGTGCTCATCTGGAGGTTCGCATACTGCCAGTGAAAGCGTACCCAAGGAATCACCCATTCTCATAGGATCCGCTCCTGTCGATCCTCGATTCCCACTGGAACCTCCGTGAAAGTCACCCCATCGCCAAAGTCCAGCTCCCCATGGTCGATGATATGTGAAGGGTCGAGCACGTATCTCCTCTGTTGAGATACGTGGAAGTCATCGTGCACCTGGTGCAACTGAGGTGGATTCGTCAAGCGGTAAACCACTTCGCCTACCCAGCTGAGGACCTAAGAAGGTCCACTGAACCTGCGGAATAACTTGTCTTCTTGGCCACATCTCTGTAAACCTCGTCGAGGTGAAACCCATATAAGGACGTGATCGTCATCCTCGAACTCTAGAGGCCTCCAAATCATGTCAGCATAAGGCTTCTTTCGGCCCTGTGTTGTCCTCATCCGCTCTTGGATGACCTAGACCTTCTCTAGTCTCACAAGAGCTACTATGATTTCTTCTTTTCCGATAAGAGAAATCTGGTCTCATCCCCTTGATGAACCACATTCATTGCCTAATATAGTCAATCCTAACATGAATGATGCTTTCATGCCATGGATGACATTGTAAGGCCTCGACGTAGCTACCAAGAGATCCAACTATCAATCTCGCCTCCAAGGTTCGAGTCACACTGTCGGCATCAGTGTGAGGTCACTAGGTCTCCTCCAGTAGAAATCTTGAAAGTGAGGGTCAAGTCAACAGTCTTAACTGAGACCACTCAGTATCAACCAAACAAATGTACAGGAAAGAAAACATCTTAAAGATAAGTGTCTTTTTATTATTGCAGCTCAAATTAAAAAGACACGAATGTAACAACAACAAAAATAGAAGCAACATGATCAATAGCCTCCAGGTCTGGAGCTAGTCCCGCTCCTGTCCATCTGCTTCCGGAGCTCCATGACCATAGGCCTTAGTTGCCTGAAGCTGAGCTCTCCCATGTCCTCCTGTCCCCTATGGTCGGGGTGGGCCTCCTACTGGTGGTGGTGGCAACACCCCGAAGCGTCGTCCACCTCCAGCTGCACGACTAGCTCCTCTTCCATGGCTGCCTGCTCCTTGCGGTCTGCCTTGATTGAACCTCTGCCTCTGCCTGGGAGGTTCTTCATTTAACTGCTGGTCATCTGCATGGCGGGTCGGACAGTCATGTGCCATGTGACCAATCCCACCGTAGGAGTAACACTGTCCACTCTCGGCACGGCTGGCTCTGACTCCACCCTGGTTCCCCCGCACAACTGAACCTGAGTCGTGCAGTCGGCCACTGGTAGGTCTCGTCCTCTTGGACCTCTGTGTCATCCGTCTACTGTCTGCTGCAGAAGACTCTGTCGCAAGCTGGCTAGTGGTGGGCCATGCTGTTGGAGACTGCTCAGCAAGGAAACTCTCCACTAAGAGAGATCTCTCCAACACCCCTGTCTAGGTTAGAATGCTATGAGAAACAAAAGAAGCTCTAATCTCCCGTCTGAGCCCCTGCTCGAAGGTTCGGGCCCTGAAGAACGGGTCTCGTACCATATCTGTGGAGTAGCGCGAGAGGTCTGTGAACCTCGCTGAATACTGTGCCACTGTCATGCTTCCCTGTCGCAGCTGAAGTAGCTCCTGTATACGCACTGCTCAAAGGGTGGCTAGTACAAAATCTTCCCAGAACAGGCTCTCGAAGTCTGCCCAAAGAAGTGTTGCATCGTCATGCATCTGGAGCATCAAGATCCACCATCTACCTACTGCTGCCTGAAGAAGGCTGGCAGTAAGGATCACCATGAAGTCTGTTGGCGTCCCCACTAGCCTGAAGACTCTCACCACAGCCTCTAGCCAATCCTCAGCTGCCTACGGGTCCGTCACTCCCCGGAACCTGGGTGGCCTATGGCGCTGGAACTCGTGCAGTGTGATCAAACAACGTGCACCCTCTGTTGCTGGGGCTGGTGGCATCGGTGGCCCAACGGGTAGTAGTACCGCTGGTGCGCCTGCTGGTGCCTCAACTGGGATAGGGCCCTGTACTGAGGGCACGTCGCTCGGCGGGCTGTCAGTACGAACAACTCTCAGGGCTCTAGCTGGTCGTCCGCGGGGAGGCATCCTGAAAGAAACAAACATGACATGGTCAAAAGACTTATACCTGGTGAGCTGACCCGGTTTGAGCTGATATTTAAAATCTTCTGGAAACACACACACAATCATTGTTTTCGTGTACAAAGTCGGAAATCTGTTTTCAGGGTCCTGGTGTATGGATACGTCGGCTGCCCGCACCAACACTGGACTCCCTGAACTGATAACCACACTCGGTACTCTTAACACTATTGCTTCACAGAAAGAAAATATCAGAGTTATAAGTTCTGCGATAGAACCGACTCCTCTAATACCAATTTGTCACGACCCGTCCTCGGGGCCCGTGCCGTGACTACCCCAAGCCAACCATCCATAGGCCAGGCGCTGGCAACTAGCACCAAAGGCGTAAATCCCGATAACTGGGAAGGCATTGCCTTTGTAAAAGTAAACAAAACACCGCAGAGTACAAGCGGAAGTAAAACACTAAGTACAAAGAGAAGTACTGAAAAGTAAATGGGCCAGAATACAAACCCAACTAAAAGTACAACTACAACTGAACAAATGTACAATAGAAAAGGACAACAGCTGGAAGAACGGAAGCGGCTCCTGGGACGTCCTCCTCAAATCCTACCTGAAGGGTAGGTACAGATGGCACAGCTCTTGGATCTTCCGCCACGGATCCTACCTGAAGGGTAGGTACAGATAGCCTCCACAACGCTCTCGCCCATCAACCTCCTCCAAGTGTCATCTCACTGTGAAGTCCACCTCCGGATACAGACTCGTCATGTAGTCCACCTCCGGGTACCGTCCAGTCCTCGAACACTCGGCCTCCGTCAGCACTGCCCGTCGTTTGCAACCAACACAACATGGTGCAGGCATATCCCGTGCAGGGGTGAGTATAACGATACTCAGTAGGGACCCCGAGACCCTCAAGATCTCACTAAAACCAACAAGCATAACCACAAAGAAGATCTCAATAGATAACCTCTACTTAGGTATAAGCCCATACATATACCTAAGTTATCAAGTAACCCATCTCAATCCTGAGGAAACACAAAGATTATGAAATCAATGGATAACCACCCCCCATGTATATGCTATTACATATACCTAAGTTATCAAGTGACCCATCTCAATCATGAAGCAAACACAAGGTCATAGACTCAGCTCAAACCAGGATTTTCATTATCGAAACCGTAACTGCTGAAGAGCCCCGTCTCTGGAGTGTACAGTGGTCCTGTCACGACTCCGAGGTACTGCTCACTAATCCAAGTCTCTGAGGTACTCCTCCTGTCGAGTACTGCAGGTCAGCGGCCAAATACTGGGCGCTCCGTCCGCTGTGGGTCTGCCGCCAAATACCGGGCACTCCCCCTAATAGCCTATAGAGGTACTCCTCCGGTCGAGTACCGCGGGTCTGCTGCCAACTACCAGGCGCTCCGTCCTCCGTGGGTATGCCTCCAAATACCGGGCGCTCTGTCCACTAGGCTAGTCGACTCACTCCAAGTCAAGTCGGTCAAGCAGTCGTCAGGTTTCAGTCGTCTACACGGTCTCCGTACTCCGCACGCTCATCTCTGGGAGGGTCCGCTCCACGAGCTACAGGTCTATACGCCAAGTATCTCAAAGTCCCACGAAGAAGTATCTCAAAGGACCGCCTCGTCATAGGGCTCTCAACGCAACGGACGGCGCATCAATCGGACACCCGGTCTGTGGGTTATTAGCATTTTCATCCCAGGGGCCCGGTTGGTTTCGTGAGCGAACCAACCTGGCTGTATCTCAACTGTACCCCAAACTATCATAGGGTATACTCATAGGGACCGTTTCTCAACGTGATCATCAACGCCGTTGACTATTCGTCAAACGGACGTCCAGTCTAAAAGATATCAGTTGTTCCGTTTTACGGGCCCGGTTGGATTTCGGGTACGATCCAACCCGGCCACTATCCAACAGCAACCAAAACTCAGGTGAAGTATGCCAAAAGTTTCGTCTCATCAAGAGGAATTAAACAAGAGAGACGGCGCGTCAATTGGACGCCCGGTCTTTGAGTTATTGGCTTTTTCGTTCCAGGGGCCCGGTTGGTTTCGTGAGCGAACCAACCCGACCGCACTCCGACGGCATCCAAACCTCGAGCGGAGTAAGCCAAAAGATCCGTCTCACTTAGAGGAATCCAACAAAGTTGACGGCACGTCAATCGGACGTCCGGAGCTCAAGTTATGAGTGTTTCCGCTCCGAGGGCCCGGTTGGTTTCGTGTACGAACCAACTCGGCCGAACCCAAAGTATTCCGAAACCTAGAGTGCGATATAACAAAACGACCACCTCGTTCCAAGGATCTCTACGCAACTGACAGTGCATAGATCGGAGGTCCGTAGCCCAAGTTATGGGAAAAATACCGAAGACGGTCCGAAAACGGGGGTTTCGGGCCCGGACCGACCCGGCTCGAGACCCCCTGGTCGGCCCGAACCGGATCGGCCCAGCCCGGCACGGCCCGGCCCGGCGCGGCGTGGCCCGGCGGCCCGGCCGGCGACCCGGCGCTTTGGCGCGCGGCGCCAGCTGGCTGAGCCATTCTGGCTCACGCGGGGGGGGGGGGGGGGGGGGGGGCTGCCCCCCCCCCCTCCCGGTTTCCCTATAATCGCGGCCCAATTAATGGGGCCACTGGCTTGTTCGGGTGGGGGAATTGAATCCCCCGGTTTTCCCTTTGTCCGTTCGGCCCGCACCAGCCGGCCGGTTCTGCCAACAGGGACCGGCGACGGCCGGTCCTTCCTCCTTCGCCGACACCGGCGGCCCGGAACCGGCCGCCGGTCACCCTGCTCCGCTGTGGCTCGGAACCGGCCACGGCCTGGTTCGTCCATCGTGGTGTGACGGCACCGTGCCCCTCCGCCGTTGCCCCGCTCTGGCCGCGGTATTTTCAGGTTTCACCGATGCGGGGCGACAGCGTCGCGTCCTTGTAAGATTTCGCGGCGCGGCGCGACGGCGCCGCGCATTTCTTTCCGCACGATCCCGCGTGGTGCGACGGCACCGTGCCACTCCCATTTCAAACAACAAAATAATCCAACATGGAAAAAGGAGGTGGGTCGGCCGTCTTTGTGTGGTCCAGCCCCCGCTCGTTAAACGATAGTAGTTGGACATATTCACGAAGAATAAAAAATAAGGGAGTAATCCCGAACAAAATAAAATAAATCCCCTACCTCGATCATATCTTGAACGGAGGTTCGTCGAATGAGGATTCGTCGCGGAAGAATCGTCATGGAAAGAGATGTTGCGGAAGAAGACGTCGCGGAAGAACAGTTGTGGTATACGGCGTCGCGTAGTCGGTCTCTGAGGACTCTGCGTTCTTCGTCGGAGATCGATGCGTTCTTCGCGTTCTTCGTCGAAGTCGAAGAAGATCTTCAAGTCCTTAGCCTTTTCTCCCAAAAACTCCGCCACAAGGTTGCAACCCCAAATAAAATAAGCCCAAGTCTTATTTTATTAACACAAGATAAGTATTTGAATTTCAAAGGTTTCAATTAATTCCACTTAATTAATTCAAGCCAAGTTGTCATCATTAAAGGTAAGTTGAGGGAGTTAGTAATTTGAAGGGGTGGGGTTCGTGTGGGCCCCACCACCCTCATAACCTCCCTTGGGAAGTTGGGTAGTTACCCAACTTCCACCCAAGCCTTAAACCACTTTAAGAAAAATAAAAATTGTAGAGTATTAATAAATTAAACTTCCACAATTTTTATCATCTACTCTAGTGATAACGCAACTCCGGAACAGGTGTTCCTAAGAAATTACTGGCGTTGTGGTTCCATCGGTGCCCTCGGAATTCGATTCCAAGCACTGGTTCAAAAGGTAGAAATTCCCGCTCATTCGTTCACTGAACGTACCCGTGCTAAACTTCGGATAGAAATTTCAGGCACACCGGGCCTCGGAATCATGTGCCGTCAGAAACTACGTTCTTGTAAAATACCAAAGAAAATTAAGGAAAAAAGTTTCCTTGAAATTTCCGGGTCTTTACACTATTAGAAGATATCGAATAAATTTATTTGAAGGGAATTATGTCATCAAATCTAGGGGTGTTACATTATATTGTTGGGTTGATATATAGATGTATATGTAAATTAGATTGAACAGTACAAGAGGGGGTGAATTGTAGGTTAAAAAAATTTGTGTTTAAACACTTAATAAATTTGTTTAAATGATCTTAAACTAATACAATTCACAACAAATACAATTAACCACAATTGACTTGGATATAAAGGTATGATATGATGTAATACTATAAGAAAAGTAAATCAATTGTATTCAAAATGAATACAATAATTAGAGTAGTACAATAGTGAAAGATTCTTCCATAAAGCGTATAGAATCTATCGATACAATATGTAACAGTATAATTGTAATTGAAACAATTACAAATGAATATGAAATGAAGAAAGGAAACAAAAAAATTCCCTTCCTAATACAATCAGCAGAGGAAATGTAAAATTATTACAATTCTTTTATCCCAAAGAGAAGGGTATCCTTTCACATAGGATAAGAGGTCTTGTCTTACCACCAACTTGGTAAGCCCTCGATACGATGATCAGTACGTCTATCTTGCTATCCCCACAAACCCTTGATGCGATGATCGGTACGTCTATCTTGCTATCCCCGCAAGCCCTCGATTTTCCAAGTAATCGGCGCCTCTGTCTTTCAAAAACTTGAAAGCCCTCGATACGAAGATCGGTAGGTCTGTCTGTCTATCCTCAGCAGCCCTCGATCATTATCACCTGATCGGTCACACAAAGTCAAACAAATAACTTATTGAAATACAAAAACTAAGAACGAGTCGTTCACATTTTGTAATTTCAAGGCTTTCGCACGAAGAAAGAGAGAAGTCACAGCGTCTCTCTATAGAACTTGATAGAAGAAAAGAATGATCAAAGTCTCTCAGTTGTTCTTCTCAGCTTCAAATGACTTTCTATTTATAATCCCCAGGTTCAAATGGTCATATTTCCTCCAATGGTCATATTTCTCTGGAAAACTCAGAAGGACTTAGACACCTGTCATTATAATAGTCATATTAAAACAGAAAACATGACATTGTTTTGATTAGTTTATAACAAACTCCACGACATCGTTTTGGTTAAAACAAAAGATATATGAAGATGATAATCATGATTACGATTGACATGTGTTGATAAAGGATAAAAACAAACATGTGATAAAAGTAAAATATGAGTACTATTAGTATTACATAGTGTAATGTATTGATATGATGCAAAGTGAGTATGATGCACAAAAGTCAGTATGATTGACAGGGATAGTATGATTGACAGATTCAGTACGATTGACAGAGTCTGTATGATTGATAGAGTCAGTATGATTTATTCAGTGCGACAGACTTAGTCAATACGATAAACATAGTCAGTATGATAAGCATAGTCAGTATGATAAAGATAGTCAGTACGATAAACATAGTCAGTATGATAAACATAGTCAGTACAATAAACATAGTTGGTATGATAAACATAGTCAGAATAGATTTTTGATTTCCAAAACAAGACATAAAAGTCAAAAGATAACTTTTGACTCAACAATCTCCCCCTTTTTAGAAAGCACAAAACATAAAGTAAAAACAACAAGAAATACATATCTCCCCCTGAGTTATTGAAAACTATTCTGAATATGAAATCGAATACAAATAAATCCCCCTTAGGTATGTACTTCCCTAAAGATTGTATTCATAAATTTTCATTGATTTAGAAGTATTTGATTAAAACATTCTTCCCTTTTTAAAACATTATCCTCCTTATAAAACATTCTCCCCCTTTGTGATTTACAAAAAGAATGGGGTAATCTTGAGTTTCCTGAAAAAGTTAGAAAAAAATGCCAGGTAATTGAAAAGAGAACATGAACCTGATTGAGATAACAAAAGTCTATAGAATTTTAAAAGTGAATAAAGATACAACAAAACATTCATTTTTTTTCTCTTTCTTTTTCTTTCTTGATCAGCTCATGAAGAACAGCTTTCATCTTTTTGATTTCTTTCTTGTCTTCGGATATAGAATCACCCTGTGATTTGAGAAGCTCTTATTGATCAGAAAAAAGTTGATCATGATTCTTGATAGTCTCTTCTTTGACTCTGATTACTTCTTCAAGAGTATCAATTTTGTCTTGTAAATTCTTATTGTCTTTAGATAACACAGAATTTTTCTTCTTCAATAGAACTATTTCATCTTTGAATGATTAAACCTTCGAAAACTATGACTAGAAAAAATTCATTATCTCTTTCAGCTCTTTTATTAAAGGGATATCGGCTCCATGAGTTTTTGACATCTGATTCAGCCTTTCATTAGTTTCTTTGTAAAGATTACTGAAATAAATACCAAGATCATTTGAAATCATCCTTAAGTCTTCGATTGATATTTCATGATCATTCACTGATATTTTTGTTTTGTATAACCACTTACTCATCCTATTGCAAGCCTTTTGATAAGCAGCCGAACTTTCCGAAAGTACTTTTAAATCGGCTTCAATTGACAATACTCACTTTCTATGTTCTCTTACAGAACCAAACATCGTCCTTTGATTTTCAGGGATGAAATAAATTTTCCCTTCAATTCTAGGAAAATAAGGAATAGTCTTCTCAATTCTCCTTAAAACATGAACAATATAATCACTTTTCTTGAGATAAATTGTGCGTTCTGAATCAGTATACTCATCGTATGAATCCAGTTCATTTTATTGGATTGAGTCTTCAATTGGCTGTTTTTCTTTTGATTTTTCTTTTTTCCTTTCTTTATTCTTCCAATTTTTCACTAATGACAATTACTTTTTCAGTTTGAGAATATTGAGCCCCTTACTTCACTTGAGAAATAAATTTATCTAAAAGAGTTTCAAGAGATTCAGCTATTTCTTGATCGGCATGAGGAACCTATTGAATACCTTCACTTTTCTTTTGAAAAGATTCTAATCTACTCTTTTTTGAACTCTCAAGAAATTCCAAAAGAAAATCATCTTCCTATTCTTCAGATTCATGTACTTCTTTCAAAATTTGTTTCCCTTTCTCTTTTTTTGTAAGACTCTGTACGATATGTTCTTAGTTCACTTCTTCCATTAGTTGATCACTATCTTAAAGCATCAGCTGGATCAAGACCGAACTTAGGATCACCTTTTTTTCTTTGTTCTTTGTCTTTCCTCCACTTGGCCACAACCTCCTTACTATATTTAGTTTTCTTCTTTGTCTTAGTACTGGTTTGCAGATCTAACTTTTGAGGAGAAATATTTGGTAAAGATTCAATTGGAATAGGTTCCGATTCATTTGGTGTCGTTTGATTTTGCGTCGATTCAGCTTCTACATCTTTGACAAAAAGCTTTGAATTTTGATCAAAACAAACATACAACTTCTGCAACCTATTCTTATTTATCCAAGAAGGCTTCAGTTCTTTCAATTTCCCTTTCAAAGGAATATTACAAAACATCAAAATCCCAAGAATTAACATTGTAAGAATACAGGGATACATAATCAAATGATACTTGATCTCTCCTGACTTGACATTCTTGATTGTTTCAAAAATGTGCCCCACGAGATTTACCTTTCTCATGTTTACAAGATAGTCTAGCATAAAGATATCAGAAAATTTAAGAGTTTCTCTATCCCCTTTCCTTGGGATAAGAAAACCTTGCATCCAAAGCACCAATAATATGTTATCTGGAGATAAATGGTATACTTCTCTCTTCTCTTCATTTATAAGAAATAATGATTTTTCAGTACTTTCTCTATTAAACGTACCAACTTCCTCTGGTAGTTTATGAGATGGACAAAAAGAGTCACCTTCTATTGAGACATTGAGAAAATGAGCCACTTGTTTCACACACATTGAGATTTTTCTATCGTACACAGCAAATTTGATAATCATATTTTTGTCAAAAGACACCGTTTTTGTATAATTGACTAAAATCTTCAACAATAATTGGATCTTGAGATATAGGTTTCTCAAAACAAAGAGGTTCCCAACCTTGAAACAAAATAATCCTCTTGATTGTTGAATCATACGTGTCAAAGAAGTCCCCAAGAACTAACCTTTCACTGAAGAAGTCTTTCTCTGAAAATGTTTTTGGAGACATTTCGGTAGGAGTGTTGGTAGAGGACTAAAACATAAAGATGAGGAAAAGAGAAGATCGTACAAAGTCTTAAGGAAAAGGGGCAGAGCTTTGCTAAGAAATCTGAAAAACTGGTGTGGGTTTGGGGAGGGGGGCTCAATTTATAGGCGAAAAAGAATGATCGTTGATCTTATATGATTGAGATTAGAGGAAAAAAATCAATGGTGGGGATTTAATGGAGTTTTTTTTAAAAAATGAGAAACAATAAAAATAAGAAAAACAATACAAAGAAAGAAATAATGTACATGCTGGAGATTCTAAAACAATTGTTGGTTTAATAGTATTAACATAATATAATACAATAGAAAAAAGAAAATACATGCGTTTGAGGAAAAATAATATGATCTATTGTGAGACCGATGGAAAAAAATTCATTACCATAGGTTGTCAGGCCGATGGAAAACAAAGTCATTACCATAGGTTGTCAAGCTGATGGAAAAAAATTCATTACCATATGTTGTCAAGCCAATAGAAAACAAAGTCATTACAATAGTTTGTCAAGCTGATGGAAAAGAAATCCATTACCATTGGTTGACGTGCCGATGGAAAACAAATTTCTTACCATAAATTGATGTTTTGATGGAAAACAAAGTTGTTCCCATAGGTTGATGTGCCAATGGAAAAAAAATTTGTTACCATAGGTTGACATGCCAATGGAAAACAAATTTTTTACCATAGGTTGATGTGCCGATGGAAAACAAAGTTATTACCATTGGTTGATGTACCGATGGAAAACAAAGTTGTTACAATAGGTTGAAGTGTCGATGGAAAACAAAGTTGTTACCATAGGTTGATGTGCTGATGGAAATCAAATCAATACGGTAATCAGGAAAACAAGATGACAAACATAAAAATAAAATGCAAAACCAAAAGAATAAACAGATAATGAAGTCCATAAGAAAAAGTTCAGAAACACATAAAGTAAAAAAATGTTCTCCCCATTTTAAGAGGAGTTTAATGTAAGGAGAAGTGTAAAACATGAAGTAGATATGAATGATTATTTTAATATAATAATTCCTAGATTCTGTTTTATAAACTCAAATCTATTAGAAGGTAATGGTTTTGTAAAAAAGTCAGCAAGTTGTTCTTGCATTCTGATTAATTGTAAAATAATATCTCATTTTAGTGTGTGATTCCTAAGAAAGTGATTCATAATATCTATGTGTTTTGAACGAGAGTGATGTGTTGGGTTTTTACTAAGAGCTATGGCACTAGTATTATCACATAGAATTTGAGTTTTGGAAAAACTCAATCCATAGTCAGTGAGTGTGTGTTGCATCCACAACACTTGAGCACAATAGCTTCCAACTGCTACCTATTCAGCTTTAGTAGTGGAAAGTTCTATTGAGTGTTGTTTCTTGCATGACCAAGAAATCAAGGAATATTCTAAGAAATGACATGTTCTGGATGTAGTCTTTTTATCTAATCTACAACCACCAAAGTCATCATCTGAAAAAAAATTTAAAACAAAATCATTTCCAAAAGAATAAAAAAGACCTAAATCCAGAGTTCCTTTTAAATATAGAAATATTATTTTAACAACTTTTAAATGATACTCTTTTAGATTTGATTTGTATTTTTTACATAATCATATGGAAATCATTAAGTCTGGTTGACTAGCTATCAAGTATAACAAAATTCCTATCTAAAATTTGTTTGATCTACTGGTTTTTTAGTTTCATCAAGATCAAGTGTATTTGAGGTACCAATTGGAGTGTTAATAATTTTGGTAAACTTCTTATTTTCCTGAAAAAGAAACAATTATTTTTTAGGAATCCAAACTTTTTTGGATCCAAAATGGTTAGATAAAAGAATTTTAGGAATCCACATTTGTTTTGAAAAATGAGCTTTCTAAAATCCTAGAGACTGAGTTCTATTCAGAGAAAAATCTCTTTTCCAGTGTCCACCACATTGACACTTAGTATAAAAAGGGGCACTTTTAGGAACAAAATAGTTATTAATAAAAACTTGTTTAGAATGAGTATAACCAAAACCAGAATGATTCACCAAAGTTCAAATTTGAGAATACATTTTATCAATGTTTTCCTTCCTATAGGTAATGTTTGAAAAACATTTCTTTAAGGAAAATATTAAAACTAAGTTTTTATCCTTGAAAACATTATTTTTGGAACTATAGTTAGTCACTAAAATATTTTTCTTAGTAATATCATTTTCAATATCCTTATAAATTTTAACCTTATCATAATTGACTTTCTCAAGGGTTTTAAAATACTTTCAAAATCATAAGTTTTCATATCAAGATCATTAGAAAGATCTGATACTTCTTTGGTTAAAATAGAAATTCTATCATTTTCCTTGTCAAACTTTTTCTTCAGTTTAGAATTTTCATTCTCAATTAGTTTAGCAAACCTAGACACTTCCTCATAAGAAGGTAATGTATTATCTTCTGATGATGAAGACTCATCATTTGAAGACTCGTAATATTTATTATCAGTATAATTTTCAGTAAAGGATACATTTGTAATAGCTTCAGCATTGTGTACCTTAGCCATGAAACAATGATCTTAAATTGGTATTCTGGATATAATTCCAATATTCCATTCTCTTGAAGATTCGTATTCTTAAGAATCATCTGATGAATCGCCACCACTTTCACTCCAAGTATCATTTTCCTTCAATACTTTCTTTGTCTTTGTCTTGTAATACTTTTTCTTATTCCTTTAAGAATGTTTCTCCATTCTATCTTTTCTATTTAGTAAAGGAAAATCAGGTCTTATATGACCTACTTTTTTTCATTCATAACGAGTTACCTCTGAATATTTCTTATCCTTCCTATATTTCTTTTTGAATCTGTATTGGAAGTATTTCTTTCCCACAATCTTGTTCATCCTTCGAGCAAGATTGGCTAACTCATTATTTGAATGATCACAATCACTTGATTCTGACATAACAACTTTCTTAGCTTTGGATCTTGTAATCCTTTCAGGTGTTTTGGCTTTAGAAGTAGTAGTAAAATCTACACTTCCATTTCCATTTTTCTTATTACTGAAATCAGCATCTCTCTTCATTCTTGTCTCGTGTTGTAGAAGAGTTCCAAAGAATTCATCAAGAGTAATCAAAGAAAGTTTTATGTTTTCATCAATAACTGTCCGTTTTTACTCCCATTTGTTTGGCATTATATCAATAATTTTTTCAACAAGAGCCTCATCATCAAGACATTTTTCTCCCATGGATTGTAAATTGTTTACAATTATCATAAATCTTTGTTGCACTTTACATACTGGCTCTCCATAAGGAAAAATAAATCCATGATACTCTCCTCAAAGCATTGCTCTTCTTGTTTCTATAACCTTAGATGTACCAAAATGTGTGACTTCCAATTTCTTCCAAATACAGTTGGCTGCTTCACAATATGATATCTGGCTGTATATGTTCTTGGTCATAGAGCATGGAAAAGTATTGCTTACCTTGTAATTCAGTTGATATTCTTGCTTTTCTTGATTAGTGAAAGTACTGATTTCTTTGTCAGGGATTTTGTAACCTCCAATAAGCATATTAAAATTTTCTACACCATTATTGATAAAAAAAATATCTTCATTTGATCTATCCAGTACTCATAATCATTCCCATCAAAAATTGATGGTCTAGTTGGATTCAGATTTTTAATTGATCCAATATTTATCTCTTACATCTAATAAAACAAAAAAAATTCCACTCCACACGTTAGTTAAGTAAGTAGTTGAAACAAAAATTTGTAATAAAAACACTATTGTACTTCAAAAAGAAATATAGAAAGCAATACAAATAATTGGAAACCTCCATTTATAGCAATTTTTGGATTGATATATAGATGAATATGTATATTAGATGGAACAATACAAGAGGGGGTGAATTGTAGGTTAAAAACTTTTTGTTTAAACACTTAAGAAATTAGTTTAAATGATCTTAAACTAATACAATTCACAACAAATACAATTAACCACAATTGACTTGGATATAAGGGTGTGATATGATGTAATACTATAAGAAAAGTAAATCAATTGTATTCAAAATGAATACAATAATCAGAGTAATACAATAGTGAAAGATTCTACCATAAAGTGTATAGAATCCATCGATACAATATGTAATAGTATAATTGTAATTGAAACAATTACAAATGAATATTAAATGAATAAATAAAACAAAACAATTATCTTTCTAATACTATTAGCAGTGTAAATGAGAAAGTATTACAATTATTTTATCCCAAAGAGAAGGGTATCCTTTCACATAGGATAAGAGGTCTTGTCTTACCACCACCTTGGTAATCCCTCAATACAATGATCGGTATGTCTGCCTTGTTATCCCCGCAAGCCTTCGATTTTTCATGTAATCGGCACCTCTGTCTTTCAAACACTTGAAATCCCCTGATACGAAGATCGGTAGGTCTGTCTACCTATCCTCAGCATCCCTCGATCATTATCACCTAATCGTTCTCACAAATCAAAACAAATCACTTATTTAAATACAAAAACTAAGAATGAGACATTCATGTTTTGTAATTTCAAGGCTTTCGCACAAAGCAAGAGAGAAGTCACGGCATCTCTCTCTAGAACTTGATAAAAGAAAAGAATGATCAAAGTCTCTCAGTTGTTCTTCTCAGCTTCAAATGAACTCCTATTTATAACCCTCAGGTTCCAACGGACATATTTCCTCCAATGGTCATATTTCTCCAGAAAGCTCAGAAAGACTTGGACACCTCGCATTATAACGGTCATATTGAAACAGAAAACATGACATCGTTTTGATTAGTTTATAACTAACTCTACAACATCGTTTTTGTTAAAACAGAAGATATATGAAGATGATAATCATGAGTATGAT
Organism: Viscum album; assembly: GCA_963277665.1. Taxonomy (NCBI): domain Eukaryota; kingdom Viridiplantae; phylum Streptophyta; class Magnoliopsida; order Santalales; family Viscaceae; genus Viscum; species Viscum album. Next base: position 1,080,489,008 of record OY728155.1, read on the forward strand.
TGACATGTGTTGATAAAGGATAAAAACAAGCATGTGATAAAAGTAAAATATGGGTACTATTAGTATTACTTAGTGTAATGTATTGATATAATGAAAAGTGAGTATGATGCACAAAATTCAGTATGATTGACAGGGTCAGTACGATTGACAGAGTCAGTACGATTGACAGAGTCAGTACGATTGACAGAGTCAGTACGATTGACAGAGTCAGTACGATTTAGTCAGTATGATAGACTTAGTCAATACGATAAACATAGTCAGTATGATAAACATAGTCAGTACGATAAACATAGTCAATATGATAAACATAGTCAGTACGATACACATAGTCAGTACAATAAACATAGTCAGTATGATAAACATAGTTAGAATAGATTTGTGATTTCCAAAACAAAACATAAAAGTAAAAAAGATAACTTTTGACTCAACATATACCCATCATAAAATGAATTTATCCCATAGAAATACATCCTTAGGATAAATAAAAGTATTATATCTTTTTTCATAACTTACCTTCAGTTCCCATTTAGCTTCATCAAATTTCTAATTCCTCGGAGAACTCTTACATGGTGAGTAGTAATATTTGTTTTAACTTTATCTCACTATTCCATGATTTATTATGTTTGTTCTACATAGGTTTGATCATTATCCATGTGTATAACCTCTAGTCACAATATATCTGAAGGACCATATCTATACTACCTCAGGAGTGGTTCATGGAACACATCATAAACTTAAGGGAGGGTCAGTGGAAGCATCATATGATAAGTTATCATCCTACTTGACCAGTAATATAAAATGGGAAAATATACCTACTACTCAACATTCACTACATTATAAATATCATAACCTTATTCAATAGCGAGATTCACTTGAATTCCTTCTCACATCATTGAATTCTGGATATCACTAAATATTTTTAGTGTAACTTTTTTATCAACTCTTTGCTACCTTGTTGTTCTATTGAGGGGAATTAATTGTATCATTAATTTCCTTATCTAAATTAGGTCCCAATATTTTTCTTTCTCAAAAATCATCCTAGCTTGTTGGAGTACTAAACTTATTTCTAGGGAGGTATTTTTAACAATTTTTCTAAATACTTGAGTGAAAACTATTAATTTAAGAAAACTGAACTAGAGGATGGTGTTGATATGCACCACCATTTTAATCTATATAATAATATCTAAAAATATCATCATGGGTTTTAGTGGTTATTTTTTATGTATCATCATTTTTTGTATGATTAATAGTTCTAAAAATAATAATAAATCTAAAACTGGTATAACAATTCACTAGAACATCGAGGTAAACCTTGGATCTGGATCAGAAAAAATAGAATGTAATACTCCTTAAAACATTAACACTTTCTTAATCTTTATTCTTGAAATATGATCAATGGATAAATATTTTCTAATTTAAATGAATAATGTAAACTTCATAAGGTGTTCAACTACAACCCCAATATCATTATGGAAATTGAAATTATTTGGGAGTTTGATGATGGAATTCATGGTGGAGTTTTTCAATTTCCATTATTGTATAGGAAATTTTTATATCATCCCCTTAGACTTATTTCTATCATAAATAACTTTCTTAGATATAGAGCACTGAGATACCTACACTGAAATATATATCTTCATGTTTTCACTCTATAAATACTCTTTTATATCTCTATGGGTCTTGATAATTACTGAAAGACTAGATAATGTTGAATTATGAGATTTATCGAATAAAAAATTATTTAAATAAATCATTGAATGAAAAACATACATTGTTCTAGAACCTTACCATTACATTAAAATAAATTTCCAACTCATGAATATTTCTCACCTTCTTTTACAGATCTAAATCTTTCTTCTAAACATCTATAATGTTCACATGAATTGATGATTAAACACTCAATTGAGTAAGATATGATATCTATCCTTCTTTAATGATTTATAGATCTATCATTTTCTAATGTAGAAATATTTGAACTTTTTTCCCTTTTTATATATAATATATCATTATACTTTTCACTCATAGCATCTTTAACCATTTTCACTTTCCTAGGGTTATAATGTATTGATTATTCGTTATCATTAATAATCTCCAACCATTTTCTCTAGTGCATATTACACTCTTTTTCAGTGAATATATACATTAATATTTTATGATTAGTGTGTATAACAAATATTTACTTATAAATATAATGACTCAATATCTTTAATGAAAATATTACTAAGGATAACTCCAATTATTGATTTGGATAATTTTTCTCTTGAGCCATTAGATGTTGTGAGGGATAAGATATCTCCATGTCATTATACATGAGGGAACAACCCATGAAATTCTTTGATGAATCACTATAGGTCAGAAACTATTCTTTAATATAGGTTAGTGTACATATAGGGGATTTAGATAACCATAATAATAGTTCCCTAAAAATTTTCTCGTATTAATCTTTCAAAAGAAACATTTATCCCTTAAGTGTTTCCATAGTTAGTAGATTATAGAGCCATGGGAAATTATCCATAGTGTACTGATAATATCTACCAAACCTTACAAAAATTATCTTTCAAGGAAAACATTCAATATATTTCATCTTAGATGGATACATTGATATTCACATGATTGAGATTATATAAAAAAATAATGAAACATTATGTAATAAAAATTCACACTAGGTAGATTTAGCAGACCACTTCTCCTTCACCAGGGTCATTAGGAAAATCCACAAATTATATTCATTAAATTACATTATATTTTAACATATAAGAATATATTATAAAAAAATACCAATAAATGTGAAATTTAATCTCAAAATACCCTATTATTTAAATTCCATGATAATAATATGGGACATAGTATGACCAAATGGAATTAAAATAAATTAATTTTTATTATATCTCATAGGGTTGTATTTATTGTTTATATCTTTACTTTCCAACATATAATGATAGTATCCACATCAAAAAAAATATTGGAAGAATATTGATCTCCTCTTAATTTATCTAACAATTTATCAATATAGGGAGTATGATACATATTCTCAATTTTTATCAAGCACAATTCTTGGTAATCAATTCAGAGTCCAATTGTTCCATATTTTTTCATAAAAAAAGAATAGGTTCACCCTAAGGTGATGCACTTGGAAAAATAAATCACTTTTCAATATTATAATATAGTTTATTCTTTAATTAATGTAACTAAATTGGGTAAATACTATAAGGAATATTTGAAATAGGTGAATCACCACTTATGAGTTCTCTTGAAAACATTACTTTAGAATTGGGAGGAAGTGTATTAAATTCTTCCATAAATACATCAACAAACTCTCATACAATAGGAATATCATTTATGTTAAAATTCTCCCAAACCATCTAAGATATATACAATTTGTGAATAAGAATCAATATCCATACAATAGATGCAATTTCTAATGTATGTTAATATTTATCATCCCACTGATAGAAGGTCACAGGATGGTTATGAATATAAAAGATTAATTCTATTACACTGAAATTGATATGGGATTTATATAATGAATTATAATCCATGTAAAAATAATATCATATTAAAATATAATAAGAATAATGATATTTTAAAAAAGTTTATTTAACCAATATCAATTGAAGAATAATCATGGAATTAACGTGTGATCATCGTACCAATATTATTTTTCAGCGCTAAACCATTATATAATCATTTAGGAAATGAATTAACATTCCTTTAAAATTTTACTTATATATATGAATTCATATAACTATTTTGAAATAGGGTACTACAATATTTTTCATTACCTATTACCACCTCAAATTCATAATTCTATCTTAAGACCCATAAAAAACAATAGTTATTATGACCATATGATATGTTTATTGATAGAGAACAATAATGAGAATCAAATCATCAGATATCTAAAGTAGGACATTGTCCCTTCAATATATAACACATTTGGTTCATCATAGGCTATCAACAATTATAATATATTTAAATAATTCATAATGGTTTATATATAAAAAAATTATTATCCCAAACATGTCCCCTTAGAGTATTTAAATGATTTTGTAGTATGGGAACCCTCATTATGAACCATAATAGTAGTTTAGATTTACTCTATAAACTATTATTAATGTTATTATGCCCAGATTAATCTATTAAAAACATTTTGACATTTACTATATATAAATGCATTTTTCCCCTATAAAATAACATAATCACTTCCTTTACTATAATTTTGGTTGTTATTCTATTCTTATAATTAACCCCTTGGATTTCACCAATGTTCTCAAATCTGAATCTCCAATTATTTAGTAAACTTTTCATATGATAACAACTATAGGGATACATAATTATTATATATTGATAATTATTATTAATATACTATTATTCAATATAAATTATAAAAAAACTTATGGACTATAAAGGATTATTCTCATTGGATACTAGATACATAATATTCTTGTTTCATGAATGATATTAAACATATCCCCTAAAGATCATCCAATATAGTACATTTCTTAAACAAACCCTTCTTATTTTTTCATATCATAGGTAAAAAAGAAAGGAAAATGATGAGATCATATGATGGGTAAGGGTATATAGGGGATATATTAAGGACCACATAAGAATAATATGAGAATAAGGGTATGATAACATGATCTAAAAATTTTAAAATACATACCCAACATAAAATACGTAATAATATTGTATAATGGAATAACGATTAGTAATTAATAGGATAAATATATTATTTTAATAAAATATCATTATCCATAATAGGATGACATTGAAATAAGATATATGTTTGTGCAATACACATAATCACAAAAACTCATTTCCCTAGTAGTTAAGTATAACTTCCACAACAATCATATTGGATTTGTCTCACTACTCATTATATCATATATTCAGTAAAGGTTTAATCCCAAGACAATCATATTGTATTGGGTTCATTCCCCATCCTATCATATTTTTAGTAAAGATTCACTCTTAACATAATCATCATGGATAGTGTCCCTCGCTTAATTGGGTTCACTCCACATTCAAGTCCTTATTAAAAAATGTGATATCCATAGTCACCAAATTAATTAGAGGTCTATATTATTACAATATAACTAGTCTCATTATTGTAATCCAATCATATTTACATAAAAATATTATAAAGAATTCATCATATATCATAACTCATGGAGTATAAATGGGTTTTATAAACATTTAAAAAAATCATCATAGCATTACCCATTCAAAATAAATTGGATTTATATAAATATAGTCATCATAATAGTACATTATCCATTGAATTAATCAAGATAGTATAATTTGATCATATCTAATTAAATTAATGTAAAATACATGTATTTTATCATTAATGAAAATCCCTGTAAAATATTACATGGAAAATTTCATGATGAAAAAACAATATTAATTTTGATTTCAAAAATTAAAAATATACCAATTTCAAAAATAAAATGAAAAATATTTTTCATTGAAAATAAACTTACATAAATTTAAAGGAATATTCATGGAATTCTGTTTTAATGAATTTGTGAAATTTTTTATCCTACCATGTATGTTAAAATAATTAGTCCTTTCATATTTTCATTAAAATGTAAAATGTAACTCGTTTTGAAAATAGATAAATGATTCCTATTATAAAATTATTATATAAATTCAGCAATGGTAAAAATGAATTTAATAATTATATTATTATACTAAAATATTTTTCTAAAATATTTTTTGAAAATAAAGACATGAAAGAAAAAGTATTTATGACCGAAGAGTTAAATAAATTCAGTTTTCCTTAAAAATATTTCTTTAGTCTATTGAATACATAATGAAAGGAAAATGAATGTAAAACATGTAATATCAAGAAGTAAATATAGGGTAATAAAATTCATTTTATTCTTGACTTACAGATCAAGAAATTTTATTATCAAAAACCAAATAATAAAGAATCCTGATAAACAATGAGATTGTAACATCAATACCTTACGACTTTTGTAATTCTTAAATAAAAACCAACTGAAATAGATGAAAATAGATAGATATTTTTACTAAAATAATTTTCATAATGATAATTATAAAATATATTCATGACTATTATATACACAATATTAACAAATACTGTAGTTAATATGTTATGTGTCTTATAGAAATAAATGTGAGAAGAAAATATCTTACCTTGAATTTGAATTTCATTAAAAGAAATGTAAACCTATTTTATAATAAATTAAAATTTAATATAATTTTAAAAAGATTCAATATTATAAATAGAATATCATATATATAAAATGTTTGTAGATATGGACAGTAGTATGTATGCATGAATGTTATTTTCATTTTTCAGTGGATGCAATGGAATAATGGTAAGTAATAATTAACATTTAAATAAATATTTCTATTTAATTTATCTCATATATATTAATTAAATATGTACTTATTACCATCTATTAATATATCAAATGAAAAAAATATCACATCACAACTTGGAGGTGTTATTTTACATGTATGCACAAGCGGTGTTATCATTTTTTAATAAATAGGAAGGTGATATGTTAAAAAATATATTAAAATTATATAATAATAATTATAAGATAAATAGAGCACATAAAAAATAACACAACATAATAAAAATCTATGAATTATGGGGATGCAAAACGAATTGTGTTGCTACATGGAGGTTTTAGCCCATACGTATGTAATAGAAATACATTTACTTAAAATTTGATTAAAAAGAGTGTCAATAATATTGGTAAAATAATAATCATGAAATTTTAATATTTATTTTATTTTTATTTTATTTTTTAAAAACCAAAAAAATCTAATTGGTAGAAGAAAAAATAAATTAAAATATGTCGGGTATGATGATTACCTATTATTCGATAAACCTCCTTTTGATAATTTTTTAATGAACCTTGGAATGATCTATTAATAATAAAATAACAAATATTTAGTGGTTAGGAAGATCAAAATATCCTTTTTTGGGAATTTGTTATTGAAAAATATTCCTTATAGTTGTGTAAATAAGATAAATGAGGAGTGTCCTATTATAAGGGTGTGAGAGGACACACATGGAATTTCTTAAATGATTAAAATATAATAAATCCATTATGAAGAAAAATTATATTAAATGTAAAAAAGTTGAAAGGAGGAATATTTTGAGATTAAAATGTGTCCAAAAATATTATCAATATAGTTTTAAATATAAAATATACTCTTATCTATTAAATTATCCCCCGATAAACCCATTTTAACCTTAACTGCTATGATTTTTTTGATTTTTTTACTATTTTTTATGAAAAAATGTTTGTGGAGTCACAAATTATTTTATCATTATGTTTATAAATATATAAATGTTTTTATAAATTTTCTATATCATATTTTTATAATCTTTACTTAAAATAAATCCTGCAAAACATGATGAAAAACATTTTTGATAAAATATGTTTTTATAAGTTTAAATAGTTTTTAAATAAAAATATGAAAAAAAAAATTATGATGATCATAATTATATTATAAATAATATAAATCAACTACTTATTATTTTAAAAAAAAATTAAAACAAAAATAAACTTTCTAAATCATTGATAAAAAAATACAATGTTCAATAAAAATCTATATTTTCACTATTCATTGATAATTCAATGTTTTCATAATGAACTCAAAAATAAACTCTATGATAAAGTTTACATGATGATATCAACATTAAGGATAGTTTTTTTCAAATAAATTTTATTAAAGTGGAAAAAATTAAAAATATTATTTTCTCCAGAAAACAATAAAAACAAATTTTGATAGAAAAATTATTTTGTAGAATATAAAGTCTTTTCTAAAAATTGGGTACTTATTTATCAATATGATTGATTTATCTAAAACCAATATACTTATTTTTGATACTATGGTTATTCCTATTCAATTTTATAATTTAATGGATAGGTTATATTGGTATAGTACAATTTAGTTCATTTAGAATCAGAATTGAATATATCGTAAGCTATCAATGAAATTTATATGAAGATAAATATATAATAAATTCTCAGGGTGTTACACTATTATAAATGAATATTCGTGTTATTGAAAGGAAAAATATTATGAATTCACATCTCTGAATATTCCACTATAAGTAGAAAAAAAAATTATACAATGTCAATTGTCTCTATGTATCCTTTCTCTAAACCAATTTTTAGATCAATAGGAACAATTGATTAGGGTGAAATCCATGTTTAGTATGATTTCATTTATTATAGTGAAAAATTTTAGGATTCTGAATATTTCTTTTATTTTGAATATTATTGTTTGATATGGTATTTTAAATGTTTATCCTTGTTGGAATGTAGTTTTCATTGACTTCAGTAGAGTCTCATAGAATTTTTACTTTTGGATTGTTTTATGAAAACAAAAAATATTTTCAAGCTAATATCCCAAACAGATATGCCAAGACTTTCTAAGTCATCCATTCAACCTTTTATATGGTTGAAATTTCCAAAGATCCAGTATAATGATTCATTTGAATACTAATTAGGAACCCAATATAACAAAATTTAGACAATTTGGATAAGGAGATAAAATTTTAGGAATAATTTATGAAATTGTGTTGTAATTAGATTAACTTGAAAAATATACTTTATATATTATTATGATCAATATAAGAACGTTGACAGTAAATTTTGAATTTTTTAGTTAATAACCATTAATGTGAGTAAAGTAAAATTATGAATAATTATATAAAATTGATATAAATTAGTGGAACTTTTGGAGATTGATTTACAAAAATCCTATAGGGTATTCATACTCACCATTACTCAGACATTAAAATGTACCTGTATATATCATGTTTTGTGATGTAGATATACACAAGGCTCCAATGATCAATGGTGATTCTAATTAGAAGATTATTTTTTGGAAATTATTTTAAACTACTACCATATATTAGGGTATAATATAGATTATTCAAATTAAAGGGGTTTGTTTCTCTAGTTTTTTATTTATTTTCAAGATTTTGATAATTATATATTTCTATGAATTGTTATTTGTTTTGGTTTCATCATATTTTTTTTCATGTTTTATTTGAAAGGAAAATAAATTTTTTTCTCATATTTTTTTAATAATGTAAAATAGTTCTAGAGTTACAATATTTAACCTATGATACTATTTTTCAACCTCTATTTATCATAGAATGCACATGGAGTGTTATGGGGGTCCCAACTTAGCTTTTAAGATCGGTCTCCCATGCTTAGGGTTGTCATAATATAGTGTTAGACCATGGATTTAAAAGTGTATACTTTGTATTTCAAGTGAAATATAAACTAGGTTGTTCAATAATCAATAGGATCCCATAAAATATCATAGATAAATTTTTTATAGTGAAAGTTTACTTACATGGGTGTATATCTAAGATAAGTGATCTAAAGGGTCCCCTGTTGGATTATTTTATAATGATAATTGTTGTTGTTTTTTCCCATGATGGACTTGAAATTTTATTTTCTTCATGGATCTTGATAAGAATGTGTATTTATAAAATATATTTTTCATCATAATTTAAAAAAGAGTTTTCATATGTATGATTGGTTTTGAAGGTTATTCCAAAAGGTTTTTGAAAATATTTTCATTCAAAACGAATTTCATTAAGGTTCGTTATCGGTATTTTTTTTAACCTAAAAATTAAAAATATCATTTTACGGTGAATTGAGTAAACTAAACATTTAAATTAGATCCTTTATATATGATTTATGGTCTTAAGTTATAGGGATAATATTAATGTAATATCCTATCTTGAATTCTAAATTCATTGAGATACAACTGTGTACATAGATTATTAATGATAAATAAATTGAAATATTGGTGTTTAAAATGTATGTGAGGAATTATTTGGGAATATAAATAGTGTTCTCAATCTATTAAATAAGGTATTTTATTCCATAATGTTTATTAGGAATAGGTTTTATTAGGATTGACATGAGTAAATTCATCATGCCTCCATGTTTCATAAGAATAATTGTGTTTCCTTTTGGGGAAATAGAATAGTGAATGATATTGAGGATTGGTTTCCGATAATAAATTGAATATCCTGGTTTATATATACCATTGAAACATTAATAGTGTATTTTCCTACTTTCTTGTTCAATGGAGATTCATTTTTGAGGTATGAGACAAATAGAGAAGGAAATATCTATGAGAATCTTATATAGGTCAGATTTTAGAAAATTATGACAGAGTTTTTATTTTCATATATGTAGTTTCTATGGAAATCAATTTTGTTTTTTATGTTATTATATAGGAACATTACTATTTCATATTTTGTTATATATTATATAGTGATAGTGGATTTTTAACAAAGTGAATTAACGATTATAGTCACAAGGAGATGAGCGTACATGATCTTGTTGGATCACTATTATATAGTGATAGTGGATTTTATGTATAGGTATTCATATATTGAATATGAACATTCAACTAATGCCATGCCACAGATCTCTAAAAAATATGAATATTCCGAACTCACTATATACTTGAACATTAAGTCTTCTCCTAAATGATCATCCATAGTTATTCTCTTAACATTCCAGGATATATTTGTGTTTTAGTTTCCTCATATTTTATTCATCTCAATTATTTTACCAGTGTGAATATGAGAAGGACACAATACTATATCCATTCATCTATACCATAATATTTGGATATAGCATAGAACATCATATTAATATGAAATACTTTCATATATGCAAGTCATTTACAATGACTTTATACGAACAAAACCTTCCTCAAGAAATGAATTTTCAACTCACTATATACATACTAATTCTTGTTAAAGGGCCATTAATCTACATATTGATGTTGTGAAGGACACACCCTCACTTTCCCTTCATTTCTAATGAACCACTATACTAACTGAATTCTATGACGAAAAATGGAGTTAAAGTTAAATTGTTTAATTTTTTTAATCATATCTCTATATCCTCTTATCATTAGTCAATGAGGTATAGGTTAGTTGTATGACAAAAATCATGCATTGGTTTTATTATTATCTGAATGATTTTTTTAGAAAATAATTTTATAGTATAATAGAAAATACATCATCAATTTTTCGCATTCTGTATAGTCACATAGTACCTACACGAGTCCTATAATACAAGTTTTTATAGATTACCACATGAAATTCATCAATACCAGAATTACCTCAAAATTAATGGAGTATCCATCTTATGAAATCCATCCAACCACCATGTATTTCCAAGTGAATAGAAAAAATTCCCCTTTCTAATCATTGGGTAACATTATATTCGCATATGAACCATGTCGAATTACATTTGTATATGAACTATGGAGTCCCTAAATATATCATTTTAATTTATGCGATAAAACTATTAAAAAATCATGAAATCATGAGACTGTTTATCTCTTTTTAAAATTATTGGTGACATATTATGTGTTCATAAAATAGATACACCATATTTGAATCGAAGGTAATTTTTATTATTTGGTTCTTTCTTTATAAAATTATTTTGATTATTCTCTACATGTTTTACCACATACATATTGATTTTTTATTTTAAATGGATTATTTGTTTGACTAAAACCCGGTATAAGGAATCCAATATTAATGTGTTTCAGTGTTTTACATTTAAATTTAATTTTTACTTCATCACTCACAAAATTAAATCTATAGGGTTATTTTTCACACAGTTATATTATTTTTTTAATGACCTAACCCCTATAGACCGGAGCCGATGCATTACTTTGTTATATTGGCATGATTAAGAGGAATGAAAACCCTAAGGAACGATCAGTTTAGTAGTCTTTAAGAAACTAGATACATACATATAACACAAATTACATTGTGAAAGGTAAAAAAATACAATACATAACAACAACTAAAAAAACGGCATCCACAAGAACTCAATAAATGGTCTCCTCCTCATAACATGTTGAAGGTAAACAAATGAAAGGGGTGAGATCAAATGCTCAGTAATGATTAAAAATAGATGAATCATGAATAAATAATAAGTGAATCATGATAATTTTACATAATCAATATGGAAAGGTGAAAAAATATAAAAACACACGCCATTAATAAACTGAGAATGAATCTACATCCATAGATTTTTCCATAGTGAAAACCTTATGGATAGTAAAAACTAAAAAAGAATAAAGAGAATAATTATTAATTGGACATCAGGTATCTTTCACATGACATCATAATACCATTAAAACGGTTTAGTTTTGTGGGTAGAAACTCATATGATTTTTTGAAACAAACTCATAGGGTTTGTCACCAACTGATTGTCTTATGAGACCTATCAATGCATCGAGGGGATATAGTAGGTGTTAGGACCAATATGTGCCTATATACCCTAAAAGGGGGATGAATCAGGGTATGGATATTCTTTTTCAAAATTCTTCTTATCCCACTGGATCTTGACCTCTTTATTACAAGGGTCACTTTTTTGGACTTGTGTGTTTATTATGATCACTTATTTTCTTCTTTTTTTGATGATGATGCTCTAAATGCAATGTAGGGAAGTAATCAGGTAGACACAGAGATTTTTACTTGGTTCACCCTCACTAGGCTACATCCAAGGAGCATACTCTGACAAGTTTCTGGTTGTACCAAATTCTACTATTCTTCACTATATGTGGATACAAGGGTTCATGAATAGTCACTCTGTCCCAGGCTCACTGCCTTTACAAGGTTTAGGGTCATCTCAATGATTTCCTAGGGGTCACTCTCTATTTCTCTCTCTCTGGCTCACTGCCGGTGGAGAGGATCACCTTCTTCCTCATCTTTTGCTCACTACTCCGGAAAGGATCCACTCAAAGTTTATAGACATGTAGGTCTCTTCATTATCTCTAATGAATACATCCTCTGTTGTATGTGGATACTCTGTTGAAGTTCAACTTTCACCCGTAGATGAATTTCTCTTTGCACCGAAGGTATCGGGCAATCTTCCAGCCTTCTTGCAGCCCTGAATAACAACCATGAATCAACCTTACTTGTAATGCAGGTCTAACTTGGCGTGAAAGTATCAGCGCGCAGGTCACAACTGGCGCGCAAGTCACTTCAAACAGTTGCGCGGCACAATCTTCTGTAACTCCAAACCTCCGTGACTCAACCCCTTTTATACCCAAACCAATATTGGCGTGCAACAACCAACCGGAGTGAAACTTAAAACATTGGGATGCAAGTACACCAGTGCGGCCATACACCACCTGTGTGACAACCACATCTACGCAACAGGAGCTCTGATTTTTCTAAGTGTTGAACTCCATTGAAAATGAGGAGGGGTGGTCCTGTATTTATAGGCATTTGGCCAACCTATGCGGTGGTGCGCAAGTCTCCCCTCAGCGCACAGGTCATGGCGTACAGTTTTCTTCCCCTGCAAGACACCTGCGCGACCCTATTTCCTTTTCCATATTTCTAGGATCTGATCTTTAAAAACATATGACGCGCAACTTTCTAACCCTCCTAGGCACCGGTGCACAAGTCCTTTCATGGCGTGCAAGTCACTTGTACGACCACACCAAAACCTGCGTGACCCTCTTTTCTTTTCCATATTTTGACCTTCTGATCTTGAAAAAAATTAGGCACACAAGTTTCCTCTCCTACAAGTACATGGCACACAAGTCCCTTTTCCAAAAACCACTTTTCTTAATTTGTCTATTTTCAGGCCCAAAAATTTGGCAAACACTGGAAAACGGCACCACCTTGTATCTATTTTTTTTGTACCGCCTCCAGATCATCCATTCCTTTGTCGGTGTTCTTGAATCAAACATGGATCGTTGACCACGGCTCTTGAACTCGACATTCCACCATGAAATTCTCTATGTCAATAAATTTTTATGTCATTGTTTTGCTTTGTCAACAATCACCACACAGATGTCCACTTTGTCAACAAACACAACCACCTCAAAAATGATTCAATGATACCTTGACGGATTTTTTCCCAACAATCTCCCCCTTTGGGTTTGTTGAAAAATATTCCATAAAAAGATACATCTTTAACTCTTTAGACCCCATTCACCTTTTATGATTCTAATAGCGATCAAGGATTTACTCAACACATACTCTAAGCCCACATAACCAATGCTCAGCGTTAGAAACAAGAGTAAATGAAAAGTTCATCAATGAATCACTTCAACTCTAACACCCACTATTGACACTAAACTGATACCAATTTTTTGGAAATATGCTTACCACATTCCAACACCGCTCTTCTGATTTTATCACGATCCTCAGTTTTCGTGATATCTATTCTTTGATCCATCACTTCTAGCATCGTCAAATTTAGTAATCTCCCCCTTTCTCATTGCTCCCCCTATCTCGCTACTCCACTTTTCAGCTTCTCCCTATATCTGTCATGATTTCTAAAATAGCCACATTGTCTCCCCCTTGAACAATCACTAGTTTCTCCCCCTTTGTCAACGAACCCAAAGGTCACTCCTTTGCAGTCTATAATAGATTAGAGAACACATATCAGCACATTAGGGAAAAACACATCATACCATGCGAGGAGCCGACTGAACTCCTAGAGCTAGTCGATGCCTCTCAAAATCTTCCTTTGGTAAGGCCTTTGTCAGAATGTCTGCAACCTGTAGCTCTGTAAGCACATATTCCAACTTCACGATTCCCTACTCAACCTTCTCCTTGATAAAATGATACTTTATCTCAATGTGATTTATCCTTGAATGATGGAAGGGATTTTTTCTCAAATTGATATCACTTGAGTTATCACACGGGATTCCGATCGGAGACTTCACTTCAACTCCCATGTCTTAAAAATGGTGCTTCATCCACAATAACTGTGTGCATGGTTGAGTGGCCGCAATATACTCACCCTCTGTGGTGATTAACGAAATGCAATCTTGTTTATTGCTTAACCAAGAAATACACAATTCACCAAGATAGAATGCACCTCCTGACGTTGATTTTCGGTCATCTACTGATCTGACCCAATCTGCATCTATGTAATCTAATAACTCGTTCTGATATTTGTCATTATATGTCATGCCAAAGTCCATTGTACCCTTGATATACTAAATTATTCTTTTTACTACAAGCATGTGGCTTTCCTTGGGATTACTCTGATATCTTGATTCTTGGCATGTAGAAAAAACAATGTCAAGACTTGTCATAGTTAAGTACAATAGACATACAATAATTTGCCTATATTTTGTGATATTAACTGCCTTACCATCCTCGTCTTTAGACAATTTTATCCGGGTAGCAACTGGAGTCTTCATCACCTTGTGATTTTCCATTTCAAATCTTCTCAAAATATCTTGGGAATATTTGGACTGAGAAATAAATGTTCCATCCCTTCCTTTTGTCCCATGTAGACCAAGGAAAAACATTAGGTCTCCAATCATTGACATTTCGAACTCACTTTTCATGAATTCTGAAAAATATCTACACTGAGCTTCATCTGATATGCCAAATATTATGTCGTCGACATAAACCAGGACCACCATCCTTTGACTACTTTGGTTGCTGAAATAGAGATTGTAATCGACACCCCATGCTGGAAACCATGCTTCTTCAAGTAATGATCATGTCTTGAGTACCATGCTCTTGGTTCTTATTTCAGCCCATATAATGTCTTCTTCGGTCTGCAAACCTTGTTCTCAACCTCATCAATGAGAAATCCATCTGGTTACTCAATGCACACCTCTTCTTTTAGAACCCCATTTAGAAATTCATATTTTACTTCCATATGGAACACTTTAAACCATCGTTTCACTGCTATGGCCAAAAATAATCTGATTGTCTCCAGCCTAGCAACTTGTGCAAATGTCTCATCAATGTCAATACCCTCTATTTGGGAGTATCCATTGCACACTAGTCATTATTTTTTCTGAATCATTGTGCCATCTTCATTCATCTTGTTACGATAGACCCATTTAGTCCCGATGACATTCTTATCTGCTGGCCTCGAAACAATCTCCCATGTCTAGTTCTTCTCAATCTGATCTAGCTCTTAATTCATGGCCAGAACCCAGTTTTCATATTCAGCTGTTCAGCAAAGCATTTTGGATCAACCTGTGATAGTAATGATGTCTGCTACAGGGATTTCATTCTTCTGTCTGAACTAGAGCTCCCTGATCATTGATGATATTCTGCCTGTCAATTTCAGCTCAAATCTTTGGATTTTGTGCAGATAAGAATTTTACTTCCTCGTACTTACCATCAGTATCTTCTTCTGAATCAACTTCAGCCACTTCTTCTCTCCCTAAGATTCTTACCACTTCCTCACATTAAACAGAAAACTTTTCACCATGTCATGGTTTAATGACGTCATTTATTTCTACTTATTTTCTTATATTCTTGTTGAAACGTTGTTTATACACTCTCTCAGCTTCTTAGTATCCTAAAAACAGTCAGTCGATACCACATTGTTAGAGAAAAATAAATAATCATGAAATTCTTGATTATTGTTTCTTCCCCCGCAATATGTCTTCCCTCTGTAGACGACACTTGGGTCGAGTCATTCAATTATTTCATTGATGGATCTTGCATCTGATTTTGTTATTGAATTCTCCCCCTATGTTATGAAACACTTCCTAGGGTTAGTCCCACTGTTTAGACTCATAACCATTCTTCTCCTCATGCATCATTTATTCTAATCTGGAACTCAGCATCGAGCCATTAACCAAATCTCTAAGCCTACTGAGTTGGAACTCATTGTCAGAAACAATAAATAGAGTAAATAACACAATCACTTTTTATTGTGCTATGTTGCTCCCTTTCTTCATCAACTCTAGTAACTAATTTGAATCAATTGAAACTCTAGACCATATAACTTCTCCACTTCACATCCTTAGATTCCACTTCCCCTTGGATCATATTTCCCTAGAACCTAAAACACATGAATCATCAGTTAACATCATTTATATACATAGGGGGAGGGGTTCTTATGTAATCCTCAAGAAGAGAATTGTGGTTGATCCTAAGGGGTCAACCCTTTGATTCTTTCTTACAGAGCATCAAACTCTTTACTTGATTCTTCTAGCTACCTAGAAAACTTCAACTGCTCTGGCCATATGACTAATCATTCATTACTCACATGCTGAGTCTTCTTCAAATATGAAGATTCTACAGGCCTGGAATTTCTCACCATTTGGGGTTTTAACCCACTAGTACACATTTTTGTCTTTGATGTTCCACCAAAATTCCATATCCCTTGATTCTTTTTCTAAGAGGGAATATATTTTCTTTACATCTTCCCTTGCTTCTTCCACCATTGCAAGGATATTCCACCTTCCTCCACTTTTCACTGTGGAACACGACATGTGAATTTTTCAATACATTCTTTGTTCATGTTTCTTTTATCAGATGTCTGAGTCACCACACTATTTTTTACTGGTGGTGAGTCCTCCATTGAATGTTCATTATTCTTTATCACAGCTGGAGTAGATCTCCCCTTAATCTTATAGGTTTGTTCACATTCTCTCCATGAGAGCTGTTGTGAGTATGACAGAGGAGGTGACTGATACACCTTTCATTCAACTCCATCTAATTCCTCTGAGGATCTAAGCTTGTTCTTCTCCTTACCACTTTTTCTCCCAGTGTAAAATTTCTCATTATGCATCATTGGAGTCGAGAATCTCATTTTGAGTTCCTTTTCCTTTCTTGCATTCTTCTTGCGGAAATTTCTTACCAAATGCCCATAATCTGAACATATGAAACATGTTCCATCAAACTCATACCTCGTTTTGTCATTTCTATGTTGATATGTTGATACACCTTGAGTTCTTCTTCTAACACGGGGCTCTTGAGCTTCCTGACACATACACATGGTGTGTCATGTTCTTCCACAGTAATAGCATCTAACAAATACTTTCCTCTGATAGATTCTTCTTTCTGATTTCTCATAACACATCTTCTTCTTCTCAGATCTAGTAATTTTTCTATTTTCACAGCTAGAGATGTATTCCTGTGCCTCTAAAAAGAAGCTTGATGTGTGGCCATGAATCCTGCAGAAATAGCACATGCTGTCATTTCTTCCTGTAAAATCCTTGTTAGGTCTATCACTAGCACTGACAAGATTTTTCTTACCTCTGGAGATTTTCACTGCATTTTTCTTATCACACATAAGAGTGGGATCATCATATCCAATTCTATATTTTCCTGAAATGGATGGCCTTTGGGATGATACAATACTTTCACGGCTATCCTCTGATATAGCATATCTAGATTTCATTTTATCATTACCTTCTGAAGCATAATCAAATAATAAGTGCAGTGCATCCTTAAACTTGGGCTTATCTTCAGATTTAGATTTCTCTATTTCTTTCTTGACTGATTCTATTTCTTCCTCTATTTACTGAATCTTTTTATCTCTTTCTTCAAGTTTAGAATCATGTTCTCTCTTGATAAAATTTCCTCTACTCATTTCATCTTCCAATTCATGTGTCATATTATCCACCATGCCACCTTGCTCCTTTAATTTCAATTTTTCTTGAGCAACAGATTCAGAGAAGAATGCATTCTCTTGTTGTAGCCTTTGATTCTTCTAACTAGCTCCGATAGTTGTGTAGCAAGATCAAAATTTCTAGTTTTCAAAATCTCAATTTCATCTGTGTCCAGATTCTTTCCTTTAACATCAGCTTTGAGATTTTCTCTCTTTATAGATAGATTTTGCAGTTCTTCATCTTGAGAATCATTCTTCTCCCTTAGATCTGTGGCCACATCAATAAGCCTTTGATTTAATCCTCTTATCTTATTAACCTCAATTTCCATTTCTTGGATCTTGATTTCTTTAGATTTCATCTATTCATCCAATTCCTTTACCTTGTGGAAAACGTCCACTTTTCTACTTCTTTGTGTTTCTTCATCATCAGTGGTTCCAACATCACTTAGAAAATCAGGTTCTTCACTCATTCCTTTAGCATCATTGAATGAGTAAGTATTTTTATAGTATGATTCATCCAAACCATTTTTCTGTTCACTGCATGATTCCTTTAACTGAATCACACTCTTTTCATTGACACTTCCACAGTGGATAATTCCACCAGCTTTCTGCTTCTTCATTGATATTCTTCCCTTTTCCATGGAACACCGAGATAAGAGCATACTTATTCTTTAACCACATAGATTGACTACACCAAGTTAGAGAAAACAAATCTGATAAAGTCAACCTTACCTTTGATACCAATTGTTAGGACCAATATGGGCCTATATACCCTGAGAGGGGGGTGAATTAGGGTATGGATATTCATTTTCAAAATTCTTCCTACCCCACTGGATCTTAACCTCTTTATTACAAGGGTCACTTTTTTTCACTTTTGTGTTAATTATGATCACTTATTTTCTTCTTTATCTCATGATGATTCTTTAAATGCAATGCAGGGAAGTAAGCAGGCAGACACAAGGATTTTTACTTGGTTCACCCTCACTGGGCTACGTCCAAGGAGCATACGCATACAAGTTTCTAGTCGTACCAAATTCCACTATTATTCACTGGATGTGGATACAAGGGTTCGGGAATAGTCACTCTATCCCAGGCTCACTGCCTTTACAAGGTTTAGGGTCATCTCACTGCTTTCATAAAGGTTACTCCCTATTTCTCTCTCTGGATCACTACCGGTGTAGAGGATCACCTTCTTTCTCTTCCTTTGCTCACTACTCCGGAAAGGATCCACTCACAGTTAGAGACTTTTAGGTGTCTTCATTAACTCTAATGAATACATCCTCTGTTGTATGTGGATGCTCTGTTGAAGTTCAACTTTCTCCCATAGATGAATTTCTCTTTGCACCGAATGTATCAGTCAATCTTCCAGCCTTCACGCAGCCCTGAATAACCACCCTGATTCAACCTTACATGGCATGCAGGTCTAACCCGGTGCACAAGTATCGGCACGCAGGTCACAACTGGCACACAAGTCACTTTAAACACTTGCGCGGAACAATTTTCTGCAACTCCAAACCTGCGCGACTCAACCCCTTTTACGCCCAAACCAATATTGGCGTGCAACAACCAACCAGTGCGCAACTTCAAAAACTGGGGCGCAAGTCCACCTGCACGACCACACACCACCTACGCGACCACCACATCTGTGCGACGGGATCTCTGATTTTTCTAAGTGTTGAACTCTTTTGAAAATGAGGAGGGGTGGTCCTGTATTTATATGCATTTGGTCAACCAATGCGGCGGCGCACAAGTCTCCCCTCGGCGCGCAGGTCCCAGTGTGCAGGATTCTTCCCCTACAAGACACATGCGCGACCCTATTTTCTTTTCCATATTTTGAAGATCTGATCTTGATAAACATATGGCATGCAACTTTCCAACCCTCCAAGGCACCGGTGCACAGGTCCTTTCATGACGTGTAAGTCACCTGCGTGACCACACCAATACTTGCACGACCCTCTTTCCTTTGCCATAATTTATTGATCTGATATTGAAAATCATATGGCACGTAAGTTTCCAAGCCTTTAAGTACATGGTGTGCAAGTCCCTTTTCCAAAAACCACTTTTCTTCACGTGTCGATTTTCAGGCCCAAAAATTTGGCAAACACTGGAAAACAGCACAACCTTGTATCTGTTCTTTTTGTATCGCCTCCAGATCATCCATTCCTTTGTTGACATTTTTGAATAAAACATGGATTGTTGATCACAGCTCTTGAACTCGAAATTCCAACATGAAATTCTCTTTGTCAACAAATTTGTATGGAATTTTTTTGCTTTGTCAACAATCACCACACGGATGTCCACTTTGTCAACAAACACAATCACCTCAAAAATGCTTCAATGATACCTTGAGGGATTTTTTCCCAATAGCGGGCCCAACCTATGACTTCATGTCAAAATAATTATTTATACATAGATTTAATACAAGTAAAATATGCCTTCTCAATATCCGTATAGAGTAGATAATATGTATTCATCAATATTTTAATAGTTAAAATAACATTCCAAATAGACACTCTATGTGAAAGGGTATACGGATTAAGAAAATAATTATATCCATGAAACCAGAATATGGATAACTAATATAAATTTAATTTCAAATTAAAATTGATCTCAAATGGGCAGAAGGTACACCACATAATAATTATTAGGTGCACAATACTAAGTAAGTCACGACGAAAAGGAAAATGAGACAATGTTGCTTACCACATTTAAGTCAATCGAATCATGAAAAAAAGTTAATAACCATAAATTGAATCATTATATACTATGAATATAAAGATAATCACGATATTATACATCAATATTCAGTACGAAAACACCACATACAATAAATAAGTGGTGAACAATGGAAATCTCATGGAATTGAAAGTGAGATGAGAAATCCCTTACAAACATTTTGTAATGGTAATCGGTGTTCTTGAGAGCACTTAATGAGAGGTAAATGGTTATCCCGTAATTTATATATCATAATGTAAGTATTGGTGAGGTGTGAAAACATACCCCATCATTAGGAATTAAAAATAAAGGGACACATCATATGGGGGATTCTTGAATAAAGGTGAGAGAGGGGATCCCTTACCTTATGCTCAAAGGTATTCATGATTGTTCTTACCACATGAATAATAAAATTTAACTTCATTAATTAGTAATTACATAACCTCATAAACATTTAATTGATAATTTATAACCATATTTGGTTCATTAATGTCCTTTTAATTGGTTTAAGAGATTCAATTTTATTGTTTTGGAAGCATTTTCTTCCTTGGTTTTCATGATCTGTTTACTTGTATTAATGAATGGAAGTTCATTTGAAATTTTTTTAAAAATACAGAATTATTAATATATATTATTTGAGAAATTAAAAAGGTATAAATTATCTTATAGTTGTTTTTTTATATACCATGAGGAAGACTCATTCAATAAGTTAATGATAAACGCTTGGATTTAGCTTGGTGGTTTTATGCTCAATGAACTTGTTTTGTATTATTATTCTATATTTTGAGTGTGTAAGGATTTAAGAACATTAACCAAGAGAAAATACATTAATTATTATCTTGATCAACCATTAAAAAGTCTTCATGATGAGTCTTGGAGATAGTAATGAAAATTGAAAACTCGTCTTCCTTGAGTGTGATAAAATAACACATCTCGTATGGTGTTTGCATTTATAGTCTAAAAGGAGGGGGGAAAGAGAGATTATAATTAAATATTCCATTAGCATAATTAAAATATAGTAAATTTAAGTTACTAGAATTATCATGCAATTTGTATGAGTTTAGGTGAGAAAAGATAACAAAATAATGGAACTTCGTAAACGAAATTTAAAGAAAAAGAAAGAGAGGTTCACCTCTTGAGTACTCCTCCTTGAGAATATCCTTAAGGCCTTTGTTTTTTGGCCTTTTGGTGAGACCATATGGTCTTGGACGTGGGGAGAGGTATTGGAAAGAGTATTTGGAAGCATTTAGGCTAGGTTTTAATCTTGATTGGTGTGGGAGGAATAGGGGGTGAGGGGTGGTATATATAGTTGAGGGAGAAGGGATTTTACATTATTTTAATTATTATTTTAATATTTTTTCTCAAAACTCTGAATAGTCCGGATTCATGTGATCCTAAATAGTAATAATGGCATGTGATATTGAACCAAGTGGTATTACATCAGCCTTGCATCACCTATGATGAAGTAAATCAAGTATCCAGCGTTTATCGTAATTTATTATATTTTACTATTCATCAAAAATAGAAGTATTTCAAAAAAATCCCAAAACTCATCCCAACCAATTTTTGACCTATATAACCCAAAAATGAACTCCATTTTTAAAAAATAATTTTCTAAATATGATAAATTTAATTTTTAATTAAAATCATTATTTAATCAAAAAATATAAACACTTAAAATATTCATCTTGATTTTTAAGGTGCCTAAATTTTATATACACTTTAATGGGTATAGATACCATTCATAAGATTCATATTACTATTCATAAGTGTAAGTTACTATTCATAAGGGTAGGTTATTATTCATAAGGGTAGGTTACTATTCACCGAAAATTAAGTCAATTCTATCAGACTCTTAATATCACTCTAAACACAACTATGTATGTTAGATTTTCAAAATTCAAATCACATAATTGAAAATTTTAAGTTTAATGGATAGGTTATGACTATCTTCTATAAATAACCTAGTTTTGTTCCATACAGTATCATTTCTTTATGAAATAAAGGCTATTAATAGAATTTATTTAATAGAAACATACCATAAAATTTTTGGGGTGTTATATTATTCCCTTCTTTGGAAATTGAATCCTTCATATTTTTCATTTATAAATCCCATCAAAAATATGTGGGTGGTTATTTTCATAACATCCTAAGGCTCCCACATTGCTTCCTCCATATTATGGTTTTTTCAAAGAACCTTTACTAGATGAGTTTTCTAATTTCTCAATACCTTCTCCCTTATGTCAAGAATCCCGATAGGCTCTTCACAGAATAAAAAATCAGGGTCCAGTTCTATTTGTTCATTGGTGAGTACATGCATTGGATCTGGCATGTATTTCTTCAAAAATGACACATGGAACACATAATGAAATTTGGAGAGACTTGGAGGCATTTCTAAATGGTAAGCTACAACTCTGATTCTCTCCAGAATTTCAAATGGTCTTATGTACCTGGGGCTCAGTTTCCCTTTCTTACCAAACCTTAAGATGCCCTTCCATGGAGATACTTTTAGAAAGACTTGATCTCCCACTTGTAATTTCAAATCCTTTCTCAGGTTGTCAACATAACTCTTCCGCCTAATTTGGGATACTTTAACATGGTCTTGGATTGTCTTTACCTTTATTGTGGTCTCTTCATTAAGTTCTAGGCCTATAAGTTTCCTCTCACCAACTTCATCCCAACATGTTGGAGTTTGACATCTCTTTCAATATAATGCTTTATATAGAGCCATTTTAATACTAGAATAGAAACTATTATTGTAGTAAAATTCCACCAAAGGAAAGTATTGATCCCAAATACCTTTAAAGTCAAGAGAACATGATCTCAACATGTCTTCTAGTGTTTGAATAGTCCTTTCAGACTGTCTGTCAATTTGGGGGTGATAAGCAGTACTCATACGAAGCTCAGTATTCAAAGAATTTTGTATACTTTTACAAAACTTTTGTGTAAATCGGGTATCTTGATCAGAAAAAATCGATATAGGTGAACAATAAAGTCTTAGAACTTCCTTAATATAATGTATTTCTAAGAAGTCAAGTGGTAAATCATCTCTTATAGCAAGGAAATGTGCAGATTTTATGAAAAGATCAACAATTACCCATATTGAATCATTCCTTTGAGGCGCCTCGGTAGTCCAGTGATAAAATCCATTGTAATGTCATCCCAATTTCACATAGGAATAGTTAGAGGTTACATCACCCCTCGAGGATGTTTTCTCTCTCCATTCACTTGTTGAGAAACTGGGCACCTTGACACGTAGTCACCAATTTACTACTTCATATTATCCCACAAAAAATGTTCCTTCAGATCTCTATACATATTTGTGCTTCCAAGGTGTATAGAGAAATTTGAGGTATGAGCATTTTCTAATAGTTCCATTTTTAGCTCAGGTACTGATTTAACACATAACATCTTCACAAATTTTAGAACTCCTTCCTCATACACAAAGTATTCCAATCTCCCATCCTTAATAGTATTAATTTTCTTATGTATATTTTCATCATCAGATTGATAGATTTTTATCTTCTCTAGTAAATATGGTTTAGAAATCATTTTTAAGGGAAAAGTTGTTTCCCATTCCTTAACAATTCCCATATCTATCTTTAGTAGATCCATGAATATAGGATCTCTCTAAATCCTCATTTGAGTCAGAAGTCCATGATCATTCCTTCTTAATGCATCTGCCACCTTATTTGTCTTTCCTGGGTGGTAGTGTATTGAAAATTATAATATTTGAGTACTCGAGCCATCTCAATTTCCTCATGTTGAGTTATTTTTCTGTAAAAATTTATTTAAAACTCTTTTGATCTGGGTATATCTCACATTTTCACCGTAAAGATAATGTCTCCATATTTTCATAGCAAAGATTATAGCTAATAACTCAAGATCATGAGTTGGATAATTTTTCACATGATTATTCAACTACCTCAATGCATAATAAATAACTCAATCATTTTTCATAAGGACACAACCCAGCCCATTCTTTGATACAACACTTTATATTAAAAATCTATCACTTACAGATAGAAGAGTCAAAATTGGAGCATTGACCAATATTATTTTCAATTCTTCAAATCATTCTATACATTCCTTTTTCCACACAAAATTTACTCCTTTATGTGTGACCTTGGTTAGTGGGTTAGCCAGCCGAGATAAATTCTGAAAGAAAGGCCAATTGTAACCTGCTAAGCCAAAAAAACGGTTTACCTCGGTTATGTTCGTTGGCTTAGTCCATTATTGGATTTCCTTTGTCTTCGTAGGATCAACTAGGATTACATACTTAGATACAATATGGCCTAGAAAATAAACTGATTAAAGCTGGAATTCTCACTTGTTAAAATTCAAATATAATTCATTTCTTCTAATAGTTTTCAAAATAATTCATAAATGATTCTCATAGTCTCCAAATCTTTTGAAGCATACCAGGATATCATTAATGAATACCACAACAAAGTTATCAAGATATTCCTTGAAAACTATATTAATTAAATCCAGGAAAATAGATGGTTCATTAGTCAGTCCAAATGGCATCACTGTAAACTCATAATGCCCATACTTGGTTCGAAACGTAGTATTTGGAATATCATCTTTCCTTGCACGTAGCTGATGATATCCATATCAAAGTTCAATCTTTGAAAATTATTTTTCTCCATGAATTTGATCAAATAAATAATCAATTCATGGAATAGGATACTTATTATTCATTGTAATAGCATTTATTTCCCTGTAATCAATGCATAGCCTCATGGATCCATCTTTCTTATTGAGAAAGAGGATAGAGGATCCCCATAGAGAAACACTAGGTTGAATAAATCCTTTGTCACTCAATTAATCTAGTTGTTTCTATAGATCCACTAATTCCACAGTGTCCATTCTATAGGGAGCCTTTGATATAGGTCTTTCACCAAGAATTAAATAAATAGAGAACTCAACTTATCACACTAGAGGATGTCTAGGTAAATCCTCTGGGAATACTTCAATGTATTATTTCACTATATGTAAATCTTCAATTTTAAGATTTCTTTACTCACCCATAGACATTGGGTTTTATTCCTCTCCAATAATTGTATTCAATTGAGCTACTGGGGGAGGATCTAGATAAGAATCAGATTGTGAGGTTTTATCTCTAAAAATATGGGATTTTACTCTATTTTCAAAGATTTTAACTTCTTTATTCATGAAATAAATCTTCGCATCTTAATTTGACAGTTAATTCATACTGAGAATTATATAAAGTTCATTGATTGGTATGATGATAAGGTTAGCAGCTAAATCAAGTTTATGTGTCATGAGGGGGATTAATTGACATGCCTTTGTTGCAATGATACATCCCCAATGAGTTTTGACCGGAAACTCCTTCATTAAAAAAAATTTTACATGTCTAGTTTTCTTAGAAAACTGGGAAGATATAAATGAATGTGGTGATCCAGAATCAAATACAGTGTTGGCTAAGTTTGAGTAAATAATTAAAGTACCTGCCACCACATCATTAGGAACTTTGACCTCTGTGGTTTTAATTGAATATGCTTTCCCTTACTCTCATGGGTTTTTTTAGTCAAGTTTCCTTGGCACTTAGGAAAATCATTTTCATAGTGTCCCATATATCTACAATTGTAGAATTTAATATCATTGAGTTGTTTCTTTCCCTTGAATTCATCATATCAGGGACCATTTTTTCCATACTTATAGAAGACTCCCATGCCTTTCAAGCATTTCCCATAATGATTCTTTCCACATTTCTCACATAACAGGAACTACTTTTTTTCCTTTTTCTTCTTTGGTGATTCACCTTTTCCATGGTTATCATAGTACCACTTCTTATCTTGGTTTCCCTTGAACAAATTAGATCTAGAAAACTCCTTCTCTGTTTTTATGGAACTTAATACAATTTCATCATATGATGAAAATGTTTGAGAAGCCAGTTCCCTTTTAATTCTTATCTTAAAACCTTCAAAGAAATGATCAATCTTGTATTCTATGTCATGTATGTAATTCATGGCATACCTGGATATTCTAGTGAGGTAGCCTTATACTATGGACCAGTGTCTTCTTCCCTTTGTTTTAAGACCAGGAATTTCCTCTTCATTTCATTTCGCTGCTCATGAGGGAAATATTTTTCAAATAATATTCCATTAAAAGTCCTCCATTCCATATCTTCTATCTATTCTTCCTCCATGGTATTCTGGATCAAGGACTACTATTGATTAGTGTCGCCCTTAAGACAATACACTTCCAATACTACCTTTTCATTATCATTTCATCTTAATGCCCTGAATATCTTTCCAAGGGACTTGATCCACTGCTCAGCTTCCACTAGATTAGTATTCCCACTAAAATATGGGGTGGTTTTCCCCATTAAATTATTAAACATAGTTGTACCATGGTTATTCTTCACAACCTGAATAAGTTGTCCCAATGTGGTCATGATCTGATCTGCTCCAACATTGACTGTGTTAACTTGCTTAGAGGGGCAGTCCCTACATTCTACATGAGTATTTATTCCCCTTCTTTCATTAGACACCATTTCTAAATAATGGAATACACAAGATTAGGTTATGAATCATAATTAAAAATCTCTATTAGAAAAGAACTTAGCATAAATTGAAATCCTATGCATAGCTAATCTCATCGACATGGTTTCTCTGAGGAAAATTTTAAAATAAAATCCCTCATAATGGCTTGTAAAGAAAATCTGAATTATCCTAAGCATATCCCCTAGGAGTGTCAATACCAAGAGTGTAGAAAATCCTGTTGTTGTGTACCAGGATACCCTGGGTCAAGCCTGAAACTCCTTGTCAGAGCTTTCACTCCTAGGTACATATGTTCCAGAGCCACCTCTACCTGTTTGTATCCAAACAGGGATGTATTTTCTAGAAAAATCCACATAATATATTCCTTACCAAAAATCAAGGATGGTATTTTATGTTTATACTCAAATATTACATTATGGATTTTTTCCCTAGTCTATAATTTTTAATCTAGTTTCCAAGTTTTCTACTAAACTTCCTCTAATACCAATTGTAATGCCCCGAACCCTCTAGATAAGAGCCGGTGCATTACTTTGTTACATTGGAATGATTAAAAGGAATGTAAACATCAAGGAATGATCAATTTAGTAGTCTTGAAGAAATTAGATACGTACATGTATCACAAATTACATTGGGAAAGGTAACAAAATACAATACATAACAACAACTAAAAAAACTACATCCATAAGAACTCAATAAATGGTCTCCTAATCATAAACTGTTGAAGGTAAAAAATGAAAGGGGTGAGCTAAAATGCTAAGTAAGGATTAAAAATAGAACAAGCATTAATCAATAATAAGTTAATCATAACAATTTGACATAATCAATATGGCATGGTGAAAAAATAAAAAACACACGCCATTAATAAACTAAGAATGAATCTGCATCCATAGATTTTGTCATAGTGAAAAGCTCATGGATAGTAAAAACTGAAAATGAATAAAGATAATGATTATTAATTGGACTTCATATATATGGCACAAGGTATCATAATACTGATAAAACGGTTTATTTATGTGGGTAGAAACCCATATGATTTTTTGAAACAAACTCAAAGGTTTTTTCGCCAACTGATTCTCTCATGAGACCTTTTGATACATCGAGGGGCTATAGTGGGCCCTGATTATCACTGAATGTCCAAATAATTATTTATACATATATTTAATACAAGTACAATATTCCTTCTTAATATCTGTATAGAGTAGAGAATATGGATTCATCAATATTTCAACAGTTAAAACAACATTCCAAATAGACATTGTATGTGAAAGGGTATGCAGCTTAAGAAAATAATCATATCCATGAAACCATAATATAGATACCTAACATAAATTTAATTTAAAATGAAAATTTATCTCAAATGATCAGTAGGTGCACAACATAATAATTATTAGGTTCACAATAGAAAGTAAGTCACAACGAAATGGAAAATGAGACAATGTTCCATACCACATTGTAGTCAATCAAATTGTATGACCAAAAGTTAATAAAAATAAATTGAATAATTATATACCATGAATATAAAAAGAATAATGATATTATACATCAATATTCAGTACACAAACACCACATATAATAAATAAGCGGTGAACAATGGAAATCTCACAGAATTGAAAGTGAGATGAGAAACTCCTTACAAACATTTCAGCATGGTAACGGGTGTTATTGAGAGGGATTAATGAGAGTTAAAGGGGTATCCCATAATTTATATATCATAAGGGAAGTATTTTTGAGGTGTAAAAACGTACCCCATCATTAGGAATTAAAAATAAAATTACACAACATATGGGGGATTCTTGAATAAAAGTGAGAGAGAGGATCCCTTACCTTATGCTCGAAGGTGTTCTTGATTATTCTTAACGACCTGAATAATAAAATTTATCTTCACTAATTATTAATTAAAAAACCTCATCAACATGTAATTGATTTTTTATAACCATATTAGGTTCATTTATGCCCTTTTTTATTTGTTTAAGAGATTCAATTTTATTATTTTGGAAGCATTTTCTTCCTTGGTTTTTATGATACGTTTACTTGTATTCATGAATGGAAGTTCATTTGAAATTTTTTTAAACATCTAGAGTCGTTAATATATATTATTAGTGACATTAGAGAGATATAAATGATCTTATAATGATTTTTTTATATACCATGAGGATGATGCATTCAAAAAGTTAATGATAAACGCTTGGATTTAGTTTGGTGATTTTGTGCACAATGAACTTGTTTTGTATTATTATTTCATATTGTTAGTGTGTAAGGATTAAAAAGCATTAAAAAAATAAAATGCATATTTTATGATCTGTTTCAACCATTAAAAAGGTTTCATGAGAAGTCTTGGAGATAGTAATGCAAATTGAAAACTCGTCCTCCTTGAGTGAGATAAAATAACACATCTCGGACGGCGTTTTCATTTATAGTATAAAAGGAGGGGGGAATAGAGATTATGATGAAATATTCCATTAGAATAATGAAAATAAAGTACATTTAATTTACTATAATTATCATGTAATTTGGATGGGCTGAGGAGAGAAGAGAGAACAAAATAATGGAACATTGTAAACGAAATTGAAAGAAAAATGAAGAGATATTCACCTCTTGAGTACTCCACCTTGAGAATTTACTTAAGGCCTTTGTTTTTTGGCCTTTGGTGAGACCATCAGGTCTTGGACGTGGGGAGAGGGATTGGTAAGAGTATTTGGTAGAATTTAGGCAAGTATTTAAGCTTGAGGGGTGTGGGAGGAAGAGGGGGTGAGGGGTGGTATATATAGTGGAGGGGGAAGGGATTTTACATTATTTTAATATTTTTGCTCAATACTATGAATAGTATTGATTCATGTGATCTTATATAGTAATAATGGCATGTTAGTTTTAACCAAGTGGTTTTACATCGACCTTGAATCACCTATAATGTATTAAATCAAGTATTTATCATTTATCTTAATTTATTGTATTTTACTATTCATCAAAAATTCAAATATTTCCGAAAAATCCAAAAAATTCACCCTAACCATTTTTCAACATGTAGAATCAAAAAATAAACTCCATTTTAAAAAAAAAATTAAATATGATAAATTAAATTTTAAATTAAAATCATTATTTAATCGAAAAATATAAACACTTAAAATATTCATCTTGATTTTTAAGGTGCCTAAATTTTATTTACACTTTAATGGGTTTGGATAACATTCATAAGAGTAATATTATAATTCATAAGTGTAAGTTACTATTCATAAGGGTATGTTCCTATAAATAACCAAGTTTTGTTCCATAAAGGCTCTGTTCTTTATGAAATATAGACTATGAATAGAATTTACTTAAGAGAAACATATCATAAAATGTTTGGGGTGTTATAATTTCAAACAATTGAATAAAAATTATAGTATAAGAAATAAATTTTTTAATGAAACTTATTATTTTTTTCACATGATTAGTAAAACAATTTGTTTTTCTTAAGTACATTAGAGTGTCAATCTACACATTTTTTTGTTATAGTGTTGACTTATATTGGCCTTTTTAAATCTCTTCAAATCTCACATATTTTTTGTGTTTTTTTTTTGAAACTCAGTTTCACTAGCTAAAGATAGGTTAAAAATCATTATTGGAGAACCAACACATTGGTAAAGGCTTTATGTTTTATAAAAATAGAAAATTTATCAATGTAAAAATTATTTATGCAACCAAGATCATATGAGTCCTATAAAGAAATTTTTTCACTCAATTTCCTTCAATTTTTGAAAACAATAATTTCTTATATGTTAT
This sequence comes from Viscum album, assembly GCA_963277665.1. NCBI lineage: Eukaryota > Viridiplantae > Streptophyta > Magnoliopsida > Santalales > Viscaceae > Viscum > Viscum album. The sequence goes on from OY728155.1 coordinate 1,080,520,401, forward strand.
TTTGTCTGTTTCACCCACTATTTCAACTTTTCTAATTATTCCCACACAATCATAAAATATTTTTAATTTTTTAACCACTTTTTTGTGATAACATCATTTTTATTATCCATTTCATACATTAACCACTACTGTGAACACTCTTGCTCTTGTTTTTATCAAAATACATAAATTTACTCCCAAACCCACAAATTATTCACTTCATACGCAATATTTTATGACCCCCACTTTTTCAAAAACAATTAAAGTTTTCCTACCTTTGTAAATATTATAATAATAACTCAAAATTCTAGAAACAACCCCTTTATTTTAGTTATGAAACTTCACAATACTATAATATTTTTTAGGGATTGGTAATAATAATTTTTCATAATATTTGGATGATCCAAAATAAATAATTGTGAAAATAATATAAATTATATTTTATACTATTTTAGTTTAAAATGTTAAACTGTTTACAGGAATCACATTTTTTTCTTATCTACTTTCATTATTCGTAATATTTTGATAGGTTTTTGTCAATAAATAATCCTCACATGTGAGTCATTAAATGGTGCTAGTTCCCCTAGATTATATAATTAATTAAAAAATACAAATAATTAATTGATATTAAAACAATAAATTGTATAAAAAATTATATGATTGTAAATAAGTATAAAAATATTTTTAAAACTCTTATAAAAATGCACACTTTAAACTGCTATGTTTTAAATAAACAGTTCCAAAATTTGAATCTGATATCATAAAACAGAAAATTAATTGATTTTGAAATATGATATATAGTATAAGAAAGACCCAATATAATTTTTCAATGAATACCAAAGGGTGATAGTGTTATTTTTAAATTATTGTAATTAATGAAAATTTATAGTGGAGGGGTCGGTGAAATTTTAAAAACATAAATGATGTAAAATAAATAAATTAAAGTTTTTTTGTAAATTTTTTTTGAGTTTTATAAAAATATGGGAGGTTCTTCATTACATGTTTTTTAAAAAATGAATAATGTTCCTTATTCTTTATTTATTATTTGGATTGGGTATAATTATTTTTTGGATAGTAAACCAAGATCTATATAACTCATTAAGCCTATAAAATAACAAATATAGAACTAAACCTTGAGATATCAATAATGTATTTTTCTCTAGAACATATCCATTATTAAAAGACTATATAATTTCATTGAAATAAAAAATGTGTGATAACGAATTTTATTTTAATATTTTTTAGTTAGAATAAAACCACTAAAATAATTACAAATCTCAGTGTTACTGATAATGAAATAAATTGTGTTTCAAAAAAATCATGAAAAAACTATTTTCACATAACAGAAAATTCATGATATATCTAAGATAACTATTTAAATAAAAAAGTGACAAAAAACGCAATTTATGATATATAACTCCCCAAAATGTGTATCTCCCTTATAACGATAAAACACCACTTAGGTCACCAATTATTTCATGATGCAGCTCATATAGAACATTGACATCATATTTTTTCGACATAGGTTTTTTAGTAGACTAAAAACATATAATATAACTATTGGAATACATTTTCTATCAAATATGGTAGAGTTTTACTAACTAAAATGGGCTAATAATTATACACCCAAAGATTCAATTTATAAGGAAACATTGAGGTCCTTTATTCTAAGAGTTTTTATAATATCACATTTATCTATATTTTGGGATATAATAAATTATTATAATCATTTAAAAAATAAATAAATTATTGTTTCCATGCCACATAAATATCTCTACACCAAATTCGATATCTATTAAAGTTATAGAACTTGAGTTATAGAAAAATTATATAAGTCTTCTCTAAATAATTATCAATTATGATTCTCTCAAATTGTTTCACATTTTAAGCCATACAACGGATGAATAATTATTCATTTTATTTTTTAAACTATTATCCCAGACATTCATATAAGGATCCAATAATATTTTTAGAGTATTATTTTCATATATTTAGTAATCTGATTTAAAATGCACATTCATGCTTGGGATTCTTCGTAATTTGGATCAATTTGCCTTAAAAACATCATGGTTTCTCCAAATAACCTACTGATATGAAAAAATTATATTGAACTTGTTAATATTATTAAAACATATTCACATCAGTCACATGGTATTTGGAATTTGCTAAAAGTTTGTGAGATTATAATACAAATGTTGTATAACATAATGGTATCTTTGTAGTTTAGACTAATTAATCACTATACTCGGATAAATATCAAATTTTAGAAGACCATAAATTAGGTTTCAAAAATGAAACATTACCCAAATCACTTCTCTCCCTAATAAATGTTATGTTATATTCTCAAAAAACATCATTTGAAAATTATCCACTGGATGTATATTCTTCTAATCAGTTACACCCTTAAAAAAGGGTATATTATACACTATTCTCATTTTTATCTAAAAGAATATATAAATAATCATCAAATAATTAACTGGTATACTCTACCCATTATCCATATTAATATTCATCAATGTATATCAAAAATCAATTTCATCAGTTCTTTATTAACTCAAAAATATCTTAAATTGCTTTTATTTTATTATTATAAACAAAATTCATGTAATTAATAAAAATTAATAAATAAATTATATAATTTACTTATCATCATTCATTAATTTGTTCTCTATAGGTTCAAAAGTTACATAATTAATAAGACCCCAATAATGGGTTGTTTGGATGTCTACATTCTTTTGTGAATAATTTAAAATATCCTCTATATAGAATATAAAACTAAACTTATCACATTCTCATTATAACATAAAAAGGTCTCACAAATTTCCTCTTTGATTATGTGTGTTCGTGTTCATTCAACCAATATATAAAAAAATTATGATTCCTTTTGTGACATCTCATGTCTGATATATAATTCCTTCTTTTTGTTTCTATATTTCTTGGATTCTTATTTTAGAGGCATAGTAATGATTTCATGTTTATGATTAATATACCAATAGAACATGAAATATGATGATATATATTACCAAAACAAGGATGAGAAAAATCATAGTCTTCAGGAATTCTTAGGTGACCATGTCAGTGCACCACATAACTGGTTGTTTGTGGGAAGAGATGTCACCTTGGTCGATGGACGACCCTCATTGAATATGAAAGGAAGCCTTGTCTCTTTGTTTATTAGGAATGGGAACTTACAGGACCAATGCATTGTATTTTAAAAAATTAAATAATCACCATGAAATTGAGATTCCATTATGTCATTATAAGTTTGAAAACACAATTCATGTTTTTTAAGCCTCATTAGGATCTTTTATCCCAATAATGGAGTATAATATGGTTATTTTGGGGTAAAATTAATTAATATTAGTAATAAAATAATATAATTAATTTTTGTAATTACTAGTAAAATATATATATATATATATGTTATGATCTCAATTATTTAAAATTTTCTTTAATCCATCTCATTCTCTCTACTTATGTTTATTCTTGTAGGCATATGAATATATATTGGTATTTAATATTATTCTATTATTTTTGGATTATGGTAATCAAAGGTTGAATCACAATCAAATATTCATGTTTCTAGTGTTTTTTAGGATTCTATTTCAATATTTGGTATTATATATAGTGTTTTAGGTTCATTAAAAGATCATCATCTTAGGTAAATGATTCTCTTTCAATCCCTATGAGATTATGATATATTATTTTTTAATACATATTATGTAGTTTACCTATATGATAAATGTATCAAATAAATTTTTCAATTGATTTATTGAATTTTTTTCTCTATATTTGACAAAGGATGGGAAACTATAGCTTTGGGATTGAAGTTGGAAATTTTCATGTTTTGAATTTATCCATAGGATATAGTTTTGGAATGATTTTTTTCAAAAAAGGATTTTTTTTGTGTCTAAAATATGATTCATTTAATAATATTATTAATTGGGATCCATGGTAAAGCATTGTAAAGAAGGAAAATTTGTATGGTATTTATAGATATTAATAATGAGAAACAACTACAAAGTATCTGGTATGGACTGATGGTTTATGTATCTAGGATATATAAGAATACATATGCTTGCATGTGATATAGGTAAGCTGGGATATGATATTTAGGGACTAATAAAGTAGGTTATGAAACATAATAGGTGTATTCTATGATTTCATTAATGAATTTATATTATATGTTTGTTTTTTTGACATTTATCCTTGAAAAATATTAGATACATACTAGTTCTATATTGAGTTGTATGTATGAAGTTTTATCATTAAATTGATATAATATATCATTTAATTTAATTTATTATATTAGTTTTATCAAGTACAACATTAAACTATATTGATTTAAATTTTTTGAATAATTTTTTCCCAGGAAGAATTTTCTTGTTCCAGAAATGGTTTTCATAATATTTTATGACAGTGCTTTATGGAAATCTTAAAGCCTATTCAATGTCACCCATACCCATAAGACATTTTTTATATGTATGTGTCTTCTATCATGACGTTGATAAGGTAAATGATCTGATAGTATCAGTTAATTGAACATAGGAATTTAGTTTATGTGGGATATATCAATGTTTGACCATGAATTTGAGGATGAAATAGATATTCAAAATGATTATGTGGAACTATCTAGGTTTTGGTACCTTCTCATGTTTATGGTATTTAAATTTTCCTTTATAGTGTATTTTGTTTTAAAATATTTATATTATTTCAATTTTTTTATTTTAAATGAAAATATACAATTTACACATATAGTTGGTTGTTTATATTAGTGTAAATTATTACCCAATGATTATATTTATCTCTTAATGATAGTTTTTTATATTTTGTAATCAAGTTATACAATCTTAGGATTATGAGGATCAATTTTCAGTAATCAGTATAGGGTATTATATTATTGGGTTTATCACAAAATTGTATTAGATTTTGGTTTCAAATGTATCAATTTGGATGGTTTTTAGGCATCTAGAAAACTATGGATTAATATCCCATTGTTACCCATGGAATAAATATTATATATCTATTGTGAAACATGAGTTATACTGGAGTTTTTGTAATAAAAATGATATAAAGGATCCTTTATAAGATTCTTGCTGTTGAACCATGTAGGTATATACACCAAAAACATGATGGAACGTTCAAATTTATTATACATCATGGTTGGAATGTATAGGTTTTATATAAATGTGAATAATGTTTTTTAAGGTAGTTTTGTACCAAAATTTTATTATGAGTAAGATTTAAAATTGTATTTTAATGTGTTTTGATTATAATAAAAATTCATTATTGTCATTTCTTTCTATTTATTATCCTGGTCTAAAAAATAACTATATGAAGAATAGATACATATTGATGTAGAAATCAGATCCTATTGTGTTTTCTGGTTTTAATATACTATAATTTATGTGAAATTCATTGTCTAATTTTCTTTTGTGGATTGTGGAATCAAAGTGATGACTCTATATAGAGAGATTATTCTTAAGAAAGAAATATGAATGTGGGATATTATCATGTTCTGAGAATGGAATTGGTAAGTTTTAGTGTGTTCTACATCTCCTTAACTCACTAGTTTAAGAAATCATATTTCTTAGTAGGGTCAGATTAGGTGTGATCTAAGGAAGTTTATTATGCTCAAATGATCCAGAATCATGATCATTAGATCATTATGGGTGATGTAGGAGTTAAAAATGTTGAGGATTAATTGTATATAATCAATGAAATATTCTAGATTCTCCATACCCCTAACACATTTCATGTAGAGTTTGTATTTTTCTGATCAACGGAGAAACATGTATGTTGAAGAAGATGAAGGTATATGTGAATATAGATAGATATCCTACATGATTTGGTTTAATAAAATTTTTATTTAGTATTTAGGTCCATATAAATTTAAGTTGAAGAAATATTTTTGATCCTCAAGCTATAGTTGGGTAACAAAATAGAGCAGGTGTCTATGGATCTCTTTATCGATATGGTGTCCTTTTCATAGGGTAAAATACTTAATGATGTTATCAATGGGATAAGGTTTTTTTAAGACTCTTTATGATAATATATTATCAACTGTGATCCTTATTCACTTACAAATAGATATAGAAATAGTAAATAATTCACCTATTTATAAGGCATGTATGATGGATTGAAAAGGAAAAAATAATTGTCTTCTCTAACATAAAGGAGGAAATAATTTTCCTCTGGTGAACAAGAGAAATTGGGATAAATCAAATATTTCCCAAGGACCTTATAGGTACAACTGAGAGGGGTCTTCTAATCATGGGTACACTTTTTCTTGCAAATTCTTTTCCTTTTAATTAAACCACTTATATCGATTAATGACTTCATCTCTACTATTTAATTACACAGCCTAACTTAGTATGAAAAAGAAATGATTGAAACACAACACACCTAGATTTACAAGGTTTTACTTGTAAGAAATCAATTAATTATGTAATATTGCATTTTCATGGTTATTAGTATAAAGACAATTGATATTTATATTAAATTTAAACATATTACTTAATTTTTAAATTTAAAAAGAAAATGGTTATAATAAAATAATTTCTTTTAATGTTTTATTTAAAAAATAATTTTCCAAATTATAGAATTTGAATATGAAACAAATATATTAATTTTAGAATTCATAATGGAAAATGTATCTTCTATTAAATTGCTGATATTTTTTGAAAAAATTTACTTGATAATTAATAGTGAAATAGTGATTTTGTTTAAAATTCTACATTCATTTAATGTATTTATAAATGAAAACTCTATTTTTCATTACATTAAATTTTTTATTTGTTCCTTTTTTCATAAATTATTTAATTATTATTTCTTAAATTAATTTTTTATGTGAATTGAGAAAAAAATAATATACAAAAGGGAAATTTATCATAAAAATCATTATTCATTGTGTATTTAAACATTATATAAAAATTAAAATCTAAAACATTTTTATTTTAAATATTGATATTTTTATCTAATATTTGGAAATAGTGGATCCAAAATTTGTAAATATAACCCTTTTAGTTTTGGTTAATATGAATGATAACAATAGAAAAAAAATAGCATGGTAGAGGGGTAAATATGCAAATTAATGTCAAAAAAAATGACATGGACAATATAATGAGCATAAAACATGAAATAAATTTATTGGATGAGTTTATTTCATTCATAATCTTATATGATTCAGTTATATGGACTTTTTTCAATTTTATGGTGACTAAAACCTCTCTAATATTTAATTTAATGAAAAATAAAAAATATCACACACTTTTTTTTAATAAGTTTAATATTTTTAAAATAGGGATAACTAAAGGATAATTTTAGTTATAAATAGTCATATAAAATATAAAAATTTTCCCCTCATCATGATAATTCATTTTTAATTTTTAGTGAATAAATAACACTAATAAATTCCTACAAAATGTTGATGTATTAATTATTCTATTAATATGAAAATTTAATAAATGATATTAAAAATTTTAAGAGAAACATAATATAAGATAATCAATATAATATAATTATTTTATAGATTAATATGAGTTTTTAAGGGTGTATTAAAATAATTTTTCCTAAATTTTACTATTATATTAATGTTGTTATAATCAATTTAATGAATAGTTCTCACAATAGAGATTAATTATATTTTATACTAAATGATAATAATGTAAATGATATAAAATTAATAGAAAGCCTAAATTCATAAAACTGATTATGATATGGTTTATAAAATCAACCATAGTCTATTTAAGGGGTTTTTTCCATTTACAATAACTATATTGACTCTAAAATATTAAATCGATGTTGTCATGGTAAGTGTGAAAGTGGTTAATGAGCTGTTAGAATAGATAGATAAGGGTATAAATATGATAAAAACATATCTAATTTTTAATTTATGAGTTTATTTAGACCCATACTCAACCAAACTTCATGATAAAACATTTTTGTTCCATTTTTAATTGAATAAAAACTTATAACAATTAAATATTTTGAGAAACATCAAGAGTTCACCTCCCATGTCTTATAAAAGTCAACATATGCGTCCCTTTATATCAGACATAAAAACAATTTTAATTAGTAAAATATCTAACCAAATACCTTACTAACATCTATACCCACTTTATATAGGACTTAGTTAGGGAATATAACTTACCTTAGTGGTATTAAACTCTTAATAAAAGGAGACATTCTAAATAAGATGTTTATCTTTTAACTGCATGTTTTATTTTTATTTCTTATTCTACTTACATAAAATATTACATAACCATGAATATGTAAAAACACCATTATATTTCATATAAATAAATTCTTTTATGATAACAATAAAAAATATATTCGTACCCAATTCTAGAAAATGGAAAATGGCATTATCATCCGTGTGTGGGGGACTAACACATTATGAACTGGTGTAATTCATTTCTAATAAACATCCCTCATTATTGTATAATAATTAAAAAGATAGATTAAATATATGATATAAATTAATGTTTTAACATTGTATATTTATAATGTTTCATTCTTCCTCTTAACATCTCATTCACTAAAAAATGTTAATGGTGTTTATGCGTACGTGTGGACTACCACCTCAACGAGGCAATGTGATTTTATTTTTAGAACCACATTACTTGGGTGATATGTATTAAAATATTTAAATTATAAATATTATATTAATTATATTATAATCATTTATAATGATAATATAATACTAACCTTTATTCCATAATGATCATTGGAAAATGGGAATGTTACTCATGCATATATGCAGACTATGGTCTCCATGACTGTATCATGGATTATTTTTAATAAATATCATTAATTATTGGATTGAAAGGTATAATTTATGTATGAAAATGATAATTATTTCCCTATTATTAATCTATATGGTGGAATAATATGCTCCTTGACCATAATCATCCTACCAAATCCATTTCTAACATATGATCTGAATAGCATCAAAAATCATGATGTGAATTTAATTATTAGAATTTTTATATAATGTGGTATTAAATGAAATAAATATTTAAAATATATGAAAATTTTTCTTTAAAAAATAAAAAATTTACATAATTTTATTATTCATGATGTTAAATAACATTCATGATGATTTAGATTCATATTAATAGTCACATTGACTTAAAACCTCAGTATAAAGATTTTCTTTAAAATTAATTTTATTTTATTACCATGTTTTTAAAATTATTTTATGAATTTATATATATATATATATATATATAATTTTCTATAAGTTTCCTTTTATGGTTTTTTAATTCAATGGTTTTCAAAAAGGAATATTTTTATGGAATGTTTTATATTCATTAGAAATGATAAAAGGATGTTTTATTTTAATGAATACGTCGAAAAGAACATTTCTTGATGCCATAAAAAATATTTGATGTTTGTATTCTATTATAATACTTTATTTTTTATTCAGATAAAAACTATCTTTTTATGTAATTTTTTTATTGAAAATGGGTTATCATAAAAAAAATATTTTGTTATCATAAAGTGATTTTCTTACATGTTTAAAAGTGTTTTCCATAAAAAAATCAAAAAAAAAATTCCTTAAAATAATAATTAATAATATTTCATGAGAAATGGTTGAGCCTGATATAACATATATTAATGGTTGATACCCATTATAACTCATGGAAATGCCAAATGTAGATTATTCGATATGGGAACACACAATGTATAGGGTGATCCCAACATAGCTTATATGATGTGTGCCCCCATATATAGATATAATGAAATTGATAAAGTTCATTATCTCAATAAGAAATAAGGATGGAGTTACCTGAGGCTTTATTATATTCTTGTAACAAGGTTTTATTTATTTATAACATGGTTTTAAAATCTACTATTAATGTGATCCTCTATGTTTCCAAAAAAGGTTTTTATTTTCTTATTATGGGTTTAAAATAATTTCATTAAAAAAACTCACTACTACAAAAACGGCCTATATTAGGGCTAAAAAGGGCTTTAACAACGCTAAAAAAAGCGTTTTAAAGCTCAGTGCTAATATGGGGGGTCCCTTTTATGAGCGCTAAGAAAAGTAATGATAAAAGACCCCATTATCAGCGCTTTTTTTAGCGCTGATAAAGGTCCAAAAAAAATTAAAAAAATTAAAAAAATTAAAAATAATACGGGGGAGTGCTTTTATCAGTGCTTCACACCCCCTTTATCAGCTCTAGAAGGTCTCCCACGCGCTGCCCTTCCCAAGCAACCTCATACGCGTGCACCCCCTTCGCTTCCACCCGAACTCAAACCCAAGACCTCCCCCCTTTCACGACTGCACCTTTACCACTATGCTATTTCTTTTTGTTCTCTATTTAATGATATATCAATATATATATAGTTATATTTATTCATATATTGATATAGATTCATATTAATATAAATATATTTATTTGGATATTAGTATATATATATTAATTTGTATATTAATATATTTATATATATACTTTTAGTTATAATTTTTTATATGTATATTTATTTGTATATTAATATATACTTATAAGATTAGTTTTAACTACATTTATGAAAAAATATTTTTTTATGTGTGTTTATAAATAAATAAATACATACATACATACATACATAGATATATACAACACACAGACACACATAGAGAGACACACACACACAAATACATATATATTTATGAATAAATACATATATATGTGTATTTGAAAAGCCATAGAATGTACTTATAAAGATTAGTTTTAAATACATTTATGAAAAAATATGTTTTTGATGTGTTTTTATAAGTAATTAAATAAATATATATATACATATATATATATATATACAACACATAGACACACACATAGACACCCACACATACACAAACACATATATATTTATGAATAAATACATATATATGTGTATTTGAAAAGCCATAGAATGTTAAAATGACCATAACTTATAATCCAAAAACCCGTTTCAACTCTACAACTAGTCAAATCGAAGAAAATGAAAAAATATTCGATATTATATGTGGTACAGGCCTAACGGACATCTGGATCAAAAGTTATACTTGTTTTAATGTTACCAAATTGGGGTATGCCGACTAAAAACTTAGTTTTGGAGGCCCTCTGGGCCTTTTTTGGGCTTTCAAAATTGTGACAAAGGCTTTTCCTGATCCACCAGCACGTAGAGCTCATTGCAGGCTTCGATTTGATATGTTGTAGAGCTCAAATGGACACCCGGATCAAAAGTTATGGTCGTTTGAAGTTTGAGTTGCGTTTTCAACATATTTTGGATCTTTTATTAATTGTTTTTATTTTTTGTGTCCTCAAATTGTTATTAAATGATTTTTAATTGATAATAATTAGAAAATTATTAATTAATAATATTTTTTTAAAATATTTTGAAGCCATTTTCACTAAATTTCTTATATATAAAATGTAATAGTCTATTTATATGTATCTATAACATATTTAAAATATATATATTGTATTTGTATCAATATAAATATACTAATATAACAAAATATTATTTTTCATGGAAAAATATATTTTTTTTGAAACTCAACATTTATCAGTGCTTAGGGAAAGCACTGATAAATCTCACCTTTATCAGCGCTACTTAAAGAACCGCTGATAAAGGGGTCCCCTTTATGAGCACTAAAAAAGCACTGATATAGGGGGGCTTTATCAATGCTAAAAAAAGCGCTGATAAAGGGGGCCTTTATCAGTGCTTTTTTTTAGCACTAACAAAAGAGACCCTTTATCAGCACTTTTTTTAGCGCTGATAAAGGCCCCCTATATCAGCGCTTTTTTTAGCGCTGATAAAAGTGAAGCACATCCCTTGCCCATTTTTGTAGTAGTGACTATTTTTATTTTTCATGTGGAAATGATTTGTTTCATTCATATAATTTAAATTGAGATAAAAGGTAAAACTTTAATGAATTTTCACCATTTTCACTGAACATATGGATGTTGTCTTTTTATCTCCCTTACTAAGTGTTAATTCCTCAATCTATATTTTATATGTTTTTTATAGAGGATAAGTATGGGTAATGGAAAGGGAACTGGTCTTGTTGAGATTATTTAAAAGATTTTCATTAAAATAAATCATGTTTTATTTTAGATGTTTGATATTGTTAAAAAATAAATACTGAATAGATGTTTCTACTTTTTATATATACTAGTTTCCTATATAAGTGTTTTTAACTAAATATATAAAACTCAAAATCAAAAATATCTCAGGGAATGGAAAAATGGTAATTCTAGTTTAATGTTAGTAGAATATGTAATGTTTAAGGTTTTTTCCTTATAGTTGGTATTAAGTTAATGATTATATAACATTACATGTTATGATAAGGTTAATTTAATACTATTAAAATATTTTAACTAATGGTTAAATTGAAATCATATAGAATTTTAATATTGCCATGTTGCTTCATACAAACTATTTTTGTTCATATTGGTCTCTATAGATGAAATAAGTGAGCTATATTATAAGGGAAACAATATGATTATATCATGTCTTATAATAAACCAAGAATAGTCAAAATTTGAACCAAGCATTTTCTTGGAGTGATGGATCAGTTGATACAAGAGATAAATTCTAGTGGAACCAATGCTAGAGTGAAAATAGAACTACCATAATGGAACATGATGATAGTAGAAAATTTTATGAGAAAACACCCTCTAGTATTCAATGTTTACTCTGATTTTTTGGTATCCTAATGGTGGATAAATTCCCCAAAGAATATATTTGAATTCATGAGGAGCTTTTAATTTTAAAAGTTAATTATTTCCTTTTAACATATTGAAAGTGAATGAGGCCAATTTTGGTCATTGGAAAATAATAACAAAGATATATATGATCTTGATTAGAGGGAATAGAAAAAATTTAAGAATATATTCATTGGGAAATATTTGTCTATACATGTTCAAATAGGGATGGAGAAACAATTCATCAAACTGAATAATAAATAAGAGTATTATAAGGTTGTATATGAAGAAAACTTCACAAGGATTACTAAGTATTTCCATGCTTTTGTTGGTGAAATTGATAGTAAAATTAATATATTTTACTCCAATTTTAAATCAAGTTGAATATGAGCTATATATTCATGTGAATTTAATTATTATGGTAATGTTTTTAATTATGTTTATAATGTTGAGATGGTGTTTTCCATTATTTACATTTCTCAACATGATAATAGTAAGAAACAGTTATGATGGAATGAAACTGATAATAAATAATCTAAGTAGTCTGAAAGAAACCCCCCAATGTTCTAACTATGGTAAATTATATTTTAAGAAATATTTTATAGGATCTTGAAAGTGTTAATATTGTTGTATGTTTAGTCATATGGAAAATGAATGAAATGAAATGAGTTCTATATAATTAATGGATGGGGTAATAGATAAGTACTCACTAGTGATTTTTTTAATTGTATTGAGTTAGAAAAATATGAAAACTGTGTCTAAAATTTGATACACTATATATAATCATCACTATTAAAAACATAATGGTGTGGGAAAATATTTTTCTAATACTAAGGAATATTTAATTCCTATTTATTAAGTTGTGATCGTTATGTTTCTTTTTTATTCAAATTAAGAAAATATATTATTTGATTATGCATCATCACATTCCTTTATTTATATGAAATTGGAATTTAAATTTATAATATCATCTAATGCATGTAAGATAGAATTTTTAATCAAAAATCCAGGATGAAACATTAATAAAACAATTATTTATAGGAATATTTCAATTTTTATCAATGGAATGGTCCTTCTAAAAAATATTTTTAAACTACCCACAATAGTGTTTGATGTTATTTTGGGTATGCATTGAATTTCAATTTATCATTGTAATATATATTGTAAATCTCAAAAAAATTTATTAAATGATTTCATGCCTTTGATAACCAACCATGACGGTGAGAAATTGATCATAAATGGTAGTTAATGTTACCTATATAATACTATTGAAAAAAATAAACTATACAAATTAGTGATGTATAAGTAGAAAATAAATATATGGATTTTTTAATGATTTTTCTTGTATTATTCTTGATCGAGATATTGATTTCACTATTAATCAGTACCTGATGCTCTTCTAATTTAAAACCCCATTATCAAAGGGTAAAATTATAACTTTTGGAATTGATAATTTAATTACAGGATTTCCTAGATAAAGGTCTTATTCATCCACATACTTCACCTTTGGTGAACCTATGTTTTGTTAAAATGAAAAAAAATCATGACGATTTTCATAAATTATAGAGCATTCAATAAAATCCCTATTAAAAACACATACCCATTTATTTGTTTGATCATCTCTACGGAGCATAAGTATTATCAGAGATTGATATCGGGTTAGGGTACCATCAGGTGAAATTTATAGAGGAAGATATTCTAAACACTATATTTTATACTATATATCATCATTATAGGTTTGTAGTTATACCCTTTGGGTTTTCAAATATATAAAATATATTTATGTATCTAAGAAACAGAATTTTATATGTATTTTTTGATAATTTCATTGTATTTTTAATGATGATATATTCTTATATTGTAAATTTCCGCAGGAACATCAATGAATACTAAGAAATGATTTCCAAATACTTAAAGAAAATAATATATATGGAAAATTTAGTAAATGTGGATTTTTTTGCAACATATTTCATTTATTGGAAACATTGTTTCTAAATATTTATTAAATATTCAAATTTAGTAAAGCATTGGGATTAATGATTTTCCAAAACTGTCAAATATCACAGTTTTTCATTTTCTTGGTTTGTTTGGATAATAGACGTGGTTTATTGAAAAAATTTATCAATTGTGTATCCCATTTATAATGCTAATATAAAATGGAGTTAAATTCATATGAATGAATGTATTTCATGAATTTTTTCAGGAACTAAAATTATGATTACTGAATGCTCTAGTATTTCCAATGCCCTCAAGAAATGGTGATTTTGGCATCAACATTGATTCTTCATTGAAGGAATATTATTGTGTTATGATGAATAATGATCATGGTATTTATTATAATTCATAGAAACTAAATCTTCATTAGTTAGATTATCCTACACAAGATCTGGAATAACCTCGTATGGATTTTTCATTAAAAATATCGATATAACATTTATATGGTGTAATGTGTGATTTATATACTCAGCTAAAAAGTTAATACTATATATTACCTAAACAATATTAAGCATGTGGAATAGAATATGGTTGGAAGTGATCAAGGAATATGATTACACAATTCAATACCTTCATGAAAATAAAACAATATTATTGATTTTTCAAGTCCAATAAATATTGATGCATTAACCATGTTACATTTAGAAAATGGTTCTTTAGTTTTTGATTTCATGAATTTTGACATCTATGTTGTGGATGTTGGAACATACTCTATTTTTTAGGTGTCATTACAATTGGATTATAAGTAAGACCGTGATTTAAAATAAAACATTAAATTGCATGTGAATGGTAACTTACAGGAATTTAATATATATAGAGTATGTGTTTTTAGATTTAGAAATAGATTATACACAACATTTAATAATTAGTAAGACAAATAATTTTTTATTTACGCTCTTTGTTCCCCATTTTTTGTTCAACTATTAACACTAAGATATATAGAGACTATCCAAAGTATTATTGGTGGGATAGAATGAAAGGAAATATTGCTGATTTTACCATGAAATTTTTTACTTTTTAACTCGTTAAAGAAGAAAAACAATTACATAAGGATATACTTCATCAATTTACAAAGATATAGATGAAATTGGAAAATGTATCCCTATATTTCATAGTGGTATTTACAAATTCATCTTGAGGTAATAATCTGAATTATGTTAATGTTGATTGATTAACAAAAATTTCACATATCCTTCTCATTCCATGCACTATTTTTTGGATTAATATTCTATAATGTATCTCTAAAAAATATTAATGTTACCAGGAGTTCCTATCTTTATCAAATCCCATCCTGATCCAAGGATAACATTTAATTTTTTCAAAGGACATTATAATTCATTAGGTACAAAATTATATATCAGTACACCATTTCATCCTTATTTTAATGGATACTCGAAGAGAATGATTAAAAATTCTCAATACATGATTTTTAATTATTCTATAGATTACTAATGAATTTGACATCATCATTCTTCATTGGTAGATTTTTCTTATTATTACATTTTACTTTCTAATATAGATGGAATTATTTTGGGAATTATATGGAAATATATTTCAAACTCAATTTTTTTAAAACATTAGGCGATAGGATGTTAGTGGGACCATAATTGGTAGAGGAAATGGTTGAGAATTTGAATTCAATATAACTATAGACAAGGAAATCTCAAATAAAAAAGAATATTTATATAGATAATTAAAAGAATGATATTTTTTTTAAGGTAGGATATCATGTTTTTTTAAAATATCTCCATAAAAAATATGATATATTTTTTGGAAAAATGTGATGTTAAGTCCCATATTCATTAGACCATATAAAATCTTGATAATTTTGGATTAGTTTCTTACCAAGTATCATTATCTCCTATTTTATAATAGATACACAAGAGTTTTTAAAATTTGATGTCAATAAAGTATGTTACAGATTCATATCATGTTTTGAGACTTTAGGCACATTATTTGAAAGAAAACATTTCTTATAGGGAATAACCTATTTAAATTATTTTCTATAGATATTAAGTATTTTAGAACCAACTATTTAAACATTTTTAGGTTTTTTGAAAAAATATTATGTTCAAAAAATCCACATGGGAATCTGAAAATGCTATGAGAGAAAGATATCCCAACTTGTTTAATAAGGGAATAAAATTGGGGGGATGTAATTTCAAAAAGGGGTGGGGTGAATTTAACAGCCCATGTAATTAAATAATTGATCTTTTTTATATTACTTAGAATCTATTGATTAAATAGATATAATCATTGTAAATATATTAACTTATTATTAAAAATAAATCAAAAAAGGTTTTATTACAATATTTTCAGATATTTTTTATATAAAAATAAAATTTTCATGTTATAAAAATTGTAATATTACAATATTAATTTCATTTTTTAATTTATCATGTCAAAATTATATTATGATGAACTTATGAGAATTTTCTAAAATTTTTAATTTTTTTTAAATTGTGAAAAATACTAAATTTATTGAAATCTATATTTAATTATAATTTATTTATAATGTCACATTATATTTTTGATTAGTTTTAAAATTTAATTATTTATTTTTTATTTTAAATGACCCATTTAGTGTTTTAAAAAGAATTTAATACTTGAGTTTAGTTTAAAAAATGTTATATTTAAAAATGATGTTTTGTATAAAAAAATTTTATTTTATTATTCCTATTTAATTATAAATTAAATTATACATCTTATGCGTTTTGAATTTTTAAAAATGGATTGGTTATTTTGAATCAGTGGGTCTTTATTTGGTAAATTAGCCTCGTTTAGTTTTGTTTAATATGAATCATGACCCTGGTTTTTTTGTTATCATGGTAAAAGGGTAGATAAGTTAATTAAGGTTAAAAATAAAATAGAAAGGACTAGAAAATTACAATATTATTTTTAAAAAAATATATTTTATGAGACCATTTTGTAACATTATGAAAATTTTAAAATATTAAATAATTGTTTAATAAATGATTTTTTTAATAAACTAAGTGTTTTTTTAAATTAAATTTTTTACATTTTATACCCATGTAATGAAATGTATATATATATTTATCTAATTTAATATTAATTATAATAATTACAATTAAAAAACTTACACAATCATCAAATATATAATATCTGGAATATTTTCTAGGCAATAATAATTTGTTTAAATATTTTATTGATGATGATGATAAAAATAATAATAATAACTAAGGGTGAAAAATAATTTTTTCAAAGAAAATTATTATTATTATTATTAGGAGATTATATTTTATAAATTATAATAAATTGTATTATAAAAAACATATTTCATATATTTGTTTTAAAAAATATGATTTTATTTTTTTTAAATGATCAACAAGATGAAAAGGGGAAATAATAATATCATATATTTTTCTTTTAAAACATTATATGTTTTAAAAAATGAAAAAAAAATTAAATAAATCAAATGCGAAAACGTTTTTGAAAAATGGATTGTTAAAAAAATTAAATAATTAATAAATAAATAACCAAAAAAAGGTGGAAAACTCCAATGAAAATAAATATATATAAAATGATAAAAGAAACTTAAAGATAAAAATGTATAAAATGTGACTAATAAATAATAAAAATGTGGTATGAAAGATGAAATAAGACAAATAAAACATTATATAAAAAAGATAATAAAATATGGAGAAAACGTGGGGTCTTTTTGTGTGGTGTAATCAAAAGAAAGCTGAAATGTTTTCTTACACCTAGATATATAAATAATAATACATTTCTTTAATATTTAAATAATGTATTTCTATGTTTTACAAGAGTAAATAAAAATATAGTAATAGTCGAACCACTAAGATCTTGGTCGACAAGACTCAATTATGAACCATTCACAGAAAATACAATGATATAATGAGTATATTAGAATTTTTTTATTTAAGAGCTTTATTTGGGTGTTCATGAATACATACCTATTAGTTTTTGGAGTGTGATAGTGACTGAGGGAGCATCAGAATATGATTTTCTATTTTTTTTCTTCAAACCAAGTATGGTATCTTACTTAAATAAATTATATTTTAATATTTTGTTGTAAGGTATTGTATTCAATTTGAAATTTATAGTTTTATAAGGGATAAATTTTGAATTATAGATATATATATATATACATATATATTAGATTCTATAATAAAAGGATGTTAAGTTTTTTTATCATGTTTATCAATGTCTGTATTTCGTTTTCAAATTTTGATTTTATCTATATCCCTTTTATGAAAACTAATCGTCTATTTATTTATTTTCAAAGAACACTATATATATATATATATCTAAAAATTAATTACTCTATGATTTTAAATAATTTTTTTGAAAAAAAATTACAAAACAATGTTTTTTATTATTATCATTAAATTTTATCTTCTACAAATAAAATTATAAAAGTTGTTATTTTATTTATATACAACCATTTAATATGAACCATTCAATTGGAAGAAACAAATATATGAAAAGGGATATCATTTTATGTAAGTTTTTTATATGTCCATGGATTCCATTCTTAACATTAGATATGACAATAATCTATCAAATTGTTGAAATGTGAGGCATTTTTATACAAGTATTCATTTAACTCATTATGAATTTATATTTATATATTTTAAATAAGAGAAATTGTTTATAATTATGGATTTATCCAAATTATTTCTATAAATTCTTTAAAAATATGATTATTCTTTATAAAAAAGTATGTAAGATAGTTTTATTTTATTAAAATTATTTATGTATACTTTTGAAAAAAATGATTATAATTAAGAAAGGAAGGGCCATTAAATTTGTTTTGTTAAATTGGAGCTGTAGTATCGAATGATATTTTATGGAATGTGGAGTAAACTCATGACCCTAAGAGGATATTATTTCAAATGTGATACAACTAAGTGGACTTATGGTTTTTTTACGGCCTATTGACTATTATAAATAATCCATTAAAAAATAAAATTAAGAAATTTGATGTATTGTTTAAAATAATTACTATTTTAAAATTATATAGTTTTCAAAATAATATACACTATATATGGATATTTAAAAAAATTATTTAATTATTTTAAAACCATTTTATACTTATTTATTTCTATCAAATGATTTTTTAATTAATATTTTATAGTTTTCAAAGAAATGTTTTTCTATAAGGATTTTGAACCCATCACTAGGAAAATAAACCACTTGTTCTTCTTTTATATTAATTTTCCATAAGATTACTTGGCTTATCTGAAGGTATTCCCCTCATTTTTGGAGTCGGCATGAATGAAGAAATTTATTGAAATTATATGTATTTATTTTTAAATTTATAATGTATATATCTTAATCTCCAAAACCATGAACAGAAAATGTCCTGGTATGTAAAATTCACTATATATTTTTCAATTTTCAATTATGAAAAAATTCCACACATTTGTTTCCACTAAATCCATATGTGTGGGTTTGGGGATTTATAATTTATACCAAAGCGACAGTGTAGTCAAATTTGGAAGTCCTATTTTTTCAATTATAAAGAATAAAAATCAGTTTTTTAGGGTTTGAAAAACTAACTGTGGAGGAAAAAAAATTTATAGGTGTAATAATGTAACATACTGAAAATTTAAAAATTTTAACATAGTTTGTAATAAATGAATTATTTTATAACAAACCATTTGTTTTTTAATATTAAAATATTCACATTTTATACTATTGTAATGGAATATATATATATATCAAATTTAATATCTAAGATAAAAATTATAAAGAAAATTTTACCATTATATTTAAATAGATTATATATAACATATTTTCTTGAAAATTACATTTTTTAAAAAATTATAATGACAATAATAATAAAATAATAATGATAATAATAATAATCAATGGTATAGTATAATTTTTGAATGGTAAGTTGTTATTATTATTTTAAAGAAAATAAAATTTATAACTTATAAATAATTATGTTATTATAAAAAACAAATTTCATCTTTATTCTTTAAAAATAGTATTTCATTAGTTTTAGAAACTCTACACAATTAATATTAGAAAGAAATATCATATATATTTTAAAAAAACATTACATAATGTTAAAAAACACTACAAGATTTTTAAAAAAATATATATATGTTTTAAAAAATGTTGAACCAACTAATAAAAAAGAAAAAAAAACAAAAGGTGACCAAAATATAATGAAAATAAATAAATAAAATATGATAAAACAAAATGAAAGAAATAAGGTATAAAACGTGACCAATAAATAAAAAAAGGGGTAAGAAATCATTAAATAAGACAAACAATAAAATTAAAAAAAACTAATAATAAAAATTTTAAATTGGTGAAAACATGGGGGCTACTCGTCTAGTGAAGTCAAAAGGCACCCCGAAAATTTTCTAACACCTAGATATTTGGATAATAATATATGTATATAATATATAAATAATTTTTTTGTGTTTTTTAATAGTAAATAAAAATATATAAACAATCAAACCTCTAAGATATTACTAAACAACCCTTAGTTGTGCACCGTTCACCGAACAAAAAATGACCTAATTGGTGCATTAGAATTAGTGTTATTTAAGATCCATTCTTTGGGTGTTAAGGTCTGAACACTATTTAGTTTTTTTTAGTTTGATAGTGTCCAAGGCAGCATTAGAATATGGTTTTATATTTTTTTCAAACCATGTATTGGGTTTTATTTATCCATTTTTTTTAATATTTTGTTATTAGTGATTTGGTTTAATTTATTATTTATGGTTTTATAAGGGATATTTTTTATTTAAAATTTTATATATATATATATATATAGTTTTTAGATTATATAATAAAAGTATTTTTACTATTTTAATCATGTATATCAATGTCCCTATTTTTTTTAAATTTTTATTTCATTAATGTCTATTCTAATATAACCCAACACATTTATATTTATTTTCAAAGAACAATATACACAAAAAAATATATGCATATATATGTGTGTGCGTGTGTGTGTATTTCCAAGAATTAATAACTCTATGATTTTAAATAAATTGTATAAAAACAATAAAAAAAATATGTATTGGTATTGTTATCATTAAATTGTAACTTTTACAAATAAAATTAGAAAATTCATTATTTTATATATAGGTTATCATTATATGTGAACCACTAAATTAGAAGCATGTTATAAATTAAAAACTCTATCATTTTATGTGTGAATTGTTTTTATATGTCCATGAATTCCATTATTCATATTAGATATGACCAGAATCTATGATATTATTGACTTCTCTATTATTATTTTTTATTTATTTATTTAACTCGTTAAGCCTTTATAATTATGTCTTTTAAATAAGATAATATATTTATATGTATGTATTTGACCTAATTTTTTCTATAAATTATTTAAAAAAATTATTATTCCATGTAATGATGTATGTAGGATTATTTTTTTCTATGATAATAATTTATGTTTGGTTTTTTGAAATGCTTTTGTGTTAGGCGTGATAAATGCAAAACCATTAAAATGATTATTAAAATTGGAACTAGAGTATCGAAGGATATTTTATGTTATTGGGAGTAATCTAATAACCCTAAATGGACTCTATCCCACATGTGATATGGATTAGTGGCCTTATGGTTTTCTAATGGCCTGCTGAGTATCATAATTAACTCATAAAAATATTATTTTCATACAGTGAAATTCAAAGTATTATTTAAAAAGAATTTATATTTTAAAAAATATGGTTTAAAAATAATATAAACTATATAAGGAAATTAAGAAAAATGTTTCATTATTTGAAATAATTTTTCAAATTATTTATTTTTAAGAAAATATTTTATAAAATAATATTTTATAGTTTTAAATTGATGGTATTTGAAAAAGGTTTTAAAACCCCTTATATGGAAAATTAAATTCTCACACTATATTTTAAATTAATTTTCCCTTGGATTAGTAGGATTATCTGACTGTGTTAACATTTCTTACAAAAATAGTGCATGAAAAGACATTTTTCAAATTTTTACTTCTTTGTAAATTTATTATATATATATGTATAATTGTCAAAAACAAATAATAGAAATGGTTTTAATATATAAAATTACTTCTATATTTTTCAGTTGTATTTTATAAAAAAATACATCGAATTTTTATACACTTAATCGAGAATCATGGGTTTAAACTTTAATACATTCCATATATAATCATCTATAATTTAGTTATATATCCTTTTGTTGGTAATAGAATTTTATTAAAAAATCGATAATATATTATTTAAATAAAATTAAAAAATGTCATGATATTTTTATTATAAATTTAATATTTTCACATCGAGATAGCCATATTATATTTTAATTTATAAATTTACTTTTGAAATATAAAGTGATTATATTCATTAGGTTAATTTATTCTTAGTTTGTAGTGATGAAATAATTACATTAAATGCTTACATAATACTGACATTATAATTATTCAATTAATCGAAAAATCAAGCAAATAATATTAAAAAATATTAAATGAAATATAATATGATATGATATAATGATCCAAAAATTTTATAGATGAACATGACATGTTAATGATGCATTAAAATACTGTTTTCAAATTTTACTAGTTTTATTGAAATTATTAGTTTCAATGTAATGAATAACTCTGAAAATGGTCATTAATGATGTTTTATATTAAATGATATTTTAATAAATTATATTAAATTCATAAAAATAGTATACTCTAGAACATGAATTGGAAATGGTTTATTATATCATCCAAGGTCCATTTATTGGTTCTTTATCAATTTATTGTAACTATTTTGGCCCTCAAATAGTTAAAATATTTTTTGTCTCGATAAGTGTGAATGTTGTTAATAGGGTGTTAAAACAAAAAATATAAGGGTGAAGATATAATCAAAACATGAATAATATTTATATTTATGTGATTATTTCAACCCATAATAATCTTGTATTAACATTTAATCAGTTTTTATTCATTTATAATTTAATATTAATTTATATTCATGTAATATTTTGATAATTTTCAAGAGTGAATTCCCCTTTATTATTAAATTAAAAATCCTCATCCCTTTACATAACACTTAAAGTTACATTTAGTTTGGAAAATTTATATCCAAATTAAAAAAATAACATCAATACAAATGTTCTACGGAACTTAGTTATGAAATAAAAACAACCTTATTAGTCTTAATGTGATAATCAAAATATATATTCCAATAACATGTAAAGTTTTGGGCCACATGTTTTTATTTTATTTTTTCTTACACTTTACTAAAATATTATATAAACATGGTTCTATTATTAAAACTTTATCTTCCATAATATTTTCTATCACTATGTCAATAATAAAAACTATATCCTTCTCATCTTCCATAAAATTTAAAATGAAACCATCATTCATTTATACGACAGACTATCACCTCAAGAGAAAATGTATTTAATTTTCTATCACCATCTCACATGGATGGATTTTAATAATGGAATTAATTTGAATATATATTACTAATTAAATTTTACTCAATCAAAATATTTAACCTATTATTAAACTTCTTACTTTTCCATTTCATGAGAAATGAATATGTTTTTTGTGCGTATGTGTGGACTACCACCACTATGAAGTAATGTGATTCTTTTTTCATCACCACATCACAGGGATAATATATACGTATATTAAAAGGAATAATATTATATTTATGATATTATTATTGTTATGGAATGATAAAATAATATTTTCCTTCATTACATAATGATCATTGAAAATTTTAAATGTCACTCTTGCGTACAAATAGACTTTTATCTCCATGATTAAAATATAGTACATTTTTCATAACCATCATTCATGAATTGATTAAATATAATTTTTTAGGTATAGAATTGAAAAATATTTCATGATTATTATTCTACATATGGTTAGAAAATGACCTCCTTGACCATAGACATCCAATAGATTTTATTTTGGACATATGATCCAAATATCACCAAAAAACCAAACATAAATTCAATTGATTATTTAATTATAAATAAAATTGTATTATATTAAGGAAATGAATAATGAAAATGAAATGGGTTTTTAATAAATTATACATTTAACACATTTTTTTATAATGGATGATAATGAATATACCTGATCACTCAAAATAGAGGCAATGTCCACTTTAACATAAAACATTGTTTTGAATAATTATTTTTGAAATCTAGATGCCACTTCAGTGGTGGTGCGGTGGTGAAGGTGAGTTGCCAAACATGGTCGTTCTTTGGGAGGTATAGGGTTCGAAACCTAGGAAGTCTACTTTCGGGGGTCGGGCCTCTCCCCCGGGATCCACCCTCCTTGCCGGGTTGCCCGGATTCTTCTGGGCGGGAAAAATGAGGTGTGACCCAATTATTGATGGATTGCTATGATGATCCATCATT
The DNA here is from genome assembly GCA_963277665.1 of Viscum album. Taxonomy (NCBI): domain Eukaryota; kingdom Viridiplantae; phylum Streptophyta; class Magnoliopsida; order Santalales; family Viscaceae; genus Viscum; species Viscum album. Next base: position 1,080,545,423 of record OY728155.1, read on the forward strand.
GTCGGGTTGTTACCCTCAGGACTCTCTGCCATCTCGGCTGGTAAGGGCTCCTTCCCCAGCTGGGGAGCTACCTGCGGGTACTACCACTTCGTGGGGGAGGGAGGTTTCTCTGTGTGGAGGGTTTGAAAAGGCCACACTGAGGAATTCCCTTTCCAAAAGAAGAATTTTTGACATCTAGATATTCCATGTACAAATTTTTAAAAATATTTTATTAAGGTATTTATATGGAAATAAAATAAATATAAAGGTAATTTTATTCCACTATAATTCAATGGTTTTCATAAAGGAATCCATTTACAAAAAAATTTACATTCTTTACAAGATAAAAAAGAATTGTTCTATTTTAATTAATATGCTGACTAAGACATTTCCTTCTCCCATAACCATTACTTGTAGTATAGATTCCATTATAATATTTCATGATTTATTTAATGAAAATCTAAATGAATGGTTATTTCTTATTGATAATGGTTTTTTAAAAATAATTATTTTTTTCATATTTGAAACTAATTTTCATACTAGTTTAAAAGTGCCCTTTCAATAATAAGTGAGTGCATAAAATGTCTTATTTTTAAAATGGTATTTCTTCATTATACATGAAAAATGGGCAAGATCAGTAAAATTTATATGAAGGGTTGATCCCCACAATGGCTCAATTTTTTGTCTGATATAGAATATATGATGTTTGTGCCTAAATGTCATCAGGTGAGCCTGATATAGCTTATTTTATTGATGAACCCCAATAGAGCTCCAATGAATTGGTTAATGTTTCTTATATTAATAAGAAAAATAGAGGCAGTTACCATAGTTCCTAATCAGTGGATTTAATATGGATCCGTTTATTTTTTATATGGGCTTGAAATGTGTAATTAATTTGATTATATTTGTTCTTAAAATGGATTTTTATTATATTTACATGGGTTTAAATGATTTTTTTGAGAAAAAAGTGTGTACTTCTTCATATAAAAATTATTCATTTCTATATCTCAAAAAAATTGATATAGAGGTAAAACTTTTATTCATTTTCGTGTATTTTATTAGAATAATTTGTTTTTTCTTTTTGTGTCCCTTACTAATTTTTTTATGCTCATACCAAATTTTAAAATGTTTTTAAATGTACGTAAAGATTTATAAAGGAATGGGAGAATCCAAGATTAAAGTTATGAATATTTTTAATAAAAAAATGTAAATTTATTTAAATGTTTTATGTTGTGAAAAAATTGATATATAAAATAAGTGTCTACATTGTATATGTATAGGTTTGGTATATAAGAGTTATAGCCTAAAAATATAAAACTATAAACATAAAATAAATTTGGGAATGTAAGAAAATAAATTATTGTTTAATGTCTCTTGTCTATATATTTTTTAAATTCAGGTCCTTACGCTACTATAGAGACTGACACCTCGCTGCAACTAATTGTACACCCCTATTATAGAATCGCCATTATATTTAGATCTTTTTGTAAAAATTAGATATATTAACAAATTACAATCATAATAATGATTATTTTTTCACCCCAATCACTAATTACATCCTTTACTAGTGATTAACCCCAATCACTAACTAAAACAATGTCTGGTAATACTCCTAAGATGATTCTCCAAAAAATATTAGTAATAATCCTAATTAAAAAGTATTCAGTAATGGCTTGTTATAATCCCAAGAAAAAAATTCCTCTTCACTTTGGATGAACAACCAGATTAATCTTTTTATTGATCCTATCTTCTACTTCATAAGCTGAATTTAATCATGCTATATGAGCATGTAAGATAGTGTTCACCTTTGTACAAATTCAAGTGTACACATCCAAGTATTTTTTATAACCTTATTTTTTGTCAATATTGTTCTTTGTTTGTAGAATTTTATGAATTATATAATCTCAAAATGTACTCAAACATAAAGTTATTATCCTTCATTGATTGTACAATTTCAGTATCTTCTCTGTCCATAATAAAACAGTGTTTCAGTTATGTCTGATTCTTTTCTTATCAGTTTTTTTACAAGATCATTTATGTATAACACTCAATATATTCATAAAAACTGTATAATCTACTGAATATCAATTTCATATACCATTATTTGAATATGATCTACTATCATGCATACAACTCATATAGGGTTATGTTCTGAGAACAAACATGTCATCAATCATAGCCTTGATAAATCATTATCATAGTATTGTTGATTTATGATGGACACTACTTCATGATATTATGTTACATGTACTATAACCACAATTATCCTTTTCATATAACGAATCATGAAACACCTTATGTTCTATACAAAAATTGTAAGATTAGGGAAAATTTCCAAACATTAGTTAATATTATCCCAATCTCATTACAACATTTACCAATGTGGTATGGGGTATTTATAAGAAAAATATTTTCATATATCATGATTATCTAAATAAATGTTTTTATCTAATTATTCCTATTAATGTTGAAATAATAGTTATCACTGGTACACATACCCCATGGATGCACATTACTAATGTGATTCTCCTCTTCTCATCATATATTAATTTTATCATGGAATTATCAGCTATTGTACTTTCCTGAAAATCAAGTATTATCCTATTTGAAAAATACATACATGAACCATGTACAATTTGGTGTATTGTATCACTTCCCAAAATCCAAACACATTTTAACATCAAATTCATATACAAACCATACAAAATTACATATTTAAACTGATCATTTCAAGGAATCTATGAATATAATATTCATCATGTATCAATATAAAGAGCTTATTACTCCTCTTAATGGAAGTGTGGTATATATTTTTAATTCATTATGAGCATTCATCATGATAAATACTCCTTTATAGATAATTACACTAATAACCTCACATATTGTATAAATATTCATTATTATTTACTTTAATTAATAACTCACAACATATAACATTTTATTACTACAATGAAACTACCTTACAATATAATCTCATATATGAACAAATTGAGAAGTATCATATAAAAAAATTATATCATCATGAAATACATCACATATTGACATCATAGAATCTAAAACTAACCTTGAAAATTCAATATATTTCATCTTTACATGCTCTATATATTCCATAAAACTATCAAGAAAAAACCTTATAAGCCTCACACACTCTAGTTCATAGGGGGTTGAAGATGAATGAAAAATTGAATGATATCACTTGACATAAGCACTTGAAGTTTTTAAAATATAAAGTGGATGAATATTAAAAATAAAAATTGGTCTAAATTAATAAAATATACACCAATTTGTGGATTAAAAAGGACTCTCTTAATTATAATAGATAAAATATAAAAGTTTTAGTGAAATCATCTGAGTGCTTGTCTTTTCTAGTAGTTTTCATGCAAGATCACATGGTGGAACTGACATCCTCCCACCCATGTGGAACTAACCAGTGCACACCATGATCCATCTATGTTCCAACCACATATTGTCACTCTCAAATAATTATAACATGTTCACATTCTTGTGGAGGTAGATAATTAATCTATAGATACATCATCTGGCTATGGTTGAGATTGTTTTATTACATATATTGAGGAGGAATAATTTTTAATATATTATATATATAATTATAAAATAAAAAATTCTCACACTATATTATGAACTATAAAACACAAATATAATGTTAATCCCATATTAAATTCCATGAATCATACACAATGAAGACATATTTATCATGAACCAATATGGGATACCATTTAACCCGACACCCATCCCAGTCTGAATCAAGGCCCAAAGGGTGTTACTAATTCCCACATGCTGGAAACTAGTGCCTGGGTATCAAAAACTTAATTTGGTAATGGTTTCACCCATGATCATAACAATAATCAATCAAAAAATAGAATAATAAACCATAACAGATAACATAACCAAACAATGTACGGAAATTTTCAAAATTGATGTTTTACAACATTAACCAAAAATCAAAATAATAAAATAGAAGGGATCCTCCAAAATTTCCCAAAAGGATTCATGAAAAAATAGGGGCATCAAACTCAATCCATCACAACCATCACTCACAAAAAATCCAACAATAGATATTGGATCCAACATCATCCCCCAGACCATGTTCCCTTTATCGGGAGCGTACATAAGAAAATTTACATATTATCAAACGTGTATATAGGGTGTGAGCCAAAGCTCAGTAGTTTCCAACCAAAAGAAAATATTCTATGCTACAATATTAGAAGAAAAATTAGTATGTAAACTTATACACAGTCGTTTAAAACATTTTTAAGAAAACACTATAAGGAAAAGAACTCTCCATGAAAAACTTTCAAGGAAAACCATATCCCAATAAACATTATTCAAAAGAAGGTTTATACAATGTCCACCATATACCAACGGATGGAACCACATCACATAATAATAATGTAACAATATATAAACATGGTTAAATTTATAAGAGAAACTAGTATAAGTGAGTCACTAAAAACCTCATACCTCAGTGATAAAATATACTCCAACGCAACTACCAAAAACTTACCCATGGATGAGCCACATGGATAGATAATCTCACATGTTAAGTGGTCCTAAAATAATACAATAATGTTAAAAGGTTCTCATTTACAAGAAACTGGGAGGTACAATACCATTGCACCAGTGGTCTAAGATTATATCACTTGTTTAGATAATGTTGCAAGCTTAAATCCTACTAAGTGAATATAGTAATTTCTGCTTCTGAGTTAACTCTTGTCATGTATACTAGAAAAAATTTGTCTTTACACATCCTAAACACTAGAATACTAGTTATAGTTTACACACCTAGATACATAGGATTCCCTTTGTTCTCAATTTCATATCCATGCATCACACATGTCAATACATTCACAATATATGACAAATATCCCAATCACACAAAGAAATCACTAATTATAGATAACCAAAAGCATTCCCAATTTCCAAACACACTATAAAACCATTTGGAAATACATTTTTTATCAAATCTCCCAATTTATGAAACCCATTTGAAAACATAAACAGAATATCACATTTGGAATCCAACCATTTCTACAGAAAATCCCCTTTTTTAAATCAACACATGAACCCAACTCATTTTTTAAAAAAATGCTTCATATCATTTACACAATTCAAAATTCATATTAAATGTGAAAAATAATGAATCCAACATGAAACAATTTTCATTTCATTTGGAAAACTCATTTGTACGTTCAAATCCCTTTAAAATCCCATTTCTCACCTTCAACATAAGTCATAAAAACTTTTTATGAAACATCACAATGAAAAATACACAAAACATTACCATTTTCCTTTATAAAATTCAATTTAATCAAAAATTCATGAAAAAACTTCCAAAATATATATTTTCATCACACACATAAACAATATAAAACGTTCATAAAATAATTCAAGTAAGTCAAAATCAATTAATAATTTTAATGCATGGAACTACCTACCTCACACTTAGAAACTTATAAAAATTGGTGTGAAACCACAAAAAGGAAATAACAAGTCAAGATTGAAATAAAAATCAAGATATTACCCAACAACACATGATTAAATGCACCCAATTTCATATAACCCACTAGAAAATAAGACACAATAGAAGGATAAGAGGAAACCCTAAAATAAGGAAAAACCATGAGAGAAAACACATACAAGAGGAATCATTGATGTTCCCACACCAAAACCACTAAATAAAGGGATCCTAATAAGGAAAATAGGGAGAGAGGGAGGTTCATGTGGTTAGAGAGCTCGGTTTGGCTGAGAAAAATAGGATTTGGTGTTAAATCCCAAGAGGGCACAAATCTAATTTTCAAATTTTTAATGACCAGGAAATGGTGCATAGTATGCCCGCACTGTTTTCCTATCTATGAAGCAATTATGAACCCCTATATTTATAATAGGTATATCTTGTATGGTTATCCTACAAAATTTGACAACCATTCATTGAACATTTTCTTCACTACTTTCTAAAATTGTCATGTGGATGCACGGTTTCCTAAGTAAGGGAACATTATTTTCCAAACAGTGCGTAAATCACGCGCTACCTGATCTCAATCCAAAACCCCCCATTTTCACCAAAACATCACATGAAAACACAAGTAATAAAAACTGATTCAAACTTAAACAAAATAAACCCTCAAAATTAAAACTCCATTACATCTGGAACATGAGAGGAAATCTAAGATCGAAAAATAAACCTGAACACAGGGTTCAAAAAAACCAGGTGTGACAATTCTCCCTGCAATAATTCTTTCTATACCCAACAATACACCTCATTTTCTAGTTGATCGATCAATGTCAAATGACATACACTCCTACTTTATCCCACCTCTCATACCAAGAAAAAAACTTTCACCGCCAAACAAGACAAACAAATGAAGACATACCACATTTTGGAAACAATGAAAGTCATGAATCACATCTTTAAAAAAGCCTAACGTTCCCTCAAATGATGATGAACTAAAATTTTAACATCATTAAAATGAAACAACCTCCCACCAAACAAATTCTAGAAACATAACCAAATTTTCAACACGGTAGGACAGAACAGACATCACACCCTTGGAAACCAAAAAAAATTGATCAAAACTAGAAGAAACCGCAATGAGACCCATGATGGTTCTCCCCACTATAGGAAGTCAACAAGATTTGATCAACATGGAAAACGTAACATGGGTCAACTTGAAATTTTCCACATAGGCCATCAAACCTTTACAACAAGGGGGGATCATGAAGAGGGAAACACCAACCCAATCAATGAGATAAAATAAAAAACAACTCATGAAGGCCAACCACACAATGAAAACTAATTGAAATCCCACATCCAAAAATGGCACACCATTGGAATTCTAAGTAAACATAACCACCACCCATACACCTAAAAAGTAGGAAGTATTCAATCCAAAAGTGTATCAATATGGAAATGAGGTCACTAAATTACTTTCCATAAAACATGTCCTTTTAATATGAGGAGGCTACAACAAAAGAGCCTAAACAAATCCTATTACTACATTAAAGACAGAAACTAGACCAATTTCTATCACTCCCCTATGATTCTTAATTACATGGAAGCATCACTTTGGGGCCTATAGGTGGATCCCTATGTGTGAATAATCTACTTCCTCAGAGATAGGAGCTAAAAATCCGAGGTTGTAACTACTTATTTCCATTGAAATGGAGGTTTAGAAGATACAAACTCACCACCCCCTTTCACTTTGAATAGGAAATAGTAGAGGAAAGACACTAGACAAGAACAACTCCATTTTAAAATGGAAAAATTCAGTGTGTTTCAAAAGAAAAACGTGATTCCAGTGAAATAGAAGATCATAAAATATCTACCACATCAAATTTTACAACTTAAGGATAAAACAACACAGAAAACACCATTGTACACAACCATTAAAACTGAATAGGCATACATATAAAGGGACTCCAAATTTATCCCAAATAGCACAATACTCTTATCAACTAGATCCATCTCTCCTCTTTGAACACCATTAAATAACCATTGCAAGTGTTATATGTTTCCAAAGATAGGGTAGGTCTTTGGATTAATCCAATATGGAGGCTTCTTTTGATGATACATGCCACAATAATGGACCAACATGAACCTATCATAAATGAAGATATTGTAAGATCAAAAATACATTTTGATGCCATATCTAGCACAAACAGTTATACATTTTATGAATATCCCTTCACCACTTCTAGGACAGACCATCAAGCATAATGGTGGAAGACATCACTTTTAATGACTCAGACCACAAAAGGAAATAGATGTTTATTTAAATATACCACATTCACTCTTCTACTTTTATATGATCTGATTTTCCATAAAAAAAATAGGATGATTCAATATTAGAAACTCAAGGGAAAATTCTATGGATTGATCAATCAGAGGGTCTGCCAATAAATAACCACTCATGGTCACATTTCAAATTTCCATCGAATCTTTTCAGAGTGTACACTAGAAAACAAGGAAACTGAGATCAGAATAAAACTAATACATCCACTAAAATATACCAGAGAAAATACTAATCACACAAAGGAAACCAACTCAAAGGATTCCCAAAAAAATATCAAAAGGGACCACAAACCATTATCTCAAAACCAATTCACCAACAATAACTCAAACATGAAACACCATTCAAACACGAAGAGTTCTCAAACTAAAAATACCCTTCAAGAAACATTCCAAAGTCACAAGGAGACACACAACATAACTACTAGTCATCAAAATATCACCCTATCAATTAAAATAAATTTTTAAAATAAAACTAGCTCAGTGGGTTGCACACTCACATATCTTATTCCATGGAGCCTCACACATGCATATTCTCAATCTAAACTGGGCACTCATCCACTTTTCCACACATATCCATGCATGTGGTAAGTCATGGAAATAGAAAAGTTCAAAAAAATCCCATATTTTAAGACAACATATTAAACCCACACTTTCAACTTCTCAATTTACATAGAATTTAAGTAAATCATAAAACTATTCAAAAGGTCACTAACCACTGAGTTAAAAAAGAAAATTTAATTCCCACACATCAAACCATATCATATTTTATCAAAATAAAACCCATAGATCTCAAAAAAAATATCTCATTTAAAAAAAACTTCCAAAACATTCTAAGAAATGGATTTTTATATTTCAATGAAAAAAAATTCAATAAGACCCATATTATTATTACAAAAACATAATAATAAATATACTCATTCACAAATTACCCCAAAATCCTTTTATAAAAATACAAATTTCTAAATCTACAGTCAAAATAGTTCTAAAAATCCATTTTACACCTTCCCAAAACAAAACCATTATCACTTTAAATCAAATTTTAACAATTCCAAAGCAAGATTTTTCATAGAAATTTTCATAATGAAGAAATAAATAAAACAACTTACTGAGGGAAACTAGCGTCGAAGGGTTGCATGGTCATATGATTAATGGCCACATGACAATGACACCACTATCATGGAGATTCTTCTATGATTATATCCTTGAGTCCACATGGATTTCCAGACCTTTTGAGAATAGTAAGACCATTTAACTAACTATATTTTAATTTACCAAACCCAAAACAACCTGAATGAACCAATGAATCCAAAATAAAGCTAACTTCTTATCGAAACTCAAGGTTTAGTCTAGAAATTGTTGGCTAGACACTCCCCCATACCAACACCCCAAGATTCTACACTACTACTCTATATACCTTGACACCCCAAATAATATTTTCTTCTCCATAAGTTAGGTCCTATAAATATCCATCATTTTTTGATACTATTTTTTTATGAACCATGTTGGGATTACATTGAATCTGACACCTAGCCCGACATTAAGATGTCTTGAAGGGCGTTCCGGATCCCCACAGGCTAGAAACTAGTGCATGGGTATCAAAAAAATAGTTTGGGAAAGATTTCACCCATGATTATAATTGTAATAAATCAAAAAAAATAGTACAATAAACTATAACTATTAACATATCCAAAAATTGTGTGACAATTTTTAGAATCATGCTTTTAGAACTGTAACCAAAAACCAAAATACTAAAATTGAATGGAAACCATAGAACATCCCGTAAAGGCTCTATGTAACATGAGGGGCATCACCCTCAAGAAACCACCACAAACACTTGAATCAAGTGGAACACTTGAAACCAAATACAACATCATCACACTGACACATCTTTCCATTACCTAGGTCTTACATAAGAAAATCTATATAAACAAAAAGGCGTATATAGTGTGTGATCCAAACCCCAATAGCATGACACCTAAAACAAAAGATTACATGCTACAAAATTAGAATACAAATTAACATGAAAATTTATACAAAGCCTTTGAATCGTTTTTAATAAAAAATATGAAAGATCAATTCTCAAGGAATCAAATTCAAGGAAAACCATTTTAACAATAAACATGTTTAAAAATGAATTATACACAAGGTTTATCAAATATCTATAGATGGAACCAAGTCACATAAAATCATATCGCAATAGAGTACCATGGGTAAATCCATAATTTTAACTAGAACAAGTGAGTCACTAAAGACCTCATACCATAGTGATCAATATCCTCCAACTCAACTACCAAGAGGTTTCTCATTTATAATCCACAAGGAGGGATAATCCCATATGCCTAGTGGAATCCAATTAATAGGACATTAAAAACATGATATTCTTCATGATCCACTTGGAGGGACTATCCCAAGGGCCTAATGGCCTTCAGTCAGATCATATATTTGGTTATTGTTGTAAGAAAGATCCCCCTAACTTAATTTGGGACTTAACCCTTTCAATTCAACTAGTGTCAAGTCTACCAAAAAAATCTGGGATTTCCACTTCCAAATCACTAGATACTAGTTCTAATTAACCCACATAGCTACTAATGATTCCCTTTCTTATAAATTTCACATTAACACATCGCATATATAAATACTTTCTCTATATAATCCAAACATCCCATGAACCCAAGGAAATCACCATTTAAAAATAACCAAAATCTTTCCTAATTTACAAACACAAGCTAAAACCATTTTTAAATAAATCTTTTGCACCACTAAAACAATTTATGAAAACCATTTTAAAACCAAAAATGAATATATCATTTGAAATCATACCATTTACCAAGAGAATCCCCATTTTTAAATCCACACATGAACCCAAATTGTTTTTAAAACCTCTTTCATATCAATTATACAATTCATAATCCATATTAAAGGTTTACTATAGGGAAACCAACATGAAAAAATTATCATTTTTTGTAGAAAACTATATTTCACCTTCAAATCCATTTGAAACCCAATTTAACATCTTATACATAGGGCATAAAACCCTTTATAAGAAACACCATAATCAAGAATGCACAAAACACAACCATTTTCCTTTACAACATCCACTTTCATCCAATATGGATACCAAAAATACATCCAAAATATATTTAGAACCACACACCTAAACCATGGAAAACATTCATGAAATCAACAATTAAATTTAAAATCATATAAAAATGTAAAGGCATGGAACTAACTACCACACACATGGAAACACAAGGAAACTAGTTCAAAACTACAACAGCACCATCACAAGACACTAACAAGGAAACATTGAACAACAAATGTCAAGATCTTACTCAACAACACAAGATCAAAATCTTCATAGGTCATATAACCATATGGAAAAGAGGAACCAAAAGTGGGAGGTGAAGAGACCCTAAATCAAGGATGGAATTATGGGATAACAAACATACATGATGAATCCTTGAATTTACCATAACAAAACTGTAACATCCCAGGTAAATAAAGAATAAAGAATTTTCATATTTATTAATATTTACGAATTAAATATTAATTTTAATTAAAAGGGGTTTCTATGTTCGATAGCGTACTCGATACGCAACGATTAGTTTCTTTGAAAACTTACGTTGCACACTAGTAATAAAATAATATTATTTTAAATGTTAGTTAACACGTAGACATTGTACTGGCGGGAATGGATAGAAATAACGAAAATATGATTATATATGTTTTTAAATGTTTTTACATTTATCCAATAAAAGATAAAGGCTTAAAATACGGAAAGAATTCAATTTTAGGCATTTATACCCTAATTTTCTCTAAGGGATCACTTATCACCTTTTGATGGTGAACCGTCATTAAATATAGTTTTGATCAATCTTATAAATTCTATTAGACCAAATATAACTCTTCTTTAGAATCGAGACATCAAAATTTACTTTGTGTAAATTTTTGGTATATTTCCGATAAAGTTCATTTTTTTAATGAATAGTGTAAAATGTTGTATTTTAATTCAAAACCTCTTTTTAATCTAATTTATTCATATGATTATATTATCATTTGAATTGGTTTTAAAGTGAAATTAGAAAATATTTTTACCATTAAATCCAATATTGGTCATTGGAATTAATTTCACTTTGAAATCAGACTTAAACTAGTGTCAATCTTTTGATACTTATTGTTTCATAAAAACACGCTATTTGCTCTAACAGTGGGAATTAATTATTAAATTAATTAATGAAAATTATATGTTTTGAATTCTATAAAATGGACTTCATTTTTGAATTCATAATATCAAATATATCTTAGGGTGAAGTTTTGGTATTTTTCTGAAAAACTTCAATTTTTGATGAATAGTGAAACCACTAAGTGGTACTTAAAAAAACTGATTTTTCGTTTAAATGAAATTTTACAACTTCTGTGTTTTAAATTTCAAAAATCCGGCATAAATGGTTGTCATTGAGAAGTAAAATGTGGTTCAATGAGATAAAAATATTTTTTTGGTGAATAGTAACTTATTTAGTTTTTAATCGCGATTAGAGGTAATTAGTGTAGTTTAAGGTAAAAATAATGTTTTAATAATATGATATGAGCTTGAAACATGTCCTACCCTTATTGGATGTGTCATGGCCGACCAAGAAAAGCCATGGGTCAACTTGGGGACCCCATGGAGCCACTTTTTTTGGGAAATTACATAAATAACTTTTTATTTAATGTTAAAGTAAAAATGACACACACATGAGATGTTTTACTAAAACAATTTTTACATGGGGTTATACAAGTCAGATTTTTGACTATAAATAGTCATTAGAAATCTAAAAATATTTTCTACATCATAGTAGTTTTTTATAATTTTTAGACATTAAATAAATTAAATTATTTATGACATCATGATGATGCAGCGATGACCTCATTATTTAACGATTTAAATAAAATGGAAAGATAATGTAAAATCTAAGAACTACACATGTTCAAAACCTATTGGATGAGTGGATTTATAACCCTTATCACCTTATCCTCTAAATAAATCAATTTGGGACCACTTAAATCCGAATACCATTTTAAAATAAAGTGACTTTTCTTTACTTTCCAAGAGTGCCCCTCCTCTCCTCTTATAAAAGGCCCCCACCTCTACCTCCTTACCCACACTCCCAAAGCATTTGGTTCGGACAACCCCTGCCCATTTTGTCTCTCCACATCCCTCTCTTACTACTTGAAGCCTCACTTTGGGAAGAAGTCTTCCCAATGAAGCCTTTGAGCTCAAACCAAAGGGTGTTACCCGATTTTAAGGTAATGCCTTCTTTTGAGTCCTTTTGTTTTATTTTGATTCTCCAACCCCCTAAACTCTTTTTATTATTTTATTTTGTAACAAATACAGTATCCTCAATATACTAGGATGTTGTTATAAGAAGGATTCGAGCTAAACTTACACACACCTACATCTAATGGTTAAAGAACATATTGTTTCCGTGGATGGCGAATTTCTGCCTCCCGAAACGATGATTGTTCAACATTATTTTAACACCTTCAACGGTGTAAATTAAGATGACACTATATTTATATATGATATATAATGTGTTTATGTTTTCCTTAAGCTTCTGTATTTTTCATTTTGGGAATACCTTTATGGTTTCCATTATGGGTAAACACGATATCTTCATTTAAGGAAGTGCGGACTACAGCCCCCTCAAAGTGATGTGATTCGTTAATGCCATATGTGGGACGTGTAAATGATGGATTTAAAGTTATTATATATGATTTTATACTGGAATTATAATATACCTCTATATAATTATTATTTCTTTCCATTAAAGTATGAGATAGAAATGAAAGTAGCGTTCATGCGTACGTACGGCAAACTGTCTCCATGAATGGTGCATTTCATTTCTTATCCCCAAATGTAATGTACTATTAAAAGTACATGTATATAATGGATATATATAATGAATGATATATCTAAATGATGAATATAATTCTGAAATTAAAATATACATACCTCTCATTTAGTTTTAATTCCATTAATATGACAAAGAAATGAAAGTAGCGTTCATGCGTACGTACGGCTTACCGTCTCCATGAACGGTGCATTTCATTTCTTACCTCTAAATGATTATGTAATATTATAAATACATGTATATTCTGGATATATATGATATATATGATATCCAAATCAGGAATGTCATTCTGGATATAAAGAACCTTTGAACACACAAACAACATGTAATTGTAAGAAGTCCACTTTCGACTTAAGAACCAAATATCGACAAAACAAACATTATTAACTTAAATGGTTACATAATGTTTATAACATGGTAATAAGTGATATAAAAGGAATAATGAACTTTAAAAAGGTTCTTAATCAAGTATAAATTAACTCAAGTTTATTATTCAGGACGTTAAAGAATGATCGAGTCAAGTCGGACCCGAGGTAAGGGACTTCGTCTCAATATCCTTTCATTGAGGCATATTTCATTTTATACACAAATTTCTTTTATACAGTGTATAAACCCCTTTGACTTTTACTTTTATACAAAAGGAATCTTTTTCTACGAAGCGTTTTACTAAACGATAAAAAGGAATGTTTTTTTTAACGTACGCGGTGACAACGACCTTTTCCGCCGCCGCGAGTATTATTTGGTCTTTGGCTTCCTCAACAAGTCGTAATGTTTTTAAAATAAAATAAATACCATATACTCTTTTATGTATTTTGGTATTGAAAATGGTTTTGATAAAGGATTCTATTATGATATATTTTGATTGAAATGTGGAAATGTTATCATTCCTTTATATTGGTTTTATGTTTTATGATTTTATATTGGTACTTGGACATTTGACGGGTGGTTACGTGATAAACCATATGAAGGGTGGTGCCGTGAATACCAGGACGGTTGGTTACGTTATAACCTCCAATGCATTGGGTATGGAATTCATCCGTATGGCTATTCCATTTAGTATGTATGGAAATTGGCCGTATGGCTATTCCATTAAGTGATATGTGTGGAAGTCGACCGTATGGTTATTCCACTTAAGTATGTTTATGTCCCAAGTTACCTTTATATATGTTATGTGTTCTTTATATGGGTTTTATGGTAATCCTTTGGTTATAAAAAGGTAAGTAATGATACTTTATTCAGTGAAGAGTTTTTACTACTTCATGAAGGTGAAGGTATTACTTTGATAGAGTATACACGGTTTACGTGATGTTTGAAAAACTAACAGTTTTCATTATTTGTGTATCCCTTACTGAGCTTTTTATCCTCACCCCAAGTTTTTTTGAAATGTTTTTCACAGGACTTAATGTGGAATAAGGTCAAGGATGGGATCAAGGGAATGTCATGCTATATAAAACATGGAACTAGACATGTTTCTTTTTAAGAGTTTTTTTTTTATTATGGAAACTTAGTAGAAGTGTCTACATTGTAATCTTTTGAGATGTAATAGTTATGTTATAATTCTCTAAAACTCTAAACCTGAAAAGATCCTCAATGTGAATTATTCATTTAATTCAATATTAAGTAAGGTTTAAGGATGGGGCCTTATAGTTGCTATCAAAGGTCGGTTTAGACAACTTTAGGAGTTAGAAAAGTGTAAAATTATAAGTTAATTTATGGTACGATTAAAATGATATAGAATTTAAAGATTACCATGTTGCTTCGCCTAATATATTTCTGTGATAAGAATGGTTTTCCATTGAGGAAACAGAGTAGCTTTTCTAGGAAGGCATACAGAGTATAATGACCTTTCAAATCAGCATACTGAGATGGTCAGAATCAGAATTGAGCAGTTTACTGTAGTGATGGCTCAGTTGAATTAGGTGAAAAATGTTGGTTGTTTTTATTAATGATATTTTGGTGTTTTCTAAAAGTAAAGAGGAGCATGAAATTCATTTAAGGGTTATCTTGCAAACCTTAAAATAAAAGAAACTATATGGAAAATTCAGCAAGTGTGAGTTTTGGTTGCAACAAATTTCTTTCCTTGGTCACACTGTTTCAAAAGATGGCATAACTGTTGATCCTGCTAAAACAAAATTTATTGAAGAATATCCAAGACCCACAAATGTAACCGAGATCCGTAGTTTTCTTGGTTTGGCAGGTTACTACCGAAGGTTTGTTGAAAATTTTTCACGGTTATCTAGTCCAATGACTAATCTAACTCGGAAGGGTGTTAATTTCATCTGGACAAAAGAATGTGATGATTGTTTTCAGGAGTTGAAAAGAAGATTGGTGAATGCTCCAGTTTTGGCACTTCCTTCTAGGAATTGTGAGTTTTTTATATACAGTAATGCTTCGTTGAAGGGAATTGGTTGTGTCCTTATGTAGAATGATCAGGTAATTGATTATGCTTCACGACAGTTGAAAACTCATGAGGTAAATTACCCTACACATGATTTGGAATTAGCTGTTGTTGTCTTTGCTTTAAAAATTTGGAGGCATCATTTGTATGGAGTAAAGTGTGAAATATATACTGATCAAAAAAGTTTAAAGTATATATTCACTCAGAAATAATTGAACATGAGACAGAGGAGATGGCTGGAATTAATCAAGGATTATGATTGTACAATTCACTACCATTCAGGAAAAGCAAATAAAGTGGTCGATGCTTTAGTCAAAAAAGTAATGCTTCATTAACAATGTTGCGTTTGGAACGTAATCCTTTGGTTAAGGATTTGATGAACTTTGGCATAGAAGTTGTTGGTGCAGGAAGTTCTTCTATTTTGTTTCAGGTATTAGTGAGATCATCTCTATCAGATAGAATCAAGCATGCACAGAAGCAAGACAGTGAGTTGCAGAAAAAGGTAGAGCTGGTTCAGAAAGGTAAGTTGCCTGAATTCAACATTGATAATGATTGCGTTTTGAGATTTGGGAAGAGATTTTGTGTCCCTTGTGATTCACAGTTGAAGAGAGAGTTGTTATGTGAAGCTCATAGTTCTCCGTTTTTAGTTCATCCTGGCAGTACTAAGATGTACAGAGATCTGCGGGAGTATTACTGGTGGGATGGAATGAAAAGAGATATTGCTGATTTTACTATGAAGTGTTTGACTTGTCAACAGGTTAAAGCAAAGCGGCAGTTACCGAAAGGGATTCTTCAGCCTTTACCAGTGCCAGAGTGGAAATGGGAGAATATATCCATGGACTTTGTTGTGGGATTACTGAAGACATCTCGAGGTAATAATGCAATCTGGGCTATTGTTGATTGCTTGACAAAATCTGCTCATTTCCTTGCTATACGAGATACGTTTTCCCTAGATCAACTTTCCCATTTGTATCTTAAAGAGATAGTTAGGTTACATGGAGTTCCCCTCTCCATTGTATCTGATCGTGATCCCAGGTTCACTTCTAACTTTTGGAAAGGCCTTCAGAAGTCGTTGGGTACTGAATTAAATTTTAGTACAGCTTTTCATCCTCAATCAGATGGGCAGTCAGAACGAACAATTCAGACCTTGAAGGATATGCTACGAGCTTGTTCGATGGATTATCAGGGAAGTTGGGATCAACATCTTTCTTTGGTTGAATTTTCATATAATAACAGTTTTCATTCCAGTATACAGATGGCACCATTTGAGGCGTTATATGGGAAGCGGTGTCGAACTTCAGCTTTCTGGGATGAAGTGGGTGAAAGGAAGTTGATGGGACCAGAATTAGTAGAAGAGATGGCAGAAAAAGTTCAGCTGATTCAGAAACACATGAGAACAGCTCAGAGTAGGCAGAAGAGTTATGCAGACAACAGGAGTAAGGATCTAACTTTTGAGGTAGGTGATCATGTTTTTCTTAAAGTCTCACCATGGAAAAGTGTGATGAGATTTGGTAAGAAAGGAAAGCTGAGTCTGAGGTTCATTGGACCATATGAAATTCTGGAGAGAGTTGGATCAGTTTCATACCGGGTGGCTTTACCTCCGAGTTTATCACTGGTACACAATGTTTTTCACGTTTCGATGTTGAGAAAGTATATGCCAGGTCCATCTCATGTTTTGAGTCCAGAGGTAGTTCAGCTGGAAGAGAACCAATCATATGAGGAACAACCGGTCCAGATTCTTGACCACAGGGAGCAAGTGTTACGGAATAAGGTGATTAATCAGATAAAGGTTTTTTAGAAAAACCACATGATGGAAGAGGTGACGTGGGAATCTGAAAATTCTATGAGGGATAAATACCCCCCACTTATTTTGATAAGTGAATAAAATTGCGAGGACGCAATTCCCAAAAGGGGGGAAGGATGTAACATCCCAGGTAAATAAAGAATAAAGAATTTTCATATTTATTAATATTTCCGAATTAAATATTAATTTTAATTAAAAGGGGTTTCTACGTTCGATTGTGTACTCGATACGCAACGATGAGTTTCTTTGAAAACTTATGTTGCACACTAGTAATAAAATAATATTATTTTAAATGTTAGTTAACACGTAGTCGTTGTACTGGCGGGAATGGATAGAAATAACTAAAATATGATTATATATGTTTTTAAATGTTTTTACATTTATCCAATAAAAGATAAAGGCTTAAAATACGGAAAGAATTCAACTTTAGGCATTTATACCCTAATTTTCACTAAGGGTTCACTTATCACCTTTTGACGGCGAATCGTCATTAAATATAGTTTTGATAAATCTTATAAATTCTATTGGACCAAATATAACTCTTCTTTAGAATCAGGACATCAAAATTTACTTTGTGTAAATTTTTGGTATCTTTCCGATAAAGTTCATTTTTTTAATGAATAGTGTAAAATGCTGTATTTTAATTCAAAACCTCTTTTTAATCTAATTTATTTATATGATTAGGTTATCATTTGAATTGGTTTAAAGTGAAATTAGAAAATATTTTTACCATTAAATCCAATAGTGGTCATTGGAATTAATTTCACTTTGAAATCGGACTTAAACTAGTGTCAATCTTTTGATACTTATTGTTTCATAAAAACACGTTATTTGCTCTGACAGCGGGAATTAATTATTAAATTAATTAATGAAACTTATATGTTTTGAATTTTGTAAAATGGACTTCATTTTTGAATTCGTAATATCAAATATAGCTTAGGGTGAAGTTTTGGTATTTTTCTGAAAAACTTCAATTTTTGATGAATAGTGAAACCACTAAGTGGTACTTAAAAAAACTGATTTTTCCTTTAAATGAAATTTTACCACTTCTGTGTTTTGAATTTCAAAAATCCGACATAAATGGTTTTAATGAAGATGTTAAATGTGGTTCAATGAGATAAAAATATTTTTTTGGTGAATAGTAACTTATTAAGTTTTTAATCGCGATTAGAGGTAATTAGTGTAGTTTAAGGTAAAAATAATGTTTTAATAATATGAGATGAGCTTTAAACATGTCCTAACCTTATTGGATGTTTTATGGCCGACCAAGACAAGCCATGGGTCAACTTGGGGACCCCATGGAGCTACTTTGTTTGGGAAAATGACATAAATAACTTTTTATTTAATGTTAAAGTAAAAATGACACACACATGAGATGTTTTACTAAAACAATTTTTACATGGGGTTATACAAGTCAGATTTTTGACTATAAATAGTCATTGGAAATCTAAAAAGATTTCCTACATCATAGTATTTTTTATATAATTTTTAGACATTAAATAAATTAAATTATTTATGACATCATGATGATGCAGCGATGACCTCATTATTTAACGATTTAAATAAAATGGAAAGATATTGTAAAATATAAGACCTACACATGGCCAAAACCTATTGTATGAGTGGATTTAGAACACTTATCACCTTATCCTCTAAATAAATCAATTTGGGACCTCTTAAATCCGAATACCATTTTAAAATAAAGTGACTTTTCTTTACTTTCCAAGAGTGCCCCTCCTCTCCTCTTATAAAAGGCCCCCACCTCTACCTCCTTACCCACACTCCCAAAGACTTTGGATCAGCCAAACCCTACCCATTTTGTCTCTCCACATCCCTATATTACTCCTTGAAGCCTCCCTTTGGGCAGAAGTCTTCCAAAGGAATCCTTTGAGCTCAAACCAAAGGGTGTTACCCGATTTTAAGGTAATGCCTTCTTTTGAGTCCTTTTGTTTTATTTTGCTTCTCCAACCCCCTAAACTCTTTTTATTATTTTCTTTTGTAACAAATCCAGTATCCTCAATATACTAGGATGTTGTTATAATAATTATTCTATCTACCCTTACACACACCTACATCAAATGGTTAAAGAACATACTGTTTCTGTGGATGGCGAATTTCTGCCTCCCGAAACGATGATTGTTCAACATTCTTTTAACACCTTCAAAGGTGGCCATTAAGATGAAACTATATTTATATATGATATATAATATTTTTATGTTTTCCTTAAGCTTTTGTATTTTTCATTTTGGGAATACCTTTATGGTTTCCATTATGGGTAAACACGATATCTTCATTTAAGGAAGTGCGGACTACCGCCCCCTCAAAGTGATGTGATTCGTTAATGCCTTATGTGGGACGTGTAAAGGATGGATTTAAAGTTATTATATATGATGTTATACTGGAATTATAATATACCTCTATATAATTATTATTTCTTTCCATTAAAGTATGAGACAGAAATGAAAGTAGCGTTCATGCGTACGTACGGCTTACCGTCTCCATGAACGGTGCATTTCATTTCTTATCCCCAAATGTAATGTACTATTAAAAGTACATGTATATAATGGATATATATAATGAATTATATATCTAAATTATGAATATAATTCTGGAATTAAAATATACATACCTCTCATTTAGTTTTAATTCCATTAATATGACAAAGAAATGAAAGTAGCGTTCATGCGTACGTACGGCTTACCGTCTCCATGAACGGTGCATTTCATTTCTTACCTATAAATGATTATGTAATATTATAAATACATGTATATGATGGATATATATGATATATATGATATCCAAATCAGGAATGTCATTCTGGATATAAAAAACCTTTGACCACACGAACAACATGTAATTGTAAGAAGTCCACTTTCGACTTAAGAACAAAATATCGACAAAACAAACATTATTAACTTAAATGGTTACATAATGTTTATAACATGGCAATAAGTGATATAAAAGGAATAATGAACTTTAAAAAGGTTCTTAATCAAGTAGAAATTAACTCAAGTTTGTTATTCAGGACGTTAAAGAACGATCGAGTCAAGTCGGACCCAAGGTAAGGGACTTCGTCTCAATCTCCTTTCATTGAGGCATATTTCGTTTTATACACAACTTTCTTTTATACGGTGTATAAACCCCTTTTACTTTTACTTTTATACAAAAGGAATCTTTTTCTATGAAAAGTTTTACTAAACGATAAAAAGGAATGTTTTTTTAACGTACGCGGTGACAACGACCTTTTCTGCCGCCATGAGTATTATTTGGTCTTTGGCTTCCTCAACAAGCCGTAATGTTTTTAAAATAAAATAAATATCATATACTCTTTTATGTATTTTGGTATTGAAAATGGTTTTGATAAAGTATTCTATTATGATATATTGTTATTGAAATGTGGAAATGTTGTCATTCCTTTATATTGGTTTTATGTTTTATGATTTTATATTGGTTCTTGTACATTTGATGGGTGGTTACGTGATAAACCATATGACGGGTGGTGCCGTGAATACCAGGATGGGTGGTTACGTTATAACCTCCAATACATTGGGTATGGAAGTCGGCCGTATTGCTATTCCATTAAGTATGTATGGAAATTGTCCGTATGGCTATTCCATTAAGTGATATATTTGGAAGTCGACCGTATGGTTGTTCCACTTAAGTATGTTTATGTCCCAAGTTACCTTTATATATGTTATGTGTTCTTTATATGGGTTTTATGGTAATCCTTTGGTTACAAAAAGGTAAGTAATGATACTTTATTCAGTGAAGAGTTTTTAATACTTCATGAAGGTGAAGGTATTACTTTGATAGAGTATACATGGTTTACTTGATGTTTGAAAAACTAACAGTTTTCATTCTTTGTGTATCCCTTACTGAGCTTTTTATGCTCACCCCAAGTTTTTTTGAAATGTTTTTCACTGGACTTAATGTGGAATAAGGTCAAGGATGGGATCAGGGGAATGTCATGCTATATAAAACATGGAACTAGACATGTTTCTTTTTAAGAGTTTTTTTATTATGGAAACTTAGTAGAAGTGTCTACTTTGTAATCTTTTGAGATGTAATAGTTATGTTCTAATTCTCTAAATCTCTAAACCTGAAAAGATCCTCAATGTGAATTATTCATTTAATTCAATATTAAGTAAGGTTTAAGGTTGTGGCCTTATAAAAACCACCAAATGAAGGATTCCTAATGGATCAAACAGAGGGAGATAGAGGCACCTTGGGATGGAGAGCTTGAATGGGGAGAGAAAATGGGGATTCATGGTTAAATCAACAGAAAGGTAATTTTCATATTTTTAATGAACTAGGAAATCAACATGGTTTTCTGACATGGTTTACCAAACCATGTGGAAACTGTGTACCCCTCACTTTCTAAGAGGAAAATGTAGCAGAGTTTTTCCCATATGGTATGAAAACTCTTTTGTTCGTCACAGTCCAAAAATGCCACCTAACTGCACAGACTCTTAGGAAAGGGTGAACGGTTTTAAAAAATCATTTCCAATCATTCTCCAACTACAATCAACCAAAAACTCCAATTTATCACAAAAAAAAACAACAAGGAAAAGTCAATGAATAAATAGAGTGTCAAATATGAACAAAAGAAACCCTCAAAATTTAAACCCTATCACACTCATAACTTGAGAGGAAAGATGAGATCCAAAAATAAATATGAACAAAGGGTTAGAACAAAAGCATGGGTGTAACAATACTAGTTTTAATATAACCATTATTTTACTCATCAAAATCCTAAGAAAAATTTTATATATACTGTGATATAATTCATCACCACATATCATATAAATTTGTATCAATTCCCCAAAAAAATATTAGATATAATATTGATGATTATTCTATAAAAAAACATATAAGAATCATCATATCATCATTAATTCACATTAGTTCTTAAAAAAATATTGACATCATCCCATAAAAATGTTAGTGAACCTTACATGCAACTAATACAATAAATAAAATTGAAACTTCAATACCCCTTTGTATTTGTTGTCAATTCCACTGAAAAACTATTATATCAAAATGTCTGATTTTCTTTCTTGACATTATTTAAAATGAAAATATATGATATGAATAGGCCTTATAATTTTATATTGATTCATTAAAATATTTTCTTTTCAACCATTCAACTAGAATAATATTATTCATCTTTTATAGAGTGGGAGGATATCACGTGTTTTCTTTGAAAAGTATGTTTATCTAAAAAAGTATATGTATATGTGGGAAACCCGATGTATAAAATAATAGTGTATAACCAATGAGATAAATGTTATATATAATAAAATATTCACATGATATCAAACTCATATTTACTCAATACAAATCTATCATTCATGTATTTTGATTTTTACTATATTTAAATAATGAAATATAAACATCAATCACCAATATGAACAAACATGTCCACAGTTTCAATTGTAAAACATATATCACCCTTTTTTATTTGATATATACAATATATTGACAATAAATTTTTTTTATTCTATATTAAGGATATAGAAGTAATTTCCATTTCTCATATTCCAATATTACTAAGATTTTAAGAAATTATATGTTTTCTATGACCTAAAGACATTAAATCGTCGAATATCCTATGCTTATTCCCAAGGGATGAATCCATATCATAAAATTTATGGCATGATACTACAAAAAACATATATATAAGGGAATTTAGAGAGTACCCTTTTACTCTAAACTAAAAGTCATGCTGATATTTTCCTATCACCCTTGTACATTCTTTAGTTAGTCTAACAAAAAATAATGAATTGATATTTATTTTTATAATATTATTCATATATTGTATTTAAAACATCTTGTAATGATATATATTCATGTGTGAGGTAGTCTTATTTTCTAGGTAAATAATATAAACTCCATTTCCTTGGAATTGTATCATCTTTTCACAGAATCTTCTAGGGCGATTAGAATTGTTCCAAAATCCATTGTTCCATTTATAGTCTTTACAAATCATTCACACAACTTCTCTATAATACTTAGATTGTGATTTTCCAAGATATTTTCATATTATCCATTCATTTATTCAATAATTTATTTATTTCCCTTCAATTCGATATATATTTTATATTTCTCCAATTTTATACCCACATATATTTGGCTTGGATGCACTTTTTTGAATTCCTTATTTTAATGCTCATATTATTTATTTATTCCATTTCATGACATGATAAACTTTTCTAGGAAATTTAGTCATGATCTATACAACTTTTTCACCCACTTACTCACATCTTCCACATGTATACTATATTTTTTCATACATGATTTTAGTTGGAATCATGTGTTGTTTTTTAGTATCAATATTCATTCATTGCAAATTGTTTCTCTTATATCTAATGTTGATTCCTCATTATTCCCACATATTTCCTATTAGTTACATATTATTAATAGAGGATTAGTATTTTCTATATACCTTCCACAGCATAAGTGAAAACCTCATAACATAGATCGTCTACAATAATAATGATTCTATTATCATACTTTTTTTTGTTACACTTACTCAAACTGAGATATTTTTTATTATGAAGAAATAACCTTCAAGAATAATTATATTATACCCTTTATATAAAATATCATATCTCACTTGATAATAGAGTAATTATTCTAGATTTTATATTTTTTTATGTAATAGTGGAGATACTTTTTTCCTAATATGCTTAAGTATCAGTAATATTTTTTATGGTTATCCATTATCCAAGTTCGCAATACATTGAAATACCAATATTTTTCATTTTTTCCTGTCTAAATTTCATTACTAAATTACTTTTGGAGAATATAAATAATTTTTTTGAAGTCCACATTTTCTTTATAGTCATTAGAATCACATTATTTTTTATTTTTATTAATGTTATTCTTCTAGTTTATCATGGAATTGAAGTCCATATAACATTTATCATTATTTTTAAAGATTGATACATTTTTATCTCATATATAATGAGTATATTTTGATTTTTAATATAAGTAAATTCCATTCTAATCACAAAATAATTAAACCATGGGGTTAAATTGATACTTAAATTTTATCATAATCTTCTTAAAAATAGTATTATTATCTACCTTCTCACCAAACCCCAAAATATTTATGACTATATAATTCAGCATAGAAAAATAGATGTATGTATTTTTTTCATCAACCATTTTATATCCCCAAAATGATTCACTTGATCTAAATCGTTTACTCTTTGACAGTGGTGTTTCTATTTTAGATTATTCTCATTTTACACCAAATTTCATTTGAAATATGGGTCCCCATAAAATATATTTGTATATATTGTGATAATTAATTAATTAATTAATTAAGTTTTATCCTCTCCATCATTTTACATATATTTATTATTGGTTTGAACCATATTATAACTATCAATAATTGGTAGAAGTCCCTTTAATAGAATATATATAACATTAATGCCCAAATATAAGAGGTTGTGGAGAAAAATATTACCATAGATGTGGAAATTGTGTCTATAAAATATAAAAGACCCTAAAAAATAAGGAATTAATGTTTTCTATTTATTTGAATGTTCCTTGTTCTTTAGAGTAGTCATTTATTCTCATTCTATTTATCAATCCCAATGAACTGCTAGGAACTAACGAGGGGGAATTGTAGTGAATCACTAGTACCCTGATTTTATGAATTCTTATTTTAATTATTATAATTTCTTTAAATAATTAAATTATTTATCCATAATTATTATTTAATCAGACTCAATTAATGTGAAATAAAAATATTTAGAGAATAAAACTCACGGATTTACATGGTTCCAACATAAATACCTACCCCTTAATGAAATTATTTATACAAATTTCTTTAAGAATTACCAAAATATGTGCAGGTGGTTATATGAATTTTTTAAACATGAAAATTAAAATATTCCATGGTATAATTTATTTATCCCAAAAAAACAGCAAAATATTTAACTATTAATACAGCTCAATCACTAACTATGGCTATAACATGTTATACAATTTATATGATTCTTTAGAAATGATTGGTTATACATTCCTATCATATGCCTTATGCGTTGAGTAGTTGTATTTCATAGAATAATTTATTCTCTTCATGGTTGATCCCAAATAAAAATAATTCTCTTTCATTATATAAATTTCTTTAACACCACAAAAATATGATCTTCCTCCATGATCAGTGGGATCCTTTTCTCTAGTGCACATCTTCATGTTTATACATACAAGTAATTTTAAAAATTTTATCATCTTGCTTACTCTAATCTCCCAATATCAATGTGATATAAATACATTTAACTCATATAATACATGAAGATTAAAACCTTCTCCTACAAAAATATTTTGGCATCAATCTATTTTTTCTCCTTGATATAATAGTGTATAAGTTCCCTCGTGTTATTTTAAACTAAATTGTTTCCATAAATTATATTTTGAATAATAATAAATACAATCATAATAAATATATATGATACTCCATGACCATATCATAAAT
Organism: Viscum album; assembly: GCA_963277665.1. NCBI lineage: Eukaryota > Viridiplantae > Streptophyta > Magnoliopsida > Santalales > Viscaceae > Viscum > Viscum album. The sequence continues at coordinate 1,080,571,793 of OY728155.1, forward strand.
CATAAATTTTAAAGGGAATAATCTCATTCATCCTGGTTATGTATTCTAATGTACTACGAACATAACCAGAATAAACCAATGCCTTAAAAAACCGTGGCCAACAAAATGATTAGTCACAAAGGACATCTACTTTATGTATTAATGCTACGTGTACCTTCTCCTCACTTATCTTTCATATAAAATGATGAAATTTTAATTTTGAATTAAATTTAGAGATCCTGAGTTGAGAGGAAATTTCATAAAAATGATCAATTTTGTCAAAATCTCATTAACATATTTTCGAATGACATTTGGGGTATTTATAGTCTTGAAAAGCTAGTTATATCTCATTATTTTCTTGATAATTAAGGAAATATAATAATTCATTATAAATATGAAAAATACATCATCACTAGTTCATTATTTTCATGATCATGTAGTTCATATGTTATATTTATATTCACATAGCATATAGATCATCATATGGTGTTCCAATATACTAGACTTCCCTTACCCATTGTGTCTATTCCTACATGTTAATTCTAATAATGTTCTATGTTTTTATTGTTTCATTACATAAAATCCCACTTTCAAACACTAAGGTCACTTCACATTAACATATAAACCATTATAACTCATATCTGAAATCAAATTTTCACATGGAATCCTTGTGTACAATTTCAATTGTGTAGAAAACTCAGGAGTCACATACTCCTCTACATTTTAGTGTAAAATTATTCATACATTCTTCACAATCATAATACATGATGTATAAACATTCATATATGATTCTCTTGATGAACACATATATAATAATCAAAATCTTCATCGCATTCCACACATGTAAGATTATTAAATGTGGAAATTTACTAATGTATAGTAACATTATCATGATCATTTATCATTTTTGAACATATTATTGTCATCTCATACCAACCATGTACTAACATTACATCATAAATCACATATTAACCTTATGAAATCTAAAAAACATAAATAGACACTACATTACTATGTCATGTAATTAGGAGGATTCCAAGAATTCCCATGGAATAATTCCAACACAGTTTTATACTCCAATGCAAAGGGCTTGAAGAAGATTGTAAACATTTGACTACATTATTTGAGAAGAGTACACATAATCATTTAAATATTATGCACCCATGTATTAAGAATTTAAAAGTGCGTCGAATAACCATGTATCATAATGATTTTTATCCTGGTTTGGTATCACCTAATTACTCTACATGAGACAAATAGGTGGAAATGAATTATTCCTAGTATTTATTTTCTTCAGTGGTAGTCATTCTTGATCATATATTAGAAATAATAATCCTTCTCCCAATCATGTTCTATCCCATACACACTGTGTATTATCTATTCACCATCCACATATTGGCTCTAACTGTGGACCTTCTTAAATACTAAATATTACTAACATAGAACTTCCGTCTCTAACTACATTAGTTGGAAATGGTTGAGGTTATTACCTTAGCTATATTGAGATGGAATTTTTTTTAATAATCACTATGCCTATTTCTAAAGCCAAAATTCTCAAGCTAGATTCTACATCACCAACCAAAAGTGAAATTATACTCCCTAATTAATTTACATGAATGATAAAAAAATCATCTTAATTTTATTATAATATTTATTTTGAACATCAATATCACATGAAAAATGTGGTTTATAGTGTAATAAAATTCAAAACCCCTAATCATATACATTAAGAATATTTCACCTCTAATAATAGGTAAAACAAATCAGATGTATCAATAATAATCCTCCATGATTAATCAACTCATAAATATTTTTTCTATGTTATATATCTAATATTAAAATATCACCCATAATAATTAAATTTAGTTTATTTTCATGAAATACAATTCACCCAATGAGAAAATCAATGTTTCTTTAGGGATATTCTTCAATGAAATTGGAGTGTTCAGATTATTCTTAATAGATGATGACACCTTATTTATACAAATTTAGAATCATGAAACACCACATTTTGGACTATCTTAATGAGCGAAGTACATTACATCATTGTTTTACGGTTGGGAATTTGAATAAGCAATACAATTTACTATCCCATGGTGTTAGTCCTGGAGGATCCAACCATCCATTGTTATTAAGGTAGTTTGTAGAGTATATGATGATTTCATAAAGTGAGTCACCTTTCATGATTAGTATTATTCCATATAATGTTTATATAGTACATGTTAAGATATAGTAGTCCATATAATAGAAAGTATATAAGGACTATGATTTAAGACCTATCATAGTGAGAGGAATTATATGACAACCCTGCTTTTATTACAAACTTAAACATGATTTATTACATAAAACTTCACTTGATACAACAAAGAAGATCGATAGTTTTAGTGTATTTGGGTCTTAGGATCATTACATAAAAACTTGAAACATGAAATACAACATCTTTATTGAAAACTTCCTTTACATGACCACTACATTCCCTCGTACTTAGTATTGCATGGGATAACCTGAGGACATGCATAAGAAAAGGGTGAGCTATAAAGCCCAGTAAGGGAATACACATGGAATAAAATGAGGAGTAAAATACATGTTAGATATTAGGCATATCAATATATCACAAGAGAAACATGAACATAAAGGCATGATAAATCATGACAATCCTAACATGGAAATGTGGCAACAACACTTAACATGGAATTAGCATGAGCCAAGGCTCATTGCACATGGAGCATGAGTAAACCCTCATTGCACATGAAGCACGATTAAACCCTCATTTCACTTGAATTGTCATGATTCAACACTCATTTCACATGACTTATCATGATACTATACTTTACCCAATGCATTGGGGAGATATAAGGGTGCACCCTTCTTAAACATTTCATTTCATGCATAAGTGTGCCACATGGATCATAAAACATGGATTCATAAAACATAATCATTTATTCCATGATAAAGGAATGTGGAATTTATACATGAAAATTTATAATAAATAATTAAATGTGCATAAAGGCGAATACCCTTGATGGATAAATGGGCATGGTATTCACTACACAATGGCATTGGCTTAGAAAATCGGTGTGATCTCGGCAGCGTAACGGCGTGACATAAGAATTAATAAAAATAGTTGATGAGATAGAAAGGGGTTCCTCATCATATTTACATTTAATATACAGAAATTAGGTCATATACATACATTTCCCAACAATTTTAATGGAATTTAGATTCATGATACAAAAGTATTGCTTTAATGTAAATGAGGAGAGAGAAGTTCCTTTCGGAATTTCGACATAGTAACGGGTGTACATGGGAGGAATTTAAGGAAATATAAAGTGGTCTACCATAATTCAAACATAAATAGAGAAGTATGGGGGAGTTTCAAAACCATACCCCAACATTCATAATTGAAATTAAAATGGAAAAACAACTTAAATAAAATTGGACAAAAATGAGAAAGGAAGAAAAAACCCTTACTTGGAAGTGTGCTTCCAAAGGATAGAGAGAGACTTGTGAGAGGCTTCTTGGGAGCTTGGGGAACCTTGGGAGGATTATAGAGAGAGTAGGGAAGAGGTTTGACGAACTCCAAATGATTTTAGTGAGGAGGAAGTGGGAGCTTGGGTTGGTTTATATAGGAAAGGTGAGGGAATTCTTTATTATTTAGGTTTGGGGACCCTTATATTAAATTAACCCAAACCACAAACCATCCCATGGTTTTTTGCCCATGGTTTTTGGAAAAGGGAATAGGAAAAAAATATTTTATAAGGCCAAAGTACTAACTTATTAAAATAATAGGGTTTCTTATGTGGAGGTGAGTCACACTCCCATGAAAAACAATTTAAAAAGATAAGGTGTTTAATAAGTCTTGAGGGGTCCATTAATGCTTTGAAAAGTAAGTCAAACAAACCCAAAATTACATTATTTTAATTCTAAAACATATATTTCTCAATCATAAAGATTATAGTATTTTATTACATCACTATTGGGTCATTATGATGTCCTAAAACACATTATATATTTAAACGATATTTAATTTTTACCCAAAAATTTGACTGTCTCAGAAAACTATGAAAAATTCACCGTTGGATAATTTTGACGTCCTGATTCCAGAAATAACATTTATTTTATCTAAATAATCATCTAAATATGTTAATTTTCACTTTTAAAATAAAAACCGATATTTATCGAAAATTCACGGGTTTTTACAGAAATGGCTTTCAAACCTTAATAAAAATTACAATTCCATTCATAAAATTATAAGATAATTTATATTTAATAAAAATTAATTTAATAATAATTATAATATTTTATTAAAATATTATTTAATTCAAAAATCCCTTAATTTAAAAAAATAAAATTCTTAATTAAATAATAACTAAAAACACTATTTGTACTTTAAAAACTATTTACAATGTATCAAAAAATGACAAGGATGTATATTTATTATTATATACAAAAATAATATACATGAACACAGTACAATCGATTTGTAACATAACCCCTTAAAACAGCCGCATAAGACCTAAGGGTAAGGTGTGTGATGGTGACGGACTCTTGGGATGGCTCGGATAACATCACTCGAGTGGTAATTTCTATCAACTTCCACTTCTCCCATAGACGGTCTCGTTCGAGCTTGACATGATGAAGCTCAGCTTGGGCTTGGTTAAGATCAAATACCAAGGACGCCACCTCTTTTCCGAGCTCTGACAAATGGGATTCGTATGGAGAAATTCTACTGGATGAGGCCATCACTTATTTTGTCTGGGTAAATTGGATTTGTTAAAGCCCTATATTTATACTAATCATGTGATCACTGTTCAATGGCTATATTAGCAACGGTCAAAATTCTTAACATAAAACCAAATAAGTTGAAATTTTATATAAACATAAAGATACATTTAATTAGATCAAGAGGGATTTCCATTAATGAAACTTTGTGTCATTACAAATTATACATATTTTCTCAACTATGATATCTATTATGTTTGATTTAGGTTTGTTTCATTAATTATAATATTTATGAATAGTATATCATTTTTATATTCATATTAAGTTGATTTATAATTCCTAGAAATTTGAGACTCATCTTATATAATGGTTGTAATTTGGTTTTAGGTATCGATATTATAATATTGAGATCCTTGATGTGGAAAGATAATGGGAATTATTTGTTATAGATATGGAAATGTATAGTTTATCTCTCATGGTGCTAGTGTGGGAGGTTCCAACCAAAAAGTGTTATTATGGTTATCAATAGAGAAGCTGAAATTTCCTTTTATTGAGTCACATGTCATGATTAGTATTTTTTTCATATAAATTTTATACAATAAAGGTAAAGAGATAGCAGTTTATAGAAGAGAAATTAAATAAGGGCTATGAGGTATGACCTATGATAGTGAGGGGCATTATGCATATTTCCTCAAATATGATATATAATATGTTTGATACTGGGGTATTTCATTCATTATAATATGTATGAATAGTATATAATTTTAATATTCATATGAAGTTGTTGTATAACTCTAAGAAGATTGAGAATCCTCTTAGAGAAAGGTTTTATCTTGGGTTTAGGTATCGATCCTATAATAATGAGATCCTTGATGTAGAAATATAATGGTAATTATATTTTATATATATGGACATGAATATTTTCATAATCCATATGGATTTTTTCACACCCAGATTTTCAATTCCATACTTTGGTTCAAATCCTCTTTCGGTTCTTAGCTTTCTCTTGGTTTCCAGGTGTTCCGGGTTTGAATTGTTTTTCCTCTTGTGATACCGATCTATCACCTTGATATTAGGGTTTTTGTATGGTAATTTGACTCAACATTTTTCAAAGGTATGTTGTAAGTTTGTGGTGATTTGGAGTTGGTTTTGTGACACTCCTAGTGGCACCACTTGTGGGGTAAGTTGTTGAGGTGTTTTGTACACATGAGTTGGATGAGTCTTGGGGTGAAAATTTTTATTTTTGGTATTATTTCCCCCTATTCTTGGACTATATTTCACCCATGGTTTCTCCCTTGGACCCCCTTGGAATTAGAGTAGAATACATGGTTTTTTGGTGGCCAGGACAAGCTGTACGGTTTGGTCGCACGGTTTCAAACCGTGCAGGTATGTCCATGTCAATAAAAATAATTTTGGAATTTCCATTTTGACCTTATGGAACAAACCCAAATCTTCCCATTTCTTCCCCATTTAGTTCCCTACCTCCATTTCCATCCTCCAAGGTCGCTTCCCCTCCCTTGGACCTCATCTTTAATGGGAGATTTGATGGGGGAAACATCAAAATTATGAAAGTAAGTCATTATATCTTCGATTTCTCCCATTTATTTAGGTTTTCTTCCACTCTTTATTGAGTTATAAATATTACAAAAACTAGGGTTCATACCTAGGGTTTAAATTCTTGTATTTTGGGTGAAATTTTTAGGTTTTAGGTTGTTTTTCAATCCCTTTTGGTGCGGCGGAGGTGCGGTTGAGGTTTCGCACCAAGTTTCAAGGGTTTTGACACCAAAAGTAGATGATTCCATGTGTAACCATTTCTTGATGAGTTATTTTGCATGTTTTACTGGTTTTTAATGTTCCTCATATGATTTTGTGTGGTACGAGCACTGTTTTGGAGGGATTTGGTTAAGTATTAAATTTTATAATTTCATTTTTGTTGAAGTTGTGAACTTTTCAAATGTAACACATGTGATATATTTTGTGGTAGTTTTATAAAATAGGAAATTGATTTATTAGTTGTTTAAAGGGGATTAAAATTATATTTTATTAATTCCTTAGTGTCATGTGGTCCTTGGAATGGGGTTTTTGGAATAGGTTTGGTGTGTAAAACCTTGTTATACTTCTTGAGATCATTTTATGAAAATGTGTGTTTTCATTTGTATCTTTTGTGGTACTATTAAAACTGATTTTATAACACTTGAAAGTGGTTTTATAAATGTATCTAGGTATTCCAATTCTTCTTTTTTAGGTTTTTGGGGCGGTTTTATCCTTGAAATATGGTTTTGAAATGGGTATTATGAGTAAAGTTTGGGTATACTCTTTATAATTATTTTATGAAAGATTTGAATGGTTTAATGATTTTTGTAAGACATGAAACCATATTGGAAAATTGTTTTTAAGTGTGTATATTTGGAAATTTTACATTTTAAAAATGAAAGGGGTTGTTTTATGATGTGTTCCATCTTGGAAATGTTTTATAAAAATGTTTGAAAGTTTTACTAAAATGTGAAAGAGATATGGAAGTGACGTGGGCTGTTTTGTGTGAGTGTGATGTGAAAAATGAATTTTAGTTATGAAAAGGGTATTATGAAATATGTGAATGTGATATTATGGAAGTTTTAATATCTTGGAATGTTTTTATAAAAAAAATAATGGATTTGTGGAAGTGTTAAAGAAATTTGAAAAGTGTTGTGGGCTATTTTTGTTGTGAGTTTGATTTTAAAAATGCATTTGAATGAAAAACTATATTATGTGAATTGTGTGATATACATGGGGATATTTGGATAATTTGATATGGAGAAGTGGTATTTTTCATGTGAAAACTATATTTTTTGGCTTGTTGAACTTGTTTGAGTACAAGAGGGAAACTTGGGTATCTAGGTGGGTGTATGTGTACTAGTATGCTAGTGAATCTGTGGGGTTTGGCCTCAGTTTCACATAGAAATATTGACGCTTACAACACTAACTAAACTATAATGATGATGATTATTGGATACCACTATGTTATGGGTATGTTCCCTACAAGTGTCTCATGCACAAGAACAGATATTTTGATGGTTACTCTCACCGAGATACGAGGTACCCACAGTGAGCTAGTGTCTAGGGGTTTTTTCCTATTGCTTATGCTCATTAATTACTTTGTGCTTACCATTGTCATACAGAATGGTTGGCTGGAAAATTCAGTAGTATTGAAATTATTTTTAAAATTTTTGATTCTTAAAGATATCCCACTTGAAAACTGCTTTAATTTTTAAGTTGCATCTTTTAGAAATTGTAACTAGCATTTCTTGTTTATGAAAACTTTCAAAATTTCATCTTTGAATGTTTATCACATGGAATCTCTTAGTGGTGGTATCAACTGGGAATTGGATCACATCCCAATTACACCCTTGGTTGTAATTATACTTGGTTTTTTTCACAGTTTTTGTATAGTTTTTAGTTCCAGTGGTTCAGGTTTCTAGCAGGTCCTTGGTGGTGATGTCTTGTGGAGATGGCTTGAGGGAGGTGCCCCTTGACATGAGGGTTCTTGGGCTGTTTCTTTTTGGTTTTGTACCTTTTTTATAGTCTTGTTGAGTTGTTTTAAACTATTTATTTCTGTTCTGATTTTTTGTAAAAGGTTTTTTGGTTTGACAAATCAAGATTCATTTTATTGGATTTGTTTGTTGTTTAATGTTTCAAAACTCAGATAAATTGTACCCAAACTTCATTTTATGGTACCCAGAAACATTTACCAGCCCTTGGTGATCGGGAATGCCCTTTGGTCCTTCTCACAAGCTGGTTCGGGTTATGGTATTGATGGAGACCAGATTCGGTTCATGACAAAATGGTATCAGAGGAGGTTCGGGTTAACTCTTTGGGTCATGTTATTTGGGGAACAGTTGGGATAGTCTGGAGTTAGGATTTTCGAGACTTGGTATTCTGGTTATGGGTAGTGTTCCTTATCAACACACATTATTATAGGATTCAATTCACCAAGGGAAGTTGGGACTTATCTGAGTCCTTTGTTTTTCTTGGTTTGATGATGATTATGGGGAGTGAAAAGAGGGTTGGGTAATGGTCTTAGTGAGCTCGTAGGGCCTGGAATGCCATGTGGAGCCACGTACATTTCTTTAAAATACGCTCTATAATGGTGTAGTAGTTGGAATATAGCCTCTAACCTTATGTCCAATCCACCCACCAAATCTAGTTTCCTCTCACATTGTCTTGTGTCCTTTAGTTTCAAAATCCTGAAGAACTGTTTTAAAGAAAAAATGACCTAGTTTTAAGAAGCGTAAAGATTTGAAAAATGGTTTCCTAATAAAGAGGTAATGGTTATATTTATGAAATGGTGGAATAAATTTTCATAATTTTTTTAAAATTTAAAATGGTGTGTTTACACCTCGTTTGAAAGCATAAATTATGTTAAAATTGGTTTTTCAAAAGTGTTCCCAATAGAATTTTCTAAACTATTGAAAGGTTTTTTTAAATGGGATGAGATGTTTTGAAATTGATGTGAATAACTTGAAAGTGGGTTTTCATTTGAATGATTTTTCCTTTTTGAAAATTTTTGGTAATTTATAATTTGGGATTCTGATTTCGGGGTTAGCGGTCTTGAAAAAAGTAAGTATTGGTTGACAGTTTTGGTATTGAAAAGTTGAAATGGTTTTTTTTAACCTTTGGTATGTATGTGAGTAACCACATGCATGGGGTTATATGGGATGATGGTGGGATATGAGGAGGGTGCCCAATGTGGCATGGATACATACATGTTTGAGGCCCATGGGGTACCATTGGTGGATACGCTAACCGCTGAACTGTTTGTTTTCAAAGAAATGTTTTTAAAGGAAAACATGATGTCTTAATGAATAGTTTGGGATGGTGTGTATTATGTGTTTTTGAAAATGTTGGATTTATGGGATGTTTGGAGTCCAAGAACCTCTCCTGTTTGAACCATGTTTTTGGTTTGTGTTTGGTTGGTAAGCTGGGTAGATGGACCGATTAGTAGTCTCATCTGAGAAATGTTTCGGGACACATTTATGGTGGCTCTCCTCATATGTTTGGATCTGGTTGTCGTACATCTTGACCAATGGACCAGATTGGTTGCATCATTGGGTTCTCTTGTTGAATAATTTATACCCTCATTAAGGGTTAGTAAACAACTAAAGTGCAACCCAAATTGTTTCACCATTGTAAAATACTCCTATTGATCAATGTAAGAAATATTTTTCTCAAGAATTGGAGATCGAGTTTACACCTTTTTCTTTATTTGATTTATGGACCCTTTGGTTGCGAGAGAGTGCTCATGGTAGGTTGAAAGAGAACTTAGTGTCTTAAGTTACTAGATTCATCGATGTGGATGTGGTCTGGGGTTGTTAGTAGGGATGAGTGTCTTGATGATGTCTAAGATGTCTTATGGGTCCTTCATATTTTCTATGGAGCAGGGGTTCACGTTAAACCACCAGTGTCTAGAATCTGGTCATGAGAGGCTGTTATTGCCACTTTCTGGAATTGTGTGTTTCTTGGGGACTTGGTATAATGTCTCTTTCCATGTATTTTTCTATCATCCACAATGGTAATGTTCGGTGATGCCTTTTGATGTCATGTACTCATTTGACCGTAAAGGTGAAGGTCGTGAAATCCTCTGAGAATATTTGTGATTTTGGGAGTATGTATCCCATGGAAAAAACTTCAAATCCTCTATCTTAGAGGAAGGATTTTATATGTTTCCTCCCCTTATGTTGTTTCTAACCTGACAAAACAAGGTGTGATGTGTGTGCATCTTCTGATCCCTTGAATTAGTGAAATGTGATGTTTCAATAAAGTGAGTTCTGTAGTGTATTACGTCTTGGTGAACCTATCGGGGTATGAGGTGTAGTTTTTTGTGGAACTAAAAAAATAAGTTTCATTTAGGGGGTCTCCAAAGCCTAACTGTGAGGCCAAAGATGCTTGAATCATTTGAGCTCCAACCATATGTCCTGGATAGAAGTTAGTTCATAGTCAAGGAAAATCCCAGGGTTGTACAAATTCCTACCTTCAGTATGAAAGATGGTAATAGATTAAACCTATGATGTTGTCATGGTTGAGAAGATGATTTTTTCACGATTAGTAGTGACTGTATGCTAGGAATCCATGCGGAAAGAATGATATGCACGGTTAGCACATGACTTCCCAAACTGTGCGGACGAACCGTGCGGTCGTCCCAACTCTTTAATTTTTGGGATATTCATGTGTCGTCCCATGCTGGTTGGTTAAGATGGTTGGTTATTATGGTGGTGAGACCCACTAGGTTTCTCATGTATCTTCCTTTAGAAATTTATAATGGAAGTCTACCCCTTGTACTAGGGAGTCTGTTCGAGCCTCCCCTTATTAGTGTCCCGATCCTATCTCGAAAAAAAATTGAGTTGTCTCTTATGGTGGGGATCCCATTTGGGTCCCCTCATACTAGTAACTCGGATTGGTCCTTTGTCTTGGCTTGGAGGTAGGTATCCTTTTTGGGATCAATCTAACTACCTACATATTCCTTGGATAAACATCTATATTAGTGAGTGCCCAATGGTTTTGTTAAAGTAAGGTAAGTGTAACCCGGTTCATTGTTGTTGTTCGTTTGGATAAATTTATGGAATCTTGTTTAGATAATTGTTGAAGAGTTTTATTTTGGGATAAAATCTTAATGTGCTTGGTCATTTCAGGAAAGTGTTGTACATTTTGGTTTGTGAGAGATTCCCTTCCTTATCTGATCACTGGGGGTGTTTTGGCCTTTCGGAGGCAGACTGAAGATTGTAAAAGGAGTACATTTTTGTTTCTAGATTGGGTTTAGTTTTTATTTGGCATTATTGTGGCTTTTAGGGGCCGGAAAGCTTTATAGTGGGGATAATAATCACTCCCAGATTTTCAATTCCATACTTTGGTTCAAATCCTCTTTCGATTTTTATCTTTCTCTAGGTTTTCGGTTGTTTGGGGTTTGAATTTTTTGTTCCTATTATACTACTGATCTATAACCTTGGTATTAGGGGTTTTTTATGGTAATTGGACTCCTATTTTTTCAAAGGTATTGTGTTATTTTATGGTGAATTGGAGTTTGTTTTGTGACATTCCTAGTGGAACCACTTGTGGGGTAAGTTGTTGAGGTGGTTTGTACCGATGAGTTGGATGAATCTGGGGGTGAAAAGGTGGTTTTATTTTGGTTATTATTTCCCAAATTATTGGACTATATTTCACCCTTGGTTTCCCCCTTGGACCCCCTTGGAATTGGAGGAGAATTCATGGTTTTTGGGTGGCCAGGATAGGCCTCACGGTTTGGCCGCACGGTTCAAAATCGTGCAGACGAACAATGCAGGTATGTCCAGGTCATTAAAAATCATTTTGGAATTCCCATTTTCCCTTCCAGAATAAACCCAAATCCACCCATTTCTTCCCCATTTTGTAACCTACCTCCATGGCCAGCCTCTATGCTCACTTATCTTCCCTTGGACCTTATCTTTGAAGGGAGATTTGATGGGGGAAACATCAAAATTATTAAAGTAATCATTCTATCTTAGATCTCTTCGATTTATTTATTTTTTCTTCTACTTTTTATTGAGTTCTAAAATTTCTAGAAACTAGGGTCCATACATAGGGTTTAACTTCTTTTATTTTGGGTGAAATATTGAGGTTTTTGGTTGGTTTTCAATCCCTTATGGTGCGGCGGAGGTGTGGTTGAGGTTTCGTACCAAGATTCAAGGGTTTTGACACCAAAGGTAGGTGATCCCATGTGTAACCATTTCTTGATGATTTAGTTGTATTTTTTTATTGGTTTTTAATGTTCCTGATATGCTTTGTGTTGTGGTAAAACTGTTTTTGAGGGATTTTTTTAAGAATTAAATTTTATAATTTCATTTTTGTTAAAGTTGTGAACTTTTCAAATGTAACGTGTGTGATATCTTTTGTGTTTGTTTTATAAAATATGAAATTGATTTATTAGTTGTTAAAAGGGGTTTCAAATTATTATTTTTAAAGCCTTAGTGTCATGTGGGCCTTGAAAAGGGGTTTTTTGAATTGGTTTGGTGTGTAAAACCTTGTTATACTTCTTGGGAGAATTTTTATGAAAATGTGTATTTTCATTTGTATCTTTCGTGGTACTATTCAAAGTGAGTTTATAAAACTTGAAAGTGGTTTTATAAATGTCTTTAGGGCTTCAAATACTTCTTTGGTAGGGTTTTTGTGTTTTTTTCCTTGAAATATGGTTTTGAAATGGGTATTATGAGTAAAGTTTGGGTATACTCTTTAGAAATGTTTTATGAAAGATTTGAATGGTTTAATGACTTATATAATAGGTGAAACCATATTGGAAAACAATTTTGGAGTGTGTATATTCAGAAAGGGTACATTTTAAATTTGAAAGGGTTTTTTTATGATGTGTTCCATCTAGGAAATATTTTATAAAAAAGTTTGAAGGATTTACTAAAGTGTGAAAGATATGGGGAAGTGGAGTGGGCTGTTTTGTGTGAGTGTGATGTGAAAAATGGATTTTGGTTATGAAAAGGGTATTATGTAACATGTGAGTGGGCTATTATGTGATTTTTAATATCCTATAATGGTTTTATAAAAAAATTAATGTATTTTTGGATGTGTTAAAGAAATTTGAAAAGTGTTGTGGGCTATTTTTGGTTTGAGTTTGATTTTAAAAATGCATTTGAAGGAAAAAAGTTGATTATGTGAATTATGTGATATACAAGGGGTTTTTTGGTTAATGTGTGATTTGTAAGTGTTATTTTAATGTAAAAACTATATTTTTTGTCTTGTTGAACTTGTTTGAGCACTAGAGGGAAACCCGGGTATCTAGGTGGGTTGGCGTGTACTAGTATGCTAGTGAATCCGTGTGATTTGGCCTTAGTTTCACCTAGAAATATTGACGCTTACAACACTAACTAAACTATGATGATGATTATTGTGGAACACTATGTTATGGGTATTTTCCCTACTAGTGGCTCATGGATGAGAACAGATATTGTGATGGTTACTCTCATCAAGATACGAGGTACCTAGGACCCACAGCGAGCTAGTGTCTAGGGGTTATTTCCTATTGCTTATGCTCATTAGTTACTTTGTGCTTATCTTCGGCTTAGGGTATGGTTGGATGGAAAATTAATTAGTTTTTATGTTATTTTTAAAAGTTTTTATTCTTAAAGATATCCCACTTAAAAGCTGTTTTAATTTTTAAGTTGCATCTTTCAGAAATTGTAACTAGCATTTCCCGTTTGTAAAAATATACAATATTTTCGTCTTTGAAAGTTTATCACATGGAATCTCTTAGAGTTGGTATCATAATATTAATTGGATCACACCCTACTTACACCCTTGGTTGTAAGTACACTTGGTTATTTTTTTGTCATAGGTTGGGTAAATTTTTTAGTTCTAGTGGTTCGGGTTTCTAGTAGGTCCTTGGTGGTGATGTCTTGGGGAGATGGCTTGAGGGCGGTGCCCCTTGACATGAGGGTTATTGGTCTATTTCTTTTTGATTTTTTATCTTTTTTATAGTCTTGGTGAGTTTTTTTAAACTATGTATTTCAATTCTGAATTTTTTGTAAAAGATTGTTTGGTTTGAAAAATCCAGATTCATTTTATTGGATTTGTTTGTTGTTTAATGTTTAAAAACTCTGGTAAATTGTTCCCAAACTTCTTTTTATGATACCTGGGAACTTGTGCCATCACATGGGGATCGGAAACACACTTTGGGACTTGTCACAGGCCAATTCAAGTGTTGGTTTTGATGGTGACCAGATTCGGTTCGTGACAGATTTGGTGTAAATATCATGTCATGTTTCATAAACTATGAAGAATCATTTTACATTACATAACCTAATGGATATGTGTAAATTTTTCAAGGGGGTGGAATATTCTTTCTAGATATGAAGGAATGATCATTATAGAATTAATTTCCATCATGTTCAATATATCTAGGGTGATTCTTTTATTATTATATCCAAATGATTTTTTTAGTTACCTTTTTTGGTGATAGATTTAATGAATATTCTTTTATAAGTAATTTATGTGCCTTTGAAAGAAAGAGATGGTGATTTTAACATAATTTAGCATCTACGGATATGTTTGGTCTCATTTAATTAAAATCACATTGTGATTCTAAATCTACAACATCTGATTATTTAGTTAGAATATTTGGAGGGAAATTTTTTTATTTGATGAATATTTTATCAATGAGAAAAATTGGTTCTATATTTGAAGAATTTTTATGGTAGCCTGTAGTAGTGCGTTGAATGTAAAATATATATTTAGGAAATAATATATAATTAAATCTTGATACCATAAATTGTAGATATATTATGTTAGTTTAAGGGTGATAAGTGGTTTTTTAATATCTATTTACTATCAGGATATCACTAGATTGCAGTGAATGTGGAAAATAATCTTAATACATCATTGAAGAGATGACATTGGTATTATGAGTTTTTTATGTTATTTTGGTATACAAACTCACCTAAAATTTTTATGTCATTAATAAATCATGTTTTCTATAAATACATCATAACTTTCATCATAATTGTTTTATATAATTTTTTTTAATCTTGATTTGTGGAAGATAATCTGGGGAAATTAAGGAAATATATGGGGATACTATAAGATCCCGTGTCATTTGTAAATTCATCCAAATGTTATTTTTGAATAAAGAAGTTTTTTTCTTGTGGTATGTAAAATATGAGGAATGTGTCATATTAGACTCATAGGGATTGGAGGTAATGATGTGTTAGTAGTAACCCAAAAAATATTTTTTGTTTCAATGTTTTTTTTAATTGGAAAGATACTATATATGGTTTTTTTAATGAATTTAATTCTTATAATTTCTGATTAATGTGTTAAATTAGAATTAAATAACTTTATAATTGGTTGATATTTAAACAATAGTTTATAATTATGTGGAGAAGAGACAAATATCTATGTTATTATTTATCTTTCTAGAGTGTGGTGAATGATTCATCATGTTTTTCTATACATTTGAATCTAGAAATGGGGTTTTCATCTTGAATGTGATAGGGTGGTTGTATAGGAATCAGGTAACTTCTGACCACATTAAATGAACTATACCATGCTTTTACTTGAGTCAGCATTGTTTGTTCCTTCCTTGAAGAGTTGAAAACATTACCTATTTAGTTATAGGTTATCGAATCCACTATGATAAATACCCTAAATGGGGTGAATCGAGGTATAAAAAATTAAAATAACCGACATTTTGATCTTTTTTTATCATTAAAAAAAAACTAATTTCCCTTTATCGCATTCAAATATATTATAAAATGAAAATCATTCAATATATAAGAATATTACTTTATTTACCAAAACTAGAGTAATATAATAAACATAATATGGAAATTTGATCATGTATAAGAATAAATAATGTTCATGGTTGTTTAAAATATTTAGGGAAGACTCACTTTTCTCTCATATTACAATAATTCACACTTATATGAACTCCAAACTCCGATGAATAAAAGGAACTCACTGGTCCTCTAGAAGAATCTCCAGATGAGTTGTATTAGCTCTAAATTAGTTTAAATTGATATTAGTGTGACATGAATATCTTTTTCCATCAATTAGGTAAATTATTATTTACCATAAAAAATATAGTTGTTGGTTATTCTATTAACAATAAATCCATATAATACACTTTCTTTTTAAATAGCCCTAATTTTTTCACCACTATACTTATAGATCATTCCTTTATCGCCAACTATTTTTATTTTTGAACCATACCATTGAAAACTCATGAAGTTTCCACCAATGGATAATAATTTGTTTGGATTTTAATTTAATCATTGAAATTATTTTTAGGTGTTGAAGAAGGTAAATAATAATGTGGTGTATTCAATCTATGAACTAGATATGAATGGAAATGGTTGGTGATGATGGATGAACGTTCATGAATGATGTAGGGTAGTAGTGTATAACTAACACAATCATTCTATATTATTACTATCCTTAGATTCATTTTTTTCACCAAAAGTGCTATTTAAAAATTTTACTACAAGTGTAAATGTAATCTAATATGTATTAGGGTTATCTATAAATTTTACTATGAACATAAAGAAAACTACAATAAATTGGTGTGTGCCATTTTATGATACATTATATGAATTAAGGTATGATATGATCTTGTGGTAAATGTCATTCTAAATATTAGGACCTATGTAAGGGTCATATATTTATTATAATTTACACATAAACGTTAAATCCATATAGAGTTTAAGGGAAACTAGTTTATTATGTAGGGGTTATCGCGTCATAGAGGATGCTATGTAGAGGTAAATATTCAATGCTGCAAAATGTTATATGTATACTCTGTAAACCGTTATTAAATGTAAACATAACTGTTATTAGACCTTAGATTAGTGGAAAATTTCAATTTAAGTACGTTAAATTAGAAGTGAAATTAAAATGGACAATAAGATAGAGACTAAGATATATATTTGAAAATGGTTAGTTGCAGATTATACGAAATAGAAAACTATGAGAAAGCACATTTTGGTGATTTTAGGGGGCACAAATACAATATGGGGACAAACACATTAGGTTTTTTGGTCACCATGGTATACCCTTATATAGAAAGTAAAATAAGTAATTAGGAGAGTCCCTAAATCCTAGATTTAATCATTTTAGTATGAATCTGTTGTGAGTATTAGAAAATTAGAGATTTAGGGGAAATGGCCATGTACATATGGTTAATGTTATTTTTTAGTTTTTTTCCAAGATAGGTGTTTCCCCATAACATGGTGTGCAAGAATTGGGAAATTTATCTTCGAATTTCATATACGAAAGATCTACTATGTGGATGGAAAATGTATCATGCAATGTATATTGATTGGAACATCCTTTAAATTTTATTCAAAAAAATCTAGAATTTTTAATTCAATTGACCACATAAAATTTATGGAAAATCTATATAATATGAAAGAGATATAAAAAAATCATGAATTTAAAAATGAATTTATCCCATGGGATATAAGGAAAATATCATGAATTTAAGGAGCATAAATCATGGTGAAATGAGTCCACGATGATATTAATGAAACAATTTTCTTCGAAGGATGAAATTATAGACCAATATCTAGATAAGTTGTTTATATTAAAATATCATGTATAAAAACCCATTTTGTAATCCGATCATATATCTGGGAAATTTGATATGGTAATGAAATCATAGCCCTCAAATAAAATGGGATGATTATTGGGAATATAAATAAGTCCTCATAATAGTCCAAAAAAGGGAGGGATAATCTATGAACAATGATTATCCAATTTTTTTAGAGAACAAAAGAGAGACTACGAAAATTTTCAATGTATTTTTTAGAGATAATAAAAATAATGGTCGATATTATAAGGTATGAAACTCCCATATTGGGTTTCACAGTGATGGTTAAAGGATTAATAATCATATATGGATACCAATACAATTTATTTTTTTAGAAGAAGAGAATGAAACAACATACATTCAGTGAAAAATTATCTTTATTTGGGAGAAGTGTAAGATAATTTTGTGATCATTTTGAAAACACATAGATTAATCCTCATATAAATAGCATTCCCTCATTTGACACTGAAGAAGGTATGTGATAAAAAGTGGAAAGAATATTATAGCTTCTTCATGGAAGTAGAAAACAAAATGTGAATCATCAATATATTTTAAATAGACTCAAACCCCTATGTTTATAAACCATTTAAGAGACTCTCACTTCTATTAAATATACATTCCTATAAATTTTAGTGAGTTCTAGTCTCAAAAAATGTATTGTATCATGGCATAATAATGAGTCCTTCCTAATGTATTGTAATAACCCAACAATATATTTCATAGCCCTAGAACAAAGTCACATTTTTGGTGTGTGCGCTTTGTATTAACCTATAGTTTTGAACCAAATAAAATCATTGGGGTAGTCCTTATATTCTTTTCAAATCATCATTATCATTTAAGGTATGTGATAGTGATTATTAGAGGTTGAACATGTTCCTCTTAACATGGGAATAAAATCTATATTGATGAAGGGAAAATGAAAATAATTTATTTAAAATTTTTCACCCAGATTTACCCCTCCCTTATTAATGATATTTTTGTTGACATGGTCCTAATTATTTTTAAAGAAGCTAAAGAGATCAATCATGGTCAAACAATCTATCATTTTTTTGGTTCACATAAATAATCAACATTTAATCTTCCATTTTTTAGAGAAACTAACTATATAGACTAGAAATTAGAAATATGAATGTTCCTAAAATCATTATTAAATGAGGTGATGTAATAATATTGTTAAGGTTTTTATTATTTAATGATTTATGAGAGAATTGTTTATTCCCATATAGGTAAAATCGGGAATAGATTCTTTTCTAATAAAATCTAAAAATATTTCACAAAGTAAGTATATAAAGGTGAGATGTATGTCTTTGTGAAAATTATTTTGTATTCATGGACTAATGGTTTCATTCCTTATTTTTATATCCCTTACTAAGTGTTTAATTCTCATCCCATGTTATTAAATGTTTTTTATAGGTTATATGGATTTTTAAGAGAAATAATTAAGTCAAGTTAAATGATGATTTGTCAAAGAAATCATATTGTTGTTTTTTTTTAATTTTATTATTTAGAATAAATGGATATTGTTTTAGTGGTACTAAATTTTCATGCTTGTGGGTTGATATGTACGAGTTATATCTTTTATTTATAAAACTATAAACTGATGGTATCATTGGGAATGTAGAGAAGTTAAATCTAGTTAAAATAACTACATTATGTAATCTCTATAATTGGTTAATTATAGTTGGTATCAAAGGATGGTTTGGATAACTTTGGGTGTTAGTATGATGTTAACATAATTCCATAAATTATTTTTATCTTATGTTTATCTTAAAATTTTATAGCATTTAATGATTACCATGTTGCTTCATCTATAATATGTCTTTTCAGAATGGTTTTCCATAGAAGAAACATGGAACCAGAAGTTGGAAGGAATCAAGAGGATAATATCTTTCTGAATCTGTAACCGGGAATTAATGAAATTTAAACCGATATTTTTGTGACAGTAATGGAATAACTGACACAGGTAATAAATTATAGTGCAATCCAAACTACAAAACAAATAGAGATACCACAATAGAACATGTCAATAGTGAAACATTTTATGATGCAGCACCCTCCTTCTTTCAATGGATATTTTGACCCAGTAGTGGATGAATGATTGATTAAATCTAATGAAAATATATTTGATCTTAGGGGTTTTTTAGATAATCAAAATTTTAGTCTTTCCATTTATCATTTTTAAGGATAATTTTATCAGTTTTTTTCAATGTCTAGGAATATCAGGGATATAGAGGATATATAATTCTTAGTGTGGGTTGAATATAAAATTTGTTTCCTTGAAAAATATTTTCCTAAGGTGGTTTGACTTAGGATGGAGAATAAAGTCATTGAATTGAGTCAAATGGAGGACTATTAAGTGGTTTTCTATGAAGAAAAATTCACCTGGATACCAAGGTATGCTCCAAATATTATTTAGGATCTTGATAGAAAAATCAATTGGTTTTACTCAGGATTAAATCCAATATATTGATGGGAATTTGGGGCCAAGAATACAAAATTTATGATAAAATTCTCTGATATGCTGAGAGGGTATAAATAGAGTTTCATGATGATCAATTGTTGTTCTACAATAAATAAAAGAATATTTCCAGATGGAAAGTGATGGGTAAGTATGAATCAATGAATTCTGATGGTAAGAATGTCTAGTTTCTAGTTTGTGAAAAGTGTGGTAAAAATCACCCTGGGGAATGTATTACCAAAACCAAGAAGTTTTTTCAATGTGGTAAGTTTGTATATATGGACTAATATTGTAATGAAACCGATACTAAGATTAATCCTATTAAATAAATTTTAATGTGTGTCAAATGTGGGGAGATGGTTCATTATGAAAATTCCTTACAAAAGAAGGATTCGAGTGATGGAAAGTATCCAGACTATAAGTAGAAATGTTTAGTGAGATCTATTATGACTATATCAATAGATTTTGGATCATCCAATAAAGTGTTATCATGTAATTTTTTATTTATTGATATTTTTCTAATGTCTTGTTTCATACGAGGTCTAAACATTCCTTTATTTTTAATAAATTTTCTGGTAAATTGGAAATATCACATCAAAAAATTAGACCAGAACATAGTGCCAAAATACCAGGCTAGAAATGTTATGAAAAAAGGCAATTTTAAGAATATTCATATTCTTATATATTGAAGGGAATTACCTGCAAACCTTTTTGTTTTCCCTTAGAATACTTTAATTTCATGCTGGGTTTGTATTTTTGTTCTGTTTAACATGATGAGATTGATTGTAGAGATAAAGAAGTTGTTTTTTAGAACAAGTTTCAGTTTGTATATAATAATGAACCCATATAGATGATAACATATTAAGAATCTGAGAAACTACAAAAATATGGAAGTGAAATTTATCTTGTTCATATTATATAAAATAATGTAACTGTTCAGATTAATGATGTTTTAGAGATAAATTAATTCCTTAATGTTTTTCTTGATTATTTTACCAGTGTTATACCTTATCAAGAAGTTGAATTCAAAATTAACTTAGTTTATATTGTTAACCCAATTTCAATGATTCCTTATCGATATGCTCAAATGGAACTTCTTGAATGGAAAAAAGCAGTTGAAGTTGTTCTTGATAAAGTCTCCATTCATCCCAGCACTTCACCATGGGGAGCTCTTATTTTATTCGTTAAAAATAAATATGGTTCCATCATACATTTCATTGATTATAGAGCTTTTAATGACATTAATATTAATAATAAGTATCATTTTCTTCACATCAATGACTTTTTTAATCGTCTCCAGGGAGCTTGATATTTTTCCAAGATTGAATTGAGATCTGGGTACCATCAGTTGAAGGTAAATCAGGATAAAATTCCAAAAAAAGATTCTTGAACTAGATATCGTCATTATAAATTTTTTGTTATTCCATATGGGTTAACTAATGCACCAGTTGTATTTATGGATCTTATGAATATAATATTTCATGAGTTCATGTATAATTTTGTGGTTGTTTTTATTAATGACATTTTGGTATATTATAGAGTTAATTAGGAGAATGAAAAATATATAATGCTCATTTTACAAACCTTAAAAGAAAACAAACTATATGGAAAATTCATCAAGTGTGAATTTTGGTGGAAATAAATTGCATGCCTTGGTAACATTGTTTTTAATGAAGTCAGAACTATTGATCCTGCTAAAATAAATGTTTTTGAATAATTACAAAGACCCAAAAATATAAATGAGATTTGTATTTATCTTGGTTTGGTAGGTTATTACCAGATGTTTGTTTAAAACATTACATGGTTATCTAGTATACTGATTGTGTTAACTCGAAAAGGAGTTAAATTCTTATAGACAAAGGAATTTGATAATTGTTTTCAAGAATTGAAAATAATATTGGTGAATGATCTAGTTCTGACCCTATATTCCCAAAATAGAGAGTCTTTTATCTAAAATAATTCTTCATTAAAGAGAAATGGTTGTTTTTTTAATGTATAATGATCATGTAATTTCTTGTGATTCAATAAAAGTGAAGGATCATGAGTTAAATTATCCCACACATGATTTGGAATTAGTAGCTTTGGTTTTTTCTTTGAAAATTTTGAGGCATCATTTATAAAGAGGAAAATTTGAAATATATACTTACCATAATAGTTTGAACTATATATTCACTTAGAAGGAATTAAACATTGGGAAGAGAAGATTTATTGAATTGTTGAAATATTATTATTGCATGATCAATTACTATACTTGAAAAGAAAACAATGTGGTGGATGCCATGATCCGAAAACATCATGCATCATTAAATATGTTATTTCTAAAACAAGACCATTTGATTAATGATTTAATTAATTTTGTCCTAGAAGTTATTGTTGTTGGAAATTACTCTATTTTTTTAGGTTTTAGTGAAGTCATATTTGTTAAACATAACTAAGTAAGAGAATAAGGAAGACACAAAGTTACAGAAAAAGGTAGAATTGTTTAAAATGGGTAAGTCCAAGAATTAATCATTGATAAAGATGGTGTTCTGTGATTTGGAAAGAGATTATGTGGGCCTTGTGATTCTCATTTTAAGAAATAATTTTTTTGTGATTATCATAGTTTGGTTTCACAATGATGTATAGAGACCTTCAGGATTATTACAAGTGGGATGGAATGAAAAGTGATATTGCATATTGAATCATGAAATGTTTAAAATCTTAACAGGTAAAAGAAGAGTGGAACTTACCGAAGGGGATTCTTCATCCTTTACCACTACCGTAGTTTAAATAGTAAAATATATCAATGGACTTTTTAGTGGGACTAACAAAGACTTCTTGAGGTAACAATGCAATCTGGGTTATTGTTGATGGAAGATAAAATCTACTCTTTTCCTTATTATTTGATATATTATGTCTTTCAATTATCTTTCTCAACTGTATATCAAAGATATTATCATGTTGCATGGATATCCCCTATACACTGTATTTTGATGGTGATCTCAAGTCCACTACTAACATTTGGAAAGTAGTTCAGAAGTTGTTGGGAACAGAATTAAATTTCAGTACAACTTTTCATCCTCAATCAGATGGGCAGTTAGAATAGATGATTGAAACATCTTTCTTTAATGCATTAGGTAATTTTTTAGTCTCACAAGTCATAATTTATTTGATTTGGTAATAAAACTAGTACATTGTAGTAATTTTTATGCCTTTTGATATTGTCAAGGAAGCTAGGATTGAATCTGGTACACATTATGTTATATGTTTTGGACATATTTTCTATATTACAATAATCTTATGATACCTTTTTCTTTCTGTTATGCTTCCATGTGATTACATAGTATCCGTATCTTTTTTATATCATGTCATACCTTTGAATCAAATTTTATGTTTCTTAATCATGTTTATTCACATACTAGGAATTTAATTCCTCCTTTATTTATGTGATCTCCAGTTTATCCCATGCATGTTTAAGAGTTAAAATGGATTTTGTAACCCCGTTATGGAGAACTGAATAGTTATTCCATGTCTGAGGTTTCTTTTTATGTAATATGATCCTTTTATTACAAAGACAATAGGAAGTTATGATCATTGTGTTTTATTAATGAATATTTATGTTTAAAAATAATGTAATAATATGTGTCAAAGGATTGGTCTTCTATAACAATATTTATTTAATGTGTAAAACACATTATTAGGTCTTTTGATAGTTATGTACAATAGGATCATAATTTCATTCTTGTATTCTATGAAATTTAACTCGTTTCTATGTTAATCCCTCAAAAACACCAAGCAGGTAGAAATAGATGTTTGTATAAACATTTAATCCTCTGTTTAAAAATGTTTAAAACCTCCTTGGAATATTTTTATTTATAGACGAATGAGTCATCACTTTCTTAAATATCTTGTATGACATATAAAAAATTCAATTATCTAATCAATTAAATTTCAAACCCCTAACTCATGAATTCAAAATAATTATTGAATATTACTTCACCTTATTATCCTATTATGTTTTCATTAATATATTGGAGCACTATATACTTTATATATATATCTCAATATTGATATTGATTTTGTAATGAACTCCTATATTCTAGAAAATAATCTTTTTCAACTATTGATAATTTATTGAATATCATGTTCATGATTTGTTCATTAATCTATAGAGAACCTTTTTAAACCAATATTTTTTTCATATAAAAGAGGGAAAAATTATTTTTATAATTTATGGATACATCTTCTACATAAAATCCATTTAGAAATACCGATAAGGAAATCATAGGGAAAACATGGAAATCCCTTTTTAATAATATGGACAAGAATAAACTAATTACATCCAATCTAGAAAATGAAAAACAATAACATACAATTAGACCTTTTGTTTGGGAGTACCATTTATAAACTTGGAATTCATTGATTCAAATCACCATGCATTATTCATTTTTTTGTCATGGAAAACAAATTTTATCATAATAACATTCATATCTTAAATCCTTCAAAAAAAATTCCCCATGTATCATTGATTTATATTTACTCAACATATTTATTACTAAATTGATCCATATTATTATCTTTATCATATTATTTACAAAAATGTTTCTCATCTTGAGAAATGAGATATTTCTATTATAGAGTCATTATTTTCCTCATTTACACGGGTTTTTATCTGGATCATCGATGATATTTTTATCATAAAATCCACCTTTATTTTTAATTTATGTATAGATATTACTGTAACAAACTTATAGTCATAATTAGTGCATGCCATAGAATAATCATTATCCTCTTATTAACTCCATGAGATTCTAAACTTCTCATCACTCTCTAATTGAATCTATTCACTATTTTGTAGAATTGTATGCTCATTTTGTACCAAAATAATGTTATATATATAAAAACCTTACCAATTACTTGTTAATGAAATCATATAACTTACACTTATATGAGTATCTATGAAAAATACCATTATAAACATGAGAATAAAAACACATATGTCTCTTCTTATTGATTATAAAAAACTTATGAAAAGATTTTAAAATACTCCATCATTGGATTTTTTATGTTCCAAAACATGAATAATGACCTGTATTCTCCTCTTCGTTCCAAAACTCTATTATTAATAGATAATTATATGATGACTATATCCCACATGAAAATTTATTGCAGAACCTTTTAAATAAGAAATATTCTAACCATTTTGTTTATGGTATATTTTATCATCTTAATTACTTCATTTTGTAGAAGAGTTATCACTCCTGCAACATTTTTCTTTTTACATTTCATTCAAGGTACTCTTATGAATTTCCATTGTTAAATTTTCTATTATTTTCTATTCATCATTTCAGAATTTTCCAAGAAATTATATTTCCCTCATTCCTGTAATGCTGATTATTGAAACTAAACAACTCAGGCTTATGGGTGATAACCATCTATCATGCCATCCAATTATAATAATTAATTAAAATTATATAGTATATCTTCACATCAATGTATGTATGTGATATATCTCTAAACACATCAACATGATATCATTTAAATACCCTTTATGGATTCTAGTCATTAAACTCATATGAATTATAAATGATATTCCCCATTTGAAAACCATGGTTTGTGTGTTGATAATATCACATTATTATTTATGGATATTACTTGATCTATTATTCATTACCAAATAGTTCAAGGTTTATTTATCTTAATTAGATGATCTATTTATTCCTATATATTTTTTCTTCCTCCTATGGTATTGAAAATATTATTTTTCTATACTAGCACAGTATAGATTCACCTAAAAGTGTATCCCTTAAAATTTAATTACACTATAATTTTCCTTACTAATAAATGTTTTCATGGTAATTTTTATTCCATGCCTCGAGTCACATAGTTGAAAAGCACAAAGAAAGTTCTGATCAATACCCTCAAAAACCACCACATCTATAAGTTTCATGTCTTTTCCAATATAATTGATCATCCTAAATCCAATGATCATTAGGTATTTATCATTGTTAAATGTAATGACACCTTACTTATTATAATTGAATTATGTAACAAGATCCTCATTTCTAATCATATGGTACGTACATCCAAAATCAAGGATACATAAACTAATATAGGCAGATTCTTTTAGTGAATTATAATCAAATATATCCTTATTAGATTTTATGCTTTTGGTCCATGTATTTGATGTCACAATAGGAACTGACTTATACATTTGATCCACCACTAAATATACTGGACCAGTGTTATCTTATAATAGAAAAAATAAATTTTTATTTTTTATTCACCATGATTATTCCTCTATGAGATGTTTATAGATAATCTTATTCATCAAAAAAATATTCTTCTATAAATTCCATGAGAAATATATTTTGTAATATATCTATATATAAAACATGTTCAATAGTGACCATCAAAATAAATCATTGAATAATTACCTTTTCTAAGCACCCATTGTTGCTATTATTCCATATTTTACAAATAATTTATGAAATATAGATTCTGATAATGTTCCATATTTTCAAAACAATAATACAAAATTATTATATCACTCATGTGTATAATTTCTACCTAATAGGAAAAAAATTAGTTGAAATAACTAATAGGAGGGGGAGATGTGAATGAATGGTGTATATTTATTTTATGTTTCATTCTTGAAGAATCACTCACCAAATATTACAGTGAACATTTATCACCTAAAAACATAGTCATAGAAAGGTTATATGATATTTCTCTCATCCAAATCTCAAAATGTGATGTATAATCCTTGGAATGACTCGGAATTCACTACAAGCCTAAACCCCACTAGTTTAAAATATAGTTACATGATTAAGGTAATAGCTATATACTCATGATACAATAAGTCTCTTGATTATTTTCTTATTCATCCAATACTATTAAAATGATACTTTATTTTTATTTGAGTAATATTATGAAATTTAATAAAACTACACTACCAAAGAATTGTTTAAATGTGAATTTTTATTCTTCTTCTTCAACATGTACTTCGGTATATTTATTTCTTTCTCATTATGTGAACTGAACAGAATACTCTTCATATTTTTTCACTCCAATATATTATTCATAATATCTATATAGAGTGATATTTTTTCCCATACACACACATTTTTACATGCTTGATACAATTTACTATATCTCACACCATGAGGAGAAAAAAAGAAAATTCCAATTTTAAATTTAAATTGAAATTCCAACAAATAAATTCTTTAAACTATATTGTAAAAATATTAACATTCATTATCCTTATTATAATTCATTATTACATTGGTTTGAGTTTGTGAAAGTATATATGACATCACATTTCATGAATATGTGGTTACACTATAACTTCTCTTTCATCCTTCACATCAACTTTTTCTTCATAGTGTGAAACATATTCTTCATTTTCATGAATCAAAAACAACAATTTTTATGTTTAAAAATATTAAATAACTTTAAGAATCATATGGAATATTATTTTATTTAAAAAACTTTTAAGAAATTCTGAAATTCAGTATAAAGAATTATGAAAAAAAATTAAAAAGTCATTTACTCATCTGAAAAATATTGAACAATTTAGAACTAGACATATTCATCTAATTTCCTCGATGTAATGAGTTACCCTTAAAAATTAATCTTCCATTTTCATGGTTAAATAGTCAAAACAAATATACTAGTTTAATTTACTATTAAAAAGTAATCTTCTATAAATAATTTTCCATACTAATGTAAAAATATAAACCTAAAATTCCAAAATACATTGAATCTTCAAAAACACTTAGGTATCATTCTGAAGTTATACAATATTGAGTCAATTTCATATTATTTTAAAAATTAATAAACTATTATTAACATCTATTTACACATTAAAAATTAGTGTTACTCTTCCAAGGTAATATTTCGATTGATATCCTCACATGGGGTTCCTATAAAAAATATGGTACCCAATTGAATGTAGGGAGTACTAGGCCTCTCAAATGTCTCTAGAAAATATAATTTTTACTATGTGTTTCTGTTGTGTTGGATGGATTCAGTGTTTATTAAACTATTAATTAAACATATTGATAAAACAATTTAATTGATTTTAATTTTATTTTTAACAACATGTGGACTTACTTCGATTATAAACCTCACTTACCTAGTAACTCACAGTTCATATAACTCCCTTGAACCATGTCTGAATATATAATTAAACCGCAAAAAAACCTCACCATTTAATTTATTCTTTAATGGGTATGTTTAATAATCACTGAATTCCCATCTCTTATATAGTCATATGATTAGATACCTAAAATTGTACTTGAAAAGACTCTTCATTATACATCATATGGGAATTATAGAGGATTTAAGTACAGTTTTCATGAAATATCAAGAATGGTATAAGAATAATTTAAATGAAAATACCAACTAAAACTAATTACTATCCAATGAAATCAATTATATATTGAGAGAATGATGAAATGATATTTAACATCTAAGAGGATAATAAATTTACATAGTAATGGGGGATATTATCCCTAGATTGACCACTATGATTCCAATTTCCCCTCACTTGAAATATTATAAAAAAATAAATGAATGGAATGGGGACTCAAGTTTTATAATTCCTCATCTTAATAATTTAATGATTTATCCTTTATTCAGAAAATATTTTCACTATTTATATGAAACAATTGTGTGATCATGGGTTACATCGTGTTCTTCAGTAGCATCATCCCTCACATAAATATTATAAGACTTATCTTCTTCCCTATGTGACTAAGGTTACTTAAGGATTATCCTAAATTCTAGTGCCCATTTTGTAACCCTTCAGATGGATTCTACATATAGAACATAGAGATTAGATATATTAATATATGGGTATGAAATATATCCCTAACTTGTCTAATATCCATGATAATATCCCCTATTCTATAATTTTATAGATTATGGATGTGTGGGCGATTGAGGTCTTTTTTAAAAAAAAATTGATCGACCATGTAAAAGGACTTTCATTTTAGGTGGATCACTTATTTTTTTTTTGTAATTTATTATTGTATTCCCATATCATAAATATTAGAAATGGTATAGATCAATCATATGTAGATATTATGTGTCCAAAATGAGTCATATACTATTTTCCATGACTCATATGAAGGTAAATTTGTTGAAAATGACTCACACATTGGTCTCACTGGCACATTAGCAGACGCGAATGACACATATATAGATAGTTGTATAAATAATTCAAATATATATCTAAATCATATATGACCATGATAATTTTATTTTTCAACCACATAACTAAAACTTGAAATTAAATGACTTAATATAGGCTGATTCTAGATTAATATCATAATGAACTAAGGTAATGTAACAGAGATTGTAAATACAATAATTATTTTAATCCTAAAACCAATAGTCATTGTATAACATCATAATTAGTCAGAAAATTGATGAAACTAATAAAATTATTGATTAAAACCGTTATGGACTTAAAATCAAGATTTAAAAATGAAAAAATCTGAAACATTCCTTTGAATTAAATATTTTTTTACATTAATTTAAACATTAAATTATAAAAAAAATTGTCAAATATTTTTTACCATCACTTACCAACTCTTATAATATTTCACTCTATAGAAATATAATGATTTTAACTAAAAATTTTATTATCCTACTAGGTTACAAAAATAAAAACTATAAAATAAATAAAAAAGATTCACTCGTGATTATAATAATCTTGAAATATGTATGTATTTTACAAATTACCCATTTCATTGCACTGAAATTTTCAACCATTATTTTTTTCCCAAGTTACATCATGACCTATCCACATAGGAATGTTCACTCATCGTTTTATAATGATATTAAATTAAATTTATTATCATTCGTAGAGTTCATTTTATTCACCACAGGTTTTCCATGGTTTGATTTTCTATAGTAGTTAAATCTAGTGTTTACGTGAAAATGTTTTATATTAGGTTCCTAGGATTTAAGTAATAGATGTTAAATACTCTGAATAATTATAGTAGTTTTTAATCTATTATGTGTAAAAAAATTCTATTTACTATGTGTAAAATAATGATAATAACTAAATCAAATGATAAAATTATATATTCCTTATAAGCCACTCTACAATTTACTACATTTATGTGGGTCTCCCCCAAGTAGTGAACAATAATCATTAAACTTTATATTTTACCTAATTTTCTTTCCATCTTTATATATATAAACATTTACATACATATTATTATTTTTTTAATGAACAATAATATTTATTATATTTTTATTTTTATTTGAGATTAAGAGGGAAATGTGTAATGAAAAATAATTTTTTGTTGGGGAACCTATAAACTAAAAAAATGGTCACCATTTCAATCATCCTAATGTTGTAGATGTATTGCACAAATTCCCATGAAAACACCATATCCCTACACTCACTCAAAATATGTTAAGGAATAGACAAGTATATTGGTATGTGGGGTTAAATTTAGCTCATATTATGTATTTCCAAATATTAATTTTAGGGTATATAAATCTTAATATGGTTAAATTTTCAAGAAGTCTGAAAATAAAGGTTAATTAAAAATGATATTTTAAATAAATAATCACATTATTCTTTAATTTAGTAATATTTAGTATTATGGACTAAAAAATAAACTATTTTTCTACTTCCACTACATAACATGAGAATTGTAAAAAGGTTAATATAAATAAGAATATGTAATAAGGGGATTAAAATATCTATTAGGTAATGGATTTGAAAATTTTGGATATTCATTTTTTACATGGGAAATAATTTATAGTCTGCTAAACTATGTTTAAATCCATGAAATTAGAGGAAACTATAATTATCATTCTATTAATTAAAATAATTTCTGAATTACAGTAATCCATTAGAGCTATCATGATATTTTTAGTAAGTAATGAAATCATGAGGCTAAATTTCCTAAAAACAGACTAAAAATCTAAATTAGACTACACATCATGCATAATTTCAAAATAAGAAATATGTATTATTATATAAAGATACTATTCATCCCCAATAAAGATAACATAGACATTAAAAAAATTAATTTCATAATGAAATGGTCATGGAATACAAAAATCGTATAGAGAATAATCTATAGTAGTGTAATTTAAAGAGACAGTAGGATGGTTCTCATTCACATTCTTTAAGTATGAGTTTGGACTCTTCTATTGGATCATTCCATAAATCATCCTTAAATGTATTTAGCGATTTTCCATTAACCATAAATGGTTGTTGTGATTTAGATCTATTTATCTCAACATCCCTAATGAAATCATATTAGTAACTATAAATGGTACATTCCATTTGGAATTAATCTTAGTAGGCATGGTTATTATTCTAGAATATAATACCAAAACATTTTCTCTAACTTGTATGTATCATTTATGAATGAATCTATCATGGAAATGTATAAATATTTCTTTCTATGACTTATAATATTCATATTCCTCTCCTATTATATTATCCAGTTCCATCATCTAGAGTGTTCTCTTCACCCCAACATGACTTTATTTTTTATTTTAACTTCATCATATAATTGTTTTCATCGTGTTTTATATCAATAATAATGTAAAAAATAATTAAATAAATGTGTAATAAAGGGGAAATATCAATGGGTTTTATGAATTTGTTTTAAAACACCCATAGTAAATCACATAATTTCCTAAGTTATTTTTTTCATTTGAACTACATTATCCATTAAAAAATACTCATTAATTTTTAGTTAGTGACATTTCCAAGACATTTTTTATAAGGACGGTTGGTTTTGGAGGAAATACCTTATACTCTATATTTCTTCATGAGGTTCTACAATCTATTGTTGAAAATTTTTATATCTTGATCATTGATTGTTACTCTAGGTATTCTATACCTATAAAAATTATTTAATATTATAAACCCAATAATAACACTTTCATCATTAGATTGAGTTTCATGTGGTTCAATCCATTTAGAAACGTTACCTATAATAAGTATAATGTCAGAAAATGAAAGAGGATAAGAAAATTTCCCCATGAAATATAATCCCCATCCATTAAATATTTTACAAAAAACTTCTTGTTGGGAAGGATCATGTACTTTATAAATTTATCTATAAAATCGATGGTTTTTACATGATTCACAAAAACCATGCATTTTTTAAAAAATTTAGCTAAAATAAACCATCTCTTAAAAAATAACTTTTCTCTTAAGTTTCAAATTTCCAACACATAAAAACATATTAAAAATTGTTAAAAATTTATCTAAACCTCTGGTATAACCCTTTTATTTACATGACCACTATAAATATTCCATTAGTAAGGATCTACCGAAAAATAATATTATGATTTTAATTTTTAATTAAGAGTTTGATTCTAAAAATGGAAGGTTGATACCATTAATGTGACTACAAACATCACTATGTCAATATTTTAGGATATCATAGTTACTTCATTGAATTTCTCACCATAAATATATAGTCAATTAGGGTTATTTAAGTGTTTGTTTATTCTTTAGTGGTGTAAGGAAATATATACAGATAGTATGTAATAATAATTTCATAGCCTTTCTTTTTCATGACCTCTATATTGAAATTTTTTAGAATCTATGTCCACCTCACCAATCATGGTTTTCCATCACCTTCCATTATCAAGTATCATAGATCCATGTGTTTAATATAAATGGTTGAATTTATTCTAAACTAATATGAATAAGGATTCTCTAAAGAAACCAAATTAGAAAAAAAAACACTTATATTATTTTTGTGTAATTGGTATGGTATATATTAATATCATGTAAACATTAAGATATAACATGTGAATTCAAATTTTACTTCTTCGAATTCTCTAGTCCTTTGGTGTTAATAATTGAATGGGTGACATTATTTGGGTTCTAGTTGATGGAAAAATGAAATTATAGAGGAAGGACCTCTAGAGTTCATTCAATGTGGTTACATATTTTTGTATTAGATTTTATAACTAGTATTTGGGTGATATTTCAATGAATGGAATCTAATCATATAATAATCCTAAATGTTTTAAAGTAGTAAAATAATTCCCATAAACTTTCATGTGTCGGTTTGGATCCGATCATTACATGATATGAAACAAATGGAAAAAGTTGGATCATCCCAATTTTACAGTAGATGACATATTTGATATTTTTTTGTTTAATATTATCATTATTTTCAAAATTTTGTGCATACTTCTCTCATAATGTTACATTTATTAGAGTCATATTATCATTTATAGTTTTTTACATCCTATGTTAGGTCAAATTGGGGAAGAATAAGTGGATGATAGAGATCCTATGAAGAGAATTTTCACAAACCATATATACAATTGGTCACTAATTTTTATATTCCTAAATACTTATAGTAGTGTTCCTTAATCTAATATATAAAAATAAAATAGATGATTTAAATTAGATCATTTCATCTGAAAAACTCATTTCATATAAAAGTAAAATAATCAAAAATATATATAAACCCCATCCTACCACCCTTAAAATGGTTCAGGTTGATAAAGATCTTATTATGGGTCTCCTATCAAATATACTATTGAATCTATGTTAATGATGTGAATCATAGAACCTATGATGTCTCTATAGAAGAGAGGCATTTATTTTTATGTTTTTTATGCTGAGTGAGATTTGTGTGTGTTCACATAGTAATAAATGTGTATGAAAATTCAACAGAATTGATTTGAATATTATTTTTAAAATATAGTGGTATTACCTCAAATATCCGAACAATTAACTATTAAATAAAAAATTATGTTTACTCTCCCATAAAATCTCTATAATATGATGAAACAAACACTGAACTCCTATTAATTTCAGTATGATTAGATAAGTTCAACAGTCACTAAATTTACCACACATGCCTATCAAAGTGATTAGATGCCTCTAATAACTATACAATCAACTCACCACCCTCTATCATATGGTTAGTAAAGTGGACTCATGTATAAATTTTATAAAATACCTTAATTGAGAGAATAATAATTAACATTTCATAATAAATTAAAAAATCATATTGTCTGTGTAAATAAGTAATTTTCATAGAAAACATGATGAAAAGATTTAGAATTTAAGATAAGAAGACAAAAAAAGGTAAATGGGAAGATTCTCCTTCAATTGACCCATATATATGTCTAATATTCCATCAATAGAGTGAAAATAAGATATAAAATAAAGAGGAAAAAAATTTAGCTGCATAATCCCTAGCTTAATAAAATTATTGGTATAACCCATATTCAATTGATAGTTTCCTAGATTATAAAATATAGTTAAGGGATAGGGGTTTCCTTAGGGTGATTATATATCTTCCTACCTCATGCGAGTATCATATGCTCTATCTTATTCCTTGAGAGGTTACAGTATCACTATTATTATCCTTATTTTTTGTGCTAATCTTATGAAAATTATGATGTCATCCACACATATATCATTATGAGTTAAGATATATTCGGTTATGAATCTATCATATTCATATATTAAGGTTGGATATATTATATTTTTCCATTCACTGGAATTATACTGAGAGATGATGACTATATAGATTCCCAATTTTGTTTTCCCAATTTTGTAAGTCGTTATAAATGAAAATAAATTTTAGGTAGAGATTTTACATTTTCATTAATTATAAACATTGTTCCTATTCATCTTATTTTTTGTAACGGTATTGATTACTCATATTCTAGAGAAACTATTCACTAACAACTCATATGAATGTTTCCATTACACATACATATATTAATCCCATGCTTATAACTCATATGCAAGTATGTATGACTCATTAAAAGATATTGGTGACTCATATAAAAATATGAAAATGACTCATAGGTGGATATTATTGACTCATATTCATATAGAACATTTATATTATTCATCTTTAGTCATATTTCTTTGAAAATGAGAAATATAATATAGGCTTATTACATATTAATATCAAAATGAATTAAGTCAATCAAATTATGATTTAAAATCATTTAATAAATTTAATCCTAAAACATAAAATCAATGTATGGATTCATAATTAAACTAAAATATTAATAATCCATTTAATCGACATATTTATTCCACTAAATAAATAGACTTTAGATATAAAAAATTAACAAAAAATGATATTTTTACCAAGATATTATATATATTGTAAGATTTGTTTCTACTTATACATATAATTAACAATTAAAAAAATTCCTCTCATCACAGTTACTCTTGTATATTATGAATTCTAAAATATTTATCTTCAAATTCTAGAATAGAAAGAAATAATACCAAAGACAATTTTTACCTCCTTCAAACCTCCATAAATCCTTCACCTCAAATAAGAAATATATTTTAATTTCAGTTTGAACATGATATGTCTATTTTAAAAATGATAACACATTAATCATTTCCATTTTAATTCGTATTCATAATTTAACTCCTTCGTAAAGACAACAATCTTCTAAAAATACATCCTATGGTAATAAATCCCCACCCTTGGATATTGGTTGAAATAAAAGATCATAAATGACATTCAAACATAATTCACTTATCAATGAATAATAATTCATTAATTAAAATACCAATTGAGTTAATAATGTTTTGTAACCAATAATATTATATAATAATACCTTGATAAATATAAAAACTAGCTTACATTTATACCATCATAGACATCGATCCTTTTTCTTCCACATTGAAAAAATAATCATCTCCAAAATTAGATACACTTGAGATATCATATGAGATACCACTTGAGAATCATCTATTCTTCCACTTATCATAATAATTCATATAATAATAAAATAATTGATTCATTTAAACATTGTCACACAAAATTTAAAATTTTTCATAGGTTTCAAAAAAAGTATTCATAGGTTCCAAATTTCTAAAACTCACAAAAAAATCAATTACTTATAAAAAAATATTGATTTTTTAACACCAAAAAACATTTTCCCCCATTTCTTTCTCCATAATAAAAATATACATAAAAAAAATATTTATTTTAAAATATCACACCATTTCAAAATGATTATCAATTACCCCTTATATAATTTCTCACATTTTTTCCAAATTAAAAATATATATTAAGATTAAGAAAAAAGGAATTTACTTTATCAATTTTTTATCCATTTTTTTCTAATATTCAAAGAAATATATTGTTGATGGGACTGAATCAAAATATATTATCCCAATGAAACTTAAGGTTGAACTTTTATCTTGAACCTCAATATTTGAAAATGATTTTAGAGTTGGTTCTCCAGAACCTACTGTCTGTACTTTGTATTCCATTTATAGTTGAGGATTTGAATAAAAATATAAAATATTTTAATATATTGTTCACTATTATTCAATAATTTAATTTAATAAGTCCCTTGAGTATCTGTTATATTGATAAGGTCTAATTATTTCCCCTCTATAATGACCTCCTTAAAATGACATGACGATATTCTAAAATTTATCACTATGTAAGATAATTTTAATACCCTGGAATTCTATGAACTTTTTTGAAAATTAAATGGTATTATTTAGAGAGAAGGCTCTGAGACGACATGTAATTTTGAGGCCTGGAGCGGTCGGAATGTATTTTTGAACTATTTTTAATGTTCATTAAATAAACCTGTGAGAAGGTTTTCCTAACATTCAAACCGGTTCCCAAATCAAAAATATGAGGAGATCATTGAACTCAGAGCATTAAAATTGAACTAGAAAGGGCCTAACATTGGCAGGTACAGTACAAGTGCATAAAGTAGTTTTTCACCGTAAATAAAATAATTTAATAATGATTATTTTATTTTTAAATCCTTATAAATTCTAAACGGTAACTCAGATCGGGAATCCAAGAGTACCATTCAGCTCATGAGGGTGGGTTTCCCTTAGGATGATCTTAACCTCAACCGGTGCTAGTAAAAGGTGAAAATTAATTTTTTGAATTTTCAGAAGAAATAAAATAATATAAAAAGTTATTTTTTTTTATTTATCGTTAAGTAGTGGGACACTAGTGATGCAGTTCTGTGATGAGGTGACGCTGAATCTAATTAATCAATCTCATTAATGGAGCAGGGTGGCTATGTTGAAATGTGCACACGTCTTCCTTATTTAATTAAATAGGGAATTCATGGTTGATGAACAACCCTGGAAATCCTCAAATGAATGATGAAGGAGACCTCCCCAACAATAAAGATCTTTGACACCCTTGAAGAGAGGATTCGATACTAGAGATCGATGGATGATGGAGAATGATCTTCCTCGAGAAATATCTATTCTCAGGTAGGGGTTTGATACTTTTCCGTGTTAATTGTTTCCCCATGGTTAATTTGTTTAATGGATGAACACGGGTTAACTCACGAACAAGTTAACCCATAGATCGATCCTTCATGTGGGGTATTCATGGAGAATTGATCTGGGATTAAATTTAATTAATTTTATTTACTCTATTCAATCCTTCTAATGAGAGAGTACCAATTTCGTGGAAAATGAAGGTGGAGGTTCATTCCTCAATTTCCTTATATAGATTTATCCCCCCCCCCATTTTTTACCCCGTGTTTTTCACATTCTTCACTGGGTTATGAAAGAAGGATTGTTACACGCCCATTATATAGTGAAATGATCTCAAAATGTATACTTTCCATTGTGATGACC
This sequence comes from Viscum album, assembly GCA_963277665.1. Taxonomy (NCBI): domain Eukaryota; kingdom Viridiplantae; phylum Streptophyta; class Magnoliopsida; order Santalales; family Viscaceae; genus Viscum; species Viscum album. The sequence continues at coordinate 1,080,609,647 of OY728155.1, forward strand.
CAACAAAGGCGCGATGATGATGGTGGCGCATCATGGTTGCATGTGGCGGCAGCCGTATGCAGAAGGTGGCACAAGAAAGTGGTGCACCATAGTGGAGGAGGTTGTGGCCAGCGGGCCGCGGCGGTGCGGAGGAGGTGCGATGTGGCACTGGAGTCCGTGGAGGTGTAGGGTTTCGGTTCCATTCGGATGTTGCATTAGGCAGCATGTGGTGGTGCAAAATCATGGCACCAGTAGGGTGTCATGTCATGTTGGTTGTCTGCGCCTAGTAAGCCGCAATGGTGGAGGACTCTGAAGCTAGTAGGGCACTATGTTAGTTCGGGACACCCACAGTCGGGTCTTGGGTTGATGTGGGCACACAGTCTATGGGATAGTGTGCAAAGGGGAGGTGTCTGACCTCATACGGCCGTGTGTGGCACGAACTGGATGCCATTCGGGTGTCTAGGCTGGAGAGAACTAGCCTACCATTACGAGCCAGGCCCGTGAAGCGAACCGTGCAGCCTGGTGGCCCAGGTGATAGGAGAACTGGTCTACCATTGTGGGTCGGTTTGGATGTAAAATCGGGCTTCTTGGTGGCCCAGGTGGTCAAAAATGGTCCTACTATGTTGGATCGGGCCGGAGAATGTGGACCTGGTCGATGGACAACCCGGTGGGCTGGACCCACGGCCAAACCGAGCTGGGTCCAACAAATCCCAATGGTCCTGGCCAATGGTCCATGAAAAACTAGTTCATCCCAAACCCCACCATGTTAGGTTGGCTCGGTCGCAAGGGGTCAGGCCTTGCAAGACCCCCGAGCCGGGTTGGTCGGGTCGGTCCATCCATGCCTGACAATGTTTGGATGCAACCATCCTATGTTTAATTAAAATCTAATATCTTTCATACTCGGAATCTAATTAACGCGTCGTTTGTGGAATTGGGACCCTTACAATAATTTGGTCCTTTGAAAACACTCTGAATTATATTATGTGATAGTTGAGATACTACTGATCGCTTGAGGAGTTGATTCTCCCAGAATCAAGTGAATTGGAGAGAAATAATCCTACGAGTAGTTGTGACATGATGGATTTGATGAGTAAACCTCAGTGGTCAAGAAGACAAGTGTACATTAGTTGTTCAGCAGACGAGCGGACCTCAGTGGTCCAAGAGACAAGCGTACCTCAGTGGTTCGGCAGACGATCGTACCACAGTGGTTTAGAAAACGAGCAAACCATAGTGGTTCAGCAGAATACTGGACCTCAGTGGTCTAGAAGATTAGTGGAACTTAGTGATCCAACAGATAATAGGACCTCAGTGGTCTAGAAGACTAACTTACCTTAGTGGTGCAGTAGACGAACCAACCTCAGTGTTCAAGCAGACGAGCGGACCTCAATGGTTCAGTAGACAAGCCGACCTTAGTGGTCCAGAAGATGATCGGATCTTAGTAGTTTAGTAGCCAAGAAGACCTCAGTGGCTCATCAGGGATGAGCCCCTCAACTATACAATATGAATAAACTCTACGACTGATAATCATACTTTCTATACTTGATGTTATTCCTTGTGTGAGCTATCATTACTTTGTGCTCTTACTATGTGATCTTGTTGTATGGTCTTTCTTTGTTGTATTTCCTTTGTGGTTTGGGGTCCCTACTTAATATTGTGTTACTCACCCTAGCACAAGCTTCTCCTATAGGTGTCTTGTCCCGTTCTGGTGATTGATGCTTTGACGCAGACCTTGGTGGCCCGGGATCAGGTGGTGCTTAGTTAGACAATATGGACGAGTGTACTTCTACGACTACAGTTCATTACCCTTCACCTAACATTGAGGTGGGGTCTCGAGTGTATGGATCATGGAAGTTTTAATTTCATTTTTAGTTTTTGTCTTGTTTTATAGCCCATATGTACTTTCTGTTTGTACTGTACACTCAGTAGTTTTCTCAGTGACAGTTGTGGTTTAGTTTGTGTTTAATTTTTGTAGTTTTAACTTTTTGTGTCTATACAGTTTTTAGGTAAAATTCCTTCCCATTTTGGTATATATCTATTTAGTGCTAGTCACCAGCCCCTAAACTATGGAAGGAGGGCTTGGGGTAGTCACGGAACGAGACCTGGGGGATGGGTCGTGAAAAAGCGGTATTATAGGGAGGTTCATCCTACCATAAGAACTAAGAGTCTATAAATTTTTATGGGGAAATAGTGTTAAGTGTTTTAAGTTTGGATTTCTATCCATGCATTCAATTGATGGTGCAGCGGCCGTCATATCCATACACCATGACCCTGAATTTTATTTTCAAAACCAAGACATGGATAAACTAGTTTCGTGTATCTTTGATTTTTTTCCCATGATCTTTCTTAGTCATAGTCAACTCACCAATTATAATAAATTGACTAGGCTTCATATTGATACCCTACAAGATGCCTCCACATAGACAGTCAGCTCAGATTCTAGTGTGTGACCACGAGGATGGACCAAATTGTGATAAGGCTTTGATATAGAGACTATTGCCTGAGGTGACTTCTTTGGGTGGTGTCCTAGTGATACCATCACCCATTGGTTAGCAGTTAATACTGGTTCTACTGATAGAGGACACAAGTAGGCTTAGTGTCTTAAATGAGTTCCAAAGACAGAGACCCATCAGGTTCTGAGGTGAGCCCAACTCATAGGCGGCTAAGGACTAGATTGAGGTGGTGACCATGTTTTCTATCTAATCAGGGAACCATTAGATAAAATGGTGGTCCTAGTAGTGAGACTTATACGTGGCTTGTTAGAGAGATGGTGGGGTTTAGATTACCCAATATTACAATGAGGTGACTCTTCCGTAGATAGAGTATGAAATGCTTCTTTAGATAAGGGGGCTCTCACCATATAAGATAATGGCTATGAATGCCCAAGAGATTCTATAGCTTTGGCAGGACAATGTGTTGGTAGTTGAGTATTCATTGAGGTGTACCAACAATTTCAGGTACTTGATGAATAATATTTGACTAGTGCTTCAAAGCTTAGACCTATGATCGTGATGTGTTTAGGTACATCTAAGCCAACACTATTACTCATTGAACACCAACTTATGATAGGTTTCTAGGGATAACCTTTGGGTTTGATAGAACTTTGTCTGAGCATATACATCTAGTGGATGTCGACAATGGTAAATAAGAACGTTGGCATCAGTCTCTGAGACTTGGACATGTGAAATATTCCGAGAAGAGGTACCAAGACAGAGGATCTATAGCTCAAGGCTCCTAGGGTGATTCCAGTCAGCCTAGAAAGAGGTAATTATTTCCAATAGATGGTAGGGGACATACCTCTAGATATTTTCCATCCCATGATGATGATCGTGAAATGGTGAATAGGCCACCAGGACAGAGACAGTGACATGAACAAATTAAACTGCGGGGCAGAAGACATAATAGAGGAGTTGGGAGAGCAGCGGGAGGTGGTATGCATTTCAACATATTACAACCACCCCCAAAAAGTGGTCCACACCAGGCTCAGGGATCTGGATGAAAGAGGAAGGGGGTAGCCAAATTCAGCCATCCTTACCTTCGTAGTAGTGGAAGTTTTGAATATTCAATTCCCTATAGTGGTGGAAGAGTATGATGACATCTTTCCAGAAGATGTTCCAAGACTGCCTACTCATATATAGGTAGATTTATACATTTATATGTACCCCTAGATGGATTTTATATCTCTATCTTCATATCGTATGGCTCCCACAGAGCTTTGGGAGCTGAGGGTACTGTTGGAGGACTTGTAGAAGAATGGATTTGTAAGGCCTAGTGTTTCACCATGGGCAGCCCTAGTGTTGTTTGTCAAGAAGGCATACGGAATATTGAGGTTATGTGTGGAATTCTAGTTCTTGAACCAGGTGATCATGAAGAAAATTTATCCTCTACCGAGGATTTATGAACTCATTGATTAGGTGGAATAAGTGAGATGGTTCTTGAAGATATACCTCATATCAGGCTATCACCAGCTTTGATTACGATATGAGGACAACTTGAAGATGGATTTCAAATGTCTCTATGGACACTATGAGTACTTAGTGATATCATTTGGCTTGAAAAACTCCCCAGTAGTGTTCATGGGACTCATGAACAGGATCATCCAGCCGTACTTAGTTATGTTTATAGTGGTCATCATTGATTACATCTTAGTGTATTCGGTGTCTAAGGAGGAGCACACGATACACAAGAGTATTGTTTTGGGAACACTCTGAGAGCACCGGATTTACAGAAATATCTAAAAGTGTGAGTTCTGGATATGAAAGGTCCACTTCCTAGTATATTTCATCTCATAATATGGAGTTGATGTGGATCTTTCAAAGATTAAGGGGGTGCTTTCTTGGCATCCACCCAAGAGAATTACTGAGGTGAAATGTTTCCTTGGGTTGGTTGGGTACTATTAGAGGTTTGTACCCTACTTATCCTGAGTGGAAGCACCCATGACAGCACTGATGAAGAAGGGAAAACCCTTCGTGTTGAAAAAAGTATGCCATTAGAGTTTTCAGCAGTTGAGGAAGATAATGACAAGTTCTCCTATATTGAGGTTTCCATAGGAGGGCTCTGACTACGTGATGTACTTTGACGCATCAGGAACCATGATTGGATGTGTCCTAATGTAGGGGAAAGCAGTGATTGCTTATAGCTCATGACAGTTAAGACCGCATGAGTAGAACAATACGACCGATGACCTTGAGTTGGCAGTGGTACTATTCACACTAAATATGGGGAGACACTACCTTATGGGCGAACAATTCATCATCTAATATGACCACAAGAGTATCAAGTATATCTTTTCTCAAATGGATCTAAATCTGATATAGTTATGTTGGCTAGAGTTCCTCCAAGACTATGACTTCAATATATTCTATACTCCTAGGAAAGGCAACGTGGTGGGAGATGCTCTTAAAATAAGATCGAGTTCACATCTATTGAACAAGGACTCAGAGTAGTTGTCCTCATTTCAGATATCCATTATGGATAGAGATGAGGAATTATTTATTCAGTCAATGGTAGTCCCCCCACTCTTACAGTGAGTCAGGGAGGTGAAACTCAGAGATACCAGCTGTGAGACTGCACATTCCCAGATGTCCACAGGGCATGCCCCTGATAGATATCTAAAAAGTGGGAAGCACTTCATCATTTTTAGAGGACTCACTATTATTTTTACCAGTGGAGTTACAGGAGGAATTGTTGATGAATTTCCATACATCCCATTTTTTGGTACATCCAGGTGTGGAGAAGTTGTACCAAGACCTTCAACGTCAGTACTGGTGGTCGAGGATGATGAATGTAGTAACAGAGTTTGACTCGAGATGCCTCACTTTTCAATAAGTGAATGCTTAGAACTAGGGTTTAGTAGGTTTGAAACAACCCCTCAAGGTACCAGAGTGTATGTGGGATGGGATATAGATGGAGATTGTAAAAGTATTACCACGTATGTCCAGGGGGCATTATAATATCTGGTTGATCGTAGACCGACTCACCAAGTCAGCCCACTTCATACCCATTCGATAACAGGGTTCAGTAGAGATATTGGGAAGCCTTTATGTTGAGGAGATATTTCGAGTCCTTGGAGTTCCATCTAGGATAGTCTTAGATCATGATGCATGCTTTACATCTTGGTTGTGGAAGGGATTATAGTAGGTCTTTGGGACTCAGATATTCTTGAGCATAACCTTTCACCCAGAGATGGATGGTCACACTGAGTGTAACATACATACCTTGGAGGATATGCTTCATGCTTGCGTTCTTGATTTTGGCCGCATTTGGGAGGATCACTTATCATTGATGGAGTTTTAATACAACAACAACTACCACTCTTACATTGGTATGGCACTATTCAAGGGACTGTATGGATGAACATTCATGTCACTGTTATACTAGAAAAACCTAGGGGAGTCAGCACTCATGGACCTAGAGATTGTACAGGCTACCACTGAGATGGTACAGGTCATCCAAGAGTGGATAAAGACTATATAGAGCCAATAGAAGTCATATGATGATAGAAGATGTAGACCCTTGGAGTTTGAAGAGGGGGCCATGTATTCCTATAGGTCTATCCTCAATGAGAGATACATAGATTTGGTTGGGGTGTCAAGTTATCTCTGAGGTTCATTGGACCTTTCTCAATACTGTGTAGAATGGGCGAGGTGGAATACTTCTTGGTTCTACCACCATGGTTAGATAGGTTTAATGATGTGTTCCATGTATCTTAGCTAATGAGATATGTGCATGACCCTTCTCACGTAATCGACCATGGTGAGATTGAGATTTATGATGGGGCGACATTTGCAGAGTATGTGGTAGAGATATAGGATTGATATGAGAGGATCATTCTTGGATGGTTGCTTCCTCCTGTGTGTGTTCATTGGCAGCATGAGAATATCCAGGAGATCACATGGGAGCAGGAGGCACATATTCATTCTTAGCACCCCCCCCCCCATTTGTTTGATCATCCCTTTTTTGGCTTACGAGGACTTAAATAATTATAGTAGGGAGTAATGTACCATGACATAATTATATGAATTTTTTTAAAAATTAAATGGTATTATTTTGAGACCAGGAAATGAGACAGGATGTAATTTCGAGGCCTAGAGTGGTCAGAATGTATTTTTGATCTATTTTTATAGTTCATTAAATAAACTTGTGAGCAGGTTTTTTCTAACATTCAAACCGGTTCCTAGTTCAAGAAATACAAGGACACCATTGAACTCATAGCATCGGGATTCACCTAAAAATGGCCTAACATTGGTCGGTAGGTCCTAAGTGTGTAAAGTAGTTTTTGGATATAAATAAAATAATTGAATAATGATTATTTTATTTTCAAATCCTTATAACTCTTAAATGTTAAGTCAGATCGAGAATCCAAGGGTATCGTTGTGCTCGTGAGGGAGTTCTTCCCTTGGGTGAAGCCTAACCTCTATCGGTCAGGGTTGAGGGTGAAATTTAATTTTCAAAATTTTTGGAAGAAAAATATAATGAACTAAAAAGTTATTTTATTTGTTTTATTCATCACTAAGTAGTGGCATGTCAGTGCTTCAGTACAACGATGAGGTGATGTTGAATCTCACTAATGAACCTCATTAGTGGGGTGGGGTGTAAATGATTCAACGTCCATGTGTCTCCCTTCCTTAACTAAATATGAAATTCTAAACTGATGAACAACCCTGGAATTCCTCTGAAGAATGACAATAGAAACATCTCCAACGACAAATGCTAGAAAATCAGATGACAGTGACAACACCCGTGGAGAGAGGAATCTATATTGGAGATCGACGGATGATGAAGAACAATCATCCTTGATCAATCTCTTTCCCCAGGTATGGGTTTTATACTTTTCTGTGTGAATTATTCCCCTCAATTATTTCATTTAAATGTGAACTCAGGTTAACTCATGAACAAGTTAAATCACAGATTGATCATTCATGCAGTATATTCTTTTGGAACTGATCCATGTTTAAATTGAATTAATTTGATTTGATATGTTTATTTTTTCTAACGGGACTAGATCAACGCTGTGAAGAATAAAGACAGAGGTTCGTTCCTAAAATTAGTTGTATGGATTACCCCCCCTACCCTGTGTTATTTTTATTTTTGACATGGTTATGAATGATGGATTTTTTCACTCCCATTCCTTAGCATAACAATCCCAAAATGTGGACCCGCCATCGTTCCAACCCAGTGGAGGTGATATGATGATGGCATCAGATTTTGGTGGCATGCGGCAGCAGCGTGCACCAGGGGCGTGCCGCAATGGAGGTGGCTACCGGCAAGCGGAAGGCGGTGGTGTGGAATTGCAGCACTAGCAGGGCACCACTTTAGGTCAGGAGGCCAAGGCCAGAAATCCGTGGTGGTAGAGGACTGTGGTTCCATCTTGGCTTCGTGTTGGTTTGGGAGAACCGTGACTGGGCAGTGGGTTGATGTGGGCACATGGTCTGTAGGACTATGTGAAAAGGGGAGGGGGAGACTTTAGCTATCCGCATGTGGAACGAACTGAATGTTGTTCGGGTGTCCATGCTAGAGAAAACTAGCCCGCCATTGTAGACCAGCGTAAATGGAAAACAAGGTTGTTGAGTGGCTTGGCTGGTCCAAACCAGTCTGGTCATCTCAAAATGGGCCAAATATGCGGAACGGGTCACTAGGAAACCTGGCGGATATGACCCACAACTGAACCGGGATGGGTAAAATAAAGCTCAATGGGCCTGGCCAAAGGGCCAGGCCCGACTGAGTCCGGTTGGGTTGGCCGAAATAGGTTGGGCCATACAGGACCCTCAGGCCAGGTTGGTCGGTTCGGCCCAACCAAGTTACACAAGGTTCGAACGCAATTGTCCCCTATTTACTAAAACAAAAATATCATTCAGACTGGGCATCTAATTGACACATCGTCTGTGGCGTTGTGACCCTTAGTATAAGACGATTCTTTGGGATACTCTAAGTGAGATTATGTGATAATAGAGATATGATTGATTCCTTGAGGTGTAGATTCTCCCACAATAAAGGGCACTAGAGAGTGGGAATCCTACAACTAGTTGTGACACGAAGGATAGGATGAGAAGACCCCAGTGGTCCAGCAGACAAGTGTACCTCAGTGGTCCAGCAGATGAGCGGACCACAATGGTCCAACAGACATGCATACCTCAGTTTTTTAGAAGACGAGCGTACCTTAATGGTTCAACAGATGAGCGTACCACAGTGGTGTAGCAGATTATCAGACCTCATTGGTCCAGCAGACGAGCGGACCTCAGTGGTCCAGCAGACGAGAAGACCTTAGTGGTCTAGTAGACGAGCATACCTCATTGTTCCAACAGACGAGCAGACCTCAGTGGTCCAGAAGATGAGCTGACCTTAGCGTTCCACCAAATGAGCAGGCCCCAATGGTCCAGTAGCCGAGCAGACCTCAATGGCTCATCAGGGATGAGTCCCTCAGGAGTACAATATGTATCATCTCTACGACTACTAATCTTACTTTCTATACGTAACTTTGTACCTGCTGTGAGTTATATTTTCTTTGTGGTATTGTTGTGTGATCTTTTTGTATGGTTTTTTTTCTATTCTTTCATTTGTGGTTTGGGGTCCCTACTAAGTATTGTGTTACTCGCCCTTGCATGGGATTCACCCTCATGTTTCTTCTCTTGTGCAGGTGATCGACGCTTCGACGGAGAACTTGGTGGTCCGGGATCAGGTGTTGATCTGTTAGATGTGAAGGATGAGTGTAATTTTATGGATATAGGTAGCTAACATTCACCTACCATTAAAGTAGGGTCTTGAACAAACGGATCGTGGAACTTGTACTTTAATTTTTGGTTTTGGGCTTGTATTCTGGCCCCTTTTCACTTTCATTTTTATTGTACTCTAAGTAGTGGTCTCTGTGGAAATTTAATTTTACTTTGAGTTTACATTCCATAGTTTTAGGATTGTTCATGTGTACATAATTTAAGGAAAATGTCTTCCATTTTTGGGAAACGGCTATTCAGTGCTAGTTGCCAGCCCCTGGTCTATGGAAGGCGGGCTTGGGGTAGTCACAACACGAGCCCTATGGTATGGGTCGTGACAATAACCTTATATCATGTGGCACATAGAATGTATATAATTAGGTGCTATTAATCATAATTAGGTGAGGCTTCTCGTCATGATGTTCAAAATTGGTACTCTTCATGATGGGATATTATGATAATAGACCTGCCTATAGGAATTATTCATGTTTTTGTGTCATTTTTTACTCTACCTATTATCATGTCTAATGGTCCTTATATATTACATTTATTATTAGTTTATTTCATGAATTTTGGAATAATTATGTATTACACCATCAATGAAGATGCAGTTCATGAAAAATATGGATATTATGGGAGTTCCATGAGTGATGTGTTGTTAATATAAAATTATAGGGAGGATTTTTTTTACTTCCATCTTTTGGTAATTTTATGTTTATACAATTGAGAGAAATGAAACTGTCACATTAAATTCTATGTCCACAGTATAAATAAGAGTTTATTTCAAATATCCTAAAAAATATATATCAAGAATATATATTGATTAAATGTGTATGATATTTTATTGATGAGATATTTTGACAAAGGTATTATATTATAAACTGATATTTGTTATATAGTAATTATCATTACGACATCAACTTCATTCTCTAGAGTTTCATGACTAATTTCTAGATAGTAATCATAGAATTTATAAAAAATTTCATAATTCCAATGATAAATTAACCTATATGGTTACACACTATGTGTTTTAGTTTAGCTCAATTAAATTATATTTGAATATAATTTTTTGAGAAAATATTATTATCATGACTGATGAATAATTTCATTCATGATTAAATAGTCACATAAAATAAGTAAATATTTATTTTCAAGTAAATTTTTAAATTACATGGATATAATATATACTTTATTATATTTATTGTATGAGAAAATATTAATTTAATTATATATTAATGTATTCAATAAATAATGAGTAGGATGAAATGAAATAAGATCCTATTTGGTAATAAATATTATTATATAAGATAGTGAAATAATATTTAACATTATGCTAGTTTGAGAAGAAATAAAATATTATTATTATTATTATATGGAATGAGGTCAAATAAGGTTTATTATATTATTTATGGGTCATTTAGTAATCAAATGATTTTTCAACCAAACCCATAACTCCATAAATAGATTCCTACATCACTTATGTAGGGTTGATTGAATTTTAGAATCATTATGAAAAATAAATTCTTAAGATCTCTCAAAACTAAGAATTCTTTAGAGATTACACATCCTCATCCACCCTCTCAGGAACAAGAGTGAATGGATGATTATTTATGTTTGAAAGAATAATTATTTCAATTAGGATTAAAATCTAATGATGATAAATTCCCTACATTAGCTTCTAAGAGTTTATCCATGTTGTCAGGATATTAAAGCAAAATGTGTGTATCACTTAAAAAGGGCTCTACATTGGGCCCCCTATCCGCATTGATGATGGATCAAATAGGGTTTTGAATGATAAAAAACATCATCAGTGAGTAATCCTAATATAAGTTATTCCTTCTTTGAATCTATTAAATATGATTATAATTTTATCTTGAATAGAATATATCTTGGATTCATCCATTCATTTCCAATATTATATTGAAATATTTCATTTGTCATTAAGTTTATATGATTAAATATTTGAAAATAATCCATCAAATAGGAAAATAGATTTAAGGGATATACACCAAATTTGTGTTTCTATTACTTTGGGATCTATCAAGTATTATAATTATGACCATGAAAATTTTCATAAATATTTTTTTGATTATTGATAAATCATTCACAATTGTGGTCAGGATATCATCTATAGTTTATTAATTCTTTTTCTAATAGTCTAATTAAAATGATTTTTGATATATTAATTACCATCATTTAAGGTTTATTATTTACTTAAATGACTAAGAATACATGAATAAAAATCAATGATTCCAATGGTAATTGTCAATGACTTTGTCTAGTTGATTGTGTTACATGATGTGTATCTAAATTACCTATCATGTTCCCAAATGTACTGTATCTAGATGTACTATGTGATCCCTGGCACACCAAGCAACAATAACACATGGTACATTTTCTATACATCATGTGTTGTCTAGCATGTGGTGAATTTATTATAAACCATATACTGATTTGGAAAGTCTATTGAACAATTATTTAAAATAAAAAAACATGTATTCGGTGTAAATGTTGAGTATCCTAAATGGTATAGTGGTGAAATTCACATTATCCATGTGAAAAAAGGCACAGTTTTGCACTATGTGTGACTGAGATCCTAGATAATTAATGATAAACAAGGCATAAAACATCCATACATGTCATTTTATTCCTTAATACATATATCTAGAGAATAAATCGTGTCAATAGAAGGGGTTTGTGGACTCATGGAAAGCTGACAACATGGTGAGTAGCTTGTTAGTGCATGTACTATAATATGGTCAAGATACATTATAAGATAGTTGGAATTTATGCTGGATACATGGAAATAGATTAACACTATTTGTATCTCATTAGTAATCATCATGTTGTCTACCTATAAGGAATATAATTAAATTACACCAAAAAATAATAAATTATATCATTAAAACATTATTACACTATTAGAACTAGATGGAAATCTTGTTATCACACCCTCTATTATTATGTAAAACATGTGTGTCTAAGGATTGTAATGTAATTTCCCTTAAACAATCATTTGTAACCCCTCACCTTCTTGGTAGTTTTAAACTAATGAAATTTTGAGATTATCCCAAGATTCATGGAGTTGTTCTAATATGGAACTATGATGAATCCATCCTACATGACTCATAAGATGAAATGTGTAATGTTGTATGTAATTAGAAGAACGGGATACAGAATTTTCCACTAAGTTGATATTTTTATTTATAGTCTTCTAAATATATAAACCTTTATAAAATCACATGATTATTTCATTTATTTGTTTGTTTTTTTTATATTATACATGATTTATTTTCTAGATTTAACACAATGATCACATGAATAAATTGACTTATTTTAAAATATGGAATTTATGTAAACAAATTATGCATATATTTTTTTTATTCAAACAAGTTTACTAACATATTTAAATTCAAATTAATATTAATAATACTTATACATGATAAAATGAGAATAAATATCTGCATAATGAAACAAAATCCATCAAGTTAACATTAAATCATTACACCTTATATCATTTAAATTATGAAAAATCCATAATAATATTTTTTGTTTGGGAAATATTCAGGGGAATATTTATATATTGGGATGTTTTAACTAGGATTGTGTCCTCACGTAAACAAATTTTTTTTTAATTATACTTCCATATTCTATTAAATATGAATTTGTGGGAAAGTGTTGAGGAAATCCTAGTTTGGATTCCTAGTTTGGGGAGTCTACTGGGTAGTTCAAGGAGCTTCCAGTTCGTAGTTGGATGGACTACCTAGATAAATATGCTATTATTGTTTTCATGTACAAATTTTGAATCATATGTAGGTGAAATATTGATCTTTTCCACAATATTGTCTTGACTAAAAGGAGATTTCATGGTCAATGGTGAGGTCTGCTAAAAGACTTGATAAAATAGTGGGAGACTTAATTAAAATTAATATTTATTATTATATATCGCATAAATTGTATTCTAGTGTAGTAATAATAATATATAAATTTTAAAATTTGTAGAATAATAAAAATCTCATCAAGAACATTATGCTTATGGTTGATTCTATATTAAGGGAACCTCCTAATTGGAAGTAACTTATATGATGGGTTCAAACACCTGTAGGTTGTGTTACACCATGAAGAGAATTCTTACATCCTAGAATCCTCAATGTTATATTCTACTATAAATGGAGGTGGTTGATGATTTTTTCATTTTCTATGAAAAATACTTGACCGATTCATTTTAATTTAATCCTATAATGTTCTAATCCATGTTTAATATGTTATTAAAGACAAATAAATACATCGATTCATATAGAATTCACCAACATTCTAATTTTTTTATCAGGAAAGAGGTTGGTCTGAATGGTTTGAGATATCCATAGTTTTATACTAAATCAAACATAGATATGTTTCTCCATATTATCCTCACATGGTCATACTCATTGTCTACATTTAGACCTAATTTTTTCAGTGTATATATTTCATGAAGAACTATAAGCCAATTTAATTAATTCCATAATCCTCTAGAGCATCTCCAAAATTGTTTAAAATTATAATATGAACAAGATTGATAGAAATATTCATTATCTTTACAAAGTACATCACCATGTTGAAAATGAAATAAAAAACTAAAATATTTTTATCCTTATTGTAAATAAAAGGAAACTCTAAGTGAATATATATAAATATAAATAATCTTCACAAATCCATTACAATAATTAAATAATAAAGATATAAGAAAGGGAATGTGATGTTATCAATTTCACATGTGGCATGAAGGTTCATGGTAAGAGAAACTATATATATATATATATATATGTGAAAATAATAAAGGGATTCTTTATGTTCCTTTATTATCAAGTGATATTTATCTATTTTTAAAAATTATGTCTAAGAAACATTTTTTTCTTTAAAAAAATTTATTAAAATATTAGAAACAAGTAAATTTTGAATGATTTATTAGGTTGAGGTAGACCTAGGAGAAGTCAGTGGTTATAGACTTAGTGTTTATGATATTTTGGACTACCACCTCTTATTTTCGAAGAGAATGATATTGGTTTCAAAATATAAATTTTCAATTCCCTAAATTTCCAGAAAAATTATTTCAATATTCAGATGTAACACATATTAAAATATTTTGAAATAAGGGAATAAAATTTTTTATTTTATAATGATATATTTTTTATGCTAAGAATCATTTTAATAATGGTATTGATATGTTTGATTACACAAAAAACTAATATATATTTATAGTTAATCTTGTTCACATGACTCATACCACACCCAATTGTGGAATCAAGGGGTTGGTCGTGAAAATGAAATGTTTTTGAGAAAATTAAATCATGATCTCTATTTGGATTCATATGAACTAACTTAACTTACCATATATTTTACATGTTTACAAGGTAAATGGAAAAATATCTGTTTAAAAGAAAAGGAGAAAGTAGAAGGGAGATTCCTCAATTTATTTGTATCAATGTGTGTGGGCTATTTAGATTTTAAGAAAGGTATGGTTACTCATAAATCATTAAATTAGATATTTATACATGAAGATATGGATGTGAATACTTAATGTAGTATAAGCCAATTTCTTTTTTTATATTTAACAGTATATAAGAATGATGTTTAGAACAATCTTTGTAAGATAATTTATGAATCTCTACTAAAAAATAATGGATAATATATTAATGATAATGTCACTTCTTATTTAAAGAAGATTGGGATTCTAGTACATCTCACTCCTCCTTGTAGAAAAAAATGGAATGGTGTAAGTGAAAGTTGGAATTACACTATGTAATACATGGTGATATTAATGATGAGTCTTGCGAGTTTCACATTATCCTTCCATGGATACATGTTACAAACATAAACATACATACTAATATGTGGGGAAAATAAAAAAAATCATTATTTCATAACATATTTGGTATTAAAATAAATCCATATTTTCACATAAATTAGTTTAGGGGTTACAAATAATTTTTTATGACTATTTAAGGAAATAAATTTGAAACCAGAGGAACTATGTGTATCTTGATATACTATAATAACAAATCTTAAGGATATTACTTATATGAATATAAATAAAATAAATTTCTGTTTAAAATATGTCTAACATTTCATGATGGGTGATAGATTTATAGAAGATATAATATAAGTGGGATAGATTTGTATGAAGTATATGATCAACATAAACGAGAGTTGGTATAGGAACATATTCCAAAAAACCCCTTGGATATGGATTTTCCCAAGATATGAGTATTGAATATGAGTAACAAAAAGTTTTTAGAAAATAAAAGATATGATTGTATATTAATTAGTATACTGACTCATTATTACTTGATATTAATGATCATATAACCTAAATGGATGTAGTAAGTGGAACAGATGATTCTAATTGGAATGAAGATATGAAACATGAAATGGATTCCATTTATCAAAACCAATTTTATCAATTTTTAGATCTTTCAATGGGTTCTATTCTAGTTGATTGTAAATTTTTATTAAATAAGAAACTATAAATTAAAGTATAAGTAATTATATATAATTAATGATTCATTTTGAAAGGTTTTAACCAATATTATGTCAAAGACAGTGAAAAAAATATCTCCACAATTTATGTAATAAAATCCATGAAAATTACCATTGCAATATATTATTACCATGAATAATAGATATGGAAAATTCTACCCAAATATCCTTATTTAATTTCATCCATCACAAAGATATATATATATGAAAATACTAAAGGGTTTGTGATTCAAAATTTGCTAACAATGTTTGTAAGTTGTAGATATCCATTTATGGATTAAATAATGAATCCTGATCATGGACCATTTTTTTATGAATACATAATAATATCTCGTTTAAAATAGAATGAATGAGAGACTTATTTCTTATAATATATTTAGTGGGAGTGAAATCGTTTTATTAATAGTTTATCTAAATGAAATAATACTTATTAATAAATAAAAAATAGTATTAAAATCTGCTAAAGACTAGTTAAATACATGTTTCTCTATGAAGGGATTAGGTGATGTAACATATATTACTGGGATCAAAATACATCACAATATATCTAAGAGACTTCTTAATCTATTTCAAGGTATATATGTCACCAAGACAATTAATAGATTCAGTATGGAACAATCAATGTGGGTATTTTTTCCAATGTCATATAGAATTCATCATTCAATGAAAATATTTCCTCAAACACATGTGGAAATAAAGAGAATGTCAAGGACCCTATATGAATAAATGATTAGGTAATACATTTATATTCTATATACCAAGATAAATTTACCTTCATCTTAAGTTCATTAGAAAGATATATGGATGATCTAGGTGACCTATATTGGATGAAAATCCAGACTATCCTTAAGAATCAATGGCATAATGTTGATGTGTCCCTATCCTATGTAAGAGATGAGGAACTAGTCATCATAGGATATGAAGATTCCAATTTACAAACTGATAAAAAATAACTAATTTTTCAGACTAGATACATATTCACTCCTAATGGATGTCTTCTGACATGGAAGTGATCCGAAAGGTATGGTTATATATTATACATCATATTCATTGTCTATTGTGGATACTAAGGTATATAATGATGTAGTTTGGATATGTAACTTCATCCAATGCATTTATGTGTTTCCTAATATTAGAGACCCTATCACACAATATTGTGATCATACTACACTAGTGAATCATGAAATGTAGCAAAATTCACATTAGTGGATCGAGAAAATTCTTTTGAAATATCATACCTTGATATATTTTTCTCAAACTTGTAACACAATAGTGATAAGACTATCCATTGAACTCAATTTGGAAAACCACTCACATAAATCCTTAACATAGTAGAAACATGTTAATTATGTAAGTTCTACTACACTAAAAGTTGTAGGTATTTGGATCTAGTCAAAATGGGAGTTTTTTGAATTTCATGTTCTAAAGCAAACTTCTTTTTCTATTAATTACATGTATATAAAAATATTTGAAAATAAATAAAACATTGTATTATATATTTTCCTTTATTCTACCTATCTTCAATGTAATAATGTATTCGTTTATTGATTGAATTGAAAAGGCCATAACAATTCCCTACAATGATGAGAACCTAGAAATTACATTATGATATTCTTATATTTAGTTCTACGATAAGATAAAATTATAGGATGGGACAAATAGAATGTTTATTGTTAGGTGTGGGTACTCATAATTAGATCTTAATTCTTATCAAGTATTTAAAATTTGGTAATATATAATATGGTATATTATGAGAAAAAACCCACATGTAGGAATTCCCCATGTTTTTGTGTCGTTGTATTTTCATATCTGTGAGTTTTTATAATTCAACCTATTCATTAAGATTATTATAAATGCATGTAATGACACATTAAAATTGATGTATTTCATAAACCATGGTGATAGATTTCATGGATAATTTTAATGCATTGGGTGAATCACAAGTGATATGTTATTAATTAACATGTATATGATGGATTTGTCCCTTCCATATTTAAAGATTCTGATGACATAAAACTTTTATTGAAATGAAATTGTCGCATTAAATTCTATTTACATGGTGTAACGATGAGTTAATTTCAGATAACGAAAGAAATAAATATCTATTACAAAGGATTTTGACACATTTGTGAAATAGTCATCATGATATATTTTTACTATGTGATTATATTATACAATGAGCATTATATTGTGGGTGTTATCTTTGATCCATTAACGTCTTTATATTGGGTTCCTTGAATAATTTTCTAATAGTAATATTATACTTTAGTCATGACACCTTAATTACATTGATAAATAATTCCACAGGTCCACACAATAAATGCCTCGATTAATCTCAATTAAATTCTATTTGAATTCAATTTTTAGAATAAATATTATTCTTTATGCCTAGGAATAATTTTATTCAATATTAAAATATGCCATAAATTAAATTAATATTTATTAATAAGGAAATTGTTACATTAAACTAACTTATAAAATATTTATTTATTTATTTATTTATTTGGTGAATAAATATTTCATCAAATATTTATTTAGGTATTTCAAAAAAACCATTAAGGATGAAGTCGTCTGAGATCATGTCTGGTGATAAATAATGATTTAACTAACAAAAAAATATTATTTATCACTTAACCAGTTAGAACACACAATAAAATGATAATAATAATAATGATTATAAAAATAATAATAATAATAATAATAATAATGTATTGAAGGATGTTAGATATAGTTCATTAAATTATTTATGTTTCATTGTGAAATTTTAGAATAGTTAAACCTTAACACAAATTCTAAAAATATATAGTTGGACCTATTAAGTATATTTGATTGAATTTAAGAATCATTATGAATAATGAATTAAATAGATCACAGAATATTAAAGAATTCTCTATAGATTCCCTTTACCCAACCACCCTCTCAGGAACTATATTTTAGGGATGAATATTCAAGTCTAAAGTAATTTTCAATGTGATTAATATGAATACCACATGAGGATTAATTCCCTACACAATCATCCAAAAATCCCTTAGTGTTTTTCCAATATAAAAAAACATCATTGATTTAAGATCTAATGATGAGGAATTCCCCCATCAAATATAGTTAAATTCATTATAAATAGAACTTGAAATTTCTATCTCTTAAATATGTTATTTAATTTAAAATATTCAATGTAAAATTCTCAGTAGTCATAAATTTTACATCATTCGTATTTTTTTAATGATACATCAAATTTGAAAAAATTTATAATGACTATAGACCCTAAATAGAACTTTCTCTATATATGGAGCCATCAAAGAATCCAATGGAAATAGTGTGGTGATATTATCAACCACATAAAGATTTTTAAAAAGTAATTACATATGTAAATAATTATTTTATGCTAGATATTTAATTATGTGATACATTATATCAATATTCTATTATATTGAATATTTAAACAGATTTATTGAATGATTAGTTTCACCATGATTATCACAACACGTGAATTCTTTATTTTCACATCCACATTGTGATATTTTAAGTGTATTATCATCCACATTAGTTGAGTTGTAGATTGATTAGTTTCTAAAAAGTCAACATCAATTACACTCATAGTAATTGAACTACTATTCCTTCTGTTCCAACATATACACCAGTCTCATGGAATGAAAACTCCACTTGTTGTTTACCTATTATCATCAACCATTCATTGCCAATCTTATTTTAATACATTATGTGGGACTGTTTTGGTCAAAATTGATACATGTCACAAATTTCTAAAGAATAAAAAATATATATCCCTCATAAATTAATGTATTTATTGATAAAAATAATCTTTTAAAATTATTTTATATCCACTTCAATTTTTTTATATCTTTTGAAAATATAGTTTCCATTAAGATGGGTGTGGTAAATAACATTGGATCCTCCATATAAGACTTCTTTAGAATCTCTTGGGAATATTTCAATAGAGAAACAAAATTTTGATCTTCCCCTATTGAGATATATAAAACCATAAAATATTTTGTATCATAATAAAGTTCAATTTCAAGTAACCACTTCATCTAGGATTAAAATTCATCCTAAAGGCTTTCTTTATTTCATGTTAGTATAATATTAACTATATAAATAATGAAAATGAGAGTTATATATTTTCAATTTTATATATATATGTTCTTATATTGTCTTCCATTTTTAAACATATTCTTCATTATAAAGTCACCGGCCATGGAATACTAAGAACATGGGGATTGTTTCAACCCATATAAATACTTATTCATCATTAAAACATGTTTCTCTTCCTCACCAAGAAATAATAAACATGTTTTTTAACATAAACATCATTATCCAAGTAACCATTATGGAATAATGACTTGAAATCCATTTAGAATATCTTTTATTTCTTTTGTGTTATAAGAAAAATTAATATCCTTATGGTTTTATTCCATTCCACTGGTTCAATGTCTCATTATAGTCCTTTCCGTCAACTTAAGAATACTCTTTACACAGAAATATTTCCTTGGTTCTCACAACATCACCATTATAATTTATCTATGTCTAGAATAAACATTTTTTTAACAAAATTTTTATATTTCTCTTCATTTACCAAATACATTGTTTAATTATTCTATATATGATCCAAATATTCATTTATAACTTCACCTCATTCATGATTATTCAAATATTCTTACACATCTCTCAGTTCAAATTGAAAAACTATGTGGTTTTTTATACTTTCCTAAAAAAAATATTTTCTGAACCTATTTCCCCTGTTATAAAACATTATTCTACACGTGATAATTTTTTATCATATATGGATGGGATGGATGAGGAATTTATTCAATGACTCACTTATTCTTTACTTCAAAACTCACAATAAAAAATATATATAAATGATCTTACATGGTGTTTTTTATGAAGACATTATGCTCATGCATAATAGACATCCATTGAATAAAATATAATAGAAATCTTGTTTTTGATAATATGATGATAAGATGTTTTATATCAGATTACATCTTTCAAATATAAAATTATATTGGACCAGATGATTTAAGAGATTGATATATGAAGTAACATGTTGATTGTATCAGTAGATAAAGAATGTATTTCCAATATAGGTATAAATAACTCTAAGTTTTGTAGAATCCAACCATTATATTTTTTATGATGATTTCTATACATATATATGCGCCTCAAATTACAAAAGTTTATTAACACAAATAACATATAACAAAAACACATCTATATTGATATTTCTTTATCGTATTGTTTATTTTGATGCATTTAAATTTATTATTGATGAGAATTATTCTGATCAGTGTAATATAATTGTATCTATTTAATTATATTAATAGGTACCATTGTGTGATTTTTTATATCAAACATATTAGAAATTTTCATTATAATCATTAATTTTTGATCCTATGAGATTGAGAGATTCTATGCACATGAAGACCAATAAAATCAGGATCATATAATTAAGAGTTTCCTTTGATAAGAGGACAGATCTCAAGTACTTTATGTAAGTGGAAGTGAGTTATTACCAAATGGTTTAGTCAAGGTCCTATAGGGATAGTAAGATAGACCATTAGATATGTTTAAAATCAAGCATACCATACTATATAATTAATGTGATAGATACCATGGATACATTTGATATATCCACCTTACAAATTGTTTTAAAAACCTGGATTTAATAATATCATTTCAATGTAGTTTTTGGTTATATAACCAATACTTGGGGATTTTTTTATGTTGTTTTAAATATTTAATCAGTAATATAAAATATAAAATATTTTATTTTTGTTGTACTAGAAATAATTCATATATTTTATAGTTTATTTACACTAACTATTAATTTGATCTATAATATGAAAAATGAATTAACTCAATAGACAAATATGAAATAGATTGAATTTTTATAAAATCTAAAATTAACCCCCTATTTTAATATATTTTCCATCATACATCAAGATAGTGTTCAGTTACTAAGGATGAAATTAAATTGATTCTATGACTAGTTATATTATATCAATTTATCTTTCATTTTAATTAGTTAGTTATATGTTTAACACAATTTCCTATCACTAATCATATTGGTAGAGGACTGATATTTTTTTATGGTAGGAGTACAATTTTGAACACATGATAACCTAAATTGTATTAAGAAACTGATTTTTTATGGAGTATATTATCAATACTATTGTGATTAAATGAAATATTATATCATTAATGCAGGAGTTGATAATTTTATCATGCTAATATAAAACTGTAATATTATAGATAATAATGTTATTTAATTATCTTAAGATGAAAAAACAGAATATCATGTAGGCTAGAAATTTAATAACATATTATTGTATTCTATGAAATTTAAAGTCAATAGTCGGATATCTGTATATGAAACAAAAATTAAAATTTTGATGAAATTAGAGATTATTCATTTTGAATCATCCAATGTTTTAGAAACTCATAGTGATATGAAAGGAGATAATTATATGGCCTTTGAATTTATACCTTGAGAAATTGTAATAAAATTAATCAATGAGTTATGACTCTAGTAAATAGATTACAGTCCTTGGTTAAAAAATTATTATCGGAAACCAACTCATTGAAAATATTATTGACGATTTTCCTAAAGAATGGGATTCTTATAGGAAACCTATCAAATATACTAATCATTTATAAATGTTAGGGTGGGATGATGTATTTGAACACTAATGTAACAAGAGAGAATACTTTAATGAGTTAGTGAAAAACAAAAAATGAAGAATGGGGTTGCATTTACTTATACATCAAGTAACCATAACCCTACTATATTTAATTCATGTTCTATATCATGTAAATAACTTTTTTAAAATAGGAAATACAACCATACATTTGAATGTGATTTAAACAATAGTACTATTGAAAATGTTCAAATTTCATGTCAAAGGATTAAATTTATCTGTAATTAAAATTTAGGATGTTATCAATTGAAAGTGAAGAATGACACAAAAGATAAGAAAGAATATTATGAAATACTTTTCTATGAATGTATGAATGAATTTAAAATAAGACCTTATTTTCCAAAACTAATGAAATAAAAAAATTTAGAGTTGCAATTATAACTGAACATCCCTGAAAATATTGGCATCTTTAGATACCTTAATTGTTAATGCATGTTTCCCAACATTGTATAATTCTTATGATGACTTTGGAATAGTATTCTTGTTAATTGTTGGTATATATTAAAATAATCCTTTAAATAAAAATGGTAATTACTGAATCCCCTAAAAAATTAATCATACATTCTAAATTTACTTTTAATACAAACAATGATTATTAAACATCAAAAGAAGTTAAAAAATTAATTAATTGGATTTTAAAAAGATCATTTCATCATTATATGAAGAAACATTTCCTACTTTTGAATAAATTGTTACATTTTTATCTCTTCTAAAAATAGAAAATAATAAAGTGAAAAATATTTATGAGTTTGTTAAAGGAATATTTATTAATTAAAATAAATGAATTTTAAAACTAATAATTGAAAATATTGAACTCTCAATCAAATATTATTTAAAAAATATTTCTTTTATGAATTTTATTGAATGGAATTTAGTTTATAGTAAATTTTTTAGTCGAAATTCCGATTATCATATTTTTATCATTCGAAAAAAAAAATAGATGCTTCCTTTATAAGAAATATTAACTACATTTACATCTATAAAATACATTTTTGATAAAATTTATAAAAAAATTAAGATCCTTAAGAACATAATATGGAATTAGAAATATATTTGATAAACTATATTTCCAATAAAACTGTTTTTTAGTTAAAATATCTAATTCATACACTAAATTCATAAGAGTAGGTTATTGGAGTAAGTGTTTTCTCTAAAAAATTAAATCCTTTGGTTTCCATAAAATCATAATTAATGAAGAATAATATGTTTTTAAACACTAAATAAATTCATATATATGTTTCCTTATAATATTAATTTAAATATTATTTGATGAAATATTATAGTTTTAGTGAATTCAAGAAGAATACACCAATTTATGGGGATCAGAGGTAGTAGGGACCAAGGGATACCCCCTAATAATGAGATTACAGCCACTTGAATGGGATCTAGTAAAAAATAAAATATAATGGTCTCACTAGGGTATCCATTATTCCCCTGAATTAGTAAAAACTTTTCATTTCCTCCATGATTTTTCAACCCCTATACTGTGATCAATTATCATCCTGCCCTTCCTGGTGATGTAATCCAATCCCTATAGAGGGAAAAACCTTTCCACGTAAGAGACAAAAAAACATTTGAATCCTATTTAACCTTTAAAATGTTAAAATTTTATTGTATACACATATTGATTCAACCATCAATTTCCATCTCCTCTACTCCAATATAGATTTCGTGACCATTAATGGTGCTAATTCCAAAAATGACAGACCCTCTAATTTTCACATGCGATTTCCTTTAATAATGACTATGGAAAATAATAATCCATCAAAATTATGTTACACCCCCCCCCCCATAATTGGATGTTTTAAGGTAAACCACATTAATTTATATTTTGTTTCTATTTCCTATGAATTAATGGAATCTCAAGAAATAAATCTACTATATGAAATTGTAGATTCCCACCATGAAGAAAATATTAGTGTTTCTCCACCATTGATTTTACACAGACCAAGATTATTATTAGTGTATATTGTATACCTTCCCTCTCATTCTTTCCTTCCAAAAAGATGACCCCACTCACTAAAACAAGGATCATACTATGAGCATTAATCTTATCATCATTATACACACATCCTTAAACTAGGACTTAAGGATTTACCTAATAGAAACCCCGCACACAAAAACTCTCATGATGTGACTGAAAAAAATCCAAATACTACACACCCCATTCCCATTGAGAAACATATTCCATAGTGATTATTTTATTATAGAATCACTTCACAAGAATCTAGATTCTTATAGGATCCCCTTTTTCTAAAAATTACCATTGATAGGCAAGGCTTGATTCCTCAAAATCCATTCCAATAAGTTCATATTTATGGGGAACTTTTTTTACCAATGTTTCATCACACACTCATCATTTTCTATACTAATTTGAATCTTTAGAAGAAAATTATTAAACAATTAAATGGGTATATGTTGATTCAGAAATCATGCACCCATCAGGCATATCAATCATACTAATATTATCGAACGAGAACCATTTTTTGGTAATGTGTTGTGTTGAAAAATCAAAAAATAGATAGCTACATCCGTGAATGAAGTAATCAAAATTGGAAAACCTAGAAACAACATAGGTAATCCATTATAGTTCTCATCCTAGCACTTTATATCTTCTTTAACCACTAACCATTGTACATTATCCTCCAATATCTCAAGATTATCAATAATTCACTTTTCAAGGACTAAAATTCTCCCAACATAATCATCCCAATCATTACTGTCATTGACATATAGTTTTCTTATAAACAATACCCAAAATGTTTTCCCCTATACGAAATACCATTATATTATAGATTTCCTAGATTTCATGGCATCCAAAACATAATTTTGTTTAATTAATCCTTCAGAAATAGAATTTTCCATTATCTTTCATGATGCCTAATAGAATTTTTTGGTTTTGTTTTCATTCCATATTGTTCTTGTTATTATTTTCTCAAGATGATTGATAGACCCTTTTGGTTCCATGATTATCAACAAAACATTCCCAAGCATAGAGTTAATAACATTGTTCACCAACAAGTTTCTCTCTAGAAATGAAAGAAATATATTTTTATAGTTAAAAATGAAACTCGTGATCTTATTTAATATACAATTAGAATAAAACATTCTAAATTATACCATTTGAAAAGGGTGTGTATAGAAACATCATCAGAATTTGTCACCTCTGAATACCATGCATATTATGAATAATCCTAACATATAGGTTATGACATATATTGGATATGTAAACTCTAATATTGTCATGATTGATTGTTTTTCTACATTGGGTGATATAATCCTCCATAATTTTATTTATCCCAGTTATTGATCATTGACTACAATTAATGAAAAATAGAATATCATCAGCAATCATCAGTTGAGTGATGGAGATGAGTTGTTTTCAACATTTTAATAGATAAATTTCCACCATTAAAAATATAAATAAATTTAAAGGATAAATATTCACTTTTGGAGGAAATTCACATGTTGATATAATTAGAATTAGTGATGTTTCTTTTATTGTAAACCCATCAATTTCAAATATTTTATATTTTTTCAGTGTTAATAACAAACTTATTATAAAATTTAATTTATTTGATAAGTGGTATAATGTGAACAATATTAATGATAAATGTATGGTTCATGGATTATAAATTAAATTCATTTTATCTAATGAGAGGCAAGAAAATTTTGACACTATTGACTAAGAAGATTTATATAACTGGAACATTCATCATAAATAGAAATCAAATGATTCTTGTTAATAGAGTTGTATATTATGACATTAAAAAATCTTGAAATTAACTAAAATTTATTGTAATGGAAATTTTTGGGATCTAGAAAAAAAATATTTTTAATCCAACAAGATTTTAGTATCCATTATAATTTGTTAAGAAATGTATTTTATGTTTTCAATACACAAATTAATTATTGAAAACCAAAGAATTACAATTTGTGCACATATATTTATATGCACGTATATAACTTAAAGTTTTTTTGGAAAATAATATGTAATCAGTTGATGATTACAATAGATTTACATAGTTCTATTTTCTATCTAAAAAATAAAATACACTTAATCAACTTATGGTACTTTGTACTTATATTAAAAATGAGATAATCTTTTCTTTGGTTACAATTTATAGTGGTCATGGTGGTAAATATTTTAACAATATTTTTTAATCTTTTTTATATAAAAATGGTATTAATCATATTTTTTCCTCAAAAAACTCCAAAAAATGTTTTAGTCGAATAAAGAAACATAATCATTTAATAAATTTCATGATCCATTACATGTGAGTGTTATATTGATATAAATTTATGGGTTGAGGATATGAGAAATAAATGTTATAATATAGATTGATTTTTATTCTAACCTGTTCTAAATATAAATATCTATGATTCATGGATCAAAATAAAGACATAATCGTCTTACATTATAATTTTTATATGTACTATTTTCAACTTGAATACAAAATAACATATACATAAATTAGATTTTACGAAATTAAGTAATTATTATTGGTAAAAATCCACTATTAAGGATAATATATTTTTAAATAAAATATCTAATTTAAATAAGAAAACAGATCATGTAATCATTGATGAATCTTAACCTTTTGTTTTTTGAAAAAACAAAAAAAAACTAATAATATTGATGATTCCTCTGAAAATCCTATAGTTGCATTACCATAAGATTATTTAAAACTACCACTTTTAAATCAACTATAAGTAATTCCATGAGATTATAAATATTATAGAGTTACTTCAATAGATCATTTGAATTTTTTAGTTGAATATAATTATACTAATTTACTGAAAAAATTAAATATTAAGGACTTATCCTTTTTATTATATTATTGGATATTTAAGAAAACTAGTTAAAATTATAAGTTTCCTAAGAATTCATTATGAGCATCATTCCTTCTAATCACAAAATTAACATAAAATAAAAGATGATTATTTAAATTACTAATGTTGGACAATGTATAATTAAATTAGAGATCAATCAATTTGAATGGACCCATTTTTATACATTGGATGAATTTCCTATAGATATACTGATAATTGGAGTAAAATGGTTCTTTAGAAACAAATGTGATGAAAATGGAATTATTATTATAAATAATTAATACCTTATTTCTAATGGTCATTGACAAGAATAAGGAATAAACTATAGTGATACTTTTTCATTGGTAGCTAGATTACAATGTATCAGTATCTTATAAACCTTTACAACTCATTTTAATTTCACTTTTTTTAAAATAGATTTCAAAATTAATTTCCATAATGGTTATGTTTAATTGAATGATTTTAGTATTATAAATATTTTTTTTAATGATATTTAATTTTTGGAAAAGTTATCTAACCTTAATAAACCATTCTATAGACATAATCATGCCCCAAGAGCTTAGTATTATAGACATACAAGTTATTTACTAAAATATAATTTTGTTAAAGGTGGTGTTGATTCGTACCTATTTATAAAGAACATTTTAAAAAACACTATCATTGTTCAAATTTATGTTTTTTAAATTATTATTTTTTCAACCCTAAAATAACATTCTGATTGCTTTTCTGATCTTATGAAATATAAGTTTGAGATGATAATGATTTTAGAAGTAAATTATTTCTTTGTTTTTTATATTTTAAAAAAATAAAAGTAATCATTTTAACTCAACATAAACATAATAATGATAAAATAAATTTTATTTTTTAAAAAAATACATCAAACACAATTAATCTAGTGTAAATTTCAATTAAAATTGATCTAGATAATATAGGTCAATGTGTAGAAGAAAAAGTGTATAGATGTATAATCATAAGATTACTAAGACTTATAACTAGTTGGCCCGGCATAATGTTTTCAGTATGTTTATGTGATATATTTCAAGATAATCCAAAATAATCTCAACTAGAATAATTATAATTTTATGGATACTTTAAAGGTATTATAGGACATGAATTATTTTATTCTTTATGAAATAATTTTTTCTGAAAATTTACTCATAGGCTAACATTGAAGGTTGATGGTTGGTTATAAAATCAATATCCGGAACATATTTTAATGAACAAAGTTTTCAAATATATTTATATTTTATTTCATATTATTATAGAAATAATGTAATTATACATAATATTAAATTTTAAACTGATGTATTACATTTTAATGTTTTATTTATAATGATAATTTATCTATTAAAATATATATATATATATATACCTATATGATTTAAATATAATTCGATAAATAGAAAATTTATTTTTAACTAATAATATTTTAAATTTATCAGGGAAAATAAAATAGACATTTTTAATGACTATATCATAACATATAAAACATTAATATATATATATATGTAGTATAAAAATTTTGAATGATTAATCTTATGAATAAAATTATAGATAAGTATTAAAAAATCAAAAAAAAAATTAATGTATAATAAATTTATAATTAAATACATGACTTGGAATGTATATATTAATAATATTAATGATTAAAAATAATTTGGATACTAAAATTATCATTAGTTAATTTATTTTAGCAATGTCATATACAAATTATGCTATATAAAAATACTTATTTAACATAAGGTATGAAAAAGTTTAAATATGATTTTTGATATATATTTATATGAAATAGAATATTATTTGTAACTAAATATATATATATATGATATATAGAATATGTTAATTATATATAAATACATAGAGTATAATGAATTAATAACCATATACATATATGTAAGCCTGTATATATATATATATATATTTGATAAGGAAATTTAAGATTACTTTTATAGAAAAATAGGTTCTAGAATGATATTTAATATATATATATGCACAGTATATATATACATGTTGATAATCAGTATATATATATAAGAAATTTCATTTATAAAAAGTAAAAATATTAATAGGTGTATATTGAAATACTATTGAAATTGGTGTATATACATAATATGAAATTTATAAACAATGGAACAGTTATATATATACATATATATATAAATATTTAGATATATATATGTGTGTGTGTGTTATTTTTTATAATTTATGTATACAATAAGAGCTCCCCCTGAGTAATGTTAAAGGGTGAAAATTATAAAAGTAAAGATATGGTGTATTAAAAATATCCAAAAATTGACGCTCATCAGTTAGCTAAGGCATTTGATATAGCTATGGGCCATTTCCCAAACCCATTACCAAGATTGGAAAGAGGGTCCGTAATAGAATTGGATTCCATGTGTGGGACACCATGGAATTAATATTCATAAAATATAGAAGGAAATCCTCCCATGTTGTGGGAATATTCCAAGAGGGAGTGGTGGAACTGGTCTTGATAGTATGAACAATGAAAAAAGAATCAAGTTTAAATAATATTTTCTTCTAGTTGTTGTAATGGAAAATTTGAACTTCCATGATCACCCCCATTATCTAAGACTAATAATAAATTGTCAATCCATATACTTTAAGGAAGTATGAGATAGATCCTCCATTAGAATATATTAATATCCCATCATATCTTATAGGGAGCAGGTTAACCTTGTATACTCTAATTGTGTTGATTTTAATCTAACATATAATTGGGTGTTTCCATACAATAGTGATAAAACCATTATAGGTCTTGAAGATACCGTAAATTCACATTGTATACAAACAAAAAGCTCCCTAATTATATTTTCAACCATAACAATCTTTATAAAGTTAGAAATATTCACTACTATAAGAATGTTCTACATGGAACCATTTATCTCAACCACATGCACATAATACATTTTAATATTTTGGTTCCACTAGATGATATACAACACTTTTAAAAAAAAGACTGAAGAAGATTGAAAAACTAGGAAGAACCTTTTTATATATTATAGATGGGTTGAAAGTATCCTATATTAGTGATGCTATTGTAGTCCACATCAATGAAGTTGGATACAATTCCCTAAATAATCATAGAATATAATCAGTGAAAGAGGATATCACTAATATATTCCCCCTTATCCTTTCACGCACAACACATCAATCATAAATTCAAACTAGTTTTCCTCATATAATAATCAATGGGGAGATTATTAAGGGATGCAACCCCATATAATAATGTATCAGGATGGAGTAATCCATTTCTTATAAAAGGGTTTTATTCAATTAAATATTTCGGGAGTCCTGCACATATAAAATCTATATAATTTATTATAATTTTAGGTCCCATGTTAATAAAGATCCAAAACAAGAGCATCCTTACAAGGCATAAATGGATATTAAAGATAATAATCCTTTCCATCATCAAAGTTAATTTTTTATTAAGAAATATATAAGACATCTAAAATAAGAACAGAAGCCATGAAGTCTAAGGGAGTCTGAAATGGTTAAGGCAGAGGGAATCCCCTCTAATTATATTGACCCCTTCAGGTTTCAAAAAGAGGATATCATGCTGGAAAACCGGATCATTACCAGGGACCTCCATTGATTCCAGGTAATCCTCCACTTTTTTACCCCCACGCTAGGAATTCATAACTTATATGTTTTTGTTGATCATGAATTTTAACTTTTTAGTAATATAGATGATATACCATGGGGAGGTAAATATCATTCAAGACATCATGGATGATCTTTGATTCTGTTTAAACTTCAGATAAGGTTAAACCCTTCTGGTGGAAAATATTGAACCCATGAGCATAGGCTTGGCTTCAGCCTGAAGAGAGGAACTTTGACCCAAGAAGAAGGAGAAGGACAAAAGGACCAATCCCCTAGAGTCCCAAACAGCCCCACACCCGCGCAATACTCTCGTCCTGGTGATGTAGATTTTGGAACCACATTCACTAGTGGTGTATGGAATATTTCTAAGCTATGGTCACAGATTGAGGAGTAAATAATGGAACATTATGCAATATGGATAGAATTTAATGAACATCTTTACTATAATAAATTTTTTTGGGGATTCATAATTATGGAATTACAAGTTATACCGCATGATTGAAAAGGGTATAATGGTTCTATAAATAAAAGGAGTTCTATATGAGTTTAAGTCATTAGAATTTAGCATATGTGAAGAAATTATATTTGGAAAAAAAGAAGAATTTATCTTTTTTAAAATGAGGTATGACATCAAAGGATAGGAAGATGGACCTGATGCACATTGATGTTTGGGGTCTAGAACTAGTAAATTCCCTTGTAGGGTCACTGTATTATGTGAAATTTATTAATAACTCATTAAGGAATATATGGGTTTCATTTATAAAAAAGAAAATATAAGGTATTTAACATGTTTCAGAAGTGGAACATCATAGTGGAGAATGAGTTAGGATCATATCTAAAATTATTGAGGTCTGAAAATGGAGGGGCGTATGATGGAAAATAGTTCAATTAATTCTATTATAAGAATGGAATTCAGTGGGAGGATACTCTTCTTGGAAAATTTCAATAGAATAGTGTTACAAAAAATTATGAATAAAACATTTAATGGATGTGACAAGAGTATGAGGTTGCACTCATGGTAACCCAAGACCTTATGGGTAGAGGAGGTGAATATATAATCATATCTCATAAATAGTAGTACATTTGGGCCTATAGGAAAATGTATAACCAAGGATATTTGGTAATTTAATACTATCACCTTTATAATTCTTTAGTTATTTATCAGACGTACATGTAGATGCTTATGTAAGGGACAAGATTCATGCTAAGTCAAAACCATGTTTCTTTATTGGATATGGTGTTGAGGAGTTTGGTTATCACATTTGGGATGATAAGAACAAGATGATCATCCAAAGCCAAAATGTATTTTTTTAATGAAGGTATAATATATAAGGACCTTCATGCAGCTGAAGTTTATAGTGGGAATAAATAATCATAGTTTCAAGATCAAGTGGATCTTAAATTTTTACATAATCATGTGACACCAAAACCAGTAGAGAAAACTACTTAAATGGATTTGGGGAGATCAATAAGGGTGATAAGGACTGTAAAAATATATCAATTATCCTTACATTATATTTTTATTGAATTAAATGGGAGAACCAAAATATTTTGAAGAGGTAATGCGGTTGAAGGAGTAAAATAAGTGGTAGTTGGCTATAAAGGGGGATATTTTTCCATTGCAAGATAATAATACTTGGGAGATGAATCCTTTTCCACAATGAAAGAAATAATTTCATAATAAATGGGTATAAAAAGACAAGGAAGAACATTATAGTAAGAGGATATATAATGAAATATTTTTTTTGAAAGGATTTCAATAGAAGGAAGGTGTGGATCTCATTGAAATTTTCTCACTTATAGTGAAGCTTACCACCATCCGGGTTGTTCTCAATATTGTTGCATCATAGGATTTAAATCTTGAGTAGCTTGATGTGAATACTTCTTTCCTTCATAGAGATCTATAGGATTACATTTACATATATAATAAAGATGGATATGTTTACTCAAGGAAGAAATACATGGTGTGTAAAATCTAGAAGAGGTTATACATGTTAAGTATGGAAATCAAGAAGTGTAATAATAATTTTGATTCATTAATGAGAAAAAAATGCTGAAAAATAGTGTGGCATGGATAAATGATTCTATTTTAAGCCTTTTAGTGATGTATACAATATATTTATTCTATATTTAGATGACATGCTTATTAAAGGATGATGCATGTAGATAATTTATGAGATGAAAGGGAAACTAGCTAAGGAGTTTGAGATGAAATATCTTGGAGAAGTTGGTGAGATTTGGGGGATGAATATTGAGGGAGATCATGTAGGTAGAACCTTTATGTTATAAATAGATGACTACATTGGAAAGTTCTTGAGAAGATTTAGTATGTTGTAAGCAAACCATTCTCTACTCCCCTAGAAAGTCATTTCAAATTATAAAAGTAGAAATATCCAAAAACAACAGAATATGTCGAGTTTATGGAAGGGGTTACTTATACATCATTTGTTGGAAGCCTAATTTATTCTATGGTCTATACCCAACCTGATATTTCTCATGTAGAGGGAGTTATGATAATGTATATGAATAACCCTATAAAGAAAAATTGGAGATCTATAAAGTTAATATTACTTTATCTGATGGGGGTGTGGAAGTA
This sequence comes from Viscum album, assembly GCA_963277665.1. Lineage (NCBI taxonomy): Eukaryota > Viridiplantae > Streptophyta > Magnoliopsida > Santalales > Viscaceae > Viscum > Viscum album. Next base: position 1,080,643,114 of record OY728155.1, read on the forward strand.
TCTATGTTCTTTGGAAAAGGAAAATCATTATAGGGGTATGTGGATACTAACCTTAGAGGTGATTTCAATAATAGAAAAAGTACCATGGGTTATGTATTTTCCTATGGTTTCTTTAATAAAATTTTGGAGGGAGATGGTATGGATGAAGAACTTCTTAGAGGTAGGAAAATTTAATGTACTATGATAGTTAAAGTGTTATACACATTGAAAAGAACCCAATGTTTCATGCTCAGATGAACCATATTTAGGGAAAGTATCATTTTATTATACACTTAAAATATGAGTGGTAGTTTTCATTATAAAAGAATAGTGGAACCAACAATCCAACAGACGTCATGAAAAAGATGTTGGTGATTGATAAGTTGAGGAATTGTCATGACTTTTTAGGTCTACATTAATGAATGGAGGATGAGAGAACGAATATGAAAGAAGAAATTGGGAGAATATAAGGTAAAATGATTCGTATTTATTGAATTTTCATCTTAATATTGAAGATTTGATGATAAAGAACCATTTGAGAGTGGATAAAAGGAGGAGCTCAGATTAAGTGAGTTATCTAAGTCGATGGAATTGAAGAAAGTTAGTTTTATGGATAAGGCTATAAGTGGGAGATTATTGAACTAGTGGATCCAGATCCTCATAGATGAAGTGGGATCAAATTAATAGTTAACCATATTGCACACCATGCTCACAAATATCACTATTTTACATCTATAGTGAGGTTTTTGGGGGTTTTAGGGGCATCATGCCCCTACTCAAGGGTCCAAGGGATGAAATCCACTATCCCAAATGTTAGAGATGTTATATAAATAATGACCATTGTAGCAGAGCAAACCAGAAACGCTGAGAGGGAACTATAACAGTGTCTACATACTATAGAAACATGTGATAGTGGTACTACATCTCCACATATGTATTGTCACTAGTTATTATTGTTGTTTGGACTAAGATGACCAAGTCACTGAAGCACCACAGACTTCTTTCCATCGGGAACTATACCATAGTAGACTTACTGTGTGAAAACTATAGAAATGTAGGCTACTATACATCACATTGCATTAAGATCCCATTTGATCTAGGGTTTATGTATAATTAGAAAATCACCTTGTAATTATTCTCCTAAATTAGTAAAATAATTTTGTCTCTCTGTGAACATAGGGATTATTCCTGGACCATATAAATAATTATGTCATGTGATCTTCTTCCTGTTATTTTGTTTTTTATCCCTTTTACTCTTATTTTAAAAAAATGATCATTTTTTCTCCATGTATTTCTATTTCACCAATTATGGAAATCTTGAATGAGATTAAAAATTGGTCACCTAAAATAAAACATAATTTTTACATACATTAGAGAACCAGTGTGTATATAGTTTGTGATCTAAACAAGTCTAGTAGGATTTCACCAAGGAATATAAGTAATTAAATTTATAAAATTGTCCATAAAATGAAATTTTGAACATTATTTTGAAAATAAGGTTTTCCAATGGTTAATTATATAAAAACAAATATCACACACATATCTCTTTCCAAAAATTAAAGGTAAAACTTTTCAGAAAATAAATTCACATCCAGATTATAAACATTAATTTTAAACTTATAAATATTTAACAACTTTGATTATAAATTCCATTTAAAACCCCATTATCCTTAACCAATAGGTTTAAATCCTCCATTTATAATGGAAAATACTTATAGTGGTGGACTTCTATGTTTATTAATCAAAGTCCAAACAATTTCCTTCTTTAAAAACTTCTCTCAAACAAATACCCCTTTTAAAAACACTTTTGAAAAGAAAATCATCACATAATGTAATAAGAAAAATATATAGTGGATATCATCATATCAAGTGGTATAATATAAATAAAAAAATGAAAATGGTGATAAAATGGGATACAAATAAATTATGTTGTGTTATTCCCCTAGATGATTCCACAATCAAATGAAAAGTTTCATGGGAAACCCCATATGTCCTAATATGAGATGATCTAATAATATACATAGGTAATAAAATTTAGGCCTTACGTTGTCTTCCTAACAATATATACACCATAATCACTCTCACAAAGGGCCATCACTTGGCCAGAGAATAATCTAAACTAGTGCATTAGTCATAGTATAATCTAAACTAGTACGAAATTTCAGAATGATATACACCTAAATCACTCTCATTGAGATAATTCCCTTTTTAGAGATAAATCTAATATAAAGAACTAGTTAGTGTACAATTTGTACTATTATATTACAAAATGGATCTTTCATTCTATTACCTCAGGTTCCCAGGACATACACAAAGTGAATGTGGAGTATCAAACAAGAAATGATCACCACATAAATTAACAATAAAATTTCAAAAATAAGCCTTATATCACCACAAAAACCCATGTACCAATTTAAATATTTAATAATTTCATAAAAATGATAATACATTTACATCACATAAATGGTAAATATCTTAAATAAGTAATATAAACAGATGGGGTCACAATTAGGGTTCTAGAGTCATCAATCCATTCATTTTAATAAAATTCTATCTAATACTTTAAACAAATATAGAAAATAAAATCAATTTTAAATCACTTATTGAAAATAAATCAAGGATCCATCACTTAAAAACATCATTTTCCTCCTTTACATGTCACTTAAAGACCAAAAAACCTCTTTGGTTTAAAAAAATATTTATACATGGGTTACATCATTTAAAAATAAAAAAAAATGATAAACCCATTAATTTATCATAAAAACATTTCAAAAGATAATCATAGTAATTTTAATAAACAATTTTCATGTACAACCATTTTATTTCAAAAATTAACATGATATAATCATTAAAATTTTATATTAAAAGTCATGAAAACATTTTAAACGTTTTATAAACCCATCATGGGTACCACATATATGCATATCTTCATGGGAAAATATTTTAGAAACCTTCAAGCACTTCCTAACATGATAGATAAAGTAATTTCACAGAAAACCCAACCACATACAAGTGTAAATTCTTGCCTTTGATATTCAAAGACAAACCAAGCAAGGAAACAACCTATAACAACCCTAAAAACCAAATCCCTATGATTAGACCCATATTTAACCCTAAATGTTTCCCCCATAGTGATTAGGATTTGTAGGAGGAAAAATTTGAGGATAGTAGAAGATGGAAGGAGAAGAGGATAGAAACGAAAGAGAAATGGAGGTTTAACTCAAAAATATACTATAAGTTGAAGAATATTAGATCAAATAATATATTATGGGAGAGGATAGATCCCTTTAATGTGCACCATGTTAATCTAAATAAGTGGGTAAAGAGGTAGGTAAAACTCTTTAAAACTAATTAGAAGTAGAACTAGAAGATCATAAAATTAAAACTGGGCACAGGCACATCACAGCCACCCATTGTGGTGTGACCAAACCCCCATAAATAATCATGAGTGCACTATATAGGGTCATGGTGTTCCAAAACCCTACCTTCATGGCGTGATTACCCCGGCACTGAAGACCCCTCATGGTGTTACAACCAGCCTCGTAACCTCCCTAGAAAATGACCCCACTTCCTAGGTCTGGTCATGGTGAAACCTTATATTTCATGGCGTAACTACTCACTCATATCAAAATAAATAATGGAAAAACCAATAGTCATAGTGTGACCCACCCCTTGTGGAATTACCATCTATAATATGGAACTTTAGGTCCCCCAACACACTCATCCTAGTATATTGTTGGGAAAAAATCCCTCAAGGTATCATTGAAGCATTTTTGAGGTGATTGTGTTTGTTGACAAAGTAGACATCTGAGTAGTGATTGGTGAAAAAGCAAAACAATGACATACAAATTTGTTGACAAAGAGGATTTCATGGTGGAATGTCGAGTTAAAGAGATGAGGTCAACGATCCATGTTTGATTCAAGAACTTCGATAAAAGGAATGGATGATCTGGAGGCGGTACAAAAGAACAGATACAAGGTGGCGCCGTTTTCCAGTGTTTGCCAAATTTTTGGGCCTGAAAATCGGCAAATGATGAAAAGTGTTTTTGGCAGAGGGACTTGGGCACCGTGGACTTGGAGTATAGGAAACTTGCGCGCCATATGTTTTTCAAGATCAGAAGATCAAAATATGGATAAGGAAATAGGTTCGCGCAAGTTTGGGAGTTGTTCGCGCAAGTGTCTAAAAGGAGAGAAGACTTGCGCGCCGAGATTGGGTCGCGCAGGTGACTTGCGTACCGTCGCGCAGGGTGGTCAGATTGCCTATAAATACTGGACCACCCCTCCTCATTTTTCACCGGAGTTCAACTCAGATCTCCCGTCGCGCAGGTGTGGTGGTCGCACAAGTGGTGTGTGTGGTCGCGCAGGTGGGACTTGCGCGCCAGTGGTTGAAGTTGTGCGCCGGTGTTAGAAGTTGTGCGCCGGTTTGCAGTTGCGCGCCAATAGTGGTTTGGGCGTAAAAGGAATAGAGTCGCGCAAGTTTGGAGTTGAGGAAGCTTGTGTCGCGCAAGTGTCAGAGGAGGACTTGCGCGCCCGTTGTGACTTGCGCGCCGATACTTGCGCGTCGCGGTTGACTTGCGCGCCAAGTAAGGTTTGTTCCAGCAGTGTTTTCGGGCTGCGTGGAAGCTGGAAGTTTGCCCGATACCTTCGGTGCAAAGAGATATTCATCTACGGGTGAAAGTTGTACTTCAACAGAGCATCTACACACAGAGGAAGATGCATTCATTCATGCAAATGAAAAGACCTACAAGTCTATAAACTGTGAGTGAATCCCTTCTGGAGCAGTGAGCTTAGGAAGAGGAAGAAGGTGATCCTCTCCATCGGCAGTGATCTAGAGAGAGAGAAACAGGGAGTGACCCTTGGGAAATTAGTGAGCTGACCCTAAACCTTGTATAGGCAGTGATCCTGGGCATAGAAGTGATCTAGCCCGAACATTGTAATCCACAGCTAGTAAAGTCTAGTGGAATTTGGTACGAACCGGAAACTTGTCGGCGTATGCTCCATGGACGTATCCCTTAGCGGTGAACCAAGTAAAAATCTTTGTGTCTGCTTGTTTACTTACCTGCATTGCATTTGAAGCATCATCATCAGGCAAAGAAGAAAATAAGTGATCATAATAACCACACAAGTGAAAACAAAGTGACCCTTGTAATAAAGAGGTCAAGATCCAGTGGGGCAGGAAGAACATTGAAAAATAATATCCATACCCTGATTCACCCCCCCTCTCAGGGTATATAGGCCCCTATTGGTCCTAACACATATCCTACCTACATCATGGCATGACCTACTAGATATAGAGCTATAGAAATATTAAAATATAAAAATACTAAAACAATCATAATTACCAAAACTCTTGAAAATTTAAAATTACCCCTAAAATGATATAATAATAAATTCCATAGTGGAATCGGTATGTCACATACATAAAATTTAAAACCACCCCAAGCTCTAAACTCACTCAAGGTTGATTTTTTAAAATTACACTAAAATATAGAAGTATAGGTCATTATAAACTCTTCACCATATCATTTCTCATCCCTTTGAAGTGTCATATATAGTCCTCATGAATTTAACTAATTTGATCCATCTATTTAGATAAAATTCATCATCTAAAACTCAATCTCTAAATGATACAGGCATATCAAGATTGATTCCTGACAACTAAATTCTCTCCAAATCCGCCCACTACAAATCTTAATATCCATGTTTTTTCTCCAAGAGACACACCTGATAACTAACTCATTTCATCATTTTTTAACATATTTAAAAATATCCAAAAAATACCCCACCCAATAATTTTTCCCAAATTTTCTACAAACCAAATCACTTAGATGCCAATAAATTTTAATCTATAGTAATAATTACGCCCCAAACCCAAGAATATCCCAAAACACATGATCACTAATATAAAAAATATAACAGTCGATGTCATTGGTCTGATCTAGAACATTGCTCATTCAAATTTAAACCCAATCACCACTTAATAATCAATAATTGATTCTTAACTTATGGATTAAGATTCAAGGAATTTGGATAGTTTATCAATTTAACTGGAAAAACATCACACTTCCATGATGTGAACTAACATTATACTACTCAATATTTACACCATTTTGATTCTAAAACTCCACAGTAGTCCATTATAGAATGCAATGAACACTTATAAATATTCCAAAAAATTAACCAAATCTGGGTGTCACTCATGGATTTTGAGTTCTTCTAATTATCTAGTAGTAATATAGTTCATTCATTGAATTAAAATGTTGATTTAACTTGGAACTAATTTTATCTAAATACTACCAATCACTAATTGCATCTAGTATCCTTCCACCTTCCAAAAAGAACCTACTAGATTTTACCTAGAATACAATGTGAAACCATGAAAATTATAAGGATGTGTTTACTCAACATGTAACCCATGTTGGTCACTATATATAACTCATTATAAATATCGTGATTTTTAATAATTAATGGTGTTCTCACCTTGATGTAATTTTTCCTTTCTCTTTCTCATCGAGCATTGATGAATTTAGTTTCCATCACCACCTTAAAATCATCAGTAATTAGTCATGATAATAATAATCCAATTGACTCAATTCATGATCCTCAATTTATACCAAATTATTTTGTTATGTTTTTTAATACCAATGTCCAAGATAGATACTACTCAACACAATGATTCCCAAGTTCCAATAAGCCTTACAACTTATCTTTCACCCATGTATGAGCAACCACAAACCTCCCCTACTGGTTTCCTATTCTTATGCACACATATAAATCCTTCTAATATTCAGGACATGTGTATTTTACATTTATCATCCTTTTATATTATAATCATATCAAAGTAAATTGAACTCTTTTTCAAAGAGGTTTATATCTACCTCATCAGCTGGTAGGTCTTTAAACATCCTAAAAATTGACACCCTACATCCAATATTTCCCATCCCCCATGTTGTTTTACATATCATCAAGAGTAAAGGGAATCCATAAATTCACTAAAATCTCTATATTTATTACATAACAATTGTTTAAAAGGCAAAAAAATATTTCATATATCCATAATGAATCATCAAACCCATTTTTTTAAAATAAAAACCTTCATCGATTCATTTTCATGAAAGGAAAATAATAATACATTAACAAAACAAGATAATCATGATTCCTGAACTTCCAAAACCTTGTTATATGTATTTCCAATTAACAAAATATTATATATAAGTGAGATTATAAATTCATCTCAGATGGTCTTCCCCCACCTCTTTCCAACTCTAGTGTAACACCCTAAGATTTTAGAATATATTTTTCTTTGATAAATAAATGAATTCAATATCTTATTAGGTAAGATATCCTAAATTTATGTGAAGAATGACTATACATTATAAAATTAATCACACTATATGGTATTTAAATTAAATATAATTGTTGAAAATAATTTATAATACACATAGGAAATACCATTGAACCTAAATAATTATTTTGAAAAAATTTTATTATGAGAATTATTACTGTAAAATATGTTTTATTTAAAAAATAATTTAAATTATTTAACTTATGAAAAGTTATTGTTTACACATTTATAAAATTAATTCATTTTTCATCAATTGGTTAAATTAAAATAAAATCATATTAAGGTAAAAAGATATGATTTTCTGAAAAAAACTACTTTTATGTACACAATGTGTTTTTATCTTAATAAATAAAATTAATCACTATTATTGAATTATTTTAATAAAATATGTGTATAATATATTCAATAAAATATTTATACATTCATATAATAGTTTTTATTATTCATGTAATGAAAATAAATTCAATGTTATGCTTAAAAATGCATTTTTCTAAAAGCGGTTTTCATTGAGTTTTCCACTATTATTTTAAAATAAATTTATGAATATTATAAAAATTGAATATGGTAAAATTGTTTTCATATTTGAAATAAAAGTTTGAAAATTTATTAATATGGTCAATTTTATTTTTATTCATAATGAATAGCTAGTATAGTAAACCTTTTTTACTACGGTAAGGGTTAAAATGATTAACTGGGGTTACGCTTAAAGATAGGGTATAAAATATCTCTAAAACTTTGATTAATGTGATTTTTTTAGTTTATGTCTAACCAATATTATATTATATTAAAATTTTTGTTTCCTTGGTTCCACATAAACTAGAATATTACTTCATCATATTTTAATGTTTTAAGAATTAAAATGTTTTCCACCGACCTCACTTATAAATGGTACCCCCTCCCATCACTCCTTTACACATTTATGTACCACTTAGATCAATAAAAACCTACCCAAATATCTTTTAAAATTCCATATCAATGTTTTATAGGTTTTTCCATTTTTAATATACCAAACCAAGGGTCCTTAAGAAGAGATCAAAATGAGGTTTCTCAAAGAATGGGTATTTGCCTTCACTGAATCCTTTTAAGTTTATTTCTTCATCTACCTAATCAAAATATTATATGACTATATTAAAATTATTAAATAAGTATAATTAATATAATTAAGTGTAATATTTTAATGGTAAAACCATTTTCTACCTCCTTTCCATCCTATGAGAAATGATAATGTTGCTTGTGCGTACATGTGGACTACTGCCTGCAAGAAGTAATGTGATTCATTATTCATGTACACCATACATGGATTGTAATATAGATTTATTTAATTAATATATGTGATATTTATGATATTATTATGATTATATAAATATATATTATTATTTACCTTTCTTTCTTTCCAATATTTGGAAAATTAAAACATTACACTTGCGTACCTATGTACTACCGACTCCACGAAGTGGTGTGATTCATTTTTCATCACCACCATATATGAATGGTTGTAAAAGTGTATATAATGAATAAATATGATAAATATAACATTATTAATATTCTTTATATTATTAAACCATGAACAATGTGTAAGTACTGGAACTGTCGAACCGAAATAGGCCTTGGAAAGGGAACGGTTAACACCTGAATATTAATTTTAATAAAGAACTGTTAATATATGGGTAATTAAAATTATTGTTGGATTTTATATTTTAATATAATTATTAATATTTTTTAGAATAATAAATATAAATTTATTATACATGAGCTTAAGAGTGCATACAAAGTAATTCAGGACCTAAGGTAAGGGTTTATGTTGCAATCTCATTTTTAATTAGGATTAGTAATGTGTCACTACTAGAAATTTTACCTATACCAATAGACCTATGCTAATGGTTTATAAAACAATTTTTATATGTGTAATATATACTAATAGTTTTCTATAACCATTCGTATAGGTATTTCATGGGTACCTTATACCAATGGTTCTACAAAACCATTGGTATCGGTACATTAATTTTTTATGAATTCTTATATCAATTAATATTAAATACTTAAAAAATTAAATAAATTTAAAATATACATATATATATCTAATAATTTTCATAAAACTAATTTTAGTTTAGTGGTTAATCCATTTAATTATAAATGGGAAGTACTGGGATCAAAACTCTCTATATATTTTTTACATTACCTATATTAATAGTTTTCTTAAACCATTGGTATTGGTATTTCATATATATGAACTACATAAATGGTTTGGTGATTATTATTATAAAACACCTATGAAAATAGTTTTCTCAAAATAATTGGTATAGATATATCCCAACACCAAAATATCCAACAGCTCTTCAAACCATTTGTATAGGTTATACCAATGGTTTTGGGAGTTTATACCAATCATTCCAAATAGTGGGTATAGCCTTTTTTCTAGCAGTGATTAAGTCTACTTTACAGAAATCATATGATATTTATCTATTAAACCAAATATATTTTCTTCTCCTCTAGTTATTTCTAGGGTTTTCATGTTTTCATGTCATTCTCCTCTCTTTAGTACTTAAAAAGATCAAGAAAATGTTTTTAAGAAAATCCAACCTTATTTCAAATTTTATCAGTGAAATTTTTATTCCATGTCAGTGTTTTATAAAATGTTTTAAAGAATGTTATTTTTTATTATTGAATTATTATTTAAATTAACTTTAAACCATATTTTAATTTCTTTTCAATGTTTTAAAATAAATATTCTTATCATTTTCCAAATGAGGTGCTTTTGAATTTTTACCAAAAGTATAAAAAGAATCATTGTTTTAACGTTTAACAAATAAATAGATTTTCCCATCATCATAACTATTATTTTATTTAAATATTTATTTACAATTTTCTTTGTTTATTTTCAAAGAAAATCATTTTTTTCAATATTTTGGGAATTTTTATTTAAAATGATACCAAAAAGGATATTTTTCATATGTTTTCAAAAAAAGGGTTTGAATTTACTTTAAAAGGTATTTTCATCTATGTCAACATAATTTAATTTTTCATAAGATTCACTGGGGATATTATATAATGATACCATCCATGTTATTTCTTTATATGGACTATGATTATGTGATGATGAAATCTTGATAAATAACTATTTATTTTCATGGGTTATGTTATGAATGAATGATGAATGTTTTTATGATCTTATAACACACATATGTATAGTTTTCATTATGTTATTGTTGGGACCATAATTATATATTCGTCCAATTAATTTTGTAAAGATTGATATCTCATTAGAAAATATGAAATATAATGGGGAGTGAACCAATACCAGGAATAAAAATATGTTGGGGAGTGAACCATATCTATTATGAGACTTCGTCCATTATGTGATGATGGTCTTGATAGTGAGTGTTTACTAAAAAAATGATTTTAAATGTATATTATTGTTCCAAAAGTACTATGATATTTTCTTATGATTATGATATTCTCTCATGCATCATGATGGATTGATGATGATTCCTCACACTTATGAATCATTTATTTTGAAATTCTAGAGATTTATTCTATAACTTATGATTTATGATCTACGATTAAAAGGGTATGAAATTTATAATTAATAATCATGATATAATACCTTTATACTTATTTTATTCTTTTGTAAGATAATTTATTGATATCTCACATTTTTTACCCTTACTGAGCATTTAAGATCACCATTTATTAGGTTTCCATTTTCCCAAGGTTATAAAGAAAGGTTTTGTGTAGTATATGTATAAAAAGGGTACTATGAGAGAAGAAATTTTTGGTAGATATTGAAGATATTTCATGAAATAATTTTATTATGTATCTAGTAAACAAATACACTAAACCTTTATGGTTCTGGGTTTGTATTATTGTAATATGTATTGAATATTCATCTAAAATTATGTAATATTTATGTATGTAATACACTAGTTTCCTCAATTGATATCATAGCATAGATTAATTATTTTGAATATTGGGTTATGAAGAATATATGGATAGAACTTAAGATATACTATTATAAATTTAAAGTGATATAGGGTGATCCTAAAATTTTCATAGGTTGATAAAAATGTTTCATAATTTAAGATATCATAGGAATGATTTTTATGATTATATGATTTTTCAATTTTATTATTATGGATTTATGATTAAACTATGCATTTTGGTTTTATTCAATGGTTATAACTAGGATAAATCATGTTAACAACTAATGTGGTTGATAATGCAACAATTTTACTCCAAATAAACCGAATAGAATGGGAGCTAGAATGAAAAATATTACTTTTATGCTTATGTAACTCTCTTAATCCTCGAATCATACTAACCTTAAAAATGATAAAAAGAGGGACTAATTCACTATTAAGTAGTTCATTAGTTAATATCCACATTCTTTATGTGAGTCTTTTAATACACTAGTGGTTGAGAAATGGATCTATACCACTGAAAAGGGGGATATATCTGAGATAGGATTTAATATGAGGTATGAACAGTATGAAATTATAGTTATTCCATTTATACTTACCAATTCCCCAATCATGTTCATGGAATTAATGAATAAGGTTCTTAGATATTTCCTTGATCAATTTTTGTTAGTATTTATATATGATATTATTATATATTCTTAGAGAAAGTAATAGTACTAATATTATTTGAGGATTGTGTTAAATACATTATGGAAGAATAATTTCTATAAAAAATTTAGTAAATGTGAATTCTTGATGCAAAAAGTTTCATTATTGGGTTATATAATCTTAAGCAATGATATATTGGTTGATCTTTCAAAGATGGAAGTTATTAAGAAATGGCCCAGACCAACCATAGTGATTGATATCCATAGTTTTCTTGAGTTAGTAGGATACTACCAATGCTTTATGAGAAATTTATCTTGGATATAAAATCCACTAACCAAGTTGATGAATAAGGCTACAAACTCCATTGGATAGATTATTGGGAAGAAAATTTCAAGGAACTGAAGTGAAGGTTATTTAGTCCACTTGAGATCATACTACCCAGTAGTAGAGAAGGGTTTTTGATCTATAGTGTTTCATAAAATAAGGGGTTGGGATGTGTTCTCATGAAAAATGACATTGTTGTAGCTTATTCCTCTCAACAATTGAATGTTCAAGAGAAAAATTACTCAACTCCTAATTTGTAACTTGCAGTGGTAATTTTTTCTTTGAAGACATAGTGGCATTATATTTATGGGGAAGGTTTTAACATATATTTCTATCATAAAATATTTAAGTATATATTCACATAAAAAGATTTGAATATGTGCCAAATAAGATGGTTTGAACTGATAAAAGATTATGATTGTCCAATACTTTATCACATTAGGAAGGTGAATATGGTGGTAAATACTCTGAGTCGGAAAGGGAAATGCTATTTTGACCATGATGTGGATTAGAAGAGATCCAATACTTATAGATTTATATAGGATATACCTTACAATCATAAGGAAAGGAGAATTATCCAATCTTTCACAAATAAATGTTCAACGATATATTCATGTGAATATTAAAGAGGCATAAAAGGAACATACATAGTTGTAAAATAAGGTAAGAAAATGTTCTTGACACAACTAGAAATTAAATTATTTTTGAAGGGACATTTGAAAGGGGAGCTCATCACAAAAGGTCATTTGTGATGGGGGTCTCGACGTAAATAGCCTATTGAAGAAAACAGCATTGAAAATAGTTTATTTTGTGATCACATGTCACAAAAATGAGTATTTGCGATGGGAGTCATACTCATCACAAATATTCTTTCTTATTTTTTTTAAAAACCTTTTGTGGTAGGTGGATATACCAATTGTAAATAAGTATTTGCGATGGGACAATTTACCCATAGCAAAAAATTTAAAAAAATAATAAAAAAATTAAAAATAATAATTTTAATAATATTAATAAAAATTAATAAAGTAATAATAATAATAACAATAAAATAAAAATATAATTAAATTAATGAATTAATAAATTAATCAAAATATGATAAAAAAGTTAAAATAATAATAATAAATAAATAAATAAATAAAAATAATAAAAATAATAAAATAATAAAAACACAATCTTCATAATCATATAATAATAATAATAACAATAATAATAATAATAAAATTATAAAATAAGAAAAATAAGAAAAATAAGAAAATAAGAAAATAGGAAAATAAAACAAATAAAAAAAATATTCACAATAATATAAAAAATGAACTATGTAGAACTGAAAATATATGAATTAAAACACTATTACAAAAAATATCCACAATAAAATGTTTGTAAACAAATATATATATATATATATCACTGAGGGGGAGGTGTCATCTAGAGGAGGTGGTGGAGGAACTTTATCCCTAAACCTTGAGTCAGACGTCGTACGTATCGACTACTCGTGTTGTTGCGCTTGCTATCGATGCATATCCTTATGTTGTTATTGCTGGTATCAACAAATCTCCTCCTACTACCTATGTATGGTCTCTATAATCTCACACTGATCTTACTGTTGCTTCTGATACTCTATAGCGGAAGATTGTAACTCTCCATGAGATTCCCTCAAGCTAAACACCAACATTGCAGTGGTACCAAAATAACTCTCAACCATCAATCGATAGTTGATACAATAACTCGGCCTTTCTCAAAGTCATACTAAGTCTCGTGCATCCATGTTGTGTCATTAAATTCTAATTAACTAGTGGTATGATCATAAGTCATGGCCTGACTCTCATCCTATGTCTGAGAAGTCACGGTCCCATATGACTCCTTCAATTGAAATTTAAAATTAAAATAGTTAAAATATTATATGTAGTAAATTTTAAACCAAAACAAATAATACTAACTACAATATGCTGCTGGTGATCACCTATCATCTCTCGAGTGACAAGATCATTGTACATCCTCTTATAAACGTAGAACTCTATAATATCAGGATGTTCGGCCTCCTATAAAAGTATAAATTAAACAAATCACTCCAAATCCATTTTTTCATTTTCTGAATAAACAAATTTTTGGTTGAGTGAGAACCTCACAATCACAACGCCTCAATCGATAGGACCTAACCCAAATTAAAACCACAAAAACAGAACCAGCGCAAAACAAAATTCAAAATTCAGCCACATACCACCTTTCAAGATTCAAATTTCAAATTGGAAATTCCAAACAAATCATAGGAAGAAGGACACCGCATGCCATGTGGTACACCCTACCACCCACACAAACACATCACAGACCTCCTTGGAAACCATCTCACCCAACTGGCCTGGGAATAAGAAATGGACTTGGAATCCAGAGTAATATAAGAGTGGACAAGATCTCCACATCAATCCAAGATGAAGCCAATACCATTAATGAAATTAAGACCTCAAACCCACCAGTAGAAATTCCAGGATCCAGCAACAACTTGGAACCACATTAATTAAATTGTCACACAATTGTATCATACATCATAAAATCCAAAAAAAGTCCTCAAGTAGGTTCCAAATGATGGTAAACATCATATTAGCAATAGAATCTCAAACATTCATTCGAACATCATCAGACAAAATCACATGAGCAATATCCATTTCCAGTGAGTGATCTATGGATGGAACGATACAGGAGAGACCATAATAGGGAAGAATAAAACCAAAAAATGGATATTCTAAAAACACCATGAAAACTAAATTAGCACTAATCAGTAGTGCTGAGATACCAAACCAGTAGTCACAGCTTACACAAGCACCTCCAAGATCAAACCCAACATGAAAAAATCATTGATGGAACCATCATCATGTACTGGCCCAGGAAGTCATAGTCATAGCCATCTATGCATTCCTTCATATGTCACATCCAATAAAAGTTGACTCTATTTACACCATCGACCACTGTATTCCAATATATGTTGTAGCTGAGGGGAGCAGGTATTGCGTACTAGCCCAAATGTTGTCGGTGCCGTCAAATCGTGATGATGAGAGTTGATGTCGCCCTAAGAGAATGCGAACACTGATCTTCCATGATCGAGAAACCTAGAAAGAATGAGAGGGGAGGAGATAATGGTGATGAAGGGGCATTTCCTCAGTGATCGCCCATCACCAGGGACCGGCCAAAACCCGACATTTCACCCCCAATATAAAATAAAAAAATCTCATTTAAGTTATATAAATTATAAAAAATGTACTTACCATACATCATCGATGCGTACTGAATGTATGAATACCAGCTCAATACACACCTCTTGCCTCCCTCAATTCTTTCAACTTAATGATGATATCCTCTAAAAGGTATCTATCATCTAGTATGAACATATTCCATCCAAAACCCAATATTAGATGTAATCATATCAGTGGGTGTAGCAAGACTGACCAATTTATGTGACTCCTTCTTTCCGCATAGTTTTTATCCTCAGATTATGAAAAAACTGATGGTAATGCTCATGCATATAGATCTCCCATACCTCCCAGATATAGTCATGTCTGCTATCATCGATGGGATACCATAAACCCTCAAAATAATGAATAATAACAAGTTACTGACTAAAGAAATTTAAAAACTATTATTATTCATTTGCTTACCATCCAAGGATCAAACATAAGGTGATGAATATCAATGGGAATCAAATCCCATGCCACCCATGCTCTATAAAAATAATTATGCAATATATCACTCCCCTATCCAACAGTTATATGCGAAAAGATATAAAAGACAAAAAATAATAATCAAACAATTAGTATATAAATAAATTAATGAAAATTAATTAAAACTAACTAAAATTCACCACTAAAAATACCTCTTAATGCATGTATTTAACTCAAGATGTGGATATCGCTTAGGGATAGGTTTAATAATCATCAATATTAAAAGACCATGACCCCTCCAAGTTGTCACTGAACTACCAGTAGTATGATGGTCAGATGATGCAACATCATGCCTATCACTGGGTAGATCAGCCTCCTCCAACTCACGAAACAAATCAGATAATCATTCGTCGTCTATGTGAAACATGAAATGACTGTTGTTAGAAAATAGTTGAAAAAAACTATTATATATATATATATATTATATGATTATAACCAGCATTTAAATATCTCAATTTTCATCTACATCCTCATCTTCATATATGACAGTATTTATATCTTCATATTCCTCCTCAGTGTGACTAATTTCCATAGGAGTTTCATCTTCATCATCTATTTCTATTTCAAATTCATTTGTTACATCAATAACATCATCGTCACCATTGAACTATAATTGTGGGATGTCATCATCAATATTTGTGTCTCTTTATAAAAAATATAGATTTTGAGTAGTCTCTTGAAAAATATAAATTCCTTACACTTCACAAGAACAACATTCACTTTGGATAAACTGATTTTCTTGAGATTTCATTTTTATTATGCTCCACTAATCACTTAACATTAGTAAATCAGCACAATAATTTGTATAATAAATTTGATGTGCCTGATTAACCAAAAAAATGGTTCATTTACTAAAATAAGACTTTTATATTTAATATCAATGATTTGATGGTACGAATAAACATGCAATCCTCTCTCTGTATCCAACCAATGAAATTTAGATATCATTATGTAATTTTATCCCAAATAACACAGTTTAATTATTTATTCCAAAATACCATAAAATTCAACTTCACTTTCTCTATGATGAGATCATCTCAAGAAAAAATCATTATTCATTTTTTTTATTCTCCATATTCATGTGTATAAAATAGAAAACCATTCACTACATATGCATTATAAAATTTAACCATTTGGTATAGTGGGTTACTCAATACACACAATCTATTATCAATTTTATCATCATGTTGAGACACCTGAAATTTTGAAAAATAATTATCAATATAACAAGTAATAAAATGATTTTATATATTAAACCATAAATAATTTACATTACCAAATTCTGAAACTAGTAGGAAAAAATATTTTTCAAACATTCTTCAAGAGCAGCTACAATAATTTGTGAAAATTTTTTATTTATATTATTATCATATAATATACAAATAAAATATCATTAATTTTCCAGAAAAAAATTATAGAATAAGTGATAGGATCACTCACAGTACAGATGGTGTCATTTCTTCACAATTAGTCATAACATATGTATGAGCTCTATGATTTCCATCATATGAAATCTATCATTCATGAACTCCACCAAAGCCATGTTCAGGGAAATTTAAAACTAATAATTTATTTTTCATTTCATCGTCAACATTTCCCTCATTATGGCCCATGAAGTTATTTTTCAGGGATATTCAAATTGAAAATAGTGAGAGCATAAAAAATAAAATTCCTCCAGTAAATAAGCTTCTTTAATTGATCCTTAAATTGATTCTTTGTTATGTACCTTTTTCTTTAATTTCTATATGCATCTCTCAAATGGGTACATCAATCAGAACTATACCAGCCCTCCATATTTTTCTTCATATCGAAAATTTAATATCAAATGTTCCATTGAATCAAATAAAGACAATGGGAAAAAAATTAACTTATATAAAATTAAAAAAAAATTACAGTCTACATAGCATATCATATTCTATTGTCACCTCAAAAATGTCCTAGAAAAAATATGACATTTTTTTAGTGAATACCAAATCATAGAATTCAACAGACCTCTAAATCCAATTGGTATTATTCTTTCCATTATAACATGAAAGTCATGAATTTTCAATCTAATAATATTACGATTTCTGAAACATCTATCCAAATTGGAAACATAACCATTCAGAAGCCTCAAATCTATAATCCACTGACAAAATAATTATCGATTTTCTTTAGAAACTATATAAGCCAATTTTGGATTCATTAACTTTTGTGATATGACATTTTAAAATAGTTCAAGTTCTAGTCACCTGCAAATTTGGGAATGATCTAATTGTGCCTTTAAATTATTTTTGGTCTTACATGGTGTGTCTAGAACTGTATAAAATATATTATCAAAATAGTTATTCTCAATATGCATGACATCCAATATGTGACGGTCAATAAATTAGACCAATATGGAAGATATTAAAAAATACGATGTTTTATCCAATTTTTATCTTTACCAAAGCCATCAATTTTTTGTTATTTTATAGTTATTACAAATGTAATGGGATGTAAGAAAGAGACAAAATATTTTAACTCGATGCTTGATGTCATTGTCAGGGGTCCATCTCTTTCAATTGTACTTTTTCTGAAATTAAATATGTTCCATCGAAAAGGATGATCGGTTGGAAGAAATCTATGATGACAGTCAAAAAACACTTTATTTTGAGTCATACAATAAGGATATGATTTTGTATCATATTTACTCCAGCTAGATAACATTTCATATGCTATGAAGTCACTAATTGTCCAAATACACTAGTGGAAAAACATATTTTAACGTCGGTTTTTTTTATTTTTTGACGTCGGTTTTAAACTGACATCTATAAAGGCGATGTAAAAAATATAGCTTTCGACGTCGGTTTTTCAAAAACCGACACCGAAAAAAATTTCGGTAAGTGTTTCGGTGTCGGTTTTACATAAAACCGACGCCGAAACTAATTTTCGACAGAATATTCGGCGTCGGTTTTTTCTAAAACTGACGCCGAAAGCCAGTTGGACCTAGCCTTTGGTGTCGGTTATATCTAAAACCAACGCCGAAGCCCCGGTCGAACCCGCTTTCGGCGTCGGTTTTATATAAAACCGACGCCGAAGTTAATTTTTTTTAATATTTTGGCGTAAGTTATTTAAATAACCGACACCATAAATAAATTTTTTTTTTCGGTGTCGGTTATTTAAATAACTGATGCCATAAATAAAAAAAATATCAACATCGGTTATTTAAATAACTGACCCCATAAATAATTTTTTTTTCGGTTATTTAAATAACCGACACCATAAATAAAATTATTTTTTTTATAAAATATTTCCAATTACACTTCCCAAAATATTCAGAACCCCTGTAAAAATAACACAATATACAAAAACAATTAAACAGTATTTATCATCCAATGCCTCGTATAATTCAATTCTTATATCTAGTTAATCAAAAAAAATATCTAAAGTAAAATTAAAATACACGTACCTGCAATCAATGACTTCAAGAAATTTTGTGACATTTACAAGTCTCACGACTCCAGCATTTACGGCATGCTCATTGTTGGTTATTATTGAAGCATTCATTTGATTATTAGTAGGTTCAAACACCTAATATATAAAAAGAGTTAGGTTTTTGTACCCATATGTATTATTATTTATAAATATTAGAATATACATACCTCAAATCTTAATCAGAATTAAAAAATAGTTCACAAAAGTATATTGAATATGGGTCATATCAGATTCGGAATAAGACTATGAATCATTTAAAGCCTACAATAATATTGAATGATATGAAATTAAAAAATAGAATAATATGGTAGAAAATATATAAAAAATTAATACAACTATCCTTATGAAAATCAGTAGTTTTCCCAGTTGTGATTATCTCGTACATTAATCGTAGAATATAATAACCACATTCAACATGTCCATTTTGATGATGACACTACAGTTATAAAACATTTAATTAAAAAGAACAATATATAAAAAAATATAAAAACTAATTACATGTACTTCCACATATTTGATTTCCGTTGGTTTCTTTTCTGACATGTATTCCTTGTTAAAATGTTTCCATGATCTACATTTTTTATATATGAACTAGTAATACTTGTGTAAACAATGAAAATTAAACATAATGATCTTATAAAAAATAAAAAAAATTACCTGTTTAATAAGGTGAGAAATGGTTTACGCACTCCTCCTAATAAAGAGAAAAACCATTATAAAGTGCATTCACTTAGGAAAAATACGCCTAACATCCAATGCCTCCTACCATACAAAAAGTTTACAATTAATGACATTATAATGATAATTAGTTCATAAAAATGTTGATGTTCTTACTTATCAAGAAATGGAAAAAACCAGCACTGAATCTCTTTCCGTGTTAATCTCTCGGATATATATTCAACCCTTTCATGTTTCTTCACATGTTTGGCTTCCAAGGAAATATACTCGGGATTTATAAAGTGGTAAATGCCTATTGTTTCCTTTATTAAAATAATCTTGTGTAGATACCTAATTTAAAAAGAAAATATAGTTATTCAATGACATAATAATCTTTTATTAAATAAATAGCAATTCAAACATCAATTTACTTACATGATAAACAACTGCACCACACTCTGCATGATCTCTTCAAAATTAACTAAATTCATGATATCTTCTTTCATTAATTTCAATCCATAATTTCTTCCACATATATCGGGCATCATCCGAAACTCATAGATAAAATTCAAGGAAGAAGAGGACTCAGATAATCTTTTTAACCCAAAAGAAATATCAGAAGTATCTATAAACAACTGTTCTTGAACATTTTGTTGCATTTGTGTAGTTTCTTTTGATTTCAGATATTCCTATATAAGTTAAATGTTATAAAACATTATAAGTAATTTTGAATCATTTGTAATTAATATTTAAAAAAATGCATACCTCAAGTGAAAAATAACAAAGAAGGGAAGTTGGATAAAGTAAAAAATGGCTCGTACATTCCCCAACACTAATGATCTCCACAGTACGAAATTGTAGTAGAGCAGTAGGATCTATAATAATAAGTACCAATACTATAACCTGACCCATCTGGATAGGCTGATGATGTACCGAGTCCCCCAACAAATGCACATGTCCTAACGCAACAATATGTACATGAGGATCTCCCGCAAACAACTCACAATATAAGGCTTGATCCAAGGGAGGAGGTGGAGGCTCAAAGTAAGCAGGTGGGAAAGGGTAAGCAAATGGGGCAGGGTAGTCCAGGTGAGGAGGCTGAGAAGGCAGAAAAATGAAAAATTAATATTAGTGATTAAAATTTATAAAATAGAAAAATTGATTAAAATAAAATAATATACCTTGAAAGGTTGCGCAGATAGGGCAGGGTAAGCAGATGGGGCAGGGTAGTCCGGGTGAGTAGGCTAATAATGCTGAAAAATAAAAAACTTATATTAGTGTTTATGATTTATAAAATAGAAAAATTGATGAAAAATAAATAATATACCTCGGAAGGCTGTGTAGATGGGGCACGGTAAGCAGATGAGGCAAGGTAGTCCGGGTGAGTAGAATGGGAAGGATGAAAAATGAAAAAAATATATTAGTGATTATAATTTATAAAATAGAAAAATTGACGACAAATAAATAATATACCTGGGAAGGCTGCACAGACTGTGATTATCTTGACAAGTGTTCTAATAAATCCTTCTAGACTACTGCTTGAATTTTATCACCCATAGACTGTTTCATATCTTTCAACTATTCTTTTAAGGATTCTATTTCTGGGTCTTTTGATTGCTTACTCTTACCAAAAACCTTCTGAATACTAACACCTACCTGATATCCTCTAACACGACTAGGGTGTTCTGCCTTTCCCAAAGCATAGGCTAGGATGTCCATCCTACCCTCAGGGATAAAAGAGCCCTGTGTATCTTTCTCCTGAAGTTTATCCTGAAATGAAAAATAAAAAGGTTATATTAGTGTTTATAAATTATAAAATAGAAAAATTGTTAACAAATAAATAATATTTACTAAAAAATTTATCATCCACTTGATGAGATTCCTCTGTAATATATTGTTCATTTTTTCTTATTCTTTCTAATTTCCATTTCTCATGGCGAGTGGGAGGAGATGGGGGACCAAACTGGACCTCTTCTGAACCAATACTTGATCGAGATCTTAATGCTTCAAATTTTTCTTCAATCATTTTCTTCTCCAAATACGAATACCCTCCACGTGATAAAGTATGAGGGTATACGTTTTTCAAATGGATATCCTGATGAGATCCCTTGGAGGCCTGTTATATAAAAATAAACTACTAAGTAATAAGAAAAATATAGCATAAATTTTAAAATATAAAAAAATTACCATACCTGAAATTTCTCTTCCTGACGACTGTCAACAAATCGCTTCCATGTTTCTTCATCTATATATGGATACTTAAGACATTGGATTTCAAACCTTCTCTTTCCAAAAACATAATTTTTTGTCAGTTTGTTTTTAAAATCTCTCCATCGAGCTGCCGCTAAAGAGAGATGTCTTTTCTTAATTTCTTTGGTTTCCTCAAAATTGAATGTCATCTGTAATTGAATAAATTAAATATGTCATTTAAAATATATAATATTCAAAAAATGAGATAAAAGAAATAAAGTAATATATTTTACCGTCACAGCCTCCCAAAGCTGTTGCTTCGACGTCCTGTCCACTGACTTCTAATCAGGATATAAAATACTAATCCTACAACGGCTCTGTATCTCTATATAACTGAAAAACTGAACTGCATTTGGGCCAACTGCATTATTATCATCATCAAAATTGATGTGTACTTTGTTATCATCACGAATAAGTGATAGTTTTGGTAAACGTGTAATACCACGTTTACCAACTTGAGAACTTGATTTTTGAGTAGTAACTGGAGAAGTCTCCTCCGCCGAGAACGCATCAGTAGTCCTGTAAAAAAAATTTAAATTAACAGTTTTATTTCATTAAATAATTATATTACTGAATATTTAATAATATTTCAAAATAGATATACCTAGGTAACTGCTCCTCTCTATCTGTATCTGACATTACTACTAGAAACTGTAATAAAATTTTTTGTACCTTCATATCATTAGAAAACTGAATAATTAGAAACAAGGAAGACAAAAATAAATATGTAAAAATAGAGGCATGCATTTGTAAGTTTTAAAAATAGACACAAAATATAAATATTTACCAGAAAAATTAGGAGACTAATTTAGTGTTTTCCCACATGCCTTCATCATGATCGGTACGTACTGCATGCACTATGTCTATCTTATACTCATTGTAATCATCTGGAAATTTCGTAATAGATGAATAAGTCTCATGTAAATCACTAGCATCATTAGAATCATACTCATAACCCAAATGGTATCTTTTCCCTTGCAAAACAACTGACCACTAATCATTCAACAGATCAATGACATAAAATACTTGTTTTGCATGTGTCACCATGATAAATGGTTCCTCATTGTGATTAAATCTTTTCAAATCAACCAGTTTAAACCCATATTCATCATGTTTTACACCGCTATTAATATCAACTCAATTACACTTAAAAACAGTGACTATAAATTTAATATAATCAATTTCCCATATGTCTTCAATAACTCCAAAATATGACGTTGATGCAGAAATTGGGTTTTTATCTTTGGCACTCGAAAAATGCACTGCTTCAGCGAATACCATCACACCACTATTCTGAATGGTACTCTTGTCATCCAATTTTTTTGTGTAAAATGTGTAGCCATTGATATCAAAACCAAACCATGTGATCACATTAATAGATGGTCCCCCTGCTAACCACTTCAATGTTTCTGATACAGATATATCTGGGGTGACTTTCTCTTTAAATCGTGAAACAAATGTATTCTTATGCTCAATAATAAACCACTTTTCATTTCTTTTCGGATATTGTAACTTTAATTCAGCAATATGTGAGGATATATATGGTTGAACCTCGTCGTTTTTGTTCAAAATGTATAAATGTGCTTGCATCACTTCATCACGTGGAATGAACTTTACCTTTAATCCTCGAACCCCTCTACCTTCTCTATCAACTGTCATATGTCGAGATACAGGGAGACCAATATGCTCCACCTCATTCAAATAATCAGTACAGAACTCAATCACCTCTTCTGATACATATTTTTTAACAATAGAGGCCTCTGGTTGATAAGGATTTTTAACATATCCTTTCAAAATTTTCATATATCTTTCAAAAGGATACATCCATCTTAAATAAACAGGCCCACATATTCTTATCTCACGCACCAAATGAATCAATAGATGAACCATTATATCAAAAAATGTGGGTTGGAAATACATTTCTAGTTGACAAAGAATAAGAGTTTCTTCATTCTCTAACACATCTAACAAATTTGGATCAACGACTTTGCTACAAATGGATTTAAAGAAATCACATAACCTGATGATTGTCTTTCTGATAGCTTTCGGTAATATACCACACACTACTACTGGTAGAATTTATTGCATCAACACATGGAAATCATGAGATTTCATACCTATTAATTTACGATCCCTCAATGACACAAAATTATTCACATTTGAAGAAAAACCGCTGGGTACTTTAATACCATGAAGAAACTGACAAAAATTCATCTTTTCAATCTTTCTTAATATGTGACAAGCCGGAGGTAAATATGTTTTGTTTCCTTTCACAGCGGGAGCTAACTCCAAATGTATTCTCATTAATATCAAGTCCAATCTAGTATGTAATCCATCTTTTGTCTTTCCTTTTATTTCTAACAAAGTTACAATCAAACTATCACATATTTTTTTCTCAACATGCATAACATCAATGTTATGTTTTATCTCTAAAAATCTTCAATAAGGTAGTTCGAAAAAAATAGACTGCTTCTTCCAGATATGTTTTTGTAAACCAGAACTTTTTCTATTTCCAAATGTCGAATCAATATCTTTCACTCTGTCATAATATTCTTCAAATGACAATGGTCGAGGGGGGAGGTTGTATTCCTGTAAACCGTTAAATTCTTTTTTCAATATATGATAAGGATGATCAATTCGCAAAAATCATCGATGTCCCGTGAACATTGTCTTTATTCCATTCTGAAATTGATAATATGAAGTTTGTTCTTCACAAATTGGACATGCTTTATGTCCCTTAACACTATATCCAGATAAGTTTCCATATGCAGGAAATTCGTTTATAGTGAACATTATCATAGCACGCAAAAGAAAATACTCTTTCTTGTATGCATCGAAAACTTTAACACCTTCCTCCCTTAGTAGTTTCAAATCATCAATAAAGGGTGTAATATACACATCAATATCAGTTCCAGGTTGTTTTGGTCCAAAAATCCTCAAGCTCATCATAACATATTTTTTATTCATACATAAATGTGGGGAAAAGTTGTAAAGTACCTGAAAAATAGGCGATGAACTATTTTGGCTACTGAGGCTCCGATATGGATTCATTCCATCGGTACACAATCCCATTCTGAGATTTCTAACTTCACTTACAAAATCATGAAATTTTTTATCAAAACTCTTCCACTGTGGTGAATCGGCAGGGTGACGTAAGTTACCATCAGAGATGCGCTCATTTGAATTCCATCTTAACCTTTTTACATCAATTAAATTTGCAAATAGACACTTCAAACGAGGAATTATTGGAAGGTACCAAATTTCTTTAGCTGGAGTTTTGATTCTGGTACCTAAAAATAAATCAGAATTGAATTATCAAAATTGTATGAAAAAATATTGGATGATATAATTAGAAAGTAAAAAATTGATTTTTCATAACGTTACATGAAATCACCTGAGAATGACTCTGAGTTGACTTTCTCATCCATCTTATAGCGCGATGTCCCACATGTAGGACAACTTGATAAATGTTCATTTTCTTTCCTATATAGTACACAATCATTGGGGCAAGCATGTATCTTTTTATACCCCAATTCCATTGGGCATAATATTTTCTTCACCTCATAATTGGAATCTGGAAGCTCATTGCCTTCTGGAAGTAGCTCTTTTAAAATCTCAATTAAACTGGAGAAACTTTTATCACTCCACCCATTTTTTTCTTTTAAGATAACTAATCTCAAAACTGCTGATAACACTGTATATTTACGGCAACCTGGGAATAATGGTTTCTCAGAATCTCCATACAATCGTTCAACAGTTGGTGTTTTTTAGATGGTTTCAACACCTAAATCATGAATTAATTCTTCAATACGATCCTCTGACTCATTATGAATATCGTCATCAACATTGGATGTTGAATTTTCAGTTCTTTCACCATGCAAGATCCAATGTGTATAATTAAGGCTAAAACCATAACAAATGAGATGATCCTTGATTTATCTGGAGTTTAACTTTCTCAAATTTACACACTTCACACATGGACAGAAAATCAAATCAATATTTTGAAGATGTCGTTTAGCAAATTCCAAAAAATTATCAACTCCTTTTTCATATTCACTAGTGGTTCTTTGTAAATAAATCCAATTACGATCCATTAATACCTGATATCACAATATAATTGATGAATATATTAAAACATATAAACATTTAAATATCTATCAGATAAATTGTAAATAAAAACATATTTAATAAAAACTATTGATAATCAGATAAAAGACATCAGATATGAAACACGTTTACAAATAGAGTAAACAATTTATTTTCATATTATATACATGTTTGTTATATTGATATTATAATTTAATTATAATATCATTCTTTTAAAATTAATTAGTTCATTTTATATAGTTGAAATATTTTGATGTTTCATGTGTCAAAAATATTGAAGAGTACATTAATTTAAAGGATGCAATAAGTGAAATGTTGGAGTACATGGAAATATGTATAAATTATTGATGATTTTTTGGTATGATCTATACTTATGTACTAACAAATACATGTATCGAGATTAATATGATGGTGAATATAGTAGAAGTTCTAGATAGAGGATGAACCCATTATAGGGTTTAGTGATGTAGATGATGTTATTCGAGAGGATGGATGGACATTGCAGAAAAATGAGAATGAGAATTTGGGAGGTAGATCAGAAGGGAACACGGTAATTAAGTCAATTATGGAAATGAAGGTGGCAATGGGAATGAAGGCGGAAACATGAATGTTGAGTTAAAGGTTGGTAGGGGGAAGGTAGAGTCCTAGTGGGAGGTGGGTATGTAGTGGAGAGGCTCGGAAAGGGATTGGGAGGGAGAGGTGGAGCGGTGGTGAGGTGGAGAGTATGGATAGGTGGAGAGGTGGGATTAGGGAGGAGGGTCGGGATGGGGCAATTTTTCTGGGAGAGAATGATCAACAAGGATACTAGCTATAGCCAATCGAGCTACCATAGAGGCAACCATGTAGCGGAGAATCAATATAGTGGTTACACTATTATAGAGAATGAACATCCTATAGAATACATAATAGATTCTACTAAATCCATTGAAATAGATCTTAAAATAATTAAAAATTTACTCTTGTTATCATTTTCATATTTAATTATATGATTAATTAAATATCAATTTTAATGTGCTAGATATGTAGTCAAAGGAATCGATGTTTCTTTAATTTGAGTCTTTATAATGTCAACAATGTTGGAAGACAAAACACCATTATATAAACAATACATTCATACAATGTATAGAAAAAATTAACAAACAAAGAATTAATAAATGTTGGTGTGAAATGCAAGACACAGACATGGGTAGTTAATTATTAATAAATCTCAATTATTTATTAAAAGTAAAAAATATAATTGGTTGTTTTAAAATGTAAAATATCAATCAAAATGGGTGTAATGTAATTTTATAACTTCAATCACATTTAATTCAAAGTCACTGATGAAATAAAATATTCACATGTTAATCCCAGATAACACAGCATGACCTAAATGATAAATATAGATACAAAAAAACAAGACAAACTACAACCAAACCACACTAAGTTCATCAATAAATAACACAATAAAATTATTTTTTTGAAGAATAATTAATTAAAATGGAAATGGAATTAAAAATATAGTACTTCATAATGTAATGAAACATCATTTTAAACTGAAATAATGATAAACAAACAAAAAATTTGAAGTTCAACCCGAATGGAGATGTTAAATCCAAACTGCCCTCTGTATAATGACTTCAAAAAACAAACACTATAAAATATATACCAACAATGATAATACAAACCAAAAATAATGATAAAAAACAACTAAAATCGAACCAATAATGAAAATTGTGCAAAATAGGGTTCTTTAAGAAGAAATAAACAATGAGAGATGAAACAAGAGATAAAAAGGAAGAACGCATACCCAAAATCGTGAAAACGGCACAAAACCTTCAACAATGGTCGTCCAAGATCGCAAATCAGGTTCGAAGGTCGTTGGGAGTCCAAAGTGCCGCAGCGGAACTCGATTTCGACGATCGAACAAAATGAGGGTTTTGGTCCCTGAATAATTTTAAATGACTTTTCACATCGGTTTTAGAGAAAACCGACGCCGAATATTTTTTTTAGTTTCGGCGTCGGTTTTCAAAAAAACCGATGCAAATTTTTTATTTTTTTTATTTTGGGCGTCAGTTTTCCTTAAAATCGACGTTGAAAAAAAATTTAAATTATTTTCCGCATCGGTTTTCCTCAAAACCGACACCGAAAAAAAAATTAATTATTTTCCGCATCGGTTTTCCTCAAAACCGACGCAGAAAATTTGTTTATTATTATTATCGGCGTTGGTTTTCTTCAAAACTGACACCAAAACATTTTTAAAAAAAATTTATGCGTCAGTTTCGTGAAAACCAACGTGAAATATCATCAGATAATTGTTTTTTGGAGTCAGTTTTTTGTAAAACTGACGCCATAAATTTCTCGCACATACTATTCGTGTCGGTTTTTAAAAAACCGACGTTATTACGATGACGTTAAAACCCGTATTTCCACTAGTGATAAATGCATATTTCATTAAAAAATTTGTTTCTCATCAACATCATATGTACTAACACCATTACTCCATAATAAATTTAACTCATAAATAAATATATTTAAATAAACATTGATATTATTTTTTAGATGTCCTATAACTAATAAGGTCAAGAAGATATATGGATCATTCATCAACATCCAAGGGGGTAAATTGTATGGAGTTTTGAAGAGTATACAACAATAATATTTACTACTATAAAAACCAAATGAATAGAAACCATCAGTAGAAAGACCCAATCTCACATTTCAGTATTTTGAAGAAAAATAAAAATGTACTTAGTCAAAATGTTTCCATGAATCACCATCATAGGGATAATTTAATCTTTTAATGGCTGAAATACTAGTTTTATTTCATGACATCAATGATGATGTGTTCTGAGACATAAATAAATACTTCAATCTAGGAGTAAGTAAGAAATACCAAAATTGTTTTACAGGAATCAGTCCAGACTTCCCTAGTTGGGCCTCTTTTTACCTCAATTGTCCACATGTAGCACAACTAACCAATTACTCATTTTCACCATAATATAAGATTCAATCATTTTAACATGCATGAATATTTTGATAACCAATACCAAGATTACAAATCATCCTCTTACTCTCATGGAAATTTGTAGACAAAACATTTCCTTCAAGTAAAAGTGATTTAACCAAAAAATAATATCTTATCAAAACTGCTATTTGACATTATATTATCTGATTTAATAGATATAAATTTTACAACCACTTCAAATTTACTTTTCTTGTAACCAAGATATAAGGCATCCTCAGCAGACTTCAACAACTAACAAAATTGAGATGGTTCCAACTCAGGAGTTAAATCAATATCATCCTATATTTTAGTTTTTTGAAAAGAAAGACCTACCAGATCATGTACTAAATTTTGAAACCATGATGGATTTGGAACTAAATTATTAGTATCTTCTTCAGAACTATGTTCACCATGTTGATACCAAAAAACATAATCTATTCGAAAACCAAAACACAATATATGACCCCCATTATTTTCAAATGTTTCAAACCTCCTCAGATCACATTTCTTACATGGAAACTTAATTGTCCCTTCTAAAACAAATTTTGGTTTTGATGATGTAAATGATAAAAAAGCTTCAACACCTTCAATATATATAGGATTTATACTAAAACTATTTGGATTCATGTGATGATTTATCTAATCACGATCATGTAGTAAATATTTTTATTGATTTCCTTATTCTATATTTCTCTAAAAAATATAAAATAAATAAATGTTTTATGAATAATTTGATAGAAGAAAAATATGAACCAAAAAAGAGTAAAAAATTAAAAAATATATATATAATTTAATTGTAAATTTTGTCAATATTATCTATTTACCAATGATTATTACTAATTTCCACTAATTATTACTAATGTTTGACATCTTATAAAAATTTATTACTAATTAATACTATTTATTACTAATTTCCCCTAATTATTATTAATTAACACAAATTATTACTAATTAATGCTCATTTTTACTTAATTATAGTGATTTATTGGTAATTTTTACTAATTAATGATACTTTATGATAAATGTTATTAATTATAATAACTTACTATTAGTTTTTACTAATCTCTATCCACTGTTGATGCTTTCATCAATGTTTCACATCTTTCATATCCCGATATTACTAATTGTTACTAATTATTACTAATTACCACTAATTATTACTAATTACCACTAATTACCCCTATTTTTTACTAATTATTACTAATTAAAACTATTTTTTACTAATTATTACTAATTAACATTATTTTTTATAATTTATTTGAAATTATAGCCATTTTTTACTAATTTATTACTAATTACTGCTAATTTAAACTAATTTTTACTAAGTATCACTAATTTTTACTAATTGCCACAAATTTTTACTAATTATTACTATTTACAAATAATTTATACTAATTACCACTAATTTTTACTACTTACCACTAATTATTACTAAATTTAACTAATTTTTACTAATTGTTACAAATCTTACCAATTATTACTAATTACCACTAATTAATAATAATTACCACTAATTATTACTAATTATTAATAATTATTTCCAATTACCACTAATTAACACTAATTATTACTATTTTTTACTAATTTCCACTAATTATCATGAATTATTACTAATTATCACGAATTATTACTAGTTACCATTAATTATTACTATTACCACTAATTATTACTAATTACCACTAATTATTCCTAATTACCACTAATTTTTATTAATTATGACTAATTATTACTAATTATCATGAATTATTACTAATTTCCACTAATTAATACTAATTACCACTAATTATTACTAATTATCACTAATTATTACTAATTAAAACTAATTTTTACTAATTTTTAATAATTATTACTAATTACCACTAATTAGGACTAATTATTACTAATTACCACTAATTATTATTAATTACCACTAAATTTTTACTAATTATTACTAATTACCACTAATTACCACCAATTATTACTAATTTTTGCTAATTTTTAGTAATTATTAATAATTAAAACTAATTAATACTAATTACCACAAATTTTTACTAATTTTTACTAATTATTATTATTATTTACTAATTATTACTAATTACCACTAATTACCACTAATTACTGCTAATTACCACTAATTGTTACTAATTATTAATAATTAGTACTAATTACCACTAATTAACACTAATTATTACAAATTTTTAGTAATTAGCACTAATTTTTATTAATTATTACTAATTATCATGAATTATTGCTAATTATCGTGAATTGTTAATAATTATAATGAATTGTCACTAATTATTACTAATTAGCACTAATCATTACTAACTACCACTAATTATTACTAATTTACACTAATGTTTACTAATTATTTATAATTTTTACTAATTATTACTAATTATTACTACTTTTTACTAATTACCACTAATTATGTAACACCCCAAGCTTTCACGATACGCTTCTCTTTCAATAATGCAATAGCTTGCATTGTACGCAACTTTGAGATTCTAACACACCACAACCAATCAAACTAGCTGTTATGAATAGTAATACCTACTTTTTGAAATTTTATAAATTTTATCTTTCAAAATTGACTTCGTTTTTGGATTCGGAATATTGAATTTAGCCTAAGGTGAAATTTTGGAACTTTTCGGATAACTTTTATATTTTGATGAATAGTGAAAATTACTAAATTTTAATTAAAAACAACTTTTTTAATCAAAATAATTAATAGTGATTAATTATACTATTGAGTGGTTTTAAAGTATAATTAGAATATAATTTTACCATTTTATCCAATGGTGGTCATTAAAATTAATTTCACTTTGAAATTGGACATAAACAATTGTCAATCTTTTGATATATATTGTTTCTTAAAAACACGTTATTTGTTGTGACAGTGGGAATTAATTATTAAATTAATTAATGCAACTTATATGTATGGAATTTTTTAAAATAAAAATCATTTTTTAATTCGGAATATCAATTATAGCTAAGGGTGAATTTTTGGTGTTTTTCTGAAAAACTTCAATTTTTGATGAATAGTGAAACCACTAAGTGGTAGTTAAAAAACTAATTTTTTGTTTAAATAAAACTTTACCGCTTCTGTGAATTGAATTTCAAAAATCCGACATACATCATTGTCATTATGAAGTAAAATGTGGTTCAATGGGATTAAAATATTTTTTTGTGAATAGTAACTTTTAAGTTTTATTAATCGCGATTAAAGGTAATTAGTGAAATTTAAGATAAATATAATATTATAATAATATGAAATTACCTTTACACATGTCCTACACTTATTGTATGAGTCATGTCCGACCAAAACAATCCATGGGTCAACTTGGGGACCCCATGGAGCCACTTGGGTAAAAAAATGACATTAATAACTTTTTATTTAAAGTAAAAATAAAATTGTCACAAACATGTGTTGTTTTACTAAAATAATTATTACATGGAGTTATATAAGTTAACTTTTTTACTATAAATATTCATTGGAAATCTAAAAATATTTCCTACATCATGGTAATTTTTTTATAATTTTTAGACATTAAATAAATTAAATTCTTTATGACACAATGATGATGCAGCGATTACCTCATTAATTAACTATTTAAATAAAATAAAAAGATAATGTAAAATCTAAGACTTACACTTATCAAAAACATATTGGATGAGTAGATTTAGAACCCTTATCACCTTATACTCGAAATATATCATTTTGGGACCTTTAAAATCCGAAAAGCATTTCATAATAATGTAACATTTCATGACTTTCAAAAAGTGCCCCTCCTCTCCTGTTATAAAAGGCCCCCACCACTACCACCTTATTCACACCATCAAATCCATTTGGATCGGACAAACTCTACCCAAATACTCTCTCAACTTCCATCTCTTACTCCTACAAGCCTCACTTTGGGTAGAATTCTTCCCAAGGAAGCATTTGGCTCAAATCAAAAAGAGTTACCCGATTTTAAGGTAATGTCTTCTCTTATGTTATTTTGTTTTGTTTTTCTTCTCCAACCCCTTAAACTCTTCTTATTCCTTTATTTTGTAACAACACAATTATTTTCAATATACTGGGATTTTTTTATGAGAAGGATTTGATTTACACTTACACACACCTTCGTCTAATGGTTAAAGAACATATTGTTTCTGTGGTTGGTGAATTTTTGCCTCACGAAATGATGATTGTTCAATATTCTTTTAACACCTCTCATGGTGGTCATTAAGATGTCACTATATTTATATATGATATATATTATGTTTATGTTTTCCTTATGCTTCTGTATTTCTCATTTATGGCATACCTTTATGATTTCCATTATGGGTAAACGCGATAATTTCATTTTTGGAAGTGCGGACTACCTCCCCCTCAAAGTGATTTCAATCGTTAATGCCATATGTGGGATATATAAAGGATGGATTAAATTATATTATATATGATATTATACTGGAATTATAATATAACTTTATATCATTATGATTTCATTCCATTAAATACGAAATAGAAGTGAAAGTAGCATTCATGCGTACGTATGACTTACCGTCTCCATGAATGGTGCATTTCATTTCTTACCTCTAAATGTTACGTAATATTATGAATGAATGTATATACTGAATATATATGATATATATTATATCTACATCATGAATATAATTCTGGAGATAATGTATATTCTACCACATAAACAACTTGTAATTATAAGAATTTTATTTTTGACTCAAGTACCAAAGATCGACAAAATGACCGTTATTAACTTAAATAATTACATAATGTTCATAACATAGTAATAAGTGATATAAAAGGAATAATTAACTTGAAAAAGGTTCTTAATCAATTATAAATTAACTCTAGTTTATTATTCAGGAGGTTAAAGAACGATCGAGTCAATTCAGACACGAGGTAAGGGAACTTCTTAACCCAATTTCTGTTCTTTGGGTTAATATCCTACTTTCAAATTATGTCATGATATTATTATGTAATATCTTGTATTTGTACTTTCATTATGTTTACTTATAGTTAATATACATAATAGATCTATTTTATTTAAAAATAATGATCTTTGTAAGGGAACTTCTTAACCCAATTTCTGTTCTTTGGGTTAATCTTCTACTTTAAAATTATGTCATGATATTATTATGTCCTATCTTGTATTTGTACTTTCATTATGTGTACTTATAGTTAATACGCATAATATATCTATTTTATTTAAAAATAATGATATTTGTAAGGGAACTTCTTAACCCAATTTCTATTCTTTGGGTTAATCTCCTACTTTCAAATTATGTCATGATATTATTATGTCCTATCTTGTATTTGTACTTTCTTTAGGTGTACTTATAGTGAATACACATAATAGATTTATTTTATTTTAAAAAAATGATCTTTGTAAGGGACTTCATCTCAATCTCCTTTTATTTAGGCATATTTTGTTTTATACACAACTTTCTTTTATACGTTGTATAAACCCCTTTGACTTTTATGTTTATTCAAAAGGAATCTTTTTATACGAAGCATTTTACTAAACGAAAAAAAGGAATGTTTTTTTGTCGTACGTATGCGGCGACAACGACTTCTCCGCCACCGTGACAATTATTTGAGTTTTGGCTTCCTCTACAAGCCATAATTTTTTTAAATGATAAATAAATAAAAAGTTTTAATTTTCTTTTATTTTGGTATTGAAAATGGTTTTGAAAGTGTTTTTTTTATTATATCAATGTATTGTATTGATATCTTGTGATTGAAATGTGGAAATGTTATGTTTTCTTTATGCATATTTTATGTGATATAATTATGTTATGGTTTATGATATGTTTAAACTTTTTCATATGAGGAATGCATTGGACTTAATAAGTGACGGGTGGAGCCCACTATAGCTCCTTGATGCATCGGCAGGTCTCATGAGACAAACTAGTGTCTTGACACGAGGCCTTGACAAAATCTTATTTGTAGTATTGGCACGAGGCCTTGGCTACATGGTTATGATAGTCTGGCATTATGCATTCCATCATTATAAAATTGTTTATTGATATTGCATGTGATTATTCGACTAGTAGAATAAACATGTGAATAAGTAAATGGCATTATTTAATTTTAATTTTTTTATATTACACTGTAGTTCAAGTTTAAAAGGCTTTTGTTTTAGTTATACATTGTCTTAAATGTTTATGTTTATTTATGAAAGCTTCCGCTATATTATTATCCTTACTGAGAATCTGATCTCACCCCTTTCAATGTTTTAATATTTTCCAGGATGTGAAAAGTATTTTATAAATGACCTGCAGGGATAGTCAGAAGGGGATATGAGTGTGGACTATAGAGACCATGTTATTGTAGTTTTTCACTTTATGATGTAATGTAACTTTTATGAATGTATCTAGTGTTTCCAAGGCTACTAAACTAATCGATCTTTCGAAACTTGATCTTTTGTGATCATTCCAATGTTATGTAATAATGCACCGACTCTAGGTAACTGGGGTCGGGGCGTTACAAATTACCACTAATTACCACTAATTTACACTAATTAATACTAATTACCACTAATTATTACTAATTTCAACTAATTACCACTAATTGTTTCTGTTTTTTGCTAATTATTATTAATTTTTACTAATTTTTACTAATTACCACTAATTATTACTAATTACCACTAATTATTACTAGTTACCACTAATTAATACTAATTACAACAAATGTTTACTAACTACCACTAATTTTTAGTAATTACCACTAATTTTTACTAATTATTACTAATTTTTATTAATTTTTACTACTTTTTTATAATTACCACTAATTATTACTAATTATAACCATTTTTTACTAATTATTACTAATTTTAACTAATTTTTACTAATTTTTACTAATTTTTACAAATTATTACTAATTACCACTAATTATTACTAATTTTTACTAATTTTTACTAATGTTTACAAATTTTTACCAATTATTACAAATTTTACTAATTATTAATAATTATTACTAATTATCACTAATTACCACTTATTATTACTAATTATTACTAATTACCACCAATTATGACTAATTTCTGCCAATTATTACTAATTATCACTAATTATTACAAATTTTTACTAATTACCAATAATTTTTACTAATTTCCACTAATTTTTATTAATTATAACAAATTATCACGAACTATTACTAATTAATACTAATTGTACTAATTTAATTTTTTAAAATTACTAATTTTTTATAAATTTATTATAATTTCTAATATTTTATAACAATTAATTGCTAATTTTTACTAAGTTATTACTAATGACCGTTAATTAGTACTAATTATTGCTAAGTATTACTAATTATAGCTAATTATTACTAAGTACTGGTAATTAAAACAAATTATTACAAATTAAAACTATTTAATTTTAATTAAAAATATTACTGCAAATAAAAACTAAATATTTCTAAAAATAATTAATAAAAAATCAAACTAATTAATTTTAATTAAATCTAATTACTGCTAATTAAAAATAATTTTTACTAATATTAAATAAAATAAATTAAATAAAAAATAAAAACAAATAAATACCTTGAAACTGAATCTCTTAGTGGATGCAAAGCTTGAAAGTTGAGCCTCTGTAAAGTTTAAAACTCAAAAAAGTTTAAACTAAAAAATATGAGATCAGAGTAGTTCAGAGAAGTTTAGAGAATATGGGAATGAAAAAAATTGGGGTGTATATATAGGTTAGATCAGTTACGATGGGACTATTAGTGATGGGATTCCCATTACAAATAGTTTTGTGATTATTAATTGTGGTTGCAGTAAAAAATAATATTTACAACAAGACTCGTTGCAAATATTATCCTGTCGACACTACATTTTTTATTGGTGTTAATCCCCATCGCAAATGCTCATCCCATGCTTTGACGAACATAGCGCGCCAAAGGTATTTGTGCTGGGAATAACTTCCAATAGAAAATACATTTTTTTTTATCGACTATTGTGATGGGATACAACTCCCATCGTAAATAATCTATTTCGATGGACTATTTGTGATGGGTCCTCTAACTGTTGCAAAGAGCCCATCGCAAAAAAGCTTAAATTCCCGTAGTGTGAGTTTAATCATGATAGTGGTGGAATGATAAGGTTTGGGAATAGAGCGTGTGTCCCATCAATACAAAAATTGAAGAAAGTGTTATTGGATGAATCCCATAGCTCATCATTCTCTATTCATTATAAGAGTATTATGATGTATAGTGATCTTAAAGAGAATTTCTAGTGAGACAACATGAAGAGAGATATTACAGAGTATGTAAATTGGTTCTTGGTATGCCAAAAAATTAAGGATGAGAGACTAAAGACTAATGGTAATTACAACCATTACCCATACTTGAGTAGAAATGGGAAAACATATCTATGGATTTCATCATGGGACTCATAGGATATGCAGTTTTCAATGTGTTCACAAACATAGCATAGAGAAAAAATTCCCCTAATTATCTTACACTATTAATTGTATTTTTATATTCTTACTTATATGAGCTAAATCAGTGTGTGTTCCTCTTCGCTTTTTCTTTGCAATGATGGATAAGATGAGACATATTCATTTCAATTGATAATGCTTTGGGGGATGAAAAAAAGGATCTGATACCATACTATCTCTCAAGCTACATCACTTCTATAAAGTGGGTAGATTCCATTTTAATGTTACTATATATTATATATACATGTGTTAGGACAAAGGGTTTTATTTTTGAGTTGATGTATTTGTAATGTGTAATGAGGTATTTTTCATGGGCATTACTGGATAATTGTGAGTGACCTACTATATACACCTCCAGGTTTGGTCTATATTTTGTGGGTTGATACAGATTCATGAGATTATGCTAAAAACTTTCACGTGACTGTACTTTTTTCCTTCATTGTCAATTATTGAAAAATCATAAGTATCTTGATTCTATATTTTCCTGTTGTTGTATTTTTTCCCTTAATATGGTTTGTTTCTACTACATATGTGTTTCCATATTTATATGTGTTGTAATAGTTCATGCTCATAGTATATGCAATCTTCATTGTATTTTCAAGCATAGCATAGAGCCAAAATTTCCCTAATTACCTTACACTGTTAATTGTATTTTTAAATTCTTACTTATATGCACTACTGGAAATTGGATCTTTCCCAACACTTCTATACCAATGGTTTGTAAAAACCGTTGGTATAGGCACCCTTTCCCAACGGTTCTCCCAAACCGTTGGGAAAGAGAGCTCAAAACACCCCTTTCCCAACAGTTTGGGAGAACCGTTGGGAAAGGGGTGGGTCTTTCCCAACGGTTCCCCCAAACCATTGGGAAAGGGAGCTCAAAAAACCCCTTTCCCAACGGTTTGGGAGAAACGTTGGGAAAGGGGGGTGTCTTTCCCAACAGTTCCCCCAAACCGTTGGGAAAGGGAGCTCAAAACACCCCTTTCCCAACGGTTTGGGAGAACTGTTGGGAAAGGGGTGGGTCTTTCCCAACGGTTCCCCCAAACCGTTGGGAAAGGGAGCTCAAAACACCCCTTTCCCAACGGTTTGGGAGAACCGTTGGGAAAGACCCACCCCTTTCCCAACGGTTCTCCCAAACCGTTGGGAAAGGGTGCCCCAAAATCCAGCATACACCCCGAAAAAAATATGCACCTATCCCAACGGTTTTGCGAACCGTTGGGATAGGTTCTTCGATTTTTTTTCCAGGTCTACTGCCCGAGAACATTATATAAATCTAAATTTTAAAGAATTATTATAATAAATATATATATTTATGAAATTATGTTTAAAAAAGTCATATTAGGTTAGTGGTTAAGTCGTTCCATTATAAACGAGGGGTTCAGGGATCAAATCACACCGAATGTATTTTTTTTGAAATACATATACCAACGGTTTTATAACCGTTGGAATAGATTTTCATATTAGCTATGCCAACGGTTTTCAAAACTGTTGGGATAGGTCTATACCAACAGTTTTCCCAAAACCGTTGGTATAGACCTATCCCAACGGCTTACTTCGCCACGGTTCTCTAAACCGTTGGTATAGGCTATACCAACGGTTTGGAGGCCTATACCAACGGTTCCAAACCATTGGTATAGGTTAGTTTTCTAGTAGTGATGGCCTAAATCATTATGTGTGCCTCTTCCATTTTTCTTTTCAGTGATGTATAAGATGAAGCATATTCATTTCAATTGAGAATACTTTGGGGGATGGAAAAAAGGATCTGATACCATATTGTGTCTCTCAAGCTACATGACTTCAATGAAGTGGGTAGTCTCTATTTTAACATTATTTTATATTATACATACATGTGTTAGGCCCAACGGTTTTATTTTTGAGTTGATGCAGATGTAATGTGAAATGAGGTATTTTGCATGGGCACCATTGGATAATTGTGAGTGACTAGCTATATAAACCTCCCGGTTTGGTGTATATTTTTTGGGGTGATACAGATTCATGATATTATGTTAAAAACTTTCATGTGGCTATACTGTTTCCCTTTATTGTCACTTATTGAAAAATCATAGGTACCTTGATTCTATATTTTCATGTTTTTGTATTGTTTCCCTTAACTGTATTTTTATATTCTAACAAAATTCCATCTATATTAACTAAATGAAGTGTTTTTTAAAATCTTTAACTAAATTTTTTCCCAGTACTTATGATTGCTTTTCATTGAAACAAGAGTTATGGATTAGTGTTCTTTAGTCACAATTCATGTGAATCACTTCAGGAAACAAAATACATTTTTAATGTTGATAAAACTATTTTTCTTCATGTTTATTAATTTTTATTATGTGTTATGTATAGATAATACATAGATGACGATGGTTTTAGTAGAAAAAATGGATCCCAGAACTGCTATTTGAAGATGGGTGACGACAGCTGCAGTTGTGAAATTTATACGTTTGCAGAGAAAGAAATGGGAGAATGAGATCATATATCTGTCGGACTATTATTAACAATGGTGATGGGTTTAGTGGTGTACTTCAAAAAATTACTTTCTTCTTTAGGTTGAGTTGGGAATGGATGAAACAAACTAAAATGAGAGTGATTATTTATTCTTATCAATGAAATGTTATTTTCAATTCATATAATTCAAAATCATGACTTATTACAACAACACTTTTTACTTGACTGACTATAAAACTTTAACTTTTTATTAGATATCATTACTATATATTCAACTATTAAATTATTCTTGTGTCTGCAGAATGCTTCTGCGGGGCGATTTTGAAGCTCATGACTTATTGTAACAATAGTTGGAGATTGGATGACTGTAAAAATTCTACTTGCTAAAATAAATTCATATCTAAACATTATAAATTATCCACTATTTGTTGACTAAGTTTTTTTCATTATTTATACAATTAATCCTCAATACATTCTCATATTTAGTATTAGAATCACTCTTTTTAAGTAATTTCTCTTTCACTTTGTCTTTCATTGTACTCAATATTAATTTCCTAAATGAATTTGATATTGAAATGAAGTCTCTATCCTCAACAATTATAAATTCCTTTCAAATTAACCTATATTATTTGAATTATTTGAATTATGTCTCCATATTTTATTCACATATATTTCAATATTATGCACCACTTCTTTGTGATTAAAATAGATTCAAGATTACTGTTTCTTCTAAAATTTTACAAACAGTGTTGTCTTATTAAAAAATAGTCATCAATCCATATCACTGCATGTACGCACAGGTGAGTACTAGTTATTACTAATTATCACTAATAATTACTATTTACCACTAATATTTACTAATTTTTACAAATGTTTACTAATTATTACTACTTTTTACTAATTACCACTAATTACCACTAATTACCACTAATTACCACTAATTACCACTAATTACCGCAAATTATTACTAATTACCACTAATTATTACTAATTACCAATAATTATTACTAGTTTTTACTAATTATTATTAATTTTTACCAATTTTTACTAATTTTTACTAATTATAACTAATTATTTCTAATTACCACTAATTATTACTAATTACTGCTAATTAATACTAATTTTTACTAATTTTTACTAATTTTTACTAATTATTACTAGTTGCCACTAATTATTATTAACTATTACTAATTTTTACTAATGTTTACTAATTTTTACCAATTATTACTAATTTTACTAATTATTACTAATTATTACTAATTACCACTAATTACCACAAATTATTACTAATTATTACTAATTACCACTAATTGTTACTAATTAGC
This sequence comes from Viscum album, assembly GCA_963277665.1. Classification (NCBI taxonomy): domain Eukaryota; kingdom Viridiplantae; phylum Streptophyta; class Magnoliopsida; order Santalales; family Viscaceae; genus Viscum; species Viscum album. Next base: position 1,080,684,687 of record OY728155.1, read on the forward strand.
ACTAATTATTACCAATTACCACCAATTATGACTAATTACCACCAATTATTACTAATTATCACAAATTTTTACAAATTTTTACTAATTACAAATAATTTTTACTATTTTTCACTAATTTTTATTAATTATAACAAATATCACTAATTATTACTAATTAATACTAATTATACTAATTTAATTTTTTAAAATTTTTTATTTTTTTATTAATTTATTATAATTTAAAATATTTTATAACAATTTATTACTAATTTTTACTAAGTTATTACTAATTACCATTAATTATTACTAATTACCATTAATTGTTACTAATTATATCTAATTATTACTAATTACTAGTAATTAAAACAAATTATTACAAATTAAAACTATTTAATTTTAATTAAAAATATTACTGCAAATAATAAATAAATATTTCTAAAAATAATTAATACAAAATAAAACTAATTAATTTTAATTAAATCTAATTACTGCTAATTAAAAATAATTTTTACTAATATTAAATAAATTAAATTAAATTAAAAATAAAAACAAATAAATACCTTGAAACTGAATCTCTTAGCGGATGCAAAGCACGAAAGTTGAGCCACTGTAAAGTTTAAAACTCAGAAAAGTTTAAACTAAAAAATATAAGAGCAGAAAAGTTTAGAGCAGTTTAGATAAGATGGGAATGAAAGAAATTTGGGGTGTATATATAGGTTAGATTAGTTGTGATTGGATTATTCGTGATGTGATTCCCATCATAAATAGTTCTGTGGTTATTAATTATGGTGGCGGTAAAAAATAATATTTATGACGAGACCCGTCACAAATATTATCCTGTCGACACTACATTTCCGACTAGAGTAAACCCTCGTCGCAAATGCTCATCCTGTGCGTTGGTGCCCATAGCACGCCAAAGGTACTTGCGATGGGAATAACTTCCTGTATAAAATAAGTTCTTTTTATCTACTATTTGTGACGGGATACAACTCACGTCATAGATAATCTATTTCAATGGACTATTTGTGATGGGTCCTCTACCCATCGCAAATAGCCCATCGCAAAAAGTTGAAATTCCCGTAGTGTAGTTTAGCCATAATAGTGATGGAATGATAAGGTTTGGGAATAGAGTGTGTGTCTCATCAATACAAAAATTTAATAAAGGGTTATTAGATGACTCCCATAGCTCAGCATTCTCTATTCATCCTGAGATTATTAAGATGTATAGTGATCTTAAAGAGAATTTCTATTGAGACAACATGAAGAGAGATATTACAGAGTATGTAAATTGGTTCTTTGTATGCCAACAAGTTAAGGTTGAGAGACCGAAGACTAATGGTATGTTACAACCATTACCCATAATTGTGTGGAAATGGGAAAACATATCTATGGATTTCATCATGGGACTCCCCAAGACATATAATGTGTACAATGTTATTTGTCTCATGGTCAATCACCTAGAAAAATCAGTACATTTCATTATTATTAGAGAATATTTCACTCTTGATCATCTCACCTGGTTATATGTTAATTAAGTGGTAATATTTCATGGAGTAGCACTCTCAATCATATCTGGTCGAGATCTGAGGTTTAACTGGAAGTTTTGGAGAAGTCTTTAATAAGCACTGGACACGGATTTGTGTTTTAGCACTGCATATCATCCTCAAACGGATGGTCGGTCTGAGAGGACTATTCAAACCAAAGAAGATATACTGAAATATTTCTCTATGGATTTCAAAGGAGGTCGGGATAAACACCTTCCATGGGTAAAATTTTTATACAATAATATCTTTTAATCAATCATTAATATGGATCCTTTTGAAAGCTTCTATGGAAATAAGTGAAATACTTCAACATGTTGAGATGAATTTAGACAATGAAATCTATTGGGACTTAAGCTGGATAAAGAGATGGAAGAGAATATTAGATTCATTCGGCAACACGTTAGGGTAGATCGAAGTTGATAGAAAAGTTATGCAGACAATATTCAATGAGATTTTGAGTTTGAAGTTGGTGATAAGATGTTCCTTCAAATATCTCCTTAGAAGAATGTTATGAGATTAGTAAATAAGGGAAATTTAATCCCTTGTATATCATTCCTTATGAGATTATTGATCATATCGGGATGGTTGATTATCACTTGGTGCTTTATCCAAACCTCTATCAACTTCATGATTTGTTCTATGTATCTCTTTTGAGAAAGTGCACACCATATCCTTCATATTTATTAAACTCATAGTTCATACCATTTGATCATGGTCTTTCTTATGAGGATTGTTTGGTAGACATCCTGGATCGTAGATATAAAGTGCTATAGAAAAATAATACTCATATGGTTATGGTTCTTTGGAGGAATCAGAAACTTAAGGAAGACACATGGGAACCTGAGGATGTGATAAAGAAGAGGTATTCCTAATTTTTTGTATCCGAGTGATGGAATTATTAGGGTGAAACTCTTATAAGGGGGTATAATATAACACCTCGAGGTTTTAAAATATATTTATCTTTAATGGATTAATTTTTTTTATAGCTTGTTAAGCATCAAACCCTAAACTTATGTTTATAATGCTTATACATTATAAAATAAATCATATTATATGGTATTTAAATGAAATGTAATTATCAAAAATGATTTCTAATTCACATAGAAAATATTATTGAACCCAAAGAACTATTTTGAAATATTTTTCATATGATCATTGTTTTATAACACCCCTATTTTTGTGTATTTCCATATTTTTTATGTATTTTCATGTTATAATGTTTTGGTTCTTTTATGGGAGCATCTGGGGGGTTTTGGAATGTTTTGTGAAGGTTTTGGGAGGCACACGGTTTGAGCATGGTTAGGTAAACCATACTATTTTCTCCAAGAAAGTGTGCGAGAGCTAGAGGGTTCTCTTAGGTAGGTGCATTGTTGGCATGTAGTTTGAAAAATATATGAAGAAGTTATAAAACTTAATGATTTTTGGGACAGAGGTAGTCTATAATGTTGGCACATGGTTTTCCAAATTGTATGGCCTAACCATTCAATAGGAATTAATTAAATTCTATAATTTTATATTTAATCTAAAGCACCCCGGAAACCCCTCATTAATTATAAGGTCTCGGCCTTATTACATACATAATATTGAATTTAGTCAAGAAAACACATCCTTTTACATTGAATATATTTTCAAGTTTAGAGCTTTATAGAATTAGGACAATACATTCATGACATTACACATAATTACAGAGTGGACACCATAAAAATAGTTTCCCTTTTTTTCAAAATAAAAAACATAAAACAAGACTCCTTGACAATTCTTCAACATTTAATATGTCTTACTTCCTTGTATTACACATCAATTAACCTGTGAAAAATCATTTAAAAACATGGGATGAGCACAAAAGCTCAGTAAGGGATGGAAAAGAATGAAAAATCACATTAGTCCATGAATACTCATAATGTATGGAATCATTTTCAAAAGACATTCTTGTCACCCATATATACTAAATTTTTGTAATATGAGATTTACACAATATCCACACAAAACATGAGAATATAAATATAATCATAAAGGTATCTTTGGGCATTACTTACAAAATCTTGTAACCATTCTTAGCTACCTTATAATTTGTAACACTCACGACTACCTTACTTTATGTGACCATCGCAGTCACACTTGGAGTAACCATACGGCTGACCTCCAACTTACTCATACCCAATGCATTTTAGGTAAATATAGGTCCCACCCTTTATCATAAATAATTCCCAATAACCAAAACATAATCATACACCATGAATAATTCCATAAAAACATTGCTTTGGAATTTCGTAAAACCAAATTTTAAAAAGAGGATTTTTAAAGAAAAGCCCCTTATAAATATCATACAATTGAAGAGAGACTTAATATAGTGGATAGATTATGTATATATAATTTAAATACTCATAATAAAACATAATATAAACATAACACATCACACAAACAATTTAAAAAGCACATAAATAATGAAGTAGAAGGTTAACCCAAAGAATGGAAATCGGGTTAAGAATTCCCTTACCTCGGGTTTGTCTTACTTCCAACTTGTTTAAACCTCTTGTATAATGGTTAAAATAGTGTTATTAATATTTTAAAGAAAAATTTATATGTTTATAACATCTTATATTATCATTTAATAACATCATTTCACCCTTAATTGTAAGTATTTTTCCCTTTGCACTGTTTTTGGGTGAGTTCTTAACATGATTGGTTCATGATGGACATTCTTGTGGATTGGAAGTGAAACTAAAGAATTGGAATGGATTAGTATTTACATATATCTAGTAACATAAATTATTCCATTAATAATTTTTAATTATTACATGAAGATGATTCATAAGTTAGAACATTAATGATGTTTGTTTAGATCATTTTAGTGGTTATTTGATAATAACAACCCTATTTTGTCTTATAAATTATAATGATGAGTAAAAAATAATTCCATAACCATGGGTGAGTCATGAAACATATATTATAACCTTTTTCAATCATTTAAATGGTTTCATGACCAGACTTGAAATAATTAATGGAAATTGAAATCACATCGTCCACGATGTCAATAATTCAACACAAACGGACAATGTTTTTATTCTTTAAATAAGTGGGAGAGGAGAAGAATAATGATGATTATTTTTCCATAAACAAGATAAAATATAGAATATACATTATTTATAAAGATTTCATGCCTCTTGGTTAAGTATATATGAAGAAAGAATAAGGAAAGAATTTTTTATTTTGGGCGTCAGTTTTCCTTAAAATCGACGTTGAAAAAAAATTAAATTATTTTCCGCATCAATTTTCCTCAAAACCGACACCGAAAAAAAAATTTAATTATTTTCCGCATCGGTTTTCCTCAAAACCGACGCAGAAAATTTGTTTATTATTATTATCGGCGTTGGTTTTCTTCAAAACTGACACCAAAACATTTTAAAAAAAAATTATGCGTCAGTTTCGTGAAAACCAACGCGAAATATCATCAGATAATTGTTTTTTGGAGTCAGTTTTTTGTAAAACTGACGCCATAAATTTCTCGCACATACTATTCGTGTCGGTTTTTAAAAAACCGATGTTATTACGATGACGTTAAAACCCGTATTTCCACTAGTGATAAATGCATATTTCATTAAAAAATTTGTCTCTCATCAACATCATATGTACTAACACCATTACTCCATAATAAATTTAACTCATAAATAAATATATTTAAATAAACATTGATATTATTTTTTAGATGTCCTATAACTAATAAGGTAAAGAAGATATATGGATCATTCATCAACATCCAAGGGGGTAAATTGTATGGAGTTTTGAAGAGTATACAACAATAATATTTACTACTATAAAAACCAAATGAATAGAAACCATCAGTAGAAAGACCCAATCTCACATTTCAGTATTTTGAAGAAAAATAAAAATGTACTTAGTCAAAATGTTTCCATGAATCACCATCATAGGGATAATTTAATCTTTTAATGGATGAAATACTAGTTTTGTTTCATGACATCAATGATGATGTGTTCTGAGACATAAATAAATACTTCAATCTAGGAGTAAGTAAGAGATACCAAAATTGTTTTACAGGAATCAGTCCATAATTCCCTAGTTGGGCCTCTTTTTACCTCAATTGTCCACATGTAGCACAACTAACCAATTACTCATTTTCACCATAATATAAGATTCAATCATTTGAACATGCATGAATATTTTGATAACCAATACCAAGATTACAAATCATCCTCTTACTCTCATGGAAATTTGTAGACAAAACATTTCCTTCAAGTAAAAGTGATTTAAACAAAAAATAATATCTTATCAAAACTGCTATTTGACATTATATTATCTGATTTAATAGATATAAATTTTACAACCACTTCAAATTTACTTTTCTTGTAACCAAGATATAAGGCATCCTCAGCAGACTTCAACAACTAACAAAATTGAGATGGTTCCAACTCAGGAGTTAAATCAATATCATCCTATATTTTAGTTTTTTGAAAAGAAAGACCTACCAGATCATGTACTAAATTTTGAAACCATGATGGATTTGGAACTAAATTATTAGTATCTTCTTCAGAACTATGTTCACCATGTTGATACCAAAAAACATAATCTATTCGAAAACCAAAACACAATATATGACCCCCATTATTTTCAAATGTTTCAAACCTCCTCAGATCACATTTATTACATGGAAACTTAATTGTCCCTTCTAAAACAAATTTTGGTTTTGATGATGTAAATGATAAAAAAGCTTCAACACCTTCAATATATATAGGATTTATACTAAAACTATTTGGATTCATGTGATGATTTATCTAATCACGATCATGTAGTAAATATTTTTATTGATTTCCTTATTCTATATTTCTCTAAAAAATATAAAATAAATAAATGTTTAATGAATAATTTGATAGAAGAAAAATATGAACCAAAAAAGAGTAGAAAATTAAAAAATATATATATAATTTAATTGTAAATTTTGTTAATATTATCTATTTACCAATGATTATTACTGATTTCCACTAATTATTACTAATGTTTGATATCTTATAAAAATTTATTACTAATTAATACTATTTATTACTAATTTCCCCTAATTATTATTAATTAACACAAATTATTACTAATTAATGCTCATTTTTACTTAATTATAGTGATTTATTGGTAATTTTTACTAATTAATGATACTTTATGATAAATGTTATTAATTATAATAACTTACTATTAGTTTTTACTAATCTCTACCCACTGTTGATGCTTTCATCAATGTTTCACATCTTTCATATCCCGATATTACTAATTGTTACTAATTATTACTAATTACCACTAATTATTACTAATTACCACTAATTACCCCTATTGTTTACTAATTATTACTAATTAAAACTATTTTTTACTAATTATTACTAATTAACATTATTTTTTATAAGTTATTTGAAATTATAGCCATTTTTTACTAATTTATTACTAATTACTGCTAATTTAAACTAATTTTTACTAAGTATCACTAATTTTTACTAATTGCCACAAATTTTTACTAATTATTACTATTTACAAATAATTTATACTAATTACCACTAATTTTTACTACTTAACACTAATTATTACTAAATTTAACTAATTTTTACTAATTGTTACAAATCTTACCAATTATTACTAATTACCACTAATTAATAATAATTGCCACTAATTATTACTAATTATTAATAATTATTTCTAATTACCACTAATTAACACTAATTATTACTAGTTTTTACTAATTTCCACTAATTATCATGAATTATTACTAATTATCACGAATTATTACTAGTTACCATTAATTATTACTATTACCACTAATTATTACTAATTACCACTAATTATTCCTAATTACCACTAATTTTTATTAATTATGACTAATTATTACTAATTATCATGAATTATTACTAATTTCCACTAATTAATACTAATTACCACTAATTATTACTAATTATCACTAATTATTACTAATTAAAACTAATTTTTACTAATTTTTAATAATTATTACTAATTACCACTAATTAGGACTAATTATTACTAATTACCACTAATTATTATTAATTACCACTAAATTTTTACTAATTATTACTAATTACCACTAATTACCACCAATTATTACTAATTTTTGCTAATTTTTAGTAATTATTAATAATTAAAACTAATTAATACTAATTACCACAAATTTTTACTAATTTTTACTAATTATTATTATTATTTACTAATTATTACTAATAACCACTAATTACCACTAATTACTGCTAATTACCACTAATTGTTACTAATTATTAATAATTAGTACTAATTACCACTAATTAACACTAATTATTACAAATTTTTAGTAATTAGCACTAATTTTTATTAATTATTACTAATTATCATGAATTATTGCTAATTATCGTGAATTGTTAATAATTATAATGAATTGTCACTAATTATTACTAATTAGCACTAATCATTACTAACTACCACTAATTATTACTAATTTACACTAATGTTTACTAATTATTTATAATTTTTACTAATTATTACTAATTATTACTACTTTTTACTAATTACCACTAATTATGTAACACCCCAAGCTTTCACGATACGCTTCTCTTTCAATAATGCAATAGCTTGCATTGTACGCAACTTTGAGATTCTAACACACCACAACCAATCAAACTAGCTGTTATGAATAGTAATACCTACTTTTTGAAATTTTATAAATTTTATCTTTCAGAATTGACTTCGTTTTTGGATTCGGAATATTGAATTTAGCCTAAGGTGAAATTTTGGAACTTTTCGGATAACTTTTATATTTTGATGAATAGTGAAAATTACTAAATTTTAATTAAAAACAACTTTTTTAATCAAAATAATTAATAGTGATTAATTATACTATTGAGTGGTTTTAAAGTATAATTAGAATATAATTTTACCATTTTATCCAATGGTGGTCATTAAAATTAATTTCACTTTGAAATTGGACATAAACAATTGTCAATCTTTTGATATATATTGTTTCTTAAAAACACGTTATTTGTTGTGACAGTGGGAATTAATTATTAAATTAATTAATGCAACTTATATGTATGGAATTTTTTAAAATAAAAATCATTTTTTAATTCGGAATATCAATTATAGCTAAGGGTGAATTTTTGGTGTTTTTCTGAAAAACTTCAATTTTTGATGAATAGTGAAACCACTAAGTGGTAGTTAAAAAACTAATTTTTTGTTTAAATAAAACTTTACCGCTTCTGTGAATTGAATTTCAAAAATCCGACATACATCATTGTCATTATGAAGTAAAATGTGGTTCAATGGGATTAAAATAATTTTTTGTGAATAGTAACTTTTAAGTTTTATTAATCGCGATTAAAGGTAATTAGTGAAATTTAAGATAAATATAATATTATAATAATATGAAATTACCTTTACACATGTCCTACACTTATTGAATGAGTCATTTATGACCAAAACAATCCATGGGTCAACTTGGGGACCTCATGGAGCCACTTGGGTAAGAAAATGACATTAATAACTTTTTATTTAAAGTAAAAATAAAATTGTCACAAACATGTGTTGTTTTACTAAAATAATTATTACATGGAGTTATATAAGTTAACTTTTTTACTATAAATATTCATTGGAAATCTAAAAATATTTCCTACATCATGGTAATTTTTTTATAATTTTTAGACATTAAATAAATTAAATTCTTTATGACACAATGATGATGCAGCGATTACCTCATTAATTAACTATTTAAATAAAATAAAAAGATAATGTAAAATCTAAGACTTACACTTATCAAAAACATATTGGATGAGTAGATTTGGAACCCTTATCACCTTATACTCGAAATATATCATTGTGGGACCTTTAAAATCCGAAAAGCATTTCATAATAATGTAACATTTCATGACTTTCCAAAAGTGCCCCTCCTCTCCTGTTATAAAAGGCCCCCACCACTACCACCTTATTCACACCATCAAATCCATTTGGATCGGACAAACTCTACCCAAATACTCTCTCAACTTCCATCTCTTACTCCTACAAGCCTCACTTTGGGTAGAATTCTTCCCAAGGAAGCATTTGGCTCAAATCAAAAAGAGTTACCCGATTTTAAGGTAATGTCTTCTCTTATGTTATTTTGTTTTGTTTTTCTTCTCCAACCCCTTAAACTCTTCTTATTCCTTTATTTTGTAACAAAACAATTATTTTCAATATACTGGGATTTTTTTATGAGAAGTATTTGATTTACACTTACACACACCTTCGTCTAATGGTTAAAGAACATATTGTTTCTGTGGTTGGTGAATTTCTGCCTCACGAAATGATGATTGTTCAATATTCTTTTAACACCTCTCATGGTGGTCATTAAGATGTCACTATATTTATATATGATATATATTATGTTTATGTTTTCCTTATGCTTCTGTATTTCTCATTTATGGCATACCTTTATGATTTCCATTATGGGTAAACGCGATAATTTCATTTTTGGAAGTGCGGACTACCTCCCCCTCAAAGTGATTTCAATCGTTAATGCCATATGTGGGATATATAAAGGATGGATTAAATTATATTATATATGATATTATACTGGAATTATAATATAACTTTATATCATTATGATTTCATTCCATTAAATACGAAATAGAAATGAAAGTAGCGTTCATGCGTACGTACGACTTACCGTCTCCATGAATGGTGCATTTCATTTCTTACCTCTAAATGTTACGTAATATTATGAATGAATGTATATACTGGATATATATGATATATATGATATCTACATCATGAATATAATTTTTGAGATAATGGATATTCTACCACATAAACAACTTGTAATTATAAGAATTTTATTTTTGACTCAAGTACCAAAGATCGACAAAATGACCGTTATTAACTTAAATAATTACATAATGTTCATAACATAGTAATAAGTGATATAAAAGGAATAATTAACTTGAAAAAGGTTCTTAATCAATTATAAATTAACTCTAGTTTATTATTCAGGAGGTTAAAGAACGATCGAGTCAATTCAGACACGAGGTAAGGGAACTTCTTAACCCAATTTCTGTTCTTTGGGTTAATATCCTACTTTCAAATTATGTCATGATATTATTATGTACTATATTGTATTTGTACTTTCATTATGTTTACTTATAGTTAATATACATAATAGATCTATTTTATTTAAAAATAATGATCTTTGTAAGGGAACTTCTTAACCCAATTTCTGTTCTTTGGGTTAATCTTCTACTTTAAAATTATGTCATGATATTATTATGTCTTATATTGTATTTGTACTTTCATTATGTGTACTTATAGTTAATACACATAATATATCTATTTTATTTAAAAATAATGATCTTTGTAAGGGAACTTCTTAACCCAATTTCTATTCTTTGGGTTAATCTCCTACTTTCAAATTATGTCAGGATATTATTATGTCCTATCTTGTATTTGTACTTTCTTTAGGTGTACTTATAGTGAATACACATAATAGATTTATTTTATTTTAAAAAAATGATCTTTGTAAGGGACTTCATCTCAATCTCCTTTTATTTAGGCATATTTTGTTTTATACACAACTTTCTTTTATACGGTGTATAAACCCCTTTGACTTTTATGTTTATTAAAAAGGAATCTTTTTATACGAAGCATTTTACTAAATAAAAAAAAGGAATGTTTTTTTTCGTACGTATGCGGCGACAACGACTTCTCCGCCACCGTGACAATTATTTGAGTTTTGGCTTCCTCTACAAGCCATAATTTTTTTAAATGAGAAATAAATAAAAAGGTTTAATTTTCTTTTATTTTGGTATTGAAAATGGTTTTGAAAGTGTTTTTTTTTATTATATCAATGTATTGTATTGATATCTTGTGATTGAAATGTGGAAATGTTATGTTTTCATTATGCATATTTTATGTGATATAATTATGTTATGGTTTATGATATGTTTAAACTTTTTCATATGAGGAATGCATTGGACTTAATAAGTGACGGGTGGAGCCCACTATAGCTCCTTGATGCATCAGCAGGTCTCATGAGACAAACTAATGTCTTGGCACGAGGCCTTGACAAAATCTTATTTGTAGTATTGGCACGAGGCCTTGGCTACGTGGTTATGATAGTCTGGCATTATGCATTCCATCATTATAAAATTGTTTATTGATATTGCATGTGATTATTCGACTAGTAGAATAAACATGTGAATAATTAAATGGCATTATTTAATTTTAATTTTTTTATATTACACTGTAGTTCAAGTTTAAAAGGATTTTGTTTTAGTTATACATTGTCTTAAATGTTTATGTTTATTTATGAAAGCTTCCGCTATATTATTATCCTTACTGAGCATCTGAGCTCACCCCTTTCAATGTTTTAATATTTTCCAGGATGTGAAAAGTATTTTATAAATGACCTGCAGGGATAGTCAGAAGGGGATATGAGTGTGGACTATAGAGACCATGTTATTGTAGTTTTTCACTTTATGATGTAATGTAACTTTTATGAATGTATCTAGTGTTTCCAAGGCTACTAAACTAATCGATCTTTCGAAACTTGATCTTTTGTGATCATTCCAATGTTATGTAATAATGCACCGACTCTAGGTAACTGGGGTCGGGGCATTACAAATTACCACTAATTACCACTAATTTACACTAATTAATACTAATTACCACTAATTATTACTAATTTCAACTAATTACCACTAATTGTTTCTGTTTTTTGCTAATTATTATTAATTTTTACTAATTTTTACTAATTACCACTAATTATTACTAATTACCACTAATTATTACTAGTTACCACTAATTAATACTAATTACAACAAATGTTTACTAACTACCACTAATTTTTAGTAATTACCACTAATTTTTACTAATTATTACTAATTTTTATTAATTTTTACTACTTTTTTATAATTACCACTAATTATTACTAATTATAACCATTTTTTACTAATTATTACTAATTTTAACTAATTTTTACTAATTTTTACTTATTTTTACTAATTTTTACAAATTATTACTAATTACCACTAATTATTACTAATTTTTACTAATTTTTACTAATGTTTACAAATTTTTACCAATTATTACAAATTTTACTAATTATTAATAATTATTACTAATTATCACTAATTACCACTAATTATTACTAATTATTACTAATTACCACCAATTATGACTAATTTCTGCCAATTATTACTAATTATCACTAATTATTACAAATTTTTACTAATTACCAATAATTTTTACTAATTTCCACTAATTTTTATTAATTATAACAAATTATCACGAACTATTACTAATTAATACTAATTGTACTAATTTAATTTTTTAAAATTACTAATTTTTTATAAATTTATTATAATTTCTAATATTTTATAACAATTAATTGCTAATTTTTACTAAGTTATTACTAATGACCGTTAATTAGTACTAATTATCGCTAAGTATTACTAATTATAGCTAATTATTACTAATTACTGGTAATTAAAACAAATTATTACAAATTAAAACTATTTAATTTTAATTAAAAATATTACTGCAAATAAAAACTAAATATTTCTAAAAATAATTAATAAAAAATCAAACAAATTAATTTTAATTAAATCTAATTACTGCTAATTAAAAATAATTTTTACTAATATTAAATAAAATAAATTAAATAAAAAATAAAAACAAATAAATACCTTGAAACTGAATCTCTTAGTGGATGCAAAGCTTGAAAGTTGAGCCTCTGTAAAGTTTAAAACTCAAAAAAGTTTAAACTAAAAAATATGAGAGCAGAGTAGTTCAGAGAAGTTTAGAGAATATGGGAATGAAAAAAATTGGGGTGTATATATAGGTTAGATCAGTTACGATGGGACTATTAGTGATGGGATTCCCATTACAAATAGTTTTTTGATTATTAATTGAGGTTGCAGTAAAAAATAATATTTACAACAAGACTCGTTGCAAATATTATCCTGTCGACACTACATTTTTTATTGGTGTTAATCCCCATCACAAATGCTCATCCCATGCTTTGACGAACATAGCGCGCCAAAGGTATTTGTGCTGGGAATAACTTCCAATAGAAAATACATTTTTTTTATCGACTATTGTGATGGGATACAACTCTCATCGTAAATAATCTATTTCGATGGACTATTTGTGATGGGTCCTCTAACTGTTGCAAAGAGCCCATCGCAAAAAAGCTTAAATTCCTGTAGTGTGAGTTTAATCATGATAGTGGTGGAATGATAAGGTTTGGGAATAGAGCGTGTGTCCCATCAATACAAAAATTGAAGAAAGTGTTATTGGATGAATCCCATAGCTCATCATTCTCTATTCATTATAAGAGTATTATGATGTATAGTGATCTTAAAGAGAATTTTTAGTGAGACAACATGAAGAGAGATATTACAGAGTATGTAAATTGGTTCTTGGTATGCCAAAAAATTAAGGATGAGAGACTAAAGACTAATGGTATATTACAACCATTACCCGTACTTGAGTGGAAATGGGAAAACATATCTATGGATTTCATCATGGGACTCATAGGATATGTAGTTTTCAATGTGTTCACAAACATAGCATAGAGAAAAAATTCCCCTAATTATCTTACACTATTAATTGTATTTTTATATTCTTACTTATATGAGCTAAATCGGTGTGTGTTCCTCTTCACTTTTTCTTTGCAATGATGGATAAGATGAGACATATTCATTTCAATTGATAATGCTTTGGGGGATGAAAAAAAGGATCTGATACCATACTATCTCTCAAGCTACATCACTTCTATAAAGTGGGTAAATTCCATTTTAATGTTACTATATATTATATATACATGTGTTAGGACAAAGGGTTTTATTTTTGAGTTGATGTATTTGTAATGTGTAATGAGGTATTTTTCATGGGCACTACTGGATAATTGTGAGTGACCTGCTATATACACCTCCAGGTTTGGTCTATATTTTGTGGGTTGATACAGATTCATGATATTATGCTAAAAACTTTCACTTGACTGTACTTTTTTCCTTCATTGTCAATTATTGAAAAATCATAAGTATCTTGATTCTATATTTTCCTGTTGTTGTATTTTTTCCCTTAATATGGTTTGTTTCTACTACATATGTGTTTCCATATTTATATGTGTTGTAATAGTTCATGCTCATAGTATATGCAATCTTCATTGTATTTCCAACCATAGCATAGAGCCAAAATTTCCCTAATTACCTTACACTGTTAATTGTATTTTTAAATTCTTACTTATATGCACTACTGGAAATTGGATCTTTCCCAACACTTCTATACCAACGGTTTGTAAAAACCGTTGGTATAGGCACCCTTTCCCAACGGTTCTCCCAAACCGTTGGGAAAGGGAGCTCAAAACACCCCTTTCCCAACGGTTTTGGAGAACCGTTGGGAAAGGGGTGGGTCTTTCCCAACGGTTCCCCCAAACCGTTGGGAAAGGGAGCTCAAAAAACCCATTTCCCAATGGTTTGGGAGAACCGTTGGGAAAGGGGGGTGTCTTTCCCAACGGTTCCCCCAAACCGTTGGGAAAGGGAGCTCAAAACACCCCTTTCCCAACGGTTTGGGAGAACCGTTGGGAAAGGTGTGGGTCTTTCCCAACGGTTCCCCCAAACCGTTGGGAAAGGGAGCTCAAAACACCCCTTTCCCAACGGTTTGGGAGAACTGTTGGGAAAGACCCACCCCTTTCCCAACGGTTCTCCCAAACCGTTGGGAAAGGGTGCCCCAAAATCCAGCATACACCCCGAAAAAAATATGCACCTATCCCAACGGTTTTGTGAACCATTGGGATAGGTTCTTCGATTTTTTTTCCAGGTCTACTGCCCGAGAACATTATATAAATCTAAATTTTAAAGAATTATTATAATAAATATATATATTTATGAAATTATGTTTAAAAAAGTCATATTAGGTTAGTGGTTAAGTCGTTCCATTATAAACGAGGGGTTCAGGGATCAAATCACACCGAATGTATTTTTTTTGAAATACATATACCAACGGTTTTATAACAATTGGAATAGATTTTCATATTAGCTATGCCAACGGTTTTCAAAACTGTTGGGATAGGTCTATACCAACAGTTTTCCCAAAACCGTTGGTATAGACCTATCCCAACGGCTTACTTCGCCACGGTTCTCTAAACCGTTGGTATAGGCTATACCAACGGTTTGGAGGCCTATACCAACGGTTCCAAACCGTTGGTATAGGTTAGTTTTCTAGTAGTGATGGCCTAAATCATTATGTGTGCCTCTTCCATTTTTCTTTTCAGTGATGGATAAGATGAAGCATATTCATTTCAATTGAGAATAATTTGGGGGATGAAAAAAAGGATCTGATACCATATTGTGTCTCTCAAGCTACATGACTTCAATGAAGTGGGTAGTCTCTATTTTAACATTATTTTATATTATACATACATGTGTTAGGCCCAACGGTTTTATTTTTGAGTTGATGCAGATGTAATTTGAAATGAGGTATTTTGCATGGGCACCATTGGATAATTGTGAGTGACTAGCTATATAAACCTCCAGGTTTGGTGTATATTTTTTGGGGTGATACAGATTCATGAGATTATGTTAAAAACTTTCATGTGGCTATACTGTTTCCCTTTATTGTCACTTATTGAAAAATCATAGGTACCTTGATTCTATATTTTCATGTTTTTGTATTGTTTCCCTTAACTGTATTTTTATATTCTACCAAAATTCCATCTATATTAACTAAATGAAGTGTTTTTTAAAATCTTTAACTAAATTTTTTCCCAGAACTTATGATTGCTTTTCATTGAAATAAGAGTTATGGATTAGTGTTCTTTAGTCACAATGCATGTGAATCACTTCAGGAAACAAAATACATTTTTAATGTTGATAAAACTATTTTTCTTCATGTTTATTAATTTTTATTATGTGTTATGTATAGATAATACATAGATGACGATGGTTTTAGTAGAAAAAATGGATCCCTGAACCGCTATTTGAAGATGGGTGATGACAGCTGCAGTTGTGAAATTTATACGTTTGCAGAGAAAGAAATGGGAGAATGAGATCATATATCTGTCGGACTATTATTAACAATGGTGATGGATTTAGTGGTGTACTTCAAAAAATTACTTTCATCTTTAGGTTGAGTTGGGAATGGATGAAACAAACTAAAATGAGAGTGATTATTTATTCTTATCAATGAAATGTTATTTTCAATTCATATCATTCAAAATCATGACTTATTACAACAACACTTTTTACTTGACTGACTATAAAACTTTAACTTTTTATTAGATATCATTACTATATATTCAACTATTAAATTATTCTTGTGTCTGCAGAATGCTTCTGCGGGGCGATTTTGAAGCTCATGACTTATTATAACAATAGTTGGAGATTGGATGACTGTAAAAATTCTACTTTCTAAAACAAATTCATATCTAAACATTAGAAATTATCCACTATTTGTTGACTAAGTTTTTTTCATTATTTATACAATTAATCCTCAATACATTCTCATATTTAGTATTAGAATCACTCTTTTTAAGTAATTTCTCTTTCACTTTGTCTTTCATTGTACTCAATATTAATTTCCTAAATGAATTTGATATTGAAATGAAGTCTCTATCCTCAAAAATTATAAATTCCTTTCAAATTAACCTATATTATTTGAATTATTTGAATTATGTCTCCATATTTTATTCACATATATTTCAATATTATGCACCACTTCTTTGTGATTAAAATAGATTCAAGATTACTGTTTCTTCTAAAATTTTACAAACAGTGTTGTCTTATTAAAAAATAGTCATCAATCCATATCACTGCATGTACGCACAGGTGAGTACTAGTTATTACTAATTATCACTAATAATTACTATTTACCACTAATATTTACTAATTTTTACAAATTTTTACTAATTATTACTACTTTTTACTAATTACCACTAATTACCACTAATTACCACTAATTACCACTAATTACCGCAAATTATTACTAATTACCACTAATTATTACTAATTACCAATAATTATTACTAGTTTTTACTAATTATTATTAATTTTTACCAATTTTTACTAATTTTTACTAATTATAACTAATTATTTCTAATTACCACTAATTATTACTAATTACTGCTAATTAATACTAATTTTTACTAATTTTTACTAATTTTTACTAATTTTTACTAATTATTACTAGTTGCCACTAATTATTATTAACTATTACTAATTTTTACTAATGTTTACTAATTTTTACCAATTATTACTAATTTTACTAATTATTACTAATTATTACTAATTACCACTAATTACCACAAATTATTACTAATTATTACTAATTACCACTAATTGTTACTAATTAGCACTAATTATTACCAATTACCACCAATTATGACTAATTACCACCAATTATTACTAATTATCACAAATTTTTACAAATTTTTACTAATTACAAATAATTTTTACTATTTTTCACTAATTTTTATTAATTATAACAAATATCACTAATTATTACTAATTAATACTAATTATACTAATTTAATTTTTTAAAATTTTTTATTTTTTTATTAATTTATTATAATTTAAAATATTTTATAACAATTTATTACTAATTTTTACTAAGTTATTACTAATTACCATTAATTATTACTAATTACCATTAATTGTTACTAATTATATCTAATTATTACTAATTACTAGTAATTAAAACAAATTATTACAAATTAAAACTATTTAATTTTAATTAAAAATATTACTGCAAATAAAAAATAAATATTTCTAAAAATAATTAATACAAAATAAAACTAATTAATTTTAATTAAATCTAATTACTGCTAATTAAAAATAATTTTTACTAATATTAAATAAATTAAATTAAATTAAAAATAAAAACAAATAAATACCTTGAAACTGAATCTCTTAGCGGATGCAAAGCACGAAAGTTGAGCCACTGTAAAGTTTAAAACTCAGAAAAGTTTAAACTAAAAAATATAAGAGCAGAAAAGTTTAGAGCAGTTTAGATAAGATGGGAATGAAAGAAATTTGGGGTGTATATATAGGTTAGATTAGTTGTGATTGGATTATTCGTGATGTGATTCCCATCATAAATAGTTCTGTGGTTATTAATTATGGTGGCGGTAAAAAATAATATTTATGACGAGACCCGTCACAAATATTATCCTGTCGACACTACATTTCCGACTAGAGTAAACCCTCGTCGCAAATGCTCATCATGTGCGTTGGTGCCCATAGCACTCCAAAGGTACTTGTGATGGGAATAACTTCCTGTATAAAATAAGTTCTTTTTATCTACTATTTGTGACGGGATACAAATCACGTCACAGATAATCTATTTCAATGGACTATTTGTGATGGGTCCTCTACCCGTCGCAAATAGCCCATCGCAAAAAGTTGAAATTCCCGTAGTGTAGTTTAGCCATAATAGTGATGGAATGATAAGGTTTGGGAATAGAGTGTGTGTCTCATCAATACAAAAATTTAATAAAGGGTTATTAGATGACTCCCATAGCTCAGCATTCTCTATTCATCCTGAGAGTATTAAGATGTATAGTGATCTTAAAGAGAATTTCTATTGAGACAACATGAAGAGAGATATTACAGAGTATGTAAATTGGTTCTTTGTATGCCAACAAGTTAAGGTTGAGAGACCGAAGACTAATGGTATGTTACAACCATTACCCATACTTGTGTGGAAATGGGAAAACATATCTATGGATTTCATCATGGGACTCCCCAAGACATATAATGTGTACAATGTTATTTTTCTGATGGTCAATCACCTAGAAAAATCAGTACATTTCATTATTATTAGAGAATATTTCACTCTTGATCATCTCACCTGGTTATATGTTAATTAAGTGGTAATATTTCATGGAGTAGCACTCTCAATCATATCTGGTCGAGATCTGAGGTTTAACTGGAAGTTTTGGAGAAGTCTTTAATAAGCACTGGATACGGATTTGTGTTTTAGCACTGCATATCATCCTCAAACGGATGGTCGGTCTGAGAGGACTATTCAAACCAAAGAAGATATACTGAAATATTTCTCTATGGATTTCAAAGGAGGTCGGGATAAACACCTTCCATGGGTAAAATTTTTATACAATAATATCTTTTAATCAATCATTAATATGGATCCTTTTGAAAGCTTCTATGGAAATAAGTGAAATACTTCAACATGTTGAGATGAATTTAGACAATGAAATCTATTGGGACTTAAGCTGTATAAGGAGATGGAAGAGAATATTAGATTCATTCGGCAACACGTTAGGGTAGATCGAAGTTGATAGAAAAGTTATGCAGACAATATTCAATGAGATTTTGAGTTTGAAGTTGGTGATAAGATGTTCCTTCAAATATCTCCTTAGAAGAATGTTATGAGATTAGTAAATAAGGGAAATTTAATCCCTTGTATATCATTCCTTATGAGATTATTGATCATATCGGGATGGTAGATTATCACTTGGTGCTTTATCCAAACCTCTATCAACTTCATGATTTTTTCTATGTATCTCTTTTGAGAAAGTGCACACCATATCCTTCATATTTATTAAACTCATAGTTCATACCATTTGATCATGGTCTTTCTTATGAGGATTGTTTGGTAGACATCCTGGATCGTAGATATAAAGTTCTATAGAAAAATAATACTCATATGGTTAAGGTTCTTTGGAAGAATCAGAAACTTAAGGAAGACACATGGGAACCTGAGGATGTGATAAAGAAGAGGTATTCCTGATTTTTTGTATCCGAGTGATGGAATTATTAGGGTGAAACTCTTATAAGGGAGTATAATATAACACCTCGAGGTTTTAAAATATATTTATCTTTAATGGATTAATTTTTTTATATCTTGTTAAGCATCAAACCCTAAACTTATGTTTATAATGATTATACATTATAAAATAAATCATATTATATGGTATTTAAATGAAATGTAATTATCAAAAATAATTTCTAATTCACATAGAAAATATTATTGAACCCAAAGAACTATTTTGAAATATTTTTCATATGATCATTGTTTTATAACACCCCTATTTTTAAGTATTTCCATATTTTTTATGTATTTTCATGTTATAATGTTTTGGTTCTTTTATGGGAGCATCTGGGGGGTTTTAGAATGTTTTGTGAAGGTTTTGGGAGGCACACGGTTTGAGCATGGTTAGGTAAACCATACTATTTTCTCCAAGAAAGTGTGCGAGAGCTAGAGGGTTCTCTTAGGTAGGTGCATTGTTGGCATGTAGTTTGAAAAATATATGAAGAAGTTATAAAACTTAATGATTTTTGGGACAGAGGTAGTCTATAATGTTGGCACATGGTTTTCCAAATTGTATGGCCTAACCATTCAATAGGAATTAATTAAATTCTATAATTTTATATTTAATCTAAAGCACCCCGGAAACCCCTCATTAATTATAAGGTCTCTACCTTATTACATACATAATCTTTAATTTAGTCAAGAAAACACATCCTTTTACATTGAATATATTTTCAAGTTTAGAGCTTTATAGAATTAGGACAATACATTCATGACATTACACATAATTACAGAGTGGACACCATAAAAATAGTTTCCATTTTTTTCAAAATAAAAAACATAAAACAAGACTCCTTGACAATTCTTCAACATTTAACATGTCTTCCTTCCTTGTATTACACATCAATTAACCTGTGAAAAATCATTTAAAAACATGGGATGAGCACAAAATCTCAGTAAGGGATGGAAAAGAAGGAAAAATCACATTAGTCCATGAATACTCATAATGTATGGAAGCATTTTCAAAAGACATTCTTGTCACCCATATATAGTAAATTTTTGTAATATGAGATTTACACAATATCCACACAAAACATGAGAATATAAATATAATCATAAAGGTATCTTTGGGCATTACTTACAAAATCTTGTAACCATTCTTAGCTACCTTATAATTTGTAACACTCATGACTACCTTACTTTATGTGACCATCGCAGTCACACTTGGAGTAACCATACGGCTGACCTCCAACTTACTCATACCCAATGCATTTTAGGTAAATATAGGTCCCACCCTTTATCATAAATAATTCCCAATAACCAAAACATAATCATACACCATGAATAATTCCATAAAAACATTGCTTTGGAATTTCGTAAAACCAAATTTTAAAAAGAGGATTTTTAAAGAAAAGCCCCTTATAAATATCATACAATTGAAGAGAGACTTAATATAGTGGATAGATTATGTATATATAATTTAAATACTCATAATAAAACATAATATAAACATAACCCATCACACAAACAATTTAAAAAGCACATAAATAATGAAGTAGAAGGTTAACCCAAAGAATGGAAATCGGGTTAAGAATTCCCTTACCTCGGGTTTTTCTTACTTCCAACTTGTTTAAACCTCTTGTATAATGGTTAAAATAGTGTTATTAATATTTTAAAGAAAAATTTATATGTTTATAACAACTTATATGATCATTTAATAACATCATTTCACCCTTAATTGTAAGTATTTTTCCCTTTGCACTGTTTTTGGGTGAGTTCTTAACATGATTGGTTCATGATGGACATTCTTGTGGATTGGAAGTGAAACTAAAGAATTGGAATGGAGTAGTATTTACATATATCTAGTAACATAAATTATTCCATTAATCATTTTTAATTATTACATG
The DNA here is from genome assembly GCA_963277665.1 of Viscum album. Taxonomy (NCBI): domain Eukaryota; kingdom Viridiplantae; phylum Streptophyta; class Magnoliopsida; order Santalales; family Viscaceae; genus Viscum; species Viscum album. The sequence goes on from OY728155.1 coordinate 1,080,706,888, forward strand.
AGTATGATTCATAAGTTAGAACATTAATGATGTTTGTTTAGATCATTTTAGTGGTTATTTGATAATAACAACCCTATTTTGTCTTATAAATTATAATGATGAGTAAAAAATAATTCCATAACCATGGGTGAGTCATAAAACATATATTATAACCTTTTTCAATCATTTAAATGGTTTCATGACCAGACTTGAAATAATTAATGGAAATTGAAATCACATCGTCCACGATGTCAATAATTCAACACAAACGGACAATGTTTTTATTCTTTAAATAAGTGGGAGAGGAGAAGAATAATGATGATTATTTTTCCATAAACAAGATAAAATATATAATATAAATTATTTATAAAGATTTCATGCCTCTTGGTTAAGTATATATGAAGAAATAATAAGGAAAGAACTTAAAATAAAAGAATAATTATGAAAATTGCTTACAAAAATTTGGCAGTCTAACGGCTACGCAACATGGTTTTAGAAAATATTAAAAAGATAGGGGACAAGGGTTACCCATACATAAAGGAATAATAATATATATAATATCAATAATAAGAAATAAATAAGAACATGGTAAAGAAACTTGAAAATTATACCACATAAAAGAGAACTTGAAAGGAAAAAGAAAGAAATTGAGAATTTTCTTACCTTGTAGAGTAACCCTTAGAACTTGAAGGTTGGGACCTTTGGGGCTTGAGGAAACCTTGGGAGGATTACTATAAAGGAAAGGAGGCTATATCTTAGTTGAGGGAGAATTTGGAATGAATTCAATGAAGGGAAGAGTTGGTATTTATAGGAAAAGTGAGGGATTATTTTAATAATTTCCAAGGGACACCTCATGGGTGGTATTTGCAAAACCATGGGCTTTACCATGGTATTTTCTCACGGTATAATCCACTTGGGAAACCTCAAATATTATTTAACTATACACAATTCTACCATATTTATTACATCATTATTATATCATTAAGGATGTCATTAATACACCGAAACTAAAAACTGTATTTTTTACTATTCACCAAAAAATCAACTGTTTCAGAAAAATTCCCAAAAATTCACCCTAATCATTAATCGATGTGTAGATTTCAAAAATTAAGTCTTTTTTTAAATAATTTTCTAAATATTATTAATTTAATTTTTAAATAAAATCATACTTAATTCAAAAATTATCATTTCTAATTCTACAACTACTCCTTTATCACAATGAAAAATTAACCAACATGTTATTATCTTCTAACCTTAAGAAAATAAAATAATAATAAAATTTACTATTCATTAGGGTCATATTAATATTTATATTACTATTCATTAGGGTATGTTACTATTCACTAAAAAACAAGTTGGTTCTAATAGACTTTAAATAACATACTGAACACAATTGTAGATGACAGTTTCTTGAAATTTAAAACATGGAAGGGGAAAAATTATGTTTAAAGGCTAGTTATAAATATCTACTTAAAAAAAGTTCCAAGAATTTCTATTTATTTTTAGAAAAACTTGGGGTGTTACATTAATATTCCCTCATCATAGGATCTTGATCGTCAGCCCTTTCATAGCAATTTTTTAAGATCTTCCTTCTAGTGCTCGATTTTGTTGGATTTGAGAGAATTGTATCTTTGAGATCAAAGGTGAGAGTATCTCTATTCCTATATATCCATGATTATATCATTTTACCTAAATAGGAACCTTAGAATAGGGTTATTAATAGAATTTATTCTCGTATAAACAATTGGAATAAATTCTTCTTGTCCTTAAGGGGTCGGATCACCCTGGTTAATTTTATTCTCTTGTCTATCCTCATGCACATTCTGTTAGTACTACGGGTACCAAATAAAGTGTTTAAATATATCGATAATATGTCAGATTCCTTCATTTGGGATGCACATGATGAGGGGAGGTTCCAATGGGCCTCATGGAGTAGATTGGATAAACCATTTCATGTGGATGGCATTAACCTCTATAGTGTGAGTGAAACCATGTAAATCCTCCAAGCCAAGTTGGCTTGGGATGTCTCGGAAGAGAAGTCCCTATGGGGAAAACTTATCACGATGAAGTATGGTTCGTACTTAGATACACTGAGTGGGAAAGTATCTATTCTTTTGAAGATACTGAGGGTTTATTTACAGAAGATCCAATGGTAGTCTTAGTGGATCATTGGATGTGGGGAGGTCAAATATTGGAAGCATAATTGGGTGGGAATTCCTCTAGGATTCTCAGGGTTCCCAACACCCAACATCTCATTTTCTCAAGTGTGCTAGCACCTAACTTTCACATAGGCCACTCTGAGTCAATAGAAATGTGAAACCTTTAGCATCATCCATCTTACCACTGATTAGGATAGACTCTTCTTCAATGGATTGGTATCAAGGGATTTTTCATCTAAGGCTTATTGAAACTCCATCCATACTAATCATGAGCTCATATAATGAGGGTATATTCTTTGTGCAATGAATTCTAGGAAAATTTAATTTCCTTATATGAAAAATATTAAAACATGTGATACCGATGGATGACATGATCAAGATGAGGGGGTACAGATGGCGTTGTAGTGCCGATGTTGTCGTCACTCCAAGGAGGAGTCATATGATCATATCATTTTTGAAATGGAGTGTTCATCCATTTTATGGGGTGGATTTTGTGATGATATTGATATATAGATTTAGGTTATATATTTCTATGAGTTTTTTCAATACTGGTTTTGCGACATGGGGAGTAACCCACTAGGGAAAAAGGAGAGGGTGGTCCTTCTATCAATGGTTTATTGGTGCATCTGGAGTGCTAGAAACAAAGTGTGCATTGATAATTATTCCACCTCATAGTTGGACATCTAAATATGTTCATTTTGTCTTGCATCAAATCTATGATCTCTCTTGAAATTCTGGTAAAGTGTCCCCTCATTAAGGATGGTGATGACATAGAGACAACCCACGGTTTCTAGTCCAATATTTTCTTCCCAGTGGAGATGTTTCTAATGGATTCCACCTATAATTGGGTTCAAAATAAACACTAAAGGCTCATGTATCCTTGGTCTCACATGTGGAGGATTCCTGTGTGATTCCAAGGACTTTATGTTTGTTTATTTTAGAAGCCTTTATGGGTATAGTGACTCTCATTATGCTAAAGTCAAGGTGATTCTTAATAGGCTTTGGGTGTGTCAGTCCTTTAATATCCCTTTTGGATGAAACTAAAACAAACTCATCTATTATTATTAGATCCCTTTCAGATATAATTACCACCACCTAGTCCATCTTTTACTACATATTTTGGTGAAAGGGTTATACAATGCATGCTCACTTGATGCACACTTAGAGTGAGGGGAACATGGTTTCACACTACTTGGCTTGAAAGGGATCATTGGACAATCCTCATGTAGTTTTTTCTATCATATTTTCCCTCCCTCAAGAGTGTTCCAATGTTGTATGTTCCGCTATTCTCAGCCTTCACTACTTTAAACCTCCATAATCATGTTCAGATTGGTTTTCCTCAAATAATAAAAAAAAATACATTGGATGGATGGATTCCATGACCAGACCTATAGTTTGGTTCATGTTTTGATAAATCTACTTTGGAATCCATTTAAGGAATAAAAATGGGAGCCTAGATCTATGATATTTTGGTTTGATAATTCATGTTTAAGGCATAAAAGTTAGGTTTCTTCTTCTATTTTACCACTTTCTTCTAAAATGTAAAGGCTCGTTCTTTATAAATAAATTTCTTCTAATTTTAGTTATAAAACTCTTGTGAACCCCCTATTGGAAATTCCTCTTACTTTTTTTCCCTTAAAATCTAGAATTTTGGGTCTCACCCACAATGTGTTCAATTAAATGATTAAATGAATTTGGTTTTTAAAATAAAGGTTTTTTGTGTGAGAACATGGCATGAACTTTTTGGGTGTGTGTTCATATGAATATGGAAAGGTCCATATGGGTTAAATATGGCCACAATGTGAATTCTTATGGTAGATTTGATTATATCATTGAGTGAAAACTTAATACTTCAGTGATGTATACCACTTGAAATTTGGGATATTTAAGAGGGGCCATCGGGTAGTGGTTTCATTGGTGGGTGTTATTAATGGGTGTCTGGGATTATTCCATGGGTGTGTTTCTAGTGTGAGTTAGTTCACATCCTTATGGATATATATATATATATATTGATCACTAGTTTTCATTATTCTGCCTATATTTTATTTTTAACCAAATTGTGAGCTAATATGTTTCTTATTTTAGTGTCATTTGGGGAAATTATTAGGGCTTTCCTACTAAGTTTTCTACTCACACCCTACATATGCACCTTGGTGTGTATAAAAATGTTGTTTATTAGGACATGGGTAAGGGTGGGGTTTCTTATTTTACCAGTGTAGCTTCATGATATTGTGTTCATGGATGTATAGAGTAAGATCTTGGTGCGGAAGTCAAGTCTAGGAGTCTAAATTTATTCCATCTTGGTTTCTTGGTTCTTTTCTCTTTGAGTTTTATATTCCATTATTTTTAATTCTATTGGGATTGTAGACTTTATTTTTTCCTCTTCCACTATTAATATGATGATTATTTGGTTATAATATTAATGTTTATTCTAGTTTTGTATCATGCATCATACTGTTTCTCTTTATTGTGGTTTGCTTACAGGTTATTTGTTTAATGTAAAATCATCCCCCTGTGATTTATTAAACCCCATAAAATTTACTGTCATCCTTTGGTTCCCTAGAGATGTCACCTAAGGTTAGTGTCATTTTTCCCCTCTCAATAACCACTTCTCCAATGATTTCTTTGACTAGAAATTGTATTCCATTCAAATGTAATGAGGATTTCCATAAATCATTTTAGGATCTTAAGGCTTAATTCACATATCCTCATCTTTATAGAACTTGGACAAGGATATGTGGTATATTTTTATGTTTCTATATCAAGACTCGGACTTATTATCATTTATGTAGACCATTTCATGGATTATGTATTGAGATAGTTGAAAAAAAAATAAAAAAATTCTCCGATGAATGGCCTAGAATTAGTTGTGGTGGTCCATTCATTAAAAACACGGTGTAACTACCTCTTTGGTAAAAAGTTCACCATGTTCCTGAATCATAAAATATTAAAATTCATATTTTCAAAAAGGGATTTAAACTTTAGACAATGATGAAAAATCAAATGTCTTAATATGTTCAACTTTGATTCGGTTTATACACTAGGAAAAGTAAATTCAAAGGTTAATGCTTTGAGTTGGAAATTATATAATGAGTTAGTTAGATAAGCTTGTGACCAGTGGAATATTATGGGATTAATTATCGATATGTATTTTGATTGAAGGGAATATAATCAGAATTAAATTTTCCTTACCATTACTCTTATTACTGATTTATTGAATTGGGTTAAGGAGGCTCAACAATCATACCCAGACCGCCTTGTCATGAGGTCAAAATTCAATGGTGGGGAGACAATTTAGGCCTAGATAGAAGATTAAAAAGTTTATGTTTGTCTTTCAAAATTGAATTATAGTTTCTTCTTCATTACAAGAACATCTTATTTCTAATTATAACTATTTAAAATGGGTGGTTTACTTAGGTATTCAAAATATATATTAGGAAATGAAGACCCATTTTTATAGTCATACATGAAATGAAAATTGGATGACTATGTTGTGAGATCTCTAACCTACCAACAGGTAAAGGAATAAAACTAAGTAACAATAGGCATGTTATATTTTATTATAATACCCTTATGGAAATGGGATTAAATTTCCATGAACTTTATCACTGGTCTACTAAAGACACTTTGGAATCATGATGTTATTTTGGTGATTGTAGACTAACTCATAAATTCATCACATTTTATTCTAATTTGAGAGTCTAATACAGTGGAATATTTAACAATGATATATTTTAAAGAACTGGTAAATTTTTATGGAGTATTGATATTGATTTTCTCTAACTGAGACCCTTTGATTCACTTCACAGTTTGATGATCCTTACAATAATCCCATAGCACTCAATTGACCATTAGTATGGTATATCATCTATTGATGGATTCCCTATCAGAATGTAAAATCTAAACATTGGAAGATATTCTCTATGTATGTGTTTTAGATTTCGGTGGTTTATGTGTAGATAATTTTACTTTGGTGGAGTTTTCATATAAAATAGTTATCAGACCATGATAAAAATGGTTCTATTTGAGTCATTATAGGGATGCCTATACCAATCCATAATTAATTGGGTAATGATTGAGGAAACTTTGTTGATCATACCAAGTATTTTCCAAGAGACTACTATGAAAATTAAGATGATCAGGAAATGGATGGTGACAACCAAAATATGTTAAAAATCATATGAATCTCATCATTGATGACCCTTATCTTTTGATTTTAGTGACCACTTACTCTTGAAAGTATCCCCAATATTGGTTCATTTTCATTTGAGAAAATAAGGAAAATTGTATCCTCAGTACATTATACCATTTGAGATTATAGAATAAATTGGTGATGTTGCATATTGGTTGGACATACTGCCAATATTAAGTGTTTTCCATAACATTTTCCATGTATCCTAGATAAATAAGTACCAGCCTGAACCTAGCTATGTGATATATTGAGAATATGTTTTCTTTGAACCAAATAAAACATTTATTCATGCCCTAATTTTTATTCTAGATAGAAAATAAAAAAATTTACAAGGCATATTGATCTCTTTGGTTTATATATTATGGCGGTGAGAAAAGTTCATTCTAGACTAATGGCCTAAACTCTTCTAGGGAAATACCAACCTTTATTTTCCTATGAAAGTAAATCCACATTGTATGGAGAGTTTAACACCCCCTATTTTGAGTTATTTATCTATTTTTTATGTAATTAAAATATACATAATATCTAGGTTTATTTCTAGGATCTTATAGGTGGTTTTTGGAATATTTTTAGAAGGTTTTAAGATGCACACAGTTTGAGAATGATTAGGGGAAGCCATGTAGTTTTCTCTAAGAAACCATACAATATATAGAGGGGTCTCCTGGGAAAGTGGACAGTTATTACATGGTCTGTAAAAACTATGGAGAAACCATGTGACTTGGTGATTTCCATGATAGAGGAAATTTTCACAGTTGGTGCACGGTTTTCTAAACTGTGCGGCCTAACCATGTGATAATAATTAATTAAATTCATAAATTTTATTTTTAACCTGAAAACCCCCATTTTTATTAATCAACCCTCATACCTTCATTAGTTATTTTTTAAGATATTATTCCCTTTAATATCGATTTCATTTTATAAAGGTTTTTTGGATCTTAGAAATCGAAGGTAAGAGTCTCATTCTTCCTCTCTCTCTCTCCTTGATTCTCTCATTTTCTTTAAAGATTAACCCTAGACTGTGGTTTCCATGCCTGGGTCTATTTTTTAGGGAATGTTTTGATAAATATATATTGGAATCCATTAAGTAACAAAAAGGTGATCCTAGATTTATGAGATCATTGTGTGATTCATCATGTCGAATGTATCAGAAGTAGGTGGCTTCTCCAATTTTTTCACTTTCTCCTAGAATGTAAAGGCTCATTGTTTTCTAAATAAATTTCTTTTCTATATTTTTATAAAAAACTTATTAAATCCCTATTTTAAATTATTATTTCTTATTTTCCCTTAAAATATATAATTTTGGGTGATGCCTATAATGTGTTTAATTAAATGAATAGATGAATTTGGTTTTTAAAATAATATTTTTGGGTGTTAGAGCATGGAATGGAATATGTGGGTGCATGTTAATATTAAAATTTAAAGGTTCATGTGGGTTATACATGGTCATGGTGAAATTTCTTTTGGTACATTGGATTATTTCATTAAGTGATGACTTAGGACAAGAGGGATGGATACCACTAATAAGTTGGATTATTCAGGAGGGGACTTCAGACAGTGGTTGCATTGGTGGGTGTTCTACATGGGTGTGTGGGTTCATGTCATGGTTGTGTTTTTGGTGAAAGTTATTTTTACTAACTTATGTGTGTGTGTGTATTTATCATTAGTTTTCATGCTTCTACTTATCTATTATATTAAATAAATTATAAGCTAACATGTTTCTTATTTTAGGGGAATTTGGGGGAAGTTGCGGGGTTTGCCTACTGGGTTGCACAATCATCCACTCCATATATACCTTGGTGTGTAACTTCCCATTACATTATTTTAGGTACTTATTAAAACTTTTTTATATTTCCCTTTAGTTGGGCCTTTTCTCGGGGTGTTTCAGATGAAATTTGGAGATTTTTTGGAGCTTTTTGGGAAGTGCACAGTTGGAGCTTGTTTTTTTTCAAACCGGGTGCCCCCTAGTGAAAACTGTGAACCCCAAATAGTAGGGGGTATATAGTTGGAACATAGTTTACCAAATCATCTGCCCAACCATGGTAAACTATTCACCCTAAATAGTAGGAGCACATGGTTAGGGTGTATAGTTTTTTTAACTTTTCACCCCTTTAGAAAATCATTCCCACATGATTTTAAACCCTCCAAAATTATTTTAGAATCCCGATACTCCCCCATATTTAACTTCTAATCACCTTATTTTAATATTAAATAGATTTATTGGTCCTTAGATGATCTTTATATGTGGAATTTACTCCTCCAACCCCTTTTTTGTAGATTAAAGCTATGATGTTTGTGTTCGGTATCCTCTATCTAAGTGGATCTCCTCTCTTTTGGGTCCTCCCAACTCATTTTATATCCTCATTATAGAGTGATAAATAATAATATTATTGATTTAAGTATTATATGTTTTGATGAAACTTGATTCTAGGTTTGATTCATTGATCTCCTATACCTTCTTTCTTTTTTGTAAGATCTTATTGCGAGTGTTGTGTTGATTGGTTTTTATGATTAAAGGTAGGAAGTTTCATGTGATTTTTTCATATAATTGAAAACTTAAAATGATTGATTGTTTGAAATTATTTTTTAATCTATTTAAAAACCCATAATTTAAATTATTTGATGTATAATTTTAAATGGCATGGATATTGAGAAAAACCCCTAATTTCAATGATATTGAAATTATGGGATGTATTTTTTAAAGATAGATTGATTTGATAAATTTATTTGATTGATTGATTTGAAAATTGAAATGATTGAATTTTTATTCTATAGAAAAATAGATTAAATTGAAAGATGATTTGAAATGGATTTAATTTTATTAAAACCTATGATTTGGTTTTGAAATGAAAGGTCGCGTTGAAAACTAAAATTGGTAAATTGAACTGTGATTAATTAAATGATTTAAAATGATTGATTTGACCAATATTGATTGGTTGGTTGGTTGAAGCACATCTGATCAGAGGTAGTTAGTGGGTAATTAGGACAAGAATGCTAGGATATAACCCCTAATAAATGGATTGATGATGATAATACTAGCATAAAATTATTATGGCATGATTTTCCCTAATGGGGAGTTGAGTCCTGACGATCTGATATGAGGGAGGTGTGCAAACATTGAACTAAAGTCACTAATTGAGTAGTGTGAGGATCATATTACCTAAAACTAATGTACCATAAGGATTATTACATGGTGATATGATATGATTTTATTTGATTATTACATGAAATTGATTTTATAACTATTTTATTCATTCCAACTGATTTATATAAAATATTCATTAAAGAATATTTTTGATATATCTACCATCTTTCTTATTTGAAATAATGTTTTGTCGAAAATATGTAAATTTCATTTCATGACTTTTTTATTTAAATTGAAAGTATATATGGTTTAATTATTATGGAATTTCTTATAGAACACTTGGTTATACCCTACTAGGCTTTCTAGATCACACCCAACTTTTTCTTTTGGGTGTTTATAGATCATGTTATGTTAGTTATAGGCAAATAGAAACTCACACTTGGATGTGGTGGATGTTTTTGATCCTCAGGACCCAAAGTGAGGGTGGTGACCATTAGAAATGAGATCCACCTATTAAATGGGATTTATGAGCTTTATTATTGATATAATTTGTGTCCTTGGTGATGTACTATTTTTTGTTTTGTTTTACCTATTTGGTTTTGGAACCTTACCATTGAGTAGTGTTGACATAATGAATTTTATCTTTTATATTCCATTATTTTGTGGACAAAACTATTACTACTATATTATTGAATGATGTCAGGTGTTAGTCACCAACTTGTGGGGATCAGTAATTCCCTTTAGGCTATTTCATGACTAGATTAGGTATCAGAGTATCAGGGTATTCAAGATGGTTCCTGACAAAGTGGTATTAAAGGAAGAGGTTGTGCATATTTCCTTAAAGTTGGTATGTAGTTGGGATGTCCTAGTATAAAGTATGTATCTATGATAATTTGTATGAAAATTTATCATTATAATTATCCTTAAGTCACCATAGGTGTTTGGGAAAAGTGTCCTTATGGAATTTTTTATCTAATTCTAGTCTTTTCCCAGATGATCTAGGTACTTGGATATTCTTGTGACTCTTGATTAATTTAATGATTTATGTATTTTTATTGATGTTTTAGTTTTGTCTACTTATATGTGTACCATCATGACTCCAAAAGTATGTTTAAATAGGCCATAGGAGGATTCTTTCGGTGAACCATAGTGAGTAAATCCTCCAATGGATCGGAATCTTGTTGAGATAGTGGTGCATGTTGTCCAAGCTTTTGAATAGGTACATGTAACTTTTCCCATTTAGACTATGATAGTATAACTATGAATGTATGAATCTTGGAATCATTCTTAATAGTTTCTTCACAAAAATACACTAGCTTTCTAGGGATTTAATTATCCATAGTAGGTATAGCATTGGTTGAAAATGATAGAGTTTCTTTTTTAGTTCTTAGAAATTCCATATTTGATTAAAGTGAATTGTACTACCGTCAAGCTTGAGGGACTATGCCAAAGATGGTGGGATTCAATGGTGATAGTGAATAATCATGATGGCTTGGAGTAGTAAAATTTTATATTTCTTTTCACTGATTGGTTTTAATCATATTCAATAGTCTTAGTGAAATCCATAGATTTTCTTATCCTCCAATGGGATGATAAGACCATGACATGGTATGTGAATCATTTTGATAAGATTTCTATGTTTTCTCCTAAGGTGTAAATGAATGTGAAACTATAGGATTGAAGGTTTGATATGGGTCTTCATGTTAACATCCTATCTCAAGTTTTCATGTTGAATCTCACTCCTTATGCTGGCATATTGGATAGAACATTGATGGATGAACTTGACCAAGCTGGTAATTCAGAGTTGATGAGAGTTCCCTTTTCTCCTAATGGAAGTTATGTGAGTTACTTTAAAGGATAAAGATTTCATGATTATTCTCATGGTGGGTCTAGATAGCATACATCATCTAGGCCTCCTGTAACTCCTAGAATAGGCCCTTTGACTTTCTTCTAATGTGGAAATATTGTGAATTAGAGGTAGGTTTGCATTAATGTAACTAATATTTGTAGTTATTATAGTTTCTTGAGACACCTATAGAGGTTATTCTATATATTTTCTTCTCCATGTAGTGGTATGGGGATATCAGCACCTAAAAGTGCTATGGTGAAATCATATGTTTCAATAAATAAGGAATTCCAACCTCATGCATCTATAATGAAGCTTTTTCATATAGCGGAAGAGTCTCCAAAGGAAGCTAATGTGGGTCCAAGGACCGTAAAGGGTACCATAACTATAGATTCATCTTTAGTGAATGCTTTATTTGATACTGGTATATCATAATTTTTTATATAAAATCATATTGTGAACCTGCTAAATCTTCCTATGGAGCTTATTTTATATTTGATGGACATTACAACTCCCCTCAAAACAAAGAGAGAGTAGGGTATTTTGTGTCTTATTTGTTTTTTCTCTCTATATGATATCTATATTACCTGGAATTTTCTAGTTCTCAACATTAAACCCATTTAAATTATTATTATTATGGATTAGATGATTTCTAATATGGCACGAACTGAATTTTATCTTCAGTGGATCTCTTTTACTGTGCCCAATGGGGTTTGTTGTGTTTTTCAAGGAGAATGAGACTAAAGTTTGAGTACAAATAGACCTTATTCTCTGGATTTGGGTTGGTTAATATTATTTTTTTATTTTTATTTGGAGTGGGAATATTTTATTAATGATCTCCCTCCAAATTTATTAGATTTTCCCAATGTTTTTCCTTCTAAATTTTTTGAATTCCCATCGATTAGAGGGGTGGAGTTCTCTATTAATTTATTATCTGGTACTCAGTGAGTGTCTATTACTTATCCCCATATATCAACAAAATATTTGAAAGAGTTTAAATCTTAGTTGGATGACCTACTAAATAAATGATTTATACACCCGACTATGTCACTTTGGGTGGTGCCCATTCTCTTTGAAAAGATAGCTGATGGAACACTTCTCCTATATGTTCATTATCGAAAAATCAATAAAGTTAATGTAAATAACAAGTATCTATTACCACATATTGATTATTTATTTGAATATTTGAAATTTGAAATGTGGTTCTTGAAGATTAATCTCCATTCTGATTATTACCAATTAAGAATTAAATAATTTGACATTCAGAAGACCTCTTTTGGAGCAGTTATGGCCATTATGAGTACCTTGTTATGCTATTTTTTCTAACCAATTCTCCTAAATTTTTCATGACATTGATGAACAAGATATTCCACGATTAAATTGACTTGTTTTTGGTAGTCTTTTTGGATGACATCTTGGTTTACTCCAAAACCAAGGAGAGCCATGTACTTCATTAAAGAGAAGTTGTGGAAATTTTGAGAAATCACTGACTTTATAAAAAGCTTTAATAATGTAATTTATGGATTCAAGAAGTAATTTTATTGAAACATGTGGTATTGTAACATGGTATTTCAATTTATCTAGATAATGTGAAAGCAGTTATGACATGGGAGCATCCATGTAATATTTTCAAGATATAGAGATTCTTGGGTTTGGTAGGATATTACTGCAAGTTCGTTAATGATTTCTTGAAGATGTGTTCTCTAATGATTTCTTTCACTTATAAGGGAGTGAAGTTCTTATGGGATGAGAAATTTTAAAATTATTTTGTTTAGCTCAAATGTATTTTGATTTTTTACATCAGTGTTGACTCTTCTATATGATAAGTAGGGATATGTGGTCTTTTTTAATGCATCGGGTTTAGTTTTGTGGTGTGTCCTCATATAGGGTGATCACGTGGTCTCCTATGGGTATAGAAATCTTAGGATACGTGAGAAAAATTATCTAACCCATGATATCGATCTTGCAGTTATGATGCATGTTATTAAGTGTTTGTGGCATTACCTTTTCATAGAAAGGTTTACCATTCGTTCCTACCACAAATTATTCAGTTATATATTATCTCAAAAATATTTGAACCTCTGACAGAGGTGTTGGGTATAGTACCTATAGTATTTTTATTTTGATATTACCTATAACCCTAATAAGGGTAATGTCATTGTTGATGCTTTGAGTATAAAATTTTTGATTTAGGACATGAATAAATCATCAGAAGAGTGGAATCTGATGGATCTCTTTTCTCAGTTGTAGTAGGGAGTCTGAGAGGATGAGACCAAGGTTGTCTTGGAAAACTTTTAGTTGACTTTCACACTTATCAAGATTATTATTCAGGATAAATAGCTTGATGATGAATTTCATGGAATTAGGGACTCTCTTTATGGTGGAGAGACTATTGGTTAATGGTTATTCTCTTTAGAGGGTATCTTATGTTTTTATAACTGGTATGTTGTACCTTTAGTAGTGAGAAAGTCTATGATGGGTGATTTCCATGATTCCCAGTGGTCGGTGCACCCCAGAACCGCAAATATGTTATATGACATCTGGCGATGATTCTGGTGACCAGGTATGAGATGCGACATCATTGAATTTTTTTCTCATTTTTATACCTACCAACATGTCAAAACCAAGAACTAGAGACCTTCAAGTTCGATTCAGCTGCTTCTTATTCTAACTTGGAAGTGGCATAAGATTTTTATAGTTTTTATGGTTGGGTTTCTATGAACCCCTTGAGGGAATAATGTGATATGGGTTTTGATTGATAAGATAACTATTGAGTCAATAAGGTTTTCCTTAAGACTTTTCCATTCCTTCATACTTGGGGGAGATTGTTAAGTCAATAAGTTATCCTTATGACTTTACCATTCCTTTTTGTTTTGAAAATCAAAAACACCTTATTTCAAGGAAAAACTCATTTTACTCCTTGTTTTACTTCTATAAGGAAAATTTCCTTCCCCAAGTAAATGTACCCTTACCTAGATTTCATTGTTCATATAAATATTTTTCTTAAGTATAAAATTCGGTTTGTAATCAAAAACCTTGTAATCTTATAATTATCTAGATTTGAAGTATTCTGTTTTTGGGAATGAGCCCGTAAAGGGCGCTGTGGGTTAGGGTTCCTTCTCGTCGCCGCCATCCTCCCGTTTCTCTCGGACGGCGGTGGTTCCTCCTCGGTCTTCCCGGCTTGTTCTTGGTGCGGTGGCTGATTCTGCGGTGAAGGGTGGCCCCGATCGGGAGGCTCGGTGTTCGATCTCCCGCGGCGAGGGTGTTCCGGTTTTCTCCGGCATCGGGGTGGTGCTCCGGCTCTTCTGCGTCATGGGGTCAATATTCAGTGCGGCGCCGCGGCCGCGGTCCTCCAATGCAGCGAGGGGGTTCCCGTTCCTGTGCGTCGGGGTCGTGGTTCTGCTTTCTGCGAAGGTAAGGTCTAGATTTGCTTTGGGGTCTTGTTTTTGCGGTGAAGGGGATCCAGATCCGGTGTGTTGGGGTGGTGTTCTGCCTGTTCTTCATTGGTGGGGGCGTGCTCAGGGTGTCTTGGGGTCACGGTTCGTGCACCATGGGGTTGTGCTCTAGTGGCCAGGGTTGTGACCGCCTTTCCATAGCGTTGGGGTCTTGCTCTGGATGCGCTCGGGGCTGCGAACATCTTCTGCAGAGGCCATGGAGTCCATTCATTCTTCCGTGGTGTGGATTGTTCTCTAGACCTCTTGCGTAGGGGCTGCAATTCTGATCCTTGGTGAACTGGTTTCCCTTGGTGAACGGGCTGTTTTCTGTCGACTGTGTCATGTTCCAGCGAGGGGTTCTTTGGATGGTCTATTGCGGTCTATGCGTGCAGGTTGGAGGGTGGCGATGGGAATTTTGCGAGATGTCTGTTTGGTGATGATGAAGGTTTCGTAGTGGGTTGAGCCGTGTGGTTTGCATCAGTTGTTTTGGAGTGTTTTGTTGTATGCTTGAATGTTTCGGCTTTCGAAGGTGGGAGGTTTGTGATTCCAGACTCGACTTCATGAGTTGACTCCAAAGGAGGGTTTAGAGCTGGCGGTTCATCCTTGCGGTGTTTTTTGGATTTGGTTGTTTGAGAGGGTATGGCGCCAGCCATTGGATTGGGCCTCATCTTTGACTGAGGACACTTGCTTGCCGAATCACATTGCAATGATGGAGAGCTTCTTCACATTCACATGCTGGGGAGGAGCAGTTCTCTGTTGTCATTCTGGTTTTTACTCTTTCTTCATTCGAGTTTGAATGTCCTATGTCCATGATGTCATTGGGTTTCCACCCCCTTCATCCCTTAAAAGGGGGTCTTATCTTATAATAAAAAAAAATTGAAGGTCTTCGGGCCGTTGGATGATGAAGTATTCTGTTTTAGAATCTGAATTCTCATAATTCTGGTTACGAACTCTTCTGAGTTATTACTCCGAATTCTGAATCAGAATTCTAGTTACGAACTCCTCTGAGTTCTGACTCTGAATTCTGAATCATAATTCTGGTTACGAATTCTTCTGAGTTCTGACTCTGAATTATAAATATGAATTTTGGATATGAACATCTCTAAGTTCTGACTCCAATTTATCTAAATTCAGACTCCGAACTCTTATGAGTTCTGGCTTCGAATTCCCATGAACTCTGACTCCGAACTTTGTAAGTTCAGCTTCCGAATTCTTATGAATTCAGATTCTAAATTTCCTTGAAATTCAGACTCTGGAATTCTATAGAATTCAGGATCTGAATTTCTAAAAAATAGAATCTGAATATACTTATATTGTAAACTCCTAATTCAATTATGGTTAGACTCCAAACTTTCATTTCCTTCCATTCTGAATATCAAATTCTAGTTATACTTACACTCGTTTTGTTATAAAACGATGTCATGCTTTTAGTTATCAACTAACCGTTGTTTGAGTGACACGTGTACAGGTCCCTCCAAAATTCAAGGAAAAATATGACTGTTGGAGGAGGGAACTGACCGTTGGAACCGTGCCTATAAATAAGGGCTCATTTGAAATTGCTCAAGACTTTTCCAGACTTTTCAAGACTTTTGACAAAGTACTGGTGAAGTGATTTCTAGAGAGAGGATCTTATAAACTCTCAGGCTTCATGTAGAAAGTTTTGAACTACTTGTTCAAACTTTGCTTTGTGCAGATTTTCTTAGTGCATAGGTTCGATTTCCTTGAAATCAGAGACTTCGGGTTGTGAAGTCAGAGGTGTCGATTTCCTTACAAATCGAGGGCTTGCAGGGATAGCAAGACAGATACCAATCTTCGGATTTAGGGATTACCTGGGTTTGGGTAAGACAGACTTTCTTGAAAGTATAAATCAAGGGACCTTTTATACAGGGTTATTGGATACCCTCCTCTTTGGGTTAAAAGAGTTACTACTTATTACTTGTAGTATTTTTTTCCGCTGAATATTTTAGTTGTTGAGGCAAGTATAACTTTTATATAATTCCTTAAACTTCTACTCTAATTTTATAGGATTATATAAACTTTAAGGTAGAATCTTAGTTGGTGTAAACTTTTGTTAAGTTTCATTTCCAGAATCACTTTTCTAGAATCAAGTAAGATAATAGAACTTAGAGGTGTTGTGAATTTTGGTTACGCAAAATTTCCTTAGGGATTTTTAAAGTATACAATTCACCCCCCCCCCCCATCTTGTATTTGAGCATATAATGTTTATATATTTGATCCTAAATTTGGTATTATAGAGTATATCATACTCACATACCATCTCACAATTGGTATCAAAGGATTTGGTACAATCTGAATTAATCTCACGATTAGGTTCAGAAGAGAATTCTCAGAATTGAACTTCTGGATTCAAACTTTTTTGGAATCTATTTTTCATACTCATAAAGTTTGGATTCACTCTTTATTAGAGATAAAATATCTAGTTCCTTTATTAGGATATTTTCTCTTGTTTACAAACTCATACTACTAACAAGTTTGTGTGCCAAAGATTTTCTTAAGAATGGCAGGTTTAAATGTCAGTTCTATTGATAATCTAAATCCTACCAGACTTCTTGTTTTTGGTGGAAATGATTATGAGTACTGGAGAGATAGGATGAAGACTTTTGTTATCAATACTGAATTTTATAACTATCTAATGCTTACTGGAGATTATATGATTCCGGATAAGGAATTGAGAACCTTTACGAATTAGGAGAAATCGGAATATCAAGCAAACTTCAGAGTCATAAATACTTTGTTATGTTCCATGGCTAGGAACATCTATAGTCAAATATCATCATGTGAAGCTGCAAACAGTATCTAGAAGAAACTTGAAGTTACACATTTTGGTACACCTAAATTCATAGAAATAAGAAGATCTATGTTGAGAGTTGAATACCATAGCTTTAACTTTCCTTATCGAGAACCTATAAGCAAAGTACAACAAAGGTTTATGACTATCGTGAATAGCTTACAATATATGGGAGAAAAAGGTTTGGATGATGAGTCTCTTGTAGACAAGATTATAGATATCATGCCAAATTAATGGGAGTCTGAGAGGATAGCTATTGTTGAGAACAGAAAGTCACTCAGATTTCCTTAGATGAGTTGTTTGGAACTCTTCTTCAGTATGAAACCAGAATGAAGAGAGATGCTGAAAATGTTAATAAGAAGAATGGGAATGGAGGTATTTATTTTACAACCACTTCTAAACATATGAAATCCAAGACCCTAGAAAGAGTAACTAGATCAAAGACAAAGAAAGTCATTATTCAGTCTGAATCTAGTGACACAGAAAATTCTGAGAATGAATTAGCTAATCTTGCTCGGAGAATGAACAAGATTGTAGCTCAAAAGAACCATCAGAATAAGTACAAGAAGAAAGACTACAGAGATAAGAAATATAGAGAAGTTATGTGTTATGAATGTAGAAGAACAGGTCATATCAGACCTGATTGTCCTTTGTTGAAAAATAAAGAAAAGAAGGAAAGAAATTCAGAAAGGAACAAGAAGAAATTCTATTGATAAAAGCACAAGAAAAGCCTTAAAGCTAATGATACTTGGAATACTAGCTGTGGATAATCTTCAGAAAGTGAATATTATGAATATGATTCATCAGCACAAAAGAATATGGGATTCATTTCTACTACTTCTTTCCCTAATACATGTCTTATGGCCAAGGTACACTCTGTCGAGGCTTTAACAAATTTATCTCCTGATAAGAATTACTATTCTAAAAATAGTACTTCTAATGAAGATACTTCATCCTCATAAAATGAAGAAATACCTTCATATGAAGAAGTTTCTAGATTTTCCAATTTACTTGAAGCAATAAATTGTAAAAATTTTAAGAAATTAGACTAGGAAAATACTAGGGAAGAAATTCTTACAAAAGAGATTTCAGATCTTTCTAGAGATCTTAGAGATAAAGATGAACTTTTAGAAAAACTTTCTAAAGACCTTGAGAAAGAAAATTATGTTAAGAAATTTCTAAAGATCTTAAGAATGCTATTTTAGAGATAAATGTTTTTGAGGAAAAATCTAACTCTAAAGAAATGATTCCCGAGGATAGGAATTTAGTCATCAGACTAAAATCTGAAATATTTTCTCTTAAGAAGCTTCTTGCAAACATTACCTCTGGGAAGGAAAATTTTGACAAGATGTATTATCAAATTAAACCTCAAAGAAACACTACTGGAGTAGGTTATACTCACCAAAAACCTGTTTTCAAAAATAACTATTTTGTTCCTTCTAGAGCCCATTTTTGCACTAAATGTCAAAGTGGTGGACATTGGAAGAAAAATTGATCATTGAATAAAGTTAAATCTTTTAGGTTTCATACAGCTTATTTTTTTAAACAAATGTGGATACCCAAAATTTTGTTGTCTAACAATTCCGGATCCAAGAAAGTTTGGATTCCAAAAGTCTAAATCTTTTGTTTTCAGGAAAATAGAGAAGGTACCAACAGCAATACGTGGTACATGGATAGTGGATGTTCCAGGCATATAACTGGTAACAAAAATTATTTTGAAAAGATTATCAAGACGAAAAAAGGAAAATTAAATTTTGGATATAATTCTCAGGGAGAAATTATTTTTATAGGTAACATCGTTCTTCTTGGAAAAACATTGATTTCAAATGATTTATTTGTTAAAGGTCATAAGCACAACCTCATTAGCATAAGTCAGTTATGTGATAAAGGATACCTTGTGAATTAAAAGGAGATATCATTCTTCAATTTATCAGAACTCAAGATCAATTTGGTGATATTTTCACAAAATCTTTACCCTCCGATAGATTTGAATACATTAAACAGAAGTTAGTAATGATAAATATAAGGTAATCCTCATCAATAACTTCCTGTTGGACCATTCTCCTTATAGTAATAAACTCCTTTTCATAGGGGGGGTGCATTTCATAATGAAGTTTTTCATATTTTTTGTAATGAAGTTTTTCATATTTTTCATAATAAAGTTTTTCATATTTTTCATAATGAAGTTTTTCATATTTTTTGTAATGAAGTTTTTTATATTTTTCGTAGTGAAGTTTTTCATATTTTTCGTAATGAAGTTTTTCATATTTTTTGTAATGAATTTTTTCATATTTTTTGTAATGATGTTTTTCTAGACTTTCGTATTGTAGTCTTTCAAGATTTTCGTAATAAAAATTCTCATACTTAAAATTTTTGTAATAAAAATTTTCGTACTTGAAATTTTCATAATGGAAATGTTCGTAGTTGAAATTTTTATAATGGAAATTTTCATACTTAAAATTTTCGTAATAGAAATTCTCGTACTTAAAATTTTAGTAATGAAAATTTTCGTACTTGAAATTTTCATAATGAATATCTGTGTACTCACTTTTTTTTCTCTTCTTCATTTTCAAGTTTTTTTTTCAGAATCTAAAGTCCTTCAAGAAGAATTTTCCTCAATACGAATAATTCTCCTGACAATCCGAAAGGTATGATTCTTTCTCAAGTTTTTGTAATTACCTTTTACTTGCTGGTAGTTTCTTTTGTTTTTAAAATTTCTCGGATTCTAGTTTCCTTAAATCTGAATTTTTTTTAAAACCTCAAAAAGATCGTATCCTACAAAATTTTACTTGCGGTTACTATTTCAACCGTCAGATCAAATTAGAAGAATTATCAGACTTTGGGTTGAAATGGGAAGTTCAACCATCGCTCCAATACCTATAAAAAGGGGACCCCTGATGGTTGTCCCACATCATTTTTCAAAGCTTGTGCGTGCCGAAGCTTTGTTCCTCTACAAAATCCCGTTCTGAATTCTTCAGAAGTGCTCCAGTCTTAATGTCTGCAAAACTTCCTTATCAAGATATGTCTAATGTGAAGCCGATTCCGGAGTGGAAAATATATAGGGAGAGGTTGGTACATCCGAATTTCTTAAAAATATATGACTCTATTTTCTCCAAGAACATCAATCTCAATGGATGGAAAAGTGTATCTATTTTAAAGATAGGAGCTCAGGATGTAGTGTATCTGGATTTGCTGATAGAGTTTTATGAGTCAGCTAGTTTCTTTAAGGAAGATGGTAGGGAAACGTTTTCCTTTAAAAGTTATGGAAAAACTTATGCACTCTCTTACACCAAGGCTGCTATCTTGGTGGGGATTTCATATGAAGGGGAATCCGAGTTTTTCTCCCACAAGATGCCATAGGTTCAAAGAAGTTTCATTAAGGCAAAGGCTATGGAATGCCTTGGGCTTACTAATGTCATGACCACAAAAATTTCCCATCTATCTACCAACAATCGGATTCTTCAGCTATGGGTTAAGGGTCTTGTTGTACTAAGTAAGGGTGATAAGGACTCCCTTAAGAAAAGTGACATGTACATATTGGATTTTTTGTTAAATCTAAGAAAGGTCAACCTCATGAATCACATTCTCATTACGATTCAAAATATCAAGAATGGGAATCTGAGAGCTCAGATAATCTTGTATCCTGCCTTAATTTCCAAATTGATAGTTTGGTGTCTTTAATCTTTCAAGATCCCATGTAGTTCCAAGCCGAGGAATTGCAAATTGATTCTTATCAGTGATGATACCCTCAAGAGAATGAAAGTTGGTTTCTCTAAAGAGTTAGGTGAGTTCTATGATCTACCTGAGGATGAGGCAGAAGCAGTTCTGAAAAATGTTGAAGAAGATGAAACTTCAAAGAAATTTGGAAATAAGAGGAAATTAAAGGAAGTAGAAGCAAATGAGAAAACCCCTAAGGCCAAAGAAGCTCAATCCGCACCTCCAAAGCCCAAAAAGCATAAATATTATCCAGATGAATTGGTTTCCAAGTGGAGGGAGGATAAAAAGACTCAGAAGTAAGGGGATCCACAGTTTGTCCTAGACCATACTGAGGCCAAGGCTTTGAAAGAAAAAGCTGCTGAGGAGCATGAGAAGCAAGCCAAAGAGAAAAATATTAAGATGAAGATGTCAGAGGTAGAGATTGTGCAATCTCTCTTGAAGGATACTGAAGTAGCATCAGAAAACATTCTCGTACCAAAAAACTTCTTAGTAGAACAATTACCTGAGACACCGAAGAAAAATTTCATGACTTCGGAAAAATCACAAGAGAAGATTGTAGAAGATAATAAAGATGCATAAGAAGTATAAGAAGCTGAGAGTAGTGGTGGCTCTGATGATGTGATTAAGTAAGTATAAGATTATAATGAAAAATAAAGTGCTTCCGAAAAATTTTTAATCCAGACTTCTCAAGCCGAATCTTCAAAACTTGTTACTCCGGGAATAGATGATAAGGGTGAAGAGGAAGTAAACAAGTTATCCAAGGAAGAGAGTCATAATCATGACTTCATTATTCCTGAAGATGTTGAGGTAGGAGCTGAAAAAGAGAAATTTGATGAAGATAAGATTGTATAGTTATCTAGAAGTGGGCATGAATCTCCTGATGAAGAAGCTATTCCGAGAATCAGTAAGGGGAAACAAGTGGTTGTTGATACCCCAATGAAAGAAATTTTGAGAAAGAAGCAAGATGGAGGATCCTCTATGAGGAAGATGGTAGAGGTAGGGGAAGAACCATCTCCAAGAAAAATGTCAGATTTAGAGTCATCAGCTTTAGGACATGATTTTTTTGTTCAGTCCCTGAAGAATCTTGTGGATAGCATTCCGACCTTTCCAGCAATTGACTCGAGCTTCTAGATGCTACAGTACAGCATGATTCAGAAATCAGACTCTATATCTATGGTGATGGATAGATGTGTTTAGATTGAGGCTGAACATAAGAATTTCCTTATCAATTATGAATCCCACAGAAAATCTTGCAAGAAAATGACCAGATGGTCTAAAAAAATCATTGAAGATTTGGAAGAGCTTGACCAATTTCAAGAAGATGTCAAGGAAGCTTCTGATACAGAAGACACCAAAATCAAGAATCTTATAAATATATTTTAGGAAAAGCTAGCTCTTGAACAAAATTCTCGAATTCAAGATGTCAAATATCTGAATGGGAAGTTGAATTTTGTTGTCCAAATCTATAAAACAGAGAGGGATCTCCGGATCTAGATAGAAGAAAAGCTTGTGAAGCAAGATGACTTGCTGAAGGATCAGGCAGAGGCCCTAAAGGCTTATGAGGATAGGATCACAGCCTTAGAAAAGCAAGCATAGGAGGATCACAAAGAGCTGAAAAATCTGAAGACAATCATGAAGAAGCTGATTCCCAAGGAAAAATAAACAAAATAGACCCAAATCCGATCTTTTGTTGTATTTTTTTTCCTTGTAATAATTCTTCCAATCATAATGAAATTATAGTTGCTTGTTTTGTTTGTATGTCTATACTAATATTTCAAGTATCATATTTTTTTCCATTACCTCAAACTCTTTTTGAAAATCACAAAGGGGGATAAAGAAAAATAATTCTAAAGGAGAGAAGGAAAAATAATTATAAGTATAAGAAGATATATCCCTAAGTAAGGGGGAGTTTATCTAAGGGGGAGTTCTCATTAATAATATTTCCATACACAAGATAATGAAAATCCCATTCCGGAAATCTAGAATACGATCGTTAGTGTTCCAAAGCCTAATGGGGAGTTATTCGTATTCATCTTTTCCAATGTGAAGGGGAGATAAGTTTTATTGTCTAAGTCAAGAAAAAAATTTCTAAGTCTTTATATTATTTTTCGTAAGGATGTTTGTGCTTTCCAAAAAGGGGGATATTGTTGAGTCAATAAGGTTTTCCTTATGACTTTTACATTCCTTCATACTTGGGGGATATTGTTAAGTCAATAAGGTATCCTTATGAATTTATCATTCCTATTTGTTTTGAAAATCACAAACACCTTATTTCAAGGAAAAACTCATTTTACTCCTTGTTTTACTTCTATAAGGAAAATTTCCTTCCCCAAGAAAATTTACCCTTACCTATATTTCATTGTTCATATCAATATTTTTCTTATGTATAGAATTCGGTTTGTAATCAAAAACCTTGGAATCTTATAATTATCTAGATATGAAGTATTCTATTTTAGAGTCTGAATTCTCAGAATTCTGGTTACGAACTCTTCTGAGTTCTGACTCCGAATTCTAAATCAGAATTCTGGTTACGAACTACTCTGAGTTCTGACTCTTAATTCTGAATCAAAATTCTAGTTATGAAGTCTTTTGAGTTCTAACTCTGAATTCTGAATACAAATTCTGAATATGAACTTCTCTAAGTTCTGACTTCGAGTTCTCTGAATTCATACTTCTAACTCTTATGAGTTCAGACTCTGAATTCCCATGAACTCTGAATCTGAACTTTGTAAGTTTAGGTTCCAAATTATTATGAATCCAGATTCTGAATTTCCTTGAAATTCAAAGTCTCTAATTCTATAGAATTCAGGTTCTGAATTCCTACAAAACAGAATCCAAATATCCTTGTATTGTAGACCCCAAATTAAATTTTGGTTAGACTCCAAACTTTCATTTCCTTACATTCTGAATATCAGATTATAGTTATGCTAACACTTTTTTTGTTATAAAATGATGTCATGCTTTTAGTTATCAACTAAACATTGTTTGAGTGACATGTGTAGAGGTCCCTCCGAAATTCAAGGAAAAATATGATTGTTGGAGGAGGGATCCGACCGTTGGAATTGTGCCATAAATATAAGCTCATTTTAAAGAGATCAAGACTTTTCAAGACTTTTCGAGACTTTTGAAAATGTTTTGGTGAAGAGATATCTAGAGATAGAGGCTCTTATAAACTCTCAAGATTCGTATAGAAAGTTTTGAACTGCTTGTTCAAACTTTGCTTCGTGCATATTTGCTTAGTGAAGAGGTTTGATTTCATTGAAATCAGAGACTTCGGGTTGTGAAGATAGAGGTCCTGATTTCCTTACAAATCGAGGGCTTGCAGAGATAGTAAGAAAGATATCAATCTTTAGATTGAGGGCTTACCTAGGTTTGGTTAAGATAGACTTTCTTGAAAGTATAAATCAAGGGACCTTTTATCCAGGGTTGTTGGATACCCTCCTCTTTGGGTTAAAAGAGTTACTACTTGTTACTTGTATTATTTTGTTTTCTACTGTATATTTTAGTTTTTGAGGAAAGTATAACTTTCATATACTTCCTCAAACTTGTACTTTGATTTTATAGGATTCTATACGCTTTAAGGTGGAATCTTAGTTGGTGTAAACTTTTGTTAAGTTTCATTTCCGGAATCACTTTTTCAGAATCAAGCAAGATAATAGAACTTAGAGGTGTAGTGAATTTTGGTTATGCAAAATTTCCTTAGGGATTTTTAAAGTATACAATTCACCCCCCTCTTGTATTTTAGCATCTCATGTTTATATATTCAATCCTACATTTGGTATTATAGAGTATATCATACTCACATAACATCTCACACTAACCAAATCATATCACTTTATACCCATTCTAGATACAACCAAAGTTGAGGATTTGATAAATATATATGTGAAATATATTATCCATTTTCATGGGGTTCCATCTATTATAGTTTCTAATAGGGATCCTTTTTTCACTTATCACTTCTAGAGAGGCCTCTAGGAGGCACTAGGATCCCAGGTCAGATTTATCATGGCACATTATCCAGTATAAATATTATGTTGATCATCGTCGATAAACATTGGAGTTTTTATTTGGAGGATAGGTGTTATTGGGAGCTTCACCATGATAGGGTCACTAACGTCTTGAGAAATAGGTAAATCTTATGCTGAGGTTTGTGGGTCCATTTGAGATTGTTGAGTGGGAAGGGGAAGTGGATTATAGTTTATAACTAACACAAAAGTTGAATTAGATCCACATCATGTTTCATGTGATATATCTTTAGAAGTATCTTTATGGCCATTATTATGTCTTTGGTTGGGAAGATCTTAATGTTGAACCTGATTTATCCATGACTGAGCATCCAGTTAGAATTGTTGATTCTAAGAAAAAGGTTTATCGTGGGAGAATGAAACCTTTATTATTTTTTATATTGTATAATGTTTTTGATTCACATAATACTTGGGTGTATGAGACACTAATGAGAAATTAGTGGCCTTATCTCTTTGATATGGAGTATTCTTAATGGGATTTTTGGGGATAGAAAATTTTTGTGTTGGGGAGATTTTAACATCCCATTACATTTGTTTCTGGTACTTATTGAACCTTTTTTTTATTCCCCATTAGTTGGGTCTTATCTTGGGATGTTTCGGGATAAATTTGGAGTTTTTTTTGCGATTTTTGGGCATCGTATGATTGGTGCATAGTTTTCTCAAGTTGTGTGCCTCCTCGTGAAAACTGTGCACCCCAAATATTATGGGGTGCATGGTTGGAACACAGTTTCCCAAACCATGTGCCCACCAAGGTGAAACCATGTTCCCCCAAACGGTTGGTGCACATGATTATGGTGGATGGTTTTTTTAACCATTATCCCCCCTCTAGTAAACCATTCTTGTGGAATTTTAAACCCCCAAAAAAAATTGAAATCCTAATACCCCTCGATTTAACCCCTAATCACCCTATTTTGACCCTAAATTGATTCATTGGTCCTTGAAGGCTCTCAAGAGGTGGGATTGTCTCATCTAACCCATTTTCTTTGTGGGTTTAAAATCTGGTGTTTTTATTTGATCTCCTATGGGTAATTGGGTCTCCTCTCTTTCAATTTCTCCTGATCTCATTTTATCTCCTCCTTAGAGAGTGATAGATCATCATGTTATTAATTGATCTAATATCTATTTTTATGGATCTTGATTCCAGTTTTTATTCCTTGATCTCTTATTCCTTTTTTTGATTATAGATCTCATTGTGGGTGTTATGTTGATTGGATCTCATAATTAAAGGTAGTTGGTTCCAAATAATTTTCCCTACAATTGAAACCTTAAATTTCTTGATAGTTCAGAAATTATTTTTTAATTGATTTAAAAACCCAAAATTGAAATGATTTAATGTGTTATTTGAAATGGCATGGAAATTTATAAAAAAAATCCCAATTTCAATGATATTGAAATTGTGGGATGGATTTTTAAAAGTTTGATTTATTTTAGAAAATGATTTGATTAATTGATTTGAAAATTGAAATGATTGAATGTTTCTTCTTGAGAAAAATGGATAAAATTGAAAGTTTATTTGAAAGTTTATAAATTTTATGGAAACCTATGACTTGGTTTTGAAATGAAAGGGACTGTTGAAAACTAAAACTGAGTAATTGAACTATGATTAATGAAAGGATTTGAAATGATTTATTTTCCTATGATTGATTATTTTATTGGTTGAAGCATATTTAAACTCGGGTATTTAGTGGGTAATTAGGACAAGTATGCTAGGATATGACCCCCTATAAATGTATTAATGGTGAAATCACGGATATAAACTTACTATATCATGATTTTTCTTGATGGGGAGTTGAGTCTCGATGGATGATTTGAGGTATGTATGCACACATTAAGCTGAGACCACTAATTGACTAGTGTGAAGATCCTATTACCTAGAACTAACATACAGTAGGGACTACTATATAGTGTTATGATATGATTTAATTTTATGGTTACATTCCATTGATTATAGAATTTTTTTATTCAATCCAACTAAATTATATAAATGTTTTAAATAAAAATTTTATTTAAATTTTTTTTGATATATCTACTATTTTTTATTTGAAAGCATGTTTTGTTAAAAATATGTAAATTCCATTACATGCATTTATTTATTTAAATTGAAAGAATAAATGTTTTAATTTTTATGGAATTTCTTATGAAAAACTTTGTGGAAATATAACAGTATTTCTATCTCACACCCAACCTTTTCCTTTAGGAATTTGTAGATCTTGTTAATCTAGGTACAAGAAAAGGGAAAGAGCCACTTAGAGGTGTTGTATGTTCCTGATCCATAGGACCCAGAGTGATTGTGGTGACCGGTGGAGATGTGATCCACATGTTACATGGTATGTATAATATTTATTATTTATAGATGTTATGTACTTGATGATGAATTATTTTGGGTTTTGTTTTACTTATTTGAATTTGATACTTTCTCCTAGAGTATTGATGATATACCGACTTATATCTTTTATCTTCTATTGTTTTGTGTAAATAACAAGTCATATTTTATTCTTGTATGATTTTGAGTGATAGTCTCCAACCCATGGGGATTAAGAGTGCCCTTAGGGTTATGTCATGACCATATTGGGTATCAAAGTATCAGGCTATTCAGGCTGGTTCGTGACATGGTGACTATACATATGTTTTTTATCATGATACAAGTAAGGGTAATGTTTCTTATTTTATTAGTAGAGCTTTATGATGTTGTGTTCATGGATGTATGGAGTTAGATCTTGGAGAGGCAGTCGAGTCTAGAGTGGTGCCACCTTGGTGCCTTGGGTATTTTTTACTTAAGACTTATCTTCATTGAGTTTTGATTTTCTTGGGATTTTATACATTATTTTTTCCCCTTCTATTGTTACTTTGATGATTATTTGTTTATACTATTGAATTTTATTTTGGTTTTATATCATGCATCATATTGTGTCTCTTTATTATGGATTTCTTGTAGTTTATTTGTTTATGGGAAAATAATCCCCCAAAATTTATTAAATCCCTTGACATTTATTATATTCCTTTGGTACCCTGGAGACATCACCAAAGATTAGTGGCATTTCAATCCTTCCCAAGCCAATGGTTCAGATCATTATGCTATAGTTTTTTTCATATATGTTTTATTTAAAAATTAATTTAAAGTATTGAACTTATAAAAAAATTATTTTTTACACATATATAAAATGAATTCATTGGTTATAAATTGTTTAGAAATAAAAATAAAATCATTTAAAGTTAAATGGAGATGTTTTTCAGAAAAATGCCTTTTATGCATGCAATGTGTTTTTATCTTAATAAATTAAATTAATAACTAATTATGAATCATTTTAATTAAATGGATATATAATGTATTAAATAGAATATTTTAACATTCATATAATGGTTTTTAGTAGTCAAGGAATGGGAATAAATTGAGTCTTATGCCCAAAATGCATTTTTCTAAAAATGGTTTTTATTATGTTTTACGTGATTATTTTAAAATGAATTTCTTCCACTTATAGAAATTGAATATGGAAAATGTATTTTAATATTTTAAATTATCATTTCAAAATTTATTAATAATTTCAATTTTATTTTTTGTTATACTAAATATTTGCCATGGTAAAATTTTGTCACTACAGTAAGGTTTAAAAGGATTGATGAAGGTTAAAATTATATATAAGGCATAAATTATCTCTAAAACTTGGATTAGTTTTATTGGTTAAAGAGATTTAGAACCAAAATTATGTTATATTTGGTTTTGGTTTTCCTTGTTTCCACTTTCACTTGAATATGAATTTATTATATTTTAATGGTTTAAGTATTTACAGGTTTTCCACCCACCTCACTTATAAAAGGGAACCCCCTACCTTCACTCATTACCACATTATTTAAACACCTATAATTAACAAATACTACAAAAAAACCTTCTAAACTTCCCTATACATGTTTTAGAGGTTCTTTTCTTCTTAAAAGACAAACCCAATGGTCCTTAAAAATATAACTGAAGGAGGTTTCTCAAAGGAGAGGTAATCATCTTCATTGAATCCTTATAAGTTTATTTATTTTTATACCTCCTAAAAATATTCTATAAGCATCTTAAAATTATGAAATTAATATATTTATTATACTAATAAATTTATGTTAATGGTACAACTATTTCCTACCTCATTTCTATCCTATGATAAATGATGACATCGCTCATGCATATGTGTGGACTTCCACCTCCACAAAGTGATGTGATTTGTTTTCATGTTTGTCAAAAATGGATAGAAATATAGATTTATTTAATAAATATATATGATATTTAGGATATTATAATGGTTATATAAATATATATTATTATTTACCTTTCTTTCTTTCCATTTTTTGTAAAATTAAAACATTATTTGTGTGTGCATACAGACTACCATCTACATGAAGTGATGCAACTCATTTTAAATCACTTCCTTGTATGAATGGTTATATAAGTGTATATAATGAATAAATATGATAATTATAACTTGATTAATATTATTTATATTATTAAACTATAAACAATGTGCAAGGATTGGATCCGTCAAACCAAAACATTCATGGGAAACATAACTATTAACACCCAAATGTTGATTTTAATAAAGAAATTTTAATATATCGATAATTTGAAATTATAAGGAAATGTTATATTATAATATAATTATGAATATATTTATGTTGTAGATTAATAATAAATCTAAATTTATTTTATTGTATCTTAAGATCTTTTACAAAGCAAGTAAGGTCCTAAGAAAAGGGTTTATGTTTCAATCTCATTTTTAATTGGGATTGTTTATGATTATGTGTCCTTTGGGAAAATTATATTCTAATTATCTATTTATACCCATATATTTTCTTATAATATATTTATTTCTAGGCTTTTCATGTTTTTATTTCATTCTTTTATATTTATTACTTAAAATGATCAAGAAAATGTTTTAAGAAAATCCTACCTTATTTCCTCTTTGGTCAGTGAACTTTTTATTTCATGTCAATGTTCTTTAAAATGTTTTCAAAAATTTTATTTTCAATGATTTAATTATTGTTTAATGTTTTTTTCAAAAATATTTTAATTATGTTTCAAATTTTTAAAAGGAATATTATTTTCATTTTTTGAATGAGGTTCTTTTAACTTTTTACCAAAATTGTGAAAGGAATCTTTATTTTAAAGTTTACTGAATAAACAGATTTTATATCGTCATAACTATTATTTTATTTGAAGCTTCATTTAAAATTTTCCATGGTTATTTTCAAAAAAAATAATTTTCTAAATATTTTTTCGGATTTTTATTTATAATGTTACCAAAATAAAAGGATATTTTTCTAATGTATTCATACCAAAGTTTGAATGTTCTTTTAAAGATATTTTTTGTCTATGTTAACATCCTTTTATGTTTATTATGATTAATTATGGATAATTTATAATGTTACCATACATTTTCTTTCTTTATATGTAAGAACTCGGTTCTTATTTTTGACGTACGGGTTTCTTATTTTCTCTTTTCCTTAAGTGCTTTTGAGAAAATATGGAAAATGGAGGAAAATCCTAAATTTTGGAAGTACACGCCAAGTACTTTTCTACACGTCGTGTACTTCTGGCCGTGTGGGATGAGTACACGGGGCGTGTGTCCATGTCGACGATGAAGGGTGTAGGAACCAACTACACGCCATGTAGTGGTCCCTTACACGTCGTGTAGTCAGTCGGCAGGAGAATTGTAAGGCGGTGGCCAACTGTGCGACAGAACATGCCGTGTGCTCATGAAGACACACCGTGTAGTCATGTCGACAGGTGAACAGTGCCACGTTGGCGGGAAGCCGCCATAGTAACAGTTTAAAAATGTGGAGTACACGCCGTGTACTCGGAAGTAAACACTGTGTACTTTGTTTTTTTTTTGCTTAAAATGGGCAATAGCCTCCCTTGTTCATAGGGAAAGCTTAGAATGGGAAGAGAGATCGGGAGGAGAAGGTTGAAGCTTCGGGGATCCGCCAAGCGCACGCTGGGAATCCGTTTCCGCCTCGGACGATCTCGTTGGAACCACGCGGGTAAGACCTCCCTCATCCTTAAACAGTTCTTGTCAATTCTTTCCCAAATGGGAGTTATTTAAGTTTGAATGAGGTTTTATTACACCTCAGATCTACGTCGTTCTTGGGAGTTTCTAGAATCAACGTTCACGTATAACGTTCGTTGGTGTTAAAGGTAGGTGGCTTGGTGTTTATTTTTCCAACTGCAGTGTGTTTTGTGTATTTTAGTGCCATGAACCCATGTTGGGGTGTCGTGTGGATGAGGTCGTGACTATTTTTAATACCTATAATTGTATAGGTATTTAATTATGATATTATAATGCTGTTAGGGATCGCTTCTTGGATCTAGGACCACCCTGGGGGTTCGTACCTCTGTTTAGCCATTTGGCCAGGATACCCGAGGGTATGCCATTTTTTAAATTATGTATTACTTTGCCTTAAGATGAATTGTATGTAAATTGCATGTTCATATGTTGGGAATGGTCTGGTTACCTGTTTAGCCTGAGGGCAGTGCTGTGATTAGCCCGTGGGCACTGTACTATTTATCCTGTGGGCAACTTCTTCCGTGCTCGTGGTCAATAGACTCTATGCATGTGGGCGACACTTCTTATGCCTGTGGGCAATATCTGTATTCCTGTGGGAAGATTCTTGTGTTTGGTTTCTCTTTACCCAAGGGTAGGAGTTTACGTGTCTGAGGATATTGGCTATTTACTTATAATATTTACTGTGGTGATATTTTAAATAAATGATTAAATGGATATTAAAATGGAAATATAACTGGTTAAGTTAGTTACTTTCAGTACTGCTTACTTTATTGCATTTTACTACTGCACACTGTTGTTGCATGCTCACACACAGTTGGGCACGGGCCTTTGGTGGGTGCCTACTGGGAATTTATTTATCACACCATGTTTGGGTCACGCTTTTCGGCCCAAACAGATTACGCTTCTGCAGGTGTAGATAAGGGAAAGGGTCCCTATATAGGTACTTGATTGCTGCTGGGGTGTAGGAGAGCATGGGACCGAGCATTGGCTCGTGATGCCGCTAGTTGTTTTGTTTTGATTTTCCATAACTGTACTTCAGTTGTATTGTATTAATTATGTAACATGTTCTGGTTGTTTTATAGAATAGTGACATGTTGCATATTCATATATATCTGACTACTGGTTTTCCATTTTGATATCAGTTATCCATTTCCGTTATATATACTGTTTCTGCTTCCACTGTTGTTATATGTTCAATTTATCTTCCAATGCACTACACTTTGACAAAATGAGGGCATAGTTTCCCCACTATCAGACCTGATCCCTCACTGCTAGTCGGCAGCCTCTGGCATTTGGGGAAATGCGCTTGAGTTCACGTGGAGAACCGGGTTCGGGGCACCCGTTGCGTGGCACCCAGAACCGAGACATTACAAAGTGGTATCAGAGCCAGGTTCTTTTCTTTGACTTACTATTTGGAGCCTTAGTCAGAGATAGGATGGAAATGGTAGTTGGTAATAAGCTGTGTCTGGGCATAGCTAACCTGTGTACAGGGAAAAACCAGTTTACCTTGTATTGTAATTTTATTGATTTTTCAATTTACAGTTGATTTGATTCCACCGTTGGGTGACGCACTTGTGATTGTTCTGGTTATATTTTATCTATGGGTTATATTTAGTTGCAACCCGATGAGATGAGGGTATGCCATCTCATGCATCATTTAGGCACATGCTAGAAATCACATGCCATGCATAGTTCCATTCCATGTAGGTGCATTAGAAATTGTATGTTGTTTTTATAGTTATTGTGCTAGTAAATCATGCTGTTGTGATAGCTGCTTGATAAATATCTGCTATGTGATAGGGTATTTTTGTATGATCCTGTTCAAAGAATAGACTCCAAACTTTGGTTTTTGGGGAGTATGGGCCCTCATTTAAAGGAATTTGGTGGATCATTGACTTTTTATTTTGTTATAACATAGATAAGATTCCAGACTTCGATTCATGGGGAGTATGGGCCCTCACGGATCGGAATTTGGCACTTAGGTGTTATTTTGTAGTGTTTTATGGGTTCTCGGGAAGTTTCTGAGGCATACTGTTCATAAACCCAGTATACACACTGTGTAGTACTTCATACATGTCGTGTATGTTCTTCTGTTCAGGAAGAAAAATAAACTTTTTGAGTACACGCTGTGTACCCTAAGTACACGCCATGTAGTCTCTTCCCGTGTCACAAACTGTGTGGGTGGTGACACAGGGTAGGGAAAGGCTTGGGAAAACCACGTTGTGTACCTTATGTACAGGCCGTGTAGTGTTGACCTGGAGTCCGGCCGTGTAACCAACAACACGGGTCGGTGAACTCTTTTCTTGAACACGCCGTGTCAATGATGGACACGTTGTGCAGTGCGACCTGGGGACTCGGCTATGTAACTAACAACACGGGTCGGTTTCACCTCTCCTTGAACACACCGTGTACCTGTATGACACGTTGTGTAGTCTTGTCTGAGGACAGACCGTGTGTACTTAGCCGTGTGACTGGAAAACGGGGCGGTGTACACGTTGTGTGTGGGTGTAACACGTCATGTAGTGTCAAGCTGAGTAGTCGGTCATATCACAAACGACACGGGAAGTTGTAAAATTACACCATATACGCCGTGTAGATGTTATAAACGCCGTTTTGTTTTTTTTCAAACGATACCCATGTGGCTTAGCCATGTCGAAGGACCCGGGCAGGGGAGGGGAAGTCAAGTATATGTCCTGTGGTCATTATACACGTCGTGTAGTCTTGTTTTTCAAATCTTGAAATGACTTCTTCCTCTTGTTCCCTTTGTGGTTTCTTCGTTTTCGGTATTTAATAATCTTGTTCTAAGGCATGCATTTGACCTTGTAGTGTCATGCCACCTAGACGACCGCACGTTGTTCTCTAGGAGAGCGGCGACGACTATACTCCAGATATGGTGGGCCATGGGCTACCGGTGGATCCTCTAGCAGAGCCAGATGCGGTGCCAGCTGTTATACTGGACACAGGCGGGGAGGCGCAGTTCTGTGAAGGCTTTATACGGTTCATGCAAACCTTTCAGGGAGCACCGTAGGCTGCCACATCTATGGCTGAGCTGACTCGTATATTCCAGCAGCAGCATCCGTCGAAATTTTTAGGGTATGGCAGACCACAGGCTACAGAGTCTTGGCTAGGATCGATGCAGACTATTTTCGAGCATCTTGAGATGCCTCCAGGGTGGAGGGTCAAGGTCGCGACGTATTTGTTGCGTGATTTCTCCAAGAGGTGGTGGGATGTTACCACCCAGTCAGAGCATCATAGATACATGGCGTGGGAAGATTTTCAAGTAGTCTTCTATGACTTCTTCTTCCCAGAGATGCTGAGGGCAGATAGAGCTCGAGAATTCATGAATCTGCAGCAGGGCGCTATGTCGGTGATGGACTATTCTGCTCACTTTACCGAGCTTCAGCGCTTTGCACCCGTGCTGGTGGGTGATGAGACGTTGAGGTCCAGGCGCTTCGAGGATGGTCTTTGGTATGACATCCGAGCACTGGTGAATATTTTCAGGTTTCCTACTATACATGCTATTGTGAACCAGTTTCTGATTATAGAGAGGAACCTGCGGGAATCTAGTGGTGTGGACCAGGGTGGTTCAGCACCAGTTATTGGTACTATTTCTACTAGTAAGAGGAAGAGACATATGGACTTCTCTCAGGGTGGCAGTACCAGTTAGAAGAATGCTTCAGGTGGCCAGGTCATGTGCTACCAGTGTGGTAGAGAGGGGAACAAGAGGCCATAGTGTCCACAAGACCCAGTGGAGTGTCGAGCTTGCGGCAGGATGGGTCATCTGTAGTGCTTTTGCAGGGCGTTTCCACTGATGGATAGTGATAGGGGTTCTGTATAGACTATGCGTGTGGGAGTAGGACTAGTGGCTTCTTACCAGTTGGGGAACTGGAATACGTCAGGGTGTGCAGGCAGAGATGGTGGTCATGGTCGTGGTAGCCAGACACCAAGATCTCATAGGCAGCAGGGTGGGACAGCTCAGGGTAGCCAGGCTGTGTCGCAGGGTCGCGGCACTGGGCAGGCATATGCAGTGCAACAGACCCAGCAGAAGTAGGATCCCGGACCTTCTACAGTCAGAGGTACTATTCTAGTATCTTCTATTTTATCTTCAGTACTTTTTGATATGGGGGCTAGACATAGTTTTATATATGTGCCCATTGTGTCCTTGGGCTCTGTTTTTCTACTTCTTCTGATATCATGACGTTAGACACTCTGTTGGGGACTAGAATGACTGGTGTGCATCAGTGCAAGGAGTGCCCCCTTGAGGTCGGTGGGTGTCACTTTTTTTAGGACCTCTATGTCTTAGATATGACATCTTATGACATCATTCTTGGGATGGACTGGTTGGTTCCATTTCGAGCCTTTGTAGACTGCTATCGTCGCAGGGTGTGTTTCACGTCACCAGAGGGTGGAGATTTTCTATACAAGGGAGAATGGGATGTTCAGGCGAGTCGAGATGGACCAGAGTATCATGGGCGAGGTGGAGTCACAGCCCAGATTGTGAGTTTATATCTGGACGACCAGTGGACTTGTCAGACGAATTTCCCTCCAGTGTTTAAATGTTTTAGGGATGTCTTCCCGGACGATTTTTTAGGTCTACCTTCAGAGAGAGAGGTGAATTTCTCTATTGAACTTGTGCCATGAGTAGTTCCAGTGTCCATTCCTCCTTATAGGATGACCATTCCTGAGTTGCAGGAGCTCAAGAGGTAGTTAGAGGAGTTACAGGAAAAGGGTTTTATCCGACCCAGTACTTCTCCTTGGGGTTCTCCGGTCCTTTTTGCGAAGAAGGTGGATGGAACCCTCAGAATCTATGTGGATTATTGGAAGATGAACCAGTTGACGGTCAAGAATTGATATCCCTTGCCAAGGATTTATGATCTTTTTTATCAACTTCATGGAGCATGAGTGTTCTCGAAGATTGAATTGAGATCAGGATATCATCAGCTACACGTGAGACCATCGGATATACCACTTAAAGCTTTTTGAAGAAGATATGGTCTGTATGAGTACTTGGTTATGCCGTTCGGACTCACGAATGCACCAGAAGTTTTCATGGCTCTGATGAATCGTGTGTTCCATACTTATCTGGATTCTTTTGTGGTAGTATTCGTGGATGATATCTTGGTGTACTCTCACCCTCGACATGACCATGACACCCATCTTGAGATCGTATTGAGTACACTAAGAGAGCATTGGCTATATGCTAAGCTCTCAAAGTGCCACTTTTTGATGGACCAGATTCACTTTCTAGGTCATATCATCTCAGAGGCAGGAGTTTCCATGGACCCAGAGAAGGTGAGAGCAATAGTTTCCTAGGAGAAGCCTAAGAACGTGTTTGAGATATAGAGTTTCTTAGGGTTGGCTGGTTACTACAGACATTTCATCCAGGACTTCTCCCGCTTAGCAGCGCCGTTGACGGGTTTGACTAAGAAGGGTGTGAAGTTCGTTTAGACAGAATCTTGTGAGACAGCCTTTCAGGACCTGAAGGGAAGGTTGACATCAGCATCGATCCTGATACTCCCAAAGCATGGGAAGATCTATACAGTTTACTGTTATGCATCATGTATTGGGATGGGAGCAGTGTTGATGCAGGGAGATCGAGTAATTGTGTACGGGTCTCAGCAGTTGAGGCCACATGAGAGGAATTACCCAACGCATGATCTCGAGTTGGCTGTAGTCGTGCATGTGTTGCGCTGTTGGAGACATTATCTATTGGGAGAACGTTTTGTGGTTTTCACCGACCAAAAGAGTCTCAAGTATATCTTTAATCAGTGTGACTTGAATCTGAGGCAGCAAAGGTGGGTCGAATACCTTCAGTCCTTTGATTTTGAGCTTGCCAATACACCTAGTAAAGGTAATGCAGTAGCTGATGCACTAAGCAGGAAGACTCAGATACAGGCTGTGCAGGAGGCCAGTGGCGAGTGGCAGCTCATGGATTTGTTCTTTGAGATGCATTTGGAGGTGCATGACAGTCAAGGGTAAACTTATCTTTCATCTTTAGTTGTGACTTCTACCCTCCTTGATAGAGTGAGTATGAGACAGTAATCTGATTCGGAAGGCCTAGTTCTACAAGAGTCAGTGGTTAGTGAGGACCCTCCTCCTGGTTGGACGATAAGCGATGATGAGGTTCTGCATTTCCATGGATGAGTGTGGGTTCCAGGGGATATACACGAGGAGATGATGTGGGAGTCTCATGCTTCAGCTTGGGCAGGTCATCCCAGGGTTACCAAGATGTACCGAGACTTGAGACGTCAGTACTAGTGGCTGGGTATGAAGAGAGATGTAGCTGGTTTTGTTACAAGGTGTTCCACCTGTCAGCAGGTGAAGGCGGAACATCAGAGGCCAGCCGGACTTTTACAGTAGTTACCCATTCCAGAGTGCAAATGGAATGATGTCACGATGGATTTCATGACGGGGTTGACAAGGTCACCTCGAGGCAATGATGTCGTGTGGGTTTTTGTGGACAGACTCATGAAGGTATCTCACTTTTTGCCGATCAAGTAGACCTTTGGTGTTGACAAGATCGGAAGGTTGTATATCCTAGAGATCGTACATCTTCATGGGGTTACTCGTTCTATCATTTTAGATAGGGACACCCATTTTACGTCTCGTTTCTGGTAGAGTTTTCAGAGGGAACTGGGTACACAGGTTCTTCTAAGCACAGCTTACCACCCTTAGACCGATGGCCAGTCAGAGCATATGATACAGGTGCTTGAGGATGTGTTGCGTGCATGCGTCCTAGACTTTGGGGGCTCTTGGGAGAAGCATATACCCCTGGTCGAGTTTGCCTATAACAACAGTTTTCAGGAAACTATTAATATGGAACCATACAAGGCTTTATATGGTAGGTCATGTCGATCACCTATGTGCTGGTCAGAGGCAGGTGAGGTAGCTTTACTGGGACCACTTCTCATGTAGGAGACTTTAGATCAGGTCCAGTTGATTCAGAAGCGGATGGCTACCGCACAGTCTTTTCAGAAGTCTTATCCTAATCACCGCAGACAACCTTTGGAGTTCATGGTTGGGGATCAGGTTTTCTTGCATGTTTCACCGAGGCTGGGACACAAGCGGATCAGGAGACAGGGTAAACTTTCACTGAGGTATGTGGGTCCATTTGAGATTCTAGAGAGAGTCAGGCCGGTTGCCTATTGGTTGCAGTTACCTCAGAGGTACCGATTTATGCACGACGTCTTCCATGTATCTCAGTTGCACCGCTATCATTCAGACCCACCTCATGTATTTCAGCCCGAGTAGGTTGAGCTTCAGGTAGATGCACCCTTTAAGGAGCATCCGATTCGTATCGTTGAAAGGATCACGAAGGTTTTCTGAGGCCGGTCAGTTCCTCTCGTACGGGTGCTATGGAAGCATGGCCGAGTGCAGGACAAAACCAGGGAGTGGGAGACCGATGTACGTGCTCAGTGGCCAGAGTTGTTCTCAGTTTTATTTTCGCCACCCTTGGAAGGGAAATTCGGGGACGAATTACTTTAAGGGGGGAAGTTTGTAAGAACCCGGTTCTTATTTTTGAGGTACGGGTTTCTTCTTTTCTCTTTTCCTTAAGTGTTTTTTAGAAAATATGGAAAATGGGGAAAAATCCTAAATTTTGGAAGTACACGCCGTGTAATTTTCCACATGTCGTGTACTTCTGGCCATGTGGGATGAGTACACGGGGCATGTGACCATGTCAGCGATGAAGGGTGTAGAAACCAACTACACGCCGTGTAGTGGTCCCTTACATGTCATGTAGTCAGTCGGTAGGTGAATAGTAAGGTGGTGGCCAGCTGTGCGACAAAACATGCCGTGTGCTCATGTAGACACACCGTGTAGTCATGTCGATAGGTGAACAGTGCCACGCTGGTGGGAAGCTGCCAGAGGAACAGTTTAAAAATGGGGAGTACATGTCGTGTACTCAGAATTACACACCGTGTACTTTGTTTTTTTCGCATAAAATGGGCAGTATCCTTCCCTGTTCATAGGGAAGGCTTAGAACGGGAAGAGAGATCGGGAGGAGAAGGCCAGAGCTTCGGGGATCTGCCAAGCGCACGCCGAGAATCTGTTTTCTCCTCGGATGATCTCGTTGGAACCACACGGGTAAGCCCTCCATTGTCCTTAAGCAGTTATTGCCAATTCTTTCCCAAACAAGATTTATTTAAGTTTTAATGAGGTTTTCTTTCACCTCAGATCTACGTCGTTCTTGGGCATTTCTGGAATCGACGTTCACGTATAACGTTCGTTGGTGTTAAAGGTAGGTGGATTGGTGTTTATTTTTTCAACTGTTGTGTGTTTTGTGTATTTTAGTGCCACAAATCCATGTTGGGGTGTTATATGGCTGAGGCCGTGACTATTTTTAATACCTATAATTGTATAGGTATTTAATTGTGATATTATAATGCTGTTAGGGATCGCTGCTTGGATCCAAGACCACCCCGGGGGTTCGTTCCTCTGTTTATCCGTTTGGCCAGGATACTCGAGGGTATGCCATTTTTTAAATTATGCATTACTTTGCCTTGAGAGGAATTGTATGTAAATTGCATTTTTATATGTTGGGAATGGACTGGTTACCTGTTTATCCTGAGGGTAGTGTTGTGATTAGCCTGTGGGCACTGTACTATTTAGCCTGTGGGCAACTTCTTCCATGCCCATGGGCAATAGACTCTATGCCTGTGGGCGACACTTCTTACGCCTGTGAGAAATATATGTATGCCTGTGGGAAGATTCTTGTGTTTGGTTTCTCTTTACCTGAGGGTAGGAATTTACGTGTCTGAGTACATTGGTTGTTTACTTATAATATTCATTGTGGTGATATTTTAAATAAATGATTAAATGGATATTAAAATGGCAATATAACTGGTTAAGTTAGTTACTTTCAGTACTGCTTACTTTATTTCATTGTACTACTGCACATTGTTGTTACATGCTCACACACAGTTGGGAACAGGCCTTTGGTGGGTGCCTGCTAGGAATTTATTTCTCACACCCTATTTGGGTCCCGCTTTTTTGCCCAAACAGATTACGCTTCTGTAGGTGTAGATAAGGGAAAGGGTCCCTATACAGGTACTTGATTACTGCTGAGGTGTAGGAGAGCATGGGACCGAGCAATGGCTCGTGATGCCGCTGGCTGTTTTGTTTTGCTTTTCCGTACTTGTACTTCAGTTGTATTATATTAATCATGTAACATGTTCTGGCTATTTTATGGAATAGTGACATGCTGCATCTTCATATATATCTGACTGCTGGTT
The DNA here is from genome assembly GCA_963277665.1 of Viscum album. NCBI lineage: Eukaryota > Viridiplantae > Streptophyta > Magnoliopsida > Santalales > Viscaceae > Viscum > Viscum album. The sequence continues at coordinate 1,080,747,405 of OY728155.1, forward strand.
TTCCATTTTGATATCAGTTATCCATTTCAGTTATATATACTGTTTCTGCTTCCACTGTTGTTGTATGTTTAATTTATCTTCCGTTGCACTACACTTTGACAAAATGAGGGCATAGTTTCCCCACTATCAGACATGGGCCCTCGCTACTAGTCGGCAGCCTCTGGCGTTTGGGAAAATGCGCTTGAGGTCACGTGGAGAACCGGGTTCGGGGCACCCGTTGCATGACACCCGAAACCGGGACGTTACATTATATTTCTTATGATTATGTGATACTGAAATTTTTATGAAACCCATTTCTTTTCCATGGGTTATGTTATAATGGAATAATAAATGATTTTATGTTCTTATGGAACACATATGTATGGTCTTTATTATGTAATAGGTGGGACTAAAATTATATATCCTTTAAATTTTTTTAGTAAATATTTATATCTCATGATATAATATGAAAGAGGATCGAGAGTGAACTTCATTCCATGAATGAAAATCAGTTGGGGTGTGAACCCAATATATTATGAGATTTTACTATGTGATGATTGTCTTGGTAGTGAACCTTGACTAAGAAAATTGTTTTCTATGCTTATAAATATTCCAAAATTCTTATAACATGTTCTTATGTTTATGATATGCTCGCATTCATCATGATTGATTAATTATGATTCCTCACTCTTATAACTCATGTATTTTAAAATGCTAAAGATTTTTTCCATGATTAATGATTTATAATATATGACTAATTGGGTATGGACTTCATTAGTTATGATCATGATGAAATTCCCTTATAATTATATTATTCTTACATTTGACCATTGATTGATATCTCCCATGTCTACCATTACTAGGCATTTGAGATCACCTTTTATTATGTTCCATTTTCCCAAGGTTATGAAGAAAGGTTTTAAGTAGTATATGCCTAATAAGGGTGCTATGAGGGAAGAACTTTGTGGGAGATATTGAAGACCATTCATGAAATAATTTGATTATGTATCAAGTCTCAAAATACTATAAACCTTCATAGTTAAGGGGTGTGTATTATTTTGATATTTATTGAATATTATTCTAAAATGATATAATATTTATATATGTAATACTCATGTATCCTCATCAAGGTTCATACATCACCTTTTAGTTTAAATACAATCAAGTTCATAAGTAAATTTCCATGAGCACTAGTCCATTTTGAAATTAAATGGATACTCACAACCCAATTTTTTAGTGTCTAGAGATTTTATACACTACTAAATAATAGATTGGATATCTCTTATAAATCAAGGATATCCCTAGCTATGAAAGGTGCATCCATTTTATTTTACTTTCTAAACCACCCAAGGGTTAATCACCACATGAGAACAATTATTCAAGGTCCCTACATCACCCTTTAAGTCACTCAATATAAAAAACTCATCCTCAAAGTTTTTAAAACTTAAAAAACTTAAACAGTTGTATGGAATTATAAAAGATATCTACCTAGTAAAATCATCTCACTATGAGTTTTATTAAATAAGTACTAGACTCACACACTGAATCAACCAGGTTAGGAATTACACCTACCCATTTTCCTCAAAAGAACCATATCTCATAAGTATTAATCATACCTTATAATAATAAACACCAAAGGAAATATGAATTCTTGATCTAACCCACTAGGGATACCCTAAACTCATACACACCATAGGAATAACACTCAATTAATGATCACAATATAGTGATCAACTGAAACCACCTTGTCACATATCTCAAAGAAAATGGTTTTTTCTTCTAAATAATTGTCTAAAACATACAAATATATCAAAACATACCTCTCTAAAGTGATAAGATAACTAATCACATCATAATCATCTTCATTTGATTAATAAACCACTAATAAATTATTTAAGGGAATAATTATTATTTTATTTTTGGTCTATTAATTAACTAAAACCCTTTTGTTTTCTTTCAAAAATAATTTTTCAAAACACTTATTAGAAATTTTATTTACAATTATTTACATTAGGAAATACTAATAAATTATTTAGGAAAACATTGTCTAATTTATTATTAACACCTTGTATAACTGAAACTCTATAGAAATAATTCTTCTATAAAACATTTCCCAAACATTTTATCAAAAAATTATAATATACATATTAATGAAACTCAATAATTCACATGACATGAAAAAATATGTGCAAAATATAATGCATTTACCTACACCTCTTTCCAACTTGATCCTAGAGTAAAATAATAATTCATAACTCCCAATATAATATTTCTTGAAATCACAAGTAATAGTCAAAAACAAATAATCACAATCCCTTTCCTGGTAACATGGACTTTCATTGTATAGGTATTCATGAATAAAAAAGATAGTGTCTTCTCTATGTCTCAACCAACCTATCTCATTCCACCATGTCCAAAACAATAAAAACAATAAAATAAGACAATTATCTTATTGCACCATACCCTTTAATTCAAAAACATCCCATATGGAACTACAAATGAATAAGAAAGTATACAACTCTCAAAATGGAATGACATGAAATGATAATGTATCCAAAACTAAGAAGACTTCACACCCTATCCACATACAATATCACCATCAAAAATTATAAAAGTCCTTGAAAAGAAAAACAAACTCATAAGAAAAACTCAACACAAAATGGAAAGATCACATAACGAATTACTTGGTCTGGGAATCACCTTACTCCATGAGAGGAACATTTCAACCTTATGTTTATGAGAAAAAGAATACAAGATAATATTCTAAGTTATAAGTGCTCTAAATAATGGAACATTACCCAAAAAATAAAAGAAGAAAATGTTATAATAGTTTATTAAAAAAGTAGTCCCAATCATCTATTTATAGATGAGTTCTTCTAGTGCATCTAGTTCCACCACTATTAGATCTTTACGCTCCACCAAAAACATAAAATTAGAAAACTATCAATGGGAAATTCCCATCATTAGGAAAACTTATTCCTCTAAAAAAAATAGATCCATTATTCTAAAACACATCCATTTTGGACTTCTAAAGTCTAATACTTCCATTTATGGACCTTAGTTTTGTTGTGCCAACCTCTATCTAGATTCATATCATAATTCTAAAATCTATCCTTATGAAACATTCTAAAAAATTGATGAAAAATAGTTTCATCATATAAATCCCTAACAATCTCCCACTTGAATACCATTTCCATGGATTCAAAAAGTCTATTCCAAGTGAATTTTATATCTTTTCCTTCTCCTTCCTTCCTTCTACAGTCACATCATAGTCCATCAATCTTGTTTCTAGTTATCAAAGCCCCACTAAGGCATAGAACCACCCTATAATTTCCTAAACTATAGCCTTAATCAGTATATCTACTAGATTCAAATGTCCATCAACCTTTCATAGCTCTAGTAATCTTCCTCTAATAAATCTAGATAAAATAACACTTTATCTGAATATGATTTTTCCTAGAGTAAACCATCATATTCTCCTCAATATGTGTTATTATCTGAATATCAAAAAACAATGTTCCATTTAATTAACTTCTTCATAGATACTTCAATATCCCCTTTATCCAGATCAACTCCATCCCAGCTTCCATGATTCCCAAATACTTTGATTCCATTATAGATTGTGCAACTACATGTTGAATTATGGAAATCCAAATCATAGTTGTTCCTCTAAATATTAAAATATATCTAACAGTACTTATCTATGTGTTTTCATCTTCTCCAATTCTTGCATCTACAAACCCCTATAATGGATCATCCATTCTAAAGTATAAAGACATATCTATTGAACTTTTGATATACCAAATTATCCCCTTTATCACATCTCGGTGCTCTATTCTTAGATCCATTGTTAACCTACTTATGTATCCCACTAAAAATGTAATGTGTGTCCACATACTTACCAAGGAATAAATCATGAATTTGACCAATGATGCATATGAAACCCTTTCTATGTATGTAGCCTTATATTTTGTTCTTATTTTCATGTCCTTAGAAGACATTAAATGTATATATAGGGGGTGATAATTGGCTTATAATAATTCATTCTGAATATTTACAACACCTTATTTATGTACTCTAACTGATACAAGAAAAAAGTTCCAAATTTCATATCCTTTATAATCCCCATCCCCAATATCCACTCTATAAAACCAAGATCTTATATCTCAAACATTTTGGACAAAATAGAATTTAGCTCTACAATACAATGTCTCATTGAACCTGAAATTATAATATTATCCACATATAGATAAAAATGATGAATCTACCATCATCAAAAATATTCTATTAATATAAATGATCCACATTTCTCTAGACTGATTCATTCTATATCATGAAGGCATTGAACTTTTGGTTCCTTTCATGGGGACTTATTTCAGCCAATATAAACTCAATTTTATTGGACATGCCAATCCCTTCATTTCATTTTACAAAAAACCCTATGACTTCCCCATGAATATTTACCCTTGTAAATCATTATCAAGTAATGTCATGTTTACATCCAACTAATCAATATTCAAACTATCTGTAGGATGCATTCAGATCACTACCAAAATTTTTGAATTCATTATAACTAGATAAAATATTTATAAGAAATCCATAACTTTTGTTTATTGAAATCCATACACAAAAATTATTATTTTTTATAATTTCTTTCTATTCACATCTTCTTTCAACTGATAGATTAACTTTTCATACAATACTCTTTTACTAGTGGGAAATTTTGTTAACTCTCATGTTCTGGAAACATATGCAAGAATTTAATATCCTCCTTCATTAATAACTCTCACTTTATCAAGTCATTGAAACTTTATTCTTCTTCCAAACTATCTATTTATCCATCATACATAATAATTAAGAAGTTAATATTGCTTCTAGAACTTTTAAAAGGGTGTCAAGAACTTATAAAAAATCATAATTCATCTTGAGGATTAGATTTTTCTAGAACCACTAATTATAAAACCTCATCATCAAGAGCTATGTGTTGAGCTTCCATAGTCCTAAATTATTATATTATATTTATACTTGGTGATACCAATAGAATCTAACTTCTATCAAAAACATATCCTAGATAGTTTAGTATCTCCAGAACATTCATACTCCCAAAATTAACCAACCCTATTGTAATTTTATTAAGATGAAATATGACGTGTATAAATTAATTATTAATCGTAGCATCTTCTAATAAGTTCTGATCATTCCATAAGATCACCTCATTAAATAATATATTTCATATTCTAATGACCTTCTATAAGTTGTTATCCAAAATTTGAAATCCAATGTCTTCATCTGTATAGCCTACAAAGAAACACTCCCAATAATTTACATACATCTTTTCCCTTTCCCCAACATCAATGTGAACATATGAAATAGAACCTAAAATTTTTAGGTAGGAGATATCAATATCTCTTCTAAGTCAATATTATTCTAGTAATTCTTACCTAATGAAGAAAAAAACATTGATTCATAGGATAGGATTCATAACCACCATGCAACCTAATGCTTTTGGATCCTCTTATTCAATGTCTAATTCATCTATTCTATGATGAAAAAATTATTGTGTTTCAGGTATAGTCTTATAAAACTATATGTCTTTCCTCTAATAGAATCTTCAAAATTCTATATGTTTTTACTCTCCATTATTATTGGGCCTTATGTATTTCATCTTAGTTCTAGTCTCCTTTTACACTATGGATCTTTATCAGATGATGGTTTTGAAAACCTAAGACTTGTTCTTCAGAATGAATACCCACACTTTCCATATCATGTCATCGATAAACATACAATAGTATAGTGAGCCTCTAGGATAATGAATTGGGTTTATCTCCCATGCATTCAGATGAATCGGCTCTAACTCCCAATTATTCAATTCATTTCCTTCTATATTGAAGGTTATATTCTACTACTTTCTAAGTATACAATCCTCACATATTATATAATCCATGTGTATAATTTTTAGTGAGACTTTTATAGCTAGTAATTGCATCCCCTTCTCACCCATGTGACCGAGATTCTCATACTAAAACCTCATAGAGCTAGAATTTTATTGTCTGACATCCATTTTTCTTTCCTAATTATAGATACAATATCCCATCCTTCACACCTTTTTCCACCACCATAGAACCCTATGAAATTTTCCGTATGTCATCCATAAATATTATACAAAATATCATATCATTTAGTTTTCTACAAAGATCAATTTCTTCTATAAACTTGGTATGTGTCATACACTATGAAACTTGAGAAAGCATCCATTAAAAGTTTGACTAGAAACTTCTCCCTTTCTCATAATCTCTAGAGCTTCATCATCTGCATTGTGAACTCTACCAAATATTGCAGATGCATAATTAACCATGTATCCTCTATTGTGTATAGAGTTAAAGGAATCCTCAAATTCAATAATCCATGACTCAAGTGGGTTGGAAACAATTAGTACCAAATTTTTATTATCTTCTGAAATTAGATTTTTGGAATAAGTTCTAGAATATAACTTTGTAAAATTGTCCATTTCATCCCTACAGTTATTCACATGACCTTTCTTCCCAAAGTGATAGAAAATGGGTCTAGGGTAAACTAAATTACTATGAATACTTTCTCTTATTTCCTTACCCATATTATACTTTTTTCATTTAGTAGATCTTTTTCTACCTTATATACTAAAATAATTCCTGGTGTCACCCTATATCTCCTTCAAAAATATATATTCATTTAGAATCAAATCCCAAACATCTTTAAACATCAAGTTAGTATGACCACTTCAATTTATCTCCATATTAACCATAACTTTTGATGATTTTGAAAGTTATGAAAGAAGTATTAATACCCACATTGGCTTATTAGACATCACATTTAAAGACTATAAATGTCATTGAATCACATTGAAGTCATTGACATGATCCACAACCAACCTTCCTTCAAATATTTTAATGTGGAATATCCAATGCATCAGGAATAGTGGTTTCTTTATCATACATGTTGGTAAGTGTTGAAATAAATTTAGCAGTAGTCTCAACCTCCTAGATATTGAAGGCCACATTTTGATCCAGTGTAATATGAACAACTCCTAGTACCTTTCATTCAAGTCTTTCAAATTCTTCTTTTAATATCATTTCTATTTTGACTCCCTTTTGTGGAACCTTCATATCTATCTAGAATATATATTATTCAATTAGTATCCTCCATGACCCAAAATCTAACCCAATAAAAATTATCAATCTGAATATTAACTTATTCTAACTCCGTCCTTATAAAACAAAACTCCCTCTAGAATATAAAAGAGTAAAATTATGAATTGGATACCATAAGTCTATTATAAGACAAAGCTCAGAAAACTAAACAACTCCAAGATCTAATCACTTAACCAAAATCTGACTCATACCAAACTCTTTGACCAATATCTAATACAACTTGTTATACCATATCCTCAAATTTGGAAGAAACACTTATAGAACTTAAAATATGAAAAAAAAAATCTAGAAATTATAAAATAAAACGATACATGATGTTGATGTATCTAAAACTTAGAAAACTTTTCACCTATCCATGCATTATATTACAAACACAAATAAGATAGGACAATATAAATCACAATAAACCTAGAAGAACAACTCAATAAGAAATATCAAGAGCTCGCATGGAATTATGTTGGTCTATAATTACCCTACTCTATGGGAGGATCACTATAACCTTATATTAAATATGATAAGAATACAATTGAACCTTCTGAGTTATAGGCACCCTAAATACATTAATGTTACATAAAAATAAAAGAACAACACTTCAAAATGGTTTATCAAACATGTAACCCCTCCCATCTATTTACAAATGGGTTATTATAGTATATATGATTCCAAAGTCATCTAATAATTGTGCTATATTGAACACATAAACCAAGTGATTATCAATAAGAAATTACCATCAATGGGAAAAAATTTCCTCCTAATAACATAGATTCAGGCTTTTAGAACACATCCTTTCACATCCCTTAAAAATATGTGCTTTTATTTCTAGAACACAGTTCCACTACACCTACCTTCATTTAGTTTTTCATTATAAATTCTAAAATCCTTCCTTATGAAAATTCTTAAAACATAATCGAAAGAAATTTCCTTTACTATTAATCCTGACAGCTCTAATACCACTTTATAATATCCCCAACCTATTTATCATTCATATAGCTCAATTTAATCCATCACATACCCCAGGAACATATCCCCATATACTAGAGATTTACAATTAGTGGTGAGGGACTGATGATAACATATGGGGAGACTATACCCAATATATAATATCCTATAATAAAATATGAGTAATTATAATCACAAAAGTTATGATATATCAAAGTACTACATGAAATTTTTATGGAAGGTCTACCATGATATAATAAAAAACACAATTTTATAATGTAATGAACCCATAATTCCATACAATTATACATTATAAATACAATATCTTAATAAGATAATCATAATCAAGACACATAATAAATAAAGAAACAAATAGGTGATATAAATATAATGAAATCATCATTGCCTTAGTACTATATTCTAATTTCCCTCAAGATAATCCAACTCATCCACCTATACTAAGACTTGAACACTTACCTGTATGTGAATTATGCATCCCTATGAAGGTTCACAGATGCGGTGTGAGTATATAACTCACTAATCCATCACCAATGGTGTCCCTAACATAATGGTGTCCCTAACATAATCTATTATATATATGAGTCCATGAATTATATAAAATGAAGAAGAATCGTAAAATAGATATAAAATTAGAGAGAAAAAATAATCCATTTATACGCTACTGCTAAAAAGTAAAGAGTTATCCAACTATAATCTGGTATTAAAAACAAATGAAACATATTCCTTTAGTGCTGGTTTACTATATCCTAACCAAGCCACCATAGAATCCAACCATTCCCACTTTGATCTATACTCAGAATCCTAGAAGTGTGGATATATCCTCAATAGTAAAACCAAGAGAGGAAATGAATATTTAGGGAGAAAGGGGGATATATCCTCCAGTAAAAGGGAAAATATATCGAGAAAGGGGGAAATGATAAAAAGAGTTAGGTAACCTTAGTGAACATCCTGTTTTGAGTCAAGGTACCTAAGTATCCATCCTATTATTCATCATGGCTCCCTTTTCAAAGACATATTCATCAAAAAATAGAAGAACCTACAAAATATTTATAACTACGTTTGCGCTCTTTCACCTACTTATAAAAATAAAGAAACATATACATAATAATTTTAATAATAATCAATATTAATTTCAATATAGACTCATATTCACCCTCATCAATTTCTTGTGTTACCTTTATACACAATCTACAACGATAATAGCATGTTATAGCCCCTTGTTAATATTAGGAAATTCAATGTATAATAACAATAATAGCCTATATCCATGGAAGTACAATTATAAATAGTATAAAACTAAAGAATCAAATCATGGAATCATAAAAGTCATGAAATTAATGATAAATCATGTAATAAATTCAAAAACAATAATTCCCTGAATTAATTTCAAAGGAAAATAGCATTAACCAATTTCCTTTGAAATGATAAATCTATTATATTAATTATGTCTCACAGTACCAAATTTCACTATCCTCATAGCCACTAGTGAGTATACAAGAGATAAGGGGTCTCTCTCCCATGATAAGTCATCTTTAATGAACCAAAGGAACACCCCCAACTTAAGAAAATAGAAACTATTTTATCCCAAGAAACTTTATCAGTGGTGATAAGGACTTTTCAATACATTATTATTATTTCTATTTTGGAAGTATCTTAGTGAATCCCTTTCTAGACAACCACCAATATAATATACCATTAAAAGGGCCTCACTCAAGTAAAAAAACAAGGCTACTTGATGGAATTTCAAATGGTACTTCACCAATATAATCTATTTTGAAGGCAAGTTGGCTCACCAATAGACTCACTTTAATCAAATAATATCAACCTAACCAACCCCATCCTTAAAATTTAACTCACCACCCTTGATAAAATTTCAAATGATACTCTTCCAAACCTCATGAAATTATATAAGACTCAACTCAAGGTCAGACACCCTTATAGTGTTCTGCTACAAATAATAGAAAAGTATTTTTCATTTACATGACCAAAAGACATCACTAAAATTAAGATACACTACATGTGGTAAATCTATCGTAGTTATAGGGAGTCTCACTCACCCTCAAAAAAACACCCAATCCCTATCATCCTAATTTTGGGTCACACACACTAACTTACCAACACTTTACATCATACAAAACATAAAAATACATATAAATAAATGGAAGATGTAAGGGGCCACCTATCATGTATTATCATGGGAAATAACATCCATTATCATGGGTTAAATTTCCATCAATAACCTAAAATCCAAAAATTAGATAGAAACCCCTATATTTAGGTGTTTTGGGCAGAGCAATAATAAAATAATGAAGAATCAAAAAGAGAAGGGATGCATGATATTGGACTTATTTTTAGGATTCCATTAAAATAGAAGAATTATTGATGGAAAAAAGAATTGAATGAGATAAAAATAGAATAATATAGGAGGAAGGGTAGAGGTTTAAGAACCCTAGGAACCGGTAGAACCAAATGAGTAGGGTAAGGGATTATTTTTTATTTAAAAAATATTTTCCTTTTATTAAAAATTAAAAAAAATTGAGACAATATGACACTAGGTAACTAGTACCCTTCCACTAGGTACCCAGTGATTATCATGAGACCAACTCCACCACTAGATATTCTAATGGATACTCGATATAGTATGAATGGATAACTAGTGGTATCTAACACATTTTCAATCCCACCATTAGTTACATCAAGTATATAAAACCCATCCATCGGGTACTTGGTGGTGCATGTTGTTTTTTCTGCAATACCACCCAACTCAAACCTTCACCTAGACTCTTTAACTTCAACTAAAACCTCCAAAATACTATAAATAATTCATTTATTCAATTATTTGACTTTAAAAAAACATACCTCAAATCTCAAAAAATGATTAAATCTAAAATCACTCAAGCCTAGATTTATTTAATTTCATCAACATTTATGAGTATGAATTGTTACCATAAATTTGGGTGTATGATACTTAATTTGAATTTGAACAAAACATATGATAGGGTAAAGAGTGGTTTTTTAGAAAAATTGATGTATATGTTGGGTTTTAGTTATAAGTTTTTCAATCTTGTGATGCTTAGTGTTTTTTTAGTATCTATGTATTTTCTTATCAATGGTGACATCATAGGTTATGTAATTCCATATTTGGGTCTTTATCAAGAGTATCATTTATTCCCCTTATATATTTATTATGTGCATGGAAGCTTGGGATTATCTTTTTGGGTGAAGTAAACATGAGTTTTGGGGAAAACATTGAGGGGTACATCCCCATTAAATAGTTAAGGATCCACATATATGCAATTAGATTTAATTAAGTGTTTAAAATCAAAAAATGTCACATGATTACAATGATCACAGTTACAAAAAAATAATATGATGAATTAATATGAGTTCAAGTAACATAATACAAATAAAGATAGAACCATATTCAAAAGAATATGTAAGAAAGCTGTAAAGATAGACAAAGGATTTAATGTGTTTCGGCCTATTTTGGACCTATGTGCATAGAAAGAACACAAACCACCCACACACGCACACATTTTATTAAGAAAAAAATGAAATAAATACAAAATATAGTGTGGGACAAGATCAATAGAAACAAAATACTTCAAATGGATTCCTATAAAACAAAGAAAACAAATTTTAAAAGGAATTTCATGGATGGACAGTTTAAAATATCTAGTAGTTCGGATCTATCTATGAAACCTAGAAGATTTTCATTTTAGACTTTTTCATGCACACAATTTCATGCCTAGTTTGGATCTACACCTAGTATTATGGATCAATGAAAAGGGGCAGTACTTCTTCAGCATGAATGATCATCATCAAGTTATACAACAAATAGTACAATAAAGCTGAAAAAGGAGGAGGAAGGGATCTATTTTCCAATATCTCATGAAGTAGAGATCTCTCAAATAACTTATGGTTCCACTACAATAATGAGATAAAAATTAAATAGAGGAAGACTAACCAAGAGTGATTCAAAATAATGAGCACAGAGGTCATCAATTCCCCTAACACAATGCAGTTGCAGCAGGCAGACGAAACAATTTGACCTAATCATTGAATTACATGAACAACATATGAATGGAAAAAGGGAGGAATTATGAATAGTTGGACATCTCAGATCAAGTGGGAAGTAAAGGAGTTCAATGTACAATAATTATCCCCACAAAGGATCAGTTACATGGATAGGGAAGAGACATGCGAGCTAGTGAAGAAGGAACCAGATCACACATATGCCCCTCACACAAAGGCCCATGTAGAATCCCAAAAGCCCAAAAACCAAATAAATATAGAATATATAATTTTTATCATCATAAAAATCATTCAAAAAAATCATTCTTCCATGTGATCATAAATTTCATAGAAAATTAAAATTTTAAATTTAAATATAAAAACCAAAATTCAAAAATCTCCACTATTTTCATATGAAATTTGTGATGTTCTTGCACCTATGGTTATTAAAATAGAACCAAATTCATATTATATGGGTAGTGATTTAATTTATATAACACCATTCCCTTATTTAAACTATATACTGGGTTATTATCAGTATGTATCTTGTTGACACATACGGTTCCAACCTTAATAATATCTTTAATAAAATGTAACCTAATTTCTATGTGTTTATATTTTCCATGGTATACTAAATTTTTAGATAAATACAAGGATGATTGAATACCACATTATTAAATTATTATATAATTATAAAAATTTATTTTATAAAGAAATATCTTCAACCATATTTCTTCCATAACAACCACAATCAAGGAAATATACTCAGCTTTTATGGTCAAAAGAGCCACAACCAATTTAATATTACAATTCCTAGATATGGGACCTCCACAAGTAGTGAAGACATATCCAATAAGGTATTTTATCATATCAATATTTCCTACATAGTCAAATTCTATGAAGCCAGTAATAAGATCATTAGTATCCACATTTTTACCATAATACAAAAACGAAGTCGATGTATGTGATATGTACCTAAGAAACCATTTTGGGGAGTTCCAATGTATAATCCTTGAATTGGACATAATATAATAATTGTAGAAATTGAGGAGGATAAATATATTCTGGTACATATCATAGAGTATATTATACTCCCAACTATACTAGAATGAGGGAATTTGGAAATATGTTTAATATCAGTAGCAGCAGTAGGGACTTGAGTTAATGAAAGTTTAAGATGTTGTGAAAAATGAATATTCATAGTATTGAGTGTTTAAATTGAATAAATTTTAATAATTTTAAGTATGTAAGCATGTTGGGATAGGTAAAATAGTTTCTTTTTTCCTATCCTTTATTATTTCTATGCCCAATATTTGTTTAGTTTCACCTAATTCCTTCATTTAAAATTCATTCTTCAATTATGACTTAATAGAAAAAATGAGCTTCATATTATTACATGTGATTAAAATTTCATCTACATATAATAGTAAATAAATCATGATAATTTTAATAGTTTTAAAATATACACATGCATCATTTTTACTACTATTAAAATGGTTATTGAGCATGAAAGAATCAAACTTCTTATACCATTACCTAGATGATTATTTTGAACAATACAAGGAATTATTTAAAATTCATGCCTAGTTAGGTTTAAAGTATTTCAACTAACCATGATGAGGTTTCATATCCAATTTATCATCAATTTTACCATGAATAAAGTTAGTTTTTACATATAATCATTCAATGTAAAAATCAGATAAAGCAGCAAAAGTAAGAAACACCCGCATATATGAATATTTTAAAACAAGTGAAAATATATCAGCATAATAAATTAATTATCTTTGAAGGAATATCAATCTATCCTTATAGTTGATTTTATTTTCTACTATGTTTTCTTCCCTTCTTTTATAAATCCACTTACAGATAATGATTTTGGTGTTAACAGGTTTATCAACAGTGGACCAAGTGTGATTCTTCTTTAAGGATTTTATTTATTAAACCATGGAAGAGATCAAATGAGTGTAATATATATCATTAATAGTTTTATTACAATATTTAGGATCATCATAAAAAATATCCTAGGATATATGGAAGGTAAAGGAATCCATATCATATTGGATAAACTGGGTAGGGGTCTTGTGACCCCTCTAACTCTATTGTGGGGTAATTGATGCCCATTATTTTCATTAGGAGCCTCAAAATTAGATTCTAAATTAAAACTAGACTCATATTAGGTCATAGTTTTAGGTTTATCTAGAGAGTTTTCAATAGTATCCTCAAATTTTTTTAGTGGTTCTGGTTGAACAACCTTAGTGTGAGGTGTATCACCACTTTCATTAGTGACAAATTTGGACTTGGGAGAACATGACTTATAGAATAAAAAATCTCTACTGATTATGAATTTATAATACCCAAGCTTTTTAATGCATAATTTTTACACTTTAACCCCCCTTGGGATAGATTACAAACACACACTTAATGGATCTAGGTTCCAATTTTTCAGTTTTGACATGGGGATAAGAAGTACACCCAAAGACTCTAAGGTGGTTGTATGAAAAAGTTTTATTGTTCCATGGTTATTCTGGAGGTTTAAATTGATTGTAACTATAGTGGAATCTAATAATTAGATACAATGTATTATTTCAAGCCTTGGCTCAAAATGATTTGGGTAGGCATGAGCATGCGATCTTACTTTGGACCTGCTCAATAATTGTGCGATTCATGTGCTCAACTAACACCTTTTGTTGGGGAGTTTCCCTAATAGTCCAGTGCCTAGGAATTAATTCAGATTCAAATAACTGTATAAATTTATAAGATAGGTATTAAAGCCCATTATTTGTTCTCATAACTTTAATGTTTTCCCTACTTGATTTTAAACAAGGCTTTTACATGTTTTAAACATTTCAAAAACATCAGACTTGTTTTTAATAATGTAAATCCACACCTTTCTGTAATATTACTCAATAAAGGTAACAAAATAAGATCATTTGTCATGGGATGTGGTCCTAGAAGGGGACCATAAATTAGAATGTATATATTCTAAAGGATTTCTTGCTTTTAATGAGTATCAGCTAAAATTAACACTCTTAGACTTACCCATGACACAATCTTCCCAAAAGTGAGATTACTAGGTGTGATATCATTTAATAGCCCTTGTTCACTATGTTTGACAAGACCCTTAGAGCTTGAATTCACCAATATCATATGCCATAACAGAGTAATGTTAGTATTGGTAAGATACACACTACCTAGTTTCCTACAATGTGCTTTACCATTCAGGATATAAAGTCCATTTACAAGTGAACCCTTGATAATTGTCTTGAAATATTTGGATATTCTAAGGCATCCTAATTCAGTCCTAAAAATGAACAATTTTTTGTCTATAATACCTAAGGAGATAAAGTTATTATGAATATCCAAGACCCACCTAAAATTTAGAAAAGTGATGGTGGAATGGTCATCTAGTTCTATCAAAATAGACAAACCCTTTTTAGTTTAGAACCTCTAGGAAGATCAAGTTTCTATGAAGATTAAATACCCACAAAAAAACTTGAAAAGTCATGATGGAATGGTCGTATAGCTCTATTAAAACAATAATTATACCCAATACATTACATCTACTATTATTTACTAAGATCACTTATCCTGCTACTCTTTCAGTTAATTCAAGGAATGACTCTCTATTATGACACATATGAAATGAAAAACTGGAATCTAGAACCCACTCATCAATGTGCACATGCCTAGACACATTTAGGACTTCTACACTATCATAATCAACATCAACTAAAAGGAACTGGTCATAAGGTTCATCAGACATAGGAAGCTACCTGGGCTTCCTACACTCTTGTCTAATAATGCCCAGGTTTCCCACAATTATAACAGATAAACTTCCTATCCTTAAACTTAGACCTAGACTTGGGTTTCTTATAGTTATTTATTTTATCTTTATTATATTATTTCTTATTACCCTTAGTAGGAGTAATATCCCTAGTAAAGAGACTCTCATCCTTAGCCTTATTTTTAGGTTTAAAATTCAATTCTGTAGAGAGAAGGTCTAATTTAACCTCTTCAAGAGTCAACAAACCTCGACCATGCATCATAATTTCAATTAATTTCCTATATGAATTATCAAGAGAAATAGGGAGGATCATATCTTGATCCTCATCATCAAAATTCACATTAATATTGGATAGATCAAGAATAATTTTAAACCAAATTCCAGCAGCAATGGATTCATATGCAACTTCCCTAATGACCTTATCACTTAGGTACATTAATAAATAACTATGGGCTTTAACAAAGATATCAATAGGGACATCTCGATAAGTAGTGGAGGTTTTTCCATCATCATAATGGGTAATAATAGGATTCTTTGGGCCATGAAACGCATCTATAATCCCATGTTGTATAAGTAAGGACCTTATTTTTATTACCCATAAATTAAAATCATGGTCGCCATCAAGTTTTTTAATTTCATACTTAGTTGTAGTCATTGTTTACCTAATGTATCTGATACCAATTTTTTGGGACAATATTGAGTCATACGCCCCCAAGAAATATCCAATGATCCATGGATATGCAATTGGGTTCAATTAATTTTTTGAAATTAAAAATGTTATTGTGATTACAATGATCGCAGTTACAAACAAAGAAAAAATGTGATGATTCAAGATGAGTTTTAGTAACAGAATAAAAACAAACATAGAACCATATTTGAAAGAATGTATAAGAAAGCTATCACACCCGGTTTTTCATGTCTTGGTTTTGATCTGGTTCATTGGAAATACCAATAATTTTCTTGAGTTTTGGGTAAAATGAATGTTGATTTTTGAAGTTCCATATATTCCTAATCATCATACCATGGTTTCCCTATATCTTTTTTTGGGGTTTATGGAGAAAGGGTGGTTACTTCAAGATTTGGTCCAACCGTGGGTCCATTTCCAGATTAAAAAATAAAAAACAATTCTTTAATAAATCCTTCGTTTTTTAACATTTTTCACCCATTACACTTCCCACTTGGCCTCCCATGACCTATTAAAACAAAAATATTCATTTTTATCCCTTATAAAATCATAATCATGGTGGATTTGGGTTATTTATTCAGGTATTGGTCCATCCTATGATCTCATTTCCTGTTTTAAAAAAAAATATTTTGTTTCTTTTATATATTATTCATTATTAAATATGTTTCAATGATTACACCTCACAAATGGATCCATAACTTTTTTATATCGACCAGAGACACCTCCCCTTTCTTTATCCTTCGTTTTGGGCCTCTTTTGGCAATTTCTCAAAAAATGTTAGTGGTTCTTCTTAATTTCTCCATCAAATCTTTCTCCTTTCTCTTCCCACTTACTTATTATTTCATTTTTTTTCTTGTATTTCACTTATATCTTGGTCATTATTGACCTAGGGTTATGTTTTACCATTATTTTTATGGGGGTTTTGTTTTTTTTGGGCTTGTCTTCATAGATCTAGGGTTTTGGAACCTGTGACGGGTGTTTTCGGGTGTTCGTCTCCATTTCACCATGGTTTCTAGGTAGGTTCTCCCAAGAACTTGACTTTATTATTTAAGTTTCATATTTTTCTTTATTTTATCACCTTGTATACATGTTTAGTATTTTTTTCAACCTTTTGATGATTTATTTGGTGTGAAAAATGGTTATTTATGCCTTGTTTTGTGTAAAATGGAGTTGTTTTATTATAAAAAGGCACACTGCTTGTTTAGATAAATGTTCTGCTAGTTTTTGCATATGGACTATGATATTAATAGAATTTTTTAAATAATTTAATAAATTTTTTTCTTTCACATTTGGTTTTTTAACCCTTTGGGTTTTAAATAGAAGTTGTTTTTCTAAATTTTGCACGCCTAGTCTTCAGAAAAGTGCCAGGTTGGCCTTTGTGTGTTAAATGTGACATAAAATAACTTTTTTGAATTTATTAAAGTATGGGAAGCATGATATGTGATATTTTTGTGTTCTTTTATGGCTGTACAAAGTGTTTTTGGTTTTATAATGAGATGGTTTTTGGTTTTTGACACGTTTTGGCACAAGTTGCCGGTAAGTGGCTTGTTCGGCATTCTTATGAAAATGGTTGATCTTAAATGTGTGACCTAAATGGTTTAAAGGGTTTATGTAAATGTTTTTATACTTATAATTTTTTTTTACACCTATTTATGAAGATTGAAATTTGTACCTTTGTTATATGTTGGTTTGGTAAAATACTTAAAGGCCCATTTAGAATTTCTCTTAAAAAAAGGGGTTTTCATGTGTATTCCATATTGTACCATTTAGGGTCATTTTATGATTCCTAAAATTAATTTAGTACATGGTTTGGGGGCTTCCAAATCTATTTTGGTATGTCATTGGTGTGAGTTTGTCCTAAAAAGTTCATTTTCAAATGGAATTCATGTGCAAAGCTTTGTTAAACTTCTTGAAATTGTTTTATGAAAATTTTAGATGGTTTATTGAGTTAAAAAAATGGTGAAAAACATGTTTAGAAACTTTTTGGAGTGTGTGTTACCAAAACTAGTGTTTTTATGTGTAAATTTCATTTTATATCATGTGGAACTTGTTTGAGCACAAATAGGGAAACCTGGGTATCTAGGTGGGCATACGTGTACTAGTATGCTAGTGATCTGGAGTGGTTTCGTCCCTATTTCACGTAGAAATTTTGATGATGAAAACACTAACTGAACTATTATGATGATATTGGGGACCACTAGGTTATGGATATGTTCCCTACTAGTGGTTCATGCATGAGAACGACTATTTGTTATGGTTACTTTTCACCGAGATACAAGGTACCTGGGGCCCACAGCTAGCTAGTGCCTAGGGGTGTTCACATGACTTGTGCTCATTGGATATATTGTATTCACTGTCAGAATATGGTGAGTTTTGTTGGAAAATTCAGTAGCATTTGTGTTTTATTTAAATGTGTACATTCATTAAAGCATCCCTCTTGAAGACTGTTTTCACTTTGAAGTTTCATCTCTTTGAAATTGGTTACTAGCATTACCTGTTTATGAAAACTTTCAAGCATTTTTATTTTGTAATGTTTTTAGAATAGAACCCTATTTATAAAACATATTTTTTATATATTTTATTTCAAAATTTAAATTGATGTTTCTTTTATTTTAAAGGAAGTTCATTGGGAATAGAATATCGGGCTAACCTACTGATTTTTAATACTCACACCTATAGTATTTTTCTGTTTTTAGCCCTTGTGAAGGTTTCAACTTGAGTCCAATCACCTTGGGTGATGTGTGATAATTATGTTGGAGAGTGAACAGTGGGGTCACATGGAGTTAGTTGGTTGTCATGTTTGGTCGGTTTAGTTTTTGGTTCAGTTGTACTTTCACTTTCATGTGTGAATAATGTCCAGTTCAACTTTTATATAAATGTATATTGGGATGTCCATTTATTTCCATTGTTTATATTTGGAAAAAATCATTCCCTTGTCACTCTTCTAATGATCTTGGCACTTTTCTCCATCCCTAGAGGATCGGGAACGCCTCTCAGGACTTGTCGCGGAGAAGCCTTGTAACGGCCCGAAATTTTGAATAAATCTTGTTCCCTAATTTCATGTGTTATTTTATTTTATTTTTATACTCAACAAAAATGTTTTATTTGATAAACATGATTATAATTAAAATGAGACCAGTGGGTTTTGACTGTTATATGACCATCGGTCAATATGACCACTGTGAACAAAATGTTTTGATTATTGTCTCCAAATATAAGTAATCTTGGTTAACTATTATAGAAAGAAGATTTGATGGCCTCACCTAGTAGTCTTGGACCGATCGAAGCCCATCTAACAGATCTTGGGAAGGAGGTAGCACCATTGGGCTTTGCTCTGGACCAAATCCAAGCTGAACTTCATCATGTGAAGCTAGAACGGAATCGTCTTCGCGAGAAGTTCAAACTGATAGAAATTACTACTCGGGAAATGTTGACTGAGCCGCCCCAAGATTCTATCACCCTAGCACACCTTACTCTTAGGTCCTATGCTGGTATTATAAGGGGCTATGTAATGAGACCATAACTGCCTTGTGTAATCCTTGTTTTAAATAAAAATTGGGATTTCTTATTATGATGATGTTTATGAATTTTCAAATGACTGGATAAAAATAGTATGCATATTTTTTATGAATTTTCAAAAGGATATTTTAAAAAAAATGTTTGTGTAAACCCTAAATAATTTAAAATGTGTAATGATTCTCAAAAAATGGTCTTCTACAATTATGTCCAGTACGAAATTTAGAGTCTAATAAGATCAACTTGAATTTTGATGAATAGTAAATTATGAATAGTGATTTTATGATTAGGATTAGTAATATGACCAAATGGATTATTAATCTCACTTAAAGAAAGTTTTAAAATAATCTAGGCACCTTGATTAAGTAATGTGATTCAATAAAATGGTTAAATAACGGTTTCATAAATTATTATTCAAGTATTAGTTTTTTTCGGGTGAATAGTGTTTTTTAATTAAAAATTTAATTAAAAATAATTAGAAAATTATTTTTATAAAAAGGACTTTATTTTTGAACTCAGAGCATCGATATTATGTTATGGTAATTTTTGGGGTTTTTTCTAAAAAAATGAATTTTCGGTGAATAGTGTTTTTATTTAAAAATAAATTTAAAAATACTTAGAAAATTATTTTTATAAAATGGAGTTCATTTTTGAAATCAGAGCATTGATATTTAGTTAAGGTGAGATTTTGGGATTTTTCTGAGAAAGATGAATTTTTCAGTGAATAGTAAAAATGCAGTTTTAGGGTTTCGGTATGTTCAATGACATCATAGCTGTGTCATGATGATGTCATGAGATATTTTAAGGGTTGGCCGGCCAAGGGTGATGAATTATTGTTGTGGGGGCCCCATGTGGCCTAACTCCATGGTAAATGCCAAGGGAGAGCACATGGGTTTGAGAAAAGCACATGTGAGGTGTCCCTTGGCCATTAATGCCTTGTCCCCTCGCTTTCCCTATAAATACCAAGCCCTCCTCTCATCAATTCGACTCCCCACTCTTCCCCAACGAATTTCTGGTCTCATTACCTCCCAAGGAGTCCTCCCAAGGTGCCTCCAAGCCCTCAAGGTCCCAACCATTGAGGTTTAAGAGTTACATTTTAAGGTAAGGGATCCGACCTCTCTCTTTCATTTCAAGTAATCTCTTTTATGTCATTCCTTTTATGCTCCATGTTCTTATGTTGGAGGATGTTCTTTTATACTCCTCTTACTTCCCTTTTCATGTTAATATAATGAGAGATCCCCTCTTACTCTCATTATTTCGTTTTATGAAGTTTTAAGTGGCGCCGTTAGGCTGCCGAAATTTTTGTAACGGATTCTTTCTCCCTTCTCATTTTTCAAGATCTATTTTCATGTAAAGTATTTCATGTTCCTTTTTTTATTATGTTGGGGTATGATCTCTAAATTTATCATACTTATCTTTTATGATCATATGATGAGAGACCCCATTTTGTCACTTCAATTCAGTATTTTGAAGTTTTAAGTGGCGTCGTTAGGCTGCCGAATTTTTAAGTGGTTCTTCACCCTTCTCATTTTGAAGTTCTACTTTCATGTCAATTCTTTCAAGTTCCTTTTTGTTATGTTGGGGTATGATATATATATCTATAATACTGGACTCTTATGTTCATATGATGAGAGACCCCATTTGATCTCTTCAATTCAGTATTTTGTTGAAGTTTAAGTGGCGCCGTTAGGCTGCCGAATTTTTAAGTGGTTCTTCACCATTCTCGTTTTGAAGTTCTACTCTCATGTCAATTCTTTCAAGTTCCTTTCTATTATGTTGGGGTATGACCTCTATATCTATCATACTAGACTCTTATGTTCATATGATGAGAGACCCTATTTGACCTTGTCAATTCAATTTTGTTGAAGTTTAAGTGACGCCGTTAGGCTGCCGAATTCTCACAAGAGAAATCTTTTTTTTTTCTTCCTTTCATGTTCTTCATTTCATATGATATATTTTCAAATTTCATTACCATGTTCTTAAATCCCTTATATTTTTTCCTCTACGTTTTGATGGGTCATTTATGAATGTTTTACCCATGTCCCCTCTCTTCTCAATGTTTTCTAAAACCTTGTAACATAGCCGTTATGCTGCAGAATTTTCTTCTCAAAATGCCTCTCTCTCTTTTCTAAAAATTATTTTATGTTATAAAGTGAATACTCAAAGCTCTTATTTCTACAGGGGTATTCACATATATATCAAAATGTTCTATTTTAAATTCTGGGAATTACATAAATGAAACCCTCTTTCCCTTTCCGTGGGTTTAAAGTGACGTAAAGATCATGTCTTTAAAGCAGTTTTTAAAATGTTATGATTATGAAATGAAACCCATTTATTTTATTCTATATGGGTTATTTATGAAATTTTTGATGATGATATATGTGGCTCACATGATAATAAAGGAAAATTTAAGGGTGCGCCCTGATAGCGCTCCAATGCATTGGGTAAAGACTTAATCTCTAGAGATGACCATTTTAACGACGCCTTGGTGAATAACCTTGGAAATTTTAACGACACCTTGGGGATGGACCTTGGTGAAACGAAACGATTGTCAATATTAAATGTTGTAGCCACATCTTCAAGTTATAAAAAAATGTTATTTTTATTATGATGTATCTCGTGATTTCATTCTCATGCCTTAATGTTATTTTCATGACCTTATTGAAGTATCTCAAGTTCACATGTAAAATGTTTCTCTGGTTTCTCTTACTGGGCCTTCTGCTCACCCTTTCTTTTGATGTATGTCCCCAGGTTATGAGATGCAGTAATGAACCTAGGATGAACTTGAGGAGAATCCTTTAAAGTGTTTAAGAAGAATGTTTTTTTGTTTCATTTATTATGTTCCTGGTTTCCAAGACACTAAACCTTAAAGATCCTCGGTTTTGTAAAATGTAATGAAAGTTTATGTGATAAAAAGGCGGGATGCTATAAGCCTGGGTGACTGGTTCAGGGTCGACCCAGGATGGTTCATGAAAAAATGGTATCAGAGGAGGTCGGTTCTTAACAAACCTTTCTTTTTAGAGTGCCCTTGTTATTTGGGGGATGTCAAGGTAGATGGAGTAGGATTTTCAAAACTTAAGGGTTAGGTTTGGGAAGAGCGTCGCGAACTCTTTCTTGTTCTGATCCTCAGGTGTCCATGGGAAGTTTGGTTTTATTAGTTTCTTTGGTTCTTATGAATTGTTTGGTGATTGGGATACAAAAATGGGAGTTGGAATAATGGACTTCATGAGATCACAGGTCCTGTAAATCCATGTGGAGTCAAGTCATGGTTCTAAGAAATCTGTCTATGTTGGTGGTTTGTTTGACATATGGCCGCCAACCATATGGTCAAGTCACCCACTGACATGAGTTCCCTTTTGTTGGTCTATTAGATATTTCTTTAATTCTGAATTTTGTTCTAAAAATCCTTGTTTGAGAATTGTGGAAGTGTGTTTTCAATGATTAATATAAGAAATTTTTTGAGAATTTTGTGTTTTTGTGAAATAAATCTTTAGGGAGAAAGTGGAATGATTTAACGGGACTAAATTTATTTAATCTAAACTTATAGTTTATTGAAATAAAATGGTTGGAAGGCATGAATTATTTTAAGATGATTCTGAAATTTTATTTGAAAAGGAATTGTTTGGGCTATTGAAGAGTGTTTGAATCTGATGAATTGGTTTTAGGAATTGATTTTGAGCAGTTGGTGTTTTCCTAAAAAGGTTTTTAGCCTTCACTACTACAAATATGGCTTATAATAGCGCTAAAAATGGCCTTTAACAGTGCTAAAAAAGTGCTATTAATCTCGGCGAAGATAAATGGGGGTCCCCTTTATCAACGCTAAGCAAGCGCTGATAAAGGAAATATTTATCAGCACTATTTTCAGTGCTGATAAATGTATAATATATCAGCGCTATTGTGAGCGCTAATAAAAACTACCTTTATCAGTGCACAAAATAGCACTGATATATTATCCATTTATCAGCGCTTAACTAGCGCTGATAAAGGCCAAAGATCCTATCCAAAACCAGAACCTGCACAGAACCTTCACAGCACCTGCACACATTACAGCACCAGCACATAGTCCAAACAAAACCTACACACAGCACACACAACACCCACACACAAAGAACAGAAGAACAAAAAATGATACATACATTTACTTGAAATCATGAATACAAAACAACACACTTATATATACATTTCAAACAATGTTTAATTTGGTTACAATTATATTTATCCAACAAACAGTTAAAAAACAATGATGTTCCATCCTTTTTGCATCCATCCACTCTAAAAAATTGTCGTCCATGGCGGCAGTTTTCGAACAAAGCATTCGAACTAAGGAAAAAGATTTCACTTACATAATAAAACAAATATTATGTTAGTAATACAATAATGAAATAAAGAATGGGGTTGCTAAATGGAATTATACTAGTGAGGCACAAAACATAAAATAACCAATTATACTAGTGAGGCACAAAACATAAAACAAATATTATGTCCCCACATTCCATAAAAAAGAAGCACCCCTACCCCCTTCCCCAGCACACCCCCTACACACTGCCGACCCCCGAGCACACCCCCTACCCCTGCACACTCCCTTCCCCCTGAACACCCCCTGCCCCCTTCCCCAGCACACCCCTACCCACTGCACTTCCCCCCTGCCCATTGCACACCCCCCTGCCCACCCCTACATATTTCAAAAGAACCCAGCACACCCCCTACCCCTTCCCCCTACCACTTTGCCCCCTTCCCCCTCCCCCAGAAAACCACCCTTGCCCTCTCACCATGTCCCCTGCACATCATAAAGAAACCTTGTATGAAAATTGTGCTCAATTTACATTATACACATCATATATATCAACACATTCTCATTTACTTTCATTCAATGTAAATACACATATATAGAATCTCTACATCTCATAATAAAACCCTCTTTAAAATTCACAAACACGTTAAATCCATTTGAAAACACCCATCACACAACTTTCTCATTTCTTCAAACACATTTAAAGGACTTAAGCATGAAAATCCACAAGAAATACAACTGCATTCATTTTAAAAATAACTTTAAAGTCTATACACACCCAAAATTCCTTTGATAACACATTTTTAACCACACAAACATTTCATATAGTACACTTAGCAAGCAAATACAGGATAATAAAATCATCATATAATGTAAAAGCATGGAATCACCTACATAAAGCGTGGAATCTTCCGAAATCTGCTAGAAAACATAAAACCACACCTCCACAATACCTTAATAAGGACTGATTAAACATTAATATTGAATATATTAATAGAAACCCATGTTTAACTTGTGGTATTCCATGAGTTTAACATCCCACAAGGATAGAGGGTCATGATTTAATGTCTTATAGAGATGTAAGACCTGGGTGGATCAAAACACTTATAAAGGTGGATCTGGTAGGTACATCTCTAGGAGGGATCACCTGGAATGTTTACCTGATAGATGGATCAAAACGCCCAATGAGGTCTGACCCAAGTGTGGTGCATCCCATAAAGGTAAGGTTTCTCATTTTGAAGAATTATTCAGACGCCACTAAGGTAAATACAAGAGGGAAAATAAGCAAAGGTGTACCCCAGTGAGGGGGTCACCATGGTTTACCATTGGTTAGGATTTAACCTCATGGAGGCTTCCTACGTACCCTATTTAGAATACAAGGATCAAAACCCATATATTTAAAAGAGGTATGTTGTGGGTATTACCCATGGTTATCTTCCCTTCACACTAGGAATACTCTTGGTTGGATGAGTATGGGTCTTGTGGGGCTTATGCATTGTCAGATTCTCAGGTTCTTCCAAGAGTAGCAATGGGATGATTGGGACATACGTGCTAAGATGGACCATGTGAATGGCGTGATCCTTGTAAAGAGGCATGAGGCACAAAAAACATGTGGAGCTATTTGTAAACATTATTTATGGTGGCCATGGGTCTTATCAGACTCCCCATACCTTCCATAAACACCTCAAAACATCACGAGGACCAGATTCTACATGATGGTGCATCACAGGGTTGATTCTTTTGATGATGTACTGGTCGTTTGAGCTTGGATTTCATCTCAACCAGCCTTTCTCTTACTTGAATTATCCTGGGACATATATTTTGGTTCCAAAAAATCCCTCAACGATACTGATTATCTCATGCATCTACCTAGAAATAATTGTGCAAGTCAAACAACAACACATGTGCTCAAATACAAGTTCAAACAAACGAGATACAGAAAATGGATTTTGTTGATCCTCGGTGGTTTCGTCGTTCACCCCATACGTACTACACACCATCATTCCTTACTTCAATATTTATTTGTTCAAAGATCAATAATATGAATCCGGGGATAGAAAACATTGAGTAATAAATTAAGATTTCAATACATCGGAGCATTCTCAATTCACCAAAGAAGGTTCGAGGATAATCAATGATCATATATAGATAACATAAGTGGTAGGAATTCACCTTCATCCTATTTGTGTACAATCTTCCATCAGGTATGTTTCCCATTCATTTCTAAACACATGTATATCATCTTCTGAATATGAGTTTTTGCGACAGTCATGGTAGTACTGAAAAAATATAAATACACAAAGGATTAATATATATTTTAAATGAACTCTTAATTATTTTCAAAAATACCTCATCAGGGATTCTAGTTTGTTGATGAAATACGATCTCTTTCATAAATTTACAAATATAATAACTGCAGTCCTTTCCGTTTGTTTGTTTTGGACACTACAGAAACATCGACAACAATAAGTAATTTGTTTTGATATGTGTTTGGATATTGAAATGTTATTATATATAGCCAAATACTTTTCTAGTTATAGATATTGTAGGTGTGCTCATCCTTATGCCCTGGATTCATTCCATGCATTAGACGATATTGATGCACCGCCCTATCATAACAGAATCCTCATTAAAAGATAACATAAATTATATAACTAGATGTTTAGTTTTAAAATGTTGTATCTAGTGTATTACAAATTAACAAACTCCATCATGCGTGGTCGATTTGTTGCATATCCATGCGTTGAATCCAGAAAATAAATCTTTGGAGTATCCAAATTGACTGCAATCAGCATCCAATGATCCCTAAAAATAAAAAAAGAATAAGTAAAGAAAGAAATGAAAATATAGTTTATATGATTATATTGTAGAGTTTTACCTCTGTATCGTTGGTATTAAAAAGAGTCTATCATCCGTAATTTTGTTTTCAAATGATTTGAGAAGGGATGACATTATTACAGCCTCTTTAACAGAATCTATTTTGTCTTTTGAAGATATGGTGTGAGGACTAACGAGTCCAAATTTTTGTTCATGGAGAAATCCCTTCAATTGTTTTTCATATATACGTCTGCGAAAAATATAAAATGTATTTAGTCAAAATTATCAGAGTATATCATCTTTTGTAAAATCAAATCATGAAAACTTACCTCATGTATACATTTAAAACTGAGGTGCCTAGCCATTCATACTTTAGGAGTTCATTTACATTTTTAGCACTAATGAAATCTGATATCTCCTCTCTATACATATCTTTTTAGAAATAAACTATGTGAGTACTTTTGTCTTTCAACTTTGTATCCACATGAGCCTACAATGATATTAACTGTGGATATAGAACGGGTGGGGTGAAGGTGCTCTCAGTAGACTGTTTCAATCAGTTGGTTGATCCTTGAGATAGTTTTGAGCTGATATTTCATTTCACCCCACAGTCTTTGTCATTCTGTAATAATAGTCACCGGTTCAGACCTTTTTTCATTAAATGTTAAAGGTCCAGCTTGAAAAATAAATAAGAAATGAATGCCTTTTTGTCGACATATTTTTTTACAAGAACTGTCGTCCATGCGATGAATGTTCCAATAGCTTGTTCAACCGTATGAATGTCGTCATCATCATTTGGAACAGGTAGCTCGGCACTCGGCTCATTAGCTACATTAATTGACATTCTAATATGATATTTTGGAAGCTGTCTGTTGTGTAGCATGTCGTTTTGCATATTGAACATCGTAGCCCTCACTACAAGGTGATAGGTGGGAGTTGATAAATATAAATCACAGTCATTTTCACCCTATGGAATATTAGTACAGGAAAGGTATCAGTGTCTATGTAAATAACATTTCACAGAAAAAATTATTAAAACATTGATTACCTCATCTAAGTCAGGTTTTTTAGGGGAATGGCTCGCCTCAAAGCTGGTGGGGGTGGGGTGAGATCGTCACGCACGGGTTGTTGTTGAGTTTTTTCTTCTCTTTTCCTCTCCCCCATCAATTTTGCTATCATCTCTCTCTGGTATTGTAATTCTTCTTGAAAAATAGATAATTTTTCTTGTATCTTTTCCATTTTTTCATTTTGATCCTCCGCTGGTTTTTTTTTGAAAATATGTTCGGGGTGTCACCCCAAAACCCGCACCTCTGATGCGGCCATACTTTTCTAGCTGCTTCAAGGCTGCTGAAAGTATGTCTGCATCTGGTGCAGTTTTTGTTGATTCTTGTGACTATTTCAGATAGAAAATATAGAAAAATAAGTAGTTATTGTAATGTAATAGCGATTTAAAGCAACTCAAATTTATATTATGTCATACTTACACATGTTTCCCACACTTTTTGTGTGTTTTCATCTATTAATGTCCCCTCTTTATTTACACGAGCCTCCTTCCATAGAACATGGCGTGGGATGGATATGGATTTTGATTTCAATTCATCAATCTGCATATAAATAGAGAAACATGGTTATGGTGTTGTTTTATATCACATACTAGTAGTAGGGTAGATTTAAAAGACGTACCAATTTTTTCTCAAGTTCAGTGTACCACATCCTTGCTTTACGGTAAGGGTATGCTGGTTCTGTTGTGCGTTTTTTATTTTCAGCACTCAATAGCTATTTCATAAATAAAAAAATGTCAATCAGAGTGATGAATACAAGCAAACGTCAAACAACGTATTACCCCACACAATGTACCTGAAAAGTATGCTCCCTACGAAGGTTGTTAAATGCATCCCACGCTCCTTGGGATATCAAGTGTTCATAAAGAGGAGGTGGGTGTGGATTGATTTTCCCTTCTGCATCTTTAAGATGATATTTCGTTAAAATTGTGCGGAAACCTCTATGAATCCTTCCTGAAACTCTTAATACATATTCCTTGTGCGAGACATCTACTATAAATGCACTCTGCAATGGTTGATGAAGAGTAAGTCAATGTTTTGGTATTTTATTTTATTTTAATAAATTAAAAAAATGATATCATAATGTTATCGTAATCTCTTCCCACATTAGTGTCTTCAGCCCGGTGACAACATGGTTCCACGACTGTACATCAATCCGCACGCATTGCCAAGTGATGATTCCAATGTAGCTACTAAATATGGATTTGTTGGGGTTAACATGTTGGCCTCGCTTATTCCATCCCACCTCAAATTTGATGCCTTTTGCTTTTGCCTTAAGTATTTTGGCCAACACTGTCAAACTACGATGCTCTTTTTTTTTTGCGCTTTCATGGTTTCATTTCTGACCATTTCCTCAGAAGTAGCATCAATATCTTCCCCCAAAGCGCTAGCATCGGCAATGGGACCAGCAGCAAAAGGTTGAGAAACCTGTTGTACCTCAGCACTGGGACCAACAACAACAGGTTGAGAAACCTGTTGTTTCTCTACATTGGGACCACCAGCATTTGGTTGAGAAACTTGTTGTTTCTCTGCAGTGGGACCACCAGCTGCTGGTTGAGAGGCCTTTTGTGCCTCGGGATTGGGCGCATCAGCAGGTGCAGAAGTCATTATCTGCAAAAGTGGTTTAATATTTAATTTAGATTACATAAAAACAGCAGTGAACAGATAATAACATAACATAACACAATGTATGTTACAATAAAAAAATAACCTGATTATTGTACTCTCTTTTTTTTCTTTAAAGGCTGAAGTGATTTGACTCCTCTATCGACTATGTAAATTCCTTCATTGTGGTCTCCTCTGACATACAAAACACCGTCTACATTTGGACCGCTGCGAAATGATTGTGAAGTCCCTATAAAAGGGTCAACCTTTGTTGAACTTTCATCTGACCCTTCAGTTGTTTTGGTCGATAACAGAACAATTGACCAATTTTGGTTTGCGGGGTCTGGGACATAAAATACTTGTACTGCCTATGATTCCATTATAAATGGTTCATCTTTCTCCCCTTCCTTACTGAAATCAACTTTCACAAATCCTAATTCATCTATTTTAACAGCAGTCCTGTTATCAACCCACTTGCATTGAAAAATGAGCACTTTGAATTTCGTATAATCCAACTCCCATATTCGTTTGATGATGCCAAAGTATGACATATTCGCATAAATTGGATTTTTGTCCTTAGCACCGGAAACATGCATCGCCTCAGCCACAAGTGTAACTCCACTATTCTGCATGGTACTATCTTCATCATGTTTATTAGTATATAATGTATAATCGTTAACTGCATAAGCATTGTAAGATAATACGTACACACTTGCTCCTTCGGCCAGCCATAGAAGTTGTTCTGAAATTGAGTCTGGATTTTCATCTAACTGCTTAAAAATATGGTCTCGAAACCATCCTATAAACTATCGATTATGTGTATCTGATATCCATTTTTCAGCCCTAGAAGGATTCAAACACCTAATAATTTCTTTGTGGGTTTGAACATATGGGTCAACGTAGAAACTGTTATGAAAAACGTAAAGGTGGGCCTGCTCCTGATCTGTAATATTGATTGTGACAACCTCTCTTCCAGAAATTCCTTCACCCTCAATCCACTCAGTGTGACGAGATTTCGGTAGGCCAATGATTTCCACACCAGACAGGTATTCGGTAAAAAATTCAACATCTTCCTCAACAATATATTGCTCCGCAATACAACCCTCCAGCCGACTTTGGTTTTTGACATACCCTTTCAAAATCTTCATATACCGTTCAATGGGGTACATCCATATATAATGTACAGGAACACATAGTCGAATCTCTCTCACCAAATGAACTATCATATCGAAAAATGTTGGTGGGAAGAACATTTCCAATTCACATAATATGACGGCAATTTCTCTTTCCATAGTTGGCAATTTCGCCGGGTCTATAACTTTGTTGCATATAGCTTTGAAGAATAAATAGAGCTTTGTTAATGTATGGCATACATTCTTGGGCAAAATGCAATGTAAAGCTATAAGAATTAGATCTTGCATCAAAACATGGCAGTCATGTGATTTCAGACCCTTTAATTTTAAATCTCCCATTGACACGATGTTCTTGATATTTGATGAATACCCCTCTGGAACCTTTACGTAATTAAAGAATTTTCAAAACTGATATCTCTCCTACCTAGAAAGAGTGTAAGCAACAGGAGGAAGAAATGTTTGTTTTTCACCCTTCACTGGTGCCAACTCTTCTCGTATTCCCATCTCAACCATGTCCAATCTAGCCTTAATTCCATTCTTTGTTTTTCCAGGTGCATTTAGCAACGTGTCGATGACACTATCACATACATTTTTTTCAACATGCATAACATCAAGAAAATGTATGACATACAGACAATTCCAGTATGGTAATTCAAAAAAAAATGATCTCTTTTTCCAACCAGTTTTCGTAAGGTTTTTCAAAAACGATTTACCAAAAGTAGTGTCCAAATGTTTCACTTTCTCAAAAAATTGATCACCTGTTAGTGGAGACAGTGTTGTACGTTCCTCTAAACTTCCGTCGAATGATATCGTCCAAGATCGGTACTTATGTCGTCGGGTTAGAAATCTGCGATGTCCTAGAAACACGGTTTTCGATGAATGTTTCAACCTAATTGACTGTGTACCTTGTTCGCAAACGGGACACCCTTGAGTTCCTTTAATGCTATATCCTGACAAATTTCCATAAGCAGGAAAGTCATTTATCGTCCCATACAACATGGCTTTCAAAGTGAATTGTTCATTTTTGTAAGCATCATACATCGTAACACCTGAATCCCACAATATTTTCAAATCCTCGATCAATGGGGCCAAATAAACATCAATATCATTACCCGGTTGTTTTGGTCCTGATATAAGCATAGATAACATGATGTATTTTTGTTTCATGCATAACCACAGTGGTAAATTATAATTTACCAATATAATCGGCCATGTACTGTGACTGCTGCTTTGAAAACCAAAAGGATTCACCCCATCTGTAGATAACGCCAGACAAAGGTTTCTCGGCTCGTTCCCAAATTCAGGATACTCGTGATCAATTCTCTTCCACTGAGGAGAGTCTGCAGGGTGATGTAGTTTCCCATCTTTAATTCTTGTATCTGCATGCCATGTCAATTGTCTTGCAGTCTCCTCACTTCCATATAGGCGTCTAAACCTGGGAATTATTGGAAAGTACCATACAACTTTCTTAGGACTAGAATCATCTTTCTTGTATCGGGAAGCACCACACTTTGGGCATTCTTTAAGTGATTTGTGGTCCTTGCGATACAATATACAGTCATTCGGGCAAGCATGTATTCTTTCAGAGGTCATACCCATCGATCTTAGCATTCGTTTGGAATCATATGTTCAGCTTGGGAGTTCATTATCTTCTGGGAGCATGTCATTCAGGAGAGCAAGTAGTTACATAAAACTGGCGTCACTCCACCCGTTGCCTACTTTCAAATTATACAACTTCAATACGGCTGACAATGCTGTATATTTAGTGCAAACAGCATACAATGATGTTTTTGCACAACTCTTTAACTTCTAAAACAATTTTGGGAAATCACAAAGTACATCTTCAACTGTCCTTGTTATTTACTCAATACGATCTTCATCATCATTCACATCTGTAATCACACCCTTCATACTATCATCTTCACTATTCACGCTTCTAATCATATTAGATGATCTATAAAATGTCGTGTTCTTTGAGTCACTACCTACATTGGTTTTTTCCCCGTGTTTATTCCAACATATATAACTTCGATCTATTCCATGAAAGATCAGGTGTTCTTCCAACTCCTCTGGACTAATTTTTCTTGAATAACAACAGCGTAAACACAGACAAAGTATTTGAGAAGGGTCACACGCATGATCTTCTACAAACTTGATAAACTCTTTCACGCCATCTTCATACTCGTTTGTCAACCGATTTCCATTCATCCATTCTTTATTCATATTCATCGTCTTTATGGGTTCGATCTCGATAACTTTCCTAATATTATGTTTTAATTAATCAGGTTGCATTGTTTGGGTTTTATAAAAACAAATCATGGTACAAATGCCTTTAAACACATGTGAAATCCATATACATGGTGTGTCCAGTAGGGTGAACATTGTGTATGTATAAGATACATGATTTAATCTGACATATATCAAATTTATTCCAAGTTAGTCTTACAAAGACTGAATGATGCCTTAGAAAATACATGACATGCGAACAAGAGGAACCCAATGAGTAACAGGAGAAAACAGTAATAAATATGATGCTATCTCAATGTACTCAAGGTGAGGATAAGATGTTGGTCAAGATCAACTATGGGTTGGGAGTACACTAATATTTAATTGAAAAAAAACTACTAAAAACTGATCCAGAAAAGGATGAAATATCCTATTCATCAAGTCCCTTAATACAACCAATGCATTAGTTAAACCAAAAATCATCGCTAAAAAATCATACAGGCCATAACTACTCCTAAAAGCAGTCCATGGTAGGTCCATCGATTTCCAACTCATCTAATGGTATCCTAATGTCAAATCTATCTTGGAGAAGATCATAGAACCTCATAGATGATCAATGTGACTATCAATGCGTGGATGAGGATACATATTCATGACTCTCATCAGGTTCAATCTCCAATAGTCCAAAAAAATAATAAATACCAATCAACCATCTATTTTAGAGAACTATAAAACCCCATGGTAAAGTACTATGCCATATGAAACCATTATATTCTATATCATTAAATTGTAATTCAAACAACTGATGCTCTTTTGGTGTTATTTTAGAAATTGTGATAGAAAATGAATTTTCTCCCAAAACTAACTAGATTATAAATTTTATCTCTTTATTAAGAAGTAAATTTTATACCTCGTTAGTGAAAACATCCTAAAAATGTACTACCATTGGGGAAAAAGAATCCTACATCATTCTAGCAACATCTACAATATGTCTGACTATTTGAGCCATTAGGGTACAGTAAATATATAATTATAACATGCTATTTAAAATGATATGTGGAAACAGGAAATCATACAGACTCCTGATAAACCCATTATACAAAAAATATCACCTAGTATGTCTATCACATATACAAATAAATAAATTAGAAAAAACATGCTACAAAGCATAAAGGTACCATTAAATACTTACATTGGTCAACTTGTTTTAGAAATTGTTTATCTTAATCCGTGCCTTGTACTTGCACCCATGAATTTGAAGGTGAGTATGCATACACGATAGTTTCTGGAAGAGTATAAGAGACATTAAGCAATGAATATCTTGTTATTCATTGTGGCAATCGGCTTGTGCAACATGGCCTAAGTTACAATACCTGCAAGTTGTAACTTAGGCCGCGTTGCACAAGCCGATTGCCACATTTTTTGTAGCAACCACATTTGCTCCAACACTCTAATGATCTTAATTGCTTCATGTCTCTTATACTATTCCAGAAACTCTTCTCTAAGAAGGTCAACTATCATGTACGCATACTCACCTTCAAATTCATGGGTGCAAGTACAAGGCATGGATGAAGATAAACAATTTCTAAAACAAGTTAACCAATGTAAGTATTTAATGGTACCTTTATGCTTTGTAGCATGTTTTTTTTCTAATTTATTTATTCCTATATGTGACAGACATACTAGGTGATATGTTTTGTATTATGGGTTCATCTTTGTCTAATCATATAACTATGAGATTATGCTATGTGATGAAAATTAATATGGATACATCATAATTTACATTGGGATAATCTTTGGGAATCTATATAACCATAAGATTAAAAACTATTTCCTTTGTATCTCATACATAAATATTCAACTCGAAGGGGTAGAACTTACCGCCCATGGCAACTCAAAATAAAAAAAAATGAAAACAAGGGTTGGTTATCCATAGAAGTCATCACACATAACCTTGGTAGACCTCTCACACATGTGAACCATCATAACTAACCAATTACCATATACTTCATCTTAGAGTCAAGATATCCCTATGGAACCTATAGGGTATCCAATTCCACATCATTCACAAACAACCCACTTGTGTTGCTAAATATCAATAACATCTCTTATTTCGACACTCATCACTAGTTATGAATCACATCCCTAGACATAATCATAATCACATTAAGACCACACTATCTATTATGGAAATCCTTACTGGAATTAGGCTCAAAATATGGTATCATTCCTATCTCACATCTATATTCACTATTTGGTCCTCACACACACAATATATAAATAATATACCAAGGGAATACCATCCATGGAACTCACCTCCCACCTTGAGAGCATGAGGAGGAGGAGGACGAGGCGGCGGTGGTCGTGGCAGTGAGGGTGGAGGCGGCGGCGGCGGCAGAGGTGGAGGCGGCGGCGGCGGTAGAGGCGGCGGTGGTCGCGGCAGCGAGGGTGGAGGCGGCAGAGGCAGAGGCAGTCGCAGTAGCGGGAGCGGGGGCGGAGGCGGAGGTGGCGGCGGCGGTGGAGAAGGAGGAGGACAAGGAGGACGAGGTCGCATGGCGAGGGGCCTGGTTCAGCTTCCGCGAGAGCTTGACCGCGTGCAAGCGAGGATGTCCTGTTAGGGTTATTAAATAAAAATCGACAGAACCTTTATCAGCGCTCGTTAAAAGCGCTGATAAAACATTCATTTATCAGCGCCTTTTTAGCACTGATAAAGAGCTAACTTTATCAACACTTTTATATAGCACTGATAAAGTCATACCCCGTTATCAGCGCTTTCTGTTTAGTGCTGATAAAGGGCAGCACTTCCCTTGCCCTGTTTTGTGGTAGTGCTTTGTGGTTGTCTAATTAAGAAAAGAGACCTTGATGAATTTTTAAAAATGGGAAAGTAATGTTTGAATTGAATTCTTGTTTTTGTGGTTGTTTTAAAATAAATTAAATGGGTTCTAAATCAAATGGTTCTTGAAAAGGTGTTTATTTGTTGAGATGATGAAAAATGTTTTGAATAAAGGGATGTGATTTTTATGGAGACCTATAGGGTTTCTTTTTCAATCTTTGTAAAATGTTTTGTTGTGTGTAAATATGGAAATGGTTTTTGACTTGGTGGTTAGTGTGCCTATGGAAGTTTCATGATTTTTGAAATGGGTTGAATTTTTTTTGGCTTATAAAATGTGTATGTTTGTTCTAGCCTTTGGTGTTTTCATGGGTTCTCACATACATGGTTTTTTATAGATATATTGATGGATTTCCGGTATGGGATAGTGGTTAGGTGCCCATGGTGGCATGAGAATGTGCATGTGAGTGAGACTTGATGAAATACCATTGGTGAATGTAAAAATCCACCAAGTTAATTTATTTTTCAAAAGTGTTTTAGGCTGAAAATGTATTTTTCTTTTGCAAACTGGTGTTTATGTGAGTTGCTTTTTCCTTTTTTAAAAGTGTGGTTTGTTTGGTATGCTTCCTCATGATCTCAAAGTGATACTCGTGGTGTGTATTGAGATGAGATATTATTGGTAACTCAGTTTTGGTGTAATGATATGTGGGTTTCTAAAGATATGTTGGATGTTTTGATGTGGCCATGGATGGTTCTTTATTGGAAATACTTCCAGTTTATCATCCTAAGGATTTGTTTATAACATTAAATCCCCCTCTTCGGATGATGCCTTGACTCATTTGATGAAATAGAGAGTTGTTTGGGCTTGATTTAAAGTGTTTCCCTATTGTGATAATTCTTTTGGATATAGAAGTTGTGTTCGGTGATGTTGATGTGTTTCACTGTATTCCTTGTCCATTCTGCTCCTTGTTTGGAGTGAGAGATAATGGTTCTATGTATCTATGAGTTCCTATTTAGATGAAGGTGTGTTGTTGATAAAGTTATTTTTATGGGGTGTTGTGATCCTTAACTCCTATATGTGGCATAGTAGATGCTTCAAACATCGAGCTCTAGCCATAGGCCTTGGAATGAAGCTTTTCATGCAGTTAGGAAATCACCAGAGGTGTGGGGAGCTCGACTAATCTCCTGCCATCACTGATGTGGACCGCTAATGTGAATCAGGTGTGGTCTTTGTTTTACCTATTCGTAGGTGGAGAGTGTCGGTGGTTCCTTTATTTCTTTTTTGGTTTCAGTTTCCCAACAATTGGGTCCCCTTACCTCCCCACCCCAAGTGGTGGGAGTTTTGATCTGTGCCAAAAGTGTTGGCACAGTCCTTGTCCCCTCCATTTGGGAGTGGGTGGTTTAAATGTTCATGTTGTAACCCTATTAACTTGAGTTTGTAGGTTGTTGGGGGAGATTTTTGGTGGGCTTGTGCGGGTGAGGCCCGATTATAGTTCATGTTGAATTCTTGTGTGTTCATTTGTAGTTGGTCTCTAATGGTGGGAAGACCCACTATGGGTCTCGAAGATCTTTACTTTAAGGATTTTTTGGATGGTAATTGTGATTTAAGGGAGGGAATCCCGTTCCAACCTCCCCCCCCCCCCCAAGTCGTTGGATTTCATGAGTGAACTTTGGTTTGGGTGATTGTTAGGTTCATTGGGAGATAGCCCAATAATATAATTCTTGGCTTGGTTGTGGAGGTGGTGGCTTGATCTTTCTGTTGATTCTCGGGAAGAGGTTATGAGTTGGTGTTTTTTTTTGGCAAAAGGCTTAAGTTCCATTGATGTTGGATGATATGTCCTTGGCTTGAGAGGCTTGAACGTGTTGATAAAAAATCCTTAGATGTTTATCTTTCAACTGGAAAGTGTTATGGATTTTCGGGGGTGGAAAGCTTCAATGGTGGGAAGAATTGTCACACCCAGTTTTTCATGTCATGGTTTTGATCCGGTTTTTTGGAAATCCCAATCATTTTCTTGGGTTTTGGGTGAAATGAATGTTGAGTTTTGAATTGTCATATATGTCTAATCATCCTACCATGGGTGCCCCATTATAAAACCCCAAATAATTTATGGTATGTTTCTATTAAATAAATTCTATTCATAGCCTATATCTCTTTGAATCAACACTTGGTTTTAGGAGATCGTCATAACCTATCCATTAAACATAAATTTTCCACTTATGTGTTCTGAATTTTGAAAATTGGACATACACGGTTGCGATCAAGGTGATATTTGGAGTCTGATAGAATCAATTTAATTTTTGGTGAATAGTAACTTACCCTTATAAATAGTAACATACCCTTATAAATATTAACCTACTATTATGAATAGTAATACAAATCTTATGAATGCTAACCTTACTCATGAATGTATAAATAAAATTTAGGCACCTTAAAAATAAAGATGAATATTTTAAATGTTGGTATTTTTTCGATTAAATAATGATTTTAATTAAAAATTAAATTTCTCATATTTAGAAAATTATTTTTGAACAATGGAGTTCATTTTTGGATTCTACACATCGAAAAATGGTTAGGGTGAATTTTTTGGATTTTTCTAAAATACTTGAATTTTTTGGTGAATAGTAAAATACATTAATTTACCATATAAATACATTATAATTTAAATTAACTATTCCTAGAATCACGAGTGATGTAAGAACCCAAATATAAAATAAAAATTCACTTATTACTATTCTATTTCATGTTATAATTACTATTTCTTGTCTTGTGAAGAAATAATAAATTAATGATTATAATATTAAGAAAACCCTCTTCCCCTCCACTATATAAACCACCCCTCACCCCCTATTCCTCCCACACCACTCAAGCTTCAATACTTGCCTACATTTTTCTCAAATATCTCCCTAATCTCATCCTCCTCATCCAAGACCTACTGGTCTCACCAAAAGGCCAAAAACAAAGGCCTTAAGAAGATTCTCAAGGAGTACTCAAGAGGTGAATCTGTCTTCCCTTTTCTTTCAAATTCTTTTACAAGTTCGATTATTTTTTTTCTCTCTCCTCACCTCCCCACATAAAAATGCTATGATAATTCTAGTACCTTACATGGACTGAAATTTTATTATTCTAATGGGATATTTCGTCATCATCTCTCTTTTCCCCCACCTCTTACACTAAAAATGAAAATACCATCCGGGATGTGTTAAATTATCACATTCAAGGACGACGGGTTTTCAATTTCTATTACTATATTCAAGAAAGTTCATGAAACATTTTTAATGGTTGAACCCGATCATAATATATTTATTTTAACTTATTCAATGTTCTGTAATCCTTACACACTCATAATACAAAATAATAATACAAAGCAAGTTCTTTATGCACAAAACTTCCATGTTAATCCAGGCATTTATCAGTAACTTTTAACTAATGGGTCATCCTCAAGGTATATAACCCAAAATCATTATAACATCATTTATAATGTCACTAATAATATATATTTTCAATTATGTATTTTTAACCACATTTAAAATGAACTTCCATTCATGAATACAAGTAAACCAGTCATGAAAACCAAAGAAGAAAATGCTTACAAAACAATAAAATTGTACCTCTTAAACCAATAAAAAAAAGGAATGAATGAATCTAATAAGGTTATAATAAATAAATTAAATATTTATAAGTTTCTGTAATTATTAATTAATGAAGCTAAATTTGATTATTCAGGTCGTTAAGATCAATCAAGAACACCTTCAGGCATAAGGTAAGGGATCCTCTCTCTCACTTTTGGTCAAGAATTCCCCTTATGTTGTGTCCTTTTATTTTTAATTCCTAATGATGGGGTATGTTTTCACACCTCCCCCATACTAACCTTATGATATATATATATATATATATATAATGGGATACCCTTTTACCTCTCATTAATCCCTCACAAGAACACTTGTTACCATGCCGAAATGTTTGTAAGGGTTTTCTTATCACACTTTTAATTCTGTGAGATTTCCACTGTTTGCCACTTACTTCTTGCACGTGGTGTATTGTGTACTAACCATTTGATATATATTATCATGATTATCTTTATATTCATGGTATTCTATGATTAATTTTGTGGTTATTAACTTTTGGTCATATGACTCAATTGATTACAATGTGATAAGGGACTTTGTCTCAATTTCCATTCATTGAGACTTACTTGGTATGGTGCACCTAATATTTCTTATGGGGTGTATTTTGTCATGACCCGACCCTACTTGGGCTCGAGCCGTAACTACCCCAAGCCCGCCTATATAGGCCAGGGGCTAGCGACTAGCACCGAAGGCTAAACAACTCGGGGAGGCCTTTGCCTAAGTACCTGCACACACACACGCAGCCCACTCAATGCAATAGTGTAGAGTAAAAGAGAAAGTAAAGTACCAATTGATATAAACATCCACAAAAGTGCATCTACCTCTAAATAGTACAAAGTAAAAGTTGAAGGTAAACTAAAAAGAAAAAGGGAAAAACACGCGCCCAACCAGAAAAGTGCCACAACCCGGCAACAGGTAAACAAAAGTACAACAGCTGGAGGGTCCCTCACCTAGAACCTGACTACGACCACTGCATGCAGTCAAAGCTCCCAAACTTTTAAGCTTTGCTGAAGTCACGACCAACCTGTCTGTCGTCTGCAAGGGCACACCAAGTGCGGGCAAATCCTAAGAAGGGGT
The DNA here is from genome assembly GCA_963277665.1 of Viscum album. Taxonomy (NCBI): domain Eukaryota; kingdom Viridiplantae; phylum Streptophyta; class Magnoliopsida; order Santalales; family Viscaceae; genus Viscum; species Viscum album. The sequence goes on from OY728155.1 coordinate 1,080,788,197, forward strand.
GAGTATAAAAATACTCAGTAGGATGCCCCGAAGGCACGAGGGAGCAACAAAGGAGGTACTGAAGATGTGAGCAGTAGATCGAACAGGGAAAATTAAAGGACTACAATCGAGAATATAGTAAAGATTACAGTTCAACCCAACAAGAGGAAGGAAGTAGACTCTTCCAAACACAAGAATCTAGAAACAGTGAGAAGATGAACTTCTCGTCGACTCTCTGCTACCTATAGTAGGAGAGTAGACTCGTCCAACCATGAGAATCTAGACACAGAAAGCACGTGGCATACCCCACACATCTTCACCTCTCCCGGAAGGAGAGTAACCAAAACCCAAGAAGTGGGTACTGGAACAAGGTATATACATATCCATATGCTCAAACTAGAAACCTGAACAAGATCGTAAGGGGATCTCTATCTCATAGCTCATCCCAAGAAAGTGAGTCGCCAACAGTCCTAGAAGAAAACACCAGTGATGCCCAACATCCCACATGTCCGCCCCGAACTGCAAGTCAAGGGGCTCAAATCACCGCACCTTGATACTATCCACTTTGGGCGGCACTAACTCACCCTCACGGTTTTAGGTCACGTCTCAAGGACACGTCTTTGTGGGGAAAGCACCCCATCGTACTTGAGAGTTCTGGGGAAAGTCAAACCATGCCTCATCATTGCCCCATAGTCGAGAGGTCTTCTCAAAGTCAAAGTCATAACATCACGGACCCGTACAATCAAGGTTCTCACTCTGGTAGTCACGGAGAAAATCCACAGACTAGCCTAGTAGAAAGGACTAAGTCTAAAAGAGGTCTTCAGGTAACCCACTACTCAGTCTCTACTAGAGGGTAAACCCTAAGAGGTCATCGGGTAACCCATTGCCCAGTCTCTGCTGGAGGGTAAACCCTAAGAGGTCGTCGGGTAACCCACTGCCCAGTCTCTACTAGAGGGTTAACCCGAAGAAGTCGATGAGCAAACCACTGCCCAGCCCTACTGGAGGGTAAACCTGAAGAAGTTGATGAGAAACCCACTTCCTAGCCCCGCTGGAGGGTAAACCCAAATAAGTCGATGAGAAACCCACTGCCCAGCCCCACTGGAGGGTAAACCCGAAGAAGTTGATGAGCAACCCACTGCCCTACCCCGCTAGAGGGTAAACCTGGAATTGCTCTGCCTAGGGAAACACATCACAGTAGATCACGAAAAGAGTATATGATCTCGATACTCAGCTAGGGAACCTACGCCCAGGCTCACTGGGGCTTCGTACCCTACTGGAAACAACCTCCTGGGTAGAGGATCGGTGCCCACGTAATGTGTTGGTCACACCGAATCCACAAAGACCCTACCAAGGAACATGAAGGGATGTGATACTAAAATCCCTCACATATGAAGGAACAGGGGAACCCAAACAACTCTGTCAATAAAAACCATCGAGAACAGAGTGACCCTCTACGTCGCAAGAGGTCAAAGATACATAAAGTAGAACACAGCACGTACATGGGGCCCACACGACGTGCGGACCTAACCCATCTCCAAACCAAGCACAAATGTTCTCAGGTACAAACTATAACAAGTACCTCCAAGCGTTCCCGTATACTCCCAGAGTATACCACATTTCCAGCCTAAAGGCTATCGTGATCACGATGTCCAACATCAACGCAAAAAGGGAGAAAACGTAAGTTCCCAACTTGCTTCCACCACAGCCATAGCACGACCAACCACACCTCTTCAATAATTTACTTAACTCTCATAGGAGTGAATTCGATCACACGCCAAGGTTTCTCTATAAACATCACAGAAAGAACCACCACCAGTACACCTTTCATGCTTCCCCAATTAATGAGATCTCGAATGAGTCTCCTCACATCCAAACGGATCGTACCATTGTAATACTCATGGAAAAACACGCGAGATAGACTATTTACTCACCTCAAACGGATATCCGATGGAAAAGTTACCAACACTGCTTTACTCCCGAACGCGTCCCGTGGACCCGAGCCTCGGTCCCAAAAACAGCAGGGTGCATCACACCATTGCGATCTCCTCAGAAAGACATGTCAAATTGACTGCTTACTTCCATGGAACGAATGTCCGGATAAAAATATACATTTCGCCGTACCGCACAAGAACGGTGCTTCATGGGACCCACATCTCAGTCCCGAAGCGCAACGAACAGATCACACCGTTGTGATCCTCTCGAAAAAAAAACACAAGATTGACTATTCACTTGTCTGAAACGGACACCCGATGATAAAGATGAAAATCACCGCCAGCTCTCAAAACATCCCTCTTTGGGCCCACACCATCGTGCCAAATTAAAGCGGGCGGATTGCACCAATGAAATTCCCTCGAAAAAACACACATAAACTAGTGCTCAAATGCTCCAAACAGATGTCGGGTGGAAAAATGACATTTCTTCGCAAAACATGCAAACCGGCCTATGGGGCCCACACCCTGTCTCTAGCCCAAATACTAAAAGGGGCATCTCAAAAAGTACGCATGAGGACTAGGATCATGTTGCCGCTAACAGTGCGTCAAACGGATATCCCAAATAGGAGTTAGGTCCAACGCAGGAATAATTAATTAATTAATTAATTAATCGCATTAAGTGTTTCATGCCATCGAGTAATGAAACCAAACCGCAAAGGTTCCGAACCAAGTTTGGAAGGACCGTCTCAACTCCAAGGCCACAGTACCTCTGACGGCACGTCAAACGGACGTCCGGATTGCAAAGCACGCTCGTCGCAATCTTTAATAATAATTTAATATAATTAAATTAAAGTGTTCCGGGTTACCCACCTTCGGGCACAGAACCCAAAATCCCTGAAACCCACTTTAAAATACCGCCTCGCCAACACGATCCCACAGCTACTGACGGTGTGTCAAACGGATGCGCCGTTTAAGAGATACGGCTCCCCGAATGCAAGGGGGCCTAACTGGGCCTGTTCACCCTGGTCGGCCCAGTCCGATCCGCCGGCCCGCGGCCCATCCGCGGGTCCATCCCATCACGCTTCGGCCCGTCCAACAGCACCGGACCCGAGTGGGTCTGGTTTTCTCCACACAGACCAGCCAACAGGCCGGTCTTCGTCGCCAACAGGACCCGTGCTTTGCGGGTCCTTGTCTCCCAAGCAGACCGGCCAAAGGCCGGTCTTCCGCGTCGCGCAGCAGGACCCACCGAACGCGGGTCCCTGTTTGCCCTGAGGTCACCGCCTCCAGCGACTGGCCAAACTGGCCGGTCCTCCCTCACACGCTGTCTCGGGACGGATCCCCGCTTGAGCGCCCGCGCCACCGACTGAGCCCGCGCCGCCTCCGAAGCCCGTGCCTCTGCCTGAGCCCGCCGCTGCTAGAACCTCGCCGGAAAACACCCAAAACCCACAGATCTTCGTCAGACGACTGCAATCGCCTCAGAAATCAGATTTTAAATCCGAAAGATGCGTCAAAAATATCAGAAAATATACTATGCAATTATGGGATTCTATCGACAAAATAACAGCAATTTGACATCATGAATCAAGATCAAAGAGGGTGATGGAACATAATACTAAACAAAATGACGCATACATGTTGGGCGTAGCCCGTCGCTTCACGAGCGACCCGCCGGAGCCGGATCCGCTAACATCTTGGATAGGAGAGGGGCTTGAGGTTGAAGGGAGGGCTCCTTGGTTGAGAGAGCTTCCTCCAGAGGATTCTCAAAGGGGAAGAGGTGAAGTGGTGGGTTTGGTTTAAGTAAAGAAATTACTTAACTTTTAATTAATTAATCTTAATCCTCCAAATTTACCCACATCCAAAACTCTCAACGGGGTCCAGGTTAAGCCTCCCCTAGGGTAAACACCACCTCTCGAGCACAACGAAGTTCTCAGAATTTTATTCTGAGCTTCCGTTTGTAAGTTATAAAACTCAATGCTTGATGCTGCTAAATTATGAAAATGTCTCTGGGGCCGTTTTCCACAGAAGGGTCGTGCCTGAGAAAATTGCACCCCTCATAGGGTAAACGGCACGTTCCAGACTCAACGTTGCCCTTGGTTTTTTCCATCCGAGCAACCGTTTAATAGATACTTGAGTTTAACCATTAAATGAATAAATTAATTATTTTATTTATCCGTTTAACGTTCTGTTAATAGACGAGGGGTCCCAATGTCCCGCGTTGACATGTTTTATGTCGTTCCTAGGGTAAAAACCCAATTTCGGACCCATCCATGCACTCAGATTTCTGATCCGGATCTTCGTTTAGGATTTATCCTATTTATTTGGTGTGCCCAGTGTGAACGCACTGAAAATTTAATTTCGGCCACACCGGGGCTCAGAATCGCACGCCGTCTGAAGGTACTGCTCTGGAATAAAATCAAGAAAATTACAAAGTCTTTTATAGAGAAAACTGGGTTCTTAAATCATTACCTACATCAAGATTTTCATCCCTAAAAATCAAAACCAGATAACAACTCAGGGTACTAAGCTCGTACCTGGCTCTTTCGTACCCAGAAGGACTCTTGCACAGTTCTGCGTCACTGCGCACAGACCAAAGGAATTGATCAGTTCACGCGAGGTCTGCCCTCACTGATGATGTGCATAGAAGCACGCACACTTCCTCTCAGGTGAGTCACGTGGGAGACGGCATGCACCCACTCCAGACTTCGGGTTTAGGGCAAGGCGATGGGGAACCTCGTCATCCCTTCACTCGGTCTCAAATGGCCCGACGGACCTCGGGGGTAGCTCACCTCCCCGGCCGAACCCCTACGTCGCACACCGCGACTGGAATCACTGTTTGGACCTAGGACAAAGCCCGGTGATTCCCTCCTTCATAATATCCATATGGTGAAACACTCATGGATATCTGGTCATGCAAGGTTTCACAATCGATGTCCCACTACCAAGACTCTCTTACACGCTTGGAAAGAGAAGGAGTCGATACCATCGACTTAAGAAAAGGTTTCACGCCTTCTATTCCACTAACACAGGGTTACACCAACACCCTGCATCACCCTGGAAATAACTCAAGCAAGGAGAATGGAGAAAAGCATTTCACACACAGAGTCTGACAATTCTACTATAAAAAGTAGAAGAGCTATAGAGCATACCTCTTACCACCTCATGCTCTGCAGGATCGTAGACATCCAAAGCTCACGGTTATCCGCGGTCCCAACTGTCGGCTCCCGGAGCCTCATGTGGACCACCTGGTGGTGATGGGAAGACCTCGTAAAGTCATCCCCCACTACCAGCTTCTCTCACTCCTCTTCTAGAACCACCTCTATGGACACTACTCCGATCACGGCGCTGCCTCTGTCATGGCGGTGTGCCTGCTGCCTGCTCGAAGTTCTCAGCATACCTGGTCGGGCAGTCCAATTCCAAGTGACCTCGCCCATCACAAGCATAGCACCAACACTCTCTGGGATTCCCTAGTGCCCTCCGGCGCCACTGTGGTGTACGAACATGACCCAGAGTCCACTCACAGAAGGGTCTCCTCAGATGAGGCCTTGCGCTTTTCTGCCCCAGTGGTGCACGACCACGTCTCCGAAACTGATGGTGGGAAGGCCACCTGCGTCAAGGTTCTGTCTGCTGACGCCTACTAGCTGTGGCAGACATCTCGGCTCTATCATGCCTACTACCACCATCAACTGTAAAGCGCGACAGGAAGCTCTCTGTCACTAGTGCCTGCTCTAGCACCCCGGCATAAGTGGGAATGCCCAAGGGTACTATGATAGCAAGAATCTCTCTGTGGAGACCCTACTTGAACTTCTGTGCTCGGAAGTTTCCATCATGGACCATGTCTGGGTAAAAGCGCACACAGTCCGCAAACCTAGCCACGTACTCAGTCACCATCATCCCTCCCTGCTGAAACTGCAGGAGCTCCTAGATCTGAACAGATCGTAAGAAGGAGGGGTAAAACTCTTCACGAAACAGCAGCTGAAAGTCATCCCATGAAAGTGACGACTCATCGAGTAACTGAGTCACCAGACTCCACCAATTCCCAGCTGCTCCATGGAAAAGGCTGGTGGTCAAATACACCATAAGATCTTTCGGTGTCTGCGCAAGCCTAAAGAGTCAAACCACTATCTCGAGTCAAACCTTTGCTTCCTGAGGGTCTGGATCATCACTGAACCTCAGCGGTCTCTGTCGCTGGAACTCACGGAGCGTGCTCAACCTACGATCAAGATCTGTCTGTTCTACTGGAGGTGTCTACTGCTCACCAGGTGGGGCTGCTGCTACCGGCCCACCCAGAGAAAGGGAATCGCATGATGGTTCATGGACTGAGGCCTCGTCGCTCACAGGTTCATCGTCACAAACCAAAGCTGGTATCTTAGCTGACTGTCTTCATGGAGACATCCTGAATGTTATCAAAGAGTGTTGCGGTTAGATGAGAATATATGTATATAACAGTAACAACATTGGGGAGATGACTCAAGAAGGACATTCAAGACTCAATCCTATGTGATGCACAAACCAATTTTCCCTGCAACGAGCATCTCAGCATGCCGAGTTGACAAGCGGGTTATCAGGGTCCTGGTGAATGGATACGTCGGCCACCGCACCATCACTGGAATCCCTGGACCGAGAGCTGCTCTCGAGACACGTCAACACTGTTTCCCTAAATCCCAACCAATTCCTTTTTAGGGACGTCTGAACAACGTCCCAAGGAACGAACCACCTCTGATACCACTTTTTCATGACCCAACCCTACCCGGGCTCGAGCCGCAACTACCCCAAGCCTGCATCCATAGGCCAGGGGCTGGTGACAAGCACCGAAGGATAAACAAATCGGGAGGCCTTTGCCTAAATACTTTCACACACACACGCAGCCCACTCAATGAAATAGTGTAGAGTAAAAGAGAAAGTAAAGTACCAAATTCTATAAACATCCAAAAAAGTGCATCGACCTCTAAACAATACAAAGTAAAAGCTGAAGGTAAACTGAGAAGAAAAAGGGAAAAACACATGCCCAACCAGAAAAGTGTCACAGCCCGACAACAGGTAAACAAAAGTACAACAGCTAGAGGGTCCCTCACCTGTAACTCGACTACGACCACCGCACCTGGTCCAAGATCCCGAACTCCTAAGCTCCGCTGAAGTCAAGACCAACATGTCTGTCATCTTTAAGGGTACACCAAGTGTGGGAAAATTCCAAGTAGGGGTGAGTATAAAAATACTCAGTAGGATGCCCCGAAGGCTCGAGAGAGAAAAAAAGGAAGTACTGAAGAGGTGAGAAGTAGATCAAACAGGGAAAAGTAAAGGAGTACAACCAAGAGTGCAGTGAAGAGTACAGATCAACCCAACAAGAGGAAGGAAGTAGACTCATCCAAACACAAATAGATAAAATTGGTGAGAAGATGAACTTTTCGTTGAGTCTCCTCTACCTATAGCCGGAGAGTAGACTCATCCAACCATGAGAAGCTGGACACAGAAAGCACGTGGCATACCCCGCGCGTCTTCCCCTCTACTGGAAGGAGAGTAACCAAAACCCAAGAAGTGGGTACTGGAACAAGGTATATACATATCCATATGCTCAAACTAGAAACCCGAACAAGATCGTAAGGGGATCTCTATCTCATAGCTCAGCCCAAGAAAGTGAGTCGCGAATAGTCCCAGAAGCAAACGCCATCGATGCCCAACATCCCACACGTCTGCCCTGAACTGCAAGTCAAGGGTCTCAAATCACCGCACATTGATACTATCTGCTTTGGGAAGTACTGACTCTCCCTCAAGGTTTTAGGTTGTGTCTCAAGGACGCGTCTTGGTGGGGAAAGCGCCCCTCGTACTTGAGAGTTCTGGGGAAATTCAAACCACACCTTTTCACTGCCCTATAGTCAATAGGTCTTCTCAAAGTCAAAGTCGTCACTGAACCGTACAACCAAGGGTCCCGCTCTGGTAGTCATGGAGAAAAGCCACAGACTAGCCTAGTAGAAAGTACTGAGTCTAAAATAGGTCGTCGGGTAACCCACTACCCAGTATCTGCTGGAGGGTAAACCTTAAGAGGTCGTCGGGTAACCCACTGCCCAGTCTCTGCTGGAAGGTAAACCCTAAGAGGTCGTCGGGTAACCCATTGCCCAGTCTCTACTGGAGGGTAAACCCTAAGAGGTCGTCGGGTAACCCACTGCCCAGTCTCTGCTGGAGGGTAAACCCTAAGAAGTCAATGAGAAACCCACTGCCCAGACCCGCTGGAGGGTAAACCCGAAGAAGTCTGTGAGCAACCCACTGCCCATCCCCGCAGGAGGGTAAACCCGAAGAAGTCGATGAGAAACCCACTGCCCAGCCCCAATGGAGGGTAAAGCCGAAGAAGTCGATGAGCAACCCACTGCCCAGCCCTGCTGGAGGGTAAACCTGGAACTGCTCTGCCTAGGGAAACACGTAACATTAGATTGCGGAAAGAGTATATGATCTCGATACTCAGCTAGGGAACCTGCGACCAGGCTCACTGGGGCTCCGTACCCTACTGGAAACAACCTCCTGGGTAGAGGATCGGTGTTCGCATAATGTGTTGGTCACACCGAATCCACATAGACTCTACCAGGGAACACGAAGGGACGTGATACTGAAATCCCTCATAGCTGAAGGAATAGGGGAACCCAAACAACTCTGTCGATCAAATCATCGAGAACAGAGTGACCATCTACGTCGTGAGAGGTAAAAGATACATAAAGTAGAACACGGCACGTACATGGGGCCCACACGATGTGTGGCCCTAACCCATATCCAAACGAATCACAAATGTTCTCAGGTACAAACTATAACAAGTACCTCCAAGCATTCCCGTATACTCCCAGAGTATACCACATTTCCAGCCCAAAGGCTATCGTGCACACGATGTCCAACGTCAACGCAAAAAGGGTGAAAACGTAAGTTCCCAACTTGCTTCCACCACGACCCTAGCATGTCCAACCACACCTCTTAAAACATTTACTTCACTCTCACAGGAGTGAACGCGATCACACACCAAGGGTTCTCTACAAACACCACAGGAAGAACCACCACTGGTACACCTTTCATGCTTCCCCAATCAATGAGATCTAGAATGAGTCTCCACACATCCAAATGGATCGTACCATTTTAATCTTCGCGGAAAATCACGCGAGATAGACTATTTACTCACCTCAAACGGATATCTGACGGAAAAGTTTCCAACACCGCTTTACACTCGAACAGTGTCCCGTGGACCCGAGTCTCAGACCCAAAAATAGTCGGGTGCATCGCACCATTGCGATCTACTCGGAATGACACGTCAAATTGAATGCTTACTTTCATGGAACGGATGTCCGGAGAAAATGGTGCATTTCGCCGTACCGCACACAAGCGGTGCTTCGTGGGACCCACATCTCGGTCCCGAAGCGCAATGAACGGATCACACCATTGAGATCCTCTCGAAAAAGTACATAAGATTGACTATTCACTTGTCCAAAACGGACACCTGATGATAAAGATGAAAATCACCACTAACTCCCAAAACAGCCCTCATGGGGCACGCACCGTCGTACAAAATTAAAGCAGGTGGATTGCGCCATTGCAATGCCCTCAGAAAAACACACAGAAACTAGTGCTCAAACACTCCAAACGGATGTCGGGTGAGAAAATGACATTTCCTCGCAAAATGTGCAAACCGGCCCTGTGGGGCCCGCACCCTGTCTCTAGCCCAAAAACTGAAAGGGGCATCTCAAAAATTCTGCATGAGGACTAGGATCATGCTGCCGTTGATGGCGCGTCAAACGGACATCCCAAACAGGAGTTAGGTCCAACGCAAGAATAATTAATTAATTAATTAATTAATTAATTAATTGCATCAAGCGTTTCGTGCCATCGAGCAACGAAACCAAACCGCAAAGGTTCTGAACCAAGTTTGGAAGGACCGTCTCAACTCCAAGGCCACAACTCCTCTGACGGCACGTCAAATGGACGTCCGGCTTGCGAAGCACACCCGTCGCAATCTTTAATAGTAATTTAATATCATTAAATTAAAGTGTTCCGGGTTACCCACCTTCGGGAGCAGAACCCAAAATCCCCAAAACCCACTTTAAAAGACCGCCTCACCGACACGATCCCGCATCCACTGACAGCGCGTCAAACGGACTCGCCATTTAGAAGATACGGCCCTCCGAATGCAAGGGGGCCTAACCGGGCCGGTTCACCCTGGCCGGCCTGGTCCGATCTGCCGGCCTGCGGCCCAGCCGCGGTTCCGGACCGTCACGCCGCGGCTCGCTGGCCGCGGCCCACCCAGTAGCACCGGAATGGAGCGGTTCTGGTTTTCTCCACACAGACCGGCCAACAGGCCAGTCTTCATCGCCAACAAGACCCGCGCTTTGTGGGTTCTTGTCTCCCAAGCAGACCGGCCAAAGGCCGGTCTCCCACATCGCGTAGCAGGACCCGCCGAACGCGGGTCCCTATTTGCCCCGAGGTCACCGCCTCCAGCGACCGGCCAAACTGGCCGGTCCTCCCTCGCACGCCGTCTCGGACGGCTCCCCGCCTGAGCGCCCGCACTGCCGCCGAAGCCCGCGCCTCCGCCTAAGCCCGCGCCACCGGCGAAGCTCGCGCCTCCGCCTGAGCCCACCGCCGCTGGAACCTCGCCGGAAAACACCCAAAACCTGCAGATCTTCGTCGGACGACTACGATCGCCTCGGAACTCGGATTTTAAATCCGAAAGATGCATCAGAAAGCTCAAAAAATATACTATTTAATTATGGGCTTCTCTCGACAAAATAACAGCAATTAGACACCATGAATCAAGATCAAATAGGGTGCATGAACATAATATGAAAAAAAACGACGCCTACCTGTTGGGCGTAGCCCGTCGCTTCATGAGCGACCCGCTGAAGCCGGATTCGCAAACGTCTTGGAGAGGAGAGGGGATTGAGGTTGAAGGGAGGGCTCCTTGGTTGAGAGAGCTTCCGCCAGAGGATTGTCAAAGGGGAAGAGGTGAAGTGGTGGGTTTGGTATAAGTAAAGAAATTACTTAACATTTAATTAATTAATCTTAATCCCCCAAATTGACCTGCATCTGAAACTCTCGACGGGGTTGAGGTTAAACCTCCCCTAGGGTAAACACCACCTCCCGAGCACAACGACAGTCTCAGAATTTTATTTTGATCTTTCATTTGTATGTTATAAAACTCAACGCCCGATGTCGCTAAATTGTGAAAACACCCTTTGGGCCATCTTCCACAGAAGGGTCGCGCCCGGGAAAATTGCACCCCTCCTAGGGTAAACGGCATGTTCCAGACTCAACGGTGCCCTCGGTTATTCCATCCGATCAACCGTTTAAGAGATACTTGAGTTTAAAAATTAAACCAATAGATTAATTATTTTATTTATCCGTTTAACGTTCTGTTAACAAGCGAGGGGTCCCAACGTCCCGCGCTGACATGTTTTATGTCATTCCTAGGGTAAAAACCCAATTTCGAACTCATCCGTGCACTAAGATTTTTGATCCGGATCTCCATTTAGGAGTTATCCTATTTATTTGGTGTGCCTAGTGTGAATGCACTGAAAATTTAATTCTGGCCACACCGGGGCTCGGAATCGCACGCCGTCTGAAGGCACTGCTCTGGAATAACATCAAGAAAATTTAAAAGTCTTTTATAGTGAAAACCGGGTTCTTACATATTCAATACACATTTTAGATCATTTTTCATTTGAAATTGTAAATATATTATATATCCATATTCTGGTTTCATGGATATGATTATTGTCTTAAGCTGTATACCCTTTTACATACGGTGTTTATTTGGAATGTTTTTTTAATTATGGAAATATTGATGAATCTGTATCATATACCCTATACGGATATTGGTAAGGCATTTGGTATAAGTCCCTAGCCTTAAAAAAATTACTTAATCTTTAGTTAAATCAATAATTCATATTGAGGATCTTTTCAGGTTTAGAGTTTTAGAGAATTAGGCCACAACTATTACATTACATCTTAAATATTACAAAGTAGACACTTCTACTCTATCCAAATTTTTTTCACAACAATAAAACTCCTTAAATAAAACAATAATTATTTTCATGATATAAATCTTCTTTAATTATTCTTTTCTCTTACCCTTCCTTATACCCTATGAAGAAACATTTCAAAAACTTGGGATGAGAATAAAAAGATCAGTAAGGGTCATAAAATAATGAAAGAAAACATTATTCTATCAATACATACAAATCAATAAAAGCATACTTTTCACTTAGAAAACATAATCTTTTTAACATACCTCATGAAATCATAAGATTTATGAATAACACATGGAAATCATAAATCATAAAGGTAACATGTGGCATCCATAACATACTTACATTGTAGCTTTCACAACTATATAGGGAGTTACATTTCGAATACCCATCACAGTATATTCCCTAAATCTCTTAGGAGAAACATTAACCTTTACCTCCATCAAGTTACACAATTCATTGGAGATCTATATCGGGCTCAACTTACCTAGGTTTATCTAATAACCACCCATATACATAAATAATTCCCAAGAACCATAACATAATCATAACACATGAACAAGCATAATGAAAAGATAACATTTCCACATTGCAATCACAAGATATCAATTCAAGATATTGACATAATAAATCCATTATCAAAACCATTTTAAATACCAAAATAAATAAAAAATGTTATATGGTATTTAATTTTCCTTTTAAAAACACTAAATCTTGTAGATAAATCCAAATATTAAATAATGATCGTAGTGGCGGAAAGGTCGATGTCACCACGTACGTTAAAAAGAAACATTCTCTTTATTGTTTAGTAAAATGCTACGTAGAAAAAAGATTCCCTTTGAATTAAATTAAAATTCAAATGGGTTTACACACCATATAAAATAATGTCGTGTATAAATAAAAATATGCCTCAATGAAAGGAGATTGGGATTAAGTCCCTTACCTTGAGTCCAACTCGTCACGTATGTTCCTTGTTCTTTCCCAAATCGAGTAACTTATTTTGATTTAAGCTAAACGGCCTTATTGAATTTCCTTTTTCACAAGGTAAGGCTTCTAGGAGGAACATAGGTATGTTGGGAGATTATTTGGGTAGATTTTGGATGATCCAAGGGGGATTGAGAGGTGTGAGTAAGGGTTAGAGGTGATGGCCTTTTATAAGAGGGAGGAGGGGTACTTTAGGAAAGTTTGAAAGATTATTTTTTATAAACTGAATTTCGAATTTTAAAAGGTCCAAAATTAATTTAATTAAAATATAAGATGATTATTGTTTTAAATACTCTCAACCAATATTTTTTAGACAAGTTTTGGTTTCAAATTTAACCTTATCATTTAGCTTTAACCCTTAGTTAACTTATTCGACTCTTACCATGTCTTCTTGTATATTTATACTATATGGTTAATATAGTTACTATAAAATGTCAATAGAACCACAAGTGGTTTATTAATGAAATTTTAAATATTATATAAGTAATTTGGCCGAATATTATATTTTTAGGACAATTATATCATTTAATAAAATAGTATTTTTTTTTAAAAAAAAACTCATTTATGTCAATTTTCATACTACTCATGTCATGACTTTTTAAAAATCCATAAAAACTTGATTCTTACAAAAAAAACTTCATTAATTAAAAGATAACAAGTTATAATCATCTCTAAAATTAGTGTATGGAATAAAAAGTTTCAAAATAAATTTCTTTTAATATTTATAATCTCATTTATTTAAATCGTTCTTTAATAAGGTAATCACTACATCATCATTGTGTCATAAATATATTTATTTATTTGATGTCTAAAAATTATAAATAAAATACCATGATATAGATAATATTTTTAGCTTTCTAATTACTATTTATAGTTGAAGATATCACTTATATAAGCCCATATAAAAAAATTAGTAAAAGATACATGTTTAGGTTATATTTTCCTTAACTTTAAATTAAAAGTAATTAAATGTCATTTTTACACACAAGTATCTCCATGGGGTCCCAAAATAGACCCAATGATTCCTATGGTTGGAAATATCTCATAAAATAGGGTTAGGACATGTGTTAGGGTATTTTAATTTTATTATAATATTATTTTTTACCCTTATTTACCAGATTTACCCTTTAACCATGATAAATAAAATATTTATTGAAGTTACTATTCATAATGTCTAAAAATAAAAGGTACCTATTTACACAATTTGTACCTATTGATTCCAAATATGGAATCAATTTTTCCAAATTCAAAACACAGAAATTGAAAAAATTAATTCAAAATTAATTCTCGTTGTCAAAACCAAAAAGTGTGTTTTTAAGAAATAAAACTACCAAAAGATTGACATGTGTTTATGTCCAATTTCAAAGTGAAATTACTTCAAATGAATAAAATTTGATTAAATGATAAAAATAAAATCCAATTATAGTTTAAAAATAATTAAAAATACAATCTAACTATATAAATAAATTAGATGAAAATGGAGTTTTGACTTAAAATGCAATATTTTCACTATTCATTAAAAAATGAACTTTATCATAAAAATACCAAAAATTTACCAAAAGTAAATTTTGATGTCCCAATTCTAAAGAAGAATTTTATTTTGTCCAATATAACATATAAAAGTGACAAAAAAAGATTTAAAAATGGTTCTCCGTCAAAAGGTGGTAAAACTACCTTTTAAAAATATTAGAGTATTTATGCTTAAAATTGGATTCATTCTCATTTTAAGCCTCTAAATTTTATTGGATAAATGTAAAAACATTTAACAAACATGTTAAATCATAATATAGTTAGTTCTGTTCATTCTCGCCAGTACAACAGTTATGCATTAACTACCACTTAAAATAATAATATTATATTATTATTATTTTCAGTATGACTCAGCATTGTGTGCAACATAAGATTTCGGAAAAACCCATTGTTCTGTGTTGGTTACACCATCGAACATAGCATCCCCTTTAAAGTAAAATTAATATTTAATACACAAATATTAATAAATATGAAAATTTCATATTCTTTGTTTACCTGGGATGTTACATCCTTCCCCCCTTTTAGGAATTGTGTCCCTGCAATTCTATTCACTTATCAAATAAGTGGGGGTATTTATCCCCCATAGCATTCTCATATTCCCATGTTGTCTCTTCAACCATATGGTTTTTTTTTAAAACCTTTACTTGATTTATTACCTTATTCTTCAACACTTTCTCTCTTCAGTCAAGAATCTGGACTGGTTGTTCCTCATAAGAAATATTCTCTTCCAACAGAACTACCTCTGGACTCAAAACATGAGATAGATCCGGTATATACTTTCTCAACACTAAAACATGAAAAAATTGTGTACCTGGGATAAATGTGGAGGTAAATACACTCTGTAGGCAACTGATCCAACTTTCTCCAATATTTTATAGGGTTCAATGAACCTTATAATTAGCTTTACCTTTTTACCAAAATGCATCACACTTTTCCATGGAGAAATTTTTAGAAATACATAATCACCTACCTCAAAAGAAAGATCCTTCATACGGTTATCTGCATAACTTTTATACCTGCTCTAAGCTATTCTCACGTGCTTCTGAATCAACTAAACTTTTTCTGCCATCTCTTCTACCAATTATGGTCTCATCAACTTCCTTTCACCTACTTCATCCCAAAAATCTTGAGTTCGGCACCACTTTCCATATAATACCTCAAATTGTGACATCTATATATTGGAATGAAAACTATTATTATAAGAAAACTCATCCAAAGAAAGTTATTGGTTCCAACTTCCCTGTTAATCCATTGAACAAGCACATAGCATATCTTCCAAGGTCTGAATTTTTCATTCTGACTGTCCATCTGATTGTGGATGAAAAGCTCTACTAAAATTTAATTCAGTGCCCAATGACTTTTGAAGTCCCTTCCAAAAGTTAGAAGTGAACTTGGGATCATGATCAGATAAAATGGAGAGGGTAACTCCATGTAACCTAACTATCTCTTTAATATACAATCAATAAAGTTTATCTAGAGATAGAGTATCTCGAATAGGAAGAAAATGAGCAGATTTAGCCAATCGATTAATAATAACCTAGATTTCATTGTTACCTCGAGAAGTCTTTAGTAATACCACTATGAAATACATGGACACATTTTCCCATTTCCACTCTGGAATTGGAAAAGGATGAAGAATCCCTTTCGGTAACTTTCATTCTGCTTTAACCAATTGACAAGTTAAACACTTCACAGTAAAGTCATTGATATCTCTTTTCATTCCATCCCACCAGTAATACTCCTAAAGATCTCTGTACATCTTAGTACTTCCAGAATGAATTGGAAGTGGAGAACTATGAGCTTCACATAATAACTCTTTCTTCAATTGAAAATCACAAGTCACACATAATCTCTTTCTAAACCTCAAAAAAAGTCTTTATCAGTGTTGAATTCAGGTAACTTACCATTCTGAACTAAATCTACCTTTTTCTGCAACTCGCTATCTTCTTTCTGCACTTTCTTTATTCTATCTGTTAGAGATAATTTCACTGACACCTGAAAAAAAATAGAGGAATTCCCTACACCAACAACTTCCAATCAAAAATTTATCAAATCAAAAACCAAAGGATCTTGTTCCAAACTTTTCATAGTTAATGTATCATTACTCTTTCAGCTCAAAGAGTCATCCACTTTATTTGCCTTTTTCGAATGGTAATGGATCGTGCAATCATAATCCTTGATTAATTCTAGCCATCTCCTCTATCTCATGTTTAGTTCCTTATGAGTGAATATATATTTAAAACTTTTGTGATTAGTATATATTTCACACTTTACAGCATACAAATTATGCCTCCAAATGTTTAATGCAAACACAACAGCAGCTAATTCCAAATCATGTGTAGGGTAATTTAACTCATGGGGTTTCAACTAACATGAAGCATAAGCAATTACCTGATCATTCTACATTAGGACACAACTTGGTCCTTTCAACAAAGCATCACTGTAGATAACAAACTCTCCATTTATGGAAGGTAATTCCAATACTGGATCATTCACCAATCTTCTTTTCAATTACTGAAAGCAATCATCAAATTCTTTTGTCCAGATAAATTTAACTCCTTTTTTAGTTAACTTAGTTAGTGGGCTAGATAACCATGAAAAATTTTCAACAAACCTCTGGTAATAACCTGTTAAACCAAGAAAACTATGAATCTCAGTTATATTTATGGGTTTTTCCCATTCTTTAACAACTTTTATTTTAATAGGATCAACAGTTATGTCATCTTTAGAAACAATGTGACCAAGAAATAAAATTTTTTGTAACTGAAACTCACACTTGATGAATTTTCCATATAATTTCTTTTCTTTTAAGGTTTTCAAGATAGCCCTTAAATGAATTTCATGTTCCTCTTTAATTTTGGAATATATCAAAATTTCATCAATAAACACAACCACAAACATATCCAAGAACTCACAGAAAATTCTATTCATAATATCAATAAATATAGCAGGTTTGTTGGTTAACCCAAAAGGCATAACTTCAAATTCATAATGGTCATATCTAGTATGAAACATGGTCTTCAGAATTTTTGCTTCCTTTACTTTCAACTGATGGTACCCGACCTCAAGTTAATCGTTAAAAAATATTGTGCTCCCTGGAGCTGATACTACTTCATTTAATGGCCCAACATCTGCTGAAGTAGTTGCAAAGGATTTCACCACCCCTTTATACTTGTAGTCTGGCTGCTTTCCATCATTTGAGTTCTTCGTTGGATACTCATTTGCATAATGATCCATTTCATTGCACTTAAAATATTTTAATGACTGTAAATCAGATTTTTCTTACCATTACCCTGATCTTTTTTAGTGAAATTATGAGCCTTATGTCCCATTTTACCACATCGATAGCACTTACCAGAATTCAAAAGGTCCCCAGTGTGCTTTTTACCACAATTTTCAAAAACTGTAAACTTAAGTTTCACACCATAATACTTTTTTGAAGAGTTATTACCTTTCACCTACCACCTCAACCTCTTATTTTTTTGTCTTTCCAAAAACACCTGATCATCAGAAAACTCCATTTCCACCTTCTCTGCACATCGAACAAGTTTTTCATAACTTTTAAACTCACATGAAGCTAAATCCCTTCGATACTTTGGATTTAATCCTGAGTAAAAATGGTTGATTTTACTATCAAGATCCTACATGAAATTTAGAGAATACCTTGACATTTGAGTTAATTATGATTAATAAACATCCACTGAGTCATCCTCCTACCTCAATTCCAAGAATTGTTTTCCCATACTAAGTCAAACCACCTTAGGGAAATATTTCTCAAGAAACATACCTATAAATTCATCCCAATCAAGAGCATCAATCTCCTCACTTCCCCTGATATTTTTAACCATCGACCACCAATGATCGGCTTCACCTTCAAAACGATAAATATCAAGACTAACCTTTTGATGTTATGAATACCCCATGACATCAAAAATCTTTTCCAGTGCATTAATCCACCCTTCAACTAGCACAGGTTCAGATGATCCTTTGAATGATGGGGGATGTTGCCTCATTAAATGCTTCACTACCGACATGTTCTTTTGTGGTTGATTTGGTTGATCGCATGCATGGATACCACCACTATTTATCACCTAATTAAATTGATCCATCACTACAACAAACTGTTCAGTTCTGATTCTGACCATCTTAGGATGCTGATTTGGAATGTTATTCTCCTTTATATGCCTTCCCAACTTAGCTGCTCTGTTTCCTCTGTGAAAAACCATTTTGAACAAACATATCTTAGATGAAGAAACATGTTAATCTTCAAATTCTATATCATTTCAATTTTACCATAATGTAAAAATCATTAATGGATATTCTATTAACAAAATTACAACTCCTAAAGTTATTTAAAACGACCTATGATACGAACTATAAGGACCTAGCCTTAAAACATTACTTAATATTGAGTTAAATAAATAATTCACATTGAGGATCCTTTTAGTTTAGAGTTTTAGACAATTAGGCCATAACTATTACATTATATCTCAAATATTAAAAATATACACTTCTACTCTATCCAAAAAATTTTCACAACAATAAAACTCCTTAAATAAAACAAGAATTATTTTCATGATATAAATATTCTTGAATTCTTCATTCCTCTTACCCTTCCTTATACCCTGTGAAAACCATTTCAAAAACTTGGGATGATCATAAAAAGCTCAATAAGGGTCATAAAATAATGAAAGAAAAGATTAGTCCATCAATACATACAAATCAATAAGATCATACTTTTCACTCATAAAACATAAGTTATTTAACATACCTCATGAAATCATAAGATTTATGAATAACACATAGAAATCATAAATCATAAAGGTAACTTGGGTCATCCATAACATACTTATATTTTATCTTTCACAGCTACATAGAGATTTAAGATTAGAATGCCCATCATAGTATATTCCCTAAATATCTTAGGAGAAAGAATAACATTTACCTCTGTCACATTACCCAATGAATTGGAGAGATATCTCAGGTTCATCCACCCTAGGTTTATCTTGGAACCAACCATATACATAAAAAATTACCAAGAAGCATAAAATAATCATAACACATGAACAATCATAAAGGAAAGATAACATTTCCACATTGCAATCACAAGATATCAGTTCAAGATATTAACATATTCAATCCATTATCAAAACCATTTCCAATACCAAAATACATAAAAAAGGGTATATGGTATTTAATTTTCCTTTTAAAAACACTATATCTTGTATATTAATACAAATATCAAATAATGCTCACGGGGGTGGAAAGTTCATTGTCACCGCGTACGTTAAAAAGAAACATTCCCTTTGTCATTTAGTAAAATGCTATGTAGAAAAAAGATTCCATTTGAATGAAATTAAAATTAAAAGGGGTTTATACATCATATAAAATCAAGTCATGTATAAATAAAAATATTTCTCAATGAAAGGATATTGAGATGAATTATCTTACCTTGAGTCTAACTCATCACTTATGTTCCTTGTTCTTCCTCAAATCGGGTAACTCCTTTTAATTTAAGCTAAAAGGCCTTTTTGAATTGCCTTCTATCCAAGGTAAGGCTTCTAGAAGGAAGAGAGGGATCTTGGGATATTATTTGGACAGAGGTTGGACAATCCAAGGGTGATTGAGAGGTGTGAGAAAGGATTAGAGGTGATGGCCTTTTATAAGAGGGAGGAGGGGTACTTTAGGAAAGTTTGAAAAATTATTTTATTATAAACTGAATTTCGAATTTTAAAAGGTCCAAAACTCATTTAATTCTAAAATAAGATGAGCATTGTTCTAAATACTCTCAACCAATATTTTATAGACAAGTTTTGGTTTTAAATTTAACTTTATCATTTAGCTTTAACCCTTAGTTAACTTATTTGACTCTTACCATGTCTTCTTGTATATTCATACAATATGGTTAATATAGTTACTGTAAAATGCCAATAAAATACCAAGTGGTTCATTAATGAAATTTTAAACCTTATAAAAGTCATTTGGATGAATATTATATTTTTAGGACTATTATATCATTTAATAAAATAGTGTTTTTTTTTAAAACTCATTTATGTCAATTTTCATACTATTCATATCATGACTTTTTAAAAAACCATAAAAATTTGATTCTTTCAAAAAAAACTTCATTAATTCAAAGATAACAAGTAATAATAATCCCTAAAATTATTTTATGGCATAAAAAGTTTCAAAATAAATTTATTTTAATATTTATAATCTCATTTATTTAAATCATTCATTAATAAGGTAATCACTACATCATCATTGTGTCATAAATATATTTATTTATTTGATGTCTAAAAATTATAAATAAAATACTATGATATAGGAAATAATTTTATATTTCTAACTAATATTTATTGTCTAAGATATCATTTATATAACCCCATATAAAAAATTTTTTAGTAAAAGATTCATGTTTAGGTTATATTTTCCTTAACTTTAAATTAAAAGTAATTAAATGTCATTTTCACACACAAGTGGCTCCATGGGGTTCCAAAATTGAACCAAGTATGTCCATGGTTGGAAATATCTCATCCAATAGGGTTAGGACACGTTTTAGGGTAGTTTAATATTATTATAATATTATTTTTTACCCTTATTTTCCGGATTTACCCTTTAACCATGGTAAATAAAATATTTATTGAATTTAATATTTATAATGTCTAAAAATAAAAGGTAACTATTTACAAAATTTGGACCTCCTGATTTGAAATATGAAATCCATTTTTACAGATTCAAAATAAAAAAATTGCAGAAATTAATTTAAAACTAATTTCTGTTGTCCAACCAAAAAGCGTGTTTTTAAGAAGTAAAAACTACTAAAAGATTGGCATGTGTTTATTTACAATTTCAAAGTAAAATTACTTTCAATGACCAAAATTGGATTAAAAGATAAAAATATGATCTAATTACACTTTACAACCAATTAAAAAGGCAATCTAAATATATAAATAAATTAGATGAAAAGACAGTTTTGACTTAAAATGTTGTATTTTAACTATTCATTAAAAATGAACTTTATCATAAAAATACCAAAAATTTACCCAAAGTAAATTTTGATGTCCCTCTTCTAAAGAAAAAGTTTATTTTTTCCAATAGAACATATAAAAGTGACAAAAACTATATTTAAAAAGGGCTCGCCATCAAAAGGCGATAAAACTACCTTTTAAAAATATTAGAGTATTTATGATTAAAATTAGATTCATTCTCATTTTAAGCCTCTAAATTTTATTGGATAAATGTAAAAACATTTAACAAACATGTTTAATTATAATATAGTTAGTTTTGTTCATTCTCGCCAGTATAATGGCTAGGCGTTAACTACCACTTAAAATAATAATATTATATTATTATTATTTTCAGTATGACTCAGTATTGCGTGCAACATAAGATTTTGAAGAAAATCATTTTTTTGTGTCGGGTATGTCATCAAACATACCATCCCCTTTAAAGTAAAATTAATATTTAATTCACAAATATTAATAAATATGAAAATGTCATATTCTTTATTTACCTGGGATGTTACATTTAGTAATTGTATTAAATATATGTATAAAGAATGATTTGGACTTGTAGTGATGGGTGAGACCTGCTATATCCCCTTGATGCATCGACAGGTCTCATGAGACAAATAAATTGGTGAAAAACCCTTCGAGTTTGTTTCCAAAAATCAAAAGGGTTTCTACCCATAGACTTAAACAGTTTCGACGGTATAGTGGTATCATTTTCCAGGTACATGACGTCCAATTAATGAGAATTCTCTTTATTCATTTTCAATTATTATTATCCATGATGTTTTTACTATGAAAAAATCTATGGGTGCAGGTTCATTCTCAGTTTATTAATGGCGTGTGTTTTTTATTTATTCACCATGCCATATTTGTTTATGATTCAGTTATTGTTGATTCATGCTTTCGCTACTTGTAACACTTAATGAGCATTTGATCTCTCCCCTTTTATTTGTTTACCTTCAACAAGTTATGAAGAGGAGACCATTTATTGATTTTCCTTAGATACATTTTATTAGTTTTTTTTATGTATTGTTTTTGTTACCTTTCCCAATGTAATTTTGAGTTACATGTGTGTATCTAGTTTCTTCAAGACTATTAAACTGATCGTTCCTTTGGGATTTCATTCCTATTAATCATGTCAATGTAATAAGTACTGCACTGGCTCTAGGATTTTGAGGTTAGGGCATTAAACCCATATCTTGTTTGGGTGTTTTTGGAGAAAAGGGTGGTTACTTCAAGATTTGGGCCAACTGTAAGCTCATTTTTAGATTTAAAAACAAAATTTGTTTCTTTTACAACTCCTTCATTTTTCAACATTTTTCACCCATTTTAGTTCTCACCTGGCCTACTATGACCTATTCAAATGAAAATATCCATTTTGACCTCTTAGTAATTAATAATCATGGTGTATTTGGGTTATTTATTGAGGTATTGGGCCAGCCCGTGAGCTCATTTCCAGTTTTAAAAATATATTTATGTTTCTTTTATATCTTATCATTTTTTAATATTGTTAGGTGATTCCACCTCCCAAATAGAGCCCTAACTGTTGGATATCGAACAGAGGCACCCCCCACCTTTCTTTTTCCTTCATTTTGGGCCTCTTTTTGGGAAACTTCTCAACAAAAGTTAGTGGTTCTTCTTAATTTCTTCATCAAATCTTTCTCCTTTCTCTTCCCTCTTCCTTCTTCTTTCATTTTTTCTTGGATTTCTCTTCTCTCGTGGTCATTATAGACCTAGGGTTCTATTTTCCCATCATTTTTATGGGGGGGGGGTTAGGTCTGGTCTTCATAAATCTTGTGTTTTGGAATCCGTGACTGGTGTTTTCAGGTGTGCGTCTCCATTTCGACATGGTTTTGAGATAGATTCTCCCAAGAACATGAATTTATTATTTAAGTTTCATATTTTTCTTAATTTTATCACCTTATATAAATGTTTAGTATTTCTGTGCAACCTTTGGATGATTTATTTGGTGTGCAAAATGATTATTTATACCTTGTTTTGTGTAAAATGGAGTTGTTTCGTTATAAAAGTGCACACCGCTTGTTCAAATAAATGTTCCGCTGGTTTTCACATATGTATTGTGATGTTCATGATCTAGTTTAACTACTGTAATAAATGTTTGGCATTCACATTTGGGTTTTTAACCCTTTGAGTTTTAAATAGAAGTTTTTTTGCTAAATGTTGCACACCTAGTCTTCATAAAAGTGTCTGGTTGGCCTTTGTGTGCTAAATGTGATTTAAAATAACTTGTTTGAATTTATTAAATTATGGGAAGCATGAAATGTGATATTTTGGTGTCCTTTTATGTATTTACAAAGTGTTTTTGGTTTTATAAAGATATAGGTTTTGGTTTTTGACACGTTTTGGCACAAGTTGTCGGTAAGTGGCTCGTTCGGCATTCTTATGAAAATGGTTGAGTTTAAATATGTAACCTAAATGGTTTAAAGGGTTTATGTAAATTTTTTTCTACTTCTAATGGTTTTTCAACATCTATTTATGAAAATTGAAATTTTTACCTTTGTTATACGTTGGTTTGGTAAAATGCTTAAAAGCCTGTTTGGCATTTCTCTTTAAAAAAAGGAATTTTCATGTGTATTCCATGTTGTAACATTTAGGGTTATTTTATGATTTATGAAATTGATTTAGTAAATGGTTTTGGGGCTTCCAAATCTAGTTTGTTATGACATTGGTGGGTTTTTGGCCTAAAAAGTGCATTTTTAAGTGGAATTCATGTGCAAAGCTTTGTTAAACTTCTTGAAATTGTTTTATGAAAATTTTAGATGGTTTATTGAGTTACACAAAGGTTAAAAACATGTTTAGCTACTGTTTGGAGTGTGTGTGACCAAAATTTATGTTTTTATTTGTAAATGGAATTTGATAGCATGTGGAACTTGTTTGAGCATAAAGAGGGAAACCCGGGTATCTAGGTGGGCAGACGTTTACTAGTATGCTAGTGATCTAAAGTGGTTTTGTCCTTGTTTCACACAGAAAGTTTGAAGATGACAACACTAACTAAACTATTATGATGATGTTGGGGGCCACTAGGTTATGGGTATGTTCCCTACTAGTGGCTCGTGCATGAGAATGGATATTTTTTATGGTTACTTTTCACCGAGATACGAGGTACCTAGGGCCCATAGCTAACAAGAGCCTATGGCTGTTCCCGTGACTTGTGCTCATTGGATATATTGTATTCACTGTCAGCATATAGTGAGTTTGGTTGGAAAATTAAGTAGCATTTGTGTTTTATTTAAAGGTGTGCGTTCATTAAAGCAACACTCTTGAACACTGTTTTCACTTTGAAATTGCATCTCTTTGAAATTGGTTGCTAGCATTTCCTGTTTATGAAAGCTTGCAAGCATTTTTATTTTGTAATGTTTGTAGCATGGAACCTTGTTTGAAAAACATATATTTATATATTGTATTTCAAACTTGAAATTGGTGTTTCTTTTATTTTAAAGGAAGTGCATTGGGAATAGGATATCGGGCCAACCTACTGAGTTTTAATACTCACGCCTATAGTCTTCTTCTGTTTTTAGCCCTTGTGCAGGTTTCAACTTGAGTCTGATCGCTTTGGGCGATGTGTGATCGTTGTGTTGGAGAGTGACCAGCGGGGTCACATTGAGTTAGTTGGTTTTCATGTTTGGTCGATTGAGTTGTTGGTTCAGTTGTACTTTCACTTTCATTAGCTAATAATGTTCAGTTCAACTTTTATATAAATGTATATTGGGATGTATATTTCTTTTCCCTATTTATTTAATTGTTTATATTTGGGAAAAATCGTTCCTTTTTCACTCTACTAATGCCTTTGGTGCTTGTCGCCATCCCGGGATGATCGAGAACACCTCTTGGGACTTGTCGCGGAGCAGCCTAGGTGGTCGGTTCAGGGTCGACCCGAGCTGGTTCGTGACAAAAGCAGTAAAGATGGACATAGGATCTAATGTGCTTTGTCCAGTTCAGGACTTACGTGTATGACAAGAACACCATCCATACACGCGCGTGTTTTATTAAGCTCAAAATGAAAGCAATACAAAATATAGTCCTGGACAAGATTAGCTGATACAAAATACTTCAAATGGATTCCTCAAAAACAAAGAAAACAAATGTTATAAGGACTTACAAGGCTGGGTAGTTTAAATTGTATAGCGGTCTGGATCTCTCTATGCAACCTTTAAGATGTGACTTCTGGACTTGTTTGTGCTCACCATTGTGTGCTTGGTCTGGATCTGCACTATGGCTTCTAGATCAAGGAAAAGGGGTTGCACGTCTTCAGCATGAAGGATCCTCATCTAGCTTCACCACAAACAACATACAATTGGTGAACAAGAAAGACGACATGCTCTATTTTCCAATCCCTCGTGAAGTAGAGCTCTCTCGGAGAACCTAAGGTTTCACCAGTGAAATGAGAGCCAAAGTCGAGAGAGGAAGATTGATAGAGAGTGATTTGAAACATCAAGTGAAGGGGTCATCAATTCCCTCGACATAGCACAGTTTCAGCAAGCGACTGAAATAACTCAACCTAAACATTGGATGCCAGTAGTCGGACGCCCAGAGGGAGGAAAGTCGAATAGGAGGATGCCTTAGATCAAATGGGTGGCAAAGCAGATTGATGACCGAGAATGATCCCAACAAAGGATCACTAGCCTAAAACAGGAAGCGACACGCGGGTAGGTGAAGTAGGAAATAGGTCGCACAAAATGCCCCTTGCATAAAGGCCTTTGCAGAAGCCCAAAAGTGTGACGATCAAAGAAATCTGACATATAATTTTGAGCATAATAAAAACAATTCAACAATTTTGCATGCATGTGTGTGATCATAAATGACATAGAAAATTTAACACAACAATTTCAATATGGAAACCGCAATTCACAATGTGGTTGATTTGGTTAAAGTCAAAATTTATCAATGAAGACACCCCGTGTCATGTATATTTTTTACAATTTTGGAAAAACAAATTCATGGCTTTTTATTTAGTGTTTTAGAGACATTTTTACTATCATAAAAATAGCTTTACACAGCGCCACCCTTTAACATCACAAAAAAAACTGTTAAAAATACTCATTTATCAGTGTTTTTTTAACACTAATAAAGGGACTCGTTTATCAGCGTTTTTTTAACGCTATTAAAGGGACTCCCTTTATCAACATTTTTTAGTAGCGTTGATAAAGATGGGTTTTAACAGGCTTTTTTTACTAGAGCTGATAAATAGTATATTTCAAAAAAATAATCATTAAAAATAATATATATATATATATATATATATATATATTTCTATTGATTTAAATATAATATATATTTTTTAAATATATTTTAGATAAGGCTAAATAGACATTTACAATTAATATATAAAATATTTAGTAAAAATGATTTATAAAATAATTAAAAAATATTAATAATTAATACTTTGCTAATTATTATCGAGTAATAGTCATTGAATAACAATTTAAAACTGGCCTCTCCACGTTGTCTTGCACTGTCGAGGCGTTAAATCGAACGGCGTGAAATTACCTCGACTGAAGCTTGCAACCAGCGGGAATCGAACCCCCGACTCTGAGGAGCCGAATGAATGACCCAATCAACTGGGTCGCCCAGTGGGGGCCCGGTACACCCGTAGAGGAACATGCTACACTTGGAAGAGCATTAATTGTAAATTTCGGTTAAGGTTTCTGTTAAAAAAACAATTCAAAGACACAAAAAATCAAAAAATCGATAAACGGTTTAAAATAAATTGAAAACGTAACTCGAATTTCAAACGGTCATAACTTTTGATCCGGGTGTCCGTTTGAGCTCTACCACATATCAAATCAAAGTTTGAAACATGTTTTATGCACCGGTGAAATAGGGGAACCCCTTTGTCATGTTTTTGAGGCCCAAAAAGGCTCATAAGGCCTTGAAAACTGAGTTTTTACTCGGGGTATCCCAAATTTTTAACATTTAATGGACTTTCAGTCTCGTTTAAGGGGGTCATTTTGCCCATTTTCAGTTGGGATTGAATTTATTCTCAAGGCTTACATTGATATTGATATTCTGATTTTGAAATTTTACCGTCTTTTATAATGTAGTTTTATTTATAATCAAATATACAAAATAAATACGTGTTTTGTATATATTCACACGTAAAAATTTAATTTTATAAATATATATGTAGACATATTTACATGTAAAGTATATTTCTAAATATATAAACCTTATATAAATAAAAAATAATATCCATTTTATTTAAAATAAAAATGTATGAATATTAAATACATATACAATTAATGTATATATAATTTATATATATATATATATATATTGTGTGTATTGACAAACAGGTGTATATTTATTTATATATTCTAATATATGTATATAAATATTAATATATAATATATGTAAATAAATAAAAATATGTATAATTATATTTATAGATGCACACATATATAAATAGATATGTATGTATGTATGTACGTATGTATGTATTTATACACACACACAAAAAAACATATTTTAATATATATATATATATATGTGGATAAAAAATGTAATGAAATATATAATATATAGATATATCAGAAAATATAGAATAAAATGATATAGAAGAGTGGAAAAGGTGTGAGATTATGACGGGAAGTCTCAGGTTTGAAACTCAACAAAGGCAGAGGTGCGCACGTGCATAATAGCGCTTTTGTAAATGCCTTTTTTGTGCGGTTTTAAAGGACATATCTGCAGTAGTGTTTGGGGGGTATTGAGTCTTTTGTGCGGTTTCAAAGGGCATATATGCAGTAGTGTTTGGGGGGTATTGAGTCAATTTGAAAGGGCATCTAGACAAAAATTATAATATTTTTAGGCAATCAAAGCATGTTCTAAAGCCCAAATACATATTTGATTATAGGATGGTTGGGGTTCAAAAGGTTAAATCTTTTATAAATATTATGGGTTCCTCGATTGGTAGAATACTAAAGGTTCCTTTTTCAATGATAACGGAGAAAGTGAAGTAAGTTACAAGGTCGCTTTTTGTCATGAGAAAATTCTTAAAATAAGTTGTAGTATGTGAAATTGTTTAATATAAAAGTATTAGCGGAATGGTGATTTGGGTGAGAAGTGTATATTTTGGGTTAGATGGGTTGCGTTATGCAACATTAAAGAGTATTTTTTATTTCTGCAAGTTTTCGGGCAAAATTTGGAATGATTTTAATTATGGGGCTGTAGTGCAAGGTTAATTTAGTAATTTTAATACTTTGTATATGAGTATTGTCATTACAGTCATATCGTTTGACCATGACCTGGCCGGAGACACGGCAGTAGGTATCTCCGGCGACGGATTATTACATCGCTCTTTATTCCCACTCATTACTACAGTACCTAAAGACTGACCGCCGGTGGTTCAGGGGCAGAAGACCACCCTGTAGTTGGTGCCGCCCGGGCAGGTGAAGGTGCTGGAGGGGTCGTCCTTGGGGTAGCTGTAGGCGTCCGGGCAGCGCTGCTTGAAGAACCTCGACAGCTCCGTCGGACCGCAGGGGCCGGAGGTGCAGCAGTACTGGTTTGTGTGGTAGACGTTGCAGGGGTTCAGGCACCCGCCGGCGGTCCGCAGCTGCTTGGGGCACTGGCCGACGATGTCGGCGTTGCACCGGATCCCCCGGGCGCAGCCGGCGGTGGGGCTGAAGTCCATCTTCACGTTGAAGCCGTCGACGAGGGAGATGTCGATGGTGTCCTTCCCGGCGTTCCTGTTCAGGGTGTACTCCGCCAGCGTGGTGGGCGGCGCCCCGGAGACCTTGCAGTCCAGCAAACCACCGCAGTCTCCGGTCTCACAGCGCCCCTTCCCTGAAGCGTCGAACTGGCACTTGGTGCGAGCCCAGATGCGGGCGGCGGCGGTGCCGGCGGGGACGTCGAAGGCCCACTCCTGGCCCTTGTTCAGGCGGCGACCGCCGCCGGGCAGCGCCGCCGCCCAGAGTGTGTCGGGGCACTGGTTCCGGACGACGATGTGGGCGGCATTGGAGATGGAGGGAAGGGAGACGGCGAGGGCGAGGAGCAGGAGGGGGAGAGAGTTCGGCGAGTAGACGGCCATGGCGGCAAGCGAGAAAACCTGTGGGGTGCGGTGGTGATGGGATGAAGGTGCGCCTCGGGCGTCCTTTATAAAGGGAGAAGCGCTGCGTCGCCGCGGCGGATATTAAATAAAGGATTCTTAAAACGACGCCGTTTGGATGTACCTTGCCTAAAAAAACCGCCGTCGGCGACTTTTCTCTGAGCTTATCTCATTTCGCCGTTTGATGCACGTATCTAAAATGTCCATGTAACGATGTGGTGTGGGGGTGGGGGTGATAAGAAACAATGTGGCCTACGTTTGATATATACTACAAGTTCAAAAACTATCCCAATATTGGGTGAGTTTGTCACGTCCTCCTTTAAAAGACATGACAAGTGGTGCATATTATAAAAAAAATACATTAAAATCTAAATATTATATTATACTATCATTTCAATTCAAAATTTACATGCAAAATATTTACATTGACGTGATATTTACAAATAATAATAAAAAATTACAACCCAATATACAAAAGCATAACTCTTATAACATACTTTCTTCAACAATCAACCTCCGTATAAAATTTTATCTGTACAATAAAACCAATGTTTATTTTAGTAACAGTACATAATAAAAATTAATTTTAATGTTATATAATACACATACGATGAATCATATTGTTAATTACTGAATATATTAATGATATTATCAGTCATACTATTAATTATATTATTAATTTTATATTTATTATTATAATTTTTAAAGTGATGGGGTGAACCCCCTTTTAATTAATCATTAATAATATTATTAATTATACTATTATTTAATAATTATACTATGAATTATTAATTACACTATTAATTAATAATCTATATGAAATATATTGTTAATTGCTGAATATATTAATGATATTAGCAGTTATTAATTGTCTTAATTATTTAAATACACTACTATAGATCGGGCTATAGTCAACGCTAGAAAAGACCTTTATCACCGCTAAAAAAACGTTGTTGTCCTAAGCACCGTTAAAAGAGGGCCACTTTTATTGGCGCTAGTTTAGCGTTGATAAAAGAGACATCTTTATCGGTGCTTTGTTTAACGCTAATAAAGGTCACGGTAATGCAATGTGATGTTAAAATTACAGCACACTGCATCCGCAAATACAAGTATATGGAAAATGCAGAATTTAATCGGAATAAAAATTACATCACAAATACAATAAAAAACACTATATTATAGACATTTCAAACATTGTTTTGTACTATTACATTAACAAGTACAATTTATTACAAACATTCAAAAACATCAATGATTTCATTGTCTTTGACATCCAACCCCCTCTCAAAAAAACTCAATCATGATATCAATTGCCGAACAAACCACCCCAACTCAAGCAAAAAAATCCACATGTATAAGAAAACGATTCTTATGTTAGTAATACTATAAAGAAATAAATTCAACATAAATATGAAACAATGCATTAATAAAATTTCTTTTTTAAACTGAAGCCACACAATTTGAGTTATACCAATCATACCACGTATCAGATTGAAGTGCATCTAATTCCTATATGACACAAATGACTCATGGATTATTGTCCTAAAGTATCAAAACAATCATAATGTGTTTTATCATTTTTGCGTATGTCACGCGTGTTTTGAAATAAAATGACATTCTTAAATTTAGAACATAAAGTTTGAGTCATACCGAGCACATCGTGCATCGGATTGAGGTGTGACTGATTCCTATATGGCACAAATGACTTATGGATCGTTATTCTAGAGTATTAAAACAAACTAAATGTGTGCTTATTTTTGAGTATGAGATGTGTGTTTTGAACTAAAATATCAATTTTAAATAAAAATACACACTTGAAGTCATACCGGTCACACTGTGTGTCAGATTGACGCAAAGTTGATTCTCACATGTCACAAATGACTTAAGGATCGTTATCTTAAAGTATCAAAACAATCTGAATGTGTTTACTCGACTTTGATTATGACACATGTCTTTTTTACTAAAATGTTATTTTAAACTGAAAACATGCAGTTTGAGTCATACTGGTCACATCATGTGATAGTTTGATGTGAAATTAATTCCAACACGTCACAAATGACTTATGAATTACTGTCCTAAAGTATCAAGATAATCCGAGCGTGTTTGCTCAGTTTTCAGGGAGTGACGCGTTTTGAACTAAAACATCAATTTTAAACTGATAATGAACACTTTGAGTCATACCGGACACACTGTGTTTTCTTGGGTTTGAGTATGTGACGTGTGTTTTGAACTAAAATGTGAATTTTAAATAAAAACACACACACTTGGAGTCATTCCGGTTATACCATGCATCAGATTAATGTGTGACTGATTCGTACACATCACACATGACTTAAAGATCATTTTCCTAAAGTATCAAAACAATCTGATTCTGTTTTCTCGGTTTTGACTATGTCACGTGTCATTTTTACTAAAATATCAATTTAAATTGAAAACACACACTTTGAGTCATACCGGTCACATCATGTGTCAATTTGATGTGATATCGATTCTCACACATCACAAATGACTTATGAATCGTTGTCCTAGAGTATCAAGATAATATGAGCACGTTTTCTCAGTTTTTACTGAGTGACACATGTTTTGAACTAAAATGTCAATTTTAAACTCATAACATACACTTTGAGTCATACCAGACACATCATGTATCAGATTGAGGTGCGTCTAATTCCTACACATCAAAACTTATTTATGGATCATTTTCCTAATGTATCAAAACCATAAGAATGCATTTGCTCGGTTTTTTAGTATGCAATGTGTGTTTTGAAATAAAATGTCAATTTTAAATAAAAACATACTTTGAGTCATACCGGCCACACCATCCATCGGATTGACGAGCGATTGATTCCTACACATAAAAAATGAGGATCGTTTTCCTAAAGTATCAAAACAATCAAAATATGTTTTCTTGGTTTTGAGTATGTCACATTCCTTTTGTAGTAAAATGTCAATTTAAACCAAAAACATGTATTTTGAGTCACATTGGTCACATCGTGTGCCAGTTTGACATGTGATTGATCCTTGTATGTCACAAATGACTTATGAATCGATTCCTTAAAGTATCAAGACAATACGAGCATATTTTCTTAGTTTTCAGTGAGTGACACCCGTTTTGAAATAAAATGTCAATTTCAAACTGATAACATATACTTTGAGTCATACTGGGAACACCGTGTATCAGATTAAGGTGTAGATGATTTCAGTATATCAAAAATGATTTATGGATTGTTGTCCTAAAGTATCAAAACAACAAGAATGTGTTTTCTCAGTTTTGAGTATGTGACATGTGTTTTGAATTAAATTGTCAATTGTAAATAAAAACACAATTTGAGTCATACCGGTCACACTGTGTGCTAGATTGAAATGCGATTAATTCCTACATGAGAAAAATGACTTATGGGTCATTTTCCTAAAGTATCAAAATAATCTGAATGTGTTTGCTCAGTTTTGAGTTCATGCATTTTTATTAAAATGTCAATTTAAACTGAAAACATGCACTCTAAGTCATACCAGTCACATCATGTTCCGGTTTGATGTGAAAATTATTCATACATACCACAAATGACTTATGAACCATTTTACTAAATTATTAAGACAACCCGAGTGAATTTTCTTGGTTTTCATTGAGTGACACACGTTTTGAACTAAAATGTCAATTTTAAACTGATAACATATATTTTGAGTCATACCGGGAACACCATGTATCAAATTGATGTGCGTCTAATTCATATACATCACAAATGATTTATGGATTTTTGTCCTAAAGTATCAAAACAATCCAAATGTGTTTTATTAGTTTCGAGTATGTGACTTATGTTTTGAACTAATATGTCAATTTTAAATAAGAACACGCCTTGAGTCATACTGGTCACACCGTGCATTAGATTGACATGCAGTTGATTTTTAGACGTCACAAATGACTTATGGAGCATTTTAATAAAGTATCAAAAAAATACTAATGTGTTTTCTCAGTTTTGAGTATGTGCCTTTTGTTTATTAAAATGTCAATTTAAACTGAAAACACACACTTTGAGTCATACCACTCACATCATGTGTTGGTTTGACGTGTGACTGATTCCTTCACATAAAAAATATTTATGAATCATCTTCCTAACGTATCAAGACAATCCAAGTTTGTTTTCTTAGTTTTCAATGTGCGACATATGTTTTGAATTAAAATTTAAATTTTAAACTGATAACATACACTTTGTTTCATATCAAGAACACCGTGTATCAAATTGAGGTGCAGATGATTCCTACACATCACAAATCATTTATAGATTATTTTCCTAAAGTATCAAAACAATCAAAATGTTTTTTCTTAGTTTTGAGTATATGATGTGTGTTTTGAACTAAAAATTCAATTCTAAACTGAAAACACGCACTTTGAATCATACTAGACACACCGTGTATGATATTAAGGTATGGTTGATTCCTACACATCAAAAAATGACTTATGGATCATTGTCCTAAAGTATCAAAATAATATGAATGTGTTTTCTCAGTTTTGATCATGTGATGTGTGTTTTAAACTAAAATGTAAATTATAATAAAAAAACACACACTTCAAGTCATATTGTGTCACAACCCGTCCCTCAGGGCCTGTGCTGTGACTACCCCAAGCTCGCCTTCCTTATGACAGGGGCTAGAAACTAGCACTGAAAGGCGTATTCCCTAAAACCGGGAAGACATTGCCTTAATAACCTGTAAACACACACAACCAAGCACATAGCAAGATACAAATACAAGTAATCTGTATAGTAAATAGGGTGTGTACAGAACAAAAAAGAGGCCAGAATACAAGCCCAACTGGAAAGTACAAGAAAACTGAAAAGTACAAGTAAACCGAAACAACTCATGTGAACACCCCCCAAGGATAATACCTGAAGGGTAGGTACAGCTCTCGAACGGTCATCTCTGCGGTATGCCTCATCTAAGGTTCACTTCCAAGCAGCCTCCAGTTCTGGTACCCTCGTCCTCAGTCAGCGTTGTCCGTCATCTGCACCAAACACAAAAAGGTGCGGGCATAGCCCGTGCATGGGTGATTATAACGATACTCAGTAGGGTCCCCGAGAACCTCAAAGGTCTCAAAAAATCCACAAAGGTTAAACTACAAATCATGAAAACAAATGACAACCCTACTTATGTATATGCCCATACATATACCTAAGCTATCAAATATACCCATCTCATTCATGAGGAAACACAAGGCCCCAATCCTTAGACAAAGTACAACTGTTCCATGAAGGAAAGAATGCCACAAAGGTAACCACCATGATGGTAAGTATCACAAAGGTACACCACACAAAATAATATCACAAAGATATCACCACGAAGGAAAGTACCACAAAGGTACGCCACACAGAAGATTACCACAAAGATAAAGACTTAGCTCACACCAGTTATAACATAGGTACGGTAGTAAAGATGATTAGATGTAACTATTGAATCATCTTACTCTGTTAAGAGTCATACCCATGTAGGATCCTAAATCAACAGACCCATGTAGGATTCTAAATCATCATACCCATGTAGGATCCTAGTACAACAGACCCACGTAGGATCCTAGAGTAGTCCCACATGGATTCCTAAAGCGGATCCAAGTGGAATAATGAAACACAGACCCACGTAGGATCCCAAAGCATAGACCCACATAGGATCCCAAGACACAGACCCACATAGGATCCCTTTCTCATCTTACAGCCAGCTACTGAGTTCCCGCACTAAGCTCGCATGATTCCAGAAGAGTCCGCTCCTCAATCCATATTTCGTTACTCCAACTGCCACGAAGTCCCACAAAGAAGTATCCCAAAGTACCTCCATGTAATAGGGGTCTCAATGCAACAGACGGTGCGTCAATCAGACGCACAGTATGTATGTTATTAGCCTTTTAGTCCCGAGAGCCCAGTTGGATTTGTGTTCGATCAAACCTAGCTGTACCCCAACTTTATCCAAAACTCAAGTGGGGTATACCAAAAGGACCATCTCGATCCAAGTTTTCCAGCGCTGTAGATGGTTCTTCAAACGGATGCCCATAGCTCAAGTTATGGCCGAAAGAGCAAAAAGGTAGCTAGTCCGTGTCCAGCCCGACCCGGCCCGACCCGATTCGGCCCAACTCGACCCGATTTGGGTTGACCCGACCCGACCCAGGTTCGGACCTGGGTCCGACCCAGCCCACTGGGTTCAGCGTGGCACGCCGGTGCGGCCCGACCCACCGGGCAGCCCATGGTGCGTGGCCCACTGGGCAGCCCGCGACTTACCGGACGACCAGCCCTCCTCCACGGCGCGGTCGCGCGCCGCGTCGCCACTGGTGGCCGGTAGCAAGCTGGCCGCCCCTCCACCACTGCCGTGGTGCCTGCACGCCGGGGGGGCGCGGACGCACGCCGTTATCACCGTCACGTGGCCATCCATGTGCTGACCGCTGCCTTCGCTCCGCTGCGGCCGATGGGCCGCGACCCTTCTCCGGTGACGCGGTTGTGCCGCCGCTATCTTTGCTGCCGACTGGGGTGCCGACCGTCACTTCCGAGCCCTTCCGGTGATGTTCCTCGGGTCACTGGGCGTGCCCCAGTGGCCCGTTCTTCATTCTATAGACTCCCACACTCACCTTGGGATGTCGTCGTTGATTCAAGACCATCAAAATCCCACAAAGGTTGCAGAGAGGTCGGGCCGTGTTCATTTAGCCCGCACCCTCCACGTTAGAACGGTAGTAAGCGGCTTATTAGTTCTTGAATAAAGAAGAATATAAATGTTCTTAAATCAAGATGAACGTCAAGAACGGGGAAAGAGGGTAAACAATCAACAATCCCTACCTCGATTTCTCGTTGGAGGTGTCGCGAGAAGAAGTCAGTGAAGGCGATGAGGGTGCCAACGATCGTCGCTTCCACAACACGCTTATGAAGTCGGGCTCGTGGGTTGTCCTCGTTCTTGATTCCGAAGTATTTATTCATTGGAGAAAGAGTTTCTCCAAAGTTTTCCCCAAGCCTCCCTTTCACCAATGATTTCCCCAAGGAAATGAGGAGCCAACCAATTAAAATAGGTTTATCAATTTAATTTACATTGGAACAACTAAAGTTGGTATAATTAAATGGCACAATTAATTGTATTGCATTGGAACAATTAATTGTACTGCGTTGGAACAATTAAATGGGAGGATTCCAAGGGATTTCCCCACATTAAAGAGGGGTTTGGGTGGTCCCCACCACTAGAATTCAAAATGGGGGTTTTTTAGTTTGGGTGGTCCCCACACCCATAACTCAAAAGGAGGGGTTTCAAAAGAAAAATAAAATGTTAAATATTTTATTTTTCTTCTTCCATGAAAAAGTGATAAACTATCTTCCACCCTTGAATTACTACGGTTGAGGTGAAGGTCTCTTTAAGCGAAAATTGGCACTGCGAGTTCAACGATGTCCTCATATTTCAATTCTGAGTATCGGTTCAAAAGTTACAAAATGCTGTTCGCACGTTTATTGAATGTACCTGAAAACAAGTTTAGAAATTCATTCTGGGCACTCCGGGTCTTGGAATCACGTGCCGTCAATTTCCGCGGACTCGTAAAATTCCCATATAATAAAAAAAATTACATGGAAATTTCTGGGTCTTTACATTCTCCCCACCTCATGGATTTGCATCCTCGAAAGCCACATTACAAAAACTAGGAAAAAAGTGGGGGTACTGAGCACAAATCTAAGCCTCCCGCTCTCATGTGATCTCCTGAAGGTTCCCGTGCAGCCAACAAACGCGAACCAGAGGTATCGATCGCCCACGAAGGACTCTCTCATATCAATCCTCAATCTCCACTGGAACCTCCGTAAACATCGCCCCATCGTCGATATCCAGCTCGCCCCAGTCAATGATGTGTGAAGGGTCATGCACATATCTCCTCAGCTGGGATACGTGGAAGATGTCGTGCACCCGGTGCAGCTGAGGTGGAAGAGCTAAGTGGTAAGCCACCTTGCCAACTCTGCTGAGGACCTGAAAGGGTCCGATGAACCTCATAGATAACTTTCCACCCTGGCCAATTCTCCGCAAACCTCATCGCGGTGAGACTCGTAGAAAGACGTGGTCAACATCCTCGAACTCCAAAGGTCTTCGTCTCCTATCATCATAAGACTTCTGCCTGCTATGTGCAGTCTTCATCCGCTCCTGGATGATCTTCACCTTCTCCGTGGTAGCCCGTACCATCTCTCGTCCCATGAGTGATGACTCCCCTGGGTCTATCCAACACAAAGGCGATCTGTAAGGTCGTCTGTACTGAGCCTCGAATGGTGCCATTCTAATGGTGGAGTGATAGTTGTTGTTGTATGCAAACTCCAAAAGGGCAAGTGATCCTCCCAACTACGACCGAAGTCGTGGAAGCAAGCACGCAGCATGTCCTCAAGGGTCTGAATGGTCCGCTCAGTCTGGCCATCCGTTTGAGGATAGAAGACAGTTCTCAAATGAAGTTATGTCCCGAAAGCCTCCTGTAACCCCTTCCATAGCCTGTAAGTGAAACGTGTATCATGATCGGAGACAATCATCGAGGGTACTCCATGTGTCCGCATAATCTCCTACACATAGTGGCATCCCAAGCTCTTTACTGAACCCTGCTCTCTGATCGGTAGGAAGTGGGCCGACTTGGTGAGTCGGTCGATGATCACTTAAATAGAATCATGACCCCTAGATGTACGTGGAAGTATTATCACAAAGTCCATGGATATCCCGCCCCACTTCCACTCTGGGACCTCTAAAGGATGAACTAAGCTTGCTAGTACTTGATGCTCCGCATTCACTTGCTGATAAGTGAGGCACCGAGAGAAAAACTCTGCTACTACTTTCTTTATTCCTGGCCACCAGTTCTATCATCGGAGGTCCTGGTACATCTTCGCCACTCCTGGATGTACCACTAGAGGGGATGTGTGGAACTCCCTCAACATTTCCTCCCGAAGAGACACTGGTACCATGGCACGTCCTCTGAAAAGGATGACCTTCTCCCCACCTTCAGAAAATCCATCAGGTGCTTATCCTATGGATATCTAAGCACGTCGAGCCTCACAGTCAATGTCCCCACGCTGCGCCTCCTTGAATTGCTGATAGAGTGGGGAAGTGACTATAAGAGACTGAAGAAAATATGCTCCATCTCGATCCACAAATGATATCTACAAAGCGGCCAGTTGCTCCGTCGCCTCACCTAGAAGATGTATACCAAATCTCCTGTTGAGTGAATCTACTACAACGTTCCCCTTCCCAGAAGTACATACTATCTCGAAGTCATAGTACTGGAGGAACTCAAGCCAATGTCACTATCTCAAGTTCAGGTCCTTCTAGGAAAATATATAACTGAGACTCTGGCGATCAGAGTTGATCGTAAAACGCTCTCCCATCAGGTAGTGTCGCCACATCTTCAAAGCGAAGACCACTGCTGCTAACTCAAGGTCATGGGTAGAATAGTTATACTCATGCTGTCTCAGCTATAGAGAACCATATGCGATAACTGCTCGCTCCTGCATCAAGACACATCCAAGCCTGGTTCTTGATGCGTCGCAGTAGAATACATACCCAACGCCCTCCTCCGGAAGCCTCAAGATGGGGGCACTAGTCAGCCTCTGCCTCATCTCCTAAAAACTCCACTGGCATCTCTTGGACCACACAAAGGGTCACCCCTTCTTCGTCAATTCTGATAAAGGTGATGCAACTCTGGAGAAATCTGGCACAAATCTCCGGTAGTATCCAGCCAATCCCAGGAAACTTCGTACATTCGTCACACTCCTGGGTGGCTCCCAAGAAAGTACCACCTCTATCTTTGCTGGATCCACCGCAACTCCCGTCTATGAGATGAAATGTCCTAGAAAGTGAGATTCTCAGATCCAGAACTGGCACTTAGAGATCTTACCATAAATCTGGTGCTCTTGGAGTGTGTCCAGAACTATCTTCAAATGATAGGCATGCTCCTCCTCAATAGCCGAGTAGATCAGAATGTCATCAATGAAGACCACCACAAAGCGATCAAGATATGGTTGAAATATCCTATTCATGAGTCCCATGAACACTTCTGGAGTATTGTTCACACCGAACGTCATGACCAAGAACTCGTAGTGGTGATACCGACATCTGAAAGCCATATTCTACACATCCTCATCTCGTACTCTGAGCTGGTGATAGCCTTATTTGAGGTCTATCTTCGAGAACCTCCGTGATCCCTTCAGATGATCAAAGAGGTCGTCAATCCTTGGAAGTGGGTACTTTTTCTTCACAGTCACCTAGTTCAGGCACCGATAGTCAACAAAAATTCTCAATCTCCCATCCGCCTTCTTGGCGAACAAAATCAGGGCTGCTCAAGGAGAAACACTGGGCCGGATGAATCCCTTCCCCTGCAAGTCCTCTAGCTGTACCTGTAGCTCACAAAGCTCTGCGGGAGACATCTGATATGTTGGTGTAGATATCGATGTCGTCCCAAGGTACAAGTCAATGTAAAAGTCCACCTCTCTACATGGAGGTAGACCCGAAACATCATCATGAAAGACATCCGTGTACTGGTCCACCACTACAGGATAACTCAGACTCTCCATATCAACCGCTCCGAGGGTAAGGCTAGCCAACTGATGAGTATTCGACTGCACTCTCCTCTGGGTAATTCCATCATGTGCTGCAAAGGCTCCCTTCTCACCGGTGAAGGTAAACCTAGTCCCATCCATGTGGACACACTGCACTTTGCGCCTAATACAGTCAATCCGATCATGGATTGTAGATAACCAGTCCATACCCAAGATGACTTTGTAAGGCCTCGACGCCGCTACTAGTAGATCCCATCCGAAGCTCTCACCTCCTAGAGTAAGCTCACACTACCAGAACCAGTGTGTAATCGTTGAATCCTCTCCAATAGGAGTCTCTAGCCATAAGGATCGAGCCAACGACTCCACCGGAATCTCCGAGCTCCGAACAAGGGCAGTGGAAATAAAAGAATGACTGGAACCTGTGTCTATAAGTACTGTAGCTAAGGTGGAGTAGACATAGATCGTACCTCGTATCATCTTCGGAGTGTCGTGGTCGTAGGCATCAACTGCTTGGAGCTAAGCTCGCCCTTATCCCCCTGCTTCCTGTGGTCGGGGTGGACCACCTGGTGGTGGTGGTGGTAACATATCAAATCATCGCCCACCGCCAGCTGCACAGCCTGCTCCTCTGCCACATTCGCCTGCTCCATGCGGAACTCCCCTGTCGAACCTCTGTCTCTGCCTGGGCGGTCCTTCGACCATATGTTGATCATCCGTACAACGGGTCGGACAGTCATGAGCCATGTGACCCTACCCGCTGCATGCGTAACATTGCCTGATCCTCGCATGTCTGGATTTGTCCCCGGTGCCCCGCACAACCGACCCTGAATCCTGTGGTCATCTTCTTGTAGGTCTGGTCCTCTTGGACCTCCGTGACATCTGTTTGCTGCCAGTCGCAAAAGACTTCTCTATGTGACGCCCGATGGTGGGTCTCGCTGCTGGGGACTGCTCAGTAAGAAAACTCTCCACTAAGAGGGATCTCTCTAACACCCTTGTCTGCGTCGGGATGCTGAGAGAAATCATCGAAGCCCTGATCTCCCGCCTGAGTCCCTGCTCGAAGGTCTGAGCCATGAAGAATGGGTCTCGCACTGTATCAGTGGAGTAGCGTGAGAGGTCGGTGAACCTCGCTGAGTACTGAACCACAGTCATGTTGTCCTGCTAAAGATGAAGAAGATCCTGTATGCACATTGTGCGAAGGGTCGCTGGGACAAGCTTAGCCCAAAACAGATTCTCAAAGTCTGCCCAAAGAAGTGTCACCTCGCCGTGAACCTAGAGCATCAAGCCCCACCATCTGCTTGCTACTACCTATAGAAGACTGGCAACAAGGATCACCATGAAATCAACTAGTGTCCCTACTAGTCGGAAGACTCTCACCACGACCTCTAGGCAATCCTCAACCGCCTGTGGGTCTGTCTCACCCTTGAACCCGGGTGGCCTCTGGCGTTGGAACTCATTCAACACGCTCAAGTGGAATGCACTCTCCACTGCTGGGGATGGTGACATTAGTGGACCAACGGGTAACGGTACTGCTGGTTCCTCTACTGATAAAGGGCCCTGCACCGAGGCCTCATCACTCGGTGGGATATCATCGCGTACTCTACCCGGAACCCTAGCCGGCTGTCTGCGTGGAAGCATCCTGAAAAGAAACAGGTGTTCCACGGTTAATAAGCTATACCTGGTGAGCCGAATCAA
Organism: Viscum album; assembly: GCA_963277665.1. Classification (NCBI taxonomy): domain Eukaryota; kingdom Viridiplantae; phylum Streptophyta; class Magnoliopsida; order Santalales; family Viscaceae; genus Viscum; species Viscum album. The sequence goes on from OY728155.1 coordinate 1,080,829,903, forward strand.
AGAGATAAAAAAGAAAACTTTTCAAAACACACACGCAATCAATGTTTTTGTGCACTGAGTCAGAAATCAGAAGTCAGGGTCCTGGTGTATGGATACGTCAATCACCACACCAACACTGGATTCCCTAAACTGATAACCACACTCATAAAACTTAACACTATTGCTGTTAAAAGATTAGATTCCAATGTTCTATGGTAGAACCGACTCTTATGATACCAATTTTTCACGAACCATCCCTCGAGACCCATGCCGTGACTACCCCAAGCTCGCCTTCCTTAGGCCAGGGGCTAGCGACTAGCACCGAAAGGCGTATTCCCTAAAACTGGGAAGGCATTGACTTTATAACCTGTAAACACACACAACCAAGCACTCAGAAAGATATAAACACAAGTAAACTGTATAGTAAATAGGGTGTCTATGGAAAGAAAAAGGGGCCAGAATAAAAGCCCAACTGGAAAGTACAAGAAAACTAAAAAGTACAAGTAAACTAAAATAGATTCTGTGAACACCCACCAAGGATCCTACCTGAAGGGTAGGTACAACTCTCGAATGGTATTCTCTGCAGTATGCCTCATCTAAGGTCCACATCTGAGCTGCCTCCAGTCTTAGTACCCTATTCCTCAGTCAGCGCTGTCCATCGTCTGCACCAAACACAACAAGGTGCGGGTGTAGCCCGTGCAGGGGTGAGTATAATGATACTTAGTAAGAACCCTGAGACCATCAAAGGTCTCACAAAATCCACAAATATTAAACCACAAAGCATGAAAACAACTGAAAACCATACTTAGCTATATGCCCATACATATACCTAAGTTATCATGTATACCCATCTCATTCATGAGGAAACACAAGGCCCCAATCCTTAGCCAAAGTACAACTGCTCCATGAAGAAAATAATACCATGAAGGTAACCACCATGAAGGTAAGTACCACAAAGGTATGACATATAGAAGAATATCACAAAGATATCACCACGAAGGTAAGTACCACAAAGGTATGCCACACAGAAGATTACCACAAAGATAAAGACTTAGCTCACACCAGGTATAACATAGGTACGGTAGTAAATATGATTAAATGTAACTACTAAGTCATATTAATCTTTTAAGAGGCATACCCACATAGGATCCTAAATCAACAGACCCACGTAGGATCCTAAATCAATAGACCCACGTAGGATCCTAAATCATCAGACCCACATAGGATCCTAGTACAGCAGACCCACGTAGGATCCTAGAGTAGTCCCACGTGGATTCCTAAAGTAGATCCAAGTGGAATACTGAAAGACATACCCACGTAGGATCCCAAATCACAAACCCACGTAGGATCCCAAGACACATACCCACATAGGATCCCTTTCTCATCTTACAACCAGCTACATGGTTCCTGCACTAAGCTCGCTTGATTCTGGGAGGGTCCGCTCCTCAAGACACATGTTGATACTACAACTGCCATGAAGTCTCACAAAGAAGTATCCCAAAGGACCACCACGTAATAGGTGTCTCAACGCAACAGACGGTGCATCAATCTGACACCCAGTCTGTATGTTATTGGCCTTTTAGTCCCAAGGGCCTGGTTGGATTCATGTTCGATCCAACCTGTCCATACCCCAACTTTATCCAAAAATCAAGTGAGGTATACCAAAAGGAGCGTCTCAATCCAAGTTTTTCGTCGCCATAGATGGTTCTTCAAGCGAATGCCCATTGCTCAAGTTATGGTTGAAAGAGCGAAAAGGGTCGTAGCTGGTCCGGGTCCGGTCCGACCTGGCCCAACCCGGCTTGGTCCGACCTGACCTGATTCGGGTCGACCCAGACCGACCCAGGTCTAGCCTTGGGTCTGACCTGGATCGCCGGCACGGCCCGCAGCTGGTCAGACGGCCAGCCCTCCTCCGCGGTGCGGTCACGTACTACGCCACCACCGTCAGCCAATAATGAGCCGACCGACCCTCCACCACCGCTACGGCCTTGCACTGCGGCACCTTCACATCAGGCGGTGCGTACGCGCGCTGCCATCACCGTCACATGGCTGGACATGCACTGGCCACTGCCCTCACTCCGCCGTGGCCGATGGGCCGCGACCCTTCTCCAGCGGCGCGGTTGCACCGCAACCGTCTTTGCGACTGGCCGAGGTGCCGGCCGCCGCTTCCGAGCCCTTCCAACGACATTCCTCGGGTCACTGGGCGCGCCCCAGTGGCCTATTCTTCATGGCACAGACTCCCTCACTCGCCTCGGGATGTCTCCATCGATTCAAGACCATCAAAATCCCACAAAGGTTGCAGAGAGGTTGGTCTGTGTTCGTTCAGCCCGCACCCTCCGCGTTAGAACGGTACCAAGCAGTTTATTTGTTCTTGAATCAAGAAGAATACAAATGTTCTTAAATCAAGATGAACATCAAGAACGGGGAAAGGGGGTAAAAAATCAACAATACCTACCTCAATTTCTCATTGGAGGTGTTGCGAGAAGAAGTCGGTGAAGGCGATGATGGTGCCAACGATCGTTACTTCTGCAACACGCTTCCGAAGTCGGGCTCGTGTGTCGTCCTCGTTCTTTATTTTGAAGTATGTTCTTCGTTGGAGAGGGTGTTATTCATTGGATAAAGAGTTTCTCCAAAGTTCTCCCCAAGCCTCCCTTTCTCCAATGATTTCCCCAAGGAAATGAGGAGCCAACAAATTAAAATAGGTTTATCAATTTAATTTACGTTGGCACAAATAAAGTTGGAACAATTAAATGGCACAATTAATTGTATTGCGTTGGCACAATTAAATAGAACAATTAATTGTATTGCATTGGCACAATTAAATGGGATGATTCCAAGGGACTTCCCCACATTAAAGAGGGGTTCGGGTGATCCCCACCACTAGAATTTAAAATGGGGGTTTTCTAGTTCGGGTGGTCCCCACCCCCATAACTCAAAAGGAGGGGTTTCAAAAGAAAAATAAAATGTTAAATATTTTATTTTTCTTCTTCCATGAAAAAAGTGATAAACTATCTTCCACCCTCGACTTAATGCGGTCGAGGTGAAGGTCTCTTTAAGAGAAAATCGGCGTTGCAAGTTCAATGGTGTCCTCAGATTTCAATTCTGAGCAACGGTTCAAAAGTTACAAAACACCACTCACGCGTTTAATTAACGTACCTGAAAATAAGTTCATAAATTCATTCCAGGAACTCCGGGCCCCAGAATCACACGCCATCAATTTTCGCGGACTCGTAAAATTCCCATATAATAAAGAAAATTACATGGAAATTTCCAGGTCTTTATATACTGGTAATATCTTGTATCAGATAGAGTTATAGTTGATTCCTACACATCACATAGTATATTTTTATTCTTCAATGCATTCAAAATTTATGTCTATCTAACAATATCACTATTTGATAACCTGAAATGTTGAATGCATTGCATAATAAAAAAGAAAAGTGCATTATCATGAGTGTATCACCCTTGTTGAGTGCATAATCATTGTACATGAGTGAGTGTATCAACCTTCTTTATGATCTATGTGAAAATTAACAAAATAAAAATCAGATAAAAATGATAAGTAAATTAACTAAGAAATGGTTGATAAAATGATGAGAAAACTAACTACATAAGTAGTAGGAAGTCACCTCTTCATAACGTCTATATACATTCTAACACCATGTATTATTCCCATTCATTTCTAAAAAAATCTGTTTCATCTTTTAAATATAAAGAATTTTGAAAGTCCTGGTAGTAGTGGAAAAATATAAATAAACAAAGGATTAATAAATATTTTAAATGAAATTGTAATTATCATCAGAAATACCTCTTTGGGGATGCTAGTTTGTTGATGAGAAACAATATCTTTCCTAAACTTTCAAACATAATAACCACAATGTGTTTTCTTAGTTTTGAGTATGTAACATGTGTTTTGAACTAAAATGTTAATTTTAAACTAAAAACATAAACTTCAAGTCATACTTGGCATACCAAGAATCGGATTGAGGCATGGTTTATTCCTACACATCACACCATGTATTTTTATTTGGTAATGCATTTAGCATTTAGGGTTATATGACAATATTAATGTTTGATAACCCAGAATGTTGAATGCATTACAGAATAAAAAGAAAAGTGAATCACCATGAGTGCATCATCCTTGTAGATAAAGACATTTATTCATGTTCTTTGTGAAAATAAAAAATAAGTATCATATAAAAATGATAAGTAAATTAATTAAAAAGTAGTTAAAATGATGATAAAACTAACTAAATAAATTTTCACGAACTAGATCGGGTCACCATCAAACTGGTGCCCAACCTAGTCCGCGGAAAGGCCCGAAGGGCGTTACCGATCCCCACAGGGCTCGCACAAGTTCCCGGGTATCAAAAATGAAACATGTGAACGATTTACCTGAATAAATAAATATAAAACAAACAACAATATGAATAAATCAAAACTAAAAATAGACAACCAAACATGACCTTAATCTACAGTCAAAATTAAAGTTTACAACTTGAAAAAAAACCCAAAAGGAACAACAATAAAGGAAAAACTAAAACACTAACTCAAACCTCCAAGAAACATAAGCTGCAACAACCTCAAGCTACATTCACCAAACCAACATGAGGACACCACTGAAAACCCGAACCACCAATGCTATACATGATGCCTCAACCTGGAATACAAAAGAAAAAGGATCTACATACACTCAAAGGCATATGTAGGGTGTGAGCTAAGAGCCCAGTAGGATGCCACTGAGAAAAAGGTTTCATGCATAATTATTAAATGAAAAATACATTTGAAATTTTAATTAAAGAAAAGAACTAAATGCTTGAATAGTTTTAGAGAAAACAGGTTTAAAGAAAACAATTTCAAAAGGAACAACTTAAATTAAAACACACACACACACACACTTTCTTTTAAAATAACCAAAGTGTCACACCAATGAATGCAAAGCAACCAAGGAGAACCAAATATGGGAGTGGAATCATGGGTGTTAGATAGCTTGGGTCCCTAGATCTTTGTGTCTTGGTGAAATGTGGCTTATAAACCACGACCCTCAGAAACCGTGGCTTAGAAACTATGAACCTCAGAAAAGCGTGGCTTAGAAACCACGACCCTCAGTCATTCATATGCTTAGTTAGTGTTGCAGTCATCAATCCTGCTAAGCGAAATGAGGCTAAATCCACCCACGTATCACTAGCCCACTAGTCTAGTCCACCCTCCTAGCTACTCAGGCTTCCTGCTTTGTGCTCAAACATGTTTCAAGTTCATGTCACACATCACACTTATGCATAAAATCCAAATAGGGTATTAACATACATAGAATCACCATTGGAAACTCAAACCATCCTTTAAAATAATACGCATTCCAAAGATCATTTTAAAACATAACCCGTATAGGTTACATACTCAATCAAATCATCTGCACACTTTAAAGAGACTAATAATTAAACAAACCACAACTTACATGCACAAATACCATTTTGAAATAAACCACACACTAAAACATCCTCCAAACACATTTCAAACCATTGATACAATTTAATAAATTATTTAAATTTTTATGAAAACAATGTCCAAAGGGTAACCAAATACCTTGCACACAAAACCCACTCAAACTATCTTTTATGATCAAACGCACACCAACACTTTACAAAAACACAATTCGCAACCCTGGTACTTTTAAATAAACCAAATACGCAATTTGATAAAACTCTATGTGATGACACAATGTGTGTTTTTATAAAAAACACACCATATATCATATGAACATACCACTTCAAAAATAAAACGCATAATAAACTCTCTTAAAACTATTTTCATGCCACATAAACAATTTAACAAAATACCTATGAAGTTCAGTAAATCATTTTCACTATTTAATAAATTAATTACTCAATTTCTAAAACATATAACAATAAATGATTTAACATGATCTTTCACAAAAAAATGGACTTCATAACATATAAACATGCCACAAAATTAAATAAGTGAAGCAATTCATCAATTGCAGAAAAACCCAACTTTGCACCAAATAAATAATTTAAATAATATGCTAATTTAATTAAATTTACAAATTAATTCATTAATTAATAATCAAATGTGGAACCACCTACCTTAGTGTAGACCAACTTCACAATTTGGCACAAAACTCTCACTGCACGACGAACACACCACAAGGAGTCTCTAACGGACCCTAAAACAAATCAATTTACATTTGCATCAAAAATAAACCAAACACAACCAAACCCTAACCGCAAAAATCACCCAAAATAAAAGGATGATCAACCTGGGTACCTCGCACCTACGGTGAGGAGTCTGAGAGGTCACCTGGAGGTTGATGGAGGCTATCAAGGTTTGCACGACACAAGAAAAACAACGAGGGAGCCACCAAAGAAAGGCGCAACCAAGTGAGGAGGCTGCCAGAGCTTTGGATGAACCTAGGGAGGTGCGCGCATGGATGGATAAAGGAGGGGTGGACCACTGGGGTGAATTTCGGTTGAGAAAAGGGAGAGAAGTGCGCGGGTATTCGGTGTGAGGCTGGTCCGGCGAGGAGGATGGAGGTGTGGCACGACTCGGCTGTCCGAAGAAGGGAGGAGGGTGTGGCCCAGCACAGAGGAGGAGGAGGGCGCGGTCATGCTGGGGGGTGGGATGGGTGCACCGGAGGAGGCCGACAGGGCTGTGCTAGATAGGATAAGGAGGGTGACGGGGTGTCGCCGGATGGGAATAGGAGGGGTGGGTCGTGCTGGTTCGGTGTAGCCATAAGGGGAGAAGAGAGGGTGGTCCGACCAGAAAGGAGGGAGTAGGGGAAAACTGGAGGTGTGCTAGGGTTGAAGGGGGAGGGGAGTTTCACAACACAAAAACTAGGGGGGAAGGGGGTCCGCGCGGGGAAGAGTAGAGTGCAAGAGAGAGGGAGAAAAAAGAGAAAAAAACAAGAAAAGAGAGGGAGAGAGAAATGAAGAAGGGGAAAAATAAAAGAGAGGAGAAAAACAAGAATAAAAATAAAATAAAAATTAAAGAAGATAAAAATAAATAACGAATAAAAATAAAATAAGAATTAAAGAAGACAAGAAGAAATAAATAATAAAAATAAAATAAAAATAAAAGAACAAAACAAAATTCTAATTAATAGAAACAAATTTTAATACTAATAATAAAACTAAAATAATAAAACCAAAATAATAAAAACAACCAAACCAATAATAATAATATTATTGAATCCAGAAAAAGTGCACAGTCGTGCACAAGGTAGAATGCCCAAATAATAAAACATTTAATAATAAAACATTCTCTAATTAAGGATGGGCACTACACACGATCGTGCGTATGTCCGCACACCCGTGTTTGACACCAAATTTCCTTTAAATTAAAAATCTTCTCAACCCGTAGCTCAAAAGTGAAACCCAAAATAATTAAAATAAAATAAAGAATCAGGTTGGGGTGTGACATAAATAGTAAGAAGTCACCACTTCATGTTATCTATACACATTTTGACACCATGTATTTTGTAACAGTCTAGACCTTTCAGCTCGTTACTTTGTGGGAAATTTGCTGGTTGAGGTTTTTGGGGAAAGTACAGAGGCGTTTAGTGGAGCAAGAGATGAGTTTTGTGGTGTTTTGGAGGAAAAAGGGGTGTTTTAGAGAATGATGATAGATCCTGGTGGTAGATCACCAATGATAGATCTATGGTAGTAGATCACCAATGATAGATCATTCTAGCGGTAGATCACCAATGGTAGATCATTTTGGAACTAGTTCACCAATCATAGATCATTGAACTGATGGTAGATCATTGAACTTGGGGTAGATCACTAAACTGACATATTAGATCACTAAAATGGTGGTAGATAACTAAACCGATGGTAGATCACTGAACTAGTGGTGGATCACTGAACTGATGGTAGATCACTGAATTGGAGGTAGATCACCAACGTTAGATCACCAAACTGATGATAGATCACCGAACTGGTGGTAGATCATTGAACTAGTAGTAGATCAATAAAATGGCGGTAGATCACCAATGGTATATCACTAAAATGACAATAGATCACTAAACAAGCAATAGACCACTGAACTGGCGGTAGATCATTGAACTGGCGGTAAATCACAAATAATAGATCACTAAACTGATAGTAGATCACTGAACTGGTGGTAAATCACTAAACTGGAGGTAGATCAAAAATGAAAAATCACTAAACTGATGGTATATCATCGAACTAGAGATATATCATTAAACTGAAGGTAGATCACTAAACTGGTGGTAGATCGCTAAATTAGAGGTAGATCACTGAACTGGTGAAATATCACCAACGATAGATCACTGAAGAGGCGATAGATCACTAAACTAGAGGTAGATCAATGAATTAGTGGTAAATCACTGAATTGGTAGTATATCACTGAACTGATGGTAAACTGAACTAGTGGTAGATCACCAATAGTAGATCACTCTGGCGGTAGATCCCAATGGTAGATCTATAGCAAATCCAACTTTCCAAAAATTTCTAATTTTTCCCTTTTGGAATTTTCTTTGATTAAAAATGGTTTCAATGACTTAATTAATGGATTTTAAAGCCCTTTTAAAGGATTATAGTTATATCCTATATTTATAAAAAATTTCTGGATCCCTTTTAATGGTCTTACTGTGTGGATTTGATGAGACCTGCCTCAAATGGCCAATTAAAACCTTACCAAATCTCATTGGTTTCAGTTCTATTTGTTCTTAAGAGAATACCTTTCATCCATTCCTTTGGGATTGATTTCTCTTGATATGGGAGGTTTCCAATCCTTTTCCCCTTGGATACATAGAGCCCTGTTTCTTGTGTTGGTTCGAATTCTTCCCTAAAACTAGTTTCCTCTTGTGCACACACCCCCTATTTCTAGTGCATCAAATTGGTGTAAATATCCTTTCTTCCAAGTAAGTAATTCTACCTTTCTCCTTATGTGTATCATGCAAGGAGGGTTTATTTTGTATATCTATATGGAGAGGATTGAATCCAAATTAATAAATATAAATTAATTGGTTAAATGAATTTAAAAAGGGGTAGGGGAATATAAATCTCATGTATTTACAATATTTATTAGAATTATTATTATAATTATTATTGATATTGTGATTGTATAAGTGAAATGAATTACTAAAAATCATGGATGTCAGTGGATTATTTTCACTATAGTGGTGATGTTATATAACCCATGTTTGTGTGATTATTATGACAACACCGTAAATAAAATGTGAACCACTTATAATCGGCTAATGAATTGGTTGCACTAGGATATATGGATTGTGTGATAACACTCTTTAATAAATAAGTGTAATTGAATGAAAAACCCTATGACTAATCTAGAAAACACTATGAGTGTGGTTTATAATGTACTTGTATAAGCAGTTGTGTGTTGTGGGTTGGTTATGTTGATGTGATGTTTAGATAGTGGCTATATTGTGATGTGTGTGTAGTAGGGTTGTGATGGTGGTAGTGGTATAGTTTTGCAGTGGGGTTGTGGAAGTTGAGGTGGAAAGGTTGGTATATGGAAGTTGAGCTATATGTTATATGGTATGATGTGTTACTCTATCCACCCAAGTAGTATTGGAATTAACATGGTTTGGATAATGAGTTGGGAATAGTAAAGTGAATTGGAATAAACTATAAAAATACATGTGTTTAAATGGTGGTCTGTTAAATATAAATTAAATCAGCTAGAAATAATGGAATGAATTAGGTGTTTGAAAGAAATTGTATTAAAATGTGAAATATGAAAAAAATGGATTAATTTGAAAGGGGGTTTGGATTGAGGAACGTGGCTTAGGGATTTTTGGGTGGTGTTGTGCATTTAGAAGTTGCAACTGATGTTTCAGAGGTTGTGACATGATGTGGTGACATTGAAATATAGTTATTGCCTCATTTGTGAACCCATAGGATTGGGATTGTGTGTTTAATATTATATATGTATACCATTGTATATTCCCTATGATATTTGTAAGCATCCCACCCATGTAGATCACCATATTCCAATACACACATATATATATACATATATTGGGTGGGTGGGGGGGGGTGTTTTTCCCAACATCTCAATGGGAGGATGGATGGATGGATACCCACTCATCCCCGCTCCCTCTTTCTGGTGATGGTAACATGCATGGGTTGTGATGGAAAAAATTAAAAAGTTCCATTGTATATATGTGAAATTATGAGGTGTGATAACCTAGGTGTCTTTAGGAGAGATGTGATGAGATGACTTATGGTGGGGGTCGTTTATGGTAGGAGGAGGGAACAAGGTTGATGTAATTCATGTTCACGATACCCTACTACATTGGTTATGAGATGTGATGGCCCATGTGTCTTCAGGTGATATGTTATGTGATGTGTTGTGATGTTATATGAAAGGGGTGGGAGCATCAAGACATTCATTGTTGGGGTGTGATAGTGGAAAATTAGTGGGAAAGAGGTATGGGGTACCCTTTATTGATATGATTCATATTATGTTATTATACTTGGACGTGTTATTTGGTAAGTGAAACATGGTGAGGATGGGTATGGTTAGTATACCTGTATAGGTGTTGTTTGGTTCTACTGTTTGCTCACAGGTGCATTAGTATGCTCTTTTCACATGTGCACAAGAGTCTTTGGTTTTCCTACTAATTATACTTTTATTCTCACCCTACATATATAAAAATGTTTTTAGGTTTCCAATAGGACTATGTGGGTCTTGATGGACATTACTAGCTCGGATCTTTGGATATTTTTTGTGTTGTTTCTTTAGCTTTAATTTTGGGTATTTTCATTGGAGACTTTTATCTATACTAATTTTATTTATACATGCATTATGGGATAATTTTTGGATTATTTTATAATATTTAATGGAGTTTCTTGTGGATGATTCATCTTATCTCCTGGTCCTATATTATTTTAAAGGGTAATGCCTCCCATTTCATGATATTTTTATACCTTCAGTGCTAGTTGTAAACCCATGGACTAATGGAGGTGAGACTCGAGGGTCATTATCTCTCCCCTAATTTCAATATATTTGGAGGAGGGGGTCATGATAGAGTGGTATACAATGCTAATTCTTGATAGATATGATGAATTTTGTAGTTAGAAATAGTGAGGATTGCATGGTTTGGTATGGAAACAGTGTCAGTTGACCTTGGTGCATGACATAGGCCAAGGAGACCGACTAGGACATGGTATTTTAGAGCCCTCCATGATCCAGTGCACAGACTCTGAGCTTATAAAATGACCAATTAAGGTGGGCATATTTATAGGGCAGATACCTAGGAGAGATATATACATCATGATGACTTGTATTCCTGTTTTAGTTGAGATATTTTGGGAAGGTTAAAATTAATAAAGTAAATTAAAATTAATCTAAATAAAATTCCATACTGATGATCTTAGGAAATATTTGTTTCCCTTTTCATCTATGGATCCTTTTCATCATTTGCATGTGGCTCAGGTAGTGTAGGTTCAACAGGTTGACCCTGTTGATCACTGGAGGGCTGATCTGGTTGAGGATGATGATCAATGGAAGAGGATGTTGCAATCTTTTCAACAGTAGTATTTTTGGAAGTATTAAGGCAACATTTTTTATGTGGAGATAGAGATCTAGATAGAGTAGTTTAAGATCACCTTCAGTTTGATCTGGTCCCTAATAGATTATTATGCCCCCTTGGCTGTTAGTCATAAATGAGGAGCTATGCATCAGTTGTGGATTCTATACCTTGGTGAGTAAAAGGAGGCATATGTTTCATGGGTCGAATTCTATAAGGTGTTTTGGGAAGAGTTCCTTTCTTCAACCATGTAGGTTGTGATAGGTAAGAGCTACTCTCCCTTCATCAAGGGAGTATGTCTGTGAAATAACTTGGGATCAAGTTCAAGGGCCTTATGAGTTTTTCCTCAGATATTTTTCCTGATGAGAAGTCTCGTGTGAAACATCTTGAGGAGGAAATTATTCCTTCGATCCAGTATGAAGTTACTCCTTTTACATTTCCAATGTATATGGAGGTTCATAAGAAGGTAGAGGTGATCAAGTAGATGCACTCAAAAGGAGGTTTACTATGAGAGGGGAACCAGAAGGGTTCCTTGAGGAGTATATTTTTCAATGGTAGGTCTCTGGTGCTAGGGCATTTGATGTTTTAGCTAGAAAGGAGTCGACCTCAAAAGCTTCCCTTATGGAATTATGAGGATAGTAGTATCTGTGATCCTCTGGGAAATTTCATAACAATGTGTTTCCTATGTGGGGTTCATGGCCATTGTTAAGATCAGTGCCCAACGGTTGATTGAGATTAGTTTGGTAGGGGTGGACAGGTTTAGCATCAACCTCACCAGTAGTTACCAGTGAGTCCATTTCAGTATTAGGGGCACCAAGTTTATGCTCTATATAGAGTGGATGGGGAAGTTAGAGGCCTACCTCATGATATTCCTCAAGTTCAAGGACCTAGACCAGAGCATGGTTGTGGAGGTGGCTTTCTGCAGTGAGGTAGAGGAGCTAGGCATGGCCAATTTCAAGCAGTAGAGGCAACAACACCATAGGGACCAATGATCGTTAGAGGTATTATCAATTTATCATCTACCCCTATCTGTTATTTATTTAATTTAGGAGATTCTAACTCCTTTGTTACACCCAATTTAGTTTGTACTTTAGAATTGGACATAAAGCGGCTTCCCATACCCCTCGTGTTGACTATTCCATTCTAAGGGTAGACCTACTTTCTTGATGTGTGTTGGGGTTGTAGATTGATTATGGGGATACATCAGTCCCATGGTGATATTTTCTTGCTATATATACAACCATATGATATCATCCTAGGAATCGAATAGTTGTATTCTTTACATGTTGTTATCAATTGCTTCTAGAGGAGGGTTGAGTTCTTGGATGTGAATGGACAACATATGATTTTCATTGGCGAGTGGGGTTATTAGGTGGGAAATTGGTGTGTGGAGACCATTATTTATTTGATGGAAAAACTATTAGTATAATCTTAGGTTGTGGGTGTTCCCATGGCTTTGGAGTATTTTTTGGATGTTTTCCCATAGGAGGTTATGACACTACCTCCTCGATGAGACGTTGAGTTTGGGATAGACTTCTAGCCTGATGTTTCAGGGATTATATGCTTAGGATACATATCTTATCATTTTTTAGATAATTAAAACATTGATAAGGCCAAATAACATAGTCTTGAGGGCCCAACATTTGAATAAAATATTGAATTTAAATCCAATGAACTAGAAGTTTTAGGTCGGGGTTCTCAAGATATTAGAAAAATCGATGAACAATCTAATTGGGGCTTAATGAATGCTTCAAATTTAAAAAATTAACATGGTTGGGATGAAGCCTCAAATAATGGAAATGAAAATTCTTATTAGGTCCATAATGAACAATAAAATTCAAAACAAGTTGAATAAGTTTCCCTATCGGATCAGAAGAAATCCTCATCTCACACTAATTATTGGAGTATATGACCTACTATTTGGGATAACCTTAAAATAAAACTTAACCTTGGTGGAAACAACAAATAGAATCCACTTTGAAAAAATGCGAGAGTTTAAACTAGGGAAAAGAGAAAGAACACACTGAAAAGAAAGACCCACTTTCTAATTGGAACTAAGGTTGAAATTAAAGTGGAAGGAATCATCAATAGATTCAGTAGGGGAAAAAACTATTATGAGTGAAAATTTATAGAACCAAGGAACTAAAAATGAAAAATAAGGTGAATTAACATACTTAATAATGATCCAAAACTTTATATTGTGTACACTCACTTTTTTGTATCATTATTAAAAGAATACATTTTTAATAGAACATGAGGTTAGAGGGTTGTGTTTTAAAATGCATATCATATATTTTCATGATAATGAAAGTATAAAAAGGATTAGGTTTCTTCTACTTGGTAATGGAAGTAAATGGGAAGAATTTTTTGATTTTCATCTATGGGAGTAGGAAGCATACCTGGAACTTGGAGCAGATTAACATATGTGCACTATAAAAACCCTTCATACTTATCATTTTAAATATCCACCTTACATGATAAGTGGGGAGGGTTTTTACAGTACAAAGATTAAATTTTCATACACATACTCATTTAGTCAGGAGCTCCATGCAATCAAACTAAGAAACTTTTAAAATAATATCTCATGTAGTATTAATTTAATGATATATCATATGATTAAGTAGACATATAATATCTAGAAAAAGAAACAAGAGATTGAAATCAACAAGAGGAAGGAGTTGATGTTTATTCATTTTTTTACATGGTACATGGCAGGTCAGGTGGTGTTTCAGTGATATGATTCTTAGGATCCAAAGTTGTTTTTTTAAATGATGAAAATATTAATAGGTAATAATCACTTGGTCTTGAGAACCCAATGTTTGAAGAAAATATTGAATTTAAATCAAATTAATGAGAAGTCTCGGGATGGGGTTCCCATATTCCATTGTTATTTTAGCTATTTCACATTTTATCAAAGGGTCCTTTTAACAACCCATTCAAGGCAATTTAATTTATTAAACACCACAATCCACTTTAAAAAATTAAATTTCTTAAATCAAAGTAAAACTTTTTAAACAACCCAAGAGGCATAAAAAACCATCAATATCATCATAATAAGGATTAAAAAAATTAAATTAGCTTTTTTAAAACATGGCATGAAAGTAAAATAGTCCAACTAGGGCATTTTAATTTGAAAGGACTACCAAATTTTGAAAATACCATTTAGAGAATCCCATTTTTAAGAACAACATTTAAAAACCAAGTTCAAGATATAGAATTTGAGTTCCTAAACCACTCTTTATCCTTACACATGTATGGATTTATAAACATAGATACCACTCATCCCGTTGCACATATTCACACATCATTGTGTAAATATATTCAATAATGTATCTCTATTAATATCTATGTATATGTGTATAAGTATCAAAAGTATCATAAAATAATTTTTTTATCAAGCACTATAAATATAAAAAATTGGAAAAATCATACAAACTAAATGAAACCCATTTCACAATTCCAATAAAAATTATAAAAAAATCAAGGGATATTAAAATTATTAGGGTTCTTCTTCTTAGTAATGGAAATAAATGGTCATAATTTTTTGATTTTAATCCATGAGAGTAGGAAGGATACTTGGAACTTGGAGTGGATTACCATCTGTGCATGGAAAAAAACTCTTCCTACTTATCATTCACAGTCACCACCTTTTATGATAAGTGGGCAGAGTTTTACAGTGCACAACTAGGAAGTCCATGAAATCAGAGTGAGAAATTATAATGAATGAGTGAGCTGAACACAATGGTGAGGGAGAGTGTAAAGCAACAATGGCTCAAGGTGAGAGAGATTGGGTGGAGAATCAATGAGGTAGATTGAGGAAAAATAAGATTGCTCGTGTGTGCCATTCAAACCCTTCAGGGAAATTAAAAATAGACAAATATGTTCAAGGGGGAGTGACGAATCACAAGTCACATACCTTAGGTTTTGAAAGTGTCGATTCCTTGGAGATGTTTGAGTAAGGGTGACAAAAAAGCTTTAGTTCTGCAAGAGTTTGAACGACATGAGGATGGAGAACTCTGTTAGAGTTCTATTTAAAAGATTGAGAAGGGTTTTATCAGTGCAAAAGTAATAAGTGTGGATAAAGCATATCTTTATAAGTGAAAGAATTTTACTACTGATAAAGATATGTTTTATCATCGCTTTATATTTAGCACTAATAAAGACCTATATAATTAATTTTAATAATATAAATAATATAATTTAAAAAATTTAAATGTATATAATTATAAATAAATATTTATATAATTATAACATATTTAAAGAATTGTAATTTTTTATTTATAAATATAATTATAAATATATAATTATAATTATAAACAAATAATTATTTATATAATTAAAAATATATTAAAAGAATTTTAAATATGTATATATAAATATAATTATAGATATATATTTATAATTATAATTATAAATAAAGATATTTATAAATATTTGTATATTATTAAAAATATAATTATATAATTATATAATTTAAAATATAATTATATAATTATATATATATTAATATATAAATATATATAATTATAAATATAATAAATATATTTATTATTTAAATATATTTATTATAATTTTATTATTATATATATATAATTATAATTATAAATATATAAGGTCGATTACATCCTCCCCAACGGAACACAACACAAGGAAGAAAATTTCAGTAAATCACAGACCCAGGTACTTAACCCCACGACCTACCCCTCACCCCACCCAAACCCTTACCATCCCACCACCAACGGTGGGGCGTTTATAACTATAAATATATTTATATAATTATATATATTTAGATAATTATATATATTTATTAATACATATATATATATATAATTATAAATATAATAAATTTATTTATTATAATTTTATAATTTTTTTAAAAAAATATATTTTTTATAATTATATAAATATTTTTTTAAAAAATTGTATATATTTATTAATAATTATAAATATATAGTTTTATACATATTGTAAAAATACATTTAAAATACATTTATAAATTTTTATTTATAAAAATATTTTTATAAAAATATTTTAAACATTATTAATGAATATATAAACTTAAATTAAATAATGTTGAAAATGAGTGAAATTGAATAATTAAAAATGAAGAGACTTCAAAAATATTAAAAAATGGATAATTTTTATTAATTAAAAAGATTATTAAAAAAATTAAAAATGAATATAAGTTAAAATGAAAATGATTACATATTGAAAATACTAAAAATTATTAAATAAATAAGAATAAATTTTAAAAAATGAATAAACTCTAAAAATATAAAAAATAAATAAATATAAAAAATGAAAAAAATTAATATTAATTGAAATAGTACTAAAAATGATTAAATATAATTAAATAAATTACATAAAATATTAATTATTTAAATTATAAAATTATCAAAAAAATCATTTAAATAGATTAATTATATAAATTTCAAACATATTTTAAATGTTAAAAATTAATATACAAAAACGAATAAATATTATTCATATAAATTACAATCATATTGAAAATATTACATGTACAATAAATAAATATATGTATAAATAAACATTAAAAAATGATTAAATTCCAAAAAATATAAAAATCAATAACTATTAAAAATGAATATATAATATTAAATGAAAGCATTATTAAAAATGAATAAATAAAATTTAATATACATAACTATTTTAAAAAATGAATTCATATAAGATTAACTACATGAATTGTAAACACGTACATAGATGAAGGAAATATTGAAAAGTGAATTTGAATAACTTAATTATATAAAATTCAAGAATTTTAAAAATATTACAATTTAATAAATAAAATTAAATAAATACTAATCATATAAATTAAAAAAATATTAAAAATAATACTTAGTAAAATATAAATATGTATAATAAGTGAATAAATTCCAAAATTATTATATCAAAAATGAAAAAATATACATCAAACGTGAAATAAGTACATGCCATACATACACATGAAGACATATTCTAACCACATATATGTACATCCCTTGTAAATGTGCACATATATACACACACACAACACACACACACACAACATAATGCATACACATATATGCATTGATGAGCCTGTAAGAGGCGCAACCTCCTTAGGGTTTTCCCCTATCGTTGCCTCTCCCCCCCCTCGGATCGACTTCAAACCTCTCTTCGGCGCTCCTTCTCAGCATTTTCATGGCGGTGGTTTCTCTCACAGGGGAGGCGTTGAGGATTCTGCGTTGGCGCGACCATATGGGCCTCCACCACCATTTGCTGGACTTCATTTGGAAGCGCGGTGTTGACAACGGTCGTTGTTCCAGCTCCTCCTGGACGAGGACCGACACTTCGTCTGTGTCGGCTGGGGGCGCGCGTGGTGGTCCGATGAGGTCTCCTAGTGAGATTGCGAAGGCAGCGACGAGATCTGTTCGGATTTGCGACGTGGCATCGCGACCATCATCGTGGATTTGTATTCTCTTCATGTTTCTTTTCCCTTTTTTGATTTTTCTAGGGTATGGTTGAATCATGCTTTGGAATATGGTGGTTATGGTTGGGATTTGCGGTTCGATCTACTCCGGTGTTGTTGCAGCAGCGGCGTGGTCACAGCGCCACTGGGTGGTGGTGCCTCTCCCACGATGATGTGTTCGGTGATATTGATGTTGTATGGTGCCGGTCTTCGGATTATTTGTTTGCTGGTTCAGGGAGATTGTTTCATTCCATTTTTCGATAACGTCGATCTTTGTTTGCCCTATTTCAGTTGATTGTGGCATCCGATTGCAATTCTGTTGATCCGGTGATGGTTCGTGGCTTCGTTGATGATGTTGTGGTGTTGCGTCGATGGACAGTCCGACGACGATGGTGTGAACGCTGACGTGCAAGAGGTGATGAATATGTTTGGGGCGTTGTGTGGCCTTGTTTCGCGGAAGGTACAGGGCTCTATGAGTTTCTTGTCTGTTTCTTGAAATTTCAATTTCGTTTGTGGATTTTGGGTTTTTTGGGAGATTCTGTGATTAGCTTGACTCGACAATGGTGCTATATGGTGATGAAGACAATGGTGAAGACACTAGTGGTGACCTGTGGGTGTTTTTTGAATTTTGAACTTTGAAGTTTGTATTTGGGTAATTTGGTTCCCGCTTGGTGTGTAGGTTACCGCTTAGCCAAAAAGCGGCTTTTGAAAATCAAATAAAAAATCACTTTTCAGTCAGTCATACACATATATGCACATAGACATTGATATAAATATATAAATTTAAATATCACATATTAACAATACATCATTTATATTTATATTGTTTAAATTATTAATATATATATATATATATATTAATATATCATATTTACATTAGTTATATACATGTATTTTTTAATTAATGTATATAAATAAACATTATTTTTTAATATAAATATGATAATTATATATATATTATTAATAATTTTTAATTAATTTTTTTATCAGTGCTAAGAAAAGTGTTAATAAAGGGTAAAATTTTATTATCATTTTGCTTAACGCTAATAAAAGTTACCTTTATCAGTGCTTTTATCTAGTTTTGATAAAATCTACTCATTCATTAGCGCTTTATGATTAGTTCTAATAAAATATATCGCTCTATAAAGCACGATATGCGGTGGCGATAGTTGTTATTAATTAGATCATTAAAACTAAAATGACATTTTTATATTGAAAACACACACTTTGAGTCATATCGGTCACATCGTGTGTCATATTGATGCGTGGTCAATCCCTATATGCCAAAAATGAATTATGAATCATTATTCTAAATTTTAAAAACTATTTGAGCTCATTTACTTGGTTTTTGAAATATGACATGTGTTTAAAATTAAAATGACACTTTTATATTGGAAACATGCACTTGGAGTCATATCAGATACATTTTATGTTGGATTGATGTGTGGTAGATTCCCACACACCAAAAATGAATTATAGATTGTTTTTCTAAATTATGAAGACAATTTGTGCTTGTTTACTTAGTTTTGGATATGAAATGTGTGTTTTCAAGTAAAACGACACTTTTAATGTGAAAACACACACTTTGAGTCATACCGACTAGATTGTCTATCAGATTGATGTTTGGTTGATTCTTACACATCAAAAATGAATTATGAATCATTTTTTTTAAATTATCATGACAATACAAACTCTTTTACTCATTTTTGACTACGTGACATGTGTTTTGAAGTAAAATGACACTTTTAATATGAAAACACACACTTGGATTCATACCATCCACATCATGTGTTGGATTGATGTGTGGTCAATTCATATCAACCAAAAATGAATTATGGATAATTTTCCTAATGTTTCAAGACAATTAGATCTTTTTTACTCAGTTTTGGTTACGTGGTGTGCATTTTACACTAAAATGACACTTTTTTATTGAAAACACACACTTGGAGTCATACCGATCACATTGTGTGTCATATTAATATGAGTTTGACTCTAAAACATAAAAAACGAATTGTGTAATGTTTTACTATAGTTTGAAAACAATATGATATAATTTTCTCAGTTTTGGCTATGCGGCACGTGTTTTAAACTAAATTGATACTTTTATATTGAAAACATGCACTTTGAGTCACACTGTCCATATCATGTGTCATATTGATGTGCAGTTGATTCCTACAAGTAAAAATTAAATCATGGATCATTTTCCTAAAGTTTAAAATCAATTCAAGCTCATTTTCTCAGTTTTGACTATGCAACATGTGTTTTAAACTAAAATAACATGCAATTTGAATCATACTGACCACATCATGTTTCAGATTGACATATAGTTGATCCCAATATGTATCAAATTAATTATGGATTATTTTCATAAAGTTTGAAAATAATATGAGATTGTTTTATTGGTCTTGTCTATGTGATGTGCATTTTAAACTAAAATGACACTTTTATATTGAAAACATGCACTTTGAGTCATATCGACCATATCATGTGTCAGATTGATGTGAGGTCAATTCCTATATGTCACAAATGAATTATGGATTGGTGTATTAATTTTTTTTTAAAAAAATCCAAGCTTGTTTTCTTAATTTTGAAAATTTGTCACATGTTTTAAACTAAATTACTCTTTTATATTGAAAACAAACACTTGGAGTCTATTGTCCACATCATGTGTTGGATTGTTGTGCAGTCAATTCCTACAAAATGAAAATGAATTATGAATCATTTTCCTAACGTTTTAAGACAATCCTATCTTTTTTACTCAACTTTGGATATGTGACATTCATTTTACACTAAAATGACACTTGAAAACACACCAGATCTTCTAGAAAACACTCAGTTATACCCATCTATGTGTCATCACTACCCGATCATGATGAATTTACCCCCAAAGGTATCCCATGATTGTCTAGCCATTCTCCCCAAGGATCATACCCAAACCTCAGTGAAATTCCATGATTGGAATCTAAATTCAAGTTACCCTTCAATAACTTAAGATAATTTCAATTTACCCTAGAGTAACTTGAGAAAAATTCAAGTTAGCCTCCAGTAACTTAATAAAATTTCAAGTTACCCTTAAATAACTTAAAAAATACTCAATTTTACCCTCCAATAACTTAAGAAAATTTAGAGTTACACATTATTTACTTAATAAATATTCATTTTACCCTTTAGTAACTTAAGAAAAAATCAAGTTACCCTTTAGTAACTTAAGAAATCTCTAAGTTACCCTTTAGTAGATTAAGACAATTTTGAGTTAACCTTTAGTAACTTAATAAATATTCAAGCTACCCTTTAATAACTTAATAAAATTTAGATTTACACTTTAGTACCTTAAAAAATCTTTAAGTTACCTTTTAGTAACTTAAGAAATATTCAAGTTAAACTTTAGTAACTTACGAAATATTCAAGTTACCCATTATTATCTTATGAACATTTCAATTTACCATTCAAAAACTTAATAAATTTTCAAGTTACCCTTCATCAACTTAAGAAAATTTTGAGTTTCCATTCAGTAACTTAATAAATATTCAAGTCACCCTTCAGTAACTTAATTTTTTTTTCAAATTTTCCTTCATTGACTTAAGAAATATTTAAGTTAACCTTTATTAACTTAAGTGAATTTTGAGTTACCCTAAAAAAGCTTATGAAATAATTTTACCCTCTAGTAACTTAAAAAATCTTCAATTTACCCTTCAGTAACTTAAGAAATATTTTAGTTACCCTTCAATAACTTAATAAATCATCAAGTTAGCCTTAAATAGCTTAATAAATCATCAAGTTACCCTTCATTCCAGTCATATCATGTGTCATATTTATGTGTAGTTGATTCATACATGTCAAAAATGAATTATGGATTGTTTTCTTAAAATTTCAAGATAATCTAAGCTCGTTTACTCGATTTTGTACATGTGAAATTTTTTTAGATTAAAATGATAATTTTAATATGGAAACAAAAAATTCAAGTCTTATTGGACACATTATTTGTTATATTGACACACATTCAATTCCTACACACCACACATGAATTATGGATCATTATCCAAAATTTTAAAAACAACCTGAACTCGTTCACTCAGTTTTGATAATGTGATGCATGTTTTAAACTACAATGACACTTTTATATTTAAAATACATAATTTGAGTCCTATCAATCTTGTCTTATTATTTTTGATAACATGACATGAGTTTTAAACTAAAATGACACTTTTATATTGAAAACATACACTTAGAGTCACATCAGACACATTGCGTGTTTTATTGATGTGCGATTAATTTCTATACACCAAAAATAAATTATGGATATTTTTCCTAAATTATCATGACAATACGAGCTCAATTACTTAGTTTTTTCTATATAATACATGTTTTAGAGTAAAATGTCACTTTTAATGTGAAAATATACACTTTGAGTCATACTGACTAGATCATATGTTAGATTGATGTGCGGTCAATTCCAACACATCACAAATGAATTATGGATCGTTTTAATAAAGTATCAATACAATAAAAGATATATTACTCATTTTAGCTATGTGACACCTATTTTAGAGTAAAATGAAACTTTTAATGTGAAAACATGCACTTATAGTCATACCACCCACATCCTTTATCATATTGGCATGTGGTTGATTCCTACACATCAAAAATTAATTATGGATCGTTGTCATAACTTTTGAAAATAATCCAAGATAATTTACCAATTTTTGGCTATTTGACACTTGTTTTACACTAAAATGACACTTGAAAGCATCAAATTTGTGTCATACCAGACACATCATGTGTCAGATTGATGTGTGGTTGATTCATATGCATTAAAAATGAATTATGGATCATTTTACTAAGGTTTGAAAACAACATTCACCCATTTTTTCAATTTGGGCTATGTGATGTGCATTTTAAACTAAAATGACACTTTCATATTGAAAACACACACTTTAAGTCATATAGGTCACATCGTGTGTCAGATTGATGTATGGTCAATTATTACACACCACACATGAATTATGGATCAATTTAATAAAGTATCAATACAATATAATCTCTTTTTCTTGGTATTGGATATGCGATGCATGTTTTAAACTAAAATGACACTTTTAATGTGAAAAAATGCACTTTTAGTCATACAGGACACATCATGTGTCATATTGATGTGAGGTAATTTATTACACACAAAAAATTAATTATATATTATTTTACTATATTTTCAAGGAAATACGGGCTTGTTTTCTTGTTTTTGGATATGTGACATATTTTTAAAATAAGATGACACTTTTAATGTGAAAACACACACTTTGAGTCATAACAGCCGCATCATGTGTCAAATTGATGAGTGGTCTATTACTATATTTCCAAAAATGAATTATAGATTATTTTACTAATTTTTGAATATAATAAGAGTTTTTAGTTGGTTTTGACTATGTGAAGTTCATTTTAATGTAAAATGACACTTTTATATTAAAAGCATGCACATGGAGTCATACTGGCCACATCATATGTCATATTTATATGCAATAAATTTATACACATCAAAAATGACTTATAGATCAGTATCCTAAATTTTGAAAATAATATGAGCTCATTTTATCAATTTTGAAAATGAAAAACATGTTTTAAACTAAATTATATTTTAGAGATCAAGCATCATCTCAACATTTTCAACTTAAAACCCTAGGTCAAATTCATTCATAGTTAATTAATAATTTATTCTTTGAGCATTGGATCAATACATGGGACTATAATAACTATTAGTATTTACAATATATTTCATTTTCATGTCTTTGGTTGAATCATATGTTAAATTAAAGGAATTTACCTTGCTTATTCATCATGGATGTAGAAGTGATTATAACATGGCCCAAACTATTTTTAAAAACTCAACAAAAGACATCAAGACACAAAATGAAAATTATGAGGCAAGGATCATGGAAGTACCTTCTCTATAAGTTGTTAATATGTCTTCATATTTGTGGGTAGAAGGATCCTCGACCCATTTCCCTCTCATCATTATCTCATTGATAACCTTGAAGTCCAATCTCTCATGAGCATAAGAAGCTTCACACATGTTACTAGATCTTCTAGAATCCATAGAGCATAAACCTCTATGTTACTTATACTTAATAATCATATCAAATATTTCTTACTTTGAAAGTCCATCAGCAAAGTGTTTTTCAATTTCTACCAACTCATCTTAACCCCTAAAGGAAGGAAATTAGTGAACAATTGAATTTTATTTTTGGAAAAATAATATATAAGAATTATTATATTAATTCTTGAAATAAAAAATGTATCTATAAGTTCACAACTTATACTAGATCACAAACATAACAGGAAATCACCTCAACTTGATGTCATAAAATATTCTAACACCATAAACTCTTCCCAATCAACTCTAAAAAAATTGACTTCTTATTTTGAGCACATAAACTGTTGGTAATCCTGGCAGTAATATAAAAATATAGACAAAAAAATGATTAAAAAACACTTTAAATGAAATTATAATTATCTTTTTAAATTACATGTTAGGGTATGATAGTTTATTGATGGTATATAATATCCTTTATAAATTTTAAAATGTAATATCCACAATCATTGTCGTTATTTTTTTGGGAACTGTAGAAATATTGAACAAAATAAGTAAAATATTTTTTTCTCATTCAAAAAACTCACACCATGATTTAACTAATATTTATAAATCACCATATCATAAAAAAATTCTTGTTAAAAAAAACTATATAAATTAAAGTATATCTGTAAAGTATTGATTGCAGTGCATTATAAATTCACAATGGAAATCATGTGTGTTCAATTTTCTGGAAATCCATTCTTTGGATCCCAAAAATAAACATTCAAGGTATCCAAATTGATTATGATTAATATCTAGTTCTTCCTAAAAAAAATCAAACAAGTAATGAAAAAATGAAAAAATATTTTATATGATTATTGTTGGTTAGAGCGGATACTCAAGAGGGGGGTGAATTGAGTTCCAATTAAAATTTATGTTAAAAAGATTTCTTTTAAAGTCCCCCAATTTATAAAACAAGTTAAACTGTAGTGAATTTGAAAAACTGTAAAAGTTCAATTAGGTTCTCAAAGAGTGATTAGATCTCAGTTAATTTAATCAGAAGATTAAATTAGATTTTGAAACTAACCTACCGATTTACAATAGATAAAAACAATTTCTAGATTAACTATCAAAGTAACTTTAAAACAGATTTGTATTTCAAAGTAATATGCAGCAGAATATAAATTAGATACTTTATATTTTGAACTTAAACTAAAAATACACAGTATATATAACCAAGAGGTTCAGTCTCAAGCTAAGACTTAGTCCTCTCCAACAATTTATATAAAAATTGATCCACACCTTGGATCGGGGTAAACAACAGTGAACACACTATCCAGGTATAAAGACATCTACCACAGTTCTATGTGGGAAACAAACAACAACTCAAAGGCTGTCCAGGTCCTACATGACCTCTTCCACTATCCACAGTGGGAAACAGGGGAGTTATAGAGTTCGAATGAGGATTTAGGAATCCTCTAGCTTAGCTCAGGAGATAGTGTGTGTGTAAAACAAACAGGATACACACACTACTCGAAAGTAAATAATGAATCACTAAGAGTAAGTATATGAAAGGTTAGAAATCTCTTAGTGATTGTCAATGCATCTCTGGACTTGTTGGATTCAGCAGAAATGCTTCTGAGTCCTTCTCTGGTTTTGTGTGGAAAAATAGACTGTCGTGGTTCAGCTTGTGTTCTGCACGAGTGAGAATGTTCTCTTGATTCCAGTTCATCCATTAGTGTCGAATTTCATGTATGGGAGTTCTTTAAAAGATCTTGCAATCTCTTCCTCATGCTCAGGATTTTTCTTCTGGTTTAGTACAGTGCACTCGGGTTTCTTGTCGCGTGTGTGTCGAGACGTGTCAAGCGCGCATGTATCTTCTGTTGTAGCTCAATATTCTTTATATTCCATTAGCTCCGGCAGTAGGAATTATTTCCTTTCCATAGGTACGAGGTATGGTTTCCTGACATGCAACAATTATCATTAAATAACATTAATTGCATTAAAAACATCAAATATGACCGTTAGTATTATTTAAATAATATTGACAAAAAGGTTAAGAAACGGTGTCACAGTAGTTGTGAAAATGGTGTCTCTTTGAATTGGTGTCTCCTTCACGGTATGTGCTTCACGATGTGTCCATATCACGGTGTCTAGCTCACAGTTTCCTTCACGATGTCTGGCTCACGGTGTGTCCTTCACGGTGTCTGGGTCACGGTGTGTCCTTCACGGTGTTTGGCTCACGGTGTGTCCTTCACGGTGTCTGGGTCACGATGTGTCCTTCACGGTGTCTGGGTCATGGTGTGTCCTTCATGGTGTCTGGGTCACAATGTTATGCTTACTGTGTCTATCTTACACTTCACGGTGTCTTGATACTTGGACAATTAACTGTATTCAAACTTAAACAGTAATATGAAGAATATGAATTAAGATTAACCATTATCAATTAAGAGAACTTGAAACATAAATACAAGGGTTTGATAATATAAGTGAGAGTTGTGATCATGCAAAAGATTTGTAAATAATAATGAGAGTAATTAGCAGTAATAAGATTTTCTATCATTAAAACATGATGTGTAATTATTATTTAGATTTGATATCATTAATAAGAGGTGCAATTATTATTGAGATTTGTGATCATTAAAACATGATTAATACCTGAGGATTCCAACAATCTCCCCCTTTTTGATGATCACAAATCATATATAGTCAAAGTATAAATGAAATTCAACGTTAGATAAAATAACACATAGAATAAGAATAGATAAAAGACTAAGTGATAACTCTTATCACTATTTCTCCCCCTTTTGGCATTATCAAAAAGTAGAGAGAATGGAGTGAAACACTACATTTTTTATTAAAAAGGTTCAGAATAAAACATACAGGAGAAATATAGACAGTAAAAAATAAAATACATCCCATCAAAAAGTAAGAAAAATTGGTTAACATCATGGATTGGCTTTCTCTTTGCCTTTATTAGCAGGAGCTGAAGCTGATGTAGAAGAAGGCATGGAGGTAGTAGACACAGATGGTAAAGGTAGACCTTCAAAAATAGATGGAGCCAAAGAAGAAGTAGTAGAAGATCTAGTTTTTGGTTGGTCAAGAATGATTGGTTTGATCTGAGATAGGTCTTGGCTGACTGACATATCAGTTGTGGCTAGGGCAGGTAGACCAGGTCTAAGGGGTGCAGCAGTTGGAGCAATGATAGCAGTACTCTGCACACGAAGATACAACTTCAAAAGATTTATGAAATCAGTAATGATGTCTCCACCATATTATATAGCCTTTTCAAAATTGTCCTTATTCTCCATGAATTTTTCCAACAATATGGTGAACTCAGTAAGCTTTTGAACTTGAGCTTTAAAAGCTTGAGTCACTGGAGGGATTTTCAGGTTCTCCACAAGATACTTAAAGTGATTTTTCACATCACTTTTAGAGAAAATCCGGGTGAGATAAAAGTCTATCTTCTTGGTGATATCCTGTTGAGCATCATTGGAAATATTAGAATGAATCTGAACAAGATCAAGTGCTCTATCACTGTTCTTAACCACTTCTGAAAAAGGAGACAAATCTAATCCACTGAAAGCATTCTGAATTTATTCCTTGATTATGGACCTAAGAAAAGAATCATCCAAAGAAGGTGTGGAGGTCTGACTAGAGGGAGGAAAAGCCTTGACAACTTCGGTTAGAACATTGAGCTGCTTCAAAACCTTTTACAGACAGCCAGTGTACTCATCTGTGAGCTTATTCAGATTTTCTACAAGTTCTCTCATGCGTTGCATCATCTTTGTGTGTCTTGCTACAATCTTCTCATAAAAAGATAATAGATAAATATTCACTTGAGACACAATCTCTCTAGAAATGTTGGAAAAATCTGGTTCAGGAGAAGAAGCAATAGGTGAAGGAGCAGAAACAGGAGCAGGCTCTGATCTTGAAGATAGTTCTATTTGAAGGTTTTCCACCAAACCTTTCAAATTTTCAACATCAGCACTAAGAAACTTATTTTCAACTCTGACTTCTTGAATTTCACAGATCATCCTTGTTTGAATATGAAGAATAATATTTTCCAAAAGAATCAAAGCATCTTCTTGACTTAGTTGAGTCACTGGATGAGGTTGAGAGGATATAATCTTCTCAACTCTAGCCAAGATAGTCTCTCCAATGACTTTAAAATCATCCTTAATTACAAATGATTGTTTCTAGGTTAAGAGAGTAGGTGAAGGTAGTGGTACAGGTTCTAATGCATATTATGGTTGCGGTTCAAAATTAGTTTCAGTTTCAGATTCAGATGGAGGTTGAGGTTGAGGCTCTGGTTCTGGTTCTAGTTCTGGGTGAGCTACTGACTTCAGTTGAAACAAAGAAGAGAGATCTATACCAGTTGCAGTCACTTGCTATGATTCAATCACATCATAAAAACTTGGAAATTCATACCGAGTGTACACAGAATATGTAACAGTTGGTTGATAGGTTTCAGCAGATCCGACTTCATCAATCTCAAGGTTTAGAGGTTCCTCCCCCTCAAAATGTGCTTCCATTTCAGATTCTTGAGGCTCAGGAATTGGGTTAATATCCACAGGGTCATATCTAATCTCTTCAGCAAATTCTTGACTTTCCAGCTGAAAGGAAATTTCCATCCTCTCTTTAGCAGAGGGTATGAACTTAGGAACCGATTGTTCCACTAGTTGTGCTTCCAGACTTGCTTCTTTTTCAATAGGGAGATCCTCTCGGTTAACATTTTCCCTACCAGGGATTTCTCCTATATTAGCTTCTTCTATGACAGGGAGGTCTTCTGCACCACCAGATCTTGCTACTCTAAAACAGGGATAATCAAATCTCTTGCAGCCTCAGACTGAATTTCTTGATCAACATCATCTCTATATGCAGGAGCTTCTTATCTAAAAACAACATCAACTTCCTATCTAGAAGGAATTTCAGCAGGAACATCAACAAGGACAACAGTCCTTTCCTTCTCAGCAGGAGATGCTCCCTCTTGAGGTATTTCAACCTCTTCTTATTCTTCTTCCTCTTCTAGGTACTCAGCCACTTCATCTGGTTCCAAACCAGGATCAGTAATGTTCTTAGGCCTTCTTGGATAATAAAAAAGATTAAACTTCTTATAAAGTTGATCATTATCCTCAACCCACTACTTCTTCTAGGGGTTCCAATTAATCTTCATCCTTCTGATGATAGGCTTGGATAAATAGAAATCAAAATCCTCTAGCTTTTCTTCATTCGGTCCAACCACTCCTTTGGCAACTAACATGGCCGAAAACATTCTTGAGTAAAACAAGGAGGTGGATTTGGAAGTGACTTTAATCAGCTCACATATATGGTTAATGACATATTTTCACAGATTGATCTTATGACCATTATTCAACAGGTGAATCAGGAACACATCCTGATAATTCATCATAGAAAAATCTCCTTTTCTTGGACTAATCAAATTCTGAACAAATTTGAACAACAATCTTGTCTCCCCATCCAATTCAGCTGCTATGGCCCTTCGCTTTGTGCCATTTCTAGTCAGGATCTCTAGTGCATTTTCCAGATCAAATATGTTAGTTGTTGGAGGAGGGTCTCTCTGGTAATCATCACAAATCCCTTCATTAGGAATCCTCAGGCATGCAACCCATAACCTTGAAGAGAATGAACACTTTTGTCCATTGACCCAACTTTTTACCATATAGCTTTCTCCAGCATCAAATGAAAACATTACATACTGGTAAAATTGAGATACCAACCTCGGATAAATCAGTCTATCTTGTCTAGAGAACCATTCGATCCATATTTGTTCTCTTAATATTTTTAGGACCAAAGACTTGCTAGACAGAAGCCACTCAGGGAAGATCTCCTTTTCAGGAACTACAGTACGGCTTACTAAGTTCGGATTTAGAGGTCATTTGGGTGCAATCCTCGGTGTCCTCTTCTTTTTCTTAGAGTGGTGCTTCTCAGATGAGGTTGAAGATGGACACTTCATCCTTGTCATCCACTTAAGATTCGAGCGAGAGAGAAGGAGAGAAGGTTTTCAAGGTAAAGAGGGTTTGAGAGAGTGAGTAGAAGAGATCTCGGATAAGGAATCGAGTGAAAAACCTTATGTTTTATCATTTGGTAATGTCAAACATCATAGAAAAAAAAAACGCGGGAAATCAAATAGTGGTGAAATAAAAATTACCGCGATGCGGGTTAAAATAAAAGTATAAAGAATCTTCATGGTGAGACCGTGAGTAGGCGTTACAGTGTGATGAAAAACAGTTATCACGGTGAGACAGTTGGTGGTCATCACGATGAGACAGTGACCATTCTGTGCAGTCACGGTGAGACAGTGAGTGAACTATTTTGTCACAGTGAGACAGTTAGGTGACAGACCGTGAACACAAGGTGTTAACTGTGAGACCGTAAACATGAAACAGTAACTGAGAAACAGTGAATCATGAAACCGTAAAGTAAAATATAGTAAAATATTAAACAGAAAGACCAGTAAGATATCTATTTATGAATGATCATACCAAGATCATGTATGATGTAATCTAATCTCTCAGAATTTAATGGTTTAGTGAATATATTAGCAAGTTGATATTCAGTACCAATGAATTCTAAAGTGATATCACCCTTTTGATAATGATCCCTCAAAAAGTGATGTCTTACATCAATATGTTTTGTCCTAGAATGTGAAAGAGGATTATTTGAAATGTTAATAGCACTTGTGTTGTCAAAATTTATTGGGACATGTATGAATTGATATCAATAGTCTAGTAAAGTGTGTTTCATCCACAAAATTTGTGCACAACAACTACCAGCAGCTATGTATTCAGCTTCTGTAGTAGACAATGGAACAAAATTTTGTTTCTTACTAAACCATGATACTAGTGACTTGCCTAAAAGTTGACTTGTTCTAGAGGTTCTTTTTTTATCTAACTTACATCCAGCAAAGTCAGCATCAGAATAACTAACTAGTTCAAATGATTGTCCTTTTGGATAGAATAGTCCTAAATTGGGAGTATGCTTGAGGTATTTGAAAATTCTCTTTACAAAATTTAAATGTGACTCCTTAGGGTTTGCTTGAAAACGAGCACACATACACACACTAAACATAATATCAGGATGACTAGCAGTTAAGTAGAGTAGACTTCCAATCATTCTTCTATAAGTGGTTTCATCAACATATTTACCATCTTCATCAAGATCCAACTTACAAGTGGTACTCATGGGATTGTCACTACTTTTTGTGCTATCCAATCCAAAACGTTTTATAATATCTCTAGTATATTTACTTTGAGTTAAGATAATTCCATCATTATTTTTAAAGATTTGAAATCCAAGAAATAATTTTAATTCACCCATTAAGCTCATTTCAAATTCGTTTTGCATCATTTTAGAAAAATCAGTACATAATGAATTTTTTGAAGATCCAAAAATAATATCATCTACATAAATTTGTACAACTAAAACATCTTTAGAAATTCGTTTCATAAAAAGAGTAGGATTAGCTATTCCTTTTTTAAAACCTTTAAAAATTAGAAAAGTACTTAATCTGTCATACCAAGATCTTAGATCTTGTTTTAAACCATATAAAGCTTTTGATAATTTAAAAATATGATTTAGAAAATGAGGGTTTTGTAAATCCAGGTGGTTGTTCAACAAAAACATCCTCAGCTATATATCCATTTAAGAATTCACTCTTGACATCCATTTGATATAGTTTGAAATTTATATGTGCAGCATAAGCAAGTAGAATTATAATGACTTCTAGTATGTCTACTGGAGCAAAAGTCTCCTCATAGTCAATTCCTTCCTCTTGACTATAACCTTGTGCAACTAATCTATCCTTATTTATAACTATGTTTCCAGATTCATCTACTTTATTTCTAAACACCCATTTAGTGCCTATGGTTAAAGTGTCCTTAGGTCTTTCTATAAGTTTCCAAACTTTATTTCTTTCAAATTGATTAAGCTCTTCTTGCATAGAAATTACCCAAAATTCATCATTAATAGCATCATCAATGTTTTTAGGTTCAAGCTGTGATAAGAAGGCTTGATGTTCAACCTGATTTCTAAGAGAAGCTCCAGTCTGTGTCCCTCTATCTAGATTTCCTACAACAGCATCTAAAGGATGATTCTTTAGAATCCTAGTTGATCTAGTAAAGGTAGGACTAGAAATTTCAGGTTCTTCTCTAGGTTCAGGTTCATTAGAAGAAGATTTTAGAATATGTCTAGAACTGGTTGTCGTTACAGCAGGTTCATTGATTTTATCATTAAGGTTCAGAATAGACAAATCTTCTTCAAGATTTTCAAGAGAAGGATTAGGTTCATGTGGATCAGTTTCATCAAACTTGATGTGAACAGATTCTTCCACACACTTGGTTCTTTTATTAAAAACTCTATAGGCTTTGCTAGTTATAGAATATCCTAAAATGATTCCTTCATCACTCTTAGAGGAAAACTTGTCCAGATTATCCTTTGTATTTAGAATAAAGACTTTACAACAAAAGACTCTAAAGTAGATAACTTTAGGTTTTCTATTATTCCATAGTTCATAAGGGGTCTTTTTGAGAACATGTCTGACTAAGAATCTATTGATGATATAACACGCTGTATTTACAGCTTCGACCCAAAAATAAATAGGCAGGTCTTACTTATTAAGCACGGTTCTTGCTATTTCTTGAAGGGTTCTATTACTTCTTTATACTACATCATTCTGTTGAGGTGTCCTAGGGGCAGAAAAGTTGTGACTATATCCATTGTGTGAGAAATAAGATTCAAACTCTTGATTTTCAAACTCACGGCCATGATCACTTCTCAGGGTTTTAATCTTAAGTCCACTAAGGTTTTCTTCAGACTTGAAGTATTTAACAAAATAAGAATAAGCTTCACTTTTGTGAGCTAAAAAATATACCCAAGTATATATAGAAAAGTCATATACTAGAACATAGACATAGTGATTCCCATTTAAGCTAGAAACTCTAAAAGGTCCAAACAAGTCCATGTGAACCAACTCGAGAGGTTGAGAAGTTGACACTTCTTTCTTTGATTTGAAAGAGATTTTGTGTTGCTTTCCCTTTTGACAGGGATTACAAACCTTGTCATTTGGAAACTCAAGTTTGGGTAGGTCTCTAACCAAGTTCTTCCTAGTCAATTTTCTAAGTGAATTTATATTATAGTGTCTTAATATTCTATTCCAAATCCAAGACTCTTTATTAAAAGAATTTAAACAAGTAACATTTTTCTTAGCTAAAGAATTCAGATCAACAGCATAAACATTTTCATTTCTCAAGGAAGAGAACACTAAAACATTTTTAGAGTTAAAAACATCACAAGAATCATTTTCAAACTTAAAATTAAATCCATCATCACATAATTGAGAAATACTTAACAGGTTATACTTAAGTCCATCAACAAATAAAACTTTAGAAATCAAAACTGAGTTAGTGTTACCAATCTGGCCTAGGCCGATGATTTTTCCTTTAGAATTATCACCAAAGGTGACATGGCCTCCATCAAAATTTATTAAGTTTTTAAATCATGAATAATCTCCAGACATGTGTCTTAAACATCCGTTGTCCAAATACCATGTCTTCTTATGGGAACTCTTCAAACAGGTTTCCTACAAAATAGTTTTAAATAGAGAATGATTTTGGTACCCAGATTCTCTTGGGTCCAGAAAGGTTTGCAAGTAAAGTTGTAGGTACCCAAATTTGTCTTATGGGTCTCATATAATCAATAGATTCAACAGATTTTGAAATATAAACTCTATTTTATCTATAACTATGTGAGTAACTAGTTGAAGTATGTGAATTTCCAGAACTAGAACTAGCAGAATTTTGTCTAGATTTAGGAATAAATATAGTTTTAGTAAACTGTCTTTTTCCAGGTTGGTATCCTATTATAGTAGCATACTTTGGTGCAACTTGATTTCCTAGCATTTGAGTTAGAGTATACTTTCCATTTTTGAACTTTTCTAAGTCCTTTCTAAGTTGCTCATTAGACATTTTCAGTTCTGTATTTTCCTTTAATAGTTGAGCATTCTTTTCTTTTTCTATATCAAGGGAAGATTTAACATTGGAAGTAATAGCATAATGTTTATTTAATGACTTATATTTGTCCTTAAGTTCATTGCATGTTTCCTCTAGTATATTACAATATTCAGATAATTCAGCTTTATTCATGTCTTCAGAGTCAGAATCAGATTCTTCATCAACTCCAGAATAATAGGAATTTAAAACAGGAGTATCTAATGTTACCTCAGATGTGTTGGTCATGAAACACATGTTGGCATGATTATTTTCAGAGTCAAAAACTTCAGATTCACTTGTGATCTCTTATGAAGCACTTCAAGTAGCCTTCATAGCTTTCTTGTACTTACTATCCTTGTAGTCATACTTCTTTTTGAACTTCAATTTTGGACAATCATCTTTTATATGTTCTTTCCTTTTGCACTCATAGCAGACTACTTCATCACTTTTATCTGGATTTTTCCAATCCTTTTTCCAGTGAACTTTGTTGTCATATTTACCTTTTTAGTTTGTTTTTCTAAAGAATTTCTTCTTCCTATAGAATTTCTTAAACCTCTTAGCTATCTGTGCCATTTCAGCATCAGAGTCAAAATCTGAACTTTCACTTGTTGAGCTTTTAGTAGGTACATGTATTTTCTCCTTGTCTTTTCTCTTTGAAGCAGTAGAATTGAATGCCATTGACTTCATCTTTGGTTCATCATCTTCCTCCTTATTAACTTTGAGTTCTTTCTAATACATCATAAGCTTACCAATTAGTTATTTGACAGGTAGATCTCTAATGTCACATGATTCTATGATTGAAACAGAAGTGCCCCTCCATCAGTCTGGTAGACATCTCAAGATTCTCATGAATTGTTCCTTTTCTAGAATAGCCTTTCCAAGTGAGCTCATAGTGTTGACAATCTCATTAAACCTGAGGTACATATCAGAAATAGGTTCATCAGTATTCATTTTAAAATTGTCATATTTAATAGTATAAGTATTTAATCTCATTTCTTTAACATTGGTTGTTCCTTCATGAGAAACTCCCAAAGTATCCCATATTTAATATGCTATTTTATAGGCAGATATTCTATTGAATTCCTCATCTCTTAATGCATAATACAAAGCATTCATAGCTTTAGAATTATTATTGTAAGCAGTTTTTATAGGTTCATCCCAATTTGTTCTTTCAGTTTCTGGAATTTTATATTGAGACTCTATAGCAGTCCAGATATCAAAACCCATACTTTCCAAATGAATTTTCATCTTAAGTTTCCACTGAGCATAGTTTGTACCATTGAAGAAAGGTGTCTGGTTAGTAGCAGCACCTTCTAGTCTATTATCCATAACTAGATTCTAGAAAATAAATTTAAAGAGATAAAATTTAGAACTAACAGAAATTTAAGATCTTTAAAGATGAAACTAAAATCACAGTTGAAAAACAGAGTATTTTGAAATAATTTAACAAAAACAAACCTTTGATACCAAATGTTGTTCGGAGTGTATAATCAAGAGGGGGGTGAATTGAGTTCCAATTAAAATTTCTGTTAAAAAGATTTCTCTTAAAGTCCCCCAATTTATAAAACAAGTTAAACTATAGTGAATTTGTAAAACTGTAAAAGTTCAATTAAGTTCTCAAAGAGTGATTAGATATCAGTTAATTTAATCAGAAGATTAAATTAGATTTTGAAACTAACCTACTAATTTACAATAGATACAAACTCTTGCTAGATTAACTATCAAAGTAACTTTAAAACAGATTTGTATTTCAAAGTAATAGGAAGCAGAATATAAATTAGATACTGTATATTTTGAACTTAAACTAAAAATACACAGCAGATATAACCAAGAGGTTCAGTCTCAAGCCGAGACTTAGACCTCTCCGACAATTTATATAAAAATTGATCCACACCCTGGATCGGGGTAAACAATAGTGAACACACTGTCTAGGTACAAAGACCTCTACCACAGTTCTACGTGGGAAACAAACAACATATAATAGGCTGTCTAGGTCTTACTTGACCTCTTCCACTATCCATAGTGGGAAACAAGGGAGTTATAGAGTTCGAATGAGGATTTAAGAAACCTCCAGCTTAGCTCAGGAGACAGTGTGTGTGTAAAACAAACAGGATACACACACTGCTTGAAAGTAAATAATGAATCACTAAGAGTAAGTATATGAAATGTTAGAAAGCTCTTAGTGATTGGTAATGCAGCTCTGGACTCGTTGGATTCAGCAGAAATGCTTCCGAGTCCTTCTCTGGTTTTGTGTGAAAAAACAGAGTGTCGTGGTTCAACTTGTGTTCTGCACGAGTGAGAATGTTCTCTTGATTCCAGTTCCTCCAGTAGTGTCGGATTTCATGTATGGGAGTTATTTGAAAGATCTTTCAATCTCTTCCTCATGCTCAGGATTGTTCTTCTGGTTCAGTACAGTGCACTCGAGTTTCTTGTCGCGTGTGTGTCGAGATGTGTCAAGCGCACGTGTATCTTCTACTACAGCTCAATCTTCTTTATATTACATAAGCTCCGGCAGTAGGAATGATTTCCTTTCCATAGGTTTGAGGTACGGTTTCCTGACATGCAACAATTATCATTAAATAACATTAATTTCATTAAAAACATCTAATATGACCGTTAGTATTATTTAAATAATATTGACAAAAAGGTTAAGAAACGGGGTCACAGTAGTTGTGAAAACGGTTTATCTTTAAACCGGTGTCTCCTTCACGGTATGTGCTTCACGGTGTGTCCATGTCACGGTGTCTAGCTCACGGTGTCTATCTCACGGTGTGTCCTTCATGGTGTCTGGGTCACGGTGTGTCCTTCACAGTGTCTGGGTCACGGTGTGTCCTTCATGGTGTCTGGGTCACGATGTGTCCTTCATGGTGTCTGGGTCACGGTGTGTCCTTCACGGTGTCTAGGTCATGGTGTCAGGCTTACTGTGTCTGTATTACACTTTACAGTGTCTTGATACTTAGACAATTAACTGTATTCAAACTTAAATAGTAATATGCAGAATATGAATTAAGCTTAACCATTATAAAGTAAGAGAACTTGAAACATAAATACAAGGGTTTGATAAGATAAGTGAGAGTTGTGATCATGCAAAATATTTGTAAACAATAATGAGAGTAATTAGCAGTAATAAGATTTGCTATCATTAAAACATGATGTGTAATTATTATTGATATTTGAGATCATTAATAAGATGTGCAATTATGATTGAGATTTGTGATCATTAAAACCTAATTAATACATGAGGAGTCCAACAATTATATTGTAGAGTTTTACCCTTGCATTATAGGCATGAAGAGAAGTATGTTGTCTATTATTTTATTTTCAAACACCGTAATTTGGTTATCTTTTTTCCGTTTTGATTTCCTTCAATTCAAAAGAAATTATTTCAATAGAAATTATAGAGGGATTCATGTGTCCATATCTTGATTTTTATGGTTTTACCTTTATATAGTAGTAATATATACATATTTAGAAAATATGAATAGTTATTAACTGTAATGAACATATTAGATCATTTTTTAGGAAAACAGATTATGAAAATGTACCTCATGTATGTATTCAAAAATGATACTCCCAACCATTAAAACTTGATAATATTATTTACAATCTTGAGACTAATCATGTCTGTATTGGCCTCTACAAATATTTCCTCTTCATATTCAATATAATACATATTTTCATCTTTTAATGTTGTATCCACATAAACTTGTAATGTTAATATATACAACAGTGGAATTTGTGGGGTGAATGTACTCTTAGAAGGTCCTTTTGATTTCTTGGTTAATCCACTAGATTGTCTTGATTTGACCTTCTGTTTCCCATTTATTTTGTCTACCTATAATATCATACCTTATGTCAGACCTTTTATCATCAAATGTTAAAGTTTTTTCATTTTTTTTAAGGACACACCTCATGTATCTTTACAATATTAAATGACCATACTATGAAAGTTACAATATCATTATCAACTGTGGTAACATCCAGACCATCAAGAAAAATAGAAAACTTAGTGATAGACTAAAGATCTACTTTAATCCCCAACTCTCATGTGATATTTTGGGAGTTTTTTATCATGTAGCATGTCTCCAAAGATATTGTACACTATACCCCTCATAACAAGGTGATGTGCGGGTGTTGATAAATATAAATCACATAAAATTTCACTCTATAAAGTTTTAGTAATATAAAGTTATCATAAGTTTTTTGATTCACATTTAGGAGAAAGATTTATTAAAAAAATGATTACTTCAGGTAAGGTAGATGGTTGAAGGGAATGGCTAGCCTCAAATATAGTTGGTCCATGTGGCTCTCTATGTACTGATCATTGTTCAAATATTGTTTTTCTTTAATAATATTGCATATATCGGTCCTACAAACCAGAACTAACAATAATATCTTTTAAATCATATATATATACCATCATTCCTTTCATCATCTCATATGTATCTCCTTGTAGCTTTTTCTTCTTGAAATATGTATGAGGTGATACTCCAAAACCTACACCTCTAATAAAGACCATATTGTTCTGAATTATTTAAAGCTACTGAAATTAGTTGTTCTCTAGGTACAATCAATGATAATTCTTATGTCTAAGCCATATAAAAATCACATGAACACAAATAGATATTTTATATAATACTATTATAAAGTATAAAAAATTACTATTTAGTCATACGTACATTTGATTCCCATATTGATTGTAAATTTTTATCTACTAGTTTTCCCTCTTTATTTAAATGGGACTACTTACATAACACATGACGTGGGATGGAAGTGGATTTGTATTGTGATTCATAAATCTATATATGAACAAAGGAACATATGTTGTTTTATATCACATAAAACTTTTAATATAGATTAATAAATACCATTTTCCTTTCAAGTGAAGCATACCCTATCCTTGATTTATGGTAGGGGTATATTAGTTTTGATGCACATTACTTATTTCTATTAATCCTTTTTTGTTTCATAAATTAACAATTTTTAATCAAAGTGGATAAAATATAAAATGCAAAATAAAATATTATCGACTATAATTCACTTGAAATGATTCCTCACCATGATGACTAATGAAATATTTCCCTGTTTCCTGGTTTATAATATGTGAATACATAGCTGGTGGGTGGGGGTTTACTTTCCCCTCAACATACCTGAGATGGTGATTTGTAAGAAGTGTCTATAATCCTCTATAAGCTTTTCTAGATACCATTAAGACAAACTTCTTATGAAAATAATCTAAAATAAATAAACTCTACAAGGGATAATGAAAATTATATCAATGTTTCATTATATATTTTTTCTATAAAATAGAGAAAGTATATCATAACATTTCCCTAATATCTTCTCAAATGGTTTCATTCAATGCAAGCATGACATTGTGCCATGTGTCTATATCAATTGGCACATGCATTCTGGTCATGACCCCAATGTAACTAATGAACATTGACTAGTTGGGGTCAATAGGTTATCCGCATTGATTCTAGAAAACCATAAATTTTATACCTTTACTTCTTGTTTTGATAATTTTAGATAACATAGTGATTATGAACCATTCTTTTTTTTTCATCAACTTGTTGTTGATCCCCTAATAATTCCACAATTTTAGCATCAATAGTGTGTTCTTCCTCGCGATTGGTAACAACAACATATAAAAAAGTCATTATTTGCATGATTAGTTAAAAATTTAATTTAGATTACATATATGTAGTATAGAACACATAATATTATGAATAAAATCATATTATATTAAATTAATTTAAAATTTTCATTGAAATATCTATTTTTTATTTAAAGGTTGAAGGGATTTGGATCCTTTATTGAGTATCCAAATCCCATCCTTGTGGTCCCTTATAATTTAAAAGACACTTTCTATCTTGGGACCTGATAATATTAATTTTTATATATATATTTTGGAATCATTTTTTGGGATTTGAACATGTTTTATACAATATACTATGGTTTTTGTGGAAAATTTGAGTTTACATTGAAAAGGGGATGTTGTTGAAAAAGTCTACAATTTTAGACATTTTACACCATAAAAACCAGTTTACAGCTTAAATCCCTCAAATATAGGTTAACCATAGACCAAGCTGTAAAACCCATTTAATCCATAAAACTTTCTAACTGTAGAAGAACATACAACGTAAGAAGGAGACTTATGTTGTAAAACTATAGGATCTTGAAGACCCCGTAAATTTCATTCAAGCTATAAATCATGGAGATATAAAAGCACTAAAGACCTATAAGTGGTCATTTACGGTGTAAAACCTTGACTTATGATGTAAAATTACTTATCAGTGAGTGGCTAAAGAAGACTTATGGTGTAAAACCTGTTTACATCGTAACATGATTTAGCCTATACATTTTCTAGGTGCTTCGAAATTTCAATGAGCTCTGTTATTTTCTCAGTTTTGATGCTACTTTTATCCTAGTCTCTCATTTTCACTCTTTTTTCTTCATCTTTCATTCAGGTGTTTCTACTTTGGTTATGTTTGAAGAAGATTAAATTACCTTGGTTGTTTCCACATTTCTTTTTTTTCATTCTACTTATGGTCATGGTTTTTTTTTGTTTTTATTTAAATAAAATACCATTTTGATTTGTGTTATTCAATTATTGCAATTCCATGATGTCTGCTGAAATTATGTTACCTATATACATTATTAATTCTACTATTTCCATACATGACTAAACCACATAGGGATAGGGATCAAGAGTAGGGGAATTAGTGCTTTAATGAATCCTTGAATCAAAACTTTGGTAATTTATAGGATAAGGAATTAGGTTGATTATAAAATCCTATTTAATTCCCTTACATGAGACATACTAGGTGATTGCAAGGGAAGGACCCTAACCTAATTGGAATGAACCAAACTAGGACCAATAGTTTTATTTGTTTTCTACCTTTTTAGTTTCACCTAATGCATCTTGATTGGAAACCACATCTATACCAAAGAGTGATTTCCAATTTGGGTAGATCCAATTTTCTGGACCAAATCTAAATGGGTGGTTCTTGAAAAGCTATATAGTCTTAAGATAATAGACCTACCACTGTTAGATTTAGGGATATATCATGTGTAGGATCCCCAAAATTGACCCTGAACTCTTATTCTATTAACTGAAATATAATCCAATCTACTATGTTTAAAACACAACCTCTTAGAATCGTGTGAAGAATCCAATTCTAGGTAATTTCTAGTCCATAAGCCATTGCCACCTTTTCCCCATGGGTTTGACCCCAAAATCCCAATTTTACGTGTACCTTCACTATAGTTCTAGTTGGGTTAATATAAAATTCTAATACAATAATTCCTGTAAAAAATAAAAAATATTGTGCGCGCTAATCAAATTTTGGTTTTGTTATTGAGGAATTTCTTTTTTTCTTCAACATGGTGATATTAAACACAAACCTAGGATTTCCTCACAACCTATTTCCATTTCCCATTTCATTTTACAATCTTCACGTACATATTAGTTGGTTAATTTATTCCGTTATACTAGTTCATGAGTCAACCCCCTCTAACTAACTCAAGGAACCATTAAAATTACTAACCTCTTAAATTAGAACATAAAATTGAGAGGTACCTACTTGCACGTCATCGATCAAAAATGGATGATTGAAATAATCCCACTAATCCCAATCAATATAATGTCCAATATGTGTCACTTAAATATAAGGGAGTGAAACCTATGCTACCATAGCTCACACTTATACACTATGTATTGTCATCCATTGGTGGTTTTATGCCCAAAATTGTTAGGCCTCTTATTTAGGCACACACATTTGAGATCAAACCAAGCCTTATTCACATGATCTAGAACATAGGTCAATTTAGTGGACTTCAGAGCAAGGACCCACACAGACTATTTAAAATTTCCTTGAAGTCTATGGCATCTTTTGAAAACAAGGCGTCTCTTCTAATTCCATTCATCTTAGGGTATTTCTCTTTTCCTTGAATGATGGAGCCAAGGATTAACTAAAGAGTTATGCTCCAAAATATAACAAAATTTGGATGACCTAGACAAGAAATTTTTAGACAAATATTTCCCACCTATCCACACCTAGAAGCTGTGAAATGAAATCCAAAACTCTGATCAATAAAATCTTGAATCTGCCTGGGAGGGTTAGGTCCATTTAAAAGAATTGAATCAGAATTTACCACATCACAGACTCGATGTGTGGCTATAGATTCAAACTTTTAAACATGATTTAAAACTAACCACTTGCACTATAGTGGATTCCTTCATTCATGTAGGACTCACGATTAATATTCATAAAGTAGGGAGATCCATTTTAGATGAGATTTTATAGAATGATAGACTATGTAAAAGGAAAATAGGACCCCCTAAGACATGGATTACATCAAGTTTATGGAACTACCCACTTTTCATCCTAGGTTGAATCCCTAAAAAAAAAAGATAAAAAAATTTACTTCCTTAACTCTAAACACCACCACCTTCTCCTATTATTAAGGTATAATCCTATGAGATATGTGGAGCCCCACACTAATATCAAATGATAGGTAGGAATAAAGGAACATTAAAATCAAGATTATAGCTAAGAGAATTACAATCAACAACTGTAGTAATTTAAAAAACCCTCTTACCAACAGAGACATGTGTAAAAGCACCAATAACCCAATCAAGGGTACTATCAATAGAGGAGTAGTCAAGATCCACTATATAATTAGTTAAAACATGTGCACCCACCTCATAAACAAGCTCCTCGACCACAATAATCCTTCCCACCTATGGATCATCAATTTCTACCTCCTCAACAAAAAAAATTTCATCAATATCCTCCTAGGAAACCACAAGCATCCCCACCTCAAAAGTAAAAACTTGAAAATATAATCACTATATTTGTTTAGAAAGTGGACCAGTGAATGAGTACAAATGAAACAAATATGTAAAATCAAAGATCTTCTCTCCACAACCTTGAAAACTAATTAGGTAAAAATTATAAGACTCATTTATATTAACTACCGAGAAAATTTCCTAGTAATACCAAGATCCATTCAAGAGAGGAGGCCAAGGATATTGTTCTTTGAAGATGGAAAGTATTGAATTTTCATTATCCCTCAAACAATGATGAGAAGAAGATAGAGGAGTCAAAACCAACTGAGGTAGTAGTTTATAAATATAAATAAAAACATGAAAAAAACATGAATCATAAGTGAATGTAGGAAAAAAATATTAGGCACAAGATAAACCCATTAAATAAGACATTTATGTGTCACTGAGACAATACATAACCCCTATTAAATTCCTAGAAAAGATATGATAATGTAAGATAGATGGTCAATGAAAAAAATTATAGATATATTAAAATAAATCCACATTAATATCCCATTTTCTGATATAATTTCCTAGATCCTGGATTATTCCAAATAATTAAAGGATATTCTCTCCAATAAGAGAAATATGCAAGACTTGGGTGATATTTCCTCAAATGAATAATTCCCTACAGTTGTGCAGTGGAAGATCCCACCAAATATGGGAGATCATGGTATCTTCTTGATCCCATTCACCATAAGGATGTGTAATTTTGGAAAATAATTATGTGATCTCGAATCAAGTATAAATCTAATGCCAATGGGTGTCTTATGAAAATTGGGCCTCAAGGATCTAAAACAAACATGTGTATCACTTCATCTCACTAATTGATATGTCAAATATCCCTAAGGACTTCTTGAGGATGTCTTAATAAAGGTTGGAAAATTCATATTCCCTACTGATTTTCTTATCCTAGATATGGTGGAAAAAGAGATGTCCCTATAATCCTAGGGTGACCGTTTCTCAACACTGGTAAAGTTTTAATTGATGTAAACCAAGGTAGAATGATATTTATAGTTTGTAAAGAATAGGTAGTGTTCAATATAGTATAAGATTCCAAGAAAAGTGGATAATCATTTGATTGTCAACCCATTTTACTGATTGATGAAAAAGATGATTTTAGGGCTATTGAATACAAGAGGGGGACTCTTTCTCCTAATAAATAAGATGACAGTGAATATGAGTAGGTAAACTACATAGAAACTTTAATGAGAGACTCCTTCCCATAGTTCATACCCTCGGTTATTAAGCCAATAACATTATAATTAAAGCCTTTAACAAGAACACTGAAATACTCATTATTAGAGACCAAATATGCATTATCAATAATAATAATCATGGAACTTAATGAATAGAATAAAGAGAAACAGGTAAATGTCCTCAAAAGGAATGAAAATTCAATAGCTTGGGATACAGACGATATC
Organism: Viscum album; assembly: GCA_963277665.1. Taxonomy (NCBI): domain Eukaryota; kingdom Viridiplantae; phylum Streptophyta; class Magnoliopsida; order Santalales; family Viscaceae; genus Viscum; species Viscum album. The sequence goes on from OY728155.1 coordinate 1,080,874,194, forward strand.
AAGGGGATCAACCACACAATATTCACCCACAAGATTTTATCAAATAAAGGTTCTAAGCCAAAACACCAATGCCTAAGGATACCACACCACCAATGAAATAAATCATTAAGAAGAAAGTTTCAATGATTCTTGATTCTAGTATTATTTTTTCCATTTATGACAGTGAATGGGTGAGACCACTACAATTAGTATCCAAGAAGGGAGGCTTAAATGTAATAAAAAACAAAAAAAAATGAATTAATCACCAATTGAACCATTACTAAATGGAGAGTGTGTTTAGACTATATAAATATCATTATAAAAACCTAGAAATACCACTTCCCTCTCTCATTCATGGATCAAATTCTTGATATATTCACTGGGCATGAATTCTATTGTTTCTTGGATGGATATTCTGGATACAATCAAATCACTATTAACCCAGTTGATTATTCAAAGACAATGTTCACCTTTATTTTTGTAACATTATCCTTTTGAAGTATATAATTTTGAATGTGTAATGCACTATAAAAATTCTATAAGTGCATGAAACATATCTTTAATGATATGGTGGAGGAGTTCTTAGAAATATTTATGGATGATTTTCCATGTATGGATGATCCTTAAAGGTTTTTATGAGAAATTTGGAACTGGTGTTGAAAAAATTTGAAGATAAATGTCTAGTAATGAATTGGGATAAATGGAATTTTATTATAAAAAGAGGCATAGTCCTTAGGAAAAAAATTCAAATCATGACATAGAAGTTGGCCCAGGGAAAATCAAAGTAATCAAATACTTACTTGAACCCACAACTGTGAAAGGAATAAGTAGTTTTTTGGACATACAGGGTTTCATCATCACTTCATTAATAAATTTTCATAAAAAACCCAAAAACTAACACACTTACTGAATAAGGAAGTCCCTTTTGAATTCGGTGAATAATATCAGCGGGCCTTTGATGTTATGAAAAATAAACTTGTGGCCACTCTTGTCATTATATCACCCGATTGGGAAAAATAATTTATACTGATCTGTGATGTTAGTGACTTCTCCATGGGAGTTTTTATAGTACACTGGGTAGGATATATATTTCATCCCATTTATTATGCCATCCATTCTCTCAATAATTCTCAAAATAATTATAAAACCAAAAATAAAGTGCTTCTAGAAGTGGTTTTCACATCTGATAAATTTACATCACACCTCACTCTCTCTAGAGTTGTGGTTGGCACTGATCATGTAGCATTGAAATATATTATTAATAAAAATGATTGTAAACAATGGTTTATATGGTGGATACTACTTCTGAAAGAGTTTTACATAGTTATCAAATACATGAAAGGGGTTCATATTGTTATTTTCAACCACCTATCTAGGCTTCAACATCCCAATATTGAGGATGATGAAGAACTAATAATTGAAGATGATTTTCCTGATGAGAAAATCTTCAATGTGGATGTGAAATCCCAAACATTATTTGTATATATAATAAACTATATATACAGTCGAATACTTTATCCACATTTTTTTCAAAAAAGGTATAAATTTTTATCAGATGCGTCACATTATTACTGGGATGAACCAATACTATTCAAACATTGTGATAATAGTTTAATGTGATGCTGCATTATAGAGGATGAAATTCAAAATGTTTTAGAATTATTTTATACATCACAAACTTGTGGAAATCACGGGTCTTAGTGTACCATGTCTAAAATTCTTCAGTGTGGATTATTTTGGCCCACACTCCATTGAGATGCAAGAGAATTCATAAAAAGATATGATAGGTTCTAGAAAACATGCACAATTATAAAACATAATGAGATTACTCAAGATCCCATCCTATATGTAGAAATATTTTACATTTGTAGGATTTATTTTATGGGACTATTTCCCAATTCTCATGGAAAGTTATATATCTTGGTTGATGTGGACTACGTTTCCCAATTCTCATGAAATTCAAAGTGTTTTAGAATTATTTTATACATCAACAACTTGTGGAAATCATGGGTCTTAGTGTACCATGTCTAAAATTCTTCAGAGTGGATTATTTTGGCCCACACTCCATCGAGATTCAAGAGACTTCATAAAAAGACATGATAGGTTCTAGAAAACATGCACAATTAGATAACATAATGATATTACTCAAGATCCCATCCCAGAAGTAGAAATATTTGACAATTGGGGGATTTATTTCATGGGACTGTTTTCCAATTCTCATGGAAAGTTATATATCTTGGTTGATGTGGAATACATTTCAAAGTGGGTAGAAGAAAAATCTACCACCCTTGACACAACCAAATTAGTCATGAAATTTATAAAGAAAAACATGTTTTTTCAATTTTTATTTCCCAAATTACTCATTAGTTATCAGGGTAAAAACATTAATAATAATTTTTCAAAAGGAAGGATTTAAAAGTATGGTATTTGATACAACACTGACACTCCCTACCACCTTCAATCTAGAGGGAAGGTGGAAATTTCTTATTAGAAGATTAAGAAAATTCCAAAAAATATATTCAATAAAATTAGGAAGGACTGGAGTATCAAACTTGACAACACACTTTGGGAATATCGAATGGATTATAAAACACCCATCAACAAAACTCCTTTATGACTTGTCTATGGAAAACCCTATCATTTTCTAGTAGAATTAGAACATATCTCATACTGGGAAATCAAATAGTTAAACTTGGATGCTCAAAAATATAAGAAACATAGATTTATACAGTTCTATGAGATTGATGAAATTATAAGATACACTTATTGTAATTATAAACTTTACAAGGAGAAAACAAAGTAGTGACATGACCTACACATCGTATAAAAGATATTCACATTGGTGGGAAAATTTCTTTTGTTCAATTCCTACTTGAAATTTTCCCTCATAAAACTGAAATCCTGATGGTTGGGTCAATTTGACATTGTTAAAGTCAATAGACAATGATTAAAAATTTACCAAGAGCCATTTCAAGAATATTGTTTCTTGTATTTTAAATTCACTTGAATCAAGGGTATGTATATCTCTAGAATTAAAATGAAATGAGATTGGGAGGAAACACAAGTTTGTTTTATTTAGGTAGTTTATGATAATAGAGGTTCAGTTAGTTCATTTCTAGTAGACTAAAACTGATTTTTCTTTAAAAAAAGAATTTACGTCATAAAAATTCCTATTTATGCCATAACATATTCCTTTTATAAAAAATATTCATGCACTATTTATGTTGTAAAAATATAATTTACGGTTTAAATTTCATGGATAAGTTTTTAATCCCATAAGTCTAGGGTTTACAACCACCACCCCCACCTCCTCTATCCTCCTCCCCAGCTCCCCCTATCCTCATCCGAAGCCTCCCATGGATGATACTCCTACATCCCTCTACTCCCCCAATATTAGGCTGTAAATCCTCTCCTTACCTCAACAAACCCTCACCCTATCACCACTATGGTTTGAACCAAATATAGTAGCCTATATTCCTCCAAACACACAACCCAAGACAAGAAACCACCCAAGTAAAATCAATGGGCTCTAAATCAACTACCTCTTTATCCACCACCACCGCCACTGGAGGATCCCACTCCATATTCATCCCCATCAGTTTCAGGTTCACATTATGAATCTTATCATTCATAAGACACTACCCTAACTTCTTATATCCATCCCTATCTATGGTTTGAGGACCCATAGCTTTAGGTAAGATTGTATCATCTGCATTCCAAGCCAAAGATGACCAATAAAATATTAGACTTGGCCATCTTTACCCATATCCTCATGGATGAGGAAGTTATGATGTAACTTAAATGGATGAATCTCTTATAAATTATCGAGGACATAAAACAGATGTATTGGGATCTCTTACTAGAGTTCTTGACCATGTTCGAGTTGGATATCATCCACATTACCTCTAGGATGGGAGGCTGTGATTGGGAGCTTAAACTAGGAAATTTTGGGGTATGCCTAGGAATTTATTCCTCATATTTCACTACCTCTGCAACTTATTCCACCATATGACTTGATAAAAAAAATAATAATACACCAAAGAGTAGGGAGATGATTTCCCATGACCCTACAAGCATTCATGATCCAACCACAGTGAAGATCACCCAACTGAAGGGTGCTCCTCTCAGGACCATTCACCATGCTTTATTCCATACTCGGATGGTACAAGGAGAACTACATGGGGCTATCATGAAGAAATATGTGGCCATTATCTCCATGAACATGGGTGCCACTATGGTGAACATGGACTGATAGTTTGATATGTATTATGAGAGTTAGTCCAGGAGGTGATGTGACACCCTGATGGGAAGTTATTTCACCACTCATCTATCCAGGTACCTGGGCATCTTTGATAACTCCCTGAAACTCTCATATTTATATCTAATATAGTCCATCAACCTCATATTTTTCTATAATATGGGGTTACTTCAGAAGGTGGGTGACCACTACATTTGGGTACCTGAGTACATTGAGTCCACCAATGAGGCCCCTTGCTCCCAATGAATCGACCACCCCTTCCATTCCTAATAATCATCCCATAGCTACCAGAACCAAGGTATCAGTTTCTTCTCAGAATACCCATATTACTTCATATATATGGGAGGTGTTCCATATCCATGATATAATTCTCCAGTGAATTATTGAAAACCAAAGGTGGATATTCCATCATTTTGGAATCCCATTCACGGAGCCTTCCTAGTTCCCTACCTCTACTCCACCCACATCAACTACATCCACCCACCCTCACCCTACTACTATTGGTCCAACATCTGACTCTATTCCTACCCCATCCACCATAGCCCATTTGGCCATCCCAGTCGAGCTTCCTCCTAAGATCACCAACCCTACTTTACATCTAGATTTCTTGGAGGAGAATGCTCGACAGGGAAAGGGACCTAGTCTTCTAGCTATATATGAGGCTCCATTCATAAATCCCAATTCCATACATGAAACCTTAGTAGGGATCGATACCTCACCAACAACAGTGATGGATGAGACCACTGAAAACACTATGACACTAGTTACGACAATTGAGTCACTTGACCCCGCCACTATTGATCATATTGATATGGAAGGGATGATTTAACCACCCATCATTTGGGAGGGGACTACCAATGCTGCTCTTGGAGATTCTTCCTACTCTGCTTAGTTATTACCCAGTGTACCCCTCCCCTATTTTTATATTTATGGGAGTATTTATATATTCCATATATTCCCTATCTCAGGATGTATCATTTACATTATATAATTAAAGGGAATTTTTTTTATCTGAAAATGCATTTCTTATATTTTTCCTTTTTACTTGTGCATCCAGTTTCCATGTCTAGATCATATGCTTCTTCTGTCACTTATGGTAGACTTTCTAGGCTACCAATTGGCCTTCCCCATGAGTTATTTCCTCATATATCCATGATACAAAGACCACCCCAGTAGATCTATCCATGTCCTACCAAGATACTCTAACTACTACATGAGAGGTATGGTCTGAACATGTTTGAGGTTATGAATCCTCCCAATAAACCCTTAGATCTAGAGGGAACTTACAGAAATTACCTAAAGAGTTTGAGGAAGTCTGAGCCAATGGAATTCTCAGACTGATCACTAACCATCCATCTAGATAACGACGTCATTGTTATATCTTTATGGTAAGAAAGACATATTGTAGTCCTTTGAGTTTTATTTGAGTTTGTTAGGTATTTTTCTTTTCTTTTTCCATGTCTCTCTACTTAATAGTGCATTTGGTACTTAGTTTTTATTTAGCTACATGCACTTTTATATGAGATGATATCCATTTTTGACCACTGTGTGAACTAGATCATTTTCTAATTTCCTATTAGATATATCCTGTGAACTAATATTTTCTATAGTGAATGTGTGTTTTCATTATAACATTTTTATAAGTAACATAGTTTCACAACAACATCAATTATTTTACCCCATGACATGACATTTCTTATAGGGATCTCCTAATTCACTACAATAATTTCATTCTTTCCATTTCATATTTGTACGATTTAATTTTTACATATCTCACACCAATTTCCAAAATATGGTGGACACTGTTCCATTTTTAAGTGAGGGGGGATCATTCCTGAGCTATATTGCATATACACCTGTATTGTTGCCCATTTTAATTAGTCTAGGAAACATTTTCCATTTGAAGCATGATTTAACTTGAAATATAATTACAACCATATAAATAATAGAGAGATATTATATGTAAAATGATAAAATATATTATTTATTACTTCTTAGAATTTTAGCATGATTACTGAGTTGAGTAATTTACTTCTGATTTAAATTTCTACAATTGTTTTTGGTTGTATTATTACTAGTTAATATTCCCTAAGAGATTTACACTTTTATATGTATTCCCATTCTTGAGAGTATTTTGGACTTACTTTTTCCCATTATTTTCTAAGCATATTTCTCGAGAGATACTTAGGGAATGTAAACCCATCAGAACTTTCATTATAATGTTATTGAATATTTGACTAAAAAATACACTGTTGAAATGATTGAGTCATTTTGATTTATTGATCCATTTTTCCTAAGACCCACCTATACATTATTCATTCTTAATCCTGTAGAAGCTATGAATGACCTTGTTAGGATTGAGACAATTTTTGATCTTATTTTATACCTCCCTACCCTAATCTTTAGTATGATTGCATTTTTTTTTTATTTTAATAAGTGTGGGGGAATGGTCATTGCTATTTGACATGATATTATTATTATTGAAGTGATGTGCAGTGAAAGTTTTACCTGATCTGTGGTATGTGGTCCATGGTTACTTCTGATGTACCTTCATGATTATTCTATTTCTAAAAAAGAAAAAAAATAAAAATTTGGGTTGTCTATTAAAAAGGTTAAAAATCACCATTACCAGACCGATGAATCTCAAAAAAGATTATATGTGGTTAGGTGGTGGATGTGATATCTATCCTAAACATAATTTCCAAAAATAAAATAAAATAAAAATAAATAAGCATGATACTTTTATTACACTTTCATGATACATCCATGGACCTATCTTGAGATTTTGGGAGTGCGTATATGTTATTTTCCAGAGTAGGTTCTTTATTTCACTATTCTTGACTTTTATACATTATACTTTAAGGCTTTAAATTCTTTTTGAGATTGATTTTTTATTGTCTACCAACCCACCCTCAGCCTCAGAGTCATTTGAACCTTATTAAAAATCTCTCATGATTAATTGTGTTATTTGTATTTAAAGAGTGGAGATGTTAGAACTGGTAAAAAATTATGGTTAAGAACATGTATTTAGAGAGGTGAAGTTGCAGTGAGCAGTATTTCCACAGAAGACAATGTGGTGGACCCCTTGACTAAATCCTTGACTCAGTAGAAACATTATCATCATGTGATGTCTAGCGAACTAAAAGTCGTAGACAGTTGTCTCTAGTCCAAGTGGGAGTTTGTAAGGGTTGGTGTCCATAGAACCAACTGTTTTGTACTTTGATTACATGAATGTTCACTTATTATATATTTTTCATTGTTCTGCATGACTATAATATAATAATGTCCAGGAATATTTGTTGCATTAATAAGGTCATGGAAGATCCCCGCTATGATGAGAACCTTGAAATTCTATAACAATATTCTTAAATAAAGTTCTACGGTTGGATGACATACTATGATAGTACACATAGTATACAGACCGTCATGTGCGAGTACTCTTAAGAAGACGAGACTCTCTCTCATGGAGTTTGCACTTGGTAATCTCCAAGATGGGAGATTATGAGAACAGACCTACTAGTAGTAATTCCGCATGTTTTGGTGTCATCAGACATTACTATCTACGAGCATGTGTAATGGTCCTTAGACTGGAAGATTATCATTCACTCATGTCATGACTCACACACTTAGATTTACTGACGAAAACCGTCATGTAGACAGTTGGCAAGAAGTAGGGAACATTGGGTGTGTCATGAATGACATGTTGTTAATGGATAAGTCGAAGAAGGATTTGTCCCTTCCATTTTATGGAAGTATATATCTCAGGCCCTTTGATTGAAATAGAACTGTCGAATAAATTCCATGGCCATTGTGACACGATGAGTTTTTTTTTGTAAGTCAAAGAATGACAGATCAAGCATATAGGTTTATGAAACTGCCATGAGACCTTCTTGATGAGATATTGATACAAATGGATTAAATTACACAGTAAGCGTTCGTATGAGGTGATACATCAATGCGACATCAAATTCTTTCTCTTGGGTGCCTAGACCCGTTACTAGACAGTAATCTTGGACTTTAGGCAAGCCTGCCTAATGCCAACGAGAAAGAGGCCTAGAGGGTCACACACTAAGTGCATTCAAGTATCTCAAGTACAATAAAGATTAGTCCCATATGTGTTTTAATAATTATTCAAGGAATCCTAAATCATTTTAATGTTGGAGGAAGAATAAAATAAAACAAGTACACGCCATGTATCAATGATTACACGCCGTGTAGTTTTATTTTTAAAACAAGTATACGCTATGTATTATTAAATATACATGCTGTGTATTTTTCATTTTGGAAAGGAAATGAATAAATGAAAACAATATATACACGCCATGTACATTGAATGTACATTCCATGTAGTTTTAAATGAAAAAAATGTACACGCCGTGTATTTATTAATACACGCCATGTAGTTTTTCCAATCGGGATTTTGAGGAAATATCGTTTTATTAAATGATATTTATTATAATCAGTGTGGGCTCATGTCAAGGAATTAATGACTCGACATGGGGTTTTCAAAATGGAGTTAATGAAATAAATAAAATGCATAACATGTTTATTTATTTTCATAACTCTATAACCTCAAACCCGATTATAAATATCCTCACAACCCCAACTCTTTTCCTAAGACAAGAGAATCGTTGTGCACAACAATTCTGAAGAATTCATTCAGGGCCGAAAGAACCTCTTCCTCCAAGAATACTCTCAAGACCGAGAGAGATCCTCTTCCATCGGATCAAGACGATCTAAGGCAAACAATGAAAACAAAGGTTTCTCTACTCTAGAACCCGGAGACTCCTTTGGCAACGTCTAGAGATACGAGGTGCATGTGTGGATCACCACTAGAGGAAGTCTACACTTGGATTCTGCGATGCAACGACGAATCACATTGGAATGTGATCAAGAATATCAATGAAGAAAGAACACCAAAAGGTAATTATTTTCAATTGATTAAATTAATTATAATCAACATGTAATGATCCTAATTTGTGGTTCCAGGACTTTCCTTTTCTTTTTCTATTTCTGTGATTCAATCCGTGGAGACTGGCATTTATCGTTGTATTGATCCCGGATTGATCATTGTTAATTATAAAAAGCCAAGTGGGCACATCCACCCACGTGCTTCCTCTGTGCCCGGAACCTTCAGTTTCCATGTGACAACTCCCCTCCCCCCAATATTCTCTTTGCCAGACCTCCGCCGCTAGCCCTACTCCTTATCCTCCCTCTTAAACCCCTTCCGCGGATCCTCCTCCCAGCAAACCCTACTTCTCCTCCTCTCTGATAGACCCTACTCCCCGTGAACCCTTCTCCTCCATTTCTCAATGGTGGCGGCTCCTCCTGTGCACCTCCCCCTCTGGCGGTCATGCCTTCCCCTCCTGACGTAGCACAGAAGGCTCCCTGACCGCTCGATGATTCTTCTCTCCCTCCATCGTCGGTGTGATATACTCTAGGTAAGTCTTCCTCTTCTCCTTTTAGGTTTATTTTTGGTGGAAATGTTTTGTGAGAGTAGTTTACATTAGGGTGATGTTTGGAATATTCCCCATGATCACCACCCTTGGAATATATGCTAACTAATATAGAGTTCTAACAATCTATGTCATGAAATAACACACATAGTGTATTCTTATACTTTTTTATCAGATTATTTGAACTAAAGTATGACTTTTTTCTGATTCCACATGGTTCCTTATGATGTTTGGAACTAGAATTTATTTTTCACCAAGTTTCATATGTATGAGGGTTTGATATTCTCGTGTAAACTCAAGATAGAACTTGTTATACCTGAATATTCTATTAATGTTGAGTGTTTTTTCCTCATCCTTCTGGTGGAGTGGTTTTATCTATACTATGGAAAGTGGTCTTTTTTTAAACCCCTTCATGAAAAATAAGAATTTTGATAGTATCCTCCTCATTATTAATTGGTTACAATTTGTGGGTGTCATGATGTGCTAGTGATTGTATTTATGGGGAAGGTTCTATTTATGATAGTGATTAGGACCCCTCAAATATAGAAAGTGTATCCAACCCTGTGGATGTTAATTTATATTTCCCTTAGTTGGTGAGCATGGTTTTATGCGATGTGTTCAAGAAGAATACTTTTCTTCCCTATGAATGTCAAGGAATTATGGAATGCTTCATAAGGGAGACTTATGGTTAACTATTGGTAAGGATATGGTGTATGAATCAACCCATATAACAGAGATGACGAGTGTCTTTGTGAAGTTATAGTGTTCTAAATTGTATCTCTCCTTGAGAAGGTTCATAGTGAAGCCTATAATCCATTTAGGTTCATTTATTATTAAACCAAGATTCATGGAGTGGCCTCCAGTCTTCATGTACTAGGGCCATAGAAGATGAGGAGATCAAAGTAGCGCATCCATGGAAAGGTGAATGGTATTCTTTGGAAAAGGACTTTGGGTTTAGATAGTGGTATGAACATGTGAGCAGTTGTATTTGGGTGGTTAATTCTTTTTAGGATTGTGGGATGTTTCTTGACTTCGATCAATGGTAAATTCCACAGATATTTCTTTTATGTAAAGGATAATTTAAGGGTGGTGTCAAATTAGTGAACCTCTCTAACCAGTTTTTCCTAGGTTCTAGTCTAGAAGGTTTTTTCTTGAAAATGGGGAGACACCATGAACTTCATTGGGTAGATAGTGATTCTTCCCCAATACCTATTATGGGTATCAAGATTGTTATTTTGAATGGATAATGCTCTAGTAAAGAACTACCCTTGGTGTGTTAGGCTAAGTGATTTTGTTTAAGTACACCTACACTATAGAGAACCCAATTACGTGATGGGGGATGAATTTATTCTCAGGAGATTGTAAATGTATTTCACTTGGTTGGATTGTATTTCAGATCTTTTTGTTAAATCCATTAATTTATGTTGATCAATTCATAGACCGAACTCTAGTGGTTTGGGGGAATTCAACATGTAATACTAAGCTTTGTATGGACATATTAGTGTTCTATGATTATGCCCATGGTTTGAGTTGATATAATAATCTTTTAAGGTAGTGATCTTCTTTGATGTTGGGTTAGCAGCACCCACCCACAGTAGGTGTGGGATGAATGTCTCATCTCAGGAGGCACTCTCATTAATAGGTACCTCAAGGATAGACCATTACTTCAAGGAATTTAATATGATTGTGATGGGTATAGACATATCACATTGAATTTTCTTAACATTCATTCTACAGTTAGAGAGGCAGTCGACGAATAGCCTAAGCAGAGGAAGGAACTAGAGAAAGGAGGTCTGTACATCACTAAAGTGATGGAGGAGATTAGGGAGTAACATGAGGTGGATGGAACTTTGGTTTGATTCTACTAATACTAACCCTAAGTAGACTACTCCTGTAGCGGATGCAGACCTATTATCAACAGCTTTTAAGTGGCTAGAACAATACGGTCGTGTCAGAGGTGCGGGGTTTGGGGTGACACCCTGAGTATATTATGAGAAAAAAAACAACCGGATGATAGAGATGAAAAAATGAAACAAATAAGTGAAAGACTAGAAACTCTTGAAGAATGATTTCAATGGTATGAAGAGTTTCTAGAAACTTTTATGGGTGGGAATCAAGGAGAAGACACAACTCAAGCACAACCAGCGCTGAAGATCCCGCCCCACCCCCACCAGCTTTGAGGCAGACATTCCCCTCAAAGAACTGTCTTAGCCGTGGTAATCAATATTCTAATAATTGTTCCCATGAAATGTGAATCAGAAAAACACTGATACTTTTCCTGTACTGATCTTCTACATGGTGATAATGACTATGATTTATATCTATCAACACCCACCTATCACCTTGTAGCGAGGGATACGATGTTCAACATCCTAGAGGACAAGTTGCATAATAGAACACTTCCGAAAGATCATCCAAAAGTGATGATTACTATAGATCATGAGACAAATATAGAGCTACCTATTCCACTTGATGACGATGATATTCATATGGTTGAAAAGGATATTGGGAAATTCATTGCATGTCCGTTACAACTTGTAAGAGTACATATTGACAAAGAGGTATTTATTTACAGTTTTTTTCAAGCTATACCTTTAACAATTAATGAAAAAGGGTCTGAACCAATTAATGTTACTATAGAAGGAGAAAGGGAAGGGTCTGACATGAAACATAGGCTCAAAAGAATCTAAAGGATTGACAAACTAATCCCAAAGAGCTACTGAAATTACAATAACACCACCTGTTCTCTATCCACATTTACAAGCATTGAAGACTCATGTGGATATGAAGCTAAGAGGTGGTAGTAGTCATATAGTGGTTTTTGAAAAGAATATATACGGAGAGGAAATTCAAGATTTTGTTGCTGCTGAAAATGTAAATGAGATCCTTGAATACGGTTGGATATGCGTCACAGTTGTAAATTTATATACGAGGTATGTTTTCATGAATTTATTTTCTAAAAGCTGATATAATGTGCTAATTATGACTAAATGCATATTATATTATTGGAAGGTGTATATATGAAAAATAGTTGAAGGAATTTCTCCATGATCCAAAATTCATACTCGTTAGTCCTCATACTATATCAACACAAATAACAAAATTAGATCCATCAAAAAGGGATGAAATAGTGAAAGTCTTGCTGAAAACATTTGAAAGAAAGATTACATATGACAGACTCTTCATAATACCAACCATACAGGGGTAAAACTCTAGGATTAAAGCATATCAATTATAATTTCACTTATTTCATTACTTATTCCTTTTTGTGTTTTTAGGCAACATTGGATGCTAATTGCGGTGAACTTGGATACTCCAAAGATTTATTTTTTGGGTTCAATGCAAGGATATCCAATAAACCAACCACACATAATGGATTTTGTGAATCTATAAAACACTACATCCTACGTTTTAGGTCTAAACATAAAGTAATATAATTTATATTATCTTTTATTGAGGATTATGTTATGATAGGGTGGTGTATCATTATCATCTAAAAAAAGGAATGAGGACAGGGGCTAAGCATAAGGAGACGAGCAAGTACTATGTCTGGACAAATATCAGGGTATATATAATAAAATTTCACTATCCAAACACATATAAACACAAGTTACTTATTATACTAATGATCAAATTTTTTGCAGTGTCCAAAACAAAAAAATGATAATGATTTTGGTTATTATGTTTGTAAATTTATGAAAGAGATCATTTTTCATCAACAAACTAGCAACCCTAAAGAGGTATTTTAGAAAACAAATACTATTTCATTTAAATTATTTATTAATTATTTATTTATATATTTTTCAGTACTACTATGACTGTAAAAAATCCTCATACTCACAAGATGATATATATTTGTTCAGAAACGAGTGGGCTGCATACCAGATGGAATATTGCACAAAAATAGCATGAATATCTGACTTGGGGACGTGTACAATTGGAGGTCATTTTTGAGAGGGGTTAAGGGGATCAAAAGATGAAACATTGTTGTATATAAATGTTCGTAGGAAAATTGTAATTGTTATTAAATAAATCATCCTTTCTCTAATGAGTCATTTTACCATTTTAACAGATGAAATGCACCAGCAACATGCAAGAATGATGAACCGATTTTCTTTGGGCTTTGGATAAGAAAAACCAGTAAAATATCTAAAATAACTTCATATCTGACCAAACAAATTCATATTGTGTTGATACTTTAGGGTAATGATCCATGTGTCATTTTTTAAGTGTATGAGTCAACCCCACCTCAATCCGAGACACGATGTGGCCGGTATCACTCAAAGTGTCTCTCTTTTGTTTAAAATGGACAAAATTTTAAGTGAAAACAACAACTGACATATGGAAATCCAACAAAACGCATTCGGGTTGTGTTGATACTTTAGGAGAAAGATATATGAGTCATTTTTTATGTTTAAGAGTTAACCCCTCCTCAATCTAAGGCACGGTGTGGCTGGTATCACTCAAAGTGTCTCTCTTTTGTTTAAAATGTACAAAATTTTCAGTGAAAATAACAAATGACAAACAGAAATCCAACCAAACACATTATAATTGTGTTGATACTTTGGGGAAATGATCCATCAGTCATTTGTGACGTGTATGAGTCAACCCCGACTCAATCCGAGGCACGGTGTGACCGGTATCACTCAAAGTGTCTCTCTTTTGTTTAAAATGGACATAATTTTAAGTGAAAACAACAGCTGACATACATAAATCTGACCAAATGCATTCGAATTTTTTTGATAATTTAGGGTAACGATCCAAGGGCCATTTTTGGACGTGTACGAGTCAACATCGCCTCAATCCGAGGCACGGTGTGGCTGGTATCACTCAAAGTGTCTCTCTTTTGTTTAAAATGGACAAAATTTTAAGTGAAAACAACAATTAACGTACGAAAATCTGACCAAACACATTCAGGTTGTGTTGATACTTTAGGGTAAAGATACATGGGTAATTTTTAACGTGTAAAAGTAAACCCCACCTCAATCCAAGGCACGGTGTGGCTGGTATCACTCAAAGTGTCTATTTTTTGTTTAAAATGGACAAAATTTTAAGTGAAAACAACAACTGATGTAAAAAAATCCAACCCAAAACACTATGGTTGTGTTTATACTTTAGGAGAAATATATATCAGTTGGGTTTGAAATGTACGAGTCAACCCCGCCTCAATATGAGGCACTGTGTGGCCGGTATCACTCAAAGTGTCTCTCTTTTGTTTAAAATGGATAGAATTTTAAGTGAAAACAAAAAATGACGTACGGAAATAAAAAAAATGCATTTTTATTGTATTGATACTTTAGTAGAATGATCCATGAGTCATTTTTGACATGTAAGAGTCAACCCTGCCTCAATCCGAGGCACAGTGTGACCGGTATCACTCACAATGTATCTCTTTTGTTTAAAATGGACAAAATTTTAAGTGAAAACAACAACTAACATATGGAAATCTGACCAAACGCATTAGGATTGTGTTGATACTTTAGGAGAAAGATCCATGGGTAATTTTTGAGGTGTACGAGTCAACCCCCCTTCAAATCGAGGCACAATGTGGCTGGTATCACTCCAAGTATCTCTCTTTTGTTTAAAATGGATAGAATTTTAAGTGAAAACAACAACTGACATATGAAAATCTAACCAAACACATTCATAATGTGTTGATACTTTAGGATAAATATCCATGGGTAATTTTTGATGTGTAAGATTCAACCCCTCCTCAATCCAAGGCATAGTGTGGATGGTATCACTCAAAGTGTCTCTCTTTTGTTTAAAATAGACAAAATTTTAAGTGGAAACAACAACTGACATACGAAAATCTGACCAAACAAATTAGTATTGTGTTGATACTTTAGGATAAAGATACAAGGTTCATTTTTGATGTGTAAAAGTCAACCCCATCTCAATCAAAGGCACAATGTGGCTGGTATCACTCCAAGTGTCTCTCTTTTGTTTAAAATGGATAGAATTTTAAGTGAAAACAACAACTGATGTACGAAATCCAACCAAATGCATTCAGAATGTGTTGATACTTTAGGAGAATGATAAATGGATAATTTTTGACGTTTATGAGTCAACCCCTCCTCAATCCGAGGCACAGTGTGTCTGGTATCACTCAAAGTGTCTCTCTTTTGTTTAAAATGGATAGAATTTTAAGTGAAAACAACAACTGACGTACGAAAATCCAACCAAAAATATTCATATTATGTTAATACTTTAGGGGAACTATCCATGGGTCATTTGTGACATGTAAAAGTAAACCCCGCCTCAATACGAGGCACAGTGTGGACGGTATCACTCAAACTGTCTCTCTTTTGTTTAAAATGGACTGAATTTTATGTGAAAACAACAACAGATGTAAGAAAATCTGACCAAACGCATTTGGATTGTGTTGATACTTTAGTATAATGATACATGGGTCATTTTTTATGTGTAAACATCAAATATTCCTCAATTAGAGGTATGGTTTTTCCGGTATCACTCAAAGTATCTCTTTTGTTTAAAATGGACAGAATTTTAAGTGAAAACAACAACTGACGTATGAAAATCTAACCAAACACATTCGGATTGTGCTGATACTTTAGGATAACGACACATGGGTCATTTTTGACATGTATGAGTCAACCCCACCTCAATACAAGGCACGGTGCGGCCGGTATCACTCAAAGTGTCTCTCTTTTGTTTAAAATGGACAAAATTTTAAGTGAAAACAACAACTGACATACGAAAATCCGACCAAACCCCCTGGAAACCCTCCAACCCCTTGGAAACCCACCAAACCCCTAGAAGGAACCACTATCCCTCCTAGACACCACCCCACTACTTGGAAAGCCTACCCCCTAGACACCCCACCCTCATGGACAACCACCCCCACCCCCTTGCACAACCCCACCAACCCCATGGACCCCCCCGAACACCACCCCACCCCTTGGAAAGCCCCCACCCCTATGGAAAACCCCACCCCCTAGACACCCCACCCCTTGGAAATCCCCCCAACCCCCTGGACACCACCCCACCCCCTTGGACACCCCAATGGACAGCGCCACACCACCCTGGACAGCCCCCACCCCCCGGACACCCCAACCCCCTAGACACCCCCACCCCTGGACGCCCCCACCCCACCACCTGGACACCCCCAACCCTAGACACCCCCACCCCCTGGACACCACCCCACCCCCTGGACACCCCACCCCTCTGGACACCCGCACCCCTGGAAAGCCCCCCAACCCCTGGACACCCCCATCCCCCCTGAACACCCCCATGGACAATCCCCCCACCCTGGACAGCCCCCACCCCCTGGACCCCCACCCCTGGACCCCCACCCCATGGACACCCACCAACCCCTGGATGACACCCCCACCCCTCCTAGACACCACCCCACCACCTGGACACCCCCACCCCCTAGACACCCGTAACCCCCTGGACAGCCACCCACACCCCCTGGACACCATCCCACCCCCTTGTACATCCCCACCAACCCCCTGGATCGCCCCCACCGCCCTAGACACCACCCCACCCCCTGGAAAGCCCCCCCAACACCCTAGACACCTCCCCACCCCCTGGACACCCCCATGGAACCCCCACCACCACCCTAGACATCCCCCACCCCTGGAAACCCCACCATTCCCCTGGACATCCCTCACCCCCTAGACGACCCCCACCCCTCCTCAACACCACCCCACCACCTGGACCCCCACCCCCTGAATAACCCCACCCCCATGGACAGCCCCCCCACCCCCTGGACACCACCCCACCCCCCTTGGACAACCCCAACCTCCTGGCCCCCCCATCCCCCTGGACACCCCAATCCCCCTGGACACCCCCATCCCCCCATCCCCCCGGACACCCCCACCCCCTGGACACCCCCTACCCCCCTTGGACAGCCACCCCAAACCCCTGAACAGCCCCCAACCCCTTGAATTATGAATTGAATTCTTTATGTATTTAATTAACTTATGAATTATGTGTTAATGGTGTATGGGTATACTTGTTGTATGGGTATACTTTCTATAATTACCTTATGAATTATGTGTTAATTTTTTATGGGTATACTTGTTGATATGCTGCTTTTTTGCAGGTCTTGTTTGGGTGTGCTGTTGCAGAATTTTATGCAACAACAGGTAGGACATTTATCAGCGCTAATAAAGGTATCCTTTATCAGCACTAAAAAAGCTCTGATAAAGAATCCATTTATCAGCGCTAAGCTTTACAATGCTTTTTTAGCGCTGTTAAAGCCCGTTTTGAGCGCTGATAAAGCTTGTTTTTGTAGTAGTGAATACTAATACTTAACCAATAATTTCTAAAACAGTTTTTTAATTACTATTATATCACATTACAATTCAATATGCCTAAATTACATTTATAATTCCTTAGGTGAGGTTACTATTCCATATATCATATTACTATTCATAAGGGTAATATTAATATTGATAAGTTACTATTCACAAAAAATTAAGTTGATCTTAACAAGATCTAAATTTCTTACTGATCACAACCGTATAAGTCTGTTTTTTGAAAATCATTTCACAATGTCAATTATTTAAAGTAAAAAAATATTTTAAAATACTTTTTTTTCAATATTCATCAATAATATGAAACTTCTTAGAAAAATACTAAAAATTCATCCTAGATTAATTTTGACATTTGAAATTCAAAAAAGATGGTTATTTTACCATATTAAGAAATAAAAATTTTATTTATACAAATAGATTACATAAGTAACTAATGCCTCGTTACATAACCCCTTATAACACCTATATAGTACCTAAGAGTAAGCTGTGCAATGGTGATAGAATCTTGGGGTAGCTCAGACAACATTGTCCGAGTGGTGATTTATATCAGCTTGAAATTCTCCCATAAGCAATTTTATTCAAGCTTAACATGTTGAAGCTCAGCTTGGGCTTGGTCCATAGAAAAGCCCAGTGATGCTACCTCCTTCCCTAGATCCTAAAAATGGGCTTTGTACGGATCAGGTCTACTGGATGAGGTCATCAATGTAGGTTCCGAGCGCAGCGGAAGCACATTGGTGGATGTACCCAACTTTAATTTTTGTCATTAGCGACGTTTAATATGATATCTGTCACAATAATAAAATGCCGGATCTTCGAAATAGAATGAATAATGAAAGAAAATAGGGGAGTCCTGGAACCCTAGATAGAATCATCATATATTGGTTATAATTAATTTAATTAAAAGACAAGAATTAACTTGATGGAATTATCTCTCCGTTGATGTTTTCGGTCATGATCTAATGTGATCCATCATTGATTCGTAGAATCCAAGTGTAGGATTACTCTAGCGGTGATCCACACGTGATCCACATATCTCTGGACGTCACTGAAGGGATCTCTAGGTGCTAGCACAGAATAACCTTCACTTGCGATGTCTGCCTTCGATCACCTTGATCCGGTGGAGGAGGATCTCTCTCTAGTATCTTGATAGAATTCTTAGAAGAAAATAATTCTCTCTTGGATTGAGAGCTTTCTCTAGATCTATTGTGCACAACCCCCCAAAATTTCTAGGCTAATGCGAATTATATAATTGAGATTTTAATTACATAGAATAATAAAATGAATTAATTACCCAAAAGTATTTATTCATTTCATTTAATTCTTAGAAATAACCCATGTCGAATAATAATAGTTGACTATTATTATTACTCAACATGTGCCCAATGAATTACACCTAATATTATTTAATTAAATAAATAATATTATTTCTCACAAATCCCAAAAAAAAAACTACACGATGTGTATATTAATATACACGGTGTGTACTTTTTTTCCATTTTCTTTATTTCCTCCACAAAATTTGTTAGAACTCTAATAATGGATATTTATTTCTCAAATTAATGTCAATACATTAATCGCTAATAAATATATTATTTCACCCATAATATATCCTCTCAAATAACTAATGTCAAAATAAATGCGATTAGGTATCCTTGAATAATTATTAAACCATAATTGGGAATAATCTTTATTCAACTTGTTAAATTAATATTTAACTGAGATACTTCGACACACTTAGTGTGTGACCCTCTAGGCCTCTCTCTCAATGGCATTAGGTGGAGTCTACCTAAAGTCTAAGGTTATCATCTAGCAACATGCCAAGGAACCCATAGAGACAGAAGTTAACTTCAAAATGACGTGTCATCTCCTACAAACACTTAACGTGTAATGTAACCCCTTTGTCTTGATATCTTGAATAAAGCAGGTTACATGCTAGTTCCATCAACCCATGTGCTCGATTATTATTTCTTTGACTTTCTAGAATTAAACTTTCCCATTCCTCACCATGGCCATAAATTTATTTAGGCTATATCAATTCCATCAAAGGGCCTAAGATATCTACTTCTGTTATGGAATAGAAGGGACATATCATTTCTCGCATTATCTATTAATGCAGTATTACTCGTGACACACACAACATATCCTACCTTATTGAGAATAGTGTGTCATAACAGTTTTCATCAATACATCTAAGTACGTGAGTTTTAATACCCATTAATAATAATCTTAAAGTCTAAGGACCAATATACACATTTGAATATAGGAACATCCAATGACACTATGAAATGTGGATTTCCTACTAGCGGGTCTCATTCTCATAATATCCTCCAGGATATTACCAAGGGTGCACACCATGATAAGGTGCCTCAAAGTTTTATGAGTCCTTACCCCTAATTTCCTATATTATTTGTGTCCCTCAAATAACATCATCCATCTATAGAACATATATTCAAGAACAATGTTATGGAACTTCCGGGTTCTCATCATAGTAGGGATCCACTATGACCCTTTAATGCAACAACTATCCTTAGAACATTATCACATGCATTATCACGCAGAAGAAAAATCAAGATGTATTAAGGTATTTATTAATGAATAAAGTAAAAAGTAGTTGGTTCTAGGCCACCAACTCCAATAGACTCCCACTTGGACTAGAGCCAATGGCCAACAACCTTTAACCTGTTATCTCTCACATGATATTCGTGCTTATGCTGAGATAGGCCTTTAGTCATGGGGTCTGCCACATTCTCTTCTATGGACACTCTTCTCACTATAACTTCACCCCTTTGATAGAAATACCTCAATAGGTGATACTTACTAAGTACGGGCTTTGTACATTGATGTGACCTTGGTTATTTTGAAAGAGCCACCACTGTAGTATTATCACAATACAATGTGATAGGATATTTACTACTAGGAACCACATCAAACTATTGAGAAAAGTTCCTAATCTAGATGGCTTCCTTGGCTTCATCAGAATCCGCTATATATTCGGACTCCACTATAGAATTGGTGACAACTGGTTTCTTTGAAATCTTCCAGGTCACAGCTCCTCCATTGAGACAGAAAACATATCCAGATTGCAATTTTAGATCATTCTAATCTGTTAGAAAACCAGCATCAGCATACCCTCTGATGACAAGATCCTCATTTCCTCCATACACCTGGAACATATCCTTCGTTCTTCTCAGATACTTAAGGATAGTCTTAACAACAGTCCAATGTTGTTCTCCTGGATCTTCTTGATATATTCCTACCATGCTCAGTGCACAAGAAACATCAATCCTGGTAAATAACATATAATACATGATGGATCCTATAGCCTAAGCATATGAGATCTTACTCATTCTATCTTTCTCTTGTTGTGTCTGAGGACACATTTTCTTATAAAGATGTTGGCCATGTGACACTGGAACCAATCCCTTATTGGATTGTTCCATACTAAATCTCTTTAGTATCTTGTCAATGTATGTACCCTGACTTAGTCAAAGAAGCCTTTTGGATCTATCAAAAATGATCTTGATCCTTAGAATATAGGCTACTTCACTCAAGTCCTTCATAGAGAGAAACTTGTTCAACCAGTCCTTAACTAACTGTAAGACTGGTACATCGTTTCCAATAAGCAATATGTCATCGACATATACTACTAGGATAATGACTGCATTCTCATTAAACCTCTTATAAACAAAAGTATCACATTCGTTCTTAAAAAAAATTCCTTTATGGCTTCATCAAATCGAATGTTCCATGAACTGGATGCTTACTTTAATCCATAAATGGATTTCTGCAACTTGCAAACCCATTTGGCTTCACCTGGTGTCACAAACCCTTATGGTTGTGTCATATAGACATCTTCCTGAAGGTTCCCGTTAAGGAATGCTGTTTTGACATCCATTTTCCAAATCTCATAGTCATGGTAATCTTTTATGGAAAGTATGATTCTTATGTATTTAAACATGATAACTGGAAAGAGGGTTTCATCATAGTTAATTCCTTGACGCTGTTTAAATCTTTTATCCACTAGCCTTGCTTTATAGGTTCTAAATCGACCTTCTATGTCTAGTTTTCTCTTGAATACCCATTTACATCCAACAATATTTACATCAACTATATCATTGACCAAAACCCAGACTTGGTTCTGATACATGGAATCAATCTTAGAATTCATAGCTTCTAGCCATCTTGTAGCTTCTGAGATTTCTACTTATTCCTTGTAGGAGATAGGTTTATCATTGTCCAACAATAATGATTCACCATTCTCGGTGACTAGGAAACTAAATCTCTCTGGTTCCCTTACTGCTCTTGAGCTCCTACGCGGTACTTGTGTTTCTGGAACCTCTTCCACGGGGACCTGTGGAACTTGTTCCTGTACCAACTCCTGTGTATCATGAGCATCAACTTCATCAAAGTCAATCTTTATCCCACTATACTTTTTGAGGATGTTATCCCTCTCAAGAAATACAGATTGTATGGTGACAATCACTTTCTTTTCTGAAGGGTTATATAGGTAATATCCTTTCATTTCCTTAGGATATCCTATAAAGATACACTTCATGCCCCTGAGTGGTAGTTTGTTGCCTGAGAAATACTTAACAAAAACCTCACATCCCCATACATGTGTGTGTGAAGAAATGGGTTTCTTTCCATTCCATAACTTAGAGGGAATTCTATTTTCCACCTTAGTTGGTACTCAGTTTAATGTGTATGCTGCAGTTGGTAATTAATATCCCCAAAAGGATAATGGAAGATCTACATGACTCATCATCAACCTCACCATGTCCAACAAGGTGCAGTTCCTCCTTTCACTAACACCATTACACTATGGTGTATAAGGAGGAGTGAGCTGAGATAGAATCCCAGACTCCCATAGAAGATCGATGAACTCTTGGTTCAGATATTCTCCACCTCGATTTGATCGAAGTTTCTTTATCTTATTACCATGATGATTCTCTACTTCATTCTTGAATTCCTTAAATTTCTCTAAGGATTCTGACTTATACCTCATTAAGTAGATATAGCCATATCTACTCAAATAATCAGTAAAAGTAACGAATTAAGAATATCCACCTCTAGCTTCTACTAGAAATGGTCCACACACATCCGTGTGCACCAATCCTAGAATCTATGTAGACCTTTCACCATATACACTAAAAGGCATATTGTTCATTTTACCTTGTAAAAAATCATGACATATATCAAGTGGTTTTAGCTCAATAGAGTCTAAATAGCCATCTTGGCAGAGCTTTGTCAAGTGCTTCTCGTTTACATGACCGAGATGGTGATTCCACAACTGAGTGATGTATGAGTTATGTGAGTTTGTTTCGTTATCGATTTCCAACACTTGATTTTCATAATTTAATACATACAAACCATTATTTAAATGTTCCATACCATAACATACGTTGTTCTTATGAAAGAAGAAACCCTTATTTACAAACTTGAAAATAAATCCATTCATATCCAAACATGATACAGAAATTATGTTTTTGGTAACACTAGGCACATAATAACTATTATGTAAAACCAAAATCATCCCAGTTGGAAATGAGAGATGGTAATCACTAATGGCCAATGCAGCTATCCTCATTCCATTGGCAGCTCGAAGATCCACCTCTCCTCCATAAATCTTTATAAATCTACTTGGTTCCCGCATTTGAATGCAGATGTGAGCCCCACAAGTTGTATCTAATACCCAATGTGTTGAAATGGAAAGATTACACTTGATAAAAAATGCACCTTTAGTGTCCCCATGCTTCTAGGTGTAGTTCCTCTTCCAGTGGCCTTTCGTGCCACATGAAGAACATACCACATCTAATTCCTTGCTCCACATTTGGATCTTCCCCTTCTTGGAGGGACGGTGCTCAGGGGCTTCAAACCGTTTATAAGTCCTTGGCCCCTTTTCCCTGTCCTTTCTTTTCTTATTCACCATAAGGACTATGAGTTTTTCATGCCCCATGTCCTCATATACCTGGTGAATTAAGGTCATAAGTTCTGACAGACTCTTCTCATTGTTGCTCATGTTATAATTGAAAATAAAGATAGAGAAGGTCTTGGGTAGTGATGATAGGATGAGATCTATATGCAACTCATCCAAGAACTTAATCCCTAAGATGTACAGGCATTCAATGTAGCCAATAATCTTGACTACACGAGGCACAGCTGGCGTAGACTCTTCAAGATTAGTTGTAAACAATGTGTTGGATATATCATATCTCTCCCGCCTCGCCTTCTCTTGATAGAGATCCTTAAGGTGAGACATCATGCTATACACGTCCATGTTTTCACGTTGAATCAAGAGATCATTAGACATGGCCGATAACATGAAACATTGGACATATGTGGCATCATCCATATGTTTCATATAGAGAGACATTTCCTCATCACTGGCCTATTTTCTAGGCACAACTGGAATAGGCTCTTCCATCACATACAATTTCCTCTCATGGTGAAGGATGACGCATAAACGCCTCTGCCATTCCAGGAAATTGGTGCCAGTGAGAAGTTTTTCCTTCTCGAGTATGGTTCTCAATGATATTTTTGAAGTCATTTTTCTTTCCATTTCTACAAATTAAGATGAGAAAATGTTTAGTACTTTATTATGATAAAACTGAGACAAATAAATTAATACTTATTAGTCTCCCAATATTTTATCAAAATCCAATAGCCCTCACTATTGACTTCAGAATATTATGTTGCCTAAATATTCTAGTGGAAAGGATCCATATTTCCCTTTGAATTACCCCAACTAGGGTTGGTTAAGAAACTTTAAGGGTTTTAGGTAGGCATTCTAAATGCCAATTACATTAACCAGCAGCTCCTTGATCCTCTGAGTGGACTCCCCAATCCTGGAATCCTTTTATTTTAGATTTACTCAACCTTTTACTCTTGGTCACACCAAGTCCTACTGTGGCAGTCAACCCTTGATGTGAACCAAGTCAAGTTAACCCAAAAACTTGAATTATAATTCCCTGATAATTGAAATCACCCCAACTAGGGTTGGTCAAACACTTTGAACTATGGTTCGATTCTAACCAAGATTATGGAAGACTATACCGACTTAATATTTCTTTGAGGGATTTTATCCTTATATGTAAATTTCCATTTTATTATCTTTGATTAAATGATTATTAATATTAAGTAGGATATACTTAAGTGATTAACCATGTCTAAGATAATATTTAATAATAATCCGATCTTATTTTAGTTCCATCTTGCAAGCTTGTTTAATTCATTAATTATGTGGTTGTGACAAAACACCCACAATAAATAAACCATGAAATTAACAGAAATAAAATAATGGTATGATCATGAGCTTGTTCTATTGGTTATTTTATCTAGCGGTTGATAATCTAACCCAAGACCTAGGGGAGAAACACCTTGAACCTTTTGGGTTTGTGTTTACAGCTTCCACCTATCCACCCTTGTATCTCCTTGGATTGGTTTCACCTTGGATCCTAACTTTAGCCACCTCCACTAGCTTGGGAGATCCATTTATTACATATGCATTTATCTCACTTGTAGGTGAGGGGTAAAATGGGGTTTTACATAAAAGAAACCTTGGGCATGCAGGCCCTACATATTAATGAAGAGAAGGCTCACAGGCCAACACATTTAATTTGAATAAATAAATTAAAATAAAACATTCACATACAAAGTTCTTGGTCTAGCTCATGATCATCCATACGTGCAATGATATTTATGCATAAATAAAACTATCATTAAATTATTTAATCATTCTTGTTTAAGATAAATCACACTCGAATAAATTAATTATCTTTAATTAATCAATCCTTTTATCTTAAACCATTTTCTAAATTTTATTGACATTCTCATCCATCATAATTTTAAACAAATAAATTTATTTAAAATTATCTTTGTATATAACTTGTACCTTGGAGGAAACCCGGTTAATTCCCATCCATAACTACCCAATGAGTAGAAATTAATATTACACAGATGTTAAATTAAACACATATATATAAAACACCTATCATGTGTTATGCCTTAGCTTTACGCCTGCACTATGGTACACATCTCAAGGGTTTGTATAATATAATAATAAATTTTAATAAATCTGCGTAATTTGGATGAGTACACGGTGTGTAGTTCCGACTACATGGTGTGTACTTTTGTTCACTGTCCATCTGAAGTACACATCCGGAGACATGACGTGTAGATGTACTTCTGAAATCTTCAGAGTACACAACATGTTCAGTGGGACACACACCGTGTAGCATCTACGTTACACGTTTTCCAGCCGGGCGAGCCGTGTATGGGGTACACGGTCCAAACCTAACCCGAAGGGACTACACACCATGTTCAGTAGGACACATGACATGTAATCCGGAAACCGTGTGACACCTGTTCCTGGTCAACACACAAAGTCTTAAAGAATTAGATAAGATCCAATGAAACGACCTAGTTCGACGGATCAATCTGATGCATTGAACCTATACTACACGATGTGTACTGACAAATACATGTTGTGTATTATGGTGTTTTACATCCAAGAACGTTTGGCACCTCCATATGAGATCCTCTGTTTTATTTTAATCAAAATTAAAGGAAAAAATTGTTTCTGTAAGGTGAATGCGAAACGAAAGAGGAGGAATAGATCTTGAGATTCAGATTTATAGAACAATTAACTTGAATTAAAATAACTAAATTATTAAATGTGTAAATCGCCAACTAAAAAATGAATAATTATAATCAATGATACGACCCCTCTGATACCACTTGTAGGTTCCGGGCGCAGTGGAAGCACGTTGGTGGGTGTACCCAACTTTAATTTTTGTCATTAGCAACATTTAATCCGAGTTCTGTCACGATAGTAAAACACCAGATCTTCAGGATAGAACAAAGAACAAAAGAAAAGTGGGGAGTCCTATAACCATAGAGAGGATCATCATATGTTGGTTATAATTAATTTAATTAAAATACAAGAATTACCTTGATGGAATTATCTCGCTGTTGATGTTTCTGGCCACAATCCGATGTGATCCATCATTGCGTCATATAATCCAAGTGTAGGATTCCTCTAGTGGTGATCCACACATGATCCACGTATATCTGGACATTACCGAAGGGATCTCTGGGTACTAGCGTGAAAGAGCCTTCACTTGCGATGTATGCCTTCGATCGCCTTGATCCGGTGGAGGAGGATCTCTCTCTCATAGCTTGAGAGTGTTCTTGGAAGAAAATAATTCTCTCTTGGCTTGAGAGATTTCTCTAGATCCATTGTGAAAACCCCCCAAAATTTCTAGACTAATGAGAATTATATAATTAGGATTTTAATTACATAGAATAATAAAATGAACTAATTACCTGAAATCATTTATTCACTTCATTCAATTCTTACTAAGACCCCATGTCTAATAATAACAATTGACTATTATTATTACTTGACATGCACCGAGCGAATTACACATAATATTATTTAATTAAATAAATAATATTATTTCTCACAAATCCCTAGAAAAAACTACATGGCGTGTATATTAATATACACATCGTGTACTTTTATTTTTCCGTTTTCTTTATTTCCTCCACCATATTTATTAGACATTTAATAATGGATATTTATTTCTCAAATAAATTTCACTGCATTAATCACTACTTAATATATTATTTCACCCATAATATATTCTCTCGAATAACTAGTGTCGAAATAAATGCGATCAGTCATCCTTGAATAATTATTAAACCACAATTGGTAATAATCTTTATTCAACTTTTTAAATTAATATTTAACTGAGATACTTGGAAAAAATTAGTGTGTGACCCTCTAGGTCTCTCTCTCAGTGGAATTAGGCATACTCTACCTAAAGTCCAAGGTTAGAATCTAACAATACACCAAGGCACCCATAGAGAGAGAATTTAATGCCGCAATGATGTGTCACCTCCTATGAATGCTTACCATGTAATGTAATCCCTTTGTCTCAATATCTCAAATAAAGTGGGTTGCATGCTAGTGTCATCAACCCATGTGCTCGATTATTCTTTATTTGACTTTCCAAAATTTAAATTGCACATTACTCACCATGGACATGGATTTATTTAGGCTATATCAATTCCAGAAAAGGGCCTAAGATATCTACTTCCATTATGGAACAGAAGGGACGAATCCTTTCTCACATTATCTATTAATGCAGTATTACTCGTGATGCACCCAACATATCCTACCTCACTGCGAACAATGTGTCGTCATAGTTTTCATCAATACATCTAAGTGTGCGAGTTGTAATACCCATTAATAATAATCTTAAAGTATAACTACCGATACACATGTCCGCAGATAGGAACATCCAATGACACTATGAAATGTGGATTTCCTACTGGAAGGTCTCGTTCTCATAATATCTTTCTGGATATTAACAAGGGCTCACACCATGAGAGGGTGCCTCGAAGGTTTATGAGTCCTCACCCCTAATGGCCTGTATTATTTGTGTCCCTAAAATAACATCATTCGACCATAGAACATATATTCAAGAACAGTGTTATGGCACTTCCCGGTTCTCATCATAGTAGGGATCCGCTATGACCCTTTAATGCAATAACTATCCTTAGTACATTATCACATGCATTTTGATATATAAGAACAAGAAAGATGCGATAAGGTATTTATTAATGAATAAAGTACAAAGTAGTTGGTTCTAGGCCACCTAATCCAAAAATCAACTCTTCTTTCTGCATTAATTATCCATTATCATTTATATTTATAAACAATAATTATAATGTTAAAAACTATTATTGTTTCCAATGGCCATATTAACCAACAGTCATATAATAGTCAAAACTCGATGGTCACATTTCATTTATACTTATATATTTTTATTGATTATGATACATTAAAACTTACATTTTTAGGAAACAAAATATTATACAAAAATTTCAGGTTGTTACAGATATATGTGTGTGTATCCAGTAGGTAACATGTTAATAATATGGTATTTTCATACTCTAATACCATGTTAAGAAATCAAAATTAATTGAAAATGTAATACACATATGAGAGAAAATCAGATGGGGAGCTGAGCAATTGATTTCCATGCACACTCAATTATTAAAATACAACTGACCTATGCCGATCCTTATATGGAATATACTTAAACTTGCAATAAAAAAGAACTGGACCAAGCCCAAAATACACAACTATTCCAAACCCCTATCCACATATATGACACACCCATATATACATATGTATGTATATAGATATATATGTGTGTGTATATACATATATAAAGACACACACACACATATATTCATATATAAAAAATTTTCTATTTCATATATTCATGTGTGTGACCATATATAATTTATACATGCATATAGTATCAAAAAATAAAATGAAAATAGAAATACAGTACATATATGTGATTTCATTATGGTAATTTTTTATTGTTATTTTTTTTAAAAAACTTCATAAATGCATTTCCATTTTCATATAAACTTTTCCATGGGTAACTATAAACATTTATAGTAAATTATACTAATAATAGGTTAAGATCTACTACTAAACTTGAAAAATTAGAAACAATCAAACATTGAGTATCTAGACCATTGGAAATTAAAAATGGGGGTCGTATGGTACATGAAAAATCCACTATGATACCCATAGGCCAAGGGGAATGAGGGTCATATGGTACATGACAGAAAAATAACTAAAAAGGGAGAAAAAAATGAAATATAAACTAAAAAAGTGTAAAAAGAATCACATACCTTGGGTTTCGAAAGGATCGATTCATTGGGTTTTGAAAGGCGCGAGTGAGTGTGTTGCTTTGCTGGGGTTGTATTTAAAAGACTAGACAGGTTTTATCAATGATTTCCAAAAAAGTGCTGATAAATATATGTTTTATCAGTGGTAAAAAAACATTGATAAAATCTATATTTATCAGTTCTTTTTGAAAAGTGCTGATAAAACTATATAAAATAAATTTAAAAATATGAAATGAATATATATTAAAAATGAATAAATTATAAAAAATTTAAAACTAATTTACCTTATGAATGAATAAATAATCTTAAATGCATGAATATTATAAATGAGTGGAATTTAATTACTACGAATAAGTAGACTTAAAAAATATTTAAAAAATGAATAAATTTTATTAATTATATAAATTATTAAAAAAATTTAAAATGAATATATATTTAAATAAATATGAATACATATTAAATAAGTATATTTCAACTATATTAAAAATATTAAATGTTAATGAATAAATATGTATAAATAAATATTAAAAATGAATAAATTACCAAAATATTAAAATAATAAATATTAAAAATGAATAAATTACAAAGAAAAGTAAAAAATAATTAACATTATTAGAGAATAAAGAATATTAAATAATACTAAATAAATTAATGTTAAAAAAGAGTGAAATTTAATAATTTAAAAAATCAATAAACTGTAAAAAATATTAAAAAATGAATAAGTGTTATTTTTTTAATAGGTAGGGGAACACCCCCTTTTTATTAAGGAAAGAAATCCATATTTTCAACTGGGTTCAGAGTTAACCCTTACATAACTTGAATGCTTAGTGGATCGAAGTCCAATTACATTTTGATGGCCTGAAGGCCCTGTGGATTGAAAGTTGAATGAGCTGACCTAAAGGGCCAAGCTGAGCAGCCAACCTTCACATCATAATCCCGGTCTTCTTGCTATGATACCCCCTACCATCAGCCATTGTATTGCACTGCCCCACCATGAAGTCATTTGCAGAACACCCCAATTTAACCCATGTTTGGGTAGAGGGACATGTGATAGGTTCCAGTTCGCCCATCACTCTTTAGAGCTACCCATCCAACAACACTTGCATGTATCTATGCCACATTTCCTACCATGATGCATTTATTTGCTTGTTTGGTCGTCACCACTCACACGATGAGTCACCCCCTCTTCTAAGAACCATCACACTATGCATCCCTTTGCAATACCGTGGAAGAGAACCCCTCTATCCCAAGTGGTTATAGGGCTAGTTGATAGGTGTCAACACACTTATCACTCTTTTGATATACCCAACAAACAATGCTACCTGAAGCCAAGTCGCACTACCTACCTAATGCACTGCATCGATCTTCTGATCACTCTTCATCCCCTAATGCTCTACGGTGGCTCAGAGGCCTTATGTCCTGAATACCAGACATGGGAGGATTTTTGAGTTACTATAGCAGTTTCTTTAGCAGTTACTATATCAACAAAACTATTCACCTAAATTGGGCCTACAAGCCACAGAATTGGATTAAAAATTAATACATGTTAAAATAAAAATGAATACATATTAATTATATAAATTAAAACCAAATTAAAAACATTAAATGTTAATGAATAAACACATATAAATAAATATTAAAAATAGATAAATTTAAAAAATATTAAATAAAAAATTTGAAAATAAATACATTAAAAAATATTAAAAAAATAATTAATATTATTAATGAATAAAAAATATTAAAAATGAATAAATTTGAAAAAATATTATAAATTATAAATAGTATATATTGAATGAAAATATAAAAAATGAATAAAATTTACTAATTAAAAATATAATATATATCATATTACTAAATAAAATTCTAAAATGAATATTAAAAATGGAATAAATTATAGAAATATTATGTGTGCATGCTTGTTTTTATATAAAATTACATATTTGTGTGTGAAATTAATTTAACATGGGTTTGATATATATTAAATTAAAAAAAGTATCATTTAAAAAAAGTAGTGACAAGGCCCTTATAATTAAAAGATAAAAGACCAAAAAAAAGGATGATGGGGTCAGACATAGCTAACCAAGAAGCCATCATTGAACAAATTAAATGTAATTTTATTAAACATCCATTACTTGATACTAATTAGTCAATTTTTTTAATTAATATTAATTTTTAATTATAAACCATTTTTCACTAAATATATGTATTATTTGATGCAAAGGCATATTTTTTATTATATAAATCATATTTAAGGAAACAATATATATGTATATATATATGAATCTATTTTTATATTTAAAATATTAAATATAATAAATATATTAATGAATAATTATGTATAAAAAATAGTAAAAATGAATAAATTATAAAACATATTAAATGAATAAATAT
Organism: Viscum album; assembly: GCA_963277665.1. Taxonomy (NCBI): domain Eukaryota; kingdom Viridiplantae; phylum Streptophyta; class Magnoliopsida; order Santalales; family Viscaceae; genus Viscum; species Viscum album. The sequence goes on from OY728155.1 coordinate 1,080,906,278, forward strand.
TTAAAATGAATAATTTATAAAAAAGTAAAAAAAATTTAACATTATTAAATAATAAATAATATTAAATGAATGAATGTTAAAAATGGGTGAAATTTAATTAAAAGATAAATAGATTGAAAAAATATTAAAAAAATGAATAAGAGTTATTAGTAATAAAAATTTCAAAAAAATAAAAATGAATATATTTTTGAATGAAAATGAATAAACATATCAATTATGTAAATTAAAAATGTATTAAAAACATTAAATATTAATCAATAAATAAAAAGTAACATTAAAAATAAAAAAAATTACAAAAAATATTTAGCAAATAAAAATTGAAAATTAATAAATTACAAAAATATTAAAAATTTATTAATCAAATAGATAATAATAAAAATGAATAAATTTATTAGATAGATATATCTTAATTAAAAATTAATAAAAAAATATATTAAAAATAAATATAAAAAATGAAGAAAATTTAACAATTAGAAACATAATATATTAAATATAAAATATTAATAAATTAAAATCTAAAATGATAATATTAAAAATTTATTATTTGTGTATTTTTATCTCTATAAAATTGAATTAATTTCTTATATGTACATGTAAAATTATTCTATGACATATTAAGTGTAACATATTTAGTCAATTTTTTAATTATTAATTAAATATTTTTCATTTATATATATGAAAATTTTAAAAAAGAAATTATATTTATAAAAAAATGTTATTAAATGTTTATAAATATTAATTAGTCAATATTTTTAATTAATATTAATTTTTAATTAAATTATAAACCATTTTTCACTAAATATATGGCATATAAATGTGATTAATAATACATATTTAGTGTTATATAAATAATATTTAAGAAAACTATATATATATATATATATATATATCAATATACATATATTTCTGTATGAAATAAGATTTTTAATAATATAATTTTTTTATTTTATATGCCATTTTTAACTAAATATCTTTTTGTTTCCCATGAAAGATGAGAGATGGTATATGTTGTGGTTGTCCCTGGGGTTCAAGAGACATGATACCCAATGTTTATAACATTTTTTTTATTCTTTCATTATATGATTTCATACTGGGTTCACTATATTTGTTTCCTATATGAGGATTGATTGCGGGGGGTTCAAGTATAGTTTCACAATCATTCAAACTGGGTTTACCATTTCCATTTTTCATAGAAACTCTCAATGGTTCCCACATTCATAACTAGGTATAGGACTACTTTATAAAGGAAAGTATTCATTTTGGGTTTTAGACCCAACGATGCTTAGGAACTCACATTGGTCGATAGGATGAGAGGTCGGGCTCATCACACCATTTTGGGGGGAATTATTTCCTATTCCAGGACTCTCTTATAGATTTAAGATATATTTGTGAATCTCTTCCTAATCCCAATAAAAAACCGATTACCCTAACAAAATGATCGTGGGTTGAATCCTTCTATGTATAGGGGGTTCTATTCATTAGACCATATGTATATATCTGAGGTACTTCATTCATTTCCTCTTATTTCTTAGTAATGTGTAGATATTTATATTTTGAATCCATATAAATAGGAAATCTAGATTTTACTTCCATCTAGGAAAGTGATTGATATTTTGAGGATGGGATTCAACCTTAATGACCCGTCCTATGTATCATGTTTATAATAGGAATCAAAACTCACATCGTTCATTTAAACTAGGTAGATTAACATCATGTAAAAGGGAAATATATGAGGTAACTTAGCCACCATGTATTGAGATCAAGCCTTAAGAAGGTTTCCTATGTATCCAACTTATATACTGAATCAGATTCATCATCAGTTCGATCATAGAGTGGGGTTTACACTCTAGGGTTTCCTTAGTTGGGGTAAATTTATGATGTGAGTGATATGATCATTGCAAATACCTAAGACCATGTGATCAATTTTTGTTATGAGAAACATGGGATAGTAAGTGATCAAACTCATCGTACATGGATTCAGGACTTATGCACTGGGCCTTATGAACAAGGATGACATGTCAAAAGGATTTCACATGATCTATCAAGAAAGTATATAGGGATGTTCTTGACTTGGATGATATGTCTAGAGGACTTCGTAAGACCTAGAAAACATATCTAAAGGACTTCAAAAGACTTGGAAAATATGTCCAGAGGGTCCTGTGTGGCTTTGATGACATGTCCATATGAATTCAAAAGTCTTAAATGACCTGTTCGGGTGTTGTAACCTAATATAGATAGGTCATTAAAATCACATGATGCCTTATAATGAAGATCATCCTATACATCTTTGAATAAGTATTTAGTATTTTTAAGACTTTATTATATGTATTCCTCAATATTAATCAAGCACTAACTTATTAAGGTTTCATGTGACAAAGTCTACATGTGGAAATTTATTTTCATAATCTGGCCAATGCATAGGAGGTCCTTCATGTGATCAATAGGGTGATCATGAAAAGAACATATCGATTCCCTGTAATCCCTTAGGTCATTCCCCGAATTTTACCTGGTGGAAGGCCCTTGTGATCACATGGATTTATGCTTTGAGAAGTCCTCTATTCTACACTCCCATGTGTATAGTAGTGACCGCTCTATCATGACACGTCAAATTGATTATGATTTTAAGATTGATTTATAGTCTAGGGAATACCCTAGGTCATCTCTCGAGGAGCATTGATAGGTTTTGAGTATGTATTTTTAATAAGAACTAATAAAGAGGGGGGAGGTTTTGAAAACAGTTTTATAATGAAATGACTTAATTAAAGAGTTAAATATTTGATAAATGAAGGTGGTGTATTAATATTTATGAGAGAAGAAGATCATTTCAAGTTCACTAAAAATCTTGGATAGTTCATTGTTCTGAAAATTTAACATGGTTTTGTTTAATTCTTTGGTTGAAGGTTGTCAAGATCTTGACTCCCCTCTTACCTCTACAAATGATGCTTAAAGAACCACCCCTTTGCACAATAATCGTGTTGTCAATATTTGGTTATCAAACATAGAATAAGAGGTCTACCAAATAATACTTAAATCTAATGTATGTGTGAGATAAATAGGATTATTTTGTTGTCTAATTGGAACAAACCAAGATTCCCACTTTAAATCTCAACCCTATCAGTGTTGAAATAAAAAGCGTTCCACTTAATTATATCAAATGAAATGTAATCAGGGGAAAGCATGTCAAGAAAAAAAATAAGTGAAATATTCAACACACAAATTATACAAAACCAGTAGATGAACATGTGCTGGAACTCCCTCCCAAGTTTGTGCAGCTCCCTCGAAATGATTGTCCACCGTTTAGCTCGCCATCGAGAGGAGGAGGAGGCTCGGGTGGAACTACCTCTTCATCCTTGATTACCCTATGAGGATATGGGAATCTATAACTTCTTGTATAATTATAGGAATTATTTGGGTCTCCAAAATTTCAGAGCTTCGCCTCCTGGCTGAACTTGCAAATGAGGAGTCTAGGGTGCCATTTTATAGGAAAATTGGAAGGTGGTTTTGAGCACACAAAATTATTAAAACCAATTTCATAGGTGTTTAAACCTCTATAAAGCCCTATCTAGATTTGGAGAAAATAACATAGTTATATCCCCACCTCTTGGTTGTCTCCACCGAAAGTTTGGAATAAATTGGACATCTATAGCCCGAGATATAGACAGATCACAACACACCACTTTTGACATCACAGAGATTCGGTGTGCTGGAAAGATCAGGTCGGTTTGGCCACTAGATGGACGAATGAGTCTTGGGTTACTTCATAAGAAATGTAGACAAATGAAATTTGGACCAGACCACAAAAAAAAATCCCAATTGGATGCACGGTATAGTAGAAGTGTTCAGATTAATCCACTGGTGTGCTTGGATCCTGTGCAGTTTTGCCCCATTTTTCTTGGACACCATCATGGGCCCTCCAAATCTCCTCCTCCTGCAATGAAATCATCAAAACAAGTATCATTTACCTTTTTAACAGTGATAAAAAAAATAAATGATTAAAAATGGAATGAAACTTGTCATTAATTTTATAATTTTCAATATAAAACAAGTTCAACACAGTGGTGTAAAGGTGAAAATTATACAATGAATCATAGTACGATCACACCCCCACACCTAAACAATTGCACTCTTGGGAAAATTCACATATCCAAATAAAATGAGGGATAAAAATATTCCCAACATCATGATGATTTAACATTAGAGGAAAATTTAATTCATTAAACTAATGAGGTCAATGCACGAACCACACCAAGCAGTTTTTCCTATGGAAAAAGATGTCTCATAAATCATATCAAAACGAAATTCAAAGAGATTCACAAAACCAACATGGGAAAGGAATTCAAAAGTTAACCATTCCACTAACTCTCCATGTGTGTGTGTGAAAACCATTCCATGCAATTCTTTCCACTTTCTATCCAATAAATATATGTTATTTTAAAATTATTCTGCTTTAAATGATTTTTCACCGAACCTACCCTACATCCTTTGTAATCATATTTCAAGACCCACTCACTTAAGAATTCCCAGAAGTCAAACCATAAGCTCCTGACCTAGTTATCCCCATATGTTTTACATTTCATCACTCCCATCATTTATTATTTTTGTTTTTTAGAAGTTTCATTTTGAACAAATCTCACACTCATCTCTCAACCCTTGTTTGATATCCTCACGACACTAATTGCAATAATTATAACAAGATCAAAGGTTGAGGAGAAGTGGTTTTTGACCTACCCAAGACAGAATTTTTTTGGAGGTTGTACAACAGTTGGACATTAGGTACACACGCATAGGTCAATCTGGTACAGTAATGAAACAGATCAGATAAGGAATGAATGTATGAAAATATCATTTAAAGATGAAAAATATCAACCTAACATATATTTACCGTATATTAACTAAGAAATATTAACAGTTAATGGTTTGGTGCGAAAATGTATGGAGATATTAGTGAGACAGTTTTCCTAAAAACTACTCATACAAGGGACATCAATCATCTCAAATGTTTCATAGTGATACAACCATTTATATCATTGAAAAAAAAACCAATTCACTAAAAATCACTCCATGATGTTAACTTCATACAAATATTCATTTTCAGCATTCTTTATGGTATTTTTACTTTCTCCCTTTATAGTCACCGAATCATGGAGCTTTGAAATCTTTGATGGGGAAAAAATGAAAATACCATAAAGAAGGTGAATAAGAGAAGAAAGAAAGAAAAAAAATGATGAAAATTCCTATCTAACCCAGGAATGTACCCATCCCCCCACACCTAGAATGTGTAGTGTCCTCACTATAATAATTGAGAAGGTGATAAGGAAGGATAAAACCTAGTGTGTTTCACTGGTTTGTTTCTTCTTGAACATGGAGTTCCTCCATTGGGAACTCCGAAAGGGCTTCATGGAAGTGCTTCAGCCGTTTCCCATTGACAGTGAAGGTTTGATTGGTTTCTTCATTTTCAACCTAAAAAACACTAAATGGAGATACATTAATAACAATGTATGGGCCAAACCAGTGGGAAAAAAGCTTACATGGATGAAACTTCATCCTTTCATTATAAAGGAGGACCTTCTTCCTAATGTGGAACTGAAGATGAAGTATAAGACGGTCGTGGGAAGCCTTGGTTCGCTCCTTATAAATCCTGGAGTTTTCATATGAATCTCTTCTCATTTTCTCCAACTACTGAATCTATAGCTTCCTTTGGGAACCCACACCAGAAAGATTAGAATTGCATTGTTTGATGGCCCAGTAGGCCCGATGCTCAATCTCAACAGGCAGGTGACAAATCTTTCCAAACACAAGATGATAGGGTGACATTCCAATGGGAGTTTTGAAAGCAGTATGGTAGGCCCATAATGAATCATCAAGTCGAAGACTCCAATCTTTTCTATTGGGTTGGACCATTTTTTTAAGAATCTATTTTACCTCTCTATTTGATACCTTGGATTGACCATTGGTCCATGGATGATATGTAGTAGACACTTTATGACCGACCCCATACCGACGCAAAAGTGATTGCATTGTTTGGTTGTAGAAATGAGAACCCTGGTTACTGATGATGAACCTAGGAAAGCCAAACCTACAAAAGATTTGGGTTCTCAAAAATTCTACAACTACCTTAGAATCACCAGTCCTTGTAGATCATGCCTCTACCCATTTTGACACGTAATCAACTGCCATAAGAATGTATAAGTTTCCAAAGGAATTAGTAAATGGACACATAAAGTTAATGCCCTAAACATAAAAAATGTCAGGAAAGAGCAATGGTTGTTGTTGCATTTCATTTCTTTTAGATACATTCCCCATTATTTGACAATGAGGAAAAGATTTGAAAAAATCATGGGCATCCCGAAAAATTGTTGGCCAAAAGAGACCAGAATCAAGGACCTTGCGAGCAGTCTGTTGGGGACCAAAGTGGCCCCCACAAGGAAGAGTGTGACAGAATCTAAGGATAGACTGAAACTATCTATAAAGAACACAATGCCTAAGAACTTGATCACTACACGTGCACCAGAGGTAGGGGTCATCCCAAATGTACCAACGAGACTCATGTTTTAGATGACTAGCTTGGTTTTTATTGAAATCATTAGGAATGCAAGATTCTACCAAATAATTTACAATTTCATCATACCAAGGAATAACATCTTGCACTCGGTACAATTTCTCATTGGGAAACATATCATTTATAGGAATATAGGGGGATGAGTCAATGTATTAGGATGGGGGAATCCTACTGATATGATCATACACCACATTCTCTGCTCCTTTTTTATCTCTAATTTCTAGATTAAATTATTGAAGGAGGAGCATCTAGAGAATGAGACATGGTTTTACTTCTGGTTTCTTAATGAGATACTGGAGGGCTGCATGGTCTGAGAACACAATGACTTTGGACCCCAAAAGGTATGACCTTAATTTTTCCAAGGTAAAAACAATGGCAAGGAATTATTTTTTATTTATGGTGTAGTTTTCTTGGGAAGGGTCCAAAGTATGTGAGGTATAGGAAATGACATGTGGAGCTTGATCGACCCTTTGTGACAAGATTTCCCCAACTGCATAGTTAGAGGCATCACACATGAGCTCAAACGGTAAATCCCACCGAGGTGGTTGGATTATCGGGGGTGACGTGAGACTCCATTTAAACATATTAAAAGTTTCCTCACATTATTTATCAAAAAAATTATTTTTTTAGTAATCGGGAGAGGGGGAGTGAAATTTTACTAAAGTCACAAATGAAATGATGGTAAAATCTAGCATGACCTAGGAAAGACCACACATCCCGTACATTTTTGGGGAATAGTAAGGAATAAATGAAATCCACTTTTGATTTATCTACTTTGATTCCATCCCCAGAAATGAAATTCCCTAAAACTATAACTTTTTGTACCATGAAATTACATTTCCCATAATTTTATACAAGATTATTTTCAATTCAACGTTGTAGGACTACACCAAGACTACTCAAACATTCATCAAAAGAAGAGACATAAACAGTGAAATCATCCATGAATACTTCCATGAAATTCTCCAGGTAATCCGAAAAAATACTAATCATGCAACGTTGGAAAGTACCCAGAGCATTGTACAGACCAAATGGAATCCTTCTATAGGCAAATGTGCCCAAGGGGAAAGTGAAGGTTGTATTTTCATGATCTTTGGGGGAAATATGGATCTGAAAGTATCCAGAACACTCATCAAGGAAATAGTAGTGGGACATACCTGCTAGCCTCTCTAGAATTTGGTCAATGAATGGAAAAGGGAAATGGTCCTTCCTAGTGTGTTGGTTTAGTTAGTGATAGTCTATACAGACACGCCAACTATTTTGCACATGAGTTGGAACCAATTCGTTGTTTTTAATTTTTGATTACTGTAAGGCTGGTCTTTTTAGGAACCACTTGAACCGTACTGATCCATTAGCTGTCATAGATGTGATAAATGATTCCAGCAACCAATAATTTTGTTACCTCCTTTTTTACAACTTCTAGGAGGTTTGGGTTCAATCGAAGTTGTGCCTACCTCACTGGTTTAGCCTCATCATTTAACAAAATATGATGTGTACAAATTGATGGTCTAATACCAGGAATGTTAGAAAGTGTCCATCCCAAAGCTTGTTTATACTTCCTCAATAGTTCAAGCAGTCGTAATTCATGCTCAGAAGGGAGTGAACTATCAATGATGACAGGCAACTTGTTCTCATTCTCAACATATGAATATTTTAAATCTTTAGGAAGTTGTTTTAGTTCCAATTCAGGTCGATTTTGGATTGATAGGAGTGCGTGTGAAAGCGATAGGTCACTGATCTCATCTAACTACTCAATGGTATCATCCTCATATGAGGAATGAGCTTTTAAAAGATTAGTAGTATCATCGATGGTAATTGGATCCTTGGTGTTTAAGAAATTATCAATTAATAAACATGCATGAAACTTTTCTAGACCACTACAACAATCATTACATGACTCATTTCCTAGAATTTCTATTAGTGAAGAAAACTCAAAAAGGGGATCGAGGGAAAGAAAAGTTGTTTTTTCAGGGGTAAGGAGTGCATTAATTGAATTAACAGAGAGAGAGAGGAATGTTCTTATGAGGGGTGATTCATGGAATTAAGGATGTTGAAATGGACTATGTCACCACCAAATTCCATAGATAATGTACCATTGTGGACATTAATTATGGTTATGGAGGTTTTCAAGAAGGGTCTCCCCAATATAATCAGGGCATGTCAATTCATCCTATCATCCTCCATTTTAAGCACATAAAAGTCATCAGAAAAAATTAAATTTTGAACCATCACAAGAACATCCTCTAACACACCATAGGGGTGTGCGGTACTCCAATTATCTAGTTGAACAATAATTCCAGTAGGATTCAGTTCCAAGACCTGCAATATAGAGTAAATAGAGTGAGGCATCACATTAATAGAGGCACCTAAATCAAGCATAGAATTAGAAAAAGAATACTCCCCTATGGTGCATGGAATTGAGAATGTTCCAGGATCATTGTACTTGGTGGGAAGTGATGGCTCTATCAATGCTGAAACATTCCTCCCCAAGATCACCTTCTCATCTCCATGAAGTCTCCTTTGGTGTATACACATATCCTTTAGAAACTTGACGTACCGTTGAATTTGCTTCACAACATCAATCAATGGGATGTTAACCTGCACTTTCTTGAAAATTTCCAATATTTCCTTATCAAGTTCAATTTTATTTTGTTTTCTTGGTTGGGTGGATCTTTGAGGAAATGGAAGAGGAATGGTTGGGCTAGGTGAATCATCAATATGCACACTCTTTCCTTTGGAAGGGATTTTCTCAGGACAAGGTTCTTTAATATTTGGAACATTTTTAATGGTTGGGAAGGAGTTTTCCTTAGGTGGGGATGACTCTAATAGAGGATTCATTTTACTTTCTAGTTGTTTTCCACTCCTAAGGGTGATGTCACTAACATTTCCTTTATCCCTAGGGTTAATTTTTGGTTGAGAGGGAAGTTTACCTGATCCGTGACTTTGAATTTCACCCATTGAGTTAGCTAGTTGGTCTAATTGGGTTTTTAGGTCTTGTATGGCTGCTTGAGTGGTTTTTTGGAATTGGATATTGTTGGCATCCATTTGTTTCATCATATATTCTAGGCTAGGCTCGGGTTTTGGAGGGGTTTGTTGGAAAGGCCTTTGGGGTGGTTGAGGATTTCTGGGTGGTGGTGGTGGATGACTACTCTACCTCAGTTAGTTCCATTATTGTTGAGGTTGGTTTGAATACCACCTTACCTATAGGCTTGGTTCTCCTTACACCCAGGGTTGGATGGATAGTATGGTTCTTTCCTAAAGGGTTGGTTATAGGGGCGTCCTTGGAAGATTGCCTCACAACTCTTAGAATTTTCTCTCAATTGAGGGAATTGGTCTGAGTAGTGGGTTTCATAAGAAAATATACGACAATTTATTGGAGGAGGAGATTGGGATTTTCCTTGTGAAAGAGAATTTTTTTGAAGAAGGGTATTTACCTCTTCGAAATTTGTGTCCACCTTATTCTCAAATTCAGTACTTTGCACCTCATGGACACCTCGAATCGGTTCATTGGACCTTGAACCAAATTGTTGTGTGTTTTTCACCATGTTCTCAATTAGGTTTCTTTCAGAAATTGGGGTCTTATCAACTATCACACCACCTGTAGCAGCATCAATCATGTTTCTATCAATAGGAATTAGACATTCCTAAAAATATTGTATTAAAAGTTGGTCACTTATTTGGTGGTGTGGACAACTTGAACATAATATTTTAAATCTTTCCCAATATTCATGAAGTGTTTCCCATTGATATTGTCTTATAACACATATTTACTTCCTTATTGTTGCAGTTCGAGAGGTTGGAAAATATTTTTCAAGAAAAAAGAATTTCATGTCTGTCCAACCTCTTATTGGTGAATTAACATAGTACAACCAATCTTTCGCAGTGTCTTCTAAAGAAAATGGGAATTATATAATATTTACTTGTTCCTCATCCACATTATCAGGTTTTAATGTTGAACAAACATTATTAAATTCTTTTAAGTGCTTGTGTGTATCTTCTCTAGGAAGTCCATGGAATCTTGGTAATAGATGAATTAAACCTAATTTTAGTTCAAAATTGGGTGCCTCACCTTATAATTGAATGTATGTGGGCTGAATATAAACATTAGGTGAGGTTAGTTCTTTTAGTGTTTGATAGTTTTCAGCCATTTTATTCACGTTAATTTTAGTTTTGATGTTATTTTCAGAAGAAGATGTAGGGTGAATAAGAGTTTCATTATGTGGTGTGTCCTCCTTCAAAGTGTTGTCTTGTGTGTCTCGGTGTCATTGACGTAGGGTCCTCTCCGATTCGGGTTTGAAAGGTTCTAAATCTCCCGGTGTATAATGAGTCATGAACCAAACATACACAAAAAATATATTATAATAAAAACAGATTGAAAAGGTATAAGAGAAAACAAATAAATATTCACAAAAATTACAAAAACCTTATAAAAAACATGCACTAAAAAGCAAAGAACTCCCCGGAAACGACGCCAAAATTTGACTACGCTGTCATGAAACGTCAACTTTATTATGATTTTAAGATTGATTTATAGTCTAGGGAATACCTTAGGTCGTCTCTCGAGGAGCGTTGATAGGTTTTGAGTATGTATTTTTAATAAGAATTACTAAAGAGGGGGGGGGGGGGGGGGGGTTTGAAAACAGTTTTAGAATGAAGTGAATTAATTAAAGAGTTAAATAGTTGATAAATAAAGGTGGTGTATTAATAATTATTATATAATAAGATCATTTCAAGTTCAATACACATCTTAGATAGTTCATTGTTCTGAAAATTTAACATGGTTTTGTTTAATTATTTGGTTGAAGGTTGTCAAGATCTTGACTCCACTCTTGCCTCTTCAAATGATGCTTAAGGAACCACCCCTTGGCACAACAATCATGTTTCCAAGATTTGGTTATAAAAAATAGAATAAGAGGTCTAACAAATCATACTTAAATCTAATGTATGTGTGAGATAAATAGGATTATTGTGTTGTCTAATCGGAACAACCCAAGATTCCCACTTGAAATCTCAACCCAATTGGTGTTGAAATAAAAAGCGTTCCACTTAATTATATCAAATGAAATGTAATAAGGGGAAATAATGTCAATAAAAAAAATAAGTGAAATATTCAACACAAAAATTATACAAAACCAGTATAAGAACATGTGCTGGAACTCCCTTCCAAGTTTGCGTAGCTCCCTCGAAATGACAGTCCACCGTTTAGCTCGCCATCGAGAGGAGGATGAGGCTTGGGTGGAACTCCCTCTTCATCCTTGATTACCCTATGAGGATAGGGTCCTCCAGAACTCCTTGTATTATGAGAGGACTTGTTTTAGTCTCCAAAATACCAGAGCTTCACCTCCTAGACTAACTTGCAGATGAGGAGCCCAAGGTGCCATTTTATAAGAAATGGGAAGGTGGTTTTGAGCACACAGAATTATTAAAACCACTTGTCACAGGTGTTTTTACCTCTATACAGCCTTATATAGATTTAGAAAAAATAAAAAAGTTGTAGACGCACCTCTTTTCTTTCTCGAAATTTTTTTTTGGAATAAATTGGACACTTATAGCTCGAGATATAGACATATCACAACACACCACTTTTGACATCATGCAGATTCGGTGTTCTGGAAAGATCAGGTTGGTTGGGCCACTATATGGACTAATGAGTCTTGGTTTACTTCATAAGAAATGTATACCAATCAAATTTGGACTATAACACAAAATATCAACCTAATTGGATTCACTTTATAGTAGAAGTGTGTGGATTAATCCACTGGTGTGCTTGGATCCTACACAGTTTTGGCCCATTTTTCTTGGACATCATCATGGGCCCTCCAAATCTCCTCCTCTTGCAATGAAATAATCAAAACAAGTATCATTTCCATTTTTAATAGTGATAAACACAATATAAATGATTCAAAAATGGAATGAAACTTGTCATTATTTTTATAATTTTCAATATAAAACAAGTTCAACACAGTGGTGTAAAGGTGAAAATTACACAGTGAATCGTAGTACGATCAAGTAGCTATAGTGCATAATGTTCCTTATGTGTTGAGGGGGAAGAATTTATAGGCCTTAAATACCCTATTCTACTCCTCCTTTAATGACTCACATATCATAGATATGGGATTGAGTTAGTGGAGGTAGTATTGCATCACATGTTTCAAATGATATTTCCACAGGTCATCCAAGGCATCACATGATATTTAGTTACTTTGAGAAAACTATATCATCACCATATTTATTGGACATGGGGATTACAAAATTTATTTCACATAATTATTTCTAAATGTTAAAGATACTTCACAAGATAAGTATAAAATATCTAGGATTCCCCACAAGATCAAGAAACATGTCAAAGTGGTTTTTGTATGATCCAAGGAGACTTGTCTGGGGCTATTCATGAGATCCAGTTAGCTTATCATAGGCCATTCACAAGACCAATATGGCATGTCAAGGGGGATTTTATGAGATCAAGATGAAATGTAAAAGGACCTTCACATGATCAATGATGGTCACATGATGGTAATAGAAACTTTATCATAAAAATTAGTATATCTTCCCTTCGCAAGAGGATTTTCCATTTTCCAGTTTTTTATTCCTTATTTTAAAAAACTTTTGGCCTTTTACCATTGGTTTTCTATCAGGCTTCATGTGATAAGATGAGTATATCACAAATACATGTGATAATTTTCATGTATAGTTTCTCTTATCATCTATGATGCACCACATGATCAAATTGCCTTGTCAAAGGGCTTCCCCAAGACCAGGTTGACATATCTGGGAGTCTTCATGAGATTGGGTCTCCTATTAAAGAGGCTTTATCATGATCAAGGAGACTTGTATGGGGACCATAACAAGATCTATTTATCTTTTCAAAGTTTATTTGTGATACCATGATAGTTTGTTAAAGAGAATTCACAAGATCAAGATGGCATACCAAAGGACCTCCGAGTGATCGATGACAATCACAAGAGGTGCATAACCCCTTTGAATAAATACTAGAGTAATTTCAACCACATGAAGACTAAAAAGTTTTTAGATTTATTTCACTATTTTATGAGGGGATTAATGGGATTATCATTTGTCTTTTTCATAATACATCAAATGAATGAGGGATCTCATTAAGAAACCTTTGTAGAATCATCAGTGCTTGACTGAACATCTTTGCAAGAACATGATGGCTTGTCAGAGAGGATTTGTTTGATAAGAGGGACTCAACCTATGTGATTTTTATGATCATCCATAGGTCATGATAATTATATGAACCATTAACATGACCTTCCTAGGGTCATCCGATCACATATCTCTTTAGTGGTAATGCGATCTGCATGATATAGCCATTTGATCTCCATATAACCAGGATGCTACTTATTTTATCCTATGGAAAAAATAATACCCATTATTTGGGTATTTATTCAATTATAGAATTATCAATATGCATTTTGAGGGCCTAAAAAAATTCCCACTGTAGGAGTGAGCTCCGCTAGAACAAGAACTCGATTATGAGGAGAGTAAATTCCTCCCTGAGTCCTTGAGGATCCCACTAATTAGTTTCTGAAGTGGCACTCAGTCTTCCAAGTGACCTTTTGTATTCCTCGGAGCATCCTAGAAAGAGGGGAGTGAGAGATCTTATCATTACCCTGGTGACTTGAACTCTAAAGATCTTTTGATTTCTCACATCGAATGACTGCTTCTCAAGGAATCACTACAAGATCCATTTCGCAAGACCTCTTTATGAGAAATGATCGAAATACAACTTCATGGGATTGATTTTTGAGATTATATTACATGATCTCTCCATGTGACTTCTTTGTCTTATTATTTTTTCAAAAAAACCATGAACTAGTTCTAGGTAATTTTCTCAAACATTAGCATATTCTCTCAACCACATAGCAATCCTACAGAATTTTCATGATCTTCTGGCTTAGTCACATGATTTATTGATCATTACATGGTTCACATGACCATCTTAGGGTCACACAATCACAAGTCTTTCAATGGGTCATGCGATCGTGAGGTGATCTATGGGTTACATGATTCGTGAGACCAATATTAGGTCATGTGAGTGTGAATCCTTGTATGGTTTATATGATTCCCATGATGATGTGAGAGTCATGCACCTCTTTTGGAAGGGTTCCTCACTCATCTAACATGAACTCCTTTTTTTGTATATATGGATTCTAGTTCTCAGATATCTTCCAAAAAGGTCATTCAGAGGGATATGATTTCTAGAAATAAAAATACCAAAATTTGGTATCAAATGTTCTCTAAAAACAAGGATTTAAAGGGGATTCTACCACCTAAACATCAAATATATCCCTTATAAAATCCACTTAATTTTTATGGATTTGGTCTGCTAGATGATTATTTCATTACCTCACTAGATTAAAATATTCTATATTTCTGGCTGTTGTCTCCCCTTAACTTTATCCAAATGATGATTTATGAAGAAAATCAATTAGTCATATCATTTATGATGGGTTTTCCAATATTTTGTATAACTCCCATTAGGATCTAGATGGTTTTGATCTTTCTGACCAGCCATTTGGTCAAAGTTATTCGAGCACACTCATCTCCTATTTGAATAATATAAGAAGTGGTTGGAGTTCAAAGTGGGACTTGAGACCTGGAGGTAACTTCTCTGATGAATGGGAATGACCATTTTGGGTCAGGAAGAGTTACTCATAATTCTCTGACCAATTACATGATGTTCATCTTTATGAGGAAACATGGACTTCTCAGTTCTTCATCTATCATTAATCATAAATTCTCAAAGAGATGATTAGCTGTTGAAGTACTAACACTAATTCCTTCCATCTATCTCATGGAAAATTAGGTATTGGACTTTGGGATGTTAACCATATGAGAGGAATACCCCTTATTGGGGAGAGGTATGGAAAATTTATTCCCACTAATGACATTTGGGATAACCCTGCACAAACTCCGACCATGGAAAGGTACACGCTCACCATTATGAAGGAGATTTTAAGGAAGGATATGAATCCATGATCACTCATTTTGTTCAAGTATTGGATTAATATATTCCTCTACCATATTGGGGATCAACCAATCGATATACACCCTCATCAATTCCCTTACTGACATGTTCACAATAGCACATGCTCTTATTGGGCCATCCTTGAAGTTAGGGAGTATGCCACATGGGGATACCAAGTGAGAACAGAGGTATCCCCAATCATTTAGATATCCTGGTTTTTATCCATGTTTTAGAATATATGTGTTTTCTAGGCTGGGAGAGTGTGGTTGGGAATTTGAGTAAGCACATTGGTGAAGGGAGCTCGATTATTACAGGGGCGCCTTCTTAATCTAGATATGACAACACTTTCCCGCCTTTATCGATTCCTCAGCACATACAACAAGGAATCATCCATTACAAGTTTGGAGGGCCCTTCCAGTTATTATTTGGATGGATATGGGAGAATTTCTAGTGTTATAAATATCATAACACTACCAGAATCCCTAATGCTTAATTCCATCCTCGGCTGTTGAATGTTTTCAGGATTAAGGTGAGGCCACTAGGTTCTGATGAGGTTATTGGTATGTTGATCTGACATGATCATTTTAACTTCATTACCTATCATGCACTATCTAGGATAATTTTTGATAACAAGAATGGATCTCTCGATGAGTGTTCATATAAAATCTCTCTCCATGATGGGGTTTTTATAGCCCGTGTAGATGAGTTGACTATCTATGAGCTATATACCTCCTATCAGTTTGATATACAGTTTGATTTTATTCAAAGGGGTTCTCTTATATCTTTAGTTGGAATGTCGGGTGAACAACTTCCTAGAATTATCCACCAATTTTGGATTATACTGACACACGAAGACACAAATTATGATATCATTCTTCCACCTTTTCCCCCTACCTTCCTATCTTTTGAATATTCCTAGGTTTGGGTGGAATCTTACCCAGGTGATGTATTAAATCAAACAATCCTCCATGTGGACAAGACCTATACTTAACCAAATCCCTTATATGTGCAAGAAACGGAGTTGATTCAAGACTTGGAGGAGCCTCCAAAGAATAACTCTCATCATAATGATGAAATTACCATTAGCGAGATATAGGTTTTTGAGGATGTTGGTCCTTCAGTGATATATGATTCCCCAATTGGGGTAGAGATTCCTGTGACTCCTTCTCTTGGTTCTTTATCGGCTCAGCCAACCATCCCTCCTTCTGATGTACCCACCACCATTATTATAGATAAAAAATCCCCATGAAGGATAATCTGAAAGAAAATCTATGACCTGATTACCGATTCTCCCTCAGAAGAGTTTCATAGCCAATAGGAATGAATTCACCAACTCTTTTATAATTTGGGTGTAGGTAGATTTAATTGTTAGCTATTGTATTATATCATGTTCCAAATTGTCCTGACTTAGAAATAATTGGTCTGTAGCAAGGGGAACTTGCATGGATTCTATGACAATACTCCCCTGGTAAAATTAATAAGGGAATATTTTGAAGTGCTGGAATAAAGACATTAGATAATCTCTCAGCTTCACGCCCAGATGGATGACTTGACTACAGAGATAGAAAAACATGAGGAGATCAAGCTCGCATAAAGTATGATATTTTGATGTAATCATACTTATTGGAGACTACTCAGAAAGGATTTGAGGAGTTTTACTCTTTTATTGAAAATATTTATCCTCGGGTAGCAGTAGAAGATGCAGGAAAGACGACACTTTAATGTTCAATTGAAACAACTCGCCAGACTCTGGATGATCTATAAAATTCAATTGATCAAATTTTATTATAGTTTGATCATATTTTTTTTGATGGAATCCTTGGAGAGGCTCTTAAATGTAAAGATTCCTATTTTTTCATGCTATCAATTAATAAATATTATGAACTTTATAGATCGTTTTCCCTATTTCTTTCATTCATGATGTTCATGAAATTATATTGATCTGATATCTTATGGATCATTAATCCTACCCATCCTTTGTATAATACCATGTAATCCCTAACACCTATATTTAAATGCTTAAATAAAAATATATTTATATTGATAATTTATTATCAATGACCACTAGAATGGGATCCCTCATTAATGTATTTTCTTTGGATATCCTGGGATCAACTGGTTTAAAAGGATAATTTGGGTAAAATATAACCCAGAGGAAGAATGCTCTAATTTCTACCCAAGTCAATTGACTTAGAAAGCTTATATTTATTTCTTCTAGGGACAAATGATGATCCCTACAATATTTTTATCTTATTATTTTTTATTTATTACATTAAATTTTTCCTAAGCATTATATGGGGTAAAGATCAACAGTCTTACACTTGGTTTTTTCTCAATCCACCCTCTTACTAGTTTTCAACCAGATAATTTTTATGCCTTTTAAATTTTATGAATTCTCAATATTTATAGGATCACAAAAAAGTGCACATCCAGTGAGTAGAGACTCAAAATTTTCCCATGATTCCATTTTTGGGTTTTCAACATGGCGAGTATTGTGCCACTTTTAGTTAGTTGTTTTAAGGTCTTGCAAACTAGACCATTGTTGTGATGTAGTTTAGGGTATTCCAGCTCAGACCATATGATGATATAATTTAGGGTCTTCTTGATCAGACATACTATTTTTGGTAGTGTACAATTTTAAAATTAATATTTTAATTATATTTTAATGTCATGTGGTAAGGACATATCCATTGCAATTTAAAATCATGTGGTAAGGATGAAAAAATGCTATTTAGTTTAAAGTCTTGCTGCTAGGACTTGATTGATGAATAGAGAATGGGGAAGATATTGTAGGGATAACCTAAAGCACCATAAGGTGATGAGTTTTACCATAGTGTTTCTCAGGATCAAAAGGATTATGTTTCCTTTACCATAAGGAGGGGATGCCTCTAGTTGATAGGTTAAAGGCCCTTATACATGGGTCTATAAGGGTTACATGCATGGTCAAGTAAAGGGGATACCTAATCTTTTCAAAGGGCCATGAATGATTTATGAAGACTGTATTGGTGGATGGTAAAATATTAGGGAAGCTAAGTTGATCAAGATATTTTCAATATAGACTATGTAAATGATGTATCGAGGAGCTTGAATTGTTGAATAAAAAATGGGATAGACATACAAGGGATAAACCAAAACACCACAAGGTGCTAAGTTCAACCACAGTGTTACTGGGGATCATAAAGATTAGAGTTCCTTTCCTATTATAAGTATATGAATCCTAAAATAGTATAGGGGATCCCCACTCTTTTCTAATGAAAATAGAATATTTTTGAAGATTCAAATGTTTAAACGATGAAGTTAGAAGTAGAGTGAAAGCTATCCAGGGGGGTGTTGGAACCCTAGGACAGTTTAGTTCTTGGTTGGGAGGCTCAGGACCTATGCTATGTGGTTTCAAGTCATGAGGTGTGGGACATCAAAAGGTTATGGAATGGAGTGTCACACTCTTTCTTTGAGAAAGGGTAAAATACATAGCAGCCTAACATCGAGGATGTTAATTCCACATGAATAATATGGTTGTAGGGATTGTAAATCATGGTCTTAGAATATCTAGGTTAACTGGAGGTGGGAACTAGTGGGTACAAGTTAACCATATGTAATGGAGAAAGCATATAAAGTTCTACGCAGTCATAATGATAAATCCTGGATTTAAGGGGGAAATTTCTAGGACTAAAGGGTCCATTTGGATTAACCAGTCACTATTTACAGTTTTCTATAGGGAAGTGCTAAGAGTAAGAGATCCCAAGGTCTATTGGGTTCCAAGAGTAGGATATCAACTTTAGGAACAAGTTGTGTTAGCTAAGAAATAAAATACATAAAGGTGGTTTATGGAAAACATAATATTCAATATGCGTTCGGGAACCCAAAAATTCATGTCACCACATAGTGAACACGCTCTAACGATGAGAATATGTGGAAAATCATTACTATAATTTTTTCCTGGACCAGGGGGTCCATTGAGCACAGATTAACTTTTACTAGGGCCATAAAGTGGGACCTATGAGCTTTATTCCTTGTTTATTTACACTATATCTCATGCATAAACTTTTGAGATGAAGGGTTTAGAGAGTAGATACTTGAATTTTTATTAGGCATCCCTTTTAAAATTTTCATCCTGAAAAGTTTTATGTCATGAAATTTTGGCCTTTAAAGTCTAAAGTTTAAGGTCATACAACTTTGAACAAAGTTCATGTAGTTTATGGTCATAATGCATGTGGTCCTGGTATGAGGGAAAACTTACACAATATAAAAATTAGGATACCTAAGGTTAGGAGTACTCCAACATCATTTTTAGAGGGAGATGAAAATGTTGTAAATCATGGCTCGAGGTTCTTAGGCTATGAGTAAAGATATAGGACAATCATGAATGGGATGACCGAGAATAACTTAAGGTGATGAGTTCTTCTGTGGTGATGTTAGGTCTCACAAGGATTAGAAATTACTTCCTACAGGTCCAAGATGTATTTGGTTGGTTGGTAAAATACTTTATGTAGATCCACCTCTTGCATGTTCAAACTTAGAGATATATTCTCATTTCTATTAGCCATAAAAGCTTTGCGGAAACCTGAGGCACTCATGACATGAAGTGTGATTTATGGGTTGAGGTGCTTAAAAGATGATGCAACCACCTCGTACTCTAGTTGACTAGGGCCAGACTCTTGTGGTTATCTTGATAAGGAATGATTATGGGTGATTTTTTACACCATTTAACATCATGTAGTGGGGAAATATTTATCCTGTAGTTTAACTTCATGAGATAAGGATGTTTTCCTTGTAGATTAATGTCATACTATAAGGATGTGAGAACTAACATGAAATTGTGACTGATATCCTTGGGGAAATTTTTTCAATTGTCAGGGGAATTTAGATGTAGGAAACAACTTTTATCCATGCATAATCATATTTATGGGTAGCCATACGATGGATCCCTTCTTGAATAAATTTATCTTATATGCAAGCGATCCCTGCATAGATCAGACTCATACGTAAGAAGAATGAGTTTTTATGACTTAAACCTCTTTAAAAAAAGGTATATGATAATTTTATGGCTGGGATTCTCTAGGTTTCACTATGCAATTTATAAAGATAGGAATAATGACCTAATTAAATTCTTTAAGGAGGTCCCTATGCCTAGATCTCACTCGTTTTCAGGGGATATGATCAGCAATGATAGAAACCCATGGACATACACATAATAGGGGATCCAAGCTTCACGATGTATCCTATGATGGTAGGAATTGAGACACATGCAGTTCTTAGATAGTTCCTTGCATAGGTCCAGTATATATGTATGATGGGTGAACTTTTACCATTCTATATGCTATGGATGGACCTAGGATTGGAGATCCAAGCCTCACTACATATCCTATGATGGAAGGAATCAAGCCACACATAGTTATTATATGAAAGTTACCTACGCAAGTCTGACCTGTGTGTAGGGAGGGGGAATATTTTTATATTTCAAATAGACCCATTATTGAAAGTTTGGGTTTCACTATGAATCATATGGTAATAATAATCAATCCACACATAGTTTTTTAATGGAATAATCTATACGCTAGTAGGACCCATACATAGAGTGGGGTATTTTTATATTATAGAAAGACCTAGGTTTGAAAGTCTAGGTGTCATAACCCCCTCCCTCCAAATATACCCCCTGGGATGACAATGAATAATGGGATATAATGACCCCTGAGTCCTACCTCTAGTAGCCTCTTGGTTGGATACTAGAACCAAGGGTGTATAAATCTCACTATATGGGAGGCGTTACCCTTTTCAGAAAAACAAGATCGGTAGATAAGATGAATCATCCATAATGAAACTCCAAGACACAATATAAAAGAAATAAAAAAACCACCCCACATGCATGTGTAAATTAGAACTGATACAATACAAAAATATCCAAAGTAAATACCAAAATTAAATCTAAGCAGCGACACAACAATTATCAAAATATGAGCTAGTATGGTCTAGCATGATCTACAAAGTCCTATTGGAAACCTAAAAATAGTTTATATACGTAGGGTGAGAATACATGTTTACTCATTAGGAAAAACAAAGTCTCTCATGCACACGTGAAGGAGTCATACTAATGAACCCATGAGAAAATAGTATAACCAAACAACACCTAATCAGGTATACTAACCATCCCAACCTCACCAAGGAATGATAAAAAAATAACACAAACCAAGTAATATAATATTAATCACATAGATAATAGGGTACCCCGCACCACTTTCCCACTAGTATGTCGCTCTAGCCCAACATCGAACATCTTGGTGATCCCATACCTTCCATAGACTACATCACATCCCACTCGCACACACTTGGGCCACAAAACACATCACATCCCACCCCACACGCACCCGGGCCTCACAAAAAATCCCACCTGCACACACCTAGTCCACAAAACATCCCACCTGCACACACCTAGGACACAAAACATCACAACTCATCCTGAACACACCTCGGAAATCAATTAACCCCTCATCCCGAAGACACCTGGGAAAGAAAAAGACACCACACCCTCACATACACTATCTAAGACACTAACAGACCTCCAACCATCACATCCTGTTCCATACCTACCTTTTCACGACCCCCCCATCCAAAGATACCCCCTGGTTTGGCAATGAATAAGGGGAGATAATAATCCCCAAGTCCTGCCTCCAATAGGCCTAGAGTTGGTGACTAGCACCAAGGGTGTATAAATCTCACAATATGGGAGGCATTACCCTTTCCAAAAAAACAATACCAGAAGATAAGATGAATCATCCACAATGAAACTCCAAGACAAAATATAAAATAAATCCAAAAAATTACCCCATATATAGGTGTAAAATAGAACTGATACAATACAAAAGTGTCCAAAGTAAATACAAAAAGTAAAGCTAAGTAGTGACACACAAACTGTCAAAATCCAATCTAGTAAGGTCTAGTATGGTCCATGAAATCCTCATGGAAACCAGAAAAAAAATTATATATGTAGGGTGAGCATACAAGTTTACTTAGCAAGAAAATCAATGTATCTCATGCACATGTTAAAGAGGCATTCTAATGCACCCATGAGAAAACATCAGAACCAAAAAACACCTAAGAAGGTATACTAAACATCCCAACCTCACCAAGGAATTCTCACCAAATAACACAAACCAAGTAATATAATATAAATCACATCGATAATTGGGTACCTTGAAACACTTTCCCGTTGGTATGCCACTCTCTCCCAACATCGGACATCCTGGTGCTCACATCCCTTATGTATACCGAATCACATCCCGCCTGCACACACTTGGGCCAAAAACCACATTACATCCCACCCACACACACTTGAGACTCAAAAAACATCCTTCCCGCACACACCTGATCCAAAACACATCTCGCCCGCACACACCTAGGCCACAACACATCACAACTCATCTTGAAGATACCTAGGAAAGAAAGTTACCCCTCATCCTGAAGACACCTAGGAAAGCACAAGCCACAATGCTCGAAAATACCTATTCCATCACATCCACCATATAAGACACTAATAAACCTCCATCCATCACAACCTATGAAATACCTACCTTGCATGGAAGAGAGAGCAGAAAATATCGGGTACCCAGCCATCCATACCCCTCACCAGATGTTGGGAAAGACACCCTCCCCTATGATGATAGGGGTGTTCGACACATAGTTCTCAACAAGGGTGGGTGCATATAGAAATCAAAACTGAAATATAATTATATACTTATATGATACCAAACACTCAAATCCAACCTATGGGTTCTCAAATAGACCACCAAATCATGACACTCCCAACTCTTCTTCTACTGATAAATGTACAACACCACATAATAAGTCACAAAACCCATTTTACATTCCCCTCCAAATTTATTTAACCATTTACATTATTTATTAAAAAAATTCATTTATCCATTCTATCACTGATCAAGAACCTACTCTGTATAACACATAATAGAAAACACATTAAAAGTCATACAGAGGATGAAGAGATTTGGTAAATTAACACACTTCACATTAAAGACACATCATTCCATGACCTCCATGTTTAATACCCATTCATGATATATCATATATCGGGATATAGATATGGGGTGAAGCTTTATGCATGTTATCAATGGAGAAAAACCCATACCAACCATTACCATACTTCTTCAAAGTTATCCCTCCCAATCCATCCTTCCAACCAAAACAACCCCCAACTGACAACCATATCTATAAATACATTAAACCATAAATAGTTCTACAACCCTTATACAAAAGTATACCACACCGAGACTAGCATATCAAAAAAACCAACCCAATTACACATCTGATACCATAACCACATCACCACATGAACCAAGGAAAAGCATATTTAAGATTTAACAAACCATCCCTCCTTTAATTCCACTTTTTAATACAGGTGTTATAACAAAAACAATATGATCACGGGGCATCCATTTATTAGCCGAGTATACATGGTTAATTATTTTCATATATAAACCGTTCAAAACAACAACAATATGCATTCCATAAATCATTATATGCACAAAAAAAGACCCCCAATGACCATAATTTTTAATTGGGTAGTTAGCCCATACAAATCGCAATACCAATAGAGATATCAAAACAACAAGAACATGCATCACTTTTCCTATCCCATTAAAATTGATCTTAAACTTGTTCAATTATCTTTATTAATATGAATTCAACTATCCTAAAAAATGAAACATTCGTACACCCACTCTGAATGATTCTCAAATAAGAGGGATAAAGGAAAACCTACTTGTAATAAAAGGAAATCAACACTTCTTGGTTGCAACGAAATTGGGGCGCACATGTAGTAGGGAAAGAACACTAGGGAAACAAAAACTAAAAGTTGTATCCTGACTACATGAATCCTCTGGGAAGAAGGTTTCTGGGAGTTATGTACCAAGAGAAAGAAAAGAGGAATAATAAAGGGGGAAAGGTATCTCAGTCTTCTGAAAGATCTAAAGAGAGTTGTGATTTAGATATATTTTTGATTTTCCATTAATGGAGGATCTGGTCAAGATTACACGCTTTGAACATTTAAAATCCTTTGAAACCTTTGGAAAATAAATATAGGATTTATGGTATTTGAAACAGTCTCAAATTCCTTCGGATAAGGCCTTAAAAGAGTTTTATATCAAAAGGGATTTCAAAAAGGGAGAAACTAGAGGAAGATTTAAACACTGTTCCTGAGGCACCGTTAGGTGGGGCATGGCTCAGTGAGGCACCGTTGGATAAGTGAGTGTTAGGAAAATCACCACTAGACTAGTGACCGTTAGGCGAGACACCGTTGGATTAGAGACCACCAATGAGCCACCCCTAGTGATTTACTGCCAGCAAGCGACTGTCAGGGTGAGCTACCACCAAGGTGAGCCAGTGTTGGAAAACTTGGAAAACTGGGAATTTTGAAAAGTATTGAAATGAGTCACCTTGACCTCCTAGAACACATCAAACACTAGATTCTCAAATAGTAATGGATCAGAGAGGTTCGAGACATTACACCAGATACCTCTCAAACTATTCTCACCCTCAATAATTTAAAACTAACTTAGAAGGAAAAGAGAGGAAAGGCACGAACAAAAATCCCTCGAGATACCTATTAAGGATCTTGTTACACTTGGAACACTTCTTAAACACACCAAAGTTCAATGATAATCCACCCTATGTTGTTCAAAAGCTGGAGTGGAAACCTCCACATCTAGGGAAACCTCCTTCAACATCTACAAACCAGGATTTTGTCAACATAGGTGTTGAAATGCCAATCCGAACAACAAAAAAACACACTACACTAGCTCAAAATCCACACCATCTTGAACACATGAATAAGGGAATTTCACATTACATGTCAAGATACTATCTGATCTATTTGGCACTGACTCTCCCACACAGGTTTAATGACATCTCAGTTATTGCATCTTGATTAGGAATCAAGTCCTTCCTATTTTGTATAGAAAGACCTTACCATACATCACACCACACACATCACACCAAACCACACACATCACACCACACACATCACAAACCAAGGGAAAACAACTCATCTCATAAAACTTGGTTCAAACATAAAATTAAAAAGAAAAATAGAGAAGGAAAAACTCAAAACGACTCTAGATACTAGGAACACATCTACATCTCTCACTCCCAAGTACTATCCTCCTGGACACCATACCTCCACAACACATGGACCAAAGGAATGATACGTCCACACAACACCTTCTCTCAACAACCCTAGATCTCTACTAGCCATTCCACAACCATCATGTCATCCTAGATATATAAATCTCCCCATTCAATTACATGGGAGTCATCATGAAGATATTGATGAATCTGAGAGATGTGATAGATATCGTGGATCCTTTCTAACCATGGTGGAAATGAAAAATAGTATTCCACCTTTCCAACTCATCCCAACACCTCAAAGGGTCCAAAAAAAAACTGGGCAAAAGCTTACTCCCTCTACCAAACCTCCACTTCTCATGTCAAGGATAAACCTTTAATAACACATGTCCCCAACCTCAAACTCCAAGGGCCTCCTACTATGATATACTTAAGACTTCTACCGGTCTAGTGATACTTTCATCCTCTCATGAACAAGCTGAACATTCTTGGTCATGCTTTGCACCACATTAGGACCAAGAATAGCTGTCTCCCCAACCTCTATCCAGCACAATGGAGAACGACATGATCTTACATACAAAGCCTCAAATGGAGACATTCCAATAGAAGAGTGATAATTTTTATTAAAAGAAAACACCACTAAAGGCATGTTTCATACCCAAGATCCACCAAAGTACAAGATACATGCTCGTAACATATCCTATAACATCTGGATAGTCCTATATGTCTTCCCATATGTCTGAGGGTGGAAAGCAATGCTAAGGAATAAATTGGTTCCAAAAGCTTGATGCAATCCCCTCTAGACTTGTAAGGTACACTACATGTACTGATATGAGACAATGGACCTCATAACTCCATGAAACCATACTAGTTCATCCACGCACCTCTTAATCAAGGCATCCAATGCACCCAATACCTTGATTGCTAAGAAGTGGGCTGATTTTGTCATCTGATCCACTATCACCCAGATAACACTGAAACCTCCTTGATCTTTGGGTAACCCTGTGACAAAATAAAGTGATATTTCATCCCATTTCCACTTAGGAACATCCAAGGGATACAACGAACCACCATGAACATGGTGCTCGACCTCCACCTACTGGTAAACCAAGCACTTGACCAAAAAATACTCCACTTACAATTTCATATGAGGTTACAAAAACTGCATCCTCAATCCATGGTACATATTGTTAACTCCTAGATGTGCTGATAAGTGTAATATATGAAACTCAAAAAAGACTCCACCACAAATCACCACCAGAATAAAAAACTTCCCTAGAAACAACATATGGTTCCAAACATCCCTTAGAAGAATCACCATGGCCAACATGATTACACATCACCACTTCTTTCGAGTCTCCCCATTGAGACTCCTCTACTTGCTGTATCAGAGAAGATTGCACCATTATCTAAAACAAATTTCCTCAACCAGCATTTACCCCTACATCCAAGTGAAAGGATTCCAACTCCTCCATAACTCTCTAAGATTCCAAAGACTCCCAAGAAACCTCCTTCCACAAATTTCTGATCAAATCATCGACCATGAAATTTACCCTTCCTAAGGTGTAGGAGATCTCAAAATCATAGTCCTGAAGAAACTCCATCCAAATCCTCTATCATATATTTAGGTGACACTGATAAAAGATATAACTCAAGATCTTGTGATATGCGAAGACCACAAAACGATCCCCAGTGAGGTAATTCATCTACAACTTTAGTACGAACAAGGCCGCTGCTATATATAGATTGTGGGGGGCATAGTTATGTTTGTGGGGACATAACTTACTAGACCCATAAGATATCACTTCCCAATGATGCATTAACATTAATCCGAAACCCAAACATGAAGCATCACAAAACACCTCAAACATCACCCCTTCCTATGGAAAATGGAGCACTAACCAACTTCCCCTTCAGGTAACCAAACACTGCCTAGAACCTCTCACTCTACAAAAAAGATTGATCCTAGTAAAATCTATCAATGTTTCTTCCACTCAAGAGAAATTGGGTACGAACCTATGATAATTGCCTCAATGACCATGGAAGCGGTGAACTTATGCCACATTCTTGGGTGCTTCCCTAGAAACAACTTCTTTGAAATTCAACAGGTCTACTGTGACACTCTGATGGGACACTACATGCCCGAGGAAATTCATCTCTCATATCTAGAACTTTCACTTGGACAATTTTTCATAGAGTTGGTGTTGTCAAAGAACCTGCAATATAGTTTTAAGATTCTTGAAAAGCTCCTACCCTGACTTCAAGTAGACCAAGATGTCATTGATGAACACGATGATGAAGAAGTCTAGTAACTCATGAAATTTTTTTTTCATAAGTCCCATGAAGACAAATTGTGTGTTCTTGACTCCGAATGATATGGATTCGAACTCAAAGTGCCCATACCTGCATCTAAAAGTTGTCTTCAGGATATCGACCTTCTCCACCCTCAACTGTTGATACCCATACTGTAGATCGATCTTAGAAAACAAAATCGCCCCTCTCAGCTGGTCGAAGATATCATCTATCCTCAGAAGAGGGTAACAGTTATTAACCCTTACCTTGTTCAACCTCTAATAGTTTATACACAACCTCAAACTACCATTCGACTTCTTTGAGAATAACACTAGATCACCCCATGGTGAAACACCAGTCTGGATAAATCCCTTCTTCATAAAATCATCTATTTGAATCCCCAACTCTCAAAACTCATAAGGTTCTGTTCGATAAGGATCCATCGAAATTAGAGAAGCATCAGGATGCAAGTCTATACCGAACTCAACATCACATCGAGGGGGTAACATCATAAAAAACTATAGGAAAACATCCAATAACTACCCAGTAACCCTGGGAAGGTCCACCATCTCATCATCTATTGATTCCACTAATAGCTCAGCTAACTAAATATAAGATGATCCACATGTCGAATCCCCACCTAAAAACCCCATTCACCAATGAAAACCACATCTTGTACATCCACATTCGAAAACACTACTCTACTACAAAAGAAGTCGATAATGGAATGCATAGAATAAAAATATCCAAATCTAAGAATAACATTTCATGGATGCAGCTGTAGCAAGAAGTGATCCCCATGGGACTGATGCGGTCCCATAATTAGTCTACACCCCCGGCTCACATCAAATAAGTTGGTCTGGCCTCTGACTAGTGTACTCAACACTAGGGGAATGAGAAACATCTATATGAATAATACCCGATAATGAGATATTGTGGCTGAAGAAAAGGATTTTGAAGCTCACAAATAAAAAAAATCACAAACAAGGGTACTAAAAAAAAACTAATTGTACCTATGATGATATCAAGCCCTGATGGAACTGATGCCTCTGCTGCATGTAACTGACCACACCCAACTTATTTACCTCTATACTCCTGAAAAAATCCACATAAACACTTAGTTCGTGGTACATAAACACAAGGAACATCCAGATGTTGGACTTTACCTTCCCCATCTTCCATCAGTGGAGGAAAATCTTGCTACCCCTGCTACTGATACATTCTTACCAGAAACTACTACTGATCCTAACACTAAACCTGTCAACCTCTACCAAACTAAGCTATACGAAACACTAGGAACTGTCTCTAAAAATGACCACAAACCCAAAAAACAAATAAAACTAGCACGAATCTCCTAGTAAAATCATGAAAACCACCAGCACTAGGAGGACAGAAAGGAAACTGCTGAGGTCGAATCATTGCTGATCAAAAGCTTAAGGGTCCTGGCACCTGTGACCTTCCACTAACAACTATTCTTATTGAAGAACTATGTTGGATCTCCTGTCATGGTAGACCTACTCATGAGTTGTAACGTCCCGAGTCCGGAGCCCCTCCACTGGTGCCCCGTACCCGGTTCGCCACATGACCTCAAGCATGTTTCCCCGAATGCCAGAGGCCACTGACTAGCAGCGAGGGCCTTGGTGAGTCGGTGGGGAAAATATTCCCTCATTCGGTAAGGTAAAAAAGGTAAGAAAACAACAATAAATAGCGGAAGAAGTAATCAATATGCATAATAAAAGAAACCAGACAGTGGAAGAAATGAAGATATCCAACCATAATGACAATAATGCAGCAGGTACAAGTATCTATGGAAAGAAGAAAACAAAACAATGTGCTGGAATACTACCGAAACCAAGTGAAAAAGAAAAACAATGAAATCTCCTCAGCATCGCGAGCCACGGCTCGGTCCCATGCTCCCCAGCTCCTAATGCAGTCAAGATCCTGAAGTAGAAGGGCGCTTGCCCTTATCTATACCTGCAGCAACATAGTCTGCTTGGGCCCAAAAGCATGGCCCAAACAGGGTGTGAGATACAATCCCAGTAGGAAATCACCCAAATATTTGTGCCTAACAGTCAATGAATACATGACAGTAAATAAACAAGAAGCAGTAAACAGGAAATCACAAGCAGCTACAATCCATAGATCTAACAAGTAAGACACACAAGTAAGAAGTCAACAACAAGAAGAAAAAAGGTAACCCTCTAGGTAGATCTCACAGTCTATCCCCTATGGTTCAGCCTCTAATTACTAGAAACCCTCTGAGAGGCACACACAGTCTCACTCCTCTGGTTCAGCTACGTAATTAAGCAGACTATCTAGGGAAGCACTCACCATCAATTCCCCCTATAGTCTCGTATTGTGCTAAATACTATCTGGGGAAGCACTGAACGTCAATTCCCCCTGTGGCCCGCGTCGTAGTTAAAGACACTCTGGAGAATCCCTTCCATCAATTCTCCCCTTAGTCCCACATCGTGATTAAAAAGACACTCTGGAGAAGCCCTTCTATCAATTCTCCCTTTGGTCTACTACTCTAGGTTATCACAGTCCTGAGTATAACTAAACATGATCAGCGCATGCATATCGTCCAAGTAAACCTCAAGAACTAATTGGCTATCAACTAAGGCCCAACAACAATACTAAAACAACAGTCCAAAATCCTACAACTAGGCATGAAAAAGAAAACTGAGCAAAAAAAAAAAACTCTAATCACAAGCAATAACCTCTACTAAAGCAATCAAGCAAAGAAGGCAAGTAGCAAGGGAAAAACAGGAAACACGCAATACCCTGTTCAAGGGTATTGGTGGAATTTGCACATAAAATTAATCAACTTTCTACGGAAAGGCACAAACCACCTACCTTGATCCTAGGAGATCGATATATGTGAACCTCAACGACAGATTCCTCTTAGAACAACGTAGATATGAGAAAACGCACAAAACGTTCATCCCACGATAACTTGGAAACGAGGAGGAATCAAGAAACAAGGATAAAGCATAAGGAAGAACTCACCGTTGCGATTCCAACGCAACTGACCATGCTCAAATCGAAGAACGGATGATGAGGCGGGAATCCGTCAAAGATCTGGCTGTACGGTCGCTCCCGCACAGTCGAAAACTGAAGAAGAAGATGGATATGGGGGTTAGACGCGACCCCAGGCTGTTTAATGAAAAAAATAAAGTACACGACATGTACTTAGAATTTTCCGTACTCCAAAATAACCGGCCTCCACCTCAGCCTTACACACCGTGTGTGTGGCCCGGACACGTACATCACACGGCTTCGAGTCGGGGAAAGTGTACACGGCGTGTACTAGGAAAGTACACGACATGTACTTCTGAAATTTCCAGAAAATTCATTTTTCTCAAAAACTCCAGAAAAAAGGAAAAGCATACTTGAAAAGAGATCTAAGTTCTTACAAACTTCCCCCCTTGAAGAAATTCATCCCTGAATTTCCCTAACGAGGTGGAGAATGAGAAACCCCGAACAACTCCGGCCACTGCGATCGTACATCAGCCTCCCTCTCCCAGGTCTCGTCCTATACTCGCCCGTGCTGCCATAGCACTCATACCAGAGGAAAATACCACCCACAGAGAACCTTCGTACTATGATCGACAATCCGGATAGGATGCTCCTCGAACGACGCATCCTCTTCGAGCTCGACTTCCTCGGGCTGAAAGACATGAGACGAGTCTGAAAATTAGCGTCAGAGATGAGAGACGTGGAAGACGTCATGCATAGCCTGATACCTCTGAGGTAGCTACAACCGATAGTGACCGGCCCCACTATCTCCAAGACCTCAAAGGGCCCGACGTACCGCGGTGAAAGCTTACCCTGTATCCGAATCCTCCTGTGTCCCAACCTCGGTGCGGCACATAGGAAAACCTGATCACCGACCTCGAACTCCAGAGGTCGCCTCCGCTGATCATCATAAGACTTCTGTTGAGACTGCGCTGTAGCCATCCTCTTCCGAATCATCTCTATCTGCTCTGAAGACTCTTGGACAAGACGAGGTCCCAACAAAGCTGCCTCTCCTGCCTCCAGCCAGCATAAGGGTGATCGACATGACCTACCGTACAAAACCTCGTATGGTGCCATCTGAATGGTCGCCTGGAAACAATTGTTGTAGGTGAACTCCACCAGAGGAATATGATTCTCCCAAGAACCACCAAAGTCAAGGATGTAATATCGGAGCATATCCTCAAGCACCTGGATTGTACGCTCGGACTGGCCATCAGTCTGGGGATGGTATCCTGTACTCAAAAGTACCTGCGTACCCAAGGCCTTCTGAAGTCCCTACCAGAACCAAGAGGTAAAGCGCGCATCTCTGTCTGAAACAATAGAGTGCAGAACTCCGTGCAGACGAACGATCTCTCTGATGTAAAGTAATCCCAGATCATCGACACTGAAGGTCTCCTTGATCGACAAGAAGTAAACAACCTTAGTAATCCTGTTGACGACAAACCAAAGAACATCGTTCCCCCGAGGTGATCTCAGTAACCCGGTCACGAAGTCCATCGCAAAATCATTCCACTTCCACTCCGGAATGGGTAACTGCTGTAAAAGCCCTGCTGGTCACTGATGCTCTGCTTTCACCTGCTGACAAGTAGAACATCTCATGAAAAAACCAACGACATCCTTCTTCATACCTGGCCACCAGTATTGGCGATGAAGGTACCGATACATCTTGGTGATGCTAGGATGAACTGCCCAAACAGAGGAATGGAAATCTCGCATCATCTCCTCACGTATGTCTGATGGCACCCATACACGTCCTTAGAAATGAAAGATCTCATCCTCACCCATTGTCCATCCAGAAAGAGGGTTCTCTCCTGACACACTCTCTTGAAGGACTAAGCCTTCCGAGTCTGATAGCTTCCTCATCCGTACCCGATCAAGTAGTGTAGAGGTAACAACTATAGAAGGTAGAAAAGTATGTCCTCGTCTGTCATGTACCTCCAGATGCATCTCAGAGAACAGATCCATCAGCTGCCACTCACTACTGGCCTCCTGAATTGCCTGAATTTGAGTTCTCCTGCTCAATGCATCAGCCACGGCGTTTCCCTTTCCCAGCGTATAGGCAAGCTCGAAATCAAAAGACTGAAGATACTCGACCCACCTGCACTGCCTCAGATTCAGATCACACTGAGTGAAGATATAATTGAGACTCTTGTGGTCAGTGAAGACCACAAAGTGATCTCCCATAAGATAGTGTCTCCAACAGCGCGAGGCATGAACAACAACTGCCAACTCCAGATCTTGTGTAGGGTAGTTCCTCTCATGTGGCCCCAACTTCCGAGACCCGTACGCAACGACTCCGTCTCCCTGCATAAGCACAACTCCTAGCCCGATACCCGAAGCATCATAGTAAACAATGTATTTCTTTCCTGGCTCTGGAAAAACTAGTATCGATGCTGACGTCAACCTCCCTTTCAGCTTCTGAAAGGCTGACTCACAAGAATCTAACCATAAGAACTTCGCCCCCTTCTTGGTCAGACCTGTCAAAGGTGCTGCTAGGCATGAAAAGTCCTGAACGAAGCGTCTATAGTATCCCACCATCCATAGGAAGCTCCGTACCTCAAAAACTTTTTTCGGATGCTCCCAGGAAACTACAGCTCTCACTTTCTCTGGGTCCACTGACATTCCTTCCTTTGAGATGATGTGACCCAAGAAGTGAATCTAATCCATCTAGAAGTGGCACTTTGAGAGTTTAGCATAAAGCCGATGCTCTCTCAGTGTACTCAGAACGATCTCAAGATGTGTAGCATGATCATGTCGAGTGTGAGAGTACACCAAGATATCGTCCAAAAAGACTAAGACAACTGAATCCAAGTAAGGATGGAACACTCGGATCATCAGTTCCATGAAAACTGCAGGCACGTTCGTGAGACCGAACGACATGAATGTATACTCGTATAGACCATACCTGCTCCTGAAGGCTGTCAGAGGTATATCTGATGGTCTAACGCGCAACTGATGATAACCGGACCTCAAGTCGATCTTAGAGAATACCCAGGCTCCTCTAAGCTAATCGAAAAGGTCATCGATCTGCGGTAAGGTATATCGGTTCTTAACCGTCAACTGGTTCAGCTTCCGATAATCAACACAAATCCTAAGGGTACCGTTTTCCATAGACGAGGCAGGAGGAGGTGCTCCTTGGAAGGCCTGCATCATCCTCATGAAACCTTCCCTGAACTGCGCATCAGCACCCGAGACTGGTACAACAACCGGTGCCAAGCCTGGCTCGGCTGGGGGATCGACAGGAAGTCCTCGATCAGCCCTGTCTGGCGTCTGATCACTGCCTGATGACAGATGTACAGCTGGAGGACGTCTCAGAGGCATAGCTCTGAAAGATCAAAAGCACACCTTAGATCAGGAAAACATGGGCAGAGAACACAAGAGTACAAAACGAGAACAAGGGAAGAAAAACACACAAGATTGCAAAACACGACTACACGGTGTGTATAAAACTACACAACATGTCTTTTGGAACCACTGACATGGGCGTGTACTTCTGCCCTACAAGTCATGTACACCTCAAACTACACGGTGTGTTAACAACCACACATGGTGTGTACACGAAAACTATTCCCCTGCCCGATTCTCCTGACACGGCCAACCCACACGGCCTGACTTA
Organism: Viscum album; assembly: GCA_963277665.1. Lineage (NCBI taxonomy): Eukaryota > Viridiplantae > Streptophyta > Magnoliopsida > Santalales > Viscaceae > Viscum > Viscum album. Next base: position 1,080,940,883 of record OY728155.1, read on the forward strand.
ACCCGAGACCACACGGCGTGTTCGAAACAAACACGGCGTGCACTAGACAAGGCTTCGACGGTCCATGTTGTTGAGTACACGACCGTCAACACGGAAAGACCTTACATGGCGTGATCCGAGCAAACACGACATGTATAGGCAAAGGCGACACCATCCCGTGTTGCTTGTGACACGACCGGGTAGCTGGGAAAGACAACACGGCATGTTCCGAACAAACACAACATGTGGAAAAGAAGGTAACGTCGACCCGTGTTGTTCGTGACACGGCCGGGTACTTGGACGGACTACACGGTGTGTTCCCTATGGACACGACGTGTTCTACTCAAGCTTCCCTGGCCTATGTTGTTAGTGAAACGGCCGGGTACAAGGCTCTGAACTCACACGGCATTTAACGACCGTACACGGCATGTTCCCGAAGTTACTCCCACGACACCATGTTCTGCTCACACGGTCAGTGACACGGCCTGAAAACTACACGGCGTGTATCTAAAAAGTACACGCCGTGTATTCTAGGCAGTAGCTCAGAAACTGCGCAGAATTCCAGAAACACTAAAAATAAGGGAAAGGATGCCAATTTCTGATCCGTGAGAGCCCATAACACCTCAAGAACCAAAATTTGGCATTCATTTTAAGGAAGAAACAAAAAACAGTTTTCTAACATAGCAGTATAGAATCTATCAAGAAACTATCACAACAGCATGCATAATCTACACAAGGTATATCACAACAGCATGCAATCGCTAATGCACCCTAGATGGCATGGAAAGAATGCATGGGATGTGATTCCTACAAGTGTCTATATGATGCATGAGATGACATACCCTCATCTCATCGGGTTGCGATAGAATTAGAACCGCAATATCAAAACAGTAATATCACAAGCCATGTGAATCACTCTAGGTGAAATCAGATCAACTATAAAATCTCAAAACCAGTAAACTACAATTAATGAGGTAGTATGGCCTTTCCCTATACACGGGTTAGCTACTCCCGAGAACAACTTAATGCCAAGTACCGAATCCATCCTATCCCTGGCTAAAGTCTCCAAACAGTAAAGCAAGATAAAAGAACTCCTATGATACCACTTTGTAATGTCCCGAGTCCGGAGCCCCTCCACTGGTGACCCGTACCCGGTTCGCCACATGACCTCAAGCATGTTTCCCCGAACACTAGAGGCTGCCGACTAGCAGTGAGGGACTTGGTGAGTCGGTGGGGAAACTATGCCCTCATTCGATAAGGTACACAAGGTAATAAAACAATAATAAACAGCGGAAGCAGTAATCAACGTGCATAACAAAAGAAACCAGACAGCGGAAGCAATGCAGATATCCAACCACGATGACAATAATGCAGTAGGTACAAGTATCTATGGAAAGCAGCAAACACAACAACGTGCTGGAATACAACTGAAACCAAGTGAAAAAGAAAAACAAATAAATCTTCTCAACATCGCAAGCCACGGCTCGGTCCCATGCTCCCCATCTCCTGATGCAGTCAAGATCCTAAAGTAGAAGGGAGCTTGCCCTTATCTATACCTGCAGTAACATAGTCTGCTTGGGCCCAAACGCATGGCCCAAATAGGGTGTGAGATACAATCCCAGTAGGAAATCACCCAAAGATTTGTGCCTAATAGTCAATGAATACATGACAGTAAATAAACAAGAAGTAGTAAACAGGAAATCACAAGCAGCTACAATCCACAGCTCTAACAAGTAAGTCACACAAGCAAGCAGTCAACAACAAGAAGAAAACAGGTAACCCTCTGGGTAGCTCTCACAGTCTAACCCCTATGGTTCAACCTCTAAGTACTAGCAACCCTCTGAGAGGCACACACAGTCTCAACCCTCTGGTTCAGCTATGTAATTAAGCAGACTCTCTGGGGAAGCACTCACCGTCAATTCCCCCTATAGTCTCGTATCATGCTAAAGGCTCTCTAGGGAAGCACTCAACGTGAATTCCCCCTGTGGCCCATGTCGTAGTTAAAGAAACTATGGAGAAACCCTTCCGTCAATTATCCCCTTGGTCCCGCATCGTGGTTAAAAAGACACTCTGGATAATCCCTTCCGTCAATTCTCCCTTTGGTATACTACTCTAGGTTCTCACAGTCCTGAATATAACTAAACATGCTCAGCACGTGCATATCGTCCAATTAAACCTCAAGAACTACATGGCTATCAACTAAGTCTCAAAAAAAATACTAAAACAACAGTCCACAATCATACAACTAGGCATGGAAAAGAAAACTGAGCACAAACAAAAAACTCTAATCACAAGCAATAACCTCTACTAAAGCAATCAAGCAAAACATGCAAGCAGCAAGGGAAAAACAGGAAACACCCAATACCCTGTTCAAGGGTATTGGTAAAATTTGCACATAAAATTCATCAACTTTCTACGGAAAGGCACAAACCACCTACCTCGATCATTGGAGATCGATATACGTGAACCTCGATGACATATTCCTCTTAGAACAACATAGATCTGATAAAACACACAAAACATTCATCGCACAATAACTTGGAAATGAGGAGGAATCAAGAAACAAGGCTAAAGTAGAAGGAAGAACTCACCGCTGCGATTCCAACGCAATTGACCGTGCTCGAATCGGAGAATGGACGACGAGGCGGGAATCCGTCGAAGATCCGGCCGTACGGTCGCTCCCGGACGGTCGAAAACTAAATAAGAAGACAGATATGGGGCTTAGACGCGACCCCGGTCCGTTTAATGGAAAAAAAATAAATTACACAGCGTGTACTTTGAATTTTCCGTACTCCGAAATAACCGGCCTCCACCTTAGCCTTACACACCGTGTGTGTGGCCCGGACATGGCCAGCACACGGCTTCGAGCCGGGGAAAGAGTACACAGCGTGTACTTCTGAAATTTCCAGAAAATTAATTTTTCTCAAAAACTCCAGAAAAAAGGAAAAACATACCTGAAGAGAGATCTGGATTCTTACATGAGTGAATCTGCTCGATCACCTCCACCTTCTTCTGAACCTCCAGATACATTAGAAATGTAAAAGGAGTAACAAATTAATGTATAGAAGGAAAAAGTGCCTCCTGAAGATGCCTCACATGAAACTCCTCACCTGAAAAGAGATATGTGGAAAAAAGAAGGATATCCTTGAACTTGATCCCAAGACCCAACACTGAAATACTCCACTACTAAAGGGAGAGTAGCTCTTACCTATTCTACGCCTTCATGATCGATGAAAGGAACTCTTCTCAGACCTCCTTCTAAAAGTCAACCCAAAAACGTCCGCCTTCTTTCACTCCCCCAATTACATTTTACAGCACTTACATGAATCTCCCCACATCTGACCGACTTCTAAAGGGACCTAATATCCCTTCAGGGCCTAGATCAAACTGAAGTTGATCTCAAGATCCTCCAACCAGCTCTCTGTCTCCACATCTGAAACACTACCCTCATACTTTCCCAAATCCTAACATTGGAAATCACACAAGTGATCATCATCCTCAGTCAGATCAACCTTATGGAGATCAACTAGATCAGCCTGCTAAACCTATACTGCCCGATCCACACATGGATGATGACCAGGACCCATTAATGAAAGGTAAAAAATGATTTCCTAATCCCGTGTAGTATAGAATTTTATTAATATTTATTTCAATTTATCTCATTAATTCATTTTAACCTTCCTAAAATAACCCAATTCAAACAAGAACATAAGTAATTATGATTAATTTACCTTTAATAGGTCTCTACCTTACAAGTAGGACCATATTACTTGGCTGTTCAATAGGCTTAGAGTGCATGCACTGGATCATGGGGGGCCCTAAAACCCCATGTCCTAGCCAGTCTCCCTACCCTTTTTCATGCACCAAGGTAAAAGGGAAATGTTTCTATACCATCACATGAAATCTCCACTATGACTAAATCCAAACTCTATCCTATCTCTCAACCATCACCTCTAATACCAATCTTTCATGACCCCTCCCTCCAAAGATACCCCCTAGAATGGAAATGAAGAAAGTGTGATAATGAATCCTAAGTCCCACCTTCAGTAGGGCCCAGGTTGGAAACTAGCACCAAGGGTGTATAAATATCATAATATGAGAGACATTAACCTTTTTAGAAAAACAAGATTGGGAGATAAGATGAATCATCCACAATGTAACTCCATGACACAATATAAAAGAAATCCAAAAACCATACCACATGCACATGTAAAATATAACTGATATAATAAAAAAGTCTCCAATGTAAATACCCAAAGTAAAGATAATAGTCGACACAACAACTGTTTAAATACAAGCTATTAAGGTCCAACGTGGTCTCTAAAATCCTCCTAGAAACCTGAAAACAGTTTATATATGTAGGGTGAGCATACTAGTACACTCAGTAGGAAAACCAATGTCTCTCTTGCACATATAAAAGAGGCATACTAATGCAGTCGTGATAAAACACCATAACCAAACAACACCTAAGAAGGTATATTAACCATCCAAACCACACCAAGTCATGCTCACTAAATATTGAAAACCAAGTAATATAATATAAATCACATTAATTATAGGGTACCCTACACCACTTTTCCACTGATATGACACTCTCAGCCAATATCGAACTTTCTGGTGCTCCCATCCCTTCCATATACCACATCACATCTCAACCACACACACCTAGGCCACAAACCATATCCCATCCCACCCGCACACACCTGAGCCTCACAACACATCCCTCCCCCGCATACCTAGGCCACAACACATCCTGCCCGCACACACTGAGGTGAAAAACATCACAAATAATTGATGTTATTAAATTTTCATAACTTTTTGTATACTCCCTTTAGTAAATTTCCTGTAAAAGTGCATAATTGGTGTGAGATACTAATGTTTTAATACTAAATATAATTTTTGAGAATTATTTGAAGTAGTCTAATTGATTTGGTTTACTATTTTAATTATAACTCTCACCCTTTTTATCCAAATTTTATGGTTCTTGTTTTTTAGTATTCCTTTTTCAATTTAAAACATATCATTTGAAGGAATAATTGTCCAATTATCCCATTTCAAGGGTCATATGGTCCACAAAAAAAGTACCAAATAATCTGTGAAGAAACTGGACCATACTTGAAGATAGAATTACCGGGCTCACTATAGAAGTCCAAATCCTTTAACTCTCCTCCAAAGGTTGGGGGAAAATTAAATTAATATTTTATAAAAATGAAAAGTCCCAAATCCAAAAACAAGAGGCCCGAATGATACATTTATATCCAGCCCATCATTCTATCCAGGAATTAAAATTAGCACACAAATATTGAAAATTCTCCAGATAGAGACATCCATTCAAGATGAGATTTTGCAGTGTGAAATAGAAGATATATCCGATCACCTTTTTAGAAAAAAGAATCCGGATTTGAAGGCATATTCCTATTCAGAAATCCATTCACATTTTGTCCATCTAAAAAGCATAGATAGAAATGGAAAGTTTAACATTATTTATAAAAACCTCCATAACTTTGGATCCATAAGTCCAAATGCCTCCAAAATTTGAGAGTTGACTGAAAAATGTTATAGCTAAAACTTTGAAGAAGAATATTTCTCTATATTAGGATGTCTGTAATATCAAATTGTCGATGTAAGTGGAGGAGTAGTTTTGGAATGCAAACAGTCCACTTCTGTGTGCTATAAATGCTTCCACCTCCTCTCATTGAAAAAGGTTAGAATTTTAGAAGATAGGAGCATACATTAGCACAAAAAAATCATTTCCAAAGGATTTTGAGGATCTTTAATACTCAAGTTTTAAATTGATATACCCTTCCTCCTCTCTTTGTTTTCATTTACTTTTGTTTTATTTTCATTTGTAATCACATAAGCTGTTTTCAATTTCATTTCAATTTTAATGCAAGTTTCTTATTTGTATTCAATTTTAATCATCCACCCTCTGTTCTTAAATTTTAATGCTCTTAAAATATTTAAAATCAAGATTAAACCCCTTAACTTCTTTCTCTTTCTCATTCAATCTAATGTTCATTTTTAATTCTCATCACCGTTCATCTGTGTGTATATTCGACGCACAACTCTTTTCTTATCCTATTATTTTTTTCTATTTATAATTAATCACCATAAAAACATATTACCAAATTAATAACCATACTAATGGATGAGTAAATCTACCATTAGGGTGAGTCATTATTTAGGGATGTTAAATTATTGAAATCTTTTTCTCAATGAATATTCTTTAAATTATCCTTGTGTATGTTAAACGTAAAATGCCTCAGATTAATGACATGATTTGTTTGATGTGTGGTTTCCATGAATTATTGGAACCATAAATACAATACCATAAACAAGATTTGATTATTATTATAACCCTATGTTAAGTTAAGGCTTGGATTAAAGCCATAACACTTGGGAATTCCAATCAAAGTCATCTTTTGAAGTGGGTGTTAATTTAATAAAATATAAAGCAACGCTTTAGGATATCACAAGATTAAATCCCTAATAATGAACTCACCCCAATATTTATCAACTTGTTAAATCAAAAATCAATCATAAATTAATTCCTTTAATCTCTACAAACAAACCCCCAATCAAAATACAATCAACTAAAAATAATTGACTATTAAAAAGTAACATTGCCAAGGATTCGACCCGAGTGCTTGTATACACATTAGCAGAGCACCGAAACCTTGAACGATCGATAGGTGAAAATCGGCCATGCTTCTAATAGAGCTGTTGTCAGGGAATTGTGAATTAAGTAGTAATTAGTTTTTGGTTATTGTAAAAAAAATAAAGAAAACAAAATTTAAAAAAATTGAAAAAAAACACAAAGAAAAACTCATCTTCTCATAAAAATCATAAACAGAAAAAAGCACAATGAAAAACCTATCTTCCTCTTTCTTTAAAAATATATCTAAATGCCCTATAGCCTCCCAAATAATCCCTCAGATCTATTTGATTCTGAAATAGAGTGAAATATTCTCCAACTTAGGAAGAATATAACAGATAATCAAATCATTCAAGAACTAGTCCTTGTACAAACAATTGAATTAGATATGGCTAATCCTAGGGAACAAACACTTAAAGAACATTCTGCCCATGATATGAATTACCAACCCCATGGTATTCAATATCCAAACATATAGAATAACTTCAAACTCAAATCAGTTTTGATTCATCTTCTTTCTTATTTCCACGGGCTAGACGGTGAGGATCCACATCTTCATCTTAAAGAGTTCCAAGTGGTGTTATCAACCATGAAGCCTAAAGGGGTTTCTGAGGAACAAATCAAACTTCAAGCATTTCCTTTCTTACTAGATGAAACTTCCAAGTAATGGCTCTACTACCTACCTCCTGGTTCCATAACCACATGGAGTGTCATGAAGTGACTTTTCTTAGAAAAATTCTTTCCTGCATCTTGAACTGCTTCTATCCGAAAGGAAATAAGTGGTATCCAACAATTCCAAAATGAGTCACTCCATGAATACTGGGAGATTTTCAAAAAGCTTGTGGAAACCTACCCACACCACCATATCCCCGACCAACTATTGATCCAATAATTTTATGAGGGGTTATTGGCTATGGAGAGAACTCTCATTGATGTCGCAAGTGGTGGTGATCTTTTTGATAAAAATCCTACAACTACAAGAGATATCATAAGAAAAATGGCTGAAAACAAACAAAAATTCCATACTCAAGCACATTACCAAGTCAAACAAGTCCAAGATAGTCAATCGATAGAGCCGAATAAGATGACAGAGTGGATGAGTGAACTTATAGGTCTTGTGCGACGACTAGCTATGGATGCCAAAGACCCAACCTCATCTTCTCCACAATATCTGTTACCTGGATCTATCAAGAACTATGGAATCTGTATCTCCTCATATCATCCAACTGACACATTTCCAAAACTTCAAGAGGATCCATCTGATTCACCCAAACTAATAGATCTCAATGTATCATATGCTCATAGGAACACCAACCCTCAATAATCAGGCCAGTTAATTAGAAACTTCAACCAACCCACTTTGATCCCTTCTCTTCTACCTTCAACCAAGGCTTGAGGTATGGTAATCCCATTTCTCATCCAACTAAATTCCCTCCTAAAAACCTTAACCAATTCCAATATGGTCAAGGTGTTGGTAACTTCCAACAACCTTACCCTTTTGTTCCTAAACCTCAAAGGATCAATCCTCCTCTTGCTCCTCCTGGATTCCACTATCCTAATGATTCTTCCCAATTCCCAAACTAATAAAATTACTTTACCAAGAACCAAAATCAAGGAAATCCCAATTCGGGACAAGCCTCTTCTTCCAAGAAACCATGGGAAAGTGCAGTGGAAGATATTTCCTGCTTCACTCGTTCCATACTTGAAAATAGTGACACCCAAATTGGTCAACTTGAATCCCACCTGAGCCAGCAACAACAATAAAATTATTCCCAACTCCCAGATCAACCATTACCCAAACCCAAGGGTAATGTAAATGAAATTTCACTTAGATTGGTAAAGAAAATTTCTATACCTCATGATGAGTCCTCCAAATCCCCTTTATATATTGACCTAGAAAATGAAAAGAAAAAAAAATTATAAAAGGAACTTAAATCCATTCCCTCACCTACTTATATTCCACTTAGGAACCCAATTCCTGTTCCTCAATCCGTTTCAAAGCCAAGGAAGTCCTTTGATCCTAATCATGAAATGCTTAACATGTTTAGACGTGTTGAAGTCAACATTACCCCCTTAGATTCCATAAAAAATTCCCTTAGTATGCCAAGTTTCTTAAGGAATTGTGCACCCATAAGAGGAAACTTAGGACCTTCTATAATGTTCCCACCCAGCAGTCTATTCCCATAAAGTGAAAAGATCCAGGTACCTTTACAGTTCCATGAAAAATTGTAAGTTACAACTTTGATGATGAACTCATAGACCTAGGAGCCTTAATTAATTTCATGACCAAATCCATCTTCTCCAACCTTGGTCTAGGCCCTTTACACCCAATGGGTGTTGTCATCCAGTTAGATAATCGAAGCACAACTAATCCTGAGGGAATAATTGAGGTTATCCTTTTCTGAGTCAATGATCTTATCTTCCTAGCTGACTTCTATGTCCTTGACATGGAAGGTGATACATCTTATTTACAATCTCCTCTGATTCTAGGAAGGCCTTTCCTCATGACATCTAAAACCAAAATGGATGTCTATGTTGGAATCTAATCCATGGAATTTGGTGACCAACTGGTCAAGTTCAATATTTTTCAATCCATTTGATACCCATCAGAGAATGAATCTATATTCTCTATCCATGCTTTTGAAAGTTTCTCTAAGAGTGTGTTGAATCCCAATCCATCATGTTCTTCCTATTCTACCGATATAGGAGTTTGTAAATATTTAATCCTCATTAACCAAGTCATAAATGGAGAAGTTGATGTTGACATTACAAATGAAAACTCCATTGATCTAAAGGATCTTGAAAACTCTTTGTAATCCCATATCACCTCTAACCTACATTTCTCCAACTTGGACGGTAATGAGGAAAATGAACTAGCATGCTCATTTGTTGATTCAAATCTGATTATTCAACATTCATCATTTCCCATCCATGATTCTGAAAATTCTATTATATGTGAGGCGAAAATTGAACCAAAGTGTTTATATTGTCCTGATGGCAGTGATGTTTGTGATATTTGTTCCCTAATTAATAAAGTGATAACTGGTGAGGTTGAAATTGGCCATTATTTTGAAAAAAATATTTATATAAAGTATATTGACAATTTTATTCACTCTTATGAATCCAATAATCCTCATTACTTTAATTTAATAAGTAATGAAATAAATGAGTTAAAAAAAACTGGGATATCATACATTGATTTCATATTATCTGGAGCTTACATAAACATACCATCAAAATTGAAACATCTTCCTGAATTTCAAATCATATAATACCATAAATTTGTGGAGAAAATCATTTATAAAGTTGAAGACCAAATGGAGGATAGCCATATTCTCTTTACACCCCCATTGAAATGCAAGAGAAACAACAAGAAAGGGGGGAAATTATCCAATGAACAATCAGGACTCCCAAAGAAGATATTTTTCTGGAATCACTTTGGAGTTGAGAAAATATTGTGGTCACCATCGGACTATGGGTAGTACACTACAACTATCTAGATGTAGAAAAATAAATTTAGTGATACTTGGGAGGCAACCAATGTTTTATTTACTTTTATGAAATTTTAATTTCTTTTTAGTTTTTTATTAAATGAATAAATTTTCTTATTTTTGATTCTCTTTTAGGTAATGGAAATTTTCCAAAGCATCACTATAGAGGAAACATTACCCAAGAATCCATTGACTTCTATAGATCCACCACTTTATGGAGATGGAGACTTAATAAATCCAAACCAGGGGGTACCTCTTTCCTTTTAACTCTATCCCTCTTTCTTCTTCTTCCTCCCTATTTCATTTTTACCACTTTCTTCATGGAAGCCTTTCTTTTTATCTTTATCTTTTGTGTGGGTGTGTATTTTAAAAACACTAAAAAAACTAAAAAAACTAAAAAAACTAAAGAAACTAAAAAAAATGAAAAGAGTCATACTTACTCACCGTCCACTTTTGAAAAATTTTCCAAATATTTTGGGGAGTAAAAAATACATGTTTTTATCTAAAAAAATTTGTATTTTCATCATAATTTTGGATAAATAATCTTGTGTAAAAACCAACATATTTTGAATGCTCAATTTTTTATTTGGAAAATTATTTTCCCAAACTGTGAGAAACAACATTATATTTAATGCCAAGTAAACCTATGGCCATATTTTCAACATGTGTGTTTTCACCCTTGATTGTGAGTCTTGAGTTTTTAGACCTTCGAGTGGAATTTCCTACTTTTGTGTGTAACATTATTATGATAGAGGCATATTCTGAACCTCATGATAATCACAATGGCCAAATAGCTTCTCATTACCCTTACATTAATCCTTCTTTGAAAACCCATATAATACTATGAAAACCTTTTATTTGATAGCCACATCACAAGACCAATACCTTATCCCACCCAACATCTATATGGATTTACATTTCATTATTTATTGAAATTTAAGTGTGTGAGGAATGGATTTATTTTTTTGGTATAATTTTCTTAAACTTTCAGCATGTTATCATATAGTTTAGGGAAATAATATATTTTAATGTGTGTGTGTGTGGGGGGGGGGGTCATTCAGTGATTTTGGGGAATTTACATTCATTTACATAATTATGTAAATTTTATTGACAAGTGTTCAAAAAAAATGGCTTGTGTTTTGGGCAGGTCAAAAATCAATCTTCTTAAACCTTTTATATTGTTATAACTATTACAATTAGTTTCATGAGAAGATCATTCATGGGTTGGGAGATGAGTGTGAGATTTTTTTCAAGTTTATCTTTAAAAAAAATCAAAAAAAAAGAAAAGAAAAAGAAGAGAACACTTTCAATATATATTCCAATATAATTGGGAGAAGTTTTTTGTTTTGTAAATATTAAATATTCTCATCCCCTTCAAAATTACTTCCTCTCTTGTGCATTTATTCATACAATCATTCCCTTGTAAAAATGGGTTTCCATTTCCTTCCATGTTTCATTTCAAAAAAAATGTGCATTGTTTTACCCATACTGATGTTTTACCCCTATTCTCCTCTCTCTTAGACATTATATTTCTACCGTCCCATATCCATAGGAAAAACCTTCAAAAGACATCTTTATTCTTGTGAACTTTGGGATAGGTAATGGAAGATGATATCTCTTTCAAACTATAATATTTTCAATTTTTGTTGGGGAATGATTTAACCTCCAGAAATAAATTTTTATCATCTTGAGAGGAGTGAGTTTTGAGTGCCTACATTTTCCATTTTGTAATTTGAGCATGAAAAATGATTTTTTTTGTAATATTACTTATGTAATTTTTTTTGGTGGAATTCAATATGTAGGAGTGAAATGGTCTAAACCTCCCCTGATTGGGGAAAACCAAATTTTAATATTTGTTAGTGAGTGAGAATGATTTAGTTATGTTTTTGTTACACATGAGGAAATGTACAAGGATAAGAGTGGGGAGTTGATGTTATTCCTTTATTAATAAATATTTGTATACTACCTTTAGTAAATTTTATGTAAAAGTGCATAATTGGTGTGAGATACTCATGTTTTGATACTAAATATAATTTTTGAGCATTATTTGAAGTAGTCCAATTGAGTCAGTTTACTACTTTAATTAAACCTCTCAACATGATTATCCAAATTTCATGGTTATTCTTTTTTAGGATTCCTTATTAAATTTAAAACATATAATTAGAAGGAATCATTGTCCAATTCTACCATTTAAAGGGTAATATGATCCACACAAAAAGGAACAAATAATCTGTAAAGAAACCGGACCATCCTTGAAGATAGAATTACTGGGCTCACTCCAGAGGTCAAAATCCTTTAATTCTCCTCCAAATGCCGAGGGAAATTCAGTTCATATTTTATAAAAATTACAAGGACCAAATCTAAAAACTAGTGGCCTAACTGATACATTTAAATCCAGCCCATCATTATGTCCGATAATTAAAATTAGAACCCTATGTTATGTTAAGGCTTGGATTAAAGCCTTAACACTTGGGAATTCCAATAAAAGTCATCTTGTGAAGTGGGAGTTAATTTAATTAAATATAAAGCAAATCTCTAGGATATCACAAGCTTAACTACCTAATAATGAACTCACCCCAATATTTATAAAATTGTTAAATAAAAAATAAATCATCAATTAATTCCTTTAATATCCACAAACATACCCCCAATCAAAATACAATCAACTAAAAACAATTTACTATTAAAAAGTATCATTGCCAAGGATTCGACCCAAGTGCTTCTATACACATTAGTAGATCACTGAAACCTTGAATGGTCAATAGGTGAAAATTAGCCACTCTTCAATAATTTTGAATACAACTAAGAAATCAAGTTACCCCTCATCCTGAAGACACCTAGGAAAGTAGAAGACACAACTCCTAAAAAAACCTCATCCATCACATCCACCATCAAAGACACTAACAGACCTCTAACCATCACAACCTATGCCATATATACCTATCCTAGAATATAGATTAGAAAATAATGGGTACTTAGCCATCCGTACTCCTCATCGGATGTTGGGAAAGACACCCTCCCCCATGGAGATGGGGGTGTTCGACACATAGTTCTCAACTAGGGTGGGGTGTATATAGAAATCACAAGAGAAATACAAGTATATACTTATATGATACCAAACACTCAATCCCAACCTATGGGTTCTCAAATAGACCACAAAATCATGACACTTACAACTTTACTGCTACCTCTAAATTCACAAAACCACATAACAAGTCACAAAACATATTTCACATTCCCTTCCAAATTTATTTAACCATTTACATTCTTTATTATAAAATTCATTTATTCATTCCATCACTGCCCGAGAAACTACTAAGTACAACACAGAATATGAAACATAGTAAAATTCATATAGAGGATGAATAGGTTTGGTAAATTAACACACTTTACATTTAATACAAATCGTTCAATGACATCCACATTTAACACCAATTCATGATATATCATATATCAGTCTCTAGATACTGGGTGAAGATTTAAGCATGTTATCAATGGTGAAATACCAATAACAACCACTACCATACTTATTTAATGTCATCCCTCCCAATCCATCATTCCAACCCAAACAACCCCCAACTCACAACCACATCCAGCAACACATTAAACCACAACCAGTTCTACAACCCTACAACACAAGCATACCACGCTGAGACTACCATATCAACAAAACCAACCCCCTGTGCACATCCATTACCACAACCACATCACCACACAAACTAAGGGAAAAAATATTTAATATTTAACAAAGAAACCCTCCTTTAATTCAACTTGTTAATTCATGGGTCATCACATTAACAATATGATCATGTGGCATCAATTTATTATATGAATATACATGTTTAAAATTTTTCATATTTAAATCATTCAAAGAATAAAAAACAACATGAATTCCATAAATCATTCTGTGCACAAACAAAGACCCCCAACAAACATTATTTTAAGTGGGTAGTTAGCACATACAAATCACAATATCAATAGAGATATCAAAACAGTAAGAACATGCATCACTTTTCCCATCCCCCATATATTGATCTTAATCCTTTTTAATTATATTTATTAATATGAATTAAACTCTCTTCAAAAATGAAACATTCATACACTCAACCCACATGATTCATAAATAATAGGGATGACAGAAAACCTACTTAGAAGAAAAGGTGATCAACACTTCCTAGATGCACCGAAACTAGGGTGGTCATGCAGAAGGAAAAAAACACCAGGGAAACACAAACCAAAATATGAAGCCCAACCACATGAATCATACAGGAAGAAGGGTTCAGGGTGTCCCATACTAAGATAAATTAATGAGTAATTACAAAGGGGGAAAGGTATCTCATCCTTCAAAAAGATCTAAATAGAGTGGCAGTTTAGATATGTTTTTGATTTTTCATTAAAGGCAGATCTAGTCAAGATAATGTTATTTGACCATTTAAAATCCCCCAGAACCTTAGGAAAACAAATATTGGATTTATGGTCTTTGAAACGGTATCAAGTTCCTTCTAATAAGGCCTTGAAAGCATTTTACGTCAAATGGGATGTCAAAAAGGGCGAAACTGGAGGAAGTTGGAAACACTATTCATGAGGCACCATTTGGTGAGGCATCGCTCTGCGAGGCACCACTTTTGAGACATTGTTAGATGAGGAACCAATGGATGAGAGACCATTAGGAAAGACACTACTGTACGAGTGAATGCCAGTGAGCCACCACCATCGATTCATCACTAGTGAGCAACTACCACGGTGAGATACCGCCAGGGTGAGCCGCCTTTGGAAAACTGGGAATTTTGAAAAGTGTTGAAATGAGTCACCTTGACCTCCAAGAACACCTCAAACACTATATTATCACAAATTAATTGACCAGAGAGGTTTGGAACATTACATACCTCACCTTGAAGAGAGAGTAGAAAAGAGAGGGTACCCAGCCATATATACACCTCACCAGATGTTGGGAAAGACATCATCCCCCATGATGATGGATGTGAAAAAACATACTGCTCAACTAGGGTGGGGTGTGTATAGAAATCAAAAGGGAAATACAATTATATAATTATATGATACTAAACACTCAATCCCAACCTATGGGTTCTCAAACAGACCACCAAATCATGACACTACCCACTCTGCTATAACCGCTAAATGCACAACACCAACTAAAAAGACACAAAACTCATTTAACATTTCCTACCAAATTTATTCAACAATTTATATTCTTTATTAAACAATTCATTTATCCATTAAATCACTACTCATACAACTACTATGTACAACACACAATAGGAAACATAATAAAAGTTATATAGAGGATGAATATCTTTGGTAAAATAACACACTTCACATTAAATACACATCATTCCACAACATCCATGTTTAAAAACCATTCATGATATATCATATATCGGTCTCTAGATACAGGGTAAAGATTTATGAATATTATCATGGGATACATACCCATACCAACCACTTCTATCCTTCTTCAAAGAAATCCCTAAAAATTTATCCTTTCAACCAAAACAACCACCAAATCAAAAACATATTCTAAAACACAATAAACCAAAATTAGTTCTGCAACCCTGATGTACATGCATACCACGCCAAGACTACCATATAAAAATACCAACCCCTATGCACATCTGTGCCCACAAATATATCACCACATGAACCAAGGGAAAACATATTTAAGATTTAACAAATCAACCCTCCTTTAATTCCACTTGTTAATTCAGGGGTCATCACATAAACAATATGATCTTGGATCATCCATTTATTAGCCGAGATTACATGGTAAAAAATTTTCATATATAAATCATTCAATGAAAAACCAATAATATGTATTCCATAAATATTTTTTTGTGTAAACAAGGACCCCCAACAGACATGATTTTTTGTGGGTAGTTATCCCATACAAATCACAATATCAATAGAGATATCAAAACATCAAGAACATGCATCACTTTCACAATCCCCATATATTGATCTTAAACCGTTTCACTTATCTTTAATAATATGAATTCAAATATCTTAATAAAGGAAACATTCATACAACCACCCCACATGATTCATAAATAAGTGGGACAAAGGAAAACCTACTTGGAAGAAAAGGTGATCAACACTTCCTAGTTGCACCGAAATTGGGGCGCGCATGCAGTAGGAAAAATACACCGGGGAAACCTGAACCAAAAGATGAAACCTGACCAAAAGAATCCTACGGGAAGAAGATTTTGAGACATACCATACAAAGATAAATTAAGGATTAATAACAATGGGGAAAATGTATCTCGACCTTTGTAAAGATCTAAATAGAGTCGCAGTTTAGATATGTTTTTGATTTTCTGTTAAAGGTGGATATGGTCAAGATAATGAACATTGACCATTTAAAAGACCCCAAAACCTTAGGAAAATAAATATTAGATTTATGGGGTTTGAAACAGTCTCAAATTCCTTTGAATAAGGCCTTAAAAGCATTTTATGTCAAAAGGGATGTCAAAAAGGGTGAAATTGGAGGAAGCTAGAAACACTATTCATGAGGCACTATTTGGCGAGGCACTGCTCAACGAGGCACCACTTGTGAGACACTGTTAGAAGAGGCACCACTAGATGAGTGACCGTTTGGTGATCCACCACTGGAAGAGAAAACGCCATCAAGACACCACCAGGGAGTCACCACCAGGGTGATCCACCTTTGTAAAACTTGGAAAACTTGGAATTTTGAAAAGTGTTGAAATGAGTCACCTTGACATCATAAAACACCTCAAACACTATATTCTCTCAAAGTAATGGATTAGAGAGGTCTGATCCATTACACACCTCTCTTGGAAGAGAGTGTGGAAAAGAGAAGGTACCCAGCCATCCAAACTCCTCACTAGATGTTGGGAAAGACACCCTCCCTCATGACGATGGAGGTGTTTGAAACATAATGCTCAACTAGGGTGGGGTGCATATATAAATAAAAAGTTATATACAATTATATACTTATATGATAACAAATACTCAAGCCCAAACTATGGGTTCTCAAATAGACCACCAAAGCACAGCACTACCAACTCTACTGCTACCACTAAATGAACAACACCACTTAATAGGTCACAAAACCCATTTCACATTCCCCGCCAAATTTATTTAAAAATTTCCATTATTTATTAAACAATTCATTTATCCATTCCATATTGACTAATAAAATACTAAGTATAACACAAAACAAGCAATACAATAAAATTCATATAGAGGATGAAGATATTTGGTAAAATAACACACTTCACATTAAATACACATCATTCCACGACCTCTACATTTAACACCCATTCATGATATATCATATATCGGTCTATAGATATGGGGTGAATATTTCTGAATATTATCAATGTTGATACACTAATATGAACCACTACCATACTTCTTTAAAGTAATCCATCCCATTCCATCCTTCCACCCAAAACAACCCAAACTTATAACCACATCCTGCAACACATTAAACCACAACCAGTTCTGCAGCCCTACTGCACGAGCATACCATGCTGAGACTACCATATCAACAAAACCAACCCCCTATGCACATTTGGTCCCAAAACTATATCACCACATGAACCAAGGAAAAATATATTTAAGATTTAACAAAGAATCCCTATAATGACTTGTATTTTTGGATTTTATTTTTAGTAATTATTTTGGAAAATTTTGCGACTAGACGCTAATACGACATGTGATTCTAAGTCCTGGGGTGACTATAATGATTTTTAAAAAAATTTTATGTTTATAATAGCACACATGCATTACTTTTATGAAAATAGAAATAATTCTTAAAAAAGTTTCCAGATCAAAAATATGAGGGCTCCATTGAGCTCAGAGTAGTGGGTTTACCCTAGGCGCGACATAACATTGGTTGGTGCAGGTTATATGTAGAAAAAGTCACCAGGGTTGTAACTGTAAATAAAATAATTAAATAAAAATTATTTTATTTTGATATCCTAAAAACTTAGAAACTGTAACTCAAATTGGAAATCTGATACCACCGTTGAGTTTTTAAGGGTTTTTTTTCATAGGTGGGGTCTAACCTCGATCAACACGAGTCGAGGGTGAAAGTTAGATTTTGGATATAGACATCATTAAAATATCTAATAAAAATATTTTATTGAATGTTATGTGTTGACGCAGTGCCAATTTACCTTATTAATAATCCATGTCAGAGAAATTCAGGGTTATCACCGTAAAACTGGAATTCCCCTGAGGAAAGGAGATAGAAGCCTCTCTAATGAATGATGACGTACGCTGGTGGATCAAGGATCAACGATGACACATAACCTCATTCTTCATCAATGACTGATCTAACCTCAAGGTAGGGTTTCAATATTTTTGTGATTTCTTTCCCCCTTCTTAGAATCAAATGAAGAACATGGAACAACCCACGAACAAGTTGATCTATAGTTAAATCGTTATTATGAGAGGGATAATTATTTGGGATTAAAGGGAATAAATCTTGGGGATTATTCTGTTGTTGTTTCCTTCATAATCCCACTAACATGAATGGATCAAGGCCGAATGAACAAGTCGAAGATTAGTTCTTTGGGTTTTCTTGTTCTTAATCTCCCCCTAAATATATCACATTCTTAGTGTGTTCTAAACCATTTGAAAATCTATGAGAATGATCGATCATTGCACCCATGATCCATGACGCAACAATCCAAGACTGAAGGTTGTGATTCACAAAGACATTACATAGGTGCGAAGGGAGCGTATAAGGTAGGAAGTAGCTCACGGAGGATGACACGATGAATGGTGGGCCTCCATTAGGGTGGTTGATGGCTTCGGGAAGTACGCAGCCTGGCGGGATGCCATATTCCGGCGGGGCGCACAACTGCGGTTCAACAGGACCACACCAGAGGAGGATCCCGCTGTGGCAGCTGCGAAGGGATGTGACTCAGAGGCCACATCGGAAGAAGACCTAGTGGTAGAAAGAATGTGGGACTGGGATGCAGTGCCGTCTATGTTGAATGTGGTGCCGTCTATATTGAACATGGAGACCGTGTTGACTGGGTGCACACAGACAATCCATGCGCTGAAGGAACCGACCCCCATGTGGCAGGCTGGGCTGGGTGAACTGGGTTGATCCAGCGGCCCAGTGAGCCATGGTTCAGTGGCCCATTGGGATGAGCCCATTTGGGCTGACTTAGACCAACTGGTTCAGGTCGGGTCAGGAAAACCGGGCCGGGTTGGGTCGGCCAGACCGGGCTGGGTCAGGCCCAGACCAGACCATACCCTTTTTACTAAATTGGATGTATCTTTCAAACCATGTTTCCATGTGAATATCCTTTTGTAGTGTTGGTACCATCATGATGATTTTTACCTTTTGAGATAATATAAGAGAGTTTTTATGGAAGTTGGTTTACAAACTAACAGCTTGAGGAGTAGGTTCTCCCGGAACAAGTGCGCTACGAGAAGAATCCTACAGCTGGCTGTGACTATGTGACTTGGGGGACTGCTTCACCAATCGATTATCCATGCACCATTGAAACTTCGTGCACCATAAGTTCTATATACACCATTGAAACTCAGTGCACCATTGATTCTTCATGCGCAATCGATGCTTTGTGCGCCATCGATGCTCCGTGCACCATCGACGTCCTGAGCACCATCGCCACTCTGGACGTCATCGCCACTCCAAGTGACACCGGTGCTCTGTGCACCCCCGATGCTCCACACACCACTGAATCATTGTGTGCCATTGATGGTTAATGTTCCATCGACACTCCATGAACCATCGACACTCTGTGCACCACCGATACTTATATTTTCATAGAGACTGAGGGATCTGTGGAATACAACTAAAAATAATTCTCTTCGTGCTTTATAATTGTACTTATGTGAGCTGACCGTATTGACTTTACTTTGTGTGTTTTATTTGTGGTGTAATTTGCGTGTTTTCATTTTTGTGTACTTAAAGTGTTTCCTTTGTGGTGTACTTTGTGTATTTCTTAGTGGTGTACCTTTTTGGTTTCTGGGTCCTTACTGAGTATTGTTTTACTCACCCTTGAATGGGATATGCCCACATGTGTTGTGTCTTGTGAAGAAGATTGATTATTTTATGGAGTGCTTGGAGGATCGAGACTAGGTGGGTATTAGATAAAGAGTCCCAATAGATGAGGTGTGCTTCAGTGACTTCAGACAGTGGTTTCTATACCTACCATTCAGGTATGGTTTTCTATGGATGAGATTCAGGAGCTTGTACTTTCTCATTTGGTTGGGCTTGTATTCTGGCCCTGTTTACTTTTTAGTTTTTGTACTATCATACTCTGCTCTTGGTATCTTAGTGGTATGAATTCTTGTTTACTTAGTGTTTTTAGTTTAAAACTTTTGGTCTTTGAGATGGGTGCGTGTGTACATGTACTTATGAAAATGCCTCTCATTTGGGGGATATGCCTACTCGGTGCTAGTTTCCAGCCCCTGGCCTATTGGAGGTGGGTTTGGGATAGTCACAGAATGGGCCCCAGAGGATGGGTCGTGACTGAGTGGTATTATAGGAGGCAAGTTCTACCAAAATAATCTATAGTCTATGAGATTGGTTTGGGGAAATAGTGTTAAGTGTTTTGAGTTCTGCCTTCAGAATAGGGACTCTAATGTTGGTGCGATGACCAACGTATTCATACACCAGGACTCTGAATTCTAATTTTTGACTGGGTACATGAAAACAGTAGTTATAGGGAAAATAAATGGTACCTGCATCATATAGGATTGAGTGTATTATCATTTCCTTCACGAGTTAGTGTCAGCTCACCAGGTATAATCTATTGATTGTGGTACATCTTGATCTATTTTAGGATTCCCCCATGCAGACATCCATCTAAGATTCTGATGTGTGATCACGAGGATGATCCGCCTAGTGATGAGGTGTCAGTGTAGGGACTAGTAACAAAGATAGTACCCCTAGGTGGTGTACCAGTGATACCAGCACTCAGAGGGAGGCATTTAATACCAATGTTACCGGTAGAGGATGCACACATACTGTGTGTGTTGCATGAGTTCCAGAGGCAGTGACCTCCCAAGTTTAGGGGTGAGACAAACTCCTAGGTAGTTGAGGGTTGGCTGGAGGTGATTATGCATGTATTCTACCCAGTAAGTACAACTCTTGACCAAATGGTAGTCCTAGCCATGAGTCTTCTTCATGGATCAGTAGGTAGATGGCGGAGATTAGGGATCCAGATGCATGAGGAGAAAACCCTCACTTGGATAGAATTCGAGAATCTCTTCAGGGAGGATTTCTTTCCAGTAGCATTACACTCCGTGTGTATATAGGTGCTACTACATCTGGAGTAGGGAATCCAGATAGTATCTGATTACTCAGCGAGATTTATGGATCTTTCTTGCTACTCCACATATATGGTGCATGACTTGTTATTTAGAGACCATACCTTCGAGTAGGGGCTACACCGAGAGAGCATGGCATCCATGATATCCCTTATCATTCTGACATATGATAGGGTACTGAAGTGAGCTCTGCTAGTAGAGAGATTTCTGGTGGAGCAGACACTGGTAGTGGCAGATACCACCGGGCATCAGGTAGTCGAGTCTTTGGTGGTAGGTAGCCAACAACTGATGTAGTAATCAAAGTGGATCAGACAGTTTAGGGGATGACCATAGGACATGGGGTCAGTGGTGCAAGGATAACATGACAGAGCGAGTAAGATGAAGGATAAGTTGTTCTACTCATGCAGCAGTCGGGGAAACATGGATCTATATTTACCAAATCACCGTAAAAATGATCAATAGATGGTCAAGGGACCATCAAGATAGAGGTGAAGTTAGGAACATGGTGGTCCACCATGTGGCACATGTGGTAGAGGAGCTGGATAGGCAGCAGGAGGTGGGTGGTGGTTCAAGGTACCACAACCACCACCCTAAGTGGTCCACCATGGGCTCAAAGAGATGGTGTAAAGGGACAAGTCTAGCTTCAGGTGATATAGGATTATGAACTAATTTCTCCAGATATGATTAGTGGTATGATCTGTGTCTTTTCCACCCTATCTATAGCTTTGATAGACATAGGTGCCAGTCACTCTTTTCTCACCATGACCCATATTCAAGAAACTAAGATTCTAGTGAAACTGTTGAATCGATCCCTATGGTTAGGGAATCATATGGGGGAAGATTTTATGGTCCAAAACTGGTGCTGACAGTGTTCCCTTACTCTTGGGGGTGAGAGTTTCAATTGGGATCTCTTGGTGGAATCATCGAGGCCTTATGACTTCATCCTTAGCATGGACTAGTTATCCACATTCCATGCCTAGATTGATTGTTTTAGGAACATAGTGTAGTGTGTTTGTAAAGATGAGACCATATTTTCCTTTTTCGACCAAAAGGATACCCAAGAATTACAAGATGGACTCGCACATTGGAGGGTGTAGCTGATCACACACCAGTTGGCCAGCATGACCCCCAGTTCAGTGGAAGATACATGTCCTCATTTTCCTATAGTGGTGGATGATTATGAGGACATATTTCCTAATTATGTCTCTAGATTACCTCCCCATAGGGAGGTTGAATTATATATTGATCTTTAACCTGGGACGACATCGATATCTTCACCTGCATATCGGATGGCTCCAGCAGAGCTTCGTGAGTTAAGGGTATAACTGGAGGACTTATAGAGAAAGGGCTTCATGAGACCCAGTGTTTCACCATGAGTGGCCCCCGTATTGTTTACCAAGAAGGCATACAAAAGATTGATATTATGTGTTGACTTCCAGAACCTGAATTAGGAGACCATGAAGAACAACTATCCACTACCGAGGATTGATGACCTCTTCGATCAGCTGAAGGGAGTGAGGTGGTTCTTGAAGATAGACCTTAGATCTAGCTATCACCGGCTTCAAGTACGAGATGATGACATCTCAAAGACAACCTTCAAATGTTGATACAACCAATATGAGTACTTAGTGATGATGTTTGGTGCGAATAATACACCATTAGTGTTCTTGGGACTCATGAATAAAATATTCCAGCCTTATACCGATTCATTATGGTCTTCATTAATGAAATCCTAGTGTACTCGGCGTCCGAGGAGGATAACATGATACAATTGAGGATGGTCTTGGACACACTTAGAGAGAACCATATTTATGGGAATCTCTCGAAGTGTCAGTTCTAGATATGAGAGGTCCACTTTCTAGGACATGCTATTTCATAGGCTGGAGTTGCAGTAGATCCGACGTAGATTGAAGTAGTGCTTTCTAGGAAGCCACCCTGGAGTGTTACCAAGGTGAGCAGTTTCCTGGGCTTGGATTGGTACTATCATAGGTTTGTAACAAACATTTAAATGGTGGAATCAACCTTGACAACCTTGAAATAGAAGGGGCATCCTTTCATGTGGATAGAGAAGTGCCATCAGTTCTTTCAGGAGTTGAGGCAAAGTTTGAAGTGCTCTCCCATATTGAGTTTACTGGAGAAGGGTGTTGAGTTTGTGGTGTTCTATGATGCATCAGGAACTGATCTTGGTTGTGTCCCGATGTAGGGGAAAGTGGTGATTGCCTATGGTTTGTTCCAGTTGAGGCAGAATGATTAGAATTACACAACCCATGATTTGGGGTTGGTAGTGGTATTATTCACATTGAAGATACAATGACACTACCTAATGAGTGAATGATTTACCATCTACTCTGACCACAAGAGTCTCAATTATATCTTCTCTAAAAAGTATTTGAACTTGAGATAAAGACATTTTCTATAGTTCCTCCAGGACTATGAATTCAATATAGTCTATACTCTTGGGAAGGGGAATGTGGTGAAAGATTCTCTCAGTCGGAGATCAAGTTCACAACTACCGAATGAGGCATCAGAGTAGTTATCCTCTTTGTAGATGTCCTTTGTGGATAAATATGAAGCATCTTATCTCTAGTCTATGCTGGTTACCTCTCCACTCTTACAGTGAGTTAGGGAGGCACAACTCATAGATAATGACTATGAGAGTACATGTGCTGAGATGTCCACTGGGCATTCCCATGATGGATATTCGAAAGGTGGGGAGAACGTCGTTCTCTTCAGAGGGTGCACAATTGTATCAGTGACATTGTAGGAGGAGGCCTTGAGGGAGTTCTATAAATCCCCTTTGGTGGTAAATCTAAGAGTGTAAAAGAAGTATTAAGACCTCCGATTTCAGGTATGGTGAATGGGGATAACGAAGGTGGTGGTAGAGTTAGTTTCTCAATGCCTCACTTTTCAGCAAGTGAAGGTTGAGGACCAGGTTCCAATGGGTTTGACTAAACCCCTTGAGGTTCTAGAGTTGATATGGGATGTGATATCGATTCACTTTGTGATGGGTTTACCACACACATACAGGAGACACGATACCATTTGTGTGATCATTGGCTTACTCACCAAGTCACCCCACTTCCTACTGATCTGTGAGCATAGCTCAGTAGAGAGCTTGGGACGCCTCTACATGCATGAGATAGTTCGGCTTTACAGAGTTCCATCAATGATCATCTCAAATCATGATACCATCATTACATATCAGTTGTGGAAGGGATTTCATGAGGCATTTGGGACTTAGTTTCACTTGAACATAACATTTCATCCCCAGGCGGATGGCCAGATAGAGAGGACCATCCAGGTTATAGAGGACAAGATATGTGATTGATTCATAAACTTTGGTCATAGTTCGGAGGACCAACTACCTATTTGGGAGTTTTTATATAACAATAGATACCACTCCACCATTGGTATGGTACCGTTCAAGGCTTTGTACGGATGACCATGCAGGTCACCACTATGATGGATAGACCTATGAGAATCAGCACTCATGGGTCCAGAGTTGGTATGGGTTACCACCGAGAAGGTGTAGATAATCCAGGAGAAGATAATGACTGTAAAGATCTATAATTATTCATATGATGATAGGCAAAAGAGGACTTTGGAGTTCTAGGATGGATACCATATGGTCCTTCTGGTATAACCTTGATGGGGATTACAGAGATTTGTCTAGAATGATAAGTTATCTCTGAGATACAATGACACTTTTTATATTTGAGTAGATTTGGATATGTGGAATACCACTTAGATCTACCCTCGAAGTTTCACCAAGTGTATGAAATCTTCTACATGTCACAATTGAGGAGGTACTTGCATGATTCATCACACATCATCGACTAGGGTGAGATGGACATTGATGATGGGATGACTTTTGCGGAGTACTTGATGAATATTGAGGATTGAAAGGATAAGATCATTAATGGGTAGTCTATTCTTATGGTTTGTGTTTGATTTTACCACATGAATCTCTAGGAGAGCACTTGGGAGTAGGAGACTGAAATTCGTGCTTTATACCCTCACCTTTTTGTTGAGTAGCCCTTATTTTGGCTTTTAGGGACATAAATCCATAAGGTGGGGAAAATATAATGACTCATATTTTACTGATTTTATTTTTAGTAATTATTTGGGAAAATTAAAATATCAAGCACTAAGACGGTGTGCAATTATGAGGACTGGGGTGCCCGGATGGATTGTTTGAAAAATGTTAAGTTTTTAATAGCACATGTGTATATTTTTTTTTGAAAAAGTAAAATAATTATTAAATGAGTGCCTGAATTAGAAATCTGAGAGCACCATTGAGGTCAGAGCAGTGACTTTACCCTAGGTACGACCTAACATTGGTCGGTGCGAGTCATCTGTAGAAAAATTCACCAGGGGAATAAACATAAATAAAATAAATAAATAAAAATTATTATATTTTGATATCCTAATAACTCATAAATGGTAACTCGGATTGGAAATATGAGACCACCGTTGAGTTCGTAAGGGGGTGTTTTCTTTAGGTGATGCCTAACCTCGACTGGCACAAGTCAAGGGTGAAAGTAATATTTTTGACATAGAAGTCATTAAAATATATAATAAAAATATTTTATTGAATGTTACGTGTTGATTCCGTGACAATTTTCATTTTTAATAAGCCATGTCAGATGAATTCAGGGCTATAACCATAACCCTAGAATTCCTCTAAGGTAAGGAGACATCCTCTCTCATGAATGATGATGAATTCCATCATATCAAGGATCGATGATGACACTAAACCCCATTCTTTATCAACGACTGATCCAAACTTGAGGTAGGGTGTTGATCTATTCATGATTTCTTTTCCCCTTCTTAGAATCAAACAACGAATTCAGACCAACCCATGAATAGGTTTATCCACAGTTCAATTGTTCTTGTGGGAGGAATAATTATTGTGAGATTAAAGGGAATAGATCTTGGTTATTATTCTACTGTTGGTTTCTTCATGATCCCAATAACATGAAAGGATCATGGCCAAACGAACAAGGCCAAGATCTGTTCTTTGGGTGTTCATGTACTTAATATCCCCTAAATATATTGTGTTCTTTGTGCATTCTTATCCCTTTGAAACCCTGTGTGACTAATCAATCATTGCTCCCACGATCCATAGTGGAATGATCCAAGATTGAAGGTCGTTATCCGTGAAGACACTGCAGAGGTGCGACAGGAGCACAAAAGATAGGCGGTGGCTCATGACAGAGGACGCGATGAATGGCAGGACACCAGTAGGGTGGCCGATGGTGAGGGCATCACGCGGTTTGGTGGGTGGCCAGGTTCTAGTGGGGCGCACCAGTGTGGTCCAGTGGGACCGTGCCGGAGGAGGTGCCTGTGGCAGTGCAAGCCATGGGTGGCAGATATGCACCATGGTGGGAGACTACAGAGGGATGCGGCTTAGAGGCTGTGTCGAAGGAGGATCCCATGATAGTAGGGCCACACGACCTGGGGGACCGGGACACGGTGCTTTCTGCATTGAACGTGGTGACCATGTTGATCGGGTGAGCATGACTAAGCCATGCACTGAAGGAGCCGACCCGCATGTGGTGGGAAAAGCTAGGTGAACCTGGCCTCTCCAGTAGCCCAGTTATCCATGTTCTAGTGGAAAATTGGGCCGAGCTAGTTCTGGAAGACCCAGATTGACCGGGTCAGGTCAGGTCGGGTTAGGAAAACTAGGCCGGGTCGGCTAGATCGGGTTGGGTCAGACACGGACCATACCAGACCCTTTTTAATAAATTGGCAATATCTTTCAAACCGTGTGTCTATTTGACAAGAGATTTGTGAAGTTGGGACCCTTGTGATGAGGAAGTCCTTTTGAGATACTCTAAGTGAGTTTTTTTGGAAGTTGTTTTATGACCTAACGGTTTGAGGTTTAGGTTCTCTCATAACAAGCACGCTACAAGCGCAATCCTGCAGCTGGCTGTGACTATGTGACTTGGGGGAATTCTTGATCAATTGATGCTCCATGTTCCATCGACACTCCATGCACCATCAAAAATCCATTTTCAATCAATGCTCTGTGTTCCATCAACATTCCGGGAGACATCACTGCTTCGAGCACCACAAACACTCCATGCGCCACCGACACTCCGTGCACCATGAACGCTCCATGCGCCATCGACGCTCCGTGCGCCATCGACGCTCTATGCGCCATCGATGCTTCGTGCACCATCAATGCTGCATGCTCCATCGAAACTCCAGGCGCTATTAATGCTCCATGAATTGCCGACACTTATTCTTTCATAGAGACTGATGAATCTGTGGACTATATCTAGAAATCATTCTTTTCATGCTTTAAGCTTGTACTTGTGTGTGATAACTGTATTGACTATATTTTGTGTGTTTCCTTTGTGGTTTACTTTATGTTTTTTTTGTGGTATACTTCGTGTGTTTCCTTTATGGTGTACTTTTTGTATTTATTAGTGGTGTACTTTCTAGTTTTGGGGTCCTTACTGAGTATTGTTTTACTCACCCCTGCACAGGATATACCCACACACGTCATGTATTGTTCAGATGATCGATGCTTTGATGAAGTCCATGGTGGATTGGGACTAGGTGAGGCTTAGAGAGAGAGGTCCGACAGATGAGGTGTGCTTGAACGAATTCAGACAAACATTTCTGTACCTACCCTTCAGGTAGGGTTTTTTGCAGATGAGATTCAGGAGCCTGTGCTTTCCCTTTCGGTTGGGATTGTATTCTGGACCTGTTTACTTTTTCAGTTTTTGCACTTTTGTACTCTGTTATTGGTATCTTAGTGGTATTAATTCTTATTTACTTAGTGTTTTCAGTTCGGCACTTTTGGTCTTGGAGATCGGTGTGTGTGTATAGGTATTTAGGAAAATGCCTCCCATTTGGGGGATATGCTTACTCGGTGCTAGTCACTAGCCCCTGATCTATTGGAGGGCTTGGGGTAGTCATAGTATGGGCCCTAGGGGACAGTTCAGGACAATACCTCCTTTAATTCCAGTTGTTAATTCAGGGGTTATCACATAAATATTATGATCTTGGGGCATCCATTTATTATCCCAGTATACATGGTTAAAAATTTTCATATATAAATCATTCAACGAAAAAACAACAACATGCATTCCATAAATCATTCTGTGCACAAACACGAACCCCAATGGCCACAATTTTCAGTGGGTAGTTAGCCCATACAAATCACAATATCAACAGAGTTATCAAAATAGTAAGAACATGCATAACTTTTCTCATCCCCCGTATATTGATCTTAAACTAGTTCAATTATCTTTATTAATATGAATTCAACTATATTAAAAAAGGAAACATTTTTACACCCACCTCACATGATGTAAAAATAAGATAGATGAAGGAAAACCTAATTGGAAGAAAAAGCAATCGACACTTCCTAGTTGCACTGAAATTGGGGTGCGCATGAAGAAAGTAAAAAACACCATGGAAACATGAACCAAAAGATGAAGCCTGACCACACGACTCCTATGGAAGAAGGGTCTGGGTCATACCATACCAAGAGAAATCAAGGAAGAAGAACAAAGGGGGAAGGTATTTCATCCTTCAGAAAGATCTAAATAAAGTTGTGGTTTATATATGTTTTTGATTTTCCATTAAAGGAGGATCTGGTCAAGATAACACATTTTGACCATTTAGAAGCTCCATAAAACTTAGTAAAATAATGATAGGATTTATGGGCTTTGAAATGGTATTAAATCCATTCAAATAAGTCATTAAAAGTTTTTTACATCAAAACAGATGTAAAAAAGTGTGAAACTGGAGGAAGATGGAAACAATGTTCATGAGGCACTGTTAGGTGAGGTACTACTCAGTGAGGCTCTGCTAACATTCCACCATTAGCTAAGTCACCGCTAGATGAGTGATTGTTAGAATATGCACCTGGATGAGTGACCGTTAGGTGAGGTACAGCTGGATGAGAGACTGTTAGGTGAGGTACTGCTGGACAAGCGACCACCAGATGAAACTCCTGCCACCATCAGTGAGTCAGCGTGAGGTGAAACACTACTGGATGAAGCACCATTGAATGCGTGACTTCCTAAAAACCACCACTAGTGAGTAACCACCAACGATCCACTACCAGTGAGTCACCACCAGTGAGAGACCACTAGGGTTTTCTACCGCTAGGGTAAGCCAACATTGGAAAACTTGGAAAACTGGGAATTTTGAAAAGTATTGAAATGAGTTACCTTGACCTCCAAGAACACCTCAAACACAAGATTATTTCAAAGTAATGGACCAGAGAGGTCTGAGCCATTACATCAGATACCTCTCAAACTATTTTGGCCCTTGAGAATTCAAAACCAACTCAGAAGGAAAAGAGAGGAAGGATCCAAAAAACCATCCCTCAAGATACCTCTCATGGATCTTGTTACACTTGGAATGCTAATTAAACACACCAACATTAAAAGATAATCCAACATGTATTGTTCAAAAGCTAGATTGTAAACCTACACATCAACAAACACCTCCTCTGACATCAAAAAACAAGTATTTTTTCAAAATAGGTGTTGATGTGACAATATTAATGAACACAAAACATACTACACAAGAACAACAACCATGCCATCTCAAACACATGAATTAGGTAATTTCATCCTCTATGTCAAGATACTATCTAATCTAGGTGGCACTGACTCGCCCACACAGGTTTAATCAAATATTAGTTAATGCATCTCAATTAGGAATCATTTCCTCCCCTTTTTGTATGTAAAGACTTTAACACACATCACACCACACACGTCCAAACCATGGGAAAATAGATCATCACATAAAACAAGGTTCAAACATCACATTACAAAGAAAAATAGAGTAAATAAAAATTAAAAACAACTTTGGGTACTAGGAACACATCTGTGTCTCTCGCTCCCAACTACCCTCATCCTAGAAACCATGCCTCTAAAACACACGGACCAAAGTAATGGTCCATCCATGCAACATCTTCTCTTTACAACCTTGGATCTCTAATGGCCATTCCAAAGACACCGCGTCATCCTTGATATCTAACTCTCCCCAGTCAATGGAATGTGAGTCATCATGAATATACTAAGGAAGATGAGAGACGATATATATTTCATTGATCCTTTCTAACCACAATGGAAACGCCAACTGGTATTCCACCTCGCCAACTCATCCAAACACCTCAAAGGGTCCAACAAACCTGGGAGAAAGATTACTCCCTCTACCAAACCACTGCTGCCCACATCAAGGAGAAACCTTTAAGAACACGTGGTCCCCAACCTCAAATACAAAGGCCTCCTACTATGACCGTTTTAAGAATTATGTCGATCCTATGCTGCTTTCATCCTCTCATGAACAAGCTGAACCTTCTCGGTCATTCTCTTCACCACATCAGGACCAAGAAAAGTTGTCCCCCAACCTCTATCCTGCACAACATAGAATGACTGAGTCTTATATACAATGCCTAAAATGGATCCATGAAAATGGAATATTGATAGCTATTATTATAAGAGAACTCCATCAATGGCAGTTTTTATATCCAAGATCCACCAAATTCCAAGATGCATGCTCACAACATATCCTACAACGTCTAGATAATCCTCTGTGTCTGTCCCTCTATCTGAGGGTGGAATGTAGCCCTGAGGCATAACTGGGTACCAAAATCATGCTATAATTCCCTCCAGACTAGTGAGGTAAACCATGCATCCCGATTTGGGACAATGGAACTTAGAAATCCATAAAACCACACCTCTTCATCCACATACCTCTTCACCAAGGCATCTATAGCATCTAACTCCTTGATCGCTAAGAAGTGGGACGATTTCATCAACTGATCCACCATCACCCAGATAGCATCGCAACCTCTTTGATATTTGGGTAAAAATATGATGAAATCCATTGATATTTCATCCAATTTCCACTTGGGAACATCCAACGGCTACAAAAAGCCACAAGGTACACGGCTCTCAGCCTTCACCTGCTGAAAAAACAAGCACTTCCCCACAAACTTCACCACTTATTATTTCATCCCTGGCCACCAAAACTGCATCCTCAAGCTAGAGTACATCTTGGAAACTCTTGTATGTACTTACAAGGGTGAGATATGAAACTCATGAAGGACTCTACTATGCATCACCACCAGAACAAACAACTTCCCTCGAAACAACATCCAGTTCCAACCATCCTTAGACCATCCCTCCAGAGCATCACCATGGACAACATGATCGTGCATAACCTCTTCCTCTGAGTCTCCCCACTAAGACTCCTCCACCTACTTCATCAGAGAAGGCTACACCATCATCTGAAATAAATATACTCTACCACCATCTACCCCTATATTCAAGTGCAAGGCTGCCAACTCCTCCATCACTCTCCAAGCATCCACAGACTCCTGAGCAATCTACTTCCATGAAATTCTTCTCCAATAAATGAACAAAAAATTTCACCTTCCTGAGGTGTTGGAGATCTCAATATCATAGTCATGAAGAAACTATATCCACCTTCGCTTTTTTAGATTCAGGTCCCACTGGAAAAGATATAACTCAACCACTTGTGATCCGTGAAGACTACAAGGTGCTCCCTAATGAGGTAATGCCAAAACAACTTCAACGCAAACACAACCAATAATAAATCTATATTTTGGGTGGAATAGTTATGTTTGTGGGGATGTAACAACCTATACCCATAAGATATCACTGCCCGCTGCTAGATTAGAATGCATCCCAAACCCAAACAGGAAGCATTACAAAACACCTCAAACATCATCCCTTCCTCTGGAAACTAGAGAGCTGAAGCACTAACCAAATTACCCTTTTGGTAAAAAAATGATGGATAACACTTTTCACTCCACAAAAAATATTTATCCTTTCTAGTAAAATATATCAACGAAATTACAACTTGAGATAAATCAGGTACAAACCTCTGCTAATAGCCTGAAAGACCAAGGAAGCTATGAACTTTTTCCACATTCTTGGGTGCTTCCCAAGAAACAACCACTTGGACTTTTCATGGGTCTACTACCACACCCTACTAGGACACCAAATTCTTGAGGAAATTCAACTATCATGTCCAG
Organism: Viscum album; assembly: GCA_963277665.1. NCBI lineage: Eukaryota > Viridiplantae > Streptophyta > Magnoliopsida > Santalales > Viscaceae > Viscum > Viscum album. Next base: position 1,080,973,341 of record OY728155.1, read on the forward strand.
AACTTTCACATGGACAATTTTCTATAGACCTGGTGGCATCGAAGAACCTACAAGATAGTTATGATATTCTCATAATGATCCTAATCCAACTTCCAGTAGACCAATATTTCATCGGTGAATATGATGATGAACTATTCTAGGAATTCTTGAAAAATGGATTTCATAAGTCCCAAGAACATTGATAGTGCATTCTTGACACTGAACGACATGACCATGAACTTGAAGTGGCCATACCTACATCTGAAAGTAGTCTTTGGGATATATACCTCCTTCACCCTGAAATGGTGATACCCAAACCATAGATTGATCTTAAAAAAACAACTCACCCTTATTAACAGGATGAAGAGATCATTTATTCTTAGAAGAGGGTAATGTTTCTTGACCGTTACCTGGTTCAACCTCCAGTAATCTATAAAAAACCTTAGACTACCATCCTCCTTCTTTGCGAACAATAGTGGAGCACCCCACAATGACACACTGGGTCAGATAAATACCTTCTTTATCAGATCATATATTTTAATCCTAAAATCCCAAAAATCACAAGGTTATATCTAATAATGATCCATAAAAATTGGAGGAGCACCAAGATGTAAGTTTATATTGAACTCAACATCACGTAGAGGGGGTAGCGTCACAACCTCCTCAGGGAAAATGTCCATGAACTCCCCAACAGTGCTGGGAACCTCCACCATCTCAGCATCCACCAATTCCACTAAAATATCATCCAAAAAAGAAATAATAGGCTCCAGATGTTGGATTCCCACATGAAAACCCTGTTCGCCAATGAAAACCAGATGCTGACCATCCACATATGAAAACACGACTCTCCTATGATACCAATTGATAATGGAATTCACAAAATACAACCATTAGATGTTGATAATGAAATTTTATGGCTATATCTATAGAAATAATAGATCCCCATGAGATTGATGCAGTCCCATCATCATTATACACCCCCAGAACACATATAAAAAGATGGTATGAACTCCAACTGGTGTACTAAATACTAGGGGCATAGGAAACCTCTCTATGCCTATTCTCAAAGCATGGGATAGTGAGGTTGAAACAAAGGATTGTAAATCTACTAAATCAAATAAATCATAAACAAGGGTATTAAACAAACTAATCATACCTATAAAAATATCTGGACCCACTCGAACTGCTGACTCTGCTACATGCAACTGACTACGACCAAATACTCTGTCTCTCTACTGATGATCCCCTCCAAGGACATACTCAGGTCACAGTCCTTGAACATGATGAACATCATGAGGTTGGCCTCTACCTTCCCCATCAGCCCTAGGTAGAGAAAAATCCTACTGACCTTACTGTTGAAATGGTCATATTGGAAAATACTATTGAGGATAGTGTTGAACCTGTCCACCTCTTCCAAATTGAGCTTAGAGAAACACTGGGAATTGGCTCTGACAATGAACAAAAAATACACAACCAAATAAAACTATCATGAAGCTCCTAGGAAAACAATGAAAACCATGAAAACCAGGAGTTCGGAAAAGAAACTACTGAGGTCTAATCCCTTCTAGTAGAAACATTGAGGGTCATAGAGCCTATTATCTGTCACTGAAAACTATGCTTCTCAAAGAACTCTGCTGGCTCCCCTCTTGTGGTAGACCTCCTCACGAGTGCATCTTCTCGATCACCTCTTCATTCTTATGAAACTCCAGATACACTCTCAATGTAAAATGATTAATAACATTATGGATAGAAGGATAGGGTTCCTCCTCAAGATGCCTTGCACGAGACTCCTCATATGGAAAGAGATCTAGGAAAAATAAAGAAGATCCTAATACTTGAACCCAATCTTTTTCACTGACATACTCCCCTGCTAAAGGGACAATAGCTCCTGCATCTTCTCTGTGTTAATGGTTGATGAAAGAGACTCTGATCAAATCTCCTTTTGGAAGTCCACCCACAAAATTCCTTCCTCCTTATACTCCCCTAGATACAAACTCCACCATTGAGGTGCAAATACCAACATCTGAATGAATGAAAAAGGGACCCAGTATCCCATCAAGTCCCAGATCAAACTGAAGGTGATCTTAGGATCCTCCAACTAGATCTCCATATCTACATTTGAAACACTTCCCTCATACTTTCCCAAATCCTTCTACTGGAAAGAACGCAGTATCCTTTACCACTAATCATTCTCCTGAACTAGATCAACTCTATGATGATCAACCAAATTTTCCTAATAAACCTCTACTACCTGAGCCACATGTGGATGATGAACATGATCCATATCTGAAAGTTAAACAAATATTTTATAAGCCTGAGTAGTATGGAATTTTATTAAGGTTTATTTCAATTTATCTCATTTATTAATTTTAGCCTTAAAAAAACCCAATTCAAACAAGAACACAAGTCATTATGATGCATGTACCTTTCCTAGGTCTCTACCCTACAAGTAGGTCTGTCTCAATTGGCCATTCAATAGGATCAGAGTCCATGCACTGGATCATAGGGTCCCCTAAATCCTATGTGCTAGTCGGTATCCCTGGCCTATGTCATGCACTAAGGTCAACTGGAACTATTGTCATACTACCCAGTGAAATCCTCACTGTAACTAAATCCAAAATCCATCATATCTCTATACCATTTCCTCTGATACCACTCTATAATGACCCCCTCCCTCCAAAGATACCCCCTGGGCTAGCAATGAAGAAAGGGAGATAATGACCCCTGAGTCCTTCCTCCAGTAGACCCTGGGTTGGCAACTAAAACCAAGGGTGTATAAATCTCACAATATGGGAGGGATTACCATTTTTATAAAAACAACATCAAAATATAAGATGAATCATTCATAATGAAACTCTAATACACAATATAAAATAAATCCAAAAACCATCCCACACACATGTGTAAAATAGAACTAATACAATACAAAAGTCTCCAAAGTAAACACCAAAAGTAAATCAAACCAGCAACACAACAATTGTCAAAATTTAATCTAGAAAGGTCCAAAATGGTCCTTAAAATCCTCATGGAATCCTAAATTTTTTTATATACATAGGGTGAGAATACAAGTATACTCATTAGTAAAATCAAATTCTCTTATGCACATGTGAAGGAGGTATACTAATGCACCCATGAGAAAAAAAGAAACAAACAACACCTAAACATGTATAATAATTATACCAAACCCACCAATGCACGCTCAAAAAATAATACAAACCAAGTAATATACTATAAAGCACATCAATGATAGGGTACCCCACACCACTTTCCCACTAGTATGCTGCTTTCACCCAATGTCGAACATCCTAGTGCTCCTATCCCTTTTGTATACCACATCACATCCTGCCCGCACACACCTAGGCCAAAAACCACATCACATCCCACCCACACACACCTAGGCCTCACAAAATATCCCTCCCACACACACCTGGGCCACAAAACATCATGACCATACACATCTAGGCCACAAAACATCACAAAACATCACAAAGACACTTGGGAAAGCAAGTCACTTCTCATCCTGAAGACACTTGGGAAAGAACAAGCCACCATTCTCAAAAACACCTAGGCCATCACATCCACCATCTAAGACACTAATAGACCTATGACCATAATAGCCTATGCCATACCTTCATTCGCCTGGATGAGAGAACAGAAAAGAGTGGGTACTCATCCATTTGTACACCACACCATATGTTGGGAAAGACACCCTCCCCCTTGATGATGGAGGTGTTCGACACATAGTACTCTACTAGGGCATGGTGTGTATAGAAATCACAAGGGAAATAGAATTATATACTTATATGATACCAAAAACACAATCCCAACCTATGGATTCTCAAATAGACCACAAAATCACGACACTACCAACTCTGCTGCTATCGCTAAATGAAAAACAATGCATAACAAGTCACAAAACCCATTTCACATTCCCAGCCAAATTTATTTAACCATTTCCATTCTTTATTAAAAGATTCATTTATCCATTCCATCACTGCCTGGGAAACTAATAAGTAAAACACACAACAAAAAACATAGTAAAATTCATACAAAGGATGCAAAGATTTGGTAAATTAACACACTTCACATTAAAGACACATCATACCACAACCTCCACATTTAACACCCATTCATGATATATCATATATCAGTCTCTATATACTGGGTGACTATTTCTACAAGTTATAAATGGAGAATCACCCATACTAACCACTACCATAATTCTTCAAAGTCATCCCTCCCAATCCATCCTTCCAACCAAAATAACCCCCAACTCACAACCACATCTAGTAACACATTAAACCACAACAAGTTCTATAGCCCTTCCGCACAAGAATACCATGCCGAGACTACCATATCAACAGAAAAAAATACCCTATTCACATACAATCCCACAAAAAAATAACCACACGAACTAAGGAAAAACATATTTAATATTTAAAAAATCACCCACCCTTTAATTCCACTTGATAATTCAGGGGTTATCACATAAACAGTACGATCCCAGGGCATCCATTTATTAGCCAAGTATACATGGTTAACAATTTTCATATATAAATCATTCAACAAAAAACCAAAAAAAAAATGAATTCCATAAATTATTCTGTTATAAAACAAGGACCCCCCAATAGCCACAATTTTTCGTGGGTAGTTATCCCATACAAATCACAATATCATCAGAGATATGCAAATAGAAAGAACATGAATCACTTTTCCTAGCCCCCATATATTGATCATAAACCAGTGCAATTATCTTTATTAATATGAATTCAACTATCTTAATAAAGGAAGCATTAGTATACCCACCTCACATGATGCACAAATAAGAGGGATGAAGGAAAACCTACTTAGAAGAAAAGGCTATCGATACTTCTTTGTCACACCAAAACTGGGGTGCACATGCTGTAGGTAAAAATAGACCAGGGAAACAAAAACCAAAAGATGAAGCCCGAATGCATGAATCATATAGGAAGAAGGTTTAGGGACGTCCCGTACCAAGATAAATCAAGGTGGAAGAACAAAGGGAGAAATCTATCTCAGCCTTTGGAAATATCTAAACAGAGTTGTAGTTTAGATATGTTTTTGATTTTCCATTAAAGGAGGATCTGGTCAAGATAATGGGCTTTGACCATTTAAAATCCCCTGAACCCTTAGGGAAATAAAGATAGGATTTATGGGATCTCAAATAGTCTCAAATTCCTTCGAATAAGGCCTTAAAAGCATTTTATGTAAAAAGGGACATCAAAAAGGGAGAAACTAGAGGAAGCTAGAAACATTATTCATGAGGAACCATTATGCGAGACATCGCTCAGTGATGCACCACTCGTGAGCCTCTGTTTGACAAGGCACTATTGGATGAGTGACTGTTTGGTGAGGCACCACTGGACGAGTGACTATTAGGCGAGGCACCGCTGGACAAACGACCATTAGGTGAGGCACCACTGGACGAGGGAACATTATGCAAGGCACCACTTGATGAGCGATCGCTATGTGAAACGCCTTCCACCATCAGTGAGTCACCATAAGGTGAGACACCTTTGGACAAGGCACCACTAGGAAAGTGACCGCCATCGAGCCACCACTAGTGAGTCACTTCCAGTGAGCGACCTCTAGGGTGAGCTACCACCAGGGTGATCCACCGTTTGAAAACTTGGAAAACTGGGAGTTTTAAAAAGTGTTGAAATGAGTCACCTTGATCTCCCAAAACACCTAAAACACTAGATTATCACAAAGTAATGAAAAAACGTGGTATAGGACATTACATTAGGCATCACTATGTATCTTTTGATGGAAGGAATCAAAAACCAACCTATACATAGATCTGACTCTTAAGAAATGTATATGATCAGGAGTGATTTCAACTCATGGATGGGCTCAAAATGGGAGATCTAGGTTTCACTATGTATCTTGTGATGGCAGGAATCGAGCAACACATATTTCTCAGATAGTTCCTTGCATAGGTTTGGCCCATATACAAGAGGGGTGGAAATTTACCATTCTAAATATTATAGTTAGAACCAAGATTAGAGATATGATCATCACTATATATCCTATTATGGAAGAAATCAAGCCACATGTATTTCTTGTATGAAATTTCTCAACATAAGTCTGACCTGTATGCAGGGAGGGGGAACATTTTTATCTTGTGATTAGACCTAGGATTGAAATTTAGGGTGTCACTATGTATCCTATGGTAATAGGAACCATCCCACACATAGATCTTGAATGGAAAAATCTCTATACATGTATGAATAATATGTAGAGGGGGGAATTTTTATATTATGACTAGACCTAAGTTTTAATGTTCAGGCATCACTAAGCATCTCGGGATTGTAGGAATCAAGCCACACATAGTTCTTGAATAGGAAACTCTCTACACAGGTCTAACCTATACAAATAGGGGGAATTTTACCATTTATTTTCATGTTTGGACCTAGGATTAGAGATTCAGGCATCACTACATGTCCTGAGATGGTAGGAATTGGGCCACACATAGTTCATGAATGAAAAAAATTGCCATACAGGTCTAAACCATATGCTGAGGGGGGAATATTTCCCATTGATTATTACTCATAGACCCATGATTGGAGATTTAAGTGTCATTATGTATCCTATGATTGTAGGAATCAATCCACACATAGTTCTTTAATATAAAAATTTCCACACAGGTCTAACCCATACGTAGAGGGATTAATTTTTCCTGTTGATTATCATGGTTGGACCTAGGATTGGAGATCCAGGCATCACTATGTATCCTATGATAATAGGAATCAAGATATAATTATTTCTTTAATATAGGTGTGGTTAGGGACCAACACCAATTATAGTGGTCCTCTCATGTGAGGGGCATAGAAATACACAGTTTTATGTCATGAAAGATACATCTACCATGCAGTTTAATGCCATGAGGTAATGAATTATGGTGTTATTTTTAAGGTCTTGCATCCAGGACCATGATAACCCTAATATGAAATGATATGTCTTGATCATTCAGGGAAGCCCTTACCAAAATTCCTAATCCCACATAATCTATACTTGGTGTGAGAAATAATGAATGGTAAAGGTTTATTTTACCATACAGAGGCGATTAAAAGAAATGTCAGGGGAATTTTTATCGTGTGATGGTTGGGGCAAGATATAAGATCTAGGAATCTCTATATATCTCATTGAAATGAGAATCAATCCATTATAGTTATTATAGGGAGATTCCCTATGTAGATCTGACTCACTCATAGGGATGTGGGCACTTTATTTTTATTTTACATAGATCTAGCTCATGTTTAGGGAGTCATCTTGTGAATTAACATTTTCCATGAAGTTTAACAACATGAGATAAGGATGAATGGAATATTGAAGTTTTAGGTCATACAACTAGGATCATGGATGCTTTTCAGTTTAAATTCTTTCTTCCATGGCTTCTTTCATGCAGTTAAACATCATACAGTAAGGACATATCTATCGTATAGTTTAACATCATTTGACAAGGATTTTTTTCTTGTAGTTTAACATAATATGACTAGAATGTATCATGAGGTTTGACATAATAAAAAATAGATGATAGATTATTGATAGTAATTTGGCAAATTATTTTTTAAGATACCTTTCATTGGTGGGGGAGTGACATACTCCCCATCTATTATGGGCAACAAGTAAGCTCCATTAGAATAGACCTTATGTATGATGTAAAGACCTTTCAATTTTGTTACCATATTTAGAGGTTTCTTTTCTATTATCATCGGGGTTTCTAGAGCTAATACCAATTCTACTTGAATGAATGAGAAGTGGAGAACCTTTTTATTGAAGGCTCGTGCAATCTGATTCTAATGGAATTTGAGGCTATGTAGTGTACACAACCTTTTCTCATCAAGTCCTTCTAACTCATCCAAAATATTTTTTGATTTATCGTCATCTAAGAGTTGTCCAAAAATTTCTATCTTGAGTGATGGAAACTATAATTCTATGGGAAGCACCAATTTAGTTCCATATACCAATTAACATGGAGTTTCTTGTGTAGTAGTGCTCATGGTGGTACGGTAGGCCTATAAAGCATGAAAGAGCTTGTACGACCATGACATATTGTCTTTGTCCACCATCTTCAGGTGTATATTTGATAGAGTCTTATTTAAGTCCTATATTTTTCCATTTTTTGGATTCCTGATAGTCGGATGAATTGTTGGACTCGATGTTTTTATCCTGGTGTAATTTCATCAATTTGGTGGAACAGAATTTGTTACCATTGTCCATCAGTATCGTGTGAGAGACTCCAAACCTGGTGATGATATTGTAATTTATGAAGTTAATGATATTATTTATCCCAACTCCATTTATGGGCATTAAATCAACCAATTCTAAAAATAAGGCTATAGTAGAAAGGATACAATTTAACTTATTGGATGTGGCTAGGGGATATGAACCCACAACATACATTCCCCATAAAAAATGACTAGGAATATTTAGTTTTATATAATAACTATGGTGGTTAATGGATGAAATTTTCATGAATATAGAATGTGTGAAATGTCATAGTAAATTCCAAAAAATCCTTTATCATTATTATTTAGTAGTAAACAGGCCTCCTAATTTAGTTGGAGAGTCTAGTCCCAAACTGATGAGCACTGTAGGAGCCTGCATGGACTTCTTCCATCACGATATGAATCACTCTTTCTTCTATGCATTTGAGGTGGTGTAATGACCCATATTTTACAAAGGTACAAATCATTTTTTCCAATTTAAATTCCTTTTTTATCCTTATAAATGTTTTCTAATTCCTAAGTAAGGTCTGAAAAGAATTTGGGGCTTGTTCGGAGCCTGAAGATCCGAGTTATGGAGGAAATGAGCGGGGAACATAGTTTGAACAAACTGTGCACTATAGGCCACACGGTTTGGAAAAATCATGTGGGGTGATATAGGGATCCACAAAAGTGTAGTGCATGGGATGATCAATATTAGAAAAACTATGCTCCCTAATTGTGTAGGTCCACTGTACATTGGATAGTTGCAGGCGCACTGTTGGAATACAGTTTGGCCAATAGTGTGGCCAAACTGTGAACCCTTTAAAACATGGGAAGATTAAAATTTTTACCCCAGAATCTTCTATTTTTTAACTCATCCTTTATCCTACCTTATTGCACACTGTAGGCACTCCTTTTTTGGGAGCTCCCTCTTCCTCTAAGGTTAGGGTTTGAATCCCTTTCTCTATCTGGACTCCGTTTCTTTCGCCACCAGTTGCGTTGGATAGATAATGGTAAGCTCTCAAATAATATTGCTTCCATTATTAGTTTGTACAACCATAATATATGCTATTTTGGGGCCAGATAATATTCCATATTTTTAGGTCATTTTTTTATTCTTTTATTTTTCCCAATATACTTCAAAACTAAAGTCGACCGAATGAGGGGTCATACATGGGCCTAAGGTAGGTGGTATAGTAATTTTCCCTCAATGTTTAGATATTTTTATATCATATTACATTGTGATACACTCTAGACCTTCCCAATCATTTCCTTAAAATGTTTTTCCTTTTTAGATTAATTTAACCATGTTATAAGACACCCTTAGAGCCTTGTTAAATTGTTTACATGACATATACCTGATTGGTTTCCACCCCTTTAGATGTTTTGAACTAAATTCCACATTAATATAAAGTTTGATTGAGCAACCACCTCCTTAGTGGGTTTTATTGACCTTCACATGGGATTTACTTATCTTTAAAAATTAAATGGTTTAATTTAATGAAATAGAAGTGAGTGGTTAGGCCATGTCACATGTTATAATTTGATAGAGAATTGTAGAACTTGTGATACCCTTAGTTAAATGAGGTTAAATTAATGTAAATGATTTAAATAGAAATTAAATATGATTATTATGATTAGTACATAGATATTGGTCGGTGGAAAATAGTTAAGGAACTTGTTAAGCATGGTGTTTCATGCTCCCTTACATTGGGTGTCAGACATTGCATCTCAAACCATTTACTTGGATTATGGGTATGGCCTTACACATTCACTTACATCGGGTGTTGAGAATGATGTCTCACCCCACTATATCGGGTGTTGGGAATAATGAATCACTGTACTATCTCGAGTGATGACCATGAAGCCTCACATTCTTATGAGATTTAGGGCTAGTACCCTTGATGAAGCCTATATCTCATTAGACTATGCATGGACACCTGAGTTACACCCTGAGTCCATCTAACACCTAGTACCTATTTATATTCCTATATATTTACTCACATATATAGCATATATACACACACACATATATATATATATGTATTATATATAATTACTTATAAATGTATGTACATGGTAAATTGATCAGAGTTATCCCGACCTATGCTGAAGTAGGTAGAGTTATCCATGTGTCCCCAATGAACTTGAACTGACTAGTTTATGGTTTTTAGATCTACTAATTATTTATTATACTCAAACACTACTATGCTATACACATTTACTGGATTATTCTAGACACCGTTGATGGTGTATTACTGAGTTTATCTCACACCCTATTCGGGCCTCCGTTGGCACCTAGGAAGACCTTATCGTTGTAGGTATTGACAAGGGTAAGAACCTGGTCATGGATTCTTGATCTATTTTTCTTATATCATGGGATCATAGGAGAAGAGAACAAAGAATATTCTCATGATTCAAGTGGAGAAGCCTTTCATATCATTTTTATTTATTTTTAGAATGTTTTATATACCTGTACTCTATATTCTATGTATACCCTTTTCTTATATTAGCATGACATGAAATAATTTTTTTATGACTCAAATTATGGATTTTTATTATTATTACTATTTCTTGGATTTATATCTTTAGCTATTGATTGGTGTTCTTTCTCCTGCTGTGTTGTTAGTTATATTATACTTGCACTATTTCTATTGATTTATTGTTATTACTGTGATACTCTAATAACCAATGTAATAGTCTCACCACCATAGGAATATATACCCTCACTACTATTTGGTAGCCTCTAGAATACATGGAGGAACATTTGCGATTATGTGACCCACCAGCTCAGGGCACCGTTTTAGTGGCTCCCAGGTCGGGACATTACAAAATGGTAGAAGATGGTTTCTTTTCTTTTGTCTTTTCATTTGGGAATATTAGTCAAGATATAAGGAATGTGTCAGAGTTTGGTAATGAGCATGTTTCTAGGAATAGATAACCCATGTATAGGGGAAACCCAAATTACCTAGGATGGGATATTTCTATTTTGGTTTGTGTCTATTACAGTTGTATTGATTTCACCATTGGGTGAAACACATGTTTTTCAATGATATTATAGCTGATATTATGGATACAGATTTATTTTACCCTTGACTGGTGTGTCAAGGAGGTAGTTTTTCATTCCTCATCATAGGAACTTTAGGATTTATATTCCCTAGATTATGCCATGCCATATTTATATTACTGTGTGCATTTCCTATATTGCTTTTGATTTTTGTTAGTGCCTTGAATATTATATATTGAAAATTTATAACTTATCTTGAAGGGATAACATAATTGGATTAATTAAAGGGTATAAATCAATCTAAATAGTGTTTTCTCATATATATTGATGATGGAACCTTATTTAACTAATTATTCCATGTTTGAGCAATGAAACCCTGGTTCCATGGGATGAAACATTAGTAGATTTTATTTCTTAAATTCCAATGGGAATTTATGAATTAAGTTATTCTATAAATTTATAATGGTAATTAATTTAATAAAATCATTTTACATGACCTGTTACATCCTAATACCAGAATAAAGTGCAAGGTCACAATTATATGACATGTCAATTTCAATTTATAAGGAGTATGAATTTTATAAATTGGGAATGGAGACACATATAACTAGACCAAATATATATAAGATTAAAAACCTAAATGAAACCAAACCATTAAATGAAATGGTTACCATTATACAAGGATGCCAATTGAAAACTAAAGAGTGTTTTCCTATATAAATTTCAATTGACACTCTATATACTGGGACCTTAGTTGTATGATATGAGACCCAAACCCAAACCGAACCTTAGTAGTGGGTAGTTAGGGGTGTCTCTTATGATTATTATAGCCTGTTATGGTAATTCTTTATCAAATAGACCTGTCTTTTAGTGTAGTTAGAGAGGTTTGACCTTTTCCATTGGAAGTCTATGTAGCTATCCTATTATGTATCTGTGATCATTTTGCTACTAAATTCTCTTCTTATGTGTGTGTTTAGAATTATAGAATCAGGTCACTATGATGTAATTGAGTCCTATACTATGAGGGTGGTGATGACCATGATTTGGAGGTGGTGGGTCCTGAGCTACCTGTGTTACCCCTTGTAGTTCCACCTGTGGAACCACCTATTATTCCTGACTTGGGAACTGACAACCAGTTCCAAGAGGGTTTCCTTTGTATGATGTGGCTTATGCAATGAGTTTATAAAACTACCCCAATAATGGTATAGTTGATGCATTAATTACAGTAAGAGAATACACCTATTTTTGGGGAATGGTGGCCCTTAGGTTGGTGAGACATGGATAGAGTCTATGCTTTCTATATTCGAGTATTTAGAGATTCCTTCAGAGAGGTGGGTAAAGATATATTATTTTATGTTATATGGTTCTGCCAAGAGATGGTGGGATATAATTAACCAGTAATATTGAAATTGGGATATAATATAGAGGGACTTACATATGGTCTTCTATGATTACTTCTTTCTAAATAAATTGAGGGATGACCAAGATAGAGAGTTTATGAACTTGCAGTAGGGAGCTATGTCTACAATGCAATATTCTTCCCATTTTACAAAGATTTAATGATTCCTACCGACTATAACTGATGATGAGATCATGAATGTGAGGAGATTTGAGGATGGGATTGAATATTATATATGATCACAGGTAAATGTATTATGGTTGAGGACTATTTATGAGATAGTCAACTGGGACCTCTTTACTAAGTGGAATTTGAGGGAAGATGAAGGTATGATCCATGTAAGTTTCGCACCCAAACATGGTATTAGTTCTTCTAGAGTAAGGAATCATCACTTTAAGGCTTCTCATAGGGACAATGGTATCCAGACAACTCATATCGACAATTTCATTATATGTCATTAGTGTAGAAAACCGAGACACACAAAATCCCAGTGCAAGAGAGATCTAGTTAAATAAAGGGGCTGTGATAGGATGGTACATATTATTCACATCTAAATGACCTTCCCACCAGTGACTAGTGAGAAGGATCTAAACTGACTCCTAATTCTAGAGTGGGTCTAGAAGTACATTCCTAGGGAGGAAGCTAGAGTACCACCGGCTACTCAGACTGAGGTGGTGGTTGAGGTAGAGGGAACCAGACTTAGAATTCACAGTGCCATCCAAGTGATCATACTCAAGGTAGCCAGGTTGTGACCCAGGGCCACAACACAAGTCAATTACATGAAGTGAAACCTATGCTAGAGGAGCAGATCATAGACCCTTCTACAGTTTGAGGTACTATTCTGGTAGCCTCTACCTTATTGTATGCTTTATCTGACATAGGGTAATCACACTCTTTTATATCTAGGGAAATTTTAGAGAGTCCGAGCCTTGAGATAGAGTAATTATATGATGTGATAACACTCAATACGCTATTGGGTATCCTATCATAGATTATTCACTGATGTAAGGAATGTACCCTTGAGATAGGAGATTATCTACTTGTGTGTAATATTTTTTACCTCGACATGATAAGGTTTTATGTAATCCTTGTGATAGATTGTATGGTGCCCTTTCAAGACCATATTTATTGTTATAATTGGAAGGTGAGTTTTATATCACTATAGGGTGGTATATATATTAACATGGGATAATGGGATGTTTGTGAAACTCGATTGGTACCTAAGCATTAGGGGTTGGGTAGAGTGATAACTTAAATCTATAGTCTTTTCTTGAATGATAAAGGAATGAAACCTATCAATTTCCATCCTATGGTAGATAATTTTAGGGATTTCTCCCAAGATTAATTTTCTAGGTTACCTCAAGTGAGATAGGTAGAATTCACCATTGAGCTAGTGTTGAGTGCAACTCTAGTTTATATTCCTCCTTACTGGATGACACTTACAGAGATTCTAGAGCTCAAGAAGTAGTTGGAAGACCTGGAAACTAAGGGTTTTTATCAAAACTAGTACCTCTCCATGGGGTTCACCGATCCTTTTTTCAAGACAGTGTACAATACCATGAGGCTTTGTGTGGATTACCAATGGATAAACCAACTCACATTTAATAATAAGTATCCACTGCCTCAAATAGATGACCTATTTGACCAGCTATGAGGAGAAAGGGTGTTTTCAAAGATTTATTTGAGGTTATTCTACCATAAGGTTTGTGTCAGGACTTTAAAAATACCTCATATATATTTCTGGAGTGGGTATGGTCTTTATGAGTACCAAGTAATGCCGTTCGGTCTCATGAACATTCTATCTTTTTTCCATGGAACTGAAGAATCAAGTTTTCTACCCATATTTGGATTCATTTGTGGTAGTATTTTTGGATGAAATCTAGGTGTATTCTCATACTTTACATGACCATTCCTAACATCTCAAGATCATGTTAAATACACTAAGAGAAAACTAGCTTTATGAAAAGCTCCCATAATTACACTTTTGTATTGAAAATTCCCACTTGCTGCGTCACATCATCTTAGTTTTGGGAGTATCAGTAGACCTAGAGAAATTGAGAGTTGTAGTTTTTTATGAGAAGCCCATGAATTGATTTGATATATGGTGTTTCATGGGGCTAGATAGGTATTATGGATGATTCATCTATAATTTTTCATGTATAGAAGCACCTCTTATAGGTTTGACTAATAAGGGTGTGAAATTCATATGGTTTGATTCTTATAGAATGGGGAACCTGAGCTCGATGTGTGGGGAGAATCCCTATAGTACAAGGAAATTCTGGATAATCTCTCCTTTATACTTTGGAGCATCCATAATCATGCCTTGCCGACAGATGATCTGGTGTGACGAAGAGGTATCTCACTGGCCTCCCAATGCAGCTATTTCTACTGACCTGGTAAAGAAACAATCAACCATGTTTTCTTAGACAGGGAATGGGCGGCCACTATGTGGAATGGTCTTGGCCTTTTCTATGGAATGCTTGATCATGAGTTCACTATTAACAATTTTATGCATTATTGGTTTCACAATTCACATGCCAAATCTCAGGAGAGTAGGGAGCGAATGATGTTCATGGTCGATGGCTACTAGAATTTATGGAATTCCTACAACAAGTGGAAACATGAGGGGAATCATAGAACAAATTTGGGTGTTCTCATTTGGGATCATTCATTATCTATTGACTTAGATCCTCTGTTAAAGCACTGGGAAACTTCCCCTTCCCTCCACTAGCTCTTACAGGGTAAAGTCTCACCTAGCATAACTCACAAATCTTCTTCATAGGGTAAATGGTTGCAATGGTTTCCACATACTGATAGTCTCGAAATGAATATTTATTGGTCTTTCACCAATGGTATAATGAGAGGGGGAGGGGTTCTCCCCAACCAGGATGGATCTGTCATCTTTGCCTTTAGTGCTTCTTTTGGCACTGGTGACTCTCTCCGTGCTGAAGTGTTGTCCATGAATAAGGGAATGGAACTTTGTCTTTCTCAAAATATCTCACTTATAGATGTGGAAACAGACTCCTCCATTCTCTAAGGGTCTATCACAAAGGCTATCTCAATCCCTTGGTCTATCATCTTTATTGTTCACAGATGTAGAAACCTAATTTCTAGTCACATAGATATTTCCCACATGTGGCGAGAGGGTAATATGGTGGTAGATTTTCTAGCCTCTCGTGTCTCTCCGGTCAATTCATGTACCTTTTTTACCACCACCAGGTCCCTTTTCCATGAATGTGTGAGTCTTGTGATGGCTGATGCTCTTGGGCTTCACTATTTTCACCCCCATGACTTTTTTTGGGATTTCCCCCCTTATCACTAAAATCTATTCATGTTGGATTAATATAAGTTTATGGAATATTTTTTCAAAAATTTAAAGGTAGGTTGACATTAACACCGATTCTAATTCTATCGGATCCAAGTAGGAACTATATAGTTTATTGTGACACATCAAGTATCGGGCTAGGAGCAGTTTTGATACAGGATGAGTGAGTCATACCATATGGGTATCATTAGTTGAGGCCTCACAAACAGAATTACCCAATGAAAGATTTTTATTTGTAGCTATTGTTCATAATATATGATGTTAGAGGAAATATTTTTTTGGAGAAAATTTTGTGGTATTCACTAATCATAAAATCTTCAAATATATCTTTGTACAGTGTGATCTGAATCTCATGAAGAATAGATGGGTTGAAAATCTGCATTCATTTGATTTCAAGCTTGACTATATGCCTAGAAATGGAAATGTAGTAGTCGATGATCTGATATGGGAGACACTGACATAAGCAGATCAAGAGGCTAGTGGTGAGTGTCAGCTCATGGGCTTGTTTTCAAAGATGCATGTTGAGGTTTAAGATAATCATGGGAGAATAGTCATCACTGCTTTAACAATGACTTCAAGCCTTCTAGAACGAGTAAAGATAAGGAAAATTTAAGATCTCAAGAGTCTAGTCCCGAGGTATGGTGTTTAAGATAAGGATTTATTACTTAGTTAGACCATGGATGATGATGAGACCTTACACATATATGGGCATGTATGGGTTCCAACAGACATTTGAGAGGGTTTGATGTGGGAATCACATGCCTTGATGTGGGTAGTGCATCCCAAAATCACTAATATGTATCAAGACTTAAGTCACCAGTATTGGTGACCTGGTATGAAACAAGAGATAGTTGGATTTGTTACTTAGTGTTCCAAATTTCAACAGGTGAAGGAGGAACATCAGTGTCCGATAGGAATTTTACAACCATTTTCCATTCCTGAGTAGATGTGGTATGATGTCACCACATGGTTCATGATATATTTCCCCAGATCACCTTGAGGTAAAAATACATTTTGGGTCATTATTAATCAGTTTATGAAGGTATCTGATTTCCAAAATATTTTTTAGACCTTCTCTATAGATGAGCTAGGGAGGCTATATATCAGGGAGGTCATACTCCTTCATGGAGCTATGTGTTCTATTATATCTAATAGGGATGCTCATTTCACATCATGGTTTTGGAAAGGGTTTTATAAGGACTTGGGTACATAGGTTCTTCTGAGAACATCCTATCATCCTCAGATAGATGGACAGACAAATCACACGATTAAGGTGTTAGAGAAAATTCTCCATGCATGCGTCCTTGAATTTGGGGGCTCTTGGGAGAAAAAAATACCCCTGGTTGAGTTCACATAAAAAAATATATTTTAGGCCACTATCTAGATGTATCCTTGTGAATCCTTGTATAGAAGTTTTGGTCATTCAACTTCAGGTTGGTTAAAGGTAGGGGGTAATATTTCTTGGACCACTTCTTGTACATGAGACTTTAGAGATGATTCAGCTAATCAAGAAGTGCATGATAACTTCTTAGTCTAGAAAATAGTCATATTCTAGTCATTTTCAATGAACTCTAGAGTTTGGGTTGGGAATCGGGCTTTATTGCATGTTTTTTTAGGCTAGGTTGATGATGGATCCGGAGGTAGGGTAGGATATCTCCTAGATTCATCGTAACTTTTGAGATCTTTGAGAGAATTAGACCAATGGCTTGTAGGATTACACTTCCTTAGAGATACCGGTCTATGAACAATGTTTTTCATGTGTATAATATTTTTTGTTATTATCTAGAACCATCACATATTTTAGAAAGTGGAAGTTAAGTTAGATGTGGATGCTTCTTTTGAGGATTACCCAGTACATATCATAGACCAGAGCACGAAGGAATCTTCGAGGAAGGTCAATTACTCTAGTATGGGTGATAAGGAAGCATGGATGAGTACATGAAGGGAAATCGGAGAGAGGCTAACGTATGTGACCAGTGGATGCAACTTTTCTGAAATAATCCCTTACTACCCTCAGAAGGGCAACTCATGGACATGTTTCTTAAAGGAGTGGAGGTTATAACAACCTAGCTTTTAAAAAGGTATGGATCATTTTATCCTAGTTTAAATTCCAATTTTATCATTATAAATGTGTTTTATGGCCTATGTAATGTCTTAGGTGTGTCCAAGAGTTTTTAGGATCTTTGAACTCTGAGTTATGAAGAAAACGAGCCAAGGGTACAGTTTGAACAAACCATGCACTAGAGGCTGCACGATTTAGAAAAACCATGTGTGGTACTATAGGGATCCACAGAGGGAGTGAATGAGATGATCCTATTTAGAAAAACAATTCTCTCTAACCATGAGGGTGCAATTTACATTGGATATTAGTTGATTCATGGTTTTCACATATTTTTCCCATCCCTGTGGCCAAACCATGCACCCATTAAAACATTTTCATATTACAATTTTACCCTGACATCTTTTATGTTTTAGCCCATACTTTCTCATCCATTGGCTCACATAGGTGTCCCAATTTTATTGGGATCTTCCTCTTCCTCCAAGGTTAGGATTTGAATCTATTTCTCCATCCAGACTCCATTTCTTTCACCATTGGTTGTGTTGGATAACATATTTTTATCTATATAATCCCCCTTTTTCTTAGTTTATCTCATGACCTTATATGCTATTTTTGTTCAAGATAATATGTCATATTTTTAGGTAATTTATCTATTAATATGTTTTCTACCATTTTACTTTAAAACTAAAGCTGATACCGGATAAGGGATCATCTACAGGAATAAGTTAGGTGGTATAGTAATTTCCCTCAAAGTTTAGATGTCTTTTAAACATATTTCATTGTACTGCATGCCATACCTTCCCACACATTACTTTTTAACGTGTTTTCATTTTTAGATTAATTGAGAAATATTATAATAATCCCTTAGAGACTTGTTAAATTATTACGAGTATATCTACCTTATTGGTTTCCACCACTTTGGGTATGTTGAATTAAATGACATAATAATATAAAGGTTGATTGACCAACCAATTCATAAGTGGTTTGGATTGAAATTCACATGGAATTTCCTTGCCTTTATAATGTAAATGTCTTAATTTAATTAAATGTATGTGAGTGGAAAGGCCACTTCACGTGTTATAATTTGATAAATAACAATAAAACTTGTGATACCCTTGGTTATATGGGGTTAAATGAATGTAAATGATTTAAATGAAAATTCCATATGATTATTATGATTAGGCCATGGATATTGGTCATTGGACAATAATTAAGGGACTTGTTGAGCATGGAATATCACGTTCCATTATATTGGGTGTTGGGAATGGCATCTCACACCATTTACTTGGATGATGGGAATGACATTCCATGTTCCCTTGAATCGGGTGTTGGGAATTAAGACACTCCCCAATATCTCGGGTGTTGGTCATGATGAATCACCCCACTATCTCGAGTGAAAAGAAATAAGTATCGCATTCTTATGAGATTCATATCTAGTACACTTGCTAGATCCTATAGCTCATTAGACTACGCATGGATGCCTGAGTTACGCCCCGGGTCTAGATAACACCTAGTATATATGTATATACCTATATATGTCCTCCCACATATAGTGTATATATATAAACATATTATATATGATTAATTATAAATACATGCACATGGTAAACTTATCATATTTATTCTGGCCTATGTTGAAGTAGGTAGTGTTATCCAGGCATCCCTTAGGAACTTTATTTGACTATTTTATGGTTTTCGGCTTTATTCATTATTTCTTATACCTACACACTGCTATGCTATGAAAACCGATTGGATTATTCTAGATACCTTTGGTGGTGTCCTATTGAGTTTATCTCACACCCTATTTGGGGTGCTGTTGGCACCTAGGAAGACCTTATGATT
Organism: Viscum album; assembly: GCA_963277665.1. Lineage (NCBI taxonomy): Eukaryota > Viridiplantae > Streptophyta > Magnoliopsida > Santalales > Viscaceae > Viscum > Viscum album. The sequence continues at coordinate 1,080,993,183 of OY728155.1, forward strand.
TCATCTATCGACAAGGGAAAGTGCCTAGTCATGAATGCTTGATATGGTTTTCTTATATCATGGGATTATGGGAGCAGAGGACCAATCATCTTCTCACGATTCTAGTGGATATTCATTTTAGGTATTTTTTTATTATTTATAATGTTGTATATGCCTGTAATATGTATCCCCTATATCCCCATTTTTTATATCAGCATGACATGACATAATTTTGTTCATAAATCAGCTTATGAGTTTTGATTATCTTGACAATTACTTGGATGTCTATCTTTAGCTATTGATTATTTTACTTTCTCCTGGTCTGTTGTTAGTTATATCATGCTTCCACAATTTCTATTTATTTATTGTTATAGTTACGCTACTATGATAACTGATTGAAAAATATACCCATTGTACCACCATATAAATTCATTGATAGTCGGAAGCCTCTGGTGTACGGGGAGGACCTCTTTAGTACATGTGACCCACTAGCTCATGTCAACATTTTAGTGGATCTTGGGTTGGGATGTTATGAATCAAAGCCTCATTTATAGATGTGTTTTTTCTCGTTTGGTCTATCTATAAGGGTAAAATTTGATGTTTGGTGTCGAGTATTCTCCCTTTAGACTTGGTCTAATGGGAGAGTCCCATTTTGGAGGTAATAAACTTTGGGTTCCATCCATCCGGGGGTGGATATCTATTCACCAAACTATGGGGCTATCTTAACATGATTTATTTCCTCCGTGTAGTAAATGATGACGGATGAGACCATCCTTTGATGCATGATGTGGAAAACCACTTCATTCTAATCATGATCAACCATTACCATGGCTGCATTATCTAGCATATGGGCATGAAAATTTTGTAATTGAGGCAAATGATGCAATGTTGTTTCAAAAGGTAACTATGCAATTAGTTCTCTAACCTAGCTGGCGAGAGGGTCAAATTTCCCCTTCTTTATGGAATATTCATCACTAATTTGTTTTATCACTACCTCCAAATCCCCTTTGATGTTTAGGTAGGTTATTTGTAGCTGTAGGGATAATTATAAGCAAAAAATGAGGGCTTGGTTTTAATGACACGAAATTTTGAATAAATCTTGTTTACTAATTTTGTGTGTTATTTTATTTTTTCATACTCAACAAAACTGTTTCATTTGATAACATGAGTATAATTAAAATGAGACTGTTGGGTTTTGACTATTATATGACCGTTAGTCAGTATGACCATTGAAAACTGAATTTTGCAAGTGACCTTGGTTAATTAATATAGATTAGATGGCCTCATCCAGTAGTCTCGGTCCAATCGAAGCCCATCTAACAGAACATGGGAAGGAGGTAGCACCACTGGGCTTTGCTTTGGACCAAACCCAAGCCGAACTTCATCATGTGAAGCTAGAATGAAATCTCCTTCACGAGAAGTTCAAACTGATAGAAATTACTACTCGTGTGATGTTGGCCAAGCCTCTCTCGGATTCTCTCACCTTAGCACACCTTACACTTAGGTCCAATGCCGGTGTGATAAGGGGCTATGTAAGGAGACCGTAACTTCCTTGTGTAATCCTTTGTTTTAAATAAAAATTTCTATTTCTTCTTATGATGAAGTTTATGAATTTTCAAATGACCGGATAAATATAGTATGCAAATTTTTGATGAATTTTTAGAAAAAGGATATTTTAAAAATGTTTACGTAAACCTTAAATAATTAAAAATGTGTAATGATTTTCAAAAAATGGTCTTCTACAATTATGTTCAGTACGGAATTTAGAGTCTAATAAGATCAACTTAATTTTTGATGAATAGTGAATTATGAATAGTGATTTTATGCTTAGGATTAGTAATGTGACCGAATGGATTAGTAATATCACTTAAAGAAAGCATTAATATAATCTAGGCACCTTGATTAAGTAATGTGATTCAATAAAATGGTTAAATAACAGTTTCATAAATTATTAGTCAAGAATTAGTTTTTTCGGGTGAATAATATTTTTTAATTAAAAATTAAATAAAAATTATTTAGAAAATTATTTTTATAAAATGGATTTCATTTTTGAACTCAGAGCATCGATATTATGTTAAGGTAATTTTTAGGGATTTTTCTGAGAAAAATGACTTTTCGGTGAATAGTGTATTTATTTAAAAATTAAATTAAAAATATTTAGAAAATTATTTTTATAAAATGGAGTTCATTTTTGAAATCAGAGCATCGATATTTGGTTAAGGTGAAATTTTTGGATTTTTCTGAGAAAGTTGAATTTTTTGATGAATAGTGAAAATATAGTTTTAGGGTTTCGGTATGTTTAATGACATCATAACTGTGTCATGATGATTTCATGAGATATTTTAAGGGTTTTCCAACCAAAGGTGATGAATTATTGTATGGGGGGACCCATGTGGCCAATACCATGGGAAAATACCATGGGCAAGCCCATGGTTTTGCCAAAACCACAAATGAGGTGTCCCTTGGTCATTAATGCATTGACCCCTCACTTTCCCTATAAATACCAAGCCATCCTCTCATCCATTCAATTACCAACTCTCCCCCAACTAAGATCTGGTTGCATTAACTCCCAATGATTCCTCCCAAGGTGCCCCAAATCCCTCAAGGTCCCAACCTTTGAGTTTTAAGAGTTACGTTTTTAGGTAAGGGATCCTACCTGTTTCTTTCTTTTCAAGTAGCCTCTTTTATGTCATTTATTTTATGCTCCATGCTCTTATGTTGGAGGATGTTATTTTATATTCCTCTTAATGAGATTTTCATTTTAATATTATTAGATACCCCCACTTTCTCTCATCAATTCGTTTTAAGAATGTTTAAGTGGCGCCGTTAGGCTGCCGACATTTTAAGGGATTCTTTCACTTTTCTCATTTTTCAAAGTTCTACTTTCATGTCAATTCTTTCAAGTTACTTTTTATTATGTTGGGGTATGATATCTATATCTATCATACTGAAATTTTATGTTCATATTATTAGAGACCCTATATGATCTCGTCAATTCATTTTTGTTGAAGTTTAAGTGACGCCGTTAGGCTGCCAAATTTTTAAGGGATTCTTTCACCTTTCTCATTTTTTTAAAGTTCTACTTTCATGTCAAGTCTTTCAAGTTATTTTTTATTATGTTGGGGTATGATATCTATATATATCATACTTATAATCTATGTTCATATGATGAGATACCCTATTTGACCTCGTCAAATTCATTTTTTGTTGAAGTTTAAGTGGCGCCGTTAGGCTGCCGAATTTTTAAGGGATTTTTTCACCTTTCTCATTTTTTTAAAGTTCTACTTTCATGTCAAGTCTTTCAAGTTCCTTTTTATTATGTTGGGGTATGATATCTATATCTATCATACTGATCCTCTATGTTCATATGATGAGAGACCCTATTTGACCTCGTCAAATTCATTTTTTGTTGAAGTTTAAGTGGCGTAGTTAGGCGGCCGAATTTTTAAGGGATTCTTTCACCTTTCTCATTTTTCAAAGTTCTACTTTCATGTCAAGTATTTCAAGTTCCTTTTTATTATTTTGTGGTATGATCTATATATCTATCATACTTATCTTCTATGTTCATATGATGAGAGTCCCTATTTGATCTCTTCAATTCATTTTGTTGAAGTTTAAGTGACGCCGTTAGGCAACCAAATTTTCATAAGAGAAATCTTATTATTGTCTTCCCTCCATGTTCTTCATTTCATATGATATATCTTTAAAATTTCATTACCATGTTCTTAAATACTTTATATTCTGTACCCATACTATTTTATGGATCATTTATGAGTGGGTGAACCATGTGCCCTCTCTTTTCAATGTTTTCTAAAACCTCGTAACATAACCGTTATGCTGCAGAATTTCCGTCTCAAAATGTCTCTCTCTTATTCTCAAATTCATTTATTTTATTAAGTAAATAATAAAATATCTTTATTGTAAAGGGGTATTCACATATATACCAAAATTTTCTATTTTAAATTCTGGGATTTACATACATGAGACCCGCTTTCCCTTTCCGTGGGTTTAAAGTGACATAAAGATCATGTCTTTAAAGCAGTTTTTTAAAACGTTATGATTATGAAATGAAACCCATTTATTTTATTCTATATGGGTTGTTTATGAAATTATTGATGATGATATATGTGTCTCACATGATAATAAATTAAAATTTAAGGGTGCGCCCTGATAGCGCTCCAATGCATTGGGTAAAGACTTAATCTCTAGAGATGACCTTTTAGACTGATACCTTGGTGAATAACCTTGGTAATTTTTATTGACACCTTGGGTATAGACCTTGGTGAAACAGAAATGATTGTCTTTGTTAAATGTTGTAGCCACATCTTCAAGTTATGAAATACGTAATTTTTATTATGATATGCCTCATGATTTCATTCTCATTCCTTAAAGTTCTTTTCATGACTTTATTGATGTATCTCAAGTTCACATGTAAAATGTTTCTCTTGTTTCCCTTACCGGGCCTTCTGCTCACCCTTTCTTTTGATGTATGTCCCCAGGTTATGAGATGTAGTAATTAACCTAGTATGAACTTAAGTAGAATCATTTCAAGTGTTTAAGAAAATTTTTTTATGTTGTTTTCATGTATTATGTTCCTGGTTTCCAAGACACTAAACCTTAAAGATACTCAGTTTTGTGTAATGTAATGAAAGTTTATGTTATAAAAAGGCAGGATTCCACAGTTGGTATCAAAGTATGGTTTAGTTATTTGTGGAAATTAGGATATGAAAACTTTAGGAAGAACCCTATAGAAAATTTTAAATATATGAAATCTTCCTGGTATTTTGGTGAGTATTGAGTAAGGGGTTTCCAAGAAAATACATCCCTGTCTAGATACGAGAAGGTAGAGGTGGATCTGGCACAGATGTACATAGGGATAAAACCCGAAAACACCACTTTGAGCTAAACTCGAATGAGAACTGGTACATGACAATGGGCCCTGCTGCACTCTTGGTTACGACCCTCCCGGGGGATATGCTTTGGTAAATTAAGAAGCTTAGTATGAACCATTATTAAAGGAACAAAGATAAAATAAAATAAATATTCACATAAGAATATATGATCATGGATAACCTAGATTTAAACCTAGGGGATCACAAGTTAGGGTATACTTTTCTTCTACAAGTTATCCTTCTATGCTTTAAGTTCCTTTTCATGATTATTGGCTAAGTATTTAAGACGCTAATTGTACTTTCTTTTCTTAGTTAATGGTGGGAAATGGAAGAACATGTCCCAACAACCAATGTGATAGGAAATGTGATTATTTCCATATTAATATGACAGAGATGATTAGGGGATTAAAATATGGTTATTATTTTGGAAGACATTCACTATTTTGGGAACCCTATTTGATCTAGGTAAATAGATTACTACGGTATTTTCCTTGAGGATTAAAGGTTTACTTATATTTTGAAGAATCGATGAATTTAAGGTTGAATTATAGTAATTTAGGTTACATATAGAAATGATTAACCTATCTTGGGTAAAATATGTTTAGGTCATCTACTTTTGTTATAATATGTTAGGAGTGGTTGATGTTGTTTGAAGATGAACGATAAAGTCTATCTTGGAAGACTATGTTATGAGATCGTTCTTATAATTGGGTTTCAATATTAGTTTGGTTTATTTTGAGGAATTTTAAGGAAATATATTTATGGAATGGTCTATGATGAACATTGGGTAGTACCATGGAACTTTGAAGATTTAAAACTAGTTTCCCTTCCTATGAGATTCTTTCTTTTTGAAGAGTTGTTTTATCTTACCCTTTATGTTTTTTTAAATAATGTTTAAAGATAAAAGAAATTTATAGTTAATCTTTTGTGGATTACGTGACTCTCAAGAATTTGATTCTTGTGTTTTGATGAGACGAAGTGTTTTTGAATGCTCATCGTTTGGAGAAAAGATTAGTTTTGGTAGAAACTTATTAAAGGATGAAAATCTACTTGAAGGTAGGTATATTTCCTTATGTTTTTATTCTATGTAGTAAATGAATTCCTCAAAATTATTAAAAGGAACGTAAAACAAAAACGTTGTTGGTTTAAGCTTCCGACTGGGTAATCAAAGACTGTTTACACACATCATAAGTTTGTGATTTTCTTGTGGTTAACTTTCTCCTAATCATGTTTTCTATCACTCTCCCTCAGAACTTGACCCTTTGTTTTTTCTTCCATATCCATGTTTTCCTACATGGAATCCTAGTATGGGTTAACTCGGGTGACCTTTGTACTTCCTTTTCTTTCTTTTAAAGTAATAGTTTTACTGACTCTTTTTCCGATGTGGGACATTCAATGAAATTTCAAAACCCAATTTTAAAAATTTCAAGGACGCAATTTATTAAGGGGGAAAGATTGTAACGACACAAAATTTTGAATAAATATTATTTCTTAATTTTGTGTGTTATTTTATTTTTTCATACTCAACAAAACTATTTCATTTGATAACATGAGTATAATTAAAATGAGACTGTTGGGTTTTGACTATTACATTACCGTTAGTCAGTATGACTGTTGAAAACTGAATGTTGCAAGTGACCTTGGTTAATTAATATAGATTCGATGGCCTCATCCAGTAGTCTCGGGCCAATCGAAGCCCATCTAACAGAACTTGGGAAGGAGGTAGCACCATTGGGCTTTGCTCTGGACCAAACCCAAGCCGAACTTCATCGTGTGAATCTAGAACAGAATCACCTTCACGAGAAGTTCAAAATGATAGAAATTATTACTCGTGAGATGTTGGCCGAGCCTCTCTCAGATTCTATCACCATAGCACACCTTACACTTAGGTCCTATGATGGTGTGATAATGGGCTATGTAAGGAGACCGTAACTGCCTTGTGTAATCCTTTGTTTTAAATAAAATTTTCTATTTCTTCTTATGATGAAGTTTATGAATTTTCAAATGACCGGATAAATATAGTATGCAAATTTTTGATGAACTTTTAGAAAAAGCATATTTTAAAAATGTTTATGTAAACCTTAAATAATTAAAAATGTGTAATGATTTTAAAAAAATGGTCTTCTATAATTATGTTCAGTACGAAAGTTAGAGTTTAATAAGATCAACTGAATTTTTGATGAACAGTAAATTATGAATAGTGATTTTATGCTTAGGATTAGTAATGTGACCAAATGGATTAGTAATCTCACTTAAATAAAGTATTAATATAATCTAGGCACCTTGATTAAGTAATGTGATTCAATAAAATTGTTAAATAATGGTTTCATAAATTATTAGTCAAGTATTAGTTTTTTCGGGTGAATAGTGTTTTTAATTAAAAATTAAATAAAAATTATTTAGAAAATTATTTTTATAAAATGGATTTCATTTTTGAACTCAGAGCATCGATATTATGTTAAGGTAATTTTTGGGGATTTTTCTGAGAAAAATGAATTTTCGGTGAATAGTGTATTTATTTAAACATTAAATTAAAAATATTTAGAAAATTATTTTTATAAAATGGATTTCATTTTTAAAATCAGAGCATCGATATTTGGTTAAGGTGAAATTTTGGGATTTTTCTGAGAAAGTTGAATTTTTTGATGAATAGTGAAAATATAGTTTTAGGGTTTCGGTATGTTTAATGACATCATAACTGTGTCATGATGATGTCATGAGATATTTTAAGGTTTGGCCAACCAAAGGTGATGAATTATTGTATGGGGGGACCCATGTGGCCAATACCATGGGCAAATACCATGGGCAAGCCCATGGTTTTGCCAAAACCACCAATGAGGTGTCCCTTGGTCATAAATGCCTTGTCCCCTAACTTTACCTATAAATACCAAGCCATCCTCTCATCCATTCGACTCCCAAATCTCCCACAACAAAGATCTGGTCTCATTACCTCCCAAGGAGTCCTCCCAAGGTTCCCCCAAGCCCTCAAGGTCCCAACCTTTGAGTTTTAAGAGTTACGTTTTAAGGTAAGGGATCCTACCTCTCTCTTTCTTTTCAAGTAACCTCTTTTATGTAATTTATTTTATTCTCCATGCTCTTATGTTGGAGGATGTTATTTTATATTCCTCTTACTTCCCTTTTAATGTTAATATGATGAGAGACCCCCACTTTCTCTCATCAATTCATTTTAAGAATGTTTAAGTGGTGCCGTTAGGCTGCCGAAATTTTAAGGGATTCTTTCACTTTTCTCATTTTTCAAAGTTCTACTTTCATGTCAATTATTTCAAGTTACTTTTTATTATGTTGTGGTATGATATCTATATCTATCATACTGAACTTTTATGTTCATATTATGTGAGCCCCTATTTGATCTCGTCAATTCATTTTTGTTGAAGTTTAAGTGACGCTGTTAGGTTGCCGAATTTTTAAGGGATTCTTTCACCTTTCTCATTTTTTAAAGTTCTACTTTCATTTTAAGTCTTTCAAGTTCCTTTTTATTGTGTTGGTGTATGATATATATATATATCATACTTACCCTCTATGTTCATATGATGAGAGAATCTATTTGACCTCATCAAATTCATTTTTTTTGAAGTTTAAGTGGCGCCGTTAGGCTGCTGAATTTTTAAGGGATTCTTTCACCTTTCTCATTTTTTTAAAGTTCTATTTTCATGTCAAGTCTTTCAAGTTACTTTTTATTATGTTGGAGTATGATATATATATCTATCATACTTATTCTCTATGTTCATATGATGAGATACCCTATTTGAGCTCGTCAAATTCATTTCTTGTTGAAGTTTAAGTGGCGTAGTTAGGCGGCCGAATTTTTAAGTGATTCTTTCACCTTTATCATTTTTCAAAGTTCTACTTTCATGTCAAGTCTTTCAAGTCCTTTTTATTATGTTGGGGTATTATCTATATATCTATCATAATTATCTTCTATGTTCATATGATGAGAGTCCCTATTTTATCTCTTCAATTCATTTTGTTGAAGTTTAAGTGACGCCGTTAGGCAACCGAATTTTCATAAGAGAAATCTTATTTTTTTATTCCCTCCATGTTCTTCATTTCATATGGTATATCTTTAAAACTACATTAACATGTTCTTAAATCCTTTATATTCTGTCCCCCTACTGTTTTATGGATCATTTATGAGTGGGTGACCCATGTCCCCCCTATTTTCAATGTTTTCTAAAACCTCATAACATAGCCGTTATACTGCATAATTTCCGTCTCAAAATGTCTCTCTCTTATTCTAAAATTCATTTATTTTATTAAATAAATACTAAAAGCTCTTTCTTCTAAAGGGGTATTCACATATATACCAAAATGTTCTATTTTAAATTCTGGGATTTACATACATGAGACCCGCTTTCCATTTCCCTAGGTTTAAAGTGACATAAAGATCATGTCTTTAAAGCAGTTTTTTAGAACATTATGATTATGAAATGAAACCCATTTCTTTTATGCTATATGGGTTGTTTATGAAATTATTAATTATTATATATGTGTATTACATGATAATAAAGGCAAATTTAAGGGTGCGCCTTGATAGCGCTCCAATGCATTGGGTAAAGACTTAATCTCTAGAGATGACCTTTTAGACTGATACCTTGGTGAATAACCTTGGTAATTTTTATTGACACCTTGGGGATGGACCTTGGTGAAACGGAAATGATTTTCTTTGTTAAATGTTGTAGCCACATCTTCAAGTTATTAAATACGTTATTTTTATTATGATATGCCTCATGATTTCATTCTCATTCCTTAAATTTCTTTTCATGACTTTATTGATGTATCTCAAGTTCACATATAAAATGTTTCTCTTGTTTCCATTAATGGGGCTTTTGCTCACCCTTTCTTTTGATGTATGTCCCCAGGTTATGAGATGCAGTAATGAACCTAGGATGAACTTAAGGAGAAACATTTCAAGTGGTTAAGAAAAATGTTTTATGTTGTTTTCATGTATTATGTTCCTAGTTTCCAAGACACTAAAACTTAAAGATCTTTAGTTTTGTGTAATGTAATGAAAGTTTATGTTATAAAAAGGCGGGATGCCACATTGGTATTTTACCTTATTATTAATGCATCTCTCATATAGCAGCACTGTAGCAGCACTGTAGTAGCACTGTAGCAGTACTGTAGCAGGCACTGTTCGGTACTGTAGTAGCCAGAACTATTCATCCATCTGGGCCTTCGGGCCACTGGTTTGGTTATCGGGTCCTGAAAGGCTTTCGGGCCACCCAAGGCCTTCGGGCCAGTTGATTCTCAAGGCCTTCGGGCCACTTTAAGGCCTTAGGGCCACCCCAAGGCCTTCGGGCCACATGAATGCAGGCCCAGACACACTACAAAAAAGGAGCAGCCCCAGAAGAGGATTCAGAGCAGGTACACTCACCAGAGCAGAGCCAAATGGATTGTCAGAAAGAGAGGGTATGGCTATGCCATCGGTACTAGCCTGTGCTTGCACGGGAAGCCTAGCCAGACTGTCATGCAAAGGTGGAGTGCTACTATCAAGATGTAGATGCTGGGGAGGGGCAGTTCCTTGTAGATAGTCTGGTTGAATTCCCTTAAGACCTTCAGGTCATGTAATCTCTTAAGCCTACGGGCCATGTAATCTCTGAGCCTACGGGCCTTATAAGGGTTCCCTCTCATCCCTTGAAAGAGGGGTTATCAAAAATCAATAAAAATGAAGGCCTTCGGGCCATTCAAGCAATAGGCACTATAAAAATACATCTCCCATGTTTAGGTAGTGTCATGGGTATAGAAAACCTATTGATCTAGAAGTTTGGCGTCTAATGGTGTGCTTTCTAGGATGGGATGTGCTATAAGGAAATGAGCCAGGGACTACCCTTTAACTGCCTTTTGTGACATGGAATGGATTTCATATTTCTATAGAATAACCACCCATCAAGAAAAATTCCAAGTCAACATTGGGTGGTTAAGGATATAATTGAGCGGCTTAATATGATAGACCAAGTGTACTGCGTGATGTAACAAGTAATGTCTCATATTTTCCCCCACAAATATGAGCATGAGGTAGTTCTTATCTACATAAAAATATCAGGTATCAGTACTTATCATTGTTTGAATTCGGTAATAGAGATTGTTTTCATTCCTCACATCATTTTTCTATGTGATAAGAGCACCAGGAGATCCCTCCATGGAGGCCACATATAAGATAAGAATATTTCCTTCTTCCGATGGCACCAAGACTATTGGGAGAAACAAGTACAACTTGAGATTCTAATAGCCTTCTTGGTAGTCCTCATCCCATTGGTAGGTGACTTCCTCATTCATTAACTTAGTTAATTTTAGTGATTTTCTTTCCAGGTTGGAAATGAAATGCTGAATGTAAGAAAGGTTACCTTAGAAACCCCTCAGTTATTTGAGATTATGAGTTGGTGGAATTTCTAATATTTAACTATTATTTTTTGGTTCGACCTATATACCATGATGGAATACCAAAAAGCCAAGGAATTTCCATGAGTTTACCCCAAAATCACACATCGGTGGATTAATCTTCAACCCATGCTACCATAACTTGATCAAGAATGTTTGAAGAACCATGAGGCTATCACATCACTATAGATATTTGACTACCAGGTAATTTGTATGTCATTATTCTATTCATACCAATAATGGATTAAAGATATCATGCATGATAGGTTGGTAAGTAGAATCAACATTCTTTAATCCAAAGGGCATGACATGGTAGAAAATATCCCCTAAGGTGCCCTAAAGGTAGTGTATTACTCTTCTTTAGGGTCCATATTTATTTATTTTTACCCTGAATACCCATCCTTAAAGGAAAGGTCTTGGAAAAAAGTATTTGTATCAATCATAATTTTGGTGATTGGAAATATGAAATCATCCTTTAGATAGTATCAATTAACATGTCTGAAATTGAAGCAGACCCTAATTTTTCCATTTTTTTTCTTGACGGGGATGATGTTAGTGAGCCATATTTGGTATTTTACTTCTTGGATAAAGTTCTATTTGATCAATTTTCAACTTATGATTCTACATTTGTAGAATGAGAGGGGTAAATCCTCCTGAATACCTTCTTGAAGACTCAACGATCATCAGGTAAGTCTAGGTGGTGTGTTGCCACATTAGGGTTCAGTTTAGGAATTTCTGTATAATTTAAAGAAAACATATATGTATGTTGCTTTATAAATTTATCATGAATCTCCTGATCCTTGAGAGGAATAGTGGCGCTAATCAATGTAGGCCTTGGTTCTTCTTATGTTCTGAAATTAATCTACTGATTCTCATCGATAGTGGTGGAGATACCTTCCTCAAATGTTGGAGGGGCGTTCCTAAGGCCATCCTATTCTTCTTCCATATCTGATTCTGTGGATGCATTTTCATCCATGGTGGGTAAACCGAGGGTCTCTCTATCATTGATGAGGTAAGAGAGTCCATGGGAAGATACATTGCCATCATGAAATTCCAAACTCAACATAGAGAGATTTCAGAGCTAACTATTTACTTTTATGCTATCACTGGGGATAGGAGGAGCCTATACATCTGGGGTTTAGTCTACTGACTTAATCTAGTTTATGGGTAGCACATAATTTTCTTTGATCGAACTCCATGGATTTTTAGGGGTGGTCCCCAAGCCATTGGGGGTTACAAACTGTATATCATTATCCACCATTTGTTGTTTAACTTCCCTTTTACAAAAACCTACCTTATCATATATGGGTTTACAAGACCCAAAGGGGGCACTATCACTATGTTTTATGAAGACCTACCCATTGATGGGGTATTTCAAGCATTGATGAAATATTTAAGGTACCACTACATGGATAGGAAAACAATATCTTCTGAGAAAGATATTATATGATATTTATTAATGGATAACCATGAACTCAACATTAGATCAGAATGATACTTGATATTGATCTTTTTGAGATGGTTGTACTCACTCTTGTCACACCCTTGATGGTTATATTTGTTGGAGATAATTCCCCCTCAATATATCCCAAATGTTGAAGGTTCCTAATTGGGATGAGGTTGATCCCAAAACCGTTATCAATCATATCCCTTTGGATGTCAACATTGTAGAGTTTACCTGAAATATATAGGGGTATGATATGTCCTTGGATAAATTATTCTGGATCCCTTTCTATTAACAATATGGTGATGTGGAATTATAATGGAATTTTCTCCACTCTTTAAACCTCTATAATATTAGATTCTGTCTCGAACTCCTGTGGGATCTGGAGGGATTTGATAAGTTACTCTCTATGTTGTTTTGAAATATAGAGATCATTTAGGATTGATATTTTGGATGCAAAAATCACTAAATATTTCATAATTTCATACTTTTGTGCTAGAGGTCTGCACTCCCAAGGATGTGATTTCCCTTTATTATGTGGCTCAAGATTAGAGGTTTTTAATGTGGATGTTCCTGGCACTTTAGAATAATTATATGGAATATCTTTGGCTAGTAGAGTAGGTTGAAACAACCTTCCCCTTTGTATAGAATGATCAAATAATCATACACTTTCTAGATGGTAATGTAAGATGGTTGGGCTTGGATTACCACTAAAGGCCTCTAAGGCATATATGTGTTTCTATTAGTCTTTATAGAGTTCTATCCCATGGGTCTCAGCTATATATATGTCCCCAATGAGGATGTGTCTGAAATATTAGGTTTGACCACACTCATGTTCTCCCCTGTATCCTTGGCTCTTGTATCCTCAGGCTCCAGCTCCCTAGTCGGGTATGGAGAACTCATACTTGGAGGCATATTCATCATCAAATAATGGATCTATAAAGTTAAATGTTCTAACATAACAAAAAATTATATCTTCATCCGATGAGGATTCCATTTGATGTGGTGGTCTCCATTCTCTAAATGTTGAAGGAAAAAATTATGCAAGAGTCAGAGATTTCATAGGAGATGAATATAAATCTTCCTATTCCATATCTTACCATTTCAAATGATTACATCCACATATAAGAGGTGTATTCGATGTCACCTCCCTAAGTGTTGGGATCATTATGGGTTTCTGAATCTATGATCTTAGGGTGGAATAAGCTCAATCAACTATCTTTGGAGTCATCAAGTTATTAAAATTCTGTCCATTTTAGGACAGAAATTCTTTCTAATCACCCCTTCTTCTGATTAGGAAATGATTACACACATCACCTATTCCAAATAATTCCTTAGCATCATCTATCCTAAATGAACCATGCTTTGGATAATTTCATTGAAGATGAATAAATCATGAATGGTGTGTCCTAGCCTCCTATGGAAAGGGAAGTAGTCCAGATGATTGGTGAGTTTGACCTCATTGGGTTTCTTGGGATATGATATATTGAGTAGGATATTTTACATAGATTAAAATAAATAACCAATTACCTACTCATTTTATAAGGAGTATTATTTGTTCATGCATTTCTTAAATCGAAGCGGCAACCCTAATACTTTTATGCTTCTGGTCAAGGGAGATTTTTTTTCTACTACCACTCGATGGGAGGCACCATATGATATGGGGCCTAACTAGGTTCTTGAATGGAAACTATTTTTGGTTTGAGGGTAATAGTAGCATTATGTACCTTACCAAGTCTTTTTCCATCTACGAAGGGTCTGAGATGAGCTTAGCTCAGGTTTTCTGAATGGAATTTTCTATGAATTATTCCATTTATGCAAACTCATAGAATCATTATAGATAATTCATCAAGATCAAAGGTGTTTGAAACTCTTCCCAAAGATTTATATCATAGAGTTCCAACAATCGATCTTATAAGATAGGTATTCTGAGTGAATAGGTTAAACCCTTCCATCTAGAGATGAAGTTAGAAACCATATCATTTTCATGTTGTTTTCAGTTGGAGAGGATGATAATTATGATTTTCATTATCATGGAGTTGAACTAATAAAGGAATTGATTATTAAGGTATTCCCATCCTATAATGGATCTTGGTGGGAGGCTTCTATACCAAATGAAGGTTGGACCTATCAGAGTTTGTACAAAACATCTCATCTTGGTAGCCTCTTTCTGATCTCAAGGGCCCATCATTGGGACATATTAGGTCATGAGGTGCATGAGATACTATTCTATATCTCCCATTCCATAAAAGTTTTATAAAGAATGGTTTCCAAAATTTGGTGGGGGAAATGATTCATCCACACATTTGGGATATGGATTCTTCTCGGGCTACACAGATGCTTGCCACCCTTCCATGCGTTCCATTTGGGATGATAGGTATTCAATGAAATTGAGAAGTTATGGAGGTAATGATCTTTGGTACACTTCCCATTTTTATGGAGAGGGAATGTATTTATGAGGTATCCCTATTTCCATATCCCATTGATTCTAAATCTATGTTAATACTGAATGATCTCACTATTGGGGGAGAGGGTATCATTGTAATGGAGGAAATTCAAAATCATCTTTGACTTCCTTATTTATATATACTGGATGCCTAGATCCAACGCCAACCTAAAGCTCCAATTACACTATTTCAAGAGGATTATATCTCTCCTAATGTTTAGAAGGAATGTTTCCCCTAAGTAGTTTCTCATTGAGCTTTTTGATATTTTGTATCTCATTTTCATACCATGCCAGTCATTCCTCCATAGAAGAAATTTTGGCTCTTCTGGATGGTGAGTAAAATGTAGAAAAAATTTCCCTTTATACGTGGAATTACTTCACTATATAGGTGGAAATTTATTGTTCAACACTTCCAGGTTTTGGATCCTCCTTTCATTCTACATTTATATAGCCTCATTTGGTGTATCCAGATCACCCTTCTATGAAGGTACAATTTTTCATTACATCAATATACATTTTCATCTTGATTGAACTCATATTTTGTGTTAATTGTGAGGAAATTAAATGAGTTCTATCGGGAAATGGTAGTTATCGCATCACTCTCAATGAAATAGGGTGATTCTTCACCATTTAATCCTCTTTTGAGGGTTGCATAAGGGTCATTTTTCCCACCCTTGGACATATTGGTTCATTTTTTCTTATGAAACTTATGGGGTTTGGTTTTATTTTTGATATGTTACTCTTATATTGGTTTCTAAATAGTGACCTTAAGAGAGTTTATGGCCATGTTTTCTTAACTATCCTCACATAACAATTTTTTGTCTCATGGTGGGTGGAACAGATGGGATACCAACTGTCGATATTTACCTCCCAACCTAGAGAAGAATGATTAATTTTGGGGTAATGATAATGATGATAATTCTTCTATACCTATGGAATGGGGAAAATTTGAATCTTCTAATGGATTTTTTTGATCATGTTGTTGAGTATTTGATGATTCTAGTTGATGATCTGATGGATCCTCAAAAAAAAAATGAGATATAAATTCCCCTTTACCTATGATATGAGGTTGATATGGAACTAAAAATTATTTCTACAACTCTCTTAGGGTGTTATGAACCTAGTGATAATTATTTATATATAAATTACCCTACCATATGGGTTGGATTTATTTTACAGTTATTTCCGATATTTCTGAGATCTGCTAAGGGTTTTATGACCCAAAGGGTGGAGGTGGTAGTAAAATTCCCCCAGCCTTTTGGGTTGGGTTCATTTCTAGATGAATGCTATGAAATATTGTATTGTGATTAATTTGATTTGGAGTAATTTTTATCCTGTATGACTTGGGGTAAATGGAAGCCCTTGATGGGATTAATTTTCTATGGGATGTTTTTGGATTTTTTAAAACTTCATCTACTATTCCTAAAATGTATTTCTATTTTTTGAGGGGTCTTTCTTAAAAATAATTTGGTAGTCCTCACCCTCCCTTAATGTAATATTTAAATATTTAAATCAAGGGTATTTCATTGTATTGAGAAACTAGATAGTGCGTTACCCCATACCCTGATTTCGTTGGAGACTATGACCTTACAAGATGCCATATAATGGGAGATGTTCTATTATACGGACATAGTGAAGTGCAATACTCCATATTTTCCCCACACCCAGATACATATTTTTGATGGATCTCTATAAAGAAGTCGACATAGATCTTTTATGATATTGAGACAAACACTTCACATGTTTTTTTTCATTCCCTTCCATCTTGGGGTGATGGGCTATGGAGAACACAACTATTTTTAACTAACAAGAGAGTGTATTTATACTCTGGAGTTCACCTTCATATCCTTGATAAGTGAGGTTTTTAGACTTTAGAATCTGATAATTTCCCACATATTTCAGTTCAGGTAAGGCATTAAATCCTTCCCTATCTCATATGGGATCTCAAAGTCAGAAGTGGCGATGGTACATAACATGGTTGGAAGGTTGTTTCTAGCTAACTCTCCATATATTCATTTGAACCTATTCTTTATCAAATTTATACTCATCCACCTAGTCATACCAAAAAAGTTTATTCTATATGTCTCCTATTAACCACAATTAAGCACTGTTTATGGTTTATATATAACTATATATGGTTGACCCCAGTGTTTTGAGAACCTCTCTATATGAAGGTTTATGAGTTTTGACCACATATCTATACATAGGTGTCTTAGAAAGGGGAGGATTTCTTTTTCTGAGGGAGATATCACCATGGGGTGGTTGAACATGGTAGATATCAGTAGTAGAGTCCTTTAAATCCATATCCACACTATTACGAGGAGGAATATCAATGTAATGATCATATTTTACTTTATTTAAAGAGTATAAATACCCTTAAGGTGTTTCATATATACATAAAATAGCCTCAAGTACACTGACATTGAGAAAGTCATGGATATGGTCCTTATTCTATGTCGTAGCCAAAATATAATGACATGAATTTTAAGGATGAGAAGGTATATAAGCCTGATACATGATTAATTTCAGAATATGTGTATAATAATATGAAGTTATGAGAATAAGATCCCCTAACTAAGAAGCTACTGGAGTATTTTGGTGAGCTGTTGTGTTACCAGTAGGAATATGATCCTGCCTGTAGGTGGTTACCAGAACACGACAGTCAATCTTGTCTAAACTGGGGATATGAGCCCAGTTCAAATATTCATTTCTTTACAGAATATGATGACATACATCCATAATGGGAAAAGGGATATGATCCTCCTCTTTTATATCATATGAAAGATCCCGGTGGAGTCATTCATCGACCAAATTATGGATATGAGTATAGATTCCATGAACTATTGGAATATGTAGAGTATCTTCACTAGAAGGGGTATGAGACTTCATTGAGGTGATTTCCATATTATATTGAAAAACCTCAGTTAGAGATGGGATATGAGCCCATTACTATGCCTTTAAAGTATGTCACCAGTCTTTTTAGATAGGAATATGAGCCCGTCCCGAGGCATGTTTTTCTCCCACATGGTGAGCCCTGATCAAAATAGGGATATGATCCCGGTCTTGTGCTTTTATATTATGTCACCAGTCTTTTTCAGTATGAACGTGCACATGTCTTGGGGCTTGTACCAAACTGAGTTGGTGAGCCTTGGTTGGAATGAGAAAATGAGTTCGATCCTGTGCCTCATCCTTTATCAAAATATGTTGATAATCCCCTAGATGTGAGTAATTATGCATTCTTTCTCCAGAGTAACCACCTATTCATACTAATCATGGTGATGTACTGATCAGGCTATCATGATAAGAATATGTGCATGTTCTAATATATGTACCAGTGCAGGAATATGCCTATGGAGTTCTTCAACCGTTGATATAATTTAGTGATACTTTAGAAAAGTGTGTGTAAGAATGTAGAACTACACATTTTAAGTCTCCAATATATACCAAAATATATCTTTGATTTAAGAGGTGATATAATCCCACTCCTATTCTACTTATGATATCAGAATATGAAAATGGGATTCATGCATGGGGAAGCAATATGTGCCTCCCCCATGGTTTCTATATGAATATTTGAGCAGACTTGATCTGAGTGAGCAGTGATATGAGCCTACTCATTGGATACCATCAGAATATGCTGATGGGATTCATTAGTGGGAGTAGAGATATGATCCCCCTCCCATTTATCCATAGTTTTCCATGCTCGAAAAAAATTCATTGGAACCAATTTATGAGTATCTAGGGTGGAAATGTTTTAGGTGGTTTCCTCAATAGGTGACCAAGGGATACTAATGGGATGGCACTGGTGATAGCGGTTGATAGAATCCCTCCTCGGCAACTCTTGAATTAGGATGGAGCCATATTTGACTCCTTTTTCCACCTTAAATATGTATGGAAGGTGATGATTTTTGTTCTTTGGGGATAAGATACCAAAGTGATTGGTGGTGGTGAAAATTGCCACTGGTTTCACAACATATTTCCCTAAACAGGACAGACTTGTCATCTTCATCATTTGGGGACCTTTACATCCATTTTCAAGAGTTAGGATCATACCATGTTAGAAGTATACTAGAACCATTTCCTTTTACACCTGAAGCTGATGGTGTCAAGTGTGTGAGGTTTTTTTGAGACCCATAGTGGTTTCAACCATAACTGAGGTTTTAGAACATTCTTTTGATGAAGACATGATCTTAGGTCAAGGGGTTGTTTGTGAGAGTAGTATCTACAATCATGAAGACAATAAGGAATAGGGTCACCAATTAGTGCATCACCACAAGTGTGCAACATGCTCAATCATCTATGAAAAGGCAACACAATTTTCCTTTCTTGTTTCTGGTTTGGCCATTTTGATTATGTGGGATTGACACAATGATAATGGACTTATTTCATGGGAACCCTAGTTATTAAGGATTTCAAATTGGGCATACCATTTTCATTTATATAGGATGCAAATAAAAAAATAGGCGGACACATGTTCAATCAATAATTTTTATTATTTGAGAGATTCATGTATGGTTCACCATTTTTTTCCCTCAAAATATGATGGATGGTATATAGTGTGGTTATCCTCAGGCTTTTGGAGACAATATTCCCAATGTTTATAATGATTTAATTATTCTGTTGTTACATTATTTCATACTAGGTTCAAAATATTTATTACCATATGAGTATTGATTATGGGGGGTTTAAGTATGGTTTAAAAATCATTCACATTGGGTTTACCATTTCCATATTTCATAGAAACTCACAATGGTTCCCACATCCATAACTGGGTACAAACCTGCTTTCCAAAGGTAGGAATTAATTTGGGGTTTCAGACCCACCAGTGTTTAGGAACTCACATTAGTCAAGAGGATGTTAGGTTGAGCTCATATCACCCTTTTGGGGGGAATTATTTTCTATTCGTTGACTCTCTTTTAGATTTAAGATATGTTCATGAATCTATTTCTAATATTGATACCGAACCAGTTACCCTGACAAAATGAGTTGGTGTTGAATCATTCCATGTCTGTGTGTGTTTGTGTGTGTGTGTGTGTGTGTGTGGGGGGGGGGGGGGTCTATTCCTGAGATCATCTATATGTATCTTAGTTTCTTCATTAATTTATCATTGTTTCTTAGAAATGGGTAACCGTTTATATTTTGAATCCATATAAATAGGTACTCTAGAGTTTACTTCCATCCTAGGAGGTGATTGATATTTTAAGGATGGGATTGAACCTTTATGAGGCATCCAACGTATCCTATTTATAATAGGAATCAAAACCAACATATTTCATTTAAATCATAAAGTTTAACATCATGTGAAAAGGATATATATGAGGAAACTTAGGAACTAGGTATTGAGATCGAGCCTTAAGAAGGTGTCCTACATATACTGCTTATTGTAATAATTAGAGTCATAATAGTTCGATCACTAAGTTGGGATTACACTCTAGGGTTTCCCTAGCTAGGGGAAATTTATGATGTGAGTGAAATGATGGTTGCAAATACATAAGTCCACATGATCCATGCTTGGTGTGAGAAAAAATGGACAACAATTTATCAGACTCCTCACACATGGATTCAGGACTTATGAAATAGGGAGGCCCTAGAGGAGTGATTGATGTGGAGATCGGTCCTTAGAAAGGTTTTGTACATATCCTTCTTATAGAATGAATCTGAGTTTCTGTAGTTCAATTTGATGTATACCAATGTGAATTTTCCGAAAAATTATATCGTGTTCCAGGGTGTTTGTATGACATTCATGAAATATCAGGGATTTCTTTTGTATATAGCTTAGTTATCTTTTTGAAATATCCTGAGTGTCTACCTTTCAAGTCTTGGGTGTTTTCCTAATAAGTTTTGAGGGTCTTCCTGACATGCTCTAATTGTCTGTGTGAAATATCCGGAGAATCTACCCGATAAGGATGACATGTATCAGGGTACTTCACATTATTGAAGAAAACATGTAGAAGAATTGTCACATGATATAACTGACATTTATAGAGGATTTTTTCATAACTCTAATGAAACGTCTAAGGGCCTTCACATGACAAACAAAGACATATCTAGGGGTGTCACATGACCAAGCCTGACATGTCGGAAGGCTATCACATGATATGTTTGGAAAGTCTGCAGGGATGCGCATGACTTGGCCAATATATCTAGAGTAATTCGAAATAATTTTCTGACATGTTTGGAGGAATTTACTAGACTTGGCTGATATGACTGGAGGGCCCCATGCGGCTTGGTTGACTTGTCCAAAAGACTTTATAAGTCTTGACCATCATGTTCGAGTTCTATCACATAATCTAGATAGGTCATATGCAACGCATGATTCATTCACATGAATATTAGCATATTCATATTCATGTATATATTCCATAAATTTAAACCTTTATTTTATGTATTCCTTATTGTTTTTCATGCATTATCTTATTGATGTTTCACGTGACCAAGTTTATATGTATAAATTCCTTTGCATAATTTGGTCGAAACACTAGAGGTCTTTTCATGATCAATAGGTTGATCAAACGTAGCACATATTCATTCCACACAATCTATTAATCCATTCCATATATTTTTCTTGGTGTAAGACTCTTGTGACTGTGTTTATTTCCACTCTGAGAAGTCCTCTATTTTGTGTTCCCATGGGTGTAGTAGTTGTAGTGCATAGTGTTATTTTTATTCCAAGGGGGATGAATTTATAGGATTCTCCACCCTAGTTCTACACCGCCTTATAAAGTATATATATAAAAAATATGGGTTTGAGTTAGTGGAACAAATATTGAATCACATGCTCTGCATGATCATTCCATAGGTTGTCCAAGGCGTCACATGATATTCAGCGACTATAAGAATAGTTCATCATCACTATATTTATTGGACCTAAAAATTAACAAAGGTATTTCACCTAATAATGTTGAAATATAAAAGATCCTCCAAAAGATCAATATGAAATGTCTAGGAGTCTCGATGATATTAGGATGCCAATCAAAGAGGATTTAATATGATTAAGGGAGACTTGTTTGGGGCCCTTCGTGAGATCCAATTGGGTGGTCAGAGGCCATTTGTTAGACCAAGATGGCCTATCAAGGGGGATTCCATGAGATCAGTCTGACATGTACAGGGGAATTTGAATTATCAATGGTGGTCACATGAGGGTTATAAACCTTTTATCATAAAAATCAGCATATCTTCCCTTCACGAGAGGATTTTTCCTTTCCCAATTTTTTTATTCCTTATTTTACAAGAATTTCAGCCTTTTCCCATTGGTTGTACGCCAGGGAATCGAATGACCAGATAAAGATCTCACAAAAACATGTGAGAAATATCATGGATAATAAAGCTTCTCATCTATGATGCACCACATAATCAAATTGACATGTTAAAGGGCTTCCTCAAGACCAGGATGACATGTATGGGAGTCTTTGTGAGATTTGGTTTCCCGTTGAAGATGCTTTCAAATGATGAAGGAGACTTGTATAGGGACCTTAGAAAGATCAAGTTTTCTTGTAAAAGGTTGTTTTTGAGACCATTTTGACTTTTCAAAGGGCTTTCATGTGATCAAGAAGGCATTCCCAAGGACCTATGCATGATCAATTGTGATCATAGGAGGCTAATAACCCCTTCTCATAAATACTAGCGTAACTTTGACCACATGAAGCCTCCACCTTTTTCAGATTTATCAATTAATTATATGAGGAGATTATGGTGATTTTTAGGTGTCTATTGATTGACATGTCACATTATCAGAGGATATATTCGGGAATCCTTTATATTATCATTAGCTATTTTCTTGATGTCTTTGCAAGAATTGGAGGGATTTTCATAGGGGATTTGTATTGTAGCACCACTAGTTTCGGGTAAGTAACCCTTAACTAATTATTTTCATATATTTAAAGGTTATGTGGGAAGTTGGGTGAGACTTTGGAGTACATTTGGTGGGTTTTGGGTAAAAAGGGATGCACAGTCAGCACTCGATTTGTCCAAACAGTGTGGCCAAACCGTGCAAGGCCAAAACTAATTCCCTATCTTTGTGGATCTAATTTGGTTTGTCCATATATTTGATCTATTTTGACCCAAATCAACCATAACAAGAATTTTTTATCCCTCAAATCCCAAAGGAGGTTCTCCCATAAATCTGGAAGTGATCCGAACATGTTCCTTGGCAAATCAAAGAAGATTCTTGCGGTAAGTGCCCATTCTTCATCGTTTTTTTCACAGTTTCTTAGATCTACTCCTCCTTTAATATCTTTTTTTTAGATATACACCACCATTTGGGTATATCTAAGAGTTTTTAGGCTAAATAAGGTTAGATATGGTGTTTTTAATGAATTTGGAGGAGATATTGGATGGTTTCTTGGAATCTTGACCCATATTCTTGAGCGTTCTTCGTCCGTTGTCGATTTTTGTCGAAACAGGCGAGGTAGGTGGATTTTCTCTCATTACCCCTTACTTTAATTTATTATAATGCATTAATTTTTTTGATTTTATGCAAATTAAATTGTGTTTTTTATAATTTACAATTTTTAAAACCTCTTTAGTGACGGGTGGTTCA
This sequence comes from Viscum album, assembly GCA_963277665.1. Lineage (NCBI taxonomy): Eukaryota > Viridiplantae > Streptophyta > Magnoliopsida > Santalales > Viscaceae > Viscum > Viscum album. The sequence goes on from OY728155.1 coordinate 1,081,016,882, forward strand.
AAACGTGGAAAATTGGGGGTTTTTGTGAAAAACACTAGTTTTTTGATTTTAAATGGGGATTTTTAAATTATGGATCTTATGTAATTTTATAAAATTGATTTATTTAGAATTATTCCAGTAGATATATGGGGTTTTTAAATGCTTTAATGTTTTAAAATTAGATGGTTGGAAAGTTTTCAAAAAACATGTGTTTTTATTGAAACAAGTGAAATTGTTTGAAATTGGTTTTGGTTTTTGAAAAAATTGGTGTGTGTATCATATTGAATAACTAGTAATGGTTTAAATATGATAATATTCATGGTGAAAAAGGTTAAATGGAACATGGGGAATAATGTTTTTGAGCTGGTGGCGTAGAACCAACTATTTTTCACTTTATGATAAACTTGTAATCATGGATTTAAATATTAATAAATACCTTATCAAATATTGATTGTTATTTTTCATGAAAATGAATGTGATAATTTACTAAGGACAAAAATTTCACTAAAGGGTCATAGCAGACCCCTTCTATGATGAGAACCCAGAAGTTCCATAACTCTATTCTTGATTATATGTTCTATGACCGGATGATGTTATTTAAGGGAAACAAATAATATAATACATTAGGGGTGAGGACTCATAAAACTTTGAGGCACCTTCTCAAGGTGTGATCCCTTGTTAATATCTAGGAGGATATTATGAGAACGAGACCCGTCAGTAGGAAATACACATTTCATAGTGTCATTGGATGTTCCTATCTGTGGATGTGTGTATTTGTCTTTAGAATTTAAGATTATTATTAATGGGTGTTAGGACTTGCATACTTAGATGTATTAATGAAAACTGTGACAACACACTATTTTTAGTGTGGTAGGATATTTTGGGTGCGTCACGAGTAATAATGTATTAATAGATAACGCGAAAAAGGATTTGTCCCTTCTGTTCCATAATGGAAGTTTATATCTCAAGCCCTTTGATGTAATTCATATAGCCTAAATAAATCCACGGACACAGTGAAGAATGGGAGATTTCAATTACATAAAGTCAAAAAAAGAATAATTGAGCACATGGGTTGATGGAACTAGCATGAAACCCACTTGATTTGAGATATCGAGATAAAGGGATTACATTACACGGTAAGAGTTCGTAAGAGGCGACATGTCATTACGACGTTAAATTATTTATCTATGGGTGCCTTAGCATGTTGATAGATGCTAACCTTGGAATTTGGGCAGACTCCACTTAATTCCATTGAGAAAGAGTTCTAGAGGGTCACACACTAAGTGTGTCCAAGTATCTTAGTTAAATATTCATTTAACAAGTTGAATAAAGATTATTCCCAATTGTTGTTTGATAATTATTCAAGGATACCTGATCACATTTATTTCGATACTAGTTATTTGAGAGAATATATTGTGGGAAAAAAATATATCTATTATCAAGTAATGTAGTGATATTTATTTAAGAAATAAATAGTAATTATTCAAGGTATAATAAATGTGGTGGAGGAAATAAAGAAAATGGAAAAACAAATGTACACACAATGTATAGTAATATATACACATCATGTAGTTTTTTTGGGGATTTGTGATAAATAATATTATTTATTTAATTAAATAATAATAGGTGTAATTCGCTGGGTGCATATTAAGTGATAATAATAAGAAAATTTTATTATTAGATGTTGGGCCTTACTAATAATTAAATGAAATGAATAAATGGATTTGGGTAATTAATTCATTTTATTATTCTATGTAATATATATATCCCAATTACATTATTCTCATTAGACCTAGCCATTCTTTGTGGTTGTTCACAACGGATATGGAGAAAGCTCTCAAGCCAAGAGAGAATTCTTTTCATCCAAGAATGCTACCAAGTTATGAGAGATATCCTCCTCCACCAGATCAAGGAGAGCACTTTGGAAGCAGCTCTCAAGGAGATCAAGGGAAGAAATTAGAAGATAATGATCTTCTGTGCTAGCACCCAAAGATCCCTTCAACGATGTCCAAATATACACATAGAACATGTAGATCATTTCTAGAGGAATCCTACAATTTTATTCTATGACACAATGACTGATCACATTAGATCGTGACCTGAAACATAAACGAATAGATAATTCTATCAATGTAATTCATGTATTTTAATTAAATTAATTATAACCATCATATTATGATCCTCTCTATGGTTCTATGACTACCCTATTTCCTTTTCATTCTTCTTTCTATTCTGAAGATCCAACATTTTATCATTGTGATGGATCTTAGATTGATTGTTTTTAATAGTAAAATTAAAGTTGTGTACACCCATCCACGCGATTCCAATGCGTCCAGAACCTACAAGTGGTATCAGAGTAGTCATGTAGAGACCCGTATCTTGACGTACATTGACATTACATTACTTTTGCGGAATACTTAGTACATTACAAAAACACACACACAAGGACCGTAATAGTTTAGTGTCTTTGGAAACTCGGACTATAATCTTCTAATCGTGGTAAAAGATCTTCAAAATCTCCCATAAAGATCTTCCTTTTTTTTACCTAAAACCTTTCTTTATATCCTGGGGAAAAGAAAACATACAAGGGTGAGCTCAAATGCTCAGTAAGGGTAAACAAAATAAATATCAATCACATCATATTCATAAGAACATAACATTTTGGAAATCATAACCTGCAAAAGAGAGCATAATTTCATAATCATGGGATAAATCATGGCAGTGAAAAAGTAATCCCAATAATCATAACTTAAAACATGAAACTTTGTGGCATACACACATAATCATAGAGAATCATTTCTTGTTAGTCAAGACTAATTGCCAAGACTATCTTAGTGGACAAAGTCCCTTTCTGAATCGAGTAACCCTTGTTTCAGTCCTGTTTCACGGAACCGGTATAACCTACCGTTCCAGCCCTGTCTATCTCATGAGATATAAAATCTTTACCCAATGCATTGGAGGGATATATAGGTCCCACCCATCTTATAATGAATCCTTTCTTATGTGTGTGCCACATAATCATAAAACATACATCATCGCATAACACATATAACAAAAATGGGATTCTTGAAACATCATGACATCATAAATCAATTCATATAAGATAAAGGAATTCATAAAAATGTTTCCATCACAACATAATCAATATCCATGTAACAATAGGGATAAAAACAGAACCCTTTATTATCTTAGATGGAAAATAATTTTGAAAATCACTTGAACTCCATTCTTGAGGAAAATATCCTTTCTTCTTCAAAAACATTTTTCCTTTCATAACATGTCATGCAACTTTAAAATAAAAGAAGTTGATTAAAAATAAACTTGAAAACTTGTAAAGGAAGCTTCTTGGAAATAATGTTTTAAGAATCCATTCATGCCGTATAAGTTAAAAAAAACATTCTTCGTACTTTTGTCGGAAAAGTCAAAAAGTACCTCGTACGAAAAACGACAAAAGATTCCTTTCATACATATTACTAAAAACTCACCGAAGGGTAAAAATGGATTTAGAAAATTTTAGGTGGATGGAAATAATATTACATATTGATGAAACATGGATGTGGATGATAAAATACACCCCAGTAAATACTTACGAATAAACAATCTCGGATAAAAATGAGATTGTGATATTTCCCTTACCTTAGGTCCGATTTGCTTTGTACGTGTCCGAAGCTCCTGTATAATGGTTTAAATAATGTCATTGACTTATTAAAGAATCATATTCATTGTTATGATATCATATATGGTTCACTTATGACATTATATTACCCGTTCTTTTGTAAATTCCATGTTAAAGAAGCGTTTTGGGTAAAATCGTTTCTTTTATCGTAGGTGTTTTGACTTGTTGTTCTTGACATTATTATTACTTATATCATGATTTACTTACTTACAGAATATAAAATATGATTTATATATCATATATATTCAGTATATATATATATATATAATAGATAGATAAATGAAATGAAAAACACCGTTCATGGAGACGGTAGTCCGTACGTACGCATGAACGCTGTTTTCCTTTCCCTATTGTCTTGAATGGAAGTAAGTAGATGACATACATATATATATATATAAATAAATCCAGTAGCTTTATAATGTCATATATTTCATTATTATTTCTTATATATACTTTATAATCATTCTTAAATGGTTAACATGGAGAATGAATCTCATCGCGTCGTGGAGACGGTATTCCGTACGTACGCACGAGCGATGATATCATTTACATAAATATTGAATTGAATTGGAGTGGATTATACAATATATCAGAATCAATATGATGTTTTAATAACTATGTATAGTTATTATTTACACCATTATACCCATCCATGTAAGGTGGTGGTGGAAAATAGATTACACCACGGCGTGGAGACGGTATTCCGTACGTACGCACGCGCGGTGATTTCTTTTTCCGTAGGATAGATAGATGGTGAAATAGGGTTGTTTCATACTTATAATAACATATCAGTATATGAGTGATACTGATGTTATTACTTCATAATGAAACAACCTAATAAGAAGAAGTGGAAGAAGAAATAAAGATGAAAGAATTGGTAACGGTAATTACCTCTTCTTTGAAGCGCCTTTTGGAGACCTCCTATTAGGGAACTAAAATTGGTCTTTGAGGAAGACCGGAACCTCTAGGATGTTTCTAGGGAAGTGGAGAAGAGATTTTGGCAGGGTTTGGCCTAGCTTGAGTGCTCAAATTGGTGTGAGGAGGAGGGGGAGGAGGTGTCCTTTTATAAGGGAGGAGAGGGGCACCTTAGGAATATCTCAAAATATTATTTTATATTAAAGTCAAAATAGGTTTATAATGGTTCCAAAGGGTCTTATTTCGAAGCTAAAGTGGGGATGGGTCGAAATCCTATCAACCAATAGGATTTAGACAAGTTTAGGTTCTTATTTTAACCTTATCAATTAGATTTAACTCTAAGTTAAATAATTTAACTTTTACCGTGTCTTTTTGTTTTCTTTCACTATATGGTTAATAAACTTACTATAACATGCCAAACGAACCCCAAATTGTTTATTATTAATATATATATCCTTATCTAAGTCATTTGTCCGAACCTTAGATTTTTAGGAATAAAATAACAATTAATAATATAATATTTTATTTAAAAACTATTTTGTGTCAATTTTGACACTATTTGATATATGATTTTTGTGAAAGTCATAAAAGAATTATATGTTCGAACCAAGTTGATTAAATAAACACTAATATATCATAGTAACCTAGAAAATTAGTGGAATTCATAAAAAGTCTCAAATTACATTCATTTAAGAATTTATAACATCAATTAATGTAATATTTCCTTAAAAGGGTAATTACTGCATCATCGTTGTGTCATAAATAAATTAATTTATTTAAAGTCTAAAAATTATAAATAAAATATCATTATATAGGAAATCGTTTTATCTTTCTAATGAATATTTATAGTCGAATTTATCTTATGTATAACCCCATATTAAAAATGTTTTAGTGAATAAACTTTGATTTTAACTCTTTTAACTCTTCTTTGAATTAAATAATAATAAATGTCCTAATCTAATCCAAGTGGGCCTAAATGATAATATTTTACACTTAAGGTTGTTTTTGGTCGAGATACACTTGTCCAATAGAATTAGGACAAGTGTTAGGGTAATATTAATATCATTCTTACCCTTAATTACCCTATTTACTTTTAACCGTGGTAAATAAAAGTAAAAAGTTACTATTCACCAAAAATTATTTTCATCTCATTGAACCACATTTTACTTACTGACATCAACCGTGTCTCTCGGATTTTTGAAATTCCATTCACAGAAGCGGTAAAATTAAGTTTTATGAAAAATTCAGTTTTTTAACTACCACTTAGTAGTTTCACTATTCATCAAAAAATGAAGGTTTTCAGAAAAATGCCAAAATTTCATCCTAAGCTATATTTCATATTCCGAATTCAAAAATGAAATCTGTTTTAACAAATTCATAACATAGAAGTTGCATTAATTAATTTTATAATTAAATCCCGCTGTTAAAATAAATAGCGTGTTTTTAGGAAACAAAATATATCAAAAGATTGACACTTGATTATGTCTGGTTTAAATGTGAAATTACAACCAATGACCAACATTGTATTAAATTGTAAAAATATATTCTAAATATAATTTAAAACCACTCAAATTAATAATTTATCTCTATTAATTATTTCTATTAAAAAAGTTGTTTTTAATTATAATTTAGTAATTTTCACTATTCATCAGAATATGGAAGTTATCCGAAATGTACCAAAATTTCACCTTAGGCTAAATTCGATACTCCGAATCCAAAAATGAAGTCCATTTTGAGAGCTAAAATTTCTAAAATTTAAAAAGTGGTTATTACTATTCTTAACGGCTAGTTTTAATAATATCTTAATAGCATATCGTTGTTTAGCGAAACTTGGTGTTGCGTACAACACACGCTATCGTGGAAGGTCGTGATTGCGTGTAATGGAAGGAAAGTCAAGGATGCGTGTTGTGAAAGATCCTTTTGGTGTATCATACAACACAATACAATAATAAAATTAAAAAGAATATTTTTCATAAAATCTTGGGCTGTTACATTCTACCCCCCTTAAAAGGAATTTCGCCCTCGAAATTCGTCGTGGTTATAAATGGTTTACTATTCAAAAGTTTCTTTAATAGAAACCTACATCGTAAAAAGAAATACCAAAACATGGCTTTAAAAACTAAAGTATGAAATGTAATGATTACCCAAAAAAACTAATCACTGGGTTTCCACATAGGTGAAAATATGGATATGGAAGAGAAATCTAACCATCATGTTCTGATGGAGAGTGGTAGAGAACATGGCTATGGAAATGCCAATAATCACAAATCCATAAATTTGTGACGATCTAAGGTACCATCCGATTCATCAGGTATAAGATCACTAGGACAACATTTTTGGTTTTCAAGATCATTTCCCTAAAGTTGAAAATTTGAATTGGAATAAATACTTTCTTTATTTTGGTACAATCTCACTATTGTTCGTGCCTAGAACAATTTCCACTTCATCTCTTAAATAAATGAAGTTGAATTTGTTATTCGTGAAGTGTTAGCAGATCATGTGATAGAATGACGGGTTATTCCATCTGTCTCAAACAAAAGGTTAGCAAAAATTATATACATAAGTCGATCTATAGTGAGATTAATCACATATGGTTCCTAAAATGGACTTATACTTCATATATAATACTTCTTAATATAATAAAACTAGTTTCTACTAAACAGGGACTTCCTGTAGGCCAGTGGTAGGCGATAAAGGCCAGTTGCACTTCGGTTGTGGGTTCGATTCCCACAGCCTTGTCCGAAGCGATGGGCTGTCGCCCGTCCTGCAGGTTGTCCTTTTTCTAAAACTACATTACTATAACATCCTATCAATAATATCAAAAGAAGAACTTCTTTAGGCTTATCCATAATACTACAGTCCACTTTCATAACATAGTGAAAATGATTACCAGAGATTTAATACCATCGTTGATCCCCATATATCATAAGATATATCTTGTTGGACACATTCCAAAAATTCAAAGGCCTTAATCTTGTACTCTCTTGAATACCCATTGAACCTTAGTGAAAACTTGAATGCAGTTAAAAGTTAACACTTTCCACATACCAAAATCCTCAAAATTCTATATACTCAAACCATAATATCACTTAGTCCTTATATCAATCATGAGCTCATGAATACTGTTAAACATTTCGTTTTCTCGTTTTCCCTTCATTATGTGCATAATATCTCAATCACTTTGAATACCACCTTAGACCAATACATAAATATTCCAATATTCCATGATACAACATTATTTTGGAATCCCATTACATAAAAACTTAATCATTCCACCACATCGTTGTCATATTCAACATTGCCAATAGTGATCGCATGTGACTTCCCTTTGTCCTTTGCCTTAAGCGGTTGCTCATGTCGATCATCACTAACCCTTGGATTAGGGCATTTATTGGCATAATGTCCCATCTCCTTGCACTTGAAGCATTGAAGTGTTGGTTGTGAGTTCTCTGCAGTGTTTGCTTTATTCACTTCATTAGAATCCCTTTTTCCATTACTTCGACACTCAGCTGCTCGATGACCTTCTTTTCCACACTTAAAACATTTTCTAGTCCCTTTAATACAATCTCCACCATGCTTCTTTCCACACTTTGTGCATAAGGAAACATTCATCTTCTTTTCACCATTATTCTGAGATTTCTCCTTGAACTCCATCTTTCGTTTCTTGTCAAAACCATGAGATGGATATGTAACACCAACTTCCATTTCTACCTTGATAGCACAACGCACAATTTCTTCATAGCTACTGAAGTCTCTTATAGCTAATGCCCTTCGAAGACTTGGTTTTAAGCCACTGAAAAATCGATCAACTTTACTTTCAGGTTGGATGATAATGCCAGATGCATACCTTGCAAGTCTTGTAAAATTCGCTTCGTATATACCAACAGATTCATCATCCTTTTGCTTTAGTTCAAGAAACTCCTTCTCCATCTTCGTTCGAAGAATACGAGGGAAGTACTTACTGAAAAACAAGTTCTTGAACTCGTTCCATTCCATGGAATCAATTTCATCTCTTTGCCTCGTATTCTTGATAAGATTCCACCATTGATCAGCTTCACCTTCCAAACGATATACTGCTAAGATGACTTTATCATGTTCATAACATTGAAGAACTGAAAATATCTTTTCAGTAGTACTAATCCATTGTTCAGCAACTAATGGATCAGTAGACCCACTGAAAGAAGGCGGACGCTGCCTCATGAAGGATTCAACAGAATGTTGCTCCTTCCTTTGCTCGTTTGGAAGTCCTGCATGATTCATAGCTTGAGAAAGTTGTGTGAGCATGGCTACAAGATTTTGCATTCCAGCTCCCATATCGTTTGGTTGCTCAGGGGGACAATCATTGCATTGTCCATTGCATTGATCAACACGGTTCCTTCGGGTTCCAGCCATCGTCTAAAACCCCAAAAGAATAGTGTGAGAGGCAAAAATCATGCTAGGGAAAACAACATAATAAAGGGGTAGTACCCTCAATATCTAACATCTTAGGTTAAATTCTAAGATCGTTAGAGAAATTCTAGGACTATAACCTATACGTATACTTAACCTTAGAGACATCCCTAGACATACCTTAGAAATATCTCTAGGGATCTCACTAACGTTTTCGCATCCTAGTTTCCAAAGGTTGACTAAACCTTTCCTCTGATACCAACTTTAGAGACCCGTATCTTGACGTACATTGACATTACATTACTTTTGTGGAATACTTAGTACATTACAAAAACACACACACAAGGACCGTAATAGTTTAGTGTCTTTGGAAACTCGGACTATAATCTTCTAATAGTGGTGAAAGATCTTCAAAATCTCCCATAAAGATCTTCCTTTTTTTTACCTAAAACCTTTCTTTATATCCTGGGGAAAAGAAAACATAAAAGGGTGAGCTCAAATGCTCAGTAAGGGTAAACAAAATAAATATCAATCACATCATATTCATAAGAACATAACATTTTGGAAATCATAACCTGCAAAAGAGAGCATAATTTCATAATCATGGGATAAATCATGGCAGTGAAAAAGTAATCCCAATAATCATAACTTAAAACATGAAACTTTGTGGCATACACACATAATCACAGAGAATCATTTCTTGTTAGTCAAGACTAATTGCCAAGACTATCTTAGTGGACAAAGTCCCTTTCTGAATCGAGTAACCCTCGTTTCAGTCCTGTTTCACTGAACCGGTATAACCTACCGTTCCAGCCCTGTCTATCTCATGAGATATAAAATCTTTACCCAATTAATTGGAGGGAGATATAGGTCCCACCCATCTTATAATTAATCCTTTCTTATGTGTGTGCCACATAATCATAAAACATACATCATCACATAACACATATAACAAAAATGGGATTCTTGAAACATCATGACATCATAAATCAATTCATATAAGATAAAGGAATTCATAAAAATGTTTCCATCACAACATAATCAATATCCATGTAACAATAGGGATAAAAACAGAACCCTTTATTATCTTAGATGGAAAATAATTTTGAAAATCACTTGAACTCCATTCTTGAGGAAAATATCCTTTCTTCTTCAAAAACATTTTTCCTTTCATAACATGTCATGCAACTTTAAAATAAAAGAAGTTGATTAAAAATAAACTTGAAAACTTGTAAAGGAAGCTTCTTGGAAATAATGTTTTAAGAATCCATTCATGCCGTATAAGTTAAAAAAAACATTCTTCGTACTTTTGTCGGAAAAGTCAAAAAGTACCTCGTACGAAAAACGACAAAAGATTCCTTTCATACATATTACTAAAAACTCACCGAAGGGTAAAAATGGATTTAGAAAATTGTAGGTGGATGGAAATAATATTACATATTGATGAAACATGGATGTGGATGATAAAATACACCCCAGTAAATACTTACGAATAAACAATCTCGGATAAAAATGAGATTGTGATATTTCCCTTACCTTAGGTCCGATTTGCTTTGTACGTGTCCGAAGCTCCTGTATAATGGTTTAAATAATGTCATTGACTTATTACAGAATCATATTCATTGTTATGATATCATATATGGTTCACTTATGACATTATATTACCCGTTCTTTTGTAAATTCCATGTTAAAGAAGCGTTTTGGGTAAAATCGTTTCTTTTATCGTAGGTGTTTTGACTTGTTGTTCTTGACATTATTATTACTTATATCATGATTTACTTACTTACAGAATATAAAATATGATTTATATATCATATATATTCAGTATATATATATATATATAATAGATAGATAAATGAAATGAAAAACACCGTTCATGGAGACGGTAGTCCGTACGTACGCATGAACGCTGTTTTCCTTTCCCTATTGTCTTGAATGGAAGTAAGTAGATGACATACATATATATATATACATAAATCCAGTAGATTTATAATGTCATATATTTCATTATTATTTCTTATATATACTTTATAATCATTCTTAAATGGTTAACATGGAGAATGAATCTCATCGCGTCGTGGAGACGGTATTCCGTACGTACGCACGAGCGATGATATCATTTCCATAAATATTGAATTGAATTGGAGTGGATTATACAATATATCAGAATCAATATGATGTTTTAATAACTATGTATAGTTATTCTTTACACCATTATACCCATCCATGTAAGGTGGTGGTGGAAAATAGATTACACCACGACGTGGAGACGGTATTCCGTACGTACGCACGCGCGGTGATTTCTTTTTCCGTAGGATAGATAGATGGTGAAATAGGGTTGTTTCATACTTATAATAACATATCAGTATATGAGTGATACTGATGTTATTACTTCATAATGAAACAACCTAAGAATAAGAAGTGGAAGAAGAAATAAAGATGAAAGAATTGGTAACGGTAATTACCTCTTCTTTGAAGCGCCTTTTGGAGACCTCCTCTTAGGGAACTAAAATTGGTCTTTGAGGAAGACCGGAACCTCTAGGATGATGCTAGGGAAGTGGAGAAGAGATTTTGGCAGGGTTTGGCCGAGCTTGAGTGCTCAAATTGGTGTGAGGAGGAGGGGGAGGAGGTGTCCTTTTATAAGGGAGGAGAGGGGCACCTTAGGAATATCTCAAAATATTATTTTATATTAAAGTCAAAATCGGTTTATAATGGTTCCAAAGGGTCTTATTTCGAATCTAAAGTGGGGATGGGTCGAAATCCTATCAACCAATAGGATTTATACAAGTTTAGGTTCTTATTTTAACCTTATCAATTAGATTTAACTCTAAGTTAAATAATTTAACTTTTACCGTGTCTTTTTGTTTTCTTTCACTATATGGTTAATAAACTTACTATAACATGCCAAAAGAACCCCAAATTGTTTATTATTAATATATATATCCTTATCTAAGTCATTTGGCCGAACCTTAGATTTTTAGGAATAAAATAACAATTAATAATATAATATTTTATTTAAAAACTATTTTGTGTCAATTTTGACACTATTTGATATATGATTTTTGTGAAAGTCATAACAGAATTATATGTTCGAAACAAGTTGATTAAATCAACACTAATATATCATAGTAACCTAGAAAATTAGTGGAATTCATAAAAAGTCTCAAATTACATTCATTTAAGAATTTATAACATCAATTAATGTAATATTTCCTTAAAAGGGTAATTACTGCATCATCGTTGTGTCATAAATAAATTAATTTATTTAAAGTCTAAAAATTATAAATAAAATATCATTATATAGGAAATCGTTTTAGCTTTCTAATGAATATTTATAGTCGAATTTATCTTATGTATAACCCCATATTAAAAATGTTTTAGTGAATAAACTTTGATTTTAACTCTTTTAACTCTTCTTTGAATTAAATAATAATAAATGTCCTAATCTAATCCAAGTGGGCCTAAATGATAATATTTTACACTTAAGGTTGTTTTTGGTCGAGATACACTTGTCCAATAGATTTAGGACATGTGTTAGGGTAATATTAATATCATTCTTACCCTTAATTACCCTATTTACTTTTAACCGTGGTAAATAAAAGTAAAAAGTTACTATTCACCAAAAATTATTTTCATCTCATTGAACCACATTTTACTTACTGACATCAACCGTGTCTCTCGGATTTTTGAAATTCCATTCACAGAAGCGGTAAAATTAAGTTTTATGAAAAATTCAGTTTTTTAACAACCACTTAGTAGTTTCACTATTCATCAAAAAATGAAGGTTTTCAGAAAAATGCCAAAATTTCATCCTAAGCTATATTTCATATTCCGAATTCAAAAATGAAATCTGTTTTAACAAATTCATAACATAGAAGTTGCATTAATTAATTTTATAATTAAATCCCGCTGTTAAAATAAATAGCGTGTTTTTAGGAAACAAAATATATCAAAAGATTGACACTTGATTATGTCTGGTTTAAATGTGAAATTACAACCAATGACCAACATTGTATTGAATTGTAAAAATATATTCTAAATATACTTTAAAACCACTCAAATTAATAATTTATCTCTATTAATTATTTCGATTAAAAAAGTTGTTTTTAATTATAATTTAGTAATTTTCACTATTCATCAGAATATGGAAGTTATCCGAAATGTACCAAAATTTCACCTTAGGCTAAATTCGATACTCCGAATCCAAAAATGAAGTTTATTTTGAGAGCTAAAATTTCTAAAATTTAAAAAGTGGTTATTACTATTCTTAACGGCTAGTTTTAATAATATCTTAATAGCATATCGTTGTTTAGCGAAACTTGGTGTTGCGTACAACACACGCTATCGTGGAAGGTCGTGATTGCGTGTAATGGAAGGAAAGTCAAGGATGCGTGTTGTGAAAGATCCTTTTGGTGTATCATACAACACAATACAATAATAAAATTAAAAAGAATATTTTTCATAAAATCTTGGGCTGTTACAAGTCATATCATTGATTATAATTATTTAGCTTTTTCATTGATGATTTATGCATTTAATAATTTAGTTGTTTCAATTAAAGTTAATCATTCTATAAATATGAATCTTGAGATTTGTTCCTCCTCTTTTGTTTCTCGTTTATCTTACAAAAATGATCCTTTATTTTAAGTTTGATTAAAATAAAAATAGAGTATCTCATCTGGAGGTGCCAAAGGTTCCTGGCTGTACAACACCAGAACACATGACGTGTATTCGACCTTACACACCATGTAGTTAAGGTTCAATGCATTGGGACTGGTCTGCTAAACCAAGCCATGTGTTGGAGTTTATTTAAGTCTTTATGACTCCGTGTGTTGACCAGGAATAGGTGGCACACGGTTTCAGGATAACACACCATGTGGACCATTAGACTTGGTGTGTGGTCCCTTCGGGTTAGTATTGGACTATGTACCCCATACAAGGCATTCCTGGATAGAGACCATGTAATGAAGATACTACACGATGTGTAGCCCACAATAAATGACATGTATTCTAAATATTTCCGAAGTACATCTACATAGTGTATCCCCAGGAGTGTACTTCCGATGGATGGTGAACGATAGTACACACTGTATAGTAGGAACTACATGTTGTTTACTCATCCAAATTACAGAGATTTATTAAAATTTATTATTATATTATACAAAACCTTGATACGTGTACCATGATGCAGGCGTAAATCAAGGTCACAACACATGATAGGTGTTTTATACATATGTGTTTAATTTAACATATGCGTAATGTTCATTTATACTCATTGGGTAGTTATGAATATGAATTCACTAGGTTGAATCCAAGGTAAAAGTTACATACAAATATAATTTTAAATGAATTTATTTGTTTAAAATTATGATGGATGAGAATCTCAAGGAAATTCAGAAAAGGGTTTAAGATAAAAGGATTGATTAATTAAAGATAATAATTAATTGATTTGAGCTTGATTTATCTTAAACAAAAATGATTAAAAAATTGAATGAAAATTTTATTTATGTGTAAATATTATTGCATGTATGGATGATCATGATCTAGTCCAATACCTTTTGTATGTGAATGATTTCTTTTAATGTATTTATTTAATTAAAATTGTTGGCTTGTGAGCCTTCTCCTCATTAATATGTAAGGACTGTGTGCCCAATGTTTCTTTTATGTAAAACCCCATTTTACACCTCACCTTCATGTGATATAAAAGAATATCTAATGGATGGAGCTCCCAAGTTAGTGGAGTCGACTCAAGTTTGGAGCCAAGTCAAGACCAATCTAAGGAGATACAAAGGTGGACATGTGGAAAGCTATAAACACAATCCCAAAAGGTTCAAGGTGTTTTCTCTCCTAGGTCTCAGGGTAGTTTATCAACATCTAGATAAAATAAACAATAGAACAATATCATGATCATTACATTTATTTTATTTCTGTCATTTACATGATTTATTTATTGTGGGTGTGTTGTCGCGATCACACAATTAATGAATTAAAAAATCATGCAATATGGAACTAAAACAAGACTGACTTATACGTAAATATTATCTTAGAATGGTTAATCACTTAAGCATATCCAACTTAATATTAACAATAATTTATGAAAGATAATAAAATGAAAATTTACATATAAGGATAAAATCCCTCAAGGAAATATTAAGTCGGTATAACCTTCCATAATCTTGGTTAGAATCAAACCACAGTTCAATGTGATTGACCAACCCTAGTTTGGGTGATTTCAATTATTGGGGAATTATAATTCAAGGTTCTAGGTTGAATTGAATTGGTTCACATCAAGGGTTGACTACCACAATAGGAATTGGTGTGACCATGAGGCAAAGGTTGAGGAAATCTAAAATAAAATTATTTCATGACCGGGGAGTCCACTTAGCAGATCAAGGAGCTGCAAGTTAATACAGTTGGAATTTGGAATACCAACCTAAACTTTCTTGACCAACCCTAGTTGGGGTAATGTGAATGGAAATATGGATCCTTTACACTAGAATATTCAGGTAACAAAATATTCCGAAGTTAATGGTGAGGGATATTGGATTTTGATAAAATTTTGGGAGACTAATAAGTATTAATTAATTAATTTTTCTCAGTTTTATCATGATAAAGTACTAAATAATTTCTCATATTAATTTTTAGAAATGGAAGGAAAAATTACATCAAACATATCATTGTGAACAATACTCGAGAAGGAAAACATTCTCACAAGAACCAATTTCATGGAGTGGTAGAGGCATTTACACGTCATCCTTCGCCACAAGAGGAAATTGTATGTGATGGAGGAGAATATTCTATTTATGCCTAGAAATGAGTCAAGTGATAAGAAAATATATCTCTATATGAAACATTTGGATGATGACAAAAATTTCCAATGTTTCATGTTATCAACCATGTTTAATGATCTCTTAAAGAAACATGAAAACATAGATACATATAGCATGATGTATCACCTTAAGGATCTCTATCAAGAGAAGTTGAGACAAGAGAGATATGAGATCTCCAATGCTTTGTTCACAACTAAGCATGGAGTGTCTGTACCAGTTGGGACTCATGTAGTCAATCTTATTGGCTAAATCGAATGACTAGACATATTAGGGATTAAGTTACCTGATGATTTACATATAGATCTCATTCTATCATCACTTACCAAGACCTTGTCTAGATTTATTGTTAACTACAACCTGAAAAATAATGAGAAAAGTATATCAGAACTTATGACCATGATTCTCTTGGTAGATAAGGACATGGGGCATGAAAAACCTATTGTCCTTATGGTGAATAAGAAGAGGAAGGACCAGGAAAATGGGAAAACGGTTTATAAATGGTCTGAAGCCCCCGAGCACCGTCCCTCCAAGAAGGGGAAGATCCAGAGATAGAGAAAGGAATAAGAGGTGGTATGTTTTTCATGTGGAAAGCAAGGCCACTAGAAGAGTAAATGCGCCCAGAATAATGGGGACACTAATGGTGCATTCTTCATCAAGTGTTATCTTTCCATTTGTAAAAATTGAGTATTAGATACATCTTGTGGGGCTCACATATATATTCAAATGTAAGAACCAAGTATATTTAGAAATATTTCCAAATAAGAGGTTGATCTTTGAGCTGCCAATGGAGAAAGGCTGACTACGTTGGCCATTGGTGATTACCATCTCTCATTGCCAACTAGGATGCTTTTGGTTTAACATAACTAGTATTCTGTACCTAGTGTTACCAAAAACATAATTTATGTATCGTATTTTGATATGGATGTATTTATTTTCATGTTTGGAAATATGGGTTTTTTATTTTATAAGAACAATGTATGTTATGTTATGGATCATTTAAATAATGGGTTGTATGTATTAAATTATGAAAACCAAGTATTGGAAATCGATAATGAAACAAAATCACATGACTCATACAACACCCAGTTGTGGCATCACCATCTCAGTCATGTAAACTAGAAGCACTTGAAAAAGATCCACCAAGATGGTTATGTAGACTCTACTGAGCTAAAACCACTTGATAGATGTCACAGTTGTTTATAAGGGAAAATTACCAAGTCACCTTTCAGTGGACAGTGTGAAAGGGCTACAGATCTTCTAGGATTGGTACATACATATGTGCGTGGGACATTTCTAGTAG
Organism: Viscum album; assembly: GCA_963277665.1. Classification (NCBI taxonomy): domain Eukaryota; kingdom Viridiplantae; phylum Streptophyta; class Magnoliopsida; order Santalales; family Viscaceae; genus Viscum; species Viscum album. Next base: position 1,081,033,971 of record OY728155.1, read on the forward strand.
AATCAAGAGTTGGATATTCTTACTTCATTACTTTTACTGATGATTTAAGTAGATATGGATATATCTAATTAATGAGGTATAAGTTAGAGTCCTTAGATAATTTTAAGGAATTAAAGAATGAAGTAGATAAATAGCTTGTAAAAAAGGAAAAGAAGATCTGATCGGATCAAAGTAGAGAATATCTAAACCAAGAGTTCATCGATATTTTATAGAATATGGGATTCTATCTCAACTCACTCCTCCTTATACACCACAGTGTAATGGTGTTAGTGAAAGGAGGAACCACACCTTGTTGGACATGGTAAGGTCAATGATGAGTCATGAAAATCTTCCATTATCATTTTAGGGATATGAATTACAAACTGCTACATACACATTAAACCGAGTACCAACTAAGGCGGAAAATGGAATTCCCTATGAGTTATAGAATGGAAAGAAACCCATTTTGTTTCACATATGTGTATGGGGTTGAAAGGAATTTGTTAAGGCCTTCGCATGCAACAAACTAGCACCTCAGGGCACGAGGTGTATCTTTATAGGATATAACAAGGAAATGAAAAGATATTACCCATATAACCCTTCAAATAATAAAGTTACTATCGCAAGACAAGCTATCTTTCTTGAGATGGAGCACATCCTCAAAAGGGATAGTGGGAGCAAGATTGACTTCGATGAAGTTGATGTTCAAGATACACCAGAGTTGGTATAGGAACTGTTTCCACAGGTCCCCATGGAAGAGGTTCTAGAAACACAAGTACCGCGTAAGAGATCAAGAGAGGTAAGGGAACCATAGATATTTGGTTTCCAAGTCACTGAGGATGGTGAATCATTATTATTGGAAAATGATTAACCTCTCTCCTCTAAGGAATCAGTAGAGAGCTCAGAAGCTACAAGATGGCTAGAAGCTATGAATTATGAGATGGATTCCATGTATCAGAACTAAGTCTGGGTTTTGGTTGATGAGCTAGTTGATGTAAATCTTGTTGGATGAAAATGGGAATCCAAGAGAAATATAGACCTGGAAGGTCAAGTTAGCAATTATAAAGCAAGTCTAGTGGCAAAAGGATTCAGAAAGCATCAAGGAATTGAATATGATGATACCTTATCACCATTTTCCATGTTTAAATCCATAATAATCCTACTTTCCGTAGTATATTACCATGACTAAAAGATTTGGAAAATGGATTTCAAAATAGTATTTCTTAATGGGAACCTTTAGGAAGATGTCTATATGACAAAACCTGAAGGGTTTGTGACACTAGGTGAATCCAAACTGGTTCTCAAGTTGTAAAAATCCATTTATGGATTATGGAAAGCATCTAAGTCATGGAACATTTGATTTGATGAAGCCATAAAGTAATTTTATTTCATTAAGAATGAATGTGAGCCATGTGTTTACAAGAGGTTTACTAGGAATGCGGTTGTTATCCTAGTAGTATATATTGATGAAATATTACTTATTGGAAACAATATACATATCTTACAGTTAGTTAAGGACTAATTGAACAAGTGTTTCTCTATAAAGGACTTAGGTGAACGAGACTGCATTATAAGGATCAAGATCATTCGTGACAGATCCAATCGGCTGCTTGGACTAAGTCAGGGTACATACATTGACCAGATAATAAAGTGATTTAGTATGGAACTATCTAAGAGGGGATTGGTTCCAGTGTCACATGGACTACATCTTTTTAAGAGAATGTGTCCTCATACACAACAGGGGAAAGATATGATGAGTAAGATCCATATTCTTCGACTATAGTATCCATCATGTATGCCATGTTGTGAACAAGGATTGATGTTGACTATGCACTGAGCATGGTAGGCAGATATCAAGAATATCTAGGAGAACAAAATTGGATAGCTGTTAATACTATTCTTAAGTATCTGAGAAGAACTAAGGATATGTTCTTGGTGTATGGAGGAGATGAGGAACTTTTAATCATAGGGTATGATGATGTTGGGTTTTAGATAGATCATAATGATCTGATGTCACAACCTAGACATGTTTTCAGTCTCAACCAAGGATATGTGAGTTGGAAGGGTTCAAAGTATCCAGTTCTCGCTGATTCTATATTAGAGTCCAAATATATAGCGGCTTCTGATGCAGGCAAGGAATCCGTCTAGATTCTGAAATTTTTCCAGGAGCTTGATTTGGTTCCTAGCAGTAAATATCCTATCACATTGTATTTTAATAATACCACAATAGCAACTCTTTTAAAAGAAATAATGTCACATCAATAAACAAAGCACATTATTCGAAAGTATCACCTCTTGAGGGATTTCTATCAAAGGGGTGAAGTTGTAGTGAGCAGAGTTTCCACTGAAGAGAACATGGCAGACCCCATGACTAAAGGTCTATCTCAATAGAAACATGAATATCATTTGATAGCTAGAGAGTTGAAGGTTTTTAGTAGTTGGATCTAGTCTAGGTGGGAGTCTGTTGGAGTTGGTGGCCTATAACCAACTACTTTGTACTTTATGATGAACTTTTTTTCAAGGATTTGAATATTAATAAATATCTTATCACATCTTGATTGTTCTTATGCATGAAAATGCATGTGATAATGTCCTAATGATAGCTATTACATTAAAGGGTCATAACGGACCCCTGCAATGATGAGAACCCAAAAGTTCTATAACACTATTCTTGAATATATGTTCTATGGCCGGATGATGTAATTTGAGGGACACAGATAATATAGGACATAAGTGTTGAGGACTCATAAAACTTTGAGTCACCTTCTCATGGTGTGATCCCTTCGTAATATCCAGGAGGATATTATGAGAATGAGACCCTCCATTAGGAAATCCACATTTCATAGTGTCATTGGATGTTACTATCTACGGATGTGTGTATTGGTCCTAATAATTTAAGATTATTATTAATTGGTATTAAAAATCACACACTTAGATGTTTTTGACAAAACTGTGATGACCCATAGTTCATAGTGAGGTAAGATATATTGGGTGCATTACCAGTAATATTGCATTAATATATAATGCGAGAGATGATTTTTTCCTTATGTTCCATAACATAAGTTTATATGTCATGCCCTTTGATAAAATTGATATAGCCTAAATAAATTGATGGCCATGGTGAGAAATGGTCGAGTTCAATTCTAGGAAGTCAACAAAATAATAATCGAGAAAATGGGTTAATGTTACTAGCATGAAACCTACTTGATTCGAGATATCGAGACAAAGGGATTACATTACATGATAAGAATTTGTAGGAGGTGATGCATCATTGTGGTGTTAACTTCTTTCTCTATGGGTACCTTGTCGTGTTCCTAGATGCGAACCTTGGAATTTAGATAGGCTTCTCCCAATTCCACTAAGAAAGAGGCCCAGAGGGACACACACTAAGTGTGTCCAAGTATATCAGTTAAATATTCATTTAACAAGTTTAATAAAGATTATTCCCAATTGTGGTTTAATAATTATTCAAGGATGCTTGATCTCATTTATTTCTACACTAGTTATTTGAGAGAATATACTGTGGGTGAAATAATATATTTATTAGCAAGTAATGCAGTGATATTTATTTAAGAAACAAATAATAATTATTCAATGTCTAATAAATGTGGTGGAGGAAATAAAGAAAATGGAAAAAAAGTAAACACTGTATATACTAATATATACACATCGTGTAGTTTTTCTGGGGATTTTTGAGAAATAATATTTTTTATTTAATTAAATAATTATAGGTGTAATTATCTGGGTGCATGTCAATTGATAATAATAGTCAAATGTTATTATTAGACATGGGGTCTTTCTAAGAATTAAATAAAATGAATAAAAACATTTGAGTAATTAATTAATTTTATTATTCTAAGTAATATAAATCCTAATTACATTATTATCATTAGACCGAGCCATTCTTTGTGGTTGTGCACAACAGATATGGAGAAATCTCTCAATCCAAGAGATAATTCATTTACTGTAAGAGCACTCTCAAGTTATGAGTGAGATCCTCCCCCACGGGATCAAGGAGAGCGATTTGGAAGCGGCTCTCAAGGAGATTGAGGGAGGACTTAACAAGCAAAAGTTCTTCCATGATATCACCTGGAGATCCCTTCAATGATGTCCAGAGTTACGTGGAGAACTATGGATCACCTCTAGAGGAAGCCTATACTTGGATTATACGATGCAACGACATATCACATTGAATCGTGACCAAAAAAATCAATGAAGAGAGAATTCCATCAATGTGATTCTTGTATTCTAATTAAATTAATTATAACCAACATATGATGATCCTCTCTATGGTTCTGGGACTTCCCTATTTTCTTTTCATTCTTCATTCTATTCCTAAGATCTGACATTTTATCATCTTAATGGATCTCGGATTGATCATTATTAATGGTAAAATTAAAGTTGGGTACACCCATCCACATTCTTCCACTGTGCCTAGAACGTACATAATTACATTGTGATGACTTGGTATATTGTTGAGAAACTGCTCCTGAGTATGGAACTGTCATAATGATGCATGCCTTTTTGGTAGTTTTTTGTGTGTGGAGTTTATTGGTTAGCCAAAGTAGTTTTTAGAAAGTGTTTTAAAGATTTATTTAAATGTTTAGTTGGAGTTTGGCATTCTAGAAAATTGGTTTACATGGTTTTAGTTTATATTTAGTTATAAACTATTTTGAGAAGTGTTTATATTTAGTTATAAAATATTTTCAGAAAATGTTTTATATAAAATGTTTTATATAAATGTGGATAACTCTTATATCCTAGTGGAGTGAGTAGGGAAGTCATTAGGGAAAGACTACTGAGTTTTATACTCACTCTTTATTTGGAAATTTGGTGATTTTACAGATGTCATCTTCCAAGACGTTGGAAAATATAGGGTCCAATAGGTTTTTAACACTAATTCTTGAGTTGTTGAGCTATCTGGTGGTGGTGGAGCTTGGAGATAGTAGAACCTGAAGTATTTTGGTTAATTTGGGGTCGTTTTGAGTTATCTTCTACTTTTAGGTTGATGTCTGGCTGTCTTTCACTATAGCACTTTTTTGGGCTCACTTTGGTATTAAATATTTTCTGAATTGTCATTATTGTGTTCATGAATCATATAGCTTCTATGGATTATAGTTGGTTGGATTATAGTTTATATTTAAAAGGGTAAATAATCCTCCACTGGTCTTTGAAACCCTTTTTCATTTATTTTTAGACTTTGGCATCTAGGGTATGTCACTTAAGGCCGAGTAATGACTCATTTCTTTCTCCATCCAATGAGAACAAGTGGGTCATTACAAATAGTATCAGCTTGGTCCCTTCTCTGTGGAGCAAGTAGTCTTGATGTTTCTTGGTATTGGAGTTGAAATCATTATTGTCTATTCATTGGGTGGTCTTATTAGAACGTAATAGGATTTTCGGGACTTGAAATGTAGAGCATTAAAATATATAACTAACCTTTTTATGTTGAACTTCAAGTTGTTATAGAGTTGGGTATGTAAGTGTTTTGAAAAAACTAGTAGGGTAGAAGAGTCTCATTTTCTTGGGTTAAGCTAATGATACCAATATTACATGCATTTTAGATGAATTAATTCACATGGTTTTTTGCGATGAGTGATCATGTTTTCTTGAGGATCTCTCTAAGGCTTGGACATCACCATTTTGGGAAGAAGGGAAAATTGTCTCCCCAATGCATTAGACCTTTTGAGATACTAGAATGGTTTAGAGAGGTGGAATATTGGTTGGAATTTCCCCCATGGTTCAGTTCAGTGGAAAATGTGTTCCACGTATCTTAGTTGAAAAAGTATCATCCTTATCCTGACAATGTGATTAGATGGGATCATGTTGACCTAGAGTTGGATGCTTCTTCGGTACATATCTCGGTGCAAATTATAGTTAGGAAAGAGAAAGTATTGCCTGGAAAAACCATCAGTATAATGTTTATTTTATGGAAACATGGTCAAATTTAGGAAGAGACTTGGGAACACGAGAAGGAAATGAAATATAAATAGCCAGAACTCTTTCAGGGCAGCAATTGCTTTCAACTTTCTAGGGATGAAAAAATGAATGGTGGGGAGAATGTAGCACCCCCGATTTATAGTATGTATCCTTTCCATAATAATTTTCATATGATTAAAGGTTATGTGGTAATTGAGAGGATATATTGAAGTAGTTTTAGAGGGTTTTGGGTAAAAAAGGGTGCACGTTCAGCACACGGATTGGCCAAACCGTGTGGCCAAAACGTGCGAGGCAAAAACTAATTCCTTATCTTTGTGGATCTAATTCTGTTTAGACATATTTTTTATCTATTTTGACCCCAATAAAATCTAAAAAAAAATTTTTTCTCCCCCAAAGGACAAAGGAGATTCTCCTATCGATCTTAAAGTGATCCAAACATGTTCTTTAGTGAATTGAAGGAAGATTCTTTTGGTTAGTGCCCGTTCTTCATTGTTTTCTTCACGATTTCTTAGATCTACTCCTCTTTTCACCTCTTTTTATTATATCTACACCCTTTTGGGGTATATATAAGAGTTTTGAGTCCAAATAAGGTTATATATGGGGTTTTTCATGACCAGGGAGGATATCTTGGGTGGTTTCTTGGAATCTTGACCCAGATTCTTGAGCGTTCTTCGTTCGTTGTTGGTTTTCATCGAAACGAGTGAGGTAGGTGGCTTCACTCTGATCTACCCTTTCTGGAATTTATTAGCATGTATTAAAATTTATTTTTTTCATGCAAATTAAATTATTTTTTTCTACTGTACAATTTTTAAACCTTCATTAGTGATGGGTGGTGGAAAACGTGGAAAATTGAGGGTTTTTGTGAAAAACCCTAGTTTTTTATTTTAAAAAGGGATTTTTAAATTATGGATCTTCTGTAAAATTGTAAAATTGATTTATTTAGAATTTTTCAAGTATATATATGAGTTTTTTAAATGCTTTATTGTTTTAAAATTAGATGGTCGGAAAGTTTTCAATAAACAGATGTTTTTATTAAAACCTGTGAAATTATTTGAAATTGGTTTTGGTTTTTGAGAAACTTGGTGTGAGTATCACATTTAATTACTAAGAATGGTTGAAATACAATCATGTTCCCGGTTCCAAAGTTTAAATGGAATATGGAGAATAATTACCTTGTGATAACGTGGTAGATTGACGAGAAACTGCTCATGAGTATGAAATTGTCATAATGATGCATGCATTTTTGGTAGTTGTTGTTGAGTAGAGTTTATTGGTTTTATAAAGTAGTTTTAAGAAAGTTTTTTAAATATTTATTTAAATTTTAATCTCGAGTATAGATTTCTAGAAAACTGGTTCACATGGTTTTAGTTTATATTTAATTATAAACTGTTTTGATAAGTGTTTATATTTACTTACAAACTATTTTTAGAAATTGTTTTATATAAACTATTTTATATAAATATGGATAAATATTATAACATAGTGGCATGAGTTGGTAAGTAATTGGGGTAATCCTAATGATTTTTACACTCAACAATTCTTTGGAACTTTGGTTCTTTTGAAGATTTCATCTTTCAGGATATGGGAAAAGGTAGGCTATGTCAGGTTTTTAGCACTACTTCTTGAGTTGTTGAGATATCTGGTAGTGGTGGAACATGGAGTTGGTGAAGCCTAGAGTCTTTTGGTTATTTTTGTGTCTTGTTGTGTTATCTTACACTATTAGGTTAATTTCTAGGTGTCTTCCACTGTGGAACTTTTTTTGGGTTCACTTTGGTATAAAAGATTTTCTCAATTGTCATTATTTTGTTCATGCATCATATAACTACTATGGATTGTGGTTGGTTGGTTTATAGTTTATATTTGAAAGGGTAAATTTTACACCAATGGTCTTTGAAACCCTTTATCATTTATTTCCAACCTTTATCATCTTTGGGATGTCGTCTAAGGCCCAATAATGACTCATTTTGTTCTCAATCCAATGAGAATGAGTGGGTCATTGCAAGTATGATCATACAAACTCACCACAGGGGATTCACATGATCATCCATAGGTTAAGTGAAGTGAAATAACCATTCAAATGAACCTACCAAAGTCATGAAATCATATATCTATTTTGGGGTCATGCAATCCATGTGATCCAGCCATTTGGTCTCTATATAGCTATGCTACTACTTTCTTTGTCTTATAGAGAGAATAATACCCATGATTCAGGTACTGCTTTTATTCTAGAATTATCGATGCTCACTTGGTTGGAATCAACACTTATATATCAAGTTTAAATATATAGTTAGTCAAATATAATTCATATTTGTTTAAATATATTATATTTTTTCAATATAGATATATTTATATATTAATATATGATTTTTAAAGGTATATTTCTTTTACGTAATATACCTTTTGTCATCAATTTTTTAACCTTGATAATGGTCACCATTTATCAGAACTTTTATCTAGAATTGAAAAATGGTAGTGTTTTTTATCGTGGGTTGTGTAGTAGTGTACCCTTTATCAATGCTAAAAAAATCACAGATAACAAATTTTTATATCAACACTAAAATATTTTTTCAAATTATTTGAGCTGCTCACCTATCAGTTTATTAGTGCTCTCCCCTCATCACGACAACCCCTCTAGCCCACAATCTCTCCCTTTATTATCACCCACATGAACCCTTTATGAACACTCGACCATGACCGAAAACCCTACTAATATATCCCCACATGAACATACACCTACATGGATTCGAATTTGAGAGCTCATTCGACAATGGGAATTCCATTACCACTACTCCATCCAGATTTCTTCAATATTTTATGAATTATACATTTATTTATATAAATATACATAATTATTCTTATTTACATATTTATTCATATAATTATATAGCCTTATATAATTATTTTTAAAGAATTTTTTTTTATATTTACATATATTTACACACACACACACATATATATTTATATATTTATATATTTATATATTTACATTTATATTTATATATTTATGTATAATTGTATATTTAAATATATATATTTATATATTTTTATATTTAAATATTTACACGCATATTTATAAATTGACACATATATTTATATATTTATGTATAATTGTATATTTACATATAATTTTTTAATATGTTTATTAAATGCATATTTATTGTAAATACATTCATATGTGTATTTATAAATATTTGTATATGTATCTCTATGTGAACTCTCTCTCTCTATATATATATATATATGTGTGTGTGTGTGTGTGTGTGTACTATTAACCCACCTGTGAAATTACACGAGACAAGATAACATGTGAGTATATGTAACGCCCTGTCCCTAGTTACTCAGAGTTGGTGCATTATTACATAACATTGGCATGATACAAGGAAATCATGTCCCGAAAGACCAATCAGGTTAGTATGCTCAGAAATACTAGATACATTCATAAGTTTTACATTAAATTATAAAATGAAAAACTACAACAACATTATTTCCATATATCACACTCATATCCCCTCAGACTATCCCTGTAGGTTAGTCATAAAATACTTCTTCACATCTTGGGAAAAATAAAACATAAAAAGAGGTGAGCTCAGGTGCTCAGTAAGGATAACAATATAGCGGGAACTTTCATAAATAAGCATAAACATTTAAGGCAATGTATAAGACTAAAACAAAAGACTTTTAAACTTGAACTTCAGAATAATATGGCAAAGATAAAATCAAATAATTTCATTTACTTATTGACATGGATATTATACTATTTGAATAATCACATGCAATATCTATAGCCACTTTCTTAATGATGGAATGCATAATTCCAGACTTCATAACCACATAGTCAAGGCCTTGTGCCAAGACTAAAAATAAGATTTTGTCAAGGCCTTGTGCCAAGAAACTAGTTTGTCTCATGAGATCTACTGATGCATCAAGGAGCTATAGCAGGCTCCACCCGTCACTTACTAAGTCCAATGCATTCCTCATATGAAAAGGTTTAAACATAACATAAAAATTCATATTAAAACTAGCATATGAAATGTCAATACTTCATCTATAAACCATGAATGGTGTAAAAACAACAAAACCATAGTCAAACATGTGAAAAAACCTTCAATACAATATAAAAGTTTTGTATCATAATAAATCAACTTCAAATAAGCTTAAAATCCATCAAAGGATGTTGACATAGATGAAATCAAAACCTTTTTTTTATAGAAATATCTCTTTCAATTTTCAAATCATTTAAGAGTCACGTAATTATAAAGAAAAAATTTATTTTTAAAATATTCTTATAAGCTTGTAAGGTAACCTTAGACGATGTTATAATGGCGGAAAGTAGCCGCACCCACTGTATAAGTTAAAAAAACATTATTACCTTAATTTTGTCAAAAAGGTCATAAAGTACCCTGTTTGGAAAACGACAGAAAGATTCATTTCAAAATATATAAAGTCAAATAAGGGTATAAATTACTTTAACCCGTTGTCTAGTAAATAGTAAAAATGTTTTGAAATACATTTTTAAGAATCTTGGATGTGGATGATAAAGAGGTCCCAGTAGATAATTACGTATAAACAACCTCAGATAATGAAGAGATTGTGAAATTAACCCTTACTTGTTATTCTCCTTGGTTGAGGGTAGGTTAAACTCCTGTATAATGGTTAAATCATTGTTATTAAATTATATAATAACCATATACATTAATATGATATCATATACAATCTTTTAATATTGCTTTGTTAATGATATTTCAGAAGTATCATCGTTTCGGGTGTTAACTGATTCATTTTACTTTATATGATTTGTTACATAAGTAATGTTTTTTGTGGATATAATGTATCTTATTCAAATTCATAATGATATTATGTCTTTAAACATTATTTTTAATCATCAAATGAAAATTAGTTTTGAATGGATACGATGGAGGATGAATCTCATCGCGTTTGTGGAGACGTTAATCCGTACGTATACATGAGAGAAAATATCATTCTTTTGATAATAATATAATATGGTATATAATATATAAATAATCATTATCATGTTATATTTATTATTTAAATCAATTATACATCATTATTATACCCATCCAAATAATAATGTATTGAATAACAACTACACCATGACGTGGAGACGGTAAGCCGTACGTACACAAGTATGGTGACATGTCATTCAAAGGATGGATAGAATAATGAATATGGTTGTACCATATTTATAATAAAGTCACAGTATATATAAGATACTTGATTTATTATTTTATAATTTAAACAATAAAGAAAGAGGAAGTGGAAGAAGAAAGGAACTTGAAAGAGGTGATTAAATATTTACCTCTTCTTCGGGTTCTTCCTTTTGATTTGATCAAAAGGGTTCCTTAGGTTGGCTTTATGACTAATGTAAGGCCTCTAGGATGAAGGGAGGACAACTGAGAGGATATTTGGGCAGGGTTTGGCCAAGACAAATGGATTTGAAGGTGTGAATTTGAGAGAAGGGGAAGTGCCCTTTTATCAGAGGGGCGAAGGGCACCTTAGGAAAAGATTAAAATATTATTTTATAATAAAATAATTTTCGGTTTCTAATGGCTCAAAAATGATTTATTTCGAGGATAAGGTGGTTATGGGTTGAAAAATACTCAACCAATAGGTTTTAGACTGGTTTGGGTCACTATATTAGCCTTATCTTTTAGATTTAACTCTTAGTTAATTAATTTGACATTTACCATGTCTCTTTGTATTTTTTATATTATATGGTTAATAAACTTACTATAAACTTCAAAGAGAACCTAAAGTGGTTCATTAATGACATATATAATATTATTTAAGACCCTTTTCCAAACCTTATATTTTTTGGAATAGAATATCAATTAATAATATAATATTTTTTTTAAAAACTCTTTTTTTGTCAATTTTGACACTATTTGCTATTTTGTTTTTTGTAAAATTCATAAAAGCATTATTAATTTGACAAAAATCCATTTAATAAACCATAACATGTCATATTAACATATAAAATTAGTGTAATTCATAAAAAGTCTCAAATTACATTTATTTGGATATTTATAATATCAATTATTTTAATATTTCATTAATATGGTAATTACTGCATCATCATTGTGTCATTAATAAATTAAATTATTTAATGTATAAAAAATATAAATAAAATACCATTATGTAGAAATATTTTTATATTTCTAATGAATATTTATAGTTGAATTTATCTTATGTGTAACCCTATATTAAAAATGGTTTAGTTATTAAACTTTGAATTTAACACTTTTAACTCTTCTTTGAATTAAATAGTAATAAATGTCATAATCTAATCCAAGTGGACCTAAAGGATAATATTTTATTCCTAAGATTTTTTTTGGTCGAATTACACTTATCCAATAGAATTAGGACATGTGTTAGGGTTATAATATTATAATTTTTACCTTATATTACCCTATTTACTTTTAACCATGGTAAATAAAAGTCAAAAAGTTTCTATTCACCAAAAACTATTTTAATCTCATTTAACAATATTTTACTTACTCATATCTATCTTGTCTCTCAGATTTTCTAAATTCAACTCACAGAGGTGGTAAAATTAAGTTTTATGTAAATTTGCAAATGTTCCTAGGAGGTGGGTAAAAGACAGTAAAAAATTTCAATAAAAATTTTATATATCTAAAATTATTATAAATGGAATACAATGAATTAAATTGAACTTATATAGGTATTAAATATCTATTTTGACCTAAAATAAATTTAAATGAAATAAATAATTATTTAATTAAAAAGTCCTTTTCAAACAATAACTCAGTGTTTTTCACTATTCATAAAAAATTAAAAGTTTTTAGAAAAATACCAAAAAATCACCCTAAGATAATTTTGATATTAAAAACCCTAAAATAACGTCCATTTTGAAAGATAAAATTGATAAAATTTCAAAAATTGGGTATTACTATTCATAACAGCTAGTTTGATTGGTCGCGATCTGTTTGAATCACGAAGTTGCATACAACGCAAGCTATTGAATTATTCAAAGGGGAACATACTATAGAAGATTGGGGTGTTTAATTCTCCCATCCTTCAAATAATTTCATCCTAGAAATTTTTAGAATATTACTGAATAAAAATATTCGGGTGGTTCTTCATCATAAGTTCCTCAGATTCCCACGTTGCCTCTTCCATCTTATGGTTTCTCCATATAAATTTTACCAGACGAGTCGTCCAGTTTCTCAACACTTGTTCTCTTGTATCAAGAACCTTGACAGGATCTTAGCAATAATACAGATCAAGTTCCAGTTCTAATTCCTCATAGGTAAGTACATGCGTTGGGTCAGGCATGTATTTTCTCAATAGTAATACGTGGAACACATCCTAAACTTTGGAGAGACTTGGCGGCATTGACAAACGGTAAGCTACAACCCCAATTTGTTCTAGGATTTTGAAAGGTCCTATGTACCTGGGACTCAATTTACCCTTCTTACCCAAACATATAATACCCTTTCATAGAGATATCTTCTAGAAAACATGATCTCCTACCTGAAATTACAAATCCTTCCTTCGGTTATCGGCATAGCTATTCTTCCTACTTTGAGCTTCTTTGATGTGGGTTTGGATTAACTTCACCTTTTACATTGTTTCCTCAAAAAGTTTTGGACCTATGAGTTTTCTTTCACCAACATCATCCTAACAGGTTGGTGTGCTACATCTATTTCCATATAACGATTCATATGGTGCCATTTGAATACTTTAATGAATGCTATTGTTATAGGAAAATTCTACCAGAGGTAAATATTGATCCCACATACCTTGAAAGTCATGTGAGAAAGATCTAAACATGTCTTCTAAGGTTTGAATAGTCCATTCTGATTGTCTATCAGTTTGAGGGTGGTAGGCAGTGCTCAGACAAAGTTTAGTATCCAAGGCTTCCTAAAGACTTTTCCAGAATCTTGATGTAAAACGGGGATCACGTTCAGAAACAATTGATAGGGGTACTCCATGAATACTTATAACATAATTAATATACAGTATTGCTAAAAGTTCAAGTGGTAAATCTTCTCTTATAGAAAGAAAATGTGCTAACTTGGTAAGACGATCAAGAATGACCCATATTGCATCATTCCTTCTAGGAGTCTTTGGTAGTCCCATGACAAAGTCCATCGTAATATTATCCCATTTCCACTTAGGTATGGGAAGAGGTTGCATGATTCCTCTAGGTTGTTGCCTTCTAGCTTTCACTTGTTGACATACCATACATCGTGACAAAAAATCAACAATCTCTCTCTTCATGTTGTCCCATCATAAATGTTCCTTCAAATATCTATACATTTTGGTGCTCCCAGGGCGTATAGAGAAATTGGAGCTATGAGAATCATCCAACAATTATCTTTTTAGATCAGGTATATCAGGAACAAAAATTCTCTTCCCAAATGTTAAAATCCCATATTCATATATGAATTCACTCAATCTCCCATCATTCAAATCTTTAATATACTTTAGAAACTCCTCATCATCAACCTGAGTACTTTTTATCCTTTCTAGTAAAGATGTTCTAGAAACAATTTGAAAAACCATTGATGTTTCACCTTCCATGGTTATTCCCATATCCATATTTACTGGATCCATGTATATGGGTTCCTTTTTAACTCTCATATTGTTCAAAACTCAAGGATCCTTTCTAATAAAAGCATCTTCCACCTTATTTTCCTTCCCTAGGTGGTAGTGTATAGGGAAATCATAATACTTTAGTAGTTCAAGCCATCTCATTTGCCTGATGTTGAGCTTTTTCTGTGAGAAAACATACTTCAAACTCTTGTGATCGGTATATATCTCACATTTTTCACCATAGAGATAATGTATCCATATCTTAAGAGAAAATATTACAACTGCTAATTCAAGATCATGAGTAGGATAGTTGTGTTCATTAATTTTTAGCTGTCGTGATGCATATGCAATAACCCTATCATTCTACATATGTACACAACCAAGTCCTTTCTTTGAAGCATCACTATAAATAACAAACTCATCATTCCCCGATGGTAGAGTAAATATAATATCATTGACTAATATTCTATTCAATTCTTCAAAACATTCTTCACTCTCTTTAGTCTAAACAAATTTAACCCCTTTACACGTGAGCTTGGTTAATGGGTTATCCAATCGGGCAAAATTCTAGACGAAACACCGATAATAGCCTTCTAAACCAATAAAATTGTGTACCTTGGTTATACTCGTCGGTGCTGGCCATTCTTGGATTGCCATGCTCTTTGAAGGATCAATAGATATTCCATCCTTAGAGACAATATGGCCAAGAAAAGAAATCTCTTGAAGCCAGAATTCACAGTTGCTAAACTTCCCATATAATTCATTTCTTCTTAGAGTATTCAAGATAATGCCCAAGTGATTTTCATGATCTTCATAGATTTTGGAGTATAATAAGATATCATCAATAAATACCACTAAAAATTTATCAAGATATTCCTTGAAAACCTTATTCATTAGATCCATGAAGATAGAGGGTGCATTAGTCAATCCAAAAGGCATTACTATAAACTCATAATGCCCGTACCTGGTTTGAAATGCTGTCTTCGGAATGTAATCCTTCTTCACACACAACTAATGGTATCCATATTGAAGGTAAATATTTGAAAAATATGGAGCTCCATAAATTTTTTCAAATAAATCATCAGTGCGAGGTAGGTGATACTTTTTCTTTATTATTATAGCATTGATCTCCCTATAATCAATGCACAACCTCATAGAGCCATCTTTCTTATTAACAAAAAGGATAGGGGCTCCCCATGGAGAAACACTAGGGTGAATAAATACCTTGTTACTAAATTCCTCTAGTTGTTTCTTTAGTTCTACTAATTCCACAGTGGCCATTCGATAAGGGGTCTTTGATATGGGCCTTGAACCTAGAATTAAATCAATAGAAAACTCAATTTCTCATTCTGGAGGATGTCCAGGTAAATATTCTAGAAACACATCAAAATATTCTTAGACAATAAGTACATATTATATTTGAACATTATTTTCCTCACCCATAGTTATTTCATTCTCTTCCTCCCCAATAATTGAATTTAGTTGAGCAACTAGGGGTGGATCTAGATAAGAATTAGGTGGTGATGATTCTTCTCAAAAAATAAGGTGTTCTTTATCATCGCCATAAAAAATAGTAACTTCCTTCTCCTTATAATAAAGTTTTTCATCATGTTCTGAAAGCCAATCCACACCATGGATTATATCAAATTCAATCATGGGTATGATGATGAGATCAACAGATAAAGGACATTTATATGCCCTAATGGGGACTGATTTACAAAACTTTGTTGCAATGATACTTCCCTTAGGAGTTTTGACTGACAAGTCCCTTGTTAAATCAAATTATAAATATATAATTTTCTTAGCCGACTGGGAAAATATGAAACAATACGATGATCCAGAATCAAATAAATCATTATATAAACTTCAGGAAACAATTAAATTACCTGCCATTACGTCTTTCAGAGCTTCAACATCAGCAATAGTGATAGCATAAGCTTGGCCTTGATCCCTTGGCCTTTTCTGAGGTAATTTCCCTTGTCACTTAGGAAATTAATTTTCATAATTCCTCCTTTCTCTATAATTGTAGCATTCAAAAAATGACAGCCTCTTTCTTCCCCTTGCAATCACGAGCTTGGTGGTCTTTTTCACCACACTTATAATAGAATCCCATTCCCTTCAGACAAGTACCAGGGTGTTTCTTCCCACATTTACTATAGGATGGATATTAAACTTTCCACTTCTTCACCTTATTTCTATTTCCAAAGTTGTCAACAGATCTATTCTTCTCTTGCTTTGTTTTAAAGTCATAAGACTTAGAGAATTCCTTTTTTGTCTTAATAGCACATGAGACAATATCTTCGTATGATGAGAAGGATTGTGATACTAATGCTTGACAGAGAAATGGTTTTAACCCATAAATTAAATTATCAATCTTACTTCTCGGGTTATGTATATAATCTGCAACATTCCTTGCTAACCTTGTAAAGTTATCTTCATACTTTGCAACATTCTCATCCTCCTTTTTCCTCAGACTCAGAAATTGTCTTTCCATATCTACTCGATGGTCATGAGAAAAGAATTTTTCTAATAAAATCTCTTTAAACTCCCACCATTCCATATTTGATACTTCAAAATATTCCTTTGTATTTTGAATAAATAACCACCATTGATCTGCATCTCCCGTGAGGTGATAAACTTCCATGGCAACTTTTTCCCTTTCGATACTCCCCAAAGAGTGAAATATTTTCTCTAAGGAATTTATCCATTTCTCAGCCACTAATGTATTTGTACTCCCATTGAATGTTGGTGGTTGTTTCCTCATTAAGCGATCTAACATTGATCCTTCACATTGTAGATCAGGGTGATCCATACAGGTAAGGCTATTATTTATAACCTGAGTGAGTTGTCCCATTATGGTGATAAGCTGATCAACACCAGCTGCTTCACCATCTCCACTATAATTATCTTGAGTTGGAGGGAAATCCCTACATGGATTATGTGCGTTGATATAGTTTCCATTCCTTCCACTATGCGCCATTTCTAAACAATGGCATAAACTAGATTAGTTTATGAATAGAAATACATAATTCCAAACTTGTAAAACACTTAACATAAACTGAATAGTTTATAGATATAAAACATAATCATAAAAATGTTTTCTTTGAGGAAGTATATACTCATAAACCCTTCATAATGGTTTGTAAAGAAAATGAGAATTATCCTAAGAATACCCCTAGGAGTGTTGTAACCAAGAGTGCAGCAATGCCCATTGTAATGCCCCAGTTCCCGTTCAAGTCTAGATCAAAGCGGTGTTTCCAGGTTTTACCCCTAGGTACATCTATGCTAGATCCACCTCAACCTTCTCATATCCAGACAGAGATGTATTTCTTGGAAAACTCCCAAAATCTCGACAATACCAAAATTCTAGGAAGTTATTCTTTACTAATCCCCAAAGTCTATCTTAGGGTAAGGTTCTCTAATCAGAGTTATCTAAATCTAGATTCCAAGATTTGTACTAAATTTCCTCTGATACCAACTGTAACGCTCTGTCCCCAGTTACCTAGAGTCGGTGCATTATTACATAAAATTGGAATGATACAAGTAAATCATGTCTCGAAGGACCAGTAGGTTTAGTATCCTTAGAAATACTAGATACATTCATAAGTTTTAATTTACATTATAAAATGAAAAAATACAACAAAATTATTTCCTTAGATCACACTCATATCCCCTTAGACTATCCCATAAGGTCAGTCATAAAATACTTCTTCACATCCTGGAAAAAATAAAACATAGAAAAGGGTGATCTCATATGCTCTGTAAGGATAACAATATAGAGGAAACTTTCGTAAATAAGCCTAAACATTTAAGGCAATGTATAAGACTAAAACAAAAGCCTTTTAAACTTGAACTTCATCATAATATAGAAAAGGTAAAATCAAATAATTCCATTTACTTATTCACATGGATATTCTATTAGGTGAATAATCACATAAATATCAATAACCACTATCATAATGATGGAATGCATAATGCCAGACTTCATAACCACATAGGAAATGCCTTGTGACAAGACTACAAATAAGATTTTGTCAAGGCCTTGTTCCCAGATACTAGTTTGTCTCATGAGACCTACCGATGCATCAAGGAGCTATAGCAGGATCCACCCATCACTTACTAAGTCCAGTGCATTCCTCATATAAAAATGTTTAAACATAACATAAACATTCGCATTGAAACTAGCATAAGAAATGTCAATACTTTATCCATAAACAATGAATGGTGTAAAAATAAAACAACCATAGTCTTACATGTCACAAAACCTTTAATACAATATAGAAGTTTTGTATCATAATAAATCAACTTCGAATAAGTTCAAAATCCATCAAAGGATTTTGAAAAAGATGAAATCAAAACCTTTTTTAGAGAAATATCTCTTTCTATTTTGAAATCATTTATGAGTCCCATAATTATAATGAAAACAGTTATTTTAAAAATATTCTTATAATATTTTAAGGGAAGCTTCAACGAAGTTATAATGGTAGAAAATAGATGCCCCCACCGTATAAGTTAAAAAACATTCTTACCTTAATTTTGTCGAAAAGGTCATAAAGTACCTTGTTTGGAAAACGACAGAAAGATTCCTTTCAAAACATATAAAATCAAATAAGGGTATAAATGAATTTAACCCATTGTCTAGTAAATAGTAAAAATGTTTTGAAATACATTTTTAAGAAGCATGGATGTGGATGATAAAGAGGTCCTAGTAGATAATTACGTATAAACAACCTTGGATAATGAAGAGATTGTAAAATTAACCCTTACCTTGTTCTTTTCCTTGGTCGAGGGTTGGTTAAAATCCTGTATAATGGTAAAATAATTTTTATTAAACTATAAAAGAACAATATACATTAATATGATATCATATATGATCTTCTAATATTGCTTTATTAATGATATTTCAATAGTATCATTGTTTCGGGTGTTAACTGATTCGTTTTCCTTTATATGCTTTGTTATGTAAGTAATGTTTGTTATGGATACGATGTATCTTATTCATATTATTTTAATATCAAAAGAATGATATTGTCACTCGTGCGTACGTACGGATTACCGTCTCCACGAACACGATGAGATTCATATTCATAATGATATTAAGTCTTTAAACATTATTTTTAATATTCAATTGAAAATTAGTCTTGAATGGATACGATGGGGAATGAATCTCATCGTGTTCGTGGAGACGGTAATCCGTACGTACGCACGAGTGACAATATCATTATTTTGATATTAAAATAATATATAATTGGATGGTATATCGTATATAAAGAATCATTTTCAAGTTATATTTATTATTTACATCAATTATACATCATTATTATACCCATCCAAATAATAATATATTGAATAACAACTACACCATGACATGGAGACGGTAAGCCGTACGTACACACATATTGTGACATGTCATTAAAAGGATGGATAGAATAATGAATATGGTTGTACCATATTTATAATAACATCGAAGTATATAGAAGATAATGGATTTATTATTTTAGAATGAAAACAACAAAGAAAGAGGAAGTGGAAGAAGAAAGGATCTTGAAAGAGGTGATGAAATATTTACCTCTTCTCCAGGTTCTTCCTTTTGATTTGATCAAAAGGGATCCTTAGGTTGGCTTTATGACTAAAGGAAGGCCTATAAGATTAAGTTAGGACATTTTAGAGGATATTTGGGTAGAGGTTGTTCGAGCCAAATGGCTTTGAATGTGTGAACGTGATAGAAGGGGAAGCACCCTTTTACAAGAGGGGTGATGGGTACCTTAGGAAAAGACTGAAATATTATTTTATAATAAAATAATTTTCGGTTTATAATGGCTCCAAAATGATTTATTTCGAGACTAAGGTAGGTACGGGTCAAAACATACTCAACCAATTGGTTTTAGGCAGGTTTGGGTCACTATATTAACCTTATATATTTGATTTAACTCATAGTTAATTAGTTTGATATTTACCATTTTTCTTTGTATTTTTATATTATATGGTTAATAAACTTACTATAAACTTCCAAGAGAACCTCAAGTGATTAATTAATGACATATATAATATTATTTAATACATTTGGCCGAATTTTATATTTTTAGGAATAGAATATCAATTAATAATATAATATTTGTTTTAAAAACGCTTTTTTGTTAATTTTTACACTATTTTCTATTTTGTTTTGGTAAAATTCATAACAACTTTATTACTTCAAATAAAATTTATCTAATCAATCCTAACATGTCATATTAACCTATAAAAGTATTGGAATTCATAAAAGGTCTCAAATTACATTTATTTGGATATTTATAATATCAATTATTTTAATATTTCATTAATAAGTTAATTACTGCATCATCATTGTGTCATAAATAAATTAAATTATTTAACGTATAAAAAATATAAATAAAATACCATTATGTAGGAAATATTTTTATATTTCTAATGAATTTTTATAGTCAAATTTATCTTATTTTTAACCCTATATTCAAATGTTTTAGTAATTAAACTTTGAATTTAACACTTTTAACTCTTCTTTGAATTAAATAATAATAAATTTCCTAATCTAATCCTTGTGAACCTAAAGGATAATATTTTATTCATAAGGTTGGTTTTTGTGGAATTACACTTATCCAAAAGAATTAGGACATGTTTTAGGGTAATAATAATATCATTTTTACCTTTAATTACCCTATTTACTTTTAACCGTGGTAAATAAAAGTCAAAAGTTACTATTCACAAAAAAATATTTTCATCTCATTGAACGAAATATTACTAACTAATATCAACTGTGTCTCTTAGATTTTCGAAATTCAACTCACAGAAGCAGTAAAATTAAGTTTTATGTAAATTTGCAAATGCTCCTAGGAGGTGGGTAAATGACGGTAAAAAGTTCAATAAAAATTTTATATATTTAAAATTATTATAAACTGACTCCAATGAATTAAATTGAACTTATATAGGTATTATGTATCTATTTTGACCTAAAATAAATTTAAATAAAATAAATAATTATTTAAATAAAAAGTCAGTTTTAAACAATAACTTATTGTTTTTCACTATTCATCAAAAATTGAAAGTTTTTAGAAAAATACCAAAAAATCACCCTAAGCTAATTTCAATATTAAAAACCCAAAAATGAAGTCCATTTTGAAATATAAAATTGATAAAATTTCAAAAAGTGTGTATTACTGTTCATAATGACTAGTTTGATTGGTCGTGATGTGTTAGAATCTCAAAGTTGCGTACAACACAAGCTATTGCATTATTCAAAGGGAAACGTACTGTAGAATCTTGGGGTGTTTGATTATAGGGAAAATGAAATATATTAAATAAAACCTTTAGACAGATGCAATATAGGAAGATAAATGAATATAAGATTAAATTATTGTTGATACATAAAACAAAACAGAATAAATTGTTAAAATAGTGACCTATTATATTTTTAGTAAACATTTTTACATTGTAAATTAATTTTGGATGGTATATTCAATTTTTCTTTTCATCTTGCATTATTATTCAATTAAGTGATTTATATCATCCTTTGAAGTTGAAAATTATTTTTTGAATTCAATGTTGACTGAATCACTTAGATCAAATATTTCTTGATATAAATAATGTTCTAAATTTCTCTACAAATAACATGTTAAGTAAAATGTCAGAAAAAGTCCATAAACTAAAAGGGGAAATTTTTTTAAAATTTTAAAATACATAATTCGTATCCATCAATCAGTTTCATAATATAATGTCATATTTCATTTGAAAGAAATGAAAATATATTATAAAAAAATAATCCAATATCCTTTTAGAATGAATCGTGTACTATGTGACATATTTTAAAAATTTCAAACAGTTAAAATATGCATATAATAAAAGAGTATATGAGTATCCAAATGATTAAATTTTACCATAAAATTTACTTGATATGTTCCAAAAATTATTCAAATGATTAATATATGAGAATATGGTGTCATATTAGTATATCGTTTCATATTAGCATATAGTGTCATTTTATCACATAATAACAGAGTATATGTGTATCTTATTTGATACTAAAATAATAGACAACTTTATAATACCATTTAATAATAGAGTATATAATACTATTTAATAATAGAAAACTATATTGTAATATAGTATATTATAATGTAATAACATATTATATAATTCTATTTAATATCAAAGTATATAATACTATTTAATAATAGACAACTATATTATAAAAATAGAGTCCAATCTATAAAAAATGTATAATATATTATACATAGTATAAAGGAGTACATTTTTAACATACTACTATTTGATAATGAAATAGTAATTCTGACAAAAAATCATCTATGTCCTTGAGCATAAATAGGATTTTATATGGAGTTATCAAAAAAAAAAATACAAATAGTAAGTGCACCCCCCTCTCATGCATTTTGTTATGGATCAAAATTAATTCAGCAAAGACATTAAAATGTTTTAGGGCAAACCAAATTCTTAGGAACTATTGGTAAATTTTTCATTTGTTATAATTTTATGAGTCAAATTGTTATGGATAGTTTCAATTTAATACTCTTTATTTTTTAAATAACATATGAAAGTTGTTAAAAAAATAATTTAAACCAACTTTACTACAATGCATTGAAATTAATTTTACAAAAAGAAACATGGATTGAATGGAGTCTATGTAAATCTATAGAAGTGAAATATATATGAAATTAATTATTTCATATCATTGAGTATGTGGAAAAAATTATTTTAGTACTTTATATTGATCATTGGATGATTACATCAGAAGGTACAACCTATAAGGAAATAAAATTTAAAGAAGTTAGACTAAAAAATAATTGTACATGTTATGTGAAATAGGTATCAATGACATACTCCTAGCTCATTTTCAATGTTCTCAAAATCTTTGATATTTTCTTCATTATCTATAATAAAGAAATTTTGTACATAATTCAATTATAATGGTCATTTTCTATTATTTATATTGAATTTACACACTTCAACACTGTTAGAAATAAATTTATATTTGAATATGTATTGGTCAGTGAGAAATCCAAGCTCATCATTCTCCTACATTTTACAAAATTTATTTCATTAAAATTTGAACATCCATAATAAAAGAATAAAATAATATTATTCAATTACTTGAATAAGTGTATCTCTTAGATCTAAATCTATTTTTGATATAAAATTCATAACCTATTTCTTGAAGATCACGACCAAGATAGATCCATCATCATCATTGATTAGTAGACAGACTTGGTACTGAGAAGAATACAATTTTTTAGTAAAAAAAATTTTAAATTTATATCAAAGATCCCATAAACTGATATATTTCTAATGCACCATTCAATGTTACCACATATTATATAAGATATAATTGTAACCTATTATATATTGTAAAAACAAAATGTTTTAAAGTTATTAATGATATATTCAATCTATTGGGTGTAAATTTATATAATAGTCTTTAAAAGTTAATGATTATTATAAGGTATACTATGGTAGTCATAAAATGTTATTAAAATTGAATAAGATCTTGGGAATTTAGGGAAGCTATATTGGAAAAGTCAATAGTGATGATACATTATATTTATAACACCAAATGTTTCCGTTAAAGTAATCTACCTTATTTCTACAAGATATGCACAATTCTAAATAAAAACTATATTTACTTTGATTTTGTTTTTCACTATAGCCACCATTTTTCAGTTAGTAACTTGTAATATAAGAAATTAATCATTAATGTGTACTATATTTCAATAGTTATTATAATTAGACAGGAGTAATGTTTTTTCTAACACTAATGAAATTCATGATTGAACTATGTGCATGATCTAATTTCTAATATTATTTTCCTGTTATCAATTAGTTATAATAATGTTCAAGATGATATGGAATATATGTTGGATGTTGTGATAATGTTGTCACATGATTTTTTAGCGTGTTAATTATACTAATGAGTCAAGAATGTTAGTATTTTTTCAAAATAAATATCAGTAATAATTTAAAAAGTTTGAAGCATAAATATATATTGTCATAAAGAAAATGTGTTAAAGCAATAATAATTACAGGTACACATTCTATATATGTTTATATTGATATAAACTATGAAAAGTTACAATGAGAATCAAATTAGAGAAAATAAATCATTATATATTAATTTACAAATGAGATACAATATAAAAAATAAATATTCTAGTTGAGGAAAAATAAGAATAGTGATCACCTATTTCTAAAATAATTTTCTATAGGAATTTATGGATCGAGAAAAAGATTTTCATTATTTATACTTATGGAAACAATTACTGTGATTGTACAGAGTTAAATGATATTTAATGAAAAAATTCCACATTTTATTTTGGAATATGATATTTAACATTAAAGGAATATTAAAATAACATACTACTGATTTTCTTATCATAAATAATTATAAAACCAAAATTTTAGTGGGTTATGTTTAATCTTTCATAAGTCTTGTAAGTTTTTCCCAAAATTAATCCGACAAGGTTCAGATGATAGTAATTTATCCATAACATTGAATTGAAAATATAATATAAATAAAATAAAAAATTTAGGGGTTTTATGTTTGAAAATTGAATTATAAATCACCTTCCATCAATCAGTGTTAGTTGCATTCTCCTATCATTTTTACCACATTATTGGATTGGTTAATGATTATGTAGCTTTGTAATAACATCTAATATAACATTATCATTAACTAATGTCTAATAGAAATTAAAAAAACTTTAGACTGTTGGAATATGATAAAACTAAAAGAAAATTTACCAATAGGAAATTCCTCAAGCACCTTGTTTTGTTTGATGTCATCAAATATAATGAAATTAAATCATAAATAGGGAAGTTATGATTCATAAGGTCTTATATGGGTGCTCTAGTTAAAATTGATTCTGTCCTTTTTCCATCTTGCTAAATAATTCCCTTTACTTTCACTAATTTGAAAGTTCTATATTACATAATACAACCCTTATTGTAGAATAGTTTTATACTTTATTATAAGTTATCATCCACTAATTATTTATTGAATGGTTATTTCATAAAAATTTCAATAGAACTCATTGGTTTAAAGTAATAGTGAAAATAGTGGTAAATAAATTACATTAAATATTTATTTTAATAATAGTTGATGTAAATTAAAATCTGATATATACTGTATACATAAAGATTACAAGAAATATTGAAAAAAAAACAATTTAGTATTAAGATATTTATTATTGTCACTATTTACTAACATATATATTTATATAATATTAATGAAATAAAGGCTATAAATTAAAAAAAGCAGTATATACATTGATTGTACTATCCAATATGCATGCATTTTTTACATAAAAATTATTATACACCTTGATTTAATTAAACACAACCAAATCCATTTTCTATATTCTATATCTTTATACTATAAAATATTTTCTATAAATTTCATATCCAATATTCTAGTATATATCTTATACTTGTTTTACTATTGTCATTAACTATACATGTGCTATATGAATTACATGTATGCATGCCCTGTATGACTCTCAAATTGAAAATTTTGATTAAATGAACTATCATTTTCTATTCATGTATATAAATAAATTTAACTTTAAGGAACATTAAAGTTTATTAATATTTACTATAAAATGCCATGAACGTTTCGTTAATGAATATTTTGTAATAGTATATCCAAATGTATACCTTTGTAAACATTATATTTTTTCATCTACCTTTTTAAACAACTTGTAATGACTAAATAACGGAATCATGGTTCATGCATAAATAAATGCTATATATAATTCCATAAATTATTCAAGAAATGTTGAAAAATTGAAATCATCAATTTTCCTAAGAATATATTAACATAATTAGTAATTTTTTATCATATAAGGGATTTTCCTTAAATTTCGTACCTTTAATACACAATTATAATAGTAATATATATATTAGTAGATGGTAAAAATAAAAATAGGAATAATATAGTGATTAACTAATAAGAAAACATATATATACATCATATATAATACTATGTATAATGTAGCATAGATTTTTGTATTTATAAATGTTTACCAAATTCTATAATATCTAACTTAGATTTTCATTGGTAAGAATAAAATAAATGATTTATACTTCATCTGATAAATTTTATGAATTTTTGAACCACATATGAATGGTGCGTACTTCAATTTTCAATGTTTAATCATCTTCAATTTCAATTTTTCACAATTGAGTATTTGGATGGGATATTTATAAGAAACTTCATTGATAATGAAAAAAATATAAAAAAAGAAAACATCATTATGAAATGAGTAATGTAAAATAAATATAATCAAAAATATAAAAAGTTGTATCATATGTCATAGTTAAAATTTATTTATAGGTAATGTATGTTTTTAAGGATTTCCATGTAAACAATGTTAATTGTATAACTCAATGGTTTTTTATCACTGTCACATATCAATAAATTAAAAAATATCTTGTTTGTAACTCTTTATATTGCTACAATTAAATAACCATTAAAAAAAATAGATTTTCATACATATATCGCAATATTAGATAGAGATTTTCCTACAATTTTAATAATATTCATTATAAATGAAATAGTTAATGGATACTATATTCTTTAAATATTGAATGAACCTTTAGAATCTTAATGAATCATATTTACCCAGGTTAGAAAAGCATGTTTTTTAGAATTATTCCCAATTAGTATTTTGCCTTTGATTAAATGATCTTCCAAATATGATACTATTATCAATGTTCCATTACAAAGTCAATAATACTGGAATACATTTCTCAATAAAATAACTAGTTTCCCCAGTTTTAGGATTAGTTTATGACATGGAAAACCTAAGATATTGATTTTATTCAAACTTTATAGTGTATATATGTTCAATGATGTGTCTATATCTAAAAATTACTGATAGATTGAATTAGAAATAATAGAAACCTTATATTCTCCAAGAATTAATGTTAACATGTAATCATTCAGTTGTTATTAAACATCACATATTGGTGATAAAATATATAATTACTTTAAGTATTCTAAATCATTGTACATTGAAGATAAATAAGGGTATGTTATTTGAAAAATATCATCAAATAGGTTCTTAAATAAAGAAATTAAACAATATTTTGTAATGTAAAATGCTCTCTCACCATTAGTTTGTTCACTAAGAACATCATCACCTATTTGAAAAGTCCATTTTAAAAAAACTTGGAGTTTAGAAGAGTCTGTTGAGTTCTTGGAGGACTGTAGTCTCACATTTACTATGAGTTTAATAACATAAAAATTCCACCATATATATGGGAAATTTAGACCTTAAAATACTAAATCTCTTCTATTTTCACAATGCACAATAGAAAATATTTACTAAAAATATCCACTAAAGACATTTGTTTTTGATCCAAAAGGTAAATCAGAAGCATGTGGAATATTCATCGACATGATATCCCTCAATGTATGATCCATATATTTAAATAAATATTTTTATACCATTGGTTACTCATCCCAAATAATTAATTTTTTTTCTTTGCAAAGGGTTAGGAAATTCAATCCCTTGTTGTATGTTGCAAGTTGAGTCTTTTGTAATAGAAATAGGAATACAAAATCAAGAGTGTGTTGTTATCCCACCAGGAATAAGTAAGGATTCTATACCACTTGAAGCTACAACAAGTACAATATATCCTTATTAGTGAATTTGTGATATTAATGTTTTCTATAAGAATGATTTACCCATTCCTCTACAACCATGTACAAAGAAAACACCTCTGGTGGGCATGTTTGTTGCATTAATAATTGTGGTTAACACATTTTTTTTGTTTATTGGTTTGTTTTCATGTATAATAACAACTTATTATTGAATACTATCCTTATTATATTTACTTTTTTTATGTAACCAAACCATTTACAATGAATGTAGTATATCCATCTTGAAGGGGCATAAGAGGATAACTATTTAATGATCTTTCATGGGAATGAAGCATATTGTCAATATCAAATAATGCATATTGTTGTATTTTATGATCTCTAAGATGTATTTATTTTATAATAATGTCATTTTATATATGAATTAATTCTATATTTTTGAATAATTTTCTATGAAATAATGAATGAAAAAATAGTAGTGTTCATGAACAATTTTTTTTACAGTGTTATGCCCTAATAGAGGTGCATTAAAGTAAGAAAAATGGATCCATAATTTGAGTGAATGAATTGGTTATTTCAAAAAAATTATGTAAAAGGTTTAAATAATATATAATTATACTTTATAGAACATTTCCCATGTAGTTTGTTACTCTGTGCATGCTTTAAGAATACATTAATTTTAGTCACTATGTAAAAATATATACCTTTAATACACTGAATTAATGACCACCATAATATTATAAAGAATAAATATTTTTCGCATATCATAAATACTTATTCTCAACTAGAAACATATGGGTAAAGCATTTATTTAAATTATTATTGTATATAAGTAAAAGCACATAATTTTCAGTACAACTATATATGTGAAGTTTCAATTGCATACTATAACTAAAAATATAGCATTATGCAATAATATATTTCTTACCATTTAAAATGAAAATAAGGGTGAATTTTAATGTAATAAAACCTGATTCATTATTCTAGTGAATGAGTTATTTATTTAAAACAAATTATGTAAAAGGAGTAAAAAATTAAATTATATTGAATGTTGTAGCGGGCATACAACCAAGAGATTTTTTTTCATTCTTTAAAGATGATTTAATTGTAGTATCTATAGAAAAAATATATTTTTTCAACATAAAATGAATGAACATAATAGTAGTTTGAAGAAAAAATACATATGTATAATTTCATGAGTATTTATTCCCAGGAGATAACATATGCACAAAAAATTATGTTAAATAATTAATTTTTATAAGTAAAAATTGACTTATATTAATATAGCTATATATGTAAAGGAAAAATTTCAGACTTTAACTATTGTAAATGAATATTTACAGTAGTGTAATCCTTTTAAAATTGAATAAGATTCTTGACACAACACATGAAATGCATACAATTTCATGAACATTGGGAAAGATAAATGGATATTTTATCTTCAGTTATTTATATAAATATAAAATTATTTGTATATATTATATATACTATTAGTACAATGATTATAATTTTAGATATAAAGTATGAAATGTATTCAAATTTATGCATAATGTAAATGTAAGTAGTATAAAAGGAAAAAAGAGAAATTGAAAGAAACTATCATTTCTATCATTAATATGGAATGTGTATTCTTAAATATCATTTTACGTTAACTACGTAATTTAGAAACATAGGTCTTATATATATACAAATAGGACTAAATATATACAAAACAACTTTAATTATTGAATATTAATACATATAGATATTTAATATTAAGTAGTATATATAAAATTGTAATTGCTGTTGAGAATGTAATAAATTAAGGAAAAAATTATAATAATATAATAATTAAAAATATTTCTATCATGTAATTTAAAGTTATGTTATAAGTGTAGGTTGAATATAGGATATAAAATAGAAAGATGGGGGGGGGGTGAGTTTCCCTTTAAATTTTTTAAAAGAAAACAATCCAATTTATAATTCTTTATAAAATAAATAATTAAAGTATTAAAAGCATAATAATATATTTAAATATAATAATTAAAGGATAAGAATAAAATGGATGGTGATTTTAATAGTAAAACAATTAAGCGAGTTTTATGGATTTAAGAAATTATGATTTTTTAAAGTGACAAATAAAATAAATTAAATGAATTAAATAAGACACTTTATTTTCTAATACAGTTTAAAAATAGTACCTGAAGGTGCCCCTATGTCTACCACCTCATTATCTTGAGGGTTTAGTTTATTAGTCACTTGGATTTATTGGTATCCAAGATACTAAAATGTTCCCTTGATTTTTTTAGGTTATTGAAAAAACTAGATACAATAGAAAATAAATCTTTTTTAGAGAAGCTAGAAACCTCAATAGAATAGTCCATTTTCTTTTGAAAGGAAAAAGACAAGTAAACCTTAATCCCTTACTTTTTAAGGAAATGAAAACTAAATAAAAAAAAGAGGAAGAGAGGATATTTTGGCTTAGACTCAATTCTCCCAAGAAAAAAATTAACATAATGGGAGAATGAGAAGATAGAGTGATTCAGAAAGATATTACAAATTTAGTACACACTCTTTGAGGGAGAGAGATGGTGAAGGAAAGATATTTGAGTGAAAATTACCATGATGAAAATTTTATTAGAAAGTACGTAGATGAAGAGTTGTTTTAGATTTCCAAACCTCCCCAGCCCTTTATTTATAACCTTAAAATCATTCAGAAATATTCTAGAATCCATCAGGTCTATAAGTAATTGAAGATTAGGTTCCATGAATCTTTAACATCTTAAAAAATTTAAGAACATATCATTATGCATCGTGAAGGGGACCATTATGTAGTGGAGGATTGATATTTGTTTTAGGGTTTAGAGATACAGTGTGGGGTTAGGAAGGATCATTTTATGGTTCTTCCAAATCCAAGGTAGACAAGACATATAAAATAGACTATAACATCGACAAATATTGAAAATAAAAAATAAAATACCTTGCGGTATGGAGCTGGTTGAGATTATAGGGTCAGATTTTTGACTATGCTATAAATAAATGAGATAATAAAGAACAACATTAAAACTTTATATAAATTCATTTAAAACAATGTAAAAATACTTTTCATATGATCTATAACATTAATATTATTAAATAAAATCAATAAAATAATTTTTAAAAATAAAATAAACTTACAACAAATTAATATTTCAAGATTATCATAAAATATAGTAAACTTGATAACCATGATTATGTAAGGGTAGTTTTTCATGGATGTGTGAGGGTATAAGACATGTGTAAGTGTAAAAAGATTTCATGCATAAAGGTAAATCATAAGACCCTTAAATTTTATTAGGGTAAAATAATTTTTATACAACCAGCGTAAGGGTAAACATGAAATTATTTAATATGTATAAGGGAAGTCATTAAAAACTAAACTGAGTGCAAATTAATAAGAGATATGTTTAAAGTACACATAAAATTCATTAGTTGTGTTAGGGTAACTTAGAATAACAACATATAGGTAAATATGAATTTATATAGGATGTTTAATGGTAAAATAAATGTCACTTATGGGTAATATAGAGCTGTGTAAGGGTAATAGAATAATTCCACAACTTGTGTAAAGGTAACATATAGTTGTGTTAAGTTACGAAATACTTATTTAAGGGTATATCAAAGCTACATAATAGTAAAATTGAAATTACTTATAGTTAAGGATAATTATTTATGTGTAACTTACATTTTGAATACACTCATATGTGTATAATAAAATTCACATAAGGGTAAAATAAAGGTTAGAAAACATGTTCAAGGATAAAATGAAAATCCAAACACTATGTAAAGGTTTCACAATGACCTATGTAAAGGTATCTTAGATAACTATTTAAGGGTAATCTTAAACATGCGTACGGGTAAACATGATAAATCATAACTCATGAAAAGGTAAAACATGATTAAAAAAGAATGCATAAGGGTATTGGTGAAGTTATGTTAGAGAACAACAAAGATTAATAACGAATTTAAGGGTTAAAAGAAGCTTTTTATATCTCACATAAAGGTAAATATAGTTTTACAAAGGGCATATAAGGGCAAAAAAAATACTAAAAAATTATTTTTCATAAAAAATAATTAAAAATAGAATAAGATAAAATAATAATAAAATAAAAATTAAATGAAATAAAATAAAATAAAATAAAATAAAAAATTAAATAAAATAAAGTAAATAAACATAAAAAAAAAAATAAAAAAAAAATAAAATCATTATCATGAATAAAAACAATAATATTTTTAATTATTAAAATAATAAAAATAAACACTTTAATAATGTTTGCGATCATTAAAATCAAACAATGGTGATAATCACAACAATATCCCCCTTTTTGATGATAAAAAACCCTTAAATAAAAAAACAAATTAAATAAGAGTAAATAAAGAAAACACCTCTCACAATCATAACTTCACCTTCATTGGAATGGGAAGCTAAAGCTTCTACCAATTTGAGATTATAAAAAAGAAATTATATATGAGATTATAAAATAAATATATATAAATTAAATATATATTTTTTATCAACAATGATCTTTTGAGAGATTTGAAAATTATAGTTTTGAAAATATTTTGAAAACATGAAACATTTTAAAAGAAGGTTTAAAAAAATATTTTTTTAATAGAGTTTAATAGTCAAAATAAAAATTTTAACATATATATTTTTTAAAAAATCTATTTAACTTTTTTTGAAAAAAAAACAAAATTTTAAAATTGAAATAAAAAATTTAAAAAGAAAATATCTCTTCTAGGATCATTTTAGTATTAACAAGACCATCTCTCCATCAATAAATGAATCTTGAGAGTTTAAAGGGATCATATCCGTTAAATTAAACAAAAAATAAATAAATAAAATAATTAATAAAAATATTTTGAAACATCATTTTCCTTGTTATATTTTTGTAAAGATTTTATTAATAAACCTTAGAAAATTCCCTACGAGTTTCAAACTAGTTTTACAGTAAATGACCACCCACCATGCCCAGGAAGGAGAAAAGGATAACAAACTGAATCGGGTATTTTCAGGATAAATCCCTAGGATAATTTGCACCAGAACCACATCCACTTTTTTGTACCCAAAGAAGAATGTTTTTCTTGGACTATCATATTCACTTAACATTTCTAAAATTATAAAAAGTTTTGAAACACATTTTAAAAATAAAATAATTTGAAATTAATTTTTTAAAATAGTTTAAAAAAAGATTTTTGAAAAACTTATCAACCTTTAAAAGACATTAAGAGATAAGTATAATAATATAATCATTCTAGACTCACCTTTGATGATATTAAAGATATCAAGTGGAATTGATTTAGAAAATATATCAGTAAGTTGAAGGTTTGTGAAAAAAGAAAGAATAATATCAACTATTTGAAAGAAATATAAAAAAATGGCATGTCAAATCAATATTCTTTGTGGGAGTTGAAGGGTTGTGAAAAAAGAAAGAATAATATCAACTATTTGAAAGAAATATAAAAAATGGCATGTCAAGTCAATATTCTTTGTGGGAGAGTGATGGATAGAATTTTTAGAAATATAGATCACACAAGTGTTGTCACACTTGATGGTAATGAGAAAGAATGTTACCCCAAAGTCCAAGAGAGTATATTTCATCCATATAACATGGGAGTAATAAATACCAGTAGATATATATTATTTTTCTGCTGTAGAAAGGACAATAAATTTTTTCTTCTTAGTAATCCAAGAGACAAGGGATTTTACTAATAAATAAAAAGTTCTCTTAATAATTTTTCTATATGGTTGGCATGCACCAAAATAATCATTGAAAAAATAATAAAGTTAAAAACTGGTTTCCTCAGAATATAATATTCCAAGTTGTTTTGGTTCCTTTCAAATAATAAAAAATTATTTTGAGAGATTTTAAATGAGATTCCTTTGTTTTAGATTGTAAATGAGCACAAAGGAATACACTGGACACGATGACTGGATGAGTGATAGTATGAAAAAGTAGACTTCCAATCATATTTTAATAAATCTTGTTATTGAATAATTGAAAAGATTCATCCAATTTTATATTATATGTTGTACTCCTGGGAATTATTATTTCTTGATAATGATATATGAAAAACTTCTTTATACATTTATTAGTGTATTTACTTAGGTTTAAAAAGGTTCCATCGAAATTTTAGAAAATTTTAAAACCAAGGAAGAATTTAAGTCCCCCCTAGAAAACTCATTTCAAACTGTTTATTCATTAAATTAGAAAATTAATTGAAAATAGTTTCTTTTTTTGATCCATAAATAACATCATCAATTTAAATTTGAATGATTAAAAAATCATTTTAAAAGTTTTTGAGAAAAAGAGTGGAATCATATTTTCCCATTTTCAAATTATATTTGAAAGGAAATTTGGTAAACCTATCATACCAAGCCCAAGGGGATTGTTTTAAACTATATAGATATTTTTTTTAACTTGAAAATAGAATTTGGAATTTTTCGATTTTCAAAACCGAGTGTTTGGTCCACAAAAATATTTTTCGAAATAAAACCATTTAAAAAAGATTTTTTAAATCCATTTGAAAAAGTTTGAAATTAAAATGAGTGGTGAATACTAATAAGGTTATAATGGGTTCATATCAAGAAATAGGTGAAAAGGTTTGACCATAATCAATACATTCATCTTGATTATAACCTTGTTTATAAAGTCATTCCTTATTAGGGATAACATTTCCTTATTCATCAAGTTTTTTTCGAAAAACCCACTTGGTGCCTATAATTGGTTTATTATTGGGATGTTCCCTGAGAGTCCAAATGTTGTTCCCTTGAATTTTATAAACTAATATCTCATGGAAAATATTCCATTTTCACCATTAATAGTGTTATAAAGGGAATGAGGTTCAAGATGAGAGAGATAATATTGATGTTTAACCTAATTTAATACTGACCTAATAGTATGATTTACAGATTATAATTGTTCGATAACATTCTCAAGAGGATTATCTTTGGATCGAGTCTAAGACTTGGGTAAAGGAGATGATGGGGATTCTAGAGCATCTTCAATTATTTTAGAATATTGATATTGAGGAAGGGTCAAACTAGGTTGTTCAATATCATCATCACATTGCGGATGTAATTTTAGATTATTATCATTGAATTTTATGTGAATTTACTCATCTAGGTTCTTGGTGCTCTTATTGAAGACCTAGAAGGATTCACGTGAGTTTGAGTACTGAAAAAAGATTCCTTGATTGGATTTGGGGTCAACCTATTCTAAATTATCCTTTTTATTAAGGATAAAGTATTTACAGTTGAAGACTATAAAGAATCTTACTTTTCAAAAGTTTAATTTCCAATGTTCATAATGGTTTTTTATTATGATGGGTCTTGTAAGGAAACAATTAAGGATAAAGCATACAATATTGACCGCCACAACCCAGAAGTATTGAGTAAGGAAAAACTCATCAAGGAGAGTCTTAGAAATTTATTAATGGATCCTATTTTGCCTTTTAAAAACCCCAATTTTTTTGATGTGTTATAGGAGAGAAAAATGAGCGATGATTACAGTAAGAAACAAAAAACTCATCAAATTATTTGTTATAAAATTCTCCACCATGGTCACTATTGGATTTGGTGTCCTAGAACCAACTGTTTTTACTTTTATTACATGAATATTTAGTGTATTTAAATAGTAAACATATTATTACATATTGTTCATTATTCTACATGAATATAATGTAATAGTGTCCTAGAGTATTTTTCACATTAATAAGGCCACAGAAGTTCCCTACTATGACAAGAACCTTGAAGTTATAGGAAAATATTCTTAAGTATAGTTCTATATTTGGATTACATACTATGACAGGACACATAGTATACACACCGTTAGGTGAAATTATTCATAAGCATATGGGCCTTCTTCTCATGAAGTTTTCACTTGGTAATATCTAAGATGGGAGATTATGAGAACAGACCTGCCTGTAAGAATTCCACATGTTTTGGTGTCATCAGATATTTCTATCCACAAGCATGTGTAATGGTCCTTATAGTTTAAGATTATCATTAATACATGTCATGACTTGCACACTTATATTTTCAAATGAAAACTGTCATCCCATATGTTGGTGGGAAGTAGGGAAGGTTGTGTGCATCACGAATGACATGTTATTAATGGATAAATCAAGGAATAATTTTATCTTCCATTTATGGATGTTGATATCTCGACCCTTTGATTGAAATAGAACATTATCCCTAAATTACATGGCCATGGTGTAATGATGAGATTATTTCAGGTAGTTAAAGAATGACATATGAAGTATATAGGTCAATGACACTATCATGAAACCTGCTTGATGAGATATTGTGACAAAGGGATTATATTATACAGTGAGCTTTCATATGTGGATGTCATCATTTCTACTTTATGTTCTTTCTCTTGGGTGCCTTAACCCGTTGCTAAATAGTAATCTTGAACTTTAGGAAAGACCACCTAATTACAATGAGAAAGAATCCTAGAGGGTCACACACTAAGTGTTTTTGGTGGTCTTGATTAAATTTTATTTGAATTTAACTAATGGAATAAATATTATTCTCAATACTAAGGAATAATTTTATTTATGTTAAAATGATCGCATAAATTTAATAAATATTTAATCATTGGATTGTGAATAAAATATATTAATTTATTTTATTGAACATTTAATAAATATTTATTTAATAGTTATTAAATAAAAATATTTATTTATGACAATAAAATATTTTATTCAGGTGTTTAATAAATGGAAGAGGATTTCGAATGTACCAAGATCATTTCCATTAATAAATTAATTATTTACAAGCTGGTAAATAATATTTATCCAGTTCATGTAATAAATAATAATAACACTGTTATCATTATGTGGTATGATTTTTATTTATTGTTCCATTTTGCGCAAGTTGGCACACCAAAAATAATGGTGTTGTTATTGTTATTATGTGTCATGGGTTTTCTCTAACAGTTATAATTTCATTTAATTGCTAATTTTCAATTAAATATTGTAATTGAAACCCCATATCTATTAATTTGCATGTACGTCTATTATGCCAAACCCTAGTGAATTGAGAATTGTTGAGAAAAAATTTTCTCTCTCAACTCCTCTCATCTCTCCCTCTCAAGAATGAGAGAAGTTATTCAGGAATGAAAAATAAGTGATCAAGAATGAGTAACACAAGACATTCTATTTGCAATGATAGCACTTAGAGAATGAGTGGCATTGTTCGGAGACCCTTAGAGTATGTGTGGATCATTGCTAGAGGGATTCTACCTTAGATTCTCATGAGCGCAATGAAGACAATCTAGAAGGGTCATTCCGGAATATCAACGATCATCAATGAAGAAAGTACCAAAGACCATTGTATTTAATTTCATCATAAATTAAAAAATTAGATATAACCATGATCTAAAAGATCCTCTTTCTTGGATATAGAGTTATTCTTCTATTTATCTAATTCTTTGATTCTTATATGTGGATACCGGCATTAATCTCCATATTGATCTGGGATTGGTCATCGATTAGGGAAAAAGAAATGTTGGGCCTTCACAACCACCACACTTCCACTGCGTCCAGATCCTACATGTGGGATCAGAGTGGTCACATCATCAATTATAGTTATTTAAATAATTCTTTGATGATTTACTCTTTAATAATTTAGTTCATCAATTCATGTTTAATCATTATGGTAATTGGAATTTCAAGATATGTTCTTCCTCTTTTCGTTTCTCATAGATCTAATAGAGACAAATAATTTTTTAATTAAAATTAAATCATGGATCTCATTTGGAGGCACTGACGATTCTGTCCAGGTAACACGATAGTACATGCCATGTATTTGGATTTACACATAGTGCAATCTGCCATACACCTCATGTAATCCGGATTACACACCGTGTAGTTGTGTTTAGTGCATCAGGATTAATTTGAAAATTACTCATACCGTGTGCATTAATAACATGCGGTGTAGTTACTTCTTACACTGAGTTTTGAACAAGACCAACTGGCACACGATTAGATTGATTACATGTTGTGTGGCTCACTGGATGTGGTGTGTAGTCCCTTCGAGTCAAGTGACAAACTGTGTGTCCCATACACAAATAAGTCGACCGGTAGCCATGTAACCTAGAGACCAGATAGAATGTGGCCCATTGGACATGCCATGTAATCCAAGATTTCCAAAGTACGCCTCACATGCTGAGTACCTCGGCCTATACTTCAGATAAGACAATGAAGGCAGTACACTCCCTGTAGTCGGAACGACACATCGTGTACTTTACTAAATTATACAGAATTAAAACTTTAATGCTTGTGTAATTTCCAAAATTACATATCATGTATATTCGAACAGGTTTTCACCATGTTACTTACAAGGTTATGGATGAGAATCTCAGGGAAATTCAGAAAATGATTAAGATAAAAGGATTGATTAATAAAAGATAACAATTTATCGATTCAAGCGCGATTTATCTTAATAAGAATGAAAAAATAATTGAATGATAGTTTTATTAAATGAATAATTCATTGCATGGATGTGGATAATCATGACCTAGACCAAACCTTTGTATGAGATTGGTTTCCTTTTAATTTATTTTAAATTAAAATTGTTGGTCTGTGTGCCATCTCTAGTCATTAATATGTAGGGCCTGCGTGTCCATGGTTTATTTTATATAAACACCTCCTTTTACCCCTCACCTATGTGTGAGTTAAAAAGAATATTTCATTAGTGGAGCTCCCAAGCTTATGGATGTGGTTCAAGTAAAGAGATGAGGTGAAACCATTCCAAGGAGATACAAAGGTGGACAGGTGGAAAGATGTAGACACGAACCATAAATAGATCAAGGTGTTTCTCCCTTAGGTTAGCAGTTTTTTTATCAACCACTAGATAAAATAACCATTAGAAGATCACATTATAATTCCCTTTACTTTATTTTATTTCTGTCAGTTTCATGGTTTTTCATTATAGATGTTTTGTCATGACTACATAATTAATGAATTAACAAGCATGCAAGATGGAACTAAAATAAACCAATATTGTGCATAAATATTATCTAGACATGATTTATCACTTAAGTAAGTTCCACTTAATATTAAAAAGCATGTTATAAATATAATAAAGCAATTTATGCAAAAATAGATAATAATACCTCAATAAAATATTAAGTCGGACTAAGCCTTCCATTACTTGATTAAGGGAAAGACTCAATAAAACTATGTGTTTGACCAAACCTTATTGGGAAAATTACTTTTATACAGGAAGATCTTATGAAAGTTTTTGGTTGACTTAACCATTTTACATCAATAGGAGTATCCCTTTATAGACTTGATGTAAATTTGGAGGTAAGTGTTGAGTAAATCCAAGTTAGGATTTTAGGATTTGGAAGTCCACTCAATGGATCAAGGAGCCGCAAGACCACATTTGGAAAAAACCTCCATACATAAATACCTTAAAATAGCTTGACCAACCCTTATTGTGGTTATGGAAAGGGGAATATGGATCCTTGCCACTAGAATGTACTAGCAACTTGACATTCTGAATTTAATGGTGAGGGCCATTGGGACTTGATAAAATAGTGGGAGACTTAATAAAATTAATTTATTATTTCTCATAAAATGAAATCAAGAAAGTAATAATTATCTCTCTTTTAATTGTAGAATTAAAATGAAAAACTTGCCAACCACACCATCCCTACGATCAATACTAGATAAAGACAATATACTCACAGACAATAACTTCCAAGAATGGTTTAGACCCCTTCAGGCCATTCTAATCCATGAACGTAAATCTTACATGCTTGAATCCTCATTACCTGATCCTCGTACCCAGGAGGCATGTGATGAAGAGTTCCTGGTCTAAAAAAACAAATTAATGACATGGTCGAAATTCAATGTTTAATGTTATCATTAATGTATAGTGAACTCATGAAGTATCATGAAAACATGGATTCTTATAGCATGCTTGATCACCTCTGTGGTATTTACCAAGAGAGAGGAAGAAATGAACAATTTGAGATCTCTAAGGCACTCTTTCAGAGTAAGATTGAAGTTTGTGCCCCAGCTGGGGCTCATGTAGTCAATCTCATTGTCTACATTAAGCGTCTGGAGGTTATAGGGTTTAAAATCCCCAAAGAACAGGGTACATATCTCATTATTGCATCACTCCCTCAAAGATTCTCAAGTTTTTTTTTGTTAATTTCAATATGAACTTCATTGAGAAGTCTCTACAAGATCTTCTTATCCTCCTTCGCCAAGTAGAAAATGACATGAAGTACGAAAAGCCTTCTATCCTTATGGTGAATAATTGGAAAGGGAAGGCAAAGATATTTAAGACCGAACTTCTTCATGACCTTCCAATAAAAGGAAGATCAAGGGGGACAAAAGGGAATAAGAATCTATTTATTTCGCATGTGGTAAGAAGGGACATTGGAAGAAAAAATGTACCCAGCTAAAGAAGAATGGGGAAGCTTCAGGAGCATTTTTTATCAAGTGAAATTTATCTATTTCTACAAATTGGGTATTAGATACAAACTGTGGTTCTCACATATGTATCCAAATACTGGAAACACGTAGATTCAAGAAAATTGACCAAGGGAAGGTAGATATACAAGAGGCCAATGGATCTAGACTTGATATTGTAACAGTTGGGGACTACCACATCACATTGTCAATTGTGATTATATTGGTATTAAAAGGTTGTTATTATGTTCCTTATGTAACCAAAAACATTATTTATGTATCCAAACTAGATACATATGGATTTATTTTCATTTTCAGAATTGAATTTTTCTTCTTTTATAGAGATAGAATTTGTTTTGGTAAGGCAAATTTATATAACGATCTTTACGTGTTAGATTACACAAACCAAGTAATGTAAATCGATAATGAAACTACTTCACATGACTCATACCACACCAAACTTTGGCATCACCAAATAGGTCATATAAATGGGAAATTCTTGAAAATGTTACATCAAGATGGATATTTATATTCTTTCGAACTAAAACCACTTGCTGTAAGTCACACATGTTTAAAAGGAAAAATATCCAAATCCCCATTTAGTGAGAAAGGTGAAAGAGCCAAATAGATTCTTGAATAGGTTCATACCGATGTGTGTGGACCATTTCTAGTTGAAGCAAGGGGTGGGTACTTATACTTCATAACTTTTACTGATGATTTTAGTAGATATGTATATATCTACATAATGAGATTTAAGTTAGATTATTTTGGCAAGTTCAAGGAATAAAAGAAGGAAGTTGAGAACCATCTTGGTAAGAAGATTAAGAAACTAATCTCAGAACGAGGTGGATAATATCTTAATCAAGACTTCATTAATAACTTAGGGGAGTTTGGGATCCTACCCCCACTAAATCCTCCTTACATGCCACAATGTAATAGTGTAAGGGAAATGAGGAAACACACCTTTTCAGACACGGTGAGATCAATGATAAGTCATGGAAGTCTTCCATTATCCTTTTGGGGATATGCGTTACAAACAGAGGCACACATACTTTACCTTGTAACAACTAAATCAATAAATGGTATTCCATATGAGCTTTGGAGTGGTAGAAAATCCATGTTATCAAATTTACATGTGTGGGGAAGTGAAGCATTTTTTAAGGCCTCTTCAGGTATCAAACTCACACCAAAGGCACAAAGTGTACCTTTATAGGATATCTCAAGGAAACAAGGCAATATTACCTATACGAACTCTAAAAAAAAGTTTATAGTGTAAAGACATGCCATATTTCTTGAGAGGGATCACATCTCCAAAAGTGATAAGGGGAGTGAAATAGACTTAGATGAAGTCAAGGATTAAGGTACACAAGAGTTGGTATAGGTGCAGATTCTACAAAGCCCTGTGGAAGAAAGATCTGTTTCAGAGACACAAGTACTTCGTAGGAGTACAAGAGAGGATAGAGAATTAGAATAGTACGGTTTTCTAGTTACCAAGGATGGTTACTCATTATTAGATGATAATAATGATACTCTAACCTACAAGGAAGTAGTAAGTGGAACAGATGTTGCCAAGTGGAAATAAGCCATGAATTCTAAAATGGATTCCATGCACCAAAATGAATTTTAGATTTTGGTAGATCCTCTAGTAGATGTAAATCCTGTTGTTTTTAAATGGGTATTCAAGAAATAACTGGACATGGAAGGACAAGTGAATACCTATAAGGAAGAACTAGTTGCAAAATGGTTTAAAGAATGTTAAGGAATTAACCACGACAAAACCTTTTCACCAGTTGCAATGCTGAAATCCATCATAATTCTATTGGACATTTCTGATTACCATGACTATTAGATTTGGAAAATGGATGCCAAAACAGAATTCCTTAACATTAACCTTCATAAATATATCTATATGACACAACTTGAAGGGTTTGTGACTGCAAAGGATTCCAATAAGATATTCAAGTTGAAAAAAATCCATTTATAGATTAAAGAAAGCATCCAGGTCCTGTAACATTCTTTTCGATGAATCCCTAACAAAATTTGGTTATATAAAGAATGAATGTGAGCTTTGTGTCTACAAATAATTTAGTGGGAGTGAAATCATTTTTCTAATAGTAAATGTTGATGACATATTACTTATTAGAAATGAAATACCAGTCTTACAGTCTATTAAGGAAGGGTTGAGTAGATGCTTCTCCATGAAGGACTAGGGTGAGGCAACATATATTCTTGGGGTTAAGATCCATCATGATAGATCCAAGATATTGCTGGGCCTAAGTCAAATTACAAACATTTACAAGATACTGAAGATATTTAGTGTAGAGAAATCCAAGAGGGGATTGTTTCTAGCATCACATGGAATTCATATTTCCAAGAAAATGTGTCTTCAGATGCGTGAGGAAATAAAGATAATGGGAAATATTCCAAATGCATCAACGATTGGGTCAGTCATGTATGCTATTATATATACTAGGCTAGATTTCGCCTACACATTGAGTGCAGTAGGAAGATATCAAGCTGATCCAAGTGATCTCCATTTGATGGTGGTCAAGACTATTCTTAAGTATCTGATGTGTACTAAGGATATATTCTTGGTTTATGGAGGAGATGAAGAACTTGTAATCAAAATATATGCAGATTATAGTTTCCAGACTGATCAAGGTGACATGAAGTCATAAACATGATACATCTTCACTCTAAATGGAGGTGCTGTGAGCTGGAAGATCTCAAAGCAAGGTGTGGTCACAAATTCTATAGCAGAGTCCGAGTATATCGCTGCTTCTAAGATAACTAAAGAAGTAGTTTGGAATCAGATCTTTATCCAAGATATGGATGCGGTACGTAGTAGAAAATATCCCATCACACTATATTATGATAATGTTGTAGTGGAGGCTCTCGCAAAAGAGTCAAAGTCACATTAGTGGACTAAGAAGATACTACAAAAGTATCACATATTGAGGGATTTTTCTCAGAGAGGAAATGTTGTAATGAGCAGTATTTCCACAGAAGACAACATAGTGGACCCCTTGACTAAAGCCTTAACTCAGTAAAAACATGATTATCATGTGAGGTCTAGCATAATGAAAGTTGTAAGCAGTTATCTCTAGTCCAAATGGGAGTTAGTTGGAGTTGGTGTCCTAGAACCAACTATTTGTACTTTTATTACATGAATATTTAATATATGTAAATATTAAACATCTTATCACATATTGTTCATTTTTCTCCATGACTATAATTTAATAATGTCCTAGAGTATTTTTCGTATTAATAAGGTCAAAGAAGTTCCCCTCTATGATGAGAACCTTGAAGTTCTATTAAAATATTATTAAATATAGTTTTGTGGTTGGATGACATATTATGACGGGACACATAGTATACAAACAGTCAGGTGTGAGTATTCGTAATCATATGAATCTTTTACTCATGAAGTTCTCACTAGGTAATCTCTAAGATGAGAGATTATGAGAATAGACCTACCTGTAGGAATTCCTCATGTTTTGGTGTCATTATATATTCCTATATGTGAGCGTGTGTAATGGTCCTTATCCTTTAAAATTATCATTAATTCATGTCATGACTCATGCACTTATATTTTCTAATGAAAACCATCATGCCATATATTGGAAGGAAGTAGGGTACATTTGGTGTGTCAATAATTAAATGTTATTATTGGATAATTCAAGGAAGGATTTATCCCTTCCATTTATGGAAGATTGATATCTCGGCCCTTTGATTAAAATAGAACTGTATCCTTAAATTCCATGGACATGGTGTAATGATGAGTTTATTTTAGGTAGTAAAATAATGAAATATCAAGAATATAGATTGATGACACTATCAAGAAACCTGATTGATGAGATATTCTGACAAGAGGATTATATTACATAGTGAGCATTCGTATGTGGATGTCATCATTGTGACTTTATGTTCTTTCTCTTGGGTGTGTTGACCTGTTACTATATAGTAATCTTGGAATTTAGGAAATCCCACCTAATTCCAACGAGAAAGAATCCTATAGGGCCATAAAACAAGTGTTTCTGGTGGTCTCGATTAAATTCTATTTTAATTTAATTAATGGAATAAATATTATTATCAAGAATGTTGAGTAATTTTATTCAAGTTAAAATGATCACCTAAATTAAATAAATATTTATCCATTAGATTGTGAATAAAATATATTAATTTATTTTATTGAACATTAAATTAATATTTATTTACTAGTTTTTAAATAAAAATATTTATTTAAGAGAATAAAATATTTTATTTGGGTGCTCAATAAATGGAAGATGATTTTGAA
The DNA here is from genome assembly GCA_963277665.1 of Viscum album. Lineage (NCBI taxonomy): Eukaryota > Viridiplantae > Streptophyta > Magnoliopsida > Santalales > Viscaceae > Viscum > Viscum album. The sequence goes on from OY728155.1 coordinate 1,081,078,841, forward strand.
TGGACCAAGACCGTATCCATTGATAAATTAATTATTTACAAGTCAGTAAATATTTTTTATCCAATTGGTGAAAGAAATAATAATAATACTATTATTATTATGTGGCATGATATTTCATTTATGCTTTAGTTTTCCACATGTTGGCACACCACAAATAATGTTTCTTTTATTGTTTTTATGTGGCATGAGTTTTCTCTAATAGTTATAATTGCATTTAATTTCTGTTTCACAATTAAATATTGTAACTAAAACCCCATGTCGATTAATAGGTAGGTACATATATTGTACCAAACCCTGGTGAATTTAGAATTTTTAAGACAAAAATTTTATCTCTTGAATCCTCTCATCTATCCCTCTCAAGAATGAGAGATGTTCTTCAAGACTGAAGAACGAGAAATCAAGAATGGTCGATGAAAGACATTCAATTCACCATGCTAGAAACTTTAGAATGAGTGGCGTTGTTCAGAGGCCGTTAGAGCACGTGTGGATCCCCTCCAGAGGGATTATACCTTGGATCATCAAGAGTGCAATGAAGACAATACGGAAGGGTCATTCTGGAAAATCAAAGTTCATTAATGAAGAAAGAAGAAAACCAATTTAAAAAAGTTTGTAGCCTTTTTGTTATCAAATTATATACCACAGTCACTTATAAGGGAAAATATTTTGTAGCCTTTTTCATTTTCAACATTCCTTGAAATTTTGATAAAGAGATTACATGACTCATTCTTATGAGATAAGAAGAAAACCAATGTAAATATAGTAAATTCATCAATAATTACAAAGGTATAATGTTTTCCTTCAATACTAGATACATGATTCAGTCAAAAAATATTATGGTGAACTAGTTATAGGGATTTAGAAGAGAAAACACGGTTTTTAGGTTTTAAGGAAGACTTGTGTTGCTTGATGTGTAGGAAAGGTTCACAAACTATGTTATATTTAATTTTTTTTAGTAAATCTCATAATTGTCTATTATGGATGAGTTTTAAAAGATAATGAATATTATAATGACCTAAGTTCCAGTGTAAAAGTCAAGAATCACTATCTTGTACACATAAACACTTTACATTTTTTACTTTCTAGAGATTTTAAATCAATAATGCACACATTTTTAAAATAGAATGAAATAAATAAAATCCTTCCTTTAAAATTACAAACACTTAAAAAATCATATTTAAAAGTAATTTTGAAACCTATATCACATAATTTACTAATACTTAGTAAATTATGCTTCAATTATTTAAAATATAAAACATATTTATATTTGGAGAATCTAATTGTACATATACTGGTAATTTGAATCATCTCTAAAGGTGACATTTACTCCATAAAAATCATCAAGATGATTGAATTCAGAAGGATCACCACACATATTTCTAGAGTTCCCACTATCCATATACTATGTAGCTTTTTAGGTTCAACTTTTTTTTAAAAAAAAGATTATGAAACTATAGCTTTTGTTACCCTTATATTGGGTCCACTTAAGTTAGCTAATAAATTTTTTCAAATCCACACTTTCTTGGAACAAGTATTTCCATTTGAAATATGATAAGATATATAAATGATTCTAGTTTTACCATATCTATTACTTTTACAGTTTCATACATAAACTAAATTACCAATTTTATTATAATAATTAAAAAATTTATATTGAGGAATTACATTCACAAAATTAGTTTTTTAAAAATTATTGGGGAAACTAGACTATTTTCAAAATCCAAAACCATAGTAATTTTTAAAAGGTTTTTGTATACCTAGAATTTTATTTAAATATTATTCTCCTTGTTTGAAATAAAAAAGAGAGTTCTTAAGATATTTAATTTGAAATTCTAAATTTTTAACATTTGTCTGATCTTTTTATTTCAAAATAATTTTCTCTTTTTCTTTTAAAATTTAATTATTTTTTGAAAAAACATGATTTCAGTTCTTTTTAAGACATTTCAATTTTGAAAAAATTTGAAAAAATCCATTTTGAATTTCATTTTTAGAATTGAGAAGATATTTATAAGATAATGATATTATAGAATAAGTATAAGAATAATATTAGGAATAGGAGGGTGAAATAGAAATTTTAGAACTAACCTCAATTCTATTCTTGACATGTTTCAGGAGACACTTTGGACTTTCATTGCCTGATTCATATGTTGAAATCGAGTCCTTACTATGACTCAAAGTTGAAACCTTTAAATATTTATTACCTTGATTACTATATTTTTACTTTTCTTATTAAAGGTAAAATTAAACGTGATATGGAATTTATTTTTACAACCAAAACAAGTTTCCTCAAATTCGTTATTTTTCTTTTTGAATTTTTGAGAGTCTCTCTTCTTTTTATGGTACTTGTTAATCATCATGATAAAGCTAGAAATGTCAGAGCTGATCCTAGATGAGATGTCATTTTTTCTTTGAAATAAGTTGTTAATTTAGTTTCTTTGACCTCCTTATCCTTCTTTTTAGCTTGTCTCTTCATGGTTATCTCATATTTCATGAAAGAACCTATGAGTTCCTCGACCAATTTGTTTTTGAAATATTTAACTTCTTGGATCATGGTGACTTTCAAAGACCAAATGCATAGTAAAACCCAAAGGATTTTCTTGACCAATATTTTTATATATATAGTTCCACTAAGAACATCTCATACATTAAAATTATTAGTAAATTTATTAAAAATAGAGGTGATATAATCATTATGATGCATATAAAAACTCTCAAAAGCTTACTTATAGTTGTCAAGAAATGTATATTTAACTTTATTAGTACGTTAATATTTATAAAATATTGAACCAAAGTATTGGAAGCACAATAATATAATTAAATATAATTAAAGCGGAAGAATAAAATAAAGATAAATTAGAATAATAAAATGATTAAGTGAATTTGATGGATTGAAAAAATTATGAAATGAAAAATTTAAAGTTAAAAATTAAAGAAAGCGTGGAAAGTAAATAATACACAATATTTGTTAAGGAATTTTTGAAACAGTACCGAAAGGTTCCTCTAAATATACCACCTCAATCTATTGATTATTTATTGTATTAGTTCCTTGTCTTTATTAGTATCCAAGATACCAAAAATTTCCCTTAATTTTTAGGTTATAGAAAGAAAGCAATAGACACTAGATCTTTGAATGTGAATCTAGAAACCTCAAAAGAATAGTACCTTGTATTTTTAAAGGAAAAAAAAGTAAAACAAAGTCCCTTAATTTTTAAGGTAGTGAGAATCAAATAAGAAGAAAGATAAATAGTGGATCTTTTTTCTTAGTCTCAATTCTCCCAAGAAAAATATTAATACAAGGGGAGAATGAGAATATAGAGAGAGTGATAAAGATATTACAAATTTATTACACAAACTTTGAGGGAGAGAGATGGAAAAGGAATGATCTTTAATAGAAAATGAGAAAGATGGAAATATGATGAGAAAGTATGTCAGTGAAGAATAGTTGTATATTTCCATGCCTCCTTAATCCTTGATTTATAGCCATAAAATTATTTTAATAGGTTTTAGAATCTATCGAGACTTTATGTTAATGAATAGTAGGTTCCATGAACTTGACCATCTTAAAAAAATTTAAAAAAAATCCCTCTATTCCATAGGGGGATCATTATTCCATGGAGGAGTATACAATGGATTAGGGTTTAGAACTGTGGTGTGGAGTAGAAAAGTTGAAATTTATGGTTCTGCCAAATCTGAGGTATCTATAGAATAGAAAATAGAATACGATGTGGAAAAATCCTACAAATAAAAAATAAAATACCTCGTGGTGTAGAGATGACTGAGATTATAGGATCACCATTTTATCTAATATATAAATACATGTGATAATAAAGAATAACAACAAAAGTTCACATAAATGTATTTAAAACAATGTAAATATACTTTTCATATGATCTATAACATTACTATGATTTAATAAAACCATTGAAATAATTTAAACAAATTAAATAAACATACAGAAAATGAATATATAAAGATTATCAAAAAACTAAGTAAACTGGATAACCTGGTTTATGTAAGGTTTGTATTTCATCTATGCGTAAGTGTATAAGACATGAGTAAGTGTAATGATATTCCATGTGTAAAGGTAATTCATATAACCCATAAGTCTCATAAGGGTAAAGTACATTTTAAACAACTCATGTAAGGGTAAGCATGAAATTATAAAAGCCACATAAGGGTAAGTATAAAAAACTATATAGAGTGTAAAGGTAATAAGAGAGATTCATCAGGTACACATGAAATTCATGCACTGTATAACGGAATACACACCTATATATGGGGAACATAGAATAACTATGTAAAAGTCAGTATGAATATATACAGGATTCATAAAGATAAAATAAAAGTCATGTAAGTGTAGTTGGTTGTTGTGTTAGGGTAAAAGAAAAATTCCATAACTTGTGAAAAAGGAAACATAGAGTTGTGTAAAGGTAAGAAATACTTACATAAGGGTACATCAAGGCTACATAAAGATAATGTAGAACATATGTAAGGGTAATTATAATTTGTTAAGGGTAACTTACATTTTGAATACATCATGTAAGGGTATAAAAAAATTCATGTAAGGGTAGAAAAAAGGTTAAAAAACATGTAAGGGTAAAAATTAAATTCAAGAATTCCATTAAGATAACTTAGGTGTAAGAGTAACTTAAACATGCATAAAGGTATGAAAAATAAATCATAGCTCACATAAAGGTAAAACATAATTAATAAAACATGCGTAAGGGTATAAAGGAAGTTACATAAGGGTAAAAAAATATTCAAAACAAATGTAAGGGTAAAAACCATCTTTTTAAATCTCATTTAAAGGTAAAAATAGTTTTATAGAGGATACATAAGGGTAAAGAATAATACTTAGAAAATTATTTTTTCATAAAAATAAGTAAAATAAGATTAAAAGAAAAGAAAATAAAAGAAAAGAAAAATAAAATAAAATAAAATAAAATAAAATAAAATAAAATAAAATAAAATAAAATAAAAGAAAATAAAAGAAAAGAAAAGAAAAGAAAAGAAAAGAAAAGAAAATAAAAATAAAAAAAATAAAAAAAAAATAAAATAAAATAAAACAAATCTATTCATATAAATAGAAAGAAAAATATTTTTAATTATTTAAGTAATAAAAAAAACACTTTAAAAATGTTTGTGATCATTAAAATCAAAGAATTCTGAGAAGAAAAACATAAAGAACTACATATAAATAGGTTAAAGTAATTCAATAATACAAAATTAACTTACCTTGGTATTATAACATGTTTCACTAAATGTATTAAATATATTTAGATAATATTTTATATGTGTTACTCCATACATACTGTGGTCATAAAACTGTGTTTGAAAATAGAAAGTTATTGAACAACCTGTACAAGGAATTCCCCATTTCCCAAATTAAAGCCTCTATAATAGCCTCAATGGATTTAGTATCCTCTACCAAATCATAAAAGGATTATTAAAAATTACAATTGATGATATATTTTATAGTTAAGATATCATTAAAAGAACATGAACCTCTAACTTTAGTAAGAAATATTCTATGATAATATAACTGTCCAATTACGGGAGAAACTTAATGAAATCTACCCATAGAAAATACTCTCTTTCCAGGATACTATATTTGTTTTGGACTATATAAATTAAATTTTATAGGAAATTAACCATAAGTGAGTTATGGTGCTTTAGGGAAAGTCACATTTTCTTCGAACTAAGTGGTGAACACTATTTGAGAGATTTATGTTTTCAACAGAATGTCTTCAAGGTTGGCTCCATCTGAATAAGTGAAGTTTCTTTCACCAAGAAACTGAAAGAACAATTTTTCAACTAGAGAAAACCCATAATGAATTTCATAACTATATATTCACCAAGAAACCTCACATGGTGAAATATATCAATATTCATAATACATTTTTATCTCATCTACTTATTTCTGACATTCATTAGTGTTTTTTGTTCGGTATAGGTAAGATGTGACTTGGTAATTCCCTTTGTTGATGTATTTAAATAGATAATTTATTGAACATGACTGGTTACATATTTAAATGTTGAGGAGATCCCAATATTTAACCTAATGAATTGAATTATAAGAGACAACATAATTATTGTTTAGTTCAACCCCTTTCTTTGATACTATTTGACCATTGTCTCGTCTTTTATATGTAGAATATATATCCTCATCCAAACATTAAGTACTAACAATTTTTTTAGGGAAAAACTTTTAACACTTAAAGTTTTTCATGAAAGGTGATCGTGGGTTATCATCACCACAAGGTCCATGAATCATGAAGTTATTTACACTTTCTTATAAATGGTTCTACATTATTTTATCTCATATTTTTGTTTAAAATATCCACTTTATGAAATCATCTTTTGAAATTTTATATATATATTGAAGGAATAAAAGTATATTGACAAGAACTAAACCATGTTTTTAAAATTTAATAGTGAATACAACTTCATAAATATTTAGATCACAATCACTTTAATTTCATTAAAAAAATACTACAAAAAAATATTATAATGAATTAGAAGAAAAAAATGACATCTGGTTGATACATTCCAAAAATAATACCATATTTTAAATATTTCATTAAATGGTAAACCTTGACATTAAAAACCCTTAACAATATTTTGAGAAAATCCTCTAGATAAAGGTTTGGACTTTTAAGAAATCATATATTATCTAGCCAACATAGTTTTCATATGAAATAAATAACAGATCTGGATATCCATCCTAGTTACAAATTTCTACTATGTCTTGATAATTTTAAATCATGTATCTTGATTGACCAGTGAATGAGAAGGAAGAAATAACATGTTTTCAACAAAGTGTACCACCATGATCAACTATTTGGTAAGATCCTTTCAAACCATTGTACAACTCAACTCTTAATTGATTTTTATTAAATTGTATTAATGATTTTTTATATTAAATCATTGTATACACATAAACTAAAAACTATTGTAGGAGTCATATCGAATGAAATAGTACTTCATTCTAATTAAGTCTGAGTTGAAGATGGTTTGAAAAGTACTCTCTCATTGTTACTTTCTGAAATATTAATGTTATGGAAGATGAAATGTGATAAAATTTATTACGATAGAAATCATCACTTTTGGAAACAATTATGGTGTTTGACAGTAAAATATATAGAGGAGTAGTTTATATATACATCAAAATTCACCTGATTGTGTTTGTATGTAGATATCTCTATCCTTATTATGATATTAAATATCACAAACTATTAGCATAGTATTTTCTAATACTTTTGGAAAGTTGTATGTTTGTGAATATAATACCTTTCATCTAATTATCCTTAACTTTAAATCTTGGATAGGATATGTATTAAATAATTTTATTGTATTTCTAAACTGATGAATTAAGTGATTTTATTCATTAAACAAAGAATTTAGATTTTCCACAATTATATAGTTAATAGAGGAATCCATTTTATTTTTTGGATCTAGGGAAAAAATAAAGTACAAATTGAAAAAAATAAAGAAATATGAAATACATAGGTGAAATATCTTTTAAATACCTAAAATATTGTATTATGTTTTATAATTTATTTTAAGTGTCAAAAACATATAGTTCAGATTTTTTTGGGCATGGACAATATGTGTAAATAAGCTTTTAATATAGTGATAGTTTTTTTGATTGAGACTGTAAATATAAGGACCACATCCATTGTTCAAAGAATTTTCAATTCTCCCTCCCATTGATGTAAAAGATAACATTGTGTTTTAAAGGTGGATAATATAATGAAAGGTTTTTAAAACCTTCAAATTGTCAAAAAAAATATTGGATTTTAGGTATTCAGGTGTCATATAAAATTTATGTAATTTAATATTACCAAGAGAACAACACAATGAAAAACTAGGAGAATTTTATACTTTTTATCATTTAATTATTTCATCAAACAAAAAAATAGTGAAAAAATACATGTAATAGAGACTAGGATAAAAAAATATATAAGTAATCTATTTGAAATAAATTTTTATTTAGTTACAATGTAAAAGAATAAAAAAACTACAAAACATAGATTGAAAAAGTGTAGTGGGTTATGTGATACCACTTTGTTCAACTGATGCATGAAAATTTGTATTCATTTTTATTTATATTCATTTAAAGAATGGTTTTCTTCATAAGTAATATACATATAATATTTATAATATAAAGTGATGAATGTAATCAATAATGCATGAAATTGAAAAAAAAATATATATTTACATTGAACATATAAACATTAAATAAAGGAATACCTCATCAGTATCATTGTGGAGTTTATTATTTAAATTTATTGGTAAAGTGTTCATATAATACGCGTATCCCATTTTAATATGAAAATATTTATTTTGAAATGATAAAATAATTTTTTTTGGAAACCATGTTAATGTAAGAGAAAATAACCACTACTGACTCAATGTTGAAAAACATTGGGGATGATCATAAATCAGTGATAAACCTTTACTTGAATAAGTTGGGTTAATTATTTACAATTTTTACACTAAAATATTGTATGTTCATTTATTTTTAGATTAAAAAATATTCATTCTACCATTATCTCAGAATTGTTTAGAGGAATTTGACTTTATCATTGTACAATACTGACTTCAATGAAAGTAGGGGTTGTGGTAGTAACACTGGATAATTGTTTAAAATATAATGAACAATAAGGAGTGCATAAACCTATAATATGGGTGGAATAAATTTTTAATACATAATTTTAACAAAATAATATATTATAATTTTTTAGTAGTTAAAATTTTATAGATCGAGAAAATAATTAAGAAGATACCTGGAATAATTAATTTTCATTTTTTATACATATCTTCTATTACTACCTTGGAACCTTGATGGGTGAAGTTTGTTTTTTATTTGAAGTAGTTAGTAGAACAATATTTTCCATGTTACTTTTATTTGAGCTCCTTTTTTGAATTTAGAGTGTTTGAAAAATAATAAGTGCATATATTTGTGTTAAACAATTTAAAGTCAAAAAATTATTGTAATAACCATATATGAAGGTACAAAATAATTTATTGTAACTTTTGAAAAAGTAAAGTGTGATGAATTTCACGTGTTGATGTCAAAATTAGGTGTTGGGTTTAAGTGTAAAGTATTGTCTATTTGGTATACCATATTTGTTAGACTGTAGTGACTATGAAAACCTAAAATAAATAAGTAAACCAATAATAGTATTTTTCATTATTTGAAATATTTTCATTTCATATAATTATTTTTTATCTTTTAATTGAATAGATAAAGGACTTAAGGCAAAAAATACAACACTATTGACATTATTTTTCATTTTCAAAATTTGTTTTTGGCTAGATTCTTTGCACGTTTCTTTTTTATTTGATTTCATTTATTACAATTTTTTCATGGTGTTCCATGAATTGTTAACAAATTTAACTATAATAGATGGTATAGGAATGTTTTTCATTAAATAAATGATTACATATGTGTTTTATTAAAATAATAAAAACTTAAATAGGAATCTAATGTTGGCTAAGAAATAATTCATGGTGTTTGAGAATATATTTTCGGAATATAGAAAATTATGGGATAAATTGTGAAATAAGAATAATAATCATTCATTGAACATGTAAATTTCCAATTTCTATTTAGATATTTTTTATATGCTATAAATTTGGTTTAAAATAGTAAATTGGGAGTAATAGTAGAAAAAAATAAAATAAATTCATTAAAAAAAATCTGATCTTCAAGAGAGTTAAATAATTATAAAAAATATATTAGAAGATTTTTATTTTTTTAAAGGTGAATCACTACAGACCAGGAGGCTAAAAAAGGAAAATGTTAATTGATGTACAATTTTTGATGGTAATGACTATCACCGATTAAAGATTTTATATATGGTTTGTTGACAATGAAACAACATGAAAATTTCACAAGTATGTTAGTCAGATATTTCAAGGGGATAATTCATTATAAAATAAACCATTGTATATATATTGGATTATAAGAAGATGAAAATGATAATAAATAAGAAAATGTAAATAAATTAATATATAATATAAAAAATATTCCCAATTATAATTATGAATACGACATAAAATTATAGTATTTTGCATAATTTATAATTTATTAATATACTATAAAGTCATTTAAAACACTATTTGTTTTATTATCAACACTTTATAGTCATTCAAAATTATCAATTATTACATGAAATGATATTTATCATAAAAATGTACAATATGTATCATTATATTGTTCTATCAACTAAATAAACTAAAATATATAGAAAACTAAATGGAAAACTCAAGTAATGAATATCCAAGAAAAGTTAGAGAAGGAATATAAGAAATTAACTTTCATGTAAATTATGGAAAGATATTGAATAAAAAGAATCCAACCTTTGACATTTTAGACATAGTCCATATAGCAAGATGAATTAATCTTCTACTTGATGGACTTTATCATGAAATTATTGATTCCTTCAGAAATATTTTTTTTTCAATGTGATAGACCACACAATGAATGGTGAATCAAAAAATATTATATGAAAATAATTTTAAAATATAAATCAAACAATTATTACATATATATAATGGATTGACTTACATGAGTCATTGAGGAAGTATATTCCACCAATGATGGAGATTTAGACAAAGAATAATATCTACTCTAGGATTTCACAAAAATATATGGATGAGAAGTTAGAAATCCATAATTCTTCTGATGATACCTTAAAAGATATGTATGGTTTTAGGAATTATATTAGAGAATAACTTCAATACATGATGGCCATGCGATGATAGAGGGAGTATTTTTAGGAAACTCAATCGAGACATATAGTGAGTCATTGAGGAAGTATATATCACCAATGATGGAGATTTTGATAAATTATAATATATATACAATAAGGTTTTATAAATCTCTATAGACGAGAAGTTGGAAATCCCATGGCCTTTTGATGATACCTTGATAGATATGTAAGGTTTCATGAATTATATTAGAGAAGAACTTTGATACATTATGGCCTTGTGATAATAGAGTGAGTGTTTATTGGAAACTCAATCACATTAAACATGGTTGCATTAAAATATATGTCTTATTTGTGGAGGTAAAAAATGGGATGATGCAATTCATTTGTGATAGAATTAGTCTTTGTGGAGAAAAAAAGAAGGGGAAGTGGAGTTTGGTGGAGGAATATTGGAATTGAGGACACATTCAATATGACATCATTATAATCAGTGTTAGGGTTTGTTGAATGGACACTGGTCATCGGGTAGAGAGAGTGAGTGAATGAAATGGTAAAACTTAGTGAAGCGTGTAACTATAGATGTAGAGGTGCAAACATGTAAGTGTGAAACACTTTGGAGGAGAAACATACAGATGGAGGGACTGGATTTAGTATAGGTAATTGAATTTTATAGGTGTGTGTGACTATATATATTTTAATATATATTTGTTGCGACATATTAAGATACATACATACACATTTACCACTAGCATATAGGATTTTATTTGTTATATATTGATATATTTATATATATGCCTATATATATTGTAATATATATTTATTTACACATGTTATTAGAATATATAGTTAAATATATATTTTCTCATTAATACACATTTAGAAATATATATTTATATATAATATATAAATTTTATAGGTATATATCTATCCATTCATTTTTATAAGGTAAATAAAATGGTTATATTTTTTTTGTAAATAAAATGTATAATAAATATTTCTTCCCATATTGTTTATTTATTAAAAAATATTTATAATATTTAAATATGTTTACATATATATTTATAAAATTCAATATTTATATACAAATATTTACAAATATGTATATATATTCATATATTTAATTATAAATAACTTTAAAATATAAAAAAGGTAAAAATTTCAGCACCATAATATCCATATGAATGTAATCCCTCAAAATAAATTCATTCTCCATTGAGAAAAGATAAGAATAATATCTTAAATAAAGTTAAAATCTCACAAAATATTAAAAAATTAAGGCATCCCAACTAAAAACTCAGTTTTGGAGGACTTAGGGGTCGATTTGGACCTTCAAAAAATAGTTACTATAGTCCCGCCTAATCTGTATGGTGTAGATCTATTTATAAGCTTCAATTTGATATATCGTGGAGCCCAAATGAACATTAGGATCAAAAGTTATGGTCATTTGAAATTCAAGCTCTATTTTCAACTTATCTTAATATATTAATTAGTTTTTAAAATTGTCTTATCAAATTGTTTTTATTAAATTTCTATTACTTAATACTAATTAAAAAGTTTTTAACTAATACTAATTTTTAATTATTTTAAATCCATTTTCACTAAATATGTTATATATTAATTGTAAAATCATATTTATTATTATATAAATCATATTTTAGAAAATATATTATATATATATATATATCAATTACAATATATTTATATATTTAAATAACATTATAAATAATGTTTTTTGAATGAAACCTTTTATTGATACTAAAAAAAGTAATGATAAAGTCTCCCTTTGTCAGTGCTAGAAAAAAGTGTTGATAACGACGTCCTTTATCAATGCTAAGAAAAAGCACTAAAAAAGGGGGTTCATTTTTCACCACTAATAAAGGTGGAATTTATCAGGTATTTTATCTAGTTTGGATGAAAATTACCCCTTTATCAGTTCTTTTTAGCACTAATAAAGGGTAGCATTTAATAAGCATGATTCTATAGTAGTGTGTTCCAAGAACAAATAAAAAGCTAGATGCTTTTATCCATACTTACAAAAGTGATAATAAAGAAGATTTTATTGGAACATTTTGTAGCACTCATAAAAGTTTTATTTTATAAGTGATATTTTTAGTACCCATAAAGGCTATCTTTATTAGTGATTACTTAAGAATTGATAAAAATTGATAATTATCACCATTATAACTAGTGATGATAAAATCCATTATCAACTGTTGCAAAGTTATATCAACTCTATATTAGATATATGCCCTAAATCTTTATGTATTTATGATATATATAAGTTGAATTTCTACATTCATTCAAATTATGATTTTCATACACGAATAGGGTATATCGATTTATAAAACCTACGGTTGTGGATAAAAGATAAACCATTATCATTTAGTTATTATCTCATGTATGACATCATTAAAAGGATCTGTTTCATATGATTAAATGTATGTGATGAGTTTTCATTCATGTGATGAATACACAGGTCATCGAACGAGAAACTCATGAGTAAATGATGTGGCTCGAGATGAGTTCTGATGGTTTTACATATCAATTTCATTTGATGAAAGTGGGGTGTGATTACTTCATGCTTAGATAAAACTCCCTAAAGACTGGAAGCCACATTCATTTTCAACACTAAAATGTTCAGGTGATATTACACCATGGACTAAAGAGTGTCCCTCTTGTATAATGAGAGATTCAAATTGATCCGTGGATACCTATAGAGAGAGACCACTATAGAAGCACATTTATTCATCACTACCCTTTATCATTTCTAAAAAAAGTGTTCATAAAGGGGGTGATTTTATCAACTCATGTTAAACAAGATGATAAAAGGCAACCTTCATAAAAAAGTATATATTATTATAAACCATATTTTAATATAAAACTATATTTCTATTGATATATATATATATAATATTTTCTTAAATATGATTTATATAATACTAAATATGTATTTACATTTAATATATATTGTATTTAGTGAAAAATGGTTTATAAAATAATTAATATTAATTAATAATTTTCAAAATAGTATCAAGTAAAAGGTCTTTAACAGTAATTTCTTGAAATAACAAAAATAATAAAAAATTAATCTCTTAAGATAAGTAGAAAACATAACTCGAACTTCAAATGACTATAACTTTGTTTAGAATGTTTGTTTATTCTTTACAAGATGTAAAACAAAAACTTGAAAATTGATCCATGTCATTTGGACCCTAAAGGGTCTCGAACCTTATTTTTTATCGATCAAAAAAAAAAAACTTGGAAGGCCTCTATAATTGAGTTTTTAATTGAGATACCCTAATTTTTGATTTTTTTTGGAATTTTATCTTCATTGAAGAGGGTATTTTTTTGGTGAATACTAGATTTATTCCCAAATCTTACTTTTATATGGATATTATGATATTCAATTTTTTTCATTTTTCAGAATGTAATGTTATTTATAAATAAATATATGCATATATTTAAATATATAATTATACATTTTTGTATATATATATAAATTTAATTTTATAAATAAATATATAAACATATTTCTATTTAAAATATATATTTAAATATATAAACCATATGTGAATCATATTTATCCATTTTATTTAAAATAAAAATGTATGAATATGTATAACACTATAAAAATGTATACACAATGTTTATATATAAATATATGTATATGTATGTCAATATTAAAAAACACATATATATTTATGTAATTATTATAAAAACACGTAAATAAATATTAATATGTAATATATGTAAATAAATATAAATATATAAATTTCTAAGTATAGACACACACACATATGTATAAATATATATATAAACACACACATATACACACACACACAAAATTATTTTTTAAATGTTTTTAAATATAATTATATATATATATATATATATATGAATAAATATATGGGAACAATAAGTATCTAAATATATGTTAATAAAGATATATATCATAAAATATATAATAAATCATAATGGAGTCGTAGTATGGGTAGAGGAGCATGCGGGTGGAGGTCCCTAGTTCGAATCTAGATTGAGGCATGTGTGTGGGGGGGGGGGGCTAGGTAGTGGGTGGCGTGAGTACTGATAAAGGCCTAGAAGGTGGGGTGAGCATTGATAAAGAGCCATTGGGTGTTGAGAGTGAGCAGGTGAGAGGTGGTGTTCGAGCACTGATAAATGTGGTAGTAAGAGAGATTGTTGAAAAAATAATTATTTAGCACTGATAAACCATATCTTTATTAGAACTTTTTTTAATGATCATAAATGATGAATTTATTAGTTTTAAGAAAAGTGCTAATAAAATTAACACTGATAAATCCCCCCTTTATCATTGATAAAAAAGTTCTAATAAAGGAGACCGACTTTCAAATCCACTTACAACAATAATGCTTTTTTGTCACTGTAAAAAGCCTTTTTTCACACTGATAAAGGCGTGATCTATAATAGTGAGGTAATTTATTTTGGATACTCTTATAGTGATATTTATCAAGAACATTAGACGATGACAATGAATATGTTAAAAATACTATTAGGGGTACAATATATATTTATATTATGTTCTTAAGTTTAATTTTTTATGCATTTTTATATGATACTACATGGATGAACATCTATAAAGGGAATTTATCACTTTTTTATGATCAAATAAGTATTATTAGACTCATTTGATTAATTTCAATGGTATGAAAATTTCCATGATTTTAGAATTATATTCATGTGTTATAAAATGAATAAAACGAAAATAGAGCAACATTTTGAGTTTCTAGAAATATTGATTTGATTTGATTTACCTTTATATATATCTATATAAAGGTAAATAAGATTGAAGTTTATACAGGATAAGTTGTCTATGTGAAATTCATCCCATATTACCTTTATATAGAGAGTCTACGTAAAGGTAACCTTGACCTACCTTTACATAGAGGGTATATATAAAGGTATCCTCAAACTACATTTACACAAATAGTCTAATATAAAGGCAATCTCTATTTACATTTATATAGGTGCTTCTCTGTAAAGGTCTTGTAATTGACCTTTATAAAGAAGAGTTTTTATACGTAAAATTTTGGGTGATTTCCCTTAGGCAGAATAGGGATTCTATGTAATGGTTATCACTTCTTACTCATATATAGACATGTTTATGTAAATGTAAGCATATGTTACCTTTACAAAAGCAATCCCTACTGCATAAGGGTAAATAAAAAAAATTGTTTTATATTCTTTTTTATGTTTGATAATAATTTATAATTTTTTTATAGATTATAATAAAATGTATTTTGGGGATATTAATTAATAAATTAAATTATAATTAATTAATTAATTATTTATTTAAAAAATTGTTATAATTAATTAAAAAATGTTCATGAAAAATTTATTATTTAACATTTCTTATATATTAATAGTGAATATTTAAAATACCTTTTAATTAAATTATATGGAATGATTACAATCTAGAAATAAAGGTTTTTATTTAGAAATCATAAGAATAATTTATAAAGTGTTTATAAATTACATAAATTATGCCAAAATATAACGATGTTTACATTTTATTTATGAAAAATTTCATAATTACATAATCTGAATTATTTCAATTAAAGGGAATTATTCGAGATATTTTTTAAACCACATTAAATGAGTTTTGATGACTAATATGATCATGGTGTAAATAATGACTGATTTTATGATATTTAGATTATATAAAATGTTTACATAATAGAAAATAAATAATAAATTGTTTATATTTCTTGAAATATCAGATATTAAAATAAAATTCTATATAATGAATAATATGAATGAGTTCATCTAGGAATGAATATAAAGTGTTTATATTGAAAATTGTTGAATTTCCATAATGTTAAATCTAAAATTTTAAAATTTTTATAGTTAGATTTTATTTATGAATTGTTCATAAATGGTTATCTCATGCTTAAAATTTGAGATGTTCATTTATTTAAAGGTAATTATCTATTTTATTTATATTTCTAATTTTTTTATATGATGAATGGTGCATGTTTTAGTTTAAATGTTAGACTACTTATTGTAAATAAAATCCATGAATTACATTATAGGTATGAAAATGAATTTAGTTATTTATCTACCATAACCCCAGTTTGTAATTGAAGTTATTAGCTTGAATTTAGTTATTGAATATAGTTTCTTCATTTTAGGTTTTGGAGTTATGATGAATTTAATTCTCTCTTGAGTAAATTATTCCTAGGGAGAGTGACTTAAGGTTGGATTAACTATTATCTAGTAGGCCTATTCCCTATTTAGAATGGTGAATGGGGTTGACTATCTATCACTTAATGCTTAATCCTATGGAGTTTACCAATCTCATATAACTCTATTCCCTTACATAAAGTGTTCATGTACCTAATTCATATTAAGCTTTTGGATATGTATGAATAAGCTTGACTTCTATTTTTGGGTGAGTAAATCGAATTTATGGGTTGTATAAAGAGTTACACATCAATATGGATTGAACAAATTTTTTTGGTGGAGGTAATTAGATTCCAAACTAATTTACTAGAAGTATTCATACATAAAAGTGAATAACATAAGATAATATAGTATTATTAAATCCCCTCAAATACAAAGTGTGACATTTCTTCTAAAGAAGAACTTTTCAAGACCTCTATCATTTAACTGGGTAAGTTCTACCCTAGTAAGGTTCCCTTTAATTATCTTATATAATGAAAGAAAGTGATAAATAATACTGGATCATCCTTGGGAAGGTACCACCCTAGTAGGGTGACCCTAGATAGTCTTCTATTAGTATGTTCCTAGTGTTTTGTTTAGGTTGCACATAACTGGGAAACCATTAGGAGGGATACAAGAGTAATAGAATTGAGTGAATCCAAATGATGGATTTAGATAAATAGTTATCTTCTCAAATATCTATGATTCACAACTACTATGACTGAGTTGATTAACTACCAAAATAATTAAGCGATGAGGGTACCTCCTTATTGGAATCATTTATTAGTGAAATATTGATCTTATATTATGAATAGATATGATGTTTTTTAGAAGGGGTCCTCATTTTAGTGAAACAACATTTAATAAAATTATTTATTAAATAGTTATAACATATGATACTCATTGTATAAAAGCTTTTGTTATATATTAATAACATAATCATCACCAAACTAAACTTCAATATTAATCCCTTGAAGGAGTGTCATAATATAATATACTCTTAAGACAAGTAACTTAAGAAATTTTCTTAAGAAAGACTGATGATTTAACAGTAGTTATTAAGTAAGAGAAATATTCTATGTGCTAAATAAAAATAATCATGAGTTACCTAGTGTGGAATTTGTTCAATAAGGGAAACTAGATTCCTATGGAGGTTTAAAATGATCCATTTAATATTTCAAAAAAAATTATCTACAAATTAACATAAATACATTTAGTCCTCACTTATATATTAAATATTATTGTAGACCCCGGAAAACACGTCCCTGAAATTTTCCAAATGCTTCCATACATGTTCCAAGATCGTAGAACTTTTCTTAATCTTTGATTTGGTAGGTCTTAGGGCCCGAAGGGAGCTACGGATTAGGAGTTATGGACATTTGAAGTTTGGCTGGAAAACTGGTTCGCAAAGCCCATTCGTGAAGCCGCCTCCACGATTGTGGAGCGCCGCCGCGAAGCAATGAGGCGGGAAGCTCCGCGAACCGGTTTTGACGTTTGCGACGCGCCGCGAAGACCCTCCGCGAAGCACAGGAGGTGGGATGCTCCACGAACGAATTTGACGTTCGCGAACCCGCCGCGAAGCAGAGGAGGCGGTAATGCTCCGTGAACGCCTTGACGTTCACGAACCCGCCGGGAAGCACATGAGGCGGGAGGGCTTCGTGAAGTGCTTTGACGTTCGCGACGCGCCGCGAAGATCCACCACGGAGCAAGCTCCGTATTCGCGCCGAGCGAGCTTTGCTTCACGGAACCCCTTGCCTATAAATACCCAGCTCACCCCCCTTCTCAGGACGGACGGCCACGGCCACTTCGCCCCTTGGGAGGCCGAGCGGAGCTCCACATTGCGGCTCCATGAGGCCATGCTCCGTGAGTAGCTTCCTTCGCGTTGCTGCTCTGCGAGTCGAGGCTCCGTGAGTCTATGCTTCGAGAGACCATACTCCGTGAGTCCATGCTCCGTGAGCCAATGCTCCGCGAGACCCCTTTGCTCCGCGAGAAACCATTGCTCCGTGGAGCTACTTCGCGAAGACCTATCATTTGCGAGGACCCTACCTTCGCGCCCACCGGTCCATACCGCGGGGGCTGCGCCCCCGCACCGCCGCTCGGGGTCAGTGCTGGGCTGCGGTCCCGACCCTCCGGGCCGGTCCCTTCGCTACCGTCACAGACCCCCATGAAAAATGGAGAGTCACACCGCGAACTTTTCGGGCTGGGATGTCGGGATTTTCCATTGCACCCCTATGTGCACCCACCTTCAACCTATGGAATACCATGATTTGAGACACTCATCCACACACCATGAAACACCTTGAGTTGATGTATTCCTGTTGGTTCGTTTCCTATGTCATGAGTTGAGGTTCTCATCATCAATTCCCTGAGTACCTTGAGTTGAACCATTCCTCAGGAAACTCCTCCAAACCCTATCACATGGCTCCGATGCCAGGTTGAACCAGAAAGGTCCGCCCTTGCGCAAGACCCAACACCAACAATTTCGAGGCACCTTCTACCTAACAGTCCTTTCTACATGACTCTAAACTATAGTAATCCCTATGTATCAAACATAGGATGCATCTTGCACCAATCAAGAGATGCCTTATGCTCCAAGCGTAAGATGCTCAATGCCATGATTACAGTGGCATGATTCCAACGCCCCTTGGCATTATCCCTCTTGTGAACTAGCGCATAGGTAAATGCCTCAACCCACCAGTGAGTTGGGATGCCCTCATGGCCAGACATGAGGAAGACATTACGGGCAGCTTCCTAGCGTAAGCCCCATTCACCAGTGCTGCTCCTTAGCGACACCTGGGCAGCTTCCTAGCGTAAGCCCCATGCACCATTGCCGCTCCCTAGCGGCACCCGGGCAGCTTCCTAGCGTAAGCCCCATTCACCATTTCCGCTCCTTAGCGGCACTCGAGCAGCATCCTTGGGTAAGCCCCATTCACCATTGCCGCTCCTTAGCGACACCCTGGAAACTTCCTAGCGTAAGCCCCATTCACCGTTGCCGCTACTTAGCGGCACCCGGGCAGCTTCCTTGCGTAAGCCCCATTCACCAAAGCTGCTCCATAGTGGCACCCTGGAAGCTTCCTAGCGTAAGCCCAATTCACCATTGCCACTCCTTAGCGGCACCAGGGCACCATCTTTGCGTAAGCCCCATCCATGATTGTCGCTCCGTAGCGGCATCCAGGCAGTAACCTTGTGTAAGCCCCATCCACGATTGCCACTCCTTAGCGACACCCGGGCAGCTTCCTAGCGTAAGCCCCATGCACCATTGCCACTCCATAGCGGGACCCGGGAAGCTTCCTAGCGTAATCCCCATTCACCATTGCCGCTCCTTAGCGGCACCAGGGCAGCTTCCTAGCGTAAGCCCCATTCGCCGTTGCCGCTCCTTAGCGGCACCCGGGCGACTTCCTAGCATAAGCCCCGTTCACCATTTCCGCTCCTTAGCGGCACCCGGGCAGCTTCCTTGCGTAAGCCCCACTCACCAAAGCCGCTCCATAGCGGCACCCGGGCAGCTTCCTTGCGTAAGCCCCATTCACCAAAGCCGCTCCATAGTGGCACCCGGGCAGCTTCCTTGCATAAGCCCCATTCACCATTTCCGCTCCTTAGCAGCACCCGGGCAGCTTCCTAGCATAAGCCCCATTCACCGTTGCCGCTTCTTAGCGGCACCCGAGCAGCTTCCTAGCGTAAGCCCCGTTCACCATTGCCGCTCCTTAGCGGCACCTGAGCAGCTTCCTTGCGTAATCCCCATCCACAATTTCTACTCCATAGCGGCACCTAGGCAGCTTCCCTGCGTAAGCCCCATTCACCATTGTTGCTCCATAGCAGCATCCGGGCAGCTTTCTCACGTAATCCCCGTCCACTGTTGTGATCCCAATCAGCGGTAAGCCGTTGTGATCCTATGCAGCGGTAAGCCGTTGACATCCTTTTCCAGCGGTAACCCATTGTGACCCAATCCAGCGGTAAGCTATTGAAACCCCCAATCGGCGGTAAGCCGTCATCATAAGAACTACGTGGACTTTGATTCCCTGCCACGGGGATACGTAGGAAGCCTCTTCAAGGATCAAGTCCGAAACCATCGTCATCCTCATGACGATTCCACCCCTTCACCATGACCTTACTGGTACATTCCGTCCCCCAAGGAGCAAAGGGTGCTGGTCATGTAAGTCCTAGGGGTGCGGAATGAACCCAACTCGTCTGAGATGCAGGACATTAAACTTCCAAGTACCTTATCCTCAACACATGACATTAAACTGTGATCTGGCCCCGTGCTTCGCACGTAGGGTCCCCCCAGCTCAGACATTTTTTACGCCACCCGTCTCCACAGAGACGGGGTTACCCCCTCCACAAGGGATGATATTCTCCTTCTCGGAGTAGCGTATGTCCACGGGAGAAGGGAAACCACCTTGGTGTAAACTCCCTAGCCCCTCTTACGAAAGGCTGCACCCCTGCATCTCCGTACTTCCCCACTACGAAGGTCAGTGGAGTGCGCGATAGGGAATGAGGCACCTCCCATCATTGGTCCCAAATCCCTCTTTCGTCGCGCTTTGCTACACTTCGGGCCTCTATCCTAGAGTAAGTCCCGGCACCATGGGCCGCCTAACACATAATAACCTCTTCGCTTCTCATGGACGCACCCTTCGCGACATGATCGTCAAGTCCTTGCTTCCTCTTGTTTCTCACACCGAGCATGACTCACGTGGGATTAGAGTAAGCATCGACCATGGAAATTCCATCATCCAGCATGACGTTAAACTATATGCCCTTGTCCCACGTGACATTAAACTGCACACCCATTTGAACTACGAAGACTTTGATCCATGCCAAGGCATGGTACGTAGGAAGCCTCCCTGAGGTTCAAGCCCATCTCTCATTGGACCAAGGTCCACCTTCACGTCGGTTCGCTGACGACGTCCATCCTTTGAACTATGAGGTCTTTGATCCATGTCATGGCATGGTATGTAGGAAGCCTCCCTGAGGTTCAAGCCCACCCATCATTTATTCACGTCGAGTTCATCCTCGTCCCACATGTCGTTAAACTGCATCCCAGTCCGACGGCAAACCGTTGTGACCCCTTTGAACTACGTGGACTTTGATCCATGTCAAGGCATGGTACGTAGGAAGCCCCCCCTGAGGTTCAAGCCCACCACCCATAGGACCAAGGTCCACCTTCACGTCGGTTCGCCAATGAAGCCCCCTTTGAACTACGAGGAATTTGATCCATGTCAAGGCATGGTACGTAGGAAGCCTCCCTGAGGTTCAAGCCCATCTCCCATCGGACCAAGGTCCTTTCCTCACGTCGGTTCACCGAAACCCACCCTACGAACTACGAGGACTTTGATCCATGTCAAGACATGGTACGTAGGAAGCCTTCACGAGGTTCAAGCCCACCACTAGTGGACCCCCAGGTCTACATTCACGTCGGTTCACCGATGAAACCCTTTGAACTACGAGGACTTCGATCCATGTCAAGGAATGGTACGTAGGAAACCTCCCAGAGGTTCAAGCCCACCACCCGTTGGTCATTCCGACCTTCTTCGCATCAGTTCAACAACAACCGGGCAACCTAGTGTGTAAACCCCACACCATCTGGACCAAGGTCCCTATTTGCGTCGGTTCACCGACACACCACCTGAATTACGTGTTCTTTGATCCATGTCAGGGCATGGTACGTAGGAAGCCTCCATAAGGTTCAATCCCATCACCCGGTCATTCCGAAATCACTCATGTCGATTCACCCCCGTCTTCCATGACGTTAAACTGTATTCCACATTCCATCTGAACTACGGGGACATTGATCCATGTCAAGGCATGGTACGTATGAAGCCTCACGAGGTTCAAGACCACCACCAGTGGACCCCCGGGTTCACCTTCACGTCGGTTCACTGACGACACCCATCGGACCAAGGTCCACATTCACGTCGGTCCTCCGGCGCACCAACCCGAACTACAAGGACTTTGATCCATGTCAAGGCATGGTACATAGGAAACCTCACGAGGTTCAAGCCCAAAATCCATCGGGCCAAGGTCCACCTTCACGTTGTCCCACCAGAACCATCCCGAACTACGCAGACTTTGATTCCCTGCCACGAGGATACATAGGAGGTATCTTCGAGGCTCAAGCCCAACTTCACCGTCGCCCTTGCGATGGTCCCATTTAATTCCCCCTACATTTCATTCATCCTTCCATCATCCTCCTTGATTCTTACCCGGGCCGCCACATCCCGGTGGGATCATGCCATCCACTTCCTCGCTGCTCCATGCAGTATATGGGCCGCTATCCACGCGTAAGCGCCAACATGTCTCCGGGTCGTTGTTCTCTGTGTACACCCCGATTCATCACCCCTTCGAACTACGTGGGTTTTGATCCCTGTCCTATACATAGGGTACGTAGGAAACCTTCATGAGGTTCAATCCCAGCCAATGGTAGACCTTGGTGTCCCCCATTCTAGGGCGTACTTTCCCTGATCTGCTGCCAATGGTGTTCAGATCAACCATTACGGTGTGACATCTCCCTTCCATGGGGCGCACCACCTCAGATCCGTCCTCATTGGGCGTTCTGATCTATCCCCTTGGTAAACCTTCCAGGTGTTCCCTCTAAGGGATATACCAATTTGATCCGTCTCTATGGGACGTTCTGATCACCCTCATTCCATCTCCGCAAGACGTTAAGCTCGTGGCCTACCTCGTGATAAACACGAGTTGCCTGAGGAAAACCTCGTATCACACTCCTTTGGCGTAACCGTCTCCGCAAGACGTTAAACTCACGGCATACCTTGTGTTAAACATGGGAAGTTAAGGAAAACCTTAGATACATGCCTATGGTATATGATTCCCCGCACTCGATGCTGGATTCCTCGGGTTATACACCCTTGAGATGCCCTCTTATGAGGAAGAATACAGGTTCCCCTATGTCCACGCACTCAGAGATGCCCCAACATGCCTGATGTTGCCGTCTACTCTGACCGAAGGTCACTACTATGTCAAGACCCTATGGAAAGTGTTGACAGAAGTAGTGTAATTAACCGGCATCCATGAAGATATGGAACCGAGAACTAGATTCACGAACAACGTCTTAAATCTTTGAGGGAGACTCGGACTAGGTGACGAGTTCTGAGAAGGAATCCATGGAAGGAAGAACCGACATCCCATCATCCCATTTCGATCAAGGAGCAGACGTACTTGAACAAGGAACGAATGCCGCCCGCCTTTGGAAAGCGGGAATGCGGGGCAACAGTTGCGCGTCCTCCACAGGCGGATGCGTGCGCCCCGGCGAAAGCGTCAGAAACAATTATTTTATATACAAATTAATTTGTGAGACTAACGTTTTATTTAAAGCTTTATTGGTTATAAAATTCAATTATATTGTTTTGACTAATACATGATATCAACTGTATGATTTACAAGAATTGTAAATATAAAAATGGTTAGAAATAGAAAATAATTGAAAAATAAATCTTGAATAAATGGAGTAAAGGAGTTTCGACATTGATTACTTAGATGCTTCAAGCTTGGATTAACTTGTTTCAAGATGTTTATTATCCAATTTTTTTCTTGCTAAGAGCATGTAAATAATTTTTTTACAAAAATTAGATGAGTGTTTTTAATACTCATAGTTTATGATTTGTTTAATACTATAAAATTCATTAACGTATGATTAAAATAGTTTTTTATGTTTAATGAATTCATCATGTTTTAATTTATGGAAATGTTCCTAAAATATGATTGAATACCAAAAAAGTTTACATGATATTCTCAAAGTGTTGAGGATAAATGAACTTAGCATGTGATGTCTAAGTTTTAGTACTAAATCGATAGTAGTATTGGGTAAAAGTTAAAACTAGAAGAAGACAAGTTCATTGAATGGTTCAATAATGTTTCTTTAAGAAAATAGTCAAGGTCATTGAAATATAGGTTTTTTAGGAAGGAGGAATAAAATTTTTTATATGATAGGATTATTCAGAATACCAAAAGTAATTTAGGAAACTACATGGAATATCTATGTCACGTATGGATGTTATATATGTTAATTATTTGGTCTTGAAAGGTATGTGATACAATTTTTATATTTCATATCTGTTGTGAATATAAAGAAATGTAAAATCAAATGATTAATTTACATAGCTTGTATTTTACATTCAAATTTTGAAAAAAAAGTTTCTATAATAAATATTTGATTATATAAGAGTTTATAATTCTTAGATGAATCTAAGTAATGTATGTGTATCATTATCACATTTATATAATATGATAATAGAAGCTATTAGTTAGAAAATTACTATTATAAATAATATGAGATAATTAATTTTATGCACATGGTTTAAGATTTATTAGGATTCTATAACATGTTATCAGGAGAAGATACAGATAATTTTTTTTTATTCTGGATAACATGTCTATCCATACATTTGTTGAAATATAAGGGAATGTGTTCCTGCCTCATATCAGTGATATATATTAATAAATAATTCTTTTCAAAAAGGAAAATTATCTAAACATATAGAATACCATATATGATATGGAAACAATAGTTTATTTGTAAAGTATTCCCATTTAAAATAAATATATGATATTCTATAAAGATAGAGTAGTTTGTGTATCTTCTAAAGATCCTATAAAAGGAATATAATATATAAGAGGCCAGTGGGAGTGTGTTTGGAGTTAGAGAAGTTCAAAATTAACAAATAAAGGATTACAACAATACAATCTCAAAGTAATTTACACTTAATATTATAAAGTTTTTAGGATGTAAGATGGTAAATAAAAATTTAAAGAGTCACATTTAGTTAATATACAAAGTGGATATCACTATTTCCTAAAGAAATTTTACCAGTTTAAAATTAACGTTATTTATAACTTTATATCCTAAAGAGTTTAAGATATTTGATGATAAAGAATAATGTAAAGAGTTACATTTCATTATCATTAATTAGTGAAAAATGTTATATCATAATGGATTATATTAGAAAATTTACAATATTAATTCCATTTGATATCCTCAAAGAGTTTTAGGATATAGAGGTGAAGGGAAATATAAAGAGTTGCTCAGTTACTATAAAAAAGTGAATAACACTTTATTCTAAAAGTCTTAGAATTTTATGGTTTAAAAATAATATAAATATTTTCACTTATAAATTAATATCAAGGAATAGTTTTGATGGAGATTTTTCCAAGGATGATAATGATGTAATTAGAAATTTTTCTAAGTAGAAAATAGAATTTGAACTCATAACATTTTCTGTTAAAAAGTTATGAAGTTTGAATATGTTCAAAAAAGTTAACATTAAGAATATAATTCCTAAATATCACCATTATTCTTACTATCTTACTTCATATATGTTTCTCACTAAAATATTTTAGTGGGAGAGTTTTATTAGATGATCACATAGAGATGTGATATGAATTATATATGACCTAATGAGTTAACAAATCCCCAAGAAATTGTGTAATAAGTAAGGATAATCTGGAAGTATATTATATGTAATATGATATACATACACTTATTTTGAGTTTTTAATTATTCTTAAAAGAGTTTAAGAATATTAAAATTTATCATAAAAAGGGAAATATCCATTTTATCCTTCTTTAATGCTAGCTTCATAAATGTATACATAGATATACATTTCATGAATTGTAATGATAATTAATATCTCAAAGTATGGCATTGAGTTATACCTAACTGATGTTCTTCATTGAGTATTATAGGTTACTAATAATTGTTAAGGTTAGCATGAGTAGTATTATTGAATAGAGATACAAAATATTCTAATGTGGCACAAAATAATAATTATCCTTCTTTATGTGCACTAGATTAGCCATAAAGTATACAACCTGGAGTGTCATATATATGTATTTAGTATACTAGGGGTGAATGGATCATATTTTTAGTTCTCACTACCTAATATTGGATAAAAAACATACATGAAACCTTCATACATTGAAACTCCACTTATGAAAGTCTATGTATTGACTTGGCTAATATAGGGGGTAGTAGGGTAAGTTGTTGATGATGTCTTTAGTTAGAGCTCAAAATAAGATGATATTTTTCCTCTCATATGATGAGGTTGGCATCTATAATTTCAATATAGATAGATTTTGGAATGTGAATCTACACCAAGATAGTATATATGATGTTCTTATCTATTTAGAAAAGGGGAATGTTATATATTTATACATAAGGGTGAATGACATGTGTTGTATTCACTAATTAGTTTAGTCTTTACTTTAAGGATTGAGAATGTATGAGTTTACTATATGGGATTGACATAATCCATGTAACATGGTCACTTGGAGTCTTGGAAAAAGGGAAAATTTGAGAATACACCTTTTTAAATATTTTAGACTATTGAACACAAGTATATAGATACATGTGTTTGATGGAGATCACACTAGATCCCATAGTAGTTTGTGTATCGTTGATTTTGTTAGTCTTAATTATAATTTAGTGTGTTCCCAAGGAATTTTGGGCTACTGGATGAAATATACACAATGTAGCTAGTGAGGCTCATGACTTAGTTCCATCATCTGAGTCTACATTGGGCATCTGGGAGTTGTAGGCATGGTATATAATTCTTGAGTTTTTCTCACCCCCATCACAAGGCCTTTTCATGGGTAAGTGGGTAGTGATCCCTATTGAAAAATAAAACCTTAAGGAAGTGAGATAAATAGGAAGATATTGGGGTGGAGTGATTACAACCAACGATCCATATGACTAGTATCAAAGCCTATAGGGAATCCTTAAATCATTAGGTCATGCACTGAGGTAGATATGTTTAGTCCCAATTATAACGCAGTCTATGCCCTAGGAATTCTATGATACTGGCTACAAGCTTCATGGTGTGGCCAGTGAGGACCATGGCTTGGATAGTGAGGCCCACATTGTGGTACCATCACCCAAGTAGCACAATGATTATGGGGGAGTTATAGGTGAGGTATATAATTCTTGAGTTATTCCCCACATCACAAATCCTTTTTAGAGGTCTGTGGGCAGTGAACACTATTGAAAAATAAAACTATAATGTAATAATCCAAGGTGAAAAATACTTTGGTAGAGGGAATACAACAAAAAATCTTTGTAATGAGTACCAGAGCCTAGTGGGAATCCTTTAATCATTAGTCTCTTCACTAAGTGGGTGATTGTTAGTCCCAATTAGAAATCAGTGGATGTACTTGGAATTTGGGGCTATGGGATACATGCTGCATGACGTGGCCATTGAGGCCCCTGGTGTGGTGCCATTTACTGAGTCCAACATCGAGTGTGGGAGAGTTATATGAATGGTATATAAGTCCTGAGTTATTTTACCTCCATTAAAATACATTTTTAAATGTAAGTGGGTAGGAATCCTTGTTGAAAAAAAACCACGAGGTAGTGAACCATAGTGGAAAATATTATAGTGGAGTGATTGCAGTCAATGAACCATGTAACTAGTATTATAGCCTGGTTGAAAACCTTTAATCCTTAGGGAATGAACTAAGTGGGATATTTTTTTCTCAATTATAATATATTTTTAAAATCAATACAATTGATACCAAATACTATAAAACAAATATATGAACATAAGATTCATTCATACTACTATTTCCCACATGATCTTCTTCTTTAGTGGGCCAACACCACTTGGTTTGTGAATTGATACCAATTTAATCGTAGTTTGATACAAATTGATATATTTCAGAATTCAGCATGATACCAGTAGAAACTTTAGATATGGATTCGATATCAATTTTATGGATTATTGGTTATTGTCCCTCCACCAAAATATTTTCCTCTTTGATTCACTGTCGGACAGTTTTGTTTCTCAGTAAGTCTTACTGGCCCCTTACTTATGGAAATTTATTGAGATGGGAGGGACTATATACTTATATACCACTCTTAGAACTATTCTATACCTGATGTGAGACTTGGGTGATAGAATCATGTTGTTGGCCTCACTATCCACACTATGGAGCATGTACTACACTGTGGGCCTCATTGGCCACACTATGGAGCCTACAATCCACAACCCTAAATTAATAGGGATAAAACAAATTCCAATTGGGACTAACAATATTCAAATTACTTCATTCCCTTTGTATTGAAGGATTCTCACGAAGTTATGATACCAGTTTCATGGATCACTGGCTATAGTCCCTCTACCTCAACATTATACACTTTGGATCATTGCCACATAGTTTTGTTTTTTAGTAGGTTTTCGTAACCAATTAAATATGAAAAGGAATTGTTATGGGTGGGGGGGGGGGAGTCAGAACTTATATACCAAGCCTAGAACCCCCTCATGAACAATACAAGATTCAGGCGATGACACCATTACACTAACCTCACTTGCCATGTTGTGGAGACAACACCATATCATGGGCCTCATTGGCCATGATATGGATCCAATAGTCAACATACCTAAATTCATATGGAATGAACTATATTATAACTAGGACTCATAGATGATTTAATATAGGCTACTCTTTTCTTTCCCATTGGGATCTATAAATTCATATTTGTTATGAGTGATGCAAAGGATCATGGGGTCACAATTTGTGGCTGACTGAATGAATACTGAGTTTGAATCAAATATCATTGATTAAATTGTATTAGAGTTAATAAAAAAGTGTTTTTTATGAGTATTCCCAAGGTATTATATATGATTTGATGCAATATGAAGTTAATGATAGTTTTCCAAAAGTGTTTTGAAAAATATTCAAAAGGGTTTTGGATATGATTTTAAAATTTATTCCTTATGATGAAATATAAGGTTAAATAACACAAAGTCAATTAGGATTTAGTATAAGTGGTATATTTTTGGATATATTCCCAAAATCCTTATGTATATATGATATATAAAATCCTTATTTATAAATGTAGATAAATTATTATTTACATTCATGAATAAGGTATATCGATTCACGAAACCGATAGTTATGGCTAAATGATTAACCATTATTATTTAGTGAATATACTATGTATGATATCATTTAACAGAACCATTTATTATGATAAAAAATATGGGATGTGTTTACATTCATACGATTAATACACAAGTCATGGAATGAGTAACTCATGTGCTATAAATGTATGAGTAAATACAATAGCCTAATTTTCAGAGACTTATTATTTACATAAACTTGGGGTCCCTACATAATGATTTAATGCTTATTATTAGAAATGGTTATCTTAGTCTCCATTAATTCCTCCCCCCTTGACTCTTTCAATCTTGGTTGTTTGTAGGGTTTCCTGGATTTCTTGAATAAAAAGTTAATTTTCGGCCAATGTAGTAACCCAAGAAGATTTCTCATGGATTTATATATAACTTCTATTTGATGGAAGTGGGGTGTGATTACATCTTGATTGGCTAAAACTCCCAAAATAATCAAATTTATCTTATTATTCATCCTTAGTATGTTGATGTGCTCACACACTATGAGTGAAGGAGAGCCCCTTTCGTATAGTGAAATATTAGGATTGATCCATGTAAATCCATAGAGAGTGGATGTATTTTGGTTACTATAGTAGTTTTTTTTCAATCACATCGGATAATGATGTTTAAGATGTTACATATATTATTTTGTGATTGGTACACATTTACAATATGTTCTTCATTTTCATTTTTACATAGTTTTTATATTATCTTACATGGATGATCCTTGGAAAAGGGAATTTATCACTTCTATATGATCTAATAAGTGTTGTTAAACTCATTATTATCCCTTGAATATATATATATACAATTCTCTAAAAGCTAATAAAAAAAATTTAAATTACAATACTTTAATACTTCTATATATCATATAATATATTTACTTTGCATAATTATTTCAATACAAATATTAAATTTAGTAATTATCGCACAATGAATTACTTTGATGTCAAATTCACTTACAAACAAAAATAATTAAAATCAATAAAAAAACTCTCATATTAGGACTTCTCAAATAATAAACCCTACCTCATGTAAAATAAGTTTCCCTCTGAAAAGAAACAATTCATATTTTAGTAATAGTGCATATAACAATAAATAAAAAATTATAATTATAATTTTCTATAATCCATGATAAATTTAAATTTTAATGATTTACAATTACTTCCAAAAATTCATTAATAAATAACTAACAATTTTTTCTAAATTAGTGTGAAAATATTAGTGAGCCTTCTTAATTTTGAGTATGAGATACAAGTTTTAAACTAAAATATCACTTTTAAATTAAAACACACACTTGTAGTCATATCAGCCAAACTATATGTTGGATTGATATTAGATAAATTCCAATAAAACACATATTAATTTTTTTTACTAAAGTATCATGAAAATATGAGTATTTTTCCTTTTTGAGTATTTGAAATGGATTTTGAACTAAAATTTCACTTTTAAATGAATGTAGACACTTTTAGTCATACTAACAACACCATGTGTCAGATTGATGTTAAATTATTTCCTATATATCATTATTTTTTTATATTTTTGTTAATGTAATAATATAATATGAGGGTGTTTGATTGGTTTTATGTAGGTGATTCATGTTATAAGCTAAAATTTCATTTTAAATGAAAACACACACTTTCATTTATACATGCCACACCATGCTTCAGATTGATGTGATGTTACTTTTTTCAAGTCACAAATGAATAATAAATACTTTTTATAATGTATCATGGAAATAAGAGTGTGTTTACTTATTTTTGAGTTTGAGATACTTTTTTTAACTAAAATGTCACTTTTAAATTAAAACATACACTTTTAGTCATACTGGGAACACCATGTGTCAAATTGATATGGGGTTAATTACTGCATGTCAAAAATGAATTATGAATATTTTTTTCTTAAAATATCAAGAATATATGAATTCAATTTCTTAGTTTTTTAATATGTGATGTGGGTTTTGAACTAAAATGTCTCTTTTAAACTAAAAAAACACACTTTTAGTCATACCAACATCACTGTTTTCTAGATTGATGTGAGATTACGTATCAAAAATCATAAATGAATTATAGATAATTTTTATAAATTATTAAGGAAATATGAACACATTTTCTTAGTTCTGAGTTTGTGACATAATTTTGGAACAAAAATGTCACTTTTAAATGAAAACATTAACTTTCAATAAAAAAGGAAGCATTGTGTATCAAATTGATTTAAGGTTAATTCCTATATGTCTTAAATGAATAAATATTCATTTTTCTATATAATCATGATAATATGAGTGTGTTTTATTAGTTTTGAGTATTTGATGCACCTTTTGAACTAATATGTTACTTTTAAAATAAAACATAAAATTTAAATCATATCATCCACATATGAGTTAGATATAAATATGTTAAATTGGAAAATATTAAAAATAAATTATTAAAGGTTTTCCTAAAATATAATGTTAATCCGAGAATATTTTCTTATTTTCCAATATGATACACATGTTTGGAACTGAAATGTCACCATTTAACTAAAAACACAAACTTTCAGTCAGATTAGATATTCTGTGTGGAAGATTGATGTGAGATTAATTCATACACATCAAAAATGAATTATGGATCATTTTTATAAATAATCTAGATAATATGAGCATGTTTTCTTAGTTTTGAGTAAGTGAAACATGTTTTGCACTAAAATGTTACTTTTAAATGAACACACACACTTTTAGTCATAAAATCCCTCATCATATATTGTATTAATGCGAGTTTAATTAATACATTTCAAAAATAAATGAAAATTAATTTTCCTAAAGTATCATGACAATCCAATAATGTTTACTTTGTTTTGTGTATATGATATTCATTGTTGAACTAAAATGTAACTTTTAAATTGAAAAAACATAGTTAATGTACCATATTCTAGAGATATTCATTAATATCTCTCTCAGTTTGTAAAAATGAGAGTAAATATAACAAAATATCAAATTTTGAAATAAAATAGGATCCTGATGTCACATACATAACATTAGTATACAATCCTTTGGTAAAAAAATACTCCATATATTATGTCTTATTCTTATTAAGATAAAAGCCTATTTATTCTAAAGTCTATCTCAATAAATATAACATAAAATCATAATATAATTAAATAAATAATAAATTAGTAAACATGATCTTCAAGATCTCTGAAATAAAATATTAGAATCCTGATAGGCAGTCACCTCTTCATGATATATGAAAACATTATGACATCGTGTAAGTTATCCACTAATTACTAAAAAACAACTTATTATTTTGAATATGTGGATTTTTGACAGTCCTAGTCGTACTAGAAAAATATAGACCACCTAATTATTAGTAAATATTGTAAATTAAATCATTAATACATTTGAAAATACTTCTTTAGGGAAACTAGTTTATGGATGGAATATGATACCTTTCATAAATTTAAAATCTTAATAACCACATTCGTTGTCATTACATAGTTACAGACACTCTTTAAACATTGAAAAAAATAAGTATTTTTTATATATATATTTTTGAATAGTGAACTATTATTATATAAACCCTAATACGTATCCAATTATATAAATCCATAGGCTTTTTATGTTCATTTACCATTCTCACACCAAGGTTTTGATGATATATAAACACCACCCTATCATAAAAAAATGTTTTCAAAGCATAATTATAAAATATATAATTAAAATTTTATTTCTAAAATATTTAATTTAGAGTATTAAAAATTCACATGTGACATCTTGTTTAGTTGATTTGTTGGATATACATTCTTTGTATCTAATAAATTTATCTTTGAAGAACCCAAATTGATCAAAATGAGTGTCTAATTATTCTTAAACAAAAGGAATAAGTAATGATAAAAATTAAAATATATTTTATATGATTATAATAAAGTGTCTTATGCTAGCATTATAGGTATTAAGAAGATCCTGTCATGTATTATTTTATTTTCAAACATTTTATCTACTTGTTGTGTTCTTCGTAAAATTTAATTTTCATCCATTGATTTTTTTGGATACGTGACATGTAAACTAATGAATCAAAAATTTTACCTACATGGTATTCCCTTCACATTGGTTTGAATCATACACCTATAAAAAATAACAATAGTATTAAACATTAATAAATATAGTAGATAAATTATTGGGAAATGATATTATAGAAATGTACTTCACATATAAAATCATAACTAAGGCTCCCAATCATTAATGCTTTATAATTTAATTTACATTATCAAGTCCAATCATGAAAGTACTGCAATATCCATAGATTTATTCTTCTAATGAAATGTGAGATATATTGTTATCTTGGAACATTTTATCTACATGAACTTGTAATTTCAATAAATACAGTAGTGTAATAAGTGGGACAATGATACTATCATAAGGTCATTTAGATCTATTAGTTGATCTATTAGATTTTATTTATCAACCTTCCATTTCCCTTCCATTTCTCTATATATAACAACATACCTCAATTTAGAGTTTTTTCATTAATTTTTATTTTTTTATATTTATTAATTTGGAAATTACATACCACATTATCAACATGTATGTTTATAATATTAAAAGGGAATTCAATGAAGATTCTAAAAGAAAGGTAAACCATGTGAACATTAAGATCATTATGGGGAATTAGTATCTCCATGCTCAAATCATGATATATATGAATACCTAATATGATGTGATATTTTGGAAGTTTTTTATTATATAGAATATTTATTTGGTTATTATAAACAATACCTATAACAAGGAAATGAGTGGATGATAATAGATATAAATCACAACTATTTTTTTGTAAAAATGTGTATCCTTGAACCAACTTGAATTATAATTATGGTTACCATATAATGTGTATAGAGATTTATGAATGACATTATATTACCATAATTATATTATTAATTTTTCATTCACTATTTACATGGTAATTTCCTTGGATTAATTTTTATATAAAATGGTTGTAGTAGTTCCCTACTATAATAAGAACCTAAATATACTAGGACAATAATCTTAAATTTATTTTTTATATTTAAGATAAACCATAATGATATGAAATATATCATGTTTGAATATAAGGTTCTAGGGCACATAAGCATTGATACATATTATCAT
Source organism: Viscum album (assembly GCA_963277665.1). Lineage (NCBI taxonomy): Eukaryota > Viridiplantae > Streptophyta > Magnoliopsida > Santalales > Viscaceae > Viscum > Viscum album. Next base: position 1,081,113,769 of record OY728155.1, read on the forward strand.
GAATTTTTGATATGGTGATCTCTAGTAGAGAAGATCACGAAGATTGACCTGCTAATAGTAAATCCACATACTTAAGGTGTTATTGATTGTTCTAATATATGATTATATTTATTGTTATCTCAACTTGAGATCATTATCAATGCGTATCAGTTGATCACATACCTTGATAAATGTTAAAGAAATGAAATTTATGTTTGTTGTGAGGTAACCTATGTTGGGTACATTAATGGTGGTATAACATTGATTAAATATTCAAGATACGATTTTTAACTTCATTATAGGAAGAGATACCCTGATACCTATTGAACATGATGATAGTAAATTCATTAAATCCATGTCCATTCTAGATGAAGGAAAGTCTATCCAGTATGGTCATTAAAAGAATAAATAAATCATATACAGATGGTGAACCAGGATATGAATAATACCTGATGAGATATCATGAGAAAAAGTGATTATATTACACAATGATTTTTTTAGAGTTTTTCATTACTATGAAAAAACTAAATCTCTTTAGGGGATTTTATGTGTTACAATACACTGATATTAGTTGTTAGTGACACTCAATACCACTAAAATAAGGGTATAGGGGGTCTGACACAAAGTGTATTCAAAATAATCGTCAATTATAATGAATTAGAGTCTAAGAGTTGATGGGCCCAATGATGGGGGTAATTTAATGTACAAGTCTGAATTATCATAAGAAAACAAATATTTTTAATATTATTCAAGTTTATAATAATAAGTGTTAAATTTATTAACTTAATATATTTAATAGTTATTAAGTGAATACAAGGAAAATATTTTATGAATGAATATTAATTATTGAATTATTTTTAAATATTTTTGGGAGATATGAGTCTAGTTAATGACTCATATTTTATCACATAATATATTTTTTATGTTACGAGAAAGTGAATAAACACTTATGACAATTGTGACACATTAATTAGGTCATAAGTGTTAAACAAAGATTAATTTTTAAGGTTTAACATATTGAAGGTCCCAAGTGATATTTTAAAATGTTAAATCTACCTATATATATATTAAAATTAATCTACAATTTGAGTGACTATTACTCCCATTATTTTTTATATTATGTTTCTCCTGTCTCTTATGTTTTTGAAAGAGAAAGTGGGGTTTAGGGTAACCTTATCCTAGAAATCCCTCGTGGATCGAATAAATAGTTCTCTCATGATCGTGTATACGTAAAAAGTGACTTTGATTCTCCCTGATATCACCCAATACTTGAATATTTAAATTATAGTAAGCTTTTGAACTCTATATAGATTATATAGAAGGTTACGACTTCAGTTCCTATAAGTGACTATCAACAATGATGTGTGGAAAACACATTTTATAAAAATCAAATGATGTATTGTTTCAATTTTTATTTATCATAATTATTTAATTAACATGAGATCCTTGGGTTGATAACTAGTTGTTGTTATTCCATTAAGAATGTTATAACACCAATTTGACTTAAATTTTTTAATTTTACTTGCTTCAAAATTTTTATTGTGCTCCCAGAACCAACAAGTGGTATAAAAGGGATCATGTGATTACTTAAGTCAAAATTAAAATTAAAATCACTTGAACTAATTTAGAGGGAATTTATAGGATCCCAATTCCACTGATCGAGGTCTGTTACTAATGTGGGTGAGATCTCATAGGACCAGTGCACTCGCTAGTGTGCTTGCTGTACTGCTAGTTATAGTAGGTGGAATTCATATTTGGAAGGGTTTACAACCATGTTAATGTAGTTTGTAGAAATGAATATAAAAATGAAAAAACAAAAGAAAATATTGCAGGTGGATTGTGCTACTCATGGGGAAGTGATTCCCCCTATTGACTAGGGGTGAAGCGATGTAGGTTTTTTTCTTTTTTAAAATAATAAAAATAAATAGATATCTTTTTAATATGTATAGGGGAAACATGTGATCACCACCCATCATGCATGTATGCTCCCCCATGGAGTGTGAACCTAATTTTGACCTAAATTCCTAGTCAAGTAATTCTTACCCAAGATGGATTGAGTCAGGCCCTTCCTAACCCACTTGAACAATTGAGAACCAAATAGGGTATGAAAATCCTTTGGGGGATTTTATAAATCCCATGGAGCAAAAAAACTTATGGAAAAATTCCATCAATATTTTCAATTAAATAAAATTACCTATACGATTGCACGAAAAAAAATTATGAATTAAAAATAGTTTAATTTTTTTAATTGATAATTAATTTACTAGAATAGAATTATTTTCAATTTTTATTTTATTCTGTGAGTTAAATTCATGTTGACTGATCATGAGAAAGATCGAACAATTTATGTTTTGTGTTTATTTATATATTTATTATAATGTATGATGTTTTTAAAAATTAATGAATTTATAGCGGTATATGAAATGTCCCTTCACCTCATTATATGTATAAGGGATTACGTGTCCATAAGTGATAATTATTTATATATACCCTAAATTCCTGATACTCCATCATCCATATGTGGTTATGTTTTTATAATGCATGGGAAGAATGGCGATGCGGTTCATGGTGAGACTTGGTAAAACTCCAGACATGATACCAATATATTGGATGGTGTGCGAATTTCTACTTGAGCCAATCACGAATCAAGGAGTTACCCCCAGGCTCTTGGTTGATCCATTATCTTGTTGATGAACCAACCATTAGAAAATATCATGATCACATAATTTGTTTATTTATGTCTAATTTATGATTTTATAAATGTGTACATTATAAATGATTATATAGTAAAATAAAAAATATTCATAGATAAAATTGAATTAATTTTTTTTGAATGTTTTCTATTTATACATGGTTAAGTTGTAAGTGTGATCATATATTAACAAGGCTATTAAATGGAAAAGGATTTTATTTGTTGACAATACTTAAAAATCCCTCAAATAAAATATCAAATCATTAAAATATTCAACCACTCAAGTTGTAATGGAATTATAATATGGGGTTCTCATTAGACATACATGAGGGTACCTCCACATATTAAAGAGTTCTAACAAGATTGGTGTGTTTCATTAAATAAATTATTATAAAATAAGTCACCATAGCTAGCTTGGTGCAATTTTAGAGGCATGTGTTGAGAGAATCAATGTTAAGTATTCATAAGATATGAGTCTCCACTCAGGATATCAAGGAGACATGAGTCAATGTGGTTTTACAACAAAAATCCTACATTGAAACTCTATAAGTATTGGAATATCCATAACATAGACTTTGATGAGAGTTTTTAAGGATCCTTTACACTAGAATACTAAAGTTATCTGTTAAAATTTTATTTTCCAAAAAATTGAAAGTAATTCATGGAAGCAATACAATAAAAATTGGACAATGAAAATATCCAAACCAAAACTAATTTTCAAGAGTAGCACAAATAAATTCACATAATACTATGATATGATTGGAAATTGTATATGTTAGAGTACCCACTACCAAATAAGAAGCCTTAATAAGGAAATAAGGGTGAAAAGGATTCTTACAAGAGAATCATAGATAAAACATTATATGTTTAAATTGTAATGTAATCATCCATGTATAGTGATTTTCAAAAGAAACACGAGTACATACATGGTTATACCATCTTTTATCATATCTATGTTTTCAAGATAAAGTGAAGAAATAGATGAATGAGATTAAGATAACACTAAATATGTGGAAATTGAAAGCGGAATTCATGATAGTTCTTATATAACCAATATGATAGAATATATTGATTTATTAATATAAATGGGATTCAATATGAATAATTACCATTTAATAAATCCTTTTCTATTATCCTTATCACTTAATTTATCTTGTTTTATCAGGAATTTTGAAGTGAACAGTATGGTGAAACCTTTTCAATATCTTCTAGGTAAGGTTCTCCAAGTTGATAAGAACTTAAAAGAAATACAAATATTTAGTTATTATTGTGAAAAAAATAAAAGGAAAAGTAAAAAGTATTATGAAAAGTATTAAGTTGTTTTACCTTAGGATACCCTGAGAGGGGGTGGGGGGTGAATCAACAAATAGCACGATTTTTTGACTTATCTTATTCTCTTTTAGTATCTTGTTATTATGTTAAAAAGAACTGTGTTAAATCTATAATATGATGATGTGTCTATGTGAAAAAATCAATTAAGCTTCACTAGTTCTATGGATTACTAAGTTTCACATTTGATCACTCCATTACCAAAACACTACCTTTACAAGATTTAGGGTTCAGTCACTCCTCAACCATTGGACACTCTCTCTTCTCCACCTTCACACACTAATTTTTTGAAGGATGAAATCAGTTTATATAATTGAGGTTATCTTCAATCAAATAAAGGTAAGTAATAAGTGGTTTCATCATTATCTCTTAATAGATACACTATGAACTTCGATCTACTTCTCCTATTCATTCTTTAATTCGGATGAGAGTAACTACACTTCGTGTGAGTTTTGTATTTATCTTACATAATATTACTATAGTAACAATATCTCTTGGAGGATCATAATTCTGAAATTGGAATTATATTCTTAGTAACTCCTTCAAAATGTAGATAAATAACTTATAAGATTCCACACTATCTTCTAGTTCTAGGTATAACATGGATATTCCTTCTCTTTCTTCTTTTGAATATTTACTACATTGAATTTAAATGATTTCACTAAAATTATTTCCACTATTTTAGACCACTATACTTTGTCTTCACCATTATACTATTAATAATTACCTTCCCACTATTTTATTGTTATTTCGATCAGTTTCTTTTTGTAAACAGTTCCATTTTAAAGTGCTTTATACAAAATATTTTAGAAACTACTCTCAACCTTGCTTCATTAACTTCTTATCTCATGAGACTACCCTCATGAAGGTATATAATTCTTCATGGAAAAATTCACTTCATGCATGTATATTTCATGGTCTTCATGAATTTAAAATATTATAGTTATCTTGAAAATAAAATTTCATGCATGGTATTTTAAAATAATGTAATGAAAAAAATCAAGTATGTGACACTACCTTCTACTTCATGCAATACTATAAGTGAAATATTATTGTACTCAGGAAAACCACATGTATTTTATTCAAAGGTGTAATTTATATGAGATCACTCTCACACACACATATAAATAAATTATATTGACTTCAAATTAATTTCTATTTATTTATATTATATCCTTTTATTTATGAAACAAAAGTTACATGAAATACACTTCATTAGAGTGCATAAATTGCATGAACTTCAAATTATCCATCACATAATGATGAGTGAAAAATATTGGTTATTTTTCTTCATGGAAGTTAAAATTCATGTAATTTTCTTCATTCAAGTGTAAAAACACTTTTCATGGTTCCCAATCCTTTATTTGACATGATACTAGATAGAGTATCATGTAAAAAGCCACTTATTCCTTTACTAAAAAAATAGATCAATTATTTCACCCTCCCATCAAAACTCTCGATGTCATTGTATCTCTTTATATTGGTGTCATTTAAATGAAGTGGAATGGGGTATTTGAATATGTTTTTACACTACCTCATTCAAACTTCATGATTCAACTTACTTTTACCATATCAAACTCAAACATTGTGTCTGGAATTAAATCAACCTCAAAACTTCGTAAATGATACTCATCGTCACTTAGCATGTAAAAACTTGGGACAATTACATCACTATTCATGGGAAGCTTCCAATACAATGAATTTAATCAAAAAGTATGTAATACTTCATTTAAACTTATTCATTATCAACACAATCCTTCTACATTATGTATTTGTAAAAGTAACATTTTTCACTTTATTTTTGGTAATAAGATCACAAGCATGCAAGTGGATCCAAAATCATGTATCATACTCATGAATACACAATTATCCATGACATCATTCACTTTAATGAATGAACACCTCACTGCCGCTTTGGAATGAAGTTATTATTCCATATAATAACCCCAAAACTACTTCAGTCCATCCTTCTTGAGCATCTCAAAATACCACATGATGAATTTATTCACACTTGGGGACTCAAAATGAGTATATAGGATACAAAATATAATAAATACAATATATAGAAACCTTATGTTATAGATCGAGGTTGAATATGATGTCACATGATGCTGTTTTACTCAATGGAACATGTTTATATTTTAAATGATGGAGGAATAATGTATGATTATTTAATAGATCCCACGTTTAAGAAACATTCATCTATACACTACTTAATTATCCTTGTCACTCCTTCAACCCACCAATGTAGTCTATCTTGTGATGGTTCTCACCTAAATCCATTAGTTCCTCCCAACACATTTGAGGCTAAGCTCCAATATTTCACTTTCACATGACCCACACACCTACTTTCTTGTGCTTGCCCCATTTAGGTGATCATTATTTATTGGATTCACATTCCTCCATGGAAGGATCTGGTTGATTTGGCAACCACTTCTAATAAGCTAAACTAGTTCATAGGGCTGACCTTTGGTTGACCGTATTTTTTTTAAATGAACCCCCTTAAATGACTTACTAAATATATCCACCAACAATATTCCATCCATAATAATACTATGGATCTCCCCGAATTATTTATAATGATACTTTCCAAAAATACATTTTCACCATATAAAATACAGATTTTGAAATTTATAGTGATTCCCAAGGTCTTCCCATCATCTCCTTACTCATTTTAGGGTACCAAAAGACCTCTAAAAAGAATCTTAAATCCTTCAATCCACCTCAAGTAGACTAAAATAAATTCCAATACCTTATCCTAAGTTCATTAGTCTCAATATTATTAAAAACCTTATCCATGTAATATTCACCATCATAGATCATAAAATGATGGTTCCTCTATACCTCTACTAGAATTTTTTAATTGGTTAAACAAAACTCTCAAGTTGTTCACCATGGATAGAAACTATACCTACTTTATATATTAATAAATGTGTTCCTCAATCATCCAGAAATGTTATAAGACCTTAAGATCATATTTTTAATCAACAAATATATATGATACTTCTTTACAAAGTGAAACTCTTAAAAATTTAAATAATTTTTCCAACATATATATGATACATAAGAATTTTCCAATAATAGAAACTATAATCAATCTTAGTATTCTTATATTTATGATACTTATCAATCATTGATCCATAATAATCCTATAATCATATCCCCTATAATAGTTGTATTATCAAGAATGAAATCCAATTCCAACTTACCCAGTCACTAATTTCACACACACACACATAGTCAAAAAATACATCATTAAAATCATGGTTGCAAAAATACCCCCTTTTGTTTTTTTGATAATATCTAATAAAATATTTCTCATAATGACATATGGTGTTTATATGGTATCTTATTTCCCCCCCATTTTCAATAAAATTAAAAGTGTACCTATTCCTTCTTCCTTTGAGGGTATCAACTTGTATTTTTTTAACTTCATCCTCCATGATCAAATTTTAGAACCAATTGATACCAATTTTTATTGTTATCCTCTAAAAAACGAGTCACCCACTAATTAAGTTTATGTAGGGAGAACTGGTATAGAAAAAATAGTATCAAATATAGGCCTAAGAGATTTCTATTGGATCTTCAACATGTGATATAAAATATCTTTTATCGAGTAATCTATTCTGAGTTTTTCATGATAATTGTCTGCATCCAAATAAAAAAAATGATTTTAAACATTCATGATAAAAACATGTTACCCCCTGTCAAGTTACCACTATTTTATCATCAATTAATCAATATATTCCATTTTTTTCTTTATATTTTACATTTCATTAATGGATAAGAGAATATGTTCAATATATTTCATGGATGGAATTTATCATACCTTAACCTTCAACTTATTCAAGTACTTTCCAAAATACCATATTTATATTAAATAATAAATTTTTGGAAGCTTTTTCATCTTTACAACTATCCCAAAATGGATTACCTTCAATATAATTTATCATGATTGATCTTTCCTAAAGTATAATTTCCATACATCAATAAAACCATCTGAACCCATACACCAAATGAGATAATGATGTGTTTTAAGGAGAAAACATGTTGAGTTATTCATAATAGACGACTTCCTAAATATTTGAAGCCATTAATTATTCAATTCTACCCCTCAATGTAGGCATCACATTTAATTACATGCATATAAAGTAAAACACAATATATATGTGGTAATAAGGTGGATATTTTCTTAGCTTATTAGTTAGAGAAACAAGGATGTGAGTTTTTCATTATCCTCAAAAATCCTTTATTTATAGCTTCAAACTCATTCATGATTTTAGACTAGATTCACTAGGAATTTATCTCCCTAGGTAGTATGGATTTATTGATCAAATTGTCTTTCTTATTAGATAGAATATGCTTATTTATAGTATACAACAAAGGTATTTAATTAATATATTATAATTAGAACTTCCAATATAATTCCATCCGATCTATCCTATGATTAATAATTATTTAGGTACATTCTCAATATTTTGTGTGTGTGTAGATTTCTTATTTACAATAATATTTTCACATAAGACATCATAATCGATTTCACTTATTTTTCATTACTTTCTCATGTATAGGAAATAATTTCATGTAATTGTATACTGTATGCTCATAAAATTTACACCATACATATATATCTTCAAAATATTTAGGGTTATCCCTTTTATACAATATATCATGAAGTTTGAGTTTTTCATCTTGGACGTTTTTCACTAAACCGGTCCTATTACTCATTTTTAATGTTGATTATTTATTTGATTTAAGCCTTCTCCATTTGGAACTAATTCTTATGAAAAATTTAAAAAGGTACATGATGTGGACTTTATTTACAAAATAGAAACATAATTTCTTAATTAGTGTAACATCATTGGTAACATTCTTCTTTAATATACCTTTTTCAGACTATGTTATTTGATTATTCACCAAGGAATAAATAATTCCATTTATTTTTTTTATTTTTGCACTATTTTTGTGTTCTTATTTCCTTAATAGCATAAGATCTATGCTTGGTTAGTACATACCATCACTCATCATAGCAGTGAATAATTTGTTTTCAATAGTCATAAAATATTTCAAGATATTTATATCCATTTATGGTGGAAATTTTTATTCTAATCTATGAGTCTTGTATCAACACAATAATATTTTTAGGTTATTTATATATTCTCCCCCTGAATGTAGGACATTTTAATTCTTAATATTTTGAGAAATTATACCAAAATTATTTATCCTTGTGTCTGAACTTTTGGTTGCACCAATAGTATCCAATGAATCATTTTTTACATATAGATTAATCCTAGAAAAATTTGATTCCTTGATATTTTTTGGAAGACATTGGATTTTTTAATAAATATTTAAGGATATTTTATTGTTAGATATTCATTTATATATCATTAATGAGATGTTAGATCTCTATAAATTTTTTATTTATCTACTTTGGTACAAATTTTGATTTCGTTCATATAATAAATGATGAAATTGCATCAGTACAAACAAATTTATCTAGATAGTGGGTTACATTTTTCTTTTTGTTTATAGTAGATTGATTAATACAAGGTCTGAAGATATTTTTTTTCATTATAATGATTTTTAAGCTTTATTTGATGAGTTGATTATATATTTATTAGTTTTATTTCTATCTAAAGCCACTTTATATTGAGATTATTTTTCTTGGCTTTAACCACGATCAATATTTTTTTCTATTCATTCTTTAGTTTCTCTATTTGATCTTCATGTATTTTATTTTCCTATAGTAATAATATTTCAAGCTCTTATATCCACTTTTATTTGATCTCCAATATATTATCATTGAATATCTTGATAGATTTATAGCCTTTTTCTTCTTCTTTCAATTTCTCTTTTAGATTCTTTATAGGGTATATTTCTACATGTTGAGTCCATATATATTTTTCTTATACATTCTTCTCAATGACTATCATCTGATAATTATCCTCTATTGCCTTCATTAATATTTTTTACAAATCTTATTCATAATTACTTTCATTATAATAATGTGGAACATCTTCACAACTAAAGAAAAAAAATTATTTTCAAATACATTATCAATAAAATATCCATAAAGATATACTTTTAAAACATTTCATCCTCCAGAAACTAAATATTATTTTTTCATTCTTCAACAGAAGCCTTCAAATTTTAAATTTAGATGGATTGATCTTGAGTTTTATGTTTGGATGCCATTGCTTCTTTTGATTTTACCTAAGTAGATGATTTAACTTTTAATTCTTTCTATTTTCAATCAATATCAGCTTTAAGATAATCCAATCCTTCAATTTTTTACTTTTTTAATATCAAATTGTTCACGGGAACCAACCATCTCTACTTAAATATCCACTTCACCTTCTAGTTCTTTAATTTAATGAGATTCTAACACTTTTTTATCTTAAAAAATAGGTTATTTCATCTCTAGAACATTAAACTTACCCTTTTTAGATGAGTGGCCTATAACCAATAATATAAATTATTCATGATTTTCATTATATGTTTGAACAATAAGTTAAAACAATTTTATATAATACCACATGTTGTACCTCGGGACACCTTGGGGGATGTGGTGGGTGGGAGGGGGTGATTCCAGGTGTAGCCCAATTTTTTTACTTGTTTAGGCCTATTTTTGTATTTTGTTTCCATGTTAATAGGAACCATGTTAAACCTATAACATGATAATGTGTCGATGTGAAAAAATTATCTAAGATTCACTAGTTTGGTAGATTAAAATGTTTTAGCTATGGTCACTATATTTTGGACGCATTTCCTCTAAAAGATTTAGGGTTTTATCACTCCTCACCCAATATCCACTCTCTCTTATTAACCTATGTTCATTACATTGATGAAGGGTAAAATCAGTTTATAGACTTGAGGGTCTCTTTAAACTCATCAAGGAAATCAATAACTAAATGCATCTTTAGCTTCTTATAGATTCACTATTAACTCCAATCTAAAAATATTATTCCTTCTACAATCTGGATGATAAAAAATTACTATGTGTGAGTTATGTCTTTTTATTATATAGTATTAACACAACAATAGTATCTCAAGGATGATAATAATCCCATAATTGAAATTATCTTCTCAATAATTCCTTATTTCAACTCCAGATAAAGTAATTATAGGATTCCTCTACACTGTATTCTAATTCTAGGAATAACACTAGGGTCCCTTATATTTTTATCTCAAATATTCACAAACCAATATTTATATACAATCACTAAAATTATTTACACTCTTTAAGAAAACTACAGTATGTATTCACTATTTTACTTTTCACAACATCCATCTCACTATTGTATTGTTTTTTTAATCATATTATTTTTGAAATTAATGCTCATGAAAATAATTCTTAAACATTTTTCAAAATCTCTTTTTAAACATTTTTATGAACCTCTTAGATCATGATACCGTCCTCATGAAATCATATAACTTCACATGGATTCAATTCATTTCATGCATGTATATTACCTAGTATTCAAGAATGTTCAAGGTTTTAATTATCATGAAAATAATATTTCATGAATGGTATTCTAAAATACATTCACACACTAAATTAATTATGTTTTAATTCCTTATACTTCATATAATACAATAAGTACAATAACACTACAATTAGAAAAACTAAAAATATTTTATTCATAGGTATTATTTTAATATTAACATGCACACACAAATCACTTATAATGAATTAAAAATACTTTATTTTTCATTGTATTATATCCTTTCAATCATTCAAGAAACCATGTACAATATACCCTTCATTAGAGTTTATACATTCCATGAACTTTAAATTATCCTTCGCATAATCATGAGTACACAATACTGATTATTCTTCTTTATACTAGTAAAGATGCTCAACATTTTCTGTATGCACATGTAACAATACTTTCCATGGTTATCACCCCTATTTTTCCCATCATATTGGGTAGAATATCACATAATGGGCCACTTCTTCTTTTTAGTGAAAAACAGATCCTTTGTTTCTTCCTACCCCCTGAATCGCTATCTCAGTCTCTCTCTATATTTCCATGTCTTGAAAATGAAGTTCTATGGAGTATTTATAGATATTTTCCTCCACTTCCTTAAACCTACATACACTGAATTACATGTATCATCTTTAAATGATACTTTTTTCTAGAAGTAGATAAATATCAACACTTCTCATATGAAACGTAGGTTTACTTAGCATGCATACAGTTCAACTTTCAACTTTACTCGTCTTGAGAAGATTCCAATACATGATATTTAATCAATTGCATGCAAAAATTCATTTATTATGATTCATTCTTGTTTGAATACTTCTCCATAGTGTCTTCATAATAGTAACATTTTCATCTTTTCATTTTGATAATAAACTCAAAAGCATGTGAGTAAAATAATATGAATCTATCTTACACTCCAAGACACATTATTTCACAACATCATGTACTCAAATTCATGAATACCTTATTGTCACTTCAACATGAAGTTCATATTCTACAAAAAATGCAGAAAATTCATTTATCCAGTCTTCTTTAGCATCTCATAATCCCACCTAATGATATTTTTCACAACTGAGGACTCGACATGAGTACATAAAACAAGACATGAAATAAATTCGATGTGCTTAAACCCTATGGTATGGCTTGATGTTGAAGATGATGTCATCTAATATGATTTTACTCTATAGAGTATGTATGCATTTTAAATAATTGAAGAGTGGTGACTTATTTTTGAGTAGATCATTCACAAAAGAAACTTTCATATTTATATCACTTAATAATCCTCATTGCTACTTCAACCCACCAATAAAGTCTACTTGGTGATAGTTCTCACCTACAGACTAGTGTACAACCCCACACATGAGAGTATATACACCACTTAGCCACCTAAATGTGACTTATTCACATCCATAATTGTGTCTACCCTCTACGTAGGTTCTCTACCTATATAGTATTCAAATACTACCATGATTGTCTCTAGTTTAGTTGGATCCTACTTCCATGTGGTAGAGCTAGCTCCTAGGGTTTCTGACCTTTGGTCGACCATTTTTTTAAATAAATTCCATTAAACGCCTTACAAAATGTATACTCATACAATATGACCATTTTTAAATGAATTCCATTGAATGACTTACCAAATGTATACTCCTACAATATTACAACCATAATAATACAATAGATCTTACCAACTTATTTACAATGTTCCTTTTCAAAAATATATTTTTTACCATATAAGAAATATCTTTTTAAATTACTAGTTATTCCAAAGGTCTTCCCATATTAGACTTCCTCATTTTTGAGTAATCTAAGAGATCAAAAAATCGTTATAAATCATTATATCCACTTCAAGTTGAATCAAATAAAGTATAATACCTTTTCTTCAATTCATTAGTATCAATAATCTTAAACACCCCATCCAAGTAATATTCTATATTCTAGATTAAAAAATGATGGTTCCACTAAGTCTTCACAAACACATTTTACTTAGTTAAACATGAATCTCAAGTTATTCCTCATGGATAGAAATTCTACTTCATTTATGTTGTAAAAAATGTACTCCTAAATCATCAACACACATCTAAAGTCCGAAACATATTCTCTATAATCAAAACATAGATTTGATACTTCTTTAAAAATTAGAAACTCTTCAATATTTTAATAAAATTTAAATCATATATAAAATAATCAGGAATCTTCCAATGGAAGAAACAATAGTCAACCTCAATCTTATTCCTTTCATGGTACTTATCAATGATCATTACACAATAATCCTCCAATAATATCTACTTTAATAGTTTTCTTATCAATTATGACATCCAATTTCCACTTACAAAGTCACAAATTCCACACACATATATATATATATTGTCAATAAATCCAAAATTAACCTCATGGTTATAAATTATTCCAAAGTAACCTTCAAAACATCTATCTAAGAAACCAAAGATAAAGATGGAGAGTATAGGAGAGCAAGGAATTTACTTTATGTGTGGAATGAAAGGTTATATAGAAACTATAATGAATTTATTACTAATAAATTAGTGGATTGAAATTCAGGTATATTCATCATTACATGTTATACTTATATTTTATTTCTTAGGTGATAGATATAATATGCGGTTTCCATATTTGTATCCAAATACAAGAACCAAGGAAGTTTAGAATGATCATAATATTGAAGTGGAACTTCTAGTTTCTAATGAATATTGACTCCAAAATAATCTAAATAAGATCATAAATTTATAATTTATAGTGGATGTATTCTTTTATTTGAAAACAATTATTATGTAATGTGTGTTACCAAAGACATTTTTTCATTTTGAGTTTAGAACTATGGTATTTTATTTTAAGTTTTAAATAAAGTTTTCTAGGTATACCATACATAATTAATAGTTTAGTTATACATGATTTAGATATTTCATATATTTGTAATTAATTATGAATATAAGTTGTGAGACTCAATATACCCAGTTTTTGAAAGATAATTATTGTTCAAGTAAATCTAGAATAAAATGTTAATAAAATACTAAGAAGGGTGTTTAGAATCTTCACAGGTTAAAAGTTTTTGGTATTAGACATGTTTTCTTATTTGGATTAATGTGACCAAGAAACTTTTTGACATTAATCCTGATAAGGCCAAAAATATTCTATAATTAATATAACATGATCTGGGTGAAAAATTTCAAGTTTAAGATCGGGGTAAATTCATTTACTTCATGAGATTCCTTTAAGGGATCTAAGGTATATAAAAGTAAAGTAAGGAATATTATTGGTTAGAATATATGAGATACTTTAAACTGGTGAGATGAAGAATATCATAAGTGAGCATGCACATAATTTAGATATCATTTATTCCTAAAATCACATTTATAGATAAACATCAGATCCATAATTTTAGTAAAAGTAGGATCGATTATGATTGTTACTAGACTTCAAAATTTCTCTATAATCTATTCTACAAAATATTTAAAAAATATCAATGTTAAATAATAAACATATTCTAAATAAAGTGAACAATTGATATTAAATGAGTTATAATATAAAATAAATCAATTATTTCATTTTCCATGTCATTATATACAAAGTATTTTTTAAGGCCGTGTTAACAAACAAACCTGCACTTGGAAAAATAAAAAGTGAATCTTAGATAATTCTCCTAATGGTTTCTTAGGATAATACATAAATCCATAAGATAGAAATGTGATAATAAATTGAAAATTATAAATTTTTATAAGAGGGATAATTTCTCTATTTTATATAATTGAATAATTTTTCTTATAAAGTCCAGGATCAAGATGCACAAGTAGTTGGATTAGGAACAAGTTTCACAATACCTCGTGGAAAAAGAAATGTTCCAAATAAATATAATATATAGGAAAAATAAAGCCAAAATAGATGGTTTTTGTAAGAACCCGGATATTCTTTTTAGGTACTTTTTTCCTTTTTCTAGTGTTTTTGAGAAAAAGTGGAGTTTCTGGAAAATTTTGAAGTACACATCATGTACTTTATAAGTACACACTTTGTACTCAGTTACCTCGGGTAGCTGGGTGCTGGCCCTGTAACAGTGGTGCATAGGGACGTGTGTGGTGACCTAGAGACTGCCTAATGTGGGGGCTGATAAAGGAAAGTACACATAGTGTACTTCTAAAGTACACGCTGTGTACTTTCTCTTTTTTCATTAAACGCACTGGGGTCACGTCTGATGGATAGAACCATCTCCTTCTAGGTCTGGTTCGATCGAGAGAGACCGTACGACCATAGAACTTCTCCGAGCCCCCGATCGAGAATCCATTCTCCGATTTGACTGCAGTCAATTGTGTTGGGATCACCTCGACAATCTCTTCCTTCTTCTAGTTCTTTATACCCTGATTCCTACTCTTTCTCAAGTTATCCTTCGTTGAAAATTTTAGGCATTTTTGTAGATCTACGTTGTTCTTGGGTGATTCAAGGCTTGAGGTTCATGAAAAGCGATCTCCTAACACTGTGGTAAGTGGTTTGTGCCTTTCTGTTGAAATTATTTGAGTTATATATGCAAAATCATCAATACCCATGTACAGGGTATTGTGTGTTTATGGTTTTAGCCCTATTTTTTGCCTTCTATGCTTGTATGCTTGAGTAGAGGTTGATTTCATATGAATAGGGTTAATTGATATGCTTTGGAGGTGTCTTCCCATGCATGCTTTATTATGGCTATTTGGTACTGATTATCCTATTAGGACACCTTGTTTACCAATGCCTAGTGTTGTAGGATAGAGTGTTTGAATTTTTGTCATGTTGGTATGCTGTAGACTATTAGCCAAGTTGTTCTTGAGTTTTACTTTGGCCGATACTCTTTGTTGTACTTGTTGACTTATATTGGGCCGTGAGAACCTGGTGTAGTAGACCATAGGAAGAATGGATGTAAGGGCTTCTGTAGAGTGTTTGTTTTAATCTTATGATGTGAGACCATATTGGGAATTGACGTAAGTGATTCCTTAGAGTGTATGTAGTTCCTCGACGCGGGACATAGGGGGAATGTCATGTAAGTGCTTCCCGATAGTGCCTTCTAGTTACTGATACGAGACTATAGGAAGAATTGATGGCAAGTGCTTCCTCGGAGAGTCTATACTTAAGCTAAACTAGAGGGGTTGGACTATGTGTACTTCCCAGAGGGTTGCTTGTACATGTTGGTTGAACAATAGGTGTTAGGCCGTGAGTACTTCCCAGAGGGTTACCGTTGGGGTTTAGCTGTTTTCTTGTATTTACTAGGCAGGACCAGAGGGGATAGGCTATGAGTACTTCCCAGATTGTTACCTATTTGTGATTATCTGTTTACTTGCTATGTGGAACTGAATACTTTGAAATTGTGGAATTGTTACTATTGAGTACTTCTTTATTTATTGCTTCTTTTGTTTTTTGTCTACTATATATATATTCACTGCCTGTCAGGTAATGATCTTTTGGTGGTTTCCTACTAGTATTTTGTCTCAAATAATATTTTGTCAAAGCTTTTAGGCCCAAAAAGATTATATTGTTGTGGGTATAGATAATGGCAAGAACCCTTCTACCTCATGTACTTGACTGCTTTGGATATGGAGAGCATGGGACCAAGCTTTGCCTTGCGATGCTATGGAGCTGTTTACTATTTTTCTTGTACTATTGGTTTAGTACTATATTTTATCATTTTGACTTGTTTGGATATTTTCTTAGACATATGTCTTATGCATCATTATATATGTGGTCGAGCTGCTTATTTCTTTCAGTCTTTTGATGTTTAATGTTGTATGCCATTATTACTACTTCTTCTATTGTTATCTGTTTCTCTTACGCTGTGTTACTCTGCCAATGAGGGAATAGTTTCCCCATTATCACACCCAAGGCCCTCACTGCTAGTTAGAAGACTCTGGCATTAGGGGAAATGTGCTTGAGTCCATGTGACCAACATGGTACGAGGTGCCTCTGGGAAGCTTCCATAACCAGGACGTTACAATATTATAATCACAGAGTTAGATGATATATTATCCATTGAGAATAATAAATCATTATCCAACAAGGAAATAGTAAATTACAATAAAGTAAAATAAAAAGTGAATATGAATTCTGAAAAGAGATTCCATATAATAAAACCAAATATGAATTTTGGTAATATCTCTAGTTAATATAAAACCAATTGATCTATAATGGGTATTCAAGGGGGAGTTAAACATAGATGTAAAATAAAAAAAATATGAATAAATATTATTTCTTAAAGGTTTAAGATTAGTCATAGGGTTGACTGTGTTGAAAAATTTCACCAAAATAGATGATGAAATCTATTTGAATTCCTATTTCTATAAGTATCATACCATTATTATTATAATGATACTACAAGGATACATTTACGGATCATGAAAGTAATTTAATCATGGTGTTTTTATATTTCCATGTGACTATAAGAGGTTAGTTGGAGCACCATATTTTTCTATGTAAAATATGTTGATAACGTATGGAAAATAGTTATGTATTATAGTTAGTTAAAACCAGGTTGATAAGATCTCTCCAAAGAATAGATTAAAGTATTAACCCATGTACTAGGTGAAAAAGTATACTAAGATAGATATATGATTTTCTTGAACTATGTGAAGGTACATATACTGACACGATATTGAAAAATAAAGGTTAGAATAGTTTGAGAGAGAATTGTATCCAAAGCCATATGGAATAAATCTCTCAAAGAAGATATGTATAAGATATTCCAAGAGTTTAAAATGGTTATTATAATTCCATACACTTTTATGGTTGATCTATCATATATTTCATGCTATGTAATAGATATGATATATACAATACATACATTATGGTAGGAAAATATCAGAAAAATCCAAGATAAGTACATGATAGGTAGTTAGATACATCTAATATAACTTTAGAAAGTACAATGGATAAGTACCTATTATGTGGATGGATAAAAAAACTAGTTATTAATTTTATATAAAAATAGTATTCTTGTGGATAATTTGATCAAATATCACAGTTGGTAAAATGAAATGAATAAGATAAGCTCATTGAATCTAGTGGTATCCATACATACAACTATTGAGTATGCTGAAACTTCATATATAGATAATGATACAGTATTAAATCTGAATTTTTTTTAGGTTCTTGTAATTGTAGTTAGAATGTAAATTTGTATCATAATATAAATTTTTATAAATTTATAATAGTTTTAATAACCAATATTTGAAGGTTATGATAAAGTAAATTGATTAGAACTTGGGGATATAATCTCTTGAGGTATTTTCATCAAGTAGGTGAAGTAACATATAATAGATTATCCATGAAAGAAAATGTGACAGGACCAATGATGAAATCTGTAACTTAATAGAAGAATGATCCTATCACGTGAGAGTTAATTGGTTGATGGCATGTAAGTTGGATCTCCTACATGTAGGAGTGTTGTAAAAGTTATTGGTCTATAGGAAACTTGAGAAATACTCTTTTATTGCCATATCATGTGTATAGAGAGTTAGACATGATGTTATCTTACCATAATAGTGTTAATACTTTTGAATACCCTATTTACATGGTAGTTGTTGTCCCAAATATTCTAGGTAGGTAAACTACAAGATCCAGGGTGAATTGTAGTTAAAAAAAATTATAATTTTCATATACCTCAGATATTAAAATGATCAAAATTTTAAATTTAAGATCCACCTATTGTATATTAATGTACAATATTTAAACTCATATACACACAACATAAATGAAAACATTCAAAATTTAAATGACATACAATAAAAGTATTATCTTATCGGGAATTCAGTAAAAAATATATTAAAGTTAAAACAAATGTGTAGAATAAGGATTACAATCCTTAAACTCATCCAAGGATATTATTACCAAACAATATCCATTTAGGGAGGTATTTAATTCAACCTTAAGTTGAAACGAAGTTTGTAAAAATAACTTCTGGTATCCTTGAAATTATAGTTGTTAAAAGTTACACCTTTCTATCCCATGGAAGCCCCTCACTTTATACCAGTGTAAAGGTATCTATGTCTCAACCCAAGACACTCTATCTTCCTCCTCCAAAACCCTCAATCAATATGATTGGTAACAAATATTTTTCTATACACTAGAATATTTTTAGTCCACATAGGTAATCCATCATTATGATGGATAGAAACAAAAAATGATTGTTATGGGAAACTAAGAGATTTTACAATAAGAAACTCACTTATGTGGAAGCTCTTGGATAAAGGACTCAAAAAGAAAATTTACACTAATCAGAAGTTCTCTCTTAGTAATAAAAATTTCATAGCTTTTACATGATCAGAACTTTTACTATATCCCATAAATATATTATTTTAGGTGAACTTATGACTTCATTTATAGTCTTCATTGTAACAAAATCAAACATTTGAATTTCACATTCTTCAGGATCAACTGTAACTACATCTGAAGTAGCTTCATCATATTTTGATGAAGTCAACATAGTTATGTATAATCTGATTAAGTTATACCTACACCACAATAATGATTTTACATATGATGAATTCAATCTAGAATTATTTAATAGTTTAGTGGATTTTTTCTTTGTCTATTGCATACTTATATGATTCATAATTAATTTTACCAGTTTTTTATCCTATACACAAAAGAAACTAAAAAAATCATGTTAAATAAAATTATAACATGTCTGTATTTTGATTCTCAAACTAAATATAAAGCGACTATTTGACTCAACAGTCCCCCACTTTTTGAAAATAAAACACATGAATGAAAAATGAGTTTGAAAATAATTTTAAAATTAATATTATTTAAAAAATTTATAATATCTAATGGAATTTATTTCTCCCCCTTCTTAATCCAAACATACAAAAAACTTATTAAATAAAAATAAGTCACCATAATATTAAATATAATATTTTGAAAAAACCACCTATACAATATTTTTAAACCAATTTTAAATTTTTTTCCCTATAAAATTTATCTTCCTTTAGTATTTAAAAAAACACCCAAAAAAATTAATTAGATATTTTTGAAATAAGATCCCCCTAAAAATTTAATTACATTAATTTAAATAAGGGATCCCTTTTTGGAAAGATATGAACTTTAAGAAACATCTTACCCATATAACTTGAAAAGTGAAAAATGAAAATATTCTTAATTTATGTTAATTTTAAATAATAAACCACTTAATTTAAATTAAATTATTTTAAGTAACAAATTCACCTTAAAATTTTAATACAAGATCTTGAAAGAAAAAACCTTTACTTATTTTTAGAGGAAAATGATTAATAACACTTAAAATATATTATTAAAAAAATATAGTATTAAAACATCCATTTAAAAAAATCATATTCACAATTAAATAAAAAATATCACCACTCATAAAATATGAACAATCATTGGAAACTACAGTCACCAAAAGTTTTAAAAACAAATTGAATAAAAAATAAAAAAATTAATTTTTTTATTTTTTCTAGCAAGTAATTTATCTTCTTGATTTTTCCATGTTTCTCAACCAACTTATCTTTCATTCCTTTAATCAATTTTTTAAACTTCCAATTTCTTAATTTTTCCCTCCCTTTGATTATTCTGAAACATAACTAACTTTTTATTTTCATCAATAAATTGATCCTATTGATCCAAATTTTCTTGTTGATATTTAATAACTTATTCAAATTCTTTGTTAATTTTTTTATATGTTTTCAAGGTATTATGAAGAGAATCCTTATGTTAATTAATTATTTTGATATATTTACCTTGAGACTTCGTATTCCCTATAAAATGTCATAATTTATAAGAATAAACTTCATATCATTATCTATAATTTCATAAACTTACTTTCATTTTTTACACTGAATATTAAATTATATTTTCCAATTGGATTATATAAAATTGATAAATTTACCTTGAATCATATTGACTATATAATTTAACTTTGGTTGAATTTATGATAAACTTTCAAGATTATTTAACATAATATTTTGAGAATCTATCTTATATTCTACCCAATGAATACTTGAGATAACATCTGATTTTGATGAACTATTGGATTTATCAACCATAGTCTCCTAAATTTCTAGTTGATCCTATAGAATTTTCGTATTCCCAGGAGTATCTACATTAATAAAATTAATCATTTTTTTCAGAATTTTAAACATCTATTCCATTCTAATCATTCAAAATAGCTGATGAACTTGAAGCAGATGAGTTAGAGCTATAAGTTTATTCCAATTAACTTACTTCTTTCACTATAATATAAGAGGGGTTTGAAGTTTAATCATTTTATGAATGTACAAAAATCCATTTTAAAGAGTTGTATTTCTCATCATCTAGATTTTCAACATCTTTCTCTCTCAACTAAACACTGATTTCAGCAGGAGAATATTGAAATTCAATTTTATGGAGTTTAATAGGGGGATTTATGGTGGAGATACTTTTTTAGTATCAACCACAACATAAACCATAAAATTTTTAACTTGATCATATGGTGAGATATATGTATCAGTAACTCAATAAGATTTTTATTCATCGTGGGGAGGATAAGATAGGGATGATAATTTCTCGCATTCTTCTATTTCTTGATTTTTTTCCTTTAGAATGTAATCTTATTTCTTCTTGGTATCCTTATATTTAGAAAATTTATTTTTAATATAGAATGGTTGAAGAATGACTATTACAGCCTTAGATTTTACCAAATCAAAATAATTCTCAACTAACCATTTAATAATATCAAACTTCTCAAAATTCATGATAAAATCCAATCGATAAACATCCGGAATTTTAAGATTATTTCAATCCTATTTTTTGGTATAAAAAATAATTATACCCACTATAATATAATTATAAATTCCAATGTAAGATAATCTATTCTGTGAACCTTCTCTTTTATATAAAATAGATATTCCTCTGTATAATCCTCTGAAAATGAGACATGAACTTCTAGTAACTTGTGGGATATGAAAACATATTCCCCCTCAAGTGGAATTGTAATAAACTTAGTGGATCATACAAGAATAAGAGTAAAATTATTATCATAAAGAAAAAATTTACCTTCTTTTTATCATAAGAATCGATGAAAATGGAATATTCATAGAGGTCATGTATTGACAATGGATAAAGAAAATTTTATTCTTCCTTATAAATAAAAATAGATTCCAATACATGAAACTTAATAAAATCTTTCAGAATTAATTCATTATCATGACTCCCACTCATTGGGAACACCTCTTGGGTCTAGAGTGAATAAGATAGTGATGTTAGAATATGGACTCTAGTAGGCCTCTTGTTGGTGACTAGTACTAAGGGTATAAGTCACACAACATGGGGTAAATTACCCTAAAAATAAAAATTATCATATAAGAAACCACCATCAAACCCCATCACATAATATAAATAGACAAAATCAATAAAAATCCCATGGTTCATGAATTTTTTATAAAAAATAAAACCATAATAAAACAATACCAAAAAAAATCCATAGGCAATGACTAAAAACCCAATTATCCAATCTAATCTAGTAATGTCTTGCACAATCACCAAAATCACCTAGAAACTCACAAGTAGTCTATATAGGGGTGATAATAACATGTATACTCAGTATGAACATACCCAAGGAATTTTATGTAAATGTTAAAAGAGAATACTAATGTTGTGATGAATAAATATAGAAACCAAGTATCACCTAGAAGGACAGCTATCACCCATATTTTCTAATGATAACTCACTAAATAATTCATCCAAATATAATTATATAAAAACTATCATATAAAAAAGGGTACTCCAAACCACTTCGCCAAATACTGGATTCCCTGACATTCCCTTCCTTATTAAATATATAAATAATCTAATGTGAGTTGGGACGCGACCCCACTTATCGTAGTCCCATACCAGGCCCAATATATTGCATTTATATCAATCAAGTATATATAGTATCACAAAGCAATCCACATAATCATAATATGTATACTAATTATATAATATGGCAGGATATCATGAACATGAAGGATAATAACCTCTTTCCCTCATCCTTCCATGTATGACTACCACTATGAACCGATTCCATTAACCTCATACTGAATAGTAGGGTATCATGAACATGAAAGACATCAACCTATTTCCCACCTCCTTCCAAGAATGATCCCCACTAGGTACCTCCATCATAACTACTACAGAAGGGAGGAAAGAGAAGAAGGGGTAGCAAACCAACGTCATTTTCTAACCTGAATATTGGAGAAAACACATTGAAACAAAAATATTTATCTTTGGTATGAAGTTTTCAACTATAGTAGGGAGTGTATGAAATCATATAGGAAATTAAAGTTTAATAGGTACACACAATACCATACAATGGGTTAAAATAAATAGTTATTATCAATTCTTCACAACCTTTGTAACATCACTGCCACATATAACTCAATCACTACCATCAACTAAGCCAAAACCTACCCACATGTCTCATCCACAACAGTAATATCGATACACACAATCCTATTCTAGTTATAAATTTTATCCAGTTACATATTTACCATTATTAAACAATTATATGTTCATTTACCTCTATTTTATATATTTAATGATAAACATTATTATCCATCACCCACATTTACTCCCAATCATATCCCCTTCATTTAAGCATAAAAAAACCCAATTACAACCAATGATTTATTGAATTAAAACCCATCAATATTCAATTATATCCCATGATAAATTACTAGATTATATTATAGAACACATCCCAAGGCTACCTAGAAACTACCAAACCACCCCACAAGACACATTGAAATAACACAAAATAATTCAATACCAACAAGTAACTAAGACCATAAATCTATCCAATCATATTTATAAAACTTCTCAAGTAAGGGGGAAACATAACAAATTATAGGATTCAAAAAACTAGTTCATTACAATCTTTATATTATTTACCCATTAATAAAAGTGATCTAATTGTCAATTTATAACAATAAAACATAATCATAGAAACAAAACCTTTATATAGTAACTGTAAAAATCATTCATTATCTATGCAAGTAAACAATATGAGAAACACATAAAAATTTTATTATAGGATTTAAGTATTTAATATTTCAGGAAAAGTGAGTTACAAAAATCAAAATAAGAAATATATATTCATATTAGTTGTACGAAGATTTATAAAACATTAATCAGGAACTCACAACCCCTAATAACTAAAATAATAACAATAACAATGAATAATAACACTAAAATCAAGTAAAAACATGCAACGACACCCCTCTCCAGTTTAATTACATCAGCCCATTTGATTTTATTCATCAAGAAAATTCTTTCCATTCACCTTATGGAAATTTAAAACATGATAAATCCAAATATGTATATAAAAAGTGAAAGAGATTGGTTCCCCTACATCAATAGGAATCTTTAAGGAATATTCACTTGAAATAGAAGGATCCAGGAAGGGAATCAACACCATAACCAATGGAAATGTCACTAGAACCTAACCATAACATGCCTCCATGAACTCTTTCTAGATAATCATCACAAAATAGAGGGACCTCATCACATGACCCTTCAAAAAGAAAGGTATCAAGGAAAAATCAGTGAGAGAAGAAGACAGAGTTCCTTGACTTGTGAGAAATCTATATGGTGATCCAAGAAATATAGACTCTAAAATAATATAGATAGAGGGTAGTGATAAGGATATAGGTTATATAGGGATCAAGGAAATAGATATAAAATTGAACCATGGAATTTCCAAATTTTTATTTATAGAGGAGGCTTGAATATCCTTCACTAAGGCTTGGTGACACTCACTATGCCCATGGTTCCCATTAGTTAAAAGAAATCCAAATATCCCATAATATAAATGGTCAAATCTCTCTAAATATCACACATTTTAAAATTCATTAAAAACCACCTTGAACACCACCAAAACCAACCACCATTGCATAAGGACAATTCTTTAACCATTTTGACCTACCACACCTAAGGCTTCTGCATGGTGAGCTCCAACTCACTATTTACTCATCCCTCACATGCTCCACCTTATGCAGACTTCAAAAACCACCATGGCTAGACAAAGAGAATAACCTAGGGTATTTTTACTCTCCTCATTTATCACAACAGAACTCCCAACTCAAAACCCCTTTAAAAATCGATAAAAGGTTGTTTTATTTCCTATGGTGAACCCTAAAATCAAGTGGATAACCCTTACACAGATAGTGATCCACTTTAAGTTAAGAGACCTTAAATTTAAACAATGGGGAAAAAATACCATTACATGGATAAGGGAAATTCATATTGACTTTCACATAGCCCTTGAAGAATTTAGATTATCCTAATACAATATATTCCCTTCCAAATATACTGGATAAAATAGTATCCCTGATATTTTTAAGTATTCCCATTTTTCATAGGTAGAATATCAATATACAACTATGGTTTTGAGGAAATTATTTAGCTTCAATGGATAGAGTTTTCTCAATGGAGGTCATTGGACAGAAACGACCAGATGGATGTTTCCTATTATATATTTTCAAATTGGTTCTAAATAAAGGTTTCACCAGATAGAATTCAATCAAATAATTATTATAAAACACAGATGATCATAAAATTGAATCCAATGTTGAGGTTTTTATTTTATTAGAAAACTATGACCAGATAGATTCATCAAGAATGTTTTCTTATAGATGGTGTTCACTAAGTTTGGTTACTCACTGAATAGGATGTTTTTATAATAAATAGATATTGGTGGTTCAATTAGATGGTTCAATAGTGTATAAGAGGTTTCTTAGTTCAATGAGAGGTTGAACATGAATATTAGAGGTTGGTGAAACCTATTCACTAAAAATAGATATCTATAAAGAGGGGTGGTGACCTAGATGAAATGGTTTATATAGATAGAGTAAATTCCTATATTGAATATTTGAGAGTTTTTTACATAATTTTCATAGAATGTTTAAATATATATATAGAGAGAGATTAATTATTTATTCACTTACATCTCAAATAAATAAATTTTTTTAGTGTTCTCCCATGGATATAGGAATTTTTTCCAAACAACCTAAATATTATTTGTACAATTTTTTTTTATGTGGTAATTGTGTTCATAGAGTTTGTGTGGTGATTAGGTGGGATCTCAGCCTAGTTCTAATGAAAAAACATATTGGAGGAAGTTATAAGAAAAAAATTTATTTGGTGATATTGTGGAATTTTATACTCCATAGGATTTGTTGATTATAAAAATGTATATATGGGGTATGTTGTGCTTTTGATGTCTATCTAATGGAATGTATGGAATAATTATCTTGGTTCTTTATCACTCATCTCCAAAAAATTGGTATCAGAGTATTGGTTCTACTTCACTCACACTATTATTATTTCACCACTTGTTTGTTTTCAAGTTGTTTTGATTTTAGTTTGTTTTAATATTAATGGGAAGATTGAATTCAAAGGAAGGGAACATTCATATCAATAAGTACAATGGGAAATAATTTACCTTTTGGAGAATGCAACTAAAAGATATTTTTATTCAAAAATATATGTATTCTCTTTTTTCCGATAAGTTTCTATAGAATAAGGACATGATAGAACATGAGCGGTTGGATAGGAAATATTTATCCTTGATCAAGATGATTCTTTCTCCAAACATTAAACATTAGAGAGAAGAAAAATACTTCAAATGTTATGAAATATTTAGCCGACATGTATGAGAAGACAATAGCTCTTAACACAATTTTCATGATGTGAAGACTGTGAAGGTCTAGGTTAACGGGTGGAATACCATCATCTAATTATGTGAATGAATACAATATGTTCTATGTGAAGAAAAAATCGAGGAAGTTTGTTTTAATTGATGATGTTTAGGATTTGACTATTCTTTCCTTGTTTCTAGAGAGTTGAGATTCCATGGTGACAACAGTGAGTAACTCTAGAGGGAAGGAAAATTTTTCTTTGATGATATTAAAAAATTGATCTTGAATTTGGAGTTGAGGTAGAAAGAAGTCCAAAACCCATCCATAATTTATCTCAATACTACTAGACAAGGATGGTCACTTCAACATAAGGATTTTCAGAAGACGAAATATTCATATGATAATCTCTAGAGAAGAAGTTAGGTAAAATTTACTAGTCTATGTCTTACATGCTGGTTTTATGGGAATAAGGGACGTATTAGGAAATATGGAAAGAATCATACCATTTATTCAACTTCTAGAAAGAAGAAATCAGTGAGTATAATGGATGGAGGATACAACTTTACAATGAGTATTATTATTTAATAAGATTCATGGGTTATTGACTCAATTACATCTTATCATTAAACTAGTGAGAATGGGTTTATTGTTCATTATATAGAAATAATCATGGGAAGAATACATCTTATAGATGATGAATCTCATGATATAGTTTTTAAATGTGTTGTTAACATTTTAATGAAAAATGAAAGTGTATTGAAACCTAAAGATGTTAGACATATTCTAGATGTCCATTAGAACCTCATATCATTAGGACAACATAATGACAATGGTTTCAAAAGGATTTTTTAATGGTGTTTATATGATTAAAATATGGCCCATGTTAATTGTTCATGGAGTAAAGAGTGGAACCTTGTACTTGACAGAATGAAGGGATGAATTTGTAGTGATCAGAAGCATATTATCAGATGGTCCTAAAAAGTGGTACTGTAGGTTTGGTCACCTCCATCAAAAGAATTTGAAAAATATATTAGAAAATGGAATACTTAAATTTGATCAAAAAACCTTTATAATATGTGATAGTTATATTCTAGGAAGATAGAATAGAGTTTCCTCAAATGTGGATGGATAAGGGCATGGAATTGAAAGTTAGATCTTGTTCATTTATGTGATTGGGGATTAGCCTCTATTCAATCCTATGGAAGATCAAATTAATTTTTAACCTTCATTGATGATACCACTTTAATGGCCTAGTTTTACTTCATGAAGAATAAATATGAAGTGTTTAAGGAATTTAATTTGTGTAGATTTTTGGTTGAAAAAGAGTGTGAATGAAAGTTAAAATTTCTATAGGCAGACAAGGGTGGGGAATACACAAGACACAAATCTCAAAAATGTTGTTGGAGGAATAAGATCATGAATGAGAAGAATATTCCATAAAATGCAGAACAAAATGGAGTAACTAAATGGAAGAACCAAACTCTGCAAGAGAAATACCAGAGTATGAGGATTCACTATGGAATGCTTAAGGGAATTTGGGTTGGGATAATAAACACAGTATCATATTAGTGAATAGATGCTCAAATTTAGATATGGGATAAGAACATCCTGAGTAACTTTGGTCTGGTAAGAGACTAGAGGTGAACCATCTAATTTTTTTTGATGTATCACATATATTCATATCTATGTTAAAGATAGATATAAGTTAGAGGTTAATCCCAAGTTGGTTTTTCTTATCGGTTATGGTGAATAAAAATTTGGGTATCTTTTATGGGATGATGAAAAGAAACAAGTCACCTGAATAAAATATGTTTTTTTAATAAATAACTTTTATGGAAAGATCATAACTTGGCTAAGAATATGTTTGAGTTTATATAAATCGTTGAAGTTTAAGATAATCAGATAGAGGTTATTAGATAGTCTCTCCATTTTATTCCATTTGAGGGAAAATTATAGGCCATCGCTCTGATAGTCTATCTACTATATGTAAGAAGATATGAAATAAAACTACCAGATAATGGAAGATTTGATAGATCATTACTAGATAGAAAACTAATGGACACAGATCTACTAGATAGAGAAAGTTCAGATAGGTGACTATTGGATAGAGAGGTTCAAATTAATTAACTTGAGGTTGTGTTGAGAAGACTCACTCATATCATAAATCTAGTTTAAAGGTACATAAATGATAGGAAATTTCTAATTCTAATAGATATAGGGAAACTAGAATGTCAATAAGAGGAAGATATTCTTAGAGACTTTAAACAGCGAGAGTTAGCAATGGAATATGAAATATATTCCATAAATATCAATAATACATGGTATTTGTCCAAACTACTAGAACGAAAAATATCTGTGGAAGAAAATGGGGATTCCATTTGAAAGAGGAATCTTATGGAAGTAAGAGGTATAAGTAAGGATAGTGGCAAAGGGATTTCAAAAAATGGTTGGGATTTAATTTTTTGAAATTTTATTAATATTTGTTAATAACTAAATATTTTGACATGTGATCTGTATTGTTATTTATGATGATCTATAGTTAGAGTATATGGACATAAATATTTATTTTCTTTATGGGGATTATGAGGAATATATTTTCATGGTTTAGACAAAGAAATATGATGTTCATCAGAAGGAGGATCTTGTATAAAATTTGAAACAATGTATTTATGGATTGAATCATGCTCTAATATAGTGTAATTATAAGTTCACCACTTTCATTATTGAGGAAATTTTCATTCCATGTGATTCAAATCATTTTTGTTATATAAAGTATTGTGACGATGGAATTTATATCACACTATTTTTGTATATGGATGATATATTTTTTTCTGGTCCAAAGTTCATTGGATTGAGGAATTGAAGAGGAAGTTTTCTATAAGGTTTGAGATGAAGAAACTTAGACAAAATAAGAAGATATTGGGGATGAGAATCAACATTGATATGAAAACCATCAATTTGGTTTTATCTCATAGGGTTTATATAAGTAAGGTAATCAAAATATTTGGAACGACCAGTTATAAAATCTCTCAAACCTTCTCATAATTCACTTCAAGATATCAAAATCCAAGGAAATACCTATGAAAAAGTGTTTTTTGACATGGGGAAGCTTCATTTTGACTCAACTATTGAAACTTTTATGTATCAAATGATTTTTACATGACCAAATATTTTTTTATATGGTATTTTTTAGCCATTTTATGTTAAATCCAAGAAGGAAATATTGGGAAAATGTAAAATGGATCATTTGACACTTGAATGGGTATGAAGATGCGTATTTATGTTTTAGAGATGATGATTATTTAAAGGTATTTGTAGACGATTTTTTGGAGGCATAGATTTATGGAAAAGTACTAAAAAATTTGTATATACTTTTGGTGGAACAAATATCGATTGAATGTATTGGATGTAGCTTGTTTCTTAATTTATCTAAAATTTAACAAGAGTTTGTTTCTTCTATTAAAGAAGGGAAAGAGTTGATATGGTTGATGTTATTTCTAAAGGGGCTTATAAAGGGACTGAATAAAATAATGTTATTATGTGATAGTCATAGTGCCATTTATCTTTGTCGCAATCCATTATTTCATGAAAGAATGAATCACATTGACCTAAAGTATCTCTTTATTCAAAGTCTACCAGAAGAAGAATTATTGGAGATACCAAAGATTACTGGTGAATATAATCCTACTGATATGTATACAAAGGTTATAGTCTAATAAAGTATGAGGAAACATTATGCCTTAGTTGGATTTTTCTAGTTGGATAGAGAGGAGAACACAAAATGCATCAAATATAGGTTGTGTTTAGGTGAATTGTTGAATATGGATAAAGTACAAAATCAATTTCCATGTGAAATATTGTTGGGATTATGGAATATTTTTTTTCAAAAGATAGAGTTTTTTTGGATAGCATTTATTGGATAGAGACCACGTGATTATTGTTTCCCATTGTATAGTTTCATAGTGATCCTGAAGAAAGGTTTCAATAGATAGAAATTCATCATATATATATCACTAAACAAAGATGGCCAAAAAGAGGAATCCAATGTTGAGGTTTCAATGAAATTATACAATTATTATCAGGTAGAGTCATTATATAGAGTTTCTCAAAGTGGTTATTCACTAGGGCTGGTGAATCAATACGTAGGATGGGTGCATGGTGATCGACTATTAGAGGTTTCATTAGATGATTCATTAGTGTATCAGTAGTTTCTTGAGTCAATGCGAAGTTGTTTTTGAATCTTAGAGATTGGATAATTTTTAAATATAAATAAAGTGAGTGATGAGTTTTATTCATTTACATCTCTTATAATGAAATGTTTTTAGTGTTCTCCCATGGATGTGGAACATTTTTAGAAACCATATAAAAATAGTTTGCCTAATTTTTATTTGTTTGTGTGTAATGTGTGTTTATTGAGTTTGTGTGGTGAGTAGGGGGTATCTCATCCTAGTTTCTATGGACAAACTCAATGGAGGTCATTAGTGAAACAACCTCTATCATGAAAAATTGTGGATTTTCTTTTCCATAGGCTGAGGAGATTGGACAAATTTTTATCTTATGTATATTGTGATTGCTATGTATGTTTGGTGGAATGGATAGATTTTTTCTATGGGTGCTTCACTAGTCAAATCCCTATAGAAAACCCACAAAAAATGGACACCCTATCTATTTCACTCACCATGGTGTTCAAATCACTAGAAAACCAACTCAAAATGAACTCCCTCACCCATATCTCTAAAAAAGATTCAAAACATCCATCACCAAGCCCATCACTTTGGTGTAGTGTTCCTAAAGACTCAAAAACTCACCTCAATATTCTAGAATGACTCCAAACATCCTATAAACACCCCCATGTCACCTAGAATCACAAAGTAATATCCCGGAATGGTCCATAAAATTACATCAGATACCTCTCAAACAATCCCATCCCAGAAAATCAAGACGCAACCTGATAGAAAGGGATACAGGGTTTCCTAAAGAACCATCCCAAAAAATAACTCCATGAAACGTGATATATCAAAATCAAGACTATCACATTAGAAGAATAAGGCCCTAAGGAACTCAACACCAACAACTGAAATCACACTCCCAGGGGAGATACCTCTCAAATGGATATGAAACCACCACCGGCACACTATCTTATCCTAGGGATGAAAAAATACTTGAAAACATAAAATTGATGTAGTCTTTACAAATAATTAAATCAAGAAACCACAATACAAAAAAATTCAATCACACTACAAGAATGACATTCAATATCATACAAAAAACCCATGAACTAATTGACCTTTCATATAATCAACACTAATAATACTCAAAATATCATAATGAAAACCACAAATTTTAAACCATGAAAACTTTTCCATGGAACTCACATATTTAAAACTTTTTAAATTATTGAAATTATGCCAATATTTTGAAAACAACTTAAAAAAGGTGTCAACTCAACATAATTTTAAAAAAGGAGATTCAAAATTTATGTAAGAAAAAATGTTATTGATAATTCATATCATGACCAGAAATAATGTATAGATTACCACATAACACAAAATGATTTACAAAACTAGAATACTTGAAATAACTTTTAAATCAAACATTAGTTTAAACCATGAAAACATTTCTTTGATCCAATCACTTTTAAATGAATAGTTATCCAAAACAGTTCATTTTTTTCTTTTTGTTTGAAACCCATTTAAACAATAAAAAACCCTTAAATATTTCTTTAAATAAATATACAAAAAAACTTTTACATAAAATACCCAACTTTTTTTTATACTATATTACCAGAAGAGAAAACATAAACTAAGAAAGTCAAACAACAACACTCATGTCACCTACATACCCTGATAAAACATGAAATTAATTTAAAAAATTGTCATGCTAAATTTTTAATCAAATTTCCTAAAAATATCCTGTTATTACTTCTAAATAATATCCCAACTTCTTAGAGTTCTAATTTAACACCACATTACATTACCCAATAAATGAAAACTCTTCTATTAGAAAAAAGGAGCTTTGAAAAACAATTTAATTAAGGGATCCCAACCACTACACTGTGGTATTATCCATTATGGGTGTCCCTTACTCACCCATACAACTTTAAAACACATTGTGATAATGCCACATCATTATGGGGGAACAATCCCCCCTCTTCAAATGCTTGAAGCCAATCCATATGTTACCACTACTTGAAAAATCCCCTATCTCGGTAATATGAAACTTATTTAACTTAATTCAAATAATTTTACTTTCTTGGAGTAATAATATTCAATCACATGTATAAAAAGTATGATTCATACCTCTCCTAGGTCTATACCCCGCTAGTATTATAAATTCAACTAGAATATTTAGTAAGATTAAGGTCCTTGTGTCAGATCATAGGGGTCCCTAAAACACTATATCCTAGAAATTATCACTTTCTTACATCACATGATAGGTTCACTGACATTTTTCCCTAATGACCCATATATTTATCACTAGTTCCTAAATCCAATATCCATCCTAACTCTCAACCTATATGTAATGGACTGGAAAATGACTCCATAAGGAGTTTTCCAAAAACTATATTCCATCAAACGGTTCCACTGAAATGGTGGGACCAATCACGACACCACCATGACGGTGGCACCAGTCATGGAGGAACTCTGACAGTGGAACCATAGCATTCTCACCATCATAGTCTCTCACCAAAATGGTGGCACCATGAGGGTGGCACTATGAGGGTGGCACCGTGAGGGTGGCGCTGTTAGGGTGGCACCATGACGATGGAACCGTGAGGGTGGAACCGTGAGGTGGAACAATGAGGGTGGAACTATAATGGTGGATCCATAATGGTGGCACTATGAGGATGGCACTATAATGGTGGCACTGTGAGTGTGGCCCCATAAAGGTGTCTCACCAAACAGTGTCCCACCCTTTGTTGTTTTGGTTTTTCTGTTTTAGACTTTTTCCGCTCCCACAACGTATCTTTTGATGTAGAAATGTTTTAATACCCATTTCAAAGCCATTAAATCCCATAAATGATATATAAAATAACCTAAGATCCGAGTGACTCTTGACTTACCAAAACGCGAGGCTTTTTTTTCTATGTCACACAGTCTTCTCATACTTTCTAGTTCCACCCCCGTTATGCGTTTCCCTCTGTTTAAAGGAAACCCTTTAACTGATAGCCATTATGGCCACCTATTTGATGAGAATTATTAAATAAAAATTAATTACATCATGTGTAACCATCCAACAGTGTGGTGAAACCACAATCTTCCTTTAAATCCATTCAAGATTTCATATCCTGTAACTCCAGGATCTCACCTTTTATCGCACAAGATTTATTATTCTTCTACTTCTTGGCTACTGTCTTTTCTTTATTTGTGCATTTGGAGTCCCCTTCTTGAGGCTAGTGGTGTGTCTATGCTTGAGCCTTTCCTGCTCGCTCTTGGAGTCATTAGAGTTCCTCCCCTGCTAGTCGCGCATCCCTAGTTCATGGCGTGTGGAGAAAAACTTCTATCATTGATCATCCAAGTAGGGTATGTTCCTTTGTCTCTCTTACTGTGTATCATGAGGGGTGGGTATGATAAAGCTTCTTTTGGGGATGGATGAAACCAAACATTAACAAAGATAATAAAATGGTTTCTAATGAATTAAGGGATGTTTTTGATGATGATGATATATTCTTTTACCTTTTCTTATATGTTGTGAATTGTATGAGATTATGTATACTAAAAATTATGTTCGTTGGTGGTCCTTTATTGGGCACTAATAACCCTCATTTTTCTAAATAACTCTATGATTGAATGAATATAACATGGAAAATAGTTAATCATGTAAACCCAGTTGATTAAATGGATGCCCAATGAATATGAATCCTTGTGTGGTCACCCCGGCACTACTACAAATATGGATTATAATAGCACTAAAAACAGCCTTTAACAGCGCTAAAAAAGTGTTGTTAATCTCGGCTAAGATAAAGGGGGTCCCCTTTATCAGAGCTAAAAAAAGAGTTGATAAAAGTGCCCCTTTATCAGTGCTAAGTAAGCGTTGATAAAGGTAATATTTATCAGCGCCATTTTCAGCGCTGATAAATGTATAATATATCAGCGCTATTGTGAGTGCTCATAAAAACTACCTTTATCAGTGCTCAAAATAGTGCTGATATATTATCCATTTATCAGCGCTTAACTAGCACTGATAAAGGCCAAAGATCCTATCCAAAACCAGAACCTGCATAGAACCTGCCCAGCACCTGCACACATTACAACACCTGCACATAGTCCAAACAAAACCTGCACACAACACACACAACACCCACACACAAAGCACATAAGAACAAAAAATGACACATACATTTACTTGAAATCATGAATATAAAACAACACAGTTCTATATACATTTCAAACAATGTTTAATTTGGTTACAATTACATTTATCCAACAAACAGTTAAAAAACAATGATGTTCCATCCGTTTTCCATCCATCTGCTCTAAAAAATTGTCGTCCATGGTGGCGGTTTCCGAACAAAGCATTCGAACCGAGGAAAAAGATTTCACCTACATAATAAAACAAATATTATGTTAGTAATACAATAATGAAATAAATAATGGGGTTGCTAAATGGAATTATACTAGTGAGGCACAAAACATAAAATAACCAATTATACTAGTGAGGAAAAAAACATAAAACAAATATTATGTCCCCCCATTACATAAAAAAGAAGCACCCTTTCCCCCTTCCCCAGCACACCCCCTACACACTGCCCACCCCCGAGCACACCCCCTACCCCTGCACACTCCCTACCCCCTGAACACCCCTGCCCCCTTCCCCAGCACACCCCTGCCCACTGCACTTCCCCCCTTCCCATTGCACACCCCCTGCCCACCCCCTACATATTTCAAAAGAACCCAGCACACCCCTACCCCTTCCCCCTACCACTTTGCCCCCTTCCCCCTCCCCCAGAAAACCACCCCTTCCCTCTCACGCTGTCCACTGCACATCATAAATAAAATACCTTGTATGGAAATTGTGCTCAATTTAAATTATACACATCATATATATCAACACATTCTCATGTACTTTCATTCAATGTAAATACACATATATTGAATCTCTACATCTCATAAGAAAACCCTCTTTAAAATTCAGAAACACATTAAATCCATTTGAAAACACCCATCACACAACTTTCTCATTTCTTCAATCACATTTAAAGGACTTAAGCATGAAAATACACAAGAAATACAACTGCATTCATTTTAAAAATAACTTTCAAGTCTATACACACCCCAAATTACTTTGATAACACATTTTTAACCACACAAACATTTCATATAGTACACTTAGAAAGAAAATACAGGATAATAAAATCATCATATAATGTAAAATCATGGAATCACCTACATAAAGAGTGGAATCTTCTGAAATCTACTGGAAACCATAAAACCACACCTCCACAATACCTTAATAAGGACTGATTAAACATTAATATTGAATATATTAATGGAAACCCATGTTTAACTTGTGGTATTCCATGAGTTTAACATCCCACAATGATAGAGGGTCATGATTTAATGTCTTATATAGATGTAAGACCTGGGTGGATCAAAACACTTATAAAGGTGGATAAGGTAGGTACATCTCTAGGAGGGAGCACCTAGAATGTTTACCTGATAGATGGATCAAAACGCCCAATGAGGTCTGACCCAAGTGTGGTGCATCCCATAAAGGTAAGGTTTCTCATTTTGAAGAATTATTCGGACGCCACTAAGGGAAATACAAGAGGGAAAATAAGCGAAGGTGTACCCCAGTGAGGGGGTCACCATGGTTTACCATTGGTTGGGATTTAACCTCACAGAGGCTTCCTACGTACCCTATTTAGAATACAAGGATCAAACCCATATATTTAAAAGAGGTATTTTGTGGGTATTACCCATGGTTAGCTTCCCTTCACACTAGAAATACTCTTGGTTGGATGAGTATGGGTCTTGTGGGGATTATGCATTGTTAGATTCTCAGGTTCTTCCAAGAGTAGCAATGGGATGAATGGGACATACGTGCTAAGATGGACCACGTGAATGGCGTGATCC
The DNA here is from genome assembly GCA_963277665.1 of Viscum album. Classification (NCBI taxonomy): domain Eukaryota; kingdom Viridiplantae; phylum Streptophyta; class Magnoliopsida; order Santalales; family Viscaceae; genus Viscum; species Viscum album. Next base: position 1,081,150,973 of record OY728155.1, read on the forward strand.
TTGTAAAGAGGAACGAGGCACAAAAAACATGTGGAGATGTCTGTAAACATTATTTATAGTGTCCATGGGGCTTATCAGACTCCCCATACCTTCCATAAACACCTCAAAACATCATGAGGACTAGATTCTACATGATGGTGCATCGTAGGGTTGATTCTTTTGATGATGTACTGGTCGTTTGAGCTTGGATTTCATCTCAACCAGCCTTTACCTTACTTGAATTATCCTGGGACACATATTTTGGTTCCAAAAAATCCCTCAACGATACTGATTATCTCTTTCATCTACCTAGAAATAATTGTGAACGTCAAACAACAACACATGTGCTCAAATAAAAGTTCAAACAAACGAGATACAGAAAATGGATTTTGTTGATCCTCGGTGGTTTCCTCGTTCACCCCATATGCACTACACACCATCATGCCTTAATTCAATATTGATTTGTTCAAAGATCAATAATATGAATCTGGGGATAGAAAACATTGAGTAATAAATTAATATTTCAATACATCGGAGCATTCTCAATTCACTAAAGAAGGTTGGAGGATAATCAATGATCATATATAGATAACATAAGTGTTAGGAATTCACCTTCATCCTATTTGTGTACAATCTTCCATCAGGTATGTTTACCATTCGTTTCTAAACACATGTATATCATCTTCTGAATATGAGTTTTTACGACAGTCATGGTAGTACTGAAAAAATATAAGTACACAAAGGATTAATAAATATTTTAAATTAACCCGTAATTATTTTCGAAAATACCTCATCAGGGATGCTAGTTTTTTGATGAAATACGATCTCTTTCAAAAATTTACAAACATAATAACCACAGTCCTTTCCGTTTGTTTGTTTTGGAGACTACAGAAACATCGACAACAATAAGTAATTTGTTTTGATATGTGTTTGGATAGTGAATTGTTATTATATATACCCAGATACTTTTCCAGTTGTAGATCTTGTAGGCGTGCTCATCCTTATTCTCTATATTCATTCCATGCATTGGACGATATTGATGCACCGCCCTATCATAACAGAATCCTCATTAAAATATAACATAAATTATACAACTAGATGTTTAGTTTTAAAATGTTGGATCTAGTGTATTACAAATTAACAAACGCCAACATCCGTGGTCGGTTTGTTGGATATCCATGCATTGAATCCAGAAAATAAATCTTTGGAGTATCCAAATTGACTACAATCAGCATCCAATGCTCCCTAAAAATATAAAAAGGAATAAGTAAAGAAAGAAATGAAAATATAGTTGATATGATTAAATTGTAGAGTTTTACCCTTGCATCGTTGGTATTAAAAAGAGTTTGTTATCCGTAATTTTATTTTCAAACAATTTGAGTAGGGATGACATTATTACAACATATTTAAAAGAATCTATTTCGTCTTTTGAAGATGTGGTGTGAGGACTAACGAGTCCAAATTTTTGTTCATGGGGAAATCCCTTCAATTTTTTTCATATATACGTCTAAGACAAATATAAAATGTATTTATTCAAAATTATCAGAGTATATCAGCTTTTGTAAAATCAAATCATGAGAACTTACCTCATGTATACATTTACAACTAAGGCGCCTAGCCATTCATACTTGAGAAGTTCATTTACATTTTCAGCACTAATAAAATCTGATATCTCCTCTCCATACATATCTTTTTCGAAATAAACTATGCGAGTACTGCCATCTTTCAACTTTTTATCCACATGAGCCTGCAATGATATTAATTGTGGATATATAATGGGCGGGTTGAAGGTGCTCTCAGTAGACCGTTTCAATCGGTTGGTTGATCCTTGAGATAGTTTTGAGCTGATATTTCGTTTCACCCCACAGTCTTTGTCATTCTGTAATAACAGTCATCGGTTCAGACCTTTTTTCATTAAATGTTAAAGGTCCAGCTTGAAAAATAAATAAGAAATGAATACCTTTTTGTCGACATGTTTTTTTATAAGAACTGTCGGCCATGCGATGAATGTTCCAATTGGTTGTTCAACCGTATGAATGTCCTCATCGTCATTTGGAATAGGTAACTCGACACTCGGCTCATTAGCTACGTTAATCGACACTCTAAGATGATCTTTTGGAAGATGTCTATTGTGTAGCATGTCATTTTGCGTATTGAACACCATAGCCCTCGCTACAAGGCGATAGGTGGGAGTTGATAAATATAAATCACAGTCATTTTCACCCTATGGAATATTAGTACAGGAAAGGTATCAATGTGTATGTAAATCAAATTTCATAGAAACAATTATTAAAACATTGATTACCTCATCTAAGTCAGGTTTTTTAGGGGAATGGATCACCTCAAAGCTGGTGGGGGGTGGGGTGACATCGTCACACACGGGTTGTTGTTGAGTTTTTTCTTCTCTTTGCCTCTCCCACATCAATTTTTCTTTCATCTCTCTCTGGTATTGTAATTCTTCTTGAAAAATAGATAATTGTTCTTGCAGATTTTCCATTTTTTCATTTTGATCCTCCACTTGTTTTTGTTTTTGAAAATATGTTCGGGGTGTCACCCCTAAACCCGCACCTCTGACGCGGCCATACTTTTCTGGCTGCTTCAAGTCTGCTGAAAGTATGTCTTCATCTGGTGCGGTTGTTGTTGATTCTTGTGACTATTTCAGATAGAAAATATAGAAAAATAAGTAGTTATTTTAATGTAATAATGATTTAAAGCAACTAAAATTTATATTATGTCATACTTACACATGTTTCCCACACTTTTTGTGTGTTTTCGTCTATCAATGTCCCCTATTTATTTACACGAGCCTCCTTCCATATCATATGGCGTGGGATGGATATGGATTTCAATTTCGATTCATCAATATTCATATAAATAGAGAAACATGGTTATGGAGTTGTTTTATGTCACATACTAGTAGTAGGGTAGATTTAAAAGACATACCAATTATTTCTCAAGTTCAGCGTACCCCATCCTTGCTTTATGGTAAGGGCACGCTGGTTCTGTTGCGCATTTTTTATTTTCAGCACTCAGTAGCTGTTTCATAAATAAAAAACTATCAGTCAGAGTGATGAATACAAGAAAACATCAAACAACGTATTACCCCACACAATTTACCTGAAAAGTATGCTCCCCACGACGGTTTCTAAACACATCCCACACTCCTTGGGATATTAAGTGTGCGTAAAGAGGAGGTGGGTGCAGCTTGATTTTCCCTTCTGCATCTTTAAGATGATATTTCGTTAAAATTATGTGGAAACCTCTATGAATCCTTCCTGAAAATCTTAATACATATTCCTTGTGAGAGACATCTACTATAAATGCACTCTGCAATGGATGATGAAGAGTAAGTCAATGTTTTGGTATTTTATTTTATTTTAAAAAATTAAAAAAATGATATCATAATGTTACCATAATCTCTTCCCACATTAGTGTCTTCAGCCCGGTGACAACATGATGCCACGACTGTACAGCAATCGGCACGCGTTTCCAAGTGACGATTCCAATGTAGCTACTAAATATGGCTTTGTTGGGGTTAACATGTTGGCCTCACTTATTCCATCCCACCTCAAATTTTATACCTTTTTCTTTTGCCTTAAGGATTTTGGACAACACTGTCAAACTATGACGCTCTTGTTTTTTTGCGCTTTCAGGGTTTTATTTCCTACCATTTCCTCAAAAGTAGCATCAATATCTTCCCCCGGAGCACTAGTATCAGCAATGGGATCAGCAGCAACAGGTTGAGAAATCTGTTGTACCTCAGCACTGGGACCAACAACAACAGGTTGAGAGACCTTTTGTTTCTCTGCACTGGGACCACCATCATTTGGTTGAGAAACATGTTGTTGCTCTGCAGTGGGACCACCAACTGCTGGTTGAGAGACCTTTTGTGCCTCAGGATTGGGCGCATCAGCAGGTGCAGAACTCATTATCTACAGAAGTGGTTTAATATTTAATTTAGATTACATAAAAACATCAGCAAATAGATAATAACATAAAGTAACACAATGTATGTTACAATAAACAAATAACCTGATTATTTTACTCTCTTTTTTTCTTTAAAGGCTGAAGTGATTTGACTTCTCTATCGACTATGTAAATTCCTTCATTGCGGTCTCCTCTAACATACAAAACGCCATCTACATTTGTACCACTGCAAAATTATTGTGAAGTCCCTATAAAAGGGTCAACCTCTGTTGAACTTTCATCTGACCCTTCAATTGTTTTGGTCAATAACAGAACAATTGACCAATTCCAGTTTGTGGGGTCTGGAACATAAAATAATTGTACTCCCTGTGATGCCATTATAAATGGTTCATCTTTCTCCCCTTCCTTACTGAAATCAACTTTCACGAATCCTAATTCATCTATTTTAATAGCAGTCCTGTTATCAACCCACTTGCATTGAAAAATTGGCACTTTGAATTTCGTATAATCCAACTCCCATATTCGTTTGATGATGCCAAAGTATGACATATTTGCATAAATTGGATTTTTGTCCTTAGCACTAGAAACATGCATCGCCTTAGCCACAAGTGTAACCCCACTATTCTGCATGGTACTGTCTTCATCATGTTCATTAGTATAGAATGTATAACCGTTAACTGCATAAGCATTGTAAGATAATACGCACACACTTGCTCCTCTGGCTAGCCATCGAAGTCATTCTGAAATTGAGTCTGGATTTTCATCTAACTACTTAAAAATATGGTCTCGAAACCATCCTATAAACTGTCTATTATGTGTATCTTATATCCATTTTTCTTCCCTAGAAGGATTCAAACGCCTAATAGTTTCTTTGTGGGTTTGAACATATGGGTCAATGTCGAAACTGTTATGCAAAACGTAAAGGTGGGCCTGCTCCCGATCTGTAATATTGATTGTGACAACCTCTCTTCCAGAAATTCCTTCACCCTCAAGCCACTCAATGTGATGAGATTTCGGTAGGCCAACGATTTCCACACCAGACAGGTATTCGGTACAAAATTCAACAACTTCCTCAACAATATATTTCTCCGCAATACAACCCTCTGGCCGACTTCGGTTTTTGACATACCCTTTCAAAATATTCATATACCGTTCAGTGGGGTACATCCATCTATAATGTATAGGACCACATGGTCGAATCTCTCTCACCAAATGAACCATCAAATGAACCATCATATCAAAAAATTTCGGCGGGAAGAACATTTCCAATTCACATAATATGACGAAAATTTCTCTTTCCATAGTTGGAAATTTCGCCTGGTCTATAAATTTGATACATATATCTTTGAAGAAGAAACATAGCTTCATTAATGTATGGTGGACATTCTTGGGCAAAATGCAATGTAAAGATATAGGAATTAGATCTTGCATCAAAACATGGAAGTCATGTGATTTCAGACCCTTTAATTTTAAATCTCCCATTGACACGATGTTCTTTATATTTGATGAATACCCCTCTGGAACCTTTACATCATTCAAGAAGTTGAAAAACTGATATCTCTCCTGCCTAGAAAGAGTGTAAGAAATAGGATGAATAAATTTTCATTTTTCACCCTTCACTGGTGCCAACTCTTCTCGTATTCCCATCTCAACCATGTCCAATCTAGCCTTAATTCCATCCTTTGTTTTTCCGGGTTCATTTAGAAACATGCCGATGACACTATCACATACATTTTTTTAACATGTATAACATCAATAAAATTTCTGACATATAGACAATTCCAGTATGGTAATTAAAAAAAAACTGATCTCTTTTTCCAACCAGTTTTCGTAAGGTTTTTCGAAAACAGTTTACCAAAAGTAGTGTCCAAATCTTTCACTTTCTCAAAAAATTGATCACCTGTTAGTGGAGACGGTGTTGTACGTTCCTCTGAACTTCTGTCGAATGATGTCATCCAAGATCGGTACTTATTTCTTCGGAGTAGAAATATGCGATGTCCTAGAAACACGGATTTCGATGAATGTTTCAACCTAATTGACTGTGTACCTTGTTCTCAAACGGGACACGCTTGAGTTCCTTTAATGCAATATCCTGAAAAATTTCCATAAGCAGTAAAGTCATTTATCGTCCCATACAACATGGCTTTCAAAGTGAACTGTTCATTTTTGTAAGCATCATACATCGTAACACCTGAATCCCACAATATTTTCAAATCCTTGATCAATTGGGCCAAATAAACATAAATATCATTAACCAATTGTTTTGGTCCTAATATAATCATAGATAACATGATGTATTTTCATTTCATGCATAATCATGGTGGTAAATTATAATTTACCAACATAACCGGCCATGTACTGTGACTGCTTCTTTGAAAACCAAAAGGATTCACCCCATCTGTAGATAACGCGAGACGAAGGTTTCTCGGCTCGTTCCCAAATTCAGGATACTCGTGATCAATTCCCTTCCACTGAGGAGAGTCTGCAGGGTGATGTAGTTTCCCATCTTTAATTATTGTATCTGCATTCCATGTCAATTGTCTTTCAGTCTCCTCACTTCCATATAGGCATCTAAACCTAGGAATGATTGGAAAGTACCATACAAATTTCGTAGGACTAGAATCATCTTTCTTGTATCGGGAAGCACCACACTTTATGCATTATTTAAGTGATTTTTGGTCCTTGGGAAACAATATACAGTCATTCGGGCAAGCATGTATTCTTTCAGAGATCATACCCATCGATCGTAGCATTTGTTTGGCATCATATGTTCGGCTTGTGAGTTCATTATCTTCTGGGAGCATGTCATTCAGGAGAGCAAGTAGTTCCGTAAAACTGGCGTCACTCCACCCGTTGCCTACTTTCAAATTATACAACTTCAATATGGCTGACAATGCTGTATATTTAGTGAAACCAGCATACAATGACGTTTTGCACAAATCTTGAACTTCTCAAACACTTTTGGGCAATCACGAAGTTCATCTTCAACTGTCCTTGTCATTTCCTCAATATGATCTTCATCATCGTTCACATCTGTAATCACACCCTCCATAAGACCGTCTTCAATGTTCACGCTTCTAATCATATCAGATAATCTATAAAATGTCGTGTTCTCTAAGTCACTACCTACATTGGTTTTTTCCCCATGTTTATTCCAACATGTATAACTTTGATCTATTCCGTGAAAGATCAGGTGTTCTTCCAACTCCTCTGGACTAATTTGTCTTGAATAACAACAGCGTAAACACAGACAACAGATTTGATATGGGTCACATGCATGATCTTCTGCAAACTTGATAAAATCTTTCACGCCATCCTCATACTCTTTTGTCAACCGATTGGCATTCATCCATTCTTTCTTCATATTCATCGTCTTTATGGGTTTGATCTCGAGAACTTTCCTAATATTATGTTTTAATTAGTTAGGTAGCATTGTTTGGGTTTTATAAAAACAATTCATGGTACATATGCCTTTAAACACATGTGAAATACATATACATGGTGTGTCCAGTAGGGTGAACATCGTGTATGTATAAGATACCTGATTTAATCTGACATATATCAAATTTATTCCAAGTTAGTCTTACAAAGACTGAATGATGCCTTAGAAAATACATGACATGTGAACAAGAGGAAACCAATGAGTAACAGGATAAAACAGTAATAAATATGATGCTATCTCAATGTACTCAAGGTGATGATGATATGTTGGTCAAGATCAACTATGGGTTGGGAGTAAACTAATATTTAATTGAAAAAAACTACTAAAAACTGATCTAGAAAAGGATGAAATATCCTATTCATCAAGTCCCTTAATACAACCAATGCATTAGTTAAACAAAAAATCATCGCTAAAAAATCATACAGGCCATAACTACTCCTAAAAGCAGTCCATGGTAGGTTCATCGATGTCCAACTCATCTAATGGTATCCTAATGTCAAATCTATCTTGGAGAAGATCATAGAACCTCATAGATGATCAATGTGACTATCAATGCGTGGATGAGGATACATATTCATGACTCTCATCAGGTTCAATCTCCAATAGTCCAACAAAATAATAAATACCAATCAACCATCTATTTTAGAGAACTATAAAATCCCATGGTAAAGTACTATGCCATATGAAACCATTATATTCTTTATCATCAAATTGTAATTCAAACAACTGATTCTATTTTGGTGTTATTTTAGAAATTGTGATAGAAACTGAATTTTCTCCCAAAACTAACTATATTATAATGTTTATATCTTTATTAAGAAGTAAATTTTCTACCTCATCAGTGAAAACATCCTAAAAATGTACTACCATTGGGGAAAAAGAATCCTACAACATTCTAGAAACATCTACAATATGCCTGACTATTTGAGCCATTAGGGTACAATAAATATATAATTATAACATGATATTTAAAATGAAATGTGGAAACAGGAAATCATATAGACTCCTGATAAACCCATAATACAAAACATATCACCTAGTATGCCTGTCACATATACAAATAAATAAATTAGAGAAAAACATGCTACAAAGCATAAAAGTACCATTAAACACTTACATTGGTCAACTTGTTTTAGAAATTGTTTATCTTCATCCGTGCCTTGTACTTGCACCCATGAATTTGAAGGTGAGTATGCGTACACGATAGTTGACCTTCTTAGAGAAGAGTTTCTAGAAGAGTATAAGATACATGAAGCAATGAAGATATTTCTATTCATTGTGGCAATCGGCTTGTGCAATGTGGCCTAAGTTACAATACCTGCAAGTTGTAACTTAGGCCGCATTGCACAAGCCGATTTCCACATTGTTTGTAGCAACCACATTTTCTCTAACACTCTAATGATCTTCATTGCTTCATGTCTCTTATACTCTTCCAGAAACTCTTCTCTAAGAAGGTCAACTATCGTGTACGCATACTCACCTTCAAATTAATGGGTTCAAGTACAAGGCACAGATGAAGATAAACAATTTCTAAAACAAGTTAACCAATGTAAGTATTTAATGGTACCTTTATGCTTTGTAGCATGTTTTTTTTAATTTATTTATTCGTATATGTGACAAACATACTAGGTGATATGTTCTGTATTATGGGTTCATCTTTGTCTAATCATATAACTATGAGATTATGCTATGTGATGAAAATTAATATGGATCCATCATCATTTCCATTGGGATAATCTTTGGGAATCCATATAACAATAAGATTAAAAACTATTTCCTTTGTATATCATACATAAATATTCAACTCGAAGGGGTACAACTTACCGCCCATGGTAACTCAAAATAAAAAAAATGAAAACAAGGGTTGGTTATCCACAGAAGTCATCACACATAACCTTGGTAGACCTATCACACATGTGAACCATCATAACTAACCAATTACCATATACTTCATCTTAGAGTCAAGATATCCCTATGGAACCTATAGGGTATCCAATTCCATATCATTCACAAATAACCCACTTGTGTTGATAAATATCAATAACATCTCTTATTTCGACACTCATCACTAATTATTAATCACATCCCCAGACATAATCATAATCACATTAAGACTACACTATCTATTATTGAAATCCTTACTGGAATTAGGCTCAAGATATGGTATCATTCCTATCTCACATCTATATTCACTATTTGGTCCTCACACACACAATATATAAATAATATACCAAGGGAATACCACCGATGGAACTCACCTCCCACCTTGATAGCACGAGGAGGAGGAGGACGAGACGACAACGGTCATGGCAGTGAGGGTGGAGGCGGCGACGACGACAGAGGAGGAGGCGGCGATGACGGCGGAGGTGGCGGCGGTCGCAGCAGCGAGGGTGGAGGTGGCAGAGGCAGTGTCGGTCGCGGTAGCGGGAGCAGGGGTGGAGGCGGCTATGGCGGCGGAGAAGGAGGAGGACGAGGAGGATGATGAGGATGAGGAGGAGGAAGGAGGAGGAAGGAGGAGGAAGGAGGAGGACGAGGAGGACGAGGTCGTGCGGCGAGGGGCCTCGTTCAGCTTCTGCGAGAGCTTGACCGCGTGCAGGCGAGGATGTCCTGTTAGGGTTATTAAATAAAAACTGATAGAACCTTTATCAGTGCTCATTAAAAGCGCTGATAAAGTCATGTTTTATCAGCGCTAAAATAAAAGCGCTGATAAAACATTAATTTATCAGCGCTAAAAAATGCGCTGATAAATGTAACATTTATCAGCACTTTTTTATAAAGCTGATAATGGCATACCCCGTTATCAGCGCTTTCTGTTTAGCGCTGATAAAGGGCAGCACTTCCCTTGCCCTGTTTTGTGGTAGTGCGGTTAACCAAACAAAAGAAGGAAAATTAATAAAAGGTGTGTTGAATTCTGAAAACTCCCTTTCTCTGACTTTGTAACATGTTTGGTTGTTCTTCTTGATGCTTTTGGTGTGATGTGGATAGGGATGGGATTCCCTTCCATTGTGCAGTTGTTGGTTTATGGATCTAAGGCTGTGTGGGGCCGTATCTTGGGGCATGGTTTGGTTCCAGTACTTTTGAGGGATCTCAAAGATCCCTTTTGTTGTTGTGACTTTAGAAGGGAACTGAGTGTGAATGCTTAAATTGCTGCTGGGATGTTTTTCTTTCCTTGTCTTGTGTTTATGTTTGTTAGTTTCCCAGTAGTGAAGAATTATCTAAATTGAAGCACTTGAATGTGATAAAAATAATGGGTTCAATATGGAATTGCTTTTGGGAATGATTTGTGACTTGGTTGTGACTATTGTGCTTTATATGAATGAATAATAATGAGGGTGTTTGTGTATGGGCTGGTTTTGGAACCCCTTAGGATGGGATGAGTGCTTGTTTAACTATATGTTTAAATTAGTTCTTATGTTTCTTATTCGCGACCCACTCAAGTTGATCACTTCATGCCAAACACCCCCATTTCATGGGGGGAGGGTGTTTTTACCAACACTCCTATGAGTGGCTGGTTATTAGCTCTTTTTTTGCTCCCTTTCCCGAGTACCCCAAGACTCTTCAGGTAGGCTGTGATGGAATGAGGTCAATTATAGCCCAATATTCATCAGGAAAAGTACGTTGTGGTGGTTGGCCCAGGTGTGTGTGGGCGGGTTATTTCCCAAGTGTCTTCAGAATGAGGCCTTGGTGTCTTCAGGCATGGCAGTAGTTATTCGGGCCTAGGTGTCTTCATTCTTAGTGATAGTTGTTTTGGACCAGATGTATATAGGCATGGTTACATGTGGTTGTTGTGGGATAGGTGTTTCCAGGAGGGATGAGTGGTTGTGGTAGCCCAGGTGTTTTCAGGTGGGGTATGGTAGTGGGACTACAGTGAAAATGGAGGGAGAGGTTTGATGTGTAGGATGTATTCAATAACCCCTGGGAAAGTTGAATGGGGTACCCAAATATCTATGTTCTATTAATATTACTTTAATTGATTTGCGTTATTTGAGAAGTGTCCCTTGGTGAGTTTTGGTGGATAGTTTCCTTGCTAGGTGCTTTGGTAATCTTCTTTTCTCACATGGAATTAGAATGCCTCCCCACCTATGCATGAGAGATTTTGGTTTTCCCTACTGAGTATACCTGTATTCTCACCATATGTATATAAAACCATTTTCATGTTTCTAAGAGGACTTTAAGGATCGTGAGAGACTATATTATTTTAGATGTTGGGACTATTATTGTTGCTATTTTTTCTTTTCTTTGGTACTTCTCTTTGGGGTTTCCTTGTATTGTAGAATTTATATTGGAACATTCATATGGGAATGGGTTGTTTTGGATTTTATTTTACTTATAGTTTTGGTGTTTTTTGGGATTTACTATCTTATGTCCTGATCCTACTAAATAAAAAAGGGCGATGCCTTCCATATTGCATGTGATTCTATACCCTTGGTGCTAGTCGCTAATCTGGGACCTATTGAAGGTGGGTCTCAGGGGGTCATTATCTCTCCTTCAACTTGAGGAGGGAAGGGTATGAAAATCTTCTTTCCCTTCCCTCATCTTTGTGAAGGAGGGTCATGACAGACTGGTATCAGAGGGGAGGTTGAGATATAAGATGGAGTTCAGAGTTATGAATATTGAGGATTGTATTTGATGGCATGGAAATAGTGTTAGGAAATCTTGGTGCATGAAATAGGCCAGGGAAGATAGGATAGGACATAGGGTTTTAGGCCCCCCTGTGATCCGATGCAAGGACCCTAGACCTACCAAACAACCAGGTGAGGCTACATTGATTATAGGGTAGAGACCGTAGGAAAGGTACATGCATCATGATGACGTGTGTTCTTGTGTCTCTTGGGTGTTTTGTGTATTTAAGATAAATAAAAAGTTTAAGCAAAATTTAAATGAAATCCTCTACACTACTCGGGCTTAGGCATTCCTTGTTTACCTTGTAGCTATGGAACCTGGACGATGACCACAGGTAGTGAGGGTGATCGAGGCCCCAGAGTCTGATTTGGCTGATCATTAGAGGGCTAATAAAGAGGAGGAGGATGATCAGTGGCAGAAGACTCTTCGTTCCTTTCAGCGACAAACCCTTGGGAAGTATAAGGGAATCATCTCAGACATGGAGACAGAGAGATGGCTTGAGAAGCTGGTGATAGCTTTCAGCTTGATTTAGCCTCCGATGGAGTACTTGGTTCCTCTGGATGTAATCCAGATGCGGGGAGCAGCACGTCAGTGGTGGACGCTCTATCTTGGGGGAGAAGAGGGATGATGAGGTTTCATGGACTCACTTCAAGAGGGAGTTCTGGGTGGAATTACTCTCTACCATGATGAATGCTGAGAATAGGCAGGAGATACTATCCCTTCAGTATGGGATTATGTCAGTGAGGGAGTTGGGGATCAAGTTCAAGGATCTCCTCTTCTTTGCTCTAGACCTCTTCCCCAATGAGGAGTCTCGAGCGAGAAGTTTAGAGGAGGCACTTCAACCTTCTCTTCAGTATGCTATTACTCCCTTCACACTACCTACATACTTGGAGGTCCATAAGAAGGCCAAAGTGGTTGAGAGGATGCACACGCTGGGAGGTGTTCCGCGATAGGGGAGCCAGTTTGGCTTGTCAAAGGGGAAGGCCGTCAGCAGCAGGCCTCCAGCATTACAGCCTTCCAAGTTTTGGCCACCAGGGAGTAGGCCCCCGTAGTTCTAGTTCTAATGTCCTAGTACTCTTCCCTTCTTGGTGGGCCCAGAATTGATATTCTTCATCTATGGAAGTCATGGGAAACTTCAGATTCAGTTCCCAGACCGAGTGTAGTATTGTGGGGGTAAGAAGGTTCGATGCCCACCTCAGCAGCATCAGTTTTCAGCCAGGCCCTCTGAATAGCAACAATAGGGACAACGAGCTCCCACTCCTTTGAGAGCAGACATTGAGGGAGGAGTTCGACCTCAGGGAGCTCCTCAGGGACATTGAACAGGGTGTGGTTGGGGAGGCAGTAGATAGCTGAGGGGCAGATGAGTTGGGAATGGGAAGTTACATGGTGCAGAGGTAGCATTTCTAGCAGGGTCAAAAGTCATTCAAGGTATGATCAACCTGTTTAGTACTCTTTCTTATGACTTGTTTGATTCAGAATCTTCACACTCATTTGTTGCACCCAGTATAGCCCATTCTTTGGGTCTAGACATAGAGAGACTTCCAGAACCCCTGGTTTTGAGTACTCTTGTCGGAGGTCAGACCAGCCTGTCTCGTGTTTGCTGAGGATGTATACTGATGTTGGGAGAACATCAGTCTAGTGGGGACCTTCTTTTGCTGCAGATGTAGCCGTACGATGTCATTATATGCATCGACTAGATATTCTCTATGTTTTCCATTATCAACTACTTCCTAAGAAGAGTCGTATTTTCGGATATGGGCGGACAACGTGTGACTTTCGTCGGCGAGCAGGGTTGCATGGGAGGTATCTGGAGAGTGGAGCCCCTTCTTTCTTTGTTAGATGAGATTTCAGTGAAGTCAACACATACAGAAATGGTAGAAGTCCCAGGGATCATCAGAGAGTTCATGGATGTCTTCCCTAAAGAGGTGGTGACTCTACCCCCTCGACATGATGTTGAGTTTGGGATAGATTCGCAACATGGTGATCGTCTGATTTTGATGGCTCCCTATCAGATGACACCTTCTAAGCTTCTTGAGTTATGGATTCAGATTGATGATATGATGAATAAGGGTTTTTTTCGACCAAGCATGTCACCATGGGGTGCCTCAGTCTTGATTGTGAAGAAGGAAAATGGTGGTCTCAGGCTATGCATAAACTACTGGAGACTAAATCAGGTAATGGTCAAGAACCGTTACCCTCTATTGAGGATAGAAATCCTTTTTGATCAATTTAAGGGGGCATTATGGGTCTCCGAGATCGACGTGCGGTCAAGATATCACCAGTTGAGGGTGAAGGAGGGAGACATCTCGAAGACTGACTTCAGGTGAAGATATGGGAAGTTTGAGTTTGTAGTCTTGTTGTTCAGCGTGATGAACACACCAGCCATGTTCATGGGACCCATGAAATCCATCTTCCGGGAATATCTGGACCGGTTCATAGTCATGTTTATTGACGACATCCAGATATACTCATGACCAGAGGAGGATCATGCCAAACATCTGAGGATGGTTTTAGAGGCCCTCTGACAACACAAGCTCTACGAGAAGTTATCCAAGTGAAAGTCTTGGACATAAGAGGTGCACTTACTTAGACATGTGGTGTCCAAGCAGGGAATAGTGGTTGATCTGTCAATGGTTAAAGTGGTTGTTTCTTGGGAAGCACCCAAGAACGTGGTAGATGTTTGTAGTTTCTAGGGAGTAGCATGTTACTACCGGAGATTCGTGCCCAACTTCTCTCGAGTTGCAGCACCTTTGATAGCCTTGACCAAGAAATAACACGCTTTTAAATTGAGTGAGTAGTTCCAGGAAGACTTCATCTATATGAAGGGAAAGTTGGTTAGTTCCCTAGTGTTGAGGTTTTTAGAGGAATGGGTGATGTTTGAAGTATTCTGTGATGCTTCAGGAAAAGTCTTGGGGTGTGTGATGATGCAACAACAGGGAGTGATTTATTATGGGACGAGGCAGTTACACCCCCATGAGCGTAACTAGGCCACCCATGATCTAGAGATTACAGCTGTTGTGTTCGCACTAAATTTGTGGCAGAATTACCTCATTGGGGAATGCTTCCTGGTCTTCATGGATCACAAAATCTTGAGGTATATCTTCTCCCAATGGGACCTGAACATGCGGTAGAGGAGGTGGATGTAGTTTCTTCAGGATTATGACTTTGAAATTTCCTACACCTTAGGAAAGGGGAATGTGGTGGCCGATTCCTTGAGTAGGAAGTCGTAGAAGGATGTGGTTCATGAATTGGAAGACTCTTGGAAGGAGATGGAGGAGTTTGCTGCCCTACACCTGGATGCAAGGGTGGAGGATGACTGAGGCTTTCTATTCTAGAAGAGAGTTCAATACTCTCTATTGAAGTAGGTGGAGGAGTCTCAGTGGGGGGACTTAGAGACTGAAGTTACGCATGATCATTTTAGCCAGGGGAATGATCTAGAAGGATGGTTGGAAGACAGGCAGAATTGGATGTTGATTCATGGAAATCTGTTTGTCCTGATAGAAATAAGCGAGAGAGTTCTTGGTAAGTTACAAAAATCACCCCTGGTGGTACACCCAGAAGTTTTCAAGATGTACCAGGGCTTGAGGGGCCAGTATTGGTGGCCCAGGGTGAAGCGGGTATTGGTAGGGTTTGTGGAAAGGTTCCTGGTGTATCAATAAGTGAAGTCTGAACACCGCATCCCAGGAGGTTTGTTGTATCCATTATATGTCCTCGAGTAGATGTGGGATGACATCTCGATGGATTTCGTCACAGGACTACCAAGGGTTCAAAGTGGCTGTAATTCTATCTGGGTAGTAATAGACCGGATGAAGAAATTAGCTCACTTCTTGGAAATCATGGATTCAAGTGCAGTGGATGCCTTAACACATATGTACATGGATGAGGTGGTCTAGTTTCATGGAGTTCTGAGGTTTATAGTCTCAGATCAGGAAACCCGGTTTACCTCACAGGTCTAGAGAGGATTGCAACATGCTTTTGGCACCTAGCTATGCCTCATCACTGCTTTCCACACCCAGATAGATGTGAAGACAGAGGGAACCATCTAGACATTGTAGGATATGCTACATAAATGTGTTTTGGACTTTGTGGGATTTTAGGTACAACACTTGCCTCTAGTATAGTTTTCTTACAACAATATCTATCACTCTACCATTGGCATCGCTCCGTTCGAATATTTTTATGGGAGGTCGTTTCTCTCACCTGTGTGCTAGATGGAGGTTGGGGTAGCAGGTGTTCTTGGCCTAGAGGTGGTGTAGATCACCATAGTGAATGTTCAGCTCATACAAGAGAGGATGAAGGTGGATCAGGACTGGTAGAATTCCTATTCCGATCATAGGAGTATACCCTTGGAGTTTGAGGTTGGGGACCACGTGTTATTGAAGATCTCCCCTTGGCATGGGCAATGAAGGTTTGGTAGGGGGAGTAATATTTTTCCCAGGTTCGTTGGACCCTTTGAGGTATTGCGATGGGTTAGCGAAGTGTCTTATCAGCTATCTCTACAACCACCACTACTGAGAGGGAACAACATCTTCCATGTGTCTTAGAACCATCAGTATCTACACGATGATTCACATTTCCTTGACGGGGGGAAGATGGATATCAAGGATGACGCGACGTTCATAGAGAAACTACTGAGGATCAAGGACTGTGAGGAGTAGGTGGTTTGTGGATGAACCATTCCCTTGGTTCGTGTGTTGTGGAGGCATGGTGGCCTTGAGGAGAGTACTTGGGAATAGGAGGCACAGATGTGTGCCCAGTATCCAGAGCTTTTTTGAGTTTTGTTCTGTTTTGTTTCGTACTTGTTAGTGATGCAGTGTTTGACCCTTTTATCTATGGAATGTGTTGTTTTCCTTGTTCTATGAATGTCTGTGTACAGTCCTGACTGTGGGGAGGGGAGGACCTGACCCCTAATGAAGACGCATTAATGTGGATGCGGTTAAACATGTGCAGGCATATCAGTGCCGCCGAAAGCAGATAATATCTTGACATGGAGGATAGGAATCCCTAATCCATATGACTGGACGGTATGACCTTTACTTGTCTGTGTGGTTACTTGTGGGAGATGTGTTCCTAGATGTCTAGGAGGGTTACTGCTGAGAGATATCTTTCGAGGTGGTTTTTCAGACCCCTCTCATTTCCCAAGGTTTAGTTTCGATTCTCAAGGGAGAGAATAGTTTGAGTGGAATATGATGTAATGGCCCTAACATTGAATCATTAAGGAGTTTTCCAAAAACTCAGTCCCATCAAATGGTTTCACTGAAACAGTGGCACCAGTCACAGCGACACCGTGACAGTGGCACCATAGCGGTCACACATCACAACCTCTCACCAAAACGGTGGCACCGTGATGGTGGCACTGTGACACTGGAACCGTGAGGGTGGCACCGTGAAGGTGACTCACCAAACAATATCACACCCTTTTTTTCCCCATTTTTTGATTTTTTCCTCTCCTAAAACGTATCTTTTGATGTAGAAATGTTTCAATACCCATTTTAAATACATTAAAGCCCATATATGATATCTAAAATTCACCAAGAGTTAGGTGACCATTGAATTACCAAAATGTGTGGCGTTTTCCTCAGTGTCACACATTCTTCTCTTAAATTCCAATTACACCCCTTTTACGTGTTTCTCTATGTTTAAAGGGATCCCTTTAACCCACAACCATTATGACCACCTCTCTGATGAGAATTTTTAAATAAAAATTAATTCCATCATGTGTAACTATACAACCATGTGGTGAAACCACAATCCTCCTTTAAATCCGTTCAAGATTTCGTATCATGTAACTCTAGGATCTCACCTTTTATTACACAAGATTCATTTCTTCTTCTTATTGTTTGGTATCTTTTATTTCTTTGTGCATCTGGATTCCCCCTTCTCGAAGCTAGTGGTGAACCTATGCTGGAGCATTTCATGCTCGCTCTTAGAGTCCTCATAGTTCTTCCCCTGCCAGTGGAACATCCCTAGTTCTTAGTGTGTGGAGAAAAACTTCAATTGTTGATCATCCAAGTATGGTTTTTTCCTTCATATCTCTTACTGTGTATCCTACAGGGTGGGTATGATAATCTTTCCTTTGGAGATGGATGAAACCAAACCTTAAAAAAGATAATAAAATGGTTTCTAAATAATTAAGGGATGTGTTTGATGATGATGTTGTACTCTTTTACCTTTGCTTATATGTTGTGAATTTTATGGGATTATGTCCACTAAAAACTGTGGCTATTGGTGGTCCTTTCCTATGCACTAATAAACCTCTATTTTTTGGATAATTCTATGATTGAATGGATATAACATGGAAAATGGTTAATCACGTAAACTCTATTGATTAAATGGATTCCCACTGAATAATAATCCTTGTGTGTTCACCCTGATTAACCAAATGAAATAATTAAAATTAATAAAAGGTGTGTTGAAGTCTAAAAACTCCCTTGATCTATCTTGGTTACATGTGTGGTTGTTCTTATTGATACTTATGGGGTGACATTGATGGGGATGGGATCCCCTGTTGTTGTGCAGTTGTTGGTTTCTAGATCTGAGGCTATGTGGAGCCATATCTTGGGGCTTGGTTTGGTTCCAGTACATTGAGGGATCTCAAAGATCCTTTTTTTTGTAGTGACTTTATAAGAGAACCGGGTGTGAATGCTTAAATTGATGCTTGGTTATTTTTCCTTCCTTGACTTGTGGCTATGCTGGTTAGTTTCCCGATAGTGAAGAATCATATAAATTGAATCACTTTAATGTGATAATAAGAATGGGTTCAATGGGGAATTTCTTTCCGGGAATGAGTTGTGACTTGGTTGTGGCTATTGTGCTTTGTATGAAGGAATAGTAATGAGGGTGTTTGTGTATGGGATGGGTTTGGAACCCCTAGCTTTGTATGAGTACTTGTTTAACTATATGTATAAATTAGTTCTTACGTTTCCTATTCACACCCCACCCAAGTTGAGAACTTCACACCGAACACACTATTTCTTGGGGGGAGAGTGTTTTTCCTAACACTCCTATGAGTGGATGGTTATTAGATCCTTTTATGCTCCCTAACCCGAGTAGCCCAAGACTCTTTTGGGTAGGATGTGATGGCATGAGGTCTATTATATCCTAGGATTCTTCGGACATGATATGTCATGGTGGTTGGCCCAAGTGTGTGTGGGCGGGTTATTTCCCAAGTGTCTTCAAGTTGAGACCCAAGTGTCTTTGGGCGTGGCAGCAGTTATTAGGCCCCAGGTGTCTTCGGGTGTAGCGGTAGTTATTATGGCCCAGGTGTCGGTGGTCATAGTTACATGTGGTTGTTGTGGAAAAGGTGTTTTCAGGCGGGATGTGTGGTTGTGGTCGCTTAGGTGTGTGCGGGTGGGGTATTGTAGTGGGACTGCGGTGAAAATGGAGGGAGAGGTCTGACGCGTATGATGTATTCAATAACAAGTGGGAAAGTGGTGTGAGGTACCCAAATATTGATATGCTATTACTATTACATTACTTGACTTGAATTTTTTGGGGAGTGTGCCTTGGTGAGGTTGGGTTGATAGTTTCTTAGCAAGGTGCTTTGATTATCTCCTTTTCTCATAGGGCATTAGAATGTATCTCCACCTGTACACAAGAGCTTTTGGTTTTCCCTTCTGAGTATACCTGTATCCTCACCCTATGTATATAAAACTATTTTCAGGTTTCCCAGAGAACTTCGTGGACCGTGTGGGACTATACTAGTTCAGAGGTTGGGACAATTGTTGTTGCTCTTTTTTCTTTTCTTTGGTACTTCCCTTTGGAGTTTTCTTGTACTTGTAGCACTTTATATTGAAACATGCATATGGGAATGGGTTGTTTTGGCTTTTCTTTTACTTCTAGTTTTGTTGTTTTTTGGAATTTACTATCTTATCTCCCGATCTCACTAAATAAATAAAGGGTAATTCCTTCCATATTGCGTGTGATTATATACACTTGGTGCTTGTCGCCACTCTAGGACTTATTTAATGGGAGTCTCGAGGGTCATTATCTCTCCTTCATCTTGAGGTGGGAAGGGTATGGAAATTTGATGTGCCTTCCCTCATCATGGTGAAGGAGGGTTGTGACACTATATTTGATAAACTAAAATTCGATACCAGAATATCATGTTCTCCCCCCACTTGGAGCCCCTCCAGGGACTACAGAGAAGATGAGAGTGACCCCCGAAGCCCGCCTCTAGTAGGCCCTGGGGTGGAGACTAATATCAAGGGAATAAGTGTAGGATCCCAATAATTCTTTCATATTTATATTTTTAATAAATTTTTATTAAATGGATTGTTTATAATTTTAAAAAATAAGGTATGTTTTAATATAAAGAATAATTTATGAAAATAAATGATTTTATTTAATCAATATAAGTTTTAGTTTTAAGTTAATATTCAAATTATAAAATATATAGCTTTTGTATTATCTTTTTCAAAGAAATGATATTTTAATGTAAATATATTTATGGTTTTATGTTTATAAAATATCTATTTAAGATTTCAATTTTTGGATATGTTATAACATTATTACTCTTTATTAATAATATTTTAAATTAATACATTTGGTATTAAAATGTTAAATTAAAATTTTAATAGACAATATACCACTTGATAAGAAAAGTAGTAAAATAATTATAATTATTATAAAGTTATTAGAAGGTTGAAATAAATAATTATTTATTTATATAAATAAAATAACCATGAGAAAATGATTTTAGTATAATTTTTATTATCATTATCTAAAATAAGTAATTTAAAATTTAACTTGGATATATAATTTTTTTTCTATCTAATATTAAAAGGGACCTATCTCAACCACATGTGGGACTAGGGTTTGACTATGTGGGAGGCATGTCGAACTAGTAAGCATGCAAGCCGGGTGAGAGCCTACATGGGCATGTCGATGTATATGTAGTAGTACATGGAAGAACACTCAATAGAATGCATGGTAAGGTGGGTCAGTATGGATTGGCATGACCCATAAAGCCCATGTGTTAGGTGTGGGTATGGGAGAAGACCATGCGATACTTGCAAATGGGATTCTATGGAAGTGGTTAATTTATATTCAAGAACTTAATTGATAAATGTTTTGATGTGGGACGTTCTATACAAAAACTATTCACTAGTTTTAAAAACATTTTCATATATCAATAGCCATATGATTTGATTTACCCAACTGTATGATCTTCCCAATCATTGTATTCAAACTCACAACTAACCAAAGTGATCTCGTCATCTTATTCTTCTCTTCATAATAATGATTTCATCCTCACAAACCTTGTGACCAAGATCAAAATCTCTCTTGTTATCCAATATGTTCCTCCTTCAAAAATTGGCCTATAATCCTTGAAATAATAAACCTGGAGGTTTCACCCAACATATAAAGATCTCACAACCTACTTGATGTCTCTCTTTCACTTAACTTCATTCTTATGTGGAAACCCACATCAAAATCATGGCCCCTACTAGTGTAGAAAAAGTTATTTACGTCACCATTTTTTACGTCGGTTATATATAACCGACATGATAATCTGTGAAACGTGGGTTTTTACGTTGGTTATAAAATAAACGACGTAAAAAATGCGGTGAGTAGATTTTTAACGTCAGTTATTTTAATAACTGACGTTACAAATCGCGCGCGTTCATTTTTTACGTCGATTATAAATTAACCGACGTAAAAAACAAAAGCACGAGGGTTTTTTACATCGGTTATTTGAAAACCGATGTAATAAATGAGATATCTACGAGTTTTTTAGGTCGGTTATAAAATAATCGACGTAAAAAACCAAAGAACGGGGTTTTTTTACGCAGGTTATTTGATAACCGACGTAAACAACTCGTAGATATCTCGTTTTTTAGTTGTTTATAAAATAACTGACGTAAAAAACGTGACTTTTGAGGCCTTTTTGACGTCGGTTATTTTATAACTGACATAACAAAACAACCTACAGAAGTTTTTAACGTCGGTTATATAATAAACGACCTAAAAAACTGTGATTTCTGATGTCTTTTTTACATCGGTTATAGAATAACCGACATAAAAAATCACACGCGGATTTTTTTATGTCGGTTATAAAATAACTAACCTAAGAAAATCCATATCTGATACATTTATAACATCAGTTATAATAATAACCGACGTTATTAATGTAAAAATATAGTTTATAACATCATTTATATAATGACCCATACTTTACATACATTGTTAATACTTCAAAATTGAAGCACACTTATTACAACATATAACAAAACCATGAAAGGACCGTATAGGTATAGAGTCTTTAGAAACTGGGAAACATAAACAAATGGTTCATAAAGCATCTACTTTGCCTTCCATTCATTTCATCATATCTAGAGTCCCTTTTTGGCATATCCTACTTAATAAACTTCTTCCTGACCTGGGGAAATAAAACATACAAAAGGGTGATCTCAAATGCTCAGTAAGGGTAAACAAAAGAAATATCAATCACATCATATACATAAGAACATAAATTTTGGAAATCTTAACCTGCAAAAGAGATCATAATTTCATAACATGGGATAAATAATAGTAGTGAAATGTAATCCCAATAATCATAACTTAAAACATGAAACTTTGTGTCATACACACATAATCATAGAGAATCATTTTTGTTAGTAAAGACTCATTTCCAAGACTATCTTAGTGGACAAAGTCCATTTCTGAACCGAGTTCACTCCTCGTTTCAGTCCTGTTTCACTGAACCGGTTTAACCTGCCCTTCCAGCCATGTCTATTTCATGAGATATAAAATATTTACCCAATGCATTGGCGGGAGATATAGGTCCCACCCATCTCATAATTATACCATTCTTATGTGTGCCACAAAATCAGAAACCATACATCATAGCATAACCCATGTAATAAAAATGGGAATCTTAAACATCATGACATCATAAAACAATTCTTATAAGATAAAGGAATTCATAAAAATATAATTCCATCACAACATAATAAAATCAATTTAATAATAGGGATAGAAACATAACCCTTTATTATCTTAGATGGAAAATAATTTTGATAAAACACTTGAACTCCATTCTTGAGGAAAATATCCTTTCTGCTTCAAAAACACTTTTCCTTTCTTAACATGTCGTACAATTATAAACTAAAAGAAGTTGATTAAAAATAAACTTGAAAACTTGTAAAGGAAGCTTCTTGGAAATAATGTTTTAAAAATACATTCATTCCGTATGAGTTAAAAAAAACATTCTTCGTACTTTTGTCGGAAAAGTCAAAAAGTACCTCGTATGAAAAACGACAAAAGATTCCTTTGATATCCTTTACTAAAAACTCACCGAAGGGTAAAATTGGATTTAAACAATTGTAGGTGGATGGAAATAATATTACATATTGAGGAAACATGTATGTGGATGATAAAATACACCCCAGTAAATACTAAAGTATAAACAATCTCGGATAAAAATGAGATTGTGATATTTCCCTTACCTTAGGTCTGATTTGCCTCGTAAGTGTCCGAACCTCCTGTATAATGATTTAAATAATGTTATTGACTTATTCAAGAATCATAATTATTGTTATGATATCATATATGGTCATATTTATAGCTTCTTAGTAGTAATATTTCATTGTTACTTGTTATTCGGGTGTTTATAACTTTTTGTTCTTATGCGTGTTTTGTCGAATAAATTCTTATTATTCTCTTTAGGTTATAGATACATAATTTCAAGAATGGTATTAATGTACTATATATCATATTTATTCATTCAATTAATTTATATAATCATTATGCAATGAAGATCATGTAGAACTAATCGCATCACATTGTGGAGACGATATTCCGTACGTACGCACGAGCGATGATATCGTTCCCATGATCGTGGAATTGTATTGGAGTGTATGTATACTATTTCAGAATCAATATCACTTTAAAATAATCATATATAGTAATTATTTACACCATTATACCCATCAAAGTAAGGGGGTGGGGGGAAATAGATTACACCACGGCGTGGAGACGGTATTCCGTACGTACGCACGCGCGGTACTAGGGTTGGTCTTTCAAGAAGACCAGAACCTCTAGGATGATTCTAGGGAAGTGGGGAAGTGAAATGGGCAGGGTTTGGCCAAGATTGAAGGATCAAATTGGTGTGAGGAGGAGAGGGAGGAGGTTCCCTTTTATAAGGGAGGAGAGGGGCACCTTTGGAAATATAAGAAATATTAGTTTATATTAAATCCCAACCCCACTTAAAAACTTCCAAAATGACTCATATAAAAATATTAGATGAGATAGGGTTGTAATCTAATCAAACAATAAAATTTAGACATGTTAGGAATTTATTTTAAACATTACCAACTTGATTTATCCTTATTTATCAATTAATGTTTATTTGTGGTAATAATAATCTAAATTTTAAATTATTATTAATAATTACATATGTGTTGTTAATTTTCCATAATTTGACACTTTATGACATTGTCGACCATATAAATTTTAATTTATAATTTTTAAATATTTTTGTGATTTTTAAACAATTTTATAATATGTTTTTTTTATAAAATAACAATAGTGTCAATTTTGACACTATTCATTTATTTGAATTTAAATAAAATATATACAGAGGAAATGTTTGAAATAAAAGCTTTAATAGATTAATAAAATGTCATATGTATCTATAAAATTAGTGGAACCCATTAAATAGTGCATATAATAATTATTTTAATATTTTAAAACCATTTATTTGATATTTTAATTAATAAAATAATTTCAACATCACTATTGTGTCATAATTAATGATAATTATTTAATCCCTAAAAATTTTAAATAAATTCCTATGATGTAGATAATTGTATTAGATTTCTTGAAATATTCATTTTCTATGTTTCATTAAGTTTATCACCAAATTAAAATTATTATACTTATAAGATTTAAGAAAGTGACATGTTGTCACATTCTTTGGTTTTAATAATAATTAAATTATTTTCATGGGAAAAAGTCAATTAAATGAATATAATCCGACCCTTAGGTGATATGGGTCGACTTTTAGTCATCCAATAGGATTTTTTCAGGTGTTAGGGTAATTTTATAATCTTATATTTACCCTTAATTACCCGATTTACTTTTAACTATGGTAAATAAAATTTACCGTAGTTACTATTCATAATGCCCAAAAATAAAAAGTAGCCTATTAACATAATTTTGACCCACTTATTCTGAATATAGAATCCATTTTTCAAAATTCAAAACATATAAGTCGCAGTAATTAATTTAAAATAAATCCCGTTGTTAAGAAAACGGGTTTTAGAAGTTAAAACATTGCCAAAGATTGAAATGTTTTTACGTATGAATTCAATGTGAAATTAATGATAATGACATAAATTATATTAAATGGTAAAAATATATTCTATATATACTTTAAAACCATTAAATATTATAATTTAACCATAAAAATTATCTCAATGAAAAAAGTTGTTTTTAATTAAAAATTAGCATATTTTTACTATTCATCAAAATATGAAAGTTATCAGAAAAATATCAAAAATTTATCCAAAGTAAATTTTTATATCCTAATTCAAAAGAAGAATTTTATTTTGTCAAATTTAACTTATAAATGTGTCAAAAACTAGATTTAATGTGGGTGCGCCATCAAAAGGTGGAAAAACTGCATTTTTTTGATAAATACTTATTTTACCCAAAAAAATTATTTTGTTCTCTTACCATGTTCTAGAAAATGTGTAAGATGAATAATAATGTTGTAAAATTTAAAATTCAGTTAATACTATTCATAACGGCTAGTTTATAATATTATAATAATATATCGTTGTTTAGTGAAACTTGGTATTGCGTACTACACACGCTATCGAGGAAGGTCGTGATTGCGTGCAGCGAAAGATTCTTTTGATGATTTATATAACATAAAAACAAAATATTTATCATAAATGTCTCGGGTGTTACATTCTACCTCCCTTAAAATGAATTTCACCCTCGAAATTCGTCACTTCGTAAAAAACAGACGAGGATACCTCTCCCTCATCATATCCTCAAGCTCCCATGTAGCTTCTTCTAATTGGGGGTTCCTCCATAAAACTTTCACCAAGCGAGTGGTCTTGTTTCATAGGACTTTTTCACTACGATCCATAATCACTATCGGTTGTTCTTCATAAGAAAGATCTTTCTCCAGTGGTACAACTTCTGAGCTGAGTACATATGAAGGATCAGGTATGTACTTTCTCAGGAGAGATACATGGAACACATCGTGAACTTGAGAGAGATTCGGTGGAAGCGCCAATCGGTAAGCTACCTTCCCAACACGATCCAGTATTTCGAAAGGACTGATATATCTAGAGATTAACTTCCCCTTCTTTCCAAATCTCATGAACCTCTTCTAGGGAGATATTCGTAAGAACACTTTATCACCCACTTCAAACTCTATGTCTTTTCTTCGGTTGTCGGCATAACTTTTCTGTCGAATATGAGCTGCTCTTATGTGTTGTTGAATAGATCGGACCTTTTCTACCATCTCATCAACAATATCAGGTCCTAATAGCTTTCTTTCCCCAACTTCATCCCAGCAAGTTGGAGTCCTGCATTTCTTTCCATAGAGAGCTTCATAAGGAGAAATGTGAATACTAGAGTGAAAGATATTATTATAAGAAAATTCCACCAAAGGTAGGTGTTGATCCCAACCACCTTTGAAATCCATAGAGAAAGCTCTCAACATATCTTCTAGAGTTTTAATTGTTCTCTCAGACTGACCGTCTGTCTGAGGACGATAAGCAGTGCTGAAACTCAACTATGTATCCAGAGTATGCTGAAGACTTCGCCAAAACTTTGAGGTAAACCTCAGATCTCGATCAAATATAATAGAAAGTGGTACTCCATGCAATCTTACCACTTCCTTCACATATATCCTGGCAAGCTGATCTAGAGAGAAATCCTCTCTAATAGCGATGAAGTGTGCAGACTTTGTAAGATGATCAACTATGACCCAGATAGCATTATTTCGTTTGGATGTTTTAGGAAGTCCTATGACAAAGTCCATAGGGATGTTTTCCCATTTCCATTCGGGTATGGGTAATGGTTGTAACATCCCCTTAGACTTCTGTATCTCAGCTTTAACTTACTGAAAAACCAAGCATCGAGAGACATATTCAGCAACATCTCTTTTCATGCCATCCCACCAGAAGTACTCTTTCAGGTCCCTATACATCTTCGTGCTTCCAGGATGAATAGAGAATGAAGAACTTTGAGCCTCATACAGCAGCTCCTTCTTTAATTCGGGGATGGGAGGAACACAAACCTGATTCCTGAACTTTATTATCGCATCACAATCAAGGTTGAATTCAGGAACATTTCTCACCTTCTTTTGTAACTCGACATCTTCTTTCTGTGCCTCTTTAATCTTCACATGTATAGATGGTTGAACATTCATTTGAGAAAGATACGATTTTCCCCTTTCATTATAATTCCAAGATCCATCCTTTGTAAATCCATAAATATTGGATCTTTTGTGATCCTCATCATGGATAAACTGGCATGGTCTTGTCGACTTAATGCATCTTCCACCTTGTTTTCTTTCCCAGGGTGGTAATGAATTGAGCAGTCGTAATCCTTAATCAGCTCCAACTATATTCTTTGGCGCATATTCAGCTCCTTTTGTGTGAAAATATACTTTAAACTTTTACGATCAGTATAAATATCACACCTTTCACCATAAAGTTAATGCCTCCAAATCTTTAATGCAAAGATTACCACAGCTAGCTCCAAATCATGAGTTGGGTAATTTTGCTCATGTATTTTCAACTATCGTGAGGCATAAGCTATCACCATATCATTTTTCATAAGAGCACACCCCAAACCCTTCTTGGATGCATCACTGTAGATCACAAACCTTTCTCCACTACAAGGCTGTCACGACCCGTCCTCGGGGCCCGTGCCGTGACTACCCCAAGCCCGCCTTCCAAAGGCCAGGGGCTGGTGACTAGCACCAAGGCGTAAATCTCGGTAAAAAGGGAAGGCATTGCCTTTGTAAAGTAAACAAGAACCACAGAGTAAGCAAGCGAAAGAAGTAAACACTAAGTAAAAACTGGTACAACAGTAAGCGCGGAAAAGTAAAGGGGGCCGGAAATACAAGACCAACTGTAAAGTACAACTAAAAGGGAAAAAACAACAACTGAAAAGTGAAAGCCGCCGCGTCGAGCCGTACTCTGGAAGTCCCACCTGAAGGGTGGGTACAGATAGCCTCCACAGCTCCTCGGACCAGCCATCCGCTCCGAGTACACCCCGTCCAGTGGTCCATCTCCAGGTACCATCCTGCTCCGCCAACCTCGACCACGATCAGTGCTGTCCATCATCTGCAACCAACACAACGTAATGAGGGCATAGCCCGTGCAAGGGTGATTATAAGCTACTCAGTAGGGACCCCGAGACCCCCGAATGTCTCCCAGAATCCACAAAGGATAAAACATAAAGGAAAGATACAATCACGAAGTAACATCCGACACGGCTTAGGTATATGCCCATACATATACCTAAGTCATCAATTCTCACTCGGATTCAACATCCGAGCTCAAGTACAACCCAGTACACACAGGAAAGCAAAACGTAAATCCACACAGGATAGCACAACACAATTCACATAGGAAAGAAAAATGTAAATCCAAACAGGATAACACAACACAATCCACAAAGGAAAGAAAAGTAGGGTTTCAGCTCACACAGGTATACATCATCGAAAAGGTGAAAGAGATGATCAGATATAGATACTGAATCATCTAAGCTGGGACCCACATAGGATACAAGACCAGCTGTCTTCATTGGTTCATCTATGATGGGACCCACATAGGATATAAGACCAGCACTGAATCATCTAAGCTGGGACCCACATAGGATACAAGACCAGCAGTCTTCATTGATTCATCTATGCTGGGACCCACATAGGATACAAGACCAGCACTGAATCATCTAAGATGGGACCTACATAGGATACAAGACTAGCAGTCTTCATTGATTCATCTATGTTGGGACCCACATAGGATACAAGACCAGCACTGAACCATCTAAGCTGGGACCCACATAGGATATAAGACCATCAGTCTTCATTGATTCATCTATGCTGGGACCCACATAGGATACAAGACTAGCACTGAATCATCTAAGCTGGGACCCAAATAGGACATAAGACCAACAATATTCATTGATTTATCTATGCTGGGACCCACATAGGATACAAGACCAATACTGAATCATCTAAGCTGGGACCCACATATGATACAAGACCAGTAGTCTTCATCGTCGCAAACGCAGCCAGCTCTAGGGTTCCCGCACACAGCAAGTTCGTTCGGGAAAGTCCTCTCCACCAGCCGCGAAGATGATACATCAACTGACACATAGTCCAGAGTTGATGTATCCAAAAGTTCCATATCGCCAACAGGAACTCAACGTCGCAGACGGCGCGTCAATCGGACGCCCGGTCTGAGAGTTATTGGCGTTTTCGTCCCAGGGGCCCGGTTGGTTTCTAAGGAAAAACCAACCCGACCATATTCCACCTGCATCCAAACCTTGGGCGGAGTATGCCAAAAGATCTGTCTCACTTAGAGGAAAACAAAAAAGTCGACGGCACGTCAATCAGACGTCCGAAGCTCAAGATAAGAGCGTTTCCGCTCCGAGGGCTCAGTTGGTTTCGTGTACGAACCAACCCGGCCGAACCCAAAGTATTCCGAAACTTTGAGTGTGATATACCGAAATGACCGTCTCGATCCAAGGATCACATCGCCACCGACGGAGCGTCGTTCGAAGGCCCGTATCTCAAGTTATGAGCAAAAGATCGAAAAGAGTCCGGAAACAGGGGGTCTGGGCCCGGACCGACCCGGACCAACCACCCCTGGGTCGGCCCGACCCGGGTCCGGTTCCGACCCGGTTGGGCGTGACCCGGACTGGGCGTGACCCGGCCCGGTGGCTCGGCCCGGCTCGGCTCGGCCGAGCGGCCGAGCCGAGGAAGCCACGGGGCGCGCTGCCCTCGCGGGATGAAGTGTCGCGGCCCCGCGTGGGGCCGCACTGGGTCAGCGGACGCGGCTTTGCCGCGTCCCGTGAGTCGCCAGACCCGCGCGGGCGGGGGTCTGGCCAGCCGCCGCTGCCGTGGCTTCAGCCGCAATGGCTCCATCCGGCGGCGCGCCGGCGACCCGCGCCGCCGGTGGATTCCGCGGGCCACCGGAGTTGCTCCGGTGGTCCGATTCCACTTCCGTCTGCGCCATGGCTCCTCCCAGGTCCCATTCTTCACTGCCAGACCCTCAAATCGCCATTGCGGCCCCGTTTGTCACCGTCCGCCATTTCACGCACCAAGAACGAAAAAGTGCGGTGGGTTCGGACTTGTTCGTTAGTCCGCACCCATCGCGTTAGCGGTTTTAAAAAAATACATAAATCCCAGAAATTGATAAACCACGTCCCACAATAATAATTATCCGTGAACCAACTTGTTAATTTGGTTGGTTCGCATTCCAGCCTTGGAGGAAAACAACATGGTAAAAACATTTTCAAAATGACCCCTACCTCGTAGCTATTGTCGGATGAGAGTTCTTCATGGAATTGACCGTCGCGGTAGAAGGTGATCATCGCGTCGCAGAAGGGCGTCGTGTCGTCGCGGAAGGGTGTCACGTCGACGATCTCCGATGGGTAAAGAAAACACAAGGATTTAATTTACACGAATTAAATCAATGTCAAGTATAAAAACCACAAAGGAAATTTAAAAGATTTTAAATCTCCTACCTTAAGTAGATGTTCAAATATTTGTCGCGGAAGAAGGGACGTCGCAGAAGAACGTCGCAGGAGGAGAATCATTGGAATCACGGAACACGTCGTCGCGTCGTCAATCTCCGAGGGTTCGAAATTCTTCGTCGCCTTTCTTTGAAGGTCGGCGTTCTTCGCATTCTTCGCGTTCTTCGCGTTCTTCACATTCTTCGCGAAGGAGGATGAAGGACTTAAGGCTTATGTCAAATCCTCTCAACGAACAACACTCAAGAAGAAAAATGTTGGTCTTATTTTGTTACATGCCAACAAACGAAAAACAAACTAAGTAACGACCCATTAATTTATAGAATTAATTTCAACGAATAAACTACCCAATTAATAGGAGCGTTTAATTGTTTAAGAAAATGACCCAGTTGACTTTTATTTAATAGGGATTTTCGTGGGTGCGTTACTTAGCGGAAAAGAAACGGTAGGGCTCATGCGGGCCCCACCTCACAAATATCCTACCCAGAGGGTAGGATATTTTGGGTTCCACCCTATCCGCTTCAACTCAGCTTAAGCAGCTTAAAGTGGCTTTAAGCGGCTTTATGTGAAATAAAATAAAGTTTGTGCCACATTATTTTATTTCTTAACTTAAAGCCCAAAAATTAAAAACCACACCCAAGAAAATGCAACTCTGGAAGAGGTGTTTCTAAGAAAATACCAGCGCTTCTATTCCATCGGTGCCCTCGGAATTCGATTCCGAGCACCGATTCAAAAGTTAGAAAAACCCGCTCGTCCGTTCACTGAACGTACCCGAGCCAAACTTCGGAAAATGATTCCGGGCACACCGGGCCTCAGAATCAGGTGCCATCAGAAACTGCGTTCTTGTAAAATTCAAAAGAAAATTAAGAAAAAAATTTCCTTGAAATTTACAGGTCTTTACAAAGGCAGTGTGAGCATAGGTGCACTGAATAACCTTCTTTTCAACTCCTTAAAATTCTCTTCACATTCCTCCGTCCAAACAAACTTAACTCCTTTTCGAGTCAACTTGGTGAGTGGATTAGATAATCGTGAAAAATAATTCACAAAACATCGATAATATCCAGCCAAACCATGAAAACTTCAGATCTCAGTCACTATTGTTGGTCTCGACCATCTTTCGATAACCTCTGTTTTTGATGGATCCACATATATCCCCTCTTTTGAGATTATGTGACCAAAAAATGAAACTCTTTAAAGCCAAAATTCTCACTTGGAAAATTTGGCATAAAGATTCTCCTTTCTCAGGGTCTTCAATATAACTCTCAAGTGATCTTCATGTTCTTCCTTGCCCTTTGAATATACAAGAATATCGTCTATAAAGACTACCACAAACTGATCAAGATAGTCTCTAAAGACTCTATTCATCAGATCCATGAAGATAGCAGGGGCATTAGTAAGACCAAATGTGATCACTATAAATTCATAGTGTCCATACCTTGTACGGAAAGCCATCTTTGGTATATCCTCCCTTTTGGCCCTTAATTGGTTATACCCTGAACGAAGATCAATCTTGGAAAAGTATTGAGCTCCTCGTAGTTGGTCAAATAAGTCATCAATGCGTGGGAGATGATATTTTTTATTGATAGTGATCTTGTTAAGTTCTCAATAATCAATGCAGAGTCTCATTGACCCATCTTTCTTCTTAACAAATAGAACATGTGCTCCCCAAGGTGACGCACTAGGGTGTATGAACCCCTTATCAATATTTCTCTTGGAGTTTCTTCTTCAATTC
This sequence comes from Viscum album, assembly GCA_963277665.1. Taxonomy (NCBI): domain Eukaryota; kingdom Viridiplantae; phylum Streptophyta; class Magnoliopsida; order Santalales; family Viscaceae; genus Viscum; species Viscum album. The sequence continues at coordinate 1,081,183,408 of OY728155.1, forward strand.
CTGCAACTCAATTGGGGCCATTCTATAAGGTGTCTTTGAAATAGGCAAAGCACCTTGTACGAGTTCTATTGAAAACTCAACTTCACGATTTGGTGGGAGACCTAGTAATTCCTCTGGAAAGACATCATCAAACTCCCGTACAATGGGCATATTCTTAATCGTGAGTTTCTCACCAACCATTTGAGATAAATAACATTCATTTAGTGGAATCAATACCCATAAAATGGAAGAAATTTCCACTAGAAGGTTATGTTCATCCTTGCATCGATAGACGATCATAGATTGATCTAGAATATGAAATGTGACTTCCCTTCTTTGGAAATTGATATGAGCTCCATGTAGAGAAAGCCAATCCATTACAAGAATCACATCAAATTCCACTATAGGAAGGATCACAAGATTTACAGGAATCACTTTCCCACAAACTTCAATCAGAGAAGAATTATAAACTTTTGATGCGACTGGTATGCCATTAGGGGTTGTCACAGCTAACTCAACATCTAACTGTTGAGGTAATATGGTAATATACTTAGAAAATTCTTCAGAAATAATGGAGTGGGTGGATCCAGAATGAAATAAAACATTTTCTACTTTAGTGTGGATGGTAAGTGTACCTTTCACCACATTGTTATCGTACTCCACATCGCTGATAGAAATTGCATGTGACTTTCCTTTGTCTTTATCCTTAAGAGTTTGTTGACGTCGACCATCATCATCAACCCTTGGATTTGGGCATTGATTGGCATAATTCCCCATCTCCTTGCACTTGAAACATTGAAGTGTAGTAGGTTCATTCTGTGTGTCCCTTCCTTTTTTTGCATCATTAGACATCTTCTTCCTATCATTGCGTCATTCAAATGCCCGATGACCTTCCTTTCCACATTTGAAACATTTACTTGTCCCTTTAAGACAACTCCCTCCATGTTTCTTTCCACACATTGCGCATAAGGGAAAGCTCATCTTCTTTTCAGTGTGGTCTTTAGATTTTCCTTTGAATTCCATTTTCCTCTTCTTATCAAACCCATATAACTGATGGGTTACTCCAATCTCCATCTAGACTTTGAGAGCACATCAAATGATTTACTCGTAGCTATTGAAGTCCCTTATGGCTAATGCCCTTCGAAGACTTCGTTTTAAGCCACTAAATAATTGATCGATCTTACTCTCAGGTTGGATAATAATACCAGAAGAGTACCTTGCAAGTCTTGTAAAATTTGCTTCATAAGTACCAACAGATTCATCATCCTTTTTCTTCAGTTCAAGAAACTCTCTCTCCATCTTTGTTCGGAGAATACGAGGGAATTACTTATTGAAAAATAAGTTCTTGAACTCGTCCCATTCCATGGACTCAATTTCATCCCTTTGCCTCGTATTCTTAATAAGATTCCACCATTGATCAGCATCTCCTTCCAAACGATACACTGCTAGGATGACTTTATCATGTTCAGAACATTGAAGAACTGAAAATATCTTTTCAGTAGTACTAATCCATTGTTCAACAACTAATAGATCAGTAGACCCGCTGAAAGAAGGTGGACGCTGCCTCATGAAGGATTCAACAGAATGTTGCTCATTCCGTTGATTATTTGGAAGTCCTGCATGATTCATAGCTTGAGAAAGTTGTGTGAGCGTGGCTACAAGATTTTTCATTCAAGCTCCCATAAAGTTTGGTTGCTCAGGGGGACAATCATTGCATTGCCCGTCGCATTCTTCATTAACACAGTTCTTTCGGGTTCTAGCCATTGACTAAAACCAAGAAGAATAGTGTGAGAAACACTAATTATAATAGGAAAACCACATAATCAAGAATAAAATTTCACACTTAAGGTCTTATAATAGGTTGTTCATGGCCATTTATAAAACACTAAGACTGTGTTCTATGCTTAGACTTATCCTTAGGATTCTTACTAAGGCTTTCACATCCTAGTTTCCAAAGGTTGACTATACCTTTCCTCTGATACCAACTATAACGACCCATAATTTACATACATTGTTAGTAATTCAAAATTGAAGCACACTTATTACAACATATAACAAAACCATGAAAGGACCGTATAGGTATAGAGTCTTTAGAAACTGGGAAACATAAACAACTGGTTCATAAAACATCTACTTTGCCTCCCATTCATTTCATCATATCTAGAGTCCCTTTTTGGCATATCCTACTTAATAACCTTCTTCCTGACCTGGGGAAATAAAACATAAAAAAGGGTGAGCTCAAATGCTCAGTAAGGGTAAACAAAAGAAATATCAATCACATCATATACATAAGAACATAACTTTTGGAAATCTTAACCTGCAAAAGAGATCATAATTTCATAATATGGGATAAATCATAATAGTGAAATGTAATCCCAATAATCATAACATAAAACATGAAACTTGGTGGCATACACACATAATAATAGAGAATCATTTCTTGTTAGTCAAGACTCATTACCAAGACTATCTTAGTGGACAAAGTCCATTTCTGAACCGAGTTCACTCCTCGTTTCAGTCCTGTTTCACTGAACTGGTTTAACCTGCCGTTCCAGCCATGTATATCTCATGAGATATAAAATATTTACACAATGCATTGGAGGGAGATATAGGTCCCACCCATCTCATAATGATACCATTCTTATGTGTTCCACAAAATCAGAAACCATACATCATAGCATAACCCATGTAATAAAAATGGGAATCTTAAACATCGTGACATCATAAAACAATTCATATAAGATAAAGGAATTCATAAAAATATAATTCCATCCCAACATAATCAAATAAATGTAATAATAGTGATAGAAACATAACCCTTTATTATCTTAGATGGAAAATAATTTTGATAAAACACTTGAACTCCATTCTTGAGGAAAATATCCTTTCTGCTTCAAAAACACTTTTCCTTTCTTAACATGTCGTACAACTCTAAACTAAAAGAAGTTGATTAAAAATAAACTTGAAAAATTGTAAAGGAAGCTTCTTGGAAATAATGTTTTAAAAATCCATTCATTCCATATAAGTTAAAAAAACATTCTTCATACTTTTGTCGGAAAAGTCAAAAAGTACCTCGTACGAAAAACGACAAAAGATTCCTTTCATATCCTTTACTAAAAACTCACCGAAGGGTAAAATTGGATTTAAACAATTTTAGGTGGATGGAAATAATATTACATATTGAGAAAACATGGATGTGGATGATAAAATACACCCCAGTAAATACTAAAGTATAAACAATCTCGGATAAAAATGGGATTGTGATATTTCCCATACCTTAGGTCCGATTTGCCTCGTATTTGTCCGAACCTCCTGTATAATGATTTAAATAATGTAATTGAATTATTCCAGAATCATAATTATTGTTATGATATCATATATGGTCATATTCTTAGCTTATTAGTAGTAATATTTTATTGGTACTTGTTATTCGGGTGTTTATAACTTTTTGTTCTTATGCATGTTTTGTCGAATAAATTCTTATTATTCTCTTTAGGTTATAGATACATCATTTCCAGAATGGAATTAATGTACTATATATCATATTTATTCATTAAATTCATTTATATAATCATTATTGAATAAAGATCATGTAGAACGAATCGCATCACATCGTGGAGACGGTATTCCGTACGTACGCACGAGCGATGACATCGTTCCCATGATCGTGGAATTGTATTGGAGTGTATGTATACTATTTCAGAATCAATATCAATTTACAATAATCATATATAGTAATTATTTACACCATTATACCCATCCAAGTAAGGTGGTGGGGGAAAATAGATTACCCCACGGCGTGGAGACGGTATTCCGTACGTACGCACGCGCGGTGATTTCATTTTCCATAGGATGGATAGATGTTGAAATAGGGTTGTTTCATACTTATAATAACATATCAGTATATGAGTGATAATGATGTTATTACTTCATAATGAAACAACTAAATAAGAATATGTTGAAGAAGAAAGAATTTGGAAAGGATCGGTAATGGATATTACCTCTTTTTGACGCGCCTCTTCTTAACCTCCTCTTAGGGCACTAGGGTTGGTCTTTGAAGAAGACCAAAACCTCTAGGATGATTCTAGGGAAGTGGGGAAGTGAAATGGGCAGGGTTTGGCGGATCTTGAAGGCTCAAATTGGTGTGAGGAGGAGAGGGATGAGGTACCCTTTTATAAGGCAGGAGAGGGGCACCTTTGGAAATATAAGAAATATTAGTTTATATTAAATCCCAACCCCACTTAAAAACTTCCAAAATGACTCATATCCAAAGATTAGATGATATAGGGTTTAAATCGCATCAACCAATAAAATTTAGACATGTTAGGAATTTATTTTAAACATTACCAACTTGATTTATCCTTATTTATCAATTTAATTTTATTTGTGGTAATAATATTCTAAATTTTAAATTATTATTAATAATCACATATGTGTTGTCAATTTTCCATAATTTGACACGTTATGACATTGTAGACCATATAAATTTTAATTTATAATTTTTAAATATTTTTTTGATTTTTAAACAATTTTATAATATGTTATTTTTATAAAATAACAATAGTGTCAATTTTGACACTATTCATTTATTTGAATTTAAATAAAATATATACAGAGGATATGTTCGAACTAAAAGCTTTAATAGATTAATAAAATTTCATATGTATCTAGAAAATTAGTGGAGCACATTAAATAGTACATATAATAATTATTTTAATATTTTAAAACCATTAATTTGATATTTTAATTAATAAAAGAATTTCAACATCACTATTGTGTCATAATTAATGATAATTATTTAATCCCTAAAAATTATAAATAAATTCCTATAATGTAGATAATTGTATTATATTTCTGTATACTATTCATGTTCTAAGTTTCATTAAGTTTATCACCAAATTAAAATTATTATACTTATAATATTTAAGAAAGTGACATGTTGTCACATTCTCTGGTTTTAATAATAATTAAATTATTTTCATGGAAAAAAGTCTATAAAATGAATCTAATCCGACCCTTAGGTGATATGGGTCGACTTTTAGTCATCCAATAAGATTTTGGCAGGTGTTAGGGTAATTTTATAATCTTATATTTACCCTTAATTACCCGATTTACCTTTAACTATGGTAAATAAAATTTACCGTAGTTACTATTCATAATGCCCAAAAATAAAAAGTAGCCTGTTAACATAATTTGGACCCACTAATTCTGAATATGGAATCCATTTTTCAAAATTCAAAACATATAAGTTGCAGTAATTAATTTAAAATAAATCCTGTTGTTAAGAAAACGGGTTTTAGAAGTAAAAACATTGCCAAAGATTGAAATGTTTTTACCTATGAATTCATTGTGAAATTAATGCTAATGACATAAATTATATTAAATGGTAAAAATGTATTCTATCTATAGTTTAAAACCATTCAATATTATAATTTAACCATATAAATTATCTCAATGAAAAAAAGTTGTTTTTAATTAAAAATTAGCGTATTTTTACTATTCATCAAAATATGAAAGTTATCAGAAAAATATCAAAAATTTATCCAAAGTAAATTTTTATATCCTGATTCAAAAGAAGAATTTTATTTTTTCAAATTGAACTTATAAATGTGTCAAAAACTAGATTTAATGTGGGTGCGCCATCAAAAGGCGGCAAAACTGCATTTTTTTGATAAATACTTATTTTACCCAAAAACAATTATTCTGTTCTCCTACAATGTTCTAGAAAATTTGTAAGATGAATAATAATGTTGTAAAATTTAAAATTCAGTTAATACTATTCATAACGGTTAGTTTATAATATTATAATAATATATCATTGTTTAGTGGAACTCGGTATTGCGTACTACACACGCTATCGAGGAATGTCGCGATTGCGTGCAGCGAAAGATTCCTTTGATGATTTATATAACATAAAAACAAAATATTTCTCATAAAAGTCTTGGGTGTTACCGGTTATTAAATAACCAATGTTATAAAACATTTAAAAAATTAACAAGCCTTGTGGATTGTCATTTACGATTTTTCGATCGACAGTCCGGTGGCTCGTCTCTCTCACACGGTAAACCCTAATCAACTCATCGATATCAATACGTTAAACTCGTTTTGCCTTCATCTTTTATCATATTTAATCTCCTTGGATCTATCATCTCAACTCGCATCACTCAAGTAAGCCTTCCACGAATTTCTTTCGTTCGTTTTTTTCCCGGATAGTCTATATTTATGTTTTGCAATTTTTTTGTTTAAACTATGTAAGATTCTTCGATTTCAAACCCTCTTACCCATTTTTTCTATCATCATCTTAGTTATCATCCCTAGATCTATTAGATAGACTCGCAATATTCACGTAAGCCTCAACTACTTCTATTTAGTTTTTTTTTGTTTCGCGAATGCCCGACATTGATGGTAATTTTTGTTGTCATTGACAACTAATGATCTCATTCACCTATATTACTGCATAGAATGGTTATTGATTAAATGTATGAATTCAGAAATGATATTTCATGTGTTGCTGCTGCTTATGTTTATCCTCTTTTATATGAGAATCTATTAGACATATAATGTAATGGCTGTTGAACTCTATGGCCCTTCGATGCATCGCTATGTCTCATGATTCCAAATAAAAATGGGTTCTGCTGAGGGCTTACCCTAGTATTTTTTGAGGCCTTGGCCAAGGGATTGAAAATATGTTTAAGATTTCTAGAATTATCCATTACCTCATTATGATATTAGTTATCGAGAAAACTTGTGATCATTTGACTAGTTGAATATCAATGGTTATTTTTAATTATCATGCGATCATTTAAGTATCCATATTTAATAACATTTAATTCCATCTATTTCATGCTGAAGTATATTTTGTTTTAATAATAATATTCAAGAATATATTTTTTAAATACGAATAGATTTCTTTTATATTTCAAAATTGTTTTGCATTCAAATTATGATTTTTTTCATATAAACTTATATTTGTCTTATCTTAAAAATATATATATTTTTTATATTTGTTATAGGTAATAATGAGTCGAAGTTGGATTACGACACATCAAATGAGCAATGAATATGAGGAAGGTGTTGATGCCTTTTTGGAATTTGCTAAACAAAATGTTCCAAGTAGTGACATTTTTTCTGTCCATGCCTGAAATGTTTGAATATGAAGAAGTTGAAAAGTAGAGAGATAAAATATCATCTGATTTGTCATGGTTTTAATTCGAGTTACAACCCTTGGATTTGGAATGGTGAAACTGGACGAAATGTCACTGATGATGATGATTCACAAGATGGTAACTCCAATGGAATTGAAGAAATGATTCACGATATTGCAGCAGAACAAATTGAGATAGAACCAACAGTTGCGCGTCTATATGGTGATGCTGAAAAACCATTATATCCTAGTTATACAGATTTTACGGTTTTTTCGGCGGTGTTAAGATTGATTAACCTGAAGGTGAAACATGGATGGAGTGACAAAAGTTTTACAGAGCTGATACAATTGATAAAAGGAATTCTTCCAAAAGATAACGATCTTCCAAATTCACATTACAAGGCCAAGAAAATATTATGCCCGATGGGATTGGGATAAAAGAAAATACATTCCTATCTGAATGACTGCATTATATATAGGAAGGAATATGAAATTCTGTCAGAGTGTCCTAAATGTGGGACATCATGGTATAAGGTGAAAGAAAAATCACAGGCTGATGTAGAGATTACAAATCTCCCTTCAAAGGTATTTTGGTATCTTCTATAATTCATCATTTCAAACATTTATTTGCTAATTCACATGATGCAAAAAGGTTAAGATGGCATGCTGATGACCAGGTATGTGATGGAAAAATACATCATCCAGCTGATTGTCCACAATGGAAGAAAATTGATGCGCAGTATTCTACATTTGGAAATGAAATTAGAAATCTGAGACTAGGGTTGTGCACAGATAGAATGAATCCATACCGAACCCTCAGTAGTACACATAGTTCATGGCCTATTTTATTGGTAATTTACAACCTCTCTCACGAAGTTTGTATAAAGAGAAAATATGTCATGTTGAGTATAATGATCTCTGGTCTAAAGCAACCTGACAATGATATTGATGTTTACTTGTCACCGTTGATTGATGATTTGAAACTATTATGGGTTGATGGTATTAGGGTGTATGATTCTTATAAAATGGAATATTTTCAACTACATGCAGTGCTTCTGTTCACTATAAATGACATCCCTGCATATGGAAATTTGTCTGGATACAATGTTAAAGGGCATAAAGCATGTCCAATTTGAGAACAACAGACTTCATATTGTCAATTTCATCATGGGAGGAAAACAGTGTACATGGGTCATCGAAAGTTTTTGCCTATGGATCACCCTTATAGAAGAATACAAAAGGAATTCAATGGCTCACAAGAATTTGATACTGCTCCAAAACCTTTATCCTCAGATCTGTATTTTGAGAGGGTGAAAATCCTTGATGTGACATTGGTAAAGACACAGAAATCTGGTAATGATAGACATATTTGGAAGAAAAGGTCAATATTTTTTGAGTTAACATATTGGAGGTATCATGAAGTTAAATATAATATTGATGTCATGCACGTAGAGAAGAATATATGTGATTTTTTGATTGGAACATTGTTAGATATTAAAGGAAAGACTAAATATGGGTTGAATGCAAGATTAGACTTACTATCAATGGGAATACGTTTGGAGTAAGATCCCACTCCAAAAGGAAGACAAACATTTCTTCCCCCGACTTGTCATACATTATTGAAGAGGGAGAAAATTAGATTTTTTTAGTGTCTTCATGATATCAAAGTGCCTCAAGGTTATTCTTCAAATGTAAAAAATTTTGTCTCATTGAAGGACTTGAAGTTGATAGGTATGAAATCACATGATTGTCACGTCATGATGCAACAAATTCTACAAGTTGCATTGTGTGGAATATTTCCCATTTGTGTCAGAAAGACTATGATGAAGTTGTGTTATTTTTTCAATTAAATTTGTAACAAGGCGATTGATGTGAATGCTTTGAACATTTTGGAAAAGGATGAAATTTTTATACTTTGTCAATTGGAAATGTATTTTCCTCCAACTTTTTTTTGATATAATGGTGCATTTAATGATTCATCTGGTTCAAGAAATAAATCTTTGTGGACCTATATATCTTCGTTGGATGTATCCTTTTGAAAGGTATATAAAAATATTAAAGGGGTGTGTTAAAAATCCATATCGACCTGAAGCCTCCATTATTAAAAAGTATATTTCTGAGGAGGTATCAGAGTTTTGTACGAGCTACTTGGCTACGACGCAGCACATAGGTTTGCCTCCATCTCGCCATGAATGAGTTAATAATGAGGGAAAGGGGATTTGTGGCTTGAAAGTCAAATCATTGTCAGCTGAACATATGAATAAGTTAGAATCATACATCTTGAATAACATAGCTGATGCTCAACTGTATATCACATTGCATATTAATGAGTTGAAACAATGTCATCCAAAGAAGAAAGAAATGTGGATTTTGAATGATCACAAAAAAACTTTTTTGTCATGGATTAAAAAGAGTTTGCTTGGTAGATGAGATGTATCAGAGATATTAAAATGGATAGTGGGTGGTCCATGTTTAATTGTGATAACATGGTCCGTTTATGACATTAATGGATATACATTTCATACGAAAGATCAGGACAATAGAAGTGTTGTTCAGAATAGTGGTGTATTGGTGTTTGCAGAAGCAATGCATTTTTCGAGTGCTATGGAAAAAAACCCAATTTCAGCATCAAGTGCATATTATGGAGTGATTGAAGATATATGGTAGGTTGATTACTTTAAAATTAAAGTTTCTATTTTTAACTGTAAATGGTTTATCAGTAACAACAGTGTCAGACACGATGAATTTGGAATGACACTTGTTAATCTGAATAGATTGGAAGACACAACTGATTCTTTTATAATGGCAACACATGAAAAACAAATTTTCTATGTAGTAGATCAATCAGATATGCAGTGGGCTGTTGTTTTACAAGGGAAAAACAATATGTTGGTGAGGATGAAGTTGATGAAGATGATGATTTATGTGAGATCCCTACTTCCATGTAAAGATTAATAGAACATAATGATGAGCATGTTGAAGACATGGTTTGTGCCATAAGGAACAATCACGACGAAGGGATTTGGGAAAACAATACATTTTTACATTCCAAAAATTACATGTAACAAATGTTTATTTCTTATTTACATTTATTTTTTTCATAAATTTTAGATATTGTAAGTTTTTTATTTATTAAAACATGTTTTAAAAAAAATAAGTATAAGTTTTTTTTGTTTGAAGTTTGTTTAGTTTACTTTATCATGTTTACCATTACATGAATTATATATCTATTATTTTTGTTCAGTGACAATTACTTTACCATGTTTACCAGGTTTACCATGTTTACCATGTTTACCATCTTGACCATCTTGACCATCTTTATCATTGTTTAACATGCTTACCATATTACCAATGTTTACTATTACGTAATTTAGTACACTTTTCTATTTTCTGATTACAATAGTATTAAAATATTTGAATTTGTATATTTTTGAACTAACGTTGGTTATTTTTTATTTGAAGGATAATGACAGATCATTCAGTTGATCAACCACATGATTCTGGAGATGAGCATATTGGTCATACCTCTGGGGAGGAACATTCACATGCTCCTATTACGACAAAGAGTTCAAAGGTTGGTAAATGTGAGTGCACGCGTTTACCAAAATTATCACTTTACTGTACATAGGACCAGAGGATAGTTGTTGAGTTTGATGATGGTGATATTCAAATAGGTCCAAATGCAAAAGATTTTAAGAGTTTTATAGCAACTCAGGCTAATAGCAAAGTAAGCATTCTGTATGATGACTGGAGAAGTGTGGATAAAGCAATAATCTCTCAATTATGGGAGACGATTTTGGTAAGATCTTTTGCTATTGTTTGACTATTATTTAAATGTTTCTACTATATATAATATGTTTAACCTCTTCTTTATCAGATGACATTTGATATTCCGGACACTGGAGGAGTCAGGAAGAAATGCTTATCATTGGCTGCCCGGAGATGGTGGGATTTCAAATCAACCCTCTCATATGATTTCATTTATGGTCATAGGAGTCATGAAAATCCATGTCGTATATATCCTTTTATAGATGAAGACACATGGAGAATGTATTTTGAAAGTAGAAGAAAATAGTCATTATTGGAAAGGGTAGTGTAAACTTTTATAAGATTTCTTATATAAATGATCTTATTAACGTTTTGTTAATGATTTCTTATTCTTAATTTAAAGGTAACAAGGAAAGCTCATCAGGAGATCCAATCTAAAAATGTATACCCTCATAGTTTATCTTGGGGAGGGTATGCATTTTCGGAAGAACAAATGATGGCGGAAAAATTTCAACAACTAAGAGCTGAGTCTTCAAGCTCTAGAGAGTTGCCCCTCCATCCCCTCCATCTAGACAAGAAAAACGGAAGAGATATCAGAAGGCAAAAAAGGGCAATATCTTTCGGAAGAATCGAGAATCGTAGCTGAGAGGATTGTAAGATTTCTATTTTATTTATTTAAGTTAACCATTTTCATCATATAATTTCAATCATTACAGAAATGTTCAATTAATTAATACAGGACTCTCTTGAGGAGCAGAGTTCACAGGGGACATTTACAGCTACTGGGTGGGAAGATATTTTATCTGTAGCATTGGGAAGGCCCGAACATCCTGGTCATGTAAGAGGATATCCAGAAGGTGCATTGGTAAGAAAATTGTTTCCACATTCTTCAACTTCTAACGTTGAGGGGGTTTATAAAAAAAATAGAATACTTGGAGGCTGAAGTTCATAATATTAATGCGACGATGGAGTATAATATTAGAGCGTTGGTGTAGTCTGTGTTTGCATACATGAAAAGACAATTTCAGACTGCAGCTCCCACTCCTCCACCTCCCCCTTCAGACCCCATTATTTATCCTCCACCTCCGCCAGTAGCTCCCACTCCCCCACCTCAGCCTGCAGACCCCATCTTTTATCCTACTCCTCCGCCGCAGCTTCCTACTTATTGCAAGTTGTATGTTGATGATTCTCAACATCATATAGTAGCATATGGGTTGGTATATTGTATAGGAGATACAGTTCATCATCAAAAATTAGAGGTAGAGATTCAGAGGGTCACTATACGAGATATTATAGATAGATCAGCTCGGGTACCATTACCTACAGATGAGGTGGCGACAGTTGGACATAGTATCAGCCATTTTTTAATTTGGCCATCCAGACTTCTTCGACTCATTACCATAGAGGTATGAATGTTATATCTTTTTTTTTATTATTAAAGTTGTTTTATCATTTGAAAACTAATATATTTTTCAATTTATTTTTACAGGAAAAATTCAAAGGTAAAGAAATACTATATAGACAACAACAAAGACAAAATGATATGACATCAGATACATATTCTAGTAGTCTTGATAGATTTTCAAGATATTCAAATTTTTTGGTGGGTCATTATGAGTTTCCAATGGAAGATAATGTTTTTGAAAGTGAAATAAATGTGGGGATTATGAAAATTGATATCATGGAGCTTGTTAATGGAGATAAGTTGGGCATCAACGTGGTGAAATTTTTTTCCATGTAAGTCTTAAAACCTTTTCCCTGCGTTATATTTATTAAAAATGTATACTTATGTCTATTTTGTATTAGGTATCTTCATAAAATTTGTGAGAGGAATGAGCTGACAGATGTATATGGATTCATGGACCAGCAGTTGATTTCCTCTGAAGCATGTGCATTGGATGAGGAACAAGGAATGCTTTATATTTCTGAAAGACTTGACAAGAATATAGTCACACAATGTTGGATGATGCCTTTTTGTGAGAGGTATGAAACACATATCTCTCAAAGAGTTAATTATCTTTTAACATAAAAAACCACTAACGTTAAATTTCCTTTTACCAGTGATCATTGGATGTTAGGGGTTTTTTGCCCAAGGGATAAAGCACTTTATTGGATATGATCTGTCCATGATGATGTGCGGGAAAGTTTTAAGAATATATTGGAAAAGTAAGTTTCAATTTCTCAATAGTTTTATATATTATAATGAATTTTAAATTTACCCCATTCGTATTATTTTCTAATAGGGCATGGGCCTACTTTCGAAAAAACACAAATAAAAGGAATGAAAAGATCAAATATGTAAATGCGAAGGTAAATATCCATTTATAATTTGTACTTTTTGATTTGTTACATAAAAATAATATATTGAATTTACACTCATTCAAACAGAATTTTCATGTACAACAAGGCATCATCGAATGCAGATATTATATGTTAAGATTTATGTATGAAATAAAAAAAACTGTGACATTTTTGAATTTTGACCTGGTAAGATATCCTCTTAAACTTTTCCATAGTATTTCAATTTGATTTATTCATTATACACGTTAACTACTATCCTTTTTATTTGTAGCTTTTTGATGACCCTCAACCCTATACTGCTGAAGACATCAAACACTTACAAGTGGTGTGGTCAAATTATTTTACAGGTTTGATTAAATTTTAGTTGTTTGTAATGTAAAATGTAATTTTGAATATTGTCGTTGTAATTGTGTATTTTGTAGTTGTTTATGTTGGATTTAGTTTTTTTTGAAGTTGACAGTGTAATTTTTGAATGTTATACATGTGAATGTTTAATTTTTCTCTACTTCTTGTTTTGGTCTACTTATGATGGTTTTTCTGGTATGGATTCTGGTTTGGGGGGAGGGGTTCTAAGGGTGGGGGGGGGGGGTGTTCAGTGGGGTTGGGGGTGTCCAGGGGTCTGGGAGGGCTGTCCGGTGGGGGGGGGGGCAGTCCAGGGGTGTGGGAGGGCTGTCCAGGGGGTGGGGAGGGGGGTATAGATGAGGGTGGGGGGGGGGGGGCAGTCCAGGGGTGTGGTGGGGACCTAATGGGGTGGGGGAGGGCTTTCCAGGGTGTGTGTGTGTGGGGGGGGGGGGTATACATGAGGGTGGGGGTTGTCCTGGGGTGTTTGGAGCTGTCCAGGGGGTCAGGGGCAGTCCAGGGGTGTGGTGGGGGTTGTCAAGTGGGGTGAGGGGGTGCTGTTCAGGAGGGTGGGTGGGTGGGTCGGGGAGGGGGGGGGGGGGGCAGTCCAGGGGTGTGGTGGGGGCTCCAACGGGGTGGGGGCTGTCAAGTGGGGTGAGGGGGTGTTGTTCAAGAGGGTGGGGGGGGGGCAGTTCAAGGGTGTGGTGGGGGGCTCCAATGGGGTGGGGGAGGGATGTCCAGGGTGTGGGGGGTATACATGAGTGTGGGGGGGGGGGGGGGGGTTGTCCCGGGTTGTTTGGAGTTATCCATGGGGTTGGGGGGCAGTCCAGGGGTGTGGTGGGGGCTGTCAAGTGGGGTGAGGGGGTGCTGTTCAAGAGGGTGGGGGGTTGTCGAGGGGTGTTTAGGGCTATCCGGGGGGTCGGGGGCAGTCCATGGGTGTGGTGGGGGCTGTCAAGTGGGGTGAGGGGGTGCTGTTCAAATGGGTGGGGGGGGGGGGGGGGTTGTTGAGGGGTGTTTGGGGATGTCCAGGGGGTTGGGGGGCAGTCTAGGGGTGTGGTGGGGGCTCCAATGGGGTGGGGGAGGGCTGTCCAGGGGGTATACATGAGGGTGGGGGCTATCAAGTGGGGTAAGTTTTATATGTTATCAAGGTAAATGCTTAAATTTTCTTTAGTTCATGTTTTGATCTCCTTCTGTTTTTGTGGTATGAATTATTGATTTGGTTTCTTGTTGATTATCGGGGAGAGCAGAGGACTGCAATCGATTTTTTTTTAAAATTTTTCTTCCACGTCGTTTATTTTATAACCGACGTGATAGAGAAATCGAGAAGGGTTTATCACGTCAGTTGTTTTCATAACCGACATGATAAACACTTGTGGCACGGTTTATCACATCAGTTATTTAATAACCGACATGATAAAGCACCTAGGAAATGATTTATCACGTCAGTTAATCAATAACCGACGTGATAAACTCCCCCGAACGTGTTTATAACGTCAGTTATTATATAACCGACATGATAAACCCCCCAGTTTATCACGACGGTTATATAATAACCGACGTTATAAAACCCACCCCCAGGGTTTTTTCATGTCGGTTATTAATTAACCGATGTGATAAACACCGCGATGTTATGTTTGTTACGTCGGTTTTTAAATAACCGACGTAAAAAACATTATTTATAACGTCGTCTGTATTAACGTCGGCTATAAACCGACGTAAAAAATGAAAAATAACCGACGTAAATAACATTTTCTGCACTAGTTCCCTAATGTTTATTACATTTAACCACCAAATATATTACAGGGTAAAAAATATTGGCAGTAATGACATATTCAGGAAAGCTACTTGAAGAATCTCGATAGAATTGTCTAGAATGGGTTATAGAAATACACATCAGTAATAATCCCATTTAAATAATTTAGATCCAGTACAGTTTAGTTGGATTTCTTGGGTGTGTCATTTTCTACTCATATCGTACCAATGGAAGTGATTTGTTATATATATATATATATTATATTAGTATATAATATATATGTTAGTATTCATATTTAATTAAGGATAATATCCACATAAAAACAAAATTTGATATAGATTTCTCCATTGAATTATTCCTCAGTTCTACATTGGTTATAAATTGAATTATATATGTATATATACCAAAATATTGAACAAGTTGAAGTTATCATTTTATAATTATAAGGAAACAAGATAAGGAATACCGTTCACCTAATATATGAGGTAAGATTCTCAAATATTTCTAGATATTGTAATACTAACTATATTTAAAACAAAAACTATTTATAAATAATAAAATAAGTAGTTTATTCTAAAAATATATATATAAATACAATGTATTCACTATTCGAAAACCCCAAATTTTTATACCAAGGGTTCTAATTTTTTGTTCCATCTTTATATTTCCATATAAGAAGTGAAAATACTGACTAAGCTCATTTTAGTTTTTAGATTAAGGTAAGGAAGATTTATTTAAAAATGACTATTTTAGGATTGTAATGGAATCTTTATTTTATTATAAAGATTCTATATTTTTTCAAAACCATTCTAAAAATAGAAACATTTAATTTCCATATTTTACAAAACCCATATTATTTGGGAAAATGTTTTTATTAAACTTATTAATATCTTCTAAAACATTAATTGTTGAAGAAAATGTTTTATTCTATTTTTGAAGCCCTTTCGAAAATATATTCTTTCAAGAATTTTATCTGTATATTTTCAAGTGGATCTTACGTTGTTTAATTTATTATTTTATGCATGAACTTTTATTCATAATTAGAGATATGGCCATACACTATAGTTTTCTTTCAAATTCAATACATTATTATAAAATCATTTATTAAAGATTAATTTTTAAAGAAGTGTTTATAATTGTTTCCTTTGAAAATTTAAATTTCTTTGAAAAGTATGTATTATCCTTAAGGAAAATTATGATAAAGTATATTAATTTTCTTTATGAAAATAAATTTTATGAGATGTTTTTTAATGGTTTTTTAGTGGAACTATAATGAGAAATGAATACTTTTCAAAATGTTATATTTAAAAATTTGTCACTTGAGTTTTGAATTTCATGATGAGGACTGAGGAGTGAACCCAAAACGTTAAGGGGATATTTTCCTAAAAGTGATACTACTAGAGGACTCATGTATTTATTAATATTTTCCAAGTATAATTATATTCCATAAGAAATTTTTTATTTTTAAAGTAAAGTTTTAATGTTTTAATTGGAAATATATGTTTATTTCAAATGTCATTAATCTTTAAAATTAAATGGATTTTCATTGTGATATGTCATTTAAATGTTTTTAACACTATTCATTGTGTATTTTCTTTAAAACCCTACACTTAAATTTTGGATACTTATTTATTATATCAAATGTTTTATATTTTATATAAAATGAAATGTTCTCAATAAGAAATTTATAGTATTTTTAAAAAAAAATTATTTTAACCTGGGTTTTAGAACCCCTTACTAGGAAATTTTATTCTCACCCTATGTTTTTAGATTTCTTTCGATGGTTAAGTGATTAATAAATGATCATCGATGTTTGGTCTTGATTTTGATTCTTGATCATGTGAAGTTAAATAGTTGGTTATAATTGTTTTTAAAAAACTGATAAATTTTAATATTTTCATAATTCTCTAAAATCTAAACAAAAAAGATCTTCATGTTTGTAAAAGACTATATATTTTTCAATTGAAATTTTTATAAGAAAAATATACAATATTTTTTTTACCGAAACTAGGAGTGTAGGTTCAGGATTATTGCATTTTTTATTATAGGAATATTTTAGATAACTTTGGAGATTAGGATGCTTTTGGATGAATATAATTTAAGAGATACATATTTTCTTTTTTAGTTCTTGGTAATGAATTTATATGAAACACTTAAGAATATAAAAATTCTTTGATCCTAGTTTTCATAATTCTAAGAAGTTAAATTTAAATTTTCTTTAAGTACATTAAAATAATTAAGAGGGTGAAATTATTTTAATGATATAGAATTTAAAATCAGAATAATTCTAACATATTTTTATTTTTAATAACTTTTTTCTAAATGGATTGTCTGTAATTTTAAAAAACTAAGGCAAGTTTTAATATAAAGAATAATTTATGAAATTAAATTATTTTATTTAATCAAAATATGTTTTTGTTATAAGTTAATATTCAAATTATAGAAAAAATACTTATTTTGTTTTATCTTTTTCTAATAATTGATATTTTAATGTAAACATATATATTTTAAATTTCTATAAAACCATAGCTAAAATTTTATTTTTTGGCAATGTTATAATATTATTATTCTTTACTAATAATATTTTAAATTAATAAATGTGGTTATAAAATGATTATATTGAAATTTTAATAGATAATACACCATTTTATACGAAAAGTAGTGAATTGATTACATTGAGAATAAATTTACATGGAGGTTGAAATAAATAAATAGATATTAATATACATAACATAATCATGAGAAAAATATTTTAGTACAATTTTTATTTTAATTCTCTTAAATAAGTAAATTAAAATTTAACTTGGATATATAAAAAACAATTTTCCAACCAAGATCACAAGGGACCTACCTCAACCACATGTTGGACCAGTGGTTTACCACATGGTATGAAGGTCGACTTAACAAGAATTATTGAAGGGTGAGATATTGAATGGGCAGGCTGATATTGACTTAGTGGTCCACAATAGTGCACTCAGAAGAGTGCATGGGCAGGTGAGCCAGTGCGGGTCGGCATGACTCGTGAAGCTTGTGTATGAGGTGTGGGTATGGGGGTGTGACTATTTCTACTCACAACTGGTTTACTATAGATGCAGTTAAATTATATTCATGTGCTCGACCGAGCAACGTTTCGATGCAGGGTGTGTTATATGAGTGTTTTTCATCCATTTTAAAAACATCTTCGTATATCTAGAACCACCTGATTTGATCTGTCCTAGCCGTATGATCTTACAAATCATCATATTTAACCTCATTCCTAACTTAGGTGATATAACCATATTATTATTCTGCTTATGACACTTGTTTCATCCTCAATAAGCTTGCGACCTAGCTCGAAATCACTATCATTCTCCACTATCATCCTTCTTCAATGACATGACTGTAATCTTTTGAACAAAAAATAGTAAAGTTTCACCCTATGTACAATGATATAATCTCCTACATGACATCACTCTTTCACTTAGATTCAATCTTCGGCAGTAACCCATGTTTAAATCTTATCCCCCACTGAGTATTCCCTCAGGCCTTTAAATTTATTACAAGGTCAAAAATATTGGTAGGGTTATCATATTCAGGAACATTATTGAAGAATATCGATGGAACTGTTTATAATGGGGTATATAAATACACATAAGTGAAAATTACATTTTAAAACTCAAGATAGAATTTAGTTTAGTTATATTTATCAGGTGTTTCATTTTCTACTCTGATCATACAAATGACGACAGTGAGTTATATAACACCATGAGTTTTTTTTTGCATTTTTTAGAATTAATTTAATCTTTTCAATATTTTTTAATTTACACAACACTGAATATAGCTTATGTCATATGAAAGAACTAAGTTTGGATAATGTGATACACAAAACCAAGTTAATATTTCACTACACACATCACTTAGATTATCTTTTGGAACACACAACACTATGTTCGATTATATTATAGGCAATACTAAGTCCCTTTGATATATTTCATTACATGAAAGTCCGAGTTTTACTGAACTATAATATACTATTAATATTATTATTAAAATATTATTATAGATACCACATAGCTATTGTAATGGATGTTACAAATAAAATTAACTAAATATTGAAAATATTTTTTACACATGTATATGAAAATAAGAATTTTTTAACAATAAGATAGAAATGAATGTAAGAACTATTTGAAAATAAAGAAATTACTTATCTAAGAAAACTATTTTTCACTATACAAACAAAATTTTATCCAAATAAATTTAAAAAACTACCTTTGATGAATTTTTTTAATAAAATTTATATATTATGTATTCAATCAATATTTTTGATACTCATAAAATAAATTTTATAGGTATAAGGTAAGAATAAATATAACTTTAGGAATAAAAATGTATTTTTCTAAAAGGTAATTTTGACAACTTTTAATCATGAACCCATTTTAAATATAAATTCGGAAAATTTTATAATTTATATTTCAATTTTATTTAAATATTAACATCAAAATTTACTTTGGGTAAATTTTTGGTATTTTTCTAAGAAGTTGCATCGTTTCATGAATAGTGAAAAATACTAAATTTTAATTCAAAACTAATTTTTTATATAAATAATTTATAGGGTAAAATTATATTTTTAATTATTTATAAAGATTAATTAGATATATTTTAAAGAAATTAAACCAATTAAGTTCATTGGAATCAATTTTATATTGAAATTGGATTTAAAAACATTTCAATATGTTGAACATTTTTACTTTAAAATCCCGATTTTTCATCCCAGTTGCGAGATTAAGTTTTAATTAATTTCCACCACTTATGTGATATAAATTTGTAAAAATGGAATTAATTTTTGGAATCATAATAATTTATAATATCTAATAAGTTTAAATTAGTTTTTTTAGCAAAAATATTAGTAAAAGTGATTAAAATTATTTTCAGCGATTAAAAGAAGAATTAGCTTAACAAAGGACTAAACCTTACTCTTGAGGCCCAAAATGACATGTAAAGTTGTAAAAAATCCATTGGATGTTCATATGTAGACTATATACTCCATTGGATCAGATTTGGAACATTATTTTATCCAATTGACATGGTAATAATGTTGGTGGAATTCCCTTTTCAAAAATTTTCAAGAATGCCACTCCTCCTCCACTAAAAAAAGGCACTCACCCCTCCCACTTATTCTCACCTATAAATCCGTTTTTATCTGTAATAATATAATAAAATATACTCCCAAAATACCTACCTCCATCCTGTAATCATCCATTTTGATATAAATCCAATCAAGTAATCCGTTTTTTGCAAACCAAGAGAAGTTACCCAAAGATGAGGTAACATCCTTCCACAAGCTCTTTTATTTTATTTTCATTATCCAACCACTAAAGTATTCTTATTAAATGATTATATAATAAAATAAATTCAATAAATATACTTATTTGTTTTATTATATGTTTTTTACCTACAATTACACACACTTCCATATAATGGCTAACAAGTTTACCGTTCGTGTGTACTGTAGTCTACTGCCTCACGAAACAATATTTTTTTTCTTTTACCACCTATGATGGTGGAAATTATGATGGAAACAATATTTTTATATTATATATATAATATTTATTATTTCTTTATTATTAATTATTACACAAAACAAACCTTCATTATTTCTATTTTGTGCACATACGATAATTTCTTTTGTGGACATGTGGACCGCCGCCTCCTTTAAGCGATGTGATTCGTTCCCACTTTACAAGGAATGCATTAAGGATGGATTTAGTAAAATTAGAAGATATATATGAAAAAATAATTATAATATAATGATAACATATATATATATATACATATATTTCATTGACTTTCCTTCTTTCAATACAATAGTAAAACGAGAACAACGTTCATGGGGATGTATGATCTACAGTCTCTATGAAAAGTTTATTCCATTTCATATTTATACCTTTTATAGATTATTATAAATTCTTATATAATGAATATATATTATATATTTATCATGTTTTACATTATTTATAAAATTAAATCATGATCTATGTAAGAGTATCATGAATAGAATATTAAAACATATATGGAAAACAATGCGGATATTACCCAAAACGTAATATTAACACAGAATTGTTAATAAATGGGTTATATGAAGTAATAATAAAAAAATATATGGTATTATAAATTATAATATGGTTTTTTGGTATATTTATAATAAACTTATAAGTATTATATAGTATGTTTTAATATGTATGAAGAAATTCAAGAATTAATGTAAGGGTTTCCTCATCTCACTTTTTATATCCGTTAGATACATGCCATATTCACCACTCATTTATTTATGTGGTATATATACTAACCATGATTGTATTATATGATTATTATACTTAAATTTATGGTTATTTACAAATCAATTTTATTATATTTATTTCATGGGGTTTGTGGTTCAAAAGTTACAAAATCGGTAAAGTAATTTTGTCTCAATTTTCCTTCTTTGAGATACATTCCTTGTTATGCAACAATATTTTTCTATGAGGTGTATATATTTTATTTGACAGGTTATATCATGAATTATATTCTTTTAATTATATTATATTCTTAATTTAATGTTATTCTCATATCGGGGTTATGATGTAATGTTACCAAAGTGGTAACAGTTTATTGCTAAAATCTCATCATTTGTCTGGATTGTTTATGAATATGGTACCATTGATGAAATATTATAATACATATCTTAATAAATCTCATGAATTTTATTTTCCAATGTTCATTCATGTTATATCCAAGTAATGGTACAATTTTTCCACTCTTTGGTACTTGATATAATTAAGAAAACGTTTTTATGAAAATCTAAATTTATTTCTCCTTTTAGTCACAAATTTGTGTTCTTTAAAAACATTGTTATATAAAGATGTTTTCAAAAATAATTTTCTATTATACCATGATATTTAAAGGATATTTTTACCCATATTTTTACTTTTTTATAAAATGGTCTTAAAAGGAACATTCTTGTGTTTTTCCAATCAAGGCACTTTTAAAACATTTTAAGGTTAAAAAGGAATGCTCATCATGTATGAACTTACCCACCATCAGGACCATAATTTCCATAAAGCTTCATTTTTAAGCTTAAAAGTTTAATTTTAAAGAAAATATTTCATTAATATTCTATAAATCTTTTTATTTCAATGTATTTTCAAATAAAAATGTTTTAAAAATGTTTTCAATCTTTCTTTAAAAATTTTCAAGGTGTTTTCAAAGAAAAATGTTTTCAAAATATTTTCAGGCTTCCTATAGAATTTTTTAAAGTTTTTCTATAGAAAATGATTTTAAAAATTCTTTATTAGTTTTTCAATGAGGGAAAGATATTTTTGTTAAGAATTTTCTTAAATGAAATTGTAAATCTTTCTTTATAAGAAAAGGATTTTAGAAATGGGTTTATGAAAAGAATATTCAATGGAAGAATATTTTTCTTAAGAAATGTTCCACGTGATATTTCAAAATCTTTCACCATCTATGATAGCATATATTTTCATAATTTTTGGGGTTATTATCCATGAATAATTTTAATATTTTTTAAGGGTTGGGGCAAAAGCCTCCTTTTATTATTAAAGCAAATACCACTTTTTGTCTAGGTAGAGGGAGACCCATTACATTGACCAAAGTTCCAAGACCAAGTGGCCTGAATACAAGGTTTGAAAGCCCATTTTTTTGGCCAAAAGGGACCTTCAGTGAATAGTACTGCAACAATACCCGGGCTACTATAATACCTTCTATAGTACCACCGCCGCTATAGTTCCTACTACAGTACCACTGCTGCTAATGTTATATGCTTTTGAAACCTACTTCTTTTCACAAGTTATGCTTTGATGAAATGATTATGTGACCAATATATTTTCCATAGGTAAAGATATGATAAAATTTTTATGATACCCATTTAATTTCATGGGTTGTGATATGATGATTTTTATAATCTTTTGGAACACGAATGTTTTATTTTATTATTTAATGGGTGGGTCCTATATATGCCTCCAATATATTGGTTAATGATAGATGACTCATGAATATATATGTTCTTCATGAACCTGATTACACATTCCAAAAGTTATGATAGAACCTGATTACATGTTCACTATGTTATGCGTGAAACTAATTACATATTCATAATGTTCTGCAAGGACCTAATTGTATTCCCATAAGTTTATGTATAAACCCGATTACATGTTCACAATGGTATGAATGAACCTTATGTTATTTTCACAATGTTATGTGTGTACTTAATTATATGTTCACAATGTTATTCATATACCTGGTTTCATGTCCATAAGTTCATCCATGAGCCCGATTACATGTGAAAAATGTGATGTGTGAACCCGATTACATGATCATAATTTTATATTCAGATCTGGTTGCATGGCCATAAGTTTATCCAAGGGCCTGATTCAATAACCATAACTTAATGAGTGAGCCTATTTCTACTTATACATGTTCACAATGTTATAATCTAATCTCTATGTCACAATTCCATGTTTTATTCCTATGTTATTATTTTATGGGTTATTTCCTCAATTACTTTTTCATTAATGTCTTATGTACTACCAATATTTATTCAATGAATATTGATTATGGTCTTTGATATTCAGGGTATAATCTTATATTTATAAAATAATGTTCTTATACCCTAATTCTCATGATTATTCTTATATACCTCCTTGTTTACCCTTACCGATCATCTGATCTCACCCCTTTTTTATATTTCCTTTCCCCAAGTTATGAAGAATTATTTTTAAGTAGGAGTATTAAAGGAAAAGATATTTATGAGGATGTTGAAGATCATTCACCAAATTAGAAGAATGTGTTTCAAGTTTCCAAAGGAATGAAACTATTATGGTCCTCAAGCATGTGTCATTGTAATGTGCTGAATATTAATCTAAAATGATGTAATATCCATGAATGTTAATCCTGGGTTACTATAATTGGCATCAAAGGAAAGGTTTAGTCAACATTTGGAAATAAGGATGATAAAAATTTAGTGATATCTTTAGGGATATTTCTAAGGATATATCTAGGGATGTCTCTTAGGATATGCCAAAGGTATCATAGATTTAAAAGAAGGTGTCATAATCTACAAATCCTATAAACTATTTTTCATGATTATATGGTTGTCTAATATGTTAAGTGTTTCTCAAACTATGATTTATAATTTTAGGGAATGTCTAGAACACATAGGAACTATTCTAATGATTAATGCAATGGAAAATGCAATGGTTTTCCCCCTGTGCAACTGAATGTTATAAAAACTAAAATGAGAAATATCGTTGCTATGATTTCTCAAGCTATGAACCATAGTGAACATACAACCAAGTGAATGAGGAAAAAATCTCTATTAAGTCCTTCATGAGGCAGTTCCCACCTAATTTTAGTGGTTCCATTAATTATTCTGTTTCTGAATAATTGATCAGTACCACTAAAAATATATTTTTTGTTCTCTAGTGTTCAGATCATGAAAAGGTCACATTGGCTCTTTACTATTTGGAAGGTGAGTAAGATCAATATTGGAATATTATCTATAATATGAGGTGATAAAAGAAAATTTAATCCATTGATTGGGATGAGTTAAAGAAAATATTTTTCAATAATTAATTGCCTCTTATGATTCATATAAAGATGGAGAAGGAATTCATAGAGCCTAAGTAGAGGGATGATAAATTTTTTGGTTTATATGAATCAAATTTTACAAGACTTTCAAGGCACTCTTTCAGTATTATAATTCATCTTAAAAGTAATATTGTCTACTTTTTCAGTGGCTTGAAACCAAATATTTGAAGGGAGTTAACCATAAGAGTCTTTCAACACTATGGATAAATCATTGGATGTGCAATAAAAGTGGAAATGGAAGTTGGAAAACCTCTTGTTTTTGGTGATAATAAAATGAAAATGGGGTTTCATTGAAAATCCAATGATATGTCACATGGAGAGAAGAAAATGTTTCAAAATATTACTTGAAAAAACTATGGGAATGAGTACTTAGGTGAGTTACTAATATAAAAAATAAGGTGTTTCAAGTGTCGGAAGCATGGACATCGATCAAAATAAGGTATAAGTTATGTGAAGAGGAAATTAAATGAAATTAATGGAGAGAAATATTACCAGAATGAACCACCCACACTTGAGTGTTTAAAGTGAAAGGGGTTTGGGAATTATAACAATCAATGCCTCAGTTCAAGGGATAATATGGATGATATGACACAAAAACCTCTGAGGAAAAGGCAAAAAGGAAAAGATTATGAAATAACAATGGATGAAGTGAATAATGACAATTAGGGAAAACTTATCCTTACATTATTTGGGATGTTAATGATTGATTTTTTTTATGAATAATCCCTATGGAAATCCTATTTTTTGTACTTTAGTGATGTCTCATGTGATTATATCCCTATACTTGGAATTTTGAATAATAAAATTACATTTAATGTTCTATCGGTGCAAGGATGAACCCAAGTATCTAATAAAAATTTTTATGGATTAAGATAAGATGTTATTTAAGGAAAAAAGGTTGAATAATATTTTTGAAGGGTTATGAGGTTAAATATTTATGGAATGGTATATGTTAAACTTCATATGAGGTTTTATATATTTATGATATTATCATTCCATATGAGTATTTATGCATATTGGATAACCTATGCTAATTTTTTTATTATACTTGAAGACAGATAGAATGAATTACCTATCTATATGTGGGTCTCATGATCCATTAGTGCTCATGGGATAACTAATTCCCCTCCATTTTGAGTATAATATATTATATGGAAATCGGTCAAGACACAACCAAAGGGTGATATTGTGCATATGAAATGGAATAAAATCAAGTAAGTATGTCTCCTTGTGAAAACATTTCAACTTTAGAAAAGTGTATTAAAATAATTTTTTTTCCATTATCATCATTTTTGATGGTATCAATGAACATTTTCAAGCCTCTTGGGTTTACAGAATTGTGACCATTAACTTTCTCCAAACCATCTTCTTTATCACTCTCTATTAGAACTTGATAGTTAGATTTTTCTTCCATGTCCATATTTTCACCTTCCACCTATGTTCTCCTATATTGAAACCTAGTGATGAGTTACATTGGGTAGCTGTTGTGGTCACAAATTATTTTTAAAGGAATTTTAATTATTCATTTTTACAATGAGGGGTTCTATGAAAGGTACTTTAAAGAATTAATATTTTAATAACCCAGATGAATTTTGAGGGATAAATTCTTTTTAAGGAGGTTATAATGTAAAACCCTTAGAGTTTTTGAAATTTTTTAGAATTAATTTAATCTTTTCAATATTTTTCAATTTACACAACACTGAATATAGTTTTTCATATGAAAGAACAAAGTTTGGATATCATGATAAGAAAAACTATGTTAATGTTGAACTAAATGCAACACTTTGATTAGCTTTCGATACACGAAAAACTATAGTTGGATTATATTACACACAATACCGATTCCCTTCAATAGCTTGCATTATACTCAAGACCGATTTTTAATGAACTACAATATATTATTAATATTAATATTAAAATATTGTTATAGATACCACCTAACTACTGGAATAGAATTTAAGGATAATATTAACTAAATTATGAAAATATGATTTTACAATATATATAAAATTATTATTTTTGTTTTCAATTAGTTATAAATTAATGTAATAACTATTTTAAAATAAATAAATTACTTTTCTAAGAAAACATTTTTTCTATGAACAACATAATTTTATCCCAATAAATTA
The DNA here is from genome assembly GCA_963277665.1 of Viscum album. Classification (NCBI taxonomy): domain Eukaryota; kingdom Viridiplantae; phylum Streptophyta; class Magnoliopsida; order Santalales; family Viscaceae; genus Viscum; species Viscum album. The sequence goes on from OY728155.1 coordinate 1,081,210,445, forward strand.
AACAAGACACTTTGATGAATTTTTTCAGTGAAATTTATATATTATTTATTAAATAAATACTTTTTATACTCATACAATAGATTTTATAAGTATAAGATAAGAATAAATGAAATTTTATGAATAAAAAGACCTATTTTTATAAATGCTAATTTTAACGCCTTTTAATAGAGAGCCCATTTGAAATATAAAATTTGAAAAGTTTATATTTTTATTTGAAAAAATAAAATTCATTTTTTAAAAGGAATATAAAAATTTACTTTTGGTTAATTTTTGGTATTTTTCTAAGAAGTTTCATTTTTTGATGAATATTAAAAAATGCTGAATTTTAATTCAAAACATCTTTTAATAAAAATATTTTATAGGTTTAAATTATATTTTGAATTGGATTTAAAGTTTCATTAAATCAATTTTATATCAATTAAACCAGTTGAGGTCATTGGAATCAATTTTACATTGAAATTAGATATAAAAACATTTCAAACTTTTATCTTTTTTTTCTTTAAAAACCCGCTTGGTCATCCCGTATGTGGGATTAAATTTATATTAATTTCTACAAATTATGTGATTTGAATATGGTAAAATGGATTCCATATTTTCAATAAGAATAATTTATCATTTATAATAATATCAACTTAGTTTTTTACCAAAATGATTTCTAAAAGTGATTAAAAGTAATTAGAGTGATTCAGAGAAAAAATAGTTTGAAAAAGGACTAAACCTTAAACTTAAGGCCCAAAATGGCCTAGAAACTTGTCAGAAATACGTTTTATTTTCATATTTATACCCTATAGTTCATTTTATAGGATTTTCAATATTATTTTATCCACATTAAATGTGGAAAATGTGGGTGGAATTCCCTTTTAAAAAATTTACAAGAATGCCTGTCCTCCACTATAGAAAGGCACTCACCCATCCCACTTATTTACACCTATAAAAACATTATTTTGGAATAAATCATCCCAAATCTCAGAAAAACATACCTAAATACATTATTGAAGCCTCCCTTTGGTTATAATTCCAATCAAGGAAGCCCATTGGTAAAAACCAAGAGGAGTTACCCAAAGAAGAAATAACATCCTTCCACATGATCTTTTGTTTTATTTTCATTATCCACCCCATAAAATATTCTTATTAAATGAATATATAATAAAATCATAATAAAAAATATAATGATATGTTTTTAATCCATATTTTATACCTAAAATTACACACACCTCCATCTTACTGGTATCAAACTTACTGTCTGTGTGTACGGAGAACTACAGCCATGCAAAACAATGTTGTTCATTTTTCCTTTACCACATCTCATGGTGGGAATGATGAAGTAAATACTATTTTTATATGATATATTTATAGTGTATTTATGATTTCTTTATTATTATTTAATTATTACATAAAACACACCATCAGGATTTTCATTTTTCGTGAATACGATAACATTGTTTGTGGATGTGTGAACTACCACCTCCTTAAAGCGATGTGATTCGTTCACGCATTACATGGAACATGTTATGAATGAGTTTAGTAAAATTATATTATACACATGAAATTATAATTATAATGGAATGATAATATATATATATATATACATGTATTTCATTTACTTACTTTCTTTCAGTAGAATAATAAAATGGAAACAACGTTCATGCATACGTACGACCTAATATCTCCATGAATAGTTCCTTCCATTTCATATTCATATATTTTATAGATTATTATAAATATTTATATACTAAATATATATGATATTTATATCATGTTTTACATTCTTTAAAAAATTAAATCATTATCTAAGTAATATTATCAAGAATAACAAGTCAAAATATAAATGAAAAAATGCGGATATTACCCGAAACGTAACATTAAGACAAAATTGTTAATAAAAGGGTAATATTCAGACATAATAAAATAATATATGGTATTATATATAATTTTATGGTTTTTTGAAACATTTATAATAACCTTATAATTATTATATAGGAGGTTTTAATGTGTATAAATAATGTCAAGACTTAAGGTAAGGGTTTTCTTATCTCACTTTTTATATTGGTGAGATACATGCCTTATTCACCACTCATTTAATTTTGTCGTATATATACTGACCATGAATGTATTATATGATTATTATAAATAAATTTATTGGTATTTACATATTCATAAGATTATCTTTATTTTATGGGGTTTGTGGTTCAAAAGATACCAAATCAGTAAAGTAATTGTGTCTCAGTTTTCCTTCTTTGAGATACATGTCATGTTATGCACCTTTATTTTTATTTGAAGTTTATATACTAACTTAGACATGTTATATAATGAAATTTATAATTTTAATGATATTATAATCTTCATGTTATTTTATTCTACTATGGGGGTTATGATATAATGTAACCAAATTGGTAATTATTTATTGATACAATATCATTATTTATCTGGATTGTTTATTTTTTTCCCAACGTGAGATTTGAGTTGTTCCCCAACCGATATCCCTGCCTAATTTATTAAAAATAAAAGAGTTACATGGAAATCTCTAGGTGTAATGGGATAAAACCAATAAGATATTAAAGTATATAGAATCTTAAATAAAGACACATACAAAGATGAAAAAGAAAAAGAGAGGTAAAGTTAGTCTTCAAGAAAGTCCATCCTTCAGCCTTTAGAGATCCAAAAACTAAAGAACTTCATTGGAAGATCATAAAGAAGTTGAAAAACTATCATTCAACGGATGAGGACCCTTATTAATGGCTATAGAAGAGTTTGAGGTATCGAATAAAGAAAATAATAGAGTCTTATTAAAATTGTTTCCATCAGAATCCAAAAAAATTTCATCCATTATAGAAAGAAACTTTAATGAAAAAAAGAGCATATTTGGTGATTTTATGAATATATTCAATCTCTCTCAAAATACAAGGCATTTCATTAGAATCATGTCTTTCAATATAAAATCACCACTTTATCATCCCAACATGAAGTACATATACAATAACAGAAGTAGAAAAAGATGACAACCCTTCAAAAAAGATTTCCATGAACAGAGAAAATGACTGTGCAATACACTCATCCATGAAAATAATCAGAGAGAAAAGATGCACTCCATTATGAATCATTTGAAATCCTTAGATGCACCAAATAAGAAACAACCATAACAATACATCACACTGGACAAATACTAGGTAAAATAAGAAAATTCATTTCCATGGAATATCATTGAAATTGAAATTTTGATATTTTTTAAACTCTTCTATAACCTTGATAAACATTGTATTTTAGAGGTCAAAATAAGTATCAACAATCATGTCACCATTTTGGTACTATCGAAAGGAAGTTTTATCATTCACTTCCATCCAAGAATAAAGCTCTTTTGAAAAGTCCAATTTCTCTAGAATTTGGTAAGAATCTCTAAATACAGAATCACTCAAATCATCCTTACTGGAGGAAGTTTCTGAATTAGATGAGTCATATGAGTTAGAGGATTCAAATAATTTTTTGGAAGGAACATGATGTTGTAGTATAATGATTTTTTCACTCATATTTTCAGCTAGGGATCATGTGATAATTTTTTCTTTCAGTTATGACTAATCCCTTATATTGCAAGTTTTCCTAAAACCCAGAGTAATAAAACCATCCATGTAATCCCTTGATTTCTTTCCTTTCCTAGCCCTGGATTTCAATAATTATACCTCAAGTTGAGAATACTTGTTTAGATCATTTTGAATAGGTTCTTATAATTCATATTGAACCTCCTCTTTCCCCCCATGATCACAATTGTTGGTATCTAATTTAGGACGCTCAGTTCTAGGAGTCAAAACTTTAACTTGCTTCGAATTTTGTTCACATTGGTCATCCCCAAATAAGGAGGGAAACTGAGACATGGAAGCACCAAAAGGAAAAATATCGTCATTATTAAACATAGGTTTTTGTGACTGAGAAATTTCTGAGGCTTCCTTTTTCCCCAACTGACTTGAAAAGGGGGTGAGGGTGTTGGACTATCCTTTGATCCCCAAAGTCACCTATAAGGTGTCCAATTTGAGATCATTTTTTATAGTAGGTAGGAACATTCTCAATAAAAACCTCCTGGATAAATCCATTAGAACTATTTTGAAGCTATAATCGATAGGGAAGCTCTTGTGATATGTCAATTTTAGTGAAAACATGATCTACTGATGGTCAGGATAAGTTAATAGCGGTAGACTCAAGATAAATAGGATAACCAAATAAACTAGAAATGGAGAACAAAGATTTCTTATTGAAGATATAAAAAGGGTGTCTCAAAAATCCTAACCATAAAGTAATAATAGATAAATCTTAATCAATACAAAAAAATCCGGTGACTATTTCATTATTTTCATGAAAAATCCACCGAAGGACTAGGATCCTCTCACCCAAAGCCTATAATTATAATTTTTGGAGGAAAATAAAAATAGAACATGCAAAAAGTTCATCAAACCAAGATAGAAATTCTCAAACCCTATATTTTCTAGGGTTTTCTGTTATAAGACTAAAGAGGGTCTATGCTTGTTTAATTTTTCGAAAAACACAAAGAAAATATATGAAGAAAGTACTCGTACCTATTCATCCGAGAAAGCAATCACAGATAGACCTCGATGTCGGTACTTCTTTGGTTCAACTTGCTTTGAGGCCTTCGATTCCACTAGGGGTATTCTATGTGTGACTACATCTGCGAAACATCTGGCATCAGTGTTCCCTTTCTATTCATTCACACCACGATTAGGGTTTCCTCTTTGTTCGCCCAAGGGTAGAAGCTCCAGTGCAACCCTTGAGTCCATTCGGTCCTCATCGAGATTGTTTATGATTATGATAACATTGATGAAATGTTATAATACATATCTTAATAACTCACATGAATTTTATTCTTCTATGGTTATTCATGTTATATCCAGGTAATGGTACCAATTTTCACTCTTTGGTACTTGAGATAACTAAGAAAATGTTTTTATAAAAATTTTAATTTATTTATATTTTCAGTTATAAATTTGTGTTATTTCAAAATAATTTTATCTAAATATGTTTTCAATTTTTATACTATTTTAATATGATGTTTAAAGGAAATTTTTACCCATGTTTTACCTTTTTAAATAACTATTTTAAGAGGAATATTCTTATCATTTTTTATCAAGAAATTTTCTAAACATTTGAAGGTGAAAAAGAATGTTCGGCATGGATGAACTTACCTGTTGTGATGACTATCATTTCATTTATGCTTACTGTATAAGTTAACATGTTTATTTTTAAAGAAAATGATTTCTTTATATTCTATTTTTTTGTATTTTATATTATTTTCAATGAAAAAGGTTGTAAAATATTTTTCAAGATTTCATTATGAATTTTAAAGGTGTTTTCAAAGAAAAGGTTTTTAAAATATTTTCAAGATTCCTTTATAAGTTATCATATATATTTTAAAAGAAAACAGTTTCCAAAATTATTTATGTGTTTTTTAAAGTGAAAAAAATATTTTTCCTAAATAAATGTTTTAAATTAAATTGCAGAGACTTATTTATAAGAAATGGATTTTTGAAACAGTTTTCTATAAAGGATTTTAATAGAAAGGATATTTTCATTAAGAAATGTTATATGTGATATTTTAAAATCCTTCTCCATCTAAGATGATATAATTTTATTTATACTTTATAATTTACAAGGGATATGATCCAAGAATATAATTCATATTATTTCTTGAATGGTTTATGTTTTGATGGATTGATGTTTATGACACCCGTTTCTCTTCCATGGGTTATATTCTTTTGAAACCCACTTATTTTCATGGGATAGGATTTGAGGAAAATATTATGAGAAATATATTTTTCCATATGTAATGATGTGATGAAATGTTTACGATACCCATTTTATTTTATGGTTATGATATGATTATTGCTTATAATCTTGTAGAACATGCATGTATGATTGTATTATGTGATAGGTGGGACCTATATCTCCCTCAATTGTATTGGGTAACTGTGAATGACTCATAAATATATATGTTATGATTGGACTTGATTATATGTTCACAAAGTTATGTGTGTGCCTAATTACATGTTCACAATGTTATTCATGAACCTGATTACATGTTCATAATGTCATGCATGGACCTAGTTAAATGTCCATAAGTTGACGCGTAAACCTGATTACAAGTTCAAAATGTAATGAGTGAACCTTATTTTTTGTTAACAATGTTATGAATGAACCTGATTACATGTTCATAATATTATGAATAGACTTTTTTTTCGTTGATAATATTACACGTGATCCAGATTACATTTTCAAAATATTATGCGTGAACTTGATTACATGTTTACAATTTTATTCATGGACCTAATTTCATATCCCTATGTTTATCCGAGGGCCTAATTCCATGTACTTAACTTAATGAGTTACCTTGTTTCTACTTATACATGTTCACAATGTTTTAAGCTGATGTGTATGCCACAATTTTATGTCTAATTCCTATGGTATTATCTATTGGATTATGCTCTCGATTACCTTATCATTCATGTCTTATGAACTACCAATATTTATTCCATGACTCTTAATTATGGTCTTTGATAAGAATATTATTATCTCTTAATGATTAAATCATGTTCTCATACCCTTATGCTCATGATTATGCTTACATAGCTCATTGTTTACCCGTACTAAGGTTTGATCTCACCCATTTCATATGTTTCCTTTCCCTAGGTTATGAAGAAAGGTTTTTAAGTATGATTACTAAAGGGGATATCATTATAGATATTTTAAATATCTTTCACCAAATTAGAATAATGTTTTGAATGTTTCCAAAGACACTAAACTATTATGGTCCTTGGGCATGTATTTTTTCTAATGCTCTGAATATTCATATAAAATGATGTAATACCCAAGTTTTTTAAGCCTGAGTCAATGTAAGTTATATATATATATATATATTATTTATCATTATAAATAATGTATGTAAGCATCCATTTTTAAATTGGGATGATATGAACATACAAACTGAAGATGATGTATATTTCCTAGTATAATTCTTCTATAGTTTCACATTGGTTACAACAAGATATATATATGTATATATACCCAAGTATTTCATATAAATTTGAAGCCACCATTTTATAATTATAAGAAAATAATAAAAGGACAATATTTCACATGAGATATGGGGTAATGTTGGACTCACCTGTTTTGATAATCCCAAATCATATTTTGATAATCCCAAATCATATTTTTAATAATCCCAAATCATGTTTTGATAATCCCAAGTCTTGTTTTCCTTTAAGTGAGAGCCATGTATTCATTCTATACTAATACTGTTTCATTAACATTTCCTATTCCTATAGAGTAATATTTATATACTTTCAATCTCACTGCTTGATTGGTTAAGCTTACAATGATGAATTTATCTTAGCACAAAGGTCACTGTTACAGAGGTCACCATTACAGAGGTCAGTATTAAAAAGGTTACCGTTACAGAGGTTACCGCTACAGGGTTACAACTATAAGGTCACCACTATATGTTCACCGCTACAAGGTCACCGTTACAGGTTTACTATGAAAAAGTCACCGTTATATGGTTACTGGTGTGAGCATACTGTTAAAGGTTACAGTTGGATATTGCCGATGTGCACCTACTGTTGAAGCGTACCGATATGAATGCTACCATTACCAGTCTACCGACGCTTACTCTTTCATACCTTTTCAATTTCTCAATATTATTCTAAAGGTTATTTTTGATAAAATAAATGCACAGATATTAATTAATGTTGATTGTAAATGTTTCAGGAGACAATACCGTGGATAGTATGAGGTACGAGAATGCATGCACATGATCTACTCATCCCCATTGTCAGAACTCAAATATAAAAAGGGAAGACCACAAAATAATAAGAGATTGAGAATAAAAAAATGTGAGAAACATATACACAGACTTGAAGAAAGGGTTTCATGAGAAGTGTGATAAAGCTAACTCTCCAGATCAAAAAGCCAAATCATCCAGCACTAAGATCCTGAAACCACAAGCTTCACGAAGATCATTCTAGGATAAAATCATTCCTTCCTTCTGTTCTTCATCAACTCTTGATCAACATCACAAACAGAACACTGAAATCTAGAACCTGGAGTTGTGACACTCTATTTTGGAAACAACTTCCAGAGATTGACTCGAACATCAACGTTTCTCATTCCAAGGAGTCAAGAGCTGATTTGAAAACACATAGAGCCTTCTAAACTCTTTCTCATCACAACTTCTCTATTTTGTTTCTTTCTTTTACATCATTGAAAAGTTTTTGTCACTTTTTATATCACACACTGTCTCCTATGCTTGAATTGGAGGATATTGAATATTCTCACATCAAACATTACCTTATCTGTATTTCCCACGTATACCTGTGGAAGAGACCGTGTGTGGTCTTTATTATTTTTTCCCACGAAGAACAGTGGTAGAGGGTGTGTTCCCTAGATAGTTTGTGAAAATTGTTGTAAATCCTGATACAGGTTGTGTATCATGTTTTAATTTAAATTTCTTGGTGGCAGGTGATCACCAAGTGGGGAGGATTAGGTCTCAGCTAGAGACTAAACCTCTTGTTTACATTGTTGTGCAAATCATCATATACTCTATTTTGATTTTATCCGCTTCTTATATTTTCTAAAACCTAAAACTGTTTTTCATTACACTTTGATAGTTAGTTTTGGTTAGTGTGTGAATTTGTTTTAATTCAGTAAAATTGTTTCAAAAGTTCAATTGGTGTTCTAGACTGATTCATTTAAGGATTAATCACCCTTTGAGAAACCTATTTATCAATTGAACATTTACATTTATACTACCTTAATTAACAGGGCCATTTTTAAATTTGTATTTTTCTTAACCATAATGTTTTTAACAGATATTTTAAATTAGAACTCAATTCACACCCCTCTTGAGTATCCAATCCGACCAACATTTGGTATCAGAGGATTACTTATTTCCAAGATTTTTAAATTCTTTTTAACTGTGATTTTAGTTTCATATTAATGATCTTAAAATTTCTGTCATATCTAAATTTTTAGTTCTTTAAATTCTACGTAACTATGGAAACTAGAGTTGAGGGTGCTGCTACTAACAAACCACCTTTATTTAATGGTAATAACTTTTCTCAATGGAAATTAAAAATGAAAATGTATCTAGAGAGAATGGGACCTAAAATATAGGACACAATTGAAGATCAACATACATTACCTGCTACTGTTAGGGACACATGGTCTCAGTTGAATAAATCCACATATAATAATAACTATATATCAATGAATGCATTGTATTGTTCTCTAGGTGATGATGAATTCAATAAAATATATTCTTGTAAAACTACATATGTAATTTGGGATACATTTGTTTTTTCTCATGAGGGAACAACCAATGTTAAAGAAATGACATTAAACACATACAATATTAAATATGATAATTTTAAAATGAATCCTAATGAACCTATATCTGAAATTTATCCCAGGTTCAATGAAATTGTGAATACTATGAGTATGATTGGGAAACCAGTGGACAACAAGGACTAGATTATGAGACTACTTTGATGCCTGCCTGACAGATGGAGAGAGACTTCTGTTTGTATTTGAGAATCTTGTGACATAAGAATTCTACCAGTGAAGGATCTAATTGGAAAACTTTTGATGTTTGAAGAAGAACTTAAGGCTAATCAAGAAGTTGATGAAGAACCAAGGAAGAAATCTGTAGCATTTAAAACTAATACCTCAATGAACAAGGATAAAGAAAATTTTCAAGCTCCTATAGACACTTCCACAAGTGACGACTCAGATAGTGATGAGGAGATGGATTATATTGCTAAAAGATTTAAAAAATTCTACCAAAAGAAGATATTCTTCAGGAAGTCAAACTATAAGGGAATGTATGATAGTTAAGGAAAATCGAAGAAAGACAGAAAAAATGACAAATCAAATGAAATAATCTGTTATGATTGCAAACTAAAAGGTCATGTGAAGGAAGACTACCCTAAGCTGAAATTTAAGAACAAATATGAAGATAATGGTCAGGGTTATAAAAAGGATATGAAATCTACCTAGAGTTATTTAGAAGACAACTCTAGTGGATATGATGCTTTTGATAGTGGACAAAACAATCATTCCAACTTATGTTTCATGAAAGAAACATCTGAGGTAACACCCAATTCCCTCATGCCTAATGATTATTATTCTGGGAATGAAGGTGAATCAAACAATGATGAGAATATAATTAAGGATAAACTATTTTAATACTGTGGAATGCTTGAGGATACACTCAATGAACTCAAGGATACATATAAACTATTGAAAAGATAAAACTCTATAAATGAAAATTATAAATCTGATCTGGATATTGAGAATGAAAAATGTGCTCAGCTACTAAAAGAAAACACTAAACTCAAATTATCTAATGAACAATTAAAGAGATATCTTGAAAAATTTACTACTGGTAGAGATACCTTGACTCAGTTTCTAAGACCATAGATTGCCCCAAAATATAAAACTGGTTTAGGATATCAACCAGGATAGAGAAGGATCATTAAAATTAAATTTATTCCAAAATCTAGACAATACACAACTAGATCAAGTTATGGACCATTTCTTGAAAAACAATTCTCTAAAGGATCGAACAAAGTGTTTATGTCTCAAAATATATCTGTTTATTATATGAAATCTGTGTGACAAGTTTGGGATCCCAAAGTTCTCTTTGTTAACCTCTCTGGACCCAAGAAAATATGTGTACCAAAGTTACAACATGTCTAATATGTTTTGCAAGGATGTTGCCTAAAGAGCTCCTGTAAAGCTCTGTGGTACCTGGACATTGGATGTTCAAGACATATGATAGGAGACTATTCATGTTTCAAAAGTATAATTAAAGTTGATGGTGGATATGTCACATTCGGTGATAATTCTAAAGGGAAAATCATCGGACTAGGCCAGATTGGTAATCCTAATACTATATTAATTTCAAAATTACTTTCTGTTGATTGGTTAAAATACAATCTACTAAGTATTTATAAATTATGTGATGATGGTTTTAATGTTAAGTTTGAAAATGATTCATGCAATGTTTTTAATTATAAAAATGATTTAATATTTACTTCCCTTAGAAATGAGAATGTATATGTGGTAGATTTAGATTCTTTACTTAAGTAAAATGTTTCTTTTTTAAATGCATTTAATAAGGAATCCTGGTTGTGTCATAGAAGACTAGGACACTATAATGATCACTCGCTTAGAAAAATAACTAGGAAAGGTTTAGTTAGAGACTTACCAAATTGTAATTCCCTCTTAACAAAGTGTGTAATCCTTGTCAAAAGGGAAAACAACACAAAGTTTCTTTCAAACCAAAGAAATAAGTTCTACTTCTCAACCACTTGAGTTGGTTCACATTGATTTTCTTGGACCATCAAGAGTTTCATGTTTAAATGGGAAGCACTATGTTTATTTTCTTCTAGATGACTTTTCTAGGTACACTTGGGTATACTTTATTTCTCCCAAAAGTGAAGCTTGTTATTATTTTATCAAATACTTAAAGTTTGTATAAAATCGTAGTGGATAAAGAATCAAGACCTTGAGAAGTGATCATGGCCATGAGTTTGAAAATCAATAGTTTGAATCTTATTTCTCACAAAATGGATATAGTCACAAAATCTTTTCCCCTAAAACACCTCAACAAAATGGAGTCGTAGAAAGAAGAAATTGGACTCTTCAAGATATTTCTAGGACAATGCTCAATGAATTTGATTTTCCAATTTACTTTTAGGCTGAAGCTATTAATACAACTTGTAACATTATCAATAGAGTATTGATTAGACTGATTCTTAAGAAGACCCCTTATGAGCATTGGAAAAATAGGAAGCCTAAGGTTAATTAATTTAGAGTTTTTGGTTGCGAAGTCTTTATCCTTAATACTAAAGACAATATTAACAAATTTTCTTCCAAAAGTGATGAAGGAAAATTACTAGGTTACTAAATCTCGAGTAAAGCCTATAGAGTATTCAATAAGAGTACCAAATGTGTGGAATAGTCAGTTCATGTCCAATTTTATGAGACTTATCCACATGAACTCAAAACCTCTCTTGAATATCTTCTGGAAGATATGTCAATTCTGAATCTTAGTGATAATGATAGTGAACCTCCTATAAAAGTAACCCGTTCTGGGAATCTTCCAAAATCTTCACCTTTTGAGTCTGAACCAATAGAAAACCATGAGGAGTCTAGTTCAACTCTTTCTAGAGGTATTCAAACTCTAAGAAATCATCCTTTAGATGCTGTAGTAGGTGATTTAAATCAGGGAACACAAACTGAAGTTTCTATGAGAAACCAGGTTGAACATCAAGATTTTCTTTCACATCTTGAACCTAAAAATATCAATGATGCAATCAATGAAGAATTTTGGGTAATGTCTATGAAAGAAGAATTGAATAAGTTTGAGAGAAATAAGGTTTGGGAATTAGTAGACAGACCTAAGGACACTTTGACCGTATGCACTAAATGGGTGTTTAAGAACAAAGTTGATGAGTCTTGAAATATAGTTATAAACAAGGCTAGACTAGTTGCACAAGGGTATAATCAATAAGAAGAAAGATACTTTGAGGAAACCTTTTCCCCTGTAGCTAGACTAGATTCCATTAGGATACTACTTGCATATGCAGCTCATCTGAATTTCAAAATTTATCAAAGGGATGTTAAAAGTGCATTACTAAATGGATATATAATTGAAAATGTATTTTTTGAACAACCCCTTGATTTATAAATCCCCAATTTCCAAATCGTGTTTTTAAATTGTCTAAATCCTTCTATGGTCTAAAGAAATCTCGAAGAGATTGGTATGATAGACTCAGTTCTTTTCTTATTTCAAAAGGTTTTACAAAAGGGATAGGTGATCCGACTCTTTTTATCAAAAGGATTTCCAAAGATGTTTTGATAGTACAAATCTATGTAGATGATATAATTTTTGGATCTTCTAAACATTCTTTATGTACTTATTTTTCAACGATGATGCCGGATGAATTTGAAATGAATTTAATGGGAGAAATAGAATTTTTCCTTGGATTTCAAATTTTTCAAAACAATGATGGTATTATTTTAAATCTAAATAAATATATTAAAGATCTTTTAAAACATTTTGGTTTGGATAGTATTAAAGGTAGGGATACACCTATGATTACCACTTACAAATTGGATGCTGATGAAACTAGAGAACCAGTGGATGAAACCAATTACAGAGGTATGATTGGGAGTCTACTTTATCTTAATACTAGTAGACCTGATATTATTTTTAGTGTATGCATGTGTGGTTGATTTCAAGAAAATCCCAAATAGTCTCATTTAAATGCTGTTAAAAGGATTTTAAATATCTCAAGTTTACTATAAATTTAGGTCTATTTTATCCAAGAGGAAATCCATTTGATTTAATAAGTTATTAGGATGCTGAATTTTTTGGTTGCAATTTAGACAAAAAGAGAACCTCTAGTACATGTCACATTTTAAGAAATTCACTAGTATCTTGTTGTAGTAAGAAATAGAATTCTGTTGCGTTATCTACTGTAGAGGCTGAATATATAGATGTCGATAGTTGTTGTGCTCAAATTCTGTGGATGAAACACACTTTACTAGACTATGGATATCAATTCAAACATGTCTCTATAAACTATGATAACACAAATGCTATTAACATCTCTAAAAATCCAGTATCTCATGCTAGGACAAAGCATATTGATGTAAGACATCACTTCTTGGGAGATCATTTCCAAAAGGGTGATATCACTCTTGAATTCATTAGTAGTGAACACTAATTGGATGATATATTCACAAAGCCTTTGAATTATGAGAAGTTAAATTACATCAGACATGAGTTAGGTATGATAAACTGTTGTTGTTAGAACCTTACCTTTAGAACCTTACCGTTGAAACTTACCTTTAGAACCTTACCATCAGACCTCACTATTAGAACCTTATCGTTAGAACCTTACCATTAGAACCTTACCGTCAGACCTCACTATTTGAACCTTACCATTAGAACCATACCGACATACCTCACTATTAGGACCTCACCATTTGATCTTACAGATACCTCCTTACTGATAGACATTTGATGTCCGGGACTTTGCATTTTGTATGCCCTCAACCGGAATCTGAAATGTTTTTATGCTATTATTTATTTATATTATCTATTTTATTTTTCGATCCCTAAATGATTAAAATAGAACACATACCACATTTTCATCAACATCAAACCATCTTCTGAACCTCTTGCTCCTAAATATCAGAACTTAAACTGCTATCGAAACCTCGAACCACTCCGGATTAATGGCTAGATTGAAGAGGCCGCTGGTCAATGATGAAGGAGACGTGCCTGATCCTAAGAGACCTAGAGATGATTCGAGTAGTGGAATCCAGACAGTAGAAATGGTATTGAACCCACATTTATCCAAAAGAGAAATAGTAGTTGAGAAGGAATTAAGTTTAGAGTGGCTGCTTTGGAGTTGATCCTCAGTGCTTAAGGCACTGGAATCTCAACGCTGGGTTGAATGTTTTGTAAAAAAAATGGACCTTATTACCAAAAATTGGTGAAAGAGTTATATGAGTATCTGATGTTCGGACATTCTGAGAATGATCACTGGATGACCTCCAGAGTAAATGGAGTAAATGTAAGTTTCTACTCTGCTAAATGGGACGATTGTTTAAGGACTCCTCATGAAGGAATTTATGAATATTACTCAAAAGTGGTGCCTCCCACTAGTGAGTTACTTTTCTATAAAGAATCTTTAGCTATGTTGATTGGGAATGAAATTCCTAGGAAAGTCATTACTACCAAAATGATAGGATATGATAAGATTATTTTTAAATTTTTTCAGCATGTGAGAAGTCCCAGGAGAGGGGACTTCGTTGTTTTGAAGTATCAGGACATATTAATATTGTATCTGCTAAAGTATGGACATAGGATTAACCTATGTAGGCTATTGATGATTAAAATTGAAGACATGACAAATCCAAGTTCCAAATATAATTCCCTATTCCATGCCAAGCTGATATCTCTTAAGTTTAAAGTAAAATGAGTTGCTGGAGATAAGAAAGAAATTGTTGTTGTACAAGATAACCATTGCATCACCAAAGTGATTTGCAAGCTCATGAAGATTAACTGGAATCCATGGATGAGGAGATGGGTAAATAATGATGCTAAGGTGTATGAAGAGTTTAATCTTGTGAATCATCCTACTAGGCCTAAGAATAATAGAGACCCTGGTCTTAAGCCTGATGAAGCAGAGCCTACCTACTCAGATGAAGAAGAGTAAGTTGTTGTTGTACAAGGAAGAGTAGACTCTCCTATAGATAGAAGGAGTGACCCTGACCTTCCCTCCAATCCTCGTGATACTATTGTATCCTTTGGTGAGACTAGACCACCAAAGATATTGCCTAGAAGGGAAGCTGTCCGAAGGGATAGTGATAAGAAAACTAGTGAAGAAGAAGGGGCTGAAATTGTCTTAAAAGAAGTTAGAGATACCTCAGATGAGGATGATGACTCTGAATCAAGTCATGCTGACCTTGATACAACTCCTTCTGAAAATTAAGAGAAATTTATATGTCCTAGTCCTTTAATAAGGCATATAGAAATGGTAGAAAATGGAGAACAAGAAGAAGTTGCTGATTCAGTTGAGGCTGAACCTATTTTGAAAGTGGTTGAAGATTCTGAGGAGGAAGTTGAAGTGAACCTTCCTGATGTTGTAGTTGATCAAGGAGGACTGGAGAAAAATGAATGTGGCCGATCAGGAGATTGCTCAAATTGAGGGGGAGGAACATGTTGTTACAGGCTTAGTTTATATTTTGCATGAGATTGAAGGCTAGTATGAGGACCCTAGATTTATGGTGTTGGGTCTAGACTATGATGAATCAGAAGATAAGAGGCCTAACAGAAGACCCTTAGTGTGAAACCTCACTTTTGTACCTTCAGAATCCTCTTTCCCTCAAGACTATGTGACAAAGGTAGACCTTGATTCTTTGAAATCAGACTTGGAGAGACACTTTGATGAGAAAACCACTAAAATAGCAAGAACAATAGCAGTCAATCAAGGACTCATGACATCTACAATGGAAAGGATAGTCCCTGCCTCTCACTTAGCTGTGTTTAATGAGGTCAAGGAGTGTCAGAATCTATTAAAAGAGTTGGTAGATTCTATAGATTCAGTGAAATAGTCTACTTCCAAATTAGATGCATATATGGATTCAAGGACTCAGGTGGACATAGACCTTTCATATTTCAAATGTGTAGTTCAGAAAATGGTCACAATGTTTGATGATTTTAAGAAATATTTGGAAACACATGTGAAAGGGAAAGATGATGATGTCAAAAGGTTGATCAGTGGCTTGACCAAATATTTCAAGGAAACAGTGACCTTCTCTCAGGATCCTCTAGCTACATCTGCTTCCATTTCAGCCTCTCCTCTATTTGACATCGAAGCCTTTAGGAACATTCTTAGAGAAGAAGTTGAAAAATTATCTGGTGCTAATACCTCAGACTCTCGGGTCATTTCCATCACCAGGGAAATTCATAATCTTGTGGGAAACTATATAAGTGAAGCTGCTCAGGATCAGAAGGCCATGAAAGATCAAGTTGAATTCTACTATAAACGGGTGTACACAAAAAAAAGATTGATGATCACTTCAAGTTTCTGTTGGAAAACTTAAGGATCCCACCTGTCACTCAGACCTTTAAGGATCAGGTTAGCAGAATCAGAGAATTGACTCCTACTTTGGAAAAAATCATAGAGAATAAGGATGATTTTATTTCTGTTATAAAGAGAGATGGCAGTATCATTATGGACTTCAAGAATCTTCTCTTACCTTTCCTCCATGTGGACTGCACTACAATCATAGTTACTCCTACTCTGCCTACTTCTTCACCTACTTTAGGTTCCACTAGTGGTGCTCCTTTGATGACTCCTGCCCAGGCCATCAGAAGCTTGACCCCCCCACTTGAGTATCTACTGACTACAGGTCTACTGATGCTTCTGTTGCCACTCCTCCTACCTTTATAACTGTCATCCCTCGGCCTATCCCTCCACCTTCAGCACTTTCATCCTCATCCTCTAAGGACAAATCTCCCATGGTCATAACTGATGTGGATTGAGTGTGGACTGTCTTTGTTGATAGGGATTGGTGTATCAATTTTTGTATACTGTACTCCAATTTTATTAATAAATATTCTCTCTGTTCACTATTTTTTTTGTTCTGTAAGATTTTGGTTAATCACAAAGGGGGAGAAAATATTAAAGGGGAGAAAAAGGGGATAAGTCATTCACAGGGGAGAAAATATTCGAAACATGAATCTTCTAATCCAATGACATTAGCAGATGTGTTTTAACTTGAATAAAATCTCTTAGAAATTCCATAATTTGTGATTATCAAAAAAGGGGGTATTTTTGGACTCACCTGTTTTGATTATCTCAAATCATATTTTGATAATACCAAATCATATTTTTTATAATCCCAAATCATGTTTTTATAATCCCAAATCCTGCTTTCATTTAAGTGAGATCCATGTCTTCATTCTATGCTAATCATGTTTCATTAACATTTCCTGTTCCTATAGAGTAATATTCATATACTTTTAATCTCACTACTTGATTGGTTAAGCTTACAGTGTAGAATTTATCTAAGTATAGAGGCCATCGTTATAGAGGTCACCGTTACAGAGGTCACCATTACAGAGGTCACCATTTCAAAGGTCACCGTTACAGAGGTTACCGCTACAAGGTTACAACTACAAGGTCACCGCTATATAGTCACTTCTACAAGGTTACCATTACAGGTTTATTGAGAAAAGGTCACCGTTACATGGTTGATGGTGTGACCATACTATTAAAGGTTACATTTGAAGATTGCTGATGAGAACCTACTATTGAAGCCTACCGATATGAAGTCTACCTTTATCAGTCTACCGATGCTTACTCTTTCATACTTTTTCAATTTATCAATATTATTATAACATTATTTTTTGATAAAATAAATGATCTGACATTAATAAATGTTGATTTTCAACATTTCAGAAGACAATACCGTGGACAGTACGAGGTACGAGAAAGAATGCATGTAATCTACTCATTCCCATTGTCAGACCTCAAATATAAAAACCGAAGACCACAAAATAAGAAGAGATTGAGAATAAATAAAAGTGAGAAACATATACACAGAAACAAATAAAGGGTTGCATGAGAAGTGTGAAAAAGCTTACTCGCAATATCCAAAAGCCGAATCATCCAGCACTGAGATCCTGAACCCACAAGATTCACAAAGATCATTTTGGGATAAACTCATTCCCGCCTTCTATGATTCAGCAACTCTTGATCAACATCACAAACAGAACATTGAAAGATATAACCTGGAGTTTCGACACTCTGTTTTCGAAAAAACTTCCAGAGATTGAATCGAACTTAAACGTTTCTAATTCTAAGGAGTCAAGAGCTAATCTGCAAACACATAGAACCTTCTAAACTCTTTCTCATCATAACTTTCTTATTATGTTTCTTTCTTTTACATCTTTGAGAAGTGTGTGTCATAGTTTATATCACACACTGTCTCCTGTGCTTAAACTAGAGGATATTGAATATCCTCACATTATACTTTACCTTATCTGTATTTCACACATATAATTATGGAAGAGACTATGTGTGCTCTGTATTTTTTGTTTTTCCCCTGAAGAATAGTGGTAGAGGGTGTGTTCCCTGGACAGTTTTTGAAAACTGTTGTAAAGCCCGATACAGACTGCGTATCAGGTTTTAATTTAAATTGCTTGGTGGTAGGTGATCACAAAGTGGAGAGGATTAGGTCTCAGCTTGAGAATGAACCTCTTGTTTAAATTGTTGTGCAAATAATCATATCCTTTGTTTTGATTTTATCCGCTGCTTATATTTTCTAAAACAGAAAACTGTTTTTTCTTACACTTTGATAGTTAGTTTTGGTTAGTGTGTGCATTTGTTTTAATTCAATAAACTTATTTCAAAATTTGAATTGGTTTTCTACACTGATTCATCTAAGGATTAATCCCCCTTTGAGAAACCTATTGATCAATTGAACATTTACATTCCTACCTCCTTAATTAACTGGGTCGTTTTTAAATTGGGGGTTTTCTTAACCATAAATGTTTTAATAGAAATTTTAAATTGGAACTCAATTCACCCCCTCTTGAGTATCCACTCCGAGCAACATGTAATATCCTAAAAAATTTATGAAGACAAAAATTCCAATTTCATTTAAAACAGAAAATGTTTATAAATAATAAAATAAGTAGTTTATGATAAAAATTGATATATAAATACATTGGATTCACTCTTTGGAAACCCTAAATATTTCCTCCAAGGTTTTTTATTTTTTCTTCCATCCTTCTATTTATAAAGAATATATACAAAAACTACACAATATCATATAAGTTCTTATATCAAGGCAAGGGATATGTATTTTAAAATTACTATTTTATGATTGTAAAGTAAACAATTTTTTTTATCAAGATTCTATATTTTTTCAAAACCCTTCAAAAAAGTGAAAATTGTATTTTCTATATTTTACAAACCACTTATTATATGGGAAATTGTTTATCTTAATCATTTTATTATCTTATATAATCCTAATTTTGGGAGAAAATGTTTTATTCTACTTTTTAAGCCTTTTAAAAAAGAATTTATTTAATGAATTTTATCTATACATTTTAGCATGTTTTTAAGTTGTTTTATTTATCATGTTATTAATGATATGTTACTCATGATTATAGATATATTTATACAATATATTTCTCATTAACAATCATTTCATATTTTTAAAATCATTCATTCATGTCATTTTTTTTCAACAAGTGTTTATAAATATTTCCTCTGAACGTATAGATTTCATTGAAAAGTATGTATTCAAATTAAGGAAAATTATGATAAAGTATATTTATTTTATTTTTGAAAATAAATTTCAGGGGATTATTTTAAAAGGTAGTTTTAATTGAACTATAATGAGAAATGTAGACTTTAAAAAATGATTTATTTAAAAATTTGGCACTTGAGTATCGAATGTGGTGATGAGGAATGATAAGTGAAACCATGACCACAAGGGGAAATTATATTAAAAGTGATAATATTAGTGGCCTCATAGATTAATTATTGATTTATAAGTATCATTATATTCTATAAGAAAGTTATTATTTTCAACGTGAAGTTTTAATGTTTTCTTGTGGAAATCCATTTTTATTTCTAAGGTTATTATATTTTGAAATGAGAAGGGTTTTCAAAGTGATATGTCTTTTAAAAGTTTTGAATATTATTTATTATGTATTTTCTTGAAAAACATAGACATATATTTTGGAAAAATATTTATCACATCAAATGTTTTTTATTTGATATAAAATGATAGGGTTTCTATAGAATATTTATATTATTTTAAAAAGGATTTTACCCATGATTTTTAAAAAACTTATTGGGAAATTTTATGAACACAAATTTTTTTTAAATGTTTTTCATAGGTTTAGTGAAAAATAAAGGATCACTGGTGTTTAGTCTCAATTATGAGTCTATCTCAAGTGAATATGGATAATTAGTTATAAAGTTTTAGTTAAAATCTACAATGTTATTTGATTTTCTTAACCATCCAAAATCTAGACAGATAAAATCCTTTGGTTTGTGATGTACTATATATTTTTCAATTTAAATTTTTATAATAAAATATACATCATGTTATATTACAGGATTTAGGAGGGTGGGTTCATGACTATTGTGATAAGTCACACAAGATGAGAGGCATTACCCTCACACGCCTAGGAATCATATAAGAAACTACCAAGTAACCCCATCACATAATATAAATTAAAAATATGTATATATATATATATATCCTATAATACATGAATGTTCCAGGAAAAGTACAAATGGAATAAAAAAATACCAATAAAAATATCTAGGTAGTGAATACATAATAAATCACCCGATCTATGATAGTAATGTCTATCTCGATCATAAAAATTTCCCTAAAACATGTAAGTAGTATATATAGGGTCAATCATAACATGTATAATCAAAAGGATTATATCCAAGGTCTCTTATGAAAATGTGAAAAGAGAACACTAATTCCCTACTGAATAAATAGTAGAACCAAGTTTCACTTAGCAGGAAAACTATCACAGATCCTCATTATGGTTCATTCACCAAATAAAAAATCTAAATAAAATGATATATTACTAAACGCATAATAAAAAGGGTACAACACACTTCTTCCCCTGGGTTTTCTATTCTCAAACCCCAACATCATATGTTATGGAACTCCCATCCATTTTAAGTGTGTTAATAATATGATCTAATTTATTCCTCAACATTAATTTCCTTGGTCCCTCATAGGGGCCAACATCTTTTGTTGGTATCACTCAAGTATATATAGTATCACAATATAATTGACCTCATTATCCATATACAACATAACCAATGTGATAGGATAACACGAACATGAAGAAAATAAACCTCTCACCCTTCTCCTTTAATACAAGATTCCCACCACTAACCAATGACATCAACCTCATGTTGAATGGTTGGGTATCATGAATATGATAGAGATCATTACAGTTTCATCCTTCCATACATGAACTCCATTAGGTACTAAAAATGTAACTACCATTGAAGGGAGATAATAGATAAGGGAGTAGCTAGCCATTCACCCTCACTAAACTAGATGTTAGTTAAATCAACTAAAACCCAAAAAATTAGCATATGTTTGAAGTAATCGAGTCATATGGGGTTCCTGTGAATTCAAATATTAAATATAAGTATAATAAGTACAAAAAATACCTTCCTATGGGATCACCCCAACAACAATTATTAAGACCCACCCAAACTCTATATCATAACCTCCATATATAACTCAGTTGATGCCATATACTAAGCCACAACCAGCCCACACATCTCATATATGAAAACCATGTCAATATAGACAAACCCATTAAGGTTATTTATTTTAATTAATTTTAGGTTTACAATTATTAACCAATTACATGTTCTTTTACATTTTTTACCCATATTTAAAAACATCCATTCTTTACTATCACCCACATTAACTCCCAATGAAACTACATTCATTTAATAATCAATAAACTAACTGCAAACCATGATTCATTGAATTACAACGCCTAAATATTTAATTCCATACCATTATAAATTACAAAATTCTATCACTAAAACACATTCCATGGGTACCAAAAAATTACCAAACCACCCCAATAAAAATTATTACAACAACCAATGTGAAAATAACAGCAATTAACTATGACCATAATTACAACCTATCATATTTATCAAACTTATCAAGTAAGGGGGAAACATATAAATTATAAGTTTAAAAGAATAATTTCATTACCAGCTTCAAATTGTTAACCCACTAAGAAACTTTATATCAACATGAATTCACAATAATAGAACATAATCATAGGAACACAAATTTTCTATAGTAACCACAAAAATCATTCAGCAACTATGTGAGTAAATGGTATGGAAAACACATAAAGATTTTATTTCCATATTTAAGTAGGTGACCTTTTAAGAAGTATGGGTTCGAAAAAATATTCACAATAAGAAATATTTATTCATAGTAGTGGAATATAGATTAACTGAATAATAAAAATAACCTCAAAACATGAAAAAACTTCAAGCATGGATACATCGTTAAATAATAACACTAAAATAAAGTAAAAACATGTGATAAAACCCCTAGACTCCTAAATTTTATTAGTATAGTTTATTATCTTCGTTAATAAAATTATTAAAATTCACCCAATGGAATGAAAAAATAATTATAAATCAACAAATACATATAATAAGGGAGGGGGATCAGATCCCAATCCTTAATATGAATATTCAAGGAATCTTCACTTGAAATAGAAGGATATAGAAATGAAAACACTAATAATATCAAAAAATATCTCACCAGAACCCAAAATAAACACACCACTATAAAATATTTCTCCAAACTTATCCCAAAATAGAAGAACCTCATCACACAGACCTCTAAAATAAAGAGGGAAATGAAAATAATGATAGAGATGAAAAATGATTACCATGCTTCATAAGACTTTGATATGGTGATCTAAGATATCTAGAATCTTAGAGGAAATAGCTAGAGGGTGGTGAGAGGGATAAGTGTTAACTCGAGATTAAAGGAATATAAATAAAGTCAATCCGAGGAAGATACGACCTCTTATTTATTAAAGAGGATTGACTAGCCTCCACCAAGATGTGGAGACACTCACCACGCCCATGGTTCCTCTCAGTCAAAAGAGATTTGAAACTCTCACACTCAAAAAATGCACAAATATCCCAAAATATAATTCATTTTTAATAACATTAAAAACCACCCTGACCACCACCATGACCTATCACCACAAAATAAAAAAAACCCTTGCATTTTGACCCACCACATCGAAGGCTTCGATGTGGAAAACTCCAAATCTCCTTTTCCTCCTCCCACCTATGCTCTACCTCATGTCTACTTCATAATCCACCACAATTAGATGAAATGAGTAACTTAGTGTGTTTCAACCATCCCTAATTCACATAAGGAATCTCCCATATCAAAATAACTTCCAAAAGAGAAAAAAATGCCACTTTACATGTTGTGGTTAACCCCAGCATCAAAATTCCAACCATTACGTAACTAGTGACCCTCATAAAGGTAAGTAACCTTAACTTTATGTTGTAGAAAAAACTATGATACCATTACATAGTTAAGGGAAAATTGTATAGTCCTTCATACATCCCCCAAAAAAGTCATCTTACCATAATGAAAGCTCTTCCCATCCACAACCCCAACTAAAATTTCATCCCTAAAAATTTCTAGGGTCCCCATATCATACAGTTGAACTATAAAGTTAAAACACCCACCCTACTCATTTCACTCATTATGGTGTGCCAAAATAATATAACCAACTTGAACTATCCAACCTCACCCAAAAATCTAAAATATTTTCAAAACAACTATCACTATGCCCATGACCATGATTTAGTGTCACCAAAGACTCCAAAACTCTTATTAATCCTCCATAACATGTCCAAACATCATCTCTACATCAAAAATCACTCGGAATCACAAAAGAAGTGGACATAAGGGTCCAATCCATTACATCAGATAGATTTCAAACAATTCTGGTCCTCTAGAATCAAAACTAAACCTGATAGAAGGGGAGAAATGGTGGTCTGAGAAACCATACTAGGTGATAGATATCTAAACCTTACTATAATGAAAGCACAACTATCAAATAAAAAAAATACGGTACTATGGACTTCAACACCAACACCCAAAATCAAAATCTCAGGGTAGATACCTCTCAAAAGGAGATGACATCTCTACCCACATGTCATCACATCTTGGGGATGAAAAACATAACCCAAACCTCAAATCGGAAAGGTCAGTACAAAAATTTAAATTTCACAACCATAATAAAAACAAAATAAAACACAAAAAAATAATCAAATTAATTCCAATATCTGAAACCCGTAAATCAATTCACCTTACATAAAATCAACTCCAAGAACACTCAAAATATCCTAACAAAAAAAATAAAATTTTAACCATGAGATATTTTCCCTAAAAATTACACATTTAAAACTTTATAAAACTATAAAATATTTCAACCCTTTAAAAACCATTAAAATTAAAGGTTAAAAAACCTTTTATAAAAATGAATTCAACATTTAGTGAATAAAACATGTTACTAATAATCTATATCATGACCAAAAAACCATATACATTACCAAACAACAAAAAAGTATTTCTAAAACCGACAAGCATGAATGAACGATGAAAAAACATTATTTTAAATCATGGAAACCTTACTTTTATCCGCTCACTTTCAACTGTATAATTAGCCAAAAATAGTTCAGTTTTTTCTGAAACAAATTGAAACAAAAAACCTTTAAATATTCCTTTAAATCAAATAACCACATAATACCTTTTCCTAAAACATCCATATTTTTATTGAAAACATACTTATAGTAAAAAAACCATAAAATAGTAATTTTAAAAATATTATTTTCACCCCATATATCATGGAACAATATGAAATGAATTTTCAAAACAAGTATGAAGATGTTTAAATAAAATTTCACAAAAATATCATATTACTACTTTAGGATAAAGATAATATTTCTCATAGTTCTAAGTTAACACAACATTATGTTACCCACCCAATCAAAATACATCCATTAGCATAAATAGAACTACTATAAGAATACAAATTAAGAGTACCAAACTACTATACCATGGTATTTTCTGCTTCTGGAAGTTTTGACTCACCTACACAATTTTAAATTTCATTGTGAGAATAACACATCATGATAGGGGAGTCATCCCCCATATTCATATGCTTGAAACCAATCCATATGTTACCAGCACATGAAAATATTATATTTTAGTATAATGGAACATATTTAATTTAATTTTGTTCATTTTCTTTCTTGAAGTCATCTCATTCAATGAAAAGTGAAAAAAAATAATGATGTCTGTACCTCTTACAGGTCTTTGCTCTAAAATAAACATCACTTTTCCAAGTATATTTAGTAACATTAAGGTCCTTGAGTCAGATCATAGGCCCCCATTAAATCTTGTGTCCTAGAAAATCTCCCTTTATAATGTCATATGATAGGTTTACTGAAACGATTTCCCCACAGACCCTTGCAGTTGTCACAAGTGACTAACTGTAGTTTCAATCCAAACTCTCAAACTATTTTTGAGAACCTATGATTTGATACCACACTATCAGGACTCTCCCCTACTGGGAACCGATATTGGGCCTAGATTGAAGATGCGGGTGATCTAAAATCCCTCCTAGAATAGGATTTATATTAGAGACAATCACAATGGGTATAAGTCACACAAAATGGGATATATTACACTTATAAGACCAATGATCATATAAGAAACCACCAAGTAACCCCATCACATAATATAAATAAACCAATTACATATATATCACATAATTCATAAACATGTTAGAAAAAATTACACCAGAAAAAATAATACCAATAAAAAGAACCACGGGGTGACTGAATAACCAATCTACTGCTCTAAGATAATAATGTCCAGATTATTCACCAAACTCTCCCTGAAATATAAAAGTAGTCCATATATGGGTGATAATAACTTGTATTCTTTGTAGGATCATATTTAAGGGATGTAATCAAAATTTGAAAAGAGAATACTAATTCCCTAGTGAAAAAACAATAGAACTAAGCATCACCTAGCAGGCCAGCTATCACCCATCCTCACTAAGACTCACTCACTAAATAAAAAAAATACAAACATAATAATATAAGACCAGTCATATAAAAAATAAGGTACCCATAATAGCTTCCACAAAAGTTTTTTCCTCTCATTAATCAAGGTCTTTTTTCATGGAATGCCCATCCTTATTAAAACTGATAATAATATGTTGCGAGTCAGGCCTCGACCCTACCTATCTCTATCCCATGTAGGGCCTAAAAACTTATGTCGGAAGAAGTCTAGTATTTATAATATCACCATCCAATCAGCCTCATAATCCACAAATCACTTATCTAATATATTAGGATATCATGAACATGAAGGAAATCAACCTTGTACCCTCCTACATCCGTGCATGAATCCCACCATGAACTAATTCCATCAACCTCATGTCGAATGGTTGAGTATAATGAACATGAAAGAAATCAACCTCATGATCTCCTCCATCCATTAATGACCCCCATTAGGTACCACCACTATAATTAATACCAAAGGGAGAGTGGGAAAGATTGGGTGGCTAACCATCCAACCTCGCCAACCTGGATACTGGGGAAAACACTTGGAACTAAAAAATTTATCCTCAGTAAAAGTACTCAAATTACGTGGGGTGTGTATGAAGTCAAATAGAAAATAAAATTATAATAGGTACATAGAATCATTTTCTATGTGATAAAAAAACCATTATCATAGCCCATACAACCTATATATCCTCACCCCAAACATAAATCAGTTTCTTTTATTTTCCATTCCACAACCAGAGTACACATATCATCCGTAATAGACACATTAATACACACAATCCCAATCCAGTTGTGAATTTTTCCCAATTCTAGATTTAAAATTATTATTTTATTAAATTTTCATTTACCTTTATTTTTCATATTTAATGAAAACCATTCTTATCCATCACCCATAATTAATTTGAATCACATACCCATTATTTAAGCATCAATATACCAATTATAACCCATTATTCATTTAATTATATCCCATGAATACTCAATTGTAGCCCTTTAAAAGTTACCAAATTCTATTATAGAACATAATTCATGACCATTGGGAAACTAATAAACCACCTATGAATCCACATCGAAAAAACAACCAATAATAAATACTAACAAGAAACCAAGCCCAAAATTCCAACCTATCACATTTATCCAACTTCTCATGTAATGGGTAAAAAAATAATTATTGATGTCCCAAAAATATTTCATTGTTTTATTTAGATAATTAACCCATTAAGAAATATTATATTAGTTGAAATTCACAAAAACAACTCATAATAATTATAGTGTAATATTTACATGGTAACCACAGAAAACATTTTGCAACTATTTGAGTAAACAACATGAAAGTTCCAAAACATTTTTATTGCTGGAATTAAGTAGTTAACCATTTAAGAAGGGTGAGTTCAACAACATAATAATTATGGGGAAAATATATTCATAACTATGGTATAAATCATAAGAAAATAACAATAAATACTTCATAACATCAAACAATTACTAGCATAACTACATTGATAAATTATAACACTAAAATCTAGTAAAAACATGTTACACAACCCCTCCCCACAAATATTTCATTAGTCCAGTTATTTATCTTCATTAATATAATCCTTAACATTCACCCAATGGAATGTAAAAGTATACCTAATCCACTACCACATATGAAAAGGGTGAGATCTGAGATCCTTAACTTCTTTAAGAGGCTTCAAGGAGTCATCTGTTGAATAGAAAGGAAATAAGATGGGAAACACTACCAACACCTATCTCTTAGAACCTAACAATAGCATTCCACCATAAAATATTTCCTGAAAATCGTACTAAAATAGAGGAACCTCATCACATGGACCTTCAGAAATAAATAGATAAATGAAAACACAGAGATGAGAAAAAAGTGTACCTTGATTCATGATACATTGATATGTTGTTCCAAGGAATTTATACTCTCAAACTAAATGGATATATGGTGGTGTGTGGGCTAGGGTTAATTTAGGGAAAAAGGTAAGAGAAATGAAATTGAGACAAGGATTACCTGACCTCCTTTTTATAGAGGACACCCACCTTGCCTCCGCCATAGTGTGATGACACTAACCATGCCCATAGTGTACCATGGTAAAAAGAAATCCAAAATTACCACACTATAAAGATCCAAATATCCCAAAATCTTGAGCATTTTAAAACGAATTTAAAACCTCCTTGATCACCACCACAACCAACCACCATGGAATAGGAAAAAAATCCCTTTCCCTTTCAACCCAGCACATTGGGGGCTTTAGTGTTGAAATCTCCAACTCTTCGTTTCATCCTCCCTCACATGCACTACCTCATTTTGACTTTTCAAACCACTATTCACTTACAAAACGGATATCCTTTGATATTTCAACTATCCATATTTCATATAGGGTAAATTCCACCTCAAATACCTTCCAAAATATCTAACATATTAATTTTAATTCTTGTGGTGGACCCCAACATCAGGCGGAAAACCATTACACAGTTAGTGAACTATGTAAAGGTATGAAACCTTACCTTCACATAGAATGGAAAACTAGAGTACCCTTACATGTATAAGGGAAATATATCAAGACCTTCATAAAATCCTTGAAAATTTATGCTTACCTAGATGTGATATCTACACATCCCAAACGTTTAAAAAAAATGGTATCCCTAAATGTTTCAAGGGTCCCCATTTCACACATCAAACCTCTCCTGCAGAAACCCTAAAAAAACTACCACCTTGGAAGTTCTAATCATCTGGAATTCCCACCACTATATAAAAAATTAAAAATTTCCATCCTCACCCATAGTTCCCAATTAATTTCAATATATCCATCACCAAGACCATCATCATGGTGTTGCGTGCCTTAAGACTCCAGAACTCCTCTTAGGACTCTAAATGCCCTTAAACTTCCTATAGACATCTACTTATCACAAATAATATAAAAAATTGGTTAAAAGTTTCCAAAACATTACATTCATACTTTTAAAACAACTTTATATCCATCAAACATTCTTGAATAATTTCCCTAATAGAAATTTCTCCAGATGATGGAATTATAGAATCTGATAATGAATAGTAACTCAAAAATCTGAAAGAATACTTCTTATAAACTTAGTAATGAATACATCCGACCAAACTAGGTTATAATTCCTTTATATATTTATATATATATATTAGACTGAGTTAGTGAAATTCATTGATTATTCTTGATTAGATAGTCTAAAACCATCTTCTCACCAAAACAAATCATGTAGTAACTCTTAAAAAATTTTAATTCCTTTAATATAATAGTTTAAACTTATGATTATATAAAATTTTAATTATAAATAAAAATAGATCTCTAAAAATACTTAGGTTTAAAAAATATAGATAGAGTACTATAAATTCTACCTTTTTATGAATGAGGTTGATCTTATTCTATATAAAAGGATTCTAAAATCATTAAAAATATGAACTCATTAGAACTTAAAAATTATATGTTTGAAAAGATAGACAAATATAAAAATAAAAAATACCTTTAAGTATAAGGATTTAATTCTTATTATGAAGAATTTTTTTTAAAATATTATACCTAATCTAAATAAATAATTCATAATACATTTTAAGCTCTATTGAATTCAAAAATAATTACCACGAACTGGTGAAATAATTTTAGTTATCAGTGCGTGTTGTCTTCGTGATTTCAAAAATTATTCCTTCACAAGGTATACATTTTTAGATATATATGTTTATGTGAATAGAACATTTGGAATACATGTTTTATTAAAATTTTGGAATTCATAGAAATAAATTTCTCTAGATATAAAAGAGTGGGTCCATTTTAATGATTAAACTATATTCAAGGAAAAGTTTTTCTTCCAGCAACATCCTCTCTGAAACATTGAGAATAATGGTGATTGATTAGGAAAAAATGGGTCTTATGATATTTTAAACTATTATTGTATTTACTCCCAAGTCCAAAATTGGTTATTTTTATCACATTATTACATACATATTTTTATAAGGCTTACACCCTATAGTAATATTGGTCAATAACTTCTTCAAACATTAAATTTATGAATTCAACTTCATAGCTTCATGATCACATTATTAAATAAATTTTCATTTCTTGATATTATTGTATGTAAACTAGTTAATAACATATATTCTAATGAAATAACA
The DNA here is from genome assembly GCA_963277665.1 of Viscum album. NCBI lineage: Eukaryota > Viridiplantae > Streptophyta > Magnoliopsida > Santalales > Viscaceae > Viscum > Viscum album. The sequence goes on from OY728155.1 coordinate 1,081,240,880, forward strand.
ATACTCTTGAAATTTAGTTCAGATATGTTGTTTTTTTATATTTCTAATTCCAAAGAATGTTTTGTATTCTCTTTCATGGATTTTTATACTCCTTTTAGGATGGATTAATAAAAGTAGAATTCTCCTTCAATTCAATAGAAAATTTTCTAAATTATTATTTTGATTTTTATTATTTAGAATTATTTTCAATTAACTCAGAAGTCAAATTTGATACTTTGTTTTTATACTTAATTATCTCATTGTTTTTTCATAAATTCCACTTTAAGTCCAATGTTGATCTTGTATAACTATTTACAAGACTCCACAAACTCAACAAAATAATATTTTAATTATTTTCAAGATTTATGATTATTATAATTAGCATAATTAAGAGAAAACTCGTCATCACTTTCATCATCAATAGATAATTCAAAAATATTTTTACTTTGAGAATATTAAGATAATTATTGAGTAGAACTTGTCCTTCCCATCAAACATTTCAGAACTTTTGAAAATTTAACACTAACATATAAACCAGTTATCTTTCTACTATCATTAATATATTATGATGAATAATTTGAAGTAGTGTCTCATTCACTTACACTCCTGGTATCCAATTCCTTTAATCTTTTATTTTCATTCCATTTATAAGACTTATTATACTAATTTTTATCACTTCTTTTATACTCTAAACAACCCAGTCTAATATACCTATGTTTCCAATATGAATATAAAATAGTTTAAGAAGAATAATTCTTATCGCTTTCTTATATTCCATACTTCCTAATCCTCTATTGGAATTCACACTTCTGGAAATCTTTGTTTCCATATAAGAAAATTCATCACCTATTATTTCTGGGTGACTATAATCTTTAGATGTTTTAACATTAGTACTTTGAAAAATTTCTCCAGTATTTAAGTCTTTGAATGTAGAGGTAAAAGAAAATCTATTTTTATTATTTTCTTTATCTTCTTATATTTTCAGATGACATTTTTATTATATTAAATTTCAGATGATATCATCTAATCTTAGCTTAGTAATATGTTTTGTATCATCAGTAACAATCCTCTTAGATTTCCATTATTTAAGTAGAATGTCAATAAAATTTTCAACAAACTTTTCAAACAATAATTCCATCTTAATAAAAGATTTTAAAATATTAAAAATAGTAATAAATATTTGATTAATTTTAGAAATTATTTCTACATGAATAAAATCAAAATCTTGATAATATACTCTAAACATAGCTTTCTTATCTTCTGACACCTTTAATTTTCTTAAGTTCGTAACTTATAATTACATCAAAATTTCATCAACTATTCGATAATATGAGATTTCATATTATTAGTAATCACCCTCTAGTTAGAGAGTTCTTTACTTTAACCTTAAGTGTAAAGTAATTATGAAAACCTGAATTTAGGAATCCACAACTTTACATGATGAAAAGTTCTATCTTTCTATCCCTTAGAGGACATAAACTTTAAAAATTTAATAAGGTATTAGTGTCTCATACCATGATGCTATATTATTATCCTTAGAATACCTTGGTCAAACCGATCTGTAGTAATTATTCTTCCACACATTGGATGATTTTTATTCCACACACTGAATCTCTAGATACCATGGTCAAAATCACAAATTATTATAATGGAAAATTAAGATCTTTTATAATAAAAACCTCACAGTAAAGAAATATATTTTATAAAAAACTCATAAAGAAAATTTATACTAATTGAAATCACTTTATCTGTAATAATAAATTTCACATATTTAAGATGGTTAACATTTTAAGAGTATCCCACAAAAATATTATTTTCCATGAAGTTTTAGATAAATTAATAGAGAACATTATCATTAGATATAATGATCAAATTCCATATTGTTCATGATCAGTTGAAACTATATTGGATGAAGATTTTTCAAGTTCTCATGAACTCATCATAGATCTGTATCTTTTGATGAAGTTATCCCAACACCACTATAGTGATTTTATATCCTATGAATTCAATATTTCCTGATTCTCCAGTTATCTAGTTTTTATCCTTTCTCAGAACATGAAAACAAGCTTTAGAATTAGGTTCCCATTATTTTCATCCTATGCATCAAAAAAACATTAAACAAAAAATTCAAGTAAAAAAAAATTATAACATGATTGAGCTATGATTTTTATAACTAAAGACAAAGTGAATATTTAAATAAATATTAATTCCTTTTGATTACTTATTGTATCAAATGGTTATTGTTTTTCTTAGAAATAATGAGAACATTGAGACACTATGAAAGTAATCTTAAAAATATATTCTATAATATAAATAAATAATAATAAAAAGACATATATGATATTTGATTATTAGGTACTGGTAGATTTTATGTATTGATTCTTCTTCTTAGGAATCTATCCCTTGGTGATCTCTAGTAGAGGAGATCACAAGGACTAACCTACAAATAAGAATAATTAAACAAACATGATTTTAGTATCTATAATTAGGGTTTAAGTTATTACATATGTACTAGATAAAAGGGATATTATCACTAATTATTGATCAAATTAATATTATTATAGAACTAGATACATACATGATTTATATATTATACTGGAAAGATAAAACATATCGTGAATTTTTTTTCATCATTGAAAATTATTCAAAGATTCATTATTCATATCCTATGGAAAGGGAAAAAAACAAATGGTGAGTTTAGATTATCAATAAGGGTTATGTAAAGTAGAATATAATATGATTTAATAGAGAATAATCAATATGGAAGAGTGGATAATCAAAAAAATACCATTTAATCAACAACTTGAGATTCAAAATATATGCATGGAAAACATAAACATAACAGTCAGATAAATTATATTAAATGAATTCTCAATAAATGAATCACATAATTTTGGATATTAATGATATTAACATAAATGAATCATGTAAATATACCACGAATCTTACTATAAAGTCCTATTTAAAATATAATTTAATGAATAGGTAGACATACAACAACGAACCAACTTACACGACCATCTATTTGTATCATGAGACCTATTAACGCATCGAGGGGATATCTTTGATCAGGTCCCTCTCGTCACTTACACAAGATTAATTCATTAATTATATATTGAATAAAAAATTTAATACATAATAAATATAGCTCATAAATCAATATATATCTCTATTAAATCAAGAATATGAAACATTAATATTTCTACAGTATATTAAATAACCTTCTTAATAAGATTTGATCAAGAAAACAATGTATATAGAAATGTTATACAGTTAAGAAAATATCAAATTAGTTTAAATAATATTGAATATATCCATGATATTGAAAATAATGATATGAAGGATAAACATAATGTCCAAATAATGAGAGATAGTGATTGATAACATGTAATAAGAAAATAAATGAATTGAGAATAATTCTTTAGTATAAAATATTGTATAAAGGATAAATCAATAAATGATTAAAATAGACCATAATTTTTTTATGAACAATGGTTTTATTATAAAGGAATATATTTTATAAATTAGAGATAAAAATTGAAGATAAAAATTGAAAATAAAATGATTAAAACATTTTCAACTTAGTAACAAAAATGATATTATAAATCACTTCAATAAATCTTTTCATGAGATGTCAAGGATAATTTTAAAAAATTATTTGTAAAAAAATTAATTATAATGGAATAATTTAAATAAACAATTATTAAGTAAGAAAATGTATAGAAGAAGATGTAAATATAATTATATATAAATGATACCCTCTTTTCAATGATTTTGATAAAATAATATACCATTATTTTTGGTGACTTTTAAAAATTAAAAATTCATAGAATAAAATGACTATGATTATATTTTAAAATAATATAAATATCTAGATGAATATAAATAATTTATAATGGTTATATAGGAAGGAAAAAGTGTTCACTACATAAAATTTAAAAGAACATTCCTTTTTTGGTTTTTTAAGGGAAAGTCAAAAAACAATCCTTTCATCTTTTTTTCGAAAATATTCCTTTTAAAAATTTGTAATGAAAATAAAATATCGTTGAAAATGACTTCAAAACATAAATTTATAATAGGAAATAAGTTTTTTGAAATATTTTAAATAATCTGGAAATGGAAAAAAATGTTCCTGGCTTAAAAGAAGATATAAGGTTGGCTTTGCTTAAAAATATTCTATCAATATTTTGAGAAATAAAGAGTGGAAAAGTTTTATGTAAACATGTAAAACGCAAAAATAATCATAATAGAGGGGAATATATGGTGTTTTAGAAATATATATAATATAATTTCTTCAATATAAATTCAAACATAAATAATCCCGAATAAAAATGATATTATAAAATAAATTCTTACAGTTTTAATAAAATTTGAATCAAAGGAAATAAAAAGAGATAATTTAAATAAAATATTTAAATATCATTAATAAATAATAATTTATGATATATTTATCATAAGGGAATTATATACACTATATAAAATAAATTGGGGTTATAATATAAAATATGTCTCAATAGGGTGAAATAGAGATGAAAACCCATTACCTTATATTTAGGCTAGGTATGACATCTTAAATCATCCTAAATAATCAATTTATATTTATTAGAAACTTTATTAAGAAAATTATACATATATATATATATATCATTTTTAATTTCCTTTTATGACAAAATTTCATTCATTCAATTTATATTTTTTTATTTTTATAGACCACTTGAGGTTGTTCAGTCAATTTGTCCAAAATTACTTCTGTATGCTGACCATGGTCAAAGGTGTTATGAAATGGTTCCATCATGTTTATAATTTTTATAATTTAATGGATATAATTTTTATTCATTATATTCTATTTTAATAATAATCCATGAAAGACGGAATCGAAAAATGTACGTTGTTCATGGAGGCGGTAGTCCCCATGTACGCATAATGGAATTTTTATTTTCCCAGTGGTTAGAAAGGAATAAACTATATAAAGATTAATCCTACTAGAATGTTATTTATTTCATTAATATTATATTTATTCATTATATATACTTATAACCATTCAGGAAAGGTAGTAATGGAAAATGAAATGCATTATTCGTGGAGATGAAAGTCCATACGTACGAATGAACAATGTTTTTATTTATAATGTGAAAAAAATAATAGAGAGAGTTTTATATTTATAAAATTATAATTTTATCATAAATATATTATATATTAATAAATTACATCTTTATAACCTACCATTTTGGCAGTGATAAAAATTGATATATATTGTTTCATGGAGGCGGTAGTCTCCACTTACGCACAAGAGAAGCTTTCATTTTCCATTGGATAAAAAATAGGAAAATAATTATTATTACAACCAAATAATATAATTTCTATATATAGATGATAATTTTGAATATATATATGAAGTGCCCAGATCAGTGTGAATCACTGAGAGGGGGAGGGGGTGAATCAGTGATCCCTTAAAACTTTTTACTAATTGATTCTTTATCAATTAAACCTCTATGGCTTGTTAAGGCCTCGATCCACTCTTCTTGTATCTCTCACCTTTCCACGAATGATGCAGTAAATGTAAAGGCACTGGACACAAGGATTTACAAGGTTCGGCACCAAAGGCCTACATCCTTGCCATGCTCTCTCAGCATGGATTCTCCCATTATAACTTGTTAGAATTACAATGGTCGATACAGCTTCCCACCGTATCTCTCCTGAGTCCCACAGGAGGGTCTTTATACTGCGTCCCATAGTGTTACCAGAGTCCCACTGGCCTGCTCCAGAATCCCACTGAAGACTTCTTCTCCCTGTGTCCCACAGGGTCTTCTCTTGGCTCCTCGAGTCGCACGAGTAGCTCTTCTTCACTTTAAGGTCTTCTTCAAGTATCCTCAGCAGTCTGGGATAAAGACTGCTGGCCTTGCTCTGTACCTCTGATCACTTGTGATGATCAGGATCTTCTCAATCTAGCTCGGGCTTTATCACCTTCTTCTAAGGATGCCCCGGCTTCTCTCCAATTACTGAATGCTCAGACAAATAATATCTTTATCTTCGGTCTTGTCCAGTCTCAGTTGCACACCACTGATTTAGCACTGTTCACGTGTGCACGTGCATGCATGTATGCATGCACTCTCCTTTTCTTCCTCTTGGTGCAGTAGACCCACAAAGGGTGTAGTCACTTTAAGCACACACCTTCTTCTCGGACTTCACACACTTAATTCTATTTGTTTACACACTTAAAAGTGTGTTGTACTTTGTGTGGGTCTTCTCCTCTTCTTCTAAGTGAGCACACACTTCTTGTGCACACACATAGGTTCGGCCTTCTTTGTCACTTGTTTATGTACACATAAATTGTTCTTTGTTTTGCACACACTTGACTTTGGCCTCTTCCCTCTTCTTGTTGCACACCCTTAACCCGTAGGTTGTTCTTCAATTTTGCATACACAAAATGTGTCTTCACTTGGTGCACACACAAGGTCACAACCCTCGGCCTCTTCAAATGCACACACGGTCAAGTGTACTCTTCCTCCTCACTTAGCACACACAAATAATAATCTTTTAGCACACACTTAACCCGTAGGTCCTCTTCTTGTTTTGCACACACAAAAGGTGTGGTCTTCTTTGTTCTTGTTTAGCACTCACAAGCCGTAGGGCCTTCTTTCCTTGGCACATAAACCACCCGAATCCTTACTGCCTTCAAAGGAGGCGCGCAAGTGCTTGATGAGCCACGGCCTCCTCTTCTTCAACAGCCGCACAAGGGTGCAGTGGCAAGGCGTGCAAGTCCTCGGGTACAAGGCAGGTCGCGCAAGTGCCAAGGTGCAAGGGGTAGCCGCGCAATGTAACCTCCTGCCACGCAAGTCCACGAACAGAGAGGGGGTGCACAAGTGATGCGCGGCCCAACCTTCTTCCTGCCGCGCAGAGCGCGCACAAGGAACCTCACCGCGCAAGTGTGCGCGGGGCTTTGTCTTCGCGAGGCAGAGGTTCACTCACGGAACTCTGAATCTTCAACAAAGGATCAGCAAACATCTTCATGCCTCGGGTGATCCTTTTATAGGCAGAGAAACGCTTAAAACTTCCGCGTGATCTAACTTCAAAATCCTGAGATATTCGGGTCTTTAAAAATCTTCCAAATCTTGAATTTACTCCTCTGTCCAACGCGGGTTCTTTCATTATTTTCTTCCTCCTCGTGCATGCGATTTATAACGCATGCACGGCCTCTGTTTAGGCACAAATCATACAAAGCTCGAATACACCGAGGCCTCGGCAACGTTGTTTGCCTCGGCCGAACTCGAAATGCTCCCCTCGTTGCATGGATGCATATTTTATAGCATGGCTGTGTTCAGTACATCCAGACGAACTCAATGGACCCTTCGGCGTTGAAAATGGTGGCCCGGAGCTCGAAATCGGTGATCGGGTGGCCTCTGGTTTGACGGCGGCTGCGGGTGGCTTCGGGGAGACCTCGGACGAGCTCGAGGTAGAGGACGAGCTCTCGGCCGTCAGATCGAGCGATCAGAAGACTTTGGACGGCCTGGATCTGAAGATCTCGCGCGGGATCAGATGTGCGGCTTAGATCGTCCGCGCGATGAGTCGGACGGCCAGGATCACTCCCGCGGAAAAATTCCGCGTCCCACATCGAAACGGCGGCCTGTTTTTCCACGCTTTATCACCTAAGCGCTGGGGGAAAGCGCTCAGTTGAATTCTCTCCCCTCCCGGTGCCGCCCCGCACCGGGTTCTCTCTGCGGGCGCGCTATGCGCCCACCTTGCTCCCTGCGGGCGCGCTCCTAGCGCCCACTATGCACCTCCTGACACCCGCGGGTGCGCTCATGCGTCCCTGCCGCGCTCCTCCGGGCGTGCCCCAGGCTCCCATGTGGTGTCTTGAGGGTGCGCCCTGCCTCCCTGGCTCGCCCCACGGGGTTCCCCCGGGCGTGGTGCCCTAGTGCCCATGCCTTGGGGTTGAACCCCCCAAGGTGCCTTGGCTGGCCAATTTTTTGGCAAAGGGACAGAATAGGACTTTGTGAAATACAAAGTTCTTCTCCATATAAAACATGCCAAATGCCAAGTGCCACTTCAAGCCTTCTTCCTCATTTATCCTTCTTCCTTTCTTCTTCTTCATTTTGAAATTCCTCCATTATCTTCAACATGTATTCATCACTTATGAATAGAATTTCAAACGGTTTCTTCTTAATCTTCTTCATCTCCTCTTCCATATGTGTTCAATACTTAGGAGGGACTTCTTGAAGGTTTTTCATCTTCAACCGAACTCCTGAATCAAATAACTTCTTCAATTCTCTTTGTTGATTTAATCAGAGATCAAATTGGAACTTCTTCAAATTCTCATGCACTAAGTGATAGTGCATGGACTTTATTAATCCACTTCATCCACTTAGAAGTTGTGGATGGATCTCTTCAACTCCTCATGCATTGTCAGTACAATGCATGGTCTTCTAATCATGTTGTGACTTTGTATCCAGTTGATACAAGTTCTATGAACTTAAAGAACAGCTCAACAATCGTCAGATTTCCATGGAGAATGTTTCAACCATATTCCAATGCCACTTAGTGAATCTCCTAAGTGACATTCCTCTAAGTTCCATGGCCATTCTCCTTCATCACCAACACCATCACAACCTTTGGCATTCACATCTTGACAATTCTTGACATCTATTCATTCTAAGACAACAACATGTCTCATTGACAAAAAATGCAACACAGTGCACTTCAATCTCCCCCTTTGTATTTGTTGTCAATACACTCCTTCATCACATATGAATGGGTCAATATGTGTGCCAATATTTTCTCCCCCTTATTGGCAATCAAATGCAAAGGTGTGGTGTGGTTCACTTTCAAAAATCTCTTCCTCCCTTAGAGTAGCATCTTCTTGAAAATCACTAAGAGAGGGATGATGCCACATGTTCTTCTTTAGCAAAGAATCTTTAGTAAATCAACTCTAAGTCTACTTGGGCTAACCCGGTGTAGAAAACAAGAGTGATGTAACCAAGGAACTCAATGCTGTCCACAATTCTCTACACATGTGAGATCATGCTTAGGGGCTTGAAATTTTTCAGATATAACAATGAATTGCTAAATCCTGCACATACTTCACAAAACTCATTAGAAAGTTCAGTGCTAAGATAAAGCACCCCCTTTCTTCCATTTGTCTTCAATTCATACTCCCCCTTAATTGTCATGATGAATGCAATTAAGAAACAAGGGATGAAAGTATTATTGGAATACCTTTACTTTTCTCAAGATGGTATTGATCTCAGAATCCCATCTTCTTCAGATTGGCTCCCCCTCAAGGGGTGCACTCCATTCAATCCAAACCATCCTCCAGCTGAGAATGATCATCATCTTCAATTCCCTGCAATGTCAGCACATGTAAATACCAATAGTACAAGGGAATAAGATGGAACCTCCTTGGTTCATCAATGTGAACAAGAAGGTTGAGAAGATTCTCTCAACCGAGATGTCCCATTTTCACCATTCTTCACACTTGCATATTTGATCTTCATTGATGATTGTGCTGGTGTGGTTCTCAAAACATCTTCATGTGAAATCTTCTTCTTCCCTTTTGCTTTAGCAATTGCCAGAACTTCATCTTCAGCTCTTTGTAGATCTTTGGCAAGTTGCAACTGATTTGGCCATATAATTAGTAAATCTCTTGGAAGAGTGGCCTCAGTTTTGGAAGTTCCACATGGTACTTTGGATGCTATCAAGCTACCTTTCTTAGGCAACTTGTTTTCAATCAATCCCATCTGATTCTTCTGGATTGATTGTCTGTTTGAGTCCAGTCTGCTTCTATTCAATTTCATGGCTTCTTTACAAAGGTCCATGATGTGTCCTTTCTTTCCACAGTAGAAGCATTTCTTGGTGGTCCTTCTGGATGCATCACCCTTCTTGGATTTCAATTCCAAGGACTTCTCTTCATTCTTCAAACTCTTCTTGGGAGCATCTTCCACTTTCTTCTGCTTGCTTCCCAAGGAATCTCTCTGAGCCAGGTTCTGTGATCTTTTCTTCTTTTGAGCTCTGGATACAGTTGGAGATTGACATGTATCTATTTGACCACTTTTGCAATCATCCCAGATGTTGTCAAGTAATCCAAATCTGTTAGCAGTAAACAGATGTCTCTGGACCTGTGGATGTTGCTTCTTTCCTTCTGGCTTGCTCCCCCTAGGCATGGGCTTCCTTTGTGCTTTGACATTCATTGGATTGTACCAACAATCCTTTGCACAATGCCCATACTTATTACAACACCAGCATTGACCCACAAATCTTGACCTCTTGAGTCCTTCTGATTGTTGGATACTTTTCTTGACCTGTTGTGCTGTTTCAGGAGAGCTCTGCTTCTTTACTGTCTTCATCCATATTTGTTTGGAATTATTCTTCCATCCTGCACTTTTTGTGGAAACACAATTAGAAGCATCAGTACAAGATGGTATGGATGGTACCTTCCTTTTAGAAGTTGTTGCCCTTTTATTAGAGGATGTCTTTCTTTTAGAATCATCCTGCTCAATGCTCACTTGAGTGGCAACATTTCTTCTTCCAGCTGTCTGGGAGGTTTTGGCTTTGGGTGATTGCTGATTTTTCAATATCACCTCCAATTCTAAGCATTTCATATTGAGGGAGTTCTTCTCATCCTCAATAGTTCTTAGCCTTCCTTCCCATTTTTCTTCTAGCTGTTTCATCTGGTCTTCATGCACTTTCTTCATTTCTTGCAATGAATTGTCTAACTCCTTCACCATTTTGACTTTGTCTTTAAGTTGAGCATCTCTGACATTCATTGAAACTTTGTGCCTCTTTTCCAGTGCGTGGAAAACTTCTTTGACCATTATCTTAAAGAATTCATTCTCAGAAAGACTTCTTTGCAATTCTTCAGCAGTGTCTTCATATCTTTCATTGCAAAGAGATACTGTTTCATCTTTGGAATTTACCAGCTTTCTGAGAGTGTTGGTTATGCCAACCCTTTTTGCCAATTGATCTTCCATTGCATTGGATTCTTCTTCTAACTGTGATTTTTCTTCATGAAGATCATGGATGCCTGTAGCTATACACTTTGCCACTTCCATGGGAACTGTCTTCTGAAGATATTTGAGTGCACTCTGAAGATCATTCATTGTTTCAACTTTATCACAGCTAGGACAGGCTTTCTTCATCTTCTTGGCCTGTTTCTTCTTTTTATTTTTCTGAGTCTTGGCAGATATCTCCATTTGAGGCTGGTTGCTCATTTCCTCAAATCTGCACTCCATAAAGACTCCCCTGGATCTTTTAGAGGTAACCTCCCTCTGATACCAATTGAAGTGCCCAGATCAGTGTGAATCACTGAGAGGGGGAGGGGGTGAATCAGTGATCCCTTAAAACTTTTTACTAATTGATTCTTTATCAATTAAACCTCTATGGCTTGTTAAGGCCTCGATCCACTCTTCTTGTATCTCTCACCTTTCCACGAATGATGCAGTAAATGTAAAGGCACTGGACACAAGGATTTACAAGGTTCGGCACCAAAGGCCTACATCCTTGCCATGCTCTCTCAGCATGGATTCTCCCATTATAACTTGTTAGAATTACAATGGTCGATACAGCTTCCCATCGTATCTCTCCTGAGTCCCACAGGAGGGTCTTTATACTGCGTCCCACAGTGTTACCAGAGTCCCACTGGCCTGCTCCAGAATCCCACTGAAGACTTCTTCTCCCTGAGTCCCACAGGGTCTTCTCTTGGCTCCTCGAGTCGCACGAGTAGCTCTTCTTCACTTTAAGGTCTTCTTCAAGTATCCTCAGCAGTCTGGGATAAAGACTGCTGGCCTTGCTCTGTACCTCTGATCACTTGTGATGATCAGGATCTTCTCAATCTAGCTCGGGCTTTATCACCTTCTTCTAAGGATGCCCCGGCTTCTCTCCAATTACTGAATGCTCAGACAAATAATATCTTTATCTTCGGTCTGGTCCAGTCTCAGTTGCACACCACTGATTTAGCACTGTTCACGTGTGCACCTGCATGCATGTATGCATGCACTCTCCTTTTCTTCCTCTTGGTGCAGTAGACCCACAAAGGGTGTAGTCACTTTAAGCACACACCTTCTTCTCGGACTTCACACACTTAATTCTATTTGTTTACACACTTAAAAGTGTGTTGTACTTTGTGTGGGTCTTCTCCTCTTCTTCTAAGTGAGCACACACTTCTTGTGCACACACATAGGTTCGGCCTTCTTTGTCACTTGTTTATGTACACATAAATTGTTCTTTGTTTTGCACACACTTGACTTTGGCCTCTTCCCTCTTCTTGTTGCACACCCTTAACCCGTAGGTTGTTCTTCAATTTTGCATACACAAAATGTGTCTTCACTTGGTGCACACACAAGGTCACAACCCTCGGCCTCTTCAAATGCACACACGGTCAAGTGTACTCTTCCTCCTCACTTAGCACACACAAATAATAATCTTTTAGCACACACTTAACCCGTAGGTCCTCTTCTTGTTTTGCACACACAAAAGGTGTGGTCTTCTTTGTTCTTGTTTAGCACTCACAAGCCGTATGGCCTTCTTGCCTTGGCACATAAACCACCCGAATCCTTACTGCCTTCAAAGGAGGCGCGCAAGTGCTTGATGAGCCACGACCTCCTCTTCTTCAACAGCCGCACAAGGGTGCAGTGGCAAGGCGCGCAAGTCCTCGGGTACAAGGCAGGTCGCGCAAGTGCCAAGGTGCAAGGGGTAGCCGCGCAATGTAACCTCCTGCCACGCAAGTCCACGAACAGAGAGGGGGTGCACAAGTGATGCGCGGCCCAACCTTCTTCCTGCCGCGCAGAGCGCGCACAAGGAACCTCACCGCGCAAGTGTGCGCGGGGCTTTGTCTTCGCGAGGCAGAGGTGCACTCACGGAACTCCGAATCTTCAACAAAGGATCAGCAAACATCTTCATGCCTCGGGTGATCCTTTTATAGGCAGAGAAACGCTTAAAACTTCCGCGTGATCTAACTTCAAAATCCCGAGATATTCGGGTCTTTAAAAATCTTCCAAATCTTGAATTTACTCCTCTGTCCAACGCGGGTTCTTTCATTATTTTCTTCCTCCTCGTGCATGCGATTTATAACGCATGCACGGCCTCTGTTTAGGCACAAATCATGCAAAGCTCGAATACACCGAGGCCTCGGCAACGTTGTTTGCCTCGGCCGAACTCGAAATGCTCCCCTCGTTGCATGCATGCATATTTTATAGCATGGCTGTGTTCAGTACATCCAGACAAACTCAATGGACCCTTCGGCGTTGAAAATGGTGGCCCGGAGCTCGAAATCGGTGCTCGGGTGGCCTCTGGTTTGACGGTGGCTGCGGGTGGCTTCGGGGAGACCTCGGACGAGCTCGAGGTAGAGGACGAGCTCTCGGCCGTCGGATCGAGCGATCAGAAGACTTTGGACGGCCTGGATCTGAAGATATCGCGCGGGATCAGATGTGCGGCTTAGATCGTCCGCGCGATGAGTCGGACGGCCAGGATCACTCCCGCGGAAAAATTCCGCGTCCCACATCGAAACGGCGGCCTGTTTTTCCACGCTTTATCACCTAAGCGCTGGGGGAAAGCGCTCAGTTGAATTCTCTCCCCTCCCGGTGCCGCCCCGCACCGGGTTCTCTCTGCGGGCGCGCTATGCGCCCCCCTTGCTCCCTGCGGGCGCGCTCCTAGCGCCCACTATGCACCTCCTGACACCCGCGGGTGCGCTCATGCGTCCCTGCCGCACTCCTCCGGGCGTGCCCCAGGCGCCCATGTGGTGTCTTGAGGGTGCGCCCTGCCGCCCTGGCTCGCCCCACGGGGTTCCCCCGGGCGTGGTGCCCTAGTGCCCATGCCTTGGGGTTGAACCCCCCAAGGTGCCTTGGCTGGCCAATTTTTTGGCAAAGGGACAGAATAGGACTTTGTGAAATACAAAGTTCTTCTCCATATAAAACATGCCAAATGCCAAGTGCCACTTCAAGCCTTCTTCCTCATTTATCCTTCTTCCTTTCTTCTTCTTCATTTTGAAATTCCTCCATTATCTTCAACATGTATTCATCACTTATGAATAGAATTTCAAACGGTTTCTTCTTAATCTTCTTCATCTCCTCTTCCATATGTGTTCAATACTTAGGAGGGACTTCTTGAAGGTTTTTCATCTTCAACCGAACTCCTGAATCAAATAACTTCTTCAATTCTCTTTGTTGATTTAATCAGAGATCAAATTGGAACTTCTTCAAATTCTCATGCACTAAGTGATAGTGCATGGACTTTATTAATCCACTTCATCCACTTAGAAGTTGTGGATGGATCTCTTCAACTCCTCATGCATTGTCAGTACAATGCATGGTCTTCTAATCATGTTGTGACTTTGTATCCAGTTGATACAAGTTCTATGAACTTAAAGAACAGCTCAACAATCGTCAGATTTCCATGGAGAATGTTTCAACCATATTCCAATGCCACTTAGTGAATCTCCTAAGTGACATTCCTCTAAGTTCCATGGCCATTCTCCTTCATCACCAACACCATCACAACCTTTGGCATTCACATCTTGACAATTCTTGACATCTATTCATTCTAAGACAACAACATGTCTCATTGACAACAAATGCAACACAGTGCACTTCAATCTCCCCCTTTGTATTTGTTGTCAATACACTCCTTCAGCACATATGAATGGGTCAATATGTGTGCCAATATTTTCTCCCCCTTATTGGCAATCAAATTCAAAGGTGTGGTGTGGTTCACTTTCAAAAATCTCTTCCTCCCTTAGATTAGCATCTTCTTGAAAATCACTAAGAGAGGGATGATGCCACATGTTCTTCTTTAGCAAAGAATCTTTAGTAAATCAACTCTAAGTCTACTTGGGCTAACCCGGTGTAGAAAACAAGAGTGATGTAACCAAGGAACTCAATGCTGTCCACAATTCTCTACACATGTGAGATCATGCTTAGGGGCATGAAATTTTTCAGATATAACAATGAATTGCTAAATCCTGCACATACTTCACAAAACTCATTAGAAAGTTCAGTGCTAAGATAAAGCACCCCCTTTCTTCCATTTGTCTTCAATTCATACTCCCCCTTAATTGTCATGATGAATGCAATTAAGAAACAAGGGATGAAAGTATGATTGGAATACCTTTACTTTTCTCAAGATGGTATTGATCTCAGAATCCCATCTTCTTCAGATTGGCTCCCCCTCAAGGGGTGCACTCCATTCAATCCAAACCATCCTCCAGCTGAGAATGATCATCATCTTCAATTCCCTGCAATGTCAGCACATGTAAATACCAATAGTACAAGGGAATAAGATGGAACCTCCTTGGTTCATCAATGTGAACAAGAAGGTTGAGAAGATTCTCTCAACCGAGATGTCCCATTTTCACCATTCTTCACACTTGCACATTTGATCTTCATTGATGATTGTGCTGGTGTGGTTCTCAAAACATCTTCATGTGAAATATTCTTCTTCCCTTTTGCTTTAGCAATTGCCAGAACTTCATCTTCAGCTCTTTGTAGATCTTTGGCAAGTTGCAACTGATTTGGCCATATAATTAGTAAATCTCTTGGAAGAGTGGCCTCAGTTTTGGAAGTTCCACATGGTACTTTGGATGCTATCAAGCTACCTTTCTTAGGCAACTTGTTTTCAATCAATCCCATCTTCTTCTTCTGGATTGATTGTCTGTTTGAGTCCAGTCTGCTTCTATTCAATTTCATGGCTTCTTTACAAAGGTCCATGATGTGTCCTTTCTTTCCACAGTAGAAGCATTTCTTGGTGGTCCTTCTGGATGCATCACCCTTCTTGGATTTCAATTCCAAGGACTTCTCTTCATTCTTCAAACTCTTCTTGGGAGCATCTTCCACTTTCTTCTGCTTGCTTCCCAAGGAATCTCTCTAAGCCAGGTTCTGTGATCTTTTCTTCTTTTGAGCTCTGGATACAGTTGGAGATTGACATGTATCTATTTGACCACTTTTGCAATCATCCCAGATGTTGTCAAGTAATCCAAATCTGTTAGCAGTAAACAGATGTCTCTGGACCTATGGATGTTGCTTCTTTCCTTCTGGCTTGCTCCCCCTAGGCATGGGCTTCCTTTGTGCTTTGACATTCATTAGATTGTACCAACAATCCTTTGCACAATGCCCATACTTATTACAACACCAGCATTGACCCACAAATCTTGACCTCTTGAGTCCTTCTGATTGTTGGATACTTTTCTTGACCTGTTGTGCTGTTTCAGGAGAGCTCTGCTTCTTTACTGTCTTCATCCATATTTGTTTGGAATTATTCTTCCATCCTGCACTTTTTGTGGAAACACAATTAGAAGCATCAGTACAAGATGGTATGGATGGTACCTTCCTTTTAGAAGTTGTTGCCCTTTTATTAGAGGATGTCTTTCTTTTAGAATCATCCTGCTCAATGCTCACTTGAGTGGCAACATTTCTTCTTCCAGCTTTCTGGGAGGTTTTGGCTTTGGGTGATTGCTGATTTTTCAATATCACCTCCAATTCTAAGCATTTCATATTGAGGGAGTTCTTCTCATCCTCAATAGTTCTTAGCCTTCCTTCCCATTTTTCTTCTAGCTGTTTCATCTGGTCTTCATGCACTTTCTTCATTTCTTGCAATGAATTGTCTAACTCCTTCACCATTTTGACTTTGTCTTTAAGTTGAGCATCTCTGACATTCATTGAAACTTTGTGCCTCTTTTCCAGTGCATGGAAAACTTCTTTGACCATTATCTTAAAGAATTCATTCTCAGAAAGACTTCTTTGCAATTCTTCAGCAGTGTCTTCATATCTTTCATTGCAAAGAGATACTGTTTCATCTTTGGCATTTACCAGCTTTCTGAGAGTGTTGGTTATGCCAACCCTTTTTGCCAATTGATCTTCCATTGCATTGGCTTCTTCTTCTAACTGTGATTTTTCTTCATGAAGATCATGGATGCCTGTAGCTATACACTTTGCCACTTCCATGGGAACTGTCTTCTGAAGATATTTGAGTGCACTCTGAAGATCATTCATTGTTTCAACTTTATCACAGCTAGGACAGGCTTTCTTCATCTTCTTGGCCTGTTTCTTCTTTCTATTTTTCTGAGTCTTGGCAGATATCTCCATTTGAGGCTGGTTGCTCATTTCCTCAAATCTGCACTCCATAAAGACTCCCCTGGATCTTTTAGAGGTAACCTCCCTCTGATACCAATTGAAGTGCCCAGATCAGTGTGAATCACTGAGAGGGGGAGGGGGTGAATCAGTGATCCCTTAAAACTTTTTACTAATTGATTCTTTATCAATTAAACCTCTATGGCTTGTTAAGGCCTCGATCCACTCTTCTTGTATCTCTCACCGTTCCACGAATGATGCAGTAAATGTAAAGGCACTGGACACAAGGATTTACAAGGTTCGGCACCAAAGGCCTACATCCTTGCCATGCTCTCTCAGCATGGATTCTCCCATTATAACTTGTTAGAATTACAATGGTCGATACAGCTTCCCACCGTATCTCTCCTGAGTCCCACATGAGGGTCTTTATACTGCGTCCCACAGTGTTACCAGAGTCCCACTGGCCTGCTCCAGAATCCCACTGAAGACTTCTTCTCCCTGAGTCCCACAGGGTCTTCTCTTGGCTCCTCGAGTCGCACGAGTAGCTCTTCTTCACTTTAAGGTCTTCTTCAAGTATCCTCAGCAGTCTGGGATAAAGACTGCTGGCCTTGCTCTGTACCTCTGATCACTTGTGATGATCAGGATCTTCTCAATCTAGCTCGGGCTTTATCACCTTCTTCTAAGGATGCCCCGGCTTCTCTCCAATTACTGAATGCTCAGACAAATAATATCTTTATCTTCGGTCTGGTCCAGTCTCAGTTGCACACCACTGATTTAGCACTGTTCACGTGTGCACGTGCATGCATGTATGCATGCACTCTCCTTTTCTTCCTCTTGGTGCAGTAGACCCACAAAGGGTGTAGTCACTTTAAGCACACACCTTCTTCTCGGACTTCACACACTTAATTCTATTTGTTTACACACTTAAAAGTGTGTTGTACTTTGTGTGGGTCTTCTCCTCTTCTTCTAAGTGAGCACACACTTCTTGTGCACACACATAGGTTCGGCCTTCTTTGTCACTTGTTTATGTACACATAAATTGTTCTTTGTTTTGCACACACTTGACTTTGGCCTCTTCCCTCTTCTTGTTGCACACCCTTAACCCGTAGGTTGTTCTTCAATTTTGCATACACAAAATGTGTCTTCACTTGGTGCACACACAAGGTCACAACCCTCGGCCTCTTCAAATGCACACACGGTCAAGTGTACTCTTCCTCCTCACTTAGCACACACAAATAATAATCTTTTAGCACACACTTAACCCGTAGGTCCTCTTCTTGTTTTGCACACACAAAAGGTGTGGTCTTCTTTGTTCTTGTTTAGCACTCACAAGCCGTAGGGCCTTCTTGCCTTGGCACATAAACCACCCGAATACTTACTGCCTTCAAAGGAGGCGCGCAAGTGCTTGATGAGCCACGACCTCCTCTTCTTCAACAGCCGCACAAGGGTGCAGTGGCAAGGCGCGCAAGTCCTCGGGTACAAGGCAGGTCGCGCAAGTGCCAAGGTGCAAGGGGTAGCCGCGCAATGTAACCTCCTGCCACACAAGTCCACGAACAGAGAGGGGGTGCACAAGTGATGCGCGGCCCAACCTTCTTCCTGCCGCGCAGAGCGCGCACAAGGAACCTCACCGCGCAAGTGTGCGCGGGGCTTTGTCTTCGCGAGGCAGAGGTGCACTCACGGAACTCCGAATCTTCAACAAAGGATCAGCAAACATCTTCATGCCTCGGGTGATCCTTTTATAGGAAGAGAAACGCTTAAAACTTCCGCGTGATCTAACTTCAAAATCCCGAGATATTCGGGTCTTTAAAAATCTTCCAAATCTTGAATTTACTCCTCTGTCCAACGCGGGTTCTTTCATTATTTTCTTCCTCCTCGTGCATGCGATTTATAACGCATGCACGGCCTCTGTTTAGGCACAAATCATGCAAAGCTCGAATACACCGAGGCCTCGGCAACGTTGTTTGCCTCGGCCGAACTCGAAATGCTCCCCTCGTTGCATGCATGCATATTTTATAGCATGGCTGTGTTCAGTACATCCAGACGAACTCAATGGACCCTTCGGCGTTGAAAATGGTGGCCCGGAGCTCGAAATCGGTGCTCGGGTGGCCTCTGGTTTGACGGCGGCTGCGGGTGGCTTCGGGGAGACCTCGGACGAGCTCGAGGTAGAGGACGAGCTCTCGGCCGTCGGATCGAGCGATCAGAAGACTTTGGACGGCCTGGATCTGAAGATCTCGCGCGGGATCAGATGTGCGGCTTAGATCGTCCGCGCGATGAGTCGGACGGCCAGGATCACTCCCGCGGAAAAATTCCGCGTCCCACATCGAAACGGTGGCCTGTTTTTCCACGCTTTATCACCTAAGCGCTGGGGGAAAGCGCTCAGTTGAATTCTCTCCCCTCCCGGTGCCGCCCCGCACCGGGTTCTCTCTGCGGGCGCGCTATGCGCCCACCTTGCTCCCTGCGGGCGCGCTCCTAGCGCCCACTATGCACCTCCTGACACCCGCGGGTGCGCTCATGCGTCCCTGCCGCGCTCCTCCGGGCGTGCCCCAGGCGCCCATGTGGTGTCTTGAGGGTGCGCCCTGCCGCCCTGGCTCGCCCCACGGGGTTCCCCCGGGCGTGGTGCCCTAGTGCCCATGCCTTGGGGTTGAACCCCCCAAGGTGCCTTGGCTGGCCAATTTTTTGGCAAAGGGACAGAATAGGACTTTGTGAAATACAAAGTTCTTCTCCATATAAAACATGCCAAATGCCAAGTGCCACTTCAAGCCTTCTTCCTCATTTATCCTTCTTCCTTTCTTCTTCTTCATTTTGAAATTCCTCCATTATCTTCAACATTTATTCATCACTTATGAATAGAATTTCAAACGGTTTCTTCTTAATCTTCTTCATCTCCTCTTCCATATGTGTTCAATACTTAGGAGGGACTTCTTGAAGGTTTTTCATCTTCAACCGAACTCCTGAATCAAATAACTTCTTCAATTCTCTTTGTTGATTTAATCAGAGATCAAATTGGAACTTCTTCAAATTCTCATGCACTAAGTGATAGTGCATGGACTTTATTAATCCACTTCATCCACTTAGAAGTTGTGGATGGATCTCTTCAACTCCTCATGCATTGTCAGTACAATGCATGGTCTTCTAATCATGTTGTGACTTTGTATCCAGTTGATACAAGTTCTATGAACTTAAAGAACAGCTCAACAATCGTCAGATTTCCATGGAGAATGTTTCAACCATATTCCAATGCCACTTAGTGAATCTCCTAAGTGACATTCCTCTAAGTTCCATGGCCATTCTCCTTCATCACCAACACCATCACAACCTTTGGCATTCACATCTTGACAATTCTTGACATCTATTCATTCTAAGACAACAACATGTCTCATTGACAACAAATGCAACACAGTGCACTTCAATATATATTAGTATTTTGGGGGTAAAATTACATTAAACACACACACATAGGTCGGAAAGGCAGGCTATAGCCCCTACCAAAGGGATAACCCACCCATCAAGCCTTAATTATTCAGTACATGGCTCGAAGGAATAGTGGGAATGAAACCCATTACATGGAACAAAGGCCAAAAAATCACCATGAAGACCCATTTCATCATCTTTCTTGCATAATTCCACCCATGTTATGCATGTGTCGTCGTCTGCCTACGTCACCGCCTTTCTGCGTCATGCTCGCCTGCAAAATTTTTCTCCCACCAAGATTTGAACCCGAGTGTGATGAAGGATTATAGGGATCCTTTAAAACTCAATCAATCATGCAACAACATACTTATGAAAATATATTTGTATATATATAAAAAAAATTAACATGGTAGAATAATAAATAAATTGAATGGATTCAACTATGATGATTACCTCTTCTTCAAGAAACCTCATTTTCCACCATATTGGAATGATTTTTGTAAAAAATAGAACCACTAGGACCTGGAGGTGGAGGGGGGGATTTGGGAAGATATTTGGTCTCGTATTGGTTGATATAGAGTGATCAAATTGTGTGGATAAGTGAGGAGAGAAGGTTTAATTTAATAAGTGGGATGGTTATATTCTTGTAAATACTTTAATCTTTGTTATACATTGTATGTCTTAACAAAGTAAAGTGGATTATTTTTTGATTATTTATAATATAAGAAGTTTAATGTCTGAATATAACCAACCAAACATATTTAAACATGTTTCAGTGATATCTTCAACCTTATATCGTAGTTTTCCCCCTTGTTAACCCCTTCAACCCTTACTGTTGTCTTAATTATGACCAAAAATGTAATTAACCTTGTAAAAATATTTTTACATATAGATTAAGAATATGGTAACCATTTTATTAGATTCAATCCTTAAAATTGGTAGAAATTAATTCTTATATTAGCGCACAAAATTCCTAAAAAATCATTTTTTGAAAAAAAATGTTCCTCTGAGGTATAATTTGAATTTATTCTTATAAATTTACTTGTAAAAAGAGTTAAATGAATTAAAAATTTATTTATTGGTTATATAATTAATAAATTTCATTAATATAATTTATAAGTATTAGTTAATTCAAGTTATCAATGTTATAAGTACATATTACCTATAAAAGTATTTTTTTGAAAAATATTTTTTTTAACATCAAATGATTTTTTGGTAATTTATAAATAATTGATAATAAATGTTTTTATGATTTTAAAAATTATATATCATTATTAAAAATGATATGAATTTAAATAAATGATATATTATAATTAATCATAAAAATTCATTTTTAGGGAAAAATCTAAAAAATTTATGCTAGGATAATTATGACATATTGGAGAAAACAAAGATGTTAATTTTTATTAAATTAGATTGTGTTTTTATAATGAATTAAAATGTTAATTTTATTTTAGTTTCATTTGAATAATTTATTTACTTACTATAATTGAATCTTGGGAGTTTCATTCCGACCCCTTTCAAAAAATTTCTTCTCAAAATTTCAAGAATGCTACCTTATAAATAGATGTGGGTAGTTATTTATCATAACGTCTTATGGTTGAAAAATTTCCTCTTATAAATTATTATTTATCTAATGTAACTTGACCATCATAATCAACTGATTCTACAATACCTATTATCTAGTTTCAATAATCTAGATAGTCTCTTCACAATAATTAAAATTAGGCTCCAATTAAATTTATTTAAAGGTGAGTACATGCATTTAGTTTGGTATATACTTCCATAATAATGAGATATATAACACATTGATCACTTTAGAAAGGTTGGGTGGAATTTCCACAAATCAAATTCTTTCTGAAATCTCAAAAGGCACACTGTACCAAGGACTTAGTTTCCCTTTCTTATCAAACTTTATAACACCTTCTAATGGAGATACCTTCAAGAAAGCATGACCCCTTACTTGAAAATACAGATCCCTCATGTGATTATAAGCATAGATGTTTTTATTTCTATGAGTTCAAATGAAAAGATTTGGAATAGTTCTCAATTTTTCCCCTTTTTTCTCAAAAATTAATGATCCTCTAAGATTTATTTCACAAACTTCATCCCAATAAGTTGGAATTCCAAATATTTTTTCCATAAAAAACATTATATGGTTGCATTTGAATGCTAAAATGAAATATATTATTATATGAAAATTCCACCAAAGGTAAATACTAATACCACATTCCTTGGATTTCCATTAATCATGGAATCAACATGCCTTCTAATGTCTGTATAGTACTTTAATATTATCCATCTATCTAAGGTGGGTAAGTAGTTTTCAAATGTAGCTCGATGTAAAGATCATTATGCAACCTTTTACATAATTTCAATTTAAACCTTATTTTATGACTAGTAGTAATCAAATTAGGTAAACCATGAATTCATATAACTTCATGGAAATATATCCTTGAGAGAATCTAAAGAGGTAAATCCTCCCTAATAGAGAAGAAAATGTGCAGACTTGGAAATGTGATCAATAAAAACCCATAATGAATCATTTATTTTAAGAGAATTTGGAAATCTTGTGAAAATTTATATAGTAATACCATATCTATTCCCCATAGGAATACAAAGAGGTTTCATGAATCCTTTAATATGTTGTCTCATAACCTTTACATATTGAAAAACTATGTATCATGATATATAGTTAGACATTTATTTCTTCATATAATACCACAAAAATTATTACCTTAAATCCATATACATCTTGGTGCTACTAGGGTAAATATAGAAATTTAAGCATGAGATTCATCAATTAATTCCCCTTTTAGCACATGTATTGATGGGACACACAACCACTTTCCCAATATTTTCATGCCATATTCAAAATTTATATCCAATTTCCAATCATCCATAGCTTTAATTTTATTTTTTAAACTATTATCACCAATATGGGATATTTTTATCTTATCTAGTAATGATAGGTTGAAAATAATTTGGAAAAAAAGTTATGTTTCCCCATACATAATGATTCCCACATCAATCTTTACTAAATTTATGAATATAAGATCATTGTCAAATTTCATTTTAGTCATAATTCCATTATCTTTCCAACTAAGCATATTGACCACCTTATTTGACTTCTCTGGGTGGTATAATATTAAGAATTCATGATCCTTGATTAGAATTATCTATACCCTTTTTATTATGTTGATTTATTTTGGTTAAAATACGTATTTCAATATTTTATGATCTGTATATATCTCACGTATTTCACTATAGAGACAACACCTTCTTATCTTCAATGAAAATATTATGGATTCCAACTCAAGATAAGGGTTCATATAATTATATTCATGGATATTTAATTTTTATGATGCTAAAGCAACAAATCTATCATTTTTTATAATTACACATCCAAGAAATTTCTCCAATGCATCACTATATATCACAAATCTATCCCATCCCGATGGAAGCATCAATATTTTCCATTAACCAATATAATCTTTAATTACTAAAAACATTCTTCATATTATTATGAAAATATGAACTTAACACCTTTATGTGTGAACTTTGTTAATGGGTTATATAATTAGGATTTTTTTATCAAAGCGCTAATATTAACCTATGAATCCAAGGAATCTATGTACCTTAATTATTTTTATCATTATAGGACATTATTTATCTTCCTTTTTCATTGAAGGGTCAACTGATATTTTATCATTGAGGATAATATGGGCAAGAAAAGAAACTTATTGAAGTAAAAATTTACACTTACAAAATTTCCCATTTAAATCTTTTCATCTGAGAGTTTCACTAATGATTCTCAAATGGA
The DNA here is from genome assembly GCA_963277665.1 of Viscum album. Taxonomy (NCBI): domain Eukaryota; kingdom Viridiplantae; phylum Streptophyta; class Magnoliopsida; order Santalales; family Viscaceae; genus Viscum; species Viscum album. The sequence goes on from OY728155.1 coordinate 1,081,265,144, forward strand.
TTTTATTCTCTTTATATTTTTTATATTAGACCAATATATCATCAGTAAATACAATAATGAAATTATTAATATAATCTTTAAATAATCTATTTATTAGAATATTAAAAAATAGGCATATTAGAAAATCTAAATGGAATCAATTTCTATACCTCAAATGAAATTTCATCTTTTGAATATCTTCCTTCTGTACTCATAATTGATGATACCCATAATAAAGATCAACTTTGAAAAATATTGAGGTCCTTTAATGTGATCAAATAAGCCATCAATATGAGGTAGATGATAATTGTTCTTCATAGTAATGTAATTTATTACCTTTTAATAAACACACATCCTTATAGAACAATACAATTTCTTAAAAAAATAACAAGTTCTCTCCAAGTATAAATACTTTAGAGAATGAATCCCTTATTACAAAAAAGTTTTTTTTTCTAGTTACACTAATTCCACTATGTTTATCTTGTATAGAGACTAAGATATAGGTTTTTCATAAGGCATGTGTTTAATGAAAAACTTAACCTCATGCTCAGGTGTATTTACAGGAATTGTTTAGGGAAAAATCGATATATTCCTGTAAAATAGGTATATATTTTATTATATGGGTACATTTACAATCCGCAGGTTGTGTCTACTATTCTTCTCCTATAATTTCATTAAGGTGAGCTAATGAATTTAGATCCATACAAAGTTTAGATAATAAAGATTCTCCTATAAATGCAAGGGATTCTACATCAACTTTACATATCATAATATATTTCTCTTAGAAGTATGTTTTAACATTATAAATTGAAATAAAATCGATACCGAGGACTATATGAATATCAAACATATTTATAATAATAAAATTTTCTAATTGGGTGTGTCTATGGATCATAATGGGGAATGAATGACATATCCTTTTTTCCATATTATTTCCACTAAGATTCATGATTGAAAACTCCCTTATTGAAGTTATAGGTGAAGATTTAGTGTTCTTGGAAAACATAGAAGATATAAAATATAATAAAGATATAAAACCAAATAAATCATTAGCTAAGTTTGATTTTTCAATTCAAGTACCTTCCACCGCATCTTTAAGAACTTAAACTTATTATCTAGTAATCACATAAGCTTAGTCTTACCTACTTGGCCTCTTCTATGATATATTACCTTAACACTTGGATAATAGGTTTGGATAATTATAAATCACCTTATAGTTGAAGCACTGGATAATAGTGGTTTATTTCTTCCCCTTACACTCACGAGTTATATGTTCATTATCTATGAGCTTATAATGAACTCTCATTCTTTTTATGAATTTACCAGGATGTTTCTTTCCACAACTATCACATGGTGAAAATGCCATTTTTTTTTCTTCCTTTTCACATTTATTTTTTCCTTAGTGATCAGCATACCTCTTCTTTTCTTGATTTACCTTTAAATATATAGGACACATATAATTCTTTCTCTATATTTATATATCATGATATTACGACATTATATGATGGAAATTTTTGGGAGAACAATTTGCTTTAGTGGATTAGCTTAATCCAATCAATGAAATGGTTAATATTTATTTCTAGATTACGTTTTTAGTGTATAAATGGTATTCCTTTTTCTGTGAATCTAACTTCATCTTCAACAACACTTTCCTCTTAATTATTCTTTATGTTAATGATTTTCCTCTCTATTTAAGATGATTTCTCTTAAGGTAAGTATTTCTCCAAGAATTTCACTTTAAAATTTATCCACTCAATACTTTTTATTTCTTTTTCTTCAATAGTATTATTAATCAATGACCACCACTGATCAACATATCCCTATAGAAAATATAGTTCTAGGATAACATTTTACCCCTTATTACTTTCCAAATATAGGATTATATTTTCTATGGATATTATCCATTGATTAAAAACCAATAGATTAATAGTTACATTAATGGATAGATGTTTCTATCATATAAATATATCCAATATTATTGAATCATGTTATGAATAATAGGTTACTCTACAATGGAAAGGTTATTTGTCATAACCATGGTTATCTGCCCTGATATAGCTATGATTTACTTAGCTGCAACACCCAAAACATTGGATTGATCATAAGTAAAATCCCTACATTGAATATGGGTATTGTTATGATTTCCATTTCTTTATCTATGTGACATATCTAAATAATGGCACGAATATAGTTATCTCATAACAACATGAATATTAAGCCATGGAATTAAATTCCCTATAGAGGTAAAAGTTCTCAAATATTCTAAGGGATTATAATTATTCTTGTTCTTTCTATGTTCATAAAAAATATAATCCTCACGGTTCCTAATAAACATGATTTGATACCAACTATAAAAACCCTAACTATAGTAACCTAGTTTCAACATTTACTTTATTACATTGGTAAAAGATATAGGGGACTGTATCACAAAGGATTTATTAGTTTAGAAGTATTGGAAATATAGATAAGGACATGATTTATATATTACATAGAAAAAATAAAACATATCATGAATAAATTTTTTTCATCCTTAAAAATTATTCAATGTTTTCTTCTGCATATCCTAGGGAAAAAATAAATAAAGGGTGATCTCAAATTCTTAGTAATGTTTAGATAGAAATAATTATATAATGATTAAATATGGAATAATCAATATTAAAGATCGTATAATCAAAACACATTCTATTTTATCAATAAATTGAGATTCAAAATATATCCATATAAAATATAAACATAATAATCACATGGATACTAATAAATGAATTCTGAAGGAAGGGATTTAATATTCCCAAACATTAATGATATTAATATCAAGGACTCATTCAAATACATCATGAATCTTACTTTTAGGACATCATTCTAGGAAAATTCAATGAATGTCTAGGTATACACCCAATAATTAACTAATATGACCATCTATTTGTCTCATGAGACCGTTAGATTCATCAATGGTTTATCTATAACTGCGCCCCAACCATTACTTACATATATTGAATGCATTACACATATATAGTATCAAAAACATAACACATAATAAATATACCTTATCAATCTATAAATATAATTATTTAATCTAGAATAAAAAACACAAATATTTCCCCGGTATAAGAAATAACTTTCTTAATAAGGTTCCATCAGAAAAAAAATATATAGAATGATAAATTATGAATAAAATATCGAATTAGTTGAAATGATATAGAATATATCCATGATATTGAAAATTTTAATATTTAGGAGAAAAATATTGTCCAAATATTAATGGAGAGTGATTGATAACATGACCACAAGAAAGTGAATGAACTAAGAATAATCCATGAACCTAAAATATTGAATAAACTATAAACTGAAAAAGGATGAAAAGTGACCTCAAATGCATCAGAAATTAATTTTTTTATAATGAAATATAATTTTCATGTTTTATAGAAAATGTAAGTGAAAATGTAAAAATAAATTTCTTAAAACCCTTGTAACCTAGTTTACCAAACGAAGTTAAAAATCACTTCCAAAAATCTTTTCATATGATATCAAGAATAATTTTATAACACTATTTTAAAATTAATTTAATAAAATAGATTCATTAAAATAATCTATTATTAAGAAAGAAAATTTATAATAAAATGTCAAAAAATAAAAAAATAAAATAAACCATTGTTTTTAGTTTTTTTGCGAAAACAATATCCCTTTCTTTTTGGTAACTTTTAGAAATGAAATATTAGTTGAATAATGAGATTATTATTTCATTTTTAAAACCATATTAAATTATAGAGTATTATAAATAATATATAATGTTCATAGAGGTGGTAAATTGTTTCTATTCTATATGAGAGTAAATAATATTCATTTCACACTTTTGTAAGTAAAAGTTAGAAAACTACCCATTTGGAAAACATAAAAAAAGATTCATTTTAAAACATTATAAAGATAGACAATTTTTGTTGAAAAACAATTTATATATTCATTAGAGAATAGAAATTGAAATTAATAATACATTTTAATGGAATCAAGACATAGTAAAAAAATGTTTTTAAATTAAATGAAGAAATATGGTAGGTATAACATCCTAGGTTTTTGATCGAGTGAAAATTCCATTTTTTTTAATTTTTATGTTTTGTGGATAGAACAAAATTTATCTTGGGATTATGAACCTAATTCCAAGAGTCTTAATTACTAAAAATGTTTTTTTTAGTTTAGTTTTAATTATTTTTTGGTTCCTTGAGAGTTTTAACTACTTTTGGTAGTGTCGAGATCTGAAAACCTTGTTTTAGAAAAATAGGCAAATAAGGGTGCGTAGTTGGCATATGGTCTACCAAACTGTGTGGCCTAAACAGGGGTAAATATTTTCAAATAGGAACATTTTTTAACCATGAATACCCTTTCAGTAAATAATGTGGGGTTTTTAGCTCTTCAAAGAGGGTGTACATGGTTGGTGCATTGTTTTGAAAAACACTAAGGCCAAACCATGTAACCGGTTTTAAAGGGGTGAACCATGGACAATGACCACTACATAGTTGGTGTAAGATTTTACAAGATGTGTGGTAACTGTGCCATTTTTTAAAGAGGGAATGATTACCTTTTTTCCCTTTAGTTTTTTAAGATTACTTATCCTCTTTATCTCCTCCCACACACAACCCTTCTCCCAATCAAGGATTTATACATTTCTCTCTCTCCCTAGGCTTTTTCCTCTCCTCACCATTTAGGATCTGATTCGAGCTATGTCAATATCATTGGAATTGTAGGGGCAAGGGATTCAATTTGTTAGCTTCTATTCTTTATTTATCTCAGCACATGGAATTACAAATCCATGTGAGATCCTTTTCCTTATTTTTAGGGTGTTTTTATAAAAGTATGATTTATCTTTTTTGGATTGAGTTAGAGGACGATATCAGACAAGCGAGCACCTATGATCACAAGGTAGGTGGTGCCTAGATTTATCCTTTGTTTCATGGGTTCTATGGGGTGTATGACTAAATACGCATGTTGGGTTTTTAGAGTGATACACTAAATAAATTAATGATTTCCATTTAATTATTTAAATGGTGTTTTGGTATGTCCTTGGGTATGCCCTAGCCTATTCAGATATGATATTTCATGTAAAGAGGTTTTGACCAACTAGGTAGGTTAAGAAAGTTGTCTTATTTTAAATTAATTAAATGTTATATAATTTTATGAGTTCCATGGGAATGTGAAAAGTGTGGCCAGAGGATTTGAGGTGATTTTGATCAATATGGACGAGGTGATATGGTGTATCAGATTGGGATCATCCCTAGTTACATGGGGTGATGTTGATCACTAGGTTTAGGTGACATGATCATTGGGAAGGAGGTGAACGATTTGCTTAATTGAGGGAATGGGCTACATGAATTGAGATGGTGTTTACCATCATGACTTGGGTGATGTGGTTGCTATGAAACGTGGTAGAAGGTAATGTGGATTAGGTTATGTTGGTGATTTCGGCTCACTATTATTGGATGATACACTATTGGTGTCATGTGCACATTAATAGGATGTTGTTAAGGTGGTGTTGAGCACACATTGTGGGTTGAGGCCTATGTAGATATTGCATCTTAGGGGATGGTGTTGACCATAAGTTATGGTGGAGGTGGTAACTATAGAAATCCACAATTGATGGTGATGGACCATGGGGAGATGGTGTTGAGATCATTGGTTGGGGGATGAGGCTCACCAATATATTTGAGGCCAATGGGATGGGATTATTAGAGGAAACATATCATCATGCCTTAGGAAATCATCTTTTGATCCGAAAGTGATTAATATTTATTAAAGGTATTATATATCAAGGCCTCGAGACATCAGATTGTTGAGTGGATGGTGAATTTTTGATTAGATGTCCGAGGGACCTATGAATTTTTTATTAGGAATTATACCTGGATGTCTGATAATTTATTGGTGTAATTTGAGGTGTCGGATGGCATGAGGTGCGGGTGATATAATTATGGGAGTTTCCTAAGATCTCTCAAGGTATGTTATTCTTTAGGGGATGCATGGGCACTAAGTTTATAAGTCCTCTCCATTGAAAATATATATTTATATACATTTATTGTATTCCAAATATATATTTTTGGGAAATGTATTTAGAGATACAACATCATTTTATGAATCAGGTAAATGATCACTTGTGGATTTTGAGCAGATATGGAGTGGGTTAATTATTAAACATGTGTGTGTTTCCTTTTTTATTTTTTTTGTATACACTATAAAATTGTGGATGTAAGATAGATAGATATTGGTGGTGGCCTACTGATTTCTTACTCACACCCTACATGGGACCCTTAGGATTCATGTAGACTTTATTATTTTGAGATTAGGTAAGGATTTAATATCGAGATTAGGACCTTAATGACCAAGATGTATCAATTTTTCATGGGATGGATGGAAGTGGACCTGGTGGTTCTTATACATTAGGCTATAACATCTTTTGAGTTTATATATATATGTAATTATATGTCTGGACACAGGTGAAATTTTTTGTCTATATTTTTTTATCACCTATCTTGAGTTGTATTCATCAACAAATGGTATTATGCCTCTAGGTTTGATTTAACAGCTACTGTTTATTATTTTTGTGCTATGTCTATTCTATTTCTTTCGCTGAGTTATAATCCTTCTTCCACTGTGTTATATATATATGGACCATTATTATTATCATCATCTGAGGGTATAGTCTATCTAATATCACCTAATCATACCCTCACCGCTAATTGGTAGCCTTTCCCATATGTGTAGGCATACTTAACGGCTAGTGGCCAACCTATTTGGAGCACTATTTAGTAGTAAAGAATATTATGGCACAAAAAAAGGTAACAAAGGAGTATATTATCCATTTTGGAGCTACTATTTGGGTTATGGTAGACCAGATACTAGGATTTAGTTGGAACTAGATAAATGAGATCATGCTTGGGTGCATACATACCCATTCATGGGGGATGTACCAAGTTTCCTGGGACAAGTCATAGATGTTATGTTTTTCTCTTTTATAGTTGATTGATTTCAACCATGAGTGGATCACTTAGGTGTGATGTTATTGGATTATATGGATTTTAACCATGGTACAATATAAAAAGGAAGTATTATTTATTGATCATGATAGGAACTTAGGATCATATGATGTGTGTTTTTCTTATGATTTTCATTGGGAACCTGGAATGTGCTAAATGGGTTTGGGTTGTTTAAAGAGTCAACAAAGATGCTAAACATTGTTTTACTACTTTTCCTTTTTGGTCTTATTCCACTAATCCAACCTATGTATGTATTTATTACTGAGGTCAGTATGTGATGCTATGTTTATATAGTAAGTATGGGCCAGACTCTGTTAAGGGTAGGCATGGGTAATGAAATCAAGTGAGTTGTTTGAAGTGTTAAAAAAGAAGCTAAAAAGTTCTTTCCTGATTATCCTTTTTGGTGGCATTCTAATCATATACCCCAGAGTTATGATGTTTGATATATGTAATATGTGATTCATTACTCTATTATGGGTAGGCAAGGGGACATGATGCTAGATTGTATGTGATGCTTAACTCTGTTATTGGTAGGAAAGGGTACATGAGGCTAAATGATATGTGATACCTCACTTTTCTATGAGTAGGTAAGGGTCCATGAGGCCAGATTTCATGTGACATAGTTGTGGAAGGGGATTCTAAGGGTGGTGAGATGTGCTTCATATTACATATTTCCCTATATACAATATATATATATGCACTTTTATGGTTGTTTGACCATTGTGTTTAGACTTAATCATGATTCCACCCAGACAAATTTTGATGGAGTTCTAGGAGGTAAGGGATATGGTGTCATATGAGCATTCAAGGGATGAGGCCCCCGAGGGTTGGGATTATCATGAGCCATAGGTACATAATCTGGTGCAGCTGGTAAATCTATGAAATATGGTATGTTTTGGGCCATAGGTTGATGAAAATATTAGGGTATTCTTGATATAGGTTATACGATGTATTGATAGGGTATCTTAGGTAGCTGATCTATCCATGGTGTATTTGACTCATGAGTTTCATTATCAACATCGACATTTATTTCAGGGTGTGTGTAGACCAAAGGTAGTATAGAACTTCATCGAGTCTGTGTAGATGATTTTTGATCAGCTTGAGACTCCCCTAGGTTTGAGGGTGAAGTTGGAGACGTATATTCTCAGAGGCTCGAACAATCATTGGTGGGATGTAGATGTTCAGGCAGACATACATGAGGGACTAGCATGGAAGGATTATGAGGATATGTTATTTGAGAATTTTTTTGAGACCATGAGGGTGGATCGATCCCCTGAGTTCACGAGCTTATAGAAAGGATATATGACTATTATGGATTATGGGGAAAATTTCACAGACTATTCATGATTTCCTCTTCTATGGTTGGAGATGACATTGCTAGGGGAAGGAGATTCAAGGATGGATTATTGAACTCCATCAGGGTTTAGGTAAATATCTCTAGGAAGACACCTTTCCTTGAGGTGGTGAATTAGGCACTGATAGCTAAGGGAAACTTGATGGCCTAATCATATTCAATCCAGATGACAGCATTATGTGATCTTTACAGTGATTATTTAGGTAGCTGGATGTGAGACCAGGATGAGTCTCAGTAGGGTAGTATGGAGAAAGACTCAGGTAGGCCATTGAGGATTGGTTATTTGGTGGTATTCTTGTAGTGTGGGCATCTGTGTAATGTTTAGACTCAGTGTGAGTAAGCTCTAAAGGATTCCAAAGTATGTGGTTAGATGGGGAATTTTGAGAGGTTCTATAATAAGTCTTCTCAAACAGCCAAGATCTAGGGACCAGGTTAGACTTTGGGATCTAAGGTAGGACTGGGAGCGGTACCAAGAGCCAGTAGCTAAGATTATACTTCTTATGTATGTCAAGGAAATGATAGAGAGACACAACAATGATTTTAGTGGCTAGTAATGGGAGAATAATTGTAGGGAGTTCAGTCCTCAGGTATTCGGGCTTTAGTCTAGGTTCAATCTACTTATATAGAATGTTTACAGCCAGACGATGATCCGATGACAGTTTGAGGTACGTTTTGATCATGGAATAACCTTCTATTTTTGGTCTTTGGATGGTTTTGGTGCATGAGGTCCATGTGTTGTTTTTTGACTAACAAAGCCCTGGTTAGTATGTGGGAATCAAATGTGATTCATACATATGAATCAATACTATGATGGGTAAGAATATGTATATATGATTTATGATTCTTTGTAGGAATCAATTGAGATGAAAGACATATGGGAATCTAATGAGATACATGTTATTATAGGAATTAAAAGTATGAATTGAGAAATTGATGAGGTGTAGGAATGCAATTATATCATTGGATTATTTTTTTTTCTATGGATGGTTGGTGGAACCATCCAAATGGATAATTTTTGGGTTGGGAAGTGACAAGGTAGGAAATTCCAAAGGTGGGGAGCACTAAAAGTAGATTTCACTGTGTCTGGTAATAGGGGTAGACTAGGGTGATGTTTATGAGATAGTTACGTTCAGTACCATCTCAACATGGGACCTTATATCTTAGGGATGATATATCTTAATATGGGGAGAATTTAATGTCTTGAGTTTATGAATAGGTTGAAATTCCCAATATTTTTTATTTTTTTGTTTGGTAGAAGGAAAAACCATTATTTTGGTATTTAGATTCCAATTATGATATTTATAACACCTCAAAAAATATTTTATACGTTTTTAAGTCTTGTCAAGTGTTATAAGAGTTCAAATTTGTTTTAGTAGCATTGGCCTCCCAAAACCCAGTTTTGAAAAAAGGCTGAAAGAGGCTCATGGTTAACATGCAGTATGTCTAGCCATGTGGTCTAACCATACATACTATTTTAAAAGTGGGAAATTTTATTTTAACCATTGATTCCCATTTAATTGAAAAATGTAGGTGTTTTTAGATCTTTATAGAGGGTGCACATTTTTGGTGCACAGTCCGATGAAACTGTGTGCCCTAACTATGTGATCTGTTTTAAAGGGGTGACCATTGGATAGAGGTCACCGCACGATTAGTGCAAAATTTTCTAATCCTTCAGGTAACCTTGTAGGTTTTTGAACAACCCAAGATTATGTTTTTTCCCTTGAGTTATTTAAGAGGACCCCTCCTCTTTCCCTCCACCCATCGAAACACTTCTCCTTGGCGTGGAGCTCTCTATTTCTAGCTCTCCATAGGCTTTGGTCTCTCTTCTCCACTTGAGCTCTGATCTAAGATCCATCTATCTTATTGGAATCATAGTAGTAAGTCCTTAAATATGTTATATTTTCTTCTTATTTTATCTCTCCATATGGAATTCTAAATCTCTGTGAGCTATTTAACCCTGTTTTCATAACATTTTTCTAAAATTACGATTTCTCAAATTTTCGATCGCGTAAGAGGCCGATATCATATAAGAGAGTTCCTAAAAGTATAGGGTAGGTGATTCCTAAATTTTCACTTAATTTTATGAGTGTTATGGGGTTAATACCCAAATGCACACATTTGGCTATTTGAGTGAGACCCTAAATAAATTAATTCTTGTCTTTTAATTACTTAAATCATGTCATGGGATGTTGTTGGGTATTCCCTATCATATTCATATATGTTATGTTGGGTGAGGGGATTTTGACCAAATGGTATGGTTAGTCCAGTCATCATGTTTTAAATTAATTAAATGTTATATAATTGTATGAGTCCCATGGGAACATGATGGGAGTGACCCAAGGAATTGAGGTGATGTTTATCATTCGGTTTAAGATGATATGGTTCATTAGGTTGGGATCATATTGACTTATATGGGGTGATTTTGGTAACTAGGTTGAGGCTACACGGTCATCGGGGATTAGGTGATGTGGTTTTTAGGTTGAGGGAATTACCCGTGTGTCTTGATATGGTATTGAAAATCGGGACTTGGGTGACATAATAATAGGGACATAAGGTGCCAGATGATGTGTCTTAGGTTGTGTTGGTGGTTACCGCTCACTATTTTAGTCCAAATAACCATTGGAGTCATGTTCACATATATAGGAATCAATTAATGTGGAGTTGACCACTCATTTTTGGTGGTGGCCTCTGTAGATATTGGAGCTTAAGGGATGGTGTTGAACATATGTTATAGAGGTGTTCACTATAGAAATCCATCGTTGAGGGTGACAGACTATTAGAAGATGGTCTTGAGACCATTGGTTAGGGGTTGATGCTTTCCCCTAAATTGAGACCAATGGATTAAGATTATTAGAGGATGGATATCTCTATCCCTCTGTACATCGATTGATAGACCAAAAATGATTATTATTTATTGGAAAATGGATATCCTCATGCCACAAGATGTTGGGTTGTTGAGCTAACTGTGACGTTCTGAGTGGAGTTCTGAGGGACTTGGAACTTATTTATTGGGCATTACATTAAGAAACTAGATACTTTATTGGTGTAATTTTAAGTGTTTCATGGAACAAGGTTATGTTTATATAATTATGTAAGGTTCCTGAGGGCTCTCCAGGTATTTTATTCTTCAAGTGATTCATGGGTAATAATCCATTATTCCTTTCCACTAAAATATATATTTTCAAGAATGTAATGTATACCAAATATATATTTTGGGGGAACATATTTAGAGACATACCAAAATTAGATGAAGTTGGTAAACCCTCACTTGTGACTGTTGAGAAAAAGTGGAGCTGGTTAATTGTTAAATGTGTGTGCATTTCCTTTTTAATTATTTTTCATACATTGTAAAGTTATATATGTAATATAGGTAAAAGTTGGTGGTGGCCCACAAAGTTCATACTCAAACCCTACAAAAGACCCTCAAGATGCTTATAGACTTGTTGTTTTTAAGATCAGGTAAGGATTCATGATTCGTATCATGACCTTAGTGATCAAGATGTGTCAATTTTTCATGAGATGGATGGCAGTGGACCTAGTAGTTCCTCTAAATCTAGCTTGACCTTGTTTTGAGTTTTTCCTATATATGTACTTATATGTTCGTCTATAGGAGAACTTCATTGTATATATTTTTGTATGAACTTATTTTGACTTGTATTCATTTAAAAATGTAATTATTCCTTCAGGTTTGATTTTATTGGTGCTGTTTATTATGCCTCCACTATGATTATTCTGTTTCTTCTGTCAAGTTATGGTTCTTCTTCCACTGTGTTATATATATATATATATATATATATGGGCCTTTCTGATTATCCTAACCTAAGGGTAAAATATCCCCATTATAACTTAATAATACACTAACTACTATTTGATTACCTTTGGTATATGGCGAGGTGTGTTTAAGGCCCAATGGCCAACCGGTCTAGAGCACTGTTGAGTGGAAAACCAGGTTGGGGAACTATAGTGGGATTTTCTTAAAAACAATTTATTATATTTTGAGTAACAATGAGATGAAAGGTTATAAGAATGTATGGAAACCGAAAAAATATCTATAGTATTAGAAGATATATGTTTTTTAATAAGTACAGATCATATAATTCCTTCAATATACATTCAAACATAAACAATCCCCAATGAAAAAAATGAGATTTTAAAATAAACCCTTACTGTTTTAATAAATTTTGAATCAAAACACATTAAAGGATAATACTTGAATCAAATATTAAATTATCATAAATAAATAGGAATTCATGATATAAGTTGTACATGGTGTTTTATATAGACCGTATATAATACATTAGGTGAATAATATAAAATATGTCTCAAAGGAGTGGAATTGAGACGAGAAACCATTACATTTAATTCCTTATTGGTCAAACACATAATATCATCCAAAATAATAAATTTAAATTTATTAAATAATTTATAAATAAAAATTTTCATCTATATTTAATTTCAAGGTCCTCTTATAAACATATTTCATCCATTCATTATAGAGTTTTTTATTTTCAACACCCACTTGAGGTTGTTTAGTCAATTTCTCCAAAATAATTATTATTTTGACCCGATTCAAATATGTTCTTAAATGGTTCAAACGTCTCCAAGATGACGAAAATATAATTAATATAATTTTTATTCATTATATACAGGTTTATAGCCATCCATTCAAGGTTGTAATTGAAAAATTAATTTTATCAGTCAAAGAGATGGTAGACTGCTCATACACATGATGGTGTTTTCATTTTTCTAAAGGTTGGAAAGCAAAGGAATTATATAATTATTAATATTTCAAGAATAATATTTATGTCCTGAATATTATATTTATTTATTATATAATTATTTATAACCTTACATGAAATGTGGGTATGGAAAATGAAATACATCATTCATGGAGACGGTAGTCCATACGTACACATGAATGGTGTTTTTATTTTCTAATGTGAAAAAGGAAAGGGTGGAAGATAATTTTTTTAACTTTATTTAATTTTAATTATATCATGAAAATAATATATATTCATTAAATCCATAATTATAACCATGCATCCTTGGTAGTGATGAAAAATGATACACATCGCTTTGTGGAGGCGGTAGTCTGCATGTATGCATCGGCTAAGTTCTCATTTTACAAAACATGGAAAAGAAGTAGATAAGAATTATTCCATCCAAATAAAAACATTTAAATATATTTATGATACTAAATTTATTATATTTGAATGTATAAAATAAAATTTATAGTGGTATATGAAAAAATAAATTGAAAGGATTCAGTTAAGGCAATGGACCCTTCTTTAGAAAACCTAATTTACATTACACATTCAGACTTCTTGAAGAAGTATTTTGGGAATTATATAATATCTAGTACATGGTAGGAATGTTTTTAAGATATTGGGGTAGGAATTGTGTGATATAGAGTTCTCCAATTGTGTATAAACATGAGGAGAGTAGGGGTCCTTTTATAAGTGAGGAGCATGACATTCATTTTTGAAGCTATAATATATAATATATGTCTTACTAAATTCAAGTGGCTCTAATTTATCACAGTTTATAATATAATAAGTATAATATATAAATATATCTATAAAATCAGATTTAAAAATGTTTTATTGATATTTTAAACCTTATCTCTTAGTTTAACCCCCCTTGTTAACCGTTTTAGCCCTTACCGCAGTGATAATTTTTTACCCTGATTAATATTCATTATGACCAAAAATGAAATTCATCTTATAAAAAAATTTGTACATGAGGATTCAAAATAATGAAACCATTTTATAAAATTAAATTCCTAAAATGGGTATAAATTACATCTAATATTATCCCAAAAATAGCTAGAATCATTTTTAGGAAAATGCAGTTTTAGTGTATCATGAATTTATTATAGTACATTTATTGATAAAAACCATTAAATGAATGTTAAATTTCATTATTAGGTATATTATAAATACATTTAATTACACTAATTTTTTTTTTGACAATTTTAATTTTTTTATGGCATAAATACATTTGACGCATACAATCAGTTTTATGGAAAATATTTCTTTTTACCATCAATTGATTTTATCATAATTAATAAAAAACATGAAAATAAATGTATAATTTTTTAAAAATTTTTTAGAAAATTAATAAAATTGAGTTAATTTTAACTAAATGATACATTTACATTATTTATAAAAAATTATTTTAAAAAACATTATAAAAAATTCATCTTAGGATAATTCTTAATTATTGAAGATAAAAATGATGTTCTTTTTATTAAAGTAGTTTTTTTTATAAAATGTCAAAATATTCACTAAATTATAGTTTCTTTAGAGTGACATTTTTACATAATATAATTGTAGCTGAGGTATCACCTACAATACATGATTCATGTGTCATTTGTTATTCTTACCTGTAGGCATGTGTATTGATCTCTTAATTTGAGAACCTTATTAATGTGTATCGTTTGATCATACACATTGATAAAATATATACACTATTAAATTTATGTTTATAGAGAGGTAGCTTATATTGGGTGCATCATCTGTGGTATGAAAATGATTGAATTATTAGGATAATAATTTTTGTATAGGAATAGATACCTCATCCCTAGTTAACAAGGATGGAAATATCTTCATAAAATTAGAAACCATCATAGAAGAAGGAAAGTCCATCTGGTGTGGTCATAAAAATAATTAATAATTAATGTAAGGATGGTGACATATGTTCTGAATCCTTTTTTATGAGATGTCATGAGACGAATATATTATATTACAAATTTGTGTTCGTAGGAGGCTATTGTTTTTATGATAAAATGTTATCTCCTTATGAGAATTTATGTGTTATTAGACACTGCTCCTGGTCTATGAGTGACACTTACTACTATATAGATAAGGTCCTATAGGGTCACACACAAAGGGTATTAATTATTTTAACCAATTCTAATCAATTAATGTTTTGGACATGGTGGGACCTGTAGTGGGGGTCGGGTAATGTCCATGTTTGAACTATTTCAAGAAAATAAATCAATTCAATTTTAATTGAGTTTAAAATACCATATATTGTAAAGACCCGTAAATTTCAAGGAAATTTTTTTCTTAATTAGTTTTGGAATTTTACAAGAGCGCAGTTTCTGACGGCACCTGATTCCAAGGCCCGGTGTGCCTAGAATCATTTTCCGAAGTTTGGTTCGGGTACGTTCAGTGAACGGACGAGCGGGTTTTTCTAACTTTTGAACCGGTGCCCGGAATCGAATTCTGAGGGCACCGATGAAATCGCAGCGCCGGTATTCTCTTAGAAACGCCTCTTCCGGAGTTGCGTTTTCTCGGGTGTGGTTTTTAATTTTCAGGCTTAAGGTTAAGAAATAAAATAATTTTACGACAACTTTATTTTATTTCACTTAAGCCACTTGGAAGCCACTTTAATCCACTTAAAAGAGGCTTAAACTGAGTTGAACTGGATAGGGTACTATCCAGAAACATCCTACCCTCTTGGTAGGATATTTGTGAGTTGGGGCCCGCACGAGCCCCGCCGTTTCTTTCCGCTAAGTAACGCACCCGCGAAAACCCATCATTATGAAAGTCAACTGACACGTTTTCTTAAATTCTTAACAGACCATTTAATTGGGCGGTTTATTTCATAAATTAAATGAGCTGTTTCTTTCGTTGAATTAATTCAACGAATTGGTGGGTCGTTACTTACCTTTTTTCATTTGTTGGCGTAATAATAAAATAAGACCAACCAATCTTTTTGGAGGATTACTGGTTGAGAGGTTTGACAGAGTCCTCGTGCCTTTATCCTTCTTCGCGAAGAACGCGAAGAACGCGAAGAACGTCGGCCTCCGACGAAGAACGCCGAACCCGGAAATCGACGATGCGACACTGTGTTCCGCGACGCCGACGTTCCCTTCCTGCAACGTTCTTCTGCGACGTATCTTCCTCCGCAACGGATCTTCGATCAGCTGCTTGAGGTAAGAGTCTCAGATTTTTCTTTTTAATCTCCTTTGTGGTTTTTTATTACCAAAACACAGATTTAATGATTTAATTAAATTAAATCTATTGTTTCATGGTCCGTTGAGTTCGCCGACTCAACGCCGTGTTCCGCGATGACACGACGCCCTTTCGCGACGACGCGACGATATCCACCTTCCGCGACGAGCAATTCCGCGAAGGACGCGCGTACGACGACGACCAACGAGGTAGGGGTTGTTGTGAACTTTTCCTTTTCCCCGTGATCGGTCCTTTTTATAAGTAAAGAAACCGGACATAAGAACAATTTTGATTCCCGTAAAATTGTTGAATTCATGTGTTGATATTATTCCTCCAGTTGTTTATCTCTAACGCGGAGGGTGCGGGCCAAACGAACACGGCCCGACGACCCTCCTCCGTTCTTTGTTATGCGGATTTGGCGGGCGACGACGGAACGTGCCGCAACGAAAGTTTGATGATACCACAGTGAAGAACGAGTCCCAGGAGGAGCAACGACGCAGGCAGGAATAGAATTGGACCACCGGAGCGACTCCGGGGGCCCACGGAAGCCGCCGGCGGCGCGGGTCGCCGGCGCGGCGGCGCCGGCAGCCGGGAGCGGCGGCGGCCCGGTGCGCCGCCGGACAGGGCCGCCACGGCTGAGCCGCCGCGGCTGCGCTCGCGGACCTGCGGCCGCGCGGGTCCGGCGCGCGCAGGACGCGGATGAAGCAGCGTCCGGTTGTCCGAGAAACACCCCGCGGGTGCCGCGGGGTTGTCACGCGGGGGCGGCAGCTCCCCCCCGCGTCGCTCGGCTGTCCAGGGAGACACCCCGCGGGTGCCGTGGGGGTGTCACACGGGGGTGGCGGCTCCCCCCCGCGCCGCCCGGCCGAGCCGAGCCGGGCTGGCCGAGCCAGGCCGGTCCGACCGGGTCGGACCGGGTTGACCCGGTTCGGCCGACCCAGGGGGGGTCGGGCCGGGTCGGCCTAGGCCCGGACCCCCCGTCTTCGGACGATTTTTGTTCAAATGCACGTAACTTGAGCTACTGGACTCCAAACGACTCACCGTCAGCGGCAAAACGATCCTTGGATCGAGACGGTCGTTTCGGTATATCACAATCAAGGTTTCGGAGTACTTTGGCTTCGGCCGGGTTGGTTCGTACACGAAACCAACCGGGCCCTTGGAGCGGAAATGCTCATATCTTGAGCTACGGACGTCCGATTGACGTGTCGTCGACTTCGTTGAATTCCTCTAAGTGAGACGGATCTTTTGGCATACTCCGCCCGAGGTTTGGACGTAGGTGGAGTACGGTCGGGTTGGTTTTTCCTTAAAAACCAACCGGGGCCCTGGGATGAAAATCCAATAACTCTCAGACCGGGCGTCCGATCGACGCGCCGTCTGCGACGTTGTGTTCCTGTTGGCGATACAGAAATTTTGGATACATCAACTTTGGACTTTGTGACAGTTTATGTATCGTCCTCTCGGCTCGTGGAGCAGACCCTCCCGAACGAGCTTGCTGTGTGCGGGAACCCTAGAGCTGGTTGCGACTGCTACTTCGACAGCGACGACTATGAAGAGATCCTTAGTGGACTGCAGCGACGACTGTGCAGAGATCTTCAATGGACTGCGACGACGACTGTGTAGAGATCCTCAGTGGACTGCGACGACTACAGCACTCAGCGATCCTACGTGGATCAGTGGTACAGGTCCTGTCTGGGCCCGATCCTGTGTGGGTCCGATCCTGTGTGGGTCAGCGCTCAGCGGTTCTGTGTGAGCCAGCGCCTACAGGTCCTGTGTGGGCCCGATCCTGTGTGGGTCTTTGCGGGGGTTAGTTACCTATCGATCCTTTGTGGGTCCAACGACTTACATGGATCAGTGATCATCTTTATCGTCATCCGAAGAAGTATACCTGTGTGAGCTGAATTTACTGTTTCCTCTCCTTTGTGGATTGTGTTGAGCTATCCTGTGTGGATTTACTATTTACTCTCCCTTGTGGATTGTGTTGAGCTATCCTGTGTGGATTTACTGTTTACTCTCCTTTGTGGATTGTTTTGAGATATCCTGTGTGGGTTTACGTTTTGCTTTCCTGTGTGGACTGGATTGTGCTTGGGCTCGGACGTTGGAGCCGAACGGGAATTGATGGCTTGGGTGTATGTATGGGCATATACCTAAGCAGTGTCGGTTGTTACTTCGTGATTGTATATTTTCCTTTGTGGATTATCCTTTGTGGATTTCGGGAGACCTTCGGGGGTCTCGGGGTCCCTACTGAGTAGCTTATACTCACCCCTGCAAGGGCTATGCCCGCACTTCGTGGTGTTGGTTGTAGACGACGGGCAACGCTGATCGAGGTGGAGGCGTGCGGAGCAGGACGGTACCTGGAGGTGGACCACTGGGCGGGACGTACTCGGAGCGGACGGATGGACCGAGGAGCTGTGGAGGCTGTCTATACCCACCCTTCAGGTGGGACTTCAAGGGGACGGCTCGACGCTGCGGCTTTTCCTTTCAGTTGCTATTTTTCCTTTCAGTTGTACTTTACAGTTGGGCTTGTATTTCCGGCCCCTTTTACTTTCAGCACAGTTTGTACTGTTTTTACTTAGTGTTTACCTTTCTGCTTGCTTAATCTATGGTGCTTGTTTACTTTTCAAAGGCAATGCCTTCCCTTTTTTGTTGGGATTTACGCCTTAGTGCTAGTCGCCAGCCCCTGGCCTATGGAAGGCGGGCTTGGGGTAGTCACGACACGGGCCCCGAGGACGGGTCGTGACAAATTGGTATCAGAGGCGGTCGGTTCTACTGTAGAATCTGATCTTTCTTCTATGTGAAGCAATAGTTTTTAGCATATTGGGTGTGGTTATCAGTCCAGGGAGTCCAGTGTTGGTGCGGTGGCCGACGTATCCGTACACCAGGACCCTGACTTCTGATTTACGACTTAATGCACGAAAACATTGATTGCATGTGTGTTTCAAGTTTTCTTTGTGATTACTTGTGTCAGCTCACCAGGTATACTGTTCTGACCGTGGCGCACTTGTTTCCTTTTCAGGATGGCCCCACGAAGGCAGCCAGCTAGGGTTCCGAGAGTAGAGCGCGACGACATCCCGCCGAGCGACGAGGCCTCGGTACAGGGTCTGTTGACAGTAGAGGCACCGACGGTACCTTTACCTGCCGAGCCCCCGATGCTTCCAGCGCCGATCGCTGACGATGCACGACGCCTCGGAGCTCTGCACGAGTTCCAGCGCCAGCGACCACCCATGTTCCATGGGGAGACGGACACCCAGGCCGCCGAGGACTGGCTGGAGGCGATCGTTCGAGTTTTCAGGCTAGTGAGGACACCAGCAGACCTCATGGTGATCCTCGCGGCAAGCCTACTGCACGCAGCAGCAGGGCGATGGTGGAGATTGATGCTCCAGGTACACGATGAGGCCTACCTCATCTGGACGGACTTCGAGATCCTCTTCCGCTCAGAGTTCGTCCCGGCCACCCTCTGTGCGGTGCACATTCAGGAGCTTCTTCAGATGCGGCAGGGCAGCTTGACGGTCTCCCAGTAAGCGGCGAGGTTCACCAATCTTTCTCGCTACTAGACAGACATGGTACGGGACCCCTTCTTCCAGACCCGGATCTTCGAGCAGGGATTGAGACACGAGATCCGGGCGTCTCTGATCTCCCTCAGCATCCCGACCCAGGCAGGAGTGCTGGAGCGAGCCCTTCTGATCGAGAGCTTTCTGGATGAGTCTACAGCGAGACCTACCGCAGGGCGGCAGGTAGTAGAGTCTTCGGCAGCTGGTAGCCGACGGATGACTCAGGGTTCCAGGCAGACCAGACCTTCTGGCAGATGACCTCGGGACACTGGCTCAGCAGTGTGGGGCACACAGCGCGGAGCCAATCTTCCGAGAGGCAGGCAGTGCTACGCGTGCGGCGGGCAGGGCCACATGGTTCGTGACTGCCCGAACCGCCGTACCGAGGAGCAGAAGATGGTGGAGGGGCCACCCAGGCATAAGCAGAGGGTCGACCGTGGCGGTCCGCAGGGAGGAGGAGGACGAGGTAGGGGAGCTGGCCGAGTAGCAGGTGGTGGGCGACGCTTTGAGGCTCTGCCACCACCACCACCACCAGGAGGTCCGCCTCGACCACAGGGAGCTGGTGGGCAGAGACAGGCACAGCTCCAGGCAGCGGAGGCCTACGACCACGGCGCGCCAGAGATGATTCGAGGTACGATCTGTGTCTATTACACCCTTGCTGCAGTTCTTATAGACACAGGAGCAAGTCACTCTTTCATAGTCGTTGCCCTTGTTCGGAGCTCGGAGATTCCGACAGAGCCGTTGGCTCGATCCTTACAGCTAGAGACTCCTACGGGATCAGACTCGATGATTACGCACTGGTTCCGGCAGTTTGAGCTTACTCTAGGAGGCGAGAGCTTCGGCTGGGATCTTCTTGTAGCGGCGTCGAGGCCTTACGACGTCATCTTGGGCATGGATTGGTTATCTATGGTCCATGCACATTTTGACTGCTTTAGGCGCAAGGTGCGATGTGTGCGCACCGACGGGAGAAGGTTCACCTTCACCGGTGAGAAGGGAGCCTTTGCAGCACAGGATGGACTTCCACAGAGGAGAGGACAGCCCATCACTCATCAGTTGGCTAGCCTCATCCTTGGAGCAGTGGACATGCGGAGTCCTAGTTTTTCTGCAGTGGTGGATTAGTATGCAGACGTCTTCCCCGACGACGTTCCAGGGATACCTCCTCGGAAATAGGTAGACTTTTATATTGATCTATACCCCGGGAGAGCCCCGATATCCACTCCAGCATAT
Organism: Viscum album; assembly: GCA_963277665.1. NCBI lineage: Eukaryota > Viridiplantae > Streptophyta > Magnoliopsida > Santalales > Viscaceae > Viscum > Viscum album. Next base: position 1,081,286,223 of record OY728155.1, read on the forward strand.
CGGATGGCCCCCGCCGAGATTCGAGAGCTACGGGTACAGTTGGAGGACTTGCAGGGAAAGGGATTCATCCGACCCAGTGTTTCACCCTGGGCTTCCCCAATATTGTTCGCCAAGAAGGAGGACAGGAGCTTGCGACTGTGTGTCGATTATCGTCTCCTGAACCAGGTGACAGCGAGGAACAAGTATCCACTACCCAGGATTGATGATCTCTTCAACCAGCTCAAGGGAGCACGGTGGTTCTCGAAGATAGACCTCAGGTCAGGCTATCATCAGCTCAGAGTTCGAGATGAGGATGTGCAGAAGACAGCCTTCAGGTGTCGGTATGGCCACTATGAGTTCTTGGTTATGCCTTTTGGTGTATCCAATGCTCCAACAGTGTTCATGAGCCTAATGAACAGGATATTCCAGCCATACCTCGATCGATTTGTCGTGGTCTTCATCGATGACATTTTGGTGTACTCGACCATGGAGGAGGAGCACGCCTACCACTTTCGGGTTGTACTAGACACACTCCGAGAGCACCTGATTTATGGAAAGATCTCAATGTTCCAGTTCTGGTTACGTGAGCTCCACTTCATGGGGCACGTCATTTCTGAGGCGGGAGTTGCAGTGGATCCCGCGAAGATCGAGGCAGTGCTAGCTTGGGAGCCACCCAAGAGCGTGACGGAGGTGTGGAGTTTCTTGGGTCTAGACGGATACTATCGGAGATTCGTGCCAGACTTTTACAGAGTTGCGGCGCCACTCTCAGCGTTGACGAAGAAGGGGAAACCCTTCGTGTGGTCAGACAGATGTCATCAGAGCTTCCAGGAGCTGAGGCAGAGATTGACCAGCGCACCTATCTTGAGGTTGCCTGAGGAGGGAGTTGGATACGTAGTCTACTGCGATGCATCAGGGACCGGACTTGGGTGTGTCCTGATGCAGGAGCGGGCCGTGATTGCCTATGGATCACGTCATTTTAGGCCGCATGAGTAGAACTACGCTACCCATGACCTGGAATTAGCAGCAGCGGTCTTCGCTCTAAAGACATGGAGGCACTATCTGATGGGCGAGCGCTTTACAGTCTTTTCTGACCACCAGAGTCTCAAGTACATCTTCTCTCAGAAGGACCTGAACCTGAGACAGCGGCGATGGCTCGAGTTCCTCCAGGACTATGACTTTGAGATAGTCTATACTCCTAGGAAGGGGAACGTGGTAGCCGATGCCCTCTGCAGGAGGACGGGCATCCAGCTACTTGAGGAGGCGACAGAGCAGCTAGCTGCTTTGTAGATATCCTTCGTGGATAGAGATGGAGCATCCTTCCTTCAGTCTCTCACCGTCTCTCCTCCACTTCTACAGTGGGTCAGAGAGGCTCAGTGTGGGGACACTGACTGTGAGACACGGCGTGCACATATATCCTCGAGACAGGCACCTGATGGTTTCTCCCTTGGAGCAGAGAACGACGTCCTTTTCAGAGGACGTACCTTGGTACCAGTCGCTTTATGAGAGGAGGTGCTGAGAGAGTTTTACACTTCTCCTTTGGCGGTACATCCTGGAGTGGCGAAGATGTGACAGGATCTCAGACGATAGCACTGGTGGCCGGGCATAAAAAAGGTTGTGGCAGAGTTCGTTTCACGGTGCCTCACCTGCCAGCAGGTGAAGGCAGAGCACCAGGTACCATCAGGCTTGGTACATCCCTTGGAGGTCCCAGAGTGGAAGTGGGATGGGATATCTATGGACTTCGTGACTGGACTTCCACGTACTTCCAGATGTCACGACTTCATTTGGGTGATTGTTGACCGACTCACCAAGTCGGCACACTTCTTACCCATCTGAGAGCAGGGCTCAGTGGAGAGCATGGGGCGTCTCTACATTCAGGAGATTGTATGGATTCATGGTGTGCCATCGACTATCGTCTCCGATCGGGATGCTCGCTTTACTTCCCGGCATTGGAAGGGGTTGCAGGAGGCGTTCGGGACGCGACTATGTTTGAGCACCGCCTTTCACCCTCAGACGGATGGTCAGACGGAGAGGACCATTTAGACTCTCGAGGACATGCTCCGCGCATGTGTCCTCGACTTTGGTCGCAGCTGGGAGGACCACCTAACCTTGGTGGAGTTCGCGTACAACAACAGCTACCACTCCACCATCGGGATGGCACCATACGAGGTGTTGTACGGCAGGCCTTGCAGATCTCCTTTGTGCTGGACAGACCCTGGGGAGTTAGCACTTATGGGACCAGAGATGGTCCGGGCCACGATAGAGAAGTTCCAGGTCATCCAGGAGCAGATGAGGACAGCTCAGAGCCGGCAGAAGTCATATGCTGACAGGAGGCGGAGGCCACTCGAGTTCGAGGATGGCGACCACGTCTTCTTGCGGGTCTCACCTCGACGTGGTTTGCGGAGATTTGGTCGAGGCAGCAAGTTGTCTCCATGATTCATCTGGCCTTTCCAGGTCCTCAGCAGGATTGGCGAGGTGGATTATCGCCTGGCTCTGCCACCTCAGTTGCACCGGGTGCACGACGTCTTCCACGTATCTCAGCTGAGGAGATACGTGCACGACCCGACGCACATCATTGACCATGGGGAGCTAGACGTGGATGATGGGGCGACTTTTACGGAGGTCCCGATGGAGAAAGAGGATCAACAGAAGTGGGTCCTACGTGAGAGATTTATTCCTCTTGTGCGCGTCAGATAGCAGCACGTGAACCTCCAGGAGAGCACATGGGAGCGGGAGGCTCAGATGCATGCTCAGTACCCTCTTTTTTCCCTAGCTTGTGATGTATCTTTACGGGGACGTAAATCCCTGAGGTGGGAGTAATGTAAAGACCCATAAATTTCAAGGAAATTTTTTTTCTTAATTTTCTTTGGAATTTTACAAGAGCGCAGTTTCTGACGGCACCTGATTCTGAGGTCCGGTGTTCCCGGAATCATTTTCTGAAGTTTGGCTCGGGTACATTCAGTGAACGGACGAGCGGGTTTTTCTAACTTTTGAACCGGTGCCCGGAATCGAATTCTGAGGGCACCAATGAAATCGCAGCACTGGTATTCGCTTATAAACGCCTCTTCCAGATTTGCGTTTTCTCAGGTGTGGTTTTTAATTTTCGGGCTTAAGGTTAAGAAATAAAATAATTTTACGACAACTTTATTTTATTTCACTTAAGCCACTTGGAGGCCACATGAAGCCACTTAAAAGCGGCTTAAACCGAGTTGAACCGGATAGGGTACTATCCAGAAATATCCTACCCTCTTGGTAGGATATTTGTGAGTTGGGGCCCGCACGAGCCCCGTCGTTTCTTTCTGCTAAGTAACGCACCCGCGAAAACCCGTCATTATGAAAGTCAACTGACGCATTTTCTTAAATTCTTAACAGACCATTTAATTGGGCGGTTTATTTCATAAATTATATGAGCTGTTTCTTTTGTTGAATTAATTCAACGAATTGTGGGTCGTTACTTACCTTTTTTCGTTTGTTGGCGTAATAATAAAATAAGACCAACCAATCTTTTTGGAGGATTACTGGTTGAGAGGTTTGACAGAGTCCTCGTGCCTTTATCCTTCTTCGCGAAGAACACGAATAATGCGAAGAACGCCGGGCTCCGATGAAGAACACCGAACCCGGAAATCGACGACGCGACGCCGTGTTCCGCGACGCCGACATTCCCTTCCTGCAACGTTCTTCTGCGACTTCTCTTCCTCCGCAACGGATCTTCGATCAACTGCTTGAGGTAAGAGTCTCAGTTTTTTCTTTTTAATCTCCTTTGTGGTTTTTCTACCAAAACACGGATTTAATGATTTAATTAAATTAAATCTGTTGTTTCATGGTCCATTGAGTTCGTCGACTCAACACCGTGTTCCGCGACGACGTGACGCCCTTCCGCGATGACGCGACGATCTCCACCTTCCGTGACCAGAAATTCCACGAAGGACGTGCGTACGACGACAACCAACGAGGTAGGGGTTGTTGTGAACTTTTCATTTTCCCCGTGATCGTTCCTTTTTAAAAGTAAAGAACCCGGACATAAGAACAATTTTGATTCCCTTAAAATTGTTGAATTCATGTGTTGATATTATTCCTCCCGTTGTTTATCTCTAACACGGAGGGTGCGGGCCAAACGAACACGGCCCGACGACCCTCCGACGTTCTTCGTTGTTATGCGGATTTGGCGGGCGACGATGGAACGTGCCGCAACAGAAGATTGATGATCCCGCAGTGAAGAACTAGTCCCGGGAGGAGCAGCGGCGCAGGCGGGAACAGAATCGGACCACCGGACAGGGCCTCCGGGGCTGAGCCGCGGCGGCGGCGCTCGCGGACCCGCGGCCCCGCGGGTCCGGCGCGCGCGGGGCGTGGCTGAAGCCGCGTCCGGTTGTCCGAGCGACACCCCGCGGGTGCCGCAGGGTTGTCACGCGGGGGCGGCGGCTCCCCCCCGCATCGCTCGACTGTCCAGGGAGACACCCCGCGGGTGTCGCGGGGGTGTCACGCAGGGGTGGCGGCGCCCCCCCGCGCCGCTCGGCCGAGCCGAGCCGGACTGGGTTTGGCCGACCCGGGGGGGGGGGGGGGGGGGGGGGGGTCGGGCCGGGTCGGTCCGGGCCCGGACCCCCCGTCTTCGGACAGTTTTTGTTCAAATGCCCATAACCTGAGCTACGGGCCTTCAAATGACTCGCCGTCAGCGGAAACACGATCCTTGGATTGAGACGGTCGTTTCCATATATTGCACTCAAGGTTTCAGAGTACTTTGGGTTTGGCCGGGTTGGTTCGTACACGAAACCAACCGGGCCCTTGGAGCGGAAACACTCATATCTTGAGCTACGGACGTCCGATTGACGTGTCGTCGACTTCATTGAATTCCTCTAAGTGAGACGGATCTTTTGGCATACTCCGCCCGAGGTTTGGACGCAGGTGGAGTACGGTCGGGTTGGTTTTTCCTTAAAAACCAACCGGGCCCCTGGGACGAAAAAGCCAATAACTCTCAGACCGGGCGTCCGATCGACGCGCCGTCGGCGACGTTGAGTTCCTGTTGGCGATACGGAACTTTTGGATACATCAACTTCGGACTTTGTGACAGTTGATGTATCGGCCTCTCGGCTCGTGGAGCGGACCCTCCCGAACGAGCTTGCTGTGTGCAGGAACCCTAGAGCTGGCTGCGACTGCTACTTCGACAGCGACGACTGTGCAGAGATCCTTAGTGGACTGCAGCGACGACTGTGCAGAGATCCTCAGTGGACTGCGCCGACGACTGTGTAGAGATCCTCAGTGGACTGCGACGACTACAACACTCAGCGATCCTACGTGGATCAGTGCTACAGGTCATGTGTGGGCCCGATCATGTGTGGGTCTGATCCTGTGTAGGTCAGCGCTCAGCGGTTCTGTGTGAGCCAGCGCCTACAGGTCCTGTGTGGGCCCGATCCTGTGTGGGTCTTTGCAGGGGTTAGTTACCTATCGATCATTTGTGGGTCTGACGACTTAGATAGATCAGTGATCATCTTTATCATCATCCAAAGAAGTATACCTGTGTGAGCTGAATTTACTGTTTACTCTCCTTTCTGGATTGTGTTGAGCTATCCTGTGTGGATTTACTGTTTACTCTCCCTTGTGGATTGTGTTGAGCTATCCTGTGTGGATTTACTGTTTACTCTCCTTTGTGGATTATGTTGAGCTATATTGTGTGGGTTTACGTTTTGCTTTTCTGTGTGGACTGGGTTGTTCTTGGGCTCAGACGTTGGAGCCGAACGGGAATTGATGACATGGGTATATGTATGGGCATATACCTAAGCAGTGTCGGTTGTTACTTCGTGATTGTATCTTTTCCTTTGTGGATTATCCTTTGTGGATTTCGGGAGACCTTCGGGGGTCTCGGGGTCCCTACTGAGTAGCTTATACTCACCCCTGCACGGGCTATGCCTGCACTTCGTGGTGTTGGTTGCAGACGACGGGCAGCGCTGATCAAGGTGGAGGCATGCGGAGCAGGACGGTACCTGTAGGTGGACCACTGGGCGGGACGTACTTGGAGCGGACGGCTGGACCGAGGAGCTGTGGAGGCTATCTGTACCCACCCTTCAGGTGGGACTTCTAGGGGACGGCTCGACGCTGTGACTTTTCCTTTCAGTTGCTGTTTTTCCATTCAATTGTCCTTTACAGTTGGGCTTGTATTTCCGGCCCCTTTTACTTTCAGCACAGCTTGTAAAGTTTTTACTTAGTTTTTACCTTTCCTCTTGCTTACTCTGTGGTGCTTGTTTACTTTTCAAAGGCAATTCCTTCCCTTTTTTATTGGTATTTACGCCTTGGTGCTAGTCACCAGCCCCTGGCCTATGGAAGGCGGGCTTGGGGTAGTCACGGCATGGGCCCCGAGGACGGGTCGTGACATATATTGAATTTATTAACTCAATGTATTTACTAGTTTTTAAGTGAATACAAGGAAAATATTATATAAATGAATATTCATTATTCTAGTCCAATAAAATATATATGGGAGAGAAGGGTCAAATTAATGACTCATATTTTATCAGGTAACATATTTTTGGTGTTACTAGTAAGTAATAAAACACTTATAATAATTGTGACACATTTATTAGGTTATAAGTGTCGAATATGGTTTAATTTTTTAAAGTGGAATTTTTATAAGTTAAACCAACTTATATAAGTAATAATTAAGCTATAATTCGATTGAATATTTCTTTTAAAATTTTTATTGTCTCTCTCTCCACTCTACCAAGTTATAGAGAGAGAAAGGGATGTTTTGGGAACCACAATCCAAGAAATACCTCTCATATAAAATACACAGTAATCTAGAAATTTTGTGGACCATAAAATCACATTTAATTATCTAAACTAGCATTATGTGGTCAAATATTGATGTTACTACAGGATTTTAAAGTTCTTGTGTATGATATATATGGTTTAGATTTGTTTCTTTCAAGAGGCAATCTCCAATGATGGGAAAATATGTGTTCCATTAAGATAAAGCATGTTATTGGTTTGATTATTATTTTCATGATTATTTTATTTACATGAGATCCTTGGGTAGACAAAATGGTTCTTCTATATCATAGTTGATGTTTCATCATTTATATGGCTTAAATTTTTTAATTTTTTGTGATTCCAGACTCTTTTGACACACTCAATTTAACCAAAGTATCCTTATAGAATTTTTGTAGGAGAAAAGCATAATTAGTTAGTGGATTTACATTTATCAGAAAATTTTATGGAAAATAGATTATCTTAGATAAGGCACACCTTTGAGAGGAACGTATAGCCTGAAAACTAGGGGGGAGTCTCTTCGTGTTGTGGTTACTAATGTGTTGATTGTTCTTGATGACCATTTTAAAGAAATAAGTTTATCACATTAGTATTATAACCAAATAATAATTTTATTATATATTTCTATGATTATATGTTTTTTTATTTTCTAAAATGTATCCCATATCTTTGGTTTCTCAAAGTATTGTGAAGGAGAATCTCCAAAACCTACACCTCTAACATGGTGATACTATTATGGAAATATTAAAGACACTAAAAGTAGTTATTCATCTATTAAAGAAGATAATTTTTTTTTCTAAATCAGATAAAAATTATAGGAAAAAAAGTAGTCATTGTTATTTAATTTTTTTTGAAGCTGATAAAAGTTGTATAATGTCATACTTACACATGATTACCATAATTTTTGTGTGCTTTCATTTACTATTTTTTACTTTCTACATACAAAGGCCTCCTTTCGTAGCATATGATGTGGGATCAAAGTGATTGAGACTCTGATTTATCAATATATATAATGAAATGAATATAATTATGTCTTTATTTTATATTAAATAATTTATATATATATTTTTTATATGCATAAATTTATTATTGAAGTAAAGTGTACTCATTCTTTGCATTATCTTAGGGGTATATTGGTTTTTATGCACATTTTTTTCTTCACTCGTTGTTTTTTCATAAATTAAAAATTCCAAATTGAAGTGGTTAATACATATAATATTAAATAAAATAATCCCAATTATATTGTACCTTATTTGTTTCCACTTCTTGATTTCTAAATATGGTATCTCGATATCCTTGTTTTATGGTGAGTGTGTATATATATGTGAGTGGGGTTTTAATTCCCCCCAACATAAGATAAAATTTTAAAATAAGTGTCTGAAATTCCGTTTAAGATTTTATATTAACAATCAATAAAATTTTCATCTAATAGTATTCTAATGTAAATTTACTCTATATGGGATAATTAAGAGTGAATAAATGTTTCATTATTTTATTTTTTGATAAAATATATAAACTACATCATAATATTACCCTAATTTATTACAAAAGTGTTTCCTTAAATACATGAAAAACATTGTGTCAGGTATCTATAAAAATAGACATGTGTATTTGAGTATTGAAACTAAGGTAACTAATCAAAATGGACTTATTAGGGTTAATAGGTTGACCATGTTCATTCCATCCAACATCAAATTTCAAACCTTTATTTCTTACCTTAATAATATTTCTATCAATATTTTTCTCCACCACTACTATATTTTTTCAACCACATGTTCTTCACCTACCACTATTTTTGCAATTTAAACATATCTGATATTTATTTCCTTGATATTGGATGTTATAAGAGGTAGATAATCCTTTATCTTCACAAATAGTAAAACATTGAATTTAGATTATATAAATAAATTAAGAAACAAAAATTTTATTATTAGACACATTATATATAAAAAACTAATTAGATACATTTGAAATGTTCAATGAGATATTTTTTCTTTAACGGTTGAAGGTATTTGGTCCATTTATTGATTATCTAAATCTCCTCATTGTGGTCCTCTACTAATATGAAAACACTTATTTTATCACACCTTAATTAATGATTTATTAATAACATATATAATTAATAGAAACCTTGAAGATTATATAGCCTAGTTTCTCAAGGTAATTTTGTACACAAACATTAACTTGAAATATGGGAACAAAATCACTATTCAAAAACCATAAAACATGCCATTATAATCCATATATGTTATAAAATTCCATGGGGTAACATGGGGATGTACATAAGAAAGGGGTCAGATATAAAGCTTAGTAAGGGAATAAAAAAATATAGCATAAGTTAAAGTATCACATGTGATCTAGGAGATATGGAAAGTTAATATAAGAGGGGTGATAATCATAATCTTGAAAAATGAGGAAATATTTGACATGATAATGGGATTAGTGGTAAGAACCCTGTAATCCTACATGAAAAAGGGGGTTCAAAACCCATTGGGCACTGATACTCTAGCGTACTGTAGAAACGACGACATTGTAGCAATGACATGCACTATAGCGGTGGCAAGGCACTGTAGCGGTGGTAGGGTAATGTAGCATCAGCATATACTGTGCAGTACTATAGCATTACTATTCACAGAATGGGCCTTGGGCCAAAAATTTGGGCCTACAGGCCATGTAATGGTTTAAATGCCCACTGGGACTTCGTGCTATGTAACAGGTCTCCCTCCACCTAATTAAAAGCGGTATTTTCTTTGCTTTAAATAATAAATGAGGCTTCAGCCCCAACCTTTAAAAAAAATTAACATGTGTAAGAACCCAAACCTTCTTTTTAGGTATGTTTTTCTTTTCTAGTCATTTTTGGAAAAAAGAGGAGAATCTGGAAATTTTCAATATACACATCGTGTACTTCATGAGTACACACCGTGTACTTCATGAGTACACACCGTGTACTTCATGAGTACACACCGTGTACTTTGATACCACTCAAGGCCATGTGTTGGCCGTTTCATGGCCACACACACGGCCATGTAGGGGTGATGCGGAGGTCGCTTAATGTGGAGTATGAAAAATCCTAGTACACACCTTGTACTCCAAAAGTACACGCCGTGTACTTTCAATTTTTTTCATTAAACGAACCGCAGTCGCGTCTTTTCCCCCAAAACGTCTTCTTCTCCAACTTCTTCGACCAAGAGCAAGGGTACAGCCATGGATCTTCTTCGAGAAGTCGATCTGTCACCGGTTATCCGAATCGAACATCGTCGGTTGCAATATAACCGCATCAGTGAGTTCTTGGTTCTTCTTTGGCTACGTTCCCTGATTCTTTGTCTTATGAGAGTTATCTGAGGATGAATGTTTTAGAAGTTTTCCCAGATCTACTCCATTCTAGGCCGATTCATAGGCCGAGGATCAAGTATATCGATCTCCTAGGATAGCGGTAGGTGGGTTGTTGCCCTACGTTGAACATCTTTGAGTTCTTGTGAAAAAGTGCATGATTTCCATGTTTCGGGTATCTTAGGTTAGGGTTTTGATCCTTTTTTATTATCTGCCTTATATTTCTTGTGTTCTGGAGGATATTATATGAATAATGACTGCTTGTTAGCATGTTTCAGGATCACCCCTTGGGTTTTTTCATTGTTTTGGTTGTTTATCACAATTTGGCTTAGGTTGCCTATGAGACAGACCTTGTTGCATTTATTTCCTACCTTGATATAATTGATTGGATGTATTTACTACTGTTTATATGCTTTTGATTCATTGTAGCTACTTACCATGTAGTTTTTGAACTTACTTAGGGCTGCTGACTGTCGATTATGCACGACTAGACTACTCATGGCTGTGCGAACCTGGTGCGGTAGACTAAAGAGGTAATTGACGATTAAGGGCTTCCCTAGAGTGTTTGTTATAAATTGTTATTGTTCGCAGGTCCTATGGTAATTGTACTTTGTGCTTCCTCAAAGTGTACTTAGTTACGTATCAAGACTATATGGGGAATTAGACATAAGTGCTTCCTCAGAGAGTCTATAGCTATCATTACCAGACCGTAGGGCAATTGACGTTGAGAGATTCCCAAAGTGTTTGTGCCTTGTATGATTACTTGAATAGAGGGGTCTGCAAGTATGACCCACCCAGAGAGTTAGTGTGAATATTATTTGGTTGGTTGTGATGAGTCCACCAAGCCAAAGAACAAGCTTGGGTTTTATACTGCTTGTTGTTTTAGGTAGTCTGCTGAGATACATGTTGTGTTACTTACTATGCCTTGGGAATATAGAGATGTTTATAGGTTCCTTGGTTGATAATTAAATGATTGAATTAAATTAATAAATGATCATGAGTGGATATTCGTAGGATTTTTTACTCTAGTGTATTCCTATTTCTCTGCTGCATTTATTTCTATTACTTTTTCAATATTGGTCACTGACAGTAGGGCATAGATCTTATGGTGGTTGCCTACTGAGATTACTCTCACACAATATTTGGGTCCTGCTTTTTGGATTAAACAGGTTATATGGTTGCAGGTGTGGATATGAATTCTGTCCCTTCTACTTAAGGTACATGATTGATGGTTGGAGCTGGATAGCACAGGACTGAGCTTATGCTTGCGATGCTGTTGGAGTTGCTGTTTACTTTCAGTACCTTGTTCTCAGTTGTATTTTAGCACGTTGTTGTGTCTGCTGCTTTCTTTAGATACTTGTACCTGTTACATCATTATCATCATTATTATATTATACATTTCTTCTGCTGTTTAGTTTTAGTTTTTGTATGATGTTTACTTCTTCAGTTATTGACTGTTATTTCCTTTTTTCCTTGTATACTTTACCAAATGAGGGCATAGTTTCCCCAATAACTCACCAAGGCCCTCACTACTAGTCAGCCGCCTCTGGCATTTGGGGAAATGCTCTTGAGTTCATGTGGAGAACTGGGTATGGGGCACTTGTTTAGTGGCTCCGGATTCGGGTCATTACAAAGTGGTATCAGAGGGGGTTCTTTTCTTTTCTTTTATATTGACTTACTATTTATCTAAATTAGACAGGGATAGGACGGAATAGGTAAATGGTAAATAGCTGAACCCGGGTGTTCTAGAACCCGTGTCCAGGGAAAAATCCAGGTTACCTCGAATATTGCAATTTTTGAGTTTTGCAAATGTTATAGTTTACTTGATTTCACCATTGGGTGGTGCATTTGTTTTGTGCTATTACTGTTTATGTGATTTTGGTTCTATTTTGTTGCAACCCGATGAGATGAGGGTATGCCATATCATGCATCATATAGGAACATGTTAAAAAATCACATGTCTTGCATTTTCCATGCCATCTAGATTGTATTAGAAATTGCATGCTATTTTGATATAATTTGTGATAGACTATGCATGTTGTTGTGATAGCTGCTATGATAAAATACATTCTATGTTGATAGGGTATCATTTTTTTAGAGATTCATTATCATAGATGCCAAACTTTGGTATTATAGGTGTTATGGGCCCTCGAGGGTCGGAATTTGGTGGATAGTGAGTTTGTTATACTGTTTTTTTATTATATGCATTGTTATGATGCCAAGCATTGATTAGTGGAGAGTATGTCCCCCCATGGATCGGAATTTGGCACCTTAACACTTTTTTTCTGTGTTTTCTGGGCTTTAGAGCATTTTATGATCTACAGCCCGAAAAAAACTTGAATACATGGTGTGTATTTTATTAATACACGCCGTGTAATTTTTAAACTGTGTCACTGACTGTGTGAGAGGAAACAAGGGGTTCTAAAAAATCTTGTAGGAACACGCCGTGTACTAGTTTAGCATGCTGTATAGTATAAAATAGGTACCCCAATTGTGTCACGAACAACATGGTTCAGGTTATCTTTTCACATACACATCGTGTCTGAATATTACATGTCGGGTAGTTTGATCTAGGTACCCCGTCGTGTCACGAACAACACGAGTTGGTGTTACCCTTCCTCGTACAGGCCATGTCCATCTGGCACACGCCATGTAGTGTCTGCCACGTGTCAGTCCATGTCTCCAACAACACGGGGCCAGGAAGGCATGTCAAGTACACGCTGTGTCTTCCTTGAACACGTCGTGTAGTTTCCTGCTAGGACAGTCCATGTTCCTAGCCATGTAAGAGTAACCAGGAAGTAAGAAAAAGGGATAGTACATGTCATGTGGTTTGAGAAAACTCCATGTAGACAGGTGGTTTACACAGAAATATATGGCCAAGGTACATGCCCAAGGTAACATTTCAGGAAACACGCCGTGTAGTGATACTACACGCCGTGTAGTCATGTTTTCCCCCAAATTTTAGATTTTTTCTCTCATGTTCCATTTTACTCTCTTAAGTTTCAACTGCGTTTGTCTTTAATGAATATGTGCTTTTTACCTTTCAGAGAAATTGCACCAAGACGTCCCCCCGTTGCACGTCAGGAACCAGGCAGTGACCGTACGCCTGATATGGCAGATTTGGGACTACCAGTAGTTCCGCCCATCATTCCAGATATGGCACCTATAGTGATTCCAGAAAATGGTGTTGATGCTCTGTTCAGAGAGGGTTTCATGAGATTCATTCACACCTTCTAGGGAGCTCCGCACCCTGCCCCGTCTATGGAAGAGCTGACACAGGTTTTTCAGTAGTTGCAACCTCCCACGTTCACAAGTGATGAAGGACCACAGGCTGCAGAATCATGGCCAGAATCCATGCTATCCATCTTCGAGCACCTGGAGACACCTCCAGAGAAGAGATTGAAGCTCTCGACTTATATGCTACGAGATTCCACCAAGAGATGGTGGGATATGGTTTCGCAGGTAGGGCTCCAATAGGCTATGTCTTGGGACGAGTTCCAGTGTACGTTCTATGACTACTTCTACCTGGCGACGCTGAGGGATGACAGATCTAGAGAGTTCATGAACCTACAACAGGGTACTCTCATAGTTATGGAGTATTCCTCTCGCTTCACATAGTTACGGCGTTTCACTCCCGTTCTGGGGAATGATGAGCTATTTTTAGCGAGGAAGTTTGAGGAAGGACTCAAACCGGACATCAGATCAATGGTGAATGTCTTTATGTTGACTTCTATTACTCTGATAGTCAACCAGGCGCTCATCAAAGAGAGGAATCTGAGAGAGACTGTAGCTGTGAATTCCTTTTGGTAGATGGAATCTTCCCTCTGGAAACCAAGTGGTGTGCTATCTGTAACAGCCCGAGATTTTATGAAAAATATTCTTTTTAATTTCACTAATGTCTTGTGTTGTACGCTACACCAAAAGGAGTTTTCACAACACGTATCCTTGACTTGCCTTGTATTACACGCAATTACAACCTTCCTCGATAGCGTGTGTGGTACGTAATACTGAGTTTCACGAAACAATGATATGCTATTAAAATATTATTAAAACTAGCCGTTATGAATAGTAATAACCACTTTTTAAATTTTAGAAATTTTAAAATGGACTTCATTTTTGGATTCGGAGTATCGAATTTATCCTAAGGTGAAATTTTGGTACTTTTCGGATAACTTTCATATTCTGATGAATAGTGAAAATTACTAAATTATAATTAAAAACAACTTTTTTAATCGAAATAATTAATAGTGATAAATCATTAATTTGAGTTGTTTTAAAGTATATTTAGAATATATTTTTACAATTTAATACAATGTTGGTCATTGGATGTAATTTCACATTTAAACTAGACATAAACAAGTGTCAATCTTTTGATAGATATTGTTTCTTAAAAACACGCTATTTGTTTTAACAGCGGGATTTAATTATAAAATTAATTAATGCAACTTTTATGTAATGAATTTGGTAAAATAGACTTCATTTTTGAATTCGGAATATGAAATATAGCTTGGGATGAAATTTTGGCACTGTTCTGAAAAACATCAATTTTTGATGAATAGTGAAACTACTAAGTGGTAGTTAAAAAAACTGAATTTTTCATAAAACTTAATTTTACCGCTTCTGTAAATGGAATTTCAAAAATCCAAGAGACACGGTTGATGTCAGTAAGTAAAATGTGGTTCAATGAGATGAAAATAATTTTTGGTGAATAGTAACTTTTTACTTTTTTTTATCGCGGTTAATAGTAAATAGGGTAACTAAGGGTAAATATGATATTAATATTACCCTAACACATGTCCTAATTCTATTGGACAAGTGTAATTCGACCAAAAACAAACTTAGGAATAAAATATGACCATTTAGGCCCACTTGGATTAGATTAGGACATTTATTATTAATTTATTTAAAGAAGGGTTAAAATAGTTAAAATCAAAGTTTAATAAGTAAATCATTTTTAATATGGGGTTATACATAAGATAAATTCGATTTTAAATATTCATTAGAAAGATAAAAAGATTTAATACATGATGGTATTTTATTTGTAATTTTTAGACATCAAATAATTTAATTTATTTATGAAACAATGATGATGCAGTAATTATCTTATTAATGAAATATTGACATAATTGATGTTATAAACACAAAAATAAATATAATTTGAGACTTTTTATGAATTCCACTAATTTTCTAGGTTACTATGATATATTAGTGTTGATTTAATCAACTTGGTTCGAACATATAATTCTGTTATGACTTTCACAAAAATCATATATCAAATAGTATCAAAATTGACACAAAATAGTTTTTAAATCAAATATTATATTATTAATTGTTATTTTATTCCTAAAAATCTAAGGTTAGGCCAAATGACTTAGATAAGGATATATATTTTAATAATAAACAATTTGAGGTTCGTTTGGCATGTTATAGTAAGTGTATTAACCATATAGTGAAAGAAAACAAAAAGACACGGTAAAAGTTAAATTATTTAACTTAGAGTTAAATCTAATTGATAAGGTTAAAATAATAACCTAAACTTGTCTAAATCCTATTGGATGATAGGATTTCGACCCATCCCCACTTTATCTTTGAAATAAGACCCTTTGGAACCATTATAAACCGATTTTGACTTTAATATAAAATAATATTTTGAGATATTCCTAAGGTGCCCCTCTCCTCCCTTATAAAAGGACACCTCCTCCCCCTCCTCCTCACACCAATTTGAGCACACAAGCTCGGCCAAACCCTGCCAAAATCTCTTCTCCACTTCCCTAGAAACATCCTAGAGGTTCTGGTCTTCCTCAAAGACCAATTTTAGTGCCCTAAGAGGAGGTCTCAAAGAGGCGCTTCAAAGAAGAGGTAATTACCGTTACCAATTCTTTCATCTTTATTTCTTCTTCCACTTCTTCTTCTTAGGTTGTTTCATTATGAAGTAATAAAATCAGTATCACTCATATACTGATATGTTATTATAAGTATGAAACAACCCTATTTCACCATCTATCCATCCTACGGAAAAAGAAATCACCGCGCGTGCGTACGTACGGAATACCGTCTCCACGCCGTGGTGTAATCTATTTTCCACCACCACCTTACATGGATGGGTATAATGGTGTAAAGAATAACTATACATAGTTATTACAACATCATATTGATTCTGATATATTGTATGATCCACTCCAATTCAATTCAATATTTATAGAAATGATATCATCGCTCGTGCGTACGTACGGACTACCGTCTCCACGACGCGATGAGATTCATTCTCCATGTTAACCATTTAAGAATGATTATAATGTATATATAAGAAATAATAATGAAATATATGACATTATAAAGATACTGGATTTATGTATATATATACATATGTATGTCATCTACTTACTTCCATTTCAAGACAATAAAGAAAGGAAAACAACGTTCATGCGTACGTACGGACTACCGTCTCCATGAACGGTGTTTTTCATTTTATCTACCTATTATATATATATATATACTGAATATATATGATATATAAATCATATTTTATATTCTGGAAGTGAGTAAATCATGATATAAGTAATAATGATGTCAAGAAAAACAAGTCAAAACACCTACGATAAATGAAACGATTTTACCCAAAACGCTTCTTTAACATGGAATTTACAAAAGAACGGGTAATATAATGTCATAAGTGAACCATATATGATATAATAACAATGAATATGATTCTGTAATAAGTCAATAACATGATTTAAATCATTATACAGGAGGTTCGGACACTTACAAAGCAAGTCGGACCTAAGGTAAGGGAAATATCACAATCTCATTTTTATCCGAGATTGTTTATTCGTAAGTATTTACTGGGGTGTATTTTATCATCCACATCCATGTTTCATCAAAATGTAATATTATTTCCATCCACCTACAATTGTTTAAATCCATTTTTACCCTTTGGTGAGTTTTTAGTAATATGTATGAAAGGAATCTTTTGTCGTACGAGGTACTTTTTGACTTTTCCGACAAAAGTACGAAGAATGTTTTTTTTAACTTATACGGCATGAATGGATTTTTAAAACATTATTTCCAAGAAGCTTCCTTTACAAGTTTTCAAGTTTATTTTTAATCAACTTCTTTTATTTTAAAGTTGTATGACATGTTATGAAAGGAAAAAAATTTTTGAAGTAGAAAAGATATTTTCCTCAAGAATGAAGTTCAAGTATTTTATCAAAATTATTTTCCATCTAAGATAATAAAAGGGTTCTGTTTTTATCCCTATTATTACATGGATTTGATTATGTTGTGATGGAAACATTTTTATTAATTCCTTTATCTTATATGAATTGATTTATGATGTCATGATGTTTCAAGAATCCCATTTTTGTTACATGTGTTATGCGATGATGTATGTTTTATGATTATGTGGCACACATAAGAAAGGATTCATTATAAGATGGGTGGGACCTATATCTCCCTCCAATGCATTGGGTAAAGATTTTATATCTCATGAGATAGACATGGCTGGAATGGTAGGTTATACCGGTTCAGTGAAACAGGACTGAAACGAGGGTTACTCGATTCAGAAAGGGACTTTGTCCACTAAGATAGTCTTGGCAATGAGTCTTGACTAACAAGAAATGATTCTCTATGATTATGTGTGAATGCCACAAAGTTTCATGTTCTAAGTTATGATTATTGTGATTACATTTCACTGCCATGATTTATCCCATGTTATGAAATTATGATCTCTTTTGCAGGTTAAGATTTCCAAAAGTTATGTGCTTGTGTATATGATGTGATTTATATTTCTTTTTTTTACCCTTACTGAGAATTTGAGCTCACCCTTTTATGTTTTCTTTTCCCCAGGATATAAAGAAAGGTTTTTAGGTAAAAAAAAAGGAAGATCTTTATGAGAGATATTGGAGTTCTTTCACCACGATTAGAAGATTACGTTCCGAGTTTCCAAAGACACTAAACTATTACGATCCTTGTGTGTGTATTTTTTTTTATGTACTAAGTATTCTGCAAAAGTAATGTAATGTCTATGTACGATAAGCTTCGGGTCTCTACAGTTGGTATCAGAGGAAAGGTTTAGTCAACCTTTGGAAACTGGGATGCGAAAGCGTTAGTGAGATCCCTAGAGATATTTCTAAGGTATGTCTAGGGATGTCCCTAAGGATAAGTATACGTATAGGATATAGTACTAGAACTACAGTAACGATCTTAGAATTTAACCTAAGATGTTAGATATTGAGGATACTCCCCCTTTATTATGTTGTTTTCTCTAGCATGATTTTTTCCTCTCACAATATTTTTTTTGTGTTTTAGTTAATGAAGGGAACCCGAAGGAATTCGGTTAACATTGAATCCAATGGACAAATTGGTGACTATGAGCAACAAGATTGTGTAATTCCTAGAGAGAAAGATATTGTGATTATGCCGAATCAGTCATCGTGATATATGGTTAACAAGGTGAAATTTAGTGGTATGCCTAATTCATCAAAGAAGAGGAAGATAAACTATTATTCATGTTCTCATGTTGAGGAGCATAAAGAAAGGAAGATTGAGATTTCTAAAGAAGGGAAGAAGAAACTTGAGGAATACCTCAAATGGAGGGACCGATGTTATCTGTGTGGAAAAAAGGGTCATAGAGTGACAGACTGTTATGGAGTTCAATGTCTTATTTGTGGAGAACATGGGCATTACCCAACTCAATGCCCGGACCTAAAAAGGTACTTCTAAATCAAGGAAGGACTTATTCCAGGACAATCATTGAAGTGGATGGACTGAAGTGTTTATGTATTGGTATTCAATAATAATGTTGTTGAGGTACTTTTATGGTGTATTGAAATATTTATTGGTCTATTGTGGTTTTCAATAATTCTAAGGTACCGGTAACCATGAAAAGTGATTCAAATATTTTGGAAAGTAGATGATATGCCCATAATGAAGGGATAAGGAGGAAATGAAATGTTTGACAGTATTCATGAGCTCATGATTGATATAAGGACTAAGTGATATCATGGTTTGAGTATATAGAATTTTGAGGATTTTGGTATGTGGAAAGTGTTAACTTTTAACTGCATTCAAGTTTTCACTAAGGTTCAATGGGTATTCAAGAGTATACATGATTAAGGACTTTGAATGTTTGGAATGTGACCAACAAAACATATCTTATGATATATGGGGTTCAATGATGGTATTAAATCTCTGGTAATCGTTTTCACTATGTTATGAGAGTGGACTGCAGTATTATGGATAAGCCTAAAGATTGGAATGGATTATGTTGGACATAAGTTAGTATTGTTTAAGGATAGAAGTTTTTTTTTGATATTATTGATGGGATGTTATAGTAATATAGTTTTAGAAAAAGGACAACCTGCAGGACGGGCGACAGCCCATCGCTTCGGACAAGGCTGTGGGAATCGAACCCACAACCGAAGTGCGACTGGCCTTTATCGCCTACCACTGACCTACAGGAAGTCCCTGTTTAGTAGAAACTAGTTTTATTATATTAAGCAGTATGATATATGAAGTATAAGTCCATTTTAGGAACCATATATAATTAATCTCACTATAGATCGATTTATGCATATAATTTTTGCTAACCTTTTGTTTGAGACAGATGGAATGACCCGTCATTCTATCACATGATCTGCTAACACTTCACGAATTACAAATTCAACTTCATTTATTTAAGAGATGAAGTGGAAATTGTTCAAGGCACGAACACTGGTGATATTGTACCAAAATAAAGTAAGTATTTATTCTAATTCAAATTTTCAACTTTAAGGAAATGATCTTGAAAACCAAAAATGTTGTCCTAGTGATCTTGTACCTGATGAATCAGATGGTACCTTATAACATCACAAATCTATGGATTTGTGATTATTGGCATTTCCATAGCCATGTTCTCTACCACTCTCCATCAGAACATGATGGTTAGATTTCTCTTCCATATCCATATTTTCACCTATGTGGAAACGCAATGATTAGTTTATTTGGGTAACCGTTACGTTTCATACATTTGTTTTTAAGGATTGGTTTTGACATTCCTTTTTACGATGCGGGTTTCTATTAAAGAAACTTTCGAATAGTAAACCATTTATAACCCCGACGAATTTCAAGGGCGAAATTCATTTTAAGGGGGGTAGAATGTAACAGCCCGAGATTTTATGAAAAATATTCTTTTTAATTTCACTAATGTCTTGTGTTGTACGCTACACCAAAAGGAGTTTTCACAACACGTATCCTTGACTTGCCTTGTATTACACGCAATTGCAACCTTCCTCGATAGCGTGTGTGGTACGTAATACTGAGTTTCACGAAACAATGATATGCTATTAAAATATTATTAAAACTAGCCGTTATGAATAGTAATAACCACTTTTTAAATTTTAGAAATTTTAAAATGGACTTCATTTTTGGATTCGGAGTATCGAATTTAGCCTAAGGTGAAATTTTGGTACTTTTCGGATAACTTTCATATTCTGATGAATAGTGAAAATTACTAAATTATAATTAAAAACAACTTTTTTAATCGAAATAATTAATAGTGATAAATCATTAATTTGAGTTGTTTTAAAGTATATTTAGAATATATTTTTACAATTTAATACAATGTTGGTCATTGGATGTAATTTCACATTTAAACTAGACATAAACAAGTGTCAATCTTTTGATAGATATTGTTTCTTAAAAACACGCTATTTGTTTTAACAGCGGGATTTAATTATAAAATTAATTAATGCAACTTTTATGTAATGAATTTGGTAAAATAGACTTCATTTTTGAATTCGGAATATGAAATATAGCTTGGGATGAAATTTTGGCACTGTTCTGAAAAACATCAATTTTTGATGAATAGTGAAACTACTAAGTGGTAGTTAAAAAAACTGAATTTTTCATAAAACATAATTTTACCGCTTCTGTAAATGGAATTTCAAAAATCCGAGAGACACGATTGATGTCAGTAAGTAAAATGTGGTTCAATGAGATGAAAATAATTTTTGGTGAATAGTAACTTTTTACTTTTTTTTACCGCGGTTAATAGTAAATAGGGTAACTAAGGGTAAATATGATATTAATATTACCCTAACACATGTCCTAATTCTATTGGACAAGTGTAATTCGACCAAAAACAAACTTAGGAATAAAATATGACCATTTAGGCCCACTTGGATTAGATTAGGACATTTATTATTAATTTATTTAAAGAAGGGTTAAAATAGTTAAAATCAATGTTTAATAAGTAAATCATTTTTAATATGGGGTTATACATAAGATAAATTCGATTGTAAATATTAATTAGAAAGATAAAAAGATTTAATACATGATGGTACTTTATTTGTAATTTTTAGACATCAAATAATTTAATTTATTTATGACACAATGATGATGCAGTAATTATCTTATTAATGAAATATTGACATAATTGATGTTATAAACACCAAAATAAATATAATTTGAGACTTTTTATGAATTCCACTAATTTTCTAGGTTACTATGATATATTAGTGTTGATTTAATCAACTTGGTTCGAACATATAATTCTGTTATGACTTTCACAAAAATCATATATCAAATAGTATCAAAATTGACACAAAATAGTTTTTAAATCAAATATTATATTATTAATTGTTATTTTATTCCTAAAAATCTAAGGTTCGGCCAAATGACTTAGATAAGGATATATATTTTAATAATAAACAATTTGAGGTTCGTTTGGCATGTTATAGTAAGTGTATTAACCATATAGTGAAAGAAAACAAAAAGACACGGTAAAAGTTAAATTATTTAACTTAGAGTTAAATCTAATTGATAAGGTTAAAATAATAACCTAAACTTGTCTAAATCCTATTGGATGATATGATTTCGACCCATCCCCACTTTATCTTCGAAATAAGACCCTTTGGAACCATTATAAACCGATTTTGACTTTAATATAAAATAATATTTTGAGATATTCCTAAGGTGCCCCTCTCCTCCCTTATAAAAGGACACCTCCTCCCCCTCCTCCTCACACCAATTTGAGCACTCAAGCTCGGCCGAACCCTGCCAAAATCTCTTCTCCACTTCCCTAGAAACATCCTAGAGGTTCTGGTCTTCCTCAAAGACCAATTTTAGTGCCCTAAGAGGAGGTCTCAAAGAGGCGCTTCAAAGAAGAGGTAATTACCGTTACCAATTCTTTCATCTTTATTTCTTCTTCCACTTCTTCTTCTTAGGTTGTTTCATTATGAAGTAATAACATCAGTATCACTCATATACTGATAAGTTATTATAAGTATGAAAAAACCCTATTTCACCATCTATCCATCCTACGGAAAAAGAAATCACCGCGCGTGCGTACGTACGGAATACCGTCTCCACGCCGTGGTGTAATCTATTTTCCACCACCACCTTACATGGATGGGTATAATGGTGTAAAGAATAAATATACATAGTTATTACAACATCATATTGATTCTGATATATTGTATGATCCACTCCAATTCAATTCAATATTTATAGAAATGATATCATCGCTCGTGCGTACGTACGGACTACCGTCTCCACGACGCGATGAGATTCATTCTCCATGTTAACCATTTAAGAATGATTATAATGTATATATAAGAAATAATAATGAAATATATGACATTA
The DNA here is from genome assembly GCA_963277665.1 of Viscum album. NCBI lineage: Eukaryota > Viridiplantae > Streptophyta > Magnoliopsida > Santalales > Viscaceae > Viscum > Viscum album. Next base: position 1,081,308,906 of record OY728155.1, read on the forward strand.
TAAAGCTACTGGATTTATTTATATATATACATATGTATGTCATCTACTTACTTCCATTTCAAGACAATAAGGAAAGGAAAACAGCGTTCATGCGTACGTACGGACTACCGTCTCCATGAACGGTGTTTTTCATTTTATCTACCTATTATATATATATATATACTGAATATATATGATATATAAATAATATTTTATATTCTGGAAGTGAGTAAATCATGATATAAGTAATAATGATGTCAAGAAAAACAAGTCAAAACACCTACGATAAATGAAACGATTTTACCCAAAACGCTTCTTTAACATGGAATTTACAAAAGAACGGGTAATATAATGTAATAAGTGAACCATATATGATATCATAACAATGAATATGATTCTGTAATAAGTCAATAACATTATTTAAATCATTATACAGGAGGTTCAGACACTTACAAAGCAAGTCGGACCTAAGGTAAGGGAAATATCACAATCTCATTTTTATCCGAGATTGTTTATTCGTAAGTATTTACTGGGGTGTATTTTATCATCCACATCCATGTTTCATCAAAATGTAATATTATTTCCATCCACCTACAATTGTTTAAATCCATTTTTACCCTTTGGTGAGTTTTTAGCAATATGTATGAAAGGAATCTTTTGTCGTACGAGGTACTTTTTGACTTTTCCGACAAAAGTACGAAGAATGTTTTTTTAACTTATACGGCATGAATGGATTTTTAAAACATTATTTCCAAGAAGCTTCCTTTACAAGTTTTCAAGTTTATTTTTAATCAACTTCTTTTATTTTAAAGTCGTATGACATGTTATGAAAGTAAAAATGTTTTTGAAGTAGAAAGGATATTTTCCTCAAGAATGAAGTTCAAGTATTTTATCAAAATTATTTTCCATCTAAGATAATAAAAGGGTTCTGTTTTTATCCCTATTATTACATGGATTTGATTATGTTGTGATGGAAACATTTTTATGAATTCCTTTATCTTATATGAATTGATTTATGATGTCATGATGTTTCAAGAATCCCATTTTTGTTACATGTGTTATGCGATGATGTATGTTTTATGATTATGTGGCACACATAAGAAAGGATTCATTATAAGATGGGTGGGACCTATATCTCCCTCCAATGCATTGGGTAAAGATTTTATATCTCATGAGATAGACATGGCTGGAATGGTAGGTTATACCGGTTCAGTGAAACAGGACTGAAACGAGGGTTACTCGATTCAGAAAGGGACTTTGTCCACTAAGATAGTCTTGGCAATGAGTCTTGACTAACAAGAAATGAATCTCTATGATTATGTGTGAATGCCACAAAGTTTCATGTTCTAAGTTATGATTATTATGATTACATTTCACTGCCATGATTTATCCCATGTTATGAAATTATGATCTCTTTTGCAGGTTAAGATTTCCAAAAGTTATGTGCTTGTGTATATGATGTGATTTATATTTCTTTTGTTTACCCTTACTGAGCATTTGAGCTCACCATTTTATGTTTTCTTTTCCCCAGGATATAAAGAATGGTTTTTAGGTAAAAAAAAGGAAGATCTTTATGGGAGATATTGGAGTTCTTTCACCACGATTAGAAGATTACGTTCCGAGTTTCCAAAGACACTAAACTATTACGATCCTTGTGTGTGTATTTTTTTGTTATGTACTAAGTATTCCGCAAAAGTAATGTAATGTCTATGTACGATAAGCTTCGGGTCTCTACACTATCAGTGTGGACGAAATGGGAATAAGTAGACTCAATGCCCGAGAGACCCAATGGAGTGCTGATCATGCGGTAAGATGGGTCATCTACAGTGTTTCTACAAGGTTCTCCTTCCAGTGGATAGTGAAGGAGGATTAGTTTTGACTCTGTGTACATGAGTAGAATTACCAGTTCCACATCAGACTAGGGTCTAGAGTTCTTCAGGTAATTCAGGCCAGGGTTGAGGCCATGGAAGCAGTGTTCAGGCTCAGGGAGGGTTAGCTTAGGGATCTTAGGCTGCTACATAGGGTCGCGGTGCAGGCCAGAGTTTTACAATAGAGAGGATTCACCAGGAGCAGGATCCTGGACCTTCTACAGTTCGAGGTACGATTTTAGTAGCATTAGTTTTATCCTCTGCAATTTTTGATACAGGAGCTTCTAATAGCTTTGTTTCTCTGCATACTGTGCAAAGCCTTAGATTTACTATTTATACTTCTGAGGATATGATGATGCTAGACACTACCTTGGGAATTAGAACTGCTAGCATGCGTCAGTGATTAGACTACCCCCTTGAGGTTGGTGAGTGACATTTTTTTGTGGAGTCTCTATGTTTTGGAGATGACAGGATATGATTTCATTCTCGGGATGAACTGGTTAGTTCCCTATCATGTCTTTGTCGATTTCAATCTCCGTAGGGTGAGTTTCACATCACCAGAGGGAAGATCTTTTCTTCACAAGGGAGAACGGGATGTCTAGGCGAGCAGAGATAGAGAAGAGAATCATTGTTTGGGTGGTGTTACGACCTAGATTTCTAGATTATATTGGGATGACCAGGGTACTTCTCAGTTAGATTTTCCTCTAGTGGTTGATCGCTTTCAAGATTTATTTCCAAAATACTTTTCAGGTTTGCCTCCAGATCGAGAGGTAGAATTCTCTATTGAGCTTGTTCCAAGAGTAGTACCAGTGTCCATTCCTTCATATAGGATGGATACACCTGAGTTGTAGGAGCTGAAGAAGCAGTTGTAGGAGTTGTAGGCAAAAGGTTTTATCCGACCTAGTACTTCTCATTAGGGTTCGCCTGTCCTGTTTGTGAAGAAGGCATACGACACCCTTAGGCTCTGTGTGGATTATTGGAAGATAAACCAGTTGATGGTCAAGAACTGATATCTATTTTTGTGGATAGATGATATCTTTGATCATCTTAGAGGAGCCATAGTGTTCTCATAGATCGACTTGAGATCCGGATATCATCGGTTGCGTGTCAGCCCATCTGATATACCTCTTACAGCCTTTCAGAGCAGGTATGGTCTGTATGAGTATTTGGTTATGTCGTTCAGTCTCATGAACACTCCAATAGTTTTCATGGCACTGATGAATAGAGTTTTCCATCCTTACATGGATTCATTCTCGGTGGTTTTCATGGACGATATCTTGGTGTACTCTCACACTTGATCTGACCATGCTACCCATATTGAGATCATTTTGAGTAAACTAAGGGAGCATCAGCTATATTCTAAGCTCATAAAGTGACACTTTTGGATGGATGAGATTCATTACTTGGGTCATGTCATCTCAGAGACACGAGTATTAGTAGACCCAAGAAGGTGAGAGCAGTAGTCACCTGGGAGCATCTGAGGAACGTCTTCGAGGTACGAAGTTTCTTAGGGCTGGCTGGTTATAACAAGCGGTTTATACAAGACTTATCATGCTTAGTAGTTCCATTGACGGTCTTGACTATGAAGGGGTTGAAGTATGTTTGGTCAGAAGCCTGTGATTCTGCTTTTTAGGAGCTGAAGGGGACACTGACTTCAACATCGATTCTAGTTTTGCCGGAGCTGGGCAAGAGTTATACAGTTTTTTGTGATGCATCTGGCATCAGGATTGGAGTAGTGCTTATGCAGGGGGATCGTGATGTTGCATATGGATCTCGGTGGTTGAGGCCACATGAGAGGAAATATCTTACGCATGACCTGTAGTTGGCTGCAGTTGTTCATGCCTTGCGTTGTTGGAGACATTCTCTTCTGGGAGAGAATTTTGTGGTATATACTAACCATAAGAGCCTAAAGTATATCTTCACACAACATGACTTAAATATGAGACAACAGAGGTGGGTTGAGTACCTACATTCTTTATATTTCGAGATTACTTATATGCCTAGGAAAGGCAAAGCTGTGGAAGGCACACTGAGCAGGAGGACACAGATACAGGCAGTTCAGGAGGCCAGCAGCGAGTGGCAGCTTATGGCTCTGTTCTCTGAAATGCATTTGGAGGTGCATGACAGATAGGTTCAGACTATTCTTTCTTATTTAGTTGTTACCTATACCCTTCTTGACCGAGTTCAAATGAGACAACTATCATATTCTGAATGCCTAGTCCTACGGGAAAGCATGTCTGGAGAGGACCCTCTTCTCAGATGGACAATAGGCGAGGGTGAGATCTTGCGTTTCTAGGGACACGTATGGGTGCCATCAGATATACGCAAGGAGTTGATGAGAGACTTTCATTGGCAGTTCATCCTGGCATCACCAAGATGTATGGTGATTTACACCGCTGGTATTGGTGGCCAGGTATGAAGAGAGATGTTTCTGGTTTTTTCAAGAGGTGTTCCACCTGTCACCAAGTGAAGGCGGAGCAACAGCAAATAGCAGGGCTTTTATATAATCTACCCATTCCCAAGTGAAAGTTGAATGATGTCGTGATGGACTTCATGATAGGGTTACCAAGATCGCCTTGAGGGAATGATGCGATATGGGTTTTCATTGACAGGCTCATGAAAGTTGCTCACTTCTTGCCGATTAAGGAGGCCTTCGGTGTTGATGAGCTTGGATGGTTGTACATCCATGAGATTTTAGGCTTGCATTGGGTTTTGAGTACTATCATTTCTGATAGGGATGCCTGCTTCACGTTTCATTTATATTAAGGTCTATAGAGGGATTTGGGTACACATGTACTTCTGAGTACAACTTACCATCCCCAGAGATATGGACAGTTAGAGCGCACGATTCAGTTGCTAGAGGAAATTCTACGAGCATGCGTCCTCAATTTTTGAGGTTCTTGGGAGAGACATATACCTCTAGTGGAGTTTTCCTACAATAATAGTTTTCAAGCAACTATTCAGATGTCACCTTACGAGACTTTGTACGGTAGACTGTGCCAATAACCGTTGTGCTGGCTGGAAGAAGGATAGGTAGCTATGATGGGACCTCGTCTTGTTCAAGAGACCGAAGAACATGTAGAGTTGATTCAGAAGAGGATGGATAATACACAGTCTTGTCATAAATCTTATGCTGATCAGCGGAGACAACCTTTGGAGTTCAAGGTCAGAGATCAGGTTTTCCTACGTGTTACCCTGAGGTTGGGACACAAGAGGATCAAGAGACAGGGTAAGCTTTCATGGAGATATTTCGGGTCGTTTGAGGTTTGGGAGAAAGTTGGGCTGGTTGTTTATAGGTTGCAGTTACCTCATAGGTACTAGGCTATGCACGATGTCTTCTATGTTTCTCAGATTCGACGCAATTTCTCAAACCCATCTCATGTTTTTTATCCTGAGGAGGTTGAGCTGGAGCAGGATGCATCATTCAAGGAGCATCCTATCAGGATTTTTGATCATAGTGCAAAGGTACTCAATGTCCAGTTAGTTCCTCTGGTATAGGTGCTATGCCAGCACGACCATGTACATGACGAAACTTGGGAGAGGGAGGCCGATATGCGATCACAGTGGCCAGATTTGTTCGAGGTTTCTTCTTCTGCATCGTGCTAGGGAAATTCGGGGATGAATTTCTTTAAGGGGGAAGTATGTAAGAACCTAGACCTTCTTTTCAGGTATGTTTTTCTTTTCTAGTCATTTTTGCGAAAAAGAGGATAATCTGGAAATTTTTAAAGTACACGTCGTGTAATTTAAGAGTACACGCTTTGTACTTTGATGCCGCTCGAGGCCGTGTGTTGGCCGTGTCATGGCCACACACACATCCATGTAGGGGTTATGTGGAGGCTTCTTAATGAAAAGTATGTAAAATACTAGTACATGCCGTCTACTATAAAAGTACACGCCATGTACTTTCTTTTTTTTGTTAAACGGACCGGGGTCGCATCTTAACCCCAAAAATGTCTTCTTCTCTAGATTCTTCGACTGAGAGCGAGGGTATGGCTACATATCTTCTCTAATCCGCTGATCCGTCATCGGTTATCCGAATCGAACGTCTTCGGTTGAAATAGAATCACAACGGTGAGTTATTGGTTCTTCTTCGGCCACATTCACTGATTATTTATCTTATGAGAGTCATATGAGGTTAAACGATTTAGACATTTTTCCAGATTTACTCTATTCTTGGCCAATTCACAAGACGAGGTTCATGTATATTGATCTCCTAGGATTGAGGTAGGGGGTTTGTTTCCCTACGTTGAACTTCATTGAGTTTTTGTGCAAAAGTGCCGTATTACCATGTTTTGGGTATCTCAGGTTAGGGTGTTTTCCTTGTTTTGGTTGTTTATCACCGTTTGAATTAGGTTGCCTGTGAGGCAGATCTTGTTGCATTGATTTCCTACTTTGATATAATTGATTGCATGTATTTCCTACTGTTTATATGCTTTTGATGCATTGTAGATATTATCCAAGTAGTTGTTGAACTTATTTAAGGATGCTGATAGTCGATTACGCACCACTAGACTGCTCAGGGCTGTGTGAACCTTGTGCGGTAGACTAAAGAGGAAATTGACGATTAAGGGATTCCCAAGAGAGTCTGTTATTAATTGGTATTGTTCACAGGACCTATGGGATTTTGACTATGTGCTTTCTCAGAGTGTCCTTAGTTAGGTATTGATTCTACATGGAGAATTAGACGTAATTTCTTCCTCAGAGAGTCTATAACTATCGTTACCAGACCACAGGGGAATTGACGGTGAGAGCTTCCCAGAGTGTCTGTGTCTTGTATGATTACTTGAATAGAGGGGTCTACTAGTACGAGACACCCAGAGAGTCAGTGTGAATATTTTTTGGTTGGTTGTGAAGAGTCCACCAAGCCAAAGAACAAGCTTTGGATTTGTACTTCTTGTTGTTTTTGGTAGTCTGCTGAGATACCTGTTGTGTTACTTACTATGCCTTGGGAATATAGAGTTGTTGCTAGGTTCTTTGGTTGATAATTAAATGATTGAATTAAATTAATAAATGAACGTGAATGGAGATTCATATGAGTGTTTACTTTAGTGTATTTCTGTTTCTCTACTGCATTTATTTCCACTACTTTTTCTATATTACTCACTGACCGTATGGCATAGATATTGTGGTGGTTTCCAACTGGGATTAGTCTCACACCCTGTTTGGGTCCGGATTTTCTTCCCAAAAAGGTTATATGGTTGCAAGTGTGGACAGGGATTATGGACCTTCTACTTCAGGTGCATGATTGCTAGTTGGAGCTGGAGAACACATGACCGAGCTTGGGCATGCGATGCTGCTGGAGTTGTTTTTTACTTTTAGTACCTTCTTCACCATTGTATTTCAACACATTGTTGTGTTTTCTACTTTCCCTAGATACTTGTACCTGTTTCATCATTATCATCATTATTATATTATACATTTCTTTCACTTTTTAGTTTTAGTTACTGTATGTTGTTTACTTCTTCTGTTATTGACTACTATTTCCTTTTTTCCTCATATACTTTACCAAATGTGGGTATTGTTTTCCCAATGACTCACCAAGGCCCTCGCTTCTAGTCAGAAGCCTCTGGTGTTTGGGGAAATGCTCTTGAGGTCATGTTTTGAACCAGGTATGGGGCACCAGTTGAGTGGCTCTGGATTCGGATCATTACCACATGATAACATGAAGACATTATAACAATGTGGAAATAATATAAAACATAACATAAAAAACACAATTCAATGTTAAACACCAAGAGAACATAACATAGTTTGCTCATGGAATCTCATGAGATAAAAACATTACCCAATGAATTGGAGTGATATATAATTTTGTCCCCACCTACCGCTTTCATATCATGTGCATGCATAAGTGTGCCACATATATCATACAACACAAGGATGTTTTTCATTAATTTTAATCCCATGATTAAGAAGATTGGGTTACATACATGTAAATCATTAATCAAGTTATATCTTGGTGAATACCTTTGAGTGGTAATGGGTGTGGGTATCCACTATAAAGGTTTGGCATGGAAAATCTTACAATCAATTTTGATAGCATAACAGGGGTACATGAAGATTCATGGAAGTGTAAAATGAGAGTTAATGGGGAATATAATCAATTGGAAATCATATGTATTATCAGAGGGATGTGTGAAAAAATCTCACTACATGAACAATTGGAAATCATTGATATAATATAAAGAAGGCACTTCAATAAAGAAGAGAAGGATAAGATCCCATACCTTGAGAGGGAACTTCTAAAACAATAGAAGGAGTATATTAAGAGATTAAAGGAACCTGGGAGGTATCTTGAGAGGGAAGGGTATATGAAATTCATGTTCCAAGAGTTTTTGGTGAATAGTAATGGGATGTTGGGTGGGTTTATATAGAAAAAGAGATGAGGATTATTTATTAATTTATAATCTTAGGTTTTAGATTTTACATGATAATGTAATTAAAAAATAATCCTTCCCATGGTTTCTAAAAAATAATATTTTTTTAATTATTATATAAGTCTACGAACCCAACACATTAATAAATATCCCTTGGTGATGTGGAAGTGAGCCATGTTTATAAAGAATTGATTTTAAAACCTTAAAATATAATATTGGTTTTGGAGAATTCATTAAGTGTTTAAATAAATTATAAAATAAACAGAAAAACATTTTATTTTAAAACGTAAACATAATTTCGGTTTGCGATACTTTTTATAGTATTTATAACATCACTTTTGGGATTTTATGATGTCATAATATATACCATATTATTATATCATATTTATTTTTTTCCTCAAAATTCAATAATCTTAGAAAACTATGAAAAATTAACTATTGGATAATTTTGAGATTCTTATTTAAAAAAATATTTAATTTTTAAAAATAATTATCTAAATATGATAATTTATAGTTTTAAATAAAAATACTAATTTATTGAAAAAGAATCTTTTTTAGAAATAACAGTTTTAGACCATTATAAAAATAACAATTGAATTCTCAAAATAATATTATCATTTATATTTAATAAACATTATTTAATAAAAATATCGTATTAAAATAACACTTAATTGAAAAATTATTTAATTCATCAAAAAGAGTGTCTTGATTGAAACTATTTATTTCCAAAAAATAAAATTCGTGTTTCATACATCAAAATGTAATTTTTATCAATGTCATTATTAAATTATTTTAAAAGTAATATTTAAAGGGATAAATATAATTATTGTTTTATTGAAAATAAAATATATAAATTTTGGTTGTTAAGGTCTAGATATATAGCCCTTTATTAAACTAGTGAATTCCCTTATGGTAGGTGTGAGATGGTGATATATTCATGGGGTAATTTGGTGAAAATGGTTTAGGATATGAACTAAATGATCTTGAATGTATCCCAAAAATGATTTCAATATTGATTCATTTGTTCATTCTTAGCTTTGTATTGGTCAATGTAAAATTCCAGTGATTCTATCTTCATCATAAGATTCGATAAAAAGGATTTATAGGGTACAATCCTACTATTTGAGGCCATCTATTACTTTTTCTATTTCAAATGTAATTTATCAGAAACTTTAATATACTGATATTAACGGTCGCTATACAATGGATATATTTTCAATGTCTATGATTCTTAATGGTATTTTAAATTTGATAGAACATATAATGGTCCAAAATAACCAAATCAGCTCATGTGATTTCTATAACATCATTTCTTAATAAGAAATTTTACTAATTAAGAAAATTAATTTCATTTATAAATGTTCAAGATGATACATTATTCATACAATCATAAATTTGACCCTTGAATTTTTCATTTCACACACTAAAATAGATGGGGTTACTTTTGTTTCATCACCTCTTTCGGTTCCCATGTCGCTTCCTCGAACTTTTGGTTTCTCCACAACACTTTGACCATGTGAGTTGTCTTGTTTCATAAAACATTGTCTCTATGATCTAAGATCTTCAATTGATTCTCCTCTTATAAAATATAATTTTCCAATGGTACTACCTAAGGATTCAGTAAATGTGTGGGGTTTCGTATGTACTTTTTTAAGAGGGATACATGGAAAACATTATGTAATTGAGATAGGTTAGATGGGAGTTATAGTTGATATGACACCACTATAATGCAATCAAAGATCTCGAAGGGGATGATGTATATAGGACAAAGATTTCCATTATTCCCAAAACACAGGACTTTCTTCCATGGATATATATGATTGAATACTTTATCATTGACCTAAAACTATAGGTTCCATAGTATATTGTCTTCATTGTTTTTTCTCAACTTTGTGGGGTTTTCATATGATGCTGAATGTTTTGAACCTTCTTTGTCATTTCTTTGATAAGATTAGGTCACATATTCTTCTTCCCACTAAATCCTTCCTAGCGTGTCATAGTATGAAACCCTTTATTTTACAAAGGCTCATAATTTTCCATTTTAATTCTAGAATATAAACAATTGTTATACGAGAACTCAATTAGGGGAAGGTGATGGTCCAAATATCCTTGGAAATAAATTGAACATGATCTTAGAAAATCCTCTAGAGTTTTAATGGTCCTTTCATAATAACCATCCTTCTAAGTGTAATAAGAAGTGTTGAGTCTTAGTTATGTTTCAAACACTTAATGAAGGATTCTCCAAAACATTGAGGTAAACCTCAGATCATGATCAAATACAATAGAGAGTAGAAATTCATGAAGTATTACCACTTACCTTATGTATATCATGAAAATTTGGTCAAAAGATAAATCTTCTTTGATAGAAATGAAATGTTTCTACTTTTTATGTAGATAAACTACCACTTAGATGGAATTATTTACTTTAGGTTTCTTGGGGAGTCCTTTGATGAAATACAAGGTTATTGTTTCTGACTTTTTCACCGGGGTGCGCGCATCCGTCCATCCACGGAGGAGGACGCGCTGCGCTTGTTGCCCCACATTCTCGCTTTCCAAAGGCAGCCAGCATTCACTCCTTATTCAGGGACGTCTGCTCCTTGATCGAAACGAGATGATGGGATGTCGGTTCTTCCTTCTGTGGATTCCTCCTCAGAACTCATCATCTAGTGTGGGTCTCCCTCATAGATTTAATACGTTGTTCGTGAAACTCTTCCCAGTTCCATGTTTCGATGGACGCCAGTTAATTACACAGATTTTGTCGGGACATTCCAAAGGGTCCGTTCAGGGCAGCAACCTTCAGTCGGGGGAGTAGTCACATTGAGGCATCAATAGCGTGTCTGGATGCAGGGGAACCTGGAATGTCTGTCTATTATCCCCGGTCATAGGGCTTCTCGAGGGCATGGAAGCCCGAGGCATCCCACATCGAGCGCGGGGAATTATATGCCATAGAAACATATTTGAGGTTTTCCTCAACTTCCAGTGTTTAACATAGGGTACACCACGAGTTTAACGTCCAGCAGAGACGGATTAGCCCGATCGGAGCATTAGCTAGAATAGATCGGATTGAGGGATTTCCCTTGAAGGGGTGCCGATACCAGGACCAGCCCATGGGCGGCTGTGAAGAGGAGCGTACCGACATGGTCTCACCGGGATATGACGGTCCGGGCGAGGATCAAGGTGGATGATGGATAGACGAATGAAGTGGAAGGGGGAATGGAAAGGAACCATCGTAAGGGCAACGGTGAACTTGGGCTTGAGCCTTGAAGGGGCTTCTTGCGTATCCCCGTGGCAGGGAATCAATGTTTGCATAGTTCGGGATGGTGCTGGTGAACCAGCATGAGGATGGACCTTGGTCTGATGGGCATCATCAGTGAACTGACGTGAATGGGGAGGACCAGGAGGGTCCTAGTGGTGGTGGGCTTGGACCTCGTGGAGGCTTCCTACATACCATGTTATGACATGGATCAAAGAACACGTAGTTCAGAGGGGCTTCATCGGCGAACCGACGTGAAGGTGGACCTTGGTCCGACGGGTGGTGGGCTTGAACCTCTGGAAGGCTTCCTACATACCATGCCTTGGCATGGATCAAAGTCCCCGTAGTTCGGATGATGGAATTCATCAGCGAACCGACGTGAAGGTGGAACTTGGTCCAATGAGAGTTGGGCTTGAACCTTGGGGAGGCTTCCTACGTACCATGCCTTGACATGGATCAAAGTCCTCATAGTTCGGGGGGTGTCATCGGTGAACCGACGTGAAAGTAGACCCGGGGGTCCACTGGTGGTGGGCTTGAACCTTGGGAAGGTTTCCTACGTTCCATGCCTTGACATGGATCAAAGTCCTCATAGTTCAAAGGATTGATGGAATACAGTTTAACGTCATGCAGGACGGTAGTGAACCCTGACGTGAATAAACGACGGGTGGTGGGTGTCGGTGAACCGACGTAAATGATGGACCTTGGTCCGATGAGAGATAGGCTTGAACCTCGGGGAGGCTTCCTACGTACCATGCCTTGACATGGATCAAAGTCATCGTAGTTCGGGTGAAAATGTGGGGCTCGTCACACCGACAAGGAGACAGTCTGGGCCAATGATTGTTGGGCTTGAACCTCAGGAAGGCTTCCTACGTACCATGCCTTGACACAGATCAAAGTCCTCATAGTTCGGGTTGGTCACAACAGCTTGCCGTCGGACTGGAATGCAGTTTAATGTCATGCTGGACGAAGGTAGAACTTGACGTGAATTGGATGACTGGTGGGCTTAAACCTCGTGGAGGCTTTCTACGTACCATGCCTTGACATGGATCAAAGACCTCGTAGTTCAAATGGTTGTGCAGTTTAGTGTCATGCAGGACAAGGGCATATAGTTTAATGTCATGCTGGATGAGGGCATGCAGTTTAACATCATGCTGGATGAGGGCAGGCAGTTTAACGTCTTGCTGGATGAGGGCATGCAGTTTAACATCATGCTGGACGAGGTATTGTCATGGCCAATGCCAACTCTAAGCCCACATGAGTCATGCTTGGTGTGAGAAAAAAGAGGCAGCAAGGACCTGACGATCACGTCGCGAAGGGTGCGTCTGTGAGAAGCGAAGAGGGGCTTACGCGTTAGGCGGCCCATGGTGCTGGGACTTACTCCAGGATGGAGGCCCGGATTGTGACAATGTGCAGTGAAAGAGGGATTTCGGACCCATGATGGGAGGTGCCTCGTTCCCTATCACGCCCTACACTGACCATGGTAGTGGGGAAGTATGGAGATGGAGGGGTCTAGCCATCCATTGGGGAACTAGGGTCTCCCTTCTCCTGAGAACATACGGCACTCCAATAAGGAGGATATCATCCCTTGTGGATGGGTGATTCCACTCCTATAGAGACGAGTGGCGTAAAAAATATTCGAGCTGGGGGGAACCTTCGTGAGAGGCACGAGGTCAGGTCACAGTTTAACGTCATGTGTTGAGGACGTGATGCTTGGCAGCTTAACGTCCTGCAGCTCGGACGAGGCGGGTTCACTCCGCACCCCTAGGACTTACATAACTAGTACCCTTTGCTCCTTGGAGGAGGGAAGGTACCAGTAAGGCCATGGTTAAGGGGGGTTGTAGAGATAACCATCGAGGGGTCCACGTTAGCGTGTTTATGCAAAGAAGCAATAGCCGTTAGCGTGCCTATGCGAAAAAGCATTAAGCGAAGCAACGCTACGAGTGGTATTGTCCATGGGACTTTGAAATCACATCGTGCAAACCTGGAGGGTCTCACGGGAAGAGGAATTTCCATGAAAAGGAGTGTGCTTCGCGAAGCGGAGTGCCTTGGCCTTGGCATGGGGCATAGGTGTGAGTAGAGGGTGCTTCGCGAAGTGGAACAGTATTCGTGGAGCACTGCATCGCGAAGAAGAGGTGCCTCGTGAAACAGGGTGCTGCGAAGCAGTGTGCTTCGCGATGTGTAGCGATCCTACCTTAGCATAGGGATCACTAGTACAGGTTGGGTGTTTCGCGAAGCATAAATGCTCCGCGGCTGCTCGGGTTCCCTTGGGAATCCCCTTCCTTCGCGAATGCCTTTGAGATTCATGAAGGGCATCCCTCTCGGAAGAGGGGCTCAAAATGAGACAAGGAAAAGGCATCACGTGAAGTAGAAGTACCTCGCGGAGCTCATGATTACCAAGGGCAAAGGGTGCTTCGCGATTCGGGAGAGGAGAAGCCGAAAGGTCGGATTTTCCGTCCTCGGGACTCAGGGGGAGTCCAGTATTTATAGGGAAGGGGCACCGCGAAGTAGAACTCGCGCGCCGCCTCAGCTGCTTCGCGACGCGCTCGCGAACGTCAACATTGTGTACAAAGAGTTACCGCCTCTGGAGCTTCGCGGCGGGCTTGAAAACGTCAAATGCATTCGCGGAGAGTTACCACCTCCGGAGCTTCGCGGCGGGCTCGCGAACGTCAAATGCGTTCGCGGAGAGTTACTGCCTCCGGAGCTTCGCGACGGGCTCGTGAAAGTCAAATGCATTCGCGGAGAGTTACCGCCTCTAGAGCTTCGCGGCGGGCTCGTGAATGTCAAATGCGTTCGCGGAGAGTTACCACCTCTGGAGCTTCGCGAGACCGCGATGCTCGGGTTGCTTCGCGTCGGTGCTTCACGAGGCAGCGTGCCAGCCTTCTTTTTCGTCCCTTCCTTTCGTGAAATATTTTGGCACCAACGAATTCCCCCCCTCATACTTGGAGCCGCGGAGGGTGAAGGGTTGAAGTCTGAGGGAAACTCGCCAAAATTTTCGGCAGTTCGCGATGCGGCTTCGCAAAGGGGGCCCGCGGTGCTGACCGGGGCCATGGATCCGGACACGCCGCGATGCTTCGGGGTCGCCGCCTATAAATAGGGGGGTCGACCTCTTTTTTCTTCACGCGACTTCCTTGTATTTTTGTGCTCTCGACTTCGCGAAGCTCTGTGTACTCCGCAACAACCCTCTGTGAATCAAGCTTCGCGGCGAACTGCGGGTCTCCGAATCCGCGTCCGCGCCAAGCGAACTCTTGCTTGTCGGCCTAGGCCAGACTTTGCTGCTTGGTCTCGCGACTGACCTTCGCGATCCGGCTTCACGATCCAGCTTCGCGATCCATTCTGAAAAAATTCTTCCTGAGTGCCGGAACTGGAATGGCCCATCGAGAGGCTGTATTGGGGGTGCTTGCAGATGCCGCCCGTCAGGATGAGATGGCCAAGTGTCCAGGCCTTGGGGAGATGGTCCGAAGCCATTTGGACCGCGCTTCTTTGACAGATCTGCTATCGGAGGGTCAGAAGAATTATCTACAGTGTAAGAAGCTTCCATTGTACGGCTTTGGGTTGAGGGATGACGTCTTCATCTCTGAGGCGAGTAGGGACGAACCAGCTTGCGGGTTCAGGAGCACACCATGTCAGCACCAATGGTTCAGGGCGGCTGGTGGTCATGCGCAGGAAGACTTCACACCCGTCACCGCTGACTGTCTCTACAACCATGTGAACGATATTGATGGGAAGCCACTGCAACCGGAGACGTCCCCTCCTCTCTACCGTACCATGATGAAGGTGACTTTACAGGATTCGAAGAAGGGATGGTCCGATGAGTGGGACCTGCACCAGGGCAGAAACCTTACTGATGAATGGGCCTGGGCCTACTGGGTAGGCGCCTCATGCGAGGAGTTTGGGGCCGAGATGAGGAGAGTGGGGTTGTATGAGGCGGCATGGACCTCTGAATTCCACATTTACCAACCAAAGCAAATGATGCCAGAATTGCTGAGCAGATGGTCTTCTAGGACCAATACCTTTCACCTGCATCACGGGGAGGTGGGCATCAGCCTGTGGGATGTCCACCAGATTTCTGGGGTTCCGATCTTGGGGGCCATGTATGATGAGTTCCTCCCCGTCATGAGCGCGTGGGAGGATACATAGCAAATGTCGTGACTCGCGTCAGTGCTGATGGCATTCGTCCCTGGAGAGGACAAGGAGGCAGTGAGGGATGTCCACTTTAGGAGATGGTTCAAGCGCTTCCTAAATTTCCCAGAGAATCGAGAGTTCCCTCCGAGGCCTCGAACTTGTACGAGGGTGGCCCAACGGGGTAAGGGGCACTCGTATTGGCGGGTCTTGGAGGACAGCCAATGGAAGACTTGGGGTTTCAGTGTTAGCACTGAACAACAGCCGATAGTCAGGCTGGCGGCATTCATCGCGACTCTCATCTATTGTTGGATCCTACCAGTGAGGGATAAAAGCATGGGGGTGTGGCCCGACTCGTTTATTATGGCGTCCATGTTGGCCATGGGGCAGCAGATCAATATGGGGATTCCAATGCTCACCAAACTGTACAGAATGTTGTGGCACATTAGCGAGGGAAAGAAGCCACCATGGATATGTGGGCCCTTCCACCTCCTGTATGGGTGGATCGCAGCGCACATCAGGGGGATTTATGAGTATCCAAACCCCATTTCTCCGTCGGGGTAAAATTTCCGCCCCTCCATCCTGAACGCGGTCGGGAGATTCCCATTCAAATTGGCCGTGTCGATGGTGCTGAATCGGGTGTGGAGGGCGGATGAGTTTAATTTCCACCCCTTCCAATTGCCGACGGGGATACTTACTGATGACGGGCGGGGAACAGAAGAACATTGGGCTTACCTCCTGGCCTTTCGAGGTGGAGTTTTGGTGGCACTAATAGATCATGAGTCACTCTGCGAACCGTACACCCTGCATCGGTTTGCGAGGTAGTTCCGGTGCCTCCAGTGGATGACCTCGTAGGTCTACTGGGAGGTGCATCACGAGGAGCACCCGTGTGTGATGAGGCAGCTGTGGCTCATGTTCACACGGGAAGATGGGAAGATGAGAATTGCATTGCCTCCGTCCACCGCCACTTTCGGATTAGTGAGGGAGTATGCCATTATTTGGGAGGCTTCTTACCCAGGGGAGATGCTGAAGCAACCAACTATTTGGGTCGGTGACGGTGGTCCTCCTCTATCTCGAGGTCGGGGTTGGAGGGCAGCTAGGGCCTCTCGCGGTGGTGGGGCTGCCATGGCGACAAGACCCGCACCGGCCGAGGGTGTGGCAGCAGCGGCGGATCCGGTGATTCTGGGAGAGCATGGCCATCCAGAGGGGCAGCCACCGAGGGGATTTCGTAGGATATCCACTCAAGCTCCGGGGAAGCGCCTGCGTCATATCGACATGGCAGAGGATGTCGTCTTCCCGGAAGCCTGGGAAATTTGGGATGTCAACCAGCAGTTCCTCAGCCTACCTGAGATATGGGCCCACCTGAATCGCCTTGGGATGGAATTACCAGGCATAGGCCCAGTCGGGGCTGGATTCATGGCTTCTTCAACGGAGGCAAAGCAATACCTGGACGAGCTAGAGGATTACGTCCACTCCAGTGGTGTCCCTCGCCCAATGACAGACCGGGTGAGGGTGTTGCTGAATCGAACCGCCCCCCCATAGTTATCGGCTGCCGATATGAGGGAGCACTTCCCCCTGCCAGAAGAATCAGAGGACTCCTCTCAGGAGGATGAGGCTGGAGGAGGGAGCCCATTGGAGGAGGGCGAGGTCAGAGATCAAGGCTCAGATTCCGACGATTTTGCAGAGGCTCTCGAGGTAGCATTCTGAACTTATTTCCTTACGATCCGTTCTTGGGTCACTATGGACTTCTCACCGATGTTTGAGCCATGTAGGAGGAAATTGTTCATAGGCCTCATTCTCGCCCCTCAGCGGGTGATGATGCGGGACCTTCAGAACCCGCGCCTATGGCTGCGTCCAGTTCCGCGTCTGGTGGGACCAGAGCACCCGAGGTTTCTCCTCCGGAATCTCTAGACCTTCCCACAGTATACGGAGGGCCTCACCTAGGGGTCTCGTTCGTACTGGCTCAAGAGAAGTGCCAGGAGGTCGATATCCATAAGTTTCCTCTACCGGTTTCTTTGTCGTCACATGTAGACTATGCCAACTAACGTTTATGTCCCTCTATATCGTACAGTTCTCCGACTGGCGTGGGATGCTGCGGCAAGACTAGTCGTGATGTCTGGTGGCGTCCCTCCTAGGGGCATGCCAGTGATGGTGGCGACAGTCCCCCCATCTCCCCAAGCTACAACACACATCATCACCGGCGGGACTACGAGCAGGGTCATGCCTGAGGTCATCGAGGTGGACTCCGATGAAGAGGATCAATCGGTCGGTCCCAGTCCTGTCACGCCTACTTCAGCGCCAGATGCCATACTGGATTCAACACCAGAGGTAGATCCTGCCGAGGATTTCTTGCCGGCGTATCCCGCGTACGAGCCTGCCAATCGCGCAGACTGGGACGAAATGACCTCCGACGAGGAAGACAGCAGCATAGTCCGCCGCCGGTCGTGGAAGCTAATCACGCGCTTCATCAAGGACACCCCCAAGCGCAATGGCTGGCCAAAATGGATAGACTCCGCTCGCAGTTGCGTGAACTGTGCACTGGGGGAGTGGATTCCCAACGTCCTCACGCACTCATTCGAGATCTTATGGATGAGAAGATTCGGGACCATGATCGTGGGCTCAGCGTGGGCTGACAGTGGAGGAAGGCGACCAACATCAAGAAGCTCCAGGAGGATGAAGGTGAGGTCCAACAGATGCAGACCTGGGCAGATGAGCTTTCAGCCTCTCTTAATGCACAATCCGAGCTGATCTCACAGTTGAAGGCCCAGCTGGCAGAGGCAGAAGAGCATATGAGGCAGGCCTCTGGAAATATGGCTGCCGTTCAAGCTGGCGTAGAGAGGGCCAAAGCCAAGGCTGACGAACTGCACCCTACTGCTACTGAGGAGGAGCCGGAGCTAAGCCAGCAGCAACAAGCCTTGGACGCCACAAGTCAACGGGTGGCGGAGCTGCAACGCTCTTTTGATGGGGTCAACCCGTCCATGGGGGGAGTCGACCCCCGAGTATTGTAACAAACCAAAAACCTTTTATTGGTACTTTCGTGCTTCAATTTTTTCTTTCTTTGTTTTGAATGCCGTAGCACGCACGATTTCCACTGTTTGAATCGCCTTGTTACATCCCTACAATGTTTGCGGGACGTTCGGCGATAATTCCCCAAGCCCACGTGGGTCGAGCCCGATGTGAGAAACATGAGATAGTTTCCTTCTCGTCCCACCTAACATAGGAGTGGAGACCATGCTCCAGGCATCCGGGATTCGGATTACCAGTCTGGATTTCTGAATGATGGGAGAGGCTTGACCGGAGAAGGAACTTTTCAGAACAGCTGAATTACCGTTTCTTCAGTGTGCTCTTATGCACGAACGGTGCAACACCAAGGGCGCTAAAATCGGTCCGAAAAGACAGAAACGAGAAGTGTGAATGACGATTCCCATGATTCGGAGCACTGTGGGGATAGCGTGAAAATAAAGGACAACCATTAACCATGGTGGAGAAGCTGTATCCTTACTGCGTTAGCCTACAATGGGGACAAAAATGAGGGTCAACCGTTGACCATGTTCGAAACATGGGACCATGTTACAAATATTTTCGGTCAATCTTTTGGGACATTGACCCAGGACAGTCGGCGGACCATAGGTCAAACATCCATACTGTTAGGGGGTCCTTCCAAACATGACCAGTCTTCCGGAACGTTGGCCCGGGATGGTAGGTGAGCTGATGCGGCATGAGACCAAGCTGTTAGGGGGTCCCGTTAGACATGAAAGGGGACAAGGGTCCGAATAAGGGGCATGCAAAGCGTGGAATATGGAGTGATGATTTGTCCGAGCAGAATCCAGCACTTAGGTAGTTACACCACCGTGGTGGGATTACACCATATGGGCGCATTGGTTTGATCATGGATTATTCCTTCTTTCAGACAGGGCCTCTCTGGCGAGGGGATTTACCGCTTCCTAATGTAATCTTGGGGCATTCTGAACTTGTTCAGGGTAGAACCGCAGTTTAGTGTCATGCGTTGAGGACACATGGACTCTTGTATTTTAACGTCATATGATAGGAAGTGGAATAAAAGGGAAGATCCTAGGGAGTGTGTGGTGCGGTAGATATGAAACCGACGTGAATGAGGACTTGGAGTCCAAATCACACCACGTACCCCCGGAGGAAACTCTTCAGGTCGAGGGACCAAGAGTGAGGATTAGGCTGGGCCCGAAGCAGAGTGGTCGGGCATTCCTACGTACCCCATGAGGATGGGAATCAAGCCATACGTAGTTCTGAAAGCGCAGGTTAACATCTTGCGGGACGATGAGAATCCTGGCCGTGTTGGTACACATCCCGCCAAAACTACTAAGCCCACGTGAGTTGTGCTCGGTGTGGGAAACAAGCAGTGGTGGTGGGAATTTCCCGACAAAAAGGGGTAGGTTAGGGCAAAGGGACGCTCAGTGAATACCAGCCCAATGACACTAACACGATCATTTAGCGCACCTAGATGCACGAAGAGAAAGATCCGAGTATGATGGAGTTCCACTTGAACATGAGGAAGTGGAAATGTGTAAATCACGGTGCTCAAGATTCAAATCACGATGATGGTGGCGTGATGATGGAGGATAACTATTGACCGTGATGGAAAACCAGCATCCATATCGTGTTAGCCTAGAATGGGGACAAACAAATGAGGTTTGACTGTTGACCATGTTTGAAACATGGGACCATGTCACAAATGTTGTCGGATATCCGTAGGGACGTTGGCCCGAAACGATTGGAGGGCCCTTAGGTCCAGCATTCATGGAGAGCCCTTAAGCCTAGTATCCATGTCATCTGAGGGTCCTTTTGGATGTGGAAGAGGATGAAGATCCAAATAGCGAGCTCACGAAGCATGGTCATGGGATGAGGAGGATGTCCCTGTGAAAATCCCACACTTCGGGCTCTTTGTCAAAACACATCTGAATACGACAACGAGACGTATTAGATAGAGGGAGAAGATTCCTTTCCCATAGGGAGATCTTAGTTTAGGGTCGTAGAATTCAGACCATGGATGGGAGGAGACATAAAAGGCACATGGTGGAGTAACTCAAACACATGGCGTGAATGGGAATAGGGGGTGTGTGCGGTGCGGTGAACAACCTGACGTGAATGAGGACACAATCCCATATGACACCGCACGACCCTCTTGGGAGAGGTTTTTTGCTCAAGGGACCAAAAGCGAAAGTTAGGATGGGCCTGCGGGGAAGTGCCCGGGTGCTCCTACGTATCTCATAAGGATGAGAATCAAGCCTCACGTAGTTCTTGATAGACCTTAGACCATAAATGGGTAAAGGGAGAAGGGGACACATAGAAACAAAACCCGACGTGAAGGAGGACCTAAGCCCTACTTACCATGCGTTCTCTGGGGAAATGCTCGAGTCGAGGGATCGAACACAAAGGTTAGGCTGGGCCCGCGGGGAAGTTCCCGGGCGCTCCAACGTATCTCATAAGGATGATAATCAAGCCATACGTAGTTCTGAAAGGTGGCACGGTAAGGTACCAGTGCCACGGGAAAAAGGGGAGTGCGTCCATGGCCCTTGCACTAAAAGAAGCGGAATTTGATAAATCTTGTTTGTCCTTTAAGGTGAGTGGTTTTTTTTGTGAAGCGACGGGCCTAGAGTAGTAGGTTGTGGTGTCGCCACAAGGATCAAGCTGTGATGGGCGTTGACAAATGGCATGGAATGTGACCAATACCCAATGTGATGTCCTTTAAAATGAGGTCACCACAATGCAGTGTCGTTTTTCATCGTGTGACCAGGACGATAATATCACAGTTTAGGGTCATATGATAGGATCAAGCATGCATTTTATCGTCATGCAGAACATACGTAGCAGAGACGGTGCTAGGCGGGGAACGTTCGTAGTGTTATAAAACACAATTGATGGATACATGATCCCACATCACATTGTACGCCACTCGGAGAGGGAGACCTTAGGCCGAGGGGCCTATATAGAGGTAAGAGGTGAAACAGGGGGGAGAGACTGGCTCCCTAAATGGGCTGTACTCGAAGACAGGGCATATGGGTGGTCCTACGTACCCCATGAGGATGGGAATCAAGATGAACGTAGTTATGGATGGATCTCAGTTTATGGTCTTAGAGCTCGGACCATGAATTGTAACAACCTCCCAAGTTAGCGTAGGCGTCAACCCGATCCCTAAGCCCAAGTGAGTTAAACTCGGTGTGGAAAACAAGGGGGGAGATCCTTATCGCAATACTTGGGGTGTCTATCAGAGGGGAGTTGGTAGAGAGCCCCGAAGGACACCTTCGACATGGATTGTTTCCCCAACATGCAGACGTGCACGGAGGAAAAGTACCAAGAGTTCCGAGACTCTACTTGGGCACGATGAAGGATGAAGGGTGTGAATTGTGTACCCGACATTTTGGGCTTAATGGGTTGGCGTGGCGAGAGAGGAAAACTGTTAACCATAGTGGAAACGTAGCATCCATATCGCGTTATCCTGAGGTGGGAACAAAAAACGAGCTTCGACAGCTGACCACATTCGAAACTCGGGATTTTATCGATTTGTTGTCTGAAACCCTCGGGGGCGTTGGCCCTTAACGGTAGGAGAGCCCTTGGGCGTAGTATTCAGGCCGTTCTTGGGGGTCCCTCTGGGTGTGAAAGATGATGGAAGCCCTGATGCAGGGATACAAAAATCCTGGAAAGCGGGTGCGGACGTGTCCGAGTAAAGCTTGGCATTCCAGGTAATAAACCAGAGTACTCTTAGGCACATTGGTGAACCACCGAAAAAGGATTGACGAAACAAATCAGGAGGGAGAGATACATGGTGTGGTCATTATGAGACCGATGTGAATGAGGAAATAATCCCACACCACACCATATAATCCTCTCATGGAGGAAGGGTAGGCCAAGGGGCCAAGATGGGATGAAGATTCCCGAGAGATGGGGCTGGACCCGAATCCTAGACTTTCAGGTGGTCCTACGTATCCCATAAGGATGGGAATCAAGCCACACGTAGTTCTTAAGATGTAGTTTAACATCATACAGGATGAGGGGGGAGTAATATACCCCCAAACAAGGGAGTTGTATTGTACGGTGAATAAACCGACGTGAATGAGAAAATAACCTCACGCCACACCCTACACTCTTATAAGAGAGGACCTGGGCCAGGGCCCGAAAAGGCCAAGGGGCCTGATGGTTAGGCAATGGTCAGGAAGGCCTGACCTGCTTGCAGTTTAATGTCTTGCAATGAGGACGAGGGTCGGGGACCTAAGGAGGCCAAGGGGCCTAGGGATAGGCATCAGTCAGGAAGGCCTGACGGGTCTGCAGTTTAACATCTTACATGAGGACAGGGGCCGGGGACCCGAGGAGGCCAAGGGGCCTGAGGCTGGGCCTCGTAAGGGAAGGTGTACGGCATGGTACATGATCCCTACATAAGTGAGTACATATTCCCACACCACACCGTACACCCCTTATAGGGGAATTGGGGTCGTGGGCCCGATCGCTAGCACCACCCGGGGGGAAGTTTGTCACTTCGGGATGGGGTAGAACGAATCACTGCACTCGATATTTGGGATATCTCGGGGTGGACCCGAAGATCCAGGGCACTATTGACCATGTTCGAAACACAACGTTCCTATGGTGACCTGATATGGGAGAAACAAATGAGCGTCGACCGTTGACCAAATTCGCAACGCGAGACTTGTATCGGCTTGTTGCTTGGGAACCCTCGGGGGCGTTGGCCCGTATCTATAGGAGAGCCCTTGGGCATAGTATCCAGGCCATTCTTGGGGGTCCCTTCGGGTGTGAAAAAATGATGGAATCCCAGTCAAGGAGTGGGTAAAGCATAGCTGTATCCATCCACGAAAGAGGCAAACATATCAAGGGGGGATGTGCAGCTGGGTCGAGGTTTGCTCGACATGAGTTGGGGAAAAATTGTGCACCCTGCCATATGTCTTGACCTGAGGGGAAGATTTTGTCTTTTGGGCTATGACAACAGAAAAAATGTCCGGGCGTTCCTACGTATCCCATTAGGATGGGAATCAAGACATACGTAGTTCTTGAAGGACATGCAGTTTAGCATCATGCGGTGAGGACGTGGGGGGATAGAAGAATGGAAGTGGGAACATGGTGAAACCCTTACAATCCTTGTGTGAGTGGGGTTGTATGAGCATGGCTAAGAAAGACTACCCCTGATACACAAAGATCCTCCAAGGAAACTATTCCTAGAGGGAAGATAGTGGAAGAGAATGCTACACAAAGATCCTCTAAGGAAACTATTCCCAAAGGGGGGATAGTGGAAGAGAATGCTTGGGGATGGGCTCAAGACGAGGTGTCCAAGCGTTCCTACGTATCCCATCAAGATGGGAATCAAGCCACATGTAGTTCTTAAGATACAGTTTAACGTCATGCGGGATGAGGACGCATCTCATTTGGGGATATGTAAGGTACGACAAGTAATCTGATGTGAATGAGGACGTAATCCCACACCATACCGTACAATCCCGCAAGAGGGTAAGTCGGGGAAAACCAAGGGGCCTGAGGCCGGGCCGCGGTCAGGGAGACCTGAACAGCTTGCAGTTTAACGTCTTGTAGTGAAGACGGGGGCCAGGGGCCCAAGGAGGCCAAGGGGCCTGAGGCTGAGCCTCGGTCAGGAAGGCCTGACTGGCTTGCAGTTTAACGTTTTGCAGTAAGGACGGGGGCCGGGGGCCCAAGGAGGCTAAGGGGCCTAAGGCCGAGCCTCGGTCAGGAAGGCCTGACTGGCTTACAGTTTAACGTCTTGCAGTAAGGACGGGGGCCAGGGGCCCAAGGAGGCCAAGGGGCCTGAGGCCGAGCCTCGGTCAGGAAGGCCTGACTGGCTTGCAGTTTAACGTCTTGCAGTAAGGATGGGGGGAGATCTTAGTTTAAAGTCATAGAGCTCAGACCATTTTTTAGTTTATAGCCTTGCAGGACGAAGATGTAGTTTAAGGTCGTACAAGACCTTACAGTTTAAGGTCATGTTGGACCATAACATGCAGTTTAAGGTCATGCAGGACCATTTTGCAGTTTATCATCTTGCAGGACGAAGATGCAGTTTAAGGTCATGCAGGACCCTTTTTCCCTAGGCAAATTATCGCTTAAGGAACTTGGCATTGGTGGGAGGGGTTATGCTCTCTCCATCCATGGTCACCAAGGAGTATGCTCCATTGGGGTAAACCTTATGGATGATATAATGTCCTTACCATTTGGGTTCTAATTTGGGCGGTTTCCTACTGGGAATCATTGGCGCTCGAAGGGCCAGTACTAGGTCGCCCTGTAGAAAAGAACAGAGACAAACCTTCTTGTTGAAGGCCCTTGCTATCTTATACTGATGCCTTTCTAGATTGTGTAGGGCACGAAGCCGGTTCTCATCCAGTGATTCTAATTCAGTGAGATGGATTTCAGCTACCTCATCTAGTGTCTGGTGATCATAGACTGCAGTGCATAACGACGACAGCTGGATCTCAATGGGTAGGATGACCTCAACTCCGTACACCAGGAAATATGGGGTCACCTGGGTAGAGTTGCGAGTCGTCGTCCGGTAAGCCCGGAGGGCGTTGGGGAGCTTGTCCGGCCAACTTTTCTTTTTCTGACCAACCATCTTCTGCAGAATGTTAGAGAGGGTTTTGTTGAACTCCTCGATCTGTCTGTTTTCCTGCATGTGGTAGCGGGCGGTATGGTTCGAACAAATGTCATACTTGGCATAAAATTTCTTCAGTTCAGCCGCTCGAAAGTTGGTGCCACTATCGGTGAGGACGGCGTGAGGGACCCAAAACAGGTGGATAATATTGGAGCTCACAAAGTCAATGATGGAACGGGCCTTGACCTCTTTGAGTGGAACTGCCTCTGCCCACTTGGAGAAGAAATCTGTAGCAGTCAGGATGAACCTACACTGGTGAGATGTTGGCGGTGGATACGATCCCACTACATCAAGTCCCCATACCGCAAATGGCCAAGAGTACTTGGTGGGGTGGAGGGGCTCCGGCGGCCGATGCAGGAAGTTGGCGTGAACATGGAACGCGTGGCATCTTTTGGCATACCCAATACAATCGTGGATCATAGAGGTCCAAAAGTACCCCAACCTCCGGATTTTATGGGACGGCTTCGGCCCAGCTTGATGGGTGCCACAGGAACTGGCATGAACCTCTTGCATAACTTGAGGTATCTCTACTCCTTGGATGAAATGGAGGAGGACACCATCGAAAATCCGCTTATAAAGGATCTTTTCAAGATTGGGGCCGCTCTGGAGAGTAAATTGCAGCTCGCGGCGTCGGATTTGCTCACGCTCGGCCCGGTCGTCCGGGAGGCGACCATTTTGGAGATACTCGACAAAAGGTGCCCTCCAGTCGGGAGTGGCTTCAACCACTGTGTCTGACGAACCCGGGACCCCTGACGTGGAGGGTCCGGTGGTGAGATGACTTACCCGCAGAACATCATTGTCCTCTTGGGTGACGGGGGCAATGACTCTCCGGTGTGCCACATGTATGATTGAATCATCTTGCTCGGGTTCTGCGAGTGACGCGGCCAAGCCAGCAAAGGTGTCTGCTTGACCGTTCTGTGACCATGGGACATGGGTAACCTCTGGTCGAGAAGAGAACTGGGCCATCAGGCGGAGGGTGTACTCTAGCAACGGTACAAGCTCTGGCTTCCTGACGATGTAGTCGCCATTAACCTGTTTGCTTACCAGCTCAGAATCTCCTTTCACATGTAAATGGGGCACATGGATCTCAAGGGCCAACTCGAGGCTAGTGATGAGAGCCTGGTACTCTGCCTCATTGTTCGTATAGCCTTCTGACAACAGGAACGAGTATGGCAGGATGGCTTGCGTCGAGGTAATGAATACAATACCCAGGCCCACTCTGTTGAGCTTGGGATTGTTGAGCCACCTACCGGTGGGGCTCCGGGAGGCGCCGTCAAAATGCATTTGCCAACACGGGACGACATGATCGATTGCGAGGATCTATCATCAGGAAAATCTAGGTCCAGGGATTGATCTGCAGAGGTTATATGGGAAGATAAAAAGTCTGCCAACGCCTGTCCCTTAATGGCCTTCTGAGGTACGAACCTGATATCAAACGGCTAGAGAATCACCGCCCACCGTGCTAGTCGGCCAGTCAGTATGGGGCAGTTCAGGATGTACTTCAGTGGGTCTACCCGGGAGACCAATTGCACCTCATGGTGCTGCAGGTAATGTCGCAACTCTTGCATGGCGAAGACGAGCGCAAGACAGCTCTTTTCGATAGGGGAGTATCTGACCTCCGTATCGAGAAGCATGCGGCTGAGATAGTAGAGACTGTTCTCAGTACCCTCGTTATTCTTATGAGCGAGCAGTGCACTGAGGGACCTTTCCAGGGCGGTCATGTAAAGGACCAGCAGTTTTCCGGAGATGGGTGGCATCAAAACTGGAGGTTGGAGCAAATACTGCTTGATTTCCTCAAAGGCGGTCCGACACTCCTCATCCCATTCGTAGGCGACTCCCTTCTTCATGAGCCGGGAAAATGGCTTACACATTCCGGCCAGATTCGCGACGAATCGGCATATATAGGCTAAGTGGCCTTATAGGCCTCGAAGCTCCCAAATGTTACTCGGGGGAGGCATTTGTCTTATGGCCTTGATCTTCTCTGGGTCGATCTCGATGCCTCAGTATCTAACAACAAAACCCAGAAACTTCCCAGAGGTGACCCCGAAGGCACACTTCAACGGGTTCATCTTCAGGTGATGGGAACAGAGGAAACCGAAAACCTTCTCAAGGTCGTTGATATGGTCCTGGAACTGACATGATTTGACCACTAGGTCATCTACGTAGCATTCCACCAATGTCCCAAGAATCGGCTTGAATATGCGATTCATGGCCCTCTGATAAGTGGCACCTTCATTGTTCAAACCGAATGGCATAACCTGGTAGAAAAAAGTACCTTGGGGAGCCCTGAAGGCATTGGAATCCTCATCCTTGGGGGCCATCCAGATCTGGTTGTACCCGGAATACACATCCATGAAAGAGAGAGCTTGGAACCCAGCCATCGCATCAATCAATAGCTCTGTCACCAGGAGTGGGAAGTCATCCTTTAGGCAGTGGCGATTAAGATCGCGGAAGTCGATGCAGACTCTGATCTGCCCACTCTTCTTCTTGACTGGCACAATGTTGGCAAGACACTTGGGGTATTGGACTTCCTTAACGAAGTTGGATTTGATAATCTTGTCAACTTTGGCCTCAACCATAGCACCATGAGAAGGGTGCATCTTCCTGGGAGGCTTCTTAAACCCACGATGTTTTTCCAGGAGGCCCAGACAGAGAATGACTACCTGGGGATATAGTCCTGGCATCTCATTGTAACTCTAGGAAAACACGTCACGGTGTTGTTTGAGGAAGTCTACATACTGTTGCTACTCCTCGGGGGACATGGCTGCACTGATCAATGTGGGTTTCAGATCTGCATCGCTACCAAGGTTCACCTGTATCAGTTCATCATCCGTGGTAGAGACGCCTTCCACAAAGGCGGGGGGAGCATACTCCAGGTCTTCCTCCCCACCCGTGGGGGATTTCCCACGACGGGAGATACTTCTGGGCTATCAAAACCTAGGGGGCAGCTGGTGCCGACTTGGGAAGTAGTGGTCATCATATCAGGAGACTCACTCACCATTGAGACCATAGCAATGAAGGCAGTCGACCCTATCCCATCTGGCCTTCGACCTAAGGGGCCACGTTTGATGATATCAAAGTAGTGGTGACGTGTCGGCCTGAGTCGGTGGATTCCAGCCCAGCGGAAGAGACACGTATGGCATACCATCGTTGTCATAAGCATGACGTCCTGGTACCGTACAAGGGTAGGAGGTTCCGGGATCACCTAAGCCTGGTTGATGTAGGAGTACGAGGTGATTTTCCGCCGTCGCTTGGAAACGAGAACATGCCTTACTTGTGTACCCGAAACAACAAAACAATTCCCCATGTCGGGGGTCGTGGACTATAATCGGTGGATCGGGAGGATGTAGGCATCATCTATGCTTGCACAGGGATCACTTGTGACCGGGGCGGGTTCATCCTCACGTACTAGGATTTTCTTATCCTTACTTTTGTAATAACCCGCATCCTAATAGCGGGCCTCACAAGAAGCGAAAGGGGACGCATCTCCTTGGAGCACGCCTACTCGACCATTGATTGAGTATTTGAGACACTGGTGATACGATGAAGGGACCGCTGCATGCAGATGGAGACATGGCCTACCCATCAACGCGCTGTAGGCGGTGTCCTGAGAGATGACCATGAACTCGGTGCTGGTAATTAAGCCACCGAACTGAGTCTTCAGGAGGATCTTGCCGACTGGGGTTTGCTCGGTCCTGTCGTACCCCTGGATTATGAGGTAAGAGGGAGTTAAATCACCTTCAGACAGACCCAGCTTTCGCAACGTCCGAGTCAGAATTAGATTGATTCTGGAACCCGTGTCAACGAGGCAGCGACGGACTTCCACGCCATTGAAGTGGACAGTGATGTACAACGGGCGAATGTGCTCCTGTAGAGGAGGGTACTCATCTTCACCGGAGAACGAGATAACCACCTGACATTTGGCATTTTCAATTATCTCGGTATGGAAGGATTCTGCAGCTGCTACCTCCGTCTCAAACTGGAGGGGGCTCCTTAGGGCCTCGGAAAGTGCCTCGCGCATCTCGGATGATAGGCGACAGGCCTCAATGATATAAAGCCTTGCCGGAATGCCGGCCAAGTGCTTCCGAACATCATACTTTCATGCCAAATGGGAACCTCTGCCTACAAGAGGTCATTCAGCATTTGGAGGCATAGTGGGTCCTGCCACTTGAACCAGTGATCGGCTAGTACTGGGTACATCCTGGTGCCTACTAGTTGAAGCCTGGAGAGTAGACGCCAGACTAGGATCGGACAACGGAGGCTGGCCTGTAGCTGGGTAAGACTGACCGTGATACGAACGAGGCAGCTCTCCCTGATCTAGTAGCACAAATGGCAGTGGAGGTAGAGCTGAGGGCTTTAGATGGGGTTGCGCGTGCTGAGCTCTACGCTGATCCTGCTGTCTGGTCTCAGTAGCGTGCACAGCTTGGCTGAAAGTGCCCACTGACATACCTCGATGACCGGCGCGGTTGCGATCCCGCTGACGTTGATGTCGGCTGGAAACGTTGGGGAGGTTCGCCTGGCGTTCCCCCTCGTCGGGAGTTATATAGGGCTTTACCAGCTCCACGGTGTTAACCGAAGCATACCCCTAGCGGTCACTCGAGGAGTCATCCACCATTGGGGGGATTCTGGGATGAATCCCCATTTTAGGGGGCATAAAGTCGCCGAGAGTGCGGGATGACGACGGCACCGGCGGTGCGCGTTGCTTCTTCTTGCGTCGCCACTGCTTGACCTTTTGGGAAGAGGTCAACTGTGAAGGCGATGTGGAGGTACTGGATACTTCTTATGAAGGTTACAGTTTCTTCAGGTGCGCCCGGATGATACCATGGGCATGGACGACGTTTTTTCGAGCCATCCAGTCATCTTATTTTCAGGATCCGCGGCTGGGGACCTGCTGCCACTCACCTTCGCTGTCGCTGCCGATCTCAGACCCTACAAAGACACCCGCCACTTGTGCTAGTCCCGAACCCAACTTGACTATATTGTTGTTGACCTGGTCTTGAAGCCAGTCCTTAAACACATAGCATTTCTTGAGGGTGTGCCCCAGAATCCGATGATAAGGACAGTAGTTGGGGTGATCAGTGAGATTCGCCTCTGCCGGCCTTCTGCACTCGGGCAGGCGCACAATATAGCATCCCGCCTTTTTATCACATAAATATTCATTACATTTTACAAAACCGAGGATCTTTAAGGTTTAGTGTCTTGGAAACCAGGAACATAAAACATGAAAATAACAAAAACACTCTTCTTAAACACTTGAAAGGATTCTCCTTAAGTTCATCCTAGGTTCATTACTGCATCTCATAACCTGGGGACATACATCAAAAGAAAGGATGAGCAGAAGGCCCAGCAAGGGAAACAAGTGAAACATTTTACATATGAACTTGAGATACATCAATAAAGTCATGAAAAGAACTTTAAGGCATGAAAATGAAATCATGAGGCATATCATAATAAAAATAAAACTTTTTCATAACTTGAAGATGTGGCTACAACATTTAATATTGACAATCGTTTCGTTTCACCAAGGTCCATCCCCAAGGTGTCGTTAAAAATTACCAAGGTTATTCACCAAGGCGTCGTTAAAATGGTCATCTCTAGAGATTAAGTCTTTACCCAATGCATTGGAGAGCTATCAGGGCGCACCCTTAAATTTGCCTTTATTATCATGTGATCCACATATATCATCATCAAACATTTCATAAATAACCCATATAGCATAAAATAAATGGGTTTCATTTCATAATCATAACGTTTTAAAAACTGCTTTAAAGACATGATCTTTACGTCACTTTAAAACCCACAGAAAAGGAAGGTGGGTCTCATGTATGTAAATCCCAGAATTTAAAATAGACATTTTGGTATATATGTGAATACCCCTTTAGAAGAAAGAGCTTTGAGTATTCACTTAATAATATAAAATAACTTTAGAAAAAGAGAGATACATTTTGAGACGGAAATTCTGCAGCATAACGGCTATGTTACGACGTTTAGAAGACATTAAAAAGAGAGGGAAAATGGATCAAACATTAATAAATGACCCATAAAACAGTAGATGGACAGAATAAGAATGATACATGATCATGGTAATGAAATTTCAAGGACATACCATTTGAAATGAAAAACATGGAAGGAAGACAAAAATTAGATTTCTCTTATGAAAGTTCGGCAGCCTAACGGCGTTACTTAAACTTCAACAAAAATGATTTGAAAAGATCAAATAGGATCTCTCATAATGTGAACATAAGAGTTAAGTATGATAGATATAGAGATAATTCCCCAACATAATTAAAAAGGAACATGAAAGACATGACATGAAAGTAGAACTTTGAAAAGAATGAGAAGGGTGAAAGAATCCCCTAAAAAACTTCGGCAGCCTAATGGCGCCACTTAAAACTTCAAAATACTGAATTGAAGAGATCAAATGGGGTCTCTCATCATATGAACATAAGAGTCCAGTATAATAGATATAGAGATCATACCCCAACATAACAAAAAGGAACTTGAAATAATTGACATGAAAGTAGAACTTCAAAACGAGAAGGGTGAAGAACCACTTAAAAATTCGGCAGCCTAACGGCGCCACTTAAACTTCAAAATACTGAATTGAAGAGATCAAATGGGGTCTCTCATCATATGATCATAAAAGATCAGTATGATAAATTTAGAGATCATACCCCAACATAATACAAAGGAACTTGAAATACTTTACATGAAAATAGATCTTGAAAAATGAGAAGGGAGAAAGAATCTGTTACAAAAATTTCGGCAGCCTAACGGCGCCACTTAAAACATCATAAAACGAAATAATGAGAGTAAAAAGGGGACTCTCATTATATGAACATGAAAAGGGCAGTAAGAGGAGTATAAAAGAACATCCTCAAACATAAGAACATGTAGCATATAAGGAATGACATAAAAGAGATTACTTGAAAAGAAAGAGAGAGGTCGGATCCCTTACCTTAAAATGTAACTCTTAAACCTCAAAGGTTGGGACCTTGAGGGCTTGGGGGAACCTTGGGAGGGCTCCTTGGGAGGTAATGAGACCATAAATTCGTTGGGAATGAGTGGGGAGTCGAATGGATGAGAGTAGGGCTTGGTATTTATAGGGAAAGTGAGGGGACAAGGCATTACTGGCCAAAGGACACCTTACATGTGCTTTTCTCAAACCCATGTGCTCTCCCTTGGCATTTATCATGGAGTTAGGCCACATGGGGCCCCCAAAACAATAATTCATCACCCTTGGCCGGCCAACCCTTAAAATAACTCATGACATCATCATGACATAGCTATGATGTCATTAAACATACCGAAACACTAAAACTGCATTTTTACTATTCACTGAAAATTCAACTTTCTCAGAAAGATCCCAAAATTTCACCATAATCAAATATCAACGCTCTGATTACAAATATGAACTCCATTTTATAAAAATAATTTTCTAAATATTTTTAATTTAATTTTTAAATAAAAACACTATTCACCGAAAATTCGTTTTTTCAGAAAAAACCCCAAAAATTACCATAGCATAATATCGGTGCTCTGAGTTCAAAAATGAAATCTGTTTTATAAAAATAATTTTCTAAATAATTTTAATTAAATTTTTAATTAAAAAACACTATTCACCCGAAAAAACTAATACTTGAATAATAATTTATGAAACCATTATTTAACCATTTTATTGAATCACGTTACTTAATCAAGGTGCCTAGATTATTTTAAAACTTTCTTTAAGTTAGATTACTAATCCATTTGGTCATATTACTAATCCTAATCATAAAATCACTATTCATAATTTACTATTCATCAAAAATCAAGTTGATCTTATTAAACTCCAAATTTCGTACTGAACATAATTGTAGAAGACCATTTTTTGAAAATCATTACACATTTTTAATTATTTAAGGTTTACACAACCATTTTTAAAATATCCTTTTTCTAAAATTCATCAAAAATATGCATACTATATTTATCCGGTCATTTCAAAATTCATAAACTTCATCATAAGAAGAAATCCCAATTTTTATTTAAAACAAGGATTACACAAGGCAGTTACGGTCTCGTTACATAACCCCTTATAATACCAGCATAGGACCTAAGAGTAAGGTGTGCTAGGGTGATAGAATCTTGGGGCGGCTCAGTCAACATTGCCCGAGTAGTAATTTCTATCAGTTTGAACTTCTCGCGAAGGCGATTCCGTTCTAGCTTCACATGTTGAAGTTCGGCTTGGATTTGATCCAGAGCAAAGCCCAATGGTGCTACCTCCTTCCCAAGCTCTGTTAGATGGGCTTCGATCGGTCCAAGACTACTAGGTGAGGCCATCAAATCTTCTTTCTATAATAGTTAACCAAGATTACTTATATTTGGAGACAATAATCAAAGCATTTTGTTCACAGTGGTCATATTGACCGATGGTCATAAAACAGTCAAAACCCACTGGTCTCATTTTAATTATAATCATGTTTATCAAATAAAACATTTTTGTTGTGTATAAAAATAAAATAAAATAACACATGAAATTAGGGAACAAGATTTATTCAAAATTTCGGGCCGTTACAATCTTCCCCCCTTAAGAAATTGCGTCCTCGCAATTTTTAAAATTGGGTTTTGAAATTTCATTTAAAGTCCCACATCGGAAAAAGAGTCTGTAACACCATTACTTTAAAAGAAAGAAAAGGAAGTACAAGGGCCACCCGAGTTTACTCATACTAGGATTCCATGTTGGAAATATGGACATGGAGGAGAAAAAAAATGGTAACGTTCTTAAAGGAGTGTGATAGAAAACATGATTAGGGGGAAGTTAACCACCAGAAAATCCCAAAATTATGATGTGTGTAAGCAGTCTTTGATTACCTAGTAGGAAACGTAAACCAAAAACATTTTTGTTTTACATTCCTTTTAATAACTTTGAGGAATTCATTTACAACATAGAACAAAAACATAAGGAAATATATCTACCTTCATGTAGAGTTTCATACTTTAATAAGTTTCTACCAAATCTAATCTTTTCTCCAAACGATGAGCATTCAAAACTACTTGGTCTCATCAAAACACAAGAATCATCATCTAGAGAATCACATGATCCACAAAAGATCAACTATCTATTTCTTCTATCTTTAAACATTATCCCAAAAATAGAATGGGTAAGGTAAAACAAATCTTCAAAAATAATCCCATAGAAATGGAAACTACTTTTAAATCTTCAAAGTTCCATGGTACTTCCCAATGTTCATCATAGACCATTCCGTAAATAATGGTCCTTAAGATTCCTGAAAATAAACCAAACTAAGATTGAAACCCAAATACAAGAAGGACATGATAACATAGTCTTCGAAAATAAACTTCATTGTTTATCTCCAAACAACATCAACCACTCCTAATATCTTATAACAAAAGTAGCTAACCTAAACATATTTTACCCAAGATAGGTTAATCATTCCCGTAAGTAACCTAAATTACTATAAGGCCACCTTAAATTCATTGATTCTTCAAAATATAAGTCAACCTTACTCCTCAATGAAGACACCGTAGTAATCTATTTACCTTGACCATATATGGTCCTCAAAATAGTGAACGTCTTCCAAAATAATAATCTTCTTTTAATCCCCTAATCATCTCTGTCGTATTAATACGGCAATCGTAGCATTTCCTATCACATTGGTTGTTGGGACATGTTCTTCCATTTCCCGCCATTAACTAAGAAAAGAAGCTATAGTTAGGGGCTTAAATACTTAGCCAATAATCATGAAAAGAAACTTAAAGCATCTAAGGATAACATGTAGAAGTAAAGTATACCCTAACTTGTGATCCCCTAGGTTCCTGTAAAGACCCGTAAATTCCAAGGAAATTTTTTTTTCCTTAATTTTCTTTGGAATTTTACAAGAATGCAGTTTCTGACGGCACCTGATTCCCAGGCCCGGTGTGCCCGGAATCATTTTCTGAAGTTTTGGCTCGGGTACGTTCAGTGAACGGACGAGCGGGTTTTTCTATCTTTTGAACCGGTGCCCGGAATCGAATTCTGAGGGCACCGATGAAATCGCAGCGCCGGTATTCGCTTAGAAACGCCTCTTCCGGAGTTGCGTTTGCTCGGGTGTGGTTTTTAATTTTCGGGCTTAATGTTAAGAAATAAAATAATTTTGCGACAACTTTATTTTATTTCGCTTAAGCCACTTGGAAGCCACTTGAAGCCACTTAAAGGCGGCTTGAACTGAGTTGAACTGGATAGGATGCTATCCAGAAATATCCTACCCCTTGGTAGGATATTTGTGAGGTGGGGCCCGCACGAGCCCCGCCGTTTGTTTCGCTAAGTAACGCACCCGCGAAAACCCGTCAAAGTAACTGAAAAGTCAATCGACGCGTTTTCTTTAATTCTTAACAGACCATTTAATTGGGCGGTTTATTTCGTGAATTAAATGGGCTGTTTCATTCGTTGAATTAATTCAACGAATTTAATGGTTCGTTACTTACGCTTTTACGTTTGTTGGCATGTTTATAAAATAAGACCAACCTAAAAAATCCTTTGAAAGGATTTGAGAGGATCCTTGTTTCTTCATCTCCCCGCGAAGAACGCGAAAAACGCGAAGAACGCGAAGAACGCCGGCGACCGGATTTTGACGACGCACACCGTGATCTGCGACGTCAACGAGCCTTACCCGCGACATTCTTCGGCGACGCCTCTTCTTCCGCGGCCGATCCTCGTTCGGCAACTAAGGTGAGAATCAGATCTCTTCTTCTCCCTTTTTAATTTCAATATCAACGGATTTAAACTAATTAAATCCGTTTGATCTTGATCCGAAGATTGGCGACGCGACGCCGGATACCGCGTCGACGCAACGATCCCCCTTCTTCCGCGACGAGCAATCCCGCGACGACCTCTCGTCCGACGACGACGACAAGGTAGGGGTTGTCGTTTTCTTTTGGTTTCCTTAATTTATTCTTGATCGTGAATCTATCAAGACTAACGTGTAACTTGATTTATTTTAAGTTGCGTTTTTAATTTAACGTGAGGGGGGCCGGACCGCACGAACATGGCCGAATTCCCCCCTCCATCGTTCATGTTTGTTCATGCGGGTGGAAGCAAGTAGCGTGGTGCCGTCGCACCACGCGGATGATCGTTCATTTATTTTTATGCAACGCCGTCGCGCTTCGCCGAGGAGAGTCTTCAAGAACGTGACGCCGTTGCGCCGCGTTGGAAGGATTCATGGCACGGTGAAAGGGGCGCGGTGCCGTCGCACCGCGCCGGACGACAAACACCGCGGCCGGTTCCGGGCCGCGGCGGGACGAGAAGACCGCGGCCGGTTCCGGGCCGCGGCGGGACGAGAAGACCGCGGCCGGTTCCGGGCCGCGGCGGGACGAGAAGACCGCGGCCGGTTCCGGGCCGCGGCGGAAGGAAAGACCGGAGGCCGGGCCGCCGGCGTCGGAAGTCGAGGGCGGGACCGGAATTTCCGGTCCCGTTGGTAAAAACCGGCCGGCCAGCGGGCCGGCCGGATGTCACAAAACCGGGGGATTAAACCCCCGGCCGGTTCTTCAAACCCCCCTCTTAATGAGGGGGGGCGGTTCAATTAAAGGAGGGGGGGGGGGCAAAGCCCCCCCGGTTCGTTCCAGCCGGCCCCCATTTGTGGGGGGGCCGTTTCTTTTGCAAAGGCACGGCACAAGGCCGTGCCACCTTGTCAAGAACGCGGGGCTTAGCCCCCGCGTGCCTCCCGCGAGCGCCGCGGCCCGCCGCCGCCGCCACGCGGTACGCCGCCGCCGCCGCCACGTGGCCCGCCCCCGCGCCGCCGCCGCCGCCGCCGGCCGCCGCGCCGCCGCCGCGCCACCCCCCGGGGGGGGGGGGGGGGGGTCGGCCCGGGTCGGCCCGGACCCGGACCCCCCCGTTTCGAACCTGATTTGGTTTTTGGCTCATAACTTGAGCCTCGGACCTCCGAATGACGAACCGTCTGCGGCAACGCGATCCTTGGATCGAGACGGTCGTTTCGATATATCGCACTCAAGGTTTCGGTTAACTTTGAGTTCGACCGGGTTGGTTCGTTCACGAAACCAACCGGGCCTTCGGAGCGGAAACGCTCATATCTTGAGCCACGAACGTCCGATTAACGCGCCGTCAGTCGCGTTGTGTTCCTCTTAGTGAATCGGATCTTTTGGCATACTCCGCCCGAGGTTTGGACGCAGGTGGAGTACGGTCGGGTTGGTTTTTCCTTAAAAACCAACCGGGCCCCGGAGACGAAAATGCCAATAACTCACAGACCGGGCGTCCGATTGACGCGCCGTCTGATTCGTTGACTTCCTCTTGATGAGACGGAACTTTTGACATACTCCGCCCGAGTTTTGGATGCAGTCGGAGTATGGCCGGGTTGGATTGTTCCCGAAATCCAACCGGGCCCCTGGAACGGGAAAGCTGATATCTTTCAGACAGGACGTCCGCTTGACGAGCCGTCAGCGGCGTTGGTGGTTACGTTGAGTAACGATCCCTTTGAGTTTACCCTATGGGAGTTCGGGGTACAGTTGAGATACGGCCGGGATTGGTTCGCACTCGAAACCAACCGGGCCCCTGGGACGAAAAGACTATTAACTCACAGACCGGGCGTCCGATCGACGCGCCGTCTGTTGCGTTGAGACCCCTGTGACGAGACGAACCTTTGAGGCGCTTCTTCGTGGGACTTTGTGATACTTGGAGTATCGACCAGTAGCTCGTGGAGCGGACCCTCCCGGAGACGAGCGTGCAGAGTACGGAGACCGTGTAGCCGGCTGAGACCTGACGACTGCTTGACCGACTCGACTTGGAGTGAGTCGACTAGCCCAGTGGACGGAGCGCCCGGTACTTGGCGGCAGACCCACAGCGGACGGAGCGCCTGGTAGTTGGCAGCAGACCCGCGGTACTCGACAGGAGGAGTACCTCAGTAGGCTATCTGGGTAGCGCCCGGTATTTGGCAGCAGACCCTCAGCGGACGGAGCGCCTGGTAGTTGGCAGCAGACCCGCAGTACTCGACAGGAGGAGTACTTCAGCAGTCCTAGGTTAGTGAGCGGCAGCCTCGGAGTCGTGACAGGACCACTGTACACTCTAGAGACGGAGCTCTTCAGCAGTTACGGTTTCGATAATGAAAATCCTGGTTTGAGCTGAGTCAATGAATCTTTGCGTTTCCTCATGATTGAGATGGGTCACTTGATAACTTAGGTATATGTATGGGCATATACCAGGGTGATGGTTATCCGTTGATTTCATGATTTTTTGTGTATCCTTGAGATTGGATGGGTTACTTGATGACTTAGGTATATGTATGGGCGTATACCTAAGTAGAGTCTGACGTTACTTCGTGATTGCTGCCTTTACTTTGTGGATATCCATGTTGGATTTAGTGAGACCTTAAGGGTCTCGGGGTCCCTACTGAGTAGTTTATACTCACCCCTGCACGGGCTATGCCCGCACTTCGTTGTGTTGGTTGCAGACGACGGACAGCGCAGATCGCAGTTGAGACTTGCGGAGCAGGTCGGTACCCGGAGGTGGACCACTGGGCGGACGTACCCGGAGTAGACGACAGGACCTGTGGAGTAGAGGAGCTATCTGTACCTACCCTTCAGGTAGGATCCGTGGTGGACGATCCAGGAGCTGAGCCATCTGTACCTACCCTTCAGGTAGGAATCGAGGCGGACGACCCAGGAGCCGCTTCGTTCTTCCAGCTGCTGTTTTTCCCTTTCGAGTTGTACTTTACAGTTGGGCTTGTATTTCCGGCCCCCTTTACTTTTCTGCACTTGTAGTTACTTTCCGCTTGCTGACTCTGTGGTGGTTGTTACTTATAAAGGCAATGCCTTCCCTGTTATTGGGATTTTACGCCTTGGTGCTAGTCGCCAGCCCCTGGCCTATGGAAGGCGGGCTTGGGGTAGTCACGGCACGGGCCCCGAGGTCGGGTCGTGACAAATTGGTATCAGAGGAGTTCGGTTCTACCGCAGAACTTATAACTCTGATGTTTCTTTCTGTGAAGCAATAGTGTTGAGAGTACCGAGTGTGGTTTTCGGTTCAGGGAGTCCAGTGTTGGTGCGGGCGGCCGACGTATCCATACACCAGGACCCTGACAACTGATTTCCGACTTTGTGCACGAAAACACTGATTGCGTGTGTGTTTTCAAGGGTTTTTCCCCTTAAAACAGCTCAAACCAGGTCAGCTCACCAGGTATAATCGTTTGATCGTGTTACGTTGTTTCTTTCATGATGGCCCACCGAGCAGCGAGACTCCAGTGCAGGGCCCTTTTTCAGTGTTGGCACCTTCGGGTGGTGTACCAGCAGCACCACCACCCGTTAGGCTGCAGATGCCACTTGCTGACGGTGCACGCTAGCAGAGCGCGATGCACGAGTTCCAGCAGTAGAGGCCTCTGAGGATACGAGGCGAGACAGATTTCCCAGGCAGCAGTGGACTGGATGGAGACGAATGCTAGAGTTCTACGCCTAGCTTGGATACTAGTAGAGCGGATGATGATCTTAGCTCCAGATGTTTCCAGAGAGTGACCATGAGGTTGGTCCTTATAGTAACGAGGCTTCGGTACGCGAACCGATACCTGGATTAGTACCTACGGGTAGAGCGCCAGCTATGTCACTACCTGTTGGTCAGCAGAGACCCACAGGCTTAGTGCCTTACATATGTTTTAGCATCATAAATCCCTCAAGTTTCGAAGTGAGCCTGACTCGTAGGCGGCTGAGGACTGGCTTGAGGAGGTGGTTGTGAGTTTTCTGGAGCTAATACAGCTTCGACAGTACGACATGTCGGAAGCAGAGCACTCAACGTGGCTTACCAATCAATCTTGGTACTCGTTGGTTACGTTGTGATCAGTTCTTTAGACTCGAACTTCTGAGCGAAGTGTGTCTAAAGGACATCTGAACCATTTCTTTTCCTCTATGCATTCCTACCTATGCTAGGATGCTAGAGAGAGCCTTTGTGGTTGTGAACGTTAGCAGTGAAAGGCAGGAGACTAGCGCCAGTCTCAGAGACTCGGGCGTGTAAAATGTTTCAGGAGGAGGAAGTGCTAAGGACAGATGAATCTGTAGGGTAGCAGACGTGGAAGCAGAGCTTGGAGAGCAGCATGTGGTGGTGTACATTTCGACATGTTACGACCACCCGACTTAGTAGTCCCCGCCAGGCTCAGGGAGCAGGAGGGCTGGGGAGGAGAATAGCTGCTTTGCGGTCAAGGAGTGTGACCCAGGAGCTCTAAGAATGATTCGGGGTACGAATTATGTCTACTACGAGCTGCTATATCTATAGACATAGGAACCAATCATTCTACCCTTCCACGAATCATGTCCCAGACCTAGAGGTTCCGGGTAAGCCGTAGACTTGACCCTCACGTCTGGAGATACCTTTGGGAGGAGACTCGATAATCACGCTTACGCCGACGGTGTGATTTGACCTCGAGGCGAGAGTTTCGGTTGGAATCTCTTGGTGGCAGCGTAGAGGCCTTACGACGTTGATCTGGGTATGGTTTTGATTCACAAATCATACCCCGGTTGACTGTTTTAGGAAAACGTCGGAATGGGTTTTCCTTGGTCGGCGAAAAGGAAACCCTGGGCAGCTCATGTTAAACTCAGTCATAAGAGGGTGTGACCGATCACTCTTGAGTTGGTCAACCCTACCCCTGTGGCAGTAGGAGTTTGAGTTCAGTTCTAACCTAAAAAGGGAAACCTCTTGAGTTCGAGGGTGACGAACACGTTCTTATACGGTCTCAACCCGATGAGGTTTCGGAGATGTGGCCGAGGCGGCATGTTATCTCCGAAGTTCGATGGACCCTTTTGATCTTCAGCAGGGTAGGCGAGGAAGTTTACCGCTTGACCCTACCACCTCAGTCGCACCGGGTGCATAATGTTCACCACGTGTCTCAGCTGTGGAGATACGTGTATGTTTCTTCACACGTCATCGACCCCGGGGAGTTGGACGTCGATGACAGGGCGACAAGTACGGAGGTTCCTGTGGGGATCGACGATCGACAGGAGCGGATCCTAGGAGGATGGTCGACTCCTCTTGTGCACTTTCTTTGGCAGCGCGGGAACCTCCAGGTGAGCACATGGGAGCGGAAGGCTCTGATGCGTGCTCGGTACCGCTTTGTTTCCCTAAGTCTGTGGTGAAGCTTTACGGGGACGTAAAGCCCTGTGGTGGGAGTAATGTAAAGACCCGTAAATTCCAAGGAAATTTTTTTTTCCTTAATTTTCTTTGGAATTTTACAAGAATGCAGTTTCTGACGGCACCTGATTCCCAGGCCCGGTGTGCCCGGAATCATTTTCTGAAGTTTTGGCTCGGGTACGTTCAGTGAACGGACGAGCGGGTTTTTCTATCTTTTGAACCGGTGCCCGGAATCGAATTCTGAGGGCACCGATGAAATCGCAGCGCCGGTATTCGCTTAGAAACGCCTCTTCCGGAGTTGCGTTTGCTCGGGTGTGGTTTTTAATTTTCGGGCTTAATGTTAAGAAATAAAATAATTTTGCGACAACTTTATTTTATTTCGCTTAAGCCACTTGGAAGCCACTTGAAGCCACTTAAAGGCGGCTTGAACTGAGTTGAACTGGATAGGATGCTATCCAGAAATATCCTACCCCTTGGTAGGATATTTGTGAGGTGGGGCCCGCACGAGCCCCGCCGTTTGTTTCGCTAAGTAACGCACCCGCGAAAACCCGTCAAAGTAACTGAAAAGTCAATCGACGCGTTTTCTTTAATTCTTAACAGACCATTTAATTGGGCGGTTTATTTCGTGAATTAAATGGGCTGTTTCATTCGTTGAATTAATTCAACGAATTTAATGGTTCGTTACTTACGCTTTTACGTTTGTTGGCATGTTTATAAAATAAGACCAACCTAAAAAATCCTTTGAAAGGATTTGAGAGGATCCTTGTTTCTTCATCTCCCCGCGAAGAACGCGAAAAACGCGAAGAACGCGAAGAACGCCGGCGACCGGATTTTGACGACGCACACCGTGATCTGCGACGTCAACGAGCCTTACCCGCGACATTCTTCGGCGACGCCTCTTCTTCCGCGGCCGATCCTCGTTCGGCAACTAAGGTGAGAATCAGATCTCTTCTTCTCCCTTTTTAATTTCAATATCAACGGATTTAAACTAATTAAATCCGTTTGATCTTGATCCGAAGATTGGCGACGCGACGCCGGATACCGCGTCGACGCAACGATCCCCCTTCTTCCGCGACGAGCAATCCCGCGACGACCTCTCGTCCGACGACGACGACAAGGTAGGGGTTGTCGTTTTCTTTTGGTTTCCTTAATTTATTCTTGATCGTGAATCTATCAAGACTAACGTGTAACTTGATTTATTTTAAGTTGCGTTTTTAATTTAACGTGAGGGGGGCCGGACCGCACGAACATGGCCGAATTCCCCCCTCCATCGTTCATGTTTGTTCATGCGGGTGGAAGCAAGTAGCGTGGTGCCGTCGCACCACGCGGATGATCGTTCATTTATTTTTATGCAACGCCGTCGCGCTTCGCCGAGGAGAGTCTTCAAGAACGTGACGCCGTTGCGCCGCGTTGGAAGGATTCATGGCACGGTGAAAGGGGCGCGGTGCCGTCGCACCGCGCCGGACGACAAACACCGCGGCCGGTTCCGGGCCGCGGCGGGACGAGAAGACCGCGGCCGGTTCCGGGCCGCGGCGGGACGAGAAGACCGCGGCCGGTTCCGGGCCGCGGCGGGACGAGAAGACCGCGGCCGGTTCCGGGCCGCGGCGGAAGGAAAGACCGGAGGCCGGGCCGCCGGCGTCGGAAGTCGAGGGCG
Organism: Viscum album; assembly: GCA_963277665.1. Lineage (NCBI taxonomy): Eukaryota > Viridiplantae > Streptophyta > Magnoliopsida > Santalales > Viscaceae > Viscum > Viscum album. The sequence continues at coordinate 1,081,351,883 of OY728155.1, forward strand.
GGACCGGAATTTCCGGTCCCGTTGGTAAAAACCGGCCGGCCAGCGGGCCGGCCGGATGTCACAAAACCGGGGGATTAAACCCCCGGCCGGTTCTTCAAACCCCCCTCTTAATGAGGGGGGGCGGTTCAATTAAAGGAGGGGGGGGGGGCAAAGCCCCCCCGGTTCGTTCCAGCCGGCCCCCATTTGTGGGGGGGCCGTTTCTTTTGCAAAGGCACGGCACAAGGCCGTGCCACCTTGTCAAGAACGCGGGGCTTAGCCCCCGCGTGCCTCCCGCGAGCGCCGCGGCCCGCCGCCGCCGCCACGCGGTACGCCGCCGCCGCCGCCACGTGGCCCGCCCCCGCGCCGCCGCCGCCGCCGCCGGCCGCCGCGCCGCCGCCGCGCCACCCCCCGGGGGGGGGGGGGGGGGGTCGGCCCGGGTCGGCCCGGACCCGGACCCCCCCGTTTCGAACCTGATTTGGTTTTTGGCTCATAACTTGAGCCTCGGACCTCCGAATGACGAACCGTCTGCGGCAACGCGATCCTTGGATCGAGACGGTCGTTTCGATATATCGCACTCAAGGTTTCGGTTAACTTTGAGTTCGACCGGGTTGGTTCGTTCACGAAACCAACCGGGCCTTCGGAGCGGAAACGCTCATATCTTGAGCCACGAACGTCCGATTAACGCGCCGTCAGTCGCGTTGTGTTCCTCTTAGTGAATCGGATCTTTTGGCATACTCCGCCCGAGGTTTGGACGCAGGTGGAGTACGGTCGGGTTGGTTTTTCCTTAAAAACCAACCGGGCCCCGGAGACGAAAATGCCAATAACTCACAGACCGGGCGTCCGATTGACGCGCCGTCTGATTCGTTGACTTCCTCTTGATGAGACGGAACTTTTGACATACTCCGCCCGAGTTTTGGATGCAGTCGGAGTATGGCCGGGTTGGATTGTTCCCGAAATCCAACCGGGCCCCTGGAACGGGAAAGCTGATATCTTTCAGACAGGACGTCCGCTTGACGAGCCGTCAGCGGCGTTGGTGGTTACGTTGAGTAACGATCCCTTTGAGTTTACCCTATGGGAGTTCGGGGTACAGTTGAGATACGGCCGGGATTGGTTCGCACTCGAAACCAACCGGGCCCCTGGGACGAAAAGACTATTAACTCACAGACCGGGCGTCCGATCGACGCGCCGTCTGTTGCGTTGAGACCCCTGTGACGAGACGAACCTTTGAGGCGCTTCTTCGTGGGACTTTGTGATACTTGGAGTATCGACCAGTAGCTCGTGGAGCGGACCCTCCCGGAGACGAGCGTGCAGAGTACGGAGACCGTGTAGCCGGCTGAGACCTGACGACTGCTTGACCGACTCGACTTGGAGTGAGTCGACTAGCCCAGTGGACGGAGCGCCCGGTACTTGGCGGCAGACCCACAGCGGACGGAGCGCCTGGTAGTTGGCAGCAGACCCGCGGTACTCGACAGGAGGAGTACCTCAGTAGGCTATCTGGGTAGCGCCCGGTATTTGGCAGCAGACCCTCAGCGGACGGAGCGCCTGGTAGTTGGCAGCAGACCCGCAGTACTCGACAGGAGGAGTACTTCAGCAGTCCTAGGTTAGTGAGCGGCAGCCTCGGAGTCGTGACAGGACCACTGTACACTCTAGAGACGGAGCTCTTCAGCAGTTACGGTTTCGATAATGAAAATCCTGGTTTGAGCTGAGTCAATGAATCTTTGCGTTTCCTCATGATTGAGATGGGTCACTTGATAACTTAGGTATATGTATGGGCATATACCAGGGTGATGGTTATCCGTTGATTTCATGATTTTTTGTGTATCCTTGAGATTGGATGGGTTACTTGATGACTTAGGTATATGTATGGGCGTATACCTAAGTAGAGTCTGACGTTACTTCGTGATTGCTGCCTTTACTTTGTGGATATCCATGTTGGATTTAGTGAGACCTTAAGGGTCTCGGGGTCCCTACTGAGTAGTTTATACTCACCCCTGCACGGGCTATGCCCGCACTTCGTTGTGTTGGTTGCAGACGACGGACAGCGCAGATCGCAGTTGAGACTTGCGGAGCAGGTCGGTACCCGGAGGTGGACCACTGGGCGGACGTACCCGGAGTAGACGACAGGACCTGTGGAGTAGAGGAGCTATCTGTACCTACCCTTCAGGTAGGATCCGTGGTGGACGATCCAGGAGCTGAGCCATCTGTACCTACCCTTCAGGTAGGAATCGAGGCGGACGACCCAGGAGCCGCTTCGTTCTTCCAGCTGCTGTTTTTCCCTTTCGAGTTGTACTTTACAGTTGGGCTTGTATTTCCGGCCCCCTTTACTTTTCTGCACTTGTAGTTACTTTCCGCTTGCTGACTCTGTGGTGGTTGTTACTTATAAAGGCAATGCCTTCCCTGTTATTGGGATTTTACGCCTTGGTGCTAGTCGCCAGCCCCTGGCCTATGGAAGGCGGGCTTGGGGTAGTCACGGCACGGGCCCCGAGGTCGGGTCGTGACAGTTCCCTTCTAGGTTATCCATTATCATATATTCTTATGTGAATCTTTATTTTATTTTATCTTTGTTCCTTTAACAATGGTTCATACTAAGCTTATGAATTTACCAAAGCATATCCCCCGGGAGTTTCGTAACCAAGAGTGCAGCAAGGCCCGTTGTCGTGTACCAGTTCCCGTTCGAGTCTAGCTCAAAGCGGTGTTTTCGGGTTTTACCCCTATGTACATCTGTGCCAGAGCCACCTCTACCTGCTCGTATCCAGACAGGGATGTATTTGCTTGGAAACCCTTTACTCAATAATCACCAAAATACTAGGAATATTTCCTATATTTAAACTTTTTTATAGGGTTATTCCTAAAGTTTTCATATCCTAATTTCCACAAATAACTAAACCATCCTTTGATACCAACTATAGCATCCCGCCTTTTTATCACATAAACATTCATTACATTTTACAAAACCGAGGATCTTTAAGGTTTAGTGTCTTGGAAACCAGGAACATAAAACATGAAAATAACAAAAACACTCTTCTTAAACACTTGAAAGGATTCTCCTTAAGTTCATCCTAGGTTCATTACTGCATCTCATAACCTGGGGACATACATCAAAAGAAAGGATGAGCAGAAGGCCCAGCAAGGGAAACAAGTGAAACATTTTACATATGAACTTGAGATACATCAATAAAGTCATGAAAAGAACTTTAAGGCATGAAAATGAAATCATGAGGCATATCATAATAAAAATAAAACTTTTTCATAACTTGAATATGTGGCTGCAACATTTAATATTGACAATCGTTTCGTTTCACCAAGGTCCATCCCCAAGGTGTCGTTAAAAATTACCAAGGTTATTCACCAAGGCGTCGTTAAAATGGTCATCTCTAGAGATTAAGTCTTTACCCAATGCATTGGAGCGCTATCAGGGAGCACCCTTAAATTTGCCTTTATTATCATGTGAGCCACATATATCATCATCAAACATTTCATAAATAACCCATATAGCATAAAATAAATGGGTTTCATTTCATAATCATAACGTTTTAAAAACTGCTTTAAAGACATGATCTTTACGTCACTTTAAAACCCACAGAAAAGGAAGGTGGGTCTCATGTATGTAAATCCCAGAATTTAAAATAGACATTTTGGTATATATGTGAATACCCCTTTAGAAGAAATAGCTTTGAGTATTCACTTAATAATATAAAATAACTTTAGAAAAAGAGAGATACATTTTGAGACGGAAATTCTGCATCATAACGGCTATGTTACGACGTTTAGAAGACATTAAAAAGAGAGGGAAATGGGTCAAACATTCATAAATGACCCATAAAACAGTAGATGGACATAATAAGAATGATACATGATCATGGTAATGAAATTTCAAGGACATACCATTTGAAATGAAAAACATGGAAGGAAGACAAAAATTATATTTCTCTTATGAAAGTTCGGCAGCCTAACGGCGTTACTTAAACTTCAACAAAAATGATTTGAAAAGATCAAATAGGATCTCTCATCATGTGAACATAAGAGTTCAGTATGATAGATATAGAGATAATGCCCCAACATAATTAAAAAGGAACTTGAAAGACATGACATGAAAGTAGAACTTTGAAAAGAATGAGAAGGGTGAAAGAATCCCCTAAACAAATTCGGCAGCCTAATGGCGCCACTTAAAACTTCAAAATACTGAATTGAAGAGATCAAATGGGGTCTCTCATCATATGAACATAATAGTCCAGTATAATAGATATAGAGATCATACCCCAACATAACAAAAAGGAACTTGAAAGAATTGACATGAAAGTAGAACTTCAAAATGAGAAGGGTGAAGAACCACTTAAAAATTCGGCAGCCTAACGGCGCCACTTAAACTTCAAAATACTGAATTGAAGAGATCAAATGGGTTCTCTCATCATATGATCATAAAAGATCAGTATGATAAATTTAGAGATCATACCCCAACATAATACAAAGGAACTTGAAATACTTTACATGAAAATAGATCTTGAAAAATGAGAAGGGAGAAAGAATTTGTTACAAAAATTTCGGCAGCCTAACGGCGCCACTTAAAACATCATAAAACGAAATAATGAGAGTAAAAAGGGGACTCTCATTATATGAACATGAAAAGGGCAGTAAGAGGAGTATAAAAGAACATCCTCAAACATAAGAACATGTATCATAAAAGGAATGACATAAAAGAGATTACTTGAAAAGAAAGAGAGTGGTCGGATCCCTTACCTTAAAATGTAACTCTTAAACCTCAAAGGTTGGGACCTTGAGGGCTTGGGGGAACCTTGGGAGGGCTCCTTGGGAGGTAATGAGACCATAAATTCTTTGGGAATGAGTGGGGAGTCGAATGGATGAGAGTAGGGCTTGGTATTTATAGGGAAAGTGAGGGGACAAGGCATTAATGGCCAAAGGACACCTCACATGTGCTTTTCTCAAACCCATGTGCTCTCCCTTGGCATTTATCATGGAGTTAGGCCACATGGGGCCCCCAAAACAATAATTCATCACCCTTGGCCGGCCGAACCTTAAATTAACTCTTGACATCATCATGACATAGCTATGATGTCATTAAACATACCGAAACCCTAAAACAGCATTTTTACTATTCACTGAAAATTCAACTTTCTCAGAAAGATCCCAAAATTTCACCATAATCAAATATCAATGCTCTGATTAAAAATATGAACTCCATTTTATAAAAATAATTTTCTAAATATTTTTAATTTAATTTTTAAATAAAAACACTATTCACCGAAAATTCGTTTTTTTCAGAAAAAACCCCAAAAATTACCATAGCATAATATCGGTGCTCTGAGTTCAAAAATGAAATATGTTTTATAAAAATAATTTTCTAAATAATTTTAATTAAATTTTTAATTAAAAAACACTATTCACCTGAAAAAACTAATACTTGAATAATAATTTATGAAACCATTATTTAACCATTTTATTGAATCACGTTACTTAATCAAGGTGCCTAGATTATTTTAAAACTTTCTTTAAGTTAGATTACTAATCCATTTGGTCATATTACTAATCCTAATCATAAAATCACTATTCATAATTTACTATTCATCAAAAATCAAGTTGATCTTATTAAACTCCAAATTTCGTACTGAACATAATTGTAGAAGACAATTTTTTGAAAATCATTACACATTTTTAATTATTTAAGGTTTACACAACCATTTTTAAAATATCCTTTTTCTAAAATTCATCAAAAATATGCATACTATATTTATCCGGTCATTTCAAAATTCATAAACTTCATCATAAGAAGAAATCCCAATTTTTATTTAAAACAAGGATTACACAAGGCAGTTATGGTCTCGTTACATAGCCCCTTATAATACCAGCATAGGACCTAAGAGTAAGGTGTGCTAGGGTGATAGAATCTTGGGGCGGCTCAGTCAACATTGCCCGAGTAGTAATTTCTATCAGTTTGAACTTCTCACGAAGGCGATTCCGTTCTAGCTTCACATGATGATGTTCGGCTTGGATTTGATCCAGAGCAAAGCCCAATGGTGCTACCTCCTTCCCAAGCTCTGTTAGATGGGATTCGATCGGTCCAAGACTACTAGGTGAGGCCATCAAATCTTCTTTCTATAATAGTTAACCAAGATTACTTATATTTGGAGACAATAATCAAAACATTTTGTTCACCGTGGTCATATTGACCGATGGTCATAAAACAGTCAAAACCCACTGGTCTCATTTTAATTATAATCATGTTTATCAAATAAAACATTTTTGTTGTGTATAAAAATAAAATAAAATAACACATGAAATTAGGGAATAAGATTTATTCAAAATTTCGGGCCGTTACACACAATCCCTTGCTCTAGAGCACTTTGGAAGTAGCTAGGGACCTGATTTTCGTTGAATGAATAAGTCTGGTGCCTTCTTTCCGGATAGGGGGCCCTGGGGGCCTGGCCCTGACGAGGGGCCGGAGGGGCCTGCCGAGGAGGCAGCGCCTGATTGTCTCGCCTGGGTGGCGGGTGGCGCATTGCGCAGGGGAACATGTCGATTCTGAGGCGGCCGCTGCTGGGAAGGAGCCTGTGCTTGAGGTAGAGGACCTCTGCGGGGTTGTGGGGATGGTGCCGCTGGCAGTAATTCTAGCTGCCTAGGGGCTTCTATTTGGGCCACCGTGGCGGGTTCGGCTCTGGCGGTCCTCCTGACTGGGATCATCGGGGGCAACGAACATGCCTGACTAGCATGTTGCAGATCTTCCTCAAGGCGCTGAGCCTTATCTGAGAAATCTTTGAACCCTCCAGGGTAGTTATGGGTAATCAGGGAGGGTACCACGTCCATTTTGACGTTCCCCACACACATTGTCAGTAATTTCTCCTGAGTCAGTGGCATATCGATGGAATACGTAAGTCCCTTCCACCGGGCGATGAAATATGTGACTCGCTCATCAGGCCTTTGCTTACACTTGAAGAGGTCTGCAATGCTAGTCTTCCGCATGGTGAAGCTGAACTGGTATAGGAACTGCCGGCAGAGATCCTCCCAACCGGTCACCGATCCGATATTAAGATGGTTGTACCAGACGAATGTTGGACCTTCCAATGTCTGTACGAAACATCGGAGCTTGGCGGCTTCTTGCTGAGCCGGGGTCCCCAGCATGGCGCCACACCTGGAAGAAAAATGTGCCAAGTGCTGCGGTGGGTCCCCTGTCCCATTGAAGGGAAAGAAAGTGGGGTTCCCAAATCCCGAGGGTGCAGGCATATCATCCACCCACGCGGGATACGGCTTGCCATCCGGTGGGACCGCCACCTGCCGCGTTTCCAACGCTTCGAGGTGGGCTGTGAATGCCGCTATAAGATCATCCAGGTGGGGGTCCCTATCTTGACGGGGATACCTAACCACAAGTGCGTTTCCAGGTTCTTCAACATGGTAGATGGCTTCGGCAGCTCGTGGATCAACTGGCAGAACGACCTGCGGGGTGACTGGGGGAACCCGAACTGGATTCTTCAGGTTGCCCCGTCGTTCAGAGGGGTTTGGTGAGACGTATCGCGCCCCCTTTCTGTAAGTTCCGGCTTCTGCCTTGTTTGCAGTAGTAGCATGATTAGGGTTGCCCGGAGGCATCTCACTGGGGGGAAATTGTTCCTGCCCCTGCTGCCCGGCCTGGGATTACCATAGTCGGGTCGCCGCTCTGCAGCGCGCTCAGCCAAGAGTTCGTCAACCAGCCTCTTTTTCTCAGCAAGCTGCTGGCGTAACATGGCCTTCTTGGGATCTTCTTCCATTTTCTGCACAGAGGCAGACGGGTCAGAGTGCTTGATAGTTCCAACATGCTCCTAATCCTTGCCGGTATTTCGACTGAGTACCAGCAACTCGGTGGGTATGGGGAGGCCTAGCAGGTTCCTCTGCTGACAGGTAAGCCTCCCTGATGGGTCCAATAGTGGCGGTACCCCCTCGGGGGGTAAGTCTCCATCAAGGAATTCAAGCTCGTCTTCCTTTTCCACTACGTCAGCCATGTGGACCGCGACCCCTCTCGAGGCCATGTCCTCTATGTCACATAACGAATCGGGCTGCCGTCGGATAGGGTCGAAGAGGAGAGCGGCATAGTGTCCCCAACCACGGACTTGCACATGTGGGGTAGCTTCCCTGAGGATTCTGCGGAGTACTTTGAAACTCTGAACACATTTCCGTTGAAGGGCGTTCTGACAGCCTGGTGACTCGGGGTGCTGGGCCACAAGAAGTGCGGCCAAATCGATCAAGCAGCATTGCTCACCGATTTCTTTGAAGTGCTCTCGACTTCTGGGGTACACCACCCTCTCGTAACGAAGGCGGAAGTGTGTCGCCCATAGGGTTCGACAAAAGCACCCCACTTCTTCAGGGGTAAGGGACTCTGGTGCGTGAAAGTTCAGCACCACCGTCGGCCAGAACTCCTCCGGGAAGTAATCTGCTATGAGAATACTCCAGAAGCTCCTGGGTTTGGACTCGGGGTCTGGCCCTCTATTTCCCCACTCGTCAACCCGGGGCGGCTGAGGGACCAGTAGTGGTATCGAGGCAGACCTCTGGGATAGTAAAATCGGTGGCGAAGAATACGGCGAATGAGCTGACTGGCCGCTGAATTCTGGGCCATTCTCTGAAGAGTAAGGTGACCTAGCCATGATGTCACGACACTATGGGCTGATAGCCACAACTTTCAGCATAGGAGTCGCGGCTACTGGCGACAGGTCATTTCTTCACTCTACCACCATTGGCCCCCAAAATAACTCTACGTGATCTCTGGTAGAGGGAACTTCGGGTGACAATGGTGGTGATTGCATGGTCAAGACCTGCGGACTTCCCAAGATTTATTCCTCCTGGATGTACCTACGGAGAGAGATGGGAATCTGATGGACATCATATTCCGGGAGAATGAGGCTAACGCGTCTGGTTCCTGCCCCAGTCCTTGATACGGAGGAGCGGGGAGAAGGTTCCGTCGCTGAGTCGCATTCCGCTTCAGAGTCGGAGAACCGGGCAGGTTTGATCTCCACCCGGGCCTTCACAAGACTCTTCTTTTGGCGGCGGTGACCCGCTCTCCTTCCCCAGGGTGGCTCTTCGGGACAGGGTTGATCCCTATCATGTAGTCTCGGGGTGGCGCTGGCACCATGGCAGAGAGGGCTCCCGCTCGAGATAGCCGAGGTGTGAGGGGCACTAGGGAAAATGTCGAAGGGTACATGGGAATGACCTCCATGGACAGCACCCATGTGGGCGAAGACTATGTTGGAATTGGCAGGAGCATGGGGAGGAACTCCATGGTCGATGCAGGCGGAGCGAGGCTGACCCCCACTCCTCGAGTTGCTAGGGCGAGGAGGACCTTCGCTGGTTGCAGAGAGGACATAGGTAGGGCCCCCACGTTGGAGAAGGACTGGATGGAAAGTGCCTTCAGATCGGCAGTCGGGGGTAGGAGGATGGACTCCATACCCTGTATAGTGGGCGCGGGAAAGGTTTCCGCGCCGAGCGTCACTGCCGCGGGGCAGGTCTTCCTTCAAGATGGGGGTAGCACGAGGCATACCTCCATCACGAGCTTCAGAGTGGGGAAGGACCATGCTCTATGGAGTAGTGGTACGGGGAGGGCCTCCGTATGGGGTGACATCACCGCGGGTTAGTTCGCAGCGATCACCACTCGGGCCTGCAACACGGAGAGTCAACCCCGCCTACCCATGGGGTGGTTGGGGTCTCGATCCTGGTTGAGTGAAGGAGTGCCCCTGCTCAGTGTATGTAGGGACTTCATGATGTACGTCGGTGGTGGCGCGGGCCACTGTAGCTATTGACGTTGACGCATCTGGGCGAGCGTCCTCAGCCCGGGCCCGACGCTGACGTCAGGTCAGATGAGCTGGTGCAGGTGGTGCAGGGGCATGGCCTGCCTGCTCTTCCTGCGGAGTCGGACGGCGGCGCTGACGCGGCCGAGCAGGAGCTCTTGCCTGGAGCCCTTGGGTCGGGACCCTGAGCGGGTTGAGCCGGACGGCCCCCGCCTCATCAGCGTAAGGCGAGGAGTCGTCAAGGTATTTCGGGGATAGGCTCTTGAAATAGTTGAACATTGGGGTGGGGAGTAGGGGCTCCCTGCGCGGCCTGTTAGGGTGGCGTTGACGGCGGGGCCTGGATGCCTCCAGGTCCAGGAGGGCCATATCCCGAGTTGGGATGACCCCTTCCTCCACGTACCTGCGTACGAGGTTGTTGATCACCCTTCGCTGGATGAACTCTGATGGGGAAAGGGGACGTGGGAGCCCCGTATTCTGCGATGTGGCAGCCGTTGTGGCGGTAGCAGCGCCATGCGGGGTGGCTGTGGCAGTGTTGCCCCTGCCCCTGCGTAGGCGAGTGGGAAGTGATCGTGTCTCTGTAACAGCAACCTGGTTCCTGAGAAACGAAGGGATCAACTCATCAGCACTGAGAGGAAAAGGATTGACAACCAGTGCCCCAGCGTCCTTCCATTCTCCACGTCTGTAAGAAAGATCCATTCCAACACGCTGCAGAACGGAGTGCCCCACGTTCTACTGCCCCGACATCCGGTGAGTTTCACAACAAGCCCGCTATTTGCTTGGCGGGACCAGGCGCCGGATATCTGGATCTGGTGACATGTCAATCTACTGGTACCTCGAACGCTTCTAATCTCCACATTGAGGAGAATACCTTCACGTCGAGTTCACCACTTCTGTTTCCGATGCTTTCTCCGGGGCGCGCGCATCCGTCCGTCCGCGGAGGAGGACGCACTGTGCTTGTTGCCCCGCATTCCCGCTTTCCAAAGGCGGGCGGCATTCGCTCCTTATTCAGGGACGTCTGCTCCTTGATCGAAACATGATAATGGGATGTCGGTTCTTCCTTATGTGGATTCCTCCTCAGAACTCGTCACCTAGTCCGGGTCTCCCTCATAGATTTAATACATTGTTCGTGAAACTATTCCCAGTGACATGTTTCCATGGATGCCGGTTAATTACACTACTTCTGTCGGGACATTCCAAAGGGTCCGGTCAGGGCAGCCACCATAAGTCGGGGGAGTAGTCACGTTGAGGCATCAATAGTGTGTCTGGATGCTGGGGAACCTGGCATGTCTGTCTATTATCTCCAGTCACAGGGCTTCTCGAGGGCATGGAAGCCCGAGGCATCCCACATCGAGTGTGGGGAATTATAGTCCATAGACACATATATGAGGTCTTCCTCATCTTCCCATGTTTAACACAGGGTATGCCGCGAGTTTAACGTCCAGCAGAAACAGATTAGCCCGATCGGAGCATTATCTAGAATAGATCAGATTGAGGGATTTCCCTTGAAGGGGTGCCGATACCAGGACCAGCCCATTGGCGACTGTGAAGAGGAGCGTACCGACATGGTCTCACCGGGATATGACGGTCCGGGCAAGGATCAGGGTGGATGATGGATAGACGAATGAAGTGGAAGGGGGAATGGAATGGAACCATCACAAGGGAAACGGTGAAGTTGGGCTTGAGCCTTGAAGGGGCTTCCTACGTATCCCCGTGGTAGGGAATCAAAGTCTGCGTAATTCAGGATGGTGCCGGTGAACCGGCATGAGGATGGACCTTGGTCCGATGGGCATCATCAGTGAACTGATGTGAATGGGGAGGACTAGGAGGGTCCTAGTGGTGGTGGGCTTGGACCTCGTGGAGGCTTCCTACGTACCATGTCATGACATGGATCAAAGAACACGTAGTTCAGAGGGGCTTCGTCGGCGAACCGACATGAAGGTGGACCTTGTTCAGACGGGTGGTGGGATTGAACCTCTGGAAGGCTTCCTACGTACCATGTCTTGGCATGGATCAAAGTCCTCATAGTTCAGATGATGGAATTCGTCAGTAAACCGACGTGAAGGTGGACCTCGGCCCAATGAGAGATGGGCTTGAACCTCTGGGAGGCTTCCTATGTACCATGCCTTGACATGGATCAAAGTCCTCGTAGTTAGGGGGTGTCATCGGTGAACCGTTGTGAAAGTAGACCCGGGGGTCCACTAGTGGTGGGCTTGAACCTTGGGAAGGTTTCCTACGTACCATGCCTTGACATGGATCAAAGTCCTCATAGTTCAAAGGATTGATGGAATACAGTTTAACGTCATGCAAGACTGTAGTGAACCCTGACGTGAATAAACAACGGGCGGTGGGTGTCGGCGAACTGACGTAAATGATGGACCTTGGTCTGATGAGAGATGGGCTTGAACCTCGGGGAGGCTTCCTACGCACCATGCCTTGACATGGATCAAAGTCCTCATAGTTCGGGTGAAAATGGGGGGCTTGTCACACCGACAAGGAGATGGTCTGGGCCAATGATTGTTGGTCTTGAACCTCAGGAAGGCTTCCTACGTACCATGCCTTGACACGGATCAAAGTCCTCATAGTTCGGGTTGGTCACAACGGCATGCTGTCGGACTGGAATGCAATTTAACGTCATGTTGGACGAAGGTAGAACTCGACGTGAATTGGATGACTGGTGGGCTTGAGCCTCGTGGAGGCTTCCTACGTACCATGCCTTGACATGGATCAAAGACCTCATAGTTCAAATGGGTGTACAGTTTAGTGTCATGCGGGACAAGGGCATACAGTTTAACGTCATGCTGGATGAGGGAATGCAGTTTAACATCATGCTGGATGAGGGCATTCACATTAACGTCATGCTAGATGAGGGCATGCAGTTTAACGTCATGATGGACAAGGTATTATCATGGCCAATGCCAACTCTAAGCCCACGTGAGTCATGCTCGGTGTGAGAAACAAGAGGCAGCAAGGACCTGACGATCACGTCGTGAAGGGTGCGTCCGTGAGAAGTGAAGAGGGGCTTATGCGTTAGGCGGCCCATGGTGCTGGGACTTACTCAATGATGGAGGCTCGGAGTGCAAAAAAGAGAAGTGAAAGAGGGATTTGGGACCCATGATGGGAGGTGCCTCATTCCCTATCACGCCCTCCACTGACCTTGGTAGTGGGGAAGTATGGAGATGCAGGGGTGCAGCCATCCATTGGGGAACTAGGTTCGCCCTTCTCCTGAGAACATACGACACTCCAATAAGGAGGATATCATCCCTTGTGGATGGGTGATTCCACTCCTATGGAGATGAGTGGAGTAAAAAATGTTCGAGCTGCGGGGACCCTTCGTGAGAGGCACGAGGTCGGGTCACAGTTTAACGTCATGTGTTGAGGACGTGATGCTTGGCAGTTTAACGTCCTGCAGCTCGGACGAGGCGGGTTCACTACACACCCCTAGGATTTACATAACTGGTACCCTTTGCTCCTTGGGGGAGGGAAGGTACCAGTAAGGCCATGGTCAAGGGGGGTTTTGGAGAGAACCATTGAGGGGTCCACGTTAGTGTGGCTATGTGAAGAATAAATAGCTGTTAGCATGCCTATGCGAAGAAGCATTAGGCGAAGCAACGCTACGAGTGGTATTGTCCATGGGACTTTGAAATCACATCGTGCAAACCTGGAGGGTCGCACGGGAAGAGGAATTTCCAAGCAAAGGAGTGTGCTTCGCGAAACGGAGTGCCTTGGCCTTAGCATGGGGCATAGGTGTGAGTGGAGGGTGCTTCGCGAAGTGGAACAGTATTCGCGGAGCACTGCCTCGTGAAGAAGAGGTGCCTCACGAAGCAGGGTGCTGCGAAGCAGTGTGCTTCGCGATGTGTAGCGATCCTGCCTTAGCATAGGGATCACAAGTACAGGTTGGGTGTTTCGCGAAGCATAAACGCTCAGCGGATGCCCGGGTTCCCTTGGGAATCCCCTTCCTTCGTGAATTCCCTTGAGCTTCACGAAGGGCATTCCTCTCGGAAGAGGGGCTCAAAACAAGACAAGGCAAAGGCATCACGCGAAGTAGAAGTACCTCGCGGAGCTCATGATTCCTGGGGGAAAAGGGTGATTCGCGATTCGGGAGAGGAGAAGCCGAAAGGTCGTATTTTCCATCCTCGGGACTCAGGGGGAGTCCAGTATTTATAGGGAAGGGGTGCCGCGAAGTAGAACTCGCGCGCCGCCTCAGGTGCTTCACGGCGCGCTCGCAAACGTCAGCGTCGTTCGCGAAGAGTTACCGCCTCTAGAGCTTCGCGGTGGGCTCACAAACGTCAAATGCGTTCGCGGAGAGTTACCACCTCCGGAGCTTCGCGGTGGGCTCGCGAACGTCAAATGTGTTCGCGGAGAGTTACCGCCTCTGGAGCTTTGCGGTGGGCTCGCTAATGTTAAATGCGTTCGCGGAGAGTTACCGCCTCTCGAGCTTCGTGAGACCGCGATGCTTGGGGTTCTTCGCGTTGGTTCTTCACGAGGCAGCGTGCCAGCCTTCTTTTTCATCCCTTCCTTTCATGAAATATTTCGGCGCCAACAGTTATGTTTTCCCATTTACATATGGGTATGGGAAATGGTTGCATTATACCCTTATACTTTTGTCATTCCACCTTGACTTGTTGGAATTTCAAGCATCATGATATAAACTTTTCAATATCTCTCTTCATGTTATCCAACCATAAGTTTTTTATTCAATCTCTTTACATATTTTTATTTCCAAGATGAATAGACAAGGATGATCTTTTTACATCATCTAGAATTTCCATATTCATTTTTAGTTTTAATGGGACACATATCCGGGTTCTAAACCTTATAACTCCATGGTAAATCTATTTATAAATTTTCCCTATTTATAGTTATCCATGGTAAATATATTTATAAATTTTCCAATATATGTGTTTTGAATCAGTCCAATAAAACTCTTATACATATCTCTAAAGATCATCATACATAATATGTAGGATGTTGTACTCATTTTATATTAAGAATAATTTACTTAAAAATAACATTAAAAAATTTAAACATGGTATACCATTTATTATAATAATTATTTCATCCACATACATAATCTATAATACCAAAACACTCTCACTAATCTTCTTGTATGCCTATGAATCATCTATATTCTTGATGAAACAAAACTATTTTATTACACCGTAAAACCAGATATTCAAACATAAATATACTTATTTGAATGAATAAATATACTATATAAACATTAAAACCATAGAAGACTTATTTTTCACTCAAAATATTTGTTCTATATGATATAAATGTACTCAACTCAAATCCCATTAAGGAATGTGATTTTGACATCCATTTGTTATATCACATAATCAAAATGAGACACTGATCACACAATGAATTATCCTATTTTTTAACGCTTACAAATGTGTTTTAAAATTTTTGGTGTCTAAAATATCATTATTTTTCATTTTTCATTAAAAACTCCTGTTTCATTCATTATATAAAAATACCTTTAAAATGATTAATTTCGCTATTTTTGTTATTTTCATAGAGAAAACATCAGCTTTGTATTTCTGTCATAAAATTCACTACAAAAAATTGAAATACATTTTTTAGGAATACATTTCTATTGGGATTTATTTAATTAAACTATACATAGTGTTAAGTCCAACCACATGAGGCACATATGATGAATTTAAGTTGGACCTTGAATTCAATGTCTAGTTTTGAAGTCTTTAAATATTAGGCCTATATATCACAATGTACCTATGAGAAGGGGATAAGATATTTTTTAAATATAGAGAATAGTATGATAAACATTTCATTAACTACGATTTCTTTAGATTCAAACTCTTTAAATACCAAAGATGTTTGGGAATCAAGATAATGGAAATAAAAAGTGTATAAAATGCCAAAAAATTTTAATATAGTAATTCCATCATAAAAGTTTCTACGTAAGTCCAATGGAGATAAAAAATTTAGATAAAAAATTTAAGATATAAATTAACAAAATTAAAGAATACTTACTTCCATGATTCTTGAATTTCATTTTATAAGTTTTCATGAATATTTGGATCATATAATTTGAGACAAATGTGACCACCACTCTTGGTTATAAACTTTTACATCCACATCCATTCAATAGTTATCCACTTTTAGAAGCTAAGGTGGGAGTTAAAAATTCATAATACTCTTACAAATTTATAATATATTTTAATAATCTCTTTTTATCTTTATTTTGTTTGTATTTTGTGTTTCCCCCACTATGATTCTCTCATCTACATGGTTATGAAGAACTAACCATCACATCTTTTCAAGGGTGGAGTAGTAATGTCTTAAGTTTATCATTATTCATTGTATTATTTTTTATTTTATTCTATGATTTCAAATATTTTATATCAATTAGGACATACTGTCTGTCCCATTTACATATTATTGTATTGTTCCTAATTTTTATTATTTCAACTCCCCTCTATCATTATAATTTTTCTTATGGTTTAGTAAAAATTTTGGGATGAAGTAAAGGATATTTCCAAATATGAAGAGGTCATTGTGTAGGATAATACAAATTTAAAAAAGTGGGTGTGGTATGATTGGTTTTTATCACTATATTAAATAAGAAAATTATAATATTTTTAAAGAATAATGATAAATTTTTTGTAATCTCAGAAGAACAATAATTTATTATCATTGACTTACTTAAGTAATTAATTATGATTTTCATTCATATATATATTTATATATTTTTTCACAAGTTTATGTTGTGTAAATTAATAATAAATAGTTAAAATAAAAAAATTATTTATGTGAGAAGCCTCTATGAAGGATCAACCCAAATAATTTCATTATATTTCATGAAAAATTAAATAACAATTTATTGATCAAGGATTCACAAAAAGTATCGCCATTAATTTTATAACATTTCTGAGGAGGTGCAACATTTTCACAAATATTATTCATAAAAATACAAAACTTATTAACTAAGAAACCTAAAAAACTACTTCATTACATATCATTATTTGAAGTCTAAAAATGAAGATTTTTTCATATTTATATCTTGAATACATGTGCATATATGTTATTCATTTTAATTTTAGCACTTCAAATAAATTTGAAATTGTAGGACATATATAATTGAAGAATATAGAAAATTTTTAATCATTTGAAATTTTATAAAAATTCCTTTTTGGAGATCCAAAGATAAAAGAAATATATAGCCACTGTTTCAAGAAAATCAAAGCCTTAAGGTTTTGAAAATAAAAAATAATTTTTTGAAGAGTGAAATATTTTCCCACCCACATTTCAAGTCGAATAACCTGGGGAGGTTGACATATATTTCTTATAATAACAATATACCCCTCTAAAAATGAATTCCTAGTAGATTGGCATTTTTTATAACGAGTTTGAAGATGGAATTTTTTAGAGTGATGATTTTTTTGGGAATTTGTTTTATTCAAATATGTTTGATACAGAATTGAAAAAAGAGCTAGATTACATAGAAATTATATATTTGGATATATAATTATACGCCCTATATATTGATGATGAAAATAAATTGAACACCAATAAGGATAAAATTGAGCTAGAATTTAAAGAGTAAGAAAAAGATCTTGGGGAGACTATGATGATGAAATTATCTATTCTACATAAATGTGAATATCATAGGAGAGGAAACCATGACAGTAGATAGGGATCCCATCCACTTTCTCTACCCTCCCCTGTGTAGATCCACTTATCTATATATTTATCTTTATTACTCTCTTCTCTATTTGGGGCTGGGAAATTCTATCTCTTATTTTGGGGTTCCCAATCTTGGTATATACTTATGGATGTCGGGAGAAACAATAAGTTGTGGTTCCTGTGAAAGAAACCACATCCACCATCACAATAGGGATAAAGTGACGAAACGTTTTAGAAATTGTTAATTAAAAATATAACACCCCCTTGGGGGTTCAAAAGATTCATTCTTTTCCCTATTCTATTTTTTATCATTCAATAAATTTATTATTTTTTGTTATTTATTTATTATTGATTTTAAGTGTCAATGGATAGGAGTTTAACTCAATTCAACCAATTCTTAAATAAATTCAATACATGTCTCTCCTTAGAAGTAATTTATCAACCCAAATATTTTAATTATGTATTATTTGAAAAGAAGGGTATTAAAATTTAGGTGTTGCGTAGTATCAACATATTGGATATGTTTTTTTTGTTTTTTGTGTCTATAATATTTTTATAATCTTAAAGATTTATTAAATATTCAACATCATTTTTCATTCTTGATTAATTTTTGTGAGAGTTGACTTGTTTTTTAGGAATATATTCTAAATGATTTTTTATGTTGAACTTTTTATTGGAATTTTATTTTCAAAAATTTTGAAAATTCATAACACTTTTTAAAATACATTCACTTGAATCACTAAATAAAAATAATTTTCCCATTTTATAAGGTATTCTAGACCCCTTTGACATAATACTCTGAATACCCTCACATTATTAGGAGAAACATGGCTTTATGTGAGAAATTTTACTTTTTAATAGTTATCTTCCAATGAATTATAATTCCAAAAATGTTTTTAACATGATTTATGATTTTCTTTTACTATCCATATTTTATATTTGAGACCATTTGTTTACATATTCTATTATTTATCCCTTAGAATCCATGAATTTACCTATTGGTTTAAGCCACATTAAAAACAAAATATTCGTTACCTATGTCAACTCTTAATATATTTTTTTGATTATTTAAATGTTTGAGTGAGGGGTAAGGGTCTTTCATGTGTTTTATTTTGGAAATAACTCAATTGATGGTTGTGTGATGTGTGTGTAAAAATTTTGGGTAGTAGAGAGAGCGAAACGAGCATGATTTATTATTCACTATACTTCATTCATTGTGCTTACATTTAAGATCTTTTTCATTATGAACAATGAATGGAATTTCATATGATGCATTTATTAAATTCAAACTTCTTCTCTTTATATTAGAGAAGAAGATAGAAATTTTGAAAGGAAAAGAAGAAAATAGAATTGGTGAATTAGGAGGAATTTATTCATTTCATTTATTATTTAACTCAAATTACATGAAATTAAAGGGAGATTTGGGTGTACATATTATAAGGGGGATTGAGTGGTGTCGTTTATGAAGGTTAAATTGAATATTAATGCTTTATATTTAATAGATTAACATCCAATTTCATATTTAGAATTTTTAATTTATTTTACCCACTAACCCTTATCCACTAAATCACATGAAAAAATCCTTATGATTGATATCCTTTTATATCTTATAGTGTATAGATATAGTAATTTTCACAATCCTTCGGCGACACATAATTTTTCTATGTATTTTCATAATACCCGACTAAATTTATCTTAAGTTAAGAGTGACAGGGATTCTCATGTGAGGTAAGTCATAGTTGATCCTTGGATGAATATTTGTGGTTAATCAAATTTAAATGTGGGAGATAAAAATGGAAGGAAATTATTTTAATAAGATGAGAAATTATGAAATTATATTTTGCGAAAAGATATTGTAAATTTTCTCAATTTCAATTTATATGTGGATTTTGATTTGTATATTTTTTTATCAAGAGTGAAATGTATTAGGTGTGGGGGTGTGATCACATAGTGAAATATCCTATATTTTCATCCTTATAAATTTTAATTAAAATTTTTCTGTCAATAATATCATTGATTAATCATTTTTCTTCAACCCTAATTTGTAAATTCATTATATAAATATACATTAAAAGTGGGAAATTTCCCTATTTTTTGTTATTTTCATGTAAAAAAACGTCAATTTGGCATTACTATCATTACATTCACTACACTGATCCAAATTGAAATATTATTTTTAAAAATTAATTTTTTGTTATTTGTT
This sequence comes from Viscum album, assembly GCA_963277665.1. Classification (NCBI taxonomy): domain Eukaryota; kingdom Viridiplantae; phylum Streptophyta; class Magnoliopsida; order Santalales; family Viscaceae; genus Viscum; species Viscum album. The sequence continues at coordinate 1,081,371,476 of OY728155.1, forward strand.
TAATTAAACTAGACATAGTACTGAATCCAAATATATAAGGCATAAATTAACCATTCAAGCTGGGTCTTGATATATATATATAGGGTTTTAAAAAATTTTAATGTTTGGCTGATATTTCACAAAATACAAGTCCAAATTAGCTCAAATTTTGTATAAAGATAAATTAGAGGTACTTGAAAATTTTTATTACCTACATATTCTCTATATTTTACCATTTTCAAGACCATAAAATCATATGGAATATGATAATGGGAATTCAAATATTCTATTAGGTCAGAGAAGTTTAATTTAGTAATTTTATCCTAAACTTTTCTATACATGTTCAATGGAGATGTTTTTTTGGGGAAAGGATAATGTGAAAATTAAAAACATTATACATGACTTCCTTATGATATTTGAAAATTTAATGTGCTATAATGCATACACATTTTTAATATATAACTTGAGAGAAATTTGAGCACCTCTATTGCTTATGAATTAAAACTTACACAACTAGTCAAGAGTATGACATTTTTAAGATATAATGAGGTAGTTTTACATTTTTAATAGTATTATACATTATATATATATTAATATTATTTTTCTCTATTTATTTTGTTTTTCTTATGTGTTTCAACCACAATTCTTCTCTTATCTTTACGTTTATAGAGAACTAACCCCTAATAATGTTTATGGGGGGGGGAGAAATGATGTTCAAGATCATTATTCTGAAATGTATTATTTTTTATTTCATTCATATATTCCAATATTACATGAATTTATTAAGGTATGTAGTGTCTCCATTTTCCATGGAATAGTCTTATTATTTTTTTTCATCATTTCTAATATCCTTTATCATTATATTTAAGCATACAATAGAGTATAATTGTGGTGAAAGTTTTTGGAATATTACCTTAAATACAATTTCCGTAGAGTGGGATAATCCCAATTCAAAAAAATGACTACTATGTGATATGTTTTTATCACAAAATTCAAAAGAAAAATGAAAATAATTTTAAAGAATAATGAAATATTCAATATAAAATTCATAAAACAAAAACTTCTTCTCACTAACTTATTTATATCCTTCTTTATATTGATTCATATATTTACAAATTTAAAAATATTTTTTCAAAATCATTTTTAAAACCTCTATTATACTTGTATTTATTTTATGTATTGTATTTTAATTATGAATATTTACAATTGAAAAATATTATGGCTCAGTTTCCCACACAAGAGAACAACCATACATCTTGTTGTCTACATCATGCTTAAAATTTTGAGAAATTATTGATTAGATATATTTAACTCCATAAATTTGGAACCATTTATAGGGAGGAGAAGAATACCATTGAGGAAATAAAAAAAATGATTTATATTACCACTACAATCAAAGAATCCAAATCCATGAAGTTGGACTAAAAAAAGAAGTAAATTTAAGTAGTAAATCTTATTACACCAATATTTCAAGTTAAAAAACCTAGCAATACTGACCATGAATTCATAGAAGATCCATTTCCCTCTTGTATAGACGAATTCCAAGTGGTTCTTCTTAAGTATAAAGAGTTTGAAGTCAAAATTTATAAGGGAAAAACATTTATTGATGATTTATTTATTTATAGTTCCTTAATACTAAATTTAAAACCGACCTCCCTTATACTGAACATACATATTAACCTAAAATATTAGCATCCCTTGATAGTGTTTATGAAAATAATGTTACCACCATTGAGGAGTAAATGGTGATGTAACTTTATGAATATTTAAAAGGTCTCGAGGATCATGTAGTGATGAAACAACCTAATCTACATTAATGAACATATCACATAGAGGATGAAAACATGAAAATTGATAGAGATCCCCTCTAACCTATCTTATATAATTTTTACTTTTACTTCACTTTCTCTTATATCTTTAGGTTTGAGAAATTTCTTTTTTCCCTTCAGGGGTTCTAAATACTAGAATCTACCTATATATGTAGGAAGAAATAATATGTTGTGGTTCTTGAGTAAGAAACCATATCCACTAAAAAATTGGGGATAAATTACTGAAACTGTCTAGATGTGGATAATAAAAAATAAAAAAATTTCTTATGCGTTCAAACAAACACTTCATTCCACACATATTTTCCCCTTTTTATTTATTTTTATTCAATTTTTTTATCCTTCATGTTATTTTAAATAGGAAACATCTAGAAGGTAAAATCAAGGCTATCACTATGTAAATAAACATAGTTCATGTCACTCATTCTCAGTATTTTAATCACCCTATTATTTTAATTCTATATGAGTATAAATAAAGTGTAGTTAAATTTTTGGTGTAAATGAGTGTTAACCTATTATTTCGGCTTTTTTCTGCGTCTTTTTCTTCATATTTTTAGGACCATTGAATTAAATGGATATTAATTATCATTTTTTATTCATGAATTTTATTTTTATTTAGTTGAGTTTATTTTTGAAGAATTTATTTTAAATGATTGTTTATATGTAACTTTTTCCTAGATTTTTATTTTCAAACATTTTTATAAGTTTGACCAATTTATGAAATATATGAAAATGAAAACCAAACTAAAAATATTTTTCCAATACTATATGGTATTATAAATCCGTTTGATACATTATTTATAATACCCTCACTTTATTGAGAGGAACTTATATTTTTTTCTATGAGAAACAGAACTTGTGATTATTTCTATTTCAATGATTTAGAGTTCAGGAAATGTTTTTAATATGATTGTGGAGTTTATTTGGATAGAAACATTTCTAACTTGAGAGACAACCATGACATATACCTCTTTTTTTCACATAGAATCCATGATTTCCCTTTTAGGTTTAATCTATACTATAAGATGATTTTTCTTACCTACATTCACTCAAATTATAGTTTCATGATTATTTTAATGTGTGATTTTGGTAGAAGGGAATTTGATTTAGTTTATATGGTATGAAGCTCTTTTCAGGGAGGTTTTAGTTGAGTGTGAATATTATAGATAGTTTATAGGGATAAATGGCCATGATACATGACCCATTATACTTCATTCATTTACTTTTTTTCTCCTAAGAAAAAAATAGATGAAACCAAATGGAAAAATAAAGATGCAATTGAATTATACACTCTGTTTACGTTTTTGACCCATTTACCTCTAAATAATCATGGGCATAATCATTAATTAATTAATTATATTTGATTTTTATCTCATGAAACTTGAATAAAATATAAGATATAGTGAGCTAGAGAGAAATAGAGGGAAATTTAAATAAGGGGTAATTTGGAAGAAGCCATCAATTCGTTTGTTGTTTAACTCATGGGCCATAAAATTGATGTGGGGATGTATTATATATAATGTAAGGGGAATTCAGTGAGAAAGTATCTATTGTTTAACTTGAATATTCACGAATCATATTCAATATTTTAACCTCCTCTTTTAAGACATTAATTATTTTTATGGTTTTACCAATCAACCTTTACCACCCAAATCACATGGAAAAGTTGACATGATTGGAAAATTTTTTATATAGAAAAAAATAGAGATATGATAATTTTTACATGTATATGGTGACACATGAATTTTCCCTCTATGATAGTAACTCCATATTAAATTATACTTACAATAATATTGACATGAATTTCCATATGAGGTAATTTTTGATACGGTAATGCATGCATTTTTAATCATAAAAAATTTTAAATGTATGAAAATAAATTAAAGGGATTTTTTTCATAGATGATACATGATAAAATTCAATTTTGGAATGATATTTTTAATTTTCTATCATTTAATTTAGAAGATTATTTTTATTTTGATATTTTTTCTCAGGAGTATAGAAAATTATGTGTAGGGGTGTGATCGTGCAATGAATTGTCTTATGTTTTAACCCTAAAAAATGTGATTTAATTTTTTTTTTCATTTCAATAATCCCGTCATTTGATTATTTTCTTTATTGAACACAATTGTTTTATTAATTATTAAAAAATTCACTAAAAATGGTAAATTTATCTTTTTTTTATTTTTATAGAAGAAAACATCAGTTTGGTATTTCATTCATAATATTAATCACACCGATCCAAATTAAAATAATCATTTTTTATGGTTACGTGTTTTATGGTCTTCACTTAATTCAATTAGACATAGTAAAAAATCCATCCATATTAGTCCAAAATGAAGAAATTATGTTATGACTTGAGACCTTTGCATGTTTTTAAGGAATTTTATTATTGGTCCCATAGTTTACAAGGTACTAGTATAAAGGAGTTAATATTTTTTATTAATATATATAAGTTGTCTAGGAACTATTTAATTAAAAATTTATTCTCATGATTCAACCATTTTCATGAAAATAAATGCATGGGAAACTGGAAGATGATAATTGAAGGAGTCTTCCGAGGCAGGGAAGTTTAATTTATTAATTAAACAAAAACATTTTATAAGCATGTTTAATAGAGTATAAATGTTATGTGAAAATTTCATATATTTATGAAAAAATAAAAAGAATATAACTTTCCAATATATTTATATTTAAATTTATAAATGGGAATTAACATTAAGAGGATTGAATTAGAGGTAAAGAAAAATATCTATAGTTTAGATTTACTAATTCATTCAAATCCTTTTTCTCACTCGCTCCATTAATAAAAATACCCTAATACACCGTGGAGGTTAATAGAGACCCTCACCCACCTATATAGGAAGATAATTATTATTCTTCCAACCCAAATATATATCCCCTAACATAGTCATTAGTTAATCATACATACCCTTCATGATTCTTAATTCTCGTTCATATTTCCTTAGTATTCAGGCCAAATCGAAGGACTCAATCTTTTTTATTGACCAGACAGTGGTTTTGATCTCCCCTGTAGAGTTCAATGTTGGGTATTCCCTATTGTATCTTATATTGGCTGTGAGATTCCATCACCAACATTATTTAGTCAATGTTTTTGATATATAATCCCATGTTACCTATGGTATTCATCATTATGTGTTAGTGGGCCTTCACAACTCTAATAAGATACATTTCTAGTTTGAGAGTTAAGATGATCTCTCAGTTATTTCATCATGAAATTCTTGATCATTAAATTAATTTAATTTTTACTTACTAACTTGGTCCTTCAATATTAATCTTAATAAGGATCCCTCTAGTGCTGTATTATGGATTCATTTTCCAGGCCTCCCACTTCCATTCATAAATCCCAAGATAAATCACCTTATTGGTGTTAAACTTGGATGATTTCTTTATTCCAATCATAATAAAAACATTTTAAAACACTATATTGAGGCCCAATTATGCATTGAAATGGATATTTTTAAACCCCTTACAATAGTTATAGGTATCATAATCGAGGGCGAGATCAGGTATCAACAACTGGTCAAATGAGAATCATGTCTATATTATTGTTTAACTACTAAAATATTGGTAATATTTTTCATTCCTATTAATAAGCCCCCCAATAACACCTAGTCAGGTTTTCTAGGAGAAAAATAGTATGGATCATTCCACTAATGTCGATCAAATGGGCCTGATTTTGAGGATTGATGGGTACGAGAAATCTAAATCAATGATGGTGGTGTTAATTTAAATATTGATAAAGAATAGGAATGAAATATTATTCCAATGTCCCATATAGGGAAGTATGGATCCACCAGAGTTAAATATACATCACCAAATTACTTTGTGATTGTTGTTGAAAATTACCCAAGGAGTGGATCAAAAGGAATATTGTATGTGTCCTGAGGTTTAAAATTGGGGTAAGGGTTGAAGGGAGAGTCATTTATTGCTAGAAAAAATCTCCCAAACCTCATTCGAAGCCTCCTGCCTCATTTAAGACTATCCACTCTAACTTGGGTCCACCCAAAGGACCCCATGACCATGTTAATTCCCAATAAGGATGGATAAGTATGACTATGATCTATCCCCATAGATCATATATTAATAACCACTTCAACGAGTTAGAGTAGATTAGTTTAGATGATGATAAGGGAGGGTGGCTAAGGTTCAAACACAAAAATAAAAACTGCATCGACATTGAAATGTTAGTGAATGATCATGATCAATCAAGGCCTAATGAAGAGGTTTTCATACCCATTGTTGAGTCTAACTTGAGTCATGATAAATCCTCCTAGAAATTTTCTTCTTATGAATATGAAATATCTAGTGAAGAACTCAATCAGCCAGTTAGTAAAAAAGGGAAGAATATAGGGAATATGGTTTGAAGGTGTAAATATTAATCTTCTTTACTGAGACACATTGTGTTAAGATCATTAGGTAAAATTATAGTCTTTAAGGTTAGTTTTCAGGAAACCCTTCAGCCCAGAACTTCTTCTATCACACATGGAAAGAACACCATTAAAGATGGATATAGGGAAGTATTATAGGATGCATCTCAACTTCTAGATGGTATCATGAGGTTTGAAAAATTAGTTAAAACCTCTCCTCATAAAATCTCAAAGGAGGTGAGGATGGAAGGAAATTTAGATATTACTACTCTAGGATAGTCCCACGATGCTTATTTATCTTCTATGTAGGATATTTTAATGTATTACAAGGAAGAAAAAATTTTAGAGATATAAAATACCAATGCCTCACCAGAGGATGCCACCAATATTTTTGGAATAATTTTACAAGTTAATACCAATAAGATAAAATCATTTTGTATCATTAATAAACATCACACCTTAGTTCATAGGTTTAATTATGGTAAGATTATCCTGGAATAATTCATCATGTCTTAGAAAGATATGGCTTACTGTATTGAGGACCTTATTATTAATGATCCGAAGAAGGCCATCTACATCAAATAAAAATTAAAAAGGGTTCATGAATATAACATGTTACAATTTATGGATTTTTTGGTTATGTTATATGGTGTATATAATATTTTGGGATAATGGTTCTCTATTTAGGTTAACAATCAATCCTTAACATAGATTTGAAAATAGAAAAAATATATTTGGTTTCAAAAATCAAGAAACCTATCTTGCTCATAAGTTTTTACATCATAATACATTCAAGATTTATCCATTTTTAAGAGTTAATGAGGGAGTTTAATTTTTTTTATAGTGTTAAATTTTTTATACGAATAATGTTTCTCATTCTATCTTTTATTTGTTTATATTTTTTACTTCAAATATTTTTATTCTTTCAACTCTATTTTTTTTCAAAACTAAACATTGTTGTTGTTTGAGGAATCAAGAACTGATATTTTGTGATTATTTTGATTTAATGTATTCTTGTTATTTTAATTATAATATTTTTGTAGTTTTTAAATTGAATAGGGTATGAAATCACTTCCTTTTCCCTTCTACCATCTTCTTCTTCTTGTTATTCATTTCTGTGTTGTACCAGACCCAGTTTACACATTTATAACTGAACCTGGTTATCCACATGGCCTCAACCACACCTCCCCATATACTTGAGGCTATCAACTGAAATCGACGGTATATGGTGGAATATTTTAGGGACTATACCCTCTTTATCAGAGTGTAGAACAATGGTAAATAATGGATACATTAATAGATGAAACATAGTTAAATATTTGAAGAAAACTATACTGATAATAATAATAAACATAATGCCAAAATTAGTGTATTATACAAATGTATATACAAAATGACTAGGTATACATGGAAACATACATATTTAGAATACCTATATAACAAATGGAATAAAAGGACAAAAATATATCCCCCAGAGCATTTGAATAACTGGTTCATTAATCTTCTATCAAGACCCATCTTATAAAAACATTCATGCTTCCACAGTTGTGTACTTGCTTTTATCCAAACCTGTATCCATGAAATATGTCTGGGTACTAATCAATGTAATGAACCAAAAGTGAATAGTAATTGGTAGGCCACCACCAATAGTGTCTCATACAAATAAAAACTTTGAATATAAATTGTAATAGTCTGTAGTATATACATGAATGGAGAAGAATAGTAAAGTTTATGTCTAATTGGATCCATTATAATAAAATAAGTTGTTACAATGTGTAATTTATATACGAGGTAAAACATCATAATGAAGATGAGCCAATTAAAAGCCACCAACTTTTACTCACAAAGAATATTACTAAATAATGACCTTTCAGTAGTCTTGAAACCCAAATACCATTGTCAAGGAATCTTGTTCGTGTCTGAGGAGCATGTCCAAGGTAACCTCGATATTGATTTGACAAGATTCCAAGGGGATTATCCATGGGTGTTTGTGTCCATAGAAACTAATACAAATCCAATGAGATAATTGAAGGCATCCTAATTTGTGGATAAAATTTGGTAAATCATCATTGTCAAAATAATGCATTCACATGTCTAAGGAATTGAATAAGTATAATGTTGTCATAACACTTTTAAGTTGCATCAATGAATCGAGTGGATCCTTATAAGTTAGCTCAAGTCATTCTAGGTTAGGAATCAAATTTTTACTCAATGTAGTCCAAACCTAAAAGTACTATCAACGTCCATAATAATAGTCAGTTATAAAGTAATAAGTGATCAATGGTCCATTTGATGTTATCATTCCACTATCCATTCAAATTTTCCCTTTTAGTACAATTAACTTATAATAAATAAAGAGGTACTAGGGAAGTATCCTTTCACTAAAATAATCCCATTCACCATGTTAGTAAATTAATTTTGGCCCTAACTTTCTAAGGGACAAGCTAGACACACATTTGGTTTTTTAAAGACAATAAATAATTGATAAGGTAAGAATGGTGGTCATTATCATTTAATAAACCCCCTACGGGGTGGTTAATGTTGAGGTATTCAAACTCCAAAAACATAAATGGGTCTAATGAGGGGTCTAAGTTATGGTGTATAAGATTTAATAAAGTAGTTACACATTTTATAAGAAACATGTGAAAAGTACAATGATGAAAAAACAATGAAATATTATAAACACCAAAACATTTATGGAAAAGTAATAGACAATCTATCTTTACACAGTAGTAGACTCATCATCTAGTATCATCTATATATTTGGGATGAAACAAGAGAAAATTTTAAAACCAGAAATGAGCCCTAAAAATGGGATAACTAATATCACTAGGAAATAACATGAAAGATGGAGAATGAAAATAGAGACAGGAATAAAGAGGAATGATAGAATTCTTGAGGGGGATCCAATGAAACTAAAAAATATCAAAATGGTTTCTAGATAAATGATATCCCTAGAAGCCAAGGAGTATAGGAAGAGAGATATATAATGAATGGGAAGCTTCACTTGGTTTGAGGGAGTAGGAAAGGAGAATATGGTTTAAAGGATATTGGGAGAAAATAATAATTTATATTGTTTTTAATAGGGTGAATATTTTGGTAACATGGTTAAAAAAACCATGCACTAACCATGAACACCTACTATCCATGATGCCACACCTCACATGGTTCATGCCCATGGTTATACTAAAAATGTGAAAACCATGCATTTGACACTATCCTAAGACTCAAAACCTGCATAATATAGGTTCATGGTTAGGAAAACTCTGCACAAAACATGCATGGTACCTACAAAATTTATTACAGGTTTATCATGGCCATGAATCACCTCTTGAACCATTAAATAAACTATGCACCACCTTTTTAAGGACACATTATTATGGGGCACAGTTAGTATTAACGAAGTCCCAACATGTGCCTCATCTTATTTTTTAATGTAATGAAACTCAAGGCTCCAAACTAATCATATAAACTCTTGAAAACTCCATGAACTCTTTAAGAACTTTCATTATGGTAAAAAGAAAGGTTGATACTAAAAACTAAATGATCTATACCTCTCTGAAATACAATAATCTTACAACCTCCACTCTATGAAAAAATGACTCCTTGAGTTTCTCTAAGGGCGGTAGATCTGAATCTATGAATAACTCTGTCCAAAGAACTTTTTTTACCAGACTATCATTCCTAGGACTTTTCCTATACATGGAAGTTTTTCTATACCAACCATACTAAAGGAACTATCCTACCTTATAGATACTTCTTGATAAAATAATTAATATGAATGGGATACTCCTCAGATGAAGCATAAACCTCTAATTGGACTTACTCATAATACAAAGAATGAGATGGGTGTTAATGATAATGGAGAATCTTATAAACATGGAAGATATCATGCATTAATCGGTACATATGAGAAAGTTCTATTTGATAGTATACTGAACTAGCTCTGTCTATAATATCAAAATGTATGGAAAACCTATGTGTCTACTTCCCTTTTATCAAAATCCATCAATGGACCAATATTAGAGAAACATAAAAAGCACAACTAATCTCCCACCTCAAAATCTAGAGGTCTGTGATGACGATCAACATAAGACTTCTACCTAGACAATACAATAGGGATCTGTTTCCTGAACATCTATACCTACTCCAATATCTCCTGAACAAGATGAGGTCCCAAAAGTTCTTCCTCTAGAATCTTTAACTATCATAGAGGTGAATAAAATGTCCCACCATATAGAACCTTATAAAAATAAATATGAATAATTTCATGAAAACTATTATTACAATCGAATTTGGATAAATATAGGTGATTTCCCCATCAAAAAGACCCAAGGCCTTCGTTTTTTATTGATTTTGATAATCCACCTTTCAAGGGGTGTGGTGGAACCCTTACAAGTCCCGTAGGCGTAAGTATTACATCACCTGTAGGACTTAGAGGAGTTAATTTTCCTATAGGCTTAAAACATACATACAACCTAGACTAACTACTTGGAACTGCTCCTCCCCTGCATCTTCATCGTGAAATCAGCTCTCCACCTTCGCATGGTTGTTCGGCTAGGCATTCTCGTGCATGCACAGGCTTTTCCCGATGGGAGGTGTCATACCCTCTCATTTTTGAAATCTGTTTAGCTTCTGTTGTGGTGAAAGCTCCTTGCTCATGGAGGAAACTTACATGGAGAATATAGGTGATTTCCCTAAGAACCTCTAAAATGGACTAAACTTACATGGAGAATATCCTCAAAAACCAGTATATTATGCTTAGATGGACCTTCATTTTGAGTGTGATATGTTGTACTACAGAACCTATGAACCTTGATCCCTCTATAACCCCTTCTATAAATGAGAATTGATCTAAGAATACCTATCTGATATGATGGTATGTGAAACCCCTTGAAGGTGTTTAATCACACAGACCTAGAGTCTTCAAAAAAATTTCACTGATAAATTCTCATTGATTGGAAAGAAATGGGATACCTTCGTCATCTTATCCATGATCACCCATATGATGTCATTAACTAAGGGTTATTTTTGTAACCCTATCAAAAAATACATTATGATATCATCTCATTTCAACTCCAGGACATGTAATGATTATAAAAGACAAAAAAGATATTGGGGTCCTTCCTTCACCTGTTGATAGGTAGAACCCCATATATCAAAACCTTCCATATTCCATTTCATCCCAAGACACCAACACTATCAGTGTAAATCATGGTACATCATAGTGAGTATGTCATATACTATCCATTTTGAAGAATTATATTCTCACATCAAATATTCTTTATATATGCGGGTACCCAGACATGTACATGGATATATAGGATATCATCCTCATCAATGGTTCTTTTATGTGGTGATTCCTCACCATAAACACATTCCCACAAGACCAAGACATCATGATCTAAAATTTTCCTCAACTTTATCTTATCTATAATCAATGAACTATCCAATAAAGTCACAAGGGAAGGCTATTGGTGAAATTCTAGAAATTCTAGATGCATCAAAGAAAGAGGATCCATCATTTTCTATTCACTACATTCTTTTTGAATAACTTGCCTCTCATTCATTCGAATCAAAGAATCAATAAATTCATTTCCCTTACATGGAATGTAATATAATGAAATATACAATTCGAAAATCAATATCAAATATTTTTATATTAATTTTCAATAGATTTCACAAATACACAATTTATGATTATAATGGTTATGTGTCTTATAGAGAGTAGGTACACAATATTCTTATTTAATTATATATCTTGAACAAATCCTATAAATATCTTACCATTTTATATTCTTCATAAATATACCATACTTAAAACCATTATTCATAAACCAGGGAAATGAAACATAATATTGGGTGAGAAAAATTATCAATAAGGGTAATCATGAGAAATATCATTTTATCATCATATGATAGCATAAGATTTTGATTTCACGAATATAACATACAATGTTAATATCAAACTTGTCATATACTATAAACATGATTCATGGAAAAAATCATTAACATTACAAAAGAAATTATGTATAAGAGTGTGAAATAATCATAATTCATGAACCATAAGCTCATGTTATAAAATTATGGAATCAACATATGTTTTGAAACTATATAATTTTTCAAGTTTAACTACCACAACCAAAAAATATAGTGGATCAAGCCTCATCACCTATTTTCCATTGTTGATCAATCCCATCGACATGTTTACCATTGTTATATCCTGAGATATAATGATTTACCCAATTAATTTTATGAACATATATTTCCCAAACATCACATAATGAAAACCAAATATTTGTGCTCCACAAGACCATAAAAATCTCATCACACCATAACCTATGAAAAGAAATATATTTCATAAACATTTCATCATATCATAACCCATGGAAAAGGGATGGATTTCAAAAACATTTAATCATAATAATAATAAAACATTAAAATAAATAATAAGAATGGTATCCTTGGATAAAATTCCAATTAAATCCTATGTAACATCAAAATATGTCATCTTAGATGGAAAATTATTTTGAAATATCACTTGGAGTATTTCTTGAGGGAAATAGACATTCCACTTTAAAAATCACATTATAAAAGTAAAAATGTAAAAATCATTTTAAAATATATTTATTTTAAAAAAACCTTGGAAACATATAAATTAATATTTAAATCATTTGTTGATCATGATATTATAGAATTCAATTCTTTTCTTATACATTTAAAAACAATTATTCCTTTATCATTTTTAGAAAAAAGTCAAAAGCACCACATTCAGAAATTGACAAAAGGTTCCTTTTAATTTGTTTTAAAAGTAAAACATGGTTACACTTGCATTTAAAAAATCATTTTATAATTTTAAAAACTTTCTTTAAACCATTTTTAGAAAACAAGGACATAGAAGAAAACACATTTTCTCAGAAGTGAGAAATTAAGTCGATTTTTCCTTAAAAACATATCTTTGATCTATTGAGTACTTAAAAATAGTAAAATAAACGGGAAAATTTTATTCTCTTGAAATAAATATAAGATAATATAATTCAAGAGTTTCTTGAGATATATTAAAAAACATATCATCATCAAAAACATAATCTTAAACAATCCTGATTAACAATTGGATTGTAACATAAAACCCTTACCACTTTGGTAACCTTTTAGTTAATAATACCCATGAAATAAAGAGACATATAGGGACATATAAATAACCATATGTTTTATAATAATATTCATAAATAACATTAATGGGTAGTCTATACACCACACAAAAGAAATAAGTGGTGAATATGGCTTGTGTCTCTTATAAATAAAATTTATATAAAGATCCCTTTCCTTAAGTCTTGAATTTATTCATACACATTAAAACATACTATATAATAAATATAAGTTTATTTAAAATATATTATATAAATTAAATCATATATATCATACCATCTATTATTTGATTACAACCTTTCATTACCCTTTTATTAGTAACTTTCTTGTTAAAATCATTCTTCGGGTAATAACTACTTCATTTTCCATATATGTTGTGGTTGGTATTTTTTGTATTTTTACTTTGATTAGGGTTATAAAATATACCCTATTTTAATAATTATATAATTATCATATATAATCACTCTATATTTATTTATAGTAAACCATAATTTTATAGATGTAAAATAAATTGCACCGTTCATGGAGATAATAGGCCCTATGTATGTATAAATACTGAATCCATTTACTTGAAGGACAGAATGAAATTAAGGTATATGTTAAATAGAAAATATAGAGTTATTATTATTTCATATATATATGAAATATATTAATTGAATTTATCATTATTACCCTCAATGTAAACAATATTTGAAAAATGAATCACTTCACTTTGCAAGGCAGTAGTCCGTTGTACACACGAGTGATGCTATCATATTCCCACAAAATGGAGAGAAAGATGATATATGGGATATTATAAATATAGAAGTATAATTATTTCAAAATATCAAATACATATTTTAAATACATAATTATATCTAGCTATGAAAGGTGATGAGGGAAAATGATCTATAACAATTCACGCGGTGGTAGTTCTCCTTACACAAAATCAACGGTTTCATTTTCCACTTAATGGAAGAGGAGATAGATATGGGTAACTAAATTTAAATAATAAAATATAATTATATTTGATATGATTATTTTATTTTATTATGATTGTTAAATAATACTTTAAGGGGTTATAAGATGAATTTAAATGAAAACACATTGTTAAGGACTAGACATATTGTTTAAAAAACCCCTTTAGATTTACAGGAAAAGCCTTTATAGATGGGTTTAATAATAAAACTAAGGCATATATGATGTGGGGATGGAATTAAGATATGTATTTTGGTAATTATTTTTTGAACAAAAGTATTTTATAAGTGTTAATAAAAGATGATATGATGTTCCCTTTTTTAAGTGGTTGAAATAAAACCATTGAAATTTTTCAAAAGGAAAAAGTGTACCTGCATTTTTCACATGAAAAAGGGATCCAAAATGGCCCATTATCAAACATTATAAGGTATAAGGAAAAAATATTTCCATACAATATTAATGTTACATGTTTTGGTTCATTTTTAACACATATATTTTTTAGTTTAACCCTTGGTAAACCCGTTTTACCTTAACAATGATAATTAATTTTTACTGTTTTTACAAGTTATTTTGAGAAAAAATTAAGTTGAAAATATTATATAATATTAATTATTAAGATTAAAAATATGATATCCATTTTTAAAAATTATATTCACATATGTGGGAAAATATAGTTTAAAATTAAACCTGTATACATGATGAAAAGCTGTTTTCAAAAGAGAAATGTTTCATAATTATACTATGTTTTAATATAAAAATCAATCTATAATTGATTAAAATTAAATAAATTGGATTAATAAATATATAATTCAACTATTTATACTTTTAATAACTTTTTAATGAAGATTAAACTTGTTAAATTCTTTAAAAAAGATAGTTTATAATAGGAATCAATATTTTTCACTATTCAATGAAACATTTATCATTTCAAAATTGTCTAAAAAATCAACCATAAGATAAGTTTGGAATGTTGATTAAAAAAATGAAGTTAATTTTTTCAAATAAATTTTATTTAAGTAAAAAATTAATTTAATTATTTTTTACAAAAATAAATATTTGTTTGAGAAAATAGAATTTTCAAAACATATAATGATTTTACTACATATTAAGTACTTTTTTAAATATTTTTTCCTTATATAAAAAATTTATATTTATTTTTTTAAATGTGTTTATTCCTATTAAAAACTCCAATTTTAACATTTAGGTTATAAAAATTTTATTTAAATAATAATATTAATAATATATTTCGGTTCATTAAAAATCAGTGTTGCATGTAAGCAAATATATCAGTGAAATTAAATTATGAAAAAACAATATTTCATAAAAACTAAGGGTGTTACAATATACCCCCTTAAAATTAAATTTTCCTAAAAATTTGTCACTTTGATATAGACAAATGAGGATACTTCTACCTCATCATATCCTTAGGTTCCCACATAACTTGTTCAAATTGTAAGTTTCACCACAAAACTTTTACTTGGTGAGTGGTCTTGATTCATAACACTTTCTCTCTTTGACCCAAAATATCTATTTTCTTATTATTATAAGAAATATATTTCTCTATTGGAATGAAATTTGACTCCAGTACATTTGAATGGTTAGGTATGTACTTCCTCAAGAGAGATATATGTAACACATCACTAAATGAGAGAGGTTTGGGGGAAACACCAAGTGATAAGAAAAAAAAATCCCTTCTCAATCAAGAATATAGAAAGGGAAAATATACCTTGGTATTATATTTAAATTATTTTTATTTATCATATCTTTTTTCTATGAATAAATCCTTAGAAACACCACGTCACCAACTTCGAATTCCAGATCACACGGAATTTTGTTAATATAACATTTCTATCAACATTTTGCCACCCCTTATGTGATTCTAAATGGCTCTAACCATCTCTACTATTTATTTAGATATCTAAGGTCTCGATATATTTCTTTCTCCAACTTTAATCCATCACATTGTATCTCTACACTTCTTTCCATAGAGGGATTCATAAGGAGCCATCTAAATTCTAGAGTGAAAGCTATTATTGTATGAAAACTTGATTAGTAGAATGTGTTGACCCTAAACACATTTTAAATCACGAGAACTATATCTATTCATATCCTGTAGGGTTTGGATTATTATCTCAGACTGATCATATGATACACAATGCTAAAACTCAAATATGAATATATGGTTTGCTGATGAATTCCTATGAACTTCGAGGCAATACTCAAATCTTGATCAGATATAATACAATGTGGTACTCCATGAAACCATAAAAATTTTTTAATATACATCCTAGAAATTTTATTTAGATAGAAATATTATCTTATATAAATTCATTCTGCTAACATTGTAGGGAGATAGACTACAACCCTTATTGCGTTATTTCCTTTGGATGTTTTGGGGAGTCCAATAAAAAAAATACATGCTGATGTTTTCCAATTTCCATTAATGTATGGATAATGATTTTAAAATACCCTTATAATTTTTTCTCTCAACCTTAACTTACTAACATACCAAGAAATGAGATACAAATTCTGCAATATCTTTCTTTTTACCTTTCTACTAGAAATACTCTTTAAAATCTATAAACATCTATGTACTTGTAGGATGAAGAGAGAATGAAGAACTATGAACCTCTTGTAACAAATCCTTCTTAAAATATGGTATGGATGGAATACACACATGGTTACTAAACCTTATCATTCCCTCACAATCAAGGTTTACCTTAAGAATATTTACCCTTTTATTTTGAAGATATACATTCTCTTTATTCACCACTTTAATCATTAATTGTATAGATAGTTGAGCATTCATTTAAGAAAGATAATATTTATCCCCTTCCCCCAATATTTTAAGATACATACTTTTCAAATCCATAATTTTTCATTCCTTTTTGTAACACCCCGAGATTTTATGAAAAATATTCTTTTCATTAATGTCTTGTGTTGTACTCTACACCAAAAGGAGCTTGCACAACACACATCCTTGACTTGCCTTGCATTACACGCAATCACGACCTTCCTCGATAGCGTGTGTAGTACGCAACACTGAGTTTCACTAAACAACGATATGCAATTAAAATATTATTAAAACTAGCCGTTATGAATAGTAATAACCACTTTTTGAAATTTTGTAAATTTCATTTTTCAAAATGGACTTCATTTTTGGATTCGGAATATCGAAATTATCTTATTGTGAAATTTTGGTACTTTTCGGATAACTTTCATATTCCGATGAATAGTGAAAATTACTAAATTTTAATTAAAAACAACTTTTCTAATAAAAATAATTAATATTGAAAAATTGTTAATTTTAGTGGTTTTAAAGTATATTTAGAATATATTTTTACAATTTAATACAATGTTGTTCATTGGATGTAATTTCACATTTAAACCAGTTATAAACAAGTGTCAATTTTTTTATAGTTATTATCTCTTAAAAACACGCTATTTGTTTTGATGACGAGAATTAATTTTTAAATTAGTTAATGTAACTGATATGTTTTGAATTTGATAAAATAGACATCATTTTTGAATTAATAATATCAAATATAGCTTAGGCCTAATTTTTGGTATTTTTCTGGAAACTTTCATTTTTTGATGAATAGTGAAACCACTAAGTGGTAGTTAAAAAACTGAATTTTTCATAAAACATAATTTTACCGCTTCTGTGAGTGGAATTTCAAAAATCCGAGAGACACGGTTAATATCAAGGACTAAAATGTGGTTCCATGAGATGAAAATAATTCTTGGTAAATAGTAACTTTTTACTTTTTTTTACCACGGTTAAAAGTAAATAGGGTAATTAAGGGTAAAAATGATATTATTATTACCCTAAAACTTGTCCTAATTCTATTGGATAAGTGTAATGCGACCAAAAACAACCTTAGGAATAAAATATGACCATTTAAGCCCACTTGGATTAGATTAGGACATTTATTATTAATTTATTTAAAGAAGGGTTAAAATAGTTAAAATCAAAGTTTAATAAGTAAATCATTTTCAATATAGGGTTATACATAATATAAATTCGACTATAAACATTCATTAGAAATATAAAAAGCTTTACTACATAATCTTATTTTATTTTTAATTTTTAGACATTAAATAATGTAATTTATTTATGACACAATGATTATGAAGTAATTATCTTATTAATGAAATATTGACATAATTGATGTTATAAATACCCAAATAAATGTAATTTGAGACTCTTTATGAATTAAAATAATTTTTTAGGTTAATATGACATGTTAGTATTTATTTTATTAACTTTTTTAGAACGAATCGTTCTGTTATGATTTTTACAAAAATCAATTACCAAATAGTGTCAAAATTGACATAAAATAGTTTTTAAAACAAATATTATATTATTAATTGTTATTTTATTCATAAAAATCTAAGGTTAGGCTAAATGACTTATAAAAGGTTATATATATTTATAATAAACAACTTGGGGTTCGTTTGGCTTGATATAGTATGTTTATTATGAAAACAAGAAGACACGGTAAAAGTAAAATTATCTATCTTAAAGTTAAATATAAATGATAAGGTTAAAATAGGAACCTAAAATTGTCTAAATTCATTTGGATGAGAGGATTTAGACCCATACCCTCCTTAGCTTCGAAATAAATCAATTTGGGGCTATTTAAAAACGAATTTGGCTTTATAATAAAATAAAATTTTTAGTTATTCCAAAGGTGCCCCTCTCCTCCCTTATAAAAGGGAACCCCCTCCCTCTCTTCCTCACAACACTTTGAGCTTTCAAGCTCGGCCAACCTCTACGAAATTCTCTTCTACACTTCTCTAGAAACATCTTAGAGGTTCTGGTCTTCCCCAAAGACCAATTTTAGTGCCCTAAAAGGAGATCTCAAAGAGGTGCTTCAAAGAAGAGGTAATGTCCGTTACCGATTCTTTCAACTTTATTTCTTCTTCCACTTATTCTTCGTAGGTTGTTTAATTATGAAGTAATAACATCAGTATCACTCATATACTGATATGTTATTATAATTATGAAAAAAACCTATTTCACCATCTATCCATCCTATGGAAAACGAAATCACCGCGCGTGCGTACGTACGGAATACCGTCTCCACGCCGTGGTGAAATCTATTTTCCACCACCACCTTACTTGGATGGGTATAATGGTGTAAATAATGACTATGTTTGATTATTGTAAAGTGATATTGATTCTGAAATAGTATATATATACTCTAATACAATTCCACAATTATGGGAATAATATCATCGCTCGTGCGTACGTACGGAATACTGTCTCCACGATGTGATGCGACTCATTATAAATGATCTTCATTTCATAATGATTATATAAATTAATTTAATGAATTAATATGATACATATTACCCTAAAACCATTCTGGAAATTAGGTATCTATAACCTAAAAATAAAAATAAGAATTTATTCGACAAAACACGCATAAGAACAAAAAAGTAATAAACACCCGAATAACAAGTAATAATGAAATATTACCAATAAGAAGCTAAGAATATGACCATATATGATATCATAAAAATAAGTATGATTCTGGAATAATTCAATAACATTATTTAAATAATTATACAGGAGGTTTGGACACTTACGAAGCAAATCAGACCTAAGGTCAGGGAAATATCACAATCTCATTTTTATCCGAGATTGTTTTTACTGTAGTATTTACTTGGGTGTATTTTATCATCCACATCCATGTTTCCTCAATATGTAATATTATTTACATCCACCTATAATTTTTTAAATCCAATTTTACCCTTCGGTGAGTTTTTAGTAAAATATATGAAATGGATCTTTTGTCGTTTTTCGTACGAGGTACTTTTTGACTTTTTCGACAAAAGTACGAGAAGAATATTTTTTTAACTTATATGGAATGAATGGATTTTTAAAAGATTATTTCCAAGAAGCTTCCCTTACAAGTTTTCAAGTTTATTTTTAATCAACTTCTTTTAGTTTAAAATTGTAAGACATGTTAAGAAAGGAAAATTTTTTTGAAGTAGAAAGGATATTTTCCTCAAGAATGGAGTTCAAGTGTTTTATCAAAATTATTTTCCATCTAAGATAATATAGGGTTCTGTTTCTATTCCTATTATTATATTGATTTTATTATTTTGTGATGGAAATATTGTTATGAATTCCTTTATCTTATATGAATTGTTTTATGAAGTCATGATGTTTAAGATTCCCATTTTTATCACATGGGTTATGCTATGATGTATGGTTTATGATTTTGTGGCATAGATAATAATGGTATCATTATGAGATGGGTGGGACCTATATCTCCCTCCAATGAATTGGGTAAATATTTTATATCTCATGAGATAGACATGGCTGGAATGGTAGGTTATACCGGTTCAGTGAAACAGGACTGAAACGAGGAGTGAACTCGGTTCAGAAAGGGACTTTGTCCACTGAGATAGTCTTGGAAATGAGTCTTGACTAACAAGAAATGATTATCTCTGATTATATGTGTATGCCACAACGTTTCATGTTTTAAGTTATGATTATTGGGATTACATTGCACTACTATGATTTATCCCATGTTATGATATTATGATCTCTTTTGCAGGTTAAGATTTCCAAAATGTTATGTTCTTATGAATATGATGTGATTGATATTTATTTTGTTTACCCTTACTGGGGATTTGAGCTCACCCTTTTATGTTTTCTTTTCCCCAAGATATAAAGAAAGTTTTTATGTAAGAAAAAAAAGGGGATATATTAATGGGAGATATTTATGATCTTTCACCATGATTAGAAGAATACGTTCCGAGTTTCCAAAGACACTAAAATATTACGGTCCTTGTGTGTGTGTTTTTGTTATGTACTAAGTATTCCGCAAAACTAATGTAATGTCCATGTACGTCAAGCTTCGAGTCTCTACATTTGGTATCAGAGGAAAAGTTTAGTCAACCTTTGGAAACTAGGATGCGAAAACGTTAGTGAGATCCCTAGAGATATTTCTAATGTATGTTTAGGGATGTCCCTAAGGATAAGTATACATATAGTATATAGTACTAAAACTGTGGTAACGATATTAGATTAAACCAAAGATGTTAGATATTGAAGTTACTCCCCCTTTATTATGATTTTTGCCTCTCACACTATTCTTTTTGGGTTTTAGAAAATGGATGGAAACAAGATGATTCACAATAATGGAGGATATGATGGACAATGGAATGATATTCTTCATGAGAAACCAAATGAAATAGGATTTGGAGGTCCAAACACCATTATTATTCCGAATCAGCAATCTCAAAATATGATCAATAAAGTAAAATTTGGTAAGTTTCTTGACTCAGCTAATATGGGAAAGATGGAGTTTCATGATGATCATAGAAGAAAGAAAGTTCAATTTACCCTATGTAAATCATGTGGGAAGAGGCATCAAGGAGAATGTTTCAAAGGAACTGGAAGATTCTTTGGGTGTGGAAAAGAAGGACACAAAGCTATTAAGTGCAAATGAAAAGGTTCAGTTAACACCAGGGATGAGGATAATGGTATTGCTACGACATCAACAATGGTTACATGTTTTAAATGTGGAATGTACGGGCATTATGCAAACCAATGCCCTAAGGGAAAGTCTCATAAAGAGAATCGGTATGGTCGTATGGGTAGTATTTATGTTGATGATGATGAAGAGACTACAAATGATATGTGAGATGAAAGAATTGTTGAAGCTCGGTCAATGGTTTAAGAATATAGTGGAATGATTACATGTTTATCATGTGTAATGTTGTATAAGTAATCTCATGGTACCATAGAATAAAAAGACATCTATGGATTGTTACACTATTGTCTTTCCTTGAGTTTTGAAAGTGTATGATTAATGGTACCAGTATCCATGAAAGGTTATTCAGATATTTTTGGAATGTAGATTATATGCACATAATGAAGGGATAAGGATAAAATTAAATGTTTGATAGTATTCATGAGCTCATGACTGATTTAAGGAGAAGGTTATATCATGGTTTGAGTATATAGAATTTTTGTATTTTGGTATGTGGAAAGAGTTAACTTTTGACAGCATTCATGTTTTCACTAAGGTTTAATTGGAATTCATTTTTCAAGAGAATACATGATTAAGGTATTCACATGATTGGAATGTGACCAACAGGATATACGAGGGATAAATGATGGTATTCACATGCTTGGTTGATGACATTTCAAGTAATCATTTTCTTTATACTATGATCTTGGACCGAAGTATTTTAGATAAGCCTAAATATTGGAATGGATTATGTTGGACATAAGTTAGTATTGTTTAAGGATAGAACTTTTTTTTGATATTATTTATGGGATTTTACAGTAATATAGCTTTAGAAAAAGGACAACCTGTAGGACGGGTGACAGCCCATCGCGTCGGACAAGGCTGTGGGAATCGAACCCACAACCGAAGTGCGACTGGACTTTATCGCCTACCAATGGCCTACAGGAAGTCCCTGGTTAGTATAAACTAGTTTTATTTTATTATGAGGTATGATATATGAAGTATAAGTTCATTTTTAGAACCATATACGATTAATCTAACCATAATACGGACTTATAAATTTTGCTAACCTTTTGTTTGAGACAAATGGAATGACCCATCATTCTATCACATGATCTGCTATCACATCACGAATGACAAATTCAACTTCATTTATTTAAGAGATGAAGTGGAAATTGTCCAAAGAACGACCAACAGTGAGACTATACCGAAATCACGAAAGTATTTCTTCTAATTCCAATTTCATCAACTTTAGGGAAATGATCTTGAAAACCAAAAATGTTTTCCTAGTTCTATTATATCTGATGAATCAGATGTTACCTTAGATTGTCACAAATATATGGCTTTGTGATTGCTGGCTTTTCCATAGCCATGTTCTCTACCACTCTCCATCAGAACATGATGGTTAGATTTCTCTTCCATATCCATATTTTCACCTATGTGGAAACCCAATGATTAGTTTATTTGGGTAACCATTACGTTTCATAATTTTGTTTTTAATGATTGGTTTTGGTATTCCTTTTTATGATGTGGGTTTCTATCAAAGAAACTTTCGAATAGTAAACCATATATAACCCCGATGAATTTCAAGGGCGAAATTCATTTTAAGGGGGGTAGAATGTAACACCCCGAGATTTTATGAAAAAATATTCTTTTCATTAATGTCTTATGTTGTACGCTACACCAAAAGGAGCTTGCAAAACATGCATCCTTGACTTTCCTTGCATTACACGCAATCACGACCTTCCTCGATAGCGTGTGTAGTACGCAATACCGAGTTTCACTAAACAACGATATACAATTAAAATATTATTAAAACTAGCCGTTATGAATAGTAATAACCACTTTTTGAAATTTTGAAAATTTATTTTTCAAAATGGACTTCATTTTTGGATTCGGAATATCGAAATTAGCTTAGGGTGAAATTTTGGTACTTTTCGGATAACTTTCATATTCTGATGAATAGTGAAAATTACTAAATTTTAATTAAAAAAACTTTTTTAATAGAAATAATTAATAGTGATAAATTGTTAATTTGATTGGTTTTAAATTATATTTAGAATATATTTTTACAATTTAATACAATTTTGGTCATTGGATGTAATTTCACATTTAAACCAGTTATAAACAAGCGTCAATTTTTTGATAGTTATTATCTCTTAAAAACACGCTATTTGTTTTGATGACGGGAATTAATTTTTAAATTAGTTAATGTAACTGATATGTTTTGAATTTGATAAAATATACATCATTTTTGAATTCATAATATCAAATATAGCTTAGGCCTAATTTTTGGTATTTTTCTAGAAACTTTCATTTTTTGATGAATAGTGAAACCACTAAGTGGTAGTTAAAAAATTGAATTTTTCATAAAACATAATTTTACTGCTTCTGTGAGTGGAATTTCGAAAATCCGAGAGACACGGTTAATATCAAGGACTAAAATGTGGTTCAATGAGATGAAAATAATTTTTGGTGAATAGTAACTTTTTACTTTTTTTTCCACGGTTAAAAGTAAATAGGGTAATTAAGGGTAAAAATGATTTTATTATTACCCTAACACATGTCCTAATTCTATTGGATAAGTTTAATTTGACCAAAAACAACCTTAGGAATAAAATATGACCATTTAAGCCCACTTGGATTAGATTAGATCATTCATTATTAATTTATTTAAAGAAGGGTTAAAATAGTTAAAATAAAAGTTTAATAAGTAAATCATTTTTAATATAGGGTTATACATAAGATAAATTCGACTATAAATATTAATTAGAAAGCTAAAATGATTTCCTACATAATCGTATTTTATTTGTAATTTTTATACATTAAATAATTTATTTATTTATGACACAATGATGATGTAGTAATTATCTTATTAATGAAATATTCACATAATTGATGTTATAAATACCCAAATAAATGTAATTTGAGACTTTTTATGAATTAAACTAATTTTCTAGGTTAATATGACATATTATTATTGATTTTATTATCTTTATTCGAACCAATCATTATGTTACGATTTTTACAAATATCAATTACCAAATAGTGTCAAAATTGACATAAAATAGTTTTCAAAACAAATATTATATTATTAATTGTTATTTTATTCATAAAAATATAATGTTCGGCCAAATGACTTAGATAAGGTTATATAGATTAATAATAAAAAACTTGGGGTTCTTTTGGCTTGATATAGTAAGTTTATTAACCTTATAGTGTAAGAAAACAAGAAGACACGGTAAAAGTAAAATTATCTAACTTAAGGTTAAATATAAATGATAAGATTAAAATAGGAACCTAAACTTGTCTAAATTATATTGGATGATAGGATTTCGACCCATACCCACCTTATCTTCGAAATAAATCAATTGGGAGCTATTTAAAACCGAATTTGGCTTTATAATAAAATAATATTTTTAGTTATTCCAAAGGTGCCCCTCTCCTCCCTTATAAAAGGGAACCCCCTCCCTCTATTCCTCACAACAATTTGAGCTTCCAAGATTTTCCAACCTCTTCCAAATTCTCTTCTCCACTTCCCTAGAAACATCCTAGAGGTTCTGGTATTCCCCAAAGACCAATTTTAGTTCCATAAAAGGAGATCTCAAAGAGGGGCTTCAAAGAAGAGGTAATGTCCGTTACCGATTCTTTCAGCTTTATTTCTTCATCCACTTCTTGTTCTTAGGTTGTTTCATTATGAAGTAATAACATCAGTATCACTTATATACGGATATGTTATTATAAGTATGAAACAACCCTATTTCACCATCTATCCATCCTACGGAAAACGAAATCACCGCGCGTGCGTACGTACAGAATACCATCTCCACGCCGTGGTGAAATCTATTTTCCACCACCACCTTACTTGGATGGGTATAATGGTGTAAATAATGACTATATATGATTATTGTAAAGTTATATTGATTCTTAAATAGTATATATATACTCCAATACAATTCCACAATCATGGGAACGATATCATCGCTCGTGCGTACGTACGGAATACCGTCTCCACGATGTGATGCGACTCGTTCTACATGATCTTCATTGCATAATGATTATATAAATGAATTTAATGAATTAATATGATATATATTACCCTAATACCATTCTGGAAATTAGGTATCTATAACCTAAAAACAAAAATATGAATTTATTCGACAAAACACGCATAAGAACAAATAAGTAATAAACACCCAAATAACAAGTAATAATGAAATATTACCAATAAGAAGCTAAGAATATGACCATATATGATATCATAAAAATAATTATGATTCTAGAATAATTAAATAACATTATTTAAATCATTATACAGGAGGCTTGGACACTTACGAAGCAAATCGGACCTAAGGTAAGGGAAATATCACAATCTCATTTTTATCCGAGATTGTTTTTACTTTAGTATTTACTGGGGTGTATTTTATCATCCACATCCATGTTTACTCAATATGTAATATTATTTCCATCTAACTACAATTTTTTAAATCCAATTTTACCCTTCGGTGAGTTTTTAGTAAAATATATGAAAGGAATCTTTTGTCGTTTTTCATACGAGGTACTTTTTGACTTTTCCGACAAAAGTACGAGAAGAATATTTTTTTAACTTATACGACATGAATGGATTTTTAAAACATTATTTCTAAGAAGCTTCCCTTACAAGTTTTCAAGTTTATTTTTAATCAACTTATTTTAGTTTAAAATTGTAAGACATGTTAAGAAAGGAAAATCCTTTTGAAGTAGAAAGGATATTTTCCTCAAGAATGGATTTCAAGTGTTTTATCAAAATTATTTTCCATCTAAGATAATATAGGGTTATGTTTCTATCCCTATTATTGTATTGATTTGATTATTTTTTGATGGAAATATTTTTATGAATTCCTTTATCTTATATGAATTGTTTTATGAAGTCATGATGTTTAAGATTCCCATTTTTATCGCATGGGTTATGCTATGATGTATGGTTTATGATTTTGTGGCACACATAAGAATGGTATCATTATGAGATGGGTGGGACCTATATATCCCTCCAATGCATTGGGTAAGGATTTTATATATCATGATATAGACATGGATGGAATGGTAGGTTATACCGGTTCAGTGAAACAGGATTGAAACGAGGGGTGAACTCGGTTCAGAAAGGGACTTTGTCCACTAAGATAGTCTTGGAAATGAGTCTTGACTAACAAGATATGATTCTCTATGATTATGTGTGTATGCCAAAAAGTTTCATGTTTTAAGTTATGATTATTGGGATTAAATTTCACTACTATGATTTATCCCATGTTATGATATTATGATCTCTTTTGCAGGTTAAGATTTCCAAAATGTTATGTTCTTATGAATATGATGTGATTGATATTTATTTTGTTTACCCTTACTGGGCATTTGAGCTCACCCTTGTATGTTTTCTTTTCCCTAAGATATAAATAAAGGTTTTAAGTAAGAAAAAAAGGGGATATATTTATGGTATATATTGAAGATCTTTCACCAAGATTAGAAGATTGCGTTCTGAGTTTCCAAAGACACTACACTATTATGGTCCTTGTGTGTGTATTTTTTTTATGTACTAAGTATTCCGCAAAAGTAATGTAATGTTCATGTACGTCAAGATTCGGGTCTCTACATTTTTTATCCTCATCATGGTTAAGCTAGAATGATCCTTTTGACTCTATTCATCGACCAACTTGTTCTTTTTCCATGGGTGGTATTGTATTGAGTAGTCATAATCATTAATCAACTATAGCCATCCTCCTTGGAACATATTTAACTATTTATATATGAATATTTAATTCAAACTATAATGGTTATTATATATTTAAATCATTTCTCCATAATGTCAATGCATCCATATCATTAATTCAAAAATCACCGCACATAACTCCAAATCACGAGTTGGGTAATTTTTCTCTAGAACCATCAATTATTGTGAGGCGTAAGAAGTCATATTATCATTCTGTATGAGAACACATCCTAATATCTTCATATATGAATCACTATAGTTTATTAAACCTTCTCCACTATAGGGTAATATAAGAACAAGTGCACTGACTAATCTTCTCGTCAATTCCCTCAAATTTTACTCACATTCATCCGTCACTAGGAACTTGGATCACTTCTGAGTTTTCTTGGTATGTGGATTATATTTTCATGATAAATTCCCCAAAAATCCTTGATAATATCTAGATAAACCAAATGAACATTTGATATCAATTACAATGGTTGGTCTAAGAAAAAATTAAATAGACTCTACCTTTGATGGATCCACAAATATACTATCTCTTGAGATATAAAGCCCAAAAATGAAACCCTTTATAGGTATAATACACACTTTGAAAATTTTTCATGAATTTTCTCATTCTGCATGATCTTCAATACAATTATCAAGTGATATTCATGGTATTTCTTATCTTTGAATATATATGAATATCATCAATAATGACTACAAAAAATTATCAGGGTAATATAAAAAGACTCTATTTAATAAATCAATGATGATTATAGGGGAATTAGAAATAATAAATGGATTCACTATATACAGATAGTGTCTATGCCTTACACAGAATTCTATTTTAGGTATATCCACATTCTTGACCCTTAATTGATGATATCTATGGAAAAGGACAATATTGGAAAAGTATTGAGCTCCATGAAGTTGATTAAACAAGTCATCAATATGGGTTTAATGATACTTTTTCCTGATATCGATCTCATTTAAGTTCCCAATAATCAATGAAAATATATATTAACCTATCATTATTCTTAACACAGAGAACTAGTGCACCCATTATGATTCACTAGGGATTATAAATCATTATCCAAATTTTAGTGGAATTTCTTCATCAATTCTTGAAACTCAATCAAGGCCTTTATATACAGAGTCTTTAAAATGGGTGATACACAATGTATGAGTTCTATTAAGAACTCTAATTCCTGACTTGGTGTAATACTTGAAAAATCTTATGAAAATACATCAAAAAACTCCCAAATAATAAACAACTATTTTATCTTGATTTTCTCCCCAAACATATGAGACAAATGGCCTTTATGGAGAGGAATTAATACCCACAGGGTTCAAATGATTCCCATTAAAAGTTTGTATTCATAATTACATTGATAAATGATCATGGGTTCATTTGGAAAATGAAACATGACTTTTATTCTTTATAAATTGATATGTGATCCATATAAATAAATAAAATCCATTCCTATAATCACATAAAATTTAACTAAAGGAATTATCAAAATATTCTTAAGAATCCCATTCCCACAAACATTAATCGGAGAGAAACTATATACTTGTGATGTGACCATCATAGCATTAGATCTTTTTACCACTATCTCAAAATCTAATTGTTGAGCTAGTAATTTTATACTCTTTCCAAATTACTTATATATAAAATAATGGGTGGAGATAGAAATAAATAATAAATTATCTATTCTAGAGTGGATGAAAAGTGTACCATTCCCCACATTATTCTCAAAACCCACATTAGCAGGTGTGATCACATGAAATTTCTATTTATTTTTATACTTAATAGGTTTTGGGAAATGATCATAAAAAACCATCAAATTCAAGAAATAGTTTGATTAATTCTCGTACTCCTAATATTAGAATCATTGGAGAGTGGGTGGTTCATTATTTGGAAACCTCTTCTCCCCCATTCCATTAACTAGACCATTCATCACATTTCAATATTCATGAGATTTATGACCCACCCTTCTACATTTAAATAACCTCCTTGTTCCATTAAAACAATTCCCTTGATGTTTCATTACACATTTATAGCATATAGAGGGATATAATTTCATTCCACAATCTCGTTTAATTGAGTTTTCATGAGACTCAGTCTTCCTTTTCTTATCGAATCCATGGGAATGTTGGTAATATCCAATTTACATTTATACATTGATTGTAGATAAGAATATTTATCAATAGATACTTATGTATCTTATGGATAACAGCATTAAGATACTTTGTTTTAAGCCACCAAATAATATATTAATTTTTCTTTTAGGGAAGATGAGTAAACTAGATGCATGCCATATAATCCTTATAAAATTATCCTTATTGGTACAAATAGATTCATCATTCTTTTGATTAAGCTCAAGTAATTCCTTGTTGATATTTTTATATAGAATATAGTGGAAGTTATTAACGGTAAATATACTCCTAATTTCATTCCATTAAATGGAGTCAATTTCTTTATCTTTCTTTTTTTTATTCTTAATAAGTAACCACTATAGATCCACTTCACCTTCTAAATTGTAAAAATCTATAAAAAAGTTTTCATGTTATGAGAATTGGATAATATAAAATATCTTCTTATTAGAGATTATACATTGCTCATCCACTGGTGGATGTGAAGACCCATTAAAAGAGGGAGGATGACATTTCATGAAGGATTCAAAAGAGCATTGTTCCCTAATTTGATAATTTGGAATATCAGTATGATGCATGGCTTGGGAAAGTTGTGTAAGGATAGAATAAATGTTTTGAATCATAAATTCCATAGCATTTTATTTCTCAGGTGGAAAATAATTGTATTTTTTATCACATTCAGTATCAGCAGGGTTATTTGAGGTTCTAGACAATGACTAAAATCCAAAAATCATATTGTGACAGACAATAATCATAGTAGAAAAATACATAGTCATGAAGAATTATTTATAGGTTTTATATATCAATACACATTATTTTAAATATATGAATGTATAGGTTTTACCTAGTTTATCTATGATCATCATCTATTCATATCCATCATGATGGTTCATAAATAAAATGTGAATTAATGAATGAATATCCCCTTGGAGTGTCAAATTAGATGAAAACTAAATCCCATTTTCATGTACCAGATAACATGAGTCAAAACCAATTATCCTTTCAAAAATTTACTACCACTAGGTACATCTATTCTAGAACCATATCTACTTGTAGTATCTAGAACTGTATGTATTTCTTGGTATACTATATAATCTTTTCCTTAACAAAACTATAGGATGTTGTCTTATAATTATGATTACCCTAAGGGATCTCACTAATTTTTTCTTATCTTAGTTTCCAATGGCTATCTAAAACTTTCTCTAATACCGACTAAAATATCCTAGTATTTTCATACATAGATATAACATGTTTCTAAAAGAATATTTAATACATTTAAAAAATACAAGGACAATGACCATAATTTTTTAGTGTATATAGAGACTAAGTACTTGATAATATTATTTAGTGATAGATCTTCAAAATCTCCAAGAATGATAATCCCTTTCTTACTCTTCATAAAAATACCCTACTTAATACCTTTAATCATAACCTATGGAAATGAAACATAAGAAAGGATGAGATTAGATTATTTGTAAAGGTAAGAATGAGAGATGCCATTATATGATCATATGAAATGAAAAGATAAGTATAATTTTTTGATATGATGAATATAACTTACAAATATCACACCCAACCTATTATAGATAATAATCATGAGTCATGGAATAAAGTATTGTAATTCCAAAAGACACGATTCCTATGTGTGTGAATTCATTATAGTTAATTGACCGTAATATCATGTCCAAAAATTATCACACCAAAATAAGTATAGAAACCATTTCATTTTTCAAGATTAACTACCAATACCATAAAACATAGTGAATGAGACCACATAACTTATTTCCCATTGCGTATCAAGCCCATCAACCGGTTTCCCATTGTGGTTTAAGCCCATCAACTTATTTATCATTGTTATCTCATGAGATATAAATATTTTCCCAATTTATTGGAGGGTCATATAGGTCATACCAATTAGATAATTAAAATCATTCACATGTTTGGAACAAGATCATAAAACATTCATTATATTAGAACCAATGAAAATAAATGGGTTTCCAAAAAATTCAATCATATCATAACCCGTGGAAAATGATTGGGTTTAAAAAACATTTAGTCATCATAATCATAATTTTTTTTGAAGAAATGATAAGAATAATATACTATGATCATATCCTCAATAAAGAATAAGTAACATAAAAGGATGTTATCATATATTTAAAGTTATTTTAAAAGATCACTTCGAACATTTCTTGATAAAATTTGCCTTTCCACTTTGAAAAATACATTTTAATAATAAAAAATTATAAAAAAAATTCAAAATATTTTTATTTTAAAATAACTTTAGAAACATAAAAAATGAATATTTAAATCATTAATTGATCATGATGGTAGAAAGACCATCTCATGGATTACAAATTTTGAAATAATGATTCTTTTCAAAGTTTTGGGAAGAAGTCTAAAGAATCTCATTTTCAAAACAACAAGAATATTACTTTTAAAAAAATTTCTAAAAATTAAAATAGTGGTAAAAATGAATTTAAAAAATAATTAGAGAATATTAAAAGAATTATTTAAATATTTTTTAGAAAACAATTACATGGAATAAAAATCATTTTTGACCGATGAGAGAAACAAATTCGACTTTTCCATAAAAAAAATTGTTGATCCCTTGAGTAATTAGAAAGATTTAAATGAAATAGAAACATGAATTATTAATAAATAACCATAGTATAAAAAATTCATGAGTTTATTAAAATATATATTATAAAGTCCCAACCTTAAACATTACATAATATTTAGTTTCAGTAAATAATTTACTTTCTTTAACATTGAGGTTCTTTTCATTTTTAGAGTTTTGGAGAATTAGGTCATAAGTCATACATTAAAAACCATATAATATAAAGAGGACATAGTTGATTAGTATCCTTTTTTCCAAAAATATAAAACATTTAAAATAAATCATTATTTATTTCAAGTAAAATCTATACGAAATTCAAATTTACTTTTTTCATTCCCTTACTCATTATTAAATCCTATGAAAAACATTAAAAAATGTGGGATTAGAACAAAAATCATAGTAAGGGATGCAAAAATAAGTAAAATTGTTAATCATAGCAAAACATAAAAATTCATACAATGTTTGCCTATATATTCAAAGTAAACTAATAATATTAAATAAAAAAATTCACATGAAAAAAACACACCTTTAAGCTCAATGAAAATAATTAAAATCCATTGAATGAAATTAAAAACCCTTCTTTGAAACTTAGAGCATCACATTCATAATACATTTTAAACTCATGTAATAAGTAATTAGAGCCCTGTTAAATCTATAGGATAACCCTTTGGTAACTCCCTCCTTTATTCATATTAATTCAAAAAAAATTACCTAATTAATTTGAGTGTTATCTTGGTTCACCCATATATTAATCTATAATAGTCACCCCCAATGCTTTCTAAGATACCCCATCATATCAACTATAATGTTCTCACCTAGCGTTTTCTAGGTCGCCATGTCATATAAGATATAATGAGATCACCCAATTATATATTGTCTTCCACGTATTGTAATGCTAAAGTACCATATCAGGATTTTTTTTAATTTCATTTTTCCATCATAATTTTTTTAATAGAACCTTAAAACTTGTAATCAAATAATTGTTGGTTATCAAAACACAATTTTATTTTAAAAACCCATTTTCAATATAAAAAATCAATTTGTTTTCAAAAACCATATCAAATATAAAAATACACCAAAAAATGGGAAAATGTCTTTTCATTAAAGGAAACATAAAATCTTGTTAAGGAAAACCAAAATCAAATAATGGCCATGGTGGAATAAAATTCATTTTCAATGTGTATTTGAAGGAATACTTTTGTTGTTTGTCAAAAAGTATATATAAAACACACAAAAATATTCCTTATTGAAAAATTAATAATAAATTATAAAATTTAATTTATAAATATTTTATGTTCACATAAAAAAAATTATATTTTTTTAAGACATGAACATTGAAGAGAAAGAGATTTTTGATGAAGACTTTAAAAGATGATTTATTTTAATGAAAACTCCCCTATCACTTTGAAAAAAAATGAATCATAAGACGAATGAAAGATTAATATTAAAAAAATACATTAAATAAAATGAGAATAAATAAATTCATGATATAACATATAAAATGGTATGTATATACCCCTCTTAAAAAATATTGGTGTATAAAATAAAGATATGCCTCAATGATTGGAGATTGAGATGAAGTCCCTAACCTTTAGTTTGATTCATCAGTTCTGTGTTTATCTTCATGAATAATAACCTTATGTTAATTATTTTCCTTTTTTTATAACCCTTTTAAAGTTTATTATTAATTTTATTTCACTTATTAACTATATATATACATTTAGTTAGTCAATTAGGTTTAAGTTGGATGTCTCGACCATATTTGGTTTATGTGTCAAAAACAACATTAGTTGGTCGACTACGGTCAAAGGGGGAATTATTAAAATATACATAGAGTTATAATAATGGTATTAATATCATATTTATATATAAATTATAATTTTTAAATCCATCATGAATGTTTTTATGAAAAACAAACCTACGATACAATCATGGAGACGGTAGGTCGTACGTACACATGAGTAACATTTCCATTTTTCAATGATCATTATGGAAAAAAGTTTTGTAATATTTTAATTTCATATAATGATAATAATATCATAAATACCATTATATTTAATTATATATACTTATTTATGTCATTATTGTGATGTGGTAATGAAAAAAGAATCACATCGCTTTGAGGAGGCGGTAGTTCACATGTCCTCGAATGACGTTATCAATTTTTCAGTGAGTGAAAAGGTAGAAAAAATGATATATTATACTTGAATAATGATAAATATTTCCTTAGTATTACAATTATTTCATTTATATCACATATATTCATTATAGTTACCCTTTTTACCTTCTATGTAACGAGTTAGTGAAAACGAATCACATCAGTTCGCGAAGTGGTAGTCAGTCATACACATGAACAACATTATCAAATCCCTTATGTATTGGAATATAATAAGAGTATATATGATATAATGAATCCAAATGAATTATTATTTTATAAATATAATATATAAATTTTACATCCATCCTCATACCCAACCGTGTGAGGTGGTAATGGAAAAAAATAAATCACAGCGTTTCACGAGGTGTTAGTCCACCGTACACATGAATGATGATTTCATAACCCATTTGATGAAAGTGTTTTTGGGTGTAGTTCATACCATTAACTTAGAAACATCTCATTATATTTAAGATACTGAGGTTATTATGTCATCAAAGTATAATAATAATTGAAGGGGTGAATAAATAAATAAAACAAAATGCCCATTGATGAACGTTACCTATTATTCAGGTATCTTTTTTTGGTTTACACCAAAGGCCTTCCATGGTTGGATTTATACCTGATTTAAGTATTATTGGATGATAGGAGGGATTTGGAGTGTTAATTTGGCCTAGGGTTGGCTGATTCAAATGTCTTGAGAGGTGTGAAGAGAGGAGGAGGGGGGGCGGGGGTTTATAAGTGGGGTGAGTTGAAAACCTTTAAATTTTTGAAAGAGAGAATTCCATCAACATTTTGTCATGTAATATTGACAAAATAATTCACTAAAATATATAATAGAAGTTATCAGGCCGAAATAATTCCATGAAATGGGTTTTGGAAAAGATAATAGGTCATTTGGACAGTTACTATTAAAGTTTAACCACTAAGTAAACTCGTTTTTACCTTAATCAATAAAATTATTAATAATTGATTTACACTAATAACTCTAGCTAAAGAAATTAAGTTATCCTTATTATAAATTATAAATTATTCTGATTAAAAATATATAATCTATTTTCCCAATTCATTTCACAGAACTTCTAAATTTTAGTTTAATATTAATCCTATAGATGTGGTGAGATATCGAGTGTTTAAGAAGAGTATTTTTTTTAGAAAAATATGATTCTAAATTAACTCTATGAATACTAATAATCATTTTATGAAACTAAATTAATATCTACTGATATAGTCAATAAATTTCATTTAAAACATTCCCCATTAGGGATTATTTTATTTGATTAATAAGGGGAAACATTATCAATTTTAAATCTATTTTTAGAAAACCCCGTATTTAAACTCCAAAAATAAACTTTTATTAAAACCCAGTATAAATTAGATTAAATAAAAATTGACTGGATTAAATATAAATAAATAATACTTTGTTTACTCTAAATAATATTCAAAATATATTTGTACCCTTAAATTACTTAATTTATTAAAAATAAAATACTTTTTATAAAAAATGATAATTTTCACTATTCACTAAAAAAATATACATTTCATGAAAAATCCCAAAATTTCACCCAATGTAAAATTTGAAATTCTGGTTTAAATAATTTTATTCATTTTATCAAATTAAAATTACAATGTTTATAAATGAAAATTTTAAATAAAACCATGTAAGAAAATAGTTTAATTAAAAGAATTTTATTTTTTATTAAGAATTACTTGATTATATTATTAAAAATATTACTATCTATTTCCAATTATTAAATATGAAAATGTTTTATTCTATATTTAATTGGGTTGTTACATCCTTCCTCAATTTATAAATTTCTTCCATATAATTTTATTCTCTTACCAAGCAAGTGGGGATATATTTCCCTCATAAGATTTTTAGATTCCCATGTTGCCTCTTCTACCATATGAGTTTTTTATGAAACCGTAACCTATAGAATCATCTTATTATGAAAAACTTTCTCTATATGGTAAATAATATAAACTAGATATTTGATATATGAATTATCCTCTTCCAATTGAACTACTTTAAGTATCAAAACTTGAGATAAATATGACACATATTTTCTTAACATTGAAATAAAATCAAGGGAAAAGACACTTAGTAAGAAAATGATTCAACTTTCTCCAAGATTTGATATGGTCCAATGAACCATAGAATCATATTAATATTCTTACCAAAAAAATCACATTTTTTCATAGAGAAACCATTAAAAATATGTTATCACCTACCTCGAAAGAAATTTACTTCCTTCAGTTATCCACATAACTTTTCTATCTTCTATAAGCTATCCTTATGTACCATTAAATCAATTTAACATTATATGCTATTTAATATATCATATCTAGAAAAATATACTTTCTTTATCCTATATCATCCCAAAATGAAGGTATTTGACACCACTTTCCATAAAATTCCTCAAATGGTGACATCATTAAAATAGAATGAAAAAAAAATATTATAAGAAAATTCAACCCAAGAAAATTTTTAATCCCAACTTCCCTAGAAATACACTGAACAAAAATGAAGTATATCTTATGTGGTATTAATTTTCCTCTTAGACTTTCCATCGTATTGAGGATGAATAAATGTGTTGAAATTTAATTAAGTAGACAATAATTTCTCAATTTCTTTCTGAAAATTGGATGTGAACCTGGGATTATGGTCTGATATAATGGATGGAGGCACTCCATGTATCATAACTATCTACTTCATATTGAATTTAGAAATATGAGATAAATAATTTATATCTATAATTGGAAAGAAATATGAATATTTAGTTAACTGATCAATAATAACCCATATCACATTATTACCTTGAGTGGTCTCTAGAAATCCAACCAAGAAATCCATTGATATATTATCCCATTTCCCCTTATATATTGGAAAATGTTGAAGCATTCCTTTTTGTAATTTTAATTCCTTTTTAACCTACTAAAAAGTTAAAAACACCATGGTAAATTAAGAAATATATTTTTTCATTCCATCCCCCCAGTAATACCCAAATGGTCTCTGTACATCTTAGTTCTACCCGGACGAATAGAAAAAGTAAAACTATGATCTTCAATCAACAACTCTTTCTTAAAATGGGAATCACAAGGGTCAAATACTCATTTCCCAAATAATAAAACACTATATTCTTCAATATTAAAATCAGGTAAATTAGCCTTCTTATTAGATTCAACCTTTTCCTACAAATATTGATCATCCTTATGAACTTGTTTAATTATTTATAACAATTTAGACTATATTGAAACATGAAAAAAATAGATGTTGTCCCTATATCCAAAACTTATAGGAAAAAATTAATCAAAGGTTCACATTCCAAATTGTATTATGGTTAATTTATCATTAGTTTTTTGACCCAAATAACCAAACACTTTGTTTAATTTTTCTAGATGGTAATGAATCATTCCATCATAATCCTGGATTAGTTCCATCCATATTCTCTCTTTCATGTTCATTTATTTATTAGTGAATATATACTTTAAATTTTTTTGATCATTATATATTTAACCCTTTACACCATAAAAATGATGCATAAATTTTTTTAAAGAAAAAACTATAGTAGCTAATTCCAAATCATCTATAGTGTAATTTAACTCTTGAGGCTTAAACTGACGTGAATAATATTAAATTACCTAATCATTATGAATTAGGTAATAACCAAATAATTTAAATTAAACATCATTATAGATGAAAAATTAACCATTTTTAGAAGGAATTCCCAAAACAGATGCATTCAACAATTATTATTATTTTTTATAAAACCAATCATCACATTCTTTTGTCTAGACTAATTGAACTCCTTTTAGGGTTAAATTGTATATTGGGTTAGAATACAAATAAAATATTTCAAAAAATCAATGGTAGTAACACACTAATCTAAGTAAACTATATGTCTGTTTGATATTTTTAGGTCTTAGAAATTCATCAACAAGTTTTGTTTTAGTATGGTAAATATTTAGTCTATCTCTTGAAATAACATATCCATGAAAATAATTTTTTTTCAACCAAAAATCACACTTTCAAAATTTACAATCAATTTTATCTTCTTTTATGGTTTTCAAAAAAATCCTTTAGTGTCTTTCATTTTCCTCCTGAATTTTAGAATTTTCAAAAATGTCATCGATAAACACAACCACAAACTTGTTAAAGAACTCATGAAAAATATCATTCATAATGTTCATAAAAATAACATGTTCATTATATAACCAAAACAACAAAACAAAAAATTTATAGTGCTCATATATAGTCTAAAAATTAGTCTTCAAAATTTATACTTTCTTTACTTTCAACTGATGTTACCCTGAACTCAGAACAACCTTTGAAAAATAATAAGCTCCCTAAATCTAATCAAATAAATTATTAAAATGGGGAAAATGATAATTTCACATGACAGTGATGTTATTAAAGGATCTGTATTCAATGAAAAGTCTCATTGAACAGTATTTATTTTTAAGAAACAAAATAGGAGCACCACATGGTGAAGTTCTTGGTTGAATGAATCCTTTATCTATTAACTTATGAAATTTCTTTTTTAATTCTAAAAGTTCTACTTGATCCATTCCATAAGGGGGTTTAGAAATAATATTATCATCAGGAACTAATTCAATTATAAAATCAACCTCTCAATTAGGAATAACACCAA
Source organism: Viscum album (assembly GCA_963277665.1). Classification (NCBI taxonomy): domain Eukaryota; kingdom Viridiplantae; phylum Streptophyta; class Magnoliopsida; order Santalales; family Viscaceae; genus Viscum; species Viscum album. The sequence goes on from OY728155.1 coordinate 1,081,410,580, forward strand.
GAAAATCATCTGGAAAAATATCTATGTACTCATTTACTATTGGAACATCACTAATTTGAATAGTTTCTTTATTTTCAACAATATGAGCTTGGTAAATTTTAATGCCATCTCTAAAAAATTTATCATCTTCTTAGTAATTTATCAATGTAATGAAATCATTGAACACAAATTTATTTGATATGTAATCTATCTTAGAATGAAAAAGTAAAATCCAATCCATACCAAGAATGATATCAAAATTAACTATGGTTAGTTCAACATGATTTTTATGAAAGACTATACCACTGATAATAGTAATAAGATTCTTATAAATCATGGTTTCTTTAATAATTCACCCAGAGTTTTCACCAAATGTTATATCATACTTTCATGAGGTTATATTCACAATATAATTGAAAATTTCATAGAAATTAAAGAATGTGAAGATCCAGATTCAAATAAGTTATTGGCATAATTTTAATACACAAGTAACTTACCTATCAGCACTTAATTTGTTGGACCAACATCAACTATAGTAGTAGAAAATGACTTTACTGCACCTTTTTGTTTTCGATCATGATAATTTACATACATTTCAACTAACTTAGGAAATGATTTATCATAATAAACCAAATAATTTGAACTAAAAGATATCATTGTTGTATGGATATTAGTTTCCCCATTCTTTTATTATTCATGAATCTTTTATTTATTGTCACAATTCCTATGACCAAACTAGACACACTGGAGGCACTTCCTAGATCCTATCAAACATTCCATGAAATTTCATTTTCCGGACATGGAACATTTTTGGAGATTAAATATGGAATTATTAGCTAGTTATTTATCCATTTTCTTCCACCATGACCTTTCTTACAATTTTGATATAAAGGAACATATATGTTAGAAAAATCCATCTCAAAATCCAATACAAAAAAAACAATTTCCTATAAATTTTAAATTCTCATATGAAAAATACTCTTCGTAAACTCTGTTTCAAACTTGAGTAAAATATATTAATTTTACTATTAGTGTCCTGAATAAAATCTGACACATACCTTGAAAATATGGTAAATCCTCTTTCACATTAAGCCACATTTGATTTATATTTCTACCTCAATTATAGGATTATTTTTCCATTAAAATTCTAACAACCTTAGGGAAATATATCTAAAGGAAAATATCATTTAATGTTTTTCCATTCCATGGAATCAAGATCATATTTTTCTTTGGTATTATTAACCAAATTCCACCATCAATAAACTTCACCTTCAGATCGATAAATGGAAAGAGTTACCTTTATACGTTCCGAACATACCATGAATTCAAATATCTTTTTAGGATAATTAATCCATTCTTTGACTATCATAGATTAATGTGTTCTATTGAATGATGAGAGATATTAGGTCATGATATTCTCCAAAAGGTTATGTTCCTTCATAGTATACCGGGTTCCACTATATCATGAATACCACCCCCATTTATTGCTTGTGTTAACTGAGCCATCATGACATTAATCTATTATATTTTGATTACAACTATCTCAGGATGCTGATTTGGAAGGATATTTTCTTCTCAGTGCCTTTCCAAAACAAATTCCCTATTTATTCCAATGAAAACCATTTTGAACATAAGTATTTTAAACAAATATAAATGGTAATCTTAAAATTATATATCAATTTAAATTAAAAATTAGGTAAAATATTTTTAGGTAAAGTTATTAAAAACATCATAACCTCTAAAGTTATCTAAAATGACCTCTCATACAAACTATAAATCCCCAACCTTAAACTTTAATAATATTGAGTTTTAGCCAATAATTTAATTTCTTTCACTTTGAGGATCTTTTTAGGTTTATAGTTTTAGATAATTTGGTCATAACTGATACATTAAAAATCATATAATACATAGTGTACAATTTCGATTTGTATCCATTTTCCCATATTATAGAACTTATAAAATAAATCATGATTTCTCTAATGGAAAATATTTTCCAATTTCCAAATTATTTCTACAAATCCATTACCCACCATAAAATCTTGATAAAAAATAAAATAATATGGGAAGAGAATAAAAATATCAGTAAGGGAGACACAAGTAAATAAAACCATTAGTCCTATGAAAACATGAAAACACAAATAATATTTACCTTTATCTTCAAAGTTATTTAAGAATATGCAGTAAAAAATTTAAAAATAAATTCACACACAAATTTTTGATAAAATGAAATCATTAAAACCCACATAAATAAATTAAAATTACTTCTTAGAAACTTAGAGCATCATATCCATAATCAATTTTAATCTTGTGTTAGAAGTAACTAGAGCTCAGTTAAATCATTAGGTGAAACCTTTGGAAACTGCATCCTTATTTTCCATTAAGAAAAGGAACATTACCCAATGGATTATATCACTATCCTAGAACATCCTACAATTAAGCTATAACGGGATCACCTAATGCTATTTGGGTCGCTCCATCACATAAGTTGTAATGGGATCACCTAACACTATCTTGGCCACCCCATCATATATGTTTTAATAGGATCACCCAATGTAATCTGGGTTGTACCATAATATAATTATAAATTAAAATATCATGAATAAAGAATTTTTATTCTTTAACTTTTTTATCATAACACATTTTAAAAAAATCCTTTATACTTGTAAAAAAATCACTTTTGGATATCCAAATATAATTTTCTTTTAAAAACCCATTTTCAAAATAAAAATATCATTTTCATTTGAAAAACCAGTTATAATACCAAAATAAACAATAAAATTGGAAATGGGTTTTCATGTAAGTAAACATATAATTATTAAATGGAAGCAAAAATCATATACTTTTCAAAGAGGCAGAATAGTCTTTGTTTCCAAGTATGGTAACAAATCTTTTTTTGTTAAAACATTCAATATAAAACACGTAAAAAGATTCATCTTTAAAACCATTGAAAATAATGCATAAAAATTAATTTAAATATATTTTTTTCATATAAATAAATTTTAATTTTTTTTAAATATACGAACCTAGAAGAGAAATATAGTTTGAATGAAGACTTTAAAAGAAGATTTATTTAGAAGAAATTTCCATTATCACTTTGGAAAAAAATTGAATCACATTACCATAGAAAATTAAAATTAAAAAAACCTTTAAATACCATGATAATAAATTAATTAATGATATAACATGTAAAATGGTCTTTATATAAACCTATTAAAAAAATAATGGTGTATCAAATCATGATATTCCTCAATGAATGGAGATTGAGATGAAGTCCCTTACAAGGATTTTGATTCATCACACAATTCTTTATCTTCATTAAAAATAAACTTATGTTAATTATTTAATTTATTTTGAAAAGTTTTCATGTTTATCACTCATTATAAATTTATATACATTTACTTAGTTGATTAATTTTATGTCGGATGTTTTGGCCATATTCGGTTTATGTGTAAAAAATGACTTTGGTAGGTCGATTATAGTCAAAGAGGTCATTATTTAAACATATCATGAATAATTATCAGGACCTAATTTTCATATTTATACACTAATTAATCTTTTAAAATCAATCATTAATTATGTTTATGAAAAATGAACCAATGATACGATCATGGAGACGCTTGGTTGTACGTACACATGAGTAAGATTTACATTTTTTAATAATCATTATGAAAAAAAGGTATAAAATATTTTACATATAAAAAAAGATAATTATATCATAACTATTATTTTATTTAATTATATATACTTATATACACCATTTCTATGATTTGGGGATGTAAAAAGCATCCCATTTCTTTGAGGTGGTGTTAGTCCACACATCCACGAATGATGTTATCACTTTTTTAGTGAGTGAAAAAATAAGAAATAAAATGATATATTATACTTAAAGAATAATAAATATTTATTTAATTTCATAAATATTTACTTTATATCATATATATCCATTATATGTACACTTATTACCTTCCATGTATTGTGTTAGTGAAAATGAATCACATTGCTTCGTGAGACAATAGATCACCGTACAAACAAATGATGTTATCATATCACTTAATTATTAGAATATAAAATGGTTATATATGATGTAATAAACCATAGGAATAATTATGTTATAAATATAACATTTAAGCTTTATATATATCATTATACCATACTACGAGAGGTGTTATTGTAAAAACAAATGACATCGTTTTATAAGGTGGTAGTTTTCCATACAGACGAATGATGATTTTTTAACCCATTTGATGGAAGTGTGTGTCAGTGTCGGTTGTAAACTTAACATAAAAACATATTATTATATATAATATACTTAGGTTATTATATTATCAAGTTATAAGAATAATTCAATGGGTGGAGAAAGAAATAAGAAAAAAACACTTATTGATGAACAATACCTCTTCTTCTAATATCTTCTTTTGGTTTCCACAAAAAGCCTTCTTTTTTTAGATTTAATCCAAAATCAATGATTCTAGTTTGATATTATGGAATTTTAAAACTGATTTGGATTTTTATTGGATGAGACAAGGGGCTTTATAGATGTGATGATAGGAGGATAGGGGGAGGCCTTTTATAAGTGGGGTGAGTGGAAAACTTGTAATTTTTTGAAAGAGAGAATTTCAGCCCTATTTTGTTCATGTCACCAAGACCCAATAATCCCCCAAAAACTATCCTAGAAGTCATAACATATGAATATGCCTTTACATTTTTTTAAATCTTTAAATTTCATTTTTCCCTTAAGATTAAAGTTAAACCATTATGTAAATTTGTTTTTAGCTCCATCATTGTAATTACATTTAATAGTTTTCACTAATCACATTGTTTGAAAGTTAAGTTTAACTTATTAGACATTAGAAATTATTATAATTCCAAATATGGAATCCATTTTTAAAAATTCTATTCACATAAGTAGAAAATTTTAATTAATTATTAATCCTACAAATGCGGTGAGATAACGGGTTTTCAGGAAGAGTATTTTTTTAGGAAAAAATGACACTATATTTAATGTATGAATAATAATAATCATTGTATAAAAATAAATTTATATTCAATGAATGTATTTTTTTAATTTCATTTAAAATGTTCCCCCTTATGGATTATTTTAATTAATTAAAATGAATAAACATTATGCATTTTGAAGTAGTTTTGAGAAAAAACCATCTTTAAACACCAAAAAGAAACATTTATTAAAAACCAAAATAAATTTAAAAAAAGTTATTAAGAGGATTAAATATAAATATATTTTTCATTATATTTTTTAAATAATATTCATAACTTATTAGAACTCTTAAATTACATAATTTAATAAAATGAAATGTCATTATAAGAAATCGGTATTTTTCAGTGTTCATGAAAAGTCAAAATTTTAAAAAAAATACTACAATTTCGTCCAAATTAGTTTTTTATATTATGATTTAAAAATTGATATCAATTTCATAATATTAAAATTTTAAAATTTAAAAATTAATATCTTAAATAAAACCATATAAGAAAAGAGTTTAATTAAAACAATTTTCTTTTTGATTAAAAATTAGTTGATATTTATACAAATAATATAAAGATCTAATTAATGTTATTAAATATGAAAATTATTCATTACATATTTATATTAGTCATTACATATATTCTGAGATATCATCAACAAAAACATTACCTTAATCAATCATGAAAAATAATGGTATTGTATCATAAAACCCATACCACTTTGGTAACTTTTGAATTCGTAATCCTAACAGAACAAAGAACCATATATGGAAAATTAAATCCAAAAAACTTTTATAAAAAGAATAAAAAAATAAATTTTTGTATAGTATATACACAATAGAAAAGGAAAACAGTGGTGAATATGGCTTGTGTCTCAATGAAATAAAAGTGATATAAAGATCCCCTACCTTAAGTCTCGATTTCCTTCGTACACATTCGAAACTCCAATACAATATATATAGAGTTATTATATATATATATATATCATATAACCATAATCATTTATATAATATCATATATTATTTAATTAAAACATTTTATTACATTTTTATAAAAAACATTATTTGTAAAATCACATTTCGGGTAATAACTACTTTGTTTTTCTTGTAGAGTTTGGTTTGGTATGTTTTTCCTTTTAATTTTATCATGGTCACATTATCTCCATAATATTAAAAATTATATAAATATAATATATATTAATTATATATTTATTTATAGTATTCCATAAAATTGATAGATAGAAAATGAATTACACCGTTCATGGAGACGATATACCATACATACACTTAAAAATAGATTCAATTTTCTCAGTAGATAGATCAAAAGGAAGGTAAATAATAAATAAACTTTATAAAGTTATTATTATTTCTTATATATCATAAAAATCAATTAATTTTATCCTAATTAACTTCCATGAAAAGTGTACGTGAAAAATGAATCACCTCACTTCATGAGGTGGTAGTCTACCATACACACGACGTCATTATCATATTCCTAAATTATGTAATGTAAGAAGATATATTTGATAATTTAATTTCAAAAGTCTAATTATGTCATAAAAAATTTAAATATTTTAAATACATCATTATATTCATCTGTGATATGAGGTTATAGAAAATGATATACATCAATTCACGAGGTCATAGTCCGTCGTACATAAGATTGAAAATATCATTTTCCACTTGATGTAAGAGGAGATAGATGTAGGTGATTAAATTAACATAATAAAATATAATTATATGGTATATAATTATTTTACTATATGAAAATGTTTAATTAATATTTTAAGGGGCTATAGAATGTGTTAAAATGAAAATGAATAGTTAATGACTATACCTCATCTTCAGAGAACCCTTTTAGATTTACACATACGCATTCTTGTATGGGTTTCCTAATACAGATAAGGCATCTAGGATGTGGGGATGAAAGTAAAGAATTTATTTGGGAAGGTATTTTACAATAAAAATGGTTTTGATGTTTTAATTGGAGTGGAGAGTGAGTGACCTTTTATTAGTGGGAAATATGACACACATGGAATTTTTAAAAAGAAAAAAGTGTACCAATGTTTTTCACATGAAATAGGGTCCAAATATGTCCAATTAAAAACAATTATATTTATATGGTCCAAATATAGTTATAAAACCTTAATTAGACAAGTTTCGAGTCATTTTAAGCCATTATATTTTTAGTTTAACCCCCGATAAACCCATTTTTACCTCAAATGCTGTAATTAATTTTCATTGGTTTTACTAATATATTAAAAATAAATTAATTTTAACTTTTTATATAATATTAATTATGATGATTAAAAATAAGTAATCATTTTATTTCTCAAATTGAGTTCCTATAATTGGAAAATTTTAATTTAAAATCTCTCCTGCAGACGCGATGAGTAAACAATTTTTCATAGAGAAACTTTTCAAAAGTATAGAATGTTTCAATATCAAAATTCAATATAAAATTTATTAAAATAACATAAATTGAATTAATAAATATATTATTTAACTAAATTTATTTTTAAAACATTTTAAAACAATATGTAACTTTAAAATTTCTTTAAACAAGTGTGATTTTTTTAATAAAAATTAGTAATTTTCAATATTACCTAAAAAATTAATCTTTTACGAATATTATAAAAAATTCAACATAAGATAATTTTAAAATTATAACTTCAAAAATAAAGTTAATTTTTACAAAAAAAATTCTAAAAGTTTTTTAAAATTAATTTTATTTTCTTTTCACAAAAATAAATAAAAAACATTTTTTTTGAGAAAATAGTATTTTAGAAACATATAAATATTTGACTAAAAACTATGTACTTTCTTATAAATGTGTTATATTTATATAAATCCATTATACCTGGTTTTTTAAAATGTGATTTTTCATAATAATTCCACCAATTTTAATGACTAGGTTATAATAGTCATGCTTAAATTATAATATTGAAACCATATCATGGTTCATTAAAACTCGATGTTTTATGTAATGAAATCTATCAAATAAATTAAATTATTCAAAAAAATATTTCATAAAAACATATGGAGTTACATGTGGGAAAGATAAAATTTGAAAGACTGAAGATATTTAACCCAACTACATTTTTGAAGGTTCAAGTCACACTGAGTAAATATGTACTTGAGACTTTTATAGTCCTCGTATGTGACAAACCTCCCTCCTACAGATAAAGTCCCCAACCACACAAACTGTGAACCAATGCTACTAAATTGAGATTATTTATCATATTATTATTATTATTATTTGGCCTAATGTTTTGCGAAAATTATTCCAAAATATTTTCAACTTCATCAAAATAACCCCTAGCTTGATGCTTGATGCATCATAATACACTGTATATCATCTTTCAGGCTCTAGTAGATCGAGATAGGCACGGAGGTTAGCCTTCATTTTTCAAGACACCATGATTTTGTGAAAGATATTTTTCAAATATATCTAATAATTTATATATTTTATAAAACACTATGTTTTTCTTGCATTAAATGTAGCATTGAGTTTATCTTGAATTATAGATAACACCAAGTCAAAAAAATATTTTATTATACAATCAATTTTTTTTGATATGATAGATATAAACTAGTTGTTGAAATGGAGGGTATTAATAGGATTAACTAAATTATGAAAATATGGTTTAAACATGCATATATATTTATTTAATTGTTGACCAATTAATTTGAAATTTAAAAAACGTTTTGAGAAAAGCAAATCATTTTCTAAATAAAGTATTTTTTAATGCAAAAAAATGTGTTCTTCCGAAATAAAATAAAACAACTACAATGAGTGATTGATTTTAGTAAAATTTATATTTTATATACTCAACAAAATATTTAACATTCATCTTATATGTTTTCTAGGCAGGAGATAAGAATTAATCCAATTTTATGTATAAAAGATTTATTTTTCTAAAAAACAGTTTTGTTTCTTTTTTATTGAAGAATTCTCATAAAAATAAAATATTCCAATTTTATAAAATTAATTTTATAAAACAAAATTATTTTTAAAATCTTAATATATTAATTAATTTAGGGTTTTTTATGATTTTTTGATGAGTTTCATATTTTTATAAACAGTGAGAAATTATGAATTTTAATTAAATATTTCTATTTAATTTAAATTATTTCTAATGTTAACATATATTTTTAATTGTTTTTAAAGTAAAATTAGTTAAATTTTATATCCATTAATCTAATTTATTCCATTTTAATCAATTTCACATTGAAATTTGATATAAAAATATTTCAATGTTTTGAACGATTTCTCTTTTAAAACCCGCATTCTCACCGCGTCTGCTAGATTATTTTTTAAATTGAATTTTACCACTTTTGAGAAGAGTATTTGAAAAAATAATAATTATATATATTATCTAATAAGTTCAAATTAATTTTTAACAATAATGATTAGTGAAAACAAATAAAATTAATTATCATGATTAAGGTTAAAACAAGGGTTTCAACATTACATGTGTATGTATTAAAATTAATTGTACACACATATATGATTTTAATTTAATATATTAGATTTTATATTTATAATATTTTTGTAAAAGTTATCTAATAAAACTTATTTTAATTGTATTATTAAAGGGTAAATTACCTATATTATTAAAAACATACAAGTTACTGTGATAAAAACTTAAAAGATAAAATTGAGTAAACATGAATAATAAGAATAATGTGATAGAAATGTGTTTCATTTTGTGTGAAGGAGGTGTTTCATGAACACATAAATACTACCCAAAATTATTAATCAATTTTTATCCACATTAGTAAATATTGACATCCCAATAATGAATGCTTTTTGGTATTTACATAAATGCCACTCCTCCTCAATTATGAAGGGCACCCACACTCCCCCCTTCTTTACACCATCAAAACACATGGTTTCAGAGAATACCTACCCAAATAACATAAAAAATTACCTATTTTAATACTTTAATCATAATTTTTATATAAATCTAACCTATTAATTTTTTGGTGAAATCCTAAGGAGGAAACCCTAAAAAGTGGTAACATTCATCAATGAGAGTTTTTGTTTTATTTCTTCTAACGACTCCTTAAATTATTATTATATCACATTTAAATATAAAAATGAGTATATTACCTAAAATTGAATGTTTTTAGGTTATTTTAGTGACCTAAAACCATCTCCACTTCCATCAAATTGGTTATGAAATCAGTATTCATGTGTAGGGCGAACTACCACCCCACGAACCAACGACCTACATCTTTCCATTACAACCTATCAAGGCTGGTCAAAATGATGGATTTATTATTTATATATTATTTATTTTATAATTATGAATTTATTATTATTATTTAATTTTTATGTCACATATACTTTCATGACTACCATTTTATGGGGATACGAAAATGTCGTCCGTGTGTATGGCGGACTACTGCCTCAGAAAGCGATATGATTAGTCATGCTTTACATGGAATGTATAAAGGATGGTTTTACTGAAGATATATTTAATATATGAAATAAATATTATTACAGGATGATAATATATGATTTATTTTTCCTTCTTTCAATTTAACAAGAAAATGTAAATAACATTCATGCACACGTACGACATACCGTCTCTATGAACAAGGTATTTCATTTTATATCCAAAAATATTATGGATTATTATAAATAAATATATACTTAATATATATTATATTTATATAATTATTATTATTATAAATATTATAGAAAAATGATCAAATTTGTAGGACCATAAATACAACAAATCACAACATATATATAAAAATAATGTAGTTATAACCCGAAACATAACATTAACATGAAATTGTCAATAAATGAGTAATAAATCATCATAAGAAAATATTATATGTTATTATATATATTAATAATTATATTTAATATATTTAAAATAAACATATATTTATTATACAGGGTTTTTTAATGAGTAAAATGGAAGTCAATACTTAAGGTAAGGGATTCTCTCTCACTTTTTAATTTTGCGAGAAAAATTATAAATCCACCACCTATTTATTTTATGTGGGGTGTATAATGACCACGAATTTATTTTATGATCATGATAATTTAAATTATTAGGATTTACATATTCATTTTAGGATCTCTGTTTCATGGGATTATGGTTCAAAAGTTGCCAAAGTGGTAAACGATTTTTGTCTCAATTTTTCTTCTTTGACACATATGTTATTTTATCAAGTGTATTATTCTAAGAGGTGTATATAATGAACCTATACATGTTTTACGATAAATATCATTATTTTCAAGAAATTATAATAATCATTTAATGTTATTATTTCATGTAGATGATGTCTCAAATTTACCAAAGTGGTAAGAGGTTTATGTTACAATCTCATTGTTCACAAGGATTATTTATGATTAAGTATCAAATGTTGATATATTATAATAAAAATATAAATAATTAAACTTAATTTTATTATCCTCTATATATTCATGATATTTTAAAGTAATATTACCATTTCCACAATTTGTTACTTAAGATAACTGCAGAAATATTTTTATGAAAACTGAACTTTATTTCTCTCTTCGGTGAGAAATCTATTCTATTCCAAAACCATGTTTTCTAAAAATGTTTTCCAAAATCTTTTATTATTCTCATATTTCTTTGAAAAAAAAATTTGTCCATTGATGATTTTTTAATTTTTTTTGAAAATAATATTCATTTATTTTTCAAAAACAATACAAATTTGGATTTTACAAAAAAATGTGAAGATAATATTTGTTTTTAACATGAATGGAATGAATAGTATTTCTCCTTGTAATTAACACACAATGATTTTGAAATTAATTTAATATATTTTTAAATTTATTTTGAAAGGAAATTATTTCTGTAAAATTTGGTATTTTTTTATATTTTAAATAAATTATTTCAAAGTGTATGGATTTTGGAAGTATTTTATGTTTTAAAAAGTAATTTTAAAAGAGGAAAGGGTATTTTCCTCAAGAAATGTTATAAATTATTTTTAAAATATTTTTCTATAATTTTTAAATGTCTATTTCAAATATAATTATTTTCTTAATGTTTTATGTTTTAAAATTTTATTTTCAATGAAATTAAATTTCTCATATAGAAATTTCCTAGGTAGTATTTCAAAATTATTTTTTATCTAAGATGACATTCTCTAAGGATACTTATTATTTACTAGTGACATGATCAAAGGATACCATTCTTATTCTTTCTCTGAATGGTTTATGTTTATGATGAAAATATTTTTTTGAATCCCATTTCTCTTCCATGGGTTATATCGGAAGAAGATTCTTATGATACCTTCTTATTTTTCCATGGGTTATGATTTGATGAAATGATGAAATGATTTTGAAATATTTTTATTTTCCACATGTTATGTTATAATGGAATGTTTATGAAACCCATTTCATTTCTTGGGTTACGATATGATGAATTTCTTGTGATCTTATGGCCCACAAATTTATGATTTTTATTATGTGATGGTGGTTACCTTATAACCAAGGATGGTTATTAAATTATAACCAAGGAAGGTGGTCATGTTATAACCAAATATGGGTGGGAATAAAATAACCCTCCAATTAATTGGGTGAATATTTATATGTCATGTGATATATAGGACTGGAATGTAACTAAACCGAGTTCAGTAGGGGACTTTTTCCTCTATAATGGTCTTGGGAGTGAACCTTGACTACTATGATTTTATGCATGGACCTAACTTTCATGTCCATAATTTTATGTGTGAACCTAATTATATGTTAAAAATGTTTTTAGTTAACCTAATTACATGTTCACAATGTTATTACTGGACTAGTATTTCATGTCCATAATTTTATACTTGGACCTTTTTGCATGTCTATAAGTTTAAGTGGGGGCCTAATTTCATGTCCTCAAATTAATGAGTGAACCATTTTCTATTTATACATGTTCAATATGTTATAAGGTAATGTTTATTCCAAAACGTTTTGTTTTATGCCAATTTTACACTCTCATGGATCATGTTTTTTAATTACCTTACGAATCATGTCTTATGAACATCCAATATTTATGCAAGTAATATTGTTTATGATCTATTAAATGTTGGGTATGAACTTTATAAGTTATGTTAATTATAAAATACCCTTATTATTATCCTATTATTTTGTATCATGATAGATTTATATCTCTTATGTTTACCCTTACTAAGAATATGATGTCACCCTTTCTTATGTTTGCATTCCCCATGTTATGAAGAAAGGTTTTATTTTGGGTATTTCTATAAAGAGTAATAAATTGGAAGATATTTTAGAAAAAAATTAAAGATATTTCACCAGATTAGAATATTATGTTCTAATATTCCAATGGAACTAAACAATTATGGTCCTCAGGCATGTGCTAGTGCTATGTAATGAATATTCATGTAAAATGATTTAATATCCATGTATAAGAAACCTGGATCTCTATAGATGGTATCAAATGAAAGGTTCAGTTATCCTTTCAAAACTAGGATGAGGAAACCTATGCGAGATCCCTAAGAACATGTATAAGTATTAAGTCTATAGATGAGTCAAATTATTGGAAAATGTACTAGGACTTTGGTAATGCATAAAGAGAGTTGTATCCTATAAATACATCCTTGTCTGGATACTATTGGTGTATGTAGCTCTGGAGAAGATGTACCTAGGGGTAATAACCCCAATAAACTATGTTGAGGTACACTTGATCAAGAACTAGTCCCCAACAATATGAATTTTTTGAAAACATAGTGTCACACTACTACGAGATATGATTTGGAAACTTACAATCTATTTATGATCCATTAGGAGGGATTTAAATAGATGATGACCATGAATGACCAATTTTAAGCCGAAGGGGTCTTATAATGAAAAGAAAGTTCCAGCATTTTGTCACTATATTAGTGATTTTTATTTATTATGAGGTTACCCAATATGATTAGTGTTTCTCAAACTATGTATTTTGTTTTTAGTCAATAGAGGAAACTAAAATGAACTTAGTTAACATTTAATTTTATAGAAAATTTTATGAATAGAAACCAAATGAGATGATAGATAGAGTAAAGGATAATGTGATTATGACTAATCCATAACCAAAAAACACAATTAACAATGTGCCCCTTAAACAACTCTCATAATCACTAAAGAAGATAAATATAATATTTGATGATGGTTTGGGCAATGGAAACCAAAGAGGGAAATGATATGTTTCGTATATTTCAATAATGTAGAAAGAATAACTCAAGGGAATGTCTCTGACAGATAAGAAGATGTTTCATGTGTGGAAAATAAGTAAAAAAATAAATTAATTTCCAAGGAAAAAAGAAAATTTTAGTTAACTTTATATATGAGAATATTGGTATCCCTATGATATCATCGACAGTTGAATGATTCAAATGTGGAATATTTTGGTTTTATGAAAATTGATTTCCTAAGGGGAAAGATCATGAAGAGAATCATCAAGGTGGTATGAGTAGGGGTAATACTACTGACAAAGAGGATAATAAAAATGACATACGAAAAGAGTGAAGCATTAAAGAATGAGATGATGAATCCTAGTTATTGGATTAAGTATGAAGTAGAATAATTGAATTTTTTGTATTGGAATTTTAGAATTTTGATATATGAATCATAATATATATAAGGATTGTTTGTATAAGTTTTTCATTATGGATTGTCAATAATGCGTAAAATGGAACTGATGGAATATAAAAGTGATATTTTTATTAAGGTAAGATAACCCTAAATATGTTTTATATTTTGAGTTAATGAGGTTATTATTAGAAAATATAGGATATGAATAAATTAAATTCGATAGTTCTGATTATCTTAGAAATGATTAATGGTTTTTTTTTCAAAGTGGTTTATTCTTTCATGGATGAAGTTTACATCATTTTTAGATTTAAAAAATATATTCAATAATAAATTTTTTATGAAAGTAATGAGGAATAATGTATGTTTTTATTAATATTTTTTTGTTAATTTAGGTTATTATTGTGTTTTAAGAGAATAAATGATGAAGGTATTCACATGTTTGATATGTGATAGTTAATAGATACTTTTTAATATATGTGGAATTAATTATAAGTTGATTTTGAGAAATTTAGTGACCTTATTTATCAATTTTGAAATTTTTAAGGGTTATAATGGTAACCATTTAGGTAATAGTTTAAGTTATTCTTTATATAAGCCTTTAGGGATGAATTTATTACTTCACCACATGAATATTTATGCACATTGTATAACCTATTCTAACCATTTTTTTGTCATGATAAATAAGGATAGACAGAATGACTTATCATTATGTATATGGATCTTATGGATTATTAGTGCTTCAGGAATAAAAAATTCACCTTCATTTATGGGAGTAAGAGATGAAGTTAAATTTTATAAAGTAATAACTAAAGTATGAAATTGTTTATATGAAATAAAATTAAATCAAGTAAGTGCATTTTCATATGTTTTCATCCAAGATGGAACATGTAATTCCCTAACTTTAGGAAAAATTCCTTGAAATTTGTTTTCCTGTTATAATCATTTTTTATGATATAAATTAACATTCTCATTTCTCTTATATATATGGATTTGTGATCATTAACTTTCTTCTAAACTTGTGTTATATCAATTTTCATTAATATTTAGGTGTTATTTTTCTCTTCTATTTCTATGTTTTGACTTCCAAACTATGTTCTCATATTTGGAAACCTAGTATGTGTTATTCTAGAAGAATTGTTTTTAAAATCCATTTCACTTTTTAATAGGAATTTTTATTAACCCTTTTTTATTATGTGGGATTCTATCAAGGAATTTTCAAATGTTACACCTTTGATGATCAAGTTGAATTTTGATGGAGAAATTCATTTTAAGGGGTGTAGAATGTTACACCCTAAGCTTTTGTGAAATATATATATTTCAAATATATTTATTATTTTTTATATTTTTCACAGCCCAATGTTTGGAATGTGTTACAAGTAACACTGAGTTTATATTGGGTTACACACAACATCGAGTTTAAATGAAATGATTCATACAATGAAAATATAATTATTCAATACGATAGTTATAACCTAGCCATTGAAAAAAAATATATGAATAGGATTAACAAAATTATTAAAATATTTTTTAATAATGTACATATAATTAATACTTTGGTGACCAATTAATTAAATATGAAAATAAAAACTCCTTTAAAAAAGGAAATCGTTTTCTAAATTTATTATTTTTTATGAAAAAAATGTTTTCTACCATAATAAAATAAATAAAATAATTTTAGTGAATTATTTTAATTAAATTTATATATTATATATTCAGAAATGTTTTTTACTTTCATCTTATATGTTTCATAGACAATAGATAATAATAAGTCCAATTTTACTCTTAAAAACTTATTTTTTTAAAAATAGTTTTGTCGCCTTTTTATGGCGCACATATTTTAAAACAAAAATTTTCAAATTTTATAAACTGAATTTTTTTAAAATAATATTTTTTTAAAAATAATATTGAAATTATATTATATTAATGTTTTGTTATTGTTTTGAAAATTTTCATTTTTTGATCAATAGTAAAAAATATTAAATTTTAATTGAAAAATAACATTTTGTTTAAATTATATGTAATGTTAAATTTTTATGAATTATTTTTAAAGTAATATTAGTCCAATTTTATATCAATTACTCCAATAAAATTAATTAAAATAAATTTCACATTGAAATTTAATATAAAAATACTTCAAACTTTTGAACATTTTGTCTGAAAAAACCCACATTCTCATCACGTTTGCAGGATTATTTTTTGAAATTGTATTGTGAAAATTATATGAATGGAATTTGGAAAAATGGATTCAATATTTTGAATATGAATAATTTATATTATCTAATAATTTCACCATAATTTTTGACCATAATCATTAGTGAAAATTTATAAAATTAATTACCGTGATTTAAGTTAAAATAGGGGTTTTCCCATTACATGTGTTTGTATTATAATTATTACTAAGACATAATATGATTTTTATTTAATAAATATGTTATAATATTTAGAATTAGTGGGTATATATTATCAAATAAAACTCATTTGAACTTTATTCTTAATGGATAAATTACCTAGGTAAATAAATAAGATACAAGTTACTGTGGTAAAAACTAAAAGGATAAAATTTTGTAAACATAAAGACTAAAAAAAATGATAAAAATCTGTTTAATTTTATGTGGTAGAGGTTATTTCATCCAAATATACCCTCCCATCCATTATTAATCAATATTGGAGCCACATGAGGTAATATTGACCACCCAATAGTGAATTCTTTTGGGTATTTACAAAAATGACACTCCTCCTCAAACATAATTGGGCACTCACTGTCCTCCCTTATTAATTTCATAAAAACAATATTGTTTTTCCAATACCTTCCAAAATAACTTAAAAAAATCCCTAATCTAATCATATAAGCATTATTTGTGTAATAAATCCATCTTAAGAAGGTTTTGGTGAAAGCCTAAGGAGGATACTTGATGAAGAGGAAAAGTTCATCAACGAGTGTTTTGGTTCTCTTTATTCATCCATAGGCTTCAATTATTCTTATATCATTATTATATAATAACATAATTATACTAGATATATTGAAATTTTCTTATGTTATGATCATTACCTACAATCATATTCACTTCCATCAAATGGGCTGTGAAAATCATTATTTGTGTGTACAACAATCTAACCCCACGTGAAACGATGTCATTCAATTTTCCATTACCACCTATCAAGGTTTGTAATAATGCTTGATTTATTTTTTATATATGAGAAATATTATATTTATGATGTTATTATGTTTTTTAATTTGTATATCACACATATCTTCATGCTTTCCATTTTGTGAGAATACGATAATGTTGTTCGTGTATATGGTGGGCAACCTCCTCACGAAGTGATGTGATTCATTCACTATTTATATGGAATGTATTAAGGATGTTTAAATTAAATATGTTATAAATATGACATAAAACTTATTCTATAATGATAATGTATTTATATTTCTTTCTTTTAATCTAATAAGAAAATTGAAAAAAACTTTCATGCGTACATATGACATACCATCTCCATGACTGATGCATTTCATTTTCTATATATAAATATAATGGATTACTTTAAATAAAATATATAATGAGTATATATGATATTTTTATCACGCTTATAATTCTGGATATTAGTAAACCCTGATCAAATTAAGAGGTCCCAAAATAAAACAAATCAAAATATATATGAAAAACAAAGCAGTTATTACCCGAAACATAACTTTAACATGGAATTGTTAATAAACAGGTAGTAAATGGTAACAAGAAAATAATATATGGTATGATATATATTAATATGGTTCTGTAATATATTTATAATAAAAATATTTTTATGATAAATTATTTTTTAAGGAGTTCAACAGAATTCATAACTTACGCTAATGTATTTATGTCTCACTTTCTACTTTTGTGAGACACATGCAAAATTCACCACCTATTTATTTTACATGGTGTGTATAATACCGGTATATTTATTTTATGATAAATCTTTCTAAAATTATTTGTATTTACATATCCATTTTATTATCTCTCTTTCATTGGGGTTTCAGTTCAAAAATTTATAATGCTTCATTGTATTATTGTTATTTTATTTTAATATTTCAGTAATGTTTAAATTTATTGAGGAATATGGTATATCAATTTCAAATTCATTATGTATACTCTCATTTTTCATGATGATGATGAATATGGTGAAGTAGAATTATGGTGTTAAATGGAGGTATATTATCTTATACAAAGAGGTCTTGGTATGGTATAATCACAATTAAAAAAATATGACGTAGTGTGATGTGTTTTTATTACTACATTTATTTGGATAATGAGTGTATTTTTAAATAATTATGATAGCTACACTGTGTAATCATAAGAATAATATATTATTTTCATTGACTTACTCATATTCTTATTTGTTTTTTCATTTATATTTAATTTATATATAATTATCACAAGTATTTATAACATCCAAATTATAATATTATTCCTTTTAATTTGTATATTTCAATAATAAGTACTAATAATAATAAATAGCTTGTGTAAGTGGCCTCCTCATGAGACAAACATCAGTTCTTATAATATGTTGCATGATTAAAAGAATAAGAATTTATTTATTAGAGATTAAGGACAAGTCCATCCATCAATTTGGTACTATTTTTTGCAATTCCCAACACTTTAACATGATATTTTTCATAAGAATCAAAAAAAAAATCAAAAACTTCAGAAACCAAAAAAATAACTTCATTTTATTTCATTCTATGAATTATTAAAATGATTAATTTTTGAAATTCATAAAATGGAGACATGTGATATGTTATGAATAATTTTAATTATAACACTCAAAATGAGTTTGAAGATATAAACACATTTGAAATATAAAAATAATATTACACAAGGGAACATTTGAAATTATGATAAAATTCTATTTAGAAGATCCAAAGACAAATGGTACCTATAGAAACTCTAATTAATGAAATCCAATACATAAGGTTGAAATAATAAAAAATAAAGTAAAATATGAATTAAATCATGTTGCAACCACCTTTCAAGTTGAAGAACCTAATGTGGATGATAAAGGACTATTAGAGGATTTATTTAACTCTCCTAAAAATGAATTCCTAGTGTCTTTTTTTGAGAAGAAAGAGTTTGACAATAAAATTTACGAGGGAGATACATTTTTTAAGAATAAATTTTATTCAATGCTTATAGATTATAAATTGAAAACTAATGTACCTTATCCAAAAATTTCAGATTCCAATAAAATATTATATTCCCTAGAAAGTAATGATTAAATTAATTTAAATATAGTTTCACAAACATTTCAAGTTGAAGAAACAACAGTGGATGATAAAGGATTCTTAGAGGATCTATTTCCCTCTCTGAAAGATGCAATACCAGTGGATTTCATTAGGAGTAGGATTTATGAGGGAGATACATTTTTTAAGAATTCATTTTATTCAACGTTCATAGATTATAAATTGAAAACTAACCACCATATCCTGAAATTTTAGATTTGAAAAAATATTATATTCCCTAGAGAGTGATGATGAAATTAAATTAACCACCATTTATGAGAGAATGGTTCTAGAATTCGAATATGAATCAACTAATGTTTTATGAGTCCATGGTGACAAAACTATCAAATCTATATCAATTCACATATAATATGGCTTAGGAAACTATGAATATAAATTGATATACCCTCTGAATTATCTTCACTCCCTTATTTCAGTTCTACTTATCTTTATCTTTTCTATTTGGGGTTGGAAGATTAATTATTATTTTTTTGGTTCCCACTATTGTAATTCACTTATGTGTGTATGGGGAAATAATTTCTAGTGGTTCTTAATAAATAAATTACATCCACCACCTAATTAGGGATAAATTAAAGAATCTATCTATTTATGGATAGTTAAAAATGTAACGACCCAAAGTTTTTCAATATAAAATTCCCTTCTTATATTTATGACATAAAAACACAAAATAATGAACTACTAAGTGATAAGGGAACTTTAATCATAATTTTGTCAACCCTATGTTGGGAATTTTAAAAATCCGACAAACACGGTTGTGTTTAAGATGGTTTTTGGAGTCTAATGAAACAAAAATAATTTTTGGTGAATAGTAACCTACCCTTATGAATAGTAACATGACCCTTATGAATAGTAAATAAGAGGAACATTAACTATGAATAATAAAATAAAATTTAGAAATCATAGAAAGTGGTAATTTGACCTTAGTAAACGTTTTTTTGGTATTTTATAAGTCATAAATAAATAATTATAATTAATTAATTAATTTAAAAGAATATCTATTCCCTAAAATGTATTCATAAATTATTGAATCAATTTCTAATAGTTTTTAGATAATTTTATAAGACCCTACGTAATTTTTGAAAGAACTATAAAATCAGTTTTAATCTTAAAATTGTTTTTTAAGTAAATTATGATTTTAATTAAATATTAAATTAATAATATTTAGAAAATTATTTTTGAAAAATGGAATTAATTTTTGGATTCTACACGTCGAAAAATGGTTGGGGTAAATTTTTGGGAATTTTCTGAGATACTTGAATTTTTGATGAATAGTGGAATCCGATAATTCACAATAAATGCTAAATAATGTATTAATTGCGTCACCGATGATGTTCTTCTGATGTAAGCCCACTTGATTCGGGATTAAATTATAAAATTACTATTCTCGCTCATTCAAGACTCACTATTCCTTATCTTAGGTGAAATTATTAAACTAATCAATTTTATATTAAGGAAACCCCTCTCCCCTCCACTATAAAAGTCACCATTCACTCCCTCTTTTCCTCACACCTCTCAAGCTCCAAGCCTTCTCTAAACTCTGTCCAAACACCTTCCCTAGATCATCCCCCACGTCCAAAATCTTCTGGTCTCATCAAAAGACCAATCCTTGCTTCATTAAGGAGGTTCTCAAGAGGAAGATTCTAGAGGTAATTTCTCTCCCTCTTCTCCTTTAATTTTTTTCCTTTCAAGTTCAAGTTCCTTTCTTGATCTCTCCCCACCTATCTTCATGCAAATTGTTTTTTAACTCCATAATTCTACATATACTGTAATCTTATTATTCTAATGGTATATTATATCACCCCACACCCTTTCCCTCTTCCTTTTATTTTATTAAAGAGAACGTTGTTCATGAGGTGTTAAATTTATCACCTTCCAAAACAACATGTTAAATTATATCACCCCACACCCTTTCCCTCTTCCTTTTATTTTATTAAAGAGAACGTTGTTCATGAGGTGTTAAATTTATCACCTTCCAAAACAACATGTTCTCTTCTTCCATTTCTACCTTCAAATATGGTCATAAAACCATTTTTATGGTTGAACCATAATATTTTATATGTATTATGTTCTATTTTTTGTTCTGGAAATAACCTATGGCCATATAACTAAGTGAAAAGTTAAAACGAGTTCGTTGTGATCCAAAAACCGCTCAAATTGACCCAAATAATCTTCATTTAATTATAATCTAATGATTCGTCCACATGGATCTAATATAACTCATTATAAAATCATTCAAGCTTATGAAATATCATAAATAACATGTAATATCAGTTCTGGATGTTTACCCATGATCTACCCAAACATCAATTTAAGAATACAAGTAGACCGCTCAAGAAAACCATAAAAAATTAACATCACCGAAAAACGTTTTTTTAAGTCATCCAAAGGTACATAATATGACATAATGAAACCAGAATAAACACTATTAATGTATAAAATGTTCTGTAATTTCTAATTAAAGAATATAATGTCATTATACAGGACATTAAAGAGAAGGAGGCATTCAGGTACAAGGTAAGGGGAAATCTCGAACACAGTTTTCTTCCTTCGGGTTCTCCCTCTTTCACTCCATTTTTGATATGGTTACTCCTCAAAGATCATTTTTTCATCATTGAATTTTATTTTCTGGGATATAAATGTATTTCACTGGTTTTTATGTCCATCAAAATGTTTTCCAAAAGAACTCTTCTTTCAAGATCTCACCTTTTACCTCTCATTCATGGTTGACGGTTCTTGTATCAAGTATGTTGTTCCCTCTTTATTTTGGGAACCCAAAGATTATGAATTTGTTATTGTGATATGAAACTCATTCCATTCCATGGGTTATTTATGTACATGTTTGATATGTGTTCTTTGTGTCAATCATTATAATGATAATGTTATGATGTGACGGGTGCGCCCAGAATTATATAGCGCTCCAATGCATTGGTTAAAGTGATTAATCTCATGAGTATATGTGAAATGATGTGTGAACAAGATGCTAGCTCGGTTCACTAATATGTGTGGTAGTTAACCACTAAGACATGATGTTTCATTTTTTATGCATTGCCACATTTCATGTTTATTGTTTATGCTCCTCTCATGTTCATGATCTTTTGCCTATGTCATGATTATGATCACCCCATGATGTATTGTTATTATCTATCCTCTTACTGGGCTTCTAGATCACCCCTTTTGATGTATATCCTTAGGTGGCTACATGTACTAAGGAGAGGACAAGTTCCAATAAGAAGCTAGACAAGATGAAATTAAATGAATGTTTATGCTTGATGTTATACTTGTTATGTGTAGTCCTAGTTTTCCCAAGACACTAAACCTATGGATCCTCCATGTGTAATACTATTATGTTTTTTATCTTTGAATTGATGTAATAGTAATGTAAGAAAAGGCCGGGTCGCTATAGTTGGTATCAGAGGACAGGTTTAGTTAATTTGGGTATTAGGATTAGTGAACCCTAGAGAAAACCTCCAGTATGAGACTAAGTAAAAATATGCACACAAGAATATTTACCTAGGGATCCCATATGTTATGTTTTTGGTATAATTTTTTTTAAAGAATAAGTTATTCATGACTTGTTTAGTTATCTTTTGTTCTATCCTTTTCTATTTTAGAAAATGGTGGGAACCAGGAGAGGTAATAGAGGAGAAGTACCCTCACCTGTTTATGTAAAGTGAAATTTCGAGGGCGAAATTTCTTAAGGGGGGGAAGAATGTAACGACCCAAAGTTTTCAATAGAAAATTCCCTTATTATATTTATGTCACAGAAACAAAAAATAATGAACTACTATGTGATAAGTGACCTATAAACATAATTTTGTCAACCCTATGTTTGGAATTTTAAAAATCTGACATACACGGTTGTGTTCAAGATGGTTTTTGGAGTCTAATGAATCAAAAATAATTTTTGGTGAATAGTAACCTACGCTTATGAATAGTAACATGACCCTTATGAATAGTAAATAAGAGGAACATTAACTATGAATAATAAAATAAAATTTAGACATCATAGAAAGCGGCAATTTGACCTTAGTAAACGTTTTTTCTGGTATTTTATAAGTCATAAATAATTAATTATAATTAATTAATTAATTTAAAAGAATATTTATTCACTAAAATGTATTAATAAATTATTGAATCAATATCTAATAGTTTTTAGATAATTTTATAAGACCCTACATAATTTTTGAAAGAACTATAAGATCAGTTTTAATCTTAAAACTGTTTTTTTAAGTAAATTATGATTTTAATTAAATATTAAATTAATAATATTTAAAAAATTATTTTTGAAAAATGGAATCAATTTTTGGATTCTACACGTCGAAAAATGGTGGGGGAAATTTTTGGGAATTTTCTGAGATACTTGAATTTTTGATGAATAGTGGAATCCAATAATTCACAATAAATGCTAAATAATGTATTAATTGAGTCACCGATGATGTTCTGCTGATGTAATCCCACTTGGTTCGGGATTACATTATAAAATTACTATTATTGGTCGTTCAAGACTCACTATTCCTTTTCTTAGGTGACATTATTAATCTAATCAATTTTATATTAAGGAAACCCCTCTCCCATCCACTATAAAAGCCACCCTTCACACCCTCTTTTCCTCACACCTCTCAAGCTCCAATTCCTCTCTAAACTCTGCCCAAAACCCTTCCCTAGATCATCCCCCACGTCCAAAAGCTTCTGGTCTCATCAAAAGACCAATCCTAGCTTCCTTAAGGAGGTTCTCAAGAGGAAGATTCTAGAGGTAATTTCCCTCCCTCTTCTCCTTTAATTTTTTTCCTTTCAAGTTCAAGTTCCTTTCTTGATCTCTCCCCACCTATATTCATCCAAATTATTTTTTAACTCCATAATTCTACATATACTGAAATATTATTATTATAATGGTATATTATATAACCCCACACCCTTTCCCTCTTCCTTTTATTTTATTAAAGAGAATGTTGTTCATGAGGTGTTAAATTTATCACCTTCCAAAACAACATGTTCTCTTCCTCCATTTCTACATTCAAATCTGGCCATGAAACCATTTTTATGGTTGAACCAGTATATTTTATATGTATTATGTTCTATTTTATGTTCTGGAAATAACCTTTGGCCATATTACTAAGTGAAAAGTTAAAACGAGTTCGTTGTGATCCAAAAACCGCTGAAATTAACCCAAATAATCTTCACTTAATTCTTATCTAATGATTTGTCCAAATGGATCTAATATAACTCATTTCAAAATCATTAAAGCTTCTGTAATGTCATAAATAACATGTAATATTAGTTCTGGATGTTTACCCATGATCTACCAAAACATCAATTTAAGAATACAAGTGGACCGCTCAAGAAAACCATAAAAAACGAACATCCCCGAACAACGTTTTTTTAAGTCATCCAAAGGTACATAATATGAAATAATGAAACTAGAATGAACACTATTAATGTATAAAAGGTCATGGAATTTCTAATTAATTAATATAATGTCATTATATAGGACATTAAAGAGAAGGAGGCATTCGGGTACAAGGTAAGGGGAAATCTCGAACCCAATTTTCTTCCTTCGGGTTCTCCCTCTCTCACTCCATTTTTGATATGGTTACTCCTCAAAGATCATTTTTCATCATTGTGTTTTCTTTTCTGGGATATACATGTATTTCACTGGTTTTTATGTCCATCAAAATGTTTTCCAAAAGAACTCTTCTTTCAAGATCTCACCTTTTACCTCTCATTCAAGGTTGATGGTTCTTGTATCAAGTATGTCGTTCCCTCTTTCTTTTGGGAACCCAAAGCTTATGAATGTGTTATTATGAGATGAAAACCATTCCATTACATGGGTTATTTATGTACATGTTTGATATGTGTTCTGTGTGGGAAGCATGAAAATGATAATGTTATGATGCGACAGGTGCACCCGGAATTATATACCGCAATATGAATGTTTAAATGTGATGGGTGCGCCCAGAATTATATAGCACTCCAATGCATTGGGTAAAGTGATTAATCTCATGAGTATATGTGAAATGATGTGTGAACAAGATGATAGCTTGGTTCACAACTATGTTTGGTAGTTAACCACTAAGACATGATGTTTCATTTTTATGCATTGCCACATTTCATGTTTATTATTTATGCTCCTCTCATGTTCATGATCTTTTGCCTATGTCATGATTATGCTCACCCCATGATGTATTGTTCTTATCTATCCTCTTATTGGGATTCTAGCTCATTCCTTTTGATGTATATCCTCAGGTGGATACATGTACTAAGGAGAGGACAAGTGCCAATAAGAAGCTAGAGAAGATGAAATTAAATGAATGTTTATGCTTGATGTTATACTTGTTATGTGTAGTCCTAGTTTTTCGAAGACACTAAACCTCTAGATCCTCCATGTGTAATACTATTATTTTGGTTATCTTTGAATTTATGTAATAGTAATGTAAGAAAAGGTCGGGTCTCTATAAAAAACACACACCCACTTGGGGGTTAAAAACAAGTCTTCTTTCCCTCTTCTATGTTTTATTTCCCTTTAATTAAATTTTTTATGTTTTATTATTACATTATTATATGTTTAAAGTGGAAGAGGATATGAGATTAACACAAAGATTCTACTTCCTAAATAATCATAGGTTGTGTCTCTCATTTTTAGCAGTTTAACAAGCCAATTATTTTAATTCTTCATGAGATTAATTGAATGGATGTTAAACATAGGTGTGTGGAAGTGTCAACTTATTTAATGATTTTTTTGATTTTTTTCATATTTTTAGAAACATTTAGATTTAATGAGTATTCATTATAATTTTTCATTATTGAATGTATTTTACAAGAGTTCACATGATTTTTGAAGAATATATTATAAATTATTGTTTCTGTTTATCTTTTTTTGGGATTTATTTGCAAACATTCGTAAGAGTTTGATCAATTTTTGAAATCAATTGAATCGACCCATTTTGAAAAAGATATATTATTAATTATGAAAATTTATATCTCACAAATAATATCATAAAACTAAAACCCAATGGTTTAGTGTATTTTGTGATTATAAACTTATAAATATTTTTGTGAGCACGTCTCTGTGATCCAAGAATACTAGACCAACTTCTATACTTGTGATATTCTATAGTTATCTTCATAACCTTGGGAAAGGAAAAAATAATAGCCGGTGAGATCAAATAATTAGTATAGGAAAATATTATCAATATTTGATCAAGGGTTATATCATAAGCATATGAAAAAAATATAAGAGTGGGTGAAATATATACTAAATAAATATGGAACAATAACAGTGATCCACCTGACATAATAGAAAGGCATATAACCACAAATGATAAAACATTAACCATAGAGTAAGAATGAATAAATATGAGATAATAATATTTATACATGGAGAATGAAAAATGAATATACCATATACATGTTGAATAATAATAAAAATATAAAATCAAAACATTGTGGGAAAATATAAGATAAGTCATGTCCATGCACAATCTTGTGCACATTGAAAAACAGAGTCATGTCCATAAAAAACTTTGTGAACAAATCCAAACCTGACCATTTACACACAAAATCTTCATTATATCACAATATATAAAACATTAAACAATTATTTGAATTTTTATATCAGAACCAATACATCACATAATAGTTTTCCATACATATGTGTGCCAAATAAAATTAATCACTCATAGTTTCACTAAGAACCCATAAGAACATAATGAGTATCATAAAATTTTCATATGGTATCAAATTGAATGATATTTAGAATTTTATTAGTTAATACCAAAAAATTAATTGACCAAAATTAGTATTTCATAAATTAATTTATAGTGTGTGTATAACCTTGATATTTTTATGAAATATTTATCTTTAAATAATGTGATTTCTTCGATAGCATGCGTTACACACAACATCTAACCTCAATGAACCCAAAAATATTATTATTTAAAATTGGGCATTATAAAATATTTATTTAATTGGTTTGTATGAATTGTATTAACCTAATTATGAAATAGATATAAATTATCTAATCAATGTAAATTTATCGATTAATTATTATGAAATAAGTACTCAATTTTCAGTAAAGTTATTTTATGCTTCAAAAATATGTTTTCTTCAAAAATAGATTTCTTTTACTTTTATGAGTGAATAGTATAAATAATTTATAGCAAATTTATAAAATTTATTTTAAAAAACATTTTTCTTTGAAATCAATATATCAAAATAATCCTATAGTGAAATTTGGATAATTTTTGGTAGATTTTGATTTTTCAATGAATAGTTTTAAAACATATTTTTATTTAAAACGGTATTATCTTTTAAAGTATTTTAAGGTAAAATTATATTTTTGGATTAGTTATAAAATTAAATTATTTCTATTTAACTTAAAATAGTCCCATTATTGTTTATGAATTTAATTTTATACTTGAATTTAGTATAGAAACAATATATATTTAAAGGGAATTTGTTTTGAATAACTATTTTTGATTGCATTTTTTCTGGTTTAATTTAAACTCAATTTTTCCTCCTATGTGTTTTTAATTTAAATAAATTATTTCTATATTTTTAATTAGGAGGTCCAAATTTATTAAATATGTCCCATTTATTTTTAGCCTATGTTTATAAAAACCTTAGTATTTTTTGTTACATTGGTAAAGGTTAAGGTGGGTAATTAATGTCAAATTTAAAATGATAAGGAATAAAAAATATCCATATTTTTTTTAATTTTATTATATGTGTTTTCTTGATTCATAATCATAAAATATTCAGTTATATGGAATTTTATGGCCATTTAGATGAGATTATGACCTTTATATTGTTTTATTTCAATAAAAGACAAACTTGTCACACTCTTGTTTTTAATAACTATACTATTTTTAATATGAGGTTATCCCAAAGATATGTTTGGATATAAATATTATTTTTAAATCTATAATATATCTATATATCATGTTAATTTATTTTTAATTTTTATTAAATAAATAATTATCATAAATATTTACACAATGCAGATACATTAATTATTCAATTAATGAAAAATAAAATAAATGATATTAAAAAATTAAAAGTAATATAATATGGAATAAAGTATATGATACCATAATTTTATAGATCTCCATGAAATATTATTAAGGTTTTGAATCATTATATTCTAATTTCCCCTTTGCATTTATTCATTTAACGTTAAATTTAATGAATAGTGTCAAAATTGAAAATAATTATATTTTATCAAAATAATATTTTATTAAATTATTTAAAAATCATAAAAATATTTAAATATTTCAAGGTGGTTGTAATATTGTCTCAAATATCATAAATTGGCCTTTTATGGTCCATTTTTTACCTTATATGTAAAAATTACCACTTTTTATCATTGAAAAGGTTGTTACCGTATTTAAAATTAAAATATGTTAACTATGGGTTAATAAAAATGATTAGGTTTAAAATTACACCAAAACTTGTATAATTTTATTGATGTTATTAAAACCCTATACAAGCTTATATGAAAATAAATTTCTATGTAGATTTATTTGGATTGAGAATGAATTTATTATTATTTAATCTTTCGAGAGATTCCCAAAGTTCTCCTCACCTCAATTATAATAGGGAACCTCATCCCTCACATCATTACATCACTCTGAGCCTTATATCTCAACTATACTATGAACTATTCTCTTATTAACTTCCCTATACACATTATATACTTTCTTGACTTCAAAAAAGACCAACCCTAGATACCTTTAGAGTATATCTAAAGGAGTCGTTTCAAATAAGAGTTAATCTCTCTAACTGATGACTTTATTTTTCTAATATTATTTACTTCTTCTAAATCTATGATATTTTTCATAAAATAATAAATTTTGTATAATAAATATTATTAAATGTTATTTTTATTATTAGAAAACCATTATACACCCTCTTTCTCATCATATAAGAAGTGAAAGTATCGCTTTTTCATATATACGACTTACCGTCTCCACAAAGTGATACAATTCAATTTTCTTCACCATAATTTATAAATGAGTATTATAATGGTTTATAAAATTACATATGATATTTTTGAAATATTTACATTCCTTTAATAATAATATCCTATCTACCTATTTACCATCCAATCCTTTTGGAAATGATAACGTCGTTCGTGTGCATGTGTAGACTACCCCCACCATTATGCGATGTGACTTATTTTTAAATTATATTTAACTTGTATAGTAAATAGTATGAATGTGATGAATATATATGATATATATTGTATAATAATTTTCACATACATTACTTCTTTTAAATTCATTTTTCATTTAATTCCCTTTCTTGATTTTTTGGGGGTTTCCCATTCATTTTGGTGGAAATGGTGGGTTTTCAAAATAAAGGCCAAACCGTTAGTCAATTTATAGATTTAAGAATAAATTTTGTTTCTTTTATAAATCCTTAATTTTTCAACATTTTACACTCATTACACTTCCTAATTGTTATAACCTAGTATATTAAACCACCATATCAATTTGGACGCTATTGGAATCCATAATAATGATGGATTTGGGTTTTTTATTAAGGTGTTGTGTAAAGACCTGTAATATTCAAGAGAAATTTTTTCTTAATTTTCTTTAGAATTTTACAAGAGCGCGGTTTCAGACGGCACCTGATTCCGAGGCCCGGAGTGCCCGGAATTAATTTCCGAAGTTTGGCTCGGGTACGTTCAGTGAACGAACGAGCGGGAATTCCTAACTTTTGATCCGGTGTTCGGAATTGAAATCCGAGGGCACCGATGAACTCGCAGCACCGATATTCGCTTAAAGAGACCTTTTCAGATGTTGCGTTTGTTGCGGGTTGAAAGTTAGTTTTGGGGATTAAAAGATAAGTAAAATAAAATTGTGTGTGAATTTTATTTTATTCGTGGTGGTTAGACTCTCTCATGGGAAGTTGTTGGTGGGGCCCACAACCACCCAACTTCCCATGTGTGGTTATGAGGGAGGTGGGGCCCACACGAGCCCCCACCTTTTCAAATTCCCTAACCCCTCTAAACCCCCTCTTAAATTTTGTGGCTCTCCCCTACATTAATTCTTGCCAACTTATCTCCTCATTTAATTTTTGACAACTCTAGATTTTAATTAATGTAATGAATTCAACTTTTGAATTTTTGAAAGGTTGGCAAAGTGAAAATAAAATAAGGTGTAGCTTATTTTATTTTGGGAGTTGCTGTGTTGTGTGGAGATTTGAGAGAAGAAGAGTTCTACACTTTGAAGAACTTCATCTTCCTCCTTGAAGAACGCGAAGAACACCGAGACGCCGTTCTATCTTCTCTCCACGACAAAGAAAGGGAGACACCGCTTCCTCCTCGGTTTTCCTTCGTCGACTTGAGAAGTTTCGCCAACGACATGTCTCTTCGGACGCATCCCTTCGTCATCGGATTTGACGAACGACTACCGCGACGCCCGACCTCCGCGACGTCGTCTTCCGCGGAACGTTGATATCTTCGAACCTTATACCCAAGGTAGGGGTTGTTGATTTCTTTTTGGTTTAATTATTTTATTCTTGATCGAGAATTTAGCAAGTCTAACGTGTGGCTTTGATTTATTTAAAGTTGCGTTATTATTTTAACGTGAGGGGGCCGGACCGCACGAACACGGCCAAACCCCCTCCATCGTTCTTGTTTATTCTTGCGGGTGGAAGCAAGTGGCGTGGTGCCGTCGCACCACGCGGATATTCGTGCAAATATTTTACGCGGCGCCGTCGCGCCACGCCGAGGAAGAATCTTCAAGAACGCGACGCCGTCGCGCCGCGTTGAAAGGTAACAAGGCACGGCGAAGGGGCGCGGTTCCGTCGCACCGCGCCGGATGACGAACACCGCGGCCGGTTCCGGGCCGCGGCGGGACGAGAAGACCGCGGCCGGTTCCGGGCTGCGGCGGAAGAGAAGACCGGCGGCCGGGCCGCCGGCGTCGGAAGCCGAAGGGGGGACCGGAATTTCCGGTCCCGTTTGAGAAAACCGGCCGGCCAGCTGGCCGGCCGGATGTCATTAAAACCGGGGGAATTAATCCCTCGGCCAACCCATAAAAACCCCCCTCTTTATGAGGGGGGCGGTTCATTAAAGGAGGGGGGGGCAGCAGCCCCCCGGTTTTGTTTCCAGCCGGCCCCCACGTGCGGGGGGGCCGTTTTGTTGCAAAGGCGCGGCACAAAGGCCGCGCCGCCTTCAATCAGTGGGGGCTTGATTGCCCCCCGCGTGCCCACCTCGTGCCGCGCCAGGCGCCAAGCCTCCACGGCCTCCTGCGCCGCCCCGGGGGGGGGGGGGGGGGTCGGGCCGGGTCGGCCCGGACCCGGACCCCCCCGTTTCGAACCAGTTCCGGTCTTTTGGCCATATCTTGAGCCTCAGACCTCCGAATGACGAACCGTCTGCGGCAACGCGATCCTTGGATCGAGGCGGTCGTTTCGGTATATCGCACTCAAGGTTTCAGTTTACTTTGAGTTCGGCCGGGTTGGTTCGTTCACGAAACCAACCGGGCCTTCGGAGCGGAAACGCTCATATCTTGAGCTACGGACGTCCGATAGATGTGCCGTCAGCTGTATTGTGTCCCTCTTAGTGAGACGGATCTTTTGGCATAATCCGCCCGAGGTTTGGACGCAGGTGGAGTACGGTCGGGTTGGTTTTGCCTTAAAAACCAACCGGGCCCCGGAGACGAAAATGCCAATAACTCTCAGACCGGGCGTCCGATCGACGCGCCGTCTGTTGCGTTGAGTTCCTGTTGACGGTACGGAACTTTTGGATACATCAACTCTGGACTTCGTGACAGTTGATGTATCAGCCTCTCGGCTCGTGGAGCGGAACCTCCGAACGAGTTTGCTGTGTGCGGGAACCCTAGTGCTGGCTGCGTCTGTTCTACTGATACTACTGCTACTGTGACTGCGACGACGACAGTACAGAGATCCTGTGTGGATTCGACGACGACGACTTCAGCACTCAGCGATCCTACGTGGATCAGTGCTACAGGTCCTGAGTGGGCCCGATCCTGTGTGGGTCCTTGCGCTCAGCGGTTCTGTGTGAGCCAGCGCCTACAGGTCCTGTGTGGGCCCGATCCTGTGTGGGTCATTGCAGGGGTTAGTTACCTATCGATCCTTCGTGGGTCCGACGACTTAGATGGATCAGTGATCATCTTTATCGTCCTTGAAGAAGTATACCTGTGTGAGCTGAATCCTATTGCTTTCCTATGTGGATTGTGTTGTGCAATCCTGTGTGGATTACGTTTTGCCTTCCTGTGTGGAATACGTTTACTTTCCTGTGTGGACTGAGTTGTACTTGGGCTCAGAGGTTAGAGCGTATTTGAATTGATGACTTAGGTATATGTATGGGCATATACCTAAGCAGTGTCGATTATTACTTCGTGATTGTTACTTTTTTTCGTGGTTTATCCTTTGTGGATTTGAGAGACCTTCAGGGGTCTCGGGGTCCCTACTGAGTAGCTTATACTCACCCCTGCACGGGCTTTGCCCGCACTACGTTGTGTTGGTTGCAGACGACAGACAGCGTTGACCTTAGCTGAGGCTTGCAGAGCGGGACGGTACCCGGAGGTGGACCACTGGGCGGGACGTGCACGGAGCGGACGGCGGGACCCGTGGAGCAGAGTAGCTATCTGTACCCACCCTTCAGGTGGGATTTCCAGTGGACGGCTCGGTGTAGCGGCTTTTACTTTTCAGTTGCTGTTTTCCCTTTCGAGTTGTACTTTACATTCAGTTTGGGTTTGTATTCTGGCCTATTTACTTTTCCGCACTTTCAGTTGTACTCTGCTTTTGTTTAGTGTTTACTTTCCGCTTGCTGACTCTGTGGTGTTTATTTACTTTACAAAGGCAATGCCTTCCCTTTTTACCGGGATTTACGCCTTGGTGCTAGTCGCCAGCCCCTGGCCTATGGAAGGCGGGCTTGGGGTAGTCACGGCACGGACCCCGAGGGCGGGTCGTGACAAATTGGTATCAGAGGAGTTCGGTTCTACCACGTACTCTGATCTTTTCTATGTGAAGCAATAATGTTTAGCGTATTGAGTGTGGTTATCAGTCCAGGGAGTCCAGTGTTGGTGCGGCGGCCGACGTATCCGTACACCAGGACCCTGACTTCTGATTTCCGACTTAATGCACGAAAACATTGATTGCGTGCGTGTTTCAAAGTTTTCTTTGTGATTACTTATATCAGCTCACCAGGTATACTGTTCTAACCGTGGCGCACCTGTTTCCTTTTCAGGATGGCCCCACGACGACAGCCAGCTAGGGTTCCGAGAGTCGAGCGAGACGACAGCCCACCGAGCGACGAGGCCTCGGTGCAGGGCCCTTTGCCAGTAGTGGCACCGGCGGTAGCTTTACCCGCCGATTCCCCGATGCTTCCAGCAGCAGCCGCTGACGATGCACGTCGCCTCAGCGCACTGCATGAGTTTCAGCGCCAGCGACCGCCCAGGTTTCGCGGGGAGACGGATCCCCAGGCAGCAGAGGACTGGCTGGAGGCAGTGGTTCGAGTGTTTAGGCTAGTGAGGACACCAGCAGACCTCATGGTGATCCTCGCTGCGATCCTACTACACGCAGCAGCAGGACGATGGTGGAGCCTGATGCTCCAGGTGCACGATGAGGCATCTCTACTTTGGACGGACTTTGAGAGCCTCTTCCGCTCGGAGTTCGTCCCAGCCACCCTTCGTGCGGTGCGTATCCAGGAGCTTCTACAGCTGCGGCAGGGCAGCATGACGGTCGCTCAGTACACGGCGAGATTTACCGATCTCTCGCGCTACTCGACCGACATGGTACGGGACCCATTCTTCCGGGCCCGGACCTTCGAGCAGGGTTTGAGACACGAGATCAGGGCATTGCTGATCTCCCTCAGCATACCGACTCAGACAGGAGTACTGGAGCGGGCCCTTCTGATCGAGAGCTTCCTTGCTGAGTCTACACCAGCACAGAGACCCACCGCAGGGCGGCACGTTGCAGAGTCATCTGCAGCAGGCAGTCGACGGATGACTCAGGGGTCCAGACAGACCAGACCTTCGGGCAAACGACCTCAGGACACTGGCTCAGCAGTGCGGGGCACACAGCGCGGAGCCAGTCTTACGAGAGGCAGACAGTGCTACTCGTGCGGCGGGCAGGGCCACATGGCTCGTGACTGCCCGACCCGCCGTGCCGAGGAGCAGCAGACGGTTGAGGGACCACCGAGGCAGAGGCAGAGGGTCGACCGTGGCGGTCCGCAGGGAGGAGGCGGACGAGGCAGAGGAGCTGGACGAGCAGCCGGTGGTGGCCGACGCTTTGAGGCTCTACCACCACCACCACCAGGAGGTCTACCCCGACCACAGGGAGCTGGCGGGCAGCGACAGGCACAGCTCCAAGCAGCAGAGGCCTACAACCACAGCGCACCCGAGATGATTCGAGGTACTATCTGTGTCTATTCCACCCTTGCTGCAGTTCTTATAGACACAGGAGCGAGTCACTCTTTCATAGCCGCTGCCCTTGTTCGGAGCTCAGAGATTCCGACAGAGCCGTTGGCTCGATCCTTACGGCTAGAGACTCCTACGGGAGCAGACTCGACGATTACGCACTGGTGCCGGCAGTGTGAGCTTACTCTAGGAGGCGAGAGCTTCGGCTGAGATCTTTTTGTAGCAGCGTCGAGGCCTTACGACGTCATCTTGGGCATGGATTGGCTATCTACGGTCCATGCACAGATTGACTGTTTTAGGCGCAAGGTGCGATGTGTACGCACCGACGGGAGCAGGTTCACCTTCACCGGCGATAAGGGAGCCTTAGCAGCACAGGATGGACTTCCGCGGAGGAGAGGACAGCCCATCACTCATCAGTTGGCTAGCCTTATCCTTGGAGCAGTTGACGTGCGGAGTCCTGGTTTTCCTGCAGTGGTGGATCAGTTTGCAGATGTTTTTCCTGACGATGTTCCAGGGCTACCTCCTCGCAGAGAGGTAGACTTTTATATTGACTTGTACCCCAGGACAGCCCCGATATCCACTCCAGCATATCGGATGGACCCCGCCGAGCTTCGAGAGCTACGGGTACAGTTGGAGGACTTGCAGGGCAAGGGGTTCATCCGACCCAGTGTTTCACCCTGGGCTTCCCCGATATTGTTCGCCAAGAAGGCGGACGGGAGCTTGCGACTTTGTGTTGACTATCGTCGCCTGAACCAGGTGACAGTGAGGAACAAGTATCCGCTACCGAGGATTGATGACCTCTTTGATCAGCTCAATGGAGCACGGTGGTTCTCGAAGATAGACCTCAGGTCAGGCTATCATCAGCTCAGAGTCAGAGACGAGGATGTGCAGAAGACAGCCTTCAGATGTCGGTATGGCCACTATGAGTTCTTGGTTATGCCTTTCGGTGTAACCAATGCCCCAGAAGTGTTCATGGCTCTCATGAACAGGATCTTTCAGCCATACCTCGATCGGTTTGTCGTAGTCTTCATCGACGACATTCTGATTTACTCTACGACAGAGGAGGAGCACGCCTATCACTTGTGAGTTGTTCTTGACACACTCCGAGAGCACCAGCTTTATGGTAAGCTCTCGAAGTGCCAGTTCTGGATACGTGAGGTCCACTTTTTGGGACACGTTATCTCTGAGGCGGGAGTTGCAGTGGATCCCGCGAAGATTGAGGCTGTGTTAGCTTGGGAGCCACCCAGGAGCGTGACTGAGGTTCGGAGTTTCTTGGGACTAGCTGGATACTATCGGAGATTTGTGCCAGACTTCTCTAGAGTTGCGGCACCACTCACAGCTTTGACGAAGAAGGGGAAACCCTTCGTGTGGTCTGACAGATGTCAGCAGAGCTTCCAGGAGCTGAGACAGAGATTGACTAGCGCACCTATCTTGAGGTTTCCTGAGGAGGGAGTAGGGTACGTAGTCTACTGCGATGCATCAGGGACCGGACTCGGATGTGTTCTGATGAAGGAGCGGGCCGTGATCGCCTATGGATCACGTCAGTTGAGGCCGCATGAGCAGAACTACGCTACCCATGACCTGGAGTTAGCAGCAGTGGTCTTCGCTCTGAAGACATGGCGACACTATCTGATGGGCGAGCGCTTTACAGTCTTTTCCGATCATCAGAGTCTTAGGTATATCTTCTCGCAGAAGGACTTGAACCTGAGACAGCGACGACGGCTCGAGTTCCTCCAGGACTATGACTTTGAGATAGTCTATACTCCTGGGAAGGGGAACGTAGTAGTCGATGCCCTCAGCAGGAGGACGGGCATTCAGCTACTTGAGGAGGCGACGGAGCAGCTAGCCTCTTTGCAGATATCTTTCGTGGATAGAGATGGAGCAGCCTTTCTTCAGTCTCTCACAGTCACTCCTCCACTATTGCAGCGGGTCAGAGAGGCACAGCGTGAGGACGCTGACTGTGAGACACGGCGTGCACAGATATCCTCGGGACAGGCACCTGATGGTTTCTCCCTTGGAGCAGAGCACGACATCCTTTTCAGAGGACGTACCATGGTACCAGTCGCATTGCGAGAGGAAGTACTCAGAGAATTTCACACTTCTCCTTTAGCGGTACATCCTGGAGTGGCGAAGATGTATCAGGACCTCAGACGACAGCACTGGTGGCCGGGCATGAAGAAGGCTGTAGCAGAGTTCGTTTCTTGATGCCTCACCTGTCAGCAGGTAAAGGCAGAGCATCAGGTACCAGCAGGCTTGGTACAACCCTTGGAGGTTCCGGAGTGGAAGTGGGACGGCATATCTATGGACTTCGTGACTGGACTTCCACGCACTTCCAGAGGTCACGACTCCATCTGGGTGATTGTTGACCAACTCACCAAGTCGGCACACTTCTTACCCATCAGAGAGCAGGGCTCAGTGGAGATCTTGGGACGTCTCTACGTTCAGGAGATTGTGCGGCTCCACGGCGTGCCATCATCTATCGTCTCCGATCGAGATGCCCGCTTTACTTCCCGGCTTTGGAAGGGGTTACAGGAGGCGTTCGGGATGCAGCTACGTCTGAGCACAGCCTTCCACCCTCAGACGGATGGTCAGACGGAGAGGACCATTCAGACACTCGAGGACATGCTCCGCGCATGTGTCCTCGACTTTGGTCGTAGCTGGGAGGACCACCTACCCTTGGTGGAGTTTGCGTACAACAACAGCTACCACTCCACCATCGGGATGGCACCGTACGAGGCATTGTACGGCCGACCTTGTAGATCTCCTTTGTGCTGGACAGACCCTGGAGAGTCAGCACTCGTGGGACCAGAGATGGTCCAGGCCACGACAGAGAAGGTCCAGGTCATCCAGGAGCGGATGAGGAGAGCTCATAGCCGGCAGAAGTCATATGCTGACAGGAGGCGGAGGCCACTAGAGTTCGAGGATGGCGACCACGTCTTCTTGCGGGTCTCACCTCGACGTGGTATTCGGAGATTTGGCCGAGGCGGCAAGTTATCTCCGTGCTTCATCGGACCCTTCCAGGTCCTCAGCAGGGTTGGCGAGGTGGCTTATCGTCTGGCTCTACCACCTCAGTTGCACCGGGTGCACGACGTCTTCCACGTATCTCAGCTGAGGAGAAACGTGCACGACCCGACGCACATCATTGATCATGGGGAGCTTGACGTTGACGATGGGGCGACTTTTACGGAGGTCCCGGTGGAGATAGAGGATCGACAGGAGCGGGTCCTACGTGGGCGATCGATTCCTCTTGTGCGCATCAGATGGCAGCACGGGAATCTCCAGGAGAGCACATGGGAGCGGGAGGCTCAGATGCGTGCTCAGTACCCTCATTTGTTTCCCTAGTTTTTGATGTAACTTTACGGGGACGTAAAGCCCTGAGGTGGGAGTAATGTAAAGACCCGTAAAATTCAAGGGAAATTTTTTCTTAATTTTCTTTAGAATTTTACAAGAGCGCGGTTTCAGACGGCACCTGATTCCGAGGCCCGGAGTGCCCGGAATTAATTTTCGAAGTTTGGCTCGGGTACGTTCAGTGAACGAACGAGCGGGAATTCCTAACTTTTGATCCGGTGCTCGGAATTGAAATCCGAGGGCACCGATGAACTCGCAGCACCGATATTCGCTTAAAGAGACCTTTTCGGAAGTTGCGTTTGTTGCGGGTTGAAAGTTAGTTTTGGGGATTAAAAGATAAGTAAAATAAAATTGTGTGTGAATTTTATTTTATTCGTGGTGGTTAGACTCTCTCATGGGAAGTTGTTGGTGGGGCCCACAACCACCCAACTTCCCATGTGTGGTTATGAGGGAGGTGGGGCCCACACGATCCCCCACCTTTTCAAATTCCCTAACCCCTCTAAACCCCCTCTTAAATTTTGTGGCTCTCCCCTACATTAATTCTTTCCAACTTATCTCCTCATTTAATTTTTGACAACTCTAGATTTTAATTAATGTAATGAATTCAACTTTTGAATTTTTGAAAGGTTGGCAAAGTGAAAATAAAATAAGGTGTAGCTTATTTTATTTTGGGAGTTACTGTGTTGTGTGGAGATTTGAGAGAAGCAGAGTTCTACACTTTGAAGAACTTCATCTTCCTCCTTGAAGAACGCGAAGAACACCGAGACGCCGTTCTATCTTCTCTCCACGACAATGAAAGGGAGACACCGCTTCCTCCTCGGTTTTCCTTCGTCGACTTGAGAAGTTTCGCCAACGACGTGTCTCTTCGGACGCATCCCTTCGTCATCGGATTTGACGAACGGCTACCGCGACGCCCGACCTCCGCGACGTCGTCTTCTGCGGAACGTTGATATCTTCGAACCTTATACCCAAGGTAGGGGTTGTTGACTTCTTTTTGGTTTAATTATTTTATTCTTGATCGAGAATTTAGCAAGTCTAACGTGTGGCTTTGATTTATTTAAAGTTGCGTTATTATTTTAACGTGAGGGGGCCGGACCGCACGAACACGGCCAAACCCCCTCCATCGTTCTTGTTTATTCTTGCGGGTGGAAGCAAGTGGCGTGGTGCCGTCGCACCACGCGGATATTCGTGCAAATATTTTACGCGGCGCCGTCGCGCCACGCTGAGGAAGAATCTTCAAGAACGCGACGCCGTCGCGCCGCGTTGAAAGGTAACAAGGCACGGCGAAGGGGCGCGGTGCCGTCGCACCGCGCCGGACGACGAACACCGCGGCCGGTTCCGGGCCGCGGCGGGACGAGAAGAACGCGGCCGGTTCCGGGCCGCGGCGGAAGAGAAGACCGGCGGCCGGGCCGCCGGCGTCGGAAGCCGAAGGGGGGACCGGAATTTCCGGTCCCGTTTGAGAAAATCGGCCGGCCAGCTGGCTGGCCGGATGTCATTAAAACCGGGGGAATTAATCCCCCGGCCAACCCATAAAACCCCCCTCTTTATGAGGGGGGCGGTTCTTTAAAGGAGGGGGGGGCACCAGCCCCCCGATTTTGTTTCCAGCCGGCCCCCACGTGCGGGGGGGCCGTTTTGTTGCAAAGGCGCGGCACAAAGGCCGCGCCGCCTTCAATCAGCGGGGGCTTGATTGCCCCCCGCGTGCCCACCTCGTACGGCGGCAGGCGCCAAGCCGCCGTGGCCTCCTGCGCCGCCGCCGGTCGCCGCGCCACCGCCGCGCCGTCCCGGGGGGGGGGGGGGGGGGGGGGGGGTCGGGCCGGGTCGGCCCGGACCCGGACCCCCCCGTTTCGAACCAGTTCCGGTCTTTTGGCCATATCTTGAGCCTCGGACCTCCGAATGATGAACCGTCTGCGGCAACGCGATCCTTGGATCGAGACGGTCGTTTCGGTATATCGCACTAAAGGTTTAGGTTTACTTTGAGTTCGGCCGGGTTGGTTCGTTCACGAAACCAACCGGGCCTTCGGAGCGGAAACACTCATATCTTTAGCTACGGACGTCCGATAGACGTGCCGTCAGCTGTATTGTGTCCCTCTTAGTGAGACGGATCTTTTGGCATACTCCGCCCGAGGTTTGGACGCAGGTGGAGTACGGTCGGGTTGGTTTTGCCTTAAAAACCAACCGGGCCCCGGAGACGAAAATGCCAATAACTCTCAGACCGGGCGTCCGATCGACGCGCCGTCTGTTGCGTTGAGTTCCTGTTGACGGTACGGAACTTTTGGATACATCAACTCTGGACTTCGTGACAGTTGATGTATCAGCCTCTCGGCTCGTGGAGCGGACCCTCCGAACGAGCTTGCTGTGTGCGGGAACCCTAGTGCTGGCTGCGTCTGTTCTACTAATACTACTGCTACTGTGACTGCGACGACGACAGTACAGAGATCCTGTGTGGATTCGACGACGACGACTTCAGCACTCAGCGATCCTACGTGGATCAGTGCTACAGGTCCTGAGTGGGCCCGATCCTGTGTGGGTCCTTGCGCTCAGCGGTTCTGTGTGAGCCAGCGCCTACAGGTCCTGTGTGGGCCCGATCCTGTGTGGGTCATTGCGGGGGTTAGTTACCTATCGATCCTTCGTGGGTCCGACGACTTAGATGGATCAGTGATCATCTTTATCGTCCTTGAAGAAGTATACCTGTGTGAGCTGAATCCTATTGCTTTCCTGTGTGGATTGTGTTGTGCAATCCTGTGTGGATTACGTTTTGCCTTCCTGTGTGGAATACGTTTACTTTCCTGTGTGGACTGAGTTGTACTTGGGCTCGGAGGTTAGAGCGTATTTGAATTGATGACTTAGGTATATGTATGGGCATATACCTAAGCAGTGTCGATTATTACTTCGTGATTGTTACTTTTCTTCGTGGTTTATCCTTTGTGGATTTGAGAGACC
This sequence comes from Viscum album, assembly GCA_963277665.1. Taxonomy (NCBI): domain Eukaryota; kingdom Viridiplantae; phylum Streptophyta; class Magnoliopsida; order Santalales; family Viscaceae; genus Viscum; species Viscum album. Next base: position 1,081,452,055 of record OY728155.1, read on the forward strand.
TTCAGGGGTCTCGGGGTCCCTACTGAGTAGCTTATACTCACCCCTGCACGGGCTTTTCCCGCACTACGTTGTGTTGGTTGCAGACGACGGACAACGTTGACCTTAGCTGAGGCTTGCAGAGCGGGACGGTACCTGGAGGTGGACCACTGGGCGGGACGTGCACGGAGCGGACGGCGGGACCCGTGGAGCAGAAGAGCTATCTGTACCCACCCTTCAGGTGGGATTTCCAGTGGACAGCTCGGTGTAGCGGCTTTTAATTTTCAGTTGCTGTTTTCCCTTTCGAGTTGTACTTTACTTTCAGTTTGGGTTTGTATTCTGGCCTATTTACTTTTCCGCACTTTCAGTTGTACTCTGCTTTTGTTTAGTGTTTACTTTCCGCTTGCTGACTATGTGGTGTTTGTTTACTTTACAAAGGCAATGCCTTCCCTTTTTACCGGGATTTACGCCTTGGTGCTAGTCGCCAGCCCCTGGCCTATGGAAGGCGGGCTTGGGGTAGTCACGGCACGGACCCCGAGGGCGGGTCGTGACATGTTGGGCCAGCCCGAAATCCCATTTCCTTCTTTAATGTTGTTTTTAATTATTTAATATCTCATTCAATATTTAAGTTTTTTCAGTGATTATAACTCTCACTGGATCCCACTTACCCAAGGTGCACCCCCATTCTCTACTCCCCCTCTTTGAATCTTTGTTTCATCATGAATTAGGATGAAAATTCTTTGAATTTCTCAAATCACCCAGATTTGAAGAGGTAAATTAATTCTTTCATAACTCCTTAATTTCTCACTATTTTCCTCCATTCCGGTTCCTATATGATCTCTTAATCCTTTTTCTATCCTCCCTTGAGTGTTTGGATATTTTAAAATTCAGCTACTAGTGTATTTGGGGTGATTTCTTCAATATTGTTCAAGGTAAGTGATTCTTTCTTGGTTTCTTCCATTTCCCTTAGGGTTTCCTCCCTATTTAATTACGTTCTAAAATATCCAGAAGTTAGGGATCAAACCTAGGGTTTGATTTGGTGTCTTTTTTCTCAAATATTGTGGCCCCGAGTGGGATTTATATTCCTTGTGGTTCGGCGATGGTGCGGTTGATATTTTACACCATGTTTTGAGGGTTTCGATTCAAAAGGTAGGTGGTTCCATGTGTAAGAAATTTTTGATGAGTTTTCTTACTTTATTTACTGGTTTAAATATTCCTTATATACTGGTTGTGGTGATAAAACATTTTCTTATGGATTTTCTTAATCTTTTAATTTTATAGTTTCTTTATGGCTTGAAATTGGGTGCTTTTCATGGGTGACTCTTGGGGTAATGTTTGGGTGTATTTTATAACACATGAAAGTGACTTATTGGTGTTTAAAGGGGATTCCAAATCTGGTTTTTAATGAATTAGTGTCATGTGAGCCTTGAACTAGAGTTTTTTAATGGGTTCAAGCTGTAAACCCATGTTATACTTCTTGGAAGTGATTTATGGAAACATGTGTTTTTCATGTGTGTCTTTTGTGGTGTTAATTGATGTATTTTTATAACACTTGGGGGTAGTTTAATAAATGTTTTTAGGGATTAAAATTCTGTTATATATTTCTATTGTTATTATTTTGGAATTGAATTAGGGGTTTTAAATGGGATTTGCATGCGAAGCATAGTTACACCCCTTGGGTTTGTTTTATAGAAATTGTGAATGTTTTATTTGGTTAAAAAAAGTTGTAAAAAGGGTCTATATGTAATGTTTGGTGTGTGTTTTCACCTAATATGGGTTTTCTAAAGGTAATGTGGTTATTTAAGATGTCAAATATTTTTTTATAATATTTTATAAAGTGCTGAAATGTTTTAGAAAATGGAAAGAGAGCTGTGAAACATGGTTGTGGGTTGTTTTGTGTGAGTGTGTTGTGAAAAATGAATTTTTTTGATGAAAGAAGTATTATATTATATTTGAGTGGGATTTTATGTGAGTTATAATTTCTAGGAATGTTTTTATAAAATTGTATAAAGCATTTGTAGAAGTTTTAAAGAAATGTGAAAATTGGTGTGGGCCATTTTTGGTGTGAGTATGATTTCAAAATGCATTGGAATGAAAAAGTGGATTTTCTGACTTTTGTGATGTACATGTGGGATGTTTGGTGAACTTATGATGTGGAAATTATAATTTCATGTGAAAATTATATTTCTTAACTTGTTGAACCTGTTTGAGCACAAGGGAAACCCGGTTATCGAGGTGGGTGGACGTGTACTAGTATTCTAGTGAATCTGTGGGGTTTGGCCTCAGTTTCACATAGAAAGTTTGATGCTTACTACACTAACTATACTATGATGATGATTATTAGGGACCACTAGGTTATGGGTATGTTCTATAATAGTGGATTGTGCACGAGTAAAAATATTATGAGGGTTAATCTCACTGAGATTCAAGGTACCTAGGACCCACAATGAGCTAGTGTCTAGGGGTTATTTCCTATTGCTTGTTCTCATTAGTTAAATTGTTCTTACCATTAGCATACAGTATGGTTGGATGAAAACTTAAGTAGTATCGAAATTATTTTTAAATGTGTTTATTCTTAATTATATCCCACTTGAAAATAATTTTAATGTTTAAGTTTCATCTTTTAGAAATTGTAACTAAAATTTCATGTTTATGAAAACTTACAATATTTTCATCTTTTAATGTTTATCACATGGAATATATTAGTGGTGGTATCCTACTGAGCATTGGATCACACCCTTTGTACACCCTTGGGTGTAACTAGACTTGGTTATTTTTTTGTCGTAGGTTGGGTACATTTTTTAGTGCTAGTGGTTCGGGTTTCTAGGTGGTCCTTGTTGTTGAAGTCTTGTGGAGATGGCTTCAGGGATGTGCCCCCTTCCAGAAAGGTTCTTGGGTGGTTTACTTTTGGTTTTTTACCATTTTATAGTCCTACTGATTTGTTTTAAACTATGTGATTCTGTTCTGATTTTTTGTAAAATATTGTATTGTTTGAAAAATCCAGATTTGTTTTATTGGATTCATTTGTTGTTTTATGTTTATAAACTCAGTTAAATCATTAAAAATTATCCTTTTAAAATACCTATTAACTTGTGATGGCCCATGGGGATCTGTAACTCCCTTCGAGACTTTTCGCGGGTTGGGTCGGGTGTTGGTTTTGATGGAAACCAGATTCAGTTCCTGACAAAATGGTATCAGAGGCAGGTTTATGTTAACTGTTTGGGTCATGTTACTTGGGGAACTGTCGATATAGTCTGGAGTTAGGATTTTCGAGACATGGAATTTAGGTTATGGGTAGTGTGCATGATCACCACACCACATGATGGGATTCAAGTAACCATGGGATGTCAGGATGTATCTAATTTCTTTTGTTTTTCTGGTTTGATGATGATTAGGGGAAATGAAAAGAGAGTTGGGTAATGGTCTCTCAGGGCCTATAAATACATGTGGAGATGGGGATACTACCCTAGAACACTATCTGTGATTGTCAAGTGTTTGTTGTATGAACACAAATCGTATGTCCATGTCACCCAACACAGCTAGTTCCCCCTCAAAGTGTCTTGTGTCATTTAGTTTTGAAATCATGGAAGTTCGGTTTTAAAGTAAAAATGACATCGTTTTAAGAAGTATAAGGTTTTGTGAAATGATTTTCAAATAAAAAGGGAAGGTATTTATTTTTGAAATGGTGGAACTGAAATTTCAATTTTTCTGAATTAGGAAAATGGTGTGTTTATGTGTCTTTGGAAACTCAGAAGTATGTTAAAGTTGGTTTTGAAAAAGTATTTCCAATCGAGTTTTCTAAACTATTCAAAGGTATTTTAATGGGATGTGATGTTTTGAAATTAATTTTTATGACTTGAAAATGAGTTTTTATTTGAATGATTGTGCCTTTCAGAAAAGTTTTGGAATCCGTAATTTGGGTTCGATTTCATGGTGAGCGGTATTGAGAAAAAGGAAGTATTGGTTGATTGTTTTGGTTTTGAAAAGTGGATAGAGTTTTTGTTTTAACCTTTGGTATTTTCATGAGATACCACACGAATGGGGTTATATAGGATGATGGATGGTTAATGGGATGACGTGATGAGTTTTGGGATGGATATGAGGAGGGTTCCCAGTGTGGCACAGAAAAATGCATGTGTGGGGCCCATGGAGTACCATTAGTGGATATGCTAACCGCTGAACCGTTTGTTTTCAAATAAATGTTTTTAAAAAGAAAAAATTATGTCTTGATGAGTGTTTTCAGATGGTGTGTATTATGTGTTTTAGAAAATGTTGATTTTGTGGAATGTTTTGAGTCCAAGAACCCCTCTTATCAAAACCATGTTTTGGGTTTGTGTTTGGTCGATAAGCCAAGATGAAGGTTCAGTTAGTGGCCTCTTCTGAGAAAAGTTTGGGAAGCCTTTACGGTGGTTCCCCTCATATGTTTGGTTAAAATTTTTGGCATGTTTTGAACAATGGACCAACTTGGTTGGGTCCTTGGGTTCTATCGTTGGGTAAGGTATACCCCCATTAAGGGTTTGTGAACGACTGAAGTGTAACCCGGATTATTTCACCATTGGAAAATCTTCCGGTTGATCAATGGAAGGAATATTTTCTTGAGATTTGTATAATGAGTCTAAAACATTTCCTTTCTTGGTTTTTTTTGGATCCTCTTGTAGCAGGAGAGTGCTCGTGGAAGGTTGAAAGAAACATTAGTTTCTTAAGCTACCTATTTTGTCAAAGGTGGAAGTGGTATTGGGTTTTTAGTGTGGATGAGGTTCTGGATGGTTTCTAAGAGGGCCTCTAGGTCCTTCATAGTCTCTTTGAAGTAGGAGTTCACATTAAACCACCTGTGTGAGAAATCTGGTCATGAGAGGCCATTATGGACACCTTCGGGAATTGTGTGTTTTTTGGGGACTTGGCATAAGGTCTGTTTCCATGTATTGTTTCTATAAATTGTAATGGTCATGTTCAATGATGCCTTGTGATGTTGTGTGATCATTAGAATGTAAAGGTGAAGGTTTTTAAATCCTCTGAGGGTCTCTGTTATGTTGGGAGTATGTTTCCCCTAGGAAAAATTTCAAATCATCTATCCTAGAGGAAGGTGTTTATATATATACTCCCATTATATTGTTTCTCACCTGAAGAAACAAGGTGCGATGTGTGTGCATCTTATGATCCCTTGTATCAGTGAAATTTCAGGTTTCAATAATGTGTGTTCTAGAGTTTGTTATTATCTTGGTGAACCCATCGGGGAATGTGTTGTAGTTGTTTGTGGAACAAAAAGAAGAAGTTCCATACATGGGTTTCCAAAGCCAAACTGTGAGGCCAAAGATGCTTCAATATTTTGAGCTCCAGCCATAGGTCCTAGAGAGAAGCTGGCGCATATTCAGGGGAAATCCCAGGGTCATTTAAACACTTGTACAAGTCCTACCATCTATATGAATTATAAAAAGAGTATAAACGTTTGGTTTCATCATCTTTCTTCTATTATTCATGTTCTATGAAAATAGGCGGAGGGCCTTGTGCCCATATTTATCACCTAATTTATTTCTTTCCCTTTGGGGTTCCATTGAGTTTTTGGTGAAAGGTTTAAAATTTGGCTCGACAAGTTGAGCGCATGGTTTTCACATGCTGATTTATAACCATGCCCTAGAAAACCATGCATATGTAAGGATCCACATAGTTAGTTCATGATTTCCCAAATTATATGGACTAATCGTGCGGTCGTATCAACTCTTTGAGTTTTGGGGTCTTTCTGTGTTGGCCCATGATGGTCAGTTAAGATGGCTGGTTCTTATGGTGGGGATACCCACCATGGTTATCATGTATGTTCTTTTGGAAATGTCTAATTGAAGTCTACCCCTTGTACCAGGGAGTCCATTCGGGCCTCCCTCTTTAGTGTCCAGATTCTGTCTCAAGAAAAATTTAAGTTGTCTCTTCTGGTGGGGAGCCCGTTTGTGTCTCCTCGTACTAGTAACTCAATTTTTTCCTTGGTCTTGGATTGTTAGTAAGTAGTCTCGTTCATAGATATCTAACTACCTACATCTTCCTTGGGTAAACATTAGGATTTTAGAGTGCCCAACAGTTTCGTTATAGCAATGTAAGTGTAACCTTGTCCGATGTTATTGTTTGACTTGGTAAATTGCTTTAGAGTTGTTCGGATAGTGGTTGAGGAGTTTCATTTTGTCATAAAATTTGAATATACTTGATCATTTCAAAAAGTGGTGTATGTTTTGGTTGGTGAGAGTATTCCTTCCTTTATTGTTCAATTTGAGGTGTTTTGTTCTTTTGGGGGCGGGCGAAGCATGGCGAAGGAGTCATTTTGGTATTTTGGTTGGGTTTGGTTTTTTTCCATTGGCCTTATTGTTGATTTCCAAGGGGGGAAAGTTTTATGGTGGGGATAATTCTCACATAAATGACTTATTTTAAATTCATTTTTCTTTTAATTCCCTTTCTTGATTTTTTTGGGGTTTCTGATTCATTTTGGTGGAAATGGTGGCTTTTCAAAATTAGGGTCAAACTATGATCCCATTTCTAGATTTAAAAATATATTTTGTTTCTTTTATAAATCCTTCATTTTTCAACATTTTACACTCACTCCACTTCCCAATTGGAATAACCTTGTATATTAAACCCCATATCAATTTGGACCCCATTGGAATCCATAATAATGATGAATTTGGGTTTTTTATTAAGGTGTTGGGCCAGCCCGAAATCCAATTTCCTTCTTTAAATTTGTTTTTTAATTATTTAATATCTCATTCAATATTTAAGATTTTTTATTGATTCCAATTATCACCTTAGCCCACTTAACCAATGCGTGCACCCATGCTCTACTACCACTCTTTGAATCCCAGTTTCATCTCAAATTTAGATGAAACTTCTATGAATTTCTCAAATCACCCATATTTGAATAGGTAAATTTATACTTTTATAACTCCTTTATTTCTCACTATTTTCTTATATTCCAATTCCTACATGATCACTTCATCCTTCTTCAAACCTACCTTTAATGTTTGGTTGTTTGAAAATTCAGCTACTGGTGTATCTGTGGTGATTTCTTCAATATTGTTCAAGGTAAGTGATTCCTTATTATTTTCTTCATTTTTCATTAAGGTTTCCCCCCTCTTTAATTATTTTCTAAATTTTCCAGGAGTTAGGGTTCGAACCTATGGTTTTATTTGGTGTCTTTTTGGTCAAATATTGTGGTCTAGGGATTGATTTATATTCCTTGTGGTGTGGCGGTGGTGCGGTTGATGTTTCACACAATGTTTTGAGGGTTTCGACTCAAAAGGTAGGTGGTTCCACGTGTAAGAAATTTTTTGATGAGTTAAATTTCTTTATTTACTGGTTTTAATGTTCCTCATATGATTCTTGTGGTTCAAAAACATTTTTTGATGGATTTTATTAGGCTTTTAATTTTATAGTTGTATTATGTTTTTAAATTGGGAGATTTTCATGGGTGACTCTTCGAGTAATGTTTGGGTTTATTTTATAACAACTGAAAGTGAATTATTAGTGTTTTAAGGGGCTTACAATTCAGGTTTGTTAATGAATTAGTGTCAAGTGGTCCTTTTAATGAGGTTTTTGAATGGCATCAAGGTGTAAAACCATGTTGTACTTTTTGGAAGTGATTTATGAAAACGTGTGATTTTCATGTGTGTCTTTTGTGGTATTAATTGAGGTATTTTTATAACACTTGGGGGTAGTTTAATAAATGTTTTTAGGGATGAAAATTCTGTTATAGATTGGTATTGGTATTATTTTGGAATTTAATGGGGGATTTTAAATGGGATTTGTGTGCGAACCATAGTTACACCCCTATAAAAATCATGAGTGTTTTTTTGTTAAACCAAGTTGAAAAAATAGTGTATATGTACTGTTTGGTGGGTGTGTTCACCTAATATGGGTTTTTGAAATGTAAGGTGGTTATTTGATATGTAAAATATATTTTTTAGAATGTTTTATAAAGTTATAAAATATTTTAGCAAATGGAAAGAGAGCTGTGAAATATGGTTGTGGGTTGTTTTGTGTGAGTGTGTTGTGAAAAATGAATTTTGTCGATGAAATAAGTATTACATGATATTTGAGTGGGAAGTTATGTGAGTTATAATGTCTTGGAATGGTTTTATAAAATTGTTTAAAGTATTTTTGGATGTTTTGAAGAAATTTGAAAAGTGTTGTGGGCTATTATTGGTGTGAGTATGATTTCAAAATGCATTTGAATGAAAAAGTTGATTTTATGACTTCTGTGATGTACATGTGGGATGTTTGGGGAACTTGTGATGTGGAAATGATATTTGAATGAGAAAAGTATATTTCAGAACATGTTTAACATGTTTGAGAACAAGGGGAAACCCATGTATCTAGGTGGGTGGATGTGTACAAGTATGCTAGTGAATCCGTGGGGTTTTGCCTCAGTTTCACATAGTAAGTTTGATGCTTAAAACACTAACTAAACTATGATGATGATTATTGAGGACCACTAGGTTATGGGTATATTCCTTACTAGTTTCTTGTTCATGCGAATAGATATTTTGATGGTTACTCTCACCGATATACGAGGTACCTAGGACCCACAACATGCTAGTGCCTATGGGTTATTTCCTATTGCTTGTGCTCATTAGTTACATTTTGCTTACCGTTGGCATAAGGTATGGTTGGCTGAAAAATTAAGTTGTATTGAAATTATTTTTAAAAGTGTTGAATCTTAATGATATCCTACATGAAAACTGTTTTAATTTTTAAGTTGCATCTTTTAGAAATTGTAACTAGCATTTCTTGTTTATGAAAACTAGCAAGATTTTCATCTTTTAATGTTTATCACCTGGAATATCTTAGTGGTGGTATCCTAATAAGAATTAGATCACACCCTACTTAAACCCTTGCGTGTAAGTAGACTATTTTTTTTGTTGTAGGTTGGGTACAGTTTTTAGTGCCAGTGGTTCGGGTTTCTGGCAGGTCCTTGGTGGTGATATCTTGTGGTGATGGCTTGAGGGTGGTGCCCCTTTCCATGAGGGTTCTTGGGATGTTTCCTTTTGGTTTTGTACCTTTGTTATAGTCCTGGTGAGTTGTTTCAAACTATGTGATTATATTGTGAATTTTTGTAAAAGATCATTTGGTTTGAAAAATCCAGATTCGATTTATTGGATTCATTTGTTGTTTTAAGTTTATAAACTCAGATAAATTGTTCCAAATTCTCATTTTAGGATACCCAAACACTTTTTCCAGCCCATGGGGATCGAGAACACCCTTCAGGCCTTGTCTTGGGCTGTGTCGGGTGCCTTTTTTGATGGCGAACAGATTTGGTTCATGACCATAATGATTCTATAAAGTTGAATTATTATTTAACTTTATTTAATTACATCAGATGAAAGATGGAAACAACATTCACATGTACGTATGACCTAATTTCTCTAGGAATGATATAATTATTTTTTATATCTATACTCTTTAATAATGATTATAAATATGTATATAATAAATATATATTATTTTTATAACATTATTAAAATTAGGTAAATTATGGGACCATCATCAAAGTTTAAGGATTGAGACTACTATTCTGAAACAATCTTGTACGATGAAGTAGTTATCACCCAAAACAATAATGTTAATAAACAATTATTAATAAATGGGTGATAATATTTCATAAAAAATTATATATGGTGTGATATATATGAATATATTTATATAATATATTTTTAATAAATCCATATTTATTATATAGCAGGTTTGAATATTAATTAGGAAAGGTGAGACTTGACGTAATGGATTTTCATCCCACTTTAATTTATATGAGACACATACCTTATGTGATTATTTTTATCTTTCCCTTTTACCCTTACTGAACATATTATCTCACCCTTATTATGTTTTATTTTCCCAATTATGAAAAGTGGTTTTATACATGATATGCCTAAAAAGGCTATTATATATGAAGAACATAGTGGGAGAATATGTATTTCCAAGTTTCCAAATGCACTAAACCTAAAATATTTTACATGTATTTTTATGTTATGTAATAAATATTTATCTATTATGATTTATTACCTATATTTGAAACATATGGGTCATTATAGTTAGTATCAGAGAAGGGATTTATTAACCTTTAAAGACTTGGATGAGAAAAACCTTGGTAATAAGACTATTATATGTATAGGATAAAATTTTATAGTTTTAGTAATGATCATGAACAACCTGGGTTAAACCTAAGGTGTTATATAAGGTTTCATAATTTAATAAATTATCTAAATTATTTTTCATGATTCCCCATTATGATTATAGTTCCCCAAACACTAGTTTTTTGGTTTTAGTTAATGGATAGAACTAAGGGGAATGATATTATTGTGAATTTCATGGAAGATACAATGATTTTCCACCTAAGGAAAAAATTTATGGTAGTTTGAATGAAAAATATTTTTTCTATGATCCCAGAACATTATTAGGGGATTGATTATGTTGAGATTCCAACTAAGAAAATGGGGGATGGACATTCGGTTGAGTCCTTCAGGATGAAACACCAACCTTCTATTAGTAGATCCACTAATCCACTAGTCATTGAGAAATAGACCAGTACCATTGAAAATATATTTTCCATTCTGTAGTGTTAAAAACAAGACAAATTTATTCTATATATTTATCATTTAGAAGACCAAGTAGATCAATGGTGGAATCATATCAAGTACATGATAGAAGAATAATAAATTGAATCAATGGAGTAGGGTGAATTTAGAAGTTTATTTTTCAATAATAAATTTCTTAATATTATTCATATAAAAATGGAGAAGGAACTCCTTGAAATGAAACAAAATTATGATGAATCTATTAGTACCTACGAGGAACATTTTACAAGACTTTTGAGGTACACTTATGGTATTATAATGAAACTTGAAAGTATGTGTAACAAAATATATTCTCATAAAGGTATAAATCATTTTTTTTAAATTTTACTCTATGGTTTAATCATGTTAAACATGTAATATGGCCTGATTAAGGCCTTAGGAGTGTTAGAGGCTATCCTAGAGCTTGAATTTATGAAAAAATGGGAAAAAGACTAAGACACATAGTTAGAGGAAATTGTGTATCCCATCATGCATGTTTTATATGAAAATGTGAAGTTTCATATAGTGGGAACACATAGGCCCCATGATTTTTTTGAAAATATGGGAACTGAGGTGTATGACTAGGCGAGAACTATAGGTTTTTGGAATGTGGGTTTTCACACGGCTTGGGCACAGTTTAAAAAACCATGCACCTAAACCATATTCCCACTTAGTTTTAGGTGAAATGACTAAATTCCCAAAACTTAACTTATAAAAAATTTTCCTTTTTCTTATTCTTTCTATATTGGATATTTTGGCTTCTATTATCATGTAGTTTTCAAATCCCTCTCAAACTAGGCGTTGAGCTTTCTCCCACCTCCAGTGACCGTTTCTCAATCCATCAAAAGAGTTGGATCCCTTGAGTGATTCTTTCTCTTCATATGACCTTCTATATATGTTTCCCTTCAAATAAATTATTCATTATATTTTTCAAGATCATTTTTCTTATTTTTAGGGTGTTGGACTATTTCATAGATTTCTTCCAACCTACTCAGAATTTGGGGCTAATATCGAGTAAGGCATCATCTATGACCTTGAGGTAGGTGGTATCATAATTTTACCCATGATCTTTGATGCCTCGTAGCTATGAAATTACGCCACACATTAGATTTTTCTTTGTATCCCCTCTATATTTCTTTATTCATATCAATTTGATCATCACAACTTGATATACACCTATTTATGGCTTTTTATTATTTAGAGCATTCATACCAAGTTTATAGACACGTCATAGTTTCCCAAGTTATGTTTCCCTTTAATGGTCAATTAATTAATTTCCCATAACACCTAATTATCTTCTGGATTATCCGTTAAATGAAATTTCTTTTGAGAATAAGTGTCAAATGGAACCTAAGGCACCTATTTGGTGATTGTTCTGTATATGGTTAGAATTGGACAAGTAAGAAATTTTATTCTTTTAAAATGTAACTTATCAAATGGATCTTGAGACTTCTGAATTTATTTTCCATGTATTAGTAAGTTGAATAGCATGAATTAAATTTTGGTAATAATCATGATGGATTTCCCTCTTTTAAATGGATTAAATGAATGATTTAAAATGATGGTACGACCATGAGTTTTTATTATTCTTAATAGAATGATTTAATTTTTTTTATTGATTGAAATTTAAGTTGGATAATGGTACATATGAGAGGTATTTCCTCATGTGTAACTATATAAACAGGAATTTTCATAATGAATTACCTATATATATGTGTGTGTGTGTATCTGTGTGTGGTGTATAAAAGAGATGTATGGGATGTTAGGCCCCATGAAAACTCTAATTATTATACTCCTTTTTATGGCTATGATAATATGGAATGTGACTATTGAGAATAATAGTATCATGCTCCCTTACATAGAGTGTCGAGCATGGCATCTCAGACCATTGAAACGGTTTTGATAGTAGGATTTAAGTGCCACATATCTTTCATAGAGTGATGACATGATGGCTCACTCGCCATCACTAGTGTCATTAATTATGTCTCAAACTCTTATTTGTATGTATGACATGTACCCTTTATCTTGAGCTTATAGTCTTATTAGACTGGTCATGGACGTCTGAGTTACACCCCTGTCGAGCTAAGTACTAGTATTCCCTGTATATGGCCACTTACGTCTACACATAAAAGGATCATATAGCTGGATAATGTATATAATTAAACTATAAATACATTTATTATTACTATATAAATTATCTATTCATAAATCCATTCCATCCATGAGCCAAAGTAAGTAGAACCACTAAGTGACCTATAAGACCTTAGCGGGCTGGATATTTATTTCGCTATCATTTTTCTTATTTGGTTATACCTGAACACTATTTAGTTAGGATCACTACACATATTATACATAGAAAACATTTGTGGTAGACTAGTGAGATTTTTTATCTCACACCACACTCAGGATGCCATTGGTACTGAGAAAATTATCTACCTATAGGTATGGATAAGGGAAAGCATACTTCTACAAGTTGTTGATATGATTTTTCTTATAGATAGAGATTAGGAGCATATGATAAAAAATTAGCTCAAGATACCAGTGGAGTATTTTTTTTCTTTCTTTCTGTAGTTTGTATTTCAGGCATTTATTTTCCTAACCCCTATTCCACTTGTATGATCAGCAAGCCCTGAATGCATGTATTAGACAATACCTTGTGAATTTTGAGATATTTTTTTTTCTTATATAGATGTCTATTATATCTGTTATATTTATTATTCAACTGCATTATGATTCTATTTTTTTTATATTGTGCTTCTATTTTTGATTGTTTCTAATTGTATCAGTTGTGAAATTTTGATATAATGGTGTAGTATCCCCACTGTACCACCTTTACACCATCGCTGCAAATCAAAAGACTCTAGAAAATGGGGGTCATGATTGAGGCCATGTGACCCACCAGCTTAGGTCAAAGGTTAAGTGGATCCTAGTTCGGGACATTTCAATGTGGTATAAGAGGTTTTTGGGTATTCTTTTTTCTTACTATTTGGGTGTTAGACCAGAAAATATGAGTTAAAGGGATTTGGAATTTACTCTATGCCTGGATGTAGCCAACCCATGTACAAAGGAAGCCTAAATTACTTGGGATAAGAACTTGTTATTATTGATTTCACCTATTATGGTTGGCACAACTTATCCATTGGGTGACACACTTGTTTTATGAGGTGATTAACATTAATATTGTTGAAATGATTTTCTTTACCATGGACTGGTGAAATAATGGATTTTCATTAGATCATGAATCATTATTCGACATAATATGATTAATATACCATGAGTTTTTCCTTGCCACATCTATTTTCAGCATTCATTTTCTTATTGAATATTTATTGTGCCTTGAATTTGTATTGAATTGTGTAGACACTTATTTCAGGAATTGGAAATTATAATTGATACATAAGGTCCCACCCTTAACATAATTGCATTTTATTGAATATGATAAAGTATAAACCATAAGTAGTCAATTATGAAATGTTGAGATGTGGACCATTGGTCACATGGGATGGAAGGTGTTATGGTGTGGGTTAATTGGATTCCATATTTTGGTTCATAAAGAGTATGGTCCCTTATGGATCAAAAATGGAAATCCACCTAATTAAACCCTTTTTAATGATTTAAATTTTCAAACAAGAACAAATTAAAAATGGATATGAATTTTAAAAGTTAAATTAGATAACCTATAAATGTGAAACTGGGACTCATAAATGAACGATACCTTAGTAGTGGGTATTGGGGTGTATCCTATGTTCTGATGGCCCATTGTGGTCTATTCTATCATATAGAACTAAATTTTGGATTTGGAAGAGAGGTGTGATCATTTACATAGGAAGGATTTATACATTTCTTAGTTTTCTATATGAAATATTTTCAATTAGTACAATATATTCAGAGGGATACATTTGGCATTGTAGTCTGATTCTTTCATGACTTCCTCAAGTCACACACCGTGAAGGCAGTGATGACCATGCACCAAATGTGGCAGTCCCTAAGCCACTTGTGATCCCTCCTACAATGAAACCTATAGAATGTTTTCCTATACCTAATATGGGTACCAATACCTAGTTATAAGAGAGTTTTCTACTTATTATTTCTTATATGAAAGGTGTAGTTTGACCTTCCTCAATTATTGAAGAGTTGACCCGTGAGTTTCAACAGAAGTATCCTCTCACCTTTTGGGGGGATGGAGGACCTCAGGCTGTAGAGTCTTGGCTCAAATAAATCCTTTCTATATTAAATAATTTTGAGAGGACTCCAGAGTGGAGCATCAAACTAGTTACATATATACTACATGATTCAACCAAGTTGTGGTGGGACATAATCACCCATGTAGATTGGTATCATGATATGGTATGGGATGATTTTCAGACCATCTTTTGTGACTAATTATTTCCTCAGACTCTAAGGGATTATAGGGCTAGAGCGTTAATGAACATTCAGTAGAGGTGAGTTCTAGTCATGGACTATTCTTCCCACTTCACAGATCTATTTCTATTGTATGCAACTCTAGATGATGATAATTTTATGACCTATAGAATATTTGAGGATAGGATGTTCTATCCCATTTGATTGTTGGTCAATGTGTTCATTTTTACCACCATTTCATAAATCGTCAACCTATAACTTATTATATAGCTGAACTTGAGGGAATCCAACGGTGAGAGTCAAAGAGGTTCGACACCTATCGGCAGTGCTCTTTCTTATGGGAAAAAGAGGCATTAAAAGACTACCCGAAGAGGTAGAATTAATTAGGATCCTTGTGAAGATAGTTTTCTTATGAGACCACTATTTTACCTCCTATAGTGGAAATTTTCAGGGGCATCTTTCCTGAAGACTTTTTTGGTCTACCATCGGTGAGGGAGGTAGAATTTAGTATTGAGATTACACTAGTAGTAGTACCAGTGACCATTTCTCCTTATTTAATAGAACCTAAGAGATTATGAAACTCAAGAATCAATTGAAGCATCTATAGGCTAAAGAATTTATATGCCCCACCAATTCTCCTTATGGTTCCCCAGTTTTTTCACAAAGAAAGAACACGATACACTAGGTTATTTGTGGATTATAGTCTCTTGAACTAGATCACAATCAAGAATCGTTATCCAATACCTATAATTGAGTACCTTTTTTATCATATCTGATGATATAGTGTGTTTTTAAAGATATATTTGAGTTTAGAATATCACCAAGTGTGTTTCAAGACATTTTAAATACCTCAAAAAAATTTCATGGGAAGGTATAGTTTATAAATGTACATGGTCATGTTGTTTGGACTCACAAACACACCTACAATCTTTATAGATATTATGAATTATGATTTCCACCCATATATGGATTCATTTTTTTTATTCATTGTTAATGATATCTTGGTGTTTTAACCCTCCAGAAACGACCATGCAACTCATATAGAGTTATTTTTTAACACACTAAGAGAGAAACAACTCTATTCTAAGCTCATTAAATTCCACTTATGAATTGAAAAAGTGAACCTCATGGGTTACATAATCTCAGAGTTAGAATTTTCAGTAGACCTAGAGAATGTAGAAGCTATATTTTCCTTGGATAAGTCCAAAAAACATCACTAACATAGGGGTTTCTTGGGGCTAGCTGGGTATTACAAATGCATTATATAGGATTTTTCATGCCTTTTAGTGACACCCATGAGATGGAAAAATAAGGGTGTGAAATTTTTATGGGATGAATCTTGTGGAGAAGTATTTTAGAAGTTAAAGTGTTGTTTTACTTCTTCACTAATAATAATTCATCTATAAATAAGAAATATATATACTAAATATTGTGACTCACCAGGTATTGGGCTTGGACCTATTCTAATGTAGGAAAAATGGGTCATTGCATACGATTCTCGTCAGTTGAGGCCTCATGAGTGAAATTTCCTAACACATGACCTTGAGCTCACTACTGTAGTATATGACTTAAGTTATTGGAGAAAATACCTACATGGATATAGTTTTTTGGTATTCACTGGCCAAAAAAGCCTCAAGTACATATTTACATAGTGGGATATCAATCTAAGATAATACAGGTGGGTGGAGTACCTATATTTGTTTGATTTCAGGATTGCCTACATGCCTGGTAATGTAAATTTTGTGGAAGATTCTCTGAGCTAGAGGGATTATACACAGGTGGTTGATAAATCTAGTGGATAATGGTCGCTTATGGCCTTATTCACATAGATTCACATTGAGTTCTAGGGGGATCATGGTCAGACTATCCTCCCAACCTTATCAGGGACCCCTACTCTTTTGGAACTTGTAAGAATGAGGCTTCTATATGATTATGAAGGCCTTTTCTAAAGTGAAAACGTTTCAGATGAAGATACATACTTAGTTTGGATAGTGCATGGGTATGATACTCTATTGTTCCATGTTTGTGTATTGGTCTAAGAAGACATCAGAGATGAGATGATGTGGGAATTCCATCCCTCAACATGGATAGTTCACCTAGGTTTCACAAAAATGTATCAATATCTTTGACCGCAGTATTGGTATCCTGATATGAAATGAGATATTTATAGCTTCATCAGCGAGTTTCCCACCTATCAGAAGATGAATTAGAAACATCAGCCTCCAGGATGGATTTTACAACTGAATTCCATTCCTATAACAACCCGGATCTTTATTACATATTTAAACATGATTTATTATATAAATTTCTACATAAGAAAACATAGAGGGCCAAGAGGTCTAGTGTATTGGGAAATTAGAAACATTACATAACAGCATAAAACATAAAATATGACATCTTTATTGAGATCTTCTTTTACCCGACCACAACATTTCTTCGTACTTAGCATTGCATGGGATAACATGAGGACATATATAAGAAAAGGGTGAGCTATAAAGCCCAATAAGGGAGTAAACAAGGAATAAGGGAATAATACAGTACATGTTAGGAAATAATCATATAAATGGAGCACAAGAAAAACATGAACCTAAATTCATGATATAGTATGATTATCATAACATCTAAATGTGGAAACAACATTTAACATGATATTAGCATGAGCCAAGGCTCATTGCAAATAGATCCTAAGTAAAACCTCATTTCACTTGAATTAGAACGAGTAAACGCTAATTTCACTTGAATTATCATGATTAAAACCACAATGAACATGGATTGTCATTATACTATTCTCTACCCAATGCATTGGAGTGCTATCAGGGTCTACCATTCTTAATCATTTCATTTCATGCATAAGTGTGCCCCATAGATCATACAATATAGATTCATTAAAGAACATAATTTATTCCACGAATAAGAGATGTGTAATACATAAATATATTTCCTCAACCAAAAAGTACATGTGTATAATGGTTAATACACTTGATAGAGAAATGGGTATGGTATTCACTTACACAATGATTTTGGCATCAGAATTTCGGTGTAACTTCATAAGCTTAACGACATCAAATAGAAATCGTAAAATGCGTTGGTGAGTGAGAAAGAGGTCTATAGTAATTTATACAAGAAATGTAAAGTAAGGGGGTCATGAAACATAACTTCCCAATATATTTAATGGAATTTTGATGCATAATATAAAATAATTTCTTGATTGTAAATGAGGAGAGAGAAATCCCTTACGGAATTTCGGCATGGTAACAGGTGTACATGAGATGAATTAATGAGAGAGAAAGGGATATCTCATAATTCAACCATAAGTAGGGAAGTATTGGGGAGGTGTTAAATCATACCACAACATTTTTAATTGAAAATAAAATGTCATAATAATATAAGGAAACTTGGACATAAATAAGGAATAAGGAAAGTGAGGACCCCTTACATGGAAGTGTGTGTCTTTATGAGATTGGAGAGAGGATTCTTGAGAGCTTTAGGAACCTTGGGAGGATTCTAGAGAGATGAGGACATATTAGGGATGTTTTACAAGGGTTTTGAGTTAAGATAAGTGGGATCTTGTGTGGTCATTTATAGGAAAAGAGAGGGGAATTCTTTAATATTTCACAAAAATAGGTTTTGGAATCTATATAATTAAATATTTAAATCCACAAACCATTCCATGGTTTTTTACCATGTTTCTTTGCCAAAGGGGAGTGAAAAAAATATTTTATAGGGAAAATGTCTAAACATATTAAAATATTGGGCTTCCTTATGTGGAGGTGAGTCACGATGTCAAGGAAATCATTTTAAAATGTTAAAATATTTTATAAGTCTTGGAGGGTCCACTAAGGAATCATAAAATTAATCAAAAAAAAATTAAAATCACATTAAATTAAAGATAAAACATATATTGGCCGAATAATACTTATATAGTATTTTATTACATCACTATTGAGCCATTATGATGTCATAAAGAATATTATATATTTAAACAGAATTTAATTTTTACGCAAAAATTTGATTGTCTCAAAAAATTATGAAAAATTAATCATTAGAAAAATTTGACATCATGAATCTGAAAATAATATTTATTTTTTCTAAATTATTTTTTTAATATATGAATTTTTTACTTTTTAAATAAAAAATACATTTATCGAAAATTCATGGGTTTTGACAAAAACAGCTTTCAAACCTTAATAAAAATTAAAAATTTATTCATAAAAATTAAACGATCATTTTTATTTAATAAAAAGTATTTTAGTAATAATATTTTATTAAAAAATTTATTTAATTCAAAAATCCATTGTTTCATCAAAATAGATTTCTTAATTGAATTTGAATATTAACTAAAAATATTATTTTTAGCTTAAAAAACCATTTACAAAGTAACTATAATGAAATGTATGTTTATTGTTTATAAAAAAATAATTAACATAATCATACTGCTAGGGTCTTGTTACATAAAACATTATAAAACCAGCATAAGACCTAAGGGTAAGGTGTGTGATGGTTACAGACACTTAGGGTGGCTCAGATAACATCACTCACGTAGTAATCTCTATTAACTTTCACTTCTCCCATAGGTGGTTCCATTTTAGCTTAACGTGTTGAATCTTGGCTTGGGATTGGTCAAGAGTGAATCCTAGTTATGCTACCTCCTTTCTTAACTCTAAAAAATGGGCTTCGTATGGAGCAATTCTACTGGATGAGGCCATCACTTCCTTTTTTTGAGTAAATTGAATTTTTTAAAGCTGTATATTTATAATAATCATGTGATCACTATTTATGGACTATATTAGCAATGATAACAATTCATAATGGTATTTTAAAATAAAAAAACATAAAACTATAGAACTGCATATGTTTTATATAACCATTTTACATAATAATACATTTAATTAGATAAAGATGAATCTTCATTAATAAAAGTTTGGGTCGCTACAATCTTCCCCCCTTAAGAAATTTCACCCTGAACATTTCCTTTTCCCATACTAAAAAAGATGAGGTTAACTATACTTCATCACTTCCTCCAATTCCCACATTTCTTATTCAAACTTTTTGTGTCTCCACAACACTTTGATGAGGGGAATTGTATTATTTCATAGAAACTTTTCCATATGATCTAAGATCTTCATCGAATTTTACTCATAGGGGAGGTCATTATATAACTATACCACCTCTGGATTGAGTTCATGTGATGGGTTAGGTATGTACTTCCTCAAGAGTGATACATGGAATGCATCATGTACATTAGATAGGTTCGGTGGGAGTGCTAGTTGATAGGCCGCTACTACAATGTGATCAAGGATCTCAAAAGAGACGAAATACCTTGGACTAAGCTTTCCATTCTTACCAAATATCATAACCCTCTTCGAAGATGATATGTAGAGTAATACCATGTCTCCGACCTAAAACTCTAGGACTCATCTATGGTTATTGGCATATTTCTTTTTTCGACTCTGATCAGCTTTAATGTGATGCTGGATGGTCTTAACCTTCTCAACCATTTCTTCAAAACTTTATGGACGTTTGAGTTTTCTCTCCCGAAATTCGTCCCAACATGCTAGTGTTCTTCACCTCTTCCAATAAAGGGATTCATAAGGAGCCATTTGGATGCTTGAGTGGAAACTGTTGTTGTAATAAAACTCAACTTGAGGAAGATGTTGACACAATCCTCCTTGTAAGTCCATTGAGCATGCTCTCAACATGTCCTCAACTGTTTGGATAGTTCGCTTAGATTGGCCATAATTTTGAGGTTGATAAGACAT
Organism: Viscum album; assembly: GCA_963277665.1. Classification (NCBI taxonomy): domain Eukaryota; kingdom Viridiplantae; phylum Streptophyta; class Magnoliopsida; order Santalales; family Viscaceae; genus Viscum; species Viscum album. The sequence goes on from OY728155.1 coordinate 1,081,472,738, forward strand.
ACTGAAGTTCAACTAAGTATTCAGAGCTTGTTGGAGACTCTTCCAAAACATAGAGGTGAATCTTGGATCTCAATCAGATACAATATATAGTGGAACTCCATGTAGCCTTACCAATTATCTGATGTATACCCATTCCAGTTGATCTAAGGAGAAATCCTCCTAAATTACAATGAAGTGTGTAGTCTTTGTGAGATGATCCACAACAACCCAAATATCATCATTTCCTTTGGATGTCTTCAGAAGTCTAGTGACAATGTCCATGGTGATGTTTTCCCATTTCTATGTTGGTATGGGTAATGGTTGCATCATCCCCTTAGACTTCTGCCTCTCATCCTTCACTTGCGACATACCATGAACTTTGATGTATATTCAGAAATCTTCTTATTTATATTATCACAACAATAATGCTTTCGGATATCTCGATACATCTATGGGTTTCCAGGGTGAATAGAGAAATTAGAACTATGTGCATCATCCAATAGTTCTATATTTTACTCGAGAAATGAAGGAACACATAGTCTTGACCCAAATCTCACAATTTCTTCTTCATTAACATTGAACTTCAAGGATTTCCATTTTCTGATAGTGTCCACTTTTTTCTGAATTCCCACATCATCATTTTGAGCATCCTTTAACCTTTCCAAAAGAGACGGTTGACCAATCATTTTTGAAAGGATTGATTATGTTCCCTTCTTTATAATTCCCATGTCTATCTTCATCAAATATAAGAATATTGGATGCTTTTAAATTATCATCAATGAAAGAGTTGTTGGATCCTTTATACATAGTGTGTCTGTCACTTTATTAGCTTTCCCTAAATAGTAGTGAAGTGAGAAGTCATAGCCTTTGATCATCTCAAACCATCTTCGTTGGTGCCTATTCAACTCTTTCTATGTGAATTTATACATGAGGTTTTTTTTATCCGTATATATTTCACACTTCTCCCAAAAGAGGTAATGTCAAAAAAATTTCAAAGCAAAGATTACTACAACCAACTCTAGATCATGTGTTTAATAGTTTTGTTCATGAAAATTCAACTACCTTGAGGAATAGGCAATGAATTTTTCCTTTTTCCCTAAAATTAAATCAAAGGGATACTTATAAAATTTTTAAGAATAACAGTCCCACAAACTTCAACATTTGATACAACACATATAAAAGATTTTCCAAATTGATTTAATATCAATTCTACTGGGGAATCAATGTTCTTAGAAAACATAAGAGACATAATAATATGACATGAATTTAAATACATTATGACATAAACTACTTTGAAGTAGTGGTTATATGTAATCCATTCATCCTTATCCATATTAGCATAGGACATCCCATGCTCCCTAGATCATGGATATTATTGATGCACATTATGATTCAAAACCCTTAAATAGATCATTGTCTTGGGTAATGCCCAACTTCTCCACTTTTATAGCATAGAACTATGTAATATTCCTTATATAGATCATTGTTTCCATCCATCACATTATCCATTATTTCATGGTAATTAGATACTTTGTTCCCTTTTTTTTCTACACTTAAAACATCTCATAAACCCTTTGTGACATATCCCTTAGTGCCTCTTTCCACACTTTTTCACTAAGGAAATTGGATCTTCTTCCCCATATCAACTTTAGCAGATAGACTTTCATGAGATTTCAGCTTCCTCTTCCTTTATTTCCTTGGTCATTCAACAAAGCACCAATTGTTAATAGTGATTATTTATAGTTGGTTTGGCATAATCACGATGTGTACTACTTGATCTCCCATTTGATTGGGAATCTCACTAGGATATTCATCGCGTTTCCCTTCGCATAGGTTGTTAGCCTCATTCCTCATATTATCAGCCACTAGAAATAATAAAAGTAAAATTAGGGATTAATATATTTAAAATTTTAACAAACAAAGGGGAATCTAATGAAATTAAAGGGATAAATTATAAATTACATTTATTTCCTTAACTTATGAATTTATAGGTTTCAATCTATGTTACCCATGATCCACTTCCCAATATATATTCTTAAGGGAATTTTTTTCTCCCTTAATAATGGTTCATACTAAGATTATGAATTTACCAAAGCATATCCCCCAATAGTGTCAAACCAAGAGTGCATCAAGGACCTATGTTGCGCACCAGTTCCCATTTGAGTCTAGCTCAAAGTGGTGTTTTTTAGTTTTACCCCTAAATCATCTGTGCGAGATCCACCTCTACATGTTCGTATCTAGACAAATATGTGTTTTCTTGATAAACAACTAACTCTATACTCACCAAAATTTAGGGATGTTCTTCTTATACTTAGTCTTATCCTTAAATATTTAACTAGGGTTTTATAATCATAATCCAAAAAATAACTAAACTTATCCTCTGATACCAACTATAACCACCCTACTCTTTATTACATATTTAAACATGATTTATTACATAAACATGAAAATAAAACAACTCTGAGGATCAAGAGGTCTATTTTCTTGGGAAATTAATAACATTACATAAAAACTTTAAACATAAAATACAACATCTTTATTGAAAACTTCTTTTACATGACCACAACATTCCTTCTTACTTCATATTGCATGGGATAACCTAAGTACATACATAAGAAAAGGGTAAGCTATACAGCCCAATAAGGAATTTAAAAAGTAATAACATGTAGAATACAATACATTTTAGGAAATAGGCATATCAATAGATCATAAGAGAAAAATTAACATAATGGCATGATATAACATGATTATCATAACGTGGAAACGTGGAAATGAAATTTAACATGATACTAGCATGAGCCAAGGATCATAGCACATAGATCATTAGAAAACCCTCATTGAACATGAATTATCATGAGTAAACCCTCATTTCACTTGAATTATCTTGAGTAAACCCTCATTTCACATAGAGTATCATGATATTATTATTTAGCCAAGGCGTTGGAGCGATATCAGGGCGCACCCTTCTTAATCCTTTCATTTCACGTATAAGTGTTCCATATAAATCATAGAACATGGATTCATTAAAAATATTACTTTATTCTATGAATAACATATGTGGAATAAATAAATATATGTCTTAGATCAATAAGTACATGTTCATAAATGTGAATACCCATGATAGAGAAATGGGTATCGTATTCACTTACACAATTATTTTGGATTGAAAATTTGGGTGTAACTTCGGTTGCGTAACGACATAAAATAGAAATCCTAAAATGGGTTCATGATAGAGAAAGGGGTATATGACAACCCTGATTTTATTACAAACTTAAAAATGATTTATTACATAAAACTTCACTTGATACAACAAATAAGATCAATAGGATTAGTGTCTTTGGGGCTTAGTATCATTACATAAAAACTTAAAACATGAAATACAACATCTTTATTGAAAACTTCCTTTACATGACCACTACATTCCCTCGTACTTAGCATTGCATGGGATAACCTGAGGACATGCATAAGAAAAGGGTGATCTATAAAGCCCAGTAAGGGATTAAACATGGAATAACGTGAGGAGTACAATACATGTTAGACAATAGGAATATCAATAGAGCATAAAATAACATGAACATAAAGGCATGATAAATCATGATAATCATAACATGGAAATGTGGAAACAATACTTAACATGGAATTAGCATGATCCAAGGCCCATTGCACATGGAGCATGAGTAAATCCTCATTGCACATAAAGCATGAGTAAAACCTCATTTCACTTGAATTAGATTGAGTCATCACTCATTGCACATGACGCATCATGGGACAATATTTTACCCAATGCATTGGAGCACTATAAGGGCGCACCCTTCTTAAACATTTCATTTCATGCATAAGTGTTCCACATGGATCATAAAACATGGATTCATAAAACATAATCATTTATTCCACGATAAAGGAATGTGGAATTAATACATGTAACTTTTTAATTAATAAGAAAAGGTTCATAAAGGTGGATACACTTGATGGAGAAATGGGCACGGTATCTACTACATAATGTCATAGGCTTAGAAAATCAGTGCGATTTCGGCAGCGTAACGGCGTGACATAAGAATTCATAAAAAATGGTTGATGAGAGAGAAATGGATTCATCATCATATTAACATTTAATGGACTGTAAGGATGTCATATAGATACATGTCCCAACAATTTTAATGGAATTTGGATTAATGATACAAAATTATTGCTTGAATGTAAAAGAAGATAGAGAAGTTCCTTTCGGAATTTCGGCATAGTAACGAGTGTACATGGGAGGAATTAAATGAGAGATAAAGGGGTCTCCAATAATTAAAAAAATAATATGTAAGTATGGGGGATGTGAGAAACCATACCCCAACATTCATAATTGAAATTAAAAGGGCAACACAACTTATAGAAAATTGACAAAAATGAGAAAGGAAGAAAAAACCCTTACTTGGAAGTGTGCTTCCAAAGGATAGAGAGAGGCTTGTGAGAGGATTCTTGAGATCTTGGGGAACCTTGGGAGGATTATAGAGAGAGTAGGGTAGAGTTTGGATGAACTCTGAAGGTTTTGAGTGAGGAGGAAGTGGGAGCTTGTGTGGGTTTATATCGGAAAGGTGAGAGAATTATTTATTATTTAGGTTTGGGACCCCTTATATTAAATTATTCCAAACCACAAACCATACAATGGTTTGTGCCCATGGTTTTTGGAAAATAGAAGAGGAAAACAATATTTTATATGGCCAATTTCCCAACTTCTTAAAATATTAGGGTTGCTTATGTGGAGGTGAGTCACACTCCCATGGAAATTAATTTAAAAAGGCAAGGTGTTGAATAAGTCTCGAGGGGTCCATTAATGCTTTGAAAAGTTAGTCAAAGAAACCCAAAATCACATTATTTTAATGTTAAAACATATATTGGCCTAACATAAAGATTATAGTATTTTATTACATCACTATTGGGTCATTATGATGTCATAAAACACATTATATATTTAAACAGTATTTAATTTTTACCCAAAAATTTGACTGTCTCAGAAAATTATGAAAAATTCACTGTTGGATAATTTCGACGTCCTGATTCCAAAAATAACATTTATTGTATCTAAATAATTTTTTAAATATGTGAATTTTTACTTTTAAAATAAAAACTGATATTTATCGAAAATTCACGGGTTTTGACAAAAATGGCTTTCAAACCTTAATAAAAATTTTAATTGCATTCATAAAATTATAAGATCATTTATATTTAATAAAAATTAATTTAATAGTAATATTATTATTTTATTAAAATATTATTTAATTCAAAAATCCCTTAATTTAATAAAATATATTTCTTAATTAACTAATAACTAAAAACACCATTTGTACTTTAAAAACTATTTATCATGTATCAAAAATGACTAGAAATTATATTCATTATTATATAAAAAAAATAATGTACATGAACATAGTTCTACTTATTTGTTACATAACCCCTTAAAATAGCCTGATAAGACCTAAGGGTAAGGTGTGCGATGGTGACAGACTCTTGGGGTGGATCAGATAACATCGCTTGAGTGGTAATTTCAATCAACTTCCACTTTTCCTGTAGATGGTCACGTTCGAGCTTGACATGACGAAGCTCAGCTTGGGCTTGGTCAAGATAGAAGCCCAACAATGCCACCTCTTTTCCGAGATCCTACAAATGGGCATCGTATGGAGAAATTCTACTGGACGAGGCCATCGCTTCTTTTGTCTGAGTAAATTGGATTTGTTAAAGTCCTATATTTATACTAATCATGTGATCACTGTTCAACGACTATATTAGCAACGGTCAAAATTCTTAACATAAAACCAAGTAATTTGACACTTTATATAAACACATAGACACATTTAATTAGATCAAGAGGGATTTCCATTAATGAAACTTTGGCTCGTTACAATATTCCCCCATTAAGAAATTTCTCCCTCGAAATTTTCCTTTTTCGCACACTAAAACAAATGTGGTTAACTCAGCTTCATCATATCCTCTGATTCCCAAGTCTCTTCTTCAAACTTGTGGTTTATCCACAACACCTTAACGGGGGGCATTGTCTTATTTCGTAGAACTTTTTCTCTACGATCTAAGATCTTCACTGGTTGCTCCTCATAAGAAAGATCGTCTTCCAATTGTACCACCTCAGAAGAGAGTACATGTGAAGGGTCCGGTATGTACTTCTTTAAGAGGGATACATGAAAGACATCATGTACCTTGGCCATGGTAGGTGGAAGTGCTACTTGATAGGCCACAATCCCAACACAATCAAGAATCTCGAAGGGGCCGATGTACCTTGGACTTAACTTCTCTTCCTTTCCAAACCTCATGACCTTCTTCCATGGAGATATGCATAGAAAAACCATGTCTCCAACTTTAAACTCAAGGTCTCTTCGATGATTATCTACATAACTCTTCTGTCAACTCTGGGATTCCTTCATATGCTGCTGAATGGTTTTCACCTTCTCTACCATTTCTTCGACCATTTCTGGTCCAAGCAGCTTACGTTCACTGACCTCATCCCAACATGTCGGTGTTCTGCACCTTTTCCCATATAGTACTTCATATAGTGCCATTTGGATTCTTGAGTGGAAACTTTTATTATAAGAGAACTCAACCAGAGGAAGATGTTGATCACATCCTCCTTTAAAGTCCATTGAGCACGCTCTCAACATATCCTCAAGTGTTTGGATAGTCCGCTCGGATTGGCCATCAGTTTGAGGATAATAGGCCGTACTGAAGTTTAGTTCAGCATTCAGAGCATGTTGAAGACTCTTCCAAAACTGAGAGGTGAATCTTGGATCTCGGTCAGACACAATAGATAGTGGTACTCCATGAAACCTTACCACTTCCCTGATATATATTCGTGCCAGTTGATCCACAGACAAATCCTCCTGAATAGCAATGAAGTGTGCAATATTTTTAAGACGATCCAAAACAACCCATATTGCATTGTTGCCTTTGGATGTCCTCAGAAGTCCAGGGAGAAAGTCCATGGTGATGTTCTCCCATTTCCATTCTGGTATGGGCAATGGTTGCATCATCCCCTTAGACTTCTGCCTCTCTACCTTCACTTGCTGACACACTAAGCATTTTGATGTATATTCAGTGATCTCCTTCTTCATATTATCCCACCAAAAGTTTTCTCAGAGATCTCGATACATCTTTGTGCTCCCTGGGTGAATAGAGAAATTTGAACTATGTGCATCATCCAAAATTTCCTTCTTTAGCTCCGGACTTGATGGAACACATAGTCTTTTCCCAAACCACACAATTCCTTCTTCATTAACATTAAACTCCGAGGATTTCCCCCTTTTGATAGCTTCCACTTTTTCTTGAATTCCCACATCATCCTTTTGAGAATCCTTTAACATTTCCAAAAGAGACGTTTGAGAAATCATTTGTGAAAGGATTGATGATTTTCTCTTATTTATGATTCCCACATCCATCTTCATCTAGTCTTAGAAGATTGGATCCTTCTCAATTCTCATCATTGATAGAATCGCTGGATCCTTTCTACTTAGGGCATCTTCCACCTTGTTTTCTTTCCCAGGGTGGTAATGGATTGAACAGTCATAATCCTTGATGAGATTTATCCATCTTCTTTGGCGGATATTAAGCTGTTTCTGTGTGAATATATATTTAAGACTCTTGTGGTCAGTATATATCTCACATTTCTCTCCATAGAGATAATGCCGCCACATTTTCAAGGTAAAGACCACTACTGCAAACCCTATATCATGTGTTGGATAGTTTCACTCATGGATTTTCAACTGCCTTGAGGCATCGGATATCACTTTATCATTCTGTATCAGCACACATCCTAAGCCCTTCTTCGAAGCATCACTGAATACCAAAAAAATCTCCCCACTTGTGGGTAAAGTGAGCACAGGTGCAGTGATAAGCCTCCTTTTCAACTCCTTGAATATTTCTTCGCATTCATCACTCAAAGAAAACTTTACTCCCTTTAGAGTTAGCTTGGTAAGAGGGTTGGACAATCGTGAGAAATTTTTCACAAATCATCGATAATATCTAGCTAACCCCAAGAAGCTATGGATATTTGTTAACGATGTTGGCCTCAGCCATCCCTCAATTGCATCTGTTTTGGAGGGGTCCACAGATATCCCATTTCTTGTGATGATATGTCCCAAGAATGAGACCTCCTTCAACCAGAACTCACACTTGCTGCAATTTTCATAGAGCTTCTCCTTACGCAATGTCTCTAGTATAGTTTTTAAATGCTCCTCATGATCCTCCTTGGTTTTGGAGTATATTAGAATATCATCTATAAAGACTACCAAAACATTGTCAAGGTAATATCTAAAGACTCTATTCATCAAGTACATGAATATTTCTAGAGAATTGGTGAGTCCAAAAGTCATTAATATGAATTCATAGTGCCCGTACCTTGTACAAAAAGCAGTCTTGGGGACATCTTCCTTCTTCACCCTTACTTGATAATATCCCGAACGCAAATCCACCATAGAGAAGTATTGTTCTCCACGCAGCTGATCAAACAAGTCATCGATTCTTGGGAGAGGATACTTGTTCTTTATCATGATTTTGTTAAGTTCACGACAATCGATGCAAAGCCGCATTGACTCATCCTTCTTCTTGACGAAGAGGACTGGTGCACCCCATGGTGAAGCACTTAAGCATATAAACCCTTTATCCAGATTCTCCTGTAGTTGTTTCTTCAGCTCTTCAAGCTCTACAACAGCCATTCTATATGGATTCTTGGATATTGGTAAATCCCCGGGTATAAGTTCAATTGAGAACTCAACATCTCTTCTAGGAGGAAGACCAGATAGTTCCTCAGGAAACACTTTCGCAAATTCCCTCACAATAGGCATTTCTTTAAGGATGGTTTCTTCTTTGGACTCAATCATCTGAGCTAGATACGCGTGCTCATAGGGTAGTAATATCCATGCTTGAGATGATGGAGCTAAAGGAGATTCATCTTCCTCCTGACACCTGTAAAGAATCGGGGGTCGATTCTCCATATGGAGTGTAATTTCCCTCTCCCGAAAATTTATGTTGGCTCTATATAAGGAAAGCCAATCCATGCCAAGAACTGTATCAAATTCTACCAGAGGGAGTATGAAAAGGTTTGTCGGGAAATTAAATCCACAGATTATAACATGGGAGGACTTATATTCATGGGATGCAATGATTGCCCCATTTTCCGTACTCACCGACATCTTTACTTCCATGATTTGTGGTGGTGCTAGGATTGTTCTACTAAACTTTAGAGATATAAAACAATGCGTAGAACCTGAATCAAAAAGTACGTTTTCTATTCTTGAATGAATAACTATCCTACCTCTCACCACTTCATTGTTGGGGTTCACTTTGGTAGAAGTGATGGAAAAAGCTCTTCCTTGCTGTCTTGGAGGTTATTGGTTGCCTCAGAAAACCCTTGGGTTAGGGCACTGATTTGAAAAATGACCCGGTTCTTTGCATTTGTAGCATTGAACAACTTGTTGAGGTTCGAACGGAGCATTCCTCTCCTCTCTCGTAGTCGCGGGTCATTCTTGCTGACAGTTAACAGCTAGGTTCCCTTCTCTTCCACACCTGAAGCATTTTCTGGTCCCATTAAGGCAATTTCCAGGGTGCTTCTTTCCTAACTTTTGGCAAGTGGGGTGCTGGATCTTCTTAGCACCGTTGGATTTACCCATCAGACCACCAGCATTGAAGTCCACCGTATTCTTCTTGTCCCCATAATACCCTTGTGATTCCCCAATCTCCATTTCGACCTTGAGGGCACATCAGACAATTTCCTCATAGCTGTCGAAGTCACGGATCGCTAATGCTTTCCACAAGCTAGGCTTCAACCCACCAAAGAAGCGGTTAACCTTGCATTCGGGGGTAACGACAAAGCCGAAAGCGTATCATGAAAGCCTTGTGAAGTTTTCCTTGTATTCTCCAACATATTCTTCATCTTTTTGCTTGAGGGAAAGGAAGTCCCTTTCCATCTTAATCTAGAAGGTGTGTGGAAAATATTTATCGAAAAACATCTTCTGGAAATACTTTCATTCCAACACCTAGATCTCCTCCTCAGGCTTCGTATTTTTGATCAACGTCCACCATTGATCAGTTTCACCCTCCATATGATAAGCCTCTAGGAGAACCTTCTCTTGTTCAGAACATTGAAGGATGGAGAAGATCCTTTCAATGGAGTTGATCCATTGTTCAGCGACCACGGGATCAGATGATCCACTAAAAGTAAGAGCCCTTTGTCTCATGAAGCTATCGAAAGCGACTTGTTCTTTCTTAGGGGGGGGGGGGTTGAACATTCCTCTTGACCCGTGTTTCTATTCAAAACATGAGTTATCTGAGAGAGAAGCATGACAAAGTTTGTGATTCCCGCTCCCATTGGATTTGGCATCTCATTAGTACAATCATCATAATGATCTTCAAAACGGTTGTTAGCCCGAGTCCTCCTATTACCAGCCATTGGCGGGAAATAAAGGAAAGTTAGGGGTAATGCATAAATGGTAATCCAAAGACAAAAGTTGATGACTTATAAATAAACTTTCATTTCCATAACTCATGAGTCTATAGGCTTCAATCTAGGATTTTCATGATCTACTTTCTAACATATATTCTTAAGGGCATTTTTTTAATTTCCTTAATAAGAGTTCATAATAATAATGTGAATTTACCAAATAATATCCACCGGGAGTGTCGTAACCAAGAGTGCAGTAAGGCCCGTTGTCGTGCACCAGTTCCCGTTCGAGTCTAGCTCAAAGCGGTGTTTTCATGTTTTACCCCTAGGATACATCTGTGCCAGAGCCGCCTCTACCTGCTCGTATCCAGACATGGATGTATTTGTTTGATAAACCACTTACTTAGTACTTACCAAAACTTAGGGATGTTTTTATTATACTTAGTCTTGTATCTAAGGCTTTACTAGGTTTTCCTAATCCCAAAAATAACTAAACCTATCCTCTGATACCAACTATGACAACCCTACTTTTATTACAAGCTTAAACATGATTTATTACATAAAACTTGACTTGAGACAACAATGAATATCGAGAGGTTTAGTTTCTTTGGGGCTTAGGATCATTAAATAAAAACATAAAACATGAAATAAAACATATTTATTGAAAACTTCCTTTACATGACCACTACATTCCCTCGTACATAGCATTGCATGGGATAACCTGAGGACATGCATAAGAAAAGGGTGAGCTATAAAGCCCAGTAAGGGAGTACACATAGAATAACATGAGGAGTATAATAAATGTTAGAAAATAGGCATATCAATAGAGAATAAAAAAAACATGAACATAAAGGCATGATAAATCATGATAATCATAACATGGAAATGTGGCAACAAGACTTAACAAGGAATTAGCATGAGACAAGGCCCATTGCACATGGAGCATGAGTAAATCCTAATTGCACATAAAGCACGAGTAAACCCTCATTCCACTTGAATTAGAATTATTCAACACTCATTGCGCAGGATGTATCATGATACTATACTTTACCCAATGCATTGGAGCGCTATAAGGGCACACCCTTCTTAAACATTTCATTTCATGCATAAGTGTGCCACATGGATCATAAAACATGTATTCATAAAACATAATCATTTATTCCACGATAAAGGAATGTGGAATTCATACATGAAACTTTTTAATAAATAAGTAAAGGTGCATAAATTTGGATACCCTTGATGGAGAAATGGGCATGGTATCCACTATACAATGGCATTGGCTTAGAAAATCGGTGCGATTCCGGCAGCGTAACGGCGTGACATAAGAATTCATAAAAAATGGTTGATGATAGAGAAAGGAGTTCCTCATCATATTTACATGTAATGGATAGTAAGGAGGTCATATAGATACATGTACCAACAATTGTAATGGAATTTAGATTAATTATACAAAATTATTTCTTGAATGTAAAAGAAGAGAGAGAAGTTCTTTTCGGAATTTCGGCATAGTAACGGGTGTACATGGGAGGCATTTAATGAGAGAGAAAGGGGTCTCCCATCTTTCAAATAATAATAGGGACGTATGGGGGAGGTGTGAAACCATACCCCAACATTCATAATTTAAATTAAAAGGGAAATACAACTTAAAGAAAATTGACAAAAATGAGAATGGAAGAAAAAACCCTTACTTGGAAGTGTGCTTCCAAAGGCTAGAGAGAGGCTTCTGAGAGTCTTCTTGGGAGCTTGGGGCACCTTGGGAGGATTCTAGAGAGAGTAGGGCAGAGGTTAGAGTAACTCCAAAGGTTTTTAGTGAGGAGGAAGTGGGAACTTGGGTGGGTTTATATAGGAAAGGTGAGAGAATTCTTTATTATTTATGTTTGGGACCCCTTATATTAAATTAATCCAAAACACAAACCATACCATGGTTTTTGCCCATGGTTTTTGTAAATGGAAAGAAAAAAATAATATTTTATAAGGCCAAAGTCCTAAATTCATTAAATATTAGGTTTGCTTATGTGGAGGAGAGTCACACTCCCATGGAAATTAATTTAAAAAGGAAAGGTGTTGAATAAGTCTTGAGGGGTCCATTAATGCTTTGAAAAGTAAGTAAAACAAACCCAAAATCACATTATTTTAATGGTAAAACATATATTGGACGAAAATAAAGATTATAGTATTTTATTATATCACTATTGGGTCATTATGATGTCATAAAACATATTATATATTTAAACGGTATTTAATTTTTACACAAAAATTTGACTGTCTCATAAAATTATGAAAAATTCACCGTTGGATAATTTATACATCTTGATTCCAAAAATAACATTTATTTTATCTAAATAATTTTCTAAATATGTGAATTTTCACTTTTAAAATAAAAACCGATATTTATCGAAAATTCACAGGTTTTGACAAAAATGGCTTTCAAACCTTAATAAAAATTTTAATTTCTTTCATAAAATTATAAGATCATTTATATTTAATAAAAATTAATTTAATAATAATATTATTATTTTATTAAAATATTATTTAATTAAAAAATACCTTAATTTAATAAAATAGATTTCTTAATTAACTAATAACTAAAAACACCATTTGTACTTTAAAAACTATTTATCATGTATCAAAAGTGACTAGAAATTATATTCATTGTTATATACAAAAAATAATGTACATGAACATAATACTAATTATTTGTTACATAACCCCTTAAAACAGCCGCATAAGACCTAAGGGTAAGGTGTGTGATGGTGATAGACTCTTGGGGTGGCTTAGATAACATCGCTCGAGTGTTAATTTCAATCAACTTCCACTTTTCCTATAGACGGTCACGTTCGAGCTTGACATGATGAAGCTCAGCTTGGGTTTGGTCAAGAGCGAAGCCCAAGGATGCCACCTCTTTTCTGAGCTCCGACAAATGGGCTTCGTATGGAGCAATTCTACTGGACGAGGTCATCGCTTCTTTTGTCCGAGTAAATTGGATTTGTTAAAGTCCTATATTTATACTAATCATGTGATCACTGTTCAATGACTATATTAGCAACGATCAAAATTCTTAAGATTAAACCAATTAATTTGACACTTTATATAAACACAAAGAGACATTTAATTAGATCAAGAGGGATTTCTATTAATGAAACTTTGGGTCGTTACAGGGTATCTCATCATTTATACATGAAATAAACAGTAAGGGGGACCTGTAACATATCATCCAAACATATTTAATTTAATTTAGATGCATAATATAAAATAATTTCTTGAATGTAAATGATGAGAGAGAAATCCCTTACGAAATTTTGACATGGTAAGGGGTGTACATGGGAGGAATTAATGAGATAGAAAGGGGTCTATAGTCATTAAAACATAAGTAGGTTAGTATAGGCTTGGTTATAAATTATACCCCCAACATTTTTAATTTAAAATAAAATGGTATAACAATATAGGAAAACTTGGACATAAAGAAGGAAGGAAGGAAAGAGAGAATCCCTTACTTGGAAGTGTGTGACTTCAAGAGCTTGGGGAGGGGATTCTTGAGAGATTGGTCTGCCTTGGGAGGATTATAGAGAGATGAGTTAAGAGTAGGGGTGTTCTCCAAGGTTTTTTAGTGAATAGAAGTGGGAGCGTGGTTGGGTTTATATAGGAAAAGAGATGGGAATTCTTTAAAATTTCACAAACTTAGGTTTTGGAATCTATATAATTAAATATTGAAAACTAAAAACCAGACCATGGTTTTTTCCCATGGTTTTTTCCAAAGTTGAGTGTAAAACATAATATTATAAGTTCAATGGCCAATTTTTTTAAAATATTACGATTTTCTTATGTGGTGGGGAGTCACACTCTCAAGGAAATCATTTTAAAATGTTAAAATATTTTATAAGTCCTGGAGGGTACACTAAAGAATCCTAAAATTAATAAAACAAATATAAAATCACATTATTTTAAATTTAATATATATATTGGCGGAATTTCCCATTTATAGTGTTTTATTACATCACTATTGGGTCATTATGGTGTCATAAATCACATTATATATTTATACGGTATTTAATTTTTACCCAAAAATTCAAATGTCTTAGAAGATTATGAAAAATTAACTGTTAGATAATTTCGACGTCCGGAATCAAAAAACATTATTTTTTTATCTAAATAATTTTATAAATATGTGAATTTTTACTTTTAAAATAAAAACAGGTATTTATAGAAAATTCATGGGTTTTGACAAAAAAACATTCAAACGGTAATAAAAATTAAAATTATATTCATAAAAAATATAAGATAATTTCTATTTAATAAAAATTAATTTAGTAATAATATTCTATTAAAAATATTATTTAATTAAAAAATATATTAATTCATCAAAATATATTTCTTAATTGAATTTTAATATTAACTACTATTTGTGCTTTAAAAACCATTTACAAAGTAACAATAATAAAATGAATGTATATTATTTATACAAAAATAATGCACATAATCATATTTATAGGGTCTTGTTACAAAACCCCTTATAACACCCACATAAGACTTAAGGGTAAGGTGTGAGATGGTTGTAGACTTTTGGGGTGGCTCAGATAACATCACCCGGGTGGTAATCTCTATTAACATTCACTTCTCCCGTAGGCAGTTTCGTCCAAGATTAACGTGTTGAATCTCATCTTGTGATTAGTCAAGAGGGATTCCCAATGATGCTACCTCCTTTTCAGGATCTAACAAATGTGCTTCGTATGGAGAAATTCTACTATATGAGGCCATCACTTCCTTTGTCTGAGTAAATTGGATATGTTAAATCCCTATATTTATACTAATCATGTGTTCACTGTTTAATGGCTATATTAGAAATGGTAACAATTATTAATGGTATTTTAAAATCCAAAATCATAAAACCAAGTAAGTGAATATGTTTTATATAACTATTTTACCTAATAATACATTTAATTAGATCAATAGGAATTTTCATTAATAAAAGATTGGGTCGTTACAATTCCTTAGTGGAAATGGTACGATCTTTTGATGATTTTCTTGACTATTCAACCCAAATCACCTTAGGGTAATGATACCACATGGGTTTCCATTTATCATTTAATGAAGTTAATACACTTCTTATCTACGCGAGAGACCTTATTAGTAGATGAGTAAGGAAGGTTATACATTTGGGAGGTTATATGTCTTCATGGATCCCCTCATTATACTGTTTCTGACAGAGATTATCATTTCACTTCATAGTTCTGGACGGTGTTACCAGAAGCCTTGGGTATATATGTGATTCTAATCATGAATTATCACACATAGACCAATTGATATATGTATCATTAAATCCAGGTGCAGGAGGATATTCTTCATGCTTGTGTCCTTGACTTTGGGGTTTCTTCAAAGAGACACACTCCCCTTATTGAGTTTTCTTATAATAAAAGATTTCAGACTACTGTTGAGATGTCTATTTATGAGGCCTTATTTGGTAGGCCTTTCCGCTCACCTCTATGATGGATAGAGGTAGGGGAGGAAGCTATTCTTGGACCACATCTTTTGAAAAATACTACAGTGTAGATATAGCTGATCAAAAAGCGCATGAGAATAGCTCAATCTAGACAGTTGTCATATAACAATAGACATCGGTGACCTCTTGAGAATGAGGTTAGAGACAAACATTTCTTTTATTTCTTGGCCATGTTTGGGAATAAAAGTATTCAAATTTACGGTAATCTCTCATCAAGGTTGATAGGGATCTTTGAGATTGTGAAATGGGCTAGACCAGTGGTTAGTGATTACTTAGACATAAAAGTCTATGCGTGATGTATTTCTTGCATCTCATCTTCACTAATACTATCCAGACCCGACCCATGTCGATCATCCTAATGAGGTAAAATTGGATGTATATGTTTCATTTGTGGAGTATCCAGTGCATATATTGGATTAGAGTGTGAAGACACTCTGGGGGAAGTTAGTTCCTATGGTATGGGTTCTATGAAATAATGAATGAGTACAAGAAAAGATCTGGGAGTAAGAATTTGATATACGGGAACAACTGCCAAAACTCTCAGCTGATAGTACCTCTTTACCCTTAGAAGGCCAACTCAGGGATGGGTTTCTTTAAGGAGGGGAGGTTTTAATGACCTGTCTTTTCAAAAAAGGTACAAATCATTAGTTTTTCAATTTTAATCCTTTTTTAATCATGGTAATTTTGTAATATGGTCTAAGGAAGATCCCAAGAGCATCAAGGGATTGTTCAAAAGTAGGAGTTTTGAAACAATGGGAAAAATATTTTGTCGCTTGGTTAGATGAATCCTTAAAACCCAACATGCACAATTTATCTGAATCCATGCTGTTGAAGATAGTGGGCACCTATAGGATACCTGGTTTATCTGAAATGGAGAGACCTAGGGAACATGACTACTCGATAAGTATAGGTTTTTGGAAGGTGGGTTTTCATATGGTTTTCAAACCATGCACCTAAACCATGTACCCCCTGTTTTGGGTGAAATGACCAAATTTTCCCTCACTTAACTTATAAAAAATTTTCCTTTTTCTTATTTTTCCTTTAGTGATGGGTTTAGATTCTCCTCTCCCATTGAACTCAAATCCATCTCAAACTTGGAATTGAGCTATATCTCACCTTCAATGTGCATTTATCGATCTGCCGAAGGAGTTAGATCCCATGGGGTATTATCTCCCATTTTGTTACCTTATATTTAATATTCATTCGAATCCATCATGGTATTTTGGTGCAAGCTTGTTTGCTCTATTTTCAAGAATTAGAAAATGTCTCATAATTCTTCCAACCTACTCAGCATCTGAGGTTGATAATGATCAAGGAGTCATCTATGAACTTGAGGTTGGTGATATCATTATTTTCCCCATGGGTTTTGGTTCCTCATAGGTATGACATTTTTCCAAATGTTAGATTTTTCAACCACAAGCTTTATAATAAGTTATTCATATAATTTTGATAGTCACACTTTGATATACACATATTTATCATTGTTCAACAAGATAGAGGATTCCTACCATGTTTATATACACCCTATGGGTGTACCAAGTTGATTTTCTCCTTCTTGGTAAATTTCTCAATTGCTCAGAATACATAATTAGCTTCAAGATTAACATTTAAATGAAATTTACCATGAGACATGAGTGTTAAATGGAACCCAATCTACTGCATAGGTGATTGGACCGTATATGGTTGGAATTTACCATGTAGGAAATGGTCATCTTGGACCATGTGACCTATTAAATGGATTATTGCACCTTATGAAATGAATTTCCATACTTCAGTAAATTTAATGGCTTGAATTAAGTTGAGGTAATACTTATGATGTATTTCCCTCTTTTAAATGGATTAAATGAATGACTTCAAAGGATGGTAAGGTCATGCCTATTTATTATGCTTAATAGAATGATTTTAACGAAATGTTTTGCTTGAATGAAATTGAACTTGGATAATCTGACATATGAGAGGTATTGGTTCATATGTTATAATATAAATGTAAATTTTCATAATTCTTTACATACAAACACACATATATATATATGTGTAGGATAAAAGAGATGTATGGGAGGTTATTCCCCATACAAACTGTAATTATAATATGCCATGTTATGGATGTGATACAATGGTAAGGGACTGTTGAGCATAATGGTATCACACTCCCTTACATTAGGTGTCGAGCATGACATCTCACACCATTGACTATGTTATGATGATATGATTTTCATGCCACATCCAATTCCTATATTGACGACATGATGGCCCACTCACCTTACCAAGTGTCATTCATGAGGTCTCACACTCTTATTAGGATGTAGATTATGTACCCCTTGGATGAGCTTGTGGGCTTGTTAGATTGGTCATGGATGTCTGAGTTACACTTTGGTTCGACCAACAACTAGTACTATAGATATATAGCCAGTAACATCCACACATAATTGGTTCATATAGGTGGATTAAATATATAGTTAAACTATATATATATATATGACTATATATATAATAAATATTCAGAATTCCATTCCAGACATGAGCCGAAGGAGGGAGACTCTCCTGATGTCCTATAGAAACCTGAGTGGGATGGATATTTATTTCGATATTGTTTCTTTTATACTATTATACCTGGACACTATTTATTTATGAAGTATACTTGTGTTAGAAGTAGAAACCATTGTTGGTTCCCTATTGAGATTTTTATCTCACACCCTACTCAGTCTGCCTTTGGTACCTGAGAGGATTATCTGTCTACAGGTATGGATAAGCCCAAGAATCCTTCTATATGTTGTTGATATGATTTTTCATTTAGATGGATCTTAGGAGTAGAGGACCAGTCATTAGCTAGAGATTCTACTAGATTAGTTTTTTCTTCTTCTTTTAGTTTCTATATCATGCGTGTATCCTACTGACCCATATTCCCCTTATATTAGTAGCATGCCATGAATCCATTTATCAGACACCTCCTATAGAATTTTGAGATATTTATTTAGTTTTTCTGTTTCTTTACATCTCCTCACATGTCTATTATATCCGTTATATTTATTAATCAACTTCATTATTATTATGTCTATTTATATTGTGCTTCCACTTTTGATTGTTCCTTATTGTACCCACCATTCCACTATGATATGAGGGTTTAGTTTCCCCACTATAACACCTTTAAAATTTTATTTTTATTGTCATCAGCCTCTAGAATACTGGTAGGCGTGCCTCAGACCATGTGACCCAGTGTCTCAGGGAACCAGTTAAGTGGTTCCCAGGTTGGTACATTATAGTAAGATATATAGATTATTTAGTGTCTTAAAACTAAGTATCTGAAGGGTGTTATCCATAAGGTTATTCATAAGATATGAAGAAATTATGTGATGTTTTATCAAGGTATAAATAGATATTTGAGTTATCCATCGATCTCATGGTTTTGATAGGAATGGAAAATATGGAATTCAAAGGGAATTCTAAATGCCATGATTAAAATAACATGTGACTTCACTTATGATAAATGTGTGGAAGGAAACATGGGGTAAATTTTCTTAATGGGACTAAAAAATATTTTAAGTGTGTAAAGGAAGGCCATTGAGAAACTGAATATTGAATTTATGGGAAGAAGTTATCAAATGATAAGAATAAAGAAAAATATCTACAGAATACACCATCCACAATACAGTGTCTCAAATATCATGAGTTTAGACATTATTCTAACTTGTTCCCAAATCAAAAGTTTAATGATTATGATCATCATAAATAACCTATTTATCATATAGACAAATGTAAATGTCATGTGATCACTATTTCTGATGATGGGTGTGATAATGATAAAGTGAAATATATGCTTATCATCTACTATAGAACTGTTAATGTATTATTTGATTATGAATCAACTGAGTATTATTTATAAGGATTTTTCTTAGGGTATCACAGTGTCATATCAAAGATTAAATGTAGAGTTCTCTATAAGAACCAATAATGGTATGATGATTTCATCCAAAGTCTATGGTTTTTCTCCATTTGATGTTTTTGGGAATGTGCTACCTAAAAATCTTGTTATTCTCCCTCTGGTTGATGTTGTTTTTATTTTGGGAATGGATTGGATTTATCTACATAAATCCTAAATCAATTTTCAAGTAAGGTAAGTCACATTTGATATAACAAGACAACCAATGATAGAATATCAGTGTGATGAAAAATAAGAACATCCAATGTAAATTAAATCCATTATATGGGTCTTGATTCCTATTTAAAATGGACATTTATCTGAATTGGTTATGAAGAAACTTAGTGTTGATGTTATACCCATTAAGGTGGAGATTCTTGTGTCTTTCTAGAAGAATTTCATAGTTGTACTTTGAGGGGAGAAGTTGAGTTTTATATATAGTTCATATCTGGTTATACACTTATTTTTATGACTCTATATAGAAAGGAACACATTAAGTTGCAAGAATTGTAGAAGAAACTCCAGAAAAATCTTGACAATGGAATTATTCGTCCATGTGTGTCACCTTGGGGCACACCACTTATATTTTTAAACATTAAATATGGATCAATGATACTCGATATTTATTATCAATAATTTAACATAATCACTATAATGAATACGTATCTTGTACTCCCTATTGATGGCATGTTTGATCAATTAGACAGAGATCAATACTTTTCTAAGATAGATCTTCACTCTGGATATCATCAATTGAGAGTCATAAAGGATGATATACCCCTGAAAAAATTCCATACAAGTTATGGTCAATATGAATTTATAGTGATGACTTTTGGTATTACTAATTCCCTACCTATATTTATAGATTTAATGAATATAGTCTTTAGATATTTTTTGGTCAGTTTGTGGTAGTATTTATAGATTATATTATTGTATATTCAAAAATAAAGGAAAAGAATGAATATCAATAGAGGATTTTATTTAATACCCCGATGAAGGAAAAGATTTATGAAAAATTTACCATGTCTGAATTTTGGTTTCAGAGTGTTTTTATTGGGTAATATAATCTCAAGTTAGGGTATATCAGTAGAAAATTGAAAGGCAGTAGTATTTTAACATTATTCTATAACAACCTATTTTACTGATATCTACAATTTTCTTGGTTTTTATGGATATTATCAGAACTTTTTGAACAATTTCTCACAACTATCAAATACACTCACCATGTTGAATTGGAAGGGAGATAAGTTCCATTGGATGGATGAATGTGTGGAATTTTCAAAGGAATTATAGAGAAGAGTAGTTAATGGACCAGTGCTTACACTACCGTATAATTGAGAAGGGTTTGAAATATATAGTGATGCATTAAATAATGGACTGAGATGTTTCTTCATGCAGAATGATATTGTTATAGTTTATTCTTTATGAAAGTTGATGGTCTATGAGAAAAATTTCCCAACTAAAAATTTAGAGTTAACTGTGGTAATTTTTTCATTAAAGAAATAGAGGTATTATCTATATGGATAAATGTGTTACATATATACTGATCAAAAAAATTACATTATATTTTAACTTAACAAGGAATAAAATTAAACAAAATAAGATGGTTGGATCTTATTAAATATTATGACTACTCAATTTATTACCACCATCAGAAAGAGAAGAAGGTGGAAGATGCTCTAAGTGAGAAGGATCATGATATATTATCTATGATGAGGATCACAAAAGATTTAATATTTATATATTTTAAAATTATGTATCTAGACATATTATTGTAAGGGGAAAAATATTATTTAGCTTAAATGAATGTTCACCAATATATTCAATTGAAGATTAAATATGGGCAAGATGAATATGTAAAACTACAAAAGAAAGTGATAAATGTTCTTGAGTTAATCCTGGATTATTATTGAATAATAAGTTTCATAAACCATGTATGTGTTACTTTTTTACTATATTTAATGGATCTGAAATATGAAGCTCATAGTTCATCATTCTATTCATCCTAGAAGTATGAAGATGTATAAAAATTTTAAATATTATTTCTAGTGGGATGGAATGAAGGGTGATATTGAGAGTATGTTTCTTAGTCCTTGGTATTTAATCCAGAAAAGGAAGAGATATATAAGTCTAAGGGGTTGTTACAACCATTATCCACACTAAAATAGAAATGAGAAAACATAACCATGAATATTTTCATCAGACTACCCAAAAAATATAAACACCATAATGCTATATTGGTTAAAGTTTATTTCCATAAAAATTTGATAGAATTATTTTATAACTTAGAATATTTCTCTCTTGATCAAATTACCAAAATATAAATTATGTAAGTGGTAAGATTTCATGGAGTACCACATTCCATTGTATATAATATAGATATTAGGTTTACCTCAATGTTCCGTAAAAGTTTTCATCATGATATGGATACATAGTTAGATGTTATCACTAATTATTATCATTAGATATATTATTATTCTAATATGAACATTTATACTGTTAAAGAATTTTTTATAGTTTTATTTATGGAATTCAAAGGTGGTTGGGAATAACACCTTAGTTTGGCCAAATTTTCTTACAATAATATTTTCCTACCATCATTCAGATGGATCCTCTAAATCCATCCATTGTAGGAAGTATATAAATATAAATGTTGGAATGATGTTGGATAAAGAAATTTATTGGGACTTAATATTTCTAGGGAAATGAATGATATGTTCATATCTGTTCAATAGAACATAAGAGTAGCTCAGAGTTGAAAAAAATTAATTACAATCATTGGAAGGATCTAGAGTTTGAAGTGGGTAACAAGGTGTTCATATAAATATATCCCTATAATAGTATGATGAGGTTGGGAAAGAAGTTTAATCTAATACCTAGGTATTTCATTCCTTTTTAAATAATTGATCTTATTTGCATGGTGGGTTATCAATTGGTGCTTCCACCAAATATCTATCATGTTCATGATGTGCTCCATGTATCTATCCTAAGGAATTACATACATGATCCCTCAAATGTAATAAACTCAGAGGTTATACTGCGTGAGAAATATATTTCTTATAAATAAAAATTGGAAGATATTTTGGATCATAAGGATAAAGTTCTACAAAACAATACCAATCACCGGGTTAATGTTTTGTGGTAAAACCACCAATTTGAGGAAGCTATATGGGAACCTGAGGATGTACTGAGTTAGATGATTCCTCATCTATTTTTTATCAGGTTGATGAATTTAGAGGAAAAAATTAAATTTAAGGAGGGTATAATGTAACACAATGACATTTTTATGAAATATATCTCTTTAAATAATATTATTTGTTCAATAGCTTGAATTACATGCAACACTGAGTAAAAAACCCCCAAAGATATTATAATTTAAATATGACCACTATAACCTAGCCATTGAATAGGTGCATATAAGAACCTAGATCATCATTTAAGGTATGGATATTTATTTAGGGTTTTTTTGAGGAAAAAGGTAGAAAATAATATTTTATAAGTACATGACATGTACTTATGTGTACACTACGTGTACCTAGCCTCCCGCGTACAACCATGTTTTGACCGTATTGTGGCTGAGTACATGGCCGTGTGGTGACCCGTCAGAACTGATTAAGGCAGGGGTCGGTTGAGGTCACTACACAGAGTGTACTATTATTGAACATGTTGTGTACTTTAATTTTTATTTGATATATCATAGCAGGGTCACGTCTCATTTCTGAAAACAACTTCTTATTCTCATGTTTCATATAGGAGTGCTCTGGAATGACAGATGAAGTTTGATCCCCCGATTCTCCATACGAGCTCTGATTGAGACACAATCAAGTTAGTTGGAATCCCACAAGTGAGTTCTTAAACCCTCTTGATACATTCTTCTTGATTCATACCCTCTTGTGAGTTATTCAAGGTTTGTTGTTTTTTACCATTTTGTTGATCTATGTCGATATAGGCCGATTCAAGGGTCGAAATTCAAGTATATTGATCGTATAACATCAAAGTAGGTGGTTTGTGCCATTTTCTGGATGTCTTTGGATTATATATGAAAAAAGTGCCGCATGCCCGTGTTTTGGGTTTTCTTGATTTGGAATTTGACCTCGTTATTACATGTTATGGTTTGATTGATTGATAAAGGGTTGTTTCTTAGGCGTAAGGTCAGATACCTTGACTAAGGGACACCCCATGGGTGTGTTTCACGTGTTTTACTATTTATGACCATTTGGATTAGGTTTCCTTCGAGGAGTAACTTTTTTTCATGCCTTGTTTGATTTAGGTGATTTTTTATTAAGGGAAATGCCTCTGATATGAATTAATTTTTTTCCATATAGTAGTTATAGATTACATGATCTGCTATGAAATGATATGCGCTATTTGATTTCCAATGGACAGTGAGAGCCTTGGACCAAGAAGACTGAGGGGACTTCCAGATTACATTCTTTAATATGTTATGCGCACTATTTATTTTTACAATGAAATGAAAGATCCTTGTACCAATAAGACTAAGGGGACTTCCAGATTATTTACATAGGACCATGAGAGCCTTGGTGTTGAAGATTGACCAGAAGAAATTTGACCATGAGTGCTTTCCCAGAGGATCATTTTTTAACGAATTGTTTCTATGTTGAACTAAAGGGGTTAAACCATGAGAGATTTCCTAGATGGTCATTTTTTAATTAATTAATGATATGATTGGACCCGAAGGGTTATATCATAACACCTTTCATAGTGTTCTGTTTGTGAATAATTGAATTATGGTGATGAGTCTGCCAAGACAATGCACATGCTTGGATTCTGTCTTACTTGATTGTTTAGATGGTCTTTGGAGACATCTGTTTTGTTACTTTACATGGGGGATACAGAGCATAGGCCATATCCCAGGGTTACATGATTCAATGTATGAATAATAAATGTTAAATGATTGCATTTGAAAAACAAACTGTAGGATTGTTTACTTTTGATTACTTCCTAGTTTATTTTTTCATTCTTTAATATTACCTACTATAAATATTCACTGATAGTTAGGCACATATATTTGTTGTATTCCTATAGGGGTTCATCTCACACCCTATTTGGGTCATGATTTTGGACACAAATATATTATATGACTGCAAATATAGATAACGGCATGTGCCCTTCTTCATTAGGTACATGATTGCTGTTGGAGCTGGAGAGCGTGAGAACAAGATGAGTATTGTGATGCTATTGGAGTTTACATGCTACTTCATTATATTGGTGTGTATTGTATTTACATATTTGTGACCTATTTTGGATACTTTACTAGACACATATGACATTCATCATTTATATATATATATATATATATATATATATTCTCCAGTTGTTTTATTACTATTAGTCTTCAACTATTTACTTATGTTGTTTGGTATTACTACTTCCACTACTGTTTTATTATTAATTATTCTATGTATACTCTTCCAATAAGGTAATAGTTTCCCCACTATCAGACCTTGGCCCTCGCTGCTTGTTAGTAGCCTCCAGTGTTTGGGAAATGCACTTGAGGTCATGTGACCAACCAGGTCCAGGGAACCTTTGGGCGACACCAGGATCTGAGATGTTACACAGTGTTATAAAAGGGGGTTCTTTTAGGGTTTGTCTTACTATTTAGAGACATTAGAAATGGAAAATAAGGAAATGGAGTTTGGTAATTAGCTGTGCTCAGGAGTAGCTCACCTGAGTGCAAGGAAAATCAAAATTACCTCGGATTGAATAGTAATTTTGGATTTTTTTAACTATTAGAGTTGATTTGATTTCACCATTTTGTGAAACAATTGTTTTGTGATTTCAGTATTGATATCATTTTGGTTTTATTTATTTTCAACCAATGAGATGATGGTATTCCATATCATGCATCATATGGGCACTTTCTAGAATCACATGCAATGCATTCTTGTCATGCCATTTTGGGAGCATTATTGATTGAATGCTATTGTAATAGATCCCATGATAGAAATACATGCTATTTTGATAAGGTATTAGTATATGTAAAGTTTCATTTGGATTGGTTCCATGTATTGGTACCTAAGGTTTTATGGGCCCTCTTGGATCGGAATTTGGTGGATCATGTTTGAACATTAATTGAATTATGTTAATATATGATATGAATAAGGATTCCAAACATTGTTTTGCGGGGATTATGGGATCTCATAGATCGGAACATGGCATTACTTGGCAAAATCTTAATATTTTGGGGGTTCTGGAGAAGTTCCAGAGGCTTGCTATTTAGAAACCCCAGAAAACACGGCTTGTGATGTTATGTTCACATGGTATGTGTTCTTCTTTTCTGGAAAAAATGACTTTTCATAAGTACAATCTGTGTACCATATGTAAATTCCATGTATTTGTGGATCATGTGACTGAATGTGTGATAAGAGACATGATTCACGCTCAAATTTACCTAGGTTTTTAGGGTTAAGCGGTCTCTTGTAGTGTAACTTGGGTTGTCGAATCCTCAGAGACTGAAGAAGAAACCTACAGACATGTACATTCAATGGATTGTTTTTGATATGAAGTTTCTAACATTGGGTTTATGTTTGATGGGTTTAAATATATAACTAACCGATTGAAGTGAATTCAATTTTAAAGAATGATTTGATCCTAGGTTATCGCTTGGGTTGGATTAGATGTAATTCCTTTTTTAACAGTTTCAACATCTTATATTCGAGATGGGTTTATTCAAGAAGATCAAAAAAACTTCATCACTTACTGTTTTAATACCATAACACCATAATACTAATCACCTATACTCTTGGAGGATCAAATTTATGACCAATCCAAGGTAAAGGTTCATATTAGCACTTGAAGTATGTGGCCTTAAAATTCAACACGGACAATGATGTTTTGAAATCATCAAATAAAAATCTCAATTAAAAGAAGTGATTAGACATTAATGGAGTGATAAATAAAATCCAATATAGCGCCTTGCTACTCCCTGGGATAAACTCATATGAGGGTTATCCTTCCATCGATTCTATGGTTTCAATGGAAGCGAGAAGTAGACTCATGAGGGAGGAATTGAAGAAGTAAGAAAACAATAAAAAGAAAATGATCACTCCACAGTTATGTGAATAATCTCACAAGGTTTGGTGTGAATAAATTCACACCTTGAGGAAATGGTATCAAAGTGAGATGGATAAGAATTGTATAATAGGAAAATAAGAACTTTTATTATGAAACTAAGATGAATTAAAACAACTTACAATTAAGGAAGAACATTACAAAGGAAAAGTGGAAGAAAAACATTACAATGAAAGAAATCATCAAAGATCCTTAAATCCTTCAACACCACTACCTTAAATATGAATTTAAGGAGCCCTGGTTCGGTCCTCCAATTGTAAAAAGAATCTCACGTGATTATGGTAGGCCTAGGGTGGTGGAAGGTAAGGGAGAGTGGACTTCTTTATCCTTGACTCGAAGTGGCAGCCAGTTTGCATCCACCGAACAGATGTGCCCAGATGGCCTTTTATATGGCCGAATTAGAGTGCGAGATAAAAGAAAAAGATGAATATACTGATGTATCCTAGCTCTCTGTAACATTTCATCTCAAAAGAATTTGTCGTTTTCGGGTTATGATTACATTGGTAAGCTGTTTGTTTGAGACGCAGAATCTGGCCCAGAATTTTATCTCTAATGTGGGCCGCTTGAATATCCACAATGGAGTCTGAATTAGCGCTAGATCCTAAATAATTTGATGTTCCTATATATCTATTCTACTATAACAAGAATGTTTTTATTTAGTGGGTCTGTATTGTGGGCCCCACATTCTCATCAGTGGGCTGGTGTCCAATTTTTCTTCTCCAGAATTGTTTCCTTTCATCGCCAAATATTCCCATAATCCACTATGAATCCTTCATTGACCCCTAAATGAAAAATGTTCATATTTATGTTTCTATCAATTTCCCAAAATATCAATTTAAAATATGTATAATTAAAATCCTTAAAATTAGATGAATCATTGGGCCTAAATTGGTGTACATTAGGTCTGCAGTGCACAAATGATGAGAATGGATGTTCAATATTAAAATCCACTATCTCAGGCCCATAATATCAAAAATGAACATTTAATACCGTTAAATTTTAATTAACATATATATTTTTATTGGCTATTCACATCCCCAACTTGAGATTTTCTAGTCCCGAGAAAAATGTATCTCAACAATATGAAATTCAATTTCCCTTTTCCAAAAACATTTTAATACACAATGATCACCAAAAACCATTATACCAAACAATAATGAAAACCATAAAAATATTTTAATACAAGATAGTTTCATAAGAAGATCATAATCCCAAGCCCATTATTTTGTTCAAATTCATCGCCATATTTCAACCAATATCAATTAAGAGTGATGATGTGTTGTGAAACACATTAGACATGGGGGTTCATCTTTATTAAAGGGGGAACTGATGGAAGAGGTGGGTGGAATTATATTTCAATATTAAGATGAGTATTAAAAAAATTATTGGATTTTGTTTTTGTTTTTGTTTTTGAAATTTTTCCATGGTAATTGAAATTGCACTCAAAAGAGTCAACCCTTGTAGAGAGACTTTACCGATGACACCCAGGATCAAAGAACTTAGGGCACCAAGTGAATCCCATATACTCTATCATCATCTCGAGTTATCTCAATCAAAAACAAAGTCAAATTACCATAAATAGAGATACAATTACTAACTCTGGGCTAGGAAACTATGGAGTCACGATCCCCAAGTTCCAAAAGCCACATATTAGGTCATTTCACTGCTCTACGTGCACATTTATTGTTTTTTTAATACTTATATTATAAATAAAATGATCACCAAAACTATGATATTTATTTAGGGGACCCCATGAACAAAAAATAATACCCCACTATCCAAAGGACGTGTGTTGTGATTTTTTTTATTTTGATGAAAATATAAACAATGAAATATCACATTAGACAACCACACCTTCCAAAATATATGCTCATGAAATATACATGGATTAAAATCATAATCAAGGCATTCTAAATTATTTGATATTTAGTTTCAATGTGTACAATGTCTATTGTCATGTTCAATGTTAATGAAATTTTTCCTTCCATTAAGGAACACTTTTTTTTCAAATCATTCATTTTTTTTACACAAAAAAAAATATTTTTTTATCTCCCCCCCAACATAAAATAACACTTTCCCCAGTGTTTAATGAAAAGAAAATTTAGAAGGAGGTAGAGGGAGAGAATGAGAGTTCAAAAAGGAAATTGAAAATGATGATCATGGAATGAAGTCACCTGGTGGTTGAAGTTGAAATTCTTACTGCTCCCTTTTAATCCCATGATCTCCATGTCACTCTAAAAATTCCCTAGTGGATGAAAAAAACTATATATATATATATATAGATATATATATTTATTCATATAATTAAAAAGGTAAAATATAAGTATATATAAAAAAATTATTGAATAAGGAAGCACTATAAGTCGTAGGTCAGTGGTAAGCACGCCCCATATCTCCCTTCGGTCCCGGGTTTGAGTCCCCGCAGCTTGGCCGGTTTTGATGGGGTTTTCCCCACAACCTACAATGTGGACTTTTAATTTTATTATTATTATTATATTTTTTTATTTTAATCGACAAACACATAAAAATAAAATAAACTAATGATACATTGTCTTCTTTTTAAATTTTTGTGTAAGGTATTACTCAAGGATCACACCACGTGACACTGACAAATATGGCACTCCCCTTTCATACCCATCCATACTCATAACAGAAGAATAGGTCAACAGTCTATTTTTTTATTTTTAAATATCAAAATTATTTATTAATCTTATTGAAAATATAAATTTGATTAAAACAACAAAATGACTGGAAACTTGAAAACCAAGGGTTGCCTCCCAGGAATCGCTTTTTTTAATGTCGTTATCTCGGCTTGGACCTCTAATTGATTAATGTTTTTCATCATATAAGGTATTTTCACACAATTCTTCATCAACTTCATGTTTTTGGAATGGTTCTATGAATGTTTTGACTCTATGACCATTAACTTTAAATGTTTGACCATTTATGGGATCATGAATTTCAACAGCCCCATGGGGATAGACCTTATGCACTATCTATGGACCCGACCATCTAGAACACAACTTTCCTAGGTGTAAATGAAGTTTATAACTATAAAAAAGAATAGGTTTACCCTTTACAATGTGTTTGGTTTTAAGATTTAGAGATTGGTAGGCATGTAATTTAGCTTTATTGATCCTTGAATTCTCATAAGCATCCATCTTAAGTTCCTCAAGTTCATTTAGATCTAATTTCCTTTTTGTTTCGGCCAATGAGAGGTCATAATTCATTTTCTTAATTTCCCAAAAAGCATTATGTTCAATCTCCACTGGAAAATGGAAGGCTTTACCATAAACAGACCTATATGTGGACATTCCTAAAATGGTTTTATATGTTGTTCGATAGGTCCAAATAGCATCTAAGAGTTTTCTAGACCAATCTTTCCAAGATGGATTAA
This sequence comes from Viscum album, assembly GCA_963277665.1. Lineage (NCBI taxonomy): Eukaryota > Viridiplantae > Streptophyta > Magnoliopsida > Santalales > Viscaceae > Viscum > Viscum album. The sequence goes on from OY728155.1 coordinate 1,081,503,045, forward strand.
CAAGTTTCTCAAGAATTTTTTTGATTTCTCAATTGGCTAACTCAGCTTGACCATTGGTCTGTGGGTGGTAAGCAGTGGACATTTTGTGAGAAATTTCATACTTTTCCATGAGTTCTGAGAATGTACGATTGGAAAAATGAGTTCCAATATCACTAATGACAGCCCTAAGAATTCAAAATCTAGAGAGGATGTTTTCTTGGATAAATCTAATCATATTTTGATGATCATTGGATTTTTTAGGAATGACCTCAACCCATTTTCAGACATAATCAACAACTAAAAGGATGTATAGATATCCCCTAGAGTTTGGGAAGGGACCCATGAAATCGATTCTCCATTTGTCAAAGATTTCAATTACTAAGATGAGAGTGAGTGGAATTTGATTCCTTTTTGTGATGGACCCTAATTGTAGACACTTTGGATAACTTTGAAAAACTGTGTAGGAGTCCCTTGAGATGGTGGTCCAGAAGAGACCACACTGAAGAACCGTATTAGAAGTTTTCTTAGAGGAAAAGTGACCTACACCTGCCTCACTATGACAGAATTTAAGTATGGACCCTTTTTTAGATTCTGGGACACACCTCCTAATGACTTGGTCAGGGAAGAACTTATAGAGGTATGGATCATAAAACACATTGTGTCTAACATCAGAAAGAAATTTCCACAGAGCTTGAGTCCCTAAGAATTTTTGAATGACCCCTGTAACTAAGAAGTTGACTATGTCGGCATAACAACGAATGTCACTCACATATTATAAGTGTTCATCAAGGAATGAATTAGACACAAAAATGTGATTTGAGTTGTCTTTTAATTCCATTCAAGAGATATGATCAGCTAAAAAAATTTCAACACCCTCTTTATCTTTGATTGTGAGGTCAAATTCTTGTAAGATAAGGACCCCCCTAATAAGTATATCCTTGGAATCTTATTTTTGGAAGAGGTATTTTAGTGCAGAATGGTCAGTGAACACAATGATGGGGGATCCGAAGAGGAAGGAGCTAAACTTCTCTAAGGACAACACAATAGCAAGTAACTCCTTTTATGTGGTGGCATAGTTGTTTTGGGAATTATTTAAGGATTTTCTTATATAATAAATGACATAAGGATTTTTATCACAACGTTGTCCTAACGCAGCTCCTATAGAAAATTCACTGGCATCACACATAAGTTCTAAAGTAAGGTTCCAATTTGGAGATTTCATAATGGGAGGAGAGGTGAGAGATGATTTTATCATTGAGAATTAACCCTCGTAGCTTTCTATCCAAACAAATAGAGCATCCTTTACTAAGAGAGGAAAAAGGGGGCAGGATATTGAACTAAAGACCTTGATGAATCTTCTATAGAAACCAGAATCTCCTAAGAAAGACCTAACATCCTTAAAACTTCTGGGTGATGAAAGGTGACGAATGATGTAAAACTTTTCTCTATCAACTTCAATACCCTAATAAAAGCACGAACTATTGTCACCTATCGACCGGTCAAAGTTTTGATGCTCTGTTAATGTGTATAGTAGCACTCGGGTTGAATCCTCAACGATGATACTTTTTTAATAGTCAAATGTTTTTCATTGATTTTATTTTGATTTGCGGGGTTTTTTTGTAGAGCTTAAATGAAGTGATTAATTATTGGTGTTTGATTTAACAATTTGATAATGTTTGGGGTGATTTTATCAATATGTATTTAAGCTTGTGATATCCTTGAGCCTTGCTTTGTATTGCATTAAATTACCACCCTTGTCACAAGTTAACATTGATTAGAATTCCTATGTTTTAAGACTTCAATCCAAGACTTAAAATAACTTAAGGATCTAATCTCAATCATAGCTTGTTGATGTTAGTATATTTATGGTTCCAATAATACATGGAAACCAAACATTTAAACCAAAAAAGTCATTAATCCATGACATGTTAAGTCCAACATATACAATGTTAAATTAAAGAAAACTCATCAATAAAAAGCTCCCAATCACTTAACATATATAAACAATGAGTCAACAAAATGGTATATTTACTTATACATTAAGATGGTTATTAATATGGTAATAATGATTATGATGATAAATTAAGAAGATAAGAAAAAGAAAGGGATAAAAAAAGAGTTGTGCATCAAACACACACAGAAACAATGATGACAGTTAAAAATAAATTTTAAATTGAATGAGAAAGAAAAAGAAGAGAAGGGGATTGAGCTGTATTTAAACTACTTTAAGAAAATAAATATTAAACTACAGAAGGTGGATGAGAATAATATATATTGAAGAAGAAACTTGCATTAAAACAGAATTACCAAACAAACACTTACATGATTACAAATGATGAACAACACCAAATTAAATGAAAGGAAGCAAGGAGGAATGGTTTCTCAAGTAAAAACATGAGTATAGATGTTCTTCCTAATCCTTTGTAAGATAATTCGTCGTTCTAACCTTTCCTCATTTTCTCTGAAATGCCTGCTCTTTTGAATATATAGGAGGGGATGTATTTAGAGCCCAATATTGTGGGAAGTTTTCATTTCAAAACTACCCCTCCACATCAATCTCCACTTTGATAAATTAGACAGCCGAATCTTGAGATATTATATTCTTACATGTTGTAGATAAATATATCTTATGTTTACTCTGAATATTTGGCATCCATTGGACTTAAGGACCCAAAGTTATGGCGGTTGGATTAAAAAACTTCGATTTATCCATTTCAATACAAAATTTTTGAAGGCCAAAATGTGAATGGGTTTTTGAATTGGAAGATGCCTTCAAATTCGAATGATTTATTAAAAAATGTCGGCTACCTATATCTTCTCTTTCAAACTAAAAAATCGCATCTCAGTTTTTTGACTATATCAGGAGACATTTTATGAATACTGTATTGATTTTAATTTTGTGGCTAGAATGGTGGGTTGAGTTTAAGTGAATCATTTGGGCCCATTGTAATTGGATTTGGGCCATGAAATATTTATCCAAGAATCATTACATTGTCCCCAGAATGTTGGAGGATAATAAAAGAATTTTGACTTCCTAATTGAGTTCAATAATTAAATCTTCATGGCTGGTCCAGTTTCTTCACAGATTCTGTAGGCCTTCTTGTGTGGTCTATGTGGCCCATCAAGTGGAATAATTGTCCCATGATCCCTTCTAATGATATTTAGGGAATTTAATAAGGAATAATAAAAAATAATATCCACACAATTCAGATCAGTAGGGTGAGATTTATAAATAAAATAGTAAACTGACTCATTTTGGATAATTCTAAAAATGATCAGAAATTATACTTAGTATTAAAACATTAATATTTCACACAAATTATTCATATTTCATATAAAATCAGTAAAATTACTATATAATAAGTCATGAAAATATTAATAACATTAACTCCCCCACACATAGTCTTGTGCATGTCCTCATGTGCAACAAATATAAAAACATGAAAAAAATGATTTTCACTCACCATCAAATATTAAAATTTTGTTCTCCCCAATCCAATAGTTATAGACAATATCACTCATCCATATTGAATTCCACCACAATTTGTTACATAAATAATGTTGAAAAAACAATTCATTTTTTATACTCAAATTTAGAAATGGAAAATCGTGGTACACAAAACTTACTCCTCTGAAGATGATAAAATTAATTTATGGATCTTCACTCATTCACCAACCAAATGTGAAAATATTAGATTTTATAAGATCTCTCAGCTTCCAATCTCTATCCTAAAGAGCTCAAAAATCAATAGGTCTTTTAGGGGATTTTCTGTGGCTATGGGACGGTAGGAAGATGATATCCAAAAGATAGGAAAAAGGGGTAAAACACCAACATGGAAAAACAATGCACATTTTTTTGGAAATGAAAAATGGAAGGAAATGAAAACACATATTTATAAGAGAATGACTATGTTAAGAAAGTCACAAGATAGGTAGAAAATTTAAAGGGGATGAGAAGATGAAATATTTACAAAACATCAAACTTATCCCAATGACAACAGTGTTCATCATTTTTTTGTACTTTTTTCAAAAGTTGAACTTGAATTAGATCTCACACTCATATCCCAACCCATGATTGATCTCCTCACGACACTAATTGTAATTTTTATAACAAGATAAAAGGTTGAGGAAGAGTTATTTTTGAGCAACCCAAGACATAGCCCTTTTTTTGTTCTATTTTTTAGTTTTTTTTATTTTTATTTTTTTGATTTTTTTCAACACTTGTCAATAACATTTACAAAATTACAAAATTGAGTGTAAATTACAATCCCCAAAACACACTGAATGAAAAACTCTCCCCCACACTGAAATGGATGCTTGCCCTCAAGCATATGATTACATTGTGAAATCAATAAAGGGTACCCAAAATGAAATCCATTTCCCCCCACACTTAAATTTAAATAAATAATGCATTGTAAATCCATGATGATATTGGGTGGGAAAATGTATTGGGATTGTAATGTGGATATCAAATAAGAGGTTTTTATAAGCTCTAAGGGGCTTTCAAAAGGAGGATTAATGTACTGTTAATGGGAGGCTATTTGGCTATTATAATTCTCATAGGTTTCAGAAATGACTCTATCATATTAATGCACACAAAAGTTGGAAATTCAACTTGAAGGTCCACAAACTCAAGACTCACAAATGGGGGTGAAAAACACACATTTTTAAAATATGGTCATAGGTATCCTTGTCATGATAGCTAATTTTGATCTTCACGGGTGGGGAAAATCATTTTCAAAATCTAAAATTGAGAATTCAAATTTTTTTGGTTTTGAAACAATATTCTTTATCCAAATTTATGAACAACAAAATTTTTGAGATGAAACCATGCCTTTTGACTCACTAAAATTGTAGTCCAAAATTTTAAAATTGTAAGGTGAGTAAGTATAATTCTTGTTTGTTCATTTTTTTTAATTTTTTTAGGTTTTTTGTGTTTCTAAATTACACACCTACACAATAGAGAAAGAGTAAATAAAAATGTGATGAGGAAAGTAGTAAAAAAACAAAACAAGAATGAGGGAGGAAGAAGAAGAAAGAGAGGGAGAGAGAGAGTATTTAAAGGGAAAGTGGTTCCGCCTGGTTTGGATTTGGTGGGTTTTCATCTCTATCTAGTGGTGGTTCAACTGTAGAAGATGGTGATCCGATGGAAGTAAATGTTGTTCTAGGATTGTAGGTTGTTACCTAAAAATTAAAAATCATTATTCATCTAATGAAAAACTAAAAAGAAATTAAAATTTCATAAAGTTAAAGGAAAACACGGGTTTCCTCCCAGGAAGTGCTGCATTTATTTGACTATAGGTGGACAGTTGCAGTGGACTACCCATAGTCTGACGGTTGCCATCATATTTTCTCAACTCTATTATGCTACTAGAAAAATGTTTCCTATTGGAGGACTAATGATTCATTGGATAATTTTATCCATTCCTTGTTTTTTCTCTTGCAATTCAATGGGTGTGGAAAAAGCATATGACTATCCTACCTTTGGTGTTTAACATGAGGAATGATTTTATCCACCAAAACTGCCCTCCACTTGCATCACCAATTTGATAAATTAGACAGTCGAATCTCGAGATATGATCTTTTTTACATTTTATAGATAAATATCTCCTCTATATACTCTAAAAATGTGAATTAATAGAAAATTACAAAACAAAGACTTACTATATTACAAATGAAGAAAATAACAAAAGTAAATGAAATCAAAAAGAGGAGGACGGGTCTCTCCAGTGAAAACTTGAGTATGGAAGGTCCTCCCAAGCCTTTGGCAGAGCATTGGTCGTGCCAACCTTTCCTCCTATGATCTGAAATGCCAACTCTTTTTAAAGGAGAAGATGGGATGTATTTATATCCCAATGTTGTGGGATGTTTTCATTCCAAAACTACCCCTCCACTCCATTCAAAAGAGTTGGAATTTCATAGCAAAGGAGGATAGATGGGATTCTAAAGAGTTTTCAAGATCCTTTAGATCAATGGAGTTTGCATTTGTAATTTCAACCTCGACTTCTCCATTTACGACTTGGTTAATGAGGATGAAATATTCACAAACTCCTCTATTAGTAGAATAGGAAGAACGTGATTGATTGGGATTCAAGACACTCTTAGAGATATTTTCAAAAGAATGGATAGAGAATGTAGATTCATTATCTGATGGGTATCGCACGGATTTAAAAATATTTAACTCGACCTGTTGGTCACCAAATTCCATGGATAAGATTCCAAAATGGACATCAATTTTTGTTTTATACGTCATAAGGAAAGGCCTTCCTAGAATTAGAGGATATTGGAAAGAATTTGTCTCGCCATCCATGTCGAGGACATAAAAGTCAGTTGGGAATATAAGGTCATTCATTGAGGCCAATTTAATGACAACACACGTTGGATGTAAGGGTCCTAGACCTAGGTTGGAGAAGATGGATTTGTGCATGAAATTAATTAAGGCTCCAAGGTTTATGAGTGAATCAACATAGTTGAAACTTCCAATTTGTCATGGAACCGTAAAGGTCCATGGATCTTTGATCTTTATGGGAATAGGTTATTGGGTTGAAACATTTTAGAAGGTCCTAAGTTTCCTCTTATGGGTACACAACTCCTTGAGAAAATTATCATACTTAGGAATTTGTTTAATGACATCTAAGAGGGGAATTTTCACTTCAACACGTCTAAACCTGTTGAGCATTTCAGGATCGGGCTCAAAGGACTTCTTTGGCTTAGAAATAGATTTAGGAAAAGGAATCGGGTTCCTAAGTAGAATGTAAGGAGGTGATGGAATACTTTTAGGTTCCATTCCATATTTCTTTTTTTTCATTTTCTTGGTCAAAATTCAAAGGGGGTTTGGAGGGCTTATCTTGAGGCATATCAATTTTCTTTCCCGATCTAAGTGAAATTTCACTTACATTACACTTCGGGTTGGGTAATGGTTAAGTTGGGAGTTGAGAAGAACTTGATTATTGTTGCTGGATTAGGTGGGATGCAAGTTGACCAATTTGGGTTTCAATGTTTTTAAGGATGGAATGGGTGAATGAGGTAAGATCTTCAACTACACTTTCCCATGGTTTCTTGGAAGAAGAGGTTGGTCCCGGATTGGGGTTACCTTAATTTTGGTTCTTGGGAAAGTGACTGTATTGGTTTGGGAATTGAGAAGGCTCACTAGGATTGTGGAATCTTGTAGGAGCAGGAGGAGGATTTCTCATTTGTTGTTGAGGAACAAAAGGATAAGTTTTTTATATGTTACCAACACCTTGACCATATTGAAACTGGTTTGGGTTTTGAGGAGGTAATTGAGAGGGATGAGAGACTAGATTACCATACCGCATGCCTTGGTTATAAGAATAAGAGAAGGGCTCAGTATGAGGTTGGTTGAAGTTTCTAACTAACTGACCAGATAGTTGAGGGTTGGTGTTCTGCTGAGAATATGCTGCATTGAGATCCATGGGTCTAGATGAATCAGAGGGATCCTCTTGAATTTGTGTACATGTGTCAGTTGTATGAGATGGGGAGCTAAAAATTACACAATTCTTGATAGGTCTAGGGAACAAAGGTTGTGGAGAAGATGAGTTTGGGGCTTCGGTAGCCACAACTAGTTATTGCACAAGACCTGTAAGTTCACTCATCCACTCTGTCATCTTGTTCGTCTCTAGAGATTGATTGTCTTGGACTTTTTTTACTTGATCATGTGCTCGAGTATGTAATTATTGTGTGTTTGTAGCCATGTTGCTTAAAAGATCTATTGCAGCTGCAAGAGTTTTATCAACAAGATCACCACCACTTGGATATGGGGGGGTTGTTTGTAGAGTATAAATGAGGTGATTAATGATTTGTTTTTGATTTAACAATTTGATAAAGATTGGGCTGATTTTATCATTTGGTAGTTGAGCTTGTGATGTCCTTGAGCCTTGATTTTTATTGCATTAAATTAACACCCATGTCACAAGTTGACATTGATTGGAATTCATATGTTTTAAGGGTTTAATCCAAGCCTTAACATAACTTAGGGTTATAATATAAATCATATCTTGTTGATGGTAGTGTATTTATGGTTCAAATAAACCATGTAAACCACACGTTTAAATAAAATAAGTCATTAATCCATGACATGTTAAGTCCAACATACACAATGTTAAATTAAAGAATACTCATCGAAAAAAAATCTCTAAATTGCTTAACATATCTAAATAAAAAATAACCCCAATGGTATATTTACTCAGAAATTAAGATTTTTATTAATCTAGTAATAATGATTATGATGATAAATTAATACGATAAGAAAAATAAAGGGATAAGAAAATAGTGGTGCGTCGAACACACACACAAATGATGATGATAATTAAAAAAACATTAGATTGAATTAGAAATAAAAAGAAGGGAAGGGTATTCAATTGTATTTAAACTATTTTAAGAACATAAATATTAAAGTATAGAAGGTGGATGAGAATAAGATATATTGAAAAAGAAACTTTCATTAAAACAGAATTACCAAACAAACACTTACATGATTACAAATGAAGAACAACACAAAAGTAAATGAAATGAAGCAAGGATGAATGGTTTATAAAGTAAAAAATGTTTATGGAAGTTCCTACCAAGCCTTTGGTAGAGCCTTGGTCATGCAAAACTATCCTACTTTTCTCTTAAGTTCCATCTCTTTTGAGAGGAGAGGAGGGGATGTATTTGTAGCCCAATGTTGTGGGTTGTTTGCATTCCAAAACATCCCCTCCACTTGATTCGCCACTTTGATAAATTAGACAGCCAAATATCTAGATATGATCTTCTTAAAAGTTATATATGAGTATATCCTCTGTCTACTATGAAAATTTCGACTCCATTGGACTTAAGGAGCCAAAATTATGGCGTTTGGATTAAACAATTTTAATTTGTCCATTTCAATAAAAACCTTTTTCAAGGCCAAAATGTGAATGGGTTTTTGAATAGGAATATTCCTTCAAATCCAAATTCTTAATTCAAAAAAAGTTGTCCACACAGATCCCCTCTTCCACCTGGAAAAATATCTGTATTATTTAATGAATATATCAGGAGACATGTCATGAATACTGTACAGACTATAATTCCCATCCAGAATGGTGGGATGAGTTTAAATGAATCATTTGGGCCCCTTTTCTTTGGACTTAGGCTTTGAAATTTTTATCAAAGACTCATTACATATTCCCCGAATGTTGGAGTAGAAAAATGGAATTTTGACCTCCTGATTGGGCCTAGAAATTAAATCTTAATGGCTGGTCCAGTTTCTTTAGAGATTCTGTAGGCCTTCTTGTGTAGTCAATATGGTCCATCAAATGGCATAGGTTTACCATGATACCTTCTAATTATTTGTGGGAAATTGAATAAGGAATCCTAAAAAATAAGAACCACACAATTTGAATCAGTAGGGAGAGATTTATAAATAAAATTTTAAACTGACTCAATTGGACTACTTCTAAAACTTCTAAATAAGTATACTTAGTATTAAAACATTAATATTTCACAAAATTTATGGGCATTTCTTTTAAAATCAGTAAAAAGTGTATATAATAATTAATGAAAATATTAATAACATCACCTACCTGAGAATATATGGATAAGGACTAATCCCTGTTTAACCATGAAATGGCATTTTTCCCAGTTTAAGACCAGATTCTTTTCTTAACATATGGACAAAAATCTCTTCCCATTCCTAAGACATCCCTCAAATGTATCACCAAAGATAGAGAAGTCATCCATTAAGACCTCAAGAAAATTCCCTACCATGTCTAAGAATATTCCCATCATGCACCACTGGAAGGTTCTGGGGGCATTTCACAACCTGAAGGGCATGCGTTTGAAAGAAAAGGTGTCAAATGGACATGTGAATGTAGTCTTCCCTTGATCCTCTAGGGAGACCTCAATTTGATTATACCCCGAGCACCCATCTAAGAAACAATATAAGGCATGACCTGTGACTCTCTCATGGACTTGGTCATTGAATGGTAAGGGGAAATGATACTTCTTGATAAATGAGTTTAGCTTTCTATAGTCGATGTAGAATCTCCATTCACTACTCACCCTTGTTGGAAGAATCACTCCATCCTTATTGGTTATCGCTGTGATTCCTACATTCTTGGGAAACACTTGGATTGGGCACACCAACTCATTCTTAGCTATGGGATAGATGATACCAGCTTTTAACAATTTCATAATTTCTTTCCTTACTACCTCCATGATATTTGGGTTGAGTCTCTTTTGTGGTTGACGACATGTATTGGAATCAAATTCTAGAACAATACTATGAGTCTCGATTAGTGGCCTAATCCAAGGAATATCAGACAAGGTCCAACCAATAGATTTCTTATGTTTCCTATGGATATTATGAATAATCCTTTCATGATTGGCTTCAAGAGAAGAAGAAATGACAATAGGATCTATTTGATTGTCCCCTAGGAAGCAATACATGATTACAATAGGAAGTTCCATCAATTTAAGATCAGGTTGGATAAAAATTTCAGCAGAATATTGGGACATTGGATCAAGATTGATTTTGTTTCCTAGTGTTTTATATAGAATTTAATCCCCATGTGTAGATGTTTCAGCTACAAGATTGGTTTGATCGGATTTAGGGAAAGAAGTTTGATTGGTCTCTATGAAAGTGGTTTTCTAAAAGTTTTCACTGATTTTTGGACCTAAGACATCATTATAAGAGAAATATGAAAATGATTCAAGCCATGGAGATAAACTTCCTTCATGTGAATAAAGGAAATCAATCTCATCCTAACTTAAACACCCATCAAAAATTCCTTGATGTTCTATTTATTAATTATCAATGCTTTCTCTCATGTTTACTTCATGAATGTCCTTTTCATCCCATATTTGTGAGCTTTCATTATAGATACTCAAGTATAGACTCATGTTTTCAAAGGTGATGTTCATGTTACCATTTCAGACTCGGATAATAGACTTGATTGTTTCATGGAAAGGACAACGAAGGATGATTTGGGTTCGTTCCTTATTTCCTATGTTTGGATGGTTGTCAAGGACAACGAAATTAGCAGGGTAGATGAATTTTTCAACCTTTATGAGAACATCCTTTAATATCCTCTTTAGAACCCTAATACAATGATCAGAAAGTTGAAGTGTGACAGATGTGGGTTGGAGCTCTTCTAGGCCTAACTGGTAGTACACAACATAGGGTATGAGATTGACACTAGCACCTAGGTCACACAAGGCCTTGAAAATTTTTATCTCTCTTATTTCAACATTGATGTAAGGTAAACCCGGGTGTTTTAACTTTGGAGGAATGGTCCATTAAATGGTGGTACTCACATTAGTAGTCCAAAGGACTTGGTTTTTATGTTACAATTTTCTTTTAAAAGTGCACAAGTCTTTAAGGTACTTTGAGTAGGCAGGTATGGTTTGTATTGCATCGAGAAGGGGAATTTTCAACTTGACTTGTGATAATATTTCCCTCAATGATTCACTCAATTCAGGATTGGTTTTCTTTCTCATGCATTGAGGAAATGGGGCAGGTTGTGGGGTTGTTTATTGAATAGTTGTTTCTTTCTCATTGTTATCAGTTTCCTCAGTTTGATCTTATGGTTCATTTGAATTTTCATTAGTGTTTGAAGCTTCATATGGTTTCTAACTTATTTATTCCGGTTTCTCAATTGATTTCCCACTTCTTAAAACTATCACAACCTTTATTTATTCATGAGTTATTTGAGTGCAAATTGATTCTCCCCTTACTGTTTTTTATGAAATGGCTTGTGTAGGAATGAGTTACTTTACAAGTTTTATGGTTTGAAGTTCTTTTTTTAGAGAAGAGAGTTCCTAGTTCATCCTTTAATTTTGTTTGCACAATTGTTCTAGTAGGCTTTGTGGAATAGTTTGGGTTGGTGCCTGAGAAGATTAGTTTATCCTATGGGGATATTTTGGAGGTGGGATGGTTTGTTTAAAATAGACTGGTGGCTGTTGGTATATGATATATTAGGTTTGGAACTGGTTATGGGTTTGGTAGTTCTGATGGGGGTAATTATTTTTTCCCTGTGGTTGGATAGGTTGTTGGTTATCTTTCCAGCGGAAGCCTGGGTGGTCATTATACCTTGGGTTGAAGGTGTTTTGGTATTGAGGCTTTTGAAAGTTCCAAGCATTTACTTCCGTTGGGGGTCCTCCTAAAATAACATACATGATGGATGGAATGGATGGTCAGTAGTATATCTTATGGTCATGTCTGTCACAAATTGTGCAAACATGGTCTATTGTTTGGATTTCATAGACTTTCCTACGGTCTATCACTTCATCCTTCCTAGACAGTGCTGCGAGTTTAGTCCTAAGGCATTATTCTTCTCTATGTTTATTAATTCCAGTAGTTATTTGTGACTTTTCATAAAAAGGTTATGTTACCCATGTTTGGTTTTTTTCAACAAGGCTTTCCAGATATTCGTATGCATCATTTGGGGATTTGTTTTTAAAAGTTCCATTACACATCATGTCAAAGAATTGTTTGTTCCCCAGACCCAACCCTTCATAGAAAATTTGAACTTGTTCAGGTATAGAAAAACCATGATGTGGAACCAGGTTTAGGGTGTCTTTGAACCTCTCCCATGTTTCATAGAATTACTCTCCCTCTTTTTCAAAAAAAAAAATGGATTCTCTTTTTACGTTCAATTGTTTTGTGGTGGGGAAAGTATTTTTTCTAAAATTCTCTTTGTAATTGGTCCCAAGAGTTGATGGATGATGGCCTCAAATTTTTTAGAAATTTTTAGCTTGATACATTAAAGAAAAAAAGGAAATATCTTCATCTAAGATGATTCTAGTTGATTTGGGGGACACATGGTTTCAACAATGTCAATGAACTCCATAACGTGAAGGTAGGTCATCTCGGACTCCATTCCATGGAATGTGGGAAGATGGTTTCAAACATGGGGTTTAAAGATGCAGTTTTCATATCATATGGAGTTGTGTATAATGTATGAGGGGGAATTGGTCATGGAAGGTGTGAGGTATTCATTCACGGTTTGATCAACTGCATTCCCCAAGTTTGAGGCTGCCTCATTTGTATTCCCATTTTGGTTCCTACTTGAGTTTATGAGTGGGTTTCTTTGAAGGCCTTCCATTGAAATGTGATCAATTTTTTAATTTTGAGTATTAGTAATATTATTATCTAATGGAAAGATTTCCCTTGGTGTACTTGACTCCCAAACCCTAGGATTATCCACCATAAGTAGACGGTTTGATTGGTCACGGGTGTAGGCGGACATGCGCCAGAAGAAAAAAAATGAGAAATAGAAAAGATAAGAGAATTTGGATGAGAATGGAACACCCTGAGATTTTATGAAAAATATTCTTTTTAATTTCATTAATGTCTTGTGTTGTACGCTACACCAAAAGGATCTTGCACAACACGCATCCTTGATTTGCCTTGCATTACACGCAATCGCGACCTTCATCGATAACTTGCGTCGTACGCAATACCGAGTTTCACTAAACAATGATATGCTATTAAAATATTATTAAAACTAGCCGTTATGAATAGTAATAACCACTTTTTGAAATTTTGTAAATTTTATTTTTCAAAATGTACTTCATTTTTGGATTCGGAACATCGAAATTAGCTTAGGGTGAAATTTTTGTACTTTTCGGATAACTTTCATTTTCTGATGAATAGTGAAAATTACTAAATTTTAATTAAAGACAACCTTTTTAATCGAAATAATTAATAGTGATAAATTATTAATTTGAGTGGTTTTAAAGTATATTTAGAATATATTTTTACAATTTAATACAATTTTGGTCATTGGACATAATTTCACATTTTAACCAGACATAAACAAGTGTCAATCTTTTGATAGTTATTATCTCTTAAGAACACGCTATTTGTTTTGACGATGGGAATTAATTTTTAAATTAATTAATGCAACTGATATGTTTTTAATTTGGTAAAATAGACATCATTTTTTAGTTCATAATATCAAAAATATCTTAGGCCTAATTTTTGGTATTTTTCTGGAAACTTTCATTTTTTGATGAATAGTGAAACCACTAAGTGGTAGTTAAAAAACTGAACTTTTCATAAAACATAATTTCACCGCTTCTGTGAGTGGAATTTCAAAAATCCGAGAGACACGGTTAATATCAAGGACTAAAATGTGGTTCAATGAGATGAAAATAATTTTTGGTGAATAGTAACTTTTTACTTTTTTTACCACTGTTAAAAGTAAATAGGGTAATTAAGGGTAAAAATGATATTATTATTATTATCCTAACACATGTCCTAATTATATTGGATAAGTTTAATTCGACCAAAAATAACCTTTGGAATAAAATATGACCGTTTAGACCCACTTGGATTAGATTAGGACATTTATTATTAATTTACTTAAAGAAGGGTTAAAATAGTTAAAATCAAGGTTTAATAAGTAAATCATTTTTAATATGGGGTTATACATAAGATAAATTAGACTATAAATATTCATTAGAAAGATAAAGAAATTTCATACATAATGATATTTTATTTGTAATTTTTAGACATTAAATAATTTAATTTATTTATGACATAACGATGATGCAGTAATTATCTTATTAATGAAATATTGACATAATTGATGTTATAAATACCCAAATAAATGTAATTTGAGATTTTTTATGAATTACACTAATTTTATAGGTTAATATTACATTTTATTGTTGATTTAATTAACTTTTTTCGAACTAATCATTCTGTTATGATTTTTACAAAAATCAATTATCAAATAGTGTCAAAATTGACATAAAATAGGTTTTAAAACAAATATTATATTATTAATTGTTATTTTATTCCTAAAAATCTAAGTTTCGTCCAAATGACTTAGATAAGGTTATATGTATTAATAATAAACAACTTGGGGTTCGTTTGGCTTGATATAGTAAGTTTATTAACCTTATAGTATAAGAAAACAAGAAGACACGGTAAAAGTTAAATTATCTAACTTAAAGTTAAATCTAAATGATAAGGTTAAAATTGATACCTAAACTTGTCTAAATTCTATTGGATGAGAGGCTTTCGACCCATCCCCACCTTAGATTCTAAATAAATCAATTTAGAGCTAATTAAAACCAAATATGACTTTATAATAAAATAATAGTTTTAGTTATTCCAAAGGTACCCCTCTCCTCCCTTATAAAAGGGCACCTCCTCCTCCCTCTTCCACACACCACTTTGAGCCTTCAAGCTCGGCCAACCCCTGCCAAATTATCTTCTCCAATTCCCTAGAAACATCCTTGAAGTTATGGTCTTCCTCAAAGAACAATTTTAGTTCCCTAAAAGGAGATCTCAAAGAGGCGATTCAAAGAAGAGTAGGTTCGGACACTTACGAAGCAAATCGGACCTAAGGTATGGGAAATATCACAATCTCATTTTTATCCGAGATTGTTTATACTTTTGCATTTACTGGGGTGTATTTTATCATCCACATCCATGTTTCCTCAATATTTAATACATTTTCTATTCACATACAATTGTTTAGATCCTATTTTACCCTTCGGTGAGTTTTTAGTGAAAGATATGAAAGGAATCTTTTGTCGTTTTTCGTACGAGGTACTTTTTTGACTTTTATGACAAAAGTACGAGAAGAATGTTTTTTTAACTTATACGGAATGAATGTATTTTTAAAAAATTATTTCCAAGAAGCTTCCCTTATAAGTTTTCAAGTTTATTTTTAATCAACTTCTTTTAGTTATAATTTTATGACATGTTAAGAAATGAAAAGTGTTTTTGAAGTAGAAATGATATTTTCCTCAAGAATGGAGTTCAAGTGTTTTATTAAAATTATTTTCCATATAAGATAATAAAGGGTTATGTTTTTATACCTATTATTACATTTATTTGACTATGTTGTGATGAAATTATTTTTATGAATTCCTTTATCTTATATGAATTGTTTTATGATGTCATGTTGTTTAAGAATCCCATTTTTATTACATGGGTTATGCTATGATGTATGGTTTATGATTCTATGGCACACATAAGAATGGTATCATTATGAGATGGGTGGGACCGATATCTCCCTCCAATGCATTGGGTAAAGATTTTATATCTCATGAGATAGACATGGCAGGAACGGTAGGTTATACCAGTTCAGTGAAACGTGACTGAAACGAGCAGTGAACTCGGTTCAGAAAGGGACTTTGTCCACTAGATAGTCTTGGCAATGAGTCTTGACTAACAAGAAATTATTATCTATGATTATGTGTGTATGCCACAAAGTTTCATGTTTTAAGTTATGATTATTGGGATTACATTTCACTACTATGATTTATCCCATGTTATGATATTATGATCTCTTTTGCAGGTTAAGATTTCAAAAATGTTATGTTCTTATGAATATGATGTGATTGATATTTATTTTGTTTACCCTTACTGATCATTTGAGATCACCCTTTTATGTTTTCTTTTCCCCAGGATATAAAGAAAGGTTTTAGGTTAAAAAAGAGGGAAGATATTTATGGAATATGTTGAAGATCATTCACCATGATTAGAAGATTGCGTTCCGAGTTTCCAAAGACACTAAACTATTACGGTCCTTGTGTGTGTGTTTTTGTTATGTACTAAGTATTCCACAAAAGTAATGTAATTTCCATGTTCATCAAGCTTCGGATCTCTACAGTTGGTATCAGAGGAAAATTTTAGTCAACCTTTGGAAACTAGGATGCAAAAATGTTAGTGAGATCCCTAGAGATATTTCTAAGGTATGTCTAGGGATCTCCCTAAGGATAAGTATACATATAGGATATAGTCCTAGAACTGTGGTAACGATATTAGATTAAACCAAATATTTTATATATTGAAGTTACTCCCCCTTTATTATGATTTTTTCCTCTCACACTATTCTTTTTTTGTTTTAATAAATGGCCGGAAACAAGATGATTCACAATAATGGAGGATATGATGGACAATGGAATGATATTCTTCATGAGCAACCAAATTAAATGGGATTTGGAGGTCCAAACATCATTATTATGCCGAATCAGCAATCTCATAATATGATCAATAATGTAAAATTTGGTAAGTTTCCTGACTCGACTAATAAGAGAAAGATGTAGTTTTATGATGATCATAGAGGAAAGAATGTTCAATTTCCCCTATGTAAATCATGTGGGAAGAGGCATCAAGGATAATGTTTCAAAGGAACTGAAGGATGCTTTGGGTGTGGAAAAGAAGGACACAAAGCCAGTAAGTGCAAACGAAAAAGTTCAGTTAACACCAGGGATGAGGATAATGGTATTGCTACGACATCAACAATGGTTAAATGTTTTAAATGTGGAATGTACGGGCATTATGCAAACCAATACCCTAAGGGAAAGTCTCATGAAGAGAATCAGTATGGTCGTATGGGTAGTATTTATGTTGATGACGATGAAGAGACTACAAATGGTATGTGAGTTGAAATAATTGTTGAATCTTGATCAATGGTTTAAGAAGGTAGTGGAATGATTACATGTTTATCAAGTGTAATGTTGTATAAGTAATCTCATGGTACTATGGAATAAAGAGACATCTAAGGATTGTTACACTATTGTGTTTCCTTAAGTTTTGAAAGTGTATGATGAATGGTACCAGTAACCATGAAAGGTTATTCAGATATTTTTGTAAAGTTGATGATATGCGCATAATGAAGGGATAAGTATAAAATTAAATGTTGATAGTATTCATGATCTCATGACTGATATAAGGAGAATGTTATATCATGGTTTGAGTATATAGAATTTTTGGATTTTGGTATGTGGAAAGAGTTAACTTTTGACAGCATTCATGTTTTCAGTAAGGTTTAATGGGTATTCATTTTTCAAGAGAATACATGATTAAGGTATTCACATGTTTGGAATGTGACCAACAAGACATATCTCATGATATACGGGGATCAACGATGGTATTAACATGCTTGTTATATGAACTCTTTTGTAATCGTTTTCACTATAATATGAGATTGGACAGTAGTATTTTGGATTAGAAATGATTATGTTGGAAATAATTTAGTATTGTTAAAGGATAGAACTTCTTTTTGATATTATTGATGGGATGTTATAGTAATATAGCTTTAGAAAAAGGACAACCTGCAGGACGGACGACATCCCATCGTGTCGGACAAGGCTGTGGGAATCGAACCCACAACCGAAGTGCGACTGGCCTTTATCGCCTACCACTGGCCTACCGGAAGTCCCTATTTAGTAGAAACTAGTTTTATTATATTAACCAGTATAATATAAGAAGTATAAGTCCATTTTAGGAACCATATATGATTAATCTCACTATAGATGGACTTACGTATTTTTTTTGATAACTTTTCTAACCTTTTGTTTGAGACAGATGGAATGACCCATAATTCTATCACATGATCTGCTAACACATCACGAATGACAAATTCAACTTAATTTATTTAAGATATGAAGTGGAAATTGTCCAAAGAACGACTAACGGTGAAACTATAACAAAATCATGAAAGTATTTCTTCTAATTCCAATTTCATCAACTTTAGGGAAATGATCTTGAAAACCAAAAATGTTGTCCTCGTTCCCTTATATCTGATTAATCATATTGTACCTTAGATCATCACACATCAATAGCTTTTTGATTGTTGGCTTTTTCATAGCCATGTTCTCTACCACTCTCCATCAGAACTTGATGGTTAGATTTTTCTTCCATATCCATATTTTCACCTATGTTGTCCAACGTGGAAACCCAGTGATGAGTTAATTTTGGTAACCGTTACATTTCATACTTTAGTTTTTAAAGCCATGTTTTGGTATTCCTTTTTACGATGTGGGTTTCTATTAAACAAACTTTTGAGTAGTAAACCATTTATAACCCCGAAGAATTTTGAGGGCGAAATTCATTTTATGGGGGGTAGAATATAACACCCCGAGATTTTATGAAAAATATTCTTTTTAATTTCATTAATGTCTTGTGTTGTACTCTACACCAAAAGGAGCTTTCACAACACGCATCCTTGACTTTCCTTGCATTACACGCAATCGTGGCCTTCCTCGATAACTTGTGTCGTACGCAATACCGAGTTTCACTAAACAATGATATGCTATTAAAATATTATTAAAACCAGCCGCTATGAATAGTAATAACCACTTATTGAAATTTTGAAAATTTTATTTTTCAAAATGGACTTCATTTTTGGATTAGGAATATTGAAATTAGCTTAAGGTGAAATTTTGGTACTTTTCGGATAACTTTCATTTTCTGATGAATAGTGAAAATTACTAAATTTTAATTAAAGACAACCTTTTTAATCGAAATAATTAATAGTGATAAATTATTAATTTGAGTGGTTTAAAAGTATATTTAGAATATATTTTTACAATTTAGTACAATGTTGGTCATTGGACATAATTTCACATTTTAACCAGACATAAACAAGTGTCAATCTTTTGATAGTTATTATCTCTTAAGAACACGCTATTTGTTTTGACGATGGGAATTAATTTTTAAATTAATTAATGCAACTTATATGTTTTTAATATGGTAAAATAGACATCATTTTTGAGTTCATAATATCAAATATAGCTTAGGCCTATGTTTTGGTATTTTTCTGGAAACTTTCATTTTTTGATGAATAGTGAAACCACTAAGTGGTAGATAAAAAACTGAACTTTTCATAAAACATAATTTTACCACTTCTGTGAGTGGAATTTCGAAAATCCGAGAGACACGGTTAATATCAAGGACTAAAATGTGGTTCAATGAGATGAAAATAATTTTTGGTGAATAGTAACTTTTTACTTTTTTTTACCACGGTTAAAAGTAAATACGGTAACTAAGGGTAAAAATGATATTATTATTATCCTAACACATGTCCTAATTCTATTGGATAAGTGTAATTCGAGAAAAAACAACCTTAGGAATAAAATATTACCATTTAGACCCACTTGTATTAGATTAGGACATTTATTATTAATTTACTTAAAGAAGGGTTAAAATAGTTAAAATCAAGGTTTAATAAGTAAATCATTTTTAATATGGGGTTATACATAATATAAATTCGACTATAAATATTCATTAGAAAGATAAATAAATTTCCTACATAATGCTATTTTATTTGTTATTTTTAGACATTAAATAATTTAATTTATTAATGACACAACAATGATGCAGTAATTATCTTATTAATGAAATATTGACATCATTGATGTTAGAAATACCCAAATAAATGTAATTTGAGACTTTTTATGAATTACAATAATTTTATAGGTTAATATGACATGTTAGTGTTGACTTAATTAACTTTTTTCGAACTAATCATTATGTTATGAGTTTTACAAAAATCAATTACCAAATAGTGTCAAAATTGACATAAAATGGTTTTTAAAACAAATATTATATTATTAATTGTTATTTTATTCCTAAAAATCTAAGGTTCGGCCAAATGACTTAGATAAGATTATATATATTAATAATAAACAACTTGGGGTTCGTTTGGCTTTATATAGTATGTTTATTAACCTTATAGTATAAGAAAACAAGAAGACACGGTAAAAGTTAAATTATCTAACTTAAAGTTAAATCTAAATGATAAGGTTAAAATTGATACCTAAACTTGTCTAAATTCTATTGGATGAGAGGATTTCGACCCATACCTACCTTAGATTCGAAATAAATCAATTTGGAGCTAATTAAAACCGAATTTGACTTTATAAAAAAATAATAGTTTTAGTTATTCCAAAGGTACCCCTCTCCTCCCTTATAAAAGGGAACCTCCTCCTCCCTCTTCCACACACCACTTTGAGCCTTAAAGCTCGGCCAACCCCTGACAAATTATCTTCTCCACTTCCCTAGAAACATCCTAGAGGTTATGGTCTTCATCAAAGACCAATTTTAGTTCCCTAAAAGGAGATCTCAAAGAGGCGCTTCAAAGAAGAGGAGGTTCGGACACTTACGAAGCAAATCGGACCTAAAGTAAGGGAAATATCACAATCTCATTTTTATCCGAGATTGTTTATACTTTGTCAGTTACTAGGGTGTATTTTATCATCCATATCCATGTTTCCTAAATATGTAATATTATTTCTATTCACATACAATTTTTTAAATCCCATTTTACCCTTCGGTGAGTTTTTAGTAAAAGATATGAAAGGAATCTTTTGTCATTTTTCGTACGAGGTACATTTTTGACTTTTCCGACAAAAGTACGAGAAGAATGTTTTCTTAAATTATACGGCATGAATGTATTTTAAAAACATTATTTCCAAGAAGCTTCCCTTATAAGTTTTCAAGTTTATTTTTAATCAACTTCTTCTAGTTATAATTTTATGACATGTTAAGAAATGAAAAGTGTCTTTTAAGTAGAAAGGATATTTTCCTCAAGAATAGAGTTCAAGTGTTTTATCAAAATTAATTTCCATCTAAGATAATAAAGGGTTCTGTTTTTATACCTATTATTACATTGATTTGATTGTGTTGTGATGAAATTATTTTTATGAATTCCTTTATCTTATATGAATTGTTTTATGATGTCATGTTGTTTAAGAATACCATTTTTATTACATGGGTTATTCTATGATGTATAATTTATGATTTTGTGGCACACATAATAATGGTATCATTATGAGATGGGTGGGACCTATATCTCCCTCCAATGCATTGGGTAAAGATTTTATATCACATGAGATAGACATGGCTGGAACGGTAGGTTATACTGGTTCAGTGAAACAGGACTGAAACGAGGATTGAACTTGGTTTAGAAAGGGACTTTGTCCACTAACATAGTCTTGGAAATGAGTCTTGACTAAAAATAAATTATTCTCTATGATTATGTGTGTATGCCACAAAGTTTCATGTTTTAAGTTATGATTATTGGGATTACATTTCACTACTATGATTTATCCAATGATATGATATTATGATCTCTTTTGCAGGTTAAGATTTCCAAAATGTTATGTTCTTATGAATATGATGTGATTGATATTTATTTTGTTTACCCTTACTGAGAATTTGAGCTCACCCTTTTATGTTTTCTTTTCCCCAGGATATAAATAAAGGTTTTAGGTTAAAAAAGGGAATATATTTCTGGGAGATGTTGAAGATCATTCACCATGATTAGAATATTACGTTCTGAGTTTCCAAAGACACTAAACTATTACGGTCCTTGTGTGTGTGTTTTTGTTATGTACTAAGTATTCCTCAAAAGTAATGTAATGTCCATGTACATCAAGATTTGGATCTTTACAAAGAATATATGAAATGTGGGAGAATATAATGGGTTTTTAAGATGACTTACTTGGGTTCCCAGCAACGGCACCCAAATTTGATTCATGCTCAAATTTACCCAAGTTTTTAGGGTGAAGTGGTTTCTTGTAGTGTAGCTTGGGTTGTCGAATCCTTAGAGACCTAAGAAGAAACCTATAGACTTTTACATTATATGGATTGTTTTGGATATAAAGTTTGCAACTTTCAGTTGATTTTTGATGGTTTTTAAGATATAACTAACAGACTTAAGTGAATTCAATTTTAAAGAATGAGTTGATCCATGTTTATCTCTTGGGTGTGGATTGGATGAAATTCCTTTTCAAACAGTTTCAACTTCTTATATTCTTGATGGGTTTATTCAAAAAGATCAAAAAACTTCATTAATTACTAGTTTAATACCAACACAAAAAAATACTAATCACCTATACACTTGGTGTATAAAATTTATGATCACTCCTAGATAAAGGTTCATATTAGCACTTGAAGTATGTGGCCTTAAAATTCAACAAGGACAAAGAAGTTTTGAAATCATCAAATAAAAATCTCAATTAAAATAAGTGATTAGACATTAATGGGGTGATAAATAACATCCAATACAGCCCCTTGATACTCCCTTGGATCAACCCATAAGTAAGTTATCTTTCCATTGATGCTATGGTTTCAATGGAAGAGGGAAGTAGACTCATGAGGGAGGAATTGAAGAAGTAAGAAAATGATAAAAAGAAAATTATCACTCCACCTTTGTGTGAATAATTTCACAATGTTTGGTGTGAATAAATTCACACCATGAGGAAACAGTATCAAAGTGAGATGGAGAAGAACAGAATAGTAGGAAAATATGAACTTTTATTATGAAAATAAGATGAATTAAAACAACTTACAATTCAGGAAGAACATTACAAAGGAAATGTGGCAGTATAAAATTACAATGAAAGAAAGAATCCAAGATCCTTAAACCTTCAACAACATTAACTTAATTAATCATTTTGGGAGCCTTGGGTAGATCCTCCAACAGTACAATGCATCCCACTTGATTATGGTAGGCCTAGGGTGGTGGAATGTAAGGCATAGTGAACTTCTTTATCCTTGACTCAAAGTGGAAGCCAGCTGGCATCCAATGAACAGAATTGCCTAGATATCCTTCTATATGTCCGAATTAGAGTGGTCCATTGATGAATAAAGTAAAGATACATATTTCTACTAGATATCCATAAAATTGGAGCCAAAATTAATTTGTGGTTTCCAATATAGTTTTAAATTTGTGGGATATTTTTCTGGGCCTCAAAATATTGCCAAGAATCTTATATCTAACTTGGTCCGCCTGAATAACCACAATGGAGGCAGAATTATAACTAGATCCTACATAATTATATGTTTCTATATATTCCTTCTATAATCCCACAAAATTGTGGCTTTAGTTGGTCTATATTGTGGGCCCCACATTCATATCTGTGGGCTGGTGTCCATTCTGCCTTCTCCAGAATTGTTTCCTTTCATTGAAAAATATCCCCATCATAATTTATGAATCATTAATTGATCTATGAATGAAAAATTTTCATATTGAAGTTTAAATACATTTTCGAAAATATCAAATAAAAATATTGATAATTACATTCCTTAAAATTAAATGAATCATTGGTCCAAAATTGGTGTACATTAGGCATGAAGTGCACAAATGATGAGAATAGATGTTCAAAATTAAAATCACCTAACTCAGGACCATAAGATAAAAGAAAAACATTTAATACCATTACAATGTAATTAACATGTGTATTTTTAATGGATAATCAAGACACATGGTAGTTTTACTTTTAATAGAACATTCCATGTACTTGGAGTATACATCATTCTGAAATCGACCGTGTATCCGGCCGTGTGACTAACGACACGGGTGGATAGAAATTTTTTTGTACACACTAAGTCTAGTGCATGCACTCCATGTAGTGTTAAACCAGGAGAAGCTATATAGTTTTAGCTGTATAGAAGTACCTGAGAAGGAGGGAATATAAAAGTAAATGTCGTGTCATAATAGGAACATGACGTGTGTATGGGTTTTACATGACCAAGTTTGTAGAGGTACATGCCGATGTTAAGGTTTAAGGGAATCCACTATGTAGTGGTTCTACATGCCGTGTGACCCTATTTTTTAAATATTGACTACTTTCCTTCACATATTCCATTCATTCTCTTCGATGTTGCATTTTTTTTAAATCTTGTACTGAGGTGCACGCTTGACCATGTAGAGTCATTCCACCAAGATGTCCTCTGGTTTTATGACAGGTACAGGGTGATGATTAGACACTAGAAATGGTAGATTCAGGACTAATAGCAGATCTTACCATCATGTACATCTTGGAACCAACTGTTATACCGAAGGCATGTGATGATGAACCGTTCTGTGAAGGCTTTATGAGGATGATGTAGACCTTCTAGGGTACACCACATCCTACCCCGACTATGGAAGAGTTGACATAGGTGTTCAAAAAATACTATCCTCCCACTTTTTAGGGGATGTAGTACCATAGGTTGTAGAGTTATTGTTGGCGTCCATGCTTTCTATCTTCGAGAAACTGGAGATGCCTCTTGAGATGAGGGTAAAGCTCCTGACTTACATGCTATGTGATTGTACAAAGAGATGGTGGGATGTTTTTGAATAGGCGGTACATCATCAATATATGGCTTGGGAAGAGTTTTGTAGGACATTCAATGATTACTTATACTCCTAGAAATTGAGGGCTGACTAATCCCAGGAGTTCATGAATTTGGAGAAGGGTGATCATTCAATGATAGATTACTATTCTCACTTTATAGAACATCAATGCTTCGCACCTGTTTTGGGGGTGACAAGTTATCACTGGCTAAGATATTTGAGGATGGTCTTAGGTATGAAATCCGATCATAGGTGAATGTTTTCAGGCTGACATCAGTGACTGCTATAGTAAACCAAGTGATGATTACCTAATGAAATTTGAGGGAGCTTGGAGCTGTGAGCCAGGGCAGTTCAACATTCATGGCTAGTACTCCCTCGACTGATAGAAGTAAGTTCCACAATAATCTTTTTCATGGTGATTCCAGTAGCAGATATGTATCATCAGGTGGCCAGGTGATGTGATACTAGTGCGGGAAGAGTGGGAACATGAGACTGTAGTTCCTGAGATACCTAGTTCAGTGACGATCCAGTGACAAGATGGGTCATCTTCAACATTTTTATAGGATTTTATCACCGCCATCTAGTGAGAGGGGATATATTATGACTCCATGTATCGAAGAGGGGCCACCATTTCCTCATCAGTTATGGAACTAGAGATCTTTAGGTTGTTCAGGCTGAGGAGGTGGTTGTGGTTGTGGTAGTTAGACGATAGGTTTTCAATGACATCAAGTTGGATAAACTGGGGGTTTCTAGGTAGGGTCGCATGGTCGTGGTATAGGTCAGACTTTTTCAATAGAGCCAACCTAACAGGAATATGATCCTAGACCCTCTACAGTTAGAGGTACGATTCTAGTTTCCTCAATTTTAGCTTATGTAATTTTTGATATAGGGGATTCCCATAGTTTTATATCTGTTGTCATTATGGATAACCTTGGGCTCTGAATATTTACATCCAATGATGTTATGACACTGGACACTCTGTTGGGGATTAGAACGGCTTGTGTAAACTAGATCATGGTGTTCCCTCTCGAGGTTGGTGGGTGTCGCTTATTATGGGGCCTCTATGTCTTAGAGATGACTGTCTTCAGTGTCATCCTCAAAATGGGATTGTTGGTCTCTTTTTAGGCAGTTTTGGACTACTATCACCACATGGTGAGTTTCATGTCACCAGAGGGCAGATCTTTTCTATACAAGGGAGAGTGGTACATCTATGAGAACAGAGTTGGACCCAAGCATCAAGGGTTGAGAGGAACCACAACCTAGATTGCTAGTTTATATTTGGATGACCAGGGGACTTCACAAATGAACTTCCCTCTAGTGGTGGATCATTCAGAGATTTCTTTATAGATTACTTTTTAGGTTTACCACTAGAGAAAGAGGTGTATTTCTCTATTGATCTTGTTCTAGGAGTGGAATTTGTGTCCATTCCTCCTTATAGGTTGGTTACACCAGAATTAATAGATCTCAAGAAGTAGTTAAAGGAGTTACAAGCAAAGGGTTTCATCTAAACTAGAACTTATTCTTGGGGTTCCTCAATCCTTTTAGTGAAGAAGGTGGATGGTGACCTTAGAATTTGTGTGGATTATCAAAATTTTAACCAGTTGAAGGTCAAGAATCAATATCCCTTAAGGCGAATTGATGATCTCTTTTATCATCTTCGAGGATCCTGGGTGTTCTCAAAGACAAAATTGAGATCCGGTTATCATCAATTGAGCATTAGACCATCAGATATACCTCTTACATCCTTTCAGAGTAGGTATGGTCTATTCAAGTATTTAGTTATGTTATTTAGTCTCACAAAAGAACTAGTTGTTTTTATGGAACTGATGTACCAAGTCTTCCATCCTTACTTGGATTATTTTGTGGTATTCTTAGTGGATGATATATTGGTTTAATATTACACTTGACATGACCATGGAATCTATCTTGAGATCGTATTGAGTACACTGAGAGAGAATCAGTTACCTTATAAACTCTCAAAGTGACACTTTTGGATGGATCTGATTAATTTCTTAGGTCATGTCATCTCAGAGACAAAATTATTAGTAGACCCAGGGAAGGTGAGAGATATAGTTTCTTGAGATCATCTGAAGAACGACTTTGTGGTATAGAGTTTTCTGGGACTGGATAGTTATTACTGACGCTTTATACAAGACTTTTCACACTTAGCATCACCATTGATGGGCCTGAATAAGAAGGGTGAAAAGTAATTTTCAATCGATTCCTATAATTCAACCTTTCAGGAGTTGAATGGAAGATTGACTTCAGTAATAATATTGATTTTTCTAGAGCCAGGAAAGAGTTACACCATTTACTGAGACACATCAGGTATCAGGATGGGAGCAGTTCTTATGTAGGGGGTAGTCATTGCATACGGGTATCGATTATTGATGTTATATTAGAGGAACTACCCTATGGATGATCTCGAGTTTGTCGTGGTTGTTCATGCCTTGCACTGTTGGAGACATTATCTTTTGGGGGAGCATTTTGAGGTATACACTAACCTTAAAATCCTCATATATATCTTCACTTATCATGATCTAAATTTGAGACATTGAAGGTGGGTTGATCACCTTTAGTATTTTGATTTGAGCATGCCTACACACTTGGTAATTGTAATGTATTGGATGATGTTTTGAGTAGGAGGACTTAGATACATGCATTTTAGTAGGCCAACAGTGAGTGGTGTCTTATGGACCTATTGTCTGAAATG
The DNA here is from genome assembly GCA_963277665.1 of Viscum album. Classification (NCBI taxonomy): domain Eukaryota; kingdom Viridiplantae; phylum Streptophyta; class Magnoliopsida; order Santalales; family Viscaceae; genus Viscum; species Viscum album. The sequence goes on from OY728155.1 coordinate 1,081,530,585, forward strand.
CACATGGAGGTTCACTAAAAAAGGGGCAGACATTTATTTCTTCTATAGATATTACCTCTACTCTAATGGATTGAGTGAGAATGAGGAAGAAATCTAATTATGAAGTCCTAGTCTTACAGGAGAGTGTGTCAGGTGAGGACCATACTCCTTGGTGACTAGAGGGGAGGATGAGTTTTTTCATTTTCATGGGTGTGTATGGGTGTCAGCAGACTTACATGAGGAGCTATTGTGAGATTTTCATGCCTTAGTATGGGCAGTCTATCCTAGTGTCACCAAGATGTATCGAGATCTACATCATTAGTATTGGTATCCAGAAATGAAGTGGGATATATCGGGTTTTGTTATGAGATGTTCCACCTGTCAGTAGGTGAAGGTAGAGCATCAGTGACCAATATGGCTATTAAAGTAGTTACCCATTCCTAAGTGGAGGTGGTATGATGTTGCGATTGATTTAATAATAGGTTCACCAAGGTTGCCATGAGGAAATTATATTTTTTGGGATGTTGTTGATAGACTCAAAAAGGTTGCGCATTTCCTACCAATAAAGAAAACCTTTAGTGTTAATGAGATTATAAAATTGTACATCTAAGAGATAGTATGATTTAACTAGGTTCCACACTCTATCATTTCAGAAAGGGATGCTCAGTTTACTTCTCATGTCTGGAATGGACTACCAAGGGCTTTGGGTATAGAGATACTTCTGAGTATAACTTACCATCCCTAGATAGATGGCCAATCCATGTGCATGATTCAGGTTTTGGAGGAAATTCTTTGATAATGCATCCTCGAATTTAGGGGCTCTTTGGAGAGACAATACCCCTAGTGGAGTTTTCGTACAATAATATTTTTTAGGACATGATTTAGATGGAACCTTATGAGGATTTGTACGACAGGCCATTCTGATCACCCTTATATTGGAAGGAGGTAGGATAGGCACCTATGATGGGACCTCATCTATTCCAGGAGATCACTGTGTAGGAGGAGTTGATTCAAAAGAGGATGTATACTACATAGCCTCGACAGAAATCTTATGCTGATCAATAGAGATGACCGTTGGAGTTTGAGGTTGGAGATCAGGTTTTCTTGCGTGTCACACCGAGGTTGGGACATGGGAGGATTAAGAGACTAGGGATATTTCATCGAGATACATTAGACCGTTTGACGTTTTGGAGAGAGTAGGGCTGGTTTTCTATTGGTTGAAGTTACCTTACAGGAACCAGGCTATCTATGAAGTCTTTTACGTTTCTCAGCTACATCATTACTTTTGAGACCTGTCTCATGTTTTTTAACCCAAGGAGGTCGAGTTGGAGGTGTATGCATCCTTTGAGGAGAAATCTATTAGGATAGTGGATTTTAAAAAAGATGTTTCTCTATGGATGGTCAGTTCCTATCGTACAGGTGATATGGAAGCACGGCCGAGTGTAGGAAAAGACTTGGAAGAGGGAGGTCGATGTGCGATCATAGTGGAAATTTTTTTTCCATATTATTCTTCACCACCCATAGAAGGGAAATTCAAGGATGAATTGCATTAAGGAGGGATGTTTGTAAGAACCAGAATCTTCATTTTAGCTATGGATCTGAATTTCAGGTTGTTTTGAGGAAAAATAAAGAAAAGAGGATTTTCTAAGTACACGCTATGTACTTCTGTGTACATGTCGTGTACTTCTTTGTACACACCGTGTACTTCTATGTACATGCCGTGTACCTAGCTTGTCGCATACGACCACATTTTGGCAGTGTTGCTGCTGATTACATGGTCGTGTGGAGACATGTCAGTCCTGCTTAAGTAAGGGGCGAGTTTAGGTTACTACACGACGTGTAGTGTTATTGAACACACCATGAAATATTCTTTGTTTTTGATATATCGGAGCGGGGTTGTGTCTCATGTCCAAAATCCCATTCTTCTTCCTGTGTTACATACAAGAGTGCTCTGAAACAACAGACAATGTTTGATCTCCCAATTCTCCGTATGAGCTCTGATTGAGACATTGTCAGGTGATTTGGAATCCCACTAGTGATTTTTCTAAATCTCATGATCCCTTATTCCTAATTCATCCCCTCTTGTGAGTTATTCAAGGTTGGTATTTTTTCACTGTTTTTAGATCTACGCTGATTCAATGGTTGACGTTCAAGTATATCGATTGTACGACAATGAAGAAGGTGGTTTTTTCTTTTTTCTAGATGTCTTTGGATTATATATGATAAACGTTATGCATGCCCATGTTTTGGGTATTGGTTGATTTGGAATTTAACCCTATTATTACCGATTATGGTTTGAATGATTGATAAAGTGTTGTTTCATATGATTAAGGTTAGATACCTTGACTAAGGGACACCTCATGGGAATGTTTCCCTTGTTTGATTGTTTATGGACATTTGGTCTAGGTTTCCTTTGTGGAATACCTTGTTTTTAATGCCTTGTTTGATTAGGATGAATTTTGATTATGGGAAATGCCTATGATATTCATTGAGAATATTTATCCATGTAGTAGTTATAGATTACATGAGTTACTTGGATATGATTTATGCTATTTTTTCCAATGGACCGTGAGAGCCTTGGACTAGGAAGATTGAGTGGAATTCAAGATTATTTTCTTTGATATGATATGCGTGCTATTTATTTTTCCAATGGGCCATATGAACCTTGGAACAGGAATAGTAAGGGGACTTCTATATTATTTACATAGGACCATGAGATCCTTGATGTAGAAGCTTTATGAGAAGGAATTAGACCATGAGAGATTTTACAAAGGATTTTTTTTAGCAAATTGATGCTATGTTAGACCAATGGGGATAGAGTGTGAGAGCTTTCCAATAGGGTCTTTATTTAACGAATTGATGTTATGATTCAACCAGAAGGGTTAGAATATAATACCTTTCCCCGATGGTTGTTTGTAAATAATTGAATGATGGTGAAGCATCTGCCAAGCCATAGAACAAGTTTGGATTCAGTCTTACTTGATTGTTTAGATGGTCTTATAAGACATAAATTTTGTTACTTTATATGGGGGATACATTTCTTAGGCTAGTTCCCGGGGAAACATTATTCAATTCAACTGAAAACAAAATTGTATGATTTTTGTACTTTTGAGTACATACTTGTTTATTTCTTAATTATTTCATATTACCTGATTTATATATATTCACTGATAGTTAGGCACATATATTTGGAGGTTTCATTTTGGTATCCGTCTCACATCCTCTTTGGGTCATGATTTTGGACCCAAAACGATTATGTGATTTCATGTATAGATAAGGGAAAGCACCCTTCTTCATGGGGTACTTGATTGTTGTTGGAGTTGGAGAGAATGGGACCAAGATGAAGGTTGTGATGTTGTTGGAGTTTAATTTCTATTTAATTGTACTGGATTATATTGTATTTACATATTTGTGACCTATTTTATCCACTTTCCTAGACACATATGACATGATTCATTAATATATATATATACATACTCCATTTGTTTTTTTACTATCTGTATTCTGGTGTTTACTTCTGTTATATGATATTACTACTTCAACTATTGTTTTATTATTAATTACTCTATGTATACTCTTCCAATGAGGGAATAGATTCCTCATTATCAGACCTTGTTCATCGCTACTAGTCGGCCGCCTTTTCCATTTGGGGAAATGAGTTTGAGGTCATGTGACCAACCGGGTTCGGGGCACCTTTGGGCGGTACCCGGATCTGGGATGTTTTAGTGCATATGAAATGTATTGAATGAAGTTTTAAATATATATAAATTACCTACTCAATATAAATTCATTGATTAATTCTTATGAAATAATTACTCAATTTTCAATAAATCTATTTTATGCAGCAGAAATACGTTTTCATCAAAAAATGGTATTTCTTTATTTTTATGAGTGACTATTGTCATTAAATTTTATAAATTTTTTAATAATTATTTGAAAAAATAAATTTTATTTTTTACATTATCATTTTAAATTTATCATATATTGAAATTTTTGAGAATTTTTAGAAATGTATGAATTTTCAATGATTAGTAAAAAATACAAATTTATATTTAAAATTGTATTTTCTTTCAAAGTATTTTTAGAGTAAAATTATGTTTTAGGATTTTTTTTTAATATAGAATAATTTCATTTTCATTTAAAATAATCCAATTATGGTTTTTTAAATTATTTTTAGACATAAATTTATAAAGAAACATTATACATTTAAAGTTTTTTTTTGAAAAACATATTTTCGTTGAATTTTGTCAGTTTAATTTTAAATTAAATTATTCCACTTCTATATTTTGAATTTTGAAAAATCAATTCCCGATTTTTAATAATACGTTCATTTTTTAAAATATTTTCCTTTTATTTTTCATCAATATGAATAGTAACCTTAGTATTTGTTTTACCATGGTAAAGGGTAAAGTATGTATTTCATGTTAAAAAAATGATATGGATTATAAAATGACCCTAAAACTTTCCATAATATTAATTGGTAAGTAAATTTCATCAATAATCATCCATGATTTGTTTATATGGAATTTTATGGCCATTCAGATGAGATTATGATCCTTATAGTATTTTATTTCATGAAATGTCAAACATTTCACACCCTTATTTTTAATAAGTATAATATTTAAATATGATGTTATATAGAGGATATGTTTTGTTATAAATAGTATTTTTTAATTTAAATGATTTATGTTCACCATGAAAAATTAATTTTAATTTCTCGTGAATAAATAATTACCTTAAATTCTTACACAACACTATTTCCATAATTATTCAATTAATTAAAAAATAAAATAAATGACATTAAACATATTTAAAGTAATATAATATGATAGAAGTAATATGAAACCTAAATTTTATAGATTTAAATGGAATGTTAGGAAGTTTTTAACGCAATATATTTGAATCTCCCTATTTCTTGGTAAATTTAAAATTAATTTAAACAATTAATGTCAAAATTGCCAACCAAAATGTTTTTTCAAAATAATAATTTATTAAATTATTTAAAAATATTTCCAATCTTGAAATAATATAATTTGGTAATTATATGGTTTAAACTACCATGAATTATCCATTTATGGTCCATTTTGTATCTTATAAGTAAAAAATATAACTTTTTAATATTGAAAAAGTTGTTACCCTATTTAAAATTAAGATAGGTCAGCTAATGGTTAATCAAAATGATAAGGTTTAAAATTATTCCAAAATGTGTGTATTTTTTATGTTATTAAAAACCCATACAACTTTATCTTGGAATCTGTTTTCATTTGGCAGTATTTGGGTTGATAATTAATTTATTATAATATAATCTTTTGAGAGATTTCAAAAGTGCCCCTCACCTCAATTATAAAAGGGAAAATTGACCTTCACTTTGTAACTTCCATCTCAACCATTATACATCAAATTATATTCTATAATTACCTATAAAGATTCTAGAGTTTGTTCTTCCCAAAAGACCAACCCTAAGACCCATTATGGGAGATATAATGGAGCCATTTTGAATAAGAGGTAATATCCCTAACTAATCACGTTATTTTTATTCTCTTGTTTACCACCACTAAATCTATGAAATTTATCATAAAATTAAAAATTCAGTACCCTAAATATAATTAAATTTTATTATGATTATTTAAATACCATTATAAACCCTCTTTCTCATCAATCGGGATGTGAATGTACCACTCGTGCGTACGCATGACTTACCATCTCCATGTAGTGATACAATTACTTTTTCATCACCATAATTTATGGATGGGTATTATGATTGGTTTTATATTTATATATTATATTTATGACATAATTAGACTTATTTGTTGATAATATCATGTCTACCTATTTATCATCCAATCCTTTGGGAGACGATAACATTGTTCATGCGTATGTGTGGACTATCACTTCCACGATGTGATGTGATAAATTTTCATTTATATTTTACTTGAATAATAATAGGGAATAAGTTTATGAATATATATGTTAATAATTATATAAATTTTATTAAGCTGAATAATTAATTAACTTTCTTTCATTCCATCAGTTGAAAAATGGAAACAACGTTCATGAGTACATAAGACATACTGTCTCCATGAAGGATGTAATTTGTTTTTCTTTATCAAATTTCCCGGAATGATTATAAATATATTTATAGTTAAAATGTATTATTTTTATTCCATGTTTAAAATTATAGAAATTATGGAACCATGATCAATGTATAAGGACCAATACTGCCAAACTAAAACATGTTTGGAAAAAAAGAAGTCATCACCCAAAACAGTGATTTTAGCAAAGAATTATTAATAAATGGGTGATAAGATGTCAATAATAAATCATAAATTGTATGATAGATATTAATATGTTTGCTTAATAAATTTTTAATAAATCCATATTTATTATACAATGGGTTTGAATGTGAACAAGGAAAGGTGATACTTGAGGTAAGAGATTCTTGTCTCACTTTTATTTTTGTGGGACACATGCCTTATACACTACTTGTTTCTTTTGTGTGGTGTATATAATACCCTTGAATTTATTTTATTATTTTTTTAATGAAAATTAATGGATAGGAAAATCTATATAATGTTATTTCTTTAAATAATATTAATATTCAAATGTTACCAAAGTGGTGGGTGTTTTATTTCATAGTCTCATCAATATTCGAGTTTGTTTGTTTCTAAGTCTCTGATGAGGATTATTTCTCTTACATGTCCATTTGTTTTAATTTTTTTAAATAATGTTTTTAATATTATCATATGATTTTTTACATTTATTTTCACCCATGTTTTATTTTATATAAAACTTTTTGAAAGGGAATATTCTTGTCATCTTTCAAATGAGGTACTTTTATGATTTTTACTACAATTTTAAAGGAATGTTTTTTAAATTATAATTAATTAATGAATTTTAATAACATAATGAATAATATTTTCATTTAATATTCCTTTAAAATTTTACAAGTTTATTTTTAATGAAATTTGTTTCTTTGTAATTGTGAAGTTTTTTTAAAATAAGTGATTTCAAAATAGCAAGGGAGTTTTCCATAAGAAATATTCCGAGTGATCTATCAAAATCATTTAAATCTAAGTTGAAATCATTTGATGTTATATAATAATTACTAGGGATATGTTCCAATTATACCATATTTATTATTTCTCTAGATGGTCTATGGATATAATGAAACAATGTTAATAAAACCCATTTATTACCCATGAGTTATGCTTTCAAGAAATGTTTATGAAACCCATTTCTTTTCAAAGATTATTTAATTATAATTTTTTATATGATCTTGTGTCACAATTATATATGATTTTTATTATCTTATGGGTGGAACCTATATATCACCCTAATTCGTTGGGTAATGATTAATGTTCTATGAGCTCAAAGTGTACACATGTGGTTATCCCAATCCCCAAGGAGGGTAAACATGAGGTTATCCTAAGAAAGAAGTAGGTACACGGGTGGATAGACCAAGACTAACATGTTATAAATGTATTTGTGGGTAGATTTTACTAAAGTTTTTCTATGAATATGTGTATTCCACAATCTATGTCTTATGAGAATGTTATTATATCGTGGGTGGTGTTATTTTTTCTTCACGAATAATGTATTTTGAACTTCTATGATTTATTACATGAAAATTTTTTTTTGTCTATAATATGCAAGGTATAGTTTTCAAATGTTATGCTCATAAACATAAACTCATGTTATCCTTATGAGATTATTTAGATATTCGTTACTTAAAATTACTGAGCTTCCGAGACCACCCTTTATTATATCTTATTTCCAATGTTATGAAGAAAGTTTTTATCTATGATAAGTCTAATAAGGGTGCCAGATATATATAACTTTGTGGGTGAATATGCAGTTCACCTAATAACTAGTTGTTTATGTATCTAATTTTCCAAATTCACTTGACCAAAATTATCTTGGAATGGATCATTTTTTATGTAATAAATATTTATCTATTAATATGTAATATCTATGTTTGAAATGTAATGGTCTTTATAGAGTGTTTCATGAAATATGTCTCTATAATATACATATTTTGGTGATAAAGAGGAAAATGAAACTAAAATAATAACAAGAGTTATAAAAAAGGTAATTCTTTCAGTATCATAATGATCAAAGATATGAGTCACTTTAAAATAAAAACATTTCCTAGAAGGTGAAAGGAACACTATTAAAAAAACCATTAAAATAATCCCCAATAATGGATTCTTAAAAATAAAAAATGGTTATGTAAAAAAATTGGTGTGTAAGAAAAAAATATGAATGTGACTATAAATATCCTTTTTAATATTTCATAATATTTTTATTGAAACCCATATCATTAAAAGAATAATGGAGATCACTTTTGGAAAGAGGTAAAAAGAAATTTGAAAATCAAATTATTTAATACATATTTGGGCTTGAAAATAATAAATGTAAATATTTTTGTAAGTAAATAATATGGATTTGGGGGAGAAATAAATAATATAGAGGATGATAAATATTTTTTAAAAATTCATATTTTGTGTAGAAATAAATCTGTTAAAGAAGAAGTATATGGTGTTAAAATGTAAATTTTCCAGAAAATAATTAATAAATACAATATAATATCATCCAAGGATTGACTAAATCCATCTTATAATACCATTTGCAAATAAGAAAAGTTATAAGTAAAGGAAATGATTTTATTCAAAAAATAAATTTCCTTAGATTCCATTTTATTTCCTGAAAGTTTTACCTCCAGTATAATAAAATTATATTTATTATTACATGAACATAGAAGTAAATCATATACCTTTTTTCATTCTTCATCAGTTATAATCATTTAAATTTATTCATTAGTATTTTTTTGAAAAGATAATGTCTAGAAGACATGTTGTCTTTTAAATTATCCCATTTTGTTTCAATTTTATATTTTCAATTATTTGAAATTTATCATTTTGAAAAATATTAGAAAAAAAATTAAAAATTTTATATTAAATAATCAATACTATTAGTCCATATAGAAGGATATATATAAAAGTTTGACAATGTCCTAATAGGTATCCTTAACCATCCATTATCAGGACTTGTCAAAATAGTGGGAGAGAGATTACAAACCCAAAATATGCTAAAAGAGTAATTCCATTATAATAATTTCATTGATATATTATATTTTTAAATATAAAATATTTAATAATTTTTTAAAAAGTCAAATTGAATGAGAGAGTATAAATATATAAGAGATATAAATAATGAAAAGTGAATTCATGTTACTGCTTTGTTGGAGACTTACTCTAGTAAATTCTTGAAGTATTGGGGTTGTGTACCACCAGAATGTCCCTAATGGAGATAAGATAATTGGTATTGGGTAAATTGGTAGATCATGGGATTTGAGTAGTGAATGGTAAGTGGTTTTACAAGTGAATGGAGAGGGAGTATATATACATGAAGAGTGGGGTGTTTTAAGGTTAAAATATTGATTATTTTATCATTCAGGAGTAAGACTTTTTATTTTGGATAATACTCATTAATTTTTTGGTTTATTATTAGGAAATTAATTTTCTATGACATTATAATCATTGAAAAACATAAAGGAATCATTGAACCACTTCAATAAAGTTAAATAATCAAAAATAAATTTTTATTTGAAAAAAACATATATTAAGCCTCAAAATTTCAAACATTGGTTTATAAATTCAAATTAATATTTTTAAATTCATTATTTTACTCTTTTAAAACATATATGGTCTAGAAAAATGGTTTAAATTTTTTATGTCAATAATATATCATAATGATATCATAAAATTTGTCATATTCATAATAAATAAATATATTTTTATAATTCAATAAAAAATAAAATTCTTTAGAAATATTCAAAAAATAGAACCCAATAAAATTTGGAAATAAGGATTCAAAATTGAATTCATTTTTACCAAATTAAAATTTTATAACAATTAAATTTATCTTTTAAATAAAATCATGTATTCTATGAAAAATAATTTATTTAGAAGAAAAGTCATCCCTTTTTATGGGTGGTCAAAATTTTATTTGATATTAATTTATATTTATTCTATTATTTAAAATTAAATATTTAAAGTTCTGAAAAATATACATTTATGGAGTTTTTTTTCAATTTAGTGGAATTTATCATTTAAATACATAATTGAGAAAATAGTTTTAGTGCATCAAAATATTTACATTATTATTACAGTATGTCAATGACCATTTTACCTTTATAAATGCTACATTATCAAAAAACAATTTTTTGATGATATCACAGTATACATAGTAGGAATTACATTTTAAATAATAATAATACATAGTTCATTATTTTATTTTATTATGAAACAAGTTACATAACGTTTTAAAAGGATATTTCTACTAATAAAATATATAAATCAAATAAGTTAAAAAACAATTTAGACACTTTAGTAACTATAATACAATTATAATTCTTGTTAAAGTATTACATTAGTGAAAAAATAATTCTTAACCAATAATAATATGTTCCATATAAAATGAAAATACGTTCAATGGTTATTTGTTACAATTTCATTATAATGAATACTTGTGTTATAGTTTGATAAATCTTAGATTTTAGTGAATTAATTACCATGATGATATGGAAATTAAAATATTAATAACGTTAATATTGTTATAAAACTATATATGTAAAAATAATTTTTGAATACAGTAAAATAGATTTTATAATCCAATTTTAATAAATTAAACTCCATTATACATTAATTTATATTTTTTTTAAAAAAAAGAAAAAAGAAAAAATTAGGTGAAAAATATGTGTATAAATGTTTAGTTTATGTTACAAACAAATGAAATTTGTCTGTCATTTATTTTTATAGTTTTGTAAATAAAATTTATAAAATTATTCATTTTAAACTATGGATGTAATATCCATACCCATGAACTGCTGAATCAAAATATTTTATCCATCCAACAAGGTATTCTAAACAAATTTAAATATTCTACATAATACTCTCACTTTATTTAAAAAAACAAAATTCTGTGTGAGAACTAGAATATATGATTATTTATCTTTAAAGGAATTTGATTTTAGGAAATATTTTGAATTTGATTAATACATATGTTTATCTAGACACATTTTAAACTTGAGACCTACCCTTTTCATATACCCATTGTTTTTACCTTAGAATAAATGAATTTAAATATATTTTTATGCAAGATCACAAGATAAATATTCATTACCCCCTCCACTCTTAATATATTTTCATGATTATTTCAATGTCTGAGTGTAAGAGAATAGAATTTCATGTGTGTTTTTTGGGAAGAATCTCCCTGAAGGTTGGTGTGAGTTGTGTGTCAATATTCTAGGTGTTGGAGAATGAGAAATGATCATGAGTTGGAGAGTATGAAATACACATGAATCATCATTTATTCCAATTAATTTATATCATTCTTTTCTACTAAGAATGAAAAAAATAATAAAAATAAAAGAAATGGAAAAATGGAGATGAGGTTGAATTATTAATATTTTGTACTTTTATGACTCATGTTCCTATTAAAAAAGGGAATAATATATTATTTATTTACTATAGTTTATTTTCATCTTGTCCTCCTTTAAAAAAATTGAAAATGTGAAAAGGGAGAATATGTTTAAATCAATTCATTGAATTTACCATTTGACTCATGGTCTACAACATTAATGGTGGAGTATGTTGTATATCCTATAAGGGGAACTAGATAATAAATTTCTATCATTTTATTTGAATATTCATGCATTATATTTAAGATATTAACATCATCTTATCACCATTTTAATTATTAAATTCTTTTACACACCAATCATAGGTAACAAAATTTCATGGAAAATACATCACGATGGAAATAATTTATATATATCACGTGGTTGGGATCTAATAATTTTCAAAATACTATAGTGATAGATTTATTTTTTATGCTTGAGTATAACTCCATATTAAATTTCACTTGAGAGAATCATGACATGAATTCCTATGTGAGGTAAGTTGTGATTAGGTGGTGGATATAATTTTTATGTCAAAAAATCTTAATGTGAGATAATATGATCTAAAAGAATTAGTTTTCATAGGTGAGACATTATAAATTTTTTTGTGTGAAAAATATAATGGTAATTTTCTCACATTTTATTTAGCTTTCGATTTTTACTCAGATATTTGATTTTTTCCCAAGAGTGAAAAATCTTGGGTGTGGTGGTGTGATTGTGAAGAATATTATCATATATTTTTACAATTAAAAATGTGTTTTTATATTTTTGGTGTTTATAATCTTATATTTTCATCATTTTTTATTCAATCCTTATTTTTTATTCATTATATAATATGACATTAAAATAAAAAATTACATGATTTTTTTTATTTTTCCTAAAATGCATCAGTATGGTATTTCTATCATAAAAATCACTACACTAATTAAAATTGTAACGTATTGAAATTTTTTTACTTTTTTTTAATAATATGAAATTTTTATGAGACTGCAAAATATGACGGTACATGATTCCAAGTCTTAGAGTGCCCAGAATTATTCGTCAAAAAAATGTTAAGCTTAAAATAGCGCACATGAGTAGTTATCCTGAAAAAGTGGAATAACTCTAAAATGGGTGCCCATATCAGACATTTGAGGGCACCGTTGGGTTTAGGATTTCGAGTTTACCCTAGGCATGGCTTATGTTTAGTCGAAGCATGCCTCTAGTGAGAAAACCAAAAAATTACATAACTGTAAATAAAATAATTAAATAAAATTATTATATTTTTCAAATTCTTATAACTAATGAATGGTGACTCGGATTAAAAATTAGAGACCACCTCTGAACTCATGATGGTATTCTTTCTTTATGAAGATCCTAATTTTGTCCGGTGCATGCAAACATTTCACGTTAGTTTTTGGCTGCAAATAAAATATTTAAGTAACAATTATTTTATTATTAAATTCTATAACTCCTAAACGGTAACTCGGATTGGAAATATGAGAGTACCATTGAGCTCATGAGGGCGTGATTCCTTTAGGCAGAGCCTAACCTCGACCGGCACGGGTCGAGGGTGACTGTTAATATTTTTTGAACTCTTATTAATGTACGTTCAGTAAATGTGCGGGCAGCAATTTCTATATTTTGAACTGGTGCTCACAATTGCAATCTTAGGGCACCGTTGAATGTGTAGCACTGAGATTCACTTAAAGGAGGATTCACTTAGACCGTAGTAGTTCGGGTGAAAAAGGTTATTTTTTGAAACTTTTAAGAATTAATAAAATAACAAAATTGTTATTTTACTTTATCCTCCCACCTCTTGAGCAGTGGTTATGGGGACCACAGAGGTAGTTAGACATTTAATATGGGATATTAAATGATCGGTTACACTTTGGTTGTGTAACCACCCCTAAAGAAATTAATTTGGTGCATTGATTATGTCAATTAATGAACCTAAAAAATTCCTTGGTGTGTTACTCACCCTTTTCCCCCTCTACTTAAATAGGGCTTGGGGTAGAGTTTTTTGCAAGACATAATCAAGTGAGGAACCTCTGGTGATGTGACGCGACACCTTCCACCAATAGAGACGGAAGCTCAGGCGGTAACAAATTGGGATCGGCGAATGTTTTCGGATTCACCAAATGAGTAATCATCATCACCCACTGCAATGTCTCCAAAGAATCTTTAGGTAGGGGTTGTCTTTTAATCCAAGAAATTCCCATTTTTATTCTCCTCATTCTTGAATTTGTGGGTAGTGGTTGTGGGGGATTTCAACTAGGTTTATCATTATTTTAATGCAATGTATAAATTAACCCCACTTGTTATAATGGTAATGTGGAGGGCGTGATCCAAATGAACAAGGCTCGAACCCTCAGCCGCTTTTTTTTATTGCGTTATTTAGAGACGTGTTGTTCCCACTTGACAAAACATTGAAACCGAGAGGCGCGCAACGACAGTGGCATCCCGAGAAGACCATGGGCGCATTCGAAAGGAAGAACGAACCATCGGAGCTTACTCGTTGGCCTGCAGAAGAAGCACCGGTGTGGAACCAGCATGGTGGCACCGGTACCGACAGATGAGGGAGGTGGCGGGCAATCGTCGGCCACGATGGAACATCGGTACAACTCTGTGCTGCGGTGGTCGGATAGGCAGCCGACAGCGGTCGACCACTGAGGTGGAGGTAGTGCGCCATCACGCACCATGCTGAAGGGATCCACGATGACCTAGGGGACCCACTCCCTACAATTCTTATGGGTGATGAGGCAACGGCACCTGGCACCACCAATAATGTATCTGAACGGCTCCTTTAAGTTGTTCGAGAGCAGCGGACCGCGCAGCCCCATGTAGGTCGCGCCAGCTGGTGGACCGAGCTAGTCGTGTCCTAGCCCATCTAGGGTGGTCGACGCCAATCCGTGACCTATCGGTTCAAGCCCAATATGGCCAAGCCCAACCAGGCTGGTCCGGGTTGGGTCGGGTCAGTCCGACCGGGTCGGACTGGACTCAGACCCATTTTGGACCAGATACGCTTCAAAGGTCGTATCTTGTGAACCAAATGTTCATTTGATGAAACTTCTACGGCATTGGGATCCTTGGAGAGATATAGTACTTTTGAGATAATGAACGTGAATTTTAGAGGAAGTTGGAGTTCGGTCGGGATAGATCTTACTCGAATCCAACCGGGCCCTCAACATAAAAATGATTATAGCTTACAGACCAAGTGTCTGGTTGACGTGTCGTCTATTGCATTGGAACCCTTATGAAATGATGGATCGTTGGGTTACCTCCTTGTTGAACTTCGTGGAGGTTGAGGTATGGTCGATAACCGGAGGAGTAGAACCAGGGTGTTTCTTGTAGTGAGAGTTAGGATGGATACTCCCTTGATGACTCAAGGTGTGAGTATTCCTTACTCCTCTCCTCACATATAGAGTCAGTACTCCCCTGCCATGCCAGGGTGCGGGCCCTCTATCCTGGGGTCGATACTCTCCTGACGTACTCGGTTGCAATTACTCCACAAAAAACAAACTACTAGAGTTGTACTCCCCTACAGGTTAGGTTGCGGGTCCCTGCATATAGAGTCGGTACTCCCCTACCATGCCAGGGTTCGGGTCCTCTAGCCTGGGGTCAGTACTGTCCTAATATAAGGACTCAGCCTTAACCATTTCATAATATTGAATCAAATGAATAATTCATATTGAGGATATTTTCAGGTTTACAATTTTAGAGAGTTAGGTCAAAACATATACATAACAACTTGAATATTACATGTAGACACATCTACCGATTTTCCATTTTTTTATAAAATAAAATCACTTTGAAAAAAAGTGTCATGTCTAGTTCCATGTTTTAGACAGCTTGAATTTTTCTAGATCCCATCATTGACTCTATTCCACTTTATATCATGTGAAAAACATTTCAAAAACATGGGATGAGCAGAAAAAGCTTATTAAGAGATACACAAAGAAAAAAACTGTTAGTTTTTCAAAACAACAAGTAAACCATGAATACTTTATCATAATTAAAACTTTTCACATTTAAGAAGTAGTAAATACTCTTCATTGAATAAAATATCTATACATACAATTTTGTAAACAAAATATCAACATAAACCCCATCTAAAGAATACAAAACATATAATGGTAACTTGGGACATAAACATACTTAAATGGAATAACTATACGGTCAACTTCCACACATATCACTAAATGAAATAGCCATATGGCCGAATTCCATACCCAATGAATTGGAGGTTATAACCTAACCACTTGTCCTAGTTTATCACGTCACCACCCGTCATTTGGTTTATAACGTAACCACTCGTCAAATGTCTAAGTACCATTATAAAATCATAACACATAAATTATTGAAAATATAAACATATCACTAATAACATTTTATTTTCAATCACAAGAAATAATTTCAAGATATTGAAATAATAAATCCTTTTGAAGAACCATTTTAAATACCAAAACATCAATAAACATAATAAGGGGTTTCTTTTCCTTTTAAAAAACATTAAGTCTTATAGAGGAAGTCAGATAACTATTACAGCGGAGAAGAAGTCATTGTCACCACAAACGTTAAAAACATTCCTTTTTTCATTTAGTAAAATGCTTCATAGAAAAAATATTACCTTTGAATAAAAGTAAAATTCAAATGTGTTTATACAGTGTATAAAGTAAATTCGTGTATTAAAACAATATATGCCTCAATTAAAGGAGATTGAGACGAAGTCCATTACCTTGTGTCTGACTTGATCCGTTTGTTCATTAATTTCATGAATAATAAACTAAAGTTAATTTCTAATTGAATAAGAACATTTATAAAGTTTATTATTCATTTTATATCACTTATTACCATGTTATAAAGATTATTTAATCACTAAAGTTAATAATGGTTGTTTTGTCGATATTTGGTACTTGAGTCACAAATGAACACCATATAATTACAAGTTTTCCATGTGGTCAATAGTCCATTATCTCCAGAATTATATTCATGATATATATCATATACATCATATATATCCAGTATATATATATATTTATAAAAGTACATAACATTTTGGAGATAAGAAATGAAATGCAGCGTTCATGGATACAGTAAGTCGTACGTACGCATGAACACTACTTTCATTTCTATTTCATACATTAATAGAATTAAAACATAATCATACATATTTATATTATAATTTTAGTATAATATAATATATAATATCATTAACACTATACTTTATACGTCCCACATATGGCATTAATGATTCATATCACTTTGAGTGGGCAGTAGTCTGCACTTCCTCAAATGAAATTATCGTGTTTACCCATAATGGAAACCATAAAGGTATGATATATAAGAAAAATTAGGAAGCATAAAGAAAAAAAAGCATAATATATATAATATATATATATATAAATTTCCATCTTAATGGCCATCATTATAGGCGGTAGGAGATAATCGAACAATCATTATTTCATGAGGCGTTAGTTTTCCATCCACAGAAACATTATGTCTTTAGCCATTAGAAGGAGGTGTGTGTAAGTGTAGTTAAAATTCTTCTCAAAACAAAATCATAGTTTATTTAGGAAACTATTGTTTTATATAAGAATGTAATAAATAGAGTTTAGGGGTTCGAGAAATAAAATAAAATAAAATAAGTTAAGAGAAACAGTTACCTTTAATTTGGGTAAATACCTTTGGTTTGAACCAAATGGACTTCTTGAAGTGACTTGTGCCTAAGGTAAGGATTTTAGGAGGAGGATAGGGATGTAGGGAGCTTAATTGGGTAGAGTTTTTATGATCCAAGGGGCTTTAGAGGTGTGAGGAATGGGTTAGAAGTGGTGTCTTTTTATAAGGGGGAGGAGGGGCTCTTTAGGAAAGTTTGAAACAATTATTTTATTATAAACTTATCTTCATTTTAAAAAGGTCCAAAACTAATTAAAGTCGAATATAAGATGAATCATGGTCGAAATAAAATCATCCAATAAAAATCGGATGGGTTTTGGATATTTTTTTAATATTTATAATATTATTTATTAAAATCTTTTATTAATGATGTAAATACTACATCATTATTGTGTCATACATAATTTAATTTATTTGATGTTAAAAAAGTATAAAAAAATACCAAGATGTGGTAAATTTTTTTAGATTTAATATTAATATTTATAGTAAAAAATACATCTTATATAACCCCCTTTAAAAATTAATTTACTAAAAGATATTTGTATGTGTCATTTTTGTCTTTACTTTAAATTAATTAATCTAAAATTTAATTATCACTATTAAGTGGCTCCATGGGGTCCCAAAATCGACCCAAATATTCCCATGGTTGCAAGAGACGCAAAACATACGGTTAGGACAAGTGTTAAGGTAATTTTGTATTATTATAATATTCTTTTTTACCTTGAATTACCCTATTTATCTTTAACTGCGGTAAAAAAAAGTAAAAAGTTACTATTCACCAAAAATTATTTTAATATTATTGAACCACATTTTACATACTAATAAAAACCATGTATGTAGGATTTTCAAAATTCAATTCACAGAAGCGGTAAAATTTCATTTAAATGAAAAATATAGTTTTTGAACTACTACTAAGTGGTTTCACTATTCATAAAAAATTCATGTTTTTTCAAAAAAATACCAAAAATTCAGTCTAAGCTATATTTGATATTACGAATTCAAAAATGATGTCTATTTTACCAAATTAAAAACATAGAAGTTGGATTAATTAATTAAAAATTTATTCTCGTTGTCAAAATAAATAGCGTGTTTTTAAGAAACAGTATATATCAAAAGATTGACACTTGTTTATGTCCAATTTCAAAGTAAAATTAATTACAATGACCACCATTAGATTAAATTTTATAAATATAATATAATTACTCTTTAAACCCAATTTAAATAACAATATAACAATATAAATTAATTAGATTAAAAGGCACTTTTGAATAAAAATACAGTATTTTTCACAATTCATAAAAAAATGAACTTTACTAGAAAAATACCAAAAATTTACCCAAAGTAAATACTGATATCCCGAATCTAAAGAAGAATTTTATTTTAAAAAATAGATTATATAAAAGTGACCAAAAGTATATTTAAAGAATTTTCTCCATTAAAAGGTGAAAAATCAAACTTTTGAAGTAAATTATGCTTAAAATTAGATTCCTTCTCATTTTAAGCATATAAATTTTATTTAACAAACATGTATAATCATATTGTAGTTAATTTTGTTCATTGTTGCCAATACAATGGTTATGAGTTAACTACCATTTAACATAATAATATTATACTATTAGGGTGCAACGTAAGATATCAAAGAAACTTGTTGTTGTGTATCGGGTACGCCATCGAACATAGAAACCCCATTAAAGTAAAATTAATATTTAATACATAAAATATTAATAAAAAGAGAATGTATTATTCCTTTATTTACCCGGGATGTTACATCCTTCCACCCTTATGGAAATTGCATCCTCACAATTTTATTCATTTATCAAATAAGTAGGGGTATTTATCCCTCATAGCATTTTCAGATTCCCATGTTGCCTCTTTAACCCTATGGTTTTTCCACAAAACCATTACCTGGTGAATTAACTTATTCCACAACACTTTCTCACTATGGTCAAGAATCTGGACTGGTTATTCCTCAAAAGAGAGATTCTCTTCCAACTGAACTACCTTTGGACTCAAAACATGAGATGGACCTGGCGTATACATTGTCAACATTGAAACATGAAAAACATTGTGTACATGGGATAAACATGGAGGTAAAGCCACTATATAAGAAACTCATCCATCTTTTTCTAGGATTTCATAAGGTCCAATGAACCTCGGTCTCAACTTTCCCTTTTTTGGTAATCTCATGATGAAGATCAGGGATATATTTTCCCATTTCCACTCTGGCACCGGTAAAGACTCAATTATCCCTTTCAGTATCTGCCACTCTGCTTTAACCTACTAACAAGTCAAACACTTCACAGTAAAATCAGAAATATCTTTTTTCATTCCATCCCACCAGTAATACACCCGAAGATCTCTATACATCTTAGTACTGCCAGGAAGAACTGAAAATGGAGAACTATGTGCTTGAAATAACAACTCATTCTTCAACTATGAATCACAAGTCACATATAATATCTTCCCAAACCTCAAAACAAAATCATTATCAATGTTAAATTCAGGCATCATACCATTCTAAACCAACTCTACCTTTTTCTATAACCCAATTTCTTTCTTTTGTACTTTCTTAGTTCTATTTGATAGAGATTATTTCACTGACACCTGAAACAAAACAAAATAATTTCTTTCACCAACAACTTCTATGCCAAAGTTTATCAAAAAAAAACCAAAGGATCTCGTTCCAAACATAGCATGATCAATGAAGCATTACTTTTTTGAATCAAAGCATCAGCTACTTTATTTTCTTTTCCCAGATGGTAATGAATCATGCAATCATAATCCTTGATTAATTCCAACCATCTCCTCTATCTCATGTTCAATTCATTTGGAGTGAATATATACTTCGAACATTTGTGGTCAATATATATTTCACATTTTACTCCATACAAATTATGCCTCCAAATTGTTTAAGCAAAAACAACAGCAGCTAATTCCAAATCATGTGTAGGGTAATTTAAGTCATGAGGTTTCAAAAAAACGTGAAGCGTAAGAAATTACCTGATCATTCTACATTAGGACACATCCAAGTCCTTTCAATGAAGCATCATTGTAAATAAAAAACTCACCATTTCTGGAAGGCAGTGCCAAAACTAGAGCATTCACCAATCTTCTTTTCAATTCCTGAAAACAATTATCACATTCTTTTATCCAAATGAACTTAACACCTTTTCGAGTTAACTTTGTCAGTGAGCTAGATAACCATGAAAAATTATCAACAAAACTCCGGTAATAACTTACTAAACCAAGAAAACTACGGATATCAGTTATATTTTTGGGTCTTGTCCATTAATTAACAACTTTTGTTTTAGTAAGATCAACAGTTATTCCATTTTTTGAAACAATGTGAACAAGGATGGAAATTTGCTGTAACAAAAACTCACACTTGCTTAATTTCCCAAACAGTTTCCTTTCTTTTAAGGTTTTAAAGAAAACTCTTAAATGAATTTCATGTTCCTCTTTAATTTTGGAATAAACCAAAATATCATTAATGAGAACAACCACAAACATATCCAAGAACTCACGAAAAATTATATTTATAAGATCCATGAATACAGCAGGTGCATAGGTTAAACAAAAAGGCATAACAACAAATTCATAATGGCCATATATATCATGAAACATAGTCTTCGGAATATCTACTTCCTTTAATTTCAACTGATGGTAGCCCGACCTCAAGTCAATCTTCAAAAAATATTGAGCTCCCTAGAGTTGATCAAACAAATCATCGATATGAGGAAATGGATACTTGTTCTTAACAGTGATTTTATTTAATTCTCTATAATCAATGAAAAGTCTCATTGAACCATATTTCTTTTTAAAAAACAAGACAAGAGAACCCCATGGTGATGTTCTAGGTCGAATGAAATATGTATCTAATAACTCGTCCAATTGCTTCTTCAACTCTAAAAGTTCAATTTGATCCATTTGATGAGGGGGTTTTGAAATTTTCTTAGCATTAGGAACTAAGTAAACATTAAATTCAACTTCCCAATCAGGTATAATACCAGGGAACTCATCAGAAAAAACATCAAGGTACTCATTTTCCAATGACACATCATTAATCTCAACACTTCCTTAATTTTCAACAATATAAGCAAGGTAACATTCATTTCCATCTTTTACTAGTTTCTTGGCTTCCTGATATATTATCAAAAGTAAGGGTTCATTCTTGTATACAAGCTGAAAATATTTTTTGAAAAGAAACCTCTTTAGCTCTGTAGTGAATCTAATCATGATAAATAGACAGCCAATCCATGCCCAAAATAACATCAAACTCTACTAGAGGAAAAACAATAAGGTTTGCAGCTAGAATCTTTCCGCACACAAGGTCATGAAGGTTCTTATAATTTATTTTTGTCTCAACATTTACACCAGGTTTTTTTACCATTTTTTTAGGATTCATATCTTGAGATGGAATTCACAATTTACTAGAAAAATTCTTAGAAATGAAACACTGTGTACAACCTGAATCAAAAAAACACATTGTCATAAATTGAACAAAAAAACAGTGTACCTAATACTACTTCATTCGATGGACCAACATCTGCTGAAGTTATTGCAAAGGATTTCACCACCCCTTTCTGCTTATAGTATGGTTGATTTCCCTTAGTTGAGTTCATCGTAGGAAACTCATTTTCATAATGACTCATTTCATTGCACCTGAAACATCTTACCACTATCTTTTCATTGCCTGCTTGATCATCTTCCTTACAGTTATGAGCAATATGACCAGAATTACCACATCAGTTGTACTTCCCAGACTTTGATAAACATTCTCCTTGATACTTTTTACCACACTTCTCACAAGATGGATATTTAGTTTTCTTACCTCCTGGATTTTTTATTATTTCATTCCCTTTGCCTTCCAATTGGACTTGTTTTTCTGTTGTTTGTCTAAGAACACATGATCATCGACAAACTCCATTTCCACCTTTTCCACACATCGAAAAATATTTTCATAACTTTTGAACTCACGAGAGGATAGTGTTCTTCGATATCACGGCTTTAGTCATGAGTAAAATTGATTTATCTTACTATCAATATCTCAGATGAAATTTGGATCAAACCTTGCTAGTCTAGTGAACATTCATTCATAAACAGCCACTGAGTCATCCTTCTACCACAATTACAAGAATTGTTTTTCTATCCCAAGTCAAACCACTTTAGGAAAATCATTCTTAAGGAACATACCTTTGAATTCATCCCAAAAAAGATCACCAATGTACTCATTATCCCTGATATTTTTCACCATCGACCACCACTGATCAACTTCACCTCCAAAATGGTTAACAGAGAGACTAACCTTTTGATGTTTTGAACAACCCATGACATCGAAAATTTTCTCTAGTGCTTTAATCCACCCTTCTGATGGCACAGGGTCAGATGATCCTATGAATGATGGGGGGCGTTTCCTCATGAAATGATCCACTATTGACATGTTCTTCCATGGTTGATCTGGCTGATCTCATGCATGGATACGACCACCATTTATAGCTTGAGTCAAATGTGCCCCCATAGCAACAAACTGTTCAATTCAGATACTAACCATCTCAGGTTGCTGATTTGGAAGGTTGTCTTCCTCCTGATGTTGTCTCAATATAACTTCCATGTTTCCTCTGCCGAAAACCATTCTAAACACATAAATACCTTAGGCAAAGAAACATGGTAATTTGTTAGGGACATTAATTTAAAAATATTCTAACTCCTAAAGTTATCTAAACTGACCTCTGATACCCACTATAAGGACTCGGCCTTAAACATTTCATAATCTTGAATTAAATGAATAATTCACATTGAGAATATTTTCAGGTTTAGAGTTTTGGAGAGTTAGGTCATAACATATACATAACAACTTGAATATTACATGTAGACACATCTACCCAGTTTTCATTTTTTATAAAATAAAAAATCTTTGAAAAAAAGATTCATGTATAGTTCTATGTTTTAGATAGCATGGATTTTCCTTGATTTCATCCTTGACCCTATGCCACTTTATATCCTGTGAAAATCATTTCAAAAACTTGGGATGAGCATAAAAAGCTCAGTAAGGGATACACAAAGAAGGAAAACTGTTAGTTTTTCAAAACAATAAGTAAACCATGAATACTTTATCATAAATAATACATTATGATTACAATATGTCAATGACCATTTTACCTTCATAAAAACTACATTATCAAAAAATAATTTTTTGATAATAACATAGTATAAATAGTAGGAATTACATTTTAAATAATAACAATACATATTTAATTATTTTATTTTATTATAAAACAAGTTATATAATGTTTTAAAAGGATATTTTTATTAATAAAAAATTTACATAAAATAAAATAAAATCAATTTAGACACTAAAGTAACTATAATGTAATTATAGTTTTTGTTAAAGTATTATATTAGTGAAAAAATAATAGTTAACCAATAATAATATGTTCCATATAAAATGAAAATACATTCAATGGTTATTTGTTACAATTTCATTATAATGGATACATGTGTTATAGTTTGATAAATCTTAGATTTCAATGATTAATTACCATGATGTTATGGAAATAAAAATATTAAAAATGTTAATATTATTATAAAACAATATATGTAAAAATAATTTTTGAATACTGTAAAATAGATTTTATAATACCATTATAATAAAATAAATACCATTATACTTTAATTTATTTTTTGACAAAATAGTAAAAAGGAAACAAATTAGGTGAAAAATATGTGAATA
The DNA here is from genome assembly GCA_963277665.1 of Viscum album. Classification (NCBI taxonomy): domain Eukaryota; kingdom Viridiplantae; phylum Streptophyta; class Magnoliopsida; order Santalales; family Viscaceae; genus Viscum; species Viscum album. Next base: position 1,081,554,410 of record OY728155.1, read on the forward strand.
AATGTTTAGTTTATGTTACAAAAAAATGAAATTTGTCTGTCATTTATTTTTATATTTTTTTAAATAAAATTTATAAAAATATTCATTTTGAACTATGGAAACAATATCCATGCCCATTAATAGCTGACTCAAAATATTTTATCCATCCTACAAGGTATTCTATACAATTTTAAATATTCTACACAATAATCTCACTTTATTTATAAAAACTGTATTCTGTGTGAGAACTAGAATATATGATTATTTATCTTTAAAGGATTTTGATTTTAGTAAATATTTTGAATTTGATTAAAACATATCTTTATCTAGACACATTTTAAACATGAGACCTACCCTTTTCATATACCGATTGTTTTTACCTTAGAATTAATGAATTTAAATATTGTTTTAAGCAAGATCACAAGATAATTTTTCATTACCCCCCTTCACTTTTAATATATTTTTATGATTATTTCAATGTCTGAGTGTAGGAGAAGTGACTTTCATGTGTGTTGTTTGGGAAAAATCTCACTAAAGGGTGGTGTGAGTTGTGTGTCAATATTATAGGTGTTATAGAATGATAAATTCTCATGAGTTGGAGAATATTAAATTCACATGACTCAATATTTATTCGAATTCATTTATATTATACTTTTCTACTAAGAATGAAAAAAAGAAGAATAAAAATAAAAGAAATGGAAAAATGGATATGAGGTTGAATTATTAAATTTTTTTACTTTTATGACTCATGTTCCTATAAAAAATGGAATAATATATCATTTATTCACAATAGTTTATTTTCTTCTTTTCCTCCTTTAAAAAATGTGAAAATGTGAAAAGGGGGAATAAGTTTAAATAAATTCATTGAATTTACCATTTGACTCATGGTCTACTACATTAAAGGGGGAGTATGGTATATATCCTATAAGGGGAACTGATTTAGGAAATTACTGTCATTTTATTTGAATATTCATGCATTATATTTAAGATATTAACGTCATCTTTTCACCATTTTAATTATTAAATTCCTTTACTCAGGAACCATTTGTAACAAAATTTTATGGAAAATACGTCACGACAGAAATAATTTATATATATCATGTTGTGGGGATCTAATAATTTTCAAAATTTTATAGTGATAGATTCATTTTTTATGCTCGAGTATAACTCCAAATTAAATTTCACTTGAGAAAATCATGACATGAATTCCAATGTGAGGTAAGTTGTGATTAGGTGATGGATATAATTTTTATGTCAAAAAGATTTTAATATGAGAGAATAAGATCTAAAATAAATAGTTTTCATAGGTGGGACATTATAAATTTTTTTGTGAGCAAAATATCATGGTATTTTTCTCACTTTCGATTTAGCTTTGGATTTTTACTCAGATATTTGATTTTTTTCCCAAGAGTGAAAAGGATTGGGTGTGGGGGTGTGATCGAGCAGAATATTATAATATATTTTCACAATTAAAAATGAGTTTTAATATTTTTGGTGTTTAGAATCTTATATTTTTATCATTTTTTATTCAACCCTTATTTTTCATTCATTATAGAATATGTCATTAAAATGAAAAATTACATGATTTTATTATTTTTCTTAAAATGCATCTGTATGGTATTTATATCATAAAAATCACTAAAATAATCCAAATTGCAATGTATCTGAAATTCTGTATATTTCTTTTCATTATATGGAATTTTTACGAGACTGTAAAATCTGACGGTATGTGATTCTGAGTCCCAGAGTGCCCAGAATGATCCGTCGAAAAAATGTTAAGCTTAAAATAGCACACATGAGTAGTTATCCAGAACTAGTGGAATAACTCTCAAATGGGTGATCGGATCAGAAATTTGAGGGCATTGTTGTGTTCATGATGGAGGTTTTACCCTAGGCGCGACTTCTGTTTAGTCGGCGCATTCCTCCAGTGAGAAATCCAAAAAATGGAATAACCTTAAATAAAATTATTAAATATAATTATTTTATTTATCAAATGCTTATAAATCATGAATGGTGACTCAGATTAAAAATTGAAGACCACCGCTAAACTCATGATGGTATTCTTTCTTTCGGTAGATCCTAACTTTTGCTAGTGCATGCCAATATTGGACATTAGTTTTTGGCTTCAAATAAAATAATTAAGTAACAATTATTTTAATATTAAATTATATAACTCTTAAACGGTAATTCGGATTAGAAATCCAAGAGTACCATTGAGCTCGTGAGGGCGTGATTCCATTAGTAAGAGCCTAACCTTGACCAGCACGGGTCGAGGGTGACTGTTGATATTTTTTGAACTTTTTTTAAGGTACGTTCAGTAAATGCGCAGGCATTAATTTCTATCTTTTGAACCGGTTCCCGCAATTGAAATATGAGGGCACCGTTGAATGCGTAGTGTCGGGATTCGCTTAAAGGAGAACGAACAACCGTAGCTCACTCGGTGGCCCGCAGAATAAGCATTGGAATGTAACCAGTGTGGTGGCACTGACACCGATGGATGAGGGAGGCTGCCAGCAATTGCGGGCTGCGGTGGAAGAGCGGTGCCACTCGGTGCCACGTTGGTTAGACAGGCGGCTGACCACAGAGGTGGAGGTGGTGCGCCATCGCGCGCCGTGCTAAAGGGAGCCATGGAAACACATGGGACCCACTCCCTACGGCTCCTATAGGTGACGAGGTAGCAGCACCTGGTGCCGCCAATAATGTATCTGAACGGCTCCTTTGAGTCGTTCAAGAGCAGCGGACTGCGTGACCCCGAGTAGGTCTCACCAGCTGGTGGACTGGGCCCGCCACGGGCCAGCCCATCTAGGGTGGGCTGGGACGATCTGTGGTCCATTGAGTTGATCCCACCGTGGCCCATCCCAACGGGGCTGGCCAGGCCGGGTTGGGTCAGTCCAACCAGGTCGGACTGGACTCGGACCCATTCGGGCCCACATACACTTCAAAGGCCGTATCTTGCGAACCAAACGTCAGTTTGATAAACCGTTTGTGGCGTTGGGATCCTTGGAGTGATATTGTCCTTCTGAGATAATGCACATGAATTTAATAGGATGTTTTATTTTGGTCGGGATGGATCTTACTCAAATCCAACTCGGCCCTCGGTATAAAAATGCCTACAGCTTACAAACCAGGTGTCTGGTTGACATGCCGTCTGTTGTGTTGGAACCCTTATAACATGACAGATCATTGGGTTTCCTCCTTGTGGTACTTAGTAGATGTTGAGGTATGACCGATAACCTATGGAGTATAACCATGATGTTTGTTGTAGTGATAGTTAGGATGGTTACTCCATTGATGACTCATGGTGTGAGTATTCCTTACTCCTCTGCTCACATATAGAGTCGGTACACCCCTGCCATGCCAGGGTGTAGGTCCTCTAGCCCGAGGTCGGTACTCCCCTAATGTAATCAAGTGTAGGTCCTCCACAAAAAACAAACTACTAGAGTTGTACTCCCATACAGGGTAGGCTGAGGGTCCTCGCATATAGATTCGGTACTCCCCAACCGTGCCAGGGTGCGGATCTTCTAGCCTAGGGTTGGTACTACCCTAATATAAGGACTCAGGCTTAAACATTTCATAATATTGAATTAAATGAATAATTCACATTTAGTATCTTTTTAGGTTTAGAGTTTTAGAGAGTTAGGTCATAACATATACATAACAACTTGAATATTACATGTAGACACATCTACCGAGTTTCTATTTTTTTCATAAAATAAATACTCTTTGAAAAAATGTTTCATGTCTAGTTCCATGTTTTAGATAGCTTGGATTTTCCTTGATCAGATCCTTGACTCTATTCCACTTTATATCCTGTGAAAAATATTTCAAAAACTTGGGATTAGCATAAAAAGCTCAGTAAGGGATACACAGAAAAGGAAAACTGTTAGTTTTTCACAACAACAAGTAAACCATGAATACTTTATCATAAGTAATACTTTTCACCTTTAAGAAGTCGTAAATACTATTCATTGAATAAAAGATCTATACATACCATTTTTTAACCAAATTATTACCATAAAACCTATATAAAGAACACATAACATATAAAGGTAACTTGGGACATAAACATACTTAAATGGAATAACCATACGGTTGAATTCCATGCATATCACTAAATGGAATAGCCATATGGCCAACTTCCATAACCAATTCATTGGAGGATATAATGTAACCACACATCCTAGTTTATCACGGCACCACATATCATTTTGTTTATAACGTAACCACCCGTCAAATGTCCAAGTACCATTATAAAATGATAACACATAAAATATTTCAAATATAAACATATCACAAATAATATTTAATTTTCAATCACAAGAAATTATTTCTAGATATTGAAATAATAAATCATTTTTAAAAACAATTTTCAATACCAAAACACCCAAAAACATAATAAGGGATTTCTTGTCCTTTTAAATAAACAATAAGGCTTATAGAGGAAGTCAGAAAATGATTACGGTGGCGGAGAGGTCCATGTCGCCGTAAACATTAAAAACATTCATTTTGTCTTTTAGTAAAATGATTCGTAGAAAATAAATATTTTCTTTTAATTAATGTAAAAGTAAAAGGTTTTTATATAGCTTATAAAGTAAAGTCGTGTATTAAAACAAAATATGCCTCAATGAAAGGAGATTGAGAGGAAGTCCCTTACCTTGTGTCTGACTTGACCCGTTTGTTCTTTAATTTCCAGAATAATGAACTAAATTTAATTTATAATTTCTTAAGAACCTTTTTAAAGTTTATTATTCATTTAATATCACTTATTACCATTTTATAAACATTATGTAATCATTTAAGTTAATAATGGTTGTTTTGTCGATATTTGGTACTTGAGTCACAAATGAACACCATATAATTACAAGTTGTCCATGTGGTCAATAGTCCATTATCTCTAGAATTATATTAATGATTTAGATATCATATACATCATATATATCCATTATATATATATATTTTTATTTATAACTGTACATAACATTTTGGAGATAAGAAATGAAATGCACCATTCATGGAGACGGTAAGTCGTACGTACGCATGAACGCTCCTTTCATTTCTATTACACAAATTAATGGAATTAAAACATAAAGATACATAGGTATATTATAATTAAATTATAATATCATATATAATATCATTAATTCTATCCTTTATATGTCCCACATATGACATTAATGAGTCATATCACTTTGAGGGGGCGGTAGTCCGCACTTCCTCAAATGAAATTATCATTTTTACCCATAATGGAAACCATAGAGGTATGATATAAAAGAAAAATATAGAAGAAAAAATAAAACATAAACATAATATATATCATGTATAAATACAGTTCTATCTTAATGGACACCATGATAGGTTATAGGAGATAATCGAACAATCATCGTTTCGTAAGGCATTAGTTTTCCATCCATAGAAACAGTATGTTTTTCAGCCATTAGAAGGAGGTGTGTGTAAGTGTAGTTAGAATACTTCTCATAAAAACATCATAGAATATTAAGGATACTGTTATTTTATAAAATAATGTAATAAAAAGACTTTATGGGTTCGAGAAGTAAAATAAAAGAAAATAAGTTAAGAGAAATGGTTACCTTTAATTTTGGTGAATACCTTTGGTTTGAACCAAAATGACTTTTTGAAGTGCCTTAGGCCAAAGGTAAGGCTTTTATGAGGAGGATAGAGATGTAGGGAGCTTAATTGGGAAGAGGTTGGACAAGCCAAGGGGCTTGAGAGGTGTGAGGAATTGGTTATAAGTGGTGTCCTTTTATTAGGTGGAGGAGGGGCTCTTTAGGAAAGTTTGAAAGAATTATTTTATTATAAACTTATCTTCAGTTTCAAAAGGTCCAAAACTAATTAATGTTTAAGATAAGATTAATCCTGGTATAAATAAAATCATCCAATAAGAATTGTACATGTTTTGGATATTTTTTTAATATTTATAATCATATTTGTTTAAATCTTTTATTAATGAGGTTAATACTCCATCATTATTGTGTCATAAATAATTTCATTTATTTGATTTCTAAAAATTATAAAAAGAATACCATGATGTAGGAAATATTTTAGTATTTAAAATTAATATTTATTGTCTAAAGGAGATCTTATATAAGCCATTTTAAATATTAATTTACTAAAAGATATTTGTTTATGTCATTTTTTTCATTACTTTAAATTAATTAATCTAAAATGTCATTATCACTTCTAAGTGGCTCCATGGGGTCCCAAAATCGACCCAAAGATGCCCATGGTCGCAAATGACACAACCAATAAGGTTAGGACAAGTGTTAAGGTAATTTTGTATTATTATAATATTCTTTTTACCTTGAATTACCCTATTTATCATTAACCACGGTAAATAAAAGTCAAAAGTTACTATTCACCAAAAATTATTTTCATCTTATCAAAACACATTTTACTTACTAACAACAACCATGTATTTAGAATTTTCAAAATTCAATTCACAGAAGTGGTAAAATTTAATTGAAATGAAAAAGATAGTTTTTGAACTACTACTAAGTGGTTTCACTGTTCATAAAAAATTGATATTTTTTCAGAAAAATACCAAAAATTAAGTCTAATATATATTTAATATTCCGAATTAAAAAATGATGTCTATTTTACCAAATTTAAAACATAGAAGTTGCATTAAATAATTGAAAATCTATTCTCGTAGTCAAAACAAATAGCGTGTTCTTAAAAAACAATATATATCAAAAGATTGACACTTGTTTATGTCCAATTTCAAAGTAAAATTAATTCCAATGACTGCCATTGGATTTAATTTTATAAATATAATCTAATTACACTTTAAAAAAATTAAAAGACAATATAACCGTATAAGTAAATTATATTAAAAGGAACTTTTGAATAAAAATACAGTATTTTTCACAATTCATAAAAAAATGAACTTTACTAGAAAAATACCAAAGATTTACCCAAAGTAAATATTGATGTCCCAAATATAAAGAAGAATTTTATTTTGTATAATAGAACATATAAAAGTGACCAAAACCATATTTAAATAGGGTTCTCCATTAAAAGGTAGTAAATCAACCTTTTAATGTAAATTATTCTTAAAATTAGATTCATTCACATTTTAAGCCTCTAACATTTATTTAACAACCATGTATACTCATATTGTAGTTAAATTTGTTAATTCCCACCAATACAATGGCTATGAGTTAACTACCATTTAAAATAATAAAATTATATTATTAGTGTGCAACGTAATATTTCAAAGAAACATGTTATTGCGTATCAAGTACGTCATCGAACATAGCAACCCCTTTAAAGTAAAATTAATATTTAATTCATAAAATATTAATAAAAAGAGAATGTATTATTTCTTTATTTACTCGGGATGTTACATCCTTCCCCCTTATGGAAATTTCTTCCTCACAATTTTATTCATTTATCAAATAAGTGGGGGTATTTAGCCCTCATAGCATTTTCAGATTCCCATGTTGCCTCTTTAACAATATGGTTTTTCCACAAAACCTTTACCTGATGAATTACCTTATTCCGTAACACTTTCTCAATACTGTCTGGAATCTGGACTGGTTGTTCCTCATAAGAGAGATTCTCTTCCAACTGAACTACCTTTGGACTCAAAACATGAGATGGATTTGGCATATACCTTCTCAACATTGAAACATGAAAAACATTGCATACCTGGTATAAACGTTGAAGTAAAGCCTCTCTGTAGACAATTGATCCAAATTTTTCTAGGATTTCATAAGGTCCAATAAACCACAGACTCAACTTTCCCTTCTTCCCAAAACACATCACACTTTTCCATTGAGAAACTTTGAGAAAGACATGACCACTTACCTCAAAAGAGAGATCCTTCCTCTGGTTATCTGCATAACTTTTCTGTCTACTATGAGCAGTTATCATGTTCTTTTGAATCAACTGCACTTTTTCTGCCATCTCTTCTACCAATTATGTTCCCATCAGCATCCTTTCAACTACTTCAACCCAAAATCATGGAGTCTGACACCGCTTTCCATATAATGCCTCGAACAGAGCCATCTGTATACTGGAATGAAAACTGTTATTATATGAAAATTCAACCGAAAAAAGATGTTGGACCCAAATTCCTTGGTAATCCCGTGAAGAAGCACGTATCCTATACTCCAAGGTCTATATTGTTCATTTTGACTACCCATCTGATTGCGAATGAAAAGTTGTACTCAATTTTAATTCAGTACCCAATGAATTCTGAAGGACTTTCTAAAACTTATAAGTAAACTTGAGATCATGATCAAATACAATGGAGAGGGGAACACCATGTAACCTAAATATCTCTTTAACATACAACTGAGAATGTTGATCTAGAGACAAATTATCTCGAATAGGAAGGAAATGAGCAGATTTAGTCAATCGATCAACAAGAACCCATATTGCATTATTACCTCGAGATGTCTTTGGTAACCCCACAATAAAATCCATGGATACATTTTCCTATTTCCACTCTGGCACCAGTAATGTCTGAAGCATTCCTTTCTGTTACTGCTTCTCTTCTCTAACCTACTAACAAGTCCAAAACTTCACAATAAAATCAGAAAAATCTCTTTTCATTCCATCCCACCAGTAATACTCTCGAAGATCTCAGTACATCATAGTACTACTAGGACGAACTGAAAATGGAGAACTATGAGATTTATATGAAAACTCATTCTTCAACTATGAATCACAAGTCACACATAATCTCTTCCCAAACCTCAAAACACAATCATTATCAACATTAAATTAATTCATCTTACCATTCTGAACCAACTCTATCTTTTTCTGCAACTCACTGTCTTTCTTTTGCACTTGCTAAATTCTGTGTGATAGAGATGATTTCATTGACACTTGAAACAAAACAAAATAATTTCATGCACCAACAACTTCTATTCCAAAGTTCATCAAATCAAAAACCAAAGGACCTCCTTCCAAATGTAGCATTGTCAATGAAGCATTACCTTTTCTACTCAAAACTTCAGTAACTTTATTTGATTCTCCTGGATGGTAATTAATCGTGCAATCATAATCCTTGATTAATTCCAACCATCTACTCTATCTCATGTTCATTTCTTTTAGAGTGAATATATACATCAAACTTTTGTGGTCTGTATATATTTCACATTTTACTCCATACAAATGATTCCTCCAAATTTTTAAAGCAAAAAAAACAGTAGCTATTTCCAAATCATGTGTAAGGTAATTGAACTCATGAGGTTTCAACTGATGTGAAGCATAAGAAATTACCTGATCCTTATGCATAAGGACACGTCCAAGTCCATTCAACAAAGCATCATTGTAAATAACAAACTCACCATTTCTGGAAGGCAGTTCCAAAACCTGAGCACTCAGTAATCTTCTTTTTAATTCATGAAAACAATCATCACATTCTTTTTTCCAAACAAACTTAACACCTTTTCTAGTTAACTTAGTCAGTGGGCTAGATAACCATGAAATATTTTCAGCAAACTTTTGGTAATAACCTACTAAACAAAGAAAACTACGGATCTCGGTTATATTTGTGGGTCTTGGACATTCTTTAACAATTTTTTTTTCAAGATAAACAGTTATTACATTTTTTGAAACAATGTGACCAAGGAACGAAATTTTTTGTAACCAAAACTCACACTTTTTGAATTTACCAAACAGTTTATTTTCTTTTAAGGTTTGCAAGAAAACCCTTAAATACCTTTCATGTTCCTCTTTAATATTAGAATAAACCAAAATTTCATCAATGAGGACAACCACAAACTTATCCAAGAACTCACGGAAAATTATATTTATAAGGTCCATGAATACAGAAGGTGCAATGGTTAAACCAAAAGGAATAACTACAAATTCATAATGGCCATATATAGTAGGAAACACGATCTTCAGAATATGTACTTCCTTTACTTTCAACTGATGGTACCCTGACCTCAAGTCAATCTTCAAAAAATACTGAGCTCCCTAGAGCTGATCAAACAAAGCATCGATATGAGGAAAAGGATACTTGTTCTTAACAGTGATGTTATTCAATTATCTATAGTCAATTAAAAACCTCATTGAACTATATTTATTTTTAACAAAAAAGATAGAAGTACCCCATGGTGATGCGCTAGGTTGAATGAAACCTTTATCTAATAACTCCTTCAATTGGTTCTTCAACTCTAAAAGTTCAATTTGATCCATTCGATGAGGGGGTTTTGAAATTGGCTTCGCATTAGGAACTAAATCAACATTAATTTCAACTTCCCGATCAGGTATAATACCAAGAAACTCATTAGGAAAAATATCAAGGTACTCATTTACCACTGGAAAATAATTAATCTCAACACATCCTTTATTTTCAACAATATGATTAAGGTAAAATTCATTTCCATCTTTTACTAGTTTCTCAGCTTCTGGATATGTTATTGAAATTAAGGGTTCATTCTTGTGTAAAAAATGAAAATATTTCTGAAAAGAAACCTATTTAGATCTGCAATAAATCTAAGCATGATAAATAGACAGCCAATCCATGCCCAAAATAACATCAAACTCTACTAGAGGAAAACAAAAAGGATTGTAGGTAGATTCTTTCTTCACACAAGGATAAGAAGCTTCTTATAATTTCTTTTTGTCTCAACATTTCCACCATGTGTTTTTACCATATGTTCAGGATTCATATCTTGAGATGGAATTCCCAATTTACTAGAAAACTTCTCATAAATGAAATAATGTGTAGACCCTGAATCAAAAAACACATTGGAATAATCTGAACAAACAAACAGTGTACCTGAAACTACTTCATTCGATGGCCCAACATCCACTGAAGTTGTTGCAGAGGATTTGACCTCCCCTTTCTGCATGTAGTCTGGTTTCTTTCCCTCATTTGAGTTCTTCACTGGATACTCATTTTCATAATGAAAAATTTCATTACACTTAAAACATCTTATCGCTGGATTTTCATTGCCTGCTTGATCATCTTCCTTATAGTTACAAGCAATATGACCAGACTTACCACACTGGAAGTACTTCACAAACTTTGATAAATATTCTCCATGATTCTTTTTACCACACTTCTCAGAAGATGGATATTTAGTTTTCTTACCTCACGACTTCTTTGATGAATTCTTTCCATTTGCCTACCAATTGTACCTCTTATTCTATTTTTTTTTCAAAAAACACCTGATCATCGGCAAACTCCATTTCCACCTTCTCGGCACATCGAACAATATTTTCATAACTTTTGAACCCATGAGAGGCTAATGCTCTTCGATATCGCAGATTCAGTCGTGAGTAAAATCGATTTATCTTACTATCAAGATCTCAGATGAAATTAGGAACATACCTTGCCAGTCGAGTGAACATTCCTTCGTAAACAGCCACTGAGTAATCTTCTGGCCTCAATTCTAAGAATTGTTTTTCCATCCTATGTCGAACAACTTTAAGAAAATATTTCCTAAGGAACATACCTTTGAATTCATCCCAAAAAATAGCACCAATCTCCTCACTATACTTAATATTTTTTACCATTGACCACCACTGATCAGCTTCACCTTCAAAATAGTTAATAGAGAGACTAAACTTTTGATGTTCTGAACAACCCATGACATCAAAAACTTTCTCCAGTGCTTTAATCCACCCTCTTACTAACACATGGTCAGATGATCCTCTGAATGATGGGGGATGTTTCCTCATGAAATGATCCATTATTGACATGTTACTCTATGGATGATTTGCCTAATCTCATGCATGGATACCACCACCATTTATTTCTTGAGTCAACTATTCCACCACAGCAACAAACTTTTCAGTTCAAATACTGACCATATTAGGTTGCTAATTTGGAAGGTTGTCTTCCTTCTGATTTCATCCTAACATAGTTACCATGTTTCCTCTGTGGAAAACCATTCTGAACATAGAAATACCTTAGGCGAAGAAACATGGTAATCTGTAAATCCTATATCATTACAATCATACCATAAATTAATTTAGGGACATTAATTTAACAATATTCTAACTCCAAAAGTTATCTAAACCGACATATTATACCAACTATAAGGACCTGACCTTAAACATTTCATAACCTTTAAATTAAATGAATAATTCACGTTGAGTATATTTTCAGGTTTATGGTTTTACAGAGTTAGGTCATAACATATACATAACAACCTGAAAATTACATGTAGACACATATACCTAGTTTCCATTTTTTTTATAAAATAAAAACTCTGAAAAAAGATTCATGTCTAGTTCCATGTTTTAGAGAGCATGAATTTTCCTTGATCCCATCCTTGACCCTATTCCACTATATATCCTGTGAAAAACAATTCAAAAACTTGGGATGAGCATAAAAAGATCAGTAAGTGATACACAAAGAAGGAAAACTGTTAGTTTTTCAAAAAAATAAGTAAACCATGAATACTTTATCATTAGTAATAATTTTCACCATTAAGAAGTAGAAAATACTCTTCATTAAATAAAATAACTATACTTACCATTTAGTAACCAAATGATTATCATAAAACCCATATAAAGAACACATAACATATAATGGTATCTTGGGACAGAAACATACTTAAATGGAATAAACATACTCTCGACTTCCACACATATCACTAAATGGAATACCCATATGACCAAATTCCATACCCAATGCATTGGAGGTTATAACGTAAGCACCCATTCTAGTTTATCATGACCCCACCTGTCATTTGGTTTATCACGTAATCACCCGTCAAATGACCAAGTACCATTATAAAATCATAACACATAAAATATTGCAAATATAAACATTTCACTAATAACATTTAATTTTCAATCACAAGAAATCATTTCTAGATATTGATGTAATAAATCCTTTTCAAAAACCATTTTCAATACCAAAACACCCAAATACAGAATAAGGGATTTATTTTCCTTTAAGAAATATTAAGGCTTATAGATGAAGCCAGATAACGATTACGGCGGCGGAGAGGTCATTGTCACTAAAAACGTTAAAAACATTCCTTTTGTCATTTAGTAAAACGCTTCATAGAAAAAAATTATTCCCTTTGAATGAAAGTAAAATCAAAAGGTGTTTATACAGTGTATAAAGTAATGTCATGTATTAATACAAAATATGCCTCAATGAAAGGAGATTGATACGAAGTCCCTTACCTTGTGTCCGACTAGACCCATTTGTTATTTAATTTCTTGAATAATAAACTAAAGTTAATTTATACTTTCTTAAGAACAATTTTAAAGTTTATTATTCCTTTTATATCATTTATTACCTTGTTATAAACTTTATGTAATAATTTAAGTTAATAATGGTTGTTTTGTCGATATTTGGTACTTGAGTCACAAATAAACACCATATAATTACAAGTTGTCCATGTGGCCAATAGTACATTATCTCCATAATGATATTCATGACTTAGATATCATATACATCATATATATTATTATATATATGTATTTATAATAGTACATAACATTTTGGAGATAAGAAATGAAATGCACCGTTCATGGAGACGGTAAGCCGTACGTACGCATGAACACTACTTTCAATTCTATTTCATACATTAATGGAATTAAAACATAATGATACATAGCTATATTATAATTAAAGTATAATATCATATATAATATCATTAACACTATCCTTTATATTTCCCTTATATGGCATTAACGATTCATATCACTTTGAGGGGGCGGAAGTCCGCACTTCCTCAAATGAAATTATCGTGTTTGCCCATAATGGAAACCATAAAGGTATGATATAAAAGAAAAATACAGAATCATAAAAAAACATAAACATAATATATATCATATATAAATAAAGGTCCATCTTAATGGCCACCATTATAGGTGGTAGGATATAATCGAACAATCATCGTTTCGTGAGGCCTTAGTTTTCCATCCATAGAAACATTATGTTCTTAACCCATTAGATGGTGGTGTGTGTAAGTGATATTGGAATAAACCCCATGAAATCATCCTAGTATATTTATGATACTAGTGTTATTATAAAAGAAATTAATAAAAAGATTTCACAGGTTGGAGAAGTAAACTAAATGAAAAGAAGTTAAGACACACTATTAACTTTAATTTGGGTAACTTCAATTGGTTTGAACCAAAATGACACTTTGAAGTGTCTTATGCCTAAGGTAAGGCTTCTAAGAGGAGTAGAGGGATGTAGGGAGATTAATTAACCAAAGGTTGGACAAGACAAGGGTCTTGAGAGGTGTGAGGAATGGTCTAGAGTTGGTGTCCTTTTATAAGGGGGGCTCTTTAAGAAAGATTGAAAAAATTATTTTATTATAAACTTATCTTCAATTTAAAAAGGTCCAAAACTAATTAAAGTTTAAGATAAGATGACTCGTGGTCGAAATAAATTCATCCAATAAGAATTGGGCAGTTTTTGGATATTTTTTTAATTTTTATAATCTTATTTATTTAAATCTTTTATTAATGAGGTAAATATTGTATCATTTTGTGTCATAAATAATTTAATTTATTTGATGTCTAAAAATTATAAAAAAATACCATGATGTAGAAAATATTTTTATCTTTCCAATAAATATTTATAGTTTAAATGATAGCTTATATATCCCCATGTAAAAATTATTTTATTAAAAGATATTTGTTTATGCCATTTTTGTCTTTACTTTAAATTAATTAATCTAAAATGTCATTATCACTCTTAAGTGGCTCCATGGGGTCCCAAAATCGACCCAAAGATTCCCATGGTCGTAAATGACTCAACCAGTAAGGTTAGGACAAGTGTTAAAGTAATTTTGTATTATTATAATATTTTTTTACCTTGAATTGCCCTATTTAACTTTAATCACGGTAAATAAAAGTCAAAAGGTACTATTCACCAAAAACTATTTTCTTCTTATTGAACCACATTTTATTTACTAATAAAAACCATGTATGTCCAATTTTCAAAATTCAATTCATAGAAGCGGTAAAATTTCATTTAAATGAAAAAGTTAGTTTTTGAACTACTACTACGTGGTTTCACTATTCATCAAAAATTGAAGTTTTTCAGAAAAATTCCAAAAATTCGATCGAAGATAAATTTGATATTCTTAATTTAAAAATTATGCATATTTTACCAAATTCAAAACATAGAAGTTGGGTTTATTAATTTAAAATTAATTCTTGCTGTCAAATCAAATATCGTGTTTTTAGGAAACAATATCTATCAAAAGATTGACACTTTTTTATGTCCAATTCCAATATGAAATTAATTCCAATGACCAAAATTGGATTAAATGGTAAAAATATAAAATAATTAAACTTTAAAACCAAATAAAAAGATAATATAACCATATAAGTAAATTATATTAAAAGGTACTTTTGAATAAAAATACAGTATTTTTCACTATTCATAAAAAATGAACTTTACCAGAAAAATACCAAAAATTTACCCAAAGTAATTTTTGATGTCCCAAATATAATGAAAAAATTTATTTTTTCAAATTAAACATATAAAAGTGAACAAAACTAGATTCAAAGAGGGTCCTCCATTAAAAGGCGGTAAATCGACCGTTTAAAATAAATTATGCTTAAAATTAGATTCATTCACATTTTAAGCCTCTATCTTTTATTTAACAAACATGTATAATCTTATTGTAGTTAGTTCTGTTCATTCCCACCAATACAACAGCTAGGAGTTAACTACCATTTAAAATAATATTATTATATTATTAGTGTGCAACATAAGATTTCAATGAAACCCGTTGTTGTGTATCGGGTATGCCATCGAACATAGCAACCACTTTAAAGTAAAATTAATATTTAATTCCAAAAATATTAATAAGAAAAAGAATGTATTATTTATTTATTTGTCGGTGATGTTACATCTAACGTACTATGGTGCGGATCCCCCACAGCAAACAAACTACTAGAGTTGTACTCCCCTACTAGGTAGGGTGTCGGTCCTCACTTATAGAGTAGTACTCCCCCGTCTCTGAGTAACGATAGGGAGAAGGTCCTTAAGGGGAGTTAGAGATCCCTCAACTGTAGGATAAAATGTTGAGGAGTGGGCCTCTTCACTTGGTTTCTCTTGGTCTTTCCTCGGGCGCAAGACTGTGAATGAGAGACCCCTAGTTCCGGGCACTAGATGTAGTTAAAGTAGAAAGTTCCTGATGGAGAACATATTTTCGGATGTTTCATTAGGAATTTTTCAGATATACCTGATGGAGTACATCTCTCAGATGGGTGCCATTGGGGATGGCCAGTTCAAGGAGCGTGAATTCTGAATCCTTGAGTTACACTTTGATCCATCTTTGGAAATCATGGAAATGGCTTCTGGTCGGGGTCTTATGTTTCTTTGTGGATGAGAAAAGTATATCTGGTTTGAGCTGTGTCATTTTCATTGTTCTTTTTGATTGATATCATGTTTCCGGTTTTTCTTTGTGGAATTATGAGAGCCCTTCGGGGGTCTCGGGGTCCCTACTAGTTATTGTTATACTC
This sequence comes from Viscum album, assembly GCA_963277665.1. Classification (NCBI taxonomy): domain Eukaryota; kingdom Viridiplantae; phylum Streptophyta; class Magnoliopsida; order Santalales; family Viscaceae; genus Viscum; species Viscum album. The sequence goes on from OY728155.1 coordinate 1,081,570,823, forward strand.
ACCCCTACACGGGCTTCACCCAAACCATGTTGTATCTTGTGAAGACGACGAGTAGCTAGGCTGAGACTTCAGTGAGCCTGTACTAGGCGATACATGGAGGAGATTGGCTGATGTGGAGAGTGGGGGAGACGAGTTGTACCTACCCTTCAGGTAGGATATTTGGTGGATGATCACATGAGCTGTTTTTGTTTTTCAGTTGTAGTTGTATCTTTCAGTTGTGCTTGTATTCTAGCCCCATACTTTCATTACACACCTGTTCTACTATAGTTTTTCTTCATGGTTTCATCTTGTTGCATTATTGTCTATGTATTAGTTTAGGTTTAAATATAATGTATTCCTATTTTAGGGATACACCTTTATGATTCTAATAGCGAACCCCCGGCCTTTGGAAGGAGGGATTGGGGTAGTCACACACAGGCCCGGAGGGATGGGTCATGACACAAATTTAAATATTATTTTTTGGAATATTTGTTTGTTTTTATTCATTTTATTAACATGGACTTAGTTCTATATCTAACCATAGAAGGTAAAAATGAAGCATTCTTATTGAGCCTTGAAATCTATGTTCGGTTTTGATGACTACTAATGTTGAGCCCATATCTCCCAAATTACTTTCCGAAATAACCTCGTATTTTTTTATGAGGATAGATAATAAACCATGGGACAATTTTATTAATGATTATTAATCAATATTCAATCCTTTTCAAAACCATAAATTCATTGACTCCTGATGAATGATAATTCAAAGAGTTTATTTTTGTCAGAAATGTTTAGTTTAGTGATTTTTTCATTATATTTACTAATTTTTTCCAATAGAGTAGAAAATGTGTTAACTAAATGCTATTATTTATAATAAAAACTTCATAATAGACTTCTTTATTATATTATCCCATTATTATTCCAAAGAGGAGAGAACATTCATAGGAAATAATTATATGGAAAACTAACCACCTCTATAACTTATAAATTTATACTTCCAAACCCATTCAAGGGTTATCCATTTTAAGGAGTTAAGGAGTGAGTTTTAAATTTTTAATATCCTAATAAATTTTTACTATATACTATTTTTTTTCATTTCATATTTCTTTTAATTATCATTTGTTTTTCCACCATCATGCATATCTTGTCTCCATGTTTGTGGAGAACTAACCCTCACTATCGTTCGAGTTGGGGGGAGCATTGGTTTTTAAAGTTAATTAGGATTAATTGTTTTTTTTATCATAATATTTCCCTACTTGTTAAATTTATTTGGGTAGGCAGTCGATCCTTTTCCCCACTGCTACAATGTTCTTCTTTTGCATTATTTATAAACCCATTTATCATTATAATTTTTCATATGGTGGAGTATGATTATCGTGATTAAGTGATGGGGATTATCCTAAATTTAGAGGTATTGATACAGGACAATAAAAATTCAAACAATAGAGTAATTTTGGATAGGGTTTTCTCATTATATTGAATATGAAAAAAATAATATTTTTAAAAAACATTGTTATCTCCACTGTGGACTCTTGATTATAATTGCGTCCCCATATTGACTTCTTTATGTCACTTTTATTTTTAATTCATATATTTATTAATATATATTTATCATAATAATTTGTAAAACCCCCATTATACTAGTATTTCATTTATGTAGTATATTTTAGTTATAAATCGTGACAATATAAACCAATTCATGTGAGAATCCCCCTCGAGAGATCAAACCTCATTCTTTCACTATGTCTCATGAGTATGAAATGAATAATTTATTGATTTGATATTTGAAACAAGTCCATCCAATAATTTGTAAATATTTTAAAATAGGTGGAACTCTTCCAGACAATTTTTTTCATAAGAATACAAAAAATCATAAAATTTAATAACTAAAAAAATATATCTTCATGTCATATCATTCTAGGATATCTAAAAATGATGAATTTTTTAGAATCAAATCCTCCATATATGTTCTTAGAGGTGAAAAATTTTATTAATAATAATTCAAATGAGTTTGAAACTATCTGATATATTCAATGGAAAAAATAACAAAAAATGATGGAGAATATTAAATTCCAACAAAATTATATTAAGTACATCCAAATAAAAATGGAATATATAGCCAATGTAGTCATGGAAATCTAATCCTTAAGGATGGAACAATAAAAAAATTTGAATAACAAGTAAATATTTATCCACCCATATAAGTTGAATAAATATAGGAGTATGATCAATTATTCTTAGAAGATATAATTCTCTCTCTAACAGACAAATTCCCTTTAGATTTTCATGAGGATAATGATTAGGAAGCAGAAATTTATGAGGGAGAAATATTTTTTAGCATTAATTTTATTAAAAGTTAAATGTATCTAAATTTCAAACTTCCCTCCATTATACTAAAATTATATATTGAATAAAAATAGTTTTATCCTTAAAGAGTGATGATGAAAATAAAGAGACCACCATTAATGAGAAAGAGTTTTTGGAATTTGAAGAAGAAGAAATGAATATTGAGGAGCCTATGGTGATGAAACTATCTAATCTACTTTGAGTTGTATCATATATATTCCCTAGACTAAATTATTTTTAAAGAAGGTGGTTTTTATAATAATTTGATATATATCATACTAAAAATATGTTGAAATTAGGAAAAATATATGAATAGAATTTATCATTGAAATAGTTAAAAATGTATCTTCATATTCAATACTAGGAGTTTTTAGGTATTTTTTTCCTATAATGTGTAATTTATAGGTATAAACTGTACTATCCATTTTATTTTTCTTGCAGAAAGCACAACTATAACCTATGGGTCACACCACTTAGGATTCATCCACCATATTCCATGCTTGGTTTGTGTACATGGATTAAAATTCATATTCCTTGGATTTTAGTCATCTCTTGGACTCAAAACACTCAATTTTATCCTAGTAGGTTGTTGGTTAATCACCTATTAAAATTACATCATCATAATTTTTATTAATAAATACATATCTCTTGTGTTCTTGATGAATATCACTATACCAAAAATGTTCTTGGGTATCCTATGTTAGTTCTTATTCCACAATTCCTTATGGAACTAGCTAAAATTATATCTCATTATTTTTTTCTAGATTGATGGTATGAAACTTATCCATGTTTAACTTTCCTCCCATCAGATCCTTGATTTATTTTCCATTTTTAGGTAAAACACTATGTCGAGACGCAAACAATTTATGTTAAGTAGGATTATAAAAGTAATATCCCAAAGTCTCTTTGAGATGACCAGTAAATAAGTTTTTATTTTGTTTCAAGGATGTGTTAATCTGAATTCAAATGTCTTAAAAATACTTCACAACCCCAAACTATCATAAAAACCATATTGGACTGTTTTCTATTAAATATCTACAATAGTGTCTTTAGGAAAACTATAGATGGAATGTAATTGTTTATATATAAACCGACTCAAGATCATATCTCAGAAACTATATAAGAATGTTTCAATAACTAATCATCAATACTAATTTGTCCAATAAGGTATTATTGCGCCTATCAAACACACCATTCTTCTATGGTTTATGTTCCAAGAAGGGTGAGTTATGGAAAATTCCACAATATCTAAATTGATAATTGAAATATTGTTTTATATATTCATAACCCTGATTTGATACTTCATTCTGAAACTCTTTGGATTTTTCAAAAGTTACATATTTGTATCTAATAAAAAATAAATAACTACACTGACTTAATTGATTGATGAAAGTAATAAAGCACCCAAACCCACCACATACATGAGTACTCAGTGGTCCACATATATCACTATTTATGAGATTGGACAACCCACTAGACCTTTTACCTTTTCCACTAATAAGTAATTTGATTGATTTTCCAAATAAACAAGATTTATAGGCTTCAAATTATTCAGAATAAAATGGTTTTAACAATACATCTCTATGGGATATTTATATTTTTTCACATCTATATATCCATGGAAATAATACCAATGGTAGGTGGGAATATAAAAACCTTGACCTTATTATTGTTAATTTTATATTCGGGATTTTCCATATCTATATTGTATACACCATTTATCATATTTTTAATTCTACAAAACATTTAATTCCTATAAATAATACAACTCTTACTCTAAAAAATGTACAAAAACCCCTAGTCATCCAAAAATATATAGAAATGAATTTTTTATTTATGGTAGGAAAATGATAATAGTTCACCAATTCCAGTACTAATCCACTTGGTAAACATAGATCATTGGTGTCAAATTCTAATGAAACAACTCTTTTTCCATTGCTGCCACAAAGATCTAAATCACACCCCTTCAATTCCATCATATCTCAGAGTTTATTTTTATCGTAAAAAATATGTTATTCACACCCAATATTGAATAACCATGTGTCAATGTTAAATAAATTTACCTCTATAACATTCATATCAATATACTCATAAATATTCTCTTTGAATTTTTATTAATATTAGATACCAAAAATGAAATATGTTATAGGTTACAGCTATAAGATATCTCAAAAATGATATACATGATGCATTCCATAATCTACTATAAAAGAATAACTATTGGTAAGTATCAACTTTTACATCTTTTAATCATGAAATTTTATTGAAATTTATCCCACTAAAAATGATTTCCACTTATATCATATCCATTTAGTGAACCAAGATTTATAATTCAATATGAATTAAACAAGGTATCATGTAAATATTCCAAAAATATATCTAATAGTAAACTATTTTCAATTATATCTTATATGATCCCTGGATTAAAAAGTATACGACTATTTAACTAAGTCCATCATGTAGATTCACTAAACCTTATTCCTCTACTATCCTAACAATTAGGGTTTACCTGCTAATTTTAACCCAAATAAAATTACATGACCAAGGAACCTAACAATTGAGGTCACCTTGTTACTTTCTTTTGTTACACAAGATAAACCATGGTAACATATTGGTTATGGACACCCACACTAACTGATCAAGGCCTTGAAAAGTTTCAATTTGTAAGAGATCTCATACTTTGTATCATATTTGTATTATTTTATAGTCACACTAATTTAATATATATAACATGCATATTAAACCCATTAAATTTCATGAAATATTTATTATCTCATGATTTATTCCCTTATATATACATAATTCTAAATATTTTTTAAAATACCTATTCTATCCACCAAATTGATATGTTCCTTTCATATTAATCTGTAACTCTTTACACAACCCACCATTAATGCTACTGACTAAAAAATAGAATAAAAACATATTTATATTTATTTAAATCCATATCATGTATAAGGTACATGAAATTTTCATGTAATGGTTTAAAATTATATGGGACTGATAATCTTTACATTAGTATGTCTGGATCCACAGATAGACAACCTCGCCAATCTTGAGTAATGAATAAGCATCCAGTCTAGTGGGAAGTCAAATCCAAAGTACCTCTACCCATGGATACTTCACTCAAGAGATGACTGATTCATCATAACTCAAAAAACGATATGTATAAACTACAATAAAAATATCAATTCAAGATTAGACCTTTAATTATTCACATAGGTCAAGGTAGATGATAATTAAATCTTATATTTTCATTAATATCATGTAATTCATAACTAGAAATTTTTTGTAAGAAGAAATTTATCTCATAAATTAAAGAATAAACAATATAAATATTTTATAAAAACATTATAAACATTAATATTATAAAATAAAAAATAAAAAATAACCACTTTATTTATTTTTCTAGACATGAGATACAAATAGAAACATTAAAAAAAATTTCATAAAAAAAATAATTATAAAGTGAATAAAACTTATCATTATAAACATATTTTAAAGAATAATAAATTCTTATAAAATATTAAAATTTAAACACTTTCTATGCTATATTTTATTTAATGACTGATAAAGGGATTATTATCCAAAATATGTGACTGATCCTTCATCTTATGAATAGAGATATCATAAGGTTCCTATCGTATTCAATGTTTTACCCTATATAACTAATTTGACTCAAAACTCTATTCAGTAAAACCTAAGGTTCCATTATAGAATATAATATCATATATGATATTTAACAAAATAGAGAAACATGTTTATATGTTGATGTTCAAGGATTTGAAACCATTTATGGGTTTTGGGAGTTCATCCTATGATTATTTTGTGGAAGAAAACCCATTAAATTCAAAATTTATCATCAATTGAAGAAACATGTATAATAAAGAACATAAAAAATAGGCATACCTTCATCATTTTGAGTTTAATTATTTACTCTTTGATAGAGTAAACTTGATGAGGATCACCATAGATGTAGCCAAATGACTCAAAACTAAAATGGGTTACATGAGTTTGTGGATACACATTCATAATAATAGGATTGTAAATCACTAAAAGGGTGATAATGCAGTTTTCTTAATAATAAATGTTGATTCAGGGTAAAGAGAGATTCAGTTTATGGAATTAATGTCTCAAGTGTCCCAAAAAGGGGGATCACATTCATCTTATAGACTATATTCATTAAATGTATAGAGTCATATTTCTACATGTTGGAGTGTTACCAATTAAACCTTTTAAATGTTTTAGCAACCAAGAATGAATCAATCATACCAATTCATAAATGTATAAAAACATATGGTAAGACATGGGATAAATACAAGAACGTGATATCATAGATTATGTGTCTATCATACCATAATATAGAAAAAAAATTGTATGATATGAACCATGAATTAGTATTCCAAGATCAGCTAACATAATTCAAGGATATCATAAACTATGATATCCCAAATTTTGTACATTTACAAAAAAACCATCCTACAAGATATTGATTATGGGTATTTGATATATATACTTTATCCCTTGTTGGATTCAAATACCTAATAATTAATTTTCTAATTTAAATATAAAGTGTAACATCAATACTTCTCTGAAAAATATTATTTTAATCCTTCTCCCTCTCTATAATAGTAATTGTGACAAAATCACTTATAGAAATTATTTCCCCCACAAGGCACCCACTGTGATGAGATTTTTGGAGGCCAATGATATCCACATTGTACAATTAGTCCATAAAACATTCAATGGATTCTAGAATAATATATTATTATATATCATAATCATTAAGAAAAAATTTATTTTTATCACACCCTTTTAAAATCATCATATATCATTAAATATGGGTATATCCATCTATAATGTACAAGAACATATAATTTAATATCTCTAACAATGTGAACCATTGTATCAAATAATTATGTGTGAATAACATCTCCAATTAATATAATATTACATCAATTTACTTTTCCAAATTTTTAAACTTCACTAGATTTATAAAATTAATATACATATCTTTGAAAAATAAGGAAATCCTAGTTAATGTGTGTCAGAATTGTATTGGTAGATTATGAAATGAAGATGCATAGTAAAACACATATATTGAGAAACTTCATCACCCCATAGACTCTTAGGGTAAGAAAATTGATCATTAGTACCTAATTGATCAAATCCAAGTTACATAATTTTTAGCAATGGATAGTCCACTTAATTTAAATTGTTTATGTAAACCCAAAACATTCATAATAACTTCCTGATAAAAATAATTTTCCCAATGATTTTGGACAAAACCGTAGTTATATGGTTTCACTCCTAGTCAGGTAATTAATGGATTAGTCCAACTTAATAGTTTTTTAGATATTTTATTTATTATGAATAAATTTTTATTTCTTTATCGTCTACATGTATTTTTAATATAAATTTGATTTTACTTTAGGTATTAACAATGTTATGATAAAATATTTACACATAACCCATAAATTTTAATTCTATTTTTTAATATTAGTCTATTTATTTATGTGATTATAGTCTTAAATCCCTAAAATAATTAATTCATAATAAAAAACTAAAATAAATAAATAAATGAAATGATCATGATCTTTATTCAAAGGTTTATTTATTGAGAAAATAATATATTATCCTATGAACCTAGGGAAAAAACACAATTTTCCAGTCTTGAGATGATTTGAAGCATCCCACCAGTCCACTAATGTATTTCCTAGGTTGGGATCACCTTTCCTAGTAGTGATTACTCATAAGATTATGAGTAATCACAACTGATAGTCAACATTCTACATGTCACATCATAGAAATTTATTCAACCATAGAATTATATTTAATAATATCATTATGGAATTTCAAGGTTCTCATCATAGTGGGGAATTTCTATGTCGATTTTCAATGAGAAAGGCACTCTAGGATATGATTACATTAATATTATGCATAACAATGAACAATATGTAATAATATGTTTTTATTAATATTAGATTATTCAAATATTCTTGTATTCCAAGGTACATAAAGTTTTTTTATAGAGAACCAACTCCAGGATTTCCAATATTAAAATTATATAGATTTAGTATAGTAGGATATGTTGTATATTTAGTACAACCACCATATAATGTTTTTTTAACAACACTATATCTTATCAAACATATTTATATAATTACTGGTCTATTCCCATAAACAATGCTGATATATTGATAGGTGAGGCACAACCGATCGATCATCTTGAAATGTTCATCTTGATTTTTTTGATGAATACTTCTAGCTTTAAGAATCTTTATTCAATGCTGATAGATTTTCAGGTGAGGCACAACTGGTCGATAATCTTACAATGTTCATCTTGATTGTTATGATGAATCCTTCTGGATTGAAGAATCTTTAATTCAATCTAATTCATGAGATGTTGGATGAGAAAGTAGAATCTCTTCAGTGTTCTTCAGTCATGAGAGAGATATCAATATTTCAGTGTGCATAGTGATTATCAATTTCAATCAATCTCTTGATAATAGAATAAATAATCCTGTTAAAGAGATAGGGTTAGGGTTAAAAAATTATTTTTTAATTTATTTACACTTATATGTCCCCATCCCATTTAATAATATTATTATTAATTTTCCCCCATAGTGTACGCTAACTAACATAATGTTAAGTATTATTTTTTAACTTCTTTCAAAAAAATATTTATCATCATACACAATATTGATCTACTAGTCCTTTATATTTATTAAATCATTGAATAAAAAATTATTCATTAAATCAATAAATAAATATTATATATTAATGTACGTAAATAATTATCTTACCAATAAATATTTATTGGATTTATGTGATCAATATATTTTGAATAAAATTATTCCTTAGTCTTGAGAATAATATTTATTCCAATAATAAAAATAAAATAGAATTTAATTGAGATCAATCAAAACAATTAATGCATGACCCTCTAAGATTATTTCATGTTGTCATTATGTGGGAATTCCTAAATTATAATATTAATTTTGAATAGTGTGTCAAGGAACTGAAGATAAAGAGTTAATGTCACATTGTTGAAAACCATACATGAGTGCTCACTATGTAATATAATATCTTTTTTTAAATAACTCATCAAGTAGGTTGCACACATTTTTCATAAACTAATTTGATTGAAAAATATTTCTTTTACTACCAGAAATAATCACGTTGTTACACTATGGCCATAAAATATATTGTGACAGTTCTATTTCAATCAAATAGATGATATATCATCTTTCATAAATATAGAAGGGGTAAATTTTTACTTGAACTGATCAATAATAACATGTCATTTGTAACAAACCAAACATATCCTGCCTCCATTGAATATATGGAATCATAGTTTTCGGTTAGCACATCGAAGTATATGAGTAATAAAATACATTAATAATAATCATAAAGTCTAAGGATTAACACACATTCTTAGTGATTGGAAAATTACAATGACATGAAAAAATATGGGATTCCTACAGGGTGTCTATTCTCACAATCCCCATCATAGAGATTATTATGTATTAACATCATGAGATAATTTCTCATATGATTATGAGTAATCACAACTAACAGTCAAAATCCTACGTGTCACATCATAGAAATTTATCTAACCATAGAAATATATTTAATAATATCATTATGGAATTTAAAGGTTCTCATCATAGTGGGGAATTTCTATGTCATTTTTCATAGAGAAAGACACTCTAGGAAACTATTACATGAATATCATGAAGAACAATGAAAAATATTTAACAATATGTTTTTATTAACATTTGATTCTACAAATATACTTGTAATCCAAGGTACAAAAAGGTTTTTTTATAGAGAACCAAATCCAACATTTCTAGTATTCAAATTATATAGCTTCAGTATAATAGGAAATGTTGTATATTTAGTACAACCACCATACAATGAATTTTTTTAACAACACTATATCTTATCAAACAAATTTATATATTTACTATGTTAATATTTAACAATTGTTTTCATTTCCTCAATAAGATCTCTATCATAATTTAAAAATGTACCCATGTCAGAAAATCCATAAAGCGTTGTGTTATCTTAGCCACTAGCTATATCCAAATCTTCCCTATTTTTTCCATAATTTATAACTTCATTTTATTCCATGATAGATCAAGTGTTCTGCTACCTCATATGGATAATTGTTTTATGAATAACCACAACATAATCATGGATATTTTTTTGAAGGTTTGTTTCCACCCATCATTAGAAATGTCATGAACTCTTTAACCCCATCCCCATGATAGTTTTGCTATAATATTAGAATCCACCCATATTTGATTCATATTTATCATATTTGGTTCATAAATATTAAAATTTTATAATAAATAAACAAATAAATATAAGGCATGTATATAATCTATCTTTTTTTACATTCATAAATTATATAATGTATAACTTTTAGAAAATATAATTATAAAGTATAATATATACATATATAATATAGATAAAAGAATATAAATAAATCCAATGTTTTGAAATATATTGCAAAACAAATACATATAATAAATTTTGTATATATAAATATAATTTAATAGTACACACACACACAAAAATGGATATATAAAAAAATTAAATATTAATGTATAAATACATAATTCTCTATGTAAACATTTAAATATACTTATATATATTTTTTAATAAAAAGTTTTAAAGTATAAACAAAAAAAATAATATAATGGAAAATTATGATAGATACATAAATGAAGTATGGAATAAATAAAAATGAATTTAATTAAAATACTTGATATTATGTATTTGTTTTTTATATAGTAAGGGGGGATAAAACCAATTTAATTAATTTGTTATATAGTTTCACAAGTTTAGTTTATTTCACTCCAACATAGAGGAGGTTACCAATTGTTTATCAGTCTAGAGTTATTTTCCATATGAGGGGGATGTCACCAATTAGTTATCATATCAATGTGGATTTCTATCTAATGGCGAGGTTACTTACTATTTATCATCTCATAGTTTCTTCCATTTGTAGGGAGAGTATTACACCCCAAGATTTTGGAATTTATTTCACATTATTAAATTTGACGTGTTCAATAGTTTATGATGCTTAAAACACTGAGCATAAGTGAATAATGCTTTACTACTACAAAAAATACAAGATATTACAATATAGTTATATTAAATTTATAAATAAAAAATTTTGTAAAATAATAGGGGTAAAATTAACTTCAAAAAATTAAATTTATTATATATAGACTATTTAAAACTTTTTTATTGAATTAATCATTTTAATTAAATTTAATACATTTTAGGAATGATATCAATAAAAATTATTAGAAAAATTGAAGTAGTAATTAATAAAATAAATTAAGGACATCCATGAAATGATTACATAATGATAAAGAATAATAGTAAAATAATAATTTGTTAAATAGAAATTTTTTATTTGAAAATATTGTTTTATTAATAGTTAATATCCCATTTTTCGTGTATTAAACATATTTAAAAGTATTTTTTATACTTTTACAAAAACGAATATTAATTCAAAAATTGATTATCAATTTATTAAAAATTAATATAAAATCATTTGAAGGTAAAATGAGATATTCTTTTCTTCAGAAAACTATTTTTATTATATGTAATGTATTTTTATGCCTCTTCGGTAGTGAAAAAATGGCATCAGAGGCAGTATAAAACAAGATATCCATTGGGAGGAGTAGGGTTCAATTATTGGGAGCCTAGTTTTGGGATAATTTCACCTTCCCTTGGCCCCACTCTTCTTTCCTGGTCACCAAGTCTTGACTGGGTGAGAAAAATGAGGCTCAACCCAGCTGTGCTAATAGATTGTTGTGTGGAACCATCCCTGATTGTGATGTCACCCTCCAGGATGCACTGCTATCTTATCTATAAATGGTTCCTTCTTAATTGGGTATCTCTTAGGAATGAACTCTTTGTGGGGAGGGGGTTTCCTTGTGTTGATCATTCGAAAACCTCACACCTGGTAATTCCATTTAAAAAAAGAGAATATATTTATATCCTAATAAATTAAATTTATCAATAATAATGAATTATTTTAATGATATTTTTATTTAATGTATTAATTATAATAAATTAACAATAAATTAATTTTTTATACCTGGAAATGGAATGATAAAAATATCATTTGTAGGCTTAAGGATACATGTTTTTTTTTCTAGAAACGATTATTACACATTTCTTGGGAGAAATGTAGAATTAATTTCTCCCACATTTTTAAATTAAATCTAATAAAATATATTCCATATTTATAATATTAATTTTAAAATTTGGTTAAAATATCCATTTTATTTTTATTCATAATGAATTGTTACCATGGAAAAAGTTAAGTCATCATGGTAACGTTAAAATGGTTTAAAGGGATTAAACTAAGGGGAGTGGTTTCCAATATAAAAAAATACATACCTGATTGGATTTTGGTATTTGGACCTTTTGTAATATTATATTCAAAATTGGGAATATTTGGTGACATTGTCCCATTAAAACGACTTCATATTATTTTAATGGTAAGGGTATTTACAAGGGTTATACTCCCCTCACATATAAAAGGGAACCTCATCTATTCACTTCTCCAAAAAATCATAGCACATTATATCATCAAAAAGTTACCCAAATAACATCCCAAATATTTTATACACATCATATATAACCTCCACTCACCAAAAGATCAACCCAAGAATAATTAAGGATAGATTCAAATGAGGAAACCCAAGGAAGAGGGAATCAACTTAACATAGTTATTCCATGTTTGTTTCTTCTTCCACCTCCCCCGAATGAATTATATCCATACTAATATGATTAAATAACTATAATTAACTTAATAATGTGTTATTATATTGATTTAATAATAATTATCTTCATCTTTCCATCTAATGGAAAATAAAAATGTCGCTCATGCATACGTTCAGACTAACACATCTATGAAACAATATATTTCATTTTTTAACACCGCCTATTATAGATTTATATATATATATGTGGATTTAATGAATTTATGTGATAATTATAAAATAATAAATATTTTTAATTATAAATTATTTTTTACAATTATTTCTATCCATTGAAAAATTAAAACATCTCTTAGGCATATGTTTAGATTACCACCTATGTGAAGATATGTATATCATTTTCATTCACTTCCATAAATGGATGGTTTTTAAAGATCATATAATGAATAAATGAGATATTTATGATATTATAAATTTATTTATGTTGATGTAATTATGACTATATTTAATTTATCAGAATCTATGAACCAAAACATTCCATAGAAATGAAGAATTTAACATCCATATATTTATTTTAATGGAGAATTATTTGGAAATGGATATTGTTAAATCATAAGGGAATGATATATAGTAATGTAATAATGAATATGGTTATATTATTGTTCTATAATAAAAATAAATTTATTATATAGGATTTTAGAGAGCATATAAATCATGTTGGGACATGAGGTAAGGTTTTATGTTACAATATCACTTTTCTCAGGGCTGTTTATGTTTCAATTGTTGGAATTGGTGCCCTAAAACCAACTTCTATGTACATTATTATTTATTGTATTCATATTTTTGAATAATTAATTAATTTTTATCACATAAATACTATTTTTATTTATGAAATAGTATGTGATAATTTACTAAGTTTACATATGGTACTGTAAGCTCATAACAGTTCCTTACTATGATGAGAACCTGGAATTTCCATGCTAGTAAAGTTGTAGATAAGTTCTAAAGATAAAATATATAATTTTATAGGATGTAAATGATATATTCATTAAAAGGTATTTGGATTATAAGTAATTGAGATTTATTCTTATGATGTTCTCCCATGGTAATCTCAAGAAAGATATTATGTGAACTTGTCCTCCTAGTTGTAAAACCACATTTATATGTTTCATTGGATGTTCCATTGTATGGAAGTTTTTAATGGTCCATAAAATTTATTAATAATAATAAATATAATTATTTTTAGACTTTTATTTATTTTCATAAACCAAAATGACATATGTTTGTGGTGAAGTTGGGTACGTTGGGTGCTTCACGCTAGATATTATATTAATGAATAATGAGAGAATGCATTTATCTCCTCTATTAAAAAATAGATATTGATATCTCAGGACCTTTTAAGGGAAAATAAATGTCACATTAATTCCATGGAAATAGTTGTTTTATTCACATTCTCATTTATATAATTTCAAATAAAGAGTCCTCAAACATTAGGTTGATGACATCAATCTGACACATGCTTGATTAGAGATATTGAGATAATGGGATTATATTACACTATTTACATTCAAATGAGGTTACATGTCATTACCACATTAACTTCTGTATCTATTATAGCCTTGTAATGTTTCTAGTTTGTGACCATGTACTTTAGATAGTGTAAACTAATTCCCATTAGAGAGGCTCCTAGAGGGTCACACACTAAGTATATTCAGATCCTTGGGTAAGTTCCGTATGAATTTAATATGTGAAATATATATTATTCTTGTATGTGGTGTAATAATTATTTATTTTAGATTGATCATAAATATTTATTCACTGTTTAATAGTTAGAATATGTATATGCATTGAATATTAATAAATATTTATTCCCCATGTAGCTTTTTATTTAATTACATGAATACATAATATTCATTTATTCTAGTTTATTTATAAGGTAAAAAATATTTATTTTTTATTCATGTGAATATTTAGTAAATATTTACTAAAAAATACAATGAATATAATATATTTATATATTTTGGTGAATTAAAAAGTAATATTTATTTAATTAAATAAATAGTCATTATTTAAGGCTAAATAAATATTGAGACGGATTGGAAAATTGGGATTGATGGTCTGATGAAAAACTTAATATTAAATATTATTTGAATAAATATTAATTTATTTTTTTAAGAAAAAACTATTTATTATTTCTGCGATTTTAGAACATGTCATGTAAATATGAATTATAATTATTTCATTATTTTAAAATGGGTTTCTGTAGGGAGTAAGAAAATAATAAAAGTCCTATTTACAATTATTATTTTCTAACCCTTGAACTATTTGAACCCATTTATGATTTTTTAATTGTGAGAGACATATTCCATTATTGTGAACAAAAAGATCTAGATATGATTCTCTTAATCCCTAGAGAGAACTCCCCTAGAATGTTCTAAAGAACATACAGAAATTATCCTACTCCACTAGAGTGAATCCTTATCGCATTAAAGGATTTAGTTGGGATCAAAAATAAACAACACTTGAATTATATCCATACACCCTAGAACCAAGAGAATTCAATGGTGAATATTGTAGGTTCATGAAACACATGAGTATCACTAATATAGGTAATATACACTTGATTCCTCTGATAAAAAGGTAGTATGACAAGAGATATTTATATGATCATCAATAATAAATAAATAATTCAATGATAGGTAATTATTTAATTAAATAAATTAATTATATATTTAGGAGGAAATATCCCCCCTTCTTGGTTCCACATTTCTATCAATTAATCATGAGATTAATTCCATTATTTATAATGATAATTCGTCATTTATATAACTTATTATTCATTCATTACAAAAAAATACAAGTTGGATTTTCCTAATAGGAACTTCCTCTATGAACAGAACCATTTAGGGTTATTAGAGTGGTCACAAAATAATTTATAATAATTTTTTATTCACTGAGAGATAATACATAATTTTTGTTAGTTGCCTGCTTCTAGTTTATTCATTATTTAATCAGGAGTCTAAATTAAAATTTTCATGACATATTAATATACTTATTTTAAGTTTAATGTCATCTTAAACAGATTAATAATTGATGATGAATGATTGAATAGTCTATTAGGTGGTTCCAATGATTTTGGTTGGTAGACATAGTCACATAGGGTGTGACAAAAAGTAAATTTCATGTACCTAAGTATACAAAATTGGAATGTTTCGTAGGATACAAAAGACTCCATGCATTAATAAAACTTGGTTCATTTAATGCACACAAAATGTCGACTGGGCCATCTTAGAACCTAGTCAATTAGACCACACAATGTGTAGCTAGAATACCCACCATGAAGTTCACATGGTTTAGAGACAAAATTAATAATAATTGTGTGTTAAAATATGTGGAATATTCCATATGAGACTGAAAGGTTATAACAAAAAAGGGATACATAGTGTGTAACTAGAATACATTCCATGTGAATCATTAACCTCTATGTTTAATGAAAATACCATGTCTACAAGTGTATTAAACCAACACATGACTGGTAGAACACACAAAGTGTTACTCATTAGTACATATCATGTCTCTAGGCTGAAAGACATGCATGACATGTAGCTAATTAGTAGACACCATTTAACCTAACTGAGATACAAACCATTTCCTTTAGAGTCTATCTTAGAGACATGGAAAGCGAAAAACATGGTTTTTATCTCATTATTAGAAGACTTGTGATAACCCAGTTAAGAAAATAATTAAATTATATAAAGACTAATTAATTTCAGAATAAAAATACTAATAACATTGTTGCAATTGAATAATATTTCTATGTAACATGGTTTTTAAATTAATAATTGGTTAATTAATTCCAATTAATTGTCTATAAATGTTGGTCATGTCATTTATTTTCATGGTTTCAATTAATTATGATAATCTTGAAGATACTTTGAATAGTAATTAAAATAAAGGAAATAATTAATTAATTTAATTAATTAATTTAAACATGTTTCTATTAATAATAAATAACTAATTTAAGTGAATGCAATCTAGTGTACTTTTTCATATTAATAACATTTATATGGATGAACATGATCTTTGATCATCATGCACATGTTGTTGTATTATTTAGTTATTATTATTTCATGGTTTTTGTTATAATTTATTAAATTAAATAATGGCATGTGGGCGCTTCCTATCCTCTCGTTATATAATTAGGTATGTTCGATGGTCTCTTTTATGTGAACCACATAACCAATCCTTTGGTTCCCCTAACTTGAATGTGAGTAAAATTTTGTAATATATGTAGGTCCCAAGTGGGTTGAGGTGCTTCATGTTTAGAGTCGAGGAGAAACAAATCCCAAAGGTACACATTAGCATGAGGGGAATGTTGTAACTCAAACTATGAACTATTTTAGGAGTTAATTCCCTAGGGTCAAGGGTTGGTTTATCATCCACTACATCCACTAACCATTAAAAAATTTCATGTTCATTCCACTTTATTTGTTTCATTTCTTTCTATATAATGGTTAATTATTTATAGATGTTTAATAATAAAATAAACTAATAAACAATCATAAAGGATGGAATAAAATAAAATAAATATATGTGTAAATTTTATCTTCTCATGGTTAACCACATATATAAAGTCAACCAAAAATTAACAGGTATGTAATAAGATAAAATTAATAGTTTACATATAAAGATAATAATCCCTTAAATAAAATTAAAACTTAAACCAAAATTCAATTAATTGAATAAGAATTATACTATAGAACTATGTGTTTTCATGGCCAAATTCCATACAAAAATTTTATTACATAATTCTCATAAGTGTTTCAGGTAAAATTCACTAAATTTTTGTTGTGTGTAGAGGATAAGTTCTATCCAATACTAATCTAAAGGAAAGTGATCAGGAAATCCTTGTCCAATATTTTATGACATGGGAGTTCACTGAATGGATCATGGAGCATCTAGTTAATGTATTTGGAAAGATACGCTTACCTAAATTCCATTGCGTTATTTTCGGGAAAAAATTATAGATTATGAGAAGTAATAGATGAATTATTTTGGCTAGAATATCAATGCTTTATGGTATTCTAAAACCAATAGTGAGGCATATTGGATATTGATAAAATAGTAGGGGATCATTAAATTTAACTAAATCTATAACCTAATTTTGTAGTCCATAAAAAATATTGAAAAACTAATCTTATTTAGTGTATAAATGGTAAGTCACTTGGCTTTAACTATATCATAGTGATGCATACTAGATAAAGATAAAATTATCACATGATCAAACATCAAAGAATGGTATAGGTGTTTATGTGTTATAGTATTCCATGAATGGAAATTATATATACTGGAAAACCACATTCCTAAGTTTCATAGAGAAGAGGCTAGTGAGGAAGAATCGACTCTCAATATGAAGCATTCAGATGATTCTATAGATTCCCAATATTTTGTGATATCATCCATGTCCAGTGAGATTTATAAGTAATAAGAGGATATAGATACATATAACATTAGATATCATATTTACGGTTAATAGAAAGAGGCATGTAAGATTTGAGATCTCCAATTCACTATTCATGTGAATGTATAAAGATTTGAAGCTAGATGGCCTCATGTAGTCAAACTAATTAGCTACAATAAACATTTATATATATTGGGATTTAAGACCCCTGATAAGTTATTCATTCATGTAATTTTATCCCCACTACCAAAAATGTTCCCTATTTTTATTTTTAATTATAATATGAGAGATAGTGATAAATCTCTCTCATAACTACTTACTTTGATTCAATAATTTGAAAAGGATATGAGGTGTGAAAAACCTATCATCCAATAGTTAAAAATTAAGAATAATGTAAAAGGACAAAATACTCACTCAATGTCTAAGACACTTAAGAATTTTCCTTTTAAGAAAAGGAAGATCCAAAGAAAGGAAACAAGAATGGAAGTAGTAAGTTTTTATATGGAAATATAGGCCACTGGAAAAAGAACTACACCCAGTTAAATAAGAAAGTGCAATATTCAGGTACATTTTTTATCAAGTGATATATATATATATACAATGGGTTTTATATATATCTTGTGGTGCTCACATTTTTATTCAAATAAAAGAACCAAGTTGAGTTCAAAAGCTAACATGGTGATTGGTTGATTTATACGAAACCAATAAAGTGGGGATGGTTACTATAGCCATTGGATACTATCACCTCACATTACCAAATTGACTTATTTTGGTTTTAAAGAACATTTATTTTGTTCCCAATTTTACAAATAACATCATATTTTTTACTTTCCTTGAAATTAACTGATTTATTTTCAATTTTGGATATATAGAACATTACTTTTATTATAATGGTATTTGTTATAGTATGGAAAAAATAGTAGTATTTATGTATTAAATTATGAAAACAACATATTTTAAATTTTAAACACATCAATCCCACATGTCTAATTTCACACCCTACTATGAAATATCTACCTCATTCATGTAAATGAGAATAATTTGACAAAACTCTATCAAAATAGTCAATTATACTCTTTTGAGCTAAAAAACTTGACACATTTCATGCTTGTTTATAAATAGTAATGAATAAATCACCATTTAGTTGATAAGGTGAAAGAGTTATAAAGATTCTATAATTTCTACATTGTTCTGTGTGTGGACATTTTCCAATAGAATATATAAGTGAGTATTATTACTTCATTATTTGTAGTGATAATTTAAATAGGCATGGATATGTCTACTTAATGTGGTATAAGTCATAATATTTTTAGAAATTTAAAGAATTCAAGAATGATGTGGGGAATCAACTTGGTACTAAGATACGTAAGTATCAATTTAATTCAAGTGGTGAGTATATTAACAAATAGTCTGTTGAATTTATATTGGAGTTTGGGATCTTATCCATACTCACTTCTCCATATACACCATAGAGGAATTGTGTCAATGAAAGGAGGAACCAAACATTTCATGGAATGGTAACTTTGATGATGATCAGTAAAATTTCTCTTTTATACTTTTATGGGAAATACATAACAAACTATAGAATACAAACTAAACCACATTCCAACCAAAGCATAAAAGTATATCCCATACTAGTTGTGGACTATTAAGGAACCTATGAGGTCAAACTTGAATGCATAGGGTTATGAGGAATTTATTAAGGTATTAATAGAAAAAAATAGTGCCTTGAGGTATGAAGGGTATCTTTATTGGATATAATATGGAAACTAAAGGATTATACCTATAAAACCATTTTGAAGAAGGATTTTTCTAATGAAGATCCTACTTTTCTAGAGAGGGAACACATCCTAAAAAAGTAAAATGGGTGTAATATTGAATTTGATGAATTTGATGTTCAATATATTAAATATTTGGTAAGAGAATAGATTCCATAGGTATTCATGGAAGAGGTTGTTTTGGAATCATTGGTACTCTATACGACCACCATAGAGGCTAGAAACCAAAAATAAAAAGTAATCTAGAAACTAAGTATGGTGACTCATTATTGGTTGACAATAATAATCCTCTTTCCCATAAGGAGTTAGTTGAGAGATCACAAGCTACCAGATGGAAAAAACGGATTAATTTTGAAATGGATTCTATGTATCCAAACCAAGTATAAATTCTATTCAATCTTCCATAAGTTGTTACTCCCATTTGGTGAAACTGTGTATTCAGTATAAAAATGGAAGTGGAAGGTAAAGTAAATACCTATAAAAATATCATAGTTTCTAAAGGTTTTAAACAATGTAATGTTATTGAATAATATGAATCATTTTCTGTAACTTCCATTTTTAAATACATTAAAATTTTAATTTCTATAATATCTTTCAATTACTCTATGATTTATTATATGGATGTCAAAATAGATTTAATTAAGGGTAACCTTCAAGAAGATGTCTATACAACATAACATGAAGGGTTTTTTACTCTAATATTTTCCAATAAGATCTGATATTTGTAGGGTTCCATTTATAATTAAAATAAAGAATCTAGTATGTGAAACATTTAGTTCAATAAATACATAAGATATTTTTTTTCATAAATATTGAATATGGTCCATGTTTTTCAAAAAAGTTTAGTGGGAGTGAATTTGTATTTATAGAATTATATGTTGATGGAATATTACTTATTGGAAATTAAATACTAGTATTATAGTTAGTCAATGAGTTGTTAAGAAAGTGTTTCTCCATGAATGACTTATGTTAAGTAACATATATCTTTGGAATGAAGACCATTCATGATAGATCCAAAACAATGCTTAGAATAAGTTAAAGTACATACATTTACCAAATAGAAAAGATATTAATCACGTACAAATACAAGAGGAAATTGGATCCAATGTCACATGGTATTCATATATACAAGAAAATGTTTCCTAAGATGAAATAGATGAGAGATATAATTAGTAGGATCCAATAAATTTATACGATAGGATCTATTATTTATGACATGTTTACGTACTAGGCTAGATGTTGTCTACACCTTGAGTATGGTAGGTAGATATCAATCTGATCTAGGAGAACAATATTGGTTTGATGTTAAGTCCCTCTTTAAGTATATGAGTAATATTAAGGATATTTTCATGATATATAAAGGATATGAGGAGCTAGTTGTCTGAGGAAATATTGATGTTATTTTCCAAATAGATTAGAATGATCTAAATCAATAGTCATGATTTTTCTTATAGTCTCAATAGAGGATCGTTGATTAAGATGAGTACACAATAGTCGGTTATTTTCAATTCTGCAATGGAGTCTGAGTATATAGCTAGTTTTGGTGTATATAAATAAACAATTTGGATTCACAATCCATATTAGATGTTTTTTGGTTCCTTGTAATAAATATCTAGTCACGTTGTATTGTGATAATACTGGAATAGTGGCTCTCGCAATGGATCCAAATCCACATCAACACACAAATTAAAAAACATAAAAATATAAAGTGTTGAAGTATTTATCTCAAAGGGGTAATGATATTGTGATATGAGTTTCCATAGAAGAAAATTTATTAGACCTTTTGATTAAGGCTTTATCTTAGTAAAATCATGTATACTATGTGAGTGCTAGTAGACTAGAAGTTGTTAGTGTTTTTATCTAGTTAAAGTTGGAGTCTGTTGTAGTTGGTCCCTGAGAACCATCTTCTTTGTATATAATGATTACTTATACTTATATTTTTCAATAATTAAAAAATTTCTACGAAAAAATGAATGTTCTCCTGAATGAACCAATATGTTGTAATGCCCAAAGTGTACAAACCACATAAAAAGGTGATAGGAGTTCCTCGCTATTATGAGAACCAAGAATTCCCATGGTAATAAACATAAGGATATGTTATTTAGATGGATTGTAACATCTCAACATGAACCATTGGGTCTAAGCCTAAATGAAACCTGACCATAGGCATGCCTCCCCATAAGTCAGAAGTTGCTGACTAGAAGTGATGGTCTCAAGTGGAACCATGTACAGACTATACCCTCCCTATCATGTCATGGGACTGATAAATAATAACATCACAAATAAATAAAATAAATAATTAGAGTACATGTAGAAATTTGAAGTTTGAAAACATTATATATTAACTGAAACAAAACAAGGATCCCAGATACATGTAAATCTAGTAAATAAAGGCAGTAGCACCATCTACAAAATTTCCCACTATATTTCCTTTACCCTTTATTGGGTCTCTTGTCATAAAGTTTATAATTGTACCAAAATGACCAAGTAGTGTTTTATTACAAGAATAAGTAGGGAACCACCAATGACACTTAACAAGAGTGAAAAAAATATACAAGTGCAAGAGATGGACATAAAGAATGTATAGATAAAAAAACTCATATATCACACAAGTACCAAACTCATTATAGGTCGTCACGGACCTACTCTACCAACATCATCACCATGCAAGAAGAAACATAACTACTTCATCAAACTGATGAATAAAACTTCCCAAGGTATGTCTAAAATACCACCTCTTTTATGGGCTAGTTTACAAAACATGTTTGACACATACCTTGTAAGGGATATACCATGAGCATGTTTATCAATATCTCACACATCCCTCTAAGAATGGGATATTCCATATGTTTCCACCTTCATCGACTGTAGATAAAAAATAATACATGAAAACATGTATATAATGTGGCATATAAATATCATGAAAAATAATAAGAATAATAAGCTTAACAAACCATATGTAGAAAAAACAAGCACAAGTCAAATTCACACACACACGCACACAACTCAAGTGATAAATTATCAAACATAGGTCTCACATGATACACATGAAAACCATACAAAAATTATAATATCATGTATAAAACATACTCTAATGTCAAGGGCTTGAGATAGAAAGGATTCATAGTAGGCTACACATGCACCCCAACTATCATGGAAATAACCTATATAAATTGTGGTCCAAAGTAAAGGAGTTCCTAACTTAGGTGAAACTATGATTGAAGAAAATGGTTGAATTATGAATTTAATTGAACCATCAAAACTACCATGCCTTTGGATAAAAAACTATGTCTGAAATTCTACCAGTCATGATGAACCCAATGACACCGAAAATGAATCAATCCGATTAATATAGCATGATATAATAAAGAGAGAATATTGCAGGAAATAATTAAAATAAAATAAAAAGAAAATAGAAGGGAGATATAGAGAATAGGTAGGGTGATGTGAATTGGGGAGGAGAAATAAATATAGACGTGAGAAGAGGGAAATACTTTATGTTATGCATAAACCCCCCCACCCCAAATTCTATTTAAATAATTATCATTTCTCATTTTATATAATATAATTTGATTCTATTTATTATTTTGAGACCACCAACTATATCCTCTCTTCCCTTTGTAATGCCACCATGCACCCAACTTATTTATTTAATTCATTCACTTAAATCATTTTAACATTATATTAAATAAATATATTAAGAATCATTTATATACGCACACAGACACTCGTATATATATACACCTTCATATATATATATATATATAACCCACACATAGATATATATATATATAACCTATATATAAACAAATTCTACACACATACACACGTCTATATATACATAGATTTACCCAAACATATATATATACATATATATTTAACCAACACACACACACACACATATACAGTCTCACATGTGTATATATACATATATATTTAACACACATATATATACTTGTTATATATATAAACATATCTAAATATACTTATATACACCCACAAATGTGTATATATAGAGATATATATATATATATATTTATACCATATATATATATACAAATCATATATATATACACACACATCAAATATTTTTCCCAATTTGACAACAACAGTAATAATAATAACAATAACAATAATTAAATATAACACATCATTTTCACCATTAACATTTTTAAAACAAAAACCATTAAATACAGATAATAATTTATAAAATAATATATATAACACATTTTCATTTAATTGGAATAATTAATAATTTCACATTAATTAGTTTGGCCACCCCTTATTTACATCTTAAAAAAAATTAAATAAAAAAATATATTTTCATTTTCATCCTTGAAAGAAATAATAATAATAATAATAAAATTATTATTTATCCAAATAAATTATTCATATACAAATTTTTATTCCCCTTATCCCGGAAAGCGATGTTACCAAATGCCTGAATCACCCAAAAATTATTTCACTCCTAGGGTAAACCCATCATCCTGAACATAACATTGGTCTCAAATTTCCCATACAACACACCATTTTGGAGATATTCATTTCCTTTAGTAAAAAAACACACACACACACATGAATAAAAGATATTTTATATTTTTAATCTACCAACATCGAGGCTATATGAGCCTCAGAATACCATTATAACTTAGCATCAAACTCGTGAAATATATCATATGATATTGCAAAGTGTTAAAAATTAATTTTACCATTTTTTAAATCAATAAAAAATTATTAAAAATTAAATTATCACACAAAAACTTTTATAATTTATTAACAAAAGTATATTTTTATTATTATATAGTATTTACAATGTTTCAATTATGCCAACCATCATTATTCTCATCTTTGAGAAGCACCTCAGATCAGAAAACCACTACTCCCCTCCATAAGACTTTCCATATTAAAATTAAAACATTTTTAGTTAAAACATTTTTATTTAGAATATATTTAATTCCACATCGGGATTTCACATAAAGCCAGACTAATTAAATTCCATCCCATTGAAAGGAACACACAATGCTTATACCACCTATTTAAGTTTTAAGTCTATATTACCAATATCTATATATTAGTCAAAATCGTATATATATAGTCAGGAAAATAATAAAACATACTCGAATAAAAGAATGATAGGAATAATTCACTAGGGAACATATAATAGTTTCAATTGAAATTTAATTATTTGGGATCTATCTAATGAAATAAATAGGTATATGTGGCATATGAACTCATATACCTAACATGATGCATGAAAACACACCAAATAACATAAATTATCATAAAAAAATCATTTTATTCACCAAAGGATAATTTAATCAATAGTAACAGAAAAAAATAATTTGCACGCTTTATGGAAACTGAGAGGTCCACTATTAATTACTGATCAGGAACTGACATAGTTTCCCTTCCCAAGTCCCTGCCATCATAACTCCTTATTATCCTTTCCCAAATCACGGAAAAAAATAAAATAGATGTTAGTGAATCCTAATCCTCTGATAACATTTTGTAACATACCAACCTGAACCAATGGTTTTGATCCATAATGGCATATGACCTTTGTCACACCTCCCTGTATGCTAGAGGCTACTGACTTGTAGTTAGGGTATAGAGTGGAACCATGAGGATACTATATGGTTTGTATCATGTCATGAGAGTGATTAATAATAACATAACTACATAAATAAAATAAATAATTTGAGTAGTTTTTAGAAAACTGAAGATGACATACATGATATATTAACCAAAACAAAACAAGGATCCTAGATACAAGTAATGTAAGTAAATAAAGGTAGAAATTAATGTTCCTCCTAAAATCCTTCCAGTAATGACCACATCCCCTAGATCCACCTGCTTAACTATCTACTATAGGGCATTTTCCTTTCACTGGGTCTCTGGTCACAATGTCTACAAGCGCACCAGAATGCCCGAGTATGGTGTGATTACAAGAATTAGTATAACACCCCCAAAACCCCTTAGCATTAGTGAAAAAATTATACAATTGAATTCTATGGACATAAATTTGGTACAAATATAAAACAATATATCACAAAAGTGCAAACCACATTTCGTGTCCTTGAGGACCAACTCTACCTACTTCAGAACCATAATAGGAGAAAAATATCATCTTCAGCACAATTCTTGATGGAATGTCACCAAACATGTTTGACACATCCCAATAATTAATAGGATAGTTCAAAAAATAATTTTAACAAATCCCATGGATAGTATTACACATCTACATGTCGATAAATATCTCACACATCCCTCTCGAAAGGGAATAATCCATATGGGACCACCTGTATCAACTGTAGAGAGAAAACTGTAAATGGAACCATGCATATAATACGGAATATCAATATCAGTCCAATTAAGAAATATAATCCTTTGAATAAACCATATTCAAGAAAAAAACACTATTCAATATTACACACACGTACCACAAGTGATCAAGCATCAATCATAGGTCTCATGAGTAGACACACACGCCAAACAATAAGGCTAATAAACCATATAAAACATATGCTAAATATATGGGATTTATACACATAGGAATTGTAATGTTTTAGACATGCACACAAATAATCATGTCAATTACCTATATAGGGCATACAATAGTGTAAAAAAATTCCTTCCATAAGTGCAATGATGATTGATGACAATGGTGACGTCCAAATTTTACTACAGCATTGAAACCACACTACATTAAGAGAGAGAGAGAATATGGAGGGTGATGTGAGGTGGGGAGGATAAAAGAAGATAGGAATGAGAAGAAGGAAATAATCTATGATTCACACGAAACTCCCATGTAAAAATATATTTAAATAATTATCTTTTCTCATTTTAGTTAATATCATTTATATCATTTATTATTATGAAACCACCCACTCAAAAATCTCTTCCCTGTGTAACACCCCCATATAATACAGTTACTTATTTAATTATTCCTCTTAAATAAATTGAACAATACATTAATTTAATATATTATTAATAATTTATATATATACATAGAGACCCATATATATATGCACCCTCATATATATACCCATTATATACATAAAAACACATCTATATATACATATATACACTCGAACATATATAAATATATAAATATATATTTAACACACACACATACACACATATATATACAGTCTCACATTTGTATATAGACATATATTTCTAAACAATATATATAAATGTTAAATATATAGACACATTTTATATATCAACACACCAAATATTTTTATCAAAATTTTGAAAACAAAACCATTAAATATTAATTATTGTTAATAAATTAATACTAACCACATATTTTCATTTAATTGAAACAATTAATAATATCATATTAATTACTTTGGGCAATCATTATTTACATAGTAATAAAATTATTAAATACCGAAGAATATTTTTATTTTTTTATTTGACACAAATAATAATAATAATAATAAATTATTATTCTTCCCAATAAAATATTCATATACCAATTATAATTCCCCTTATCTGTGTGTGAAATGTTACCAAACACTCGATGCACACAAATATTATGTTGTTCCTAGGGTAAACCCATTCCAAACCTAACTGTAATATCATATTTCTTATATGATGCACCATTTGGAAGATTTGTTTTTGAAAAAGATGCACGCACGAGAATAAAATATATTTAATATTTTCATTCTATCAACATCGATGCTCTATGTGATTTGGAATCCCATGTTGACTCAATTCCTAACTCTAAGGATATTCCATAGAATATTCCAAATTGGTAAACATGTATTTTATCCTTTCAAAAAGTTATATTAAAGAGAAGCTTAAAAATTTTAATTTTCCGAAAAAAATACATGTAATTTTTTAGCATAAGGGGTTATTATTATAATTTAAAATTTAGGATGTAAAATTATCCCCAATATGATTATTCTCATAATTGAGAAGCACTTTAGATAATGAATCCAATACTACCCATAATAAGAGTTTCCATATTAAAATTAAAAGGTTTCAATTAAAAAAATTTAATTTAATTTTTATTAATTCCACAATAGGTGTTTAAAATCGAAACATACTAATTCCATTATAGATCATTTAAAGGAACACAAAAAATCACTTATAAAATATTGAGGTTTTAGGTCCATATTACCAACATCTACTTGATAGTAAAAACCAAACGTATGCAATCAGGCATAGAATACAACATGCTCAAATAAAAGAATGATTGAAATAATGCACTAGGGAACATATCAAAATTTCAAAAGACATTTAATTATAGGAGCTCTACCTAATTCAATCAATGTGTATTTATGGAATAAGAACATATTTTCCTAACATGATGTATGAATGAACACCAAATCCCATAAATCAACATATCAAAATCAGAAGTTTCACCCAAGGTGAATTTAATCAGCAGTAATTGAAAAACAAAATTTCCTCACTTTATGGAAACATGGAGATACAATATTCAGTTTTAATCAAACAATAACATAGTCCCTACCCAATACCAACCATCCCAAATCCTTTCTATCCAATCCCAAATCAAAGAAAATAGAGATAAATAGTTAGTAAATAATGATACTCTAATACTATTGTATAACATCCCAACCCAAACAACCATGTATAATCCTGAATGGAACATGACCTCTAGTGTGCCTCCTTGTATGCGAGAGGTTGCCAAAAAAATTACGTTCTCGAGTGGAACCATAGAGAGACTATACCCTCTATATCATGAAATGAAACCAATAAATAATAACATCACTATATAAATAAAATTAAAAATTAAAGTACATGTGGAAAAATAAATATGGAATACATGAAATAATAACCAAAACAAAACAAAGATCCATAGTAAAAGTAAATTTAGTAAATAAAGGTAGCAACTAATTTTCTACCTGAACTTCATACAACAATGGTCAAATCCTATAGCTCCACTATCTCAACTATCCATCATAGGGACGTATCCCTTTACTTAGTCTCTGGTCATGAAGTCTACACGTACACTGAAATGTTTGAGTATGGTGTGAGTACCAGACTCAGTAAGACACCACAAAAAACCCTTAGTATCAGTGTATAAAATATACAAGTTCATGGCATGGACATAAATATCGTTATATTTAAAAAAAAAATATATCACACAAGTACCAACCGCATGTCAAGTCCTCGGGGATTGGCTCTACATACTTTGGCATCATGCTGGGAGATACATACCTAATTTGGAACCATGCTGGGAAAACACCCCCCCCCTCCTCGATGAGATAGTGCACAAAACCCATTTGAATAATCACTTGGAAGGGATATCCCATGTACCTACTAATCTGTCACGACCCGTCCCACGGGGCCCATGCCATGACAACCCCATGCTTTCCTTCCATAGGCCAGGGGCTGGAGACTAGCACCAAAGGTGTATTCCTTAAAATGCGAAGGCATTTATTTTAAACCTATACAACACATGGTCCAAGAACACAACAAGAAGAAAATGTGAATAAAATGTCTATAGAAAAACGAGTGTAGAAGGTAAAAGGGTCAAGGATACAAGACCAACTGAAATTATGAGTACAAATGAAATGTAAAAATACAAATAAAAGGAACAATACAATTGAAAAAGGGAAAATAGATACTGAGTAGTCCATCGAGGATCCTACCTAAATGGTAGGTACAGATCACCTCTTCATCATTCCATGTCTTCTCGTCTCCTCCATATACTTCCTAGTCCTGACTCCCAAAAACCTAAGCCCATCTGCTCATCGTCTGCACAAGACACAACAAGGTGCAGGTGTAGCCCATGCAGGGATGAGTATAACGATACTCAGTAGGGACCATGAGACCCCCGAAGGTCTCTTATAATTTCAAAAGGAGAACCAAAAAGCATGATATCGATCAAAAGGCACAAAGAATTATACATAACTCAAACCAGGTATACAAATTAGAGAAACAGGATCATGATGTTGACCCACACAGGATCATTATGAATGCTAATAGATAGCCACAGATTTTCTAGGCCTTGTAACAAGTAACATTCCCAGTCACAACTTCAAACACCTCAGCTACTGGAAAACTCCTCCTCTAACGAGTATAGTGGACCTACCGCATCACACAGAGGTTCTTCCCACTAACCATGGACTGCTGAGGTACTCCTCCTATTGAGTATCGTGGGTTTGCTACGTCATATAGAGGCGCTCCCCACCGTGGGTCTGCCACGTCACACATAGGTGCTCCCCCTTGTGGCCTGCTGAGGTACTCCTCCTAACGAGTATTATGGGTCTGCTGCATCATGTAGAGGTTCTCCCCACTGTGGGTCTGCCGCATCACACAGAGGAACTCTTTACTGGGCCTGTCGAGTCACTCTGAGTCGAAATGGTCAGCAGTCGTCAAGTCTGATCCAGTCGTAGGGTTCCGTATGTAGTACACTTGGGAGAACCTCTCCCCAAGCCATTGGTTTTATTTCAACTAGAAAGACGTCTCACAAGAAAGTAACCTCATGATCTTCTATGTCATAAGGGTTCCAACGCAAGAGACGGCGCGTCAACCGTACCCCGGTCTATGCATTATTGGCATTTCAGTGTCGAGGGACGGGTTGGATTCGGGTGTGATCCAACCCATCCATACACTAAGTTTTTTCAAAACTCTCATGGAGTAAGTAAAAAAGGAATTTCTTGCTCCAAGGATCCCTATATGGCAGACAGTTCATCAAATGGACGTCCAGTTTAGGACTTAGGGTCCATTTTCTGTAACTGGTCGGTACTGGGTCTGGGTCCGGTCCACCTCGATCAGACCGGCTCAACCCGGTTCGACATGGGACGACCCGAATAGACCGGGGTTGACTCGAACTCACTTGGATCCAACCCAACCTATGGCAACCCGGCCCACTGGGCTCGTCCCGACCAGGCTAGGTCGCGGGTCAGGCCGCTGGGCCGCGGGTCGGCCCGTTGAGCGGCAGGTTGGTCCACTAGGTCGACCCAGCGATGTCTTCCGCATGGTAGTGTGGGCCGCTAGGGATACCCCGACATGGCATGCTCGAGTAGGGATAACTTGGTGCGGAGCCACATTAGCACGTCTAACCGTAGGGGTTGACCCAACGTGGTGCCACATGGCACCGTGGGTCCTCCGTGCCATGGCTGACGCGCCCCGACTTTCCCACCGGGCACGCCACTAGCACGCGCCCTATCCAATAGCCGTCGGTCAAATAGGTGGCCCCCTGCTCCCGCTGTGTTCATCACAGGCCGCGACATTGCTACCGCGTAGGCGGGCCCCCAGGGGCGCACCCCACCTCCGCTCTTCCAGTGTCATCGCGGCCGGCTGGTGTGGCGGTTGATCTCTCCCATACCGTGTGACGGCGCACTTCCCCATCCCATGTGGCCGGCCTGTGTGTCGAACGCCTTCCTCTGGATACTGCAGCTGACGAGCCGCAACCTCCTTTGTTCATTGACGGCGTGCGATGGCGCGCCACTCCATCTTCGTGGCTGGCCGATGCCATCCACTCTGATGACCACCGCAGCTTTATGTCACAACCTCTTCTTGCGGCATGCATCGACATGATATCCCCAATGTATCCAATCAGTATTGTCGCGCCGTCGGTGTTCTGTGGAGGGGAAAAATAGAAAATTAGCGAAGGGTTTGGGATGGGTTTGTTAGGCCCACACTCTCCACGTTAGCTCGAAAACATGAGGTGGTTAAGGGTTTAACAAATTCTTGTAATTTAAATCAAGATAAACCCCGCAATGATACCCCGCAATAACCTCCTGAAAAAACGAATGAATCATGGGTCAACCCGTTAGTCGGTTGACCCGCGTTCATCATATTATTCAAGAAAATTGAAGATGAAAACATTTAAAAAGTATAAATGAATAAAACCCATAACTCAAATCATCGGAGAAAAACTCGTGGTTGAAGGTGGGTCGGTGTTCTTCATTCCCATAATAGGCTTCTAATGACGCCGCTTGTACGTCATCCTCTGGTTCATGGTTAGGTGTCATCTGTCACCTCTCGTTGGGTTCGACTCAATCCTCTAAGGTTTTGGAGTCACGGTGCTCCTTCATGACTTCGTTTCTTGGCAAATCTGTACCGGTACCTCCCCCCAATCTCCATATATAAAGGAGATAGAGAGGGTAAGTAAATAAATTGGAGTTTAATAGAGCTCATCAATTAGGAAGCTTCCTAATTCTCCAACGATGTCATTACTTAGGGTTGGAAGGTCAAGCCATTTATTGGCTTAACATGTCTATGGCCCCACCCCTTTGCTTGTCTTTCTGAGGATATGAAATAAAATAATAAAATTATTTTATTTCATTTTTTTAAAACTTACAAAACATAACTTTTTCTCCGGACCTACTACGGTCAAAGTAAAGCCTTCCTTAAGTGAATCCCGGTGCTGCGAATTCAACAATGCCCTATAATTTTTAATCCAAGAAACTGTTCAAAAGTTAGAAAATTTCGCTCCTGCGTTTATTGAAGGTACTTGAAAAAAAGTTCAGAAATTAATTCTGGGCACTCCGGGCGTTCGAATTAGGCACCTTCAATTTTCACAAACTAGTAATAATTCTATATAATTAAAATAAATTACAAGGAAAATCTGTGTCTCTAAATTCTCCCCACCTTAGGGATTTTTGTCCCCAAAATCCACAACATAGACTAAGAAAAAAAATCCAGTATTAAGCACGAATTTGAACCTCTCACTCCCTAGTTCTCTCCCGGAGGTTCCTGTGCTGCCAGTGAATGCACATAAGAGGTATCGACTGCCCATGAAGGACTCACTCTTATCAATCCTCAATCTCTACTATAACCTCCATAAACATCTCACCATCATCTAAGTCCAGCTCTCCATGGTCGATGACATGAGATGGGTTGTGCACGTATCTCCCCAGCTGGGATACATGGAAGACTTCGTGCACATTCTCCAACTACGGTGGAAGGGCCAAGCGGTATGCCACCTCACCTATCCTCTGGAGTATCAGAAATGGCCCGACAAACCTTAGTGATAACTTTCTGCCTCAACAAAATATCTGTAGTACCCAATGAGGAGAGACTCATAAGAAAAAAAGGTATCCCTCCTGAAACTCTAGATGACTCCATCTCTTGTCAACATATGACTTTTGTCTGCTATGTACAGTCTTCATTTGTTCCTAAATGGTCTTCACCTTCTCAGTGGTACCTCGTACCAACTCTGGACCCATAAGTGCTGACTCCCTATATCTATCCAGCATATAGGTGATCTGTAGGATGGTCCATACAAGGCCTCAAAAGGTGTAATACCAATGGTGGAGTGAAAACTGTTTTTGCATGAGAACTCCACCAAGGGAAAGTGATCCTCCCAATTGCGGCCAAAATCTAGGATGCATGCACGTAGCATGTCCTCCATTGTTTGTATGGTCCACTCTGTCTGACCATCTGTCTGAGGATAAAAGGCGGTGCTCAAACACAGTTGATTCCGGAATGCCTCTTGTAACCCCTTCCACAACCAAGATGTCAAATGTGTGTCATGGTCAAAAACGATCTTCAATGGAACCGCATGATGTCGCAGAATATACTATATGTAGAGGCATCCCAATCCCTCTACTGATCCCTGCTCTCTGATGGGTAGGAAGTGGGATGACTTGGTGCGTCGGTCAGGGATCACCCAAATGGAATCATTTACCTTGGACATATGTGGAATCCCTGTCGCAAAGTCCATGGATATTCCATCCCACTTCCTCTGTGGAACCTCTAGAGGCTGATCTATGCTTGCTGGAACCTGATGCTTGGCCTTCACTTATGGACAAGTGAGGCATCGTGAAACAAACTCTGCCACTGCCTTCTTCATCCCTGGCCACCAGTGCTGACGCTGGAGGTCCTCATACATCTTCTCAACACAATGATGTATCGCTAGAGGGGATATATGAAACTCCCTCAACACCTCCTCCCGTAGAGCCATTGGTACCATGGTACGCCCTCGGAAGAGGATGACGGGATCCCCACCTTCACAAAACTCATCAGGTGCTTGTACTAAGGATATCTGAGCACATTGATCCTCACAGTCAATTTCCATAAGATTCGCCTCCCTGACTCGCTGAAGGATTGGGGGAGTGAATATCATAGACTGGAGGTTTGCTCCTCCATCTCTATCCACAAATGATATCTGTAAGGCGGCTAGCTGCTCTATCTCCTCACTCAGCAACTGCAGACTAGACCTCCTATTGATTGCATCTGCTACCAAATTCCCCTTCCCAAGAGTATATACTATCTCAAAGTCATAGTCTTAGAGGAACTCTAGTCATCACTGTTGTGTCAGGTTTAGGTCCTTCTGAAAGAAGATATACCTGAGAATCTTGTGATAAAAGTAGATTGTAAAACGTTCACCCATCAAGTAATGTCACCCCATATTCAAGGGGAAGACCACTACTACTAACTCCAGGTCATGGGTAGCATAGTTCTACTCATGTTGTCTTAGCTGGAATGATACATAAGTGATCACTGCTTGATCTTGCATCAGGACACACCCAAGTCTGGCCCCCGAAGTGTTATAGTAGACTACATACCCAACTCCCTCTTCTGGTAGCCTCAAGATTGGGGAACTTGTCAGTCTCTACCTCAGATCCTGGAAACTCTACTATCATCTCTTTTCCCATACGAAGGGATTTCTCTTCTTCATCAATTCCAACAAGTGTGCCGCAACCCTGGAAAAGTCAGGCATGAATATTCGGTAGTATACATCCAACCCTAGGAAACTCAGCACCTTTTCCACACTCCTGGGTAGCTCCCAATAAAAAACAGCCTCTATTTATGCTGGATTCACTTCAACTCCAGCCTCTAGGATAATGTGTCCTAGAAAGTGGACATCTTGTATCTAGAACTGGTATTTCAATATATTACCATAAAGTTATTACTCTCGGATTGTATCCAAAACTATCTGCATATGATAGGAATTCTCCTCTTCAGTCACAAAGTAAATCAAGATGTCATCAATGAAAACCACCATAAAGCGATCGAGGTACGGCTAGAAGATCTTGTTCATGAGTCTCATGAGCACTGTTGGGGTATTGGTCATGCCAAAAGGCATAACCAGGAACACATAATGTCCATATAGACATCTGAAGGTCATCTTCTACACATCCTCATCTCATATCCTGAGCGGATGATAGCCTAATCTGAGGTCTATCTTTGGAAACTAATGAGATCCCTTCAACTGATCAAAAAGATCATAAATCCTTGTAAGTGGATACATGTTCTTAGCAGTCACATGGTTCTGGAACCGATAGTCCACACAAAGTCTCAAACTCCCATATTCCTTTTGGGCGAACAAAATCGGGCCTTCCCATGGAGAAATAGTGGGTCTTATGAACCCCTTTTCTAGTAAGTCCTCCAACTATACCCGTAACTCACGAAGCTCTGCGAGAGACATCCGGTATGATGGGGTAGATATTCATGTCATTACTGGGTATAGGTTGATGTAAAAGATTACCTCTATGCGTGGAGGTAGTTCCGGAACATCATCAGGAAAGACATCGGCATACTGGTCCACCACTACAAGATAACTCAGACTCTCAACATCAATTTCTCTAAGGGTACGACTAGCCAACTGATGAGTAATCGACTGCACCCTCCTTTGGGTAAGTCCATCCTGTGTTGCAAAGGTCTAGTTCTCAGCAGTGAAGGAAAACTCGGTCCTATCAATGTGGACACACCGCACATTTCTCCTAATACAGTCAATCTGAGCATGGACTGTAATAACCAGTCCATACCCAAGATGTTTTCATAATCCCTCGACGCCGCTAATAAGAGATCCAATACAAATCACTTACCTCATAGAGTAATCTCACTCTACTGGCACTAGTGTGTAATTTAAACACCCAGAATTTCCATGAAATTTTTTTAATTAAATACATGGGAAATCTATGAGTCCACGAAAACTGACGGCGCATGATTTCGATGCCTGGTGTTCCCAGAATCAATTTTTTAAGTTTTTTTTGGGTAAATTCTGTAAATGTACGAGCAGGATTTTATAAATTTTGAACTTATACTTGTAATTGATATCTAAGGGCATCGTTGAACTCTCAGCCCCGATATTCTCTTAATAATACTTTCACCTCGATGGCAGTTGGTCGAGATTGAAAGATAGTTTTTGGGTTTTTAAAGAATAAATTAAATAAAAATAAAATGTGTGGCTTTATTTTTATTTGTTGGTTAAAACCTCTACATGGAAGATGGAGGTGAGACCACCACACCTTAACCTCCCATGAGAATTTATGGGGGTGGGCCCCACATGAACCTAACCTTCTCTTCATGTTAATTGAGGTGGGGACCACCTGAGGCTTAAACCTCTTGAACTCCCCTCTTAAGTGTGGGGAGAGCCTATTAAACACCCCACTTTAATGTTGCCACCCCCCTTTTAATTTATTATGCCAACACCTCTTGAATTAATGGTGCAATTCAAATTAAATTAATAAAACATAATTTAATTTATATTGGTCATTCCTTTGATGGGAGAGGGTTGGGAAGAGCACATGGAGAAACTTATTTTCTCCAAGAAAGAATGATCCTCCCAAGGAAGAACGACCACCGAAGATCAAAGAATGAGGAAATCGACCCTGAGTAGGATCGGAAGCACCTTGTAGCGGGAACTAATGTAGGATGTCTTCAATTGACGATTGTCCTACCCTTCTCATTGACGTCCATGTATCCCCAACGACGTCGTCTCATTCCTCGCGACCTCCATCGATGAATCAAATAAGGTAGGGGTTCAAGCTTTGTTAATTGTTGCACGTTCTTCATTTTACTTCAAAGATTTAGAATTGATGCTGCATGCTATCACCCTAACGCGGAGGGTGCAGGCCAAACAAACATGGCCAGACCCCTCTTCCTTATTTGTGGAATTTGACGCTAAATGTAGCATAAGACTGGGATGACTGATTGTCATCATCAATGATTGTAGATTGAAGGAAATGTCCCAAGGAGTGTTCAGCTACTTCCGAAATGAGAATTGGGCCACTGGAACTTGTCTGGTGACCCACAGAAAGTTCGCCGGCGGATGGAACCGACGAATGCCACCACGTGACGGCGGCGGTGCTACCGTACAGTCGGAGGAGTAACCTGCGGCCGACGGGCCGCAGTGGTGCAGCGATGGCCAGTGTAAGGTCATCTGTGAAAGAAACCGGTGGCTCAAGCAACTAGGTTTCCAGGGAAGACACAGTGTAACTTCTCTGTGCGATGGAGAAAAAGGGGGTCACAGGCCCTGCCCGTGGCTGTGCAACGACGGCTGACGCAAGGCCAGCCACGAGAAGGACCGACGGTCTGAGCCGCCTGGCTAACGGAGGAGGTGCGATGAAACTGCGCCACACAGGAGATGGATGGCCACTCAGCCAGCTGAGAGGAGCGGGACCCATCGCCCATGTCCCACATGATGCGTACCGGTGCCATATGGCATCAGTTTTGGAAACCACTTGAACGGCTACGCCGTTTGGGATTCCAGGGGGCGCGGCCTCCCCCTTCGACGCTGCTAGGGTGGACCCCACGGGCCGCTAGCTGCAGGCCTTGCGCGGGCTGGACCCAGCGCGGGCCGGGCCACTCTTGTGAGCCGGGCCACCCCCGAGGTCCAGGTCGGACCCCAGTCGAGACCCGGGTCGTGACTGGTCGGTCCAGCTGGGCCGGACTGAACCCAAATCCATTTGACATGTTTCCACTCTTTTTCATGTATCTTGAGCTAAGGGCATCCAATTGACTAACTGTTAGCGGTGAAGTAAATCTTGGAGGAATACAGTTAGTTTGGTATTCCACAATCAAGGTTTGGGAACATTTGGGGTACGTTTGTGTTGCATCGAAATTAAATCAGACCAGGCCCTCAGAACGGAAAAGCCAATAACTCTCAGACCGGGAATCCGATCGGCACACTATCTGTCGCGTTGGATTTCTTTGGTAAAGATGGATATTTTGGATACATAAACTTGGGAGTTAGTGTTTTTTGACGTATCTACACTTGTCTTGCAGATCAGACTCTCCTGGAATCAAGCTTGCTTTGTGCGGAACCCTGTGGTTGGCTGCGCTCTGACGACTGTTCCTGGATCCTGTGTGGGTTCGACAGCTCCGTTTACTCTTCTTGGATTCTATGTGGGTTTGATAGCACTAATGACTATTCTTAGATCCTGTGTGGGTTAGACAGCTCTGTTAACTGTTTCTAGATCCTGTGTGGGTTCGATAGCACTAACAATTGTTCCTGGATCCTATGTGGGTTTGACAGCTCCGCTTACTATTCCTGGATCCTCAGTGGGTTTGACGGTTCTGATTTTTTTCTTGAATCCTATGTGGTTTCGATAGAATAGATGATTTAGTGGCTAAATCTGATCATCTCTATCTCTCTACATAATTTGTGTACTTGTATGATCTGAGTCATTAACTTTTGAGTTTACCTCATGATTGAGATGGGATACTTGATAACTTAGGTATATGTATGGTAATATACCTAAGTAATGGTTATTCATTGATTTCATACTCTGTGGTTTATCCATGGTGGTTTTTGAGAGACCTTGAGGGTCTCGGGGTCCCCACTGAGTATCGTTATACTCACCCCTGCACGTGCTATGCTCGCACCTCATTGTGTTGGTTGCAGACGACGGACAACACTGACTGAGGCTGAGACTACCAGGACAAGATGGTACCTGGACTATATGACGTGTCGATACATGGAGGATACTGAGATACGTGGAGTGATGAGGAGGCTATCTTTACCTACCCTTCAACTAGGATATGTGGTGGAAGATCCAGGAGCTGCTTTTCACCTTTCAGTTGTTTTGTCCTTTTTCAGTTGTACTTGTACTTTATAGTTGGTCTTGTATTTTCGGCCCCTTTACATTTCATTACTCTCTTGTTATACAGTTTACATAGTGTTTTTTATCCATCTGTGTGCTCTGTTGTGAGTGTTTACAGTTATAAAGTCAATTCCTTCGCAAATTTAGGGAATTACGCCTCTAGTGCTAGTCGCCAGCCCCTGGCCTATGGAAGGCGGGCTTGGGGTAGTCACAGCACGGGCCCCAAGGGAAGGGTCGTGACAAATTGGTATTAGAGGTGTCAGTTCTACCATATAACTTAGGGCATTTATCTTTTCTGTGAATAAATAATATTGAGGGTACTGAGTGTGGATTTCTTTTTAGGGAGTCCAGTGTTGGTGTAGCGGCTGACGTATCCACACACCAGGACCCTGACTTCTGATTTCTGACTCAGTGCACAAAAACACTGATTACGTGAGTGTTTTGAATAGTTTTCTTTGCGATATCTTTGAGACAGCTCATCAAGTCTAACTTGTTGACCGTGGAACACCTATTTCTTTATAGGATTCCTCCACACAGACAACCAGCCAGGGTTCCAGGATTTATTTGATATGGAAGCACCTCGAGCGACGAGGCCTCGGTGCAGGGCCCTATCATAGTGGAGGCACCAGTGGTACCACTACCCGTTGGGCCACCGATGCCACCAGCCCCACTAGCAGATGATGTACGCCACTTGAGCGCGTTTCACGAGTTCCAGTGCTAGAGGACACCCAGGTTCAGGGGAGAGATGGACCCACAGGCACTTGAGGATTGGCTGGAGGCTGTGGTGAGAGTTTTTTGATGGGTAGGGACACCAGCTGACCTTATGGTGATCCCTTCTGAGAGTCTTTTTCAGGTATTAGCAGGAAGATGGTGGAGCCAGATGCTCCAGGTGCATGACGAGGTGACACTACTCTAGGTAGACTTCGAGAGCCTGTTTCAGGTGAATTTTTTCCCTGCCACACTACGTGCAATGTGGATACAGGAGATACTTCATCTGTAGCTGGACGGTGGTACAATACTTAGCGAGGTTCACCGACCTCTTGAGCTACTCCACAGATATGGTGTGGTACCCATTCTTCAGGGCTCGGACCTTCGATCAGGGGCTCAGGTGAGAGATCAGAGCTTTGATAATCTCCCTCAGTATCCTGACGCAGGAAGGTGTGTTGGAGTGAGCCCTATTAGTGGAGAGTTTCCTTACTGAGAAGTCACCAGTAGCGAGACCCGCCACTGGGCGTCACGTAGAATAGTCTTTTGTAGCTAGCAGCAGATAGATTTCACAGAGGTCAAAGTGGACCAGAACATCCGGTGGACGACCTCGGGACATGGGTTCAGTTGTGCGAGGCACATGAGATAGAGCCAGTCATTCAAGGAACATGCATTGTTTCACATGTAGTGGGCATGGTCATATGGATCGTGACTATCCGACCTACCATTCAGATGATTAGAAAATAGTTGAGGGACCTCCTAAGAAGAGTCATAGGTTTGATCGAGGCTATCCGTAGGGAGTAGGCATTCGTGGAAGAGGAGCTGGTCATGCAGTTGGCGGTGGGCGATGTTATGAGCTGTTACCACCACCACCACCACCAAGAGGTCCACCCCGACCGCAAATAGTATGTGGATAGGGGAGATCTCATCTCTAGGCAGTTGAGGCATATGATCATGGTGCTTCAGAGATGATCCAAGGTATGGTCTATGTCGACTCCACCATAGCTTTAGTTCTAATAGACACAGGTGCTAGTCACTCTTTTATTTACACTGCCCTTGTTCGGAGCTCAGAGATTTCGATGGAGTCTTTGGCTAGATCTTTATGGCTAGAGACTCCTATAGGAGCATACTCTATGATTACTCACTGGTTCCTGCAGTGTGATCTTACTCTAGGAGGCAATATCTTTGGTTGTGATCTCCTCGTAGCGTCGTCGAGGCCTTACGATGTCATCTTGGGTATGCACTGGTTATCTATAGCCAATGCTCAGATTGACTGTATTAGGTGAAAAGTGTAGTGTATCCACATGGATGGGGCCAAGTTCACCTTCACCGGTGAGAAGGGAGACTTTGCATCATAGGAAGAACTTACTCGGAGGAGGGTGCAACCAATCACCCATCAGTTATCCCGCCTTACCCTTGGGGGAGTAGATGTGGAGAGTCTGAGCTATCATGTAGTGGTGGAACAATATGCAGATGTTTTCTTTGATGATGTTCCAGGTCTACCTCTTCACAGAGAGGTGTACTTTTACATTGACTTGTATTCTGGGAAGGCACCGATATCTACACCATCATATTGGATGGCTCCCGCGGAGCTTCGTCAGCTACAGGTATAGTTAGAGGACTTGTAGGGGAAGTGATTCATTCGGCCAAGTGTTTCTCACTGGTCAGTCCCGATTTTGTTCACCAAGAAGGCGGATGGAATCTTGAGGCTTTGTGTCGACTACTGTCGCCTAAACCAGGTGACCGTGATGAAAAAGTACCAACTATCGAGGATTGATGACCTCTTTTATCAGCTGAAGGGAGAACAGTGGTTCTCGAAGATAGATCTCTGGCCAGGTTATCACCAGCTCAAAATTCAAAATGAGGATGTTCATAAGATGACTTTAAGATGTCGGTACGACCACTAAGAGTTCTTGGTTATGCCTTTCAGCATAACCAACGCTCTAGCAGTGTTCATGGGACTCATGAACAGGATCTTCCAGCCATACCTCGATCGCTTTGTAGTAGTCTTCATTGACGACATTCTGATCTACTCGACTACTGAGGAGGAGCATGCAAACCATTTTTTGGTAGTGTTGGACACACTCTGAGAGCACCAGCTTTATGGTAAGCTCTCAAAGTACCAATTTTGGATCCAAGAGGTTCTCTTTCTAGGACATGTCTTCTCGGAGGCCGGAGTTGCAGTGGATCCAACAAAGATTGAGGTGGTACTTTCTTGGGAGCCACCCAGTAGTGTGACGGAGGTATGGAGTTTCCTCGGTTTGGATGGATATTACCTGAGGTTCGTACCAATATTCTTCAGAGTTACAGCACTACTATCAACCTTGAAAAAGAAGGAGAAACGCTTTGTGTGGTTGGAGAGATTCTAGAAGAGCTTTCAGAATCAGAGGAAGAGGCTAACTAGTGACCCCATCTTGAGGCTTTTAGAGGATGGTGTAGGGTACATAGTTTACTACGATGCATCAGGGACTGAACTTTGGTGTGTCCTGATACAAGAGCGAGTAGTGATCACTTATGGTTCTTGTCAGCTGAGACAGCATGAGCAGAACTATGCCACCCATTACCTAGAGTTAGCAGTAGTGGTATTCTCCTTGAATATGTGGTGGCACTACCTAATGGGCTAGCATTTTACTGTGTCCTATGATCACAAGAGTCTTGTGTATATATTATCTCAGAAGGACCTGAACCTGAGACAACAGAAATGGAATGAGTTCCTCCAGAACTATAATTTTGAGATAGTCTATACTCCTGGGAAGGGGAACGTTGTAGTAGATGCTCTTAGCAGGTGGTCAAGTATTCAGCTACTAGGAGAGGCGACAGAGTATCCAGATACTTTATAGATATCCTTGGTGGATAGAGATGGAGTAGCATTCCTTCAGTCTCTTATTGTCACTGCCCCACTTATTCAACAAGCCAGGGAGGCACAACGTGGAGACAATGAATGCGAGACACGACGTGATCAGATATCCACAGGGCAAGCACCTGATGGATTTTTTGAAGGTGGGGATCATGTCATCTTCTTCAGAGGACATACCATGGTAACAATGGAACTTCAAGAAGAAGTTTTTAGGGAGTTCCACACTTCCCTTCTAGCGGTACATCCAGGAGTGGTGAAGATTTACTAGGAACTTCTATGACAACACTGATGTCTAGGTATGTAGAAGGCAGTAGTGGAGTTTATCTCTCGATGCCTCACTTTTCAGCAAGTGAAGACGGAGCATCGGGTACCATTAGGCTTGGTTCAGCCTTTAAAGGTCCTAGAGTGGAAGTAGGATGGGATATCCATGGACTTCGTGATGGGTCTTCCACGTACGTCCAGGGGACATGACTCGATTTTCCTGATCGTCGAACAACTCACCAAGTCGGCCCACATTCTACCGATCAGAGACCAGGGTTCAGTAGAGATCTTGGGATGCCTCTATGTGCAGGAAATTGTGCGGTTACATGGATTACCTTATTCTATTATCTCGAATTGTGACACATGGTATACTTCCTGGATTTGGAAGTGTTTGTAGGAGGATTTCGAGATGCTACTTCATCTGAGAACCGCTTTCCATCCTCAAATAGATGGCCAGACCGAGAGGACCATTCAGACCCTTGAGGACATGCCACATGCTTGTGTCCTCGACTTCAGTCGTAGTTGGGAGGATCACTTACCTTTGGTGGAGTTTTCATACAACAACAGATATCACTCCACCATCGGTATGACACCTTTTGAGGCCTTGTATAGTCAACCTTGCAGATCGCCACTATGCTGGATAGACCCAGGGGAGTCAACACTGGTGGGACCAAAGATGGTATGGGCTACCATAGAGAAGATACAGATAATCTAGGAGCAGATGAATACTACACAGAGCAGGTATTAGTCTTATACTGATAGGATATGGAGACCTCTAAATTTTGAGGATGGAGACCACGTCTTTCTACGGGGCTCACCTCGACAAGGTTTACAGATATTTGGCTGAGGTGTAAAGTTATCTCTAAGATTCATCGGACCTTTCCTGGTCCTCAGCAGAGTACGTGAGGTGGCTTACCGCCTGGCTCTTCCACCTCAGTTGAACTGGGTGCATGATGTCTTCTATGTATCCCATCTGAGAAGATATGTGCATGACCCTTCTCACATCATCGACCATGGATAGATGGACGTCGATGATGGGGTGACTTTTATGGAGGTCCCAGTGGAGATTGAGGATTGAAAATAGTAGGTCCTTTGTGGACGTTCGATACCTCTGGTGCGCGTTCGTTGGCAGCACGGGAACCTCCAGGAGAGCGCATGGGATCAGGAGGCTCAGATGTGTGCTCAGTACCCCTATTTGTTCCCTTAGTTCTAGTTGTAGCTTATGGGGACGTAAATCCCTGAGTTATAGAGAATGTAAAGACCAGGAATTTTAGTGGAAATTTTTTTCTTAAATACATGGAAATTCTACAAGTCCGTGAAAATAGGTGGCGCGTGATTCCGAGGCCCGGTGTGCCCATAATCAATTTCTGAAGTTTTTTTTGGGTACGTTTAGTAAACGTACGAGCAGGATTTTATAACTTTTGAACAAGTACTCGGAATTGAAATCTGAGGGCACCATTGAACTCATAGAATCAGTATTTTCTTGAGAATACTTTCACCTTGACAGCAGTTGGTTGAGATTAAACTACAGTTTTTGGGGTTTTAAAGAATGAATTAAATAAAATTAATGTTTCTGGATTTATTTTTATTTGTTGGTTAAAACCTCCCATTGGAAGTTGGAGGTGGGACCACCACACCTTAACCTCCCATGAGAGGTTATGGTGGTGGGCCCCACCAGAACCTAACCTTCTCTTAATGTTAATTACGGTGGGGACCACCTGAGGCTTAAACCTCTTGAACTCCCCTCTTAAGTGTGGGGGGAGCTTCTTAAACTCCCCAATTTATTGTTGAAACCCCCTTTTTATT
This sequence comes from Viscum album, assembly GCA_963277665.1. Classification (NCBI taxonomy): domain Eukaryota; kingdom Viridiplantae; phylum Streptophyta; class Magnoliopsida; order Santalales; family Viscaceae; genus Viscum; species Viscum album. Next base: position 1,081,615,525 of record OY728155.1, read on the forward strand.
TATTATTCCAATACCTCTTGAATTAATGGTTCAATTTAAATTAAATTAATAAAACATAATTTAATTTATATTGGCCATTCCTTTGTTGGAGAGGGTTTGGAAGAGCATGTGGTGAAACTTATTCTCTCCAACAAAGAATGATCCTCCCAACAAAGAACGACCAACGAAGATCAAATAATGAAGAAACCGAACCTGAGCCAGATCAGAAGCACCTTGTGGAGGGAACTAACGTTGGAAGTCTTCAATCGACGATTTTCCTACCCTTCTCATCGACGTTCGTCTATCCCCAACGACGTCATATCCTTCCTCATGACCTCCATTGACGAATCAAATAAGGTAGGGGTTCAAGATTTGTTAATTGTTGAATGTTCTTCATTTTACTTCAAGGATTAAGAATAGAAGCAGGATGCTATCACCCTAAATTGGAAGGTGCGGGCCGAACAAACATGGCCTAACCACTTCGCCTTCTTTCTGGAATTTGATGCTAAACGTGGCATGAGACCGGGATGAGCGATTATTGTCATCAATGATTGTGGATCGAAGGCGACGTCCCAAGGAGTGCGCAGCTATTTCCAGCATGAGAATCGGGCCACTAAAACTTGTCTGGTGTCCCGTAGAAAGTTCGTCGATGGATGGAACTGACGAACATCACTGAATGACGGTGGTGGCGCAACCGCGCCATCGGAGGAGTAGCCCACAACCGATGGGCTTCGGCGGTGCAGCGGCGGCAGGCGCAAGGCAGGCCCCGAAAGAAATCATCGGCTTGAGCTGTCGGGTTACCAGGGAAGGCGCGACGCAACTGCACTGTGCGGTGGAGCAAAAGGGGGTTGTGGGCCCTGCCCGTGGTGGTTCAGCGGCGGCCGACGCAAGTCCTGCCGTGAGAAGGACCGGCGACCCGAGCCACTGGGCCACTGGAGGAGGCACAGTGTAACCACACCATGAAGGAGGTGTCTAGCCACTCATCCAGCTGGGAGGAGCATGACCCATCACCCTGGTCCCGTGTGACACGGACTGGTGCCATGTGGTGCTGGTTTTGGAAACCACACGAACGGCTAAGTCGTTCAAGATTCCATGGGGTGAGGCCTCCCTCCTAGACATGGCTAGGGCGGACCCCACGGTCCACCATCCGTGGGCCTTGCATGGGCCGCGCCCAGTGAGGTCTGGACCCAACATGGGCAGGGCCACCCCCGCGGACCGGGTTGGTCCGACTAGGCCGGAATGAACCCAAATCTGTTTGAATTTTTTCCACTATTTTGCTCATAACTTAAGCTACAGGCGTTCGATTGACGAACCATCTACGGAGACGAAAACCTTAGAGGAAGAAGGTTCTTTTGGTATACCTCACTCGAGGTTTGGGCACAGTTGGGGTATGGTCAGGTTGGATTGAACATAAATCCAACCAGGCCCTCAGAACGAAAATGCCAATAACTCTCAGATCGGGTGTCTGGTTGATGCACCATCTATCAGGGTGCATTTATTTGGGAAAGATGGATCTTTTGGATACATAAACTTGGGACTTAGTGGCAGTTGATGTATCGAAACTTGGATTGAAGTTAGGACTCTCCCAGAATCAAGCATGCTTTGTGTGTAACCCTGTGGCTGGCTGTGCTCTGACGACTGTTCATGGTTCATATGTGGGTACGATATCTCTGTTTACTATTCCTAGATCATGTGTGTGTTAAATAGTACTGATGACAATTCGTGGATCATGTGTGGGTTCAACAGATCCGTTTACTGTTCTTGGATCATGTGTGGGTTCGACAGCACTGACGACTATTCCTAGATCCTATGTGGGATCAACATCTTTGTTTACTATTCATGGATCCTGTGTGGGTTCGATAGTTTTGATTTATGTTCCTGGATCCTGTGTGGGTTTGACAGAATAGATGGTTCAGTGGCTATATCTTATCATCTCTATCTCTCTACATAAGTAGTATACCTGTGTGAGATGAGTTAGTAACTTTTGAGTTTCCCTCATGATTGGGATGGGTTACTTGATAAGTTTGGTATATGTATGGCCATATACCTAAGTAATGGTTATTTGTTGATTTCATAATCTTTCGTTTATCCTTTGTGTGGTTTGAGAGACCTTCAGGTTCTCGGGGTCCCTACAGAGTATCATTATACTCACCCCTGCATGGGCTATGCCCGCACCTCGTTGTATTGGTTGTAGACAACGGACAATGCTGACTAAGTCTGAGAGTACCAGGACTGGACGGTACCCGGAGGTGGACCATAAAATGTGTTGGTACATGAAGGAGACGGACAAACATGGAGTGCTGAGGAGGCTATCTATACCTACCATTCAGGTAGGATCTGTGGTGGATGATCCAGGAGCTGCTTTTCACCATTCAGTTGTTTTTTCCTTTTTCAGTTGTACTTTTACTTTACAGTTGGGCTTGTATTTTTGTCCCCTTTACTTTTCATCACTCTCTTATTATATAGTTTACGTAGTGTTTTGTATCCAGTTGTGTTCTCTATTGTGATTGTTTACAGTTATAAAGGCAATGCCTTCCCAAATTTTGTGAATTACGCCTTTGGTGCTAGTCGCCAGCCCCTGACCTATAGAATGCAGGCTTGGGGTAGTCATGGCACGGGCCCCAGGGGATGAGTCGTGACATGTAATCACCAAATCCACTCTTTTAAGAGTCTCTATCCATAATGATCGAGCCAACAGATCAACCGGAATCTTCGAGATCTGAATGAGGGTTGTGGCAATAAAAGAGTGACTGGAACCTATGTCTATAAGTACTAAAGCTAAGGTGGAGTAGATAGAGATCGTACCTCTAACCATCTATAGAGAGGAATGGTCATAGGCATCGGTTGCTTGGGGATCAGCTCATCCCTATCCTCCTGCTCCCTATGGTCGGGGTGGACCACCAGGAGGTGGTGGTAGTAGAACCTCGAAACTCCACCCACCACGTGTTGCACAGTTATCTCCTCTTCTACGTCCACCTGCTTCCTACGTACCTCCTCGCTCAAACCTCTTCCTCTTCCTCGGCAGTCCCTCGACCGTCTTCTGGTCATCCGTATGGAAGGTCAGGAAATTGCGAGCCATGTGACTCTTCCCACTGCACGTGTAGCACTGCTTGTCCCACACCTGTCCTCCTCAGCCTCACGAGCTTGACACCTTTGACACTGCGTCCAAGGCCCGTCCACTAGAAGGTCTAGTCTTCTTGGACTGTAGAGACCCGTATCTTGACGTACATGGATATTACATTACTTTTGCGGAATACTTAGTACATAACAAAAACACACACACAAGGACCGTAATAGTTTAGTGTCTTTGGAAACTCGGAATATAATCTTCTAATCGTGGTGAAAGATCTTCAAAATCTCCCATAAAGATCTTCCTTTTTTTACCTAAAACCTTTCTTTATATCCTAGGGAAAAGAAAACATAAAAGGGTGAGCTCAAATGCTCAGTAAGGGTATACAAAAGAAATAAAAATCATATCATATCTTTTTGAAAATCATAACCTACACAAGAGATCATAATATCTTAACATGGAACAAATCATAGAAGTGAAAATGAGATCACCATAATCATAACATGAAACTTGAAACTTTTTGGCATGCACACATAATCATGGAAAATCATTTCTTGTCAGTCATGACTCATTGCCAAGACTATCTTAGTGGACAAAGTCCCTTTCTGAACCGAGTCACCCTCGTTCCAGTCCTGTTTCACTGAACCGGTATAACCTACCGTTCCATCCATTTCTATCTCATGAGATATAAAATCTTTACCCAATGCATTGGAGGGAGATATAGGTCCCAACCATCTTATAATGAATCCTTTCTTATGTGTGCCACATAATCATAAAACATACATCATCGCATAACACATGTAACAAAAATGGGATTCTTGAAACATCATGACATCATAAATCAATTCATATAAGATAATGGAATTCATAAAAAAAATTCCATCACAACATGATCAAATCAATGTAATAATAGGGATAAAAACAGAACCCTTTATTATCTTAGATGGAAAATAATTTTGATAAAACACTTGAACTCCATTCTTGAGGAAAATATCCTTTCTTCTTAAAATTTTTTTTTTCCTTTCATAACATGTCATACAACTTTAAAATAAAAGAAGTTGATTAAAAATAAACTTGAAAACTTGTAAAGGAAGCTTTTTGGAAACAATGTTTTAAAAATCCATTCATGCCGTATAAGTTAAAAAAAACATTCTTCGTACTTTTGTCGGAAAAGTCAAAAAGTACCTCGTATGAAAAACGACAAAAGATTCCTTTCATATCTTTTACAAAAAAACTTACCGAAGGGTAAAATTGGATATAAACTATTATAGAAGGATGGAAATAATATTACATGTTGAGGGAACATGGATGTGGATGATAAAATACACCCCAGTAATTACCAAAGTAAATACAATCTCGGATAAAAGTGAGATTGTGATATTTCCATTACCTTAGGTCCGATTTGCTTCGTATGTGTCCGAACCTCCTGTATAATGATTTAAATAATGACATTGACTTATTACAGAATCATATTCATTTTTATGATATCATATATGGTTCACTTATGACATTATATTACCTGTTCTTTTGTAAATTCCATGTTAAAGAAGCGTTTTGGGTAAAATCGTTTCATTTATCGTAGGTGTTTTGACTTGTTGTTCTTGACATCATTATTACTTATATCATGATTTACTTACTTCCAGAATATAAAACATGATTTATATATCATATATATTCAGTATATATATATATATAATATATAGATAAATAAAATTAAAAACACCGTTCATGGAGACGGTAGTCCGTACGTACGCATGAACGCGGTTTTCCTTTCCTTGTTGTCTTGAAATGGAAGTAAGTAGATGACATACATATATATATATATATATATATATAAATCCAGTAGCTTTATAATGTCATATATTTCATTATTATTTCTTATATATACTTTATAATCATTCTTAAATGGTTAACATGGAGAATGAATCTCATCGCGTCGTGGAGACGGTAGTCCGTACGTACGCACGAGCGATGATATCATTTCTATAAATATTGAATTGAATTGGAGTGGATTATAAAATATATCAGAATCAATATGATGTTGTAATAACTATTTATAGTTATTCTTTACACCATTATACCCATCCATGTAAGGTGGTGGTGGAAAATAGATTACACCACGGCGTGAAGACGGTATTCCGTACGTACGCACGCGCGGTGATTTCTTTTTCCGTAGGATGGATAGATGGTGAAATAGAGTTGTTTCATACTTATAATAACATATCAGTATATGAGTGATACTGATGTTATTACTTCATAATGAAACAACCTAAGAAGAAGAAGTGGAAGAAGAAATAAAGATGAAAGAATTGGTAACGGTAATTACCTCTTCTTTGAAGCGCCTCTTTGAGACCTCCTCTTAGGGCACTAAAATTGGTCTTTGAGGAAGACCAGAACCTCTAGGATGTTTCTAGGGAAGTGGAGAAGAGATTTTGGCAGGGTTTGGCCGAGCTTGAGTGCTCAAATTGGTGTGAGGAGGAGGGGGAGGAGGTGTCCTTTTATAAGGGAGGAGAGGGGCACCTTAGGAATATCTCAAAATATTATTTTATATTAAAGTAAAAATCGGTTTATAATGGTTCCAAAGGGTCTTATTTCGAAGATAAAGTGGGGATGGGTCGAAATCATATCAACCAATAGGATTTAGACAAGTTTAGGTTATTATTTTAACCTTATCAATTAGATTTAACTCTAAGTTAAATAATTTAACTTTTACCGTGTCTTTTTGTTTTCTTTCACTATATGGTTAATATACTTACTATAACATGCCAAACGAACCCCAAATTGTATATTATTAATAAATATATCCTTATCTAAGTGATTTGGCCGAACCTTAGATTTTTAAGAATAAAATAACAATTAATAATATAATATTTGATTTAAAAACTATTTTGTGTCAATTTTGACACTATTTGATATATGATTTTTGTGAAAGTCATAACAGAATTATATGTTCGAACCAAGTTGATTAAATCAACACTAATATATCATAGTAACCTAGAAAATTAGTTTAAGTCATAAAAAGTCTCAAATTACATTCATTTGAGCATTTATAACATCAATTATGTTAATATTTCCTTAAAAGGGTAATTACTGCATCATCGTTGTGTCATAAATAAATTAATTTATTTAAAGTCTAAAAATTATAAATAAAATATCATTATGTAGGAAATCTTTTTATATTTCTAATGAATATTTATAGTCGAATTTATCTTATGTATATCCCCATATTAAAAATGTTTTAGTTATTAAACTTTGATTTTAACTATTTTAACTATTCATTAAATAATATAATATTAAATGTCATAATCTAATCCAAGTGGACCTAAATGGTCATATTATATTCATAAGGTTGTTTTTGGTCGAATTACACTTATCCAATAGAATTAGGACATGTGTTAGGGTAATAGTAATATCATATTTACCCTTAGTTACCCTATTTACTATTAACCGTGGTAAAAAAAAGTAAAAAGTTACTATTCACCAAAAATTATTTTCATCTCATTGAACCACATTTTACTTACTGACATCAACCGTGTCTCTCGGATTTTTGAAATTCCATTCATAGAAGCGGTAAAATTAAGATTTATGAAGAAATTAATTTTTTTAACTACCACTTAGTAGTTTAACTATTCATCAAAAATTGATGTTTTTCAGAACAATGCCAAAATTTCATCCTAAGCTATATTTCATATTCCGAATTCAAAAATGAAGTCTATTTTACCAAATTCATATCATAGAATTTGCATTAATTAATTTTATAATTAAATCCCGCTGTTAAAACAAATAGCGTTTTTTTAAGAAACAATATCTATCAAAAGATTGACACTTGATTATGTCTGGTTTAAATGTGAAATTACATCCAATGACCAACATTGTATTAAATTGTAAAAATATATTCTAAATATACTTTAAAACCACTCAAATTAATAATTTATCACTATTAATTATTTCGATTAAAAAAGTTGTTTTTAATTATAATTTAGTAATTTTCACTATTCATCAGAATATGAAAGTTATCCGAAAAGTACCAAAATTTCACCTTAGGCTAACTTCGATACTCCGAATCCAAAAATGAAGTTCATTTTGAAAAATAAGATTTACAGAGTTTTAAAAAGTGGTTATTACTATTCATAACGGCTAGTTTTAATAATATTTTAATAGCATATCGTTGTTCAGTGAAACTCAGTATTGCGTATTACACACGCTATCGAGGAAGGTCGTGATTGCGTGTAATGCAAGGCAAGTCAAGGATGCGTGTTGTGCAAGCTCCTTTTGGTGTAGCGTACAACACAAGACTTTAATAAAATTAAAAAGAATATTTTTTTATAAAATCTTGGGCTGTTACATTCTACCCCCCTTAAAATGAATTTCGCCCTCGAAATTCGTCGGGGTTATAAATGGTTTACTATTATAAAGTTTCTTTAATAGAAACCCACATCGTAAAAAGGAATATCAAAACCAATATTTAAAAAAAAAGTATGAAACGTAACGGTTACCCAAATAAACTAATCATTGGGTTTCCACATAGGTGAAAATATGGATATGGAAGAGAAATCTAACCATCATGTTCTGATGGAGAGTGGTAGAGTACATGGCTATGGAAAATCCAGTAATCACAAATCCATAGATTTGTGATGATATAAGGTACCATCTGATTCATCAGGTATAAGATCACTAGGACAACATTTTTGGTTTTCAAGATCATTTCCCTAAAGTTGAAAATTTGAATTAGAATAAATACTTACTTTATTTTGGTACAATCTCACTATTGTTCGTGCCTTGAACAATTTCCACTTCATCTCTTAAATAAATGAAGTTGAATTTGTTATTCATGAAGTGTTATCAGATCATGTGATAGAATGACGGGTCATTCCATCTGTCTCAAACAAAAGGTTAGCAAAAATTATATGCATAAGTCGATCTATAGTGAGATTAATCATATATGGTTCCTAAAATGGACTTATACTTCATATATCATACTGCTTAATATAATAAAACTAGTTTCTACTAAACAGGGACTTCCTGTAGGCCAGTGGTAGGCGATAAAAGCCAGTCGCACTTCGGTTGTGGGTTCGATTCCCACAGCCTTGTCCGAAGCGATGGGCTGTCGCCCGTCCTGCAGGTTGTCCTTTTTCTAAAACTACATTACTATAACATCCTATCAATAATATCGAAAAAACAAACAATACTAACTTATGTCCAACATAATCCATTCCAATCTTTTAGGCTTATCCATAATACTGCAGTCTACTCTCATAATATAGTGAAAACGATTCTCAGAGATTTAATACCATCGTTGATCCCCATATATCATAATATATGTTTTGTTGGTCACATTCCAAATATTCAAAGGCCTTAATCACGTATTCTTTTGAATACCCATTGAACCTTAGTGAAAACATGAATACTGTCAAAAGTTAATTATATATACTCAAACCATGATATCACTTAGTCCTTATATCAATCATGAGCTCATGAATACAATCAAACATCTCATTATCTTCTTATCCTTTCATTATGCACTTATCATCTACTTTCCAAAAGTATCTGAATAACCTTTCATGGTTACTGGTACCATTCATCATACACTTTCAAAACTTAAGGAAAGACAACAGTGTAACAATCCTTTGATGTCTCCTTATTCCATGAGATTACTTATACAACATTACACATGATAAACATGTAATCATTCCACTACATTCTTAGACCATTGATCGAGCTTCAACATTTCTTTCATCTCACATATCATTTTTAGTTTCTTCATCATCATCAACATAAATACTTCCCATACGACCATACTGATTCTCTTCATGAGACTTTCCCTTAGGGCATTGGTTTGCATAATGCCCGTACATTCCACATTTAAAGCATTTAACCATTGTTGATGTCGTAGCAATACCATTATCCTCATCCATGGTGTTAACTGAACCTTTTCCTTTGCACTTACTTGCTTTGTGTCCTTCTTTTCCACACCCAAAGCATCTTCCAGTTCCTTTGAAACATTCTCCTTGATGCCTCTTCCCACATGAATTACATAGGGGAAATTGAACTTTCTTTCCTCTATGATCATCATGAAACTCCATCTTTCTCTTATTAGCCGAGTCAGGAAACTTACCAAATTTTACTTTATTGATCATATTATGAGATTGCTGATTCGACATAATAATGATGTTTGGACTTCCAAATCCCATTTCATTATGAAGAATATCATTCCATTGTCCATCATATCCTCCATTATTGTGAATCATCTTGTTTCCAGCCATTTTCTAAAACCCAAAAAGAATAGTGTGAGAGGCAAAAATCATGCTAGGGAAAACAACATAATAAAGGGGGAGTACCTTCAATATCTAACATCTTAGGTTTAATTCTAAGATCGTTACCATAGTTCTAGGACTATCCTATACGTATACGTATCCTTAGGGACATCCCTAGACATACCTTAGAAATATCTCTAGGGATCTCACTAACATTTTCACATCCTAGTTTCCAAAGGTTGACTAAACCTTTCCTCCGATACCAATTGTAGAGACCCGTATCTTGACGTACATGGATATTACATTACTTTTGCGGAATACTTAGTACATAACAAAAACACACACACAAGGACCGTAATAGTTTAGTGTCTTTGGAAACTCGGAATATAATCTTCTAATCGTGGTGAAAGATCTTCAAAATCTCCCATAAAGATCTTCCTTTTTTTTACCTAAAACCTTTCTTTATATCCTAGGGAAAAGAAAACATAAAAGGGTGAGCTCAAATGCTCAGTAAGGTTATACAAAAGAAATAAAAATCATATCATATCTTTTTGAAAATCATAACCTGCAAAAGAGATCATAATATCTTAACATGGAACAAATCATAGAAGTGAAAATGAGATCACCATAATCATAACATGAAACTTGAAACTTTGTGGCATGCACACATAATCATGGAAAATCATTTCTTGTTAGTCACGACTCATTGCCAAGACTATCTTAGTGGACAAAGTCCCTTTCTGAACCGAGTCACCCTCGTTCCAGTCCTGTTTCACTGAACCGGTATAACCTACCGTTCCAGCCATGTCTATCTCATGAGATATAAAATCTTTACGCAATGCATTGGAGGGAGATATAGGTCCCAACCATCTTATAATGAATCCTTTCTTATGTGTGCCACATAATCATAAAACATACATCATCGCAAACACATGTAACAAAAATGGGATTCTTGAAACATCATGACATCATAAATCAATTCATATAAGATAATGGAATTCATAAAAATAATTCCATCACAACATGATCAAATCAATGTAATAATAGGGATAAAAACAGAACCCTTTATTATCTTAGATGGAAAATAATTTTGATAAAACACTTGAACTCCATTCTTGAGGAAAATATCCTTTCTTCTTAAAAAACATTTTTTCCTTTCATAACATGTCATACAACCTTAAAATAAAAGAAGTTGATTAAAAATAAACTTGAAAACTTGTAAAGGAAGCTTTTTGGAAACAATGTTTTAAAAATCCATTCATGCCGTATAAGTTAAAAAAAACATTCTTCGTACTTTTGTCGGAAAAGTCAAAAAGTACCTCGTATGAAAAACGACAAAAGATTCCTTTCATATCTTTTACAAAAAAACTTACCGAAGGGTAAAATTGGATATAAACTATTGTAGAAGGATGGAAATAATATTACATGTTGAGGGAACATGGATGTGGATGATAAAATACACCCCAGTAATTAACAAAGTAAATACAATCTCGGATAAAAGTGAGATTGTGATATTTCCCTTACCTTAGGTCCGATTTGCTTCGTATGTGTCCGAACCTCCTGTATAAGGATTTAAATAATGTCATTGACTTATTACAGAATCATATTCATTTTTATGATATCATATATGGTTCACTAATGACATTATATTACCTGTTCTTTTGTAAATTTCATGTTAAAGAAGCGTTTTGGGTAAAATCGTTTCATTTATCGTAGGTGTTTTGACTTGTTGTTCTTTACATCATTATTACTTATATCATGATTTACTTACTTCCAGAATATAAAACATGATTTATATATCATATATATTCAGTATATATATATATAATAGATAGATAAATAAAATGAAAAACACCGTTCATGGAGACGGTAGTCCGTACGTACGCATGAACGCGGTTTTCCTTTCCTTATTGTCTTGAAATGGAAGTAAGTAGATGACATACATATATATATATATATAAATCCAGTAGCTTTATAATGTCATATATTTCATTATTATTTCTTATATATACTTTATAATCATTCTTAAATGGTTAACATGGAGAATGAATCTCATCGCGTCGTGGAGACGGTAGTCCGTACGTACGCACGAGCGATGATATCATTTCTATAAATATTGAATTGAATTGGAGTGGATTATAAAATATATCAGAATCAATATGATGTTGTAATAACTATGTATAGTTATTATTTACACCATTATACCCATCCATGTAAGGTGGTGGTGGAAAATAGATTACACCACGGCGTGGAGACGGTATTCCGAACGTACGCACGCGCGGTGATTTCTTTTTCCGTAGGATGGATAGATGGTGAAATAGAGTTGTTTCATACTTATAATAACATATCAGTATATGAGTGATACTGATGTTATTACTTCATAATGAAACAACCTAATAATAAGAAGTGGAAGAAGAAATAAAGATGAAAGAATTGGTAACGGTAATTACCTCTTCTTTGAAGCGCCTCTTTGAGACCTCCTCTTAGGGCACTAAAATTGGTCTTTGAGGAAGACCAGAACCTCTAGGATGTTTCTAGGGAAGTGGAGAAGAGATTTTTTCAGGTGTTGGCCGAGCTTGAGTGCTCAAATTGGTGTGAGGAGGAGGGGGAGGAGGTGTCCTTTTATAAGGGAGGAGAGGGGCACCTTAGAAATATCTCAAAATATTATTTTATATTAAAGTCAAAATCGGTTTATAATGGTTCCAAAGGGTCTTATTTCGAAGATAAAGTGGGGATGGGTCGAAATCCTATCAACCAATAGGATTTAGACAAGTTTAGGTTATTATTTTAACCTTATCAATTAGATTTAACTCTAAGTTAAATAATTTAACTTTTACCGTGTCTTTTTGTTTTCTTTCACTATATGGTTAATATACTTACTATAACATGCCAAACGAACCCCAAATTGTATATTATTAATAAATATATCCTTATCTAAGTCATTTGGCCGAACCCTAGATTTTTAAGAATAAAATAACAATTAATAATATAATATTTGATTTAAAAACTATTTTGTGTCAATTTTGACACTATTTGATATATGATTTTTGTGAAAGTCATAACAGAATTATATGTTCGAACCAAGTTGATTAAATCAACACTAATATATCATAGTAACCTAGAAAATTAGTTTAAGTCATAAAAAGTCTCAAATTACATTCATTTGAGCATTTATAACATCAATTATGTTAATATTTCCTTAAAAGGGTAATTACTGCATCATCGTTGTGTCATAAATAAATTAATTTATTTAAAGTCTAAAAATTATAAATAAAATATCATTATGTAGGAAATCTTTTTAGATTTCTAATGAATATTTATAGTCGAATTTATCTTATGTATATCCCCATATTAAAAATGGTTTAGTTATTAAACTTTGATTTTAACTATTTTAACTATTCATTAAATAATATAATATTAAATGTCATAATCTAATCCAAGTGGACCTAAATTGTCATATTATATTCATAAGGTTGTTTTTGGTCTAATTACACTTATACAATAGAATTAGGACATGTGTTAGGGTAATAGTAATATCATATTTACCCTTAGTTACCTTATTTACTATTAACCGTGGTAAAAAAAAGTAAAAAGTTACTATTCACCAAAAATTATTTTCATCTCATTGAACCACATTTTACTTACTGACATCAACCGTGTCTCTCGGATTTTTGAAATTCCATTCATAGAAGCGGTAAAATTAAGATTTATGAAGAAATTAATTTTTTTAACTACCACTTAGTAGTTTCACTATTCATCAAAAATTGATGTTTTTCAGAACAATGCCAAAATTTCATCCTAAGATATATTTCATATTCCGAATTCAAAAATGAAGTCTATTTTACCAAATTCATATCATATAATTTGCATTAATTAATTTTATAATTAAATCCCGCTGTTAAAACAAATAGCGTTTTTTTAAGAAACAATATCTATAAAAAGATTGACACTTGATTGTGTCTGGTTTAAATGTGAAATTACATCCAATGACCAACATTGTATTAAATTGTAAAAATATATTCTAAATATACTTTAAAACCACTCAAATTAATAATTTATCACTATTAATTATTTCTATTAAAAAAGTTGTTTTTAATTATAATTTAGTAGTTTTCACTATTCATCAGAATATGAAAGTTATCCGAAAAGTACCAAAATTTCACCTTAGGCTAACTTCGATACTCCGAATCCAAAAATGAAGTTAATTTTGAAAAATAAGATTTACAGAATTTTAAAAAGTGGTTATTACTATTCATAACGGCTAGTTTTAATAATATTTTAATAGCATATCGTTGTTTAGTGAAACTCGGTATTGCGTATTACACACGCTATCGAGGAAGGTCATGATTGCGTGTAATGCAAGGCAAGTCAAGGATGCGTGTTGTGCAAGCTCCTTTTGGTGTAGCGTACAACACAAGACTTTAATAAAATTAAAAAGAATATTTTTTTATAAAATCTTGGGCTGTTACATTCTACCCCCCTTAAAATGAATTTCGCCCTCGAAATTCGTCGGGGTTATAAATGGTTTACTATTATAAAGTTTCTTTAATAGAAACCCACATCGTAAAAAGGAATATCAAAACCAATATTTAAAAAAAAAGTATGAAACGTAACGGTTACCCAAATAAACTAATCATTGGGTTTCCACATAGGTGAAAATATGGATATGGAAGAGAAATCTAACCATCATGTTCTGATGGAGAGTGGTAGAATACATGGCTATGGAAAATCCAGTAATCACAAATCCATAGATTTGTGATGATATAAGGTACCATCTGATTCATCAGGTATAAGATCACTAGGACAACATTTTTGGTTTTCAAGATCATTTCCCTAAAGTTGAAAATTTGAATTAGAATAAATACTTTATTTTGGTACAATCTCACTATTGTTCGTGCCTTGAACAATTTCCACTTCATCTCTTAAATAAATGAAGTTGAATTTGTTATTCATGAAGTGTTAGCAGATCATGTGATAGAATGACGGGTCATTCCATCTGTCTCAAACAAAAGGTTAGCAAAACTTATATGCATAAGTCGATCTATAGTGAGATTAATCATATATGGTTCCTAAAATGGACTTATACTTCATATATCATACTGCTTAATATAATAAAACTAGTTTCTACTAAACAGGGACTTCCTGTAGGCCAGTGGTAGGCGATAAAAGCCAGTCGCACTTCGGTTGTGGGTTCGATTCCCACAGCCTTGTCCGAAGCGATGGGCTGTCGCCCGTCCTGCAGGTTGTCCTTTTTCTAAAACTACATTACTATAACATCCTATCAATAATATCGAAAAAACAAACAATACTAACTTATGTCCAACATAATCCATTCCAATCTTTTAGGCTTATCCATAATACTGCAGTCTACTCTCATAATATAGTGAAAACGATTCTCAGAGATTTAATACCATCGTTGATCCCCATATATCATAATATATGTTTTGTTGGTCACATTCCAAATATTCAAAGGCCTTAATCACGTATTCTTTTGAATACCCATTGAACCTTAGTGAAAACATGAATACTGTCAAAAGTTAATTATATATACTCAAACCATGATATCACTTAGTCCTTATATCAATCATGAGCTCATGAATACAATCAAACATCTCATTATCTTCTTATCCTTTCATTATGCACTTATCATCTACTTTCCAAAAGTATCTGAATAACCTTTCATGGTTACTGGTACCATTCATCATACACTTTCAAAACTTAAGGAAAGACAACAGTGTAACAATCCTTTGATGTCTCCTTATTCCATGAGATTACTTATACAACATTACACATGATAAACATGTAATCATTCCACTACATTCTTAGACCATTGATCGAGCTTCAACATTTCTTTCATCTCACATATCATTTTTAGTTTCTTCATCATCATCAACATAAATACTTCCCATACGACCATACTGATTCTCTTCATGAGACTTTCCCTTAGGGCATTGGTTTGCATAATGCCCGTACATTCCACATTTAAAGCATTTAACCATTGTTGATGTCGTAGCAATACCATTATCCTCATCCATGGTGTTAACTGAACCTTTTCCTTTGCACTTACTTGCTTTGTGTCCTTCTTTTCCACACCCAAAGCATCTTCCAGTTCCTTTGAAACATTCTCCTTGATGCCTCTTCCCACATGAATTACATAGGGGAAATTGAACTTTCTTTCCTCTATGATCATCATGAAACTCCATCTTTCTCTTATTAGCCGAGTCAGGAAACTTACCAAATTTTACTTTATTGATCATATTATGAGATTGCTGATTCGACATAATAATGATGTTTGGACTTCCAAATCCCATTTCATTATGAAGAATATCATTCCATTGTCCATCATATCCTCCATTATTGTGAATCATCTTGTTTCCAGCCATTTTCTAAAACCCAAAAAGAATAGTGTGAGAGGCAAAAATCATGCTAGGGAAAACAACATAATAAAGGGGGAGTACCTTCAATATCTAACATCTTAGGTTTAATTCTAAGATCGTTACCATAGTTCTAGGACTATCCTATACGTATACGTATCCTTAGGGACATCCCTAGACATACCTTAGAAATATCTCTAGGGATCTCACTAACATTTTCACATCCTAGTTTCCAAAGGTTGACTAAACCTTTCCTCCGATACCAATTGTAGAGACCCGTATCTTGACGTACATGGATATTACATTACTTTTGCGGAATACTTAGTACATAACAAAAACACACACACAAGGACCGTAATAGTTTAGTGTCTTTGGAAACTCGGAATATAATCTTCTAATCGTGGTGAAAGATCTTCAAAATCTCCCATAAAGATCTTCCTTTTTTTTACCTAAAACCTTTCTTTATATCCTAGGGAAAAGAAAACATAAAAGGGTGAGCTCAAATGCTCAGTAAGGGTATACAAAAGAAATAAAAATCATATCATATCTTTTTGAAAATCATAACCTGCAAAAGAGATCATAATATCTTAACATGGAACAAATCATAGAAGTGAAAATGAGATCACCATAATCATAACATGAAACTTGAAACTTTGTGGCATGCACACATAATCATGGAAAATCATTTCTTGTTAGTCACGACTCATTGCCAAGACTATCTTAGTGGACAAAGTCCCTTTCTGAACCGAGTCACCCTCGTTCCAGTCCTGTTTCACTGAACCGGTATAACCTACCGTTCCAGCCATGTCTATCTCATGAGATATAAAATCTTTACGCAATGCATTGGAGGGAGATATAGGTCCCAACCATCTTATAATGAATCCTTTCTTATGTGTGCCACATAATCATAAAACATACATCATCGCATAACACATGTAACAAAAATGGGATTCTTGAAACATCATGACATCATAAATCAATTCATATAAGATAATGGAATTCATAAAAATAATTCCATCACAACATGATCAAATCAATGTAATAATAGGGATAAAAACAGAACCCTTTATTATCTTAGATGGAAAATAATTTTGATAAAACACTTGAACTCCATTCTTGAGGAAAATATCCTTTCTTCTTAAAAAACATTTTTTCCTTTCATAACATGTCATACAACCTTAAAATAAAAGAAGTTGATTAAAAATAAACTTGAAAACTTGTAAAGGAAGCTTTTTGGAAACAATGTTTTAAAAATCCATTCATGCCGTATAAGTTAAAAAAAACATTCTTCGTACTTTTGTCGGAAAAGTCAAAAAGTACCTCGTATGAAAAACGACAAAAGATTCCTTTCATATCTTTTACAAAAAAACTTACCGAAGGGTAAAATTGGATATAAACTATTGTAGAAGGATGGAAATAATATTACATGTTGAGGGAACATGGATGTGGATGATAAAATACACCCCAGTAATTAACAAAGTAAATACAATCTCGGATAAAAGTGAGATTGTGATATTTCCCTTACCTTAGGTCCGATTTGCTTCGTATGTGTCCGAACCTCCTGTATAAGGATTTAAATAATGTCATTGACTTATTACAGAATCATATTCATTTTTATGATATCATATATGGTTCACTTATGACATTATATTACCTGTTCTTTTGTAAATTCCATGTTAAAGAAGCGTTTTGGGTAAAATCGTTTCATTTATCGTAGGTGTTTTGACTTGTTGTTCTTTACATCATTATTACTTATATCATGATTTACTTACTTCCAGAATATAAAACATGATTTATATATCATATATATTCAGTATATATATATATAATAGATAGATAAATAAAATGAAAAACACCGTTCATGGAGACGGTAGTCCGTACGTACGCATGAACGCGGTTTTCCTTTCCTTATTGTCTTGAAATGGAAGTAAGTAGATGACATACATATATATATATATATATAAATCCAGTAGCTTTATAATGTCATATATTTCATTATTATTTCTTATATATACTTTATAATCATTCTTAAATGGTTAACATGGAGAATGAATCTCATCGCGTCGTGGAGACGGTAGTCCGTACGTACGCACGAGCGATGATATCATTTCTATAAATATTGAATTGAATTGGAGTGGATTATAAAATATATCAGAATCAATATGATGTTGTAATAACTATGTATAGTTATTATTTACACCATTATACCCATCCATGTAAGGTGGTGGTGGAAAATAGATTACACCACGGCGTGGAGACGGTATTCCGAACGTACGCACGCGCGGTGATTTCTTTTTCCGTAGGATGGATAGATGGTGAAATAGAGTTGTTTCATACTTATAATAACATATCAGTATATGAGTGATACTGATGTTATTACTTCATAATGAAACAACCTAATAATAAGAAGTGGAAGAAGAAATAAAGATGAAAGAATTGGTAACGGTAATTACCTCTTCTTTGAAGCGCCTCTTTGAGACCTCCTCTTAGGGCACTAAAATTGGTCTTTGAGGAAGACCAGAACCTCTAGGATGTTTCTAGGGAAGTGGAGAAGAGATTTTGTCAGGGGTTGGCCGAGCTTGAGTGCTCAAATTGGTGTGAGGAGGAGGGGGAGGAGGTGTCCTTTTATAAGGGAGGAGAGGGGCACCTTAGAAATATCTCAAAATATTATTTTATATTAAAGTCAAAATCGGTTTATAATGGTTCCAAAGGGTCTTATTTCGAAGATAAAGTGGGGATGGGTCGAAATCCTATCAACCAATAGGATTTAGACAAGTTTAGGTTATTATTTTAACCTTATCAATTAGATTTAACTCTAAGTTAAATAATTTAACTTTTACCGTGTCTTTTTGTTTTCTTTCACTATATGGTTAATATACTTACTATAACATGCCAAACGAACCCCAAATTGTATATTATTAATAAATATATCCTTATCTAAGTCATTTGGCCGAACCCTAGATTTTTAAGAATAAAATAACAATTAATAATATAATATTTGATTTAAAAACTATTTTGTGTCAATTTTGACACTATTTGATATATGATTTTTGTGAAAGTCATAACAGAATTATATGTTCGAACCAAGTTGATTAAATCAACACTAATATATCATAGTAACCTAGAAAATTAGTTTAAGTCATAAAAAGTCTCAAATTACATTCATTTGAGCATTTATAACATCAATTATGTTAATATTTCCTTAAAAGGGTAATTACTGCATCATCGTTGTGTCATAAATAAATTAATTTATTTAAAGTCTAAAAATTATAAATAAAATATCATTATGTAGGAAATCTTTTTAGATTTCTAATGAATATTTATAGTCGAATTTATCCTATGTATATCCCCATATTAAAAATGGTTTAGTTATTAAACTTTGATTTTAACTATTTTAACTATTCATTAAATAATATAATATTAAATGTCATAATCTAATCCAAGTGGACCTAAATTGTCATATTATATTCATAAGGTTGTTTTTGGTCTAATTACACTTATCCAATAGAATTAGGACATGTGTTAGGGTAATAGTAATATCATATTTACCCTTAGTTACCTTATTTACTATTAACCGTGGTAAAAAAAAGTAAAAAGTTACTATTCACCAAAAATTATTTTCATCTCATTGAACCACATTTTACTTACTGACATCAACCGTGTCTCTCGGATTTTTGAAATTCCATTCATAGAAGCGGTAAAATTAAGATTTATGAAGAAATTAATTTTTTTAACTACCACTTAGTAGTTTCACTATTCATCAAAAATTGATGTTTTTCAGAACAATGCCAAAATTTCATCCTAAGATATATTTCATATTCCGAATTCAAAAATGAAGTCTATTTTACCAAATTCATATCATATAATTTGCATTAATTAATTTTATAATTAAATCCCGCTGTTAAAACAAATAGCGTTTTTTTAAGAAACAATATCTATAAAAAGATTGACACTTGATTGTGTCTGGTTTAAATGTGAAATTACATCCAATGACCAACATTGTATTAAATTGTAAAAATATATTCTAAATATACTTTAAAACCACTCAAATTAATAATTTATCACTATTAATTATTTCTATTAAAAAAGTTGTTTTTAATTATAATTTAGTAGTTTTCACTATTCATCAGAATATGAAAGTTATCCGAAAAGTACCAAAATTTCACCTTAGGCTAACTTCGATACTCCGAATCCAAAAATGAAGTTAATTTTGAAAAATAAGATTTACAGAATTTTAAAAAGTGGTTATTACTATTCATAACGGCTAGTTTTAATAATATTTTAATAGCATATCGTTGTTTAGTGAAACTCGGTATTGCGTATTACACACGCTATCGAGGAAGGTCATGATTGCGTGTAATGCAAGGCAAGTCAAGGATGCGTGTTGTGCAAGCTCCTTTTGGTGTAGCGTACAACACAAGACTTTAATAAAATTAAAAAGAATATTTTTTTATAAAATCTTGGGCTGTTACATTCTACCCCCCTTAAAATGAATTTCGCCCTCGAAATTCGTCGGGGTTATAAATGGTTTACTATTATAAAGTTTCTTTAATAGAAACCCACATCGTAAAAAGGAATATCAAAACCAATATTTAAAAAAAAAGTATGAAACGTAACGGTTACCCAAATAAACTAATCATTGGGTTTCCACATAGGTGAAAATATGGATATGGAAGAGAAATCTAACCATCATGTTCTGATGGAGAGTGGTAGAATACATGGCTATGGAAAATCCAGTAATCACAAATCCATAGATTTGTGATGATATAAGGTACCATCTGATTCATCAGGTATAAGATCACTAGGACAACATTTTTGGTTTTCAAGATCATTTCCCTAAAGTTGAAAATTTGAATTAGAATAAATACTTACTTTATTTTGGTACAATCTCACTATTGTTCGTGCCTTGAACAATTTCCACTTCATCTCTTAAATAAATGAAGTTGAATTTGTTATTCATGAAGTGTTAGCAGATCATGTGATAGAATGACGGGTCATTCCATCTGTCTCAAACAAAAGGTTAGCAAAAATTATATGCATAAGTCGATCTATAGTGAGATTAATCATATATGGTTCCTAAAATGGACTTATACTTCATATATCATACTGCTTAATATAATAAAACTAGTTTCTACTAAACAGGGACTTCCTGTAGGCCAGTGGTAGGCGATAAAAGCCAGTCGCACTTCGGTTGTGGGTTCGATTCCCACAGCCTTGTCCGAAGCGATGGGCTGTCGCCCGTCCTGCAGGTTGTCCTTTTTCTAAAACTACATTACTATAACATCCTATCAATAATATCGAAAAAACAAACAATACTAACTTATGTCCAACATAATCCATTCCAATCTTTTAGGCTTATCCATAATACTGCAGTCTACTCTCATAATATAGTGAAAACGATTCTCAGAGATTTAATACCATCGTTGATCCCCATATATCATAATATATGTTTTGTTGGTCACATTCCAAATATTCAAAGGCCTTAATCACGTATTCTTTTGAATACCCATTGAACCTTAGTGAAAACATGAATACTGTCAAAAGTTAATTATATATACTCAAACCATGATATCACTTAGTCCTTATATCAATCATGAGCTCATGAATACAATCAAACATCTCATTATCTTCTTATCCTTTCATTATGCACTTATCATCTACTTTCCAAAAGTATCTGAATAACCTTTCATGGTTACTGGTACCATTCATCATACACTTTCAAAACTTAAGGAAAGACAACAGTGTAACAATCCTTTGATGTCTCCTTATTCCATGAGATTACTTATACAACATTACACATGATAAACATGTAATCATTCCACTACATTCTTAGACCATTGATCGAGCTTCAACATTTCTTTCATCTCACATATCATTTTTAGTTTCTTCATCATCATCAACATAAATACTTCCCATACGACCATACTGATTCTCTTCATGAGACTTTCCCTTAGGGCATTGGTTTGCATAATGCCCGTACATTCCACATTTAAAGCATTTAACCATTGTTGATGTCGTAGCAATACCATTATCCTCATCCATGGTGTTAACTGAACCTTTTCCTTTGCACTTACTTGCTTTGTGTCCTTCTTTTCCACACCCAAAGCATCTTCCAGTTCCTTTGAAACATTCTCCTTGATGCCTCTTCCCACATGAATTACATAGGGGAAATTGAACTTTCTTTCCTCTATGATCATCATGAAACTCCATCTTTCTCTTATTAGCCGAGTCAGGAAACTTACCAAATTTTACTTTATTGATCATATTATGAGATTTCTGATTCGACATAATAATGATGTTTGGACTTCCAAATCCCATTTCATTATGAAGAATATCATTCCATTGTCCATCATATCCTCCATTATTGTGAATCATCTTGTTTCCAGCCATTTTCTAAAACCCAAAAAGAATAGTGTGAGAGGAAAAAATCATGCTAGGGAAAACAACATAATAAAGGGGGAGTACCTTCAATATCTAACATCTTAGGTTTAATTCTAAGATCGTTACCATAGTTCTAGGACTATCCTATACGTATACGTATCCTTAGGGACATCCCTAGACATACCTTAGAAATATCTCTAGGGATCTCACTAACATTTTCACATCCTAGTTTCCAAAGGTTGACTAAACCTTTCCTCCGATACCAATTGTAGAGACCCGTATCTTGACGTACATGGATATTACATTACTTTTGCGGAATACTTAGTACATAACAAAAACACACACACAAGGACCGTAATAGTTTAGTGTCTTTGGAAACTCGGAATATAATCTTCTAATCGTGGTGAAAGATCTTCAAAATCTCCCATAAAGATCTTCCTTTTTTTTACCTAAAACCATTCTTTATATCCTAGGGAAAAGAAAACATAAAAGGGTGAGCTCAAATGCTCAGTAAGGGTATACAAAAGAAATAAAAATCATATCATATCTTTTTGAAAATCATAACCTGCAAAAGAGATCATAATATCTTAACATGGAACAAATCATAGAAGTGAAAATGAGATCACCATAATCATAACATGAAACTTGAAACTTTGTGGCATGCACACATAATCATGGAAAATCATTTCTTGTAAGTCACGACTCATTGCCAAGACTATCTTAGTGGACAAAGTCCCTTTCTGAACCGAGTCACCCTCGTTCCAGTCCTGTTTCACTGAACCGGTATAACCTACCGTTCCAGCCATGTCTATCTCATGAGATATAAAATCTTTACGCAATTCATTGGAGGGAGATATAGGTCCCAACCATCTTATAATGAATCCTTTCTTATGTGTGCCACATAATCATAAAACATACATCATCGCATAACACATGTAACAAAAATGGGATTCTTGAAACATCATGACATCATAAATCAATTCATATAAGATAATGGAATTCATAAAAATAATTCCATCACAACATGATCAAATCAATGTAATAATAGGGATAAAAACAGAACCCTTTATTATCTTAGATGGAAAATAATTTTGATAAAACACTTGAACTCCATTCTTGAGGAAAATATCCTTTCTTCTTAAAAAACATTTTTTCCTTTCATAACATGTCATACAACCTTAAAATAAAAGAAGTTGATTAAAAATAAACTTTAAAACTTGTAAAGGAAGCTTTTTGGAAACAATGTTTTAAAAATCCATTCATGCCGTATAAGTTAAAAAAAACATTCTTCGTACTTTTGTCGGAAAAGTCAAAAAGTACCTCGTATGAAAAACGACAAAAGATTCCTTTCATATCTTTTACAAAAAAACTTACCGAAGGGTAAAATTTGATATAAACTATTGTAGAAGGATGGAAATAATATTACATGTTGAGGGAACATGGATGTGGATGATAAAATACACCCCAGTAATTAACAAAGTAAATACAATCTCGGATAAAAGTGAGATTGTGATATTTCCCTTACCTTAGGTCCGATTTGCTTCGTATGTGTCCGAAACTCCTGTATAAGGATTTAAATAATGTCATTGACTTATTACAGAATCATATTCATTTTTATGATATCATATATGGTTCACTTATGACATTATATTACCTGTTCTTTTGTAAATTCCATGTTAAAGAAGCGTTTTGGGTAAAATCGTTTCATTTATCGTAGGTGTTTTGACTTGTTGTTCTTTACATCATTATTACTTATATCATGATTTACTTACTTCCAGAATATAAAACATGATTTATATATCATATATATTCAGTATATATATATATAATAGATAGATAAATAAAATGAAAAACACCGTTCATGGAGACGGTAGTCCGTACGTACGCATGAACGCGGTTTTCCTTTCCTTATTGTCTTGAAATGGAAGTAAGTAGATGACATACATATATATATATATATAAATCCAGTAGCTTTATAATGTCATATATTTCATTATTATTTCTTATATATACTTTATAATCATTCTTAAATGGTTAACATGGAGAATGAATCTCATCGCGTCGTGGAGACGGTAGTCCGTACGTACGCACGAGCGATGATATCATTTCTATAAATATTGAATTGAATTGGAGTGGATTATAAAATATATCAGAATCAATATGATGTTGTAATAACTATGTATAGTTATTATTTACACCATTATACCCATCCATGTAAGGTGGTGGTGGAAAATAGATTACACCACGGCGTGGAGACGGTATTCCGAACGTACGCACGCGCGGTGATTTCTTTTTCCGTAGGATGGATAGATGGTGAAATAGAGTTGTTTCATACTTATAATAACATATCAGTATATGAGTGATACTGATGTTATTACTTCATAATGAAACAACCTAATAAGAAGAAGTGGAAGAAGAAATAAAGATGAAAGAATTGGTAACGGTAATTACCTCTTCTTTGAAGCGCCTCTTTGAGACCTCCTCTTAGGGCACTAAAATTGGTCTTTGAGGAAGACCAGAACCTCTAGGATGTTTCTAGGGAAGTGGAGAAGAGATTTTGTCAGGGGTTGGCCGAGCTTGAGTGCTCAAATTGGTGTGAGGAGGAGGGGGAGGAGGTGTCCTTTTATAAGGGAGGAGAGGGGCACCTTAGAAATATCTCAAAATATTATTTTATATTAAAGTCAAAATCGGTTTATAATGGTTCCAAAGGGTCTTATTTCGAAGATAAAGTGGGGATGGGTCGAAATCCTATCAACCAATAGGATTTAGACAAGTTTAGGTTATTATTTTAACCTTATCAATTAGATTTAACTCTAAGTTAAATAATTTAACTTTTACCGTGTCTTTTTGTTTTCTTTCACTATATGGTTAATATACTTACTATAACATGCCAAACGAACCCCAAATTGTATATTATTAATAAATATATCCTTATCTAAGTCATTTGGCCGAACCCTAGATTTTTAAGAATAAAATAACAATTAATAATATAATATTTGATTTAAAAACTATTTTGTGTCAATTTTGACACTATTTGATATATGATTTTTGTGAAAGTCATAACAGAATTATATGTTCGAACCAAGTTGATTAAATCAACACTAATATATCATAGTAACCTAGAAAATTAGTTTAAGTCATAAAAAGTCTCAAATTACATTCATTTGAGCATTTATAACATCAATTATGTTAATATTTCCTTAAAAGGGTAATTACTGCATCATCGTTGTGTCATAAATAAATTAATTTATTTAAAGTCTAAAAATTATAAATAAAATATCATTATGTAGGAAATCTTTTTAGATTTCTAATGAATATTTATAGTCGAATTTATCTTATGTATATCCCCATATTAAAAATGGTTTAGTTATTAAACTTTGATTTTAACTATTTTAACTATTCATTAAATAATATAATATTAAATGTCATAATCTAATCCAAGTGGACCTAAATTGTCATATTATATTCATAAGGTTGTTTTTGGTCTAATTACACTTATCCAATAGAATTAGGACATGTGTTAGGGTAATAGTAATATCATATTTACCCTTAGTTACCCTATTTACTATTAACCGTGGTAAAAAAAAGTAAAAAGTTACTATTCACCAAAAATTATTTTCATCTCATTGAACCACATTTTACTTACTGACATCAACCGTGTCTCTCGGATTTTTGAAATTCCATTCATAGAAGCGGTAAAATTAAGATTTATGAAGAAATTAATTTTTTTAACTACCACTTAGTAGTTTCACTATTCATCAAAAATTGATGTTTTTCAGAACAATGCCAAAATTTCATCCTAAGATATATTTCATATTCCGAATTCAAAAATGAAGTCTATTTTACCAAATTCATATCATATAATTTGAATTGATTAATTTTATAATTAAATCCCGCTGTTAAAACAAATAGCGTTTTTTAAGAAACAATATCTATCAAAAGATTGACACTTGATTGTGTCTGGTTTAAATGTGAAATTACATCCAATGACCAACATTGTATTAAATTGTAAAAATATATTCTAAATATACTTTAAAACCACTCAAATTAATAATTTATCACTATTAATTATTTCTATTAAAAAAGTTGTTTTTAATTATAATTTAGTAGTTTTCACTATTCATCAGAATATGAAAGTTATCCGAAAAGTACCAAAATTTCACCTTAGGCTAACTTCGATACTCCGAATCCAAAAATGAAGTTCATTTTGAAAAATAAGATTTACAGAATTTTAAAAAGTGGTTATTACTATTCATAACGGCTAGTTTTAATAATATTTTAATAGCATATCGTTGTTTAGTGAAACTCGGTATTGCGTATTACACACGCTATCGAGGAAGGTCATGATTGCGTGTAATGCAAGGCAAGTCAAGGATGCGTGTTGTGCAAGCTCCTTTTGGTGTAGCGTACAACACAAGACTTTAATAAAATTAAAAAGAATATTTTTTTATAAAATCTTGGGCTGTTACATGGACCATTGTTTCATTTGCCTACTACCAGCCACAGAGGACTCTGCCATGTGTCACCCGGTGGTCGGTCTCGCTCTTGGTTCCTATTCAGTTAGGAAGCTCTCCACCAAAAGAACCCGATATAGCACCCCACCCCGATTCGGTATGCTGACAGATAACATCGATGCTATGATATCTCGTCGAAGACCCTAATCAAAGGTTTCATCCCTGAAGAAAGGGTCTTGTACCATGTCTGTGGAGTAGCATGAGAGATCAGTGAATCTCGTCGAGTACTGGGCCACTGTCATGCTACCATGCTATAAGTACAACAACTCCTATATACGCAGAGAGCATAAGGTCATTGGGAAGAACTCTGTCCTGAAAAGGCCCTTGAAGTCCATCCTGATGAGGGTCACCTCATCATGTATCTAGAGCATCAAACTCCACCATCTCCCTGATGCTACCTAAAATAGGATGATTTTTAGGATCTCCATAAAATCCGCTGGTGTCCGACCTAAGTGAAAAACTTAGGCCATAGCCTCCATCCACTCCTCAGCCACCTGCGGATCCATCTTTCCTCGAATCCTCGGAGGCCTCTATCACTATAAGTCGTGAAACACGCTCATTCGGAGGGCATACTTAGCTGGTGGGGCTGGTGGCATCTGCTGCCCAACGAGTAGTGGTGCTGCTGGTACACAACCTAAAGGTGCGAATGTCGCAAAAGGGTCTTACACCGAGGCCTCATCACTCGGTGGGATGTCATCGCATACTCTCTCAAGAATCATGGATGGTTGTCTAAGTGGTGGCATCCTGAAATAAAACAGGTGTGACATAGTGAGTAAGTTATACCTGGTGTGTTGATTCAAGAGATCAAAAAGAAAACATTTCAAAACACACACAATAATTGTTTTCATGTGTTGAGTCCAAAATCAGAATTCAGGTTCCTGGTGTATGGATATGTCGGTTGTCGCACCAACACTGGACTCCCCAAATTGAAAACCACATTCATAACACTTAACACTATTGCTTCACAGAAAAGACGGGAGTCCTAGTTCTTCGGTAGAACTGAACTCCTCTGATACCAATTTGTCACGAACCATCCCCCAGGGCCTTTTCCGTGACTACCCCAAGCCTGCCTTCCATAGGATAGCTGGTGACTAGCACCAAAGGCGTATTATCTATAAAAAAAAGGCATTGCCTTTAAACCTATACAACACATGGTCCGAGAACACAACAATAAGAAAATGTGAAGAAAACTGTTGTGGAAAAAAGAATTGATGAAAGTAAAAGGGGTCGGAACACACGACCAACTGAAAGTACGAGTACCACTGAAAAGAAAAAATAGAACTGAAAGGAACAATACAACTGAAAAAGGGAAAATAGCTACTAAGTCATCCTCTAAGGATCTTACCTGCAGGGTAGGTACAGATCGCCTCCTCAGCACTCCATGTCCGCCCATCTCTTCCACATACCGCCTAGTCCAGGCTCCCTCAAACCTCAGCCAAACTGCCTGTCATCTGCACAGGACACAACAAGGTGTGTGCGTAGCCCGTGCAGGGGTGAGTATAACGATACTCAGTAGGGACCCCGAGAGCCCCAAAGGTATCTTAGAATTCCACAAGTAAAACCACAAATCATGATCTCAATCACAAAGAACAAAGTAATAGACACTACTCAAACCAGGTATACAACTTAATGAAACATGATCTTGATGCGGACCCATATAGGATCGCTATAAATGATGATATCCAACCACATATTTTCTAGGCCCAGGAACAAGTAACACTCCCAGTCACAATGTCGTACACCTCGGCTACTAGAGAATTCCTCCTCAAACGATTACAGTGGGTCTGCCTCATCACACAAAGGTGATTCCCACTAACCTTGGACTACTGAGGTACTTCTCCTGTCGAGTACCATGGGTCTTCTACATCACATAGAGGCACTCCCCACCATGGGTCTGCCGCGTCACATAGAGGCGCTCCCCCTCATGGCCTGCTGAGGTACTCCTTCTGTTGAGTATCCTGGGTATGCCATGTCACACAGAGGTTCTCCCTACCATGGTTCTACCATGTCACACAGAGGTGCTCTGCACTGGGCCTGTCAAGTCACTCCGAGTCGAAATGGTGAGCAATCGTCAAGTCTCAGCCAGTCGCAGGGTTACGTACATATCGCGCTTGGGAGAACCGATCCCCAATCCATTAGTCATATTTCAACTGGAAATAAGTATTACATGAAAGTAACCCGATGATCTTCCATGTCACAAGGGTTACAATGCAATAGACGACACGTCAATCGGACGCCCGGTCTATGCGTTATTGGCATTTCAGTGCTGAGGACCCTGTTGGATTTAGCTGAGATCCAACCCGGATGTACTGCATGTTTTTTCAAAACTCTCATGGAGTAAGTCAAAAGTACCCACTTGATCCAAGGATCCTGACGTCATAGATGGTTAGTCAAATAGACGTCCGGTTTAGGAGTTAGGGCCCGTTTTGTGTAACTGGTCGGTACTGGGTCCGGGTCTGGTCCACCTCGGTTAGACCAGCCTGACTCAGATCCAACCCAACCCAGGTCAACCTAGGTCGTTGGGCCCGACCCGACATGGCTAGGCTGTAGATCAGGCCGTCGAGCTACGGGTCGGACCGCTGGGCAGCGGGTCAGTCCGCTAAGCTGACTCGGCGGTGTCACCATCCTGGTGGCATGGGTTGCCAGGGATACATGGACAAGGCACATCTGGGTAGGGATGACTTGGCATGGAGCCACGTTAGTGGGTCAACCCGTGGGGG
This sequence comes from Viscum album, assembly GCA_963277665.1. NCBI lineage: Eukaryota > Viridiplantae > Streptophyta > Magnoliopsida > Santalales > Viscaceae > Viscum > Viscum album. The sequence goes on from OY728155.1 coordinate 1,081,644,817, forward strand.
TTGACCCAACGTGGCACCACATGGCACCATGGGTCCTCCGTGCTGCGGCCGACGGGCCACAGCTTTGCCACTGGGCAAGCTGCTGGCGCACACCCCGTCCACTGACCGCCGGTCGAACCGGCGGCCCCCTGCTCCTACCACAGTCGTTGCAGACCACGACCTTGCTACCACATGGACGAACTACCATGGGAGCTCCCCACATCTGCTCTTCTGGTTCCATCACAGTCGATCGGAGTGTCGGCCGACCTCCCCAATGGTGCGGGACGGCGCGCTGCACCGTCACCAGCGATTAGTCGGTGTGTCGGCTGCCTTCCTCTGGTTGTCATGGCTGATGAGACACAACCAAATGGTGTTCTGTCCACCTTCCTCCAGTTTCCATGGTTTATGAGCCAAGTCCTTCTTTGTGTTATGGCCTCTTCTTGCGGCGTGCATTGACGCGCTATCCTTTACGTAGTCGGTCGGTATTGTCGCGTCGTCGGTGTTCAATGGAGGTGAAAAAGGAGCAAAGTAGCAGAGGGATCAGGACAGGTTTGTTAGGGAAATTCCCTCCAAGTTATCTAAAAATCATGAGGGGGTTAATTTTTTAACAAACTTTTGGAATTTAAATCAAGATAAACCCCCACAAATATACCCCGCAATAACCTCCCGCAAAAACGAATGAATCGTGTGTCAACCCGTTAGTTGGTTGACCTGCGTTTTTTGTATTATTCAAGAACAAAAAAGAGGTAAAAATTTGAACACCATAAAAAAAATAAACCCCCTACCTCGAATCATCATAGAAATGTCTATTCTTGAAGTTGGGTCGGTGTTCTTCATTACCACATCAGGCTTCCAACGACGCTGCTCGTACGTCGTCCTCCAGTTTGTGGTTCGGTGTCGTCTGTCACCTCATGCTGGGTTTGGCTATGTCCTCTAAGGGTCTGGTGTCATGGTGATCTTTCAGCTCTTCATTTCTTGGCGATTTTGTGCATGTACGTCCCCCCATGCTCTATATATATAGGAAAGGGGGAGGGTAAGTAACGACGCTGGAGTTTAATGAGACTCATCAATTAGAAAACTTCACAATTCTCCAACAACGTCGTTACTTAGGGTTGGAGGGTCAAGCCATTTATTGTCATGACATATTGCTGGCCCCACCACTTTTATTGTCTATTGGAGGATATGAAATAAAATATTAAAATTATTTTATTTCTTTTCTTTTAAAAAGTCTCAAAACATAACATTTTCCCAGACCTACTACGGTCAAGGTAAAGCCTCTCTTAATAGAATCTCGGTTCTGTGGATTCAATGGTGCCCTCATGTTTTTAATCTAAGCAACGATTCATAATTTAGAAAACGCTGCTAATGAATTTACTGAACGTACCCAAAAAAAGTTCAGAAATTAATTTCAGGCACTCTGGGCCTCGGAATCAGGCGCCGTCAATTTTCACAGACTCGTAATAATTCCATATAATTAAAAAACATTACATGGAAAATCCAGGCCTCTATATAATCAATATCTTACAAATCTCCATAGTTGGGGTTTGGCTTAGTGGTAAGCACCCCGTAATCCTACTTGAAAAATGGGGGTTCAAAACCCATTGGGCGTAGGGTACTGTAGCAGTACTATAGCAGCGGCGACACTGTTTATCAACGAGTACTGTAGTGGTGGAAGGGCACTGTAGTAGTGGTGGTACTGTGCGGTACTGTAGCAGGCGGGTTACTATTCACAGAATGTGAATTTGGCCAAAAATTTGGGCCTATGGGCTATGTAATGGGCTACAAGCCCACTGGGCCTTCGGGCTATGTAATGGGTTTCCCTCTACCCAGTTAAAAGAGGTATTTGCTTTGATTTAATAATAAAAATTAGGCTTCAGCCCCAACCTTTAAAAAAATATCTCACAAATCTCTCTTAGAAGGGGATTGTCCATATGGCACCACCTGCATCAACTGAGAGAAAAAATAATACATGTAAACAAGTATATAACATGATTGATTGAATAACGAAAGAAAAGTAGTATAATGATCTGTGAAAAGATATATGAAAAATAGCCACAATTCAATTTCATGGACAAACACCATAAGGGATCAAGTATCAGACGTAGGTCGCACAAGCTAGACATGCACACCAAAAAATAATGACAATAACCAATATTAAACACACATTAAAGCTAAGGGATTCATACACATATGTTTCACACTAAGATATACAAGAACACCAACAATTAGGCCAATAATATATATAAAGAATCCACTAATGTAATGGAATTCATAACTTAGGTGAAACAATCATTGGAGAAAATGGTTGATGTCTGAATTTAATTGCACCATTGAAACCATGATGCCTTGTAAAAAAACTAGGTTTTTGAATTCATCTTGTGAATATGAACCAGACAACACCAACAATGTTTCAATCCAATCAATATTGCATGAGTCTTTGAAGAGAGAAGTTTAGAAGAAAAAATAAAAAAAAATAGAAATAAAATAGATGAGTGAGTGAGAGAATAGGGAGGGTGGAAAAAAATATAGGCATGAGAAGAGGGAAATACTCTTTGTTGCACATGAAACCCCCAACCAAAAATCTATTTAAATAATTATCTATTTCAATTTATTTAATATCATTTAATAATATTTATTATTTTTAAAGTACCAACTACAACCTCTATTCACTATGTAACACCACCAAGCTCCCCACTTATTTATGTAATTCATTCTCTTAAATCAATTTAACATTACATTAAATAAATATATTAACAATCATTTATATATAGACACACACCTGAATATATATACACCCATATATATATATATAGACCCACACACACAGATATATATATATTTATATATAAACCATATATATACAAATAATACAGGCACACATCGATATACACACACACACACTCTCTCTCTCACACACACACACACACATACACATACATATATATTTATCCCATATATATACATGTTATATATATATATACACATCCATATATACATATATACACCTGTACATGTATATATATATATTTATCCCATAAAGATATATACACATTATATATATACACGCATCAAATACTTTTTCCCAATTTAATAATAATAATAATAATAATAATAATAATAATAATAATTAAATATAACACATCATTTCCACCATTAAAATTTTAAAAACAAAAAACATTAAATATCGATAATAGTTAATAAATTAATAGTAACCATGAATTTTCATTTTATTAGCAGAACAAATAATATCACATTAATTACTTTGACCACTCATTATTTACACCATAATACAATTATTAATTATGGAAGTATATTTTTATTTTTTACTATAAAATAATAATAATAAAATTTTTATTATTCTACCTTATAAAATATTCATATACCAATTATTCTTCTTCTTATCCTCTTGGGGGATGTTACCAAATTCCTAATATGTAGAAATCTTATGTCCCTCCAATTGTAAACACCTCACCCCATACCTAACGGTAACACCCCATGTTTTTAAAAAAATAAATGAAATTCATGAAACTTTGTTTTAAGTAGGTATTTATTACTAGCCTTTAAACATAATTTTTCTACTTATATGTTTTTTATTTCAAAAAATAGTCATCTATAATTTTGTTCAGTAAGTTATTTGAAGTCTGATGGAAAGAACATGTTTCTTTGGTGAATAGTAACATAACCTTATTAATAGTAATATTAATAGTAATATGACCCTAATGAATAGTAAATTGTATTATTATATTATTTTCTTAAGGATTTAAGATAATGACATGTTGGTTAATTTTTCAATGTGATATAAAAGCAGTTGTAGAATTCAAATTGTTAATTTTATAATTAAGTATGATTTTATTTAAAAATTAAACTAATAATATTTAGAAAATTATTTTAAAAAAAAAATTGAGTTCATTTTTTAATTCAATGCATCAAAAAATGGCTAGGTTGAATTTTTAGTTTTTTTCTGAACTTATTGAATTTTTGATAAATAGTGAAATATGGTGAAATACCGTATATTAAAATTATTAGTAAAATACACAATTTATGACATCAAAAGTGATGTAAGACCACTTGGTTCGAAATCACATGTCATTATTACTATTTTGGGTCACATTAATTTAGATTATTCATAGTCTTGTGAAAAATATTATAATTATTATTTAAATAATGAAAAATACATTTTCTCCTCCACTATAAATACCACCCTCATTCTCCTCTTCCGCCCACACCTCTCAATCCTTGATCATTGTCTAATTTCTACCAAATTCCCTCCCCAACCTCCTTACCCACGTCCAAGACATTCCGGTCTCACCCAAAGGCCCAAATCAAAGGACTTAAGGAGGATATCAAGGAGAAGAGATCAAGAGGTATGAAATCCTCTTCATTTTCATGTGTTTTCCTTTCCTTTCCTTTTATTTTATCATCTCTTTCTATCCTGTTATCCAAGAGGCATGATAGCTACAGAGATATTTTATATTATGTATCTTTTCATGTTCATGGAAAAATTATCATTATTATTCTTCTCCCCTCCCATATATTCAAGAAAAAAACATTGTATGTGATGTGTCTAATTACCGACATCATGGACGATGTGATTTCAATTTGATATAATTCATTCAAGTATTGTCATGAAACCATTTTTTTTGTTTTATCCAGGTTATACTATATGTATTATGTCTCATCCATGGTTCCTGTAATTCTTTTGTACACTGGGTTTTAATTTATAAAACAGAATGAGGTCGTTATTATCAATGAACCACTAAAAAGATATAAACGAACATCATTAATGTTTTAACTTATGAATCATCCTCATTTCAGAATTCAGAATTAAAAATGGTATAATTTTGGGTTTTTGAAATATTTAAATACCATTCCATTAAAATTATGTAGTTTCACTCCCAATCGACAAGAATATTCATCATGAACTGATCATGGAAACCTTGTATAGAACGCACCCAACACAATGTAAATAAAACATGTTACTAATAAACGAGTAGAATGATGTTGTAAAATGATAATATAAGTTGTTATAAACATTAATATGTTTCATTAATTTATTAATAACACTCTTTTAATCATTCTATAGTAGGTTTAAACACAATTTAAGTAAAAAATAAAGTGAGCTGAGGGAATTCTTGACTCAATTTCCATTCTTTGGGTTAACCTTCTTATTTATTCATTATGTGGCATTAAGATTATTAGTGTGTTGTTTTTTGTTTATATAATGTTGAAATATTTTTATTTATATTTTATACACATATCCATTCTATTCTATTAATTTTCACTCCAATTATATTTTAAGGGACTTTCTTTCTAAAATCCTTTTAAAAATCTCATTAATAAATTTCAAAAGGAATGTTTCTTATATGTATATGGAATGAGTGGTTTCTTCTAATTTTCAAGATACTTTTTTACCATAATATGTTCCTTGGAAATTATTTATGTTGGTTTTAACCCATTATAGCTCAAGATATGTTGGGTTGATCCCATTATATCTCAAGATAAGTTGGGTTGAGCCCATTATAGATCAAGACATGACGGGTGAGCTCCATTGTATCTCTCCAATGTATTGGGTACTCCAAAGATAGAATTTGACCAAAAGTTTATTCCTTGTGTAAGGTTGAATGTAATAGTTATATATTAAATATTCCCCAAGGTAACTACATGATGTTTCTATGCATATGATTTTTTATGATTATGGGTTTTAATGGTTTTTATGTTATCACTTGACTAATGATTTCATTCTTTATATCCCCCACTAATTTTTAAATTCATCCCAAGTATTTAAAATATTTTCATATGATATAAGGATTTGTATGAGAATAAATGGATTCATTATGAATGATATAGTGGGTTGTTAATGATATTAGGTTTTAAGATTTAATGTTTTATTCTTCGAAATAAATGGATACTATTTTTAGTAGTATCCACTTGTTTTAATGTGGTATTTCATGTATGTATGGTATCCTAATTCTCTAAAACTCTAAACCCAAAAATATCCTCAATGGGTAATAATGTATATTCTTGATAAATTCAGTATTAAGTAACATTTTAAGGTTGGGTCCTTATAGTTGGTATCAAATGATGGTTTAGATAACATTAGGGGTTGGGATGATATTAAAAAATACCATAAATGATTTTTACTCAATGGTAATTTGAAATGTTATAGTATTTAAGGATTTCCATGTTTCTTTATCTAGGTTTTATTTGTATTGAATGGTTATTGGCAGAAGAAACAGGGAAACTGAAGTAGGGAGGCACCAAGAGGATGATGTCTGTCCGAAGCTGCAGCCCGAAATGGTGGGAATCAGAACCGAGCAGTTTGTGATAGCAATTTCTCAGTTGACTCAAGCAATAAATGGGGGAGGTATCTATTCTAGAGAATATAATGATCTACCATTATGAAAAATGTCTTTTCTGTAGCATTTTATGAGGCAACAGCCTCCAGCATTCAGTGGAACTGCAGATCCAGTGATAGCCGAAGGATGGATCAATGCTCTAGAAAAGATATTTGATGTCATGGGATGTTCAGAATGTCAAAAGGTAATTCTAGAAATTTATCATTTTGAAGGTTAATCTGATCAATGGTGGTCTCTGGTTAATAATATGAGATAGAGATATATATATATATGATATTGATAGCCTAAAATGGGATGATTTTACGAGTTTTTTTCATGAAAAATATTTTCTAAAAACTCTTTGAATTAGAATGGAGAAACAATTAATGGAACTGAAGAAACAAATGTTGAGTTTGTGAAGGCATATGAATCCAATTTTAGAAGACTGGGCAGGTATTTACTGTATTTAACTCGAGATTTTTAATGTAAAATTAATAGATTTTATTCTGGTTTGAAACCATTTTTTGCAAAGAGCTTTGGCCCACGAGAGATTAAAAGCTATGAGAAGTTTGTTCGTTGTGCTAAAAAATTTGAGATGGAGTTTTCTGAAACATTTTTTCCCCATAATGATAAGAATAAGAAGCGTTCAGGTTGGTAGGAAATGGGAAAGAAATCATCAAAGAAGTCTGGAGGTAAGAAAATGAATTTTCCTTCTTCTGAAAAGTGTGGTAAAATGAATCATGTTGAATGTCTTGTAAATTATGGGAAATGATACCGATTTGGAATGTTTGTAAATATGTCTCTTAAGTTCAAGGAAAATGATGGAAAAACTAATGAGAAGTCGATGGTGAGATTCTTTAACTGTAAATAATTAGTCCATTTTGCTAATGTTTGTCTGAAGCTAGTTACTTAAGTAGGGAATCAACAAGATTGGAAGTAGAAGGTTTTGGTAAAATCTTTTTCAACCACTTCAGTAGATGTTGAGCCATTAAATGAGGTGGTATTAGGTACATTTCATGTTTTTACATATTTCACAAATTTGTTGTTTAATACAGGTTCTACACATTCTTTCATTTCTAAGAAATTTTCGGAAAAATTTGGAATTCAACCTTATGAAATGAAACCAGATCTCACGGTAAAAACACCTGGAAGAAATATTGTGCCAAAAAGAAATTATAAGAATCTTGATATCCTTGTCTGTGGAAAGAGTTTACCTACAAACCTTGTTTGTTTTCCTCTAATAAATTTTGTTGTTATTTTGGGTATGGAATGGATTTCTTCTTATCATGCTAAGATAGATTACATATAAAGAAATTGTTTTTCAGAAAGAATTTCAGTTTTTGTACAAGAATGAACCCATACCATTAATAACATATCAGGACTCTACAAAACTAATAAAGGATGGAAATGAAAGTTATCTTGCTCATAATTTTGAAGATAAGGGATCTATCCAGATTAAAGATTTACTGGTGGTAAATTAATACTTTTATTTTTTCCTGATTATTTGCCTTGTGTTATTTTTAATCGAGAGGTTGAGTTTACTATTGACTTAGTTCCTGATGCTAAGATAATTTCTAAAACTCCGTATCAAATTTCCCAAATGGAAGTTCTTGAATTAAAAAAGAAGTTGTAAGAATTATTAGATAAAGGCATCATCTAACCCAACACTTCACCATGGGGTTCTCCTGTCTTTCTTGTTATGAAAAAAGATGGTTCAATGAGACTTCACATCGATTATAGATCATTGGATAACTTTACTATTAATAAAACTATCCTTCTCCTCATATCAATGATTTTTTTGATTAGTTCTAGGGAACGTAGTATTTTTTGAAGGTTGACCTGAGGTTGGGGTATCATCAATTGAAAGTAAAGGATGAAGACATCCTAAAGACTATGTTCTGTACTAGATATGTTCATTATGAATTTTTAGTTATGAATTTTGGGTTAACTAATTCACCATCTTTATTCATGGATCTTGTGAATAGAATATTTCATGAGTTATTGGATAAGTCTATGGTTGTGTTTATTGATGACATTTTGGTATATTATTGAATTAAATTAGAGCATGAAAACCACTTAAGGGTTGTTTTTAAAACCTTAGAAGAAAATAAATTGTATGGAAAATTCAGAAAGTGTGATTTTTGGTTGAAAATGATTTCTTTTCTTGCAAAATTGTAAATAAGGAAGGAATAATAGTTGATCCTACCAAAAAAAGTGGTTGATGAATTTCCAAGACCTACAAATGTTACATAGATTCATAGTTTCCTTGGAATGGCAGGTTATTACCGATGGTTTGTTAAAAACTTTTCATAGTTATCTAGACCACTAACTATGTTAACATGAAAGGGGGTTAAATTAATTTGGACAGAAGAATGTGATGTTGGTTTTTAGGAACTGAAGAAGAGATTGGTGAATTCTCAGGTTTTTGCCTTGCCTTCCTAAAATGGTGAGTTTTTCATCTACAGTGATGCTTCATTGAAGGGACATGGTTGTGTTTAGATGCAGAATGATCAGGTAATTTATTATGTTTCAATAAAACTAAAACCTCATCATTTAAATTATCCCACACATGATTTGTAATTGGCAGTAGTGGTTTTTCTTTGAAAATTTGGAGGCACCATTTAAAAGGATCCAAATGTCAAATATAAACCGACCATAAAAGTCTGAAGTGTATATTCACTCAGAATGAATTAAACATGATAAAGAGAAGGTATATTGAACTGGTAAAGGATTATGATTTCAAAATAAATTACCATCAAAAAAAAGAAAACAAAGTGGAATATCCCTTGAGTCAAAAACATCATGCATCATTAACCATGTTACGTTTGGGACATGATCCCTTGATTAATGATTTGATAAATTTTGGCTTCAAAGTTGATGATGAAGGCAATACATCTATTTTTTTCAGGTTTTAGAGCAGTCATCGTTATCAGACAGAATTAAGAAAGCACAAAAGGAATAATATGAGATATATAAAAAGGTATAATTTGTTAAAATGGGCATTTTTCCAAAAACTAGCCCCGATAAAGATTGTGTTTTATGATTTGGAAAAAGGTTGTGTGTGCCTTGTGATACCTAGTTAAACAAATTGTCATGTGAAGCTCATAGTTATCCATTTTGAATTCATCCTAGAAGTACTAAGATGTAAAAAGACCTTTAGGATTATTACTGGTGGGATGGAATGAAAAGGGGTATCACAGAATTTACTGTGAAATGTTTGAAATGTCAACAGGTTAAAGAAGAGTGGTAGTTTCTGAAGGGGGTGCTTCAACCTTTACTAGTGCCAGAGTGGAAATGGGATAATATATCCATAGACATCGTGGTGGGACTACCTAATACTTATTGAGGTAATAATGCAATTTGGGTTATTGTTGATCGGATATCAAATTATGCACATTTATTTTCTATTTGAGATACAATGTCATTGGATTAGCTTTCTCGACTATACCTAAACGAGATTGTTAGGTTATAGGGATTTCCTCTTTCCATTGTATCTGATCAGGGTCATAGGTTCACTTCTAACTTTTAGAAGGGTCTTTAGAAGTCGTTGGGCACAAAATTAAATTTTAGTACATCTTTTCATCCTCAATCAGATGAGAAGTCAAAATGAACAATTTAGACCTCAGAGGATATGCTTCAATATTGTTCAATGAACTACCAGGGAAGTTGGGATCAACATCATACATTAGTTGAGTTTTCTTATAATAATAGTTTTCATTCCAGTATACAGATGGAACCTTTTAAGGAATTGTATGGGAAGTGGTGTCAAACTGCTTCTTTTTGGGATGAAGTTTCGGAAAATAAGTTGATAGGACCAGAATTAGTAGAGAAAGTGGCTGTGAAAGTGAATATGATCCAGCAACACATGAGGACATCTTAGAGTAGGCAAAAAATTTATAAAAATAACAGAATGAAATAATTTTCTTTCAAGGTAGGTGACCATGTTTTCCTTAAAATATCTCATTAGAAAAGTGCAATTCATTTTTGTAAGAAATGAAAGCCAGTTCTGTGATTCAACAGTCCTTTTGAAATCCTAGAGAAAGTTGGACCAGTTGCATACCGAGTACCTTTACCTATGAGTTTATCTCAGGTACATAATATTTTTCATGTTTCAATGTTGAGAAAGTATGTTCCAGATTAATCACATGTCCTGAGTCTAGAAGCAGTTCGACTGGAAGGGAACCTTTCTTATGAAGAGAAACCAGTTTAGATTATTGATTTAAGGGAATAGGTATTGCGGAATAAGGTAATACACAAGTTAAATTTTTTGCAGAGAAACCAAATTTTTGAAGAAGCAACATGGGAATATGAAAATTCTATGAGGGAAAGGTACCCTCACTTGTTTAATAAGTAAATAAAATTATGAGGATTCAATTTATAGAAGGTGGGGATAATTTAACACCCCAAGGTTTTAAAAAATAAATTAAATGAATGAAACATTGTTTTAAGTAGATATTTATAACTAGCCTTTAAACAAAATTTTACTAATTATATGTTTTGAATTTCAAAAAACTATCATCCAAAATTGTTTTCAGTACGTTTTTTAGAGTCTAATGAAACTAACTTGTTTCTTTGGTGAATAGTAGCATACCCTTATGAATAGTAATATGAATAGTAATATGACCCTAATTAATATTAAATTTTATAATTATTTTATTTTATTATGGCTTTAAGATAATTCTATCTTGGTTAATTTTTTAAAGTTATATAAAACCAGTTATATGATTAAAATTGTTAATTTTTGAATTTAGTATGATTTTATTTAAAAATTAAATTAATAATATTTAGAAAATTATTTTCAAAAAATGGATTTTAGTTTTTAATTATACACACCAATAAATAGTTAGGGTGAATTTTTTGGTTTTTTCTGAAATTCTTGATTTTTTGATGAATATTGAAATACGGTAAAATACCGTATATTCAAATTATCAATAAAATACACTATTTATGACATCATAAGTGATGTAAGACCACTTTGTTCTAACTCACATTCCATTATTACTATTTGTGGTCACATGATTTAATATTATTCATAGTCTTGATCAAAATATTATAATAATGATTTAAATAATGAAAAATACCTCCTCTCCTCCACTATAAATACTACCATCATTCCCCTCTTCCTCCCACACATCTCATTCCTTGAGAATTGACTAATTTCTACCAAATTCCCTCCCAAATCTCCTTTCCCACATCTAAGACCTACTGGTCTCACCCAAACACCAAAATCACTGGCCTTAAGGAGGAACTCAAGGAGAAGAGATCAAGAGGTAAGAAATCCTCTTCCTTTTAATGTGTTTTCATTTCCTTTCCTTTAATTATATAGTCTATTCCACATATCTTGTCCAAGAGGAATGAAAGATCCAAATATTCTGTCTATTCTTTATTTTCTCATGTTCATGGAAAATTCATCATCATTTTTTTCTCCTCTTCCATTTATTCAAGAAATAAAAATATTCTATGTGATGTGTCGAATTGCCGACATTGTGGACGATGTGATTTCAATTTTAATTAATTATTTAAAGTATGATAATGAAACAATTTATATGGTTTAAAAAAGTTATAATTTATTTATTATGTATTTTCCATGGTTCTGGAATTCTTTTGTACAAAAGTTTTTAATTTATAAAACAAAATGTGGTTGTTATTATCAAAGCACCACTAAAAAGATCTAAACGAACATCATTAATGTTTTAACTTATGAATCATCCTCATTTCAGAAATCATAATGATAGATAGTATAATTTATGGTTCTAGAAATATATAAATACCATTCCATTCCAATTTTGGAGTTTCACTCCCAATAGAAAATAATATCCATCATGAACTGATCATGGAAGCCTTATAAAGAATGCACCCAACACAATGTAAATAAAAAAATATTACTAATAAATGCGTCGAATGATGTTGTAAAATGATCGTATAAGGTGTTATAAAGATTAATTTGTTTAATTAAGATAATAAAAACACTCTTTTAATCATTATAAAGGAGGTATAAACACAATCGAAGTAAGAAGAACCGAAGGTAATGAAATTCTTGACCCAATTTCCATTATTTGGGTTAACCTTCTTCTTTATTCATTATGTGGTATTAAGATTATTAGTGTGATGATTTTTTTGTTTAAATAATGAAAAGATATGTTTAATTATAGTGTATACACAAATACTTTCCATTATATTAATTTTCACTCCAATTATATTTTAAGGGAATTTCTTTTTAAAATGCTTTTCAAACTCTCCTTAATAAATTTCAAAAGTATAGTTTTTTATATGTATATGTAATGAGCGGTTTCTTCTGATTTTATAGATACTTTATTACCATGATATGTTCCTTGGACATTATTTATGTTAGGTTGAACCCATTATAGCTCATGATATGTTGGGTAGAGTCCATTATAGCTCAATAGATGTTGGGTTGAGCCAGTTATAACTCAAGATATGATTGGTGATCCCCATTATAGCTCTCCAATGCATTGAGTATTCCAAAGATAAAATTTGACCAAAAGTTTATTCCATTTATAAGGGTTAATATAATATTGATATGGTAAATATGTACCAAGGTAACTACATGATGTTTCTAGGCATGTCAGTTTTTATGATTATGGTTTTTAATGGTTATTATGTTATCACTTGATTAAAGATTTAATTATTTATATTAATTACTTAGTTTTATATTCATCCCATGTTTTCAAAATGATTTCACAGGATATAAGTATGGGTAAGAGAATTAAGGGAGTTGTGATGAATGATATAGAGGGTTTTCAAAGAAATAATGTTTCAAGCTTTACTGTTTTTTTCTTCGAAAAAAATGGATACTGTTTTTAGTAGTATCCTCTTGTTTGAATGTGGAATGTTATGTATGTAACGTATCCTGATTTTATAAAACCTTAAACCTGAAAATATCCTCAATGTGTAATTATGTATATTCATGGATAAAATTCAATATTAAGTAACATTTTAAGGTTGGGTACTTATACTAATTTTTGTCTTTGATTTCTCATACGATGCAACATATCAGATATGTTCATTTTTTTGAGAAAAACCACACACACATGAATTAAATATATCTCATATTTTTATTATGTCAACATCGAGGATATGCAAGTGTCATAATCCCATATTGATTCATCCCCTATATCCAAAAATATTCGATAGAATATTCTAAACTGTTTAATTGGGATTTTACAACTTTCTAAATCTATAATTAACACAAGTATTAAAAAATTAAAATTTCACACCAAAATACATCCAATTTATTAACACAATTGAGTTTTCATTATTATTTAAAATTTTGTATGTTACATGGATGATATAATTCGGAATGACACTAATGGTATATTCTATTTGGTGTATGGGGTCATAATTAATTGAGACTTCTTTTCATGAAGTTCTTCCTTGATAATTTCATGAAAACAGATTGTGAGAACTTAACATGCCTACCAAAAATCTATATTTATATTTTTCATTGAATTTTTGTTTATAAAAATTTGTGTAATGGTCCTTAGACTTTATTGTTATTATTAATACATATCCTGAGTTGTGTAGTTTGATGTATTGACATAAACCATGATGATATATATTTATGGTGAAGTTTGGTATGTTGGAGCATCACAATTGATATTAAATTAATGAATAATGGGAGAAAGGATTTATACCTTCTCTTTAAAAATACTAGTTGATATCTCAACCCCATTGATGGGAATACAACTTAATGATTTATACCATAGCCATGATAGTTTTACCAGCATGTTTATTTCCAAAAAAATTAAACAATGTGAAATTGAACACATTGGTTTATGACAGAGGAATGATGCTGACTTAATTAGGGATATAGAGATAAATGGATTATACTACATAGTGTATATTCATAGGAGGTTACATATCACTCTGAAATTATCTTATTTCTCTAGGGGAGCCTTGATGTGTTGATGGATGGTAACCTTGGACTTTATCCATTATAACTTAATGCTACTGATAAAGGTTCCAAGAGGTTCAGAAACTATGTATATTGAGAACATCCATTAAATTCCATATGAATTTCACTCAATAGATAAATATTATTCTCATATGTGTTTTAATAATTATTCATGTTATATTGATCACAAATATTAAATCACAATTTATTAAAGAGAATATATAAGTGAGTATAATATTAAACAAATTTTTATTCTCCATGTAGTTATTAATTTAATTACGGGAATGCATAATATTAATTTATTATATTTAATTCACAAGTTTAAAAAATAGTTATTTATTTAGTTGTGATAATATTTCATAAAATTTATTATCAAATTTTGTAATATAATATTTTTATATTAATTGATGAATAATGTAGTGATATTTATTTAAATAAATTAGTAGTCATAATTCAAGGCCCAGTAAATACTGAGGAATATCAGAGAAATGAGTTTAATTATCTAATGATAAGTGACATAAATATATATTATTTGAATAAATATTAATTTATTTACTCAAGAAAATTATATTTACTTTATCCAAAAGTTTAACACAAGTCAAGAAAATAATAATAATATTATTATTATTTAGATATGGGGTTACACTGGGATTAAGAAAATAATAAGGTTCATTGTGGAGTTTTTATTTTCTAACCCTAGCACCATCTTAACCTTGTTATTATTTTTTTTGAAAATATGAGAGACACATTCCAATGTTATGCACAAAAGGTTTTAGAAAGTATTCTCTCAATCCCTAGAAATATATCCCATAAGACACTATAAAGAACATAGAGAAATTATCCTCCTCCATAAGAGGGAATCCTTCTAGCCTTGAAGAATTTAGTTGTGATCAACTATGATCACCACAATTGGTAGATCCATAATCCATCAGACATGAAGGATTATGCAATGATTAATTGAGGTTTGGGAAACACGTGTGTATCATTTCTAGAGGAAATATATAATTTATTACTCTAGTGAAATATTTGTATGACAAGAGGTCATCATCTAATCATCTACATTGAAGAAAGAATTCAATGAATGGTAATTATTTAATTAAATATGGTAATTATATATTGTATGTGAAAAGATCCATTGTTATTGGTTTTAGGTTACTATTAATTAATATTCATATTAATTCTATTTTTCATGTTCATTTTTAATAATGTACTTTATAAATTATTCATTGATTATAATAAAATCGATGTCGGGTTCTGCCAGTGGTTCCTCTACCATGCCTAGAAGATTCATCAACTTCGATTGTGGGATATTTTATGTTTATTATCTTATAAAACCCTTATATTTTCTTCACCCATGTTTATTACTAAAGATTTCAAATATTCATTCCATTTTATCCATCTGTAGTACTAAAAAGACAAAATGATTTTTTTTAGAAAAATTGACCTTATTTTTTATTTTTTGTTAAGAAACATTTTCATTTATATCCATATTCCTTATTTTTTAAAAATGTTCATATCTATAATAAAATTACATATTAATTTGATTTTAAACAATATATTATCTTTTTAAAAGGTTTATAAAGGAATCATTTTTGTGTTTTCTATATGGGTCAATTTTGACACTCCTTATAATGTTTTATATTTAATTTTTTTGACATTTACATCTTGTACTCATTTTCCTTACATCCTAAGAATTATTAATTATAATTATTTATATAGAAGTTCCCATGGATATTTAATGAAAATAATAATCCCATTATTCTAGTAATTTTTTTGTTTTTAATAGTTTACAAATAAAATGATGTTTTTAATTTCTTTTCTAATAGTATTAATAATTATTTATAAAATTGTTTTTCATATATGAAAGCATCATTAAGAAATTTCATTCTTCACTAGTGATATGTTCTACTGATACCATCCACTTCCTTTATTTATATGTCCGGTGATAATTAATTTTTAAGGATATTTTTATGAAACCAATTTATTTACCACTTGTTAATTATTCTATGATGAAATGATGAATTTTTTTATGATATGCTAGAATATATTAGTATGGTTTTAAATATGTGATGAGTGGTATTAAAATTATATACCCCTATAGTGATTTTTTTAAATCATGGTATCTCATGAGATGTTTTGAAATGGAGTTGGGTGTGAACCCAATCGACCATGAGTCTCTATTCTCTAAGTTTATGGGAATGGAGAGTGAACCCAATCAACTACGGGACATTATCCACTTTTTTAAAATTCTAATTCTTGTTAGCCTTGAATATGATATGAATTTATATGATTATGTGTATTCCATACACTTATTTATTGTGTTTTTTATATGATCTCTAGGATCCTGAATTATTATTGATGATTTTACATTCTTATTACTCAGGAATTTTGTTATCAAGAGGCCATATTCTTGGACTCATGATTTATTTCATATTTTTTATTAGTGGTGTTTTTATATGTTTTTATCAATTCCTCATAACCTTATGATTATTTTATGCTCACTTATGATATTTGATATATATATATTCCCTATTTAGAGTTATTTCACAATTGATATCAACCTTTCTTATGTTTCTATTTCCTAGATTATAAAGAAATGTATTAAGTAGGATAAGTCTAGAAGGGTTCCTTGTGTGAAGAAATATGTGGGAGATATTTAAGATTTGTTATAAATAAGTGGTTTACGTATATAGTCTCTGAAGATACCGAACCTTCAGGGTTCTTGAGAGTCCATTATTTCATATGTATTGAATATTGATATAAAATGATGAAATATATATTGTAGGTATGATTTGATCACCTTATTTGGTATCAAATAATGGTTTAGTTATTTTGAGAGACTATGTTATGTGAAATTAGAGGATATACCCTATAAAAACCTATGAAAAAATTTAAATTTGATGAACCTAACATGTCATAGGGTATTGAAAAGTATTTATAATTTATGGAATCATACCAATGATTTTCATTACCCTGTGATTTGTCACTATTATTATTGATGCTTGACTCTCACATTAAGATTTTTAGTTTTATTCAATGGATAGAACTAGGAGTAATCATGTCAACAATAAATGAGATAGTCAATGAAATGACCATTATTATAAGAATCCAAATTGAATAGGGGATAGAATGAAAAATATTATGGCTATGCTCATCCCACTCTCTCAAGCTATGAATAGTGACCTAACTCTACTAAACATAAAAATAACCAAAGGAAAATGTCACCAATAATTGATATACATGGAAACAAACACCTTCTTTCATTTGAATGTCTAATCCAGTTATCATTGAGAAATGGAGCAATGATATTGAAAACATATTTTATAATCTCTATTGATATGACCATGAGAAGGTTTTATAAGCTATATATCATTTAGAAGGTGAAACTTATAAATGGTTGAATGTTATGAAGAATACACAGAAAGATGAATTAATTTACTCCATGAAATGGGAAGAGTTAAAGAGGTATTTTTAAATATGTATTTTTATTAAACCCTTCAATTTAAAATGGAGGTAGAATTAAAATAATTTAATATATAGATAAAAATACCTTGGTACCTATGATGATAATTTGACTATACATTCAATATATGGTTTTTGTTTTATCATCAGACCTGAAAGAAAATTAATGAATTATTTAGTGTCTTAAAACCATATCTCTAAAAGGAATTGTGTCGCGACCCGTCCTCGGGGCCTGTGTCGTGACTACCCCAAGCCCGCCTTCCATAGGCCAGGGGCTGGCGACTAGCACCAAGGCGTAAATCCTAGTAAAAAGGGATGGCATTGCCTTTGAAAAGTAAACAAACACCACAGAGCAAGAAAGTAGTATAAGTAAACACTAAGTAAAAACTGAGTACAATAGTAAGTGTGGAAAAGTAAGTGAGCCAGAGTACAAACCCAAAACTGAAAGTAAAGTACAACTCGAAAGGGAAAACAACAATTGAAAAGTAAATCCACGGCATCGAGCCGTCCACTGGAAGTCCCACCTGAAGGGTGAGTATATATAGCCTCCACAGCTCTGTGGGATCAGTAGTCCGCTCCGAGTACGTCTCGCCCAGTGGTCCACCTCCAGGTACCGTCCTACTCTGCATGCCTCAACCACGATCAGCGTTGTCCGTTGTCTGCATCCAATACAACGTAGTGCGGTCATATCCCGTGCAGGGGTGAGTATGAGCTACTCAGTTGGGACCCTGAGACCCCCGAAGGTCTCCCAGAATCCACAAAGGATAATCCACAAAGGAAAGATACATTCACGAAGTATCATCTGACACTGCTTAGGTATATGCCCATACATATACCTAAGTCATCAATTTCCAAGTTCGGCTCCAACATCCGAGCCCCATTACAACCCAGTCCACACAGGAAATCATAACTCGTTCCACACAGGAAAGAAAAACGTAATCCACACAGGATGGCACAACACAATCCCCAAAGGAAATAAAAACAGGATTCAGCTCACACAGGTATACTTCTTCATATGACGATAGAGATGATCAGATATATCCACCGATTCATCTAAGATGTCGGACTCACAAAGGATCGATATGTACTAACCCCCGCAATGACCCACAAAGGATCTGACCCACACAGGATCGATAGGTAACTAACCCCCGCAAAGACCCACACAGGATCGGACCCACACAGGATCTGTAGGTGCTGGCTCACACAGAACCACTGAGCGCTGACCCACACAGGATCGAACCCACACAGGATCGGTAGCACTGATCCACGTAGGATCGCTGAGTGTTGCAGTCTTCGTCGTCGAATCCACTGAGGATCTCTGTATAGTCGTCGTCATCGTCACAGTCACAAACGCAGCCAGCTCTAGGGTTCCCCCACACAGTAAGCTCGATCGGGAGGGTCCGCTCCACGAGGCAAGAGGCTGATACATCAACTGACACAAAGACGGGAGTTGATGTATCCAAAAGTTCCGTATCGTCAACAGGAACTCAGCGTCACAGACGACACGTCAATCGGACGCCCGATCTGGAAGTTATTGGCTTTTTCGTCCCAGGGGACCGGTTGGTTTTTAAGTCAAAACCAACACGACCGTACTCCACCTACGTCCAAACCTCAGGCGGAGTAAGCCAAAAGATCTGTCTCACTAAGAGGAAACCAAAAAAGTTGACGGCATGTCAATCGGATGTCCGGAGCTTAAGTTATGAGCGTTTCCGCTTCGAGGGCCCGGTTGGTTTCGTGTACGAACCAACTCGGCCGAACCCAAAGTATTCCGAAACCTTGAGTGCGATATACCGAAACGACCATATCGGTCCAAGGATCGCATCACAACTGATGGTGTATCGATCGGAGGCCCGTAGCTCAATTAATGGACATCCGACCGGAAGAGGTTCGATATTAAGGGGTTCGGGCCCGGTCCGACCTGGCACGATACCCCCAAGGTCGTCCCAAACCGGGTCCGAATCCGGCTCGGCTATCGCGGCCCGGCCCGTCCGGTGCTGCCCGGCCCAGCCCGGCCTGGGCGCAGCGCACTGGGCACCCTGGCCAGGCGCTCGGCCAAACGGCCGAGCCGTTTGAAGTGGGGGGGGGGGGGGCGCCTGCCACCCTAGCTTTTGTAACCGCAACCCCCATTAAGGGGGGCCGCTTGAGCTGGCCGTCGGGGGTTTGTAACCCCCAGCCTTCGCTTGTCTGGCCGACTCGCTCTGGCCGGCCGGCTTCTGCCGCCACGGACCGGCGATGGCCGGTCCCCTCCCTGCTCCAACACCGGCGGTCCGTTTCCGGCCGCCGGTTCCCACGCTCCGCCGCGGCCCGGTACCGGCCGCGACCTTCATTAATCCAGTGTGGCGCAATGACGCCACACCCATCTGCCGTGGCCCCGCTCCGGCCGCGGTGCTTTTGCAGTTCTCTGGCACGGCGCGACGGCGCCGCGACTTGGTTCAATTTCACGGCACAGTGTTACGACACCGCGCATTCCTTGCCGCAAGATTCCGCGCGGTGCGATGGCACCGCGACACTTCCCTTCGTACCGTAACAATAAAAAAATAATAAGGGAGGGGGTCGGCCGTGTTTGTGCGGTCCAACCTCCTCCTGTAAATCGATAGCATGCGGTCCAAATATACATGGATAATGAACGGGAGTAAATCAAGAAAATAAAAATCACATAAACCCCTACCTCGAGTGTTTCTTGAGCGGAGGTTCGTCGAACGAGGATTCGTCACATAAAAAGACGTCGTAGAAGAAGATGTCGTCGGCGTCGCAGTATATGGCGTCGCGTAGTCGGTTTCCGAGGACTCGGCGTTCTTCGTTGGAGATCGATGTGTTCTTCGCGTTCTTCGTCGAAGAACAAGAAGTTCCTCAAGTTCCTAAGCCTTTTCTCCCAAGGACTCCACAACAAGATTCCAACCCTTAATAAAATAAGCCCACACTTATTTTATTAACTTGACAAAAGTTTGAAATACAAACACTCACATTAAACTCACATCATTAATATCATAAGTTATTAAAACATAAGTTATCAATTTTAATTGTGAGTTGAGGGAGTTAAGGAATTTGAAGGGGTGGGGTTCGTGTGGGCCCCACCACCCTCATAACCTCCCATTGGATGTTGGGTAGCTACCTAACCTCCACCCAAAGCTTAAATCCACTTAGAGAAAATAAAAATTGTAGTTAAATTTTTATTAACTTCCACAATTTTTTTCAACCTCTCTCGTGAAAAAGAAACTCTGGAAAAGGTGTTTCTAAGCAATTATCAGCGCTCCAATTCCATCGGAGCCCTCAGAATTCGATTCCAAGCACCAGTTCAAAAGTTAGAAATTCACGCTCGTTCGTTCACTGAATGTACCCGAGCTAAACTTCGGATAGAAATTTCGGGCACACCGGGCCTCGGAATCAAGTGCCGTCAGAAACTGTGTTCTTCTAAAAGCTCAAAGAAAGTTAAGAAAAATTTTCTTGAATTTTTCGGGTCTTTACATTACTCCCACCTCAGGAATTTACGTCCCCGTAAAGATACATCATAACTAGGGAAACAAATGTGGGTACTGAGCACGCATCTGAGCCTCCCGCTCCCAAGTGATCTCCTAGAGATTCCTGTGCTGCCATCTGATGCACACTAGAGGGATTGGCCATCCACGTAGGACCCGCTCTTGTCGATCCTCAATCTCCACTAGAGCCTCCGTAAAAGTCTCCCCAAGATCTCCACTGAGCCATGCTCTCTGATGGGTAAGAAGTGTGCCGACTTGGGGAGTCGGTCGAAAATCACCCAAATGGAGTCGTGACCTCTGGAAGTGCGTGGAAGTCCAGTCACGAAGTCCATAGATATCCCCTCCCACTTCCACTTTGGGACCTCCAAGAGTTGTACCAATCCTGCTGGTACCTGGTGATCTGCCTTCACCTGCTGGCAGGTGAGGCATCGAGAAACGAACTCCGCCACAGCCTTCTTCATGCCCGACCACCAGTACTGTCGTTTGAGATCCTGGTACATCTTCGCTACTCCAGGATGTACCGCCAAAGGGGAAGTGTGATACTCTCTCATCACCTCCTCTCGCAAATAAACTGGTACCAAGGTACGTCCTCTGAACAGAACATCGTGCTCTCCTCCTAAAGAGAAACCATCAGGTGCCTGTCCTGAGGATATCTGCGCACGCCGCGTCTCATATTCTGCGTACCCACGCTGTGCCTCTCTGACCCTCTTCAGTAGTGGAGGAGTGACTGTGAGTGACTGAAGGAAGGCTGCTCCATCTCTATCCACGAAGGATATCTGTAAAGCGGCTAGCTGCTCTGTCACCTCCCCAAGTAGCTGAATGGTCGTCCTCCTGCTGAGAGAATCGGCTACCACGTTCCCATTTCCAGAAGTATAGACTATCTCAAATTCATAGTCCTGGAGGAACTCGAGCCATCTTCGTTGTCTCAGGTTTAGATCCTTTTAAGAGAAGATGTACTTGAGACTCTGATGGTCAGAATAGACTATAAAGTGCTCTCCCATCAGATAGTGTCGCCACATTTTCAGAGCGAAGACCACTGCTGCTAACTCCAGGTCATGGGTAGCAGAGTTATGCTCATGCATCCTCAACTGATGTGATCCATAGGCAATCACTGCCCGCTCCTACATCAGGACACATCCGAGTCCAGTCCCTGATGCATCGCAGTAGACTACGTACCCTACTCCTTCCTCCGGCAACCTCAAGATATCGCGCTGGTCAATCTCTGTCTCAGCTCCTGGAAGCTCTGCTGACATCTGTATGACCACACAAAGGGTTTCCCCTTCTTCGTCAAAGCTGAGAGTGGTGCCGCAACTCTGGAGAAGTCTGGCACAAATCTCCGGTAGTATCCAGCTAGTCCCAAGAAACTCCGCACCTCCATCACGCTCCTGGGTCGCTCCCAAGCTAGCACTGCCTCGATCTTCGCAGGATCCACCGCAACTCCCGCCTCAGAGATGACGCTCCCCAAGAAGTGTACCTCACGTATCTATAACTGACACTTCGAGAGCTTACCATAAATCTGGTTCTCTTGGAGTCTGTCTAGTACAACCCGTAAGTGGTAGGCGTGCTCCTCCTCAGTGGTCGAGTAAATCAAAATGTCGTCGATAAAGACCATGAAAAATCGATCGTGGTATGGCTGAAAGATCCTATTCATGAGGGAAATGAACACTGCTGGAGCATTGGTTATGCCAAATGGAATAACCAAGAAATCATAGTGACCATACCGACACCTGAAGGCCTTCTTCTGCACGTCCTCGTCCCGAACTCTGAGCTGATGATAGCCTGACCTGAGGTCTATCTTCGAGAACCACCATGATCCCTTGAGCTGATCGAAGAGTTCATCAATCCTCGTTAGCGGATACTTGTTCCTCACTGTCACCTGGTTCAGGCGACGATAGTTGACACAAAGTCGCAAGCTTCCGTCCGCCTTCTTGGCGAACAAAATCGGGGAAGCCCAGGGTGAAACACTGGGTCGGATGAATCCCTTGCCCTGCAAGTCCTCCAACTATACCCATAGCTCTCGAAGCTCAGTGGGGGCCATCCGATACGCTGGAGTCGATATCGGGGCTCTCCCAATGTATAAGTCAATATAAAAGTCTACCTCTCTGTGAGGAGGAAGTCCTGGAACATCGTCGGGAAAGACGTCCACATACTGATCCACCGCTGTAGGAAAACTAGGACTCTGCATGTCAATTGCACCAAGGATGAGGCTAGACAACTGATGAGTGATGGGTTGTCCTCTCCCTGTGAGAGTCCATCCTATGCTGCGAAGGCTCCCTTCTCACCGGTGAAGGTGAAACTGCTTCTGTCGGTGCGTACACATCGCACCTTGTGCCTAATACAGTCAATCTGAGCATGGACTGTAGACAACCAATCCATGCCCAAGATGACGTCTTAAGGCCTCGACGCTACTACAAGAAGATCCTAGCCGAAGCTCTTGCCTCCTAGAGTAAGCTCACACTACCGGCACCATTGTGTAATCATCGAGTCTACTCCCGTAGGAGTCTCTAGCCGTAAGGATCGAGCCAACGGCTCTATCGGAATCTCTGAGCTCCGAATAAGGGCAGCGGCTATGAATGAATGACTCTCTCCTGTATCTATAAGAACTGCATCAAGGGTGTAATAGACACAGATAGTACCTCGAATCATCTCAGGCACGCCGTGGTCGTAGGCCTCCGCTGCCTGGAGTTGTGCCTATCTCTACTCGCCAGCTCCCTGTGGTCGGGGTGGACCTCTTGGTGGTGGTGGTGGTAGAGCCTCAAAACGTCGCCCACCACCTGCTGCTCGGCCAGCTCCTCTTCCTCGTCTTCCTTCTCCCAGCGGACCACTACGGTCGACCCTCTACCTATTCCTGGGTGGTCCCTCAACCGTCTGCTGCTCCTCGGCATGGCAGGTCTGGCAATCACGAGCCATGAGGCCCTGCCCGCCGCATGCGTAGCACTGTCTACCACTCGAAAGACAGGCTCTGCGCTGAGTGCCCCGCACTGCTGAGCCAGTGTCCTGAGGTCGTCTGCCTGAGGTTCTGGTTTTCCTGGACCCATGAGTCATCCGTCGACTTCCTGCTGCAGAAGACTCTGCTACGTGCCGCCGCGCGGTAGGTATCGCTGCTGAAGAAGGCTCAACAAGAAAGCTCTCGATCAAAAGGCCTCGCTCCAGTACTCCTGCCTGGGTCAGAATGCTGAGGGAGATCAGAGATGCCCTAATCTCATGCCTCAATCCCTTCACAAAGGTCCAGGCTCAGAAGAATGGGTCTCGAACCATGCTTCCGCAGTGCCGCTCTGATACCAATTTGTCACGACCCGTCCTTGGTGCCCGTGTCGTGACTACCCCAAGCCCGCCTTCCATAGGCCAGGGGCTGGCGACTAGCACCAAGGAGTAAATCCCAGTAAAAAGGGAAGGCATTGCCTTTGAAAAGTAAACAAACACCACAAAGAAAGAAAGCATTTGAAGTAAACACTAAGTAAAAACTGAGTACAACAGTAAGTGCAGAATAGTAAGTGGGCCAGAATAAAAACCCAAAACTGAAAGTAAAGTACAACTCGAAAGAGAAAAAAACAACTGAAAAGTAAATCCACAGCATCGAGCCGTCCACTGGAAGTCCCACCTGAAGGGTGAGTACAGATAGCCTCCACGGCTCCTCGGGATCAGTCGTCCGCTCCGAGTACGTCTCGCCCAGTGGTCCCCCTCCAGGTACCGTCCTACTCCGCAAGCCTCAACCACGATCAGCGTTGTCTGTCGTCTGCATCCAACACAACATAGTGCGGGCATAGACCGTGCAGGGGTGAGTATAAGCTACTCAGTAGGGACCCCAAGACCCCCGAAGGTCTCCCAGAATCCACAAAGGATAATCCACAAAGGAAAGATACATTCACGAAGTATCATCCGACACTACTTATGTAGAGACCCGAAGCTTATCGTACATAGCCATTACATTACTTTTGCGTAATACTTAGTACATAACAAAAAAATACACACACAAGGATCGTAATAGTTTAGTGTCTTTGGAAACTCGGAACGTAATCTTCTAATCGTGGTGAATGAACTCCAATATCTCCCATAAAGATCTTCCTTTTTTACCTAAAAACCTTTCTTTATATCCTGGGGAAAAGAAAACATAAAAGGGTGAGCTCAAATGCTCAGTAAGGGTAAACAAAAGAAATATAAATCACATCATATACACAAGCACATAACTTTTGGAAATCTTAACCTGCAAAAGAGATCATAATTTCATAACATGGGATAAATCATGGCAGTGAAATGTAATCACAATAATCATAACTTAGAACATGAAACTTTGTGGCATTCACACATAATCATAGAGAATCATTTCTTGTTAGTCAAGACTCATTTCCAAGACTATCTTAGTGGACAAAGTCCCTTTCTGAATCGAGTAACCCTCGTTTCAGTCCTGTTTCACTGAACCGGTATAACCTACCATTCCAGCCATGTCTATCTCATGAGATATAAAATCTTTACCCAATGCATTGGAGGGAGATATAGGTCCCACCCATCTTATAATGAATCCTTTCTTATGTGTGCCACATAATCATAAAACATACATCATCGCATAACACATGTAACAAAAATGGGATTCTTGAAACATCATGACATCATAAATCAATTCATATAAGATAAAGGAATTCATAAAAATGTTTCCATCACAACATAATCAAATCCATGTAATAATAGGGATAAAAACAGAACCCTTTTATTATCTTAGATGGAAAATAATTTTGATAAAATACTTGAACTTCATTCTTGAGGAAAATATCCTTTCTACTTCAAAAACATTTTTCCTTTCATAACATGTCATACGACTTTGAAATAAAAGAAGTTGATTAAAAATAAACTTGAAAACTTGTAAAGTAAGCTTCTTGGAAATAATGTTTTAAAAATCCATTCATGCCGTATAAGTTAAAAAAAACATTCTTCGTACTTTTGTCGGAAAAGTCAAAAAGTACCTCGTACGACAAAAGATTCCTTTCATACATATTACTAAAAACTCACCAAAGGGTAAAAATGGATTTAAACAATTGTAGGTGGATGGAAATAATATTACATTTTGATGAAACATGGATGTGGATGATAAAATACACCCCAGTAAATACTTACGAATAAACAATCTCGGATAAAAATGAGATTGTGATATTTCCCTTACCTTAGGTCCGACTTGCTTTGTAAGTGTCCGAACCTCCTGTATAATGATTTAAATCATGTTATTGAGTTATTAAAGAATCATATTCATTGTTATGATATCATATATGGTTCACTTATGACATTATATTACCCGTTCTTTTGTAAATTCCATGTTAAAGAAGCGTTTTGGGTAAAATCGTTTCATTTATCGTAGGTGTTTTGACTTGTTTTTCTTGACATCATTATTACTTATATCATGATTTAATCACTTCCAGAATATAAAATATGATTTATATATCATATATATTCAGTATATATATATATATAATAGGTAGATAAAATGAAAAACACCGTTCATGGAGACGGTAGTCCGTACGTACGCATGAACGCTGTTTTCCTTTCCTTATTGTCTTGAAATGGAAGTAAGTAGATGACATACATATGTATATATATACATAAATCCAGTAGCTTTATAATGTCATATATTTCATTATTATTTCTTATATATACATTATAATCATTCTTAAATGGTTAACATGGAGAATGAATCTCATCGCGTCGTGGAGACGGTAGTCCGTACGTACGCACGAGCGATGATATCATTTCTATAAATATTGAATTGAATTGGAGTGGATCATACAATATATCAGAATCAATATTATGTTTTAATAACTATGTATAGTTATTCTTTACACCATTATACCCATCCATGTAAGGTGGTGGTGGAAAATAGATTACACCACGGCGTGGAGACGGTATTCCGTACGTACGCACGCGCGGTGATTTCTTTTTCCGTAGGATGGATAGATGGTGAAATAGGGTTGTTTCATACTTATAATAACATATCAGTATATTAGTGATACTGATGTTATTACTTCATAATGAAACAACCTAAGAAGAAGAAGTGGAAGAAGAAATAAAGATGAAAGAATTGGTAACGGTAATTACCTCTTCTTTGAAGCGCCTCTTTGAGACCTCCTCTTAGGGAACTAAAATTGGTCTTTGAGGAAGACCAGAACCTCTAGGATGTTTCTAGGGAAGTGGAGAATAGATTTTGGCAGGGTTTGGCCGAGCTTGAGTGCTCAAATTGGTGTGAGGAGGAGGGGGAGGAGGTGTCCTTTTATAAGGGAGGAGAGGGGCACCTTAGGAATATCTCAAATTATTATTTTATATTAAAGTCAAAATCGGTTTATAATGGTTCCAAAGGGTCTTATTTCGAATATAAAGTGGAGATGGGTCGAAATCCTATCATCCAATAGGATTTAGACAAGTTTAGGTTATTATTTTGACCTTATCAATTAGATTTAACTCTAAGTTAAATAATTTAACTTTTACCGTGTCTTTTTGTTTTCTTTCACTATATGGTTAATACACTTACTATAACATGCCAAACGAACCACAAATTGTTTATTATTAAAATATATATCCTTATCTAAGTCATTTGGCCGAACCTTAGATTTTTAGGAATAAAATAACAATTAATAATATAATATTTGATTTAAAAACTATTTTGTGTCAATTTTGATACTATTTGATATATGATTTTTGTGAAAGTCATAACAGAATTATATGTTCGAACCAAGTTGATTAAAGCAACACTAATATATCATAGTTACCTAGAAAATTAGTGGAATTCATAAAAAGTCTCAAATTATATTTATTTTGGTGTTTATAACATCAATTATGTCAATATTTCATTAATAAGATAATTACTGCATCATCATTGTGTCATAAATAAATTAAATTATTTGATGTCTAAAAATTACAAATAAAATACCATCATGTATTAAATCTTTTTATATTTCTAATGAATATTTACAATCTAATTTATCTTATGTATAACCCCATATTAAAAATGATTTACTTATTAAACTTTGATTTTAACTATTTTAACCCTTCTTTAAATAAATTAATAATAAATGTCCTAATCTAATCCAAGTGGGCCTAAATGGTCATATTTTATTCCTAAGTTTGTTTTCGGTCGAATTACACTTGTCCAATAGAATTAGGACATGTGTTAGGGTAATATTAATATCATATTTACCCTTAGTTACCCTATTTACTATTAACCGCGGTAAAAAAAAGTAAAAAGTTACTATTCACCAAAAATTATTTTCATCTCATTGAACCACATTTTACTTGCTGACATCAACCGTGTCTCTCGGATTTTTGAAATTCCATTTACAGAAGCAATAAAATTAAGTTTTATGAAAAATTCAGTTTTTTTAACTACCACTTAGTAGTTTCACTATTCATCAAAAATTGATGTTTTTCAGAACAGTGCCAAAATTTCATCCCAAGCTATATTTCATATTCCGAATTCAAAAATGAAGTCTATTTTACCAAATTCATTACATAAAAGTTGCATTAATTAATTTTATAATTAAATCCCGCTGTTAAAACAAATAGCGTGTTTTTAAGAAACAATATCTATCAAAAGATTGACACTTGTTTATGTCTAGTTTAAATGTGAAATTACATCCAATGACCAACATTGTATTAAATTGTAAAAATATATTCTAAATATACTTTAAAACAACTCAAATTAATGATTTATCACTATTAATTATTTCGATTAAAAAAGTTGTTTTTAATTATAATTTAGTAATTTTCACTATTCATCAGAATATGAAAGTTATCCGAAAAGTACCAAAATTTCAACTTAGGCTAAATTCGATACTCCGAATCAAAAAATGAAGTCCATTTTAGAATTTCTAAAATTTAAAAAAGTGGTTATTACTATTCATAACGGCTAGTTTTAATAATATTTTAATAGCATATCATTGTTTCGTGAAACTCAGTATTACGTACCACACACGCTATCGAGGAAGGTTGCAATTGTGTGTAATACAAGGCAAGTCAAGGAAACGTGTTGTGCAAGCTCCTTTTGGTGTAGCGTACAACACAAGACATTAGTGAAATTAAAAAGAATATTTTTCATAAAATCTCGGGCTGTTACATTCTACCCCCCTTAAAATGAATTTCGCCCGCGAAATTCGTCGGGGTTATAAATGGTTTACTATTCGAAAGTTTCTTTAATAGAAACCCACATCGTAAAAAGGAATGTCAAAACCAATCTTTAAAAACAAAAGTATGAAACGTAACGGTTACCCAAATAAACTAATCATTGCGTTTCCACATAGGTGAAAATATGGATATGGAAGAGAAATCTAACCATCATGTTCTGATGGAGAGTGGTAGAGAACATGGCTATGGAAAAGCCAATAATCACAAATCCATAGATTTGTGATGATATAAGGTACCATCTGATTCATTAGGTACAAGATCACTAGGACAACATTTTTGGTTTTCAAGATCATTTCCTTAAAGTTGAAAATTTGAATTAGAATAAATACTTACTTTATTTTGGTACAATCTCACTAGTGTTCATGCCTTGAACAATTTCCACTTCATCTCTTAAATAAATGAAGTTGAATTTGTAATTCGTGAAGTGTTAGCAGATCATGTGATAGAATGACGGGTCATTCCATCTGTCTCAAACAAAAGGTTAGC
Organism: Viscum album; assembly: GCA_963277665.1. Classification (NCBI taxonomy): domain Eukaryota; kingdom Viridiplantae; phylum Streptophyta; class Magnoliopsida; order Santalales; family Viscaceae; genus Viscum; species Viscum album. The sequence goes on from OY728155.1 coordinate 1,081,674,630, forward strand.
AAAAATTATATGCATAAATCGATCTATAGTGATATTAATTATATATGGTTCCTAAAATTGACTTATACTTCATATATCATACTGCTTAATATAATAAAACTAGTTTCTACTAAACAGGGACTTCCTGTAGGTCAGTGGTAGGCGATAAAGGCCAGTCGCACTTCGGTTGTGGGTTCGATTCCCACAGCCTTGTCCGAAGCGATGGGCTGTCGCCCGTCCTGCAGGTTGTCCTTTTTCTAAAACTATATTACTATAACATCCCATCAATAATATCAAAAAAAAAACTTCTATCCTTAAACAATACTAACTTATGTCCAACATAATCCATTCCAATCTTTAGGCTTATCCATAATACTGCAGTCCACTCTCATAACATTGTGAAAACGATTACCAGAGATTTAATACCATCATTGAACTCCATATATCATAAGATATGTTTTGTTGGTCACATTCCAAACATTCAAAGTCCTTAATCATGTATACTCTTGAATACCCATTGAACCTTAGTGAAAACTTGAATGCAGTTAAAAGTTAACACTTTCCACATACCAAAATCCTCAAAATTCTATATACTCAAACCATGATATCACTTAGTCCTTATATCAATCATGAGCTCATGAATACTGTCAAACATTTCATTTCCTCCTTATCCCTTCATTATGCGCATATCATCTACTTTCCAAAATATTTGAATCACTTTTCATGGTTACCGGTACCTTAGAATTATTGAAAACCACAATAGACCAATAAATATTTCAATACACCATAAAAGTACCTCAACAACATTATTATTGAATACCAATACATAAACACTTCAGTCCATCCACTTCAATGATTGTCCTGGAATAAGTCCTTCCTTGATTTAGAAGTACCTTTTTAGGTCCGGGCATTGAGTTGGGTAATGCCCATGTTCTCCACAAATAAGACATTGAACTCCATAACAGTCTGTCACTCTATGACCCTTTTTTCCACACAGATAACATCGGTCCCTCCATTTGAGGTATTCCTCAAGTTTCTTCTTCCCTTCTTTAGAAATCTCAATCTTCCTTTCTTTATGCTCCTCAACATGAGAACATGAATAATAGTTTATCTTCCTCTTCTTTGATGAATTAGGCATACCACTAAATTTCACCTTGTTAACCATATATCACGATGACTGATTCGGCATAATCACAATATCTTTCTCTCTAGGAATTACACAATCTTGTTGCTCATAGTCACCAATTTGTCCATTGGATTCAATGTTAACCGAATTCCTTCGGGTTCCCTTCATTAACTAAAACACAAAAAGAATATTGTGAGAGGAAAAAATCATGCTAGAGAAAACAACATAATAAAGGGGGAGTATCCTCAATATCTAACATCTTAGGTTAAATTCTAAGATCGTTACTGTAGTTCTAGTACTATATCCTATACGTATACTTATCCTTAGGGACATCCCTAGACATACCTTAGAAATATCTCTAGGGATCTCACTAACGCTTTCGCATCCCAGTTTCCAAAGGTTGACTAAACCTTTCCTCTGATACCAACTGTAGAGACCCGAAGCTTATCATACATAGACATTACATTACTTTTGCGGAATACTTAGTACATAACAAAAAAATACACACACAAGGATCGTAATAGTTTAGTGTCTTTGGAAACTCGGAACGTAATCTTCTAATCGTGGTGAAAGAACTCCAATATCTCCCATAAAGATCTTCCTTTTTTTTACCTAAAAACCTTTCTTTATATCCTGGGGAAAAGAAAACATAAAAGGGTGATCTCAAATGCTCATTAAGGGTAAACAAAAGAAATATAAATCACATCATATACACAAGCACATAACTTTTGGAAATCTTAACCTGCAAAAGAGATCATAATTTCATAACATGGGATAAATCATGGCAGTGAAATGTAATCACAATAATCATAACTTAGAACATGAAACTTTGTGGCATTCACACATAATCATAGAGAATCATTTCTTGTTAGTCAAGACTCATTTCCAAGACTATCTTAGTGGACAAAGTCCCTTTCTGAATCGAGTAACCCTCGTTTCTGTCCTGTTTCACTGAACCGGTATAACCTACCATTCCAGCCATGTCTATCTCATGAGATATAAAATCTTTACCCAATGCATTGGAGGGAGATATAGGTCCCACCCATCTTATAATGAATCCTTTCTTATGTGTGCCACATAATCATAAAACATACATCATCGCATAACACATGTAACAAAAATGGGATTCTTGAAACATCATGACATCATAAATCAATTCATATAAGATAAAGGAATTCATAAAAATGTTTCCATCACAACATAATCAAATCCATGTAATAATAGGGATAAAAACAGAACCCTTTTATTATCTTAGATGGAAAATAATTTTGATAAAATACTTGAACTTCATTCTTGAGGAAAATATCCTTTCTACTTCAAAAACATTTTTCCTTTCATAACATGTCATACGACTTTAAAATAAAAGAAGTTGATTAAAAATAAACTTGAAAACTTGTAAAGGAAGCTTCTTGGAAATAATGTTTTAAAAATCCATTCATGCCGTATAAGTTAAAAAAAACATTCTTCGTACTTTTGTCGGAAAAGTCAAAAAGTACCTCGTACGACAAAAGATTCCTTTCATACATATTACTAAAAACTCACCAAAGGGTAAAAATGGATTTAAACAATTGTAGGTGGATGGAAATAATATTACATTTTGATGAAACATGGATGTGGATGATAAAATACACCCCAGTAAATACTTACGAATAAACAATCTCGGATAAAAATGAGATTGTGATATTTCCCTTACCTTAGGTCCGACTTGCTTTGTAAGTGTCCGAACCTCCTGTATAATGATTTAAATCATGTTATTGAGTTATTAAAGAATCATATTCATTGTTATGATATCATATATGGTTCACTTATGACATTATATTACCCGTTCTTTTGTAAATTCCATGTTAAAGAAGCGTTTTGGGTAAAATCGTTTCATTTATCGTAGGTGTTTTGACTTGTTTTTCTTGACATCATTATTACTTATATCATGATTTACTCACTTCCAGAATATAAAATATGATTTATATATCATATATATTCAGTATATATATATATAATAGGTAGATAAAATGAAAAACATCGTTCATGGAGACGGTAGTCCGTACATACGCATGAACGCTGTTTTCCTTTCTTTATTGTCTTGAAATGGATGTAAGTAGATGACATACATATGTATATATATACATAAATCCAGTAGCTTTATAATGTCATATATTTCATTATTATTTCTTATATATACATTATAATCATTCTTAAATGGTTAACATGGAGAATGAATCTCATCGCGTCGTGGAGACGGTAGTCCGTACGTACGCACGAGCGATGATATCATTTCTATAGATATTGAATTGAATTGGAGTGGATCATACAATATATCAGAATCAATATGATGTTGTAATAACTATGTATAGTTATTCTTTACACCATTATACCCATCCATGTAAGGTGGTGGTGGAAAATAGATTACACCACGGCGTGGAGACGGTATTCCGTACGTACGCACGCGCGGTGATTTCTTTTTCCGTAGGATGGATAGATGGTGAAATAGGGTTGTTTCATACTTATAATAACATATAAGTATATGAGTGATACTGATGTTATTACTTCATAATGAAACAACCTAAGAAGAAGAAGTGGAAGAAGAAATAAAGATGAAAGAATTGGTAACGGTAATTACCTCTTCTTTGAAGCGCCTCTTTGAGACCTCCTCTTAGGGCACTAAAATTGGTCTTTGAGGAAGACCAGAACCTCTAGGATGTTTCTAGGGAAGTGGAGAAGAGATTTTGGCAGGGTTTGGCCGAGCTTGAGTGCTCAAATTGGTGTGAGGAGGAGGGGGAGGAGGTGTCCTTTTATAAGGGAGGAGAGGGGCACCTTAGCAATATCTCAAAATATTATTTTATATTAAAGTCAAAATCGGTTTATAATGGTTCCAAAGGGTCTTTTTTCGAAGATAAAGTGGGGATGGGTCTAAATCCTATCATCCAATAGGATTTAGACAAGTTTAGGTTATTATTTTAACCTTATCAATTAGATTTAACTCTAAGTTAAATAATTTAACTTTTACCGTGTCTTTTTGTTTTCTTTCACTATATGGTTAATACACTTACTATAACATGCCAAAAGAACCTCAAATTGTTTATTATTAAAATATATATCCTTATCTAAGTCATTTGGCCGAACCTTAGATTTTTAGGAATAAAATAACAATTAATAATATAATATTTGATTTAAAAACTATTTTGTGTCAATTTTGATACTATTTGATATATGATTTTTGTGAAAGTCATAACAGAATTATATGTTCGAACCAAGTTGATTAAATAAACACTAATATATCATAGTAACCTAGAAAATTAGTGGAATTCATAAAAAGTCTCAAATTATATTTATTTTGGTGTTTATAACATCAATTATGTCAATATTTCATTAATAAGATAATTACTGCATCATCATTGTGTCATAAATAAATTAAATTATTTGATGTCTAAAAATTACAAATAAAATACCATCATGTATTAAATATTTTTAGCTTTCTAATGAATATTTAAAATCGAATTTATCTTATGTATAACCCCATATTAAAAATGATTTACTTATTAAACTTTGATTTTAACTATTTTAACCCTTCTTTAAATAAATTAATAATAAATGTCCTAATCTAATCCAAGTGGGCCTAAATGGTCATATTTTATTCCTAAGTTTGTTTTTGGTCGAATTACACTTGTCCAATAGAATTAGGACATGTGTTAGGGTAATATTAATATCATATTTACCCTTAGTTACCCTATTTACTATTAACCGCGGTAAAAAAAAGTAAAAAGTTACTATTCACCAAAAATTATTTTCATCTCATTGAACCACATTTTACTTACTGACATCAACCGTGTCTCTCGGATTTTTGAAATTCCATTTACAGAAGCGGTAAAATTAAGTTTTATGAAAAATTCAGTTTTTTTAACTACCACTTAGTAGTTTCACTATTCATCAAAAATTGATGTTTTTCAGAACAGTGCCAAAATTTCATCCCAAGCTATATTTCATATTCCGAATTCAAAAATGAAGTCTATTTTACCAAATTCATTACATAAAAGTTGCATTAATTAATTTTATAATTAAATCCCGCTGTTAAAACAAATAGCGTGTTTTTAAGAAACAATATCTATCAAAAGATTGACACTTGTTTATGTCTAGTTTAAATGTGAAATTACATCCAATGACCAACATTGTATTAAATTGTAAAAATATATTCTAAATATACTTTAAAACAACTCAAATTAATGATTTATCACTATTAATTATTTCGATTAAAAAAGTTGTTTTTAATTATAATTTAGTAATTTTCACTATTCATCGGAATATGAAAGTTATCCGAAAAGTACCAAAATTTCACCTTAGGCTAAATTCGATACTCCGAATCCAAAAATGAAGTCCATTTTAAAATTTCTAAAATTTAAAAAGTGGTTATTACTATTCATAACGGCTAGTTTTAATAATATTTTAATAGCATATCATTGTTTCGTGAAACTCAGTATTACGTACCACACACGCTATCGAGGAAGGTTGCAATTGCGTGTAATACAAGGCAAGTCAAGGATACGTGTTGTGCAAGCTCCTTTTGGTGTAGCGTACAACACAAGACATTAGTGAAATTAAAAAGAATATTTTTCATAAAATCTCGGGCTGTTACAACTTTGGTATATTCCCATACATATACCTAAGTCATCAATTCCAAGTTCGGCTCCAACATCCGAGCCCCAGTACAACCCAGTCCACACAAGAAATCACAACCCATTCCACACAGGAAAGCAAAACGTAATCCACACAGGATGGCACAACACAATCCACAAAGGAAAGCGAAACAGGATTCAGCTCACACAGGTATACTTATTCATATGACGATAGAGATGATCAGATATATCCACTGATTCATCTAATCTGTCGGACCCACAAAGGATCGATACGTACTAACCACCGCAATGACCCACAAAGGATATAACCCACATAGGATCGATAGGTAACTAACCCCCGCAAAGACCCACATAGGATCGATAGGCAACTAACCCCCGCAAAGACCCACATAGGATCAGACCCACATAGGATCTGTAGGCGCTGGCTCACACAGAACCACTGAGCGTTGACCCACACAGGATCGGACCCACACAGGATCAGTCGCACTGATCCACGTTGGATCGCTGAGTTCTATAGTCATTGTCGTCGAATCCACTGAGGATCTTTGTACAGTCATCGTCGTCGTCACAGTCGCAAACGCATCCAGCTCTAGGGTTCCCGCACACAGTAAGCTCGTTCAGGAGGGTCCGCTCCACGAGCCGAGAGGCGGATACATCAACTGACACAAAGTCCAGAGTTGATGTATCCAAAAGTTCCGTATCGTCAACAGGAACTCAGCGTCACAGACGGCGCGTCAATCGGACGCCCGGTCTGGAAGTTATTGGTCTTTTCGTCCCAGGGGCCCGGTTAGTTTTTAAGTCAAAAACAACCCGACCGTACTCCACCTGCGTCCAAACCTCGGGTGGAATAATCCAAAAGATCCGTCTCACTAAGAGGAAACCAAAAAAATTGACGGCACATCAATCGGACGTCCGGAGCTTAAGTTATGAGCGTTTTCACTCCGAGGGCCCGGTTGGTTTCGTGTACAAACCAAATCAGACAAACCCAAAGTATTCAGAAACCTTGTGTGCGATATACTTAAACGACCCTCTTGATCCAAGGATCGCATCACAACTGACGGTGCATCGATCGGAGGCCCATAACTCAAGTTATGGACGTCTGACCGGAAGAGGTTCGGTATTAAGGGGTTCAGGCCCAGTCCGACCCGGCCCGACACCCCCAGGGTCAGCCCGAACCGGGTCGACCCGAACCAGGACCGGATCTGGACCGCTTGGGCGTGACCCGGTCCGGCCGGCGTGGCCCGGCCTGGCGGACCGGTCAGGCCACCAGCCCGACCTGGGCGCAGCATGCTGGGCGCACTGGCCAGGCGTTCCGCAAAACGGCCGAGCCGTTTGAAGGGGGCGCGCCTGCCCCCCTGGCTTTTGTAACCGCGGTCCCCATTAAGGGGGTCCGCTTGAGCTAGCCACCGAGGATTTGTAACCCCCGACCTTCCCTTCTCCGGCCGGCCCGCTCTGGCCGGCCGGCTTCTGCCGCCACGGAATGGCGACGGCCGGTCCCCTCCCAGCTCCGACACCGGCGGCCCGTTTCCGGCCGCCGGTTCCCACGCTCCGCCACAGCCCGGTACTGGCCACGGCCTTCATTCATCCGTTGTGGCATGACGACGCCATACCCCTCTGCCATGGCCCCGCTCTGGCCGCGATGCTTTTTCTGTTCTCCGGCGCGGCGCGACGGCGCCGCGACTTGGTTCAATTTCACGGTGCGGCGCGACGGCGTCGCGCATTCCTTGCTGCAAGATTCTCCGCAGTGCGATAGCACCGCGTCACTTCCCTTCGTACCATAACAACAAGAAAAATAATTAGGGAGGGGGTCGGCCGTGTTTGTGTGGTCCGGCCTCCTCCTGTAAATCGATAGAATGTGGTCCAAATATACGTGGATAATGAATGAGAGTAAATCATGAAAAGAAAAATCACATAAACCCCTACCTCGAGTGTAACTTGAGCGGAGGTTCGTCGAACGAGGATTTGTCGTGGAAAGCAACGTCGCGGAAGAAGATTTCTTCGGCGTCATGGTATACGGTGTCGCGTAGTCGGTTTCCGAGGACTCGGCGTTCTTCGTCGGAGATCGATGTGTTCTTCACGTTCTTCGTCGAAGACGAAGAAGTTTCTCAAGTTCCTTAGCCTTTTCTCCCAAAGACTCCACAACAAGATTCCAACCCTTAATAAAATAAGACCACACTTATTTTATTAACTTGAAAAAAGTTTGAAATACAAACACTCACATTAAACTCACATCATTAATATCATAAGTTATTAAAATTTAAGTTATCAATTTTAATTGTGATTTGAGGGAGTTAAGGAATGTGAAGGGGTGGGGTTCGTGTGGGCCCCACCACCCTCAAAACCTTCCATGGGAATTTGGGTAGCTACCCAACCTCCACCCAAAGCTTAAATCCACTTAGAGAAAATAAAAATTGTAGTTAAATTTTTATTAACTTCCACAATTTTTATCAACCTCTCTCGTGAAAACGCAACTCTGAAAAAGGTGTTTCTAAGCAATTACCGGTGCTGCGGTTCCATCGGAGCCCTCAGAATTTGATTCCGAGCACCGGTTCAAAAGTTATAAATTCCCGCTCGTTCGTTCACTGAACGTACCCGAGCTAAACTTCGGATAGAAATTCAGGGCACACTGGGCCTCGGAATCAAGTGCCGTCAGAAACTGCGTTCTTGTAAAATTTCAAAGAAAATTAAGAAAACATTTCCTTGAATTTTACGGGTCTTTAAATTAAAAGTTTCCTTGAATTTTACAGGTCTTTACATTACTCCCACCTCAGGGCTTCACGTCCCCATAAAGATACATCATAACTAGGGAAACAAATGTGGGTACTGAGCACACATCTGAGCCTCCCGCTCCCAAGTGCTCTCCTGGAGATTCTCATGCTTCCATCTAATGCGCACTAGAGGGATCGACCATCCACATAGGACCCACTCCTGTCGATCCTCGATCTCCACTGGGACCTCCGTAAAAGTCTCCCCATCATCAACGTCCATCTCCCCATGATAAATGATATGCGTCGGGTCGTGCACGTATCTCCTCAGCTGAGAAACGTGGAAGACGTCGTGCACCCAGTGCAACTGAGGTGGTAGAGCCAGACGATAAGCCACCTCGCCAATCCTGCTGAGGACCTGGAATGGTCCGATGAAGCATGGAGACAACTTTCTGCCTCGGAAAAATCACCGTATACCACGTCGAGGTGAAACTCGCAAGAAAACGTGGTCGTCATCCTATAACTCCAGTGGCCTCCGCCTCCTGTCCGCATAAGACTTCTACCGGCTTTGAGCTGTCCTCATCCACCCTTGGATGACCTGGACCTTCTCTGTCGTGGCCTGGACCATCTTCGGTCCCACAAGTGCTGACTCCCCTGGGTCTGTCTAGCACAGAGGTGATCTAGAGGGTCGACCGTATAACGCCTCATATGGTGCCATTCCGATGGTGGAGTGGTAGCTGTTGTTGTACGTGAATTCCACCAAGGGTAGGTGGTCCTCCTAGCTACGACCAAAGTCGAGGACACATGCGCGGAGCATGTCCTTAAGAGTCTGAATGGTCCTCTCCGTCTGACCATCTGTCTGAGGGTGAAAGGCGGTGCTCAGACGTAGTTGCGTCCCAAATGCCTCCTGCAACCCCTTCCAAAGCCGGAAAGTAAATCGAGCATCTCGATCAGAGACGATAGATTATGGAACACAGTGAATCCATACAATCTCATAAATGTAATGTCGTCCAAATCTCTCCACTGATCTCTTCTCTCTGATGGTTAAGAAGTGTGCCGACTTGGTGAGTCGGTCGACAATCACCCAAATGGAGTCGTGACCTCTGGAAGTGCGTGGAAGTCCAGTCATGAAGTCCATAGATATCTCATCCCACTTCCACTCCGGGACCTCCAAGGGTTGTACCAAGCCTGCTGGTACCTGGTCCTCTGCCTTCACCTGCTGGCAGGTGAGGCATCAAGAAACGAACTCCGCCATAGCCTTCTTCATGCCCGGCCACCAGTGCTGTCGTCTTAGATCCGGGTATATCATCGCCACTCCAGGATGTACCGCCAAAGGAGAAGTGTGAAACTCTCTCAGCACCTCCTCCCGTAAAGTAACTGGTACCAAGGTACGTCCTCTGAAAAGGACGTTGTGATCTCCTCCTAAGGAGAAACCATCAAGTGCCTGTCCTAAGGATATTTGTGCATGCCGCGTCTCACAGTCGGCGTCCCCACACTGTGCCTCTCTAACCCGCTATAGAAGTGGAGGAGTGATTGTGAGTGACTGAAGGAAAGACGCTCCATCTCTATCCAAAAAGGATATTCGCAAAGCGGATAGTTGCTCTGTCGCCTCCCCAAGTAGCTGAATGCCTGTCCTCCTGCTGAGAGCATCGGCTACCACGTTCCCCTTTCCAGGAGTATAGACTATCTCAAATTCATAGTCCTAGAGGAACTCGAGCCATCGCCGCTGTCTCAGGTTCAGATCCTTTTGAGAGAAGATTTATCGGAGACTCTGATGGTCAGAATAGACTGTAAAGCGCTCACCCATCAGATAGTGTCACCACATTTTCAGAGAGAAGACCACTGCTGCTAACTCCAGGTCACGGGTAGCGTAGTTCTGCTCATGCGGCCTCAACTAACGTGATCCATAGGCGATCACTGCCCGCTCCTGCATCAGTACAAATCCGAGTCCAGTCCCTGATGCATCGCAGTAGACTACGTACCCTACTCCTTCCTCCGACAACCTAAAGATAGGTGCGCTGGTCAATCTCTGTCTCAGCTCATGGAAGCTCTGCTGACATATGTCTGACCACACAAAGGTTTTCCCCTTCTTCGTCAAAGCTGATAGTGGTTCCGCGACTCTGGAGAAGTCTGGCACAAAACTCCGGTAGTATCCAGCTAGTCCCAAGAAACTCCGCACCTCCGTCACGCTCCTGGGTGGCTCCCAAGCTAGCAATGCCTCGATCTTCGCAGGATCCACTGCAACTCCCGCCTCAGAGATGACGTGCCCCAAGATGTGGACCTCGCGTAACCATAACTGACACTTAGATAGCTTACCATAAAGCTGGGGCTCTCGGAGTGTGTCTAGTACAACCCGTAAGTGGTAGGCGTGCTCCTCCTCAGTGGTCGAGTAAATCGAAATGTCATCGATAAAGACCACGATAAATAGATCGAGGTATGGCTGAAAGATCCTGTTCATGAGGTCCATGAACACTGCTGGAGCATTGGTTACGCTGAATGGAATAACCAAGAACTCATAGTGGCCATACCGACACCTGAAGGTCGTCTTCTACACGTCCTCGTCCCAAACTCTGAGCTGATGATAGCCTAACCTGAGGTCTATCTTCGAGAACCACCGTGCTCCCTTGAGCTGATCGAAGAGGTCATCAATCCTCGGTAGCAGATACTTGTTCCCCATTGTCACCTGGTTCAGGAGAAAATAGTCGACACAAAGTCTCAAGCTCCCGTCCGCCTTCTTGGAAAACAAAATCAGGGAAGCCCAGGGTGAAACACTGGGTCGGATTAATCCCTTGCCCTGCAAGTCCTCTAATTGTACCCGTAGCTCTCAAAGCTCAGCGGGGGGCATCCGATACGCTGGAGTCGATATTGGGGCTGTCCCGGGGTACATGTCAATATAAAAGTCTACCTCTCTGTGAGGAGGTATCCCTTGGATGTCGTCGGGAAAAACGTCTGCATACTGATCCACCACTGCAGGAAAACCAGGACTCTGTACGTCAAATGATCCTAGGATTAGGCTAGCCAACTGATGAGTGATGGGTTGTCCTCTCCTCTACGTAAGTCCATCCTATGCTGCGAAGGATCCCTTCTTGCCGGTGTAGGTGAACCTACTCCCGTTGGTGCGTACACATCGCACCTTGCGCCTAATACAGTCAATCTGAGCATGGACTGTAGATAACAAATCCATGCCCAAGATTACATCGTAAGGCCTCGATGCTGCTACAAGAAGATCCCAGTCGAAGCTCTCGCCTCCTAGAGTAAGCTCACACTGCCAGAACCAGTGTGTAATCGTCGAGTCTGCTCCCGTAGGAGTCTCTAGCCGTAAGGATCGAGCCAACGGCTCTGTCGGAATCTCCGAGCTCCAAACAAGGGCAACGACTATGAAAGAATGACTCGCTCCTGTGTCTATAAGAATTTCAGCAAGTGTGGAATAGACACAGATAGTACCTAGAATCATCTCGGGCATGCCGTGGTCGTAGGTCTCCGCTGCCTGGAGTTGTGCCTGTCTCTGCCCGCCAGCTCCCTGTGGTCGGGGTGGACCTCCTGGTGGTGGTGGTGGTAGATCCTCAAAGCGTCGCCCACCACCTGCTGCTTGGCCAGCTCCTCTGCCTCGTCCGCCTGCTCCCTGTGGACCGCCACAGTCGACCCTCTGCCTTTGCCTGGGTGGTCCCTCAACTGTCTACTTCTCCTCGGCACGGTGGGTCGGGCAGTCACGAGCCATGTAGCCCTACCCGCCGCATGCTTAGCACTGTCTGCCTCTCGAAAGACTGGCTCTGCGCTGAGTGCCCCGCACTGCTGAGCCAGTGTCCTGAGGTCATCTACCTGAGGGTCTAGCCTGCTTGGACCCATGAGTCATCCGTCGACTGCCTGCTATAGAAGACTCTGCTACGTGCCGCCCCGCGGTAGGTCTCACTGCTGAAGAAGGCTCAACAAGAAAGATCTCGATCAAAAGGGCTCGCTCCAGTACTCCTGCCTGGGTCGGAATGCTGAGGGAGATCAGCGATGACCTGATCTCATGCCTCAATACCTGCTCAAAGGTTCGGGCCCGGAATAATGGGTCCCTTACCATGTTTGTCGAGTAGCGCGAGAGATCGGTAAATCTCGTCGAGTACTGGGCGACTGTCAAGCTGCCCTGCCGCAGCTGAAGAAGCTCATGATTATGTACCGCACGGAGGGTGGATGAGACAAACTCTGAGAGGAAGAGGCTCTCAAAGTCCATCCAGAGGAAAAATGCCTCGTCGTGAACCTAGAGCATCAAGCTCCACCATCGACCTACTGCCACATGTAGTAGGTTCGCTGCGAGGATCACCATGAGGTCTACTGGTGTCCTCACAAATCGAAAAACTCGTACCACTACCTCCAGCCAGTCCTCTACTGCCTGGGGGTCCATCTCCCCGCGGAACCTAGGCGGTATCTGGCGCTAGAACTCGTGAAGTGCACTAAGGTGACGTGCATCGTTAGCGGTTGGGGCTGGAAGCATCGGTGGCTCGGCGGGTAAAGGTACCGCCGGTGCCTCAGCTGTCAAAGGGCCCTGCACCGAGGCATCGTCGCTCGGCGGGCTGTCATCACGCACAACTCTCGGAACCCTATCTGACTGCCATCGTGGGGCCATCCTGAAAAGAAACAGGTGTTCCATGGTCAGAACTGTATACCTGGTGAGATGACATAAAGTAATTACAAAGAAAACTTGAAACATACATGCAATCAATGTTTTCATGCATTAAGTCGGAAATCAGAAGTCAGGGTCCTGGTGTACGGATACGTCAGCCGCCGTACCAACACTGGACTCCCTGGACTGATAACCACACTCAATAGTCTTAACACTATTTCTTCACATAGAAAAGATCAGAGTCCTGAGTTCTGCGGTAGAACCGAAATCCTCTGATACCAATTTGTCATGACCCGTCCTCGGGGCCCGTGTCGTGACTACCCCATGCTCGCCTTCCATAGGCCAGGGGCTGGCGACTAGCACCAAGGCATAAATCCCGGTAAAAAGGGAAGACATTACCTTTGAAAATTAAACAAAAACCACAAAGAAAGAAAGCAGTAGAAGTAAACACTAAGTAAAAACTGAGTACAACAGTAAGTGCGGAAAAGTAAGTGGGCCATAATACAAACCCAAAACTGAAAGTAAAGTACAACTCGAAAGGGGAAAATAGCAACTGAAAAGTAAACCCGCAACGTCGAGCCGTCCACTGGAAGTCCCAACTGAAGGGTGAGTACAGATATCCTCCACAGCTCCTCAGGATCAGTCGTCCGCTCCGAGTACGTCTCACCTAGTGGTCCACCTCCAGGTACCGTCTTGCTCTGCAAGCCTCAACCACGATCAGTGATGTCCGTCGTCTGTAACCAACACAACGTAGTGCAGGCATAGCCCGTGCATGGGTGAGTATAAGCTACTCAGTAAGGACCCCGAGACCCCCGAAGGTCTCCCCGAATCCACAAAGGATAATCCACAAAAGAAAGATACAATCATGAAGTAACATCCGACACTGCTTAGGTATATTCCCATACATATACCTAAGTCATCAATTCCCAGTTCGACTCCAACATCCGAGCCCCAGTACAACCCAGTCCACACAATAAATCACAACCCAATCCACACAGGAAAGCAAAACTTAATCCACATAGGATGACACAACACAATCCACAAAGTACAGCAAAACAGGATTCAGCTCACACAGGTATACTTCTTCGTATGATGATAGAGGTGTTCAGATGTAGCCACTGATTCATCTAAGCCGCCGGACCCACAAAGGATCGATAGGTACTAACCCCCGCAATGACCCACAAAGGATCGATAGGTAACTAACCCCCGCAAAGACCCACACAGGATCAGACCCACACAGGATCTGTAGGCGCTGGCTCACACAGAACCGTTGAGCGCTGACCCACACAGGATCGGACCCACACATGATCGGTAGCACTGATCCACGTAGGACCACTGAGTGTTGTAGTTGTCGCCGTCGAATCCACTGAGGATCTCTGTACAGTCGTCGTCGTCGTCACAGTCGCAAACACAGTCAGCTCTAGGGTTCCCGCACACAGAAAGCTCGTTCGGGAGGGTCCGCTCCACGAGCCGAGAGGCTGATAAATCAACTGACACAAAGTCCGGAGTTGATGTATCTAAAAGTTCCGTATCATCAACAGGAACTCAGTGTCACAGACGGCGCGTCAATCGGACGCCCGGTCTGAAAGTTATTGGCTTTTTCGTCCCAGGGGCCCGGTTGGTTTTTAAGTCAAAACCAACCCGACCATACTCCACCTGCGTCCAAACCTCGGTCAGAGTAATCCAAAAGATCTGTCTCACTAAGAGGAAACCAACAAAGTCGACGGCACGTCAATCGGACGTCCGGAGCTTAAGTTATGAGCATTTCCGCTCCGAGGGCCCGGTTGGTTTCGTGTACGAACCAACTCGGCCAAACACAAAGTATTACGAAACCTTGATTGAGATATACCGAAACGACCGTCTCGATCCAAGTATCGCATCGCAACTGACGGTGCGTCGATCGGAGGCTCATAGCTCAAGTTATGGATGTCCGACCGGAAGAGGTTCGGTATTAAGGGGTTCGGGCCCGATCTGACCCGGCCCGATACCCCCAGGGTCGGCCCGAACCGGGTCGACCCGAACCGGGTCCGGGTCCAGCCGGCGCGGCCTGGCCTGGCCTGGGCGTGGCCCGGCCTGGCGGACCAGCCGGGCAGCCGGCCCGGCCTGGGCGCGCGAGCCAGACGCTCGGCCAAACGGCCGAGCCATTTGAAGGGGGGGGGGGGGGGGGGGGGCGCCTACCCCCTGGATTTTGTAATCACAGCCCCCATTAAGGGGGGCCGCTTGAGCTGGCCTTCGGGGGTTTGTAACCCCCATCTTCCCCTTGTCTGGCCGGCCCGCTCTGGCCGGCCGGCTTCTCCCGCCACGGACCGGCGACGGCCGGTCCCCTCCCTGCTCCGACACCAGCGGCCCGTTTCCGGCCGCCAGTTCCCACGCTCCGCCGTGGCCCGGTACTAGCCGCGACCTTCATTCATCTGGTACGGTGTGACGGCGCCGCACCCCTCCGCCGCGGCCCCGCTCCGGCCGTGGTGCTTTTGCGGTTCTCCGGAGCGGCGCGACGGCGCCGCGACTTGGATCAATTTCCTGGCGCGGCCCGATGGCACCGTGCATTGCTTGCTGCAAGATTCCACATGGTGCGACGGCACCACGTCACTTCCCTTTGTACCGTAACAACAATAAAAATAATAAGGGAGGGGGTCGGCCGTGTTTGTGCGGTCCGGCCTCCTCCTGTAAATCGATAGCATGCGGTCCAAAAATACGTGGATAATGAACGGAAGTAAATCATGAAAAGAAAAATCACATAAACCCCTACCTCAAGCGTAGCTTGAGCGGAGGTTCGTCGAATGAGGATTCGTCGTGGAATATCCATCGCGAAAAGAGATGTCGCGGAATAATATATCGTCGGCGTCGCGGTATACGGCGCCGCGTAGTCGGTTTCCGAGGAGACGACGTTCTTCGTCGGAGATCAATGTGTTCTTCGCGTTCTTCATTGAAGACGAAGAAGTTCCTCAAGTTCCTTAGCCTTTTCTCCCAAAGACTCCACAACAAGATTCCAACCCCTAATAAAATAATCCCACACTTATTTTATTAACTTGACAAAAGTTTGAAATTCAAACACTCACATTAAACTCACATCATTAATATCATAAGTTATTAAAACTTAAGTTATCAATTCTAAATGTGAGTTAAGGGAGTTAAGGAATATGAAGGGGTGGTGTTTCTCCACACAAAAAAAATTTTCTCTTATTATCCAAAAATCTATGAGAACAATGAGAGTATAATGTTTTATGTGTGTAAAATACGGCCATGAAGAATATGAATGTCAAAGTAATGGAAATAGTCCATCCAATGAAGTGAATAAACATAAAGCACAACCAAAATTTCCTCCCACACTACAGTGGTATAATTTCATGGATAAGATAAATTAAACCATCAAGTTCATGAATACAAATCATACTAATGAAAATCGGAATCAACAACCACCTAATATAAGGGATAAAGGGAAGGATTATGCAATCAGAAATCTTGAAGTGGTTTATGAGAATGAATTGGTGAAAAGTAAACTTATCAACCACTTTGGTAACTAAAAATATCTTACTTGATATAGGTTCTACCCACTTTTTTATATTTTATTAATTTTAATTGAGTATCACATAACAATATCAATGGTTAAATATTGAATTATCAATGAAAAATTATTACGACATGATGATTGTATATTATGTTTGTAACTCCTCTTTGATAAACTTGTGTAGGAATGTGCTTCATGTATGTCTTGTAATTCCCCATGTAGTCAGATTTGATTTGATTTTTGGAATGGTTAAACTCCATATATATTAATTCCATATCAATTTATCAGGATGGTAATTCAATTTTATATCCAGAATCAACCTATGATCGTTTATCAGTATGAAGATGAAAAAAAATTCCAAGGTAAATGACTTCCATTATAAATGTTTTACCACCTAGTCATGATGGATATTTAGCTAAAATGATTGTGGAGAAACTTAACATTGAAGATACCTCTATTTTTTTAGAATAATTTTGTATCTCCTAAAGAGTTTTCTAGTTATGGTTCAAATAATGAAGTTGAGTTTTTAATTGAACTTATACATGGTACTCTTCCTATTTTAAAAAACCTTATATAATAGACATGATTTAGTTGTAGAAATTTAAGAAATAACTCCAGGAGAACTAGTTTGTCGGATTCATACACCATATTTTATCCCCATAGGGTTTACCTAATTTTTTTTGTTAATAAGAAAGATCGTTCAATGCATATTTTCATTATATATTATGAACTAAACAATATAACTATAAATAAAAACTATCATTTAACATTTTTCGATGAGTTGTTCTATCAATTATGAGGAGATAAATACTTCTTAAAATTGACCATCAATGTATATATCATCAGTTAAGGGTCCAAAAGGAGGATATTACCAAGAAATACTTTCGTATAAGGTATGAACACTATAAATTTATATTAATTATATTTTGAATTACCAATGCCTCCACTTTCTTCAAGGATACAATAAATAGATTTTTTATATATTAAATTGATTATTTTGTGGAAATCCATATAGATGATATTATCATATATTCAAAGAGAAAGGAAGGGTATGAAGATCATTTGAGGATTTTATTAAAGACCTTTAGAAAAGATATATTATATTATAAATTTTGAAAATGTGAATTCTATATATACATATTATCATTTATGGGATATGAAATTTCAAGTGACGGTATATCTATGGATACTCCAAAAATAGGGGTGGTTGAATAATGGCCCAGAACAGCCACAATGATTGAGATCTATAGTCTCTATGGATAGGTTGGATATTATCTATGATTTTTGAGAAATGATCTAAAGATATAAAATCTATAAAACAAGTTAACTCAGAAGGGATCTAAGTTTCATTACATAAAATAATGTGTAGAAAATTTTGAGGAGTCATAATAAAATTTTGTTCAATGAACTTTTTATTACACTACCCTATAGTAGAGAGGGGTTTGTGATATATATTGATGCATAAAACAAGATACTAGGATTTTTTTAATATATAATGAAACTGTAATATTATGTGCCTCATTTCAATTAATGTTTCATGAGAAAAATTACATGAATCATGATTTTGAGCAGACACTAGTAATTTTTAAATTTAAATTATGGATCCATTATATTTATAGTGAAAGGTGAGATATATATATATTTATACTAGTAATAAATTCTTGAAGTATATATATTTACAAGAAAACTGTTGAATATGTGCTAAAGGATATGGTTGGAGTTGATTAAATATTATGATTGATCAATATAATACTACCCTGGGAAGGTGGAAAAGGTAGATAATGCACTGGGTTGAAAGTATCTTATTATCTTTTCCGTAAAGAGTATATATATGAATCCATTAATTTTGTACATTAATAGGATGGGACATGAAATCATGAGGAAAAGGGTGAAATCAAATATTTCTAAAATAAATACTCAACCATCTATTCATGTAAATATTAAGGAGGTGTAAAGGAAGGATTTTCAATAAAAAAAAGTAGTTAAGGATTATTCTGGATAATAGTTTTGACCATGATTGAATGAAAATATTATGGAACAAGATATGTGTCCCTTAAATACTATAATTTGATTAGGATCTATTAGATGATAAACATATCAGAACATTATGTATCCATCCTAGAAGAAAAAAATATTTGTAGAGATATCAAGGAAACATTGCTTGTGAGACAACATGAAAAGTAATATGACAGAGTATGTATATCTATACCTAGTATGTAAGTAAGTTAAGGATAAACATCAAAAGTCCTAGGGGAGTATAAAACTGTTACTCATTCCAACATGGAACTAGAAAAACATCTCAATATATTTCATAGTAATACTCCCCACGACATCTAATGAAAATAATTCCATTTGGGTTGTATTCGATCACCCTACAAAGTTAGTACATTTCATTTATACAAGATAACATTTCATTCCTAAAAAAATCAAGGATATAGATTAAGGATATATTATGGTCATATAGAGAACCACTCTTAATCATATATGATTAAGATCCAAGGTTTACTATAAAGTACCAGATTAGTATCCAGTAATAATTGAATATATAGTTGAACATTAGCACTGCATATCATCCTCAGTCAGATAGTTATAACGAGAGGCCCATTAAAGACATAGTATATATTATTATATATTGATATATATATTTCAATGTTGGTTGGTATCAACACCTTCCTTTGGTAGTTTTTTTTATACAAAAAATATCTTTTAGACGACCATTCAAATAGATCCTTATTAAGCACTCTATAAGAAGAAGCGAAGAACTCCAACTTATTAGAATAAAGTTTGAGAATGAAAGATATTCAGACTTTATATAAATAAAGAAATCGTATATAATGTTAGATCTATTCATAGTAGCTAAGATTCAATAGAAAACTTATGCTGATAATATTTGGAAAAATATATAATTCAATGTTATTGAAAAGTTATTCCAATGAATATATCATTGGAATAATTATTTGAGGTCTAGAAATAAAGGGAAGTTGTTCCCTAAATATATCAATCACTTAAATATTATTGATCATACTAGGATAGGAGTTTATCACTTTGAGTTTTCACCATACATCGCATAAGTCTATACAGTGTTCAATGTATCAATTTTGAGGAATTACATACCTGATCCATAACATATTCTAAACTCAGAGGCTGTATATATGGTGAATTATCTTTCTTATGAGAAAAAAAATTTGAGAATTAAATTGAAGAGATAATGTTATATGGGGAAAGATAACTCGCCTAGTAAATATTTTGTGGTTAAGCCTTAAATATAAGGAAGGTACATGGTAACCCAAGGATGTAATGTGGCTAAATTATACTCAGCTATTTCAATTATTATAATGTAATTTCAAGAGGGAAATTATTTTAGGGTGTAGAATATAACACCACATGATTTTAGAATATATTTCTCTCTAATTAATTTTATCTCTTTGATGGATTGTGTTGAACGCGATTCTAAACTTATGTGAATAATTATTTACTACAAAAATGGAAGATATTTTTATATAGTAAAATGAAATTAAAAATAAATGACTTTATAAAATAAATGGGATTTAATTAACTTAATAATATATAATTTCTTCCAATGATTTTGTTTTAAACTCTTCTTAATTATGTATTTCAATAATTGAATACTTTTTTATAATTATATCCGCAAATATTATTGATAAAATTGAATTAATAGTTAATAGAATCAATTTAATACATCCATGAAATCATTATGTAATGATAAGGAATAATTGTCCTATAATAATTGGTTAAACACAAATGTTTTTTATAAAAAATATTTTATAATATTATATTTAACTTAAAATTTGATATATCGTATTTAGTTTGTTTTTACCATTGAGGTTTCATAATGACCGAAGAGGATGAGTGAATAGAGTTCTTGATTTTATTTTTCAATATTGAGCCATGATCTTAAATATTTTTTTAAATCTCTTCCAATATTATCAATTCAATATATTTTAGAAACAAAAGTAGATATAAAATGAAGAACATAAGAAATTTATAGTGGTTTTGGTTATAAAGATCCCAAAAAATACTCTCTCTTTTAGTTTAGTTTTTTTACTTTAATGGTACTTTTCCCAGGGACATCGATAGTGGAGTGAAAATAACCATAACTAGTTACAAATTTTTTTGAGAGCATATAAAATGGTTCTCCATTTTTCAATAATGATCATCATTCTTCACACACTCAGTATAAAGAGTTCTCACTAAAAATAATATATAAATGTGTATCAAATATTGTATATTTGGTGAATAGTAGAAGACAAAAACATGCAATAGATCGAGCTTCCTCAAATATATAACAAACATTATAGAGGCTATGAAGAACTACTTTTTTCTATATATAAAACATTAAATCCCAAAACTACATCATAATTTTCTTTTTATACTCACACAAAAATAACAATAAAAAAATATTATCATATATCTGTATGAATCTTGTTTTTCTTGATTATACATATATCTTATTATTTTTAAATTATAACTAATATATTTATTATTTCCAATAGAGTAGATCAATTAATATAATACTCAATGGATTAATTCTTTCTCCTTTACAAGTGACTTTTTCTATAAAAATAGAAGCACATTGGTAGCTGTTTTGGAGTAGCTATGGTCCTTCTTGAAACTCCCTCATTTAATGGAAATATAAACATTAAATAACACCTTTACTCATTAATATATCTATACTTTTGAAAAACTAAATTAGGAGTATATTTTACTCAAAATACTACAATGATAATATAATCTTTTGGAATGTAATAAAATATCAAGAAAACACCAGACTTCATAAGTTTTTTATTTTCATTGGTCATAAAGTGTTACAAGACTTATACATTGTAAATACTTATGTTTCTATACATGACTTTTATGTAAACCTTTCCTTTATCATATGTCTCTATCTTTAATGACTGGTTCCATATTTATCATATAAATTTTATTCTTAATGTAAGTATTTTATTCCAAACATAAGTATTTTATTCCAAACATAATTCTTTTATTGTAAACATAAATAGGTTTATTCCAGACAAAATCCTTTTTCATAAGTCTTAACCTAAACATAAGTATTCTATATATAATAAATATTCGAAAAGCTAGATAATTTTAATCCATTTATACAATTTATTTGGACTTTTGGTGTATAACTTCTAGACATATAAATTATTTATTCAACAAGAATAAAAAACATATAAAAATATTTAAAAAATTATAAGAATTTATTTCAACACTTCAATAAAAATCACTATTAATAAAATTGATGTTTTTATCATTAAAACATATTTTAAACTAGGATATGTTGAACAACAATAATATGTCTGAAAATATCTCTATTTTTTATGATAAAAACCCTACAAAAATTCAAACATAAATTTTTATATTTCAAATTAGAGTGTTTCAATATGGAAATAATAAAAAAACCTCAGAATATTAAAATTGAATAATTTTTTTTTGTTTCATTTCTTCTCCCTTTTTTTATGATTTCAAAAAAACATAAATTGTGAATATAATATATTTTATATGGCACATTTAAATTACATAAGGGTAATTAAATTTTACTTAATTGAAGTAGAATTTTGGTTACTAAATTTTATGAAATTATTAAACAAAAAAAAATATGGAATTATAAATTAATACTAGAAATAATAAAATATAAATATAAATAATATAATTAATTTTCATTGAAAAAATAATATAATTACAAATATAAAAAATGTAAAATAATAAAACACTAAAAAAATATATATTTTTAGGATCATTATTGGACTGAGATGAGGTGTTTGGTTGAGATTAAGGACTATCAAGGTAATCATGAGATGATTGGGAACCTGAATGAGGAGAACTTTTCATAAACAAATAATGATTAGGTATAAAATGGATCTTTTCAGACCATATAGCTCCAACAAAAAGTAGTATATCCACTCTTCCAATTTTTGAATGATGAAATGTCATACAAAATTCATTTGATATACTCTTCATCATCCACAATAATATAATAGTA
Organism: Viscum album; assembly: GCA_963277665.1. Taxonomy (NCBI): domain Eukaryota; kingdom Viridiplantae; phylum Streptophyta; class Magnoliopsida; order Santalales; family Viscaceae; genus Viscum; species Viscum album. The sequence goes on from OY728155.1 coordinate 1,081,697,186, forward strand.
AACAAGATTAGGTTTTATAGGGGTTGATCCGGAGGCAGCTGTAGATAATCACTATAAAAGATCAATACCTTCCCTTTCTACATCAGGTTTTAAGGTTGGAGTACTAAAGGATCCCTTTACCTATTTTCTAGAAAATTGATATTTATTTTGTGTTAAATTCTTTATATACATTTCAATTCTAATTTCACACAAATATTTCCAATGATATCCAAACTTCTCATACGATCATGAATAGACAATAAAAATTTCTTAACACTTCTTGATACAATAATAAAAAATCTTTCGAATTTCCAAAAAGATCATATATATGATGGATAGAGTATTCATGTATAGTTTCATCTAAAGGATTAGTTACATTGTTGAATTGAGAAAAAAACTCTATGAAAATAGTTATGAATTTAAAATATTCTCCAAAAAGTATCAATTGAGTAGTAAGAGACTCATGATCTATCTAATTTCTGGGGGAAGATTAGATATAGGAGTGAGAGAAGTTGATTCTTGTTTTAAAAGACAAGAGATATATTTGGAATATGTTTTTGAAATATTTTAATCCTCTATTCTAGTAGAATACTTATTGGATTCTTTTTGGAATGATCGAGAAGAAAAATGATCCTACAACAGTTCATTAGATAGAGAATATTTATCAAGAATCTTTAATCCAAGTGATCTTCAATCTGTAGGTTCAAATAATGCTTTAGCGTGGCCATCAAACCTATGAAATATTTCATATTCATAGTAATTGAGAAGACCCATAAATACCTTTCTTATATAAGATTGAGTCATACTGTTATGTATCATGATAAGATCAACTTTTGACACAAGAATCTACTATCTACTATTCCAAATCTTCCAAATTACAATTTGATATAACTGATAGAGAAATAAAACGTTTCTCGAGAGTAATTTCCAATTATAATACCTAGAGGAATATATTTTGAATTTAAAAATAGTTAGAAAAATATTCATTATATAATGGTCAAACCTTTGGTATGACTAGATTTTTTATTTTCATCTTTATTTTCTTCCTTCTATTTTCCAAATTCATAAATTCTCATTCAAGGTTATCTCCCATTCCTTTAATAGTTTGTAAAAAATATTACCTTATGTATTTCCATCCTGAGTATTTATAAATTTACTTCTATCAAATTATTAATGAGTGTTTACAAATATTTCATAAGACTATAAGGATTAGACCCTTCATCATAGTATATATAAATCTGAATAAACATTTGCAGAATTTCTTTTAATAGATTCAAGAAGCATGTTGATAAAAAATAAAAAATCCAATCAAGTAGATATATTTTTCTTGATGAATTAAAATTTAAATATCACTATTATCTTCATATCATGGATATCATTTTTGAAAGAAGAATTATATTTTAGGATTCTCATATATAACCCAATAAAATCTCATTTAGGAACTTATTTTTAATTTAATTATATCATCTAATCCTTGAAAAATATCACTTACATAATAAAATTATATAAAATAACTTATATAAAAAGGTTTTATGTTCCTAAACATTTCAACATGATCTTATAACAACCCCAAAATGATAGTAAAATCAGTCCTTGAGGCTAAATTCTCCATTAGAATTTTCAATTCAACCGTGGAAGCTTTATACTCATTTGTGAGCTCATTTTTTTCTAATTTTACATTTTCAAACTCATAAAATACCTCAGATTAAATGGTTTGAACTTGGTAATTAAAGTTTGAATCAATTTTATTCTAATTGACTAATTTTGAAACAAATTTCTTTTTAGTACCATGATATGGTAAATTTTTAGTGCCACCAGTTGATGGTAACTCCTCACCCGTTTCTTTCCTCATTGATGTTGGAATGTTCTCAGATAAAATTATATTACACCACTAAACTGGATATACAAATATAATCATATAAATTTAGGCATAAAGTTATTTAATATTTGAAAATAAATCATATTGGGTATCTTAATGAGACATTTTATCTCTTATTCAACCACCAAGCTTATATATCCAACAACCACTTCTCTAGGTTGAACCTCCTAGTAACACCCTGAGATATTATGAATTATTATTTTTAAAAAAAATTAGATTTATTTGATGGATTATGTTTCAAACTAAACCAATTCATAATTTATCTATACATAATTCTGGACACATAATTTGAATTGTGATATATGAAAGACTAATTTTAGATTGTTTTATACACAACAAATTGTTTATTCGATGGCTTGTGTTACACACAAGACCGAGTTTTACCGAACAAAAATATAATATTTATTATGAAATTTATCACCTAGAAATTAAAATTGTGTGAATTAATAGGATTTACCATATTATGAAATGAATTCTTGTATTACCAATTATTCAGAAATGAAAATAAAAACCAATTAAAAATAAATGATGTGTTTTTCCCACAATGGAATTTTACCTTATTAAATTAAATTAATCCCAAATAGTGAAAAATATTAATGAAATTTATATGTTATATATTCAATTAAATTTCTTATAATTCATACAATATGTTTTATAGTCATAAAATAAGAACAAATTCCATTTTAAGCAAAAAAAAACCCGAACTTTTTCTAAAAGGCAGTTATATCACCTTTTAATGGCCAACTTGTTTGAATACTAAATTTTGGATCTTTTATAAATTTTATTTGACAGAATAATATTATTTTTTCTAAGCATGAAATCAATATTTACATTGGTATAATTTATTATATTTTTCTAATACTTTATTTTTTTGATGAATAGTTAAAAATTGTGCATTTCAATTGAAAATTGGCCTTTCATATAAAACATTTATAATGATAAATTAAATTTTAAATTGTTTTTAAAGTAAAATTATTTTAATAATAAATATATTAATCAAATTTAGGTTATTTTAATCTTTTTCATATTATATTGGCATATAAAAACATTTCACACTTTTAAACATTTTATCTTTAAAAACCTGCTTTCTCGCCACTTATACGCGATTAATTATAAATTAATTTTATCCACCTATCTATTTTAAATTTAAAATAATATATTCCATATTTTTAATCATGAGGTAATAATTTATTTAATATCTACCTTTTTTTCAATATGAATAGTAATCATTATAATTTTATTATAAAAGTTAAGAGTAATATTTGGGAAATTAAGGGTTAAAATAGTATTATAAATACTATAAAATTACAATAAAAATTTAAATAATTTTATTACATGAGTTATTATCAACCACAATAATCCTTGGGAAGAATTTATGACCTCTTAAAGCCGCTTAGATAACTTTCATCCCCTTATAGTATTTTATTTTAAGAAAGTTCAAAATCATCACACTAATGTTTCTAAGAAGTATAACATTTTAATATGTGATCATAACGAAGATATATTAGACAAAAAATTGTATTTAGAAATATAAAAATAGTTATCTTCGTCATGATAATTTAGTTTTAATTTTTATTGAAGAAATAAGTATCTTAAATGTCTGCACAACAGTGATGCAATAATTATTTACCTAATTTAAATATCAGATAAATGATATTGAAAATATAAAAATAAATATAATTGGAGATAATTAATTCAATACAATAATTTCTTATATCCTTATGAAATATAAAGGGTTTATTAAAATATTTTTTTTTGAATATATCACATTATCTTGATATTATTAAAAGAAATTAATGAATAGAGTCAAAATTAACAATAATGTTATTTTATGAAAATAAAATATTATTAAATTAATTAAAAATCATAAAAATATTAAATAAACAGAAATAGGGTGATATGTGGTAAACAAATATAATAAATGGATAATTTATTTTCAAATTTACACTTTATAAGTTAAAATTTCAACATTTTAATATTGAAAAATGTTTTAACATTGTTAAAATTAAAATAGGTTAACTAGGGGTTAATAAAAATGATAAGGTTTAAAATAACAAAAAAAATCTAAAATCTATTTTTTGATGATATTACGACCTTAGATCATTTTAAATTATAAAAATGTCCCTTTTAATGTATTTTAATTGACATTGAATTTATTATTAATTAATATTTTGTGAAATTTAAAAAGTTTCCCTCACATTAATTAAAAAAGGGAACATATTCTTCTTTTTTTATAACAATTAAAAACCTATTTTTTCAATTAATAACTATAAAAATATCATTCCATATTACCTCCCATAATCATAGAATAATTCCATTGGTCATAAAAAACCAAGGAAGTTCTTTGGTGGAAACCAAAAAGAGATACTTGAAGAAGAAGTAATGTTCGCCAAAAAATGTTTTTGTTTTATTTTTTCCGTAAACAATTTCAATTATTTTTATATCATGTTTATATAATAACATAATAATATTAAATATAATTAGGTATTTTTTTTAATGTTACTACCTGTAACTTCACACACTTTCGTCAATTTCCAAACACAATCCTCATTCATGTGTACAACAGACTACTACCATGAGAACTAATGTAATTCATTCGTTCAAAAGCATATTTAAAGTTTGGAAATAATTATGGGACTATAGATTATATTATATATATATATATATATAATATTCTTATGATTTTATTTTTTTCAGGAATTATTATATCACACATACATTCATGCTTTCAATTTTGTGGGATTACGATAACATCATTTGTGTGTATGACAGACTGTCATCTCATGAAGCAATGTGAATCATTCATAATTTATATAGAATATATTAATGATGATTTTAATTATAATATTTGATATATATAACATAAAATTGATTCTAGAGTAGAATATTTCATATAAGTTTTTTTCTTTTAATCCGACAAGAAAATGAAAAGAGCCTTTATACATACATATGACGTACCATCACAATGAAAAGTGTATATTATCTTATACCTATAACTTGTATGAATCACCATAAATTCATATATACAGAATTTATATGATATATATCATTTTTATCATTTGGGAGATGTTTAAATCATGATATAAATAAGAGTACCAAGAATAATAGGTCAAGACATGTATGAAAAACGATGTTGTTATTACTCGAAATATAACTTTAACATAGAATTAATAATAAACAAGTGATATAAAGTCATACGTAAATCATATATGTTATTATATATGTGAATATTATTATTTAGTATATTTATAATAAAATTATATATATTATACATGAGGTTTTAACATGTATGAAGAAAATTAAGACTATAAGTAAGGGATTTTTGTCTCACTTTTATTTTTTTGGGGCACAAGCCTTAAAGACTACTTCTATTTTTTTCTGTGGTGTATATACAAACCATTAAAGTATTTTATGTGTATTATACAGATTATTATGGTATTCAAATACCAATATCACTTTAATTCTTTGATAGGGAATATGATTCAGTAGATCACAAATTGTAAAGGGTTTATATCAAAATCTCATCATTATTTGGGATCGTTTCTGTCTAAATATCCAATGGGGAATATTTATAATACATGTACATGTTTTCTAAAAAAAATTCAAAAAGTTTTATAATATTCTCCTATGAATTTTTAAATTCATCTTTAACCATGTTTAATTTTTTTTAAACGAGTTGAAATGAATATTTTTTTTCATTTTGGAAAAAAAGATCTTCCTTCAATTTTTAAAAAATATATATATAAGGAATGTTTTTATCTTATATGTAATGAAGGTATTTTACCAAATTCATGATTTCTAAATTTATTTAATACTCATTTAAAATATTACATGGTTCCTTTCAGTGAGAATTCATTCCTTTTTAATTTTGTGTTTTTTTTTTAAAAAAAGTGATGTTTTAAAAATGGAATGTTTATTTTCATCAAGAATGATCTAAATTGATATTTCAAAATTATTTCCCATCTAAGATAAAATTATTTGACGTGAAATATTTTTTACTGGGTTATGATCCAAGAAAACCATTATTATTTTTTCACTAATTGGGTTATGATTATGATGTCATGATGTTTGTGAATTCTATTTCTTTTCCATGAGTCATTTTATGATGAAATTTTTATAAAACCCATTTCTTTATTTGGGTTATGTTACGATTAATGATTTATATTATTGTGGTACAAATATATATTTTTTCATTATATAATGGGTGGGACCTATATCTCCCTCCAATGCATTGGGTAATGATTTATATCTCATGATATAGACAAAATTGGAATTGTGGGTGAACACATTTTAGTAATGGACTTTCACTACGATGATAGTTTTATGAGTGAAACTTGAATAATATGCCAGTTTTGGGAGTGAACTCATTCAAATGTTATAGTATTGATAAATATCCTCAACTTCTAATTAAATTACTTTCAATGCTTATTTTTATTACACAATTCCATGTTTTATGCCAATTTTTTTTTCTCATGGGTCTTGCTTATTTTATAATTTAGGTCTCATATAGTGCCATTATATATTTCATGACACATGATTAATATTTTTGATATTTAGGGTTTTATCTTTAAATGTTATTCTCATGTTCACATACCGTTATCGTTAGGTTATTCTTGTATATGTCTTATTTTTACCCTTACTGTGCATCAGAGCTCACCCTTTCTAATTATTCCTTCCCTAGGTTTTGATGAAAGTTTAAGGTAGGATATGACTATAAGGTGTAGTAAATAATAAGTTATTTGTGGGAAACATTTAAGATATCTCACTAATTTATAATAGTCTATTACCATGTTTCCATAAACAATAAACTATTATGATCATCAGACATATACTTTTTTAATGTTCTCAAAAATCATATAATATATGTAATATCCATCTATGTTAATCCTCAGTCACTATAGTTGGTATCAAAATAAAGATTTATTCAGGCGTTGGAAAATTAGATGAAAAAATGTTAGTGAGATCGCTTGAGATATTTATAAGGATATGTCTAGGGATATATCTAAGGATAAGTGAAAGTCTGAGTCAAAACTTAATAAAATTTCCTGGAATATTGGTAAAGGATAGACTAAGTGGTTTCCTAAAAAAATTCTGGTCTAGATACTACAAGTGGATGTGGATCTAGAATATATTTACCTAGGGGTAATAAACATGAAAAAACAAAATTGAAATAGATTTTATCATGAACTAGTATATGATGATAAACCTTGCTCCACCCCTGGTTGACACTACTGGTGGATATTTTTTGAAAAATTAAAAAACTCTATATGAACCATAATGAAGGAATTAAATCGAATATGGTTATGAATGAAATAGGATAAACCAAAGGTGCAATATATCAAAGAATAAGTTGTTAGGATTTAGACTTCCTATATGTTTTTTTCTTGATTATATGGTTTTAGCACTATGATTAGTGTTTCCCACACCACGATTTTGGTTTTAGTTGATGGAAGGAATAAGAAGTTATTTTTTAAACTTATAATTTGATAGAAAATATGGTGACTATGAGAAACAAAATTGGATGATTACTAGAGATAAATATATTTTGGTTATTCTAAATCAGCTATCATGATATATGATTAATAATGTGAACTTTTGTGATATTCCTGACAGATAAAATTAGAAGAATATGGATTTTTATGAATGTTCACATGGAAATTAATATTGAGAAAGGAATATTTATATTCTTATATGTCATGTACAAGGGAAGAATAACCTAGAGGAATACATAAAATTGAGGGAAATATGTCACTTGTGTTGAAAAAAGGTTCATAGAGTGATATATTTTCAATGTCTTATCTTTGGAGAACATGGGAACTACTCAAATCAATTCCCTAACCTAAGAATTTACATCTAAACCATGAAGGGAACTCTTCCATGAAAAAAATTGAAGTGAAAGGATAAATTTATTTATGTATTTGGATTAAACAATTATTAATTGTGAAGGATTTTTAGTATAATTTTTTGGTTAATTATTTGAATGAATATATTGATTGGTATTGATGATACAGAAAATCTATTTAATGAAATGGTTATATTATATGAAAAAATAAGATTAAGGGAAGATAACCATTAATATGTCCCTAATTTTGATAAAATTGTGTTTATTTTGGGTAAAAAGAAGCTGGATAAGAATATAAAAAAATTGGATAATATTTATGACCTCAAAACTGATAATGGATTTGTTGAAAAAGTGGGTTGTGTTATTTGTTTTGAAGTTTACAAAAAAAATTATTTAAGGAATATATTAAATAATCAATATAAATAAATGATGATGCATGCATGATTTCAATTAGGATTTATGTTAATTATGGTTATTCCATGTTTTAAGAGAGTACCCGAGGAAGGTATTCTCATATTTAATCTGTGAAAAATAAGATCTATGTCAAGATGTTTTGGGGATAAATGATAAGTTGTTTTTGGAAATTTAGAGAACCTATTTTAATGGTTTTCTATTTTCACCTTTTGATGGGTAAAAAGGTTATCCATTAATTAAAAGTTTCATGTTGACCTTTGAATGAGGTTTTAGAGATAATTTTTTTGAAATATGAAGATTTATGTAGATTGGATAATAAATTACGTCAGTAATAATGGATGATATTATTGTTATAAAATGGAATGAAATAAAGTAAGTATATCTTTTTGAGAAAATTCTATAAATTTAGAAAAAGTGTCTTAAAAAAAATGTTATCCTAGTATGTTTATTTATAATGAATAAAATGGTCCCTTATATCATCATAGATTTATGGTTTTTTGATAGCAATGTTCTCTATCAGTGTCCATCAGAACTTGAGAGTTTTATCAGCTATTTTTATGTTTTCACCTTCTACCTATGTTATCCTTTTTGAAAACCCATTTACGAGTTACTTTGGGTAACCATTAAGTTTCTAAATTTTCCTTATTAAGGGATGTTTTAATATTCATTTTTACGATGTAAGTTTCAAATGAAGTAACTCACATGTATTAAATCTTTGATGAACCTGATGAATTTAGAGGGAGGAATTCATTTTAAGGGGGAAGATTGTAACAACCCAAGTTTTTATGAATTATTATTTTTCAAACAAATAAAAATTATTTGATGGCATTAATTTCATGATACACCAAGTAAAGATTTATTTATAAAAAAACTTTTCCTACGTGTAACATAAAGTTTGACTTGAAAAACATTTAGGACTAATTTTGGATTGTGTTATATAAAACAAAAAGTTCCTTCGATATCTTGTGTTACAGGAAAGATTCAGTTTTACAGAACAGATATAGACTATTTATTCTAATTCTTATCACATAGACATTGGAAAAGAGGGAATGAATAGAGATAACTAAATTATTAAATGAATTATTGGGTTACTAATTAATTATAAATGAATATAAAAACCAATTGAAAATAAAGGATGAGTTTTTTTCCTACAAAGGAGTTTTATCATATTAAATTAAATTAATCACTATTGGAGAAAAATATTAGTGAAATTTATATGTTATATATTCAATTTTGATGGTTTTGGGCACAGTAGAAGTGTGGTTGGGGCAACACCCAATTTCAATTTTTACCATGATCAATGATTATTCCGGGATCAATATGACGATAAACGCTAGTCACCACGGAATATAATCAAAGATTTAGATAAAAAATAGGCTTGAAACCTTTAGATAGGATCTTTCACATCATGATTATAATTAATTAAATTAATTTCATAAAGAAAAATAATAACTGGATCTCTGGTATTTTTCCTCATTGATAATGTTTATTGTCCAGAATGACCCTTCCGAATTATCTTGGTGTGATTATAAGGATCCAAAATATAATCCATCTAGTGGTGATCCACACGTGTTTCAATGGACTCCGATCAACACCGATCGTTCTCCGAGTTCTAGCGTGGAAAATCGAGTGTCCTGTGTCGGTCATTCTTGATTTCCTGTTCTTCGGCCTTGAAGAACGGCTCTCATTCTTGAGAGGGGGGAATAGGATTAAAGAGAGAAATTGTTTGGCTCAACAATTCTCAATTCACCAGGCGTGTGTTGTGGTGTATGGCACAATAGGCATACTTTCCTATTTATATACATGAAATTTCAGTTACAATATTTAATTTCATAGGAACAATTAAATACATTCATGAACTTAGAGAAAACTCTTTCATTTAATAATAATACCACGTTATTATTTATGGTGTGTCAACTTGGGAAAAATGAAATTATAAATAAAATTCCGCATCAAAAAATAATAGCACCATTATTTTAATTTGTTTCAACTAGTTAAATAATTATTTACCGTCTTGCAAATAATTATTTTACTACCAGACTGACCTTGGTCCGCTCAAAATCCAATTCTATTTATTGAACACCTGAATAAATAAATATATAATTTATTCTATTAAATAAATATTTTATTTACAAACAATTAAATAAATATTTATTAAATGTTCAATAAAATAAATACATATATTTTAATTAATTTATGTGATCATTTTAACTTAAATAAAATCATTCCATGGTCTTGAGAATAATATTTATTTCATTAATTAAATTCAAATAGAATCTAACCGAGACCACCAAAAACACTTAGTGTGTGACCCTTTAGGATTATTTCTTATTAAATTAGGTAGGTTTTCCTAAAGTCCAAGATTACTGTCTAGCAATGGGTCAAGACACCCAAGAGAAAGAACATAAAGTTGCAATAATGACATCCACGTATGAACGCTCACTGTGTAATATAATCCATTTGTCGAAATATCTCATCAAGCAGGTTTCATGACTATGTCATCAACTATTATACTTGATACGTCGTTCTTTGACTACTTGAAATAAACTCATCGTTACACCATGGACATGGAATTTCGCACGACGGTTCTATTTCCATCATAGGTCCAAGATATCAACTTCCATAAATGGATTGGAAAAATCCTTCCTCTACTTATTTTTTAATAACATGCCACTCGGGATGCACCCAACATACCCTACTTCCCGCTAACTGTCTGTGTGATGGTTTTAGTCAGTAAATAAAAGTGCGTAAGTCGTGACACGTATTAATGGTAATATTAAAATCTAAGGATCGTTACACACACTCGCAGATAGAAATATCTGATGACACCAAAACATGTGGAATTCTTACTTTCGGGTCTATTCTCATAATCTCTTATCTTGGAGATTACCTAGAGAGAACTTCATGAGCGTAAGTCTCATCTACATATGAGTACTCGCACCTGACAGTATGCATGATATGTGTCCCATCATAGCATTTCATCCAACCGCAGAACTATATTTAAGAATATTGTTATAGCGTTTCCTGGTTCTCATCATAGTGGGGAACTTCCATGACCTTATCAATGCAAAAAATACTCTAGGACATTATTACATAATAATCATGAAGAAAATTGAACAATATGTAATAATAAATTAAATATCCATGTAATCAAAGTAAAACTAGTTGGTTCTAGGACACAGACTCTTACAAAATCCCACTTGGACTAGAGCCAACTACCTATGACTTTCAGTCTGCTAGACCTCACATGATGATCATGTTTCTATTGAGTATAGGCTTTAATCAAGGTTTCCTCCATGTTGTCTTCTGTGTAAATAATACTCACTGCAACTTCACCTCTCTAAGAAAAATCCCTCAAGAGATGATACTTCCAAAGTATGTGCTTTGTCCTTTGATGTAACCTTGTCTCTTTTGCGAGTGATACCACTGTAGTATTATCATAATACAGTGTTATGGGATCTTTACTACTAGGTATCACATCTAGATCCTGGATAAAGCTTCGCATCCAAACTGCTTTTTTATATACCTCAGAAGCTGTGATATACTCGGACTCTGCTGTAGAATTTGTGACCACACTCTTCTTTGAGATCATCCAACTCATTGAACCTCCATTAAATGTGAAGATGTATCATGTTTGTGACTTCATGTCAGTATTGAAACTAGAATATGTATATCCTATGATGACTATATCCTCATCTCCTCCATAAACTAGGAACATATCCTCAGTATGCCTCTGATACTTTAGGATAGTCTTGACTGCCATCCAATGGCGGTCACCTGGGTCAGCTTAATATCTACCTACTGAAATCAATGCGTAGGTGACATCTAGCCTAGTACATAGCATGAAATACATGACTGACCCAATCACTAATGCATATGGAGTATTTTCCATTATCTTTATTTCCTCATGTGTCTGAGGACACATTTTATTAGAAAGATGAATACCATGTGATGTTAACAACAATCCCCTCTTGGATTGTTCCATTCTGAATCTCTTCGGTATCTTATCAATGTAGGTACATTGACTTAGGCCCATAAATCTCTTGGAACTATCATGATGTTTCTTGATCCCAATAAAATATGCTTCCTCACCCAAGTATTTCATAGAGAAGCATTGATTCAACCACGCCTTAACGGAATGTAAGACTGGTATCTCGTTTCCAATAAGTAATATTTAATCAACATATACTATTAGGAAAACAAATGCACTCCCACTAAACTGTTTGTAGACACAAGGTTCACACTCATTCTTGATAAAACAAAATTCTATTATGGCTCCTTCAAAATGAATGTTCCATGACCCAGATGCTTGCTTTAATCCATAAATGAATTTCTGCAACTTGTATAACTTTTTGGTAACCTTTGGAGTCACAAATCCTTCAGGTTGTGTCATGTAGACATCATCTTGAAGGTTCCCATTAAGGAATTCTATTTTGAAATCCATTTTCCTAATCTCATAGTCATGGTAAGCCAAAATTTCATGTAGAATTATGATGGATTTCATCATTGCAACTAGTGAGAAGGTTTCATCATAGTCAATTCCTTGATGTTGTTTAAAATCTTTTACAACCAGTCGTGCCTTATAAATACTGACTTTTCCTTCCATGTCTAGTTTCTTCTTGAATACCCATTTGAAAACAATAGGATTTACATCAACAAGAGGTTCTACCAAAATCCATACATGGTTTTGGTAAATGGAATCCATTTCAGAATTCATGGATTCATTCCACTTGGAAATGTCTATGACACTTACTGATTCCTTGTAGGTTAGAGGATCATTATTATCAACTAATAATGAGTCACCATCCTCGGTAAATAACCATACCATTCCAGTTCTCTAACCTCTCTTGTACTCCTACGCAGTACTTGTGTCTCTGGAACAGATTCTTCTTCCCTGGGGCTTTGGGGAATCTATTCATGTGCCAACTCTTGTGTACATTGAACCACGAATTCATCGACGTCTATCTCGCTCCCTCTATCTATTTTGGAGATCTGCTCCCTCTCAAGGAATATGGCATGTATTTCTACTATAACCTTTTTTTCTAAGGGGATGTGTAGGTAATATCCCTTTGTTTCCTTGGGGTATCTTATAAAGGTACACTTTGTGCCTCGGGGTGTGAGTTTGTTACCTAAAGAGGCCTTAAAAAACACTTTGCAACCCCACACATGTAAATTCGATAACATGGATTTTCTTCCACTCCAAAACTCATATGGAATACCATTTATCGATTTAGATGGTACTTGGTTTAGTATGTGTGCCGTTGTTTGTAACGCATACCCCCAAAAGTATAATGGAAGACTCGAATGAATCATCATTGATTTCACCTTGTCCAACAGGGTGTAGTTCCTCCTTTTTCTCACACCATTCCACTGGAGTGTGTTTGGAAGAGTGAGTTGGGATTTGATCAAAAACTCCCACCAGTAATCAATGAAGTCTTGACTAAGATATTCTCCACCTCGGTCTGAGCGAACTTTCTTAATATTCTTACCAAGCTGGTTCTCAACATCATTCTTGTATTCTTTGAACTTATCAAAAGAATCCGACTTATACCTCATTAAGTAGATATATCCATATATACTAAAATCATCAATAAAAGTTATGAAGTATGAGTACCCTCCCCTTTATTCAACTAGAAGTGGTCCACACACATCGATATGAACCAATTCAAGAAGTTCTTTATCCCTTTAACCTTTCCCACCAAATGGGGATTTGGTCATTTTGCCTTATAAACATGCATGCCATATGACAAGTGGTTTTAGTTCAAATAAATATTAATATCCATCTTGATGTAACTCTTTCAAGTGTTTCTCGTTTACATGACCTAACTAGTGATGCCAATGTTGGGTGTGGTATGAGTCATGTAAAATATCTTGGTCATCTATTTCCATTACCTGGTTTGTGTAATCCAACACATAAAGACCATTGTATAAATTTTCCCTACCAAAACAAATGCTATCTTTATAAAATAAGCAACATTCAATTACAAACATGAAAAGAAAATCCATTTATATCTAGAATAGATACATAAATTATTTTTCTGGTTATAGAAGGCACATAAAAACAACCCTTTAACACCAAGATCATCCCAGTTGGAAATTTGATGTGGTAGTCCCCAACAGCTACAACATCAATTCTGGCTCCATTGGCTGATCGTAAATCTACCTCCCCTCAATAAATCTTCCGGAATCTACATGGTTCCTATATTTGGGTACATATGTGAGCACCACTAGCTGTATCTAGTACCCAATTTGTAGAAACAGATAGATTTCATTTGACAACAAATGCACCTGAAGCTTCCCCTTTCTTCTTAGGCAGGGTGCAGTACTTCTTCCAGTGGCCCTTCTTACCACATGCGAAACAAACATCCCCCTATTCCCTATCCTCCCCTTTGATCATACTTTTATTCGAAGGTTGTGAATAATCTTTGGGCTTAAAGCTCTTCACCTTCCCTTTCCTCTTATTCACCATAAGGACCGAAGGTTTTTCTCACTTCATATCTTTTTCCACTAGGAGAATGAGGATAAGAAGATCAGATAGGGACTTCTCAATGTTTTTCATATTGAAATTGACTACAATGTAAGAGAACCTCCGAGGGAGTGATGCGACAATGATATTGGTACCCAGTTCTTCAGGGAGTTTAATCCCAAGAACCTACAGGGGCTCAATGTTGCCAAAGATCTTGACTACATGAGGCCCAACTGGGGAACCTTATCCAATCAAACTCTAAAAGAGTTACATAGAGATCTCAACCCTTCTCTATCTTTCTCTCTCCTGGTAAAGACCACGGAGGTGCTCAAGCATGATATAAGAATCCATGTTTTCATGAGACATCATGAGCTTAATAGACATTGATGATAACATCAAACATTGAAAATTGACCACATCGTTCATATGTTTGTCATAGACTAAGAAATCCTCATCACTCGCCTCTTTGGTAGGTGGATCAGGTAATGCTGACTCTAGTACGTAAGACTTCCGTTCATGGCATGAGATAACCCGAATGCATCTAAACCATTACTGGAATTTATTGCCGGTGAGGATGTTGTCTTTATCCCAAATTGATCGTAGAGATAGTTTGGTTGACGAGTTTGTCATTTTTATTCTACAATTAAAAGAGTTGACCATTAGTACTTTCTTGATTACATTTTATAAGAAATAATACATTCTATTAAGTCTCACACTATTTTATAAAGTCTCAATATCCCTCACCATTGAAATTTGAATGTCCAGTTTCCTTGACATTCTAGTGGAAAGGATCCATATTCCCCTTCACAAAACCCCCAAATGTGTTGGTCAAGCTATTATAATGTATTTGGGTGGGAATTTCTTTTTCAACTATGGGATTG
Source organism: Viscum album (assembly GCA_963277665.1). Lineage (NCBI taxonomy): Eukaryota > Viridiplantae > Streptophyta > Magnoliopsida > Santalales > Viscaceae > Viscum > Viscum album. Next base: position 1,081,712,647 of record OY728155.1, read on the forward strand.
CAGCTCCTTTATATGATGAGTGGACTCCCCAATCCTGAAATCATGAATTTGGATTTCCTCAACTCTTGCCTCCAATATTAAACCATGTCTAGCAAGGGCTACTGCTCTTGACGCAATATGGTTAGGTCAACTTGAAACCTTTTATATGGGATTCCTATATATAAGTAAGTGTCTCAATAGGGGTTGGTCAAACATATAATTTTATTGAGTTTTTCCCTTAATCAAGTAATGGAAGGATTGATATGACTTAATATTTTATTTGAGGGATTTTTATCACTTATGTGTGAATTTCTTATTATCATTATCACATGCTTGTTAATATTATGTGGAACTTACTTAAGTGATAAACCATGTCCTGATAATATTTACGCATAATTCTAGTTTATTTTAGTTCCATCTTGTAATGCTTATTTAATTAATTAATTATGGGATCATGACAACACATCCCTAATGATAAACCATGCAACTGACTTAAATAAAATAAAGTAAATGGAATGATCATGAGCTTTTATAATGGTTAGTTTATCTCGTGGTTGATAAACTAACCCTGATCTAAGGGAGAAACACCTTTAACCTTGTGGGTTTGTGTTTACAGCTTCCACATGTCCACCTCTGTATCTCCTAGGATTGGTTTCGTCTCAGATCTAGCTTGAACCACCTCCACTAGCTTGGGAGTTCCATCCATTACATATGCCATTTTTTAGCACATATGTAGGTGAGGGGTAAAAGGGGTTTTTAAATAAAAGAACCCTTGGCCACGCACACCCTTCATATTAATGAGGAGAAGGCTCACAGGACAAAAAATTTAATTTAAATAAATAAATTAAAAAACCATCCACATACAAAGGTCTTGGTCTAGCTCATGATCATCTATACATGAAACTATATTTGTGCATAAATAGAACTAGAAATCAATTCTTTAATCGTTCTTGTTTAAGATAAATCACACATGGATCAATTAATTTGCATTTTTAATTAATCAATCATTTTATCTTAAACACTTTTCTGAATTTCCATGAGATTATAATCCATCATAATTTTAAACAAATAAATTCATTTGAAATTATCTTTGTGTGTAACTTGTACCTTGGAGGAAACATAGTGAATTCCTATTCGTAACTACCCAATGAGTAGAAATGAACATTACACAGATGCTAAATTAAACACACACATATATATAAAACCTATCACGTGTTGTTCCTTAGCTTTACAGTCGCACGATGGCACATGTCACAAGGGTTTGTATAATATAATGATAAATTTTAATAAATCTGCGTAATTTGGATGAGTACACAATGTGTACTTCCAACTACACGGTGTGTACTATTTTCCACCGTCTATCCGAAGTACATGCCTGGGGAAACGGTGTGTGAGTATACTTTGGAAATATTTTGAGTAAATGGCGTGTCCAGTGGGCAACACACCATGTATTTCCTTGTTACACAGTATCTAGCCGGGCGAGCCATGTATTGGGTACACGGTCCAACCCTAACCCGAAGGGACTAAACACTGTGTCCATTTGGGCCACACAGTGTGTAATCTGGAACTGCATGCCACCGGTTCCTGATCAACACACAAAGTCATTTAAGACAAAGAAATATTCCAACACACAGCTTGGTTTGGCCTACTGGTCTGATTCATTGAATCTTGACTACACATCGTGTACTAATGAATACACGTCGTGTCTTCTGGTGTTGTACAACCAGGAATCTTTGGCACCTTTAGATAAGATTCTCTATTTTATTTTAATAAAGATTAAAAGAAAAGATCGTTTTTAAGGTGAACAAGAACCAAAAGAGGAGGAATAGATCTCAAGATTTAGATTTGCAGAATGATTAACTTTAATTGAAACAACTAAATTATTTAATGTGTAAGTTATCAAAAAAATATTTAAATATTTATAAACTATGATGTAATCCATCTGATACCACTTGAAGGTTTTTTGCGCAGTGGAAGTGTGGTTGGGATGACACCCAATTTTGATTTTTAACAAGATCAATGATTATTGTGGGATCAATACGAAGATGAAAGAAAGTCTCCATAGAATATATTCAAAGATTTAGATAAATAATAAAGGTGTCTGAAACCTTTAGAGGGGATCCTTCCCATCATGATTATAATTAATTTAATTAATTTTATAAAGAAAAATAATACCTGGATATTTTTTATTTTTCTTTGTTGATGATGTTGATCATCCTGAATGACCCTTCCAGATTATCTCATTGAACTTGTAAGGATCCAAACTAGAATCCCTCTAGAGTTGATCCACATGTGCTCCGATGGCCTCTGATTGACACCGCTCATTCTATGGGTTCTATCACGGTGAATCGAGTGTCTTGTGTTACTCGTTCTTGATCGCCTATTCTTCGACCTTGAAGAACGAATCTCGATCTTGATAGGGGGAGAAGAGGATTCAAGAGAGAAATTGTTTGTCTCAACAATTCTAAATTCACCAGGCGTGTGGTGTGGTGTATGGAACAATAGGCGTAATTTATTATTTATATACATGGAATTTCAGTTACAATATTTAATTGCATATCAACAATTAAATACATTCATGAACTTAGAGAAAACCCATACATTTAATAATAATACCGCATCATTATTTATGGTGTGTCAACTCGTGCAAAAGGGAATTATAAATAAAATTCCACATCACCTTATAATACTAGGGTTATTTTAATTTGTGCCAACTAGTTAAGTAATTATGTACCATCTTAAAAATAATTATTTTACTACCGAACCGACCTTGGACCACTCGAACTCCACTTCCATTTATTGAACACCCGAATAAATAAATAACTATTTTATTTACAAACTAGTAACTAAATATTTATTAAATGTTCAATAAAATAAAAAAATATATTTTATTTAATTTATGAGACCATTTTAACTTGAATAAAATTATTCCATGGTCTTGAGAATAATATTTATTTCATTAGTTAAATTCAAATAGAATTTAATAGATATCACCACAAACACTTAGTTTGTGACCCTCTAAGATTCTTTCTCATTGGCATTAGGCGGGCTTACCTAAAGTCTAAGAGTACTGTCTAGAAACATGTCAAGGCACCCAAGAGAAAGAATGTAAAGTCATAACAATGACATCCACATAAGAATGCTCACTATGTAATATAATCTCTTTGTCGCAATATCTCATCAAGCAGGTTTCATGACTGTTTCATCAAATCTTATGCTTGATACGTCATTCTTTGACTACCAGAAATAAACTCGTCGTTACACCATGGCCATGGTATTTCGCGCGACTATTCTATTTAAATAAAAGTGATGAGATATCAACTTCCATAAATGGAAGGGACAAATCGTTCCTTGATTTATCCATTAATAACATGCCACTCATGATGCACCCAATGTACCCTACTTCCCACCAACTATCTGCGTGATGGTTTTCATCAGTAAATCAAAGTGCGTAAGTCATGACACGTATTAATAATAATATTAAAGTCCAAGAATCATTACACATGCTCATAGATGGAAATATATGATGACACCAATCATGCAGAATTCCTAATAGTGGGTTTGTTCTGATAATCTCCAATCTTGGAGATTACCAAGTGAGAATATCATGAGGAAGTCTCATCTACTTATGAGTACTCGCACCTGACGGTCTGCATGCTATGTGTCCCATCATAGAATGTCATCCAACCACATAACTATATTCAATAATATTTTTATAGAATTTCAAGGTTCTCATCTTAGCGGAGAACTTCCCTAACCTTATCAATGCAACAAATACTCTAGGACAGTATTACATCATAATCATGCAGAACAATAAACAATATGTAATAATACATTAAATATCCACGTAATCAAAGTAAATAAATTTGGTTCTATGACACCAACTATTAAAAATTTAATGTTTTTTAATTCATCAAATATGTTTTATATGCCTAAAATAAGAATATATCCAATTTTGAGCATAAAACTGTATTTTTCATAAGGTATATTTATCACCTTTTAATGGCGCACTTGTATTAAAAATACATTTTTCCACTTTTATAAATTTTATTTGAAAAAATAATCTTTATTTTTAAAATTGGAATAAAAAAATTTATTCTGGTCTAATTTTTGGCATTTTTCTGATATGTTTCATATTTTGATGAATAGTGAAAAATACTGCATTTTAATTGAAAACTAACTTTTCACAAAAAACAATTATAATGCTAAATTATATTTTAAATAGAATTTTAAGTAAAATTAAATAAATTATACATATATTAACCAAATTTAGTTCATTTTAATCTTTTCCTATTAAATTTGGATATAAAAACATTTTAAACATTTGAAAATTTTCATTTTAAAAACCTACTTTCTCACCAAATCTATTGTATTAATTTTAAATCAATTATACCCAATTATATAATTTTAATTTTGAAAAATGAATTCAATATTTATAATCACAAGGTCCAAATTTATTAAATACGCCCCTTTTATTTTTGAAATACATGAATAGTAAACTTTTAAATTTTATTACCATGGTTAAGGGTAATTAAGGAAATTAAGGGTAAAAATAAAATTTTAAGTATTAGAAAATTCCCATAAAACATCTCTTAATTTTATTTAATTAGTTAATATAAATTAAAATCATCTTTATGTATAATTTATAACCTCTTTTATCCTCTTGGATAACTTTCAAACCCGTATAGTATATTATTTAAAGAAACATCAAAATTATCACACTAATGTATTTAATAAGTATAACATTCTAATATGTGATCATCTATAAGATGTATTTAACAATAAATAGTATTTAGAAATTTAAAATATTTATCTTCGTCATGTGAATTTATATATAATGTTCAATGAACAAACAATTTCCATAAATTCTTTCACAACAATGATGTAATAATTATTTAATTAATTGAAATTTAAAATAAATGATATTGAAAATATTAAAATATATATAATTAAAGATACATAATGTAAAGCACAAATTTTATAGATTCTTATGAAATATTAGGGGTGTATTAAAATATTTTTTCTAATAAATATTGTTTTCTGGATTTTCATAAAGTCAATGTAACGAATAATGTCAAAATTGAAAGTAATGATATTTTATGAAAATAATATTTTGTTAAATTATTGAAAAATAAAAAAAATATTCAATAAAGAAAAAATTGGAATATATATAGATAAAATATAATAAAATTTCCATTTCTTTTCCAATTTAAATTTTGTAAATAAAAAATTCACTCATTTAATATCGAAAAAGGTGTTACTATGGTTAAAATGAAATAGGTTAAGTATGAGTTAATCAATATGATATGGATTAAAATAACACAAAAACATGTCTAAAATATATTTTATGATGATACTAAAACATTATATTATATTATATTATAATACATGTACTTTTGATGTATTTGGATAGAGATTGAATATATTGTAAATTAATATTTTTTGAAATTCCAAAAGTTCCCCTCGCCTCAATTATAAAAGGAAACCATTTATTTTCTTTTTTCGCTCTTCAAAACCTATTTTCTTCAGAAAAAAAACTATCCAAATCTCCTCCCCACTTACAAATATTCATCTTATAATATTCCATTGGAAAAATAGATAACCAATAATGTCCTCTGGGGAAATCCAAAAAGAGATACCCAAATAAGAGGTAATGTTCATCAATGTACTTTTTTTTATTTCATCCATAAACACATTTAATTGTTTTTTATATTGTTTATTTACAAAAAAATAGTATCTTAAACATACTGATATTTATTTATGTTATGTTTGTGACCTACAAATTTATGCACTTCCATCAAATGGGATACATAATAATTATTCACGTGTATGAGTGACTACGGCCTAACGAACCAATTGCGTTCGTGCTTCCATTATCACCTTAAAAAGATGAGAATAATGGTGGAATTATAGTTTATATTATATATATATATATATATATATATTATTTTTATAATTTTATTGTGATTTTGGAATTATTATCTCACACATACCTTTATAATTTTCTTTTTTTTGAGTATATGATAACTTCGTTCGTGTGTACGACCTACCGTTTCCATGAACAATGTATTTTATTTTCTACCTATAATAGGTATGAATCACCATAAACACATGTATAATAAGTATATATTATATTTATAACATGGTTATCACTTTGGATATGATTAAATAATTATCTAAGTAAGATGACCAAGAATAACAGGTTAAAACATGTATGAAAAACAAAGCGGTTATTACCTGAAACATAACTTTAACATGGAATTATTGATAAAAAAGTAATATAAGGCCATAATTAAATCCTATATGGTATTATATAATGAGTATAGTTCTTTAGTGTATATTTATAATAAACTTATATTTCATATAAAAGAGTTTTGAACATTTACAGAGGAAGTCAAGACTTAAGGTTAATGATTTTTCTCTCATGTATATTTCTATGGGACACATGACTTATACAATAATTGTTTCTTTTATATGGTGTATAAAATTCCCACGAATTCATTTTATAAATATTATCCGGAATAATAGGGTATTTAAATATCTAAATAATTTTCTTTCTTAAATGGGGAATATTATTCGACTGATTACAAAGTGGTAAGGGTTTATTTCACAATCTCATCATTATATAGGATTTTTTTTACTTAAGTATCCACTATGGAATATTTCTCTTCCATTTCCATGTTTTCTAAAAAAATGAAATTTTTTTACTATTATCCTATGAATATTTAAATTAATTTTTAACCTTGTTTTAATTTCATACAAAATTGTTTGAGATGAATATTTTTTTTATTTTCTAAAAAAGCCACTATGGGAATTTTCTAACAAAAATATACTGAATGAATTTTTTTTTAACTTTCACAACATGAATAGATTTTATATATTACATGAAGACTTAATTTAATGAATATTATTTTACAATATTATAAGTATCTTTTCAATGAATTTTTTTTCCTTTTTAATTGCGCAGATTAAAAAATGTTTTTCCAAATGGTAAGGATATTTTCTTCAAGAATTATTTAAAATGATATTTCAAAATAATTTTACAAATAAGAAAACATTATTTTATTTTACTTAGGTTTTACAATGGTATGATACAAGTAAACCATTATTATTATTTCCCTAAATGGTATATGATTATGATGCCATGATGTTTATGAATTTTATCTCATTTTCACGAGTATACTTTGATGAAATATTTATGAAACCCATTACTTTTTAAGTATTTTGATATGATGGATGATTTATATTATTGTGTAATACATAAGTATGGTTTTAATTATATGAATGTTGGGACCTATATCTCCCTCCAATGCATTAGATAATGATTTATATCTCATGAGATAGACATAATTGGAATGAAGAATTGACACATTTCAATAATGGGATTTGTCCACCATGATAGTATTTCGAGTGAACAATGACTACTAATATGGGTTGGGTAATGAACTCATTATAATATGGTAGTATTATAAAATATAATTTAATAATAATGAAATTATTTTCTATGCCTATGTTTTTCCACAATTCTATGTTTTATGCCAATGTTATTTCACCTTGTCTCTTGTTTCTTTATGATTTATGTCTTATAAAATACCATAATTTAATCCATGACTCATGATTATGATTTTTGATTTGAAAGGTATTATATTCAAATGTTATTCTGATGTTCTCACACCCTTATTTTCATTCTATTCTAGTATATGAATTATGTTTACCCTTACTGATCATATGAGATCACAATTTCTTATTATTCCTTCAACAAGTTATGAAGAATTTTTTAGTTAGGATATGACTAGGAGTATTATTAAAAGGGAATATATTCATGGGTATCATGGAATATATCTCACCATGTCATAAGATTGTGTTTCCAAGATCCAAATACACAAAACTATTATGGTCCTCAGACATGTAATTTTGTAATGTGCTGAATATTCATATAAAAGATGTGATTTCCAAGAATTTTAAGCATGGGTGGAAATAGTTGGTATCAAAGGAAAGATTTTTTAATCCTTTGGAAACTGGGATGAGAAAAAATTAGTGAGATCCCTAGGGATATTTCTAAGGTATGACTAGGTATGTGTCTAAGGATAAGTCTAAGGATGAGTCAATGTTTAGGAAAGTATCTGAGCATTTTTATAAAGGATAATGTGAGTTGTTTCCTAATTACACATAACTATCTGGATATTGTAAGTTGATGTGGATCAAGAATATATGTACCTAGGGGTAATAACATCAAAAACATCGCGTTGATCTAGAATTGATCAGGAACTAGTGCATTAAAATGATCCTTATTTCATACTTAGTTTGACACTACTGGTTCATATGCTTTGTAAAATTCACAAACTCTTTACGAACCTTCAATAAGGACTTAATGAGAAGATGGTTATGAAAGAACTAAGATAAACCTTAGGTATAATAGAGTAAAGAATAATGCATCATTATTTATACATCCTATAAGTTATTTTTTCATGATTATATAGTTTACCCACCATGATTAGTGTTTCTCACACAATGCTTTTGGTTTTATTCGATGAATGGAACAATATAGAAATATGTTAACATTGAATATGATGAAAAACATGGTGACTATGAGAAACCAAATTGGATGATGAATGCATATGAATATATTGTGATTATGAAAAATCACCTATTGCGATATATGATTAATAATGTGATCTTTGGATTTATTACTAACATATTGAATAAGATGAAGATAGATTCTTATGAAATTTATCATGGTAATGAACATAGATGAAAGAATATTCAGATTTCTTCATGTCTAGAAGAAAAGAATAAGAACTAGGAGGAATACCAAAAATGGAGTGGAAGATGTTATTTCTGTTGAAAAAGGATTATAGAGTGGCTAATTATTGAGGAGTTCAATGTATTATCTATGGAAAACATGGGAATTGTCTAACTCAATGTGCCATCCTAAGAATTTACATCTAAACCCCAGAAGGACCTACTCCATGCCAATCATTGAAGCTTATGGATTGATTTATTTATGTACTTGGATTTAATATTTTTGAATTGTGAAGGATTGTTTTGTATAAGTGTTTAGTTAAGGATTTTAAATAATTTATTTACTAGTACTGATGGCCATTAAATGTTATTTAATAAAAAGGAAATATTTTATGAAAAAAAGATTAAGGGAAGGTATCCCTTAATATTTCCCTGATGTTGAGAAAATGGTGTTTATTTTGGATAAAAATATGTTAGATAAAAATATTTTAAATTTAATAATATTTATTATCTCAAAAATTATAATGGATTTTGTGGAAAAAGTGATGTGTGTTATATTTGATGAACTTTACAAAATTTTTGGATTTATGGTATATATCTAATAATCTGTATAAATAATTAGGTATCATGCATTATTTCATTAAGTATTTATGGTAATTTAGGTTATTAACATGTTTCAATAGAATACAAGATAATGTAATTCACATGTTTAGTGTTTAAAAAATAAGAGACATGTCATGATTTTTTTAGGGACAAATAATAAATTGGTTTTTTAAATATAGAGACTGTCTTTTGAATGTTTTGGGTTTTCATCTTTTGAGGTTTTAAAATGTTAACAATTTATAAAAAGGTTTATGTAGGAAATTGAATTTTGTTTTAGAGATGGTTTTTTTTCAATATGGATAATTTTGTATATTGGATAAGAAATCATGGAAGTACTGAAGGATGAGATTATGCTTATAAAATGGAATGAAATCATGTAATTATATCTTCTTGTGAAATTTCATCAAATTTTGTAAAATTACCTTAAAATGTTTTTATATACAAGTAAATTGATTTATAATTAATAAAATGTTCCCTTATATCCTCAAATATTTATAGTTTTTTGATGACCATGTTCTTTATCACTTTTCAAAAGAATATGACAGTTAGTTTTCTCTTCTATGATCATGTTTTCTATTGGAACATATGTTCTCCTATGTGGAAACCTAGTTATGAGTTTCATTGGGTAACCATTACATTTCCAAATTTCCATTATTAAAGAAATCTATAGAATTAATTTTCTTTATATGGGTTTCTATGAAAGGAACTCTCATGTATTAAAACATTGATGACCTAGAAGAATTTTGAGGGTGAAATTTATTTGAAGGGGTAGAATGTAACACCCCGAGTATTTATGATTTTTTTTAAAAAAATTATAATTATTTGATAGATTTAATTGAATTATACACCAAGTTAACATTTATTTGTACACAATCTTGTGTTGCATGAAACATAGAGTTTGACTTCTTATAGTGGGAAGACCGATTGTTTCTTATGTTACAAACAACAACGAGTTCTTTCGATAACTTGTGTTACACCCATGACTGAGTTCTCTTAAAAAATAGACTAATTTTTATGATAGTAATAACCTAGACTTTGGAATGTTGGAATGAATAATCTTAAATGAGTTATGAAATTAGTTGTTAGGTTACCGATTAATTTAAAATGAATATAAAAACCAATTGAAAACAATGGATGTGTTTTTTTACCATAAAGTAATTTTATCTTAACAAATTAAATTAATAACTACAAAGGAATGATATTAATCAAATTTCTATGTTATATATTCAATGGATTTTTTAATTAATACAATATTTTTTACAGGATTAAAATAGAAACAAATCCAATTTTAGGCATAAAAATATGTATTTTTCTAAAAGGCCATTTATTGGCCTTTTAGTGACACACTTGTTTTAAAATGAAATTTTAACAATTTTAAATATTTTATTTGAAAAAAATAAATTTAATTTTTAAAATTTTAATAACAAAATTCACTTTTTTAGAATGTTTTTTTATTTTCCAAATAAGTTTCATTTTTTGATGAAGTGAAAAATACCGCATTTTAATTGAAAATCGACTTTTCATCAAATTAATTTATACTATTAAATTATATTTTTAATTTGTTTTAAATTAAAAATATATCAATTATACATATATTAATATAATTTAAGTTATTAAAATATTTTTTATTTTAAATTTGGATATAAATACTTTCCAAACTTTTGAGCATTTTCACTTTAAAAATCCACATTCTCACCACTTCTTCAGGATTAGTTTTAAATTAATTTTAGAAAATTATGTGTTTAGAATGATAGGAAATGTATTTAATATTTGGAATTATAATTTCCCAATTAAGGAAATATTTTTCTTTTATTTTTGGAAAAAAATGAATTGTAAACAATGTAATTTTATTACCACGGTTAAGGGTAAACTGGGTAATTAAGGGTAAAAATAATATTATAAGTATTATAAAATTACCGTAAAACTTTTTATAATTGTATTATAAGATTTATTGTATTCCAAAAAAATACTTGGTCCAAATTTATTACCACTTGGAGCATCATGGAAGAATTTAATCCCCTTATAGTATTTTATTTCAAGAAAAGTCAAACTTATCACACTAATGTTTTTAATAGATTAAACATTTTAATATGTGATTATACAAAAGATATATTCTGCCATAAATAATTTTTAGAAAAAAATATATTTATATTCATCATGGTAATTCATTTTAAATTTTTAGTGAAGAAATAATTACCTTAAATTCTTGAACAAAAATGATGCAATTATTGTCTTACTAATAGAAATATCAAATAAATAATCTTGAAAATATAAAAAAAATATAATTTGAGATAATTAATGTAATAAAATAATTTCATATATTATTATGACAAATTAAGGTTTTGTTAATTTTTTTATAATATATACTTTTTTCATGATTTTCTTAAATCCAAAGTAATGAATTGTGTTATAATTGACACTAATGATATTTTATGAAAATAATAATTTGTTAAATTATTAAAATATCATAATAATATTAAATAAGGAAAAGGTGGAAAATATATTGTATAAAATATGATGTATTTTCCATTTATTTTCTAATTGATACTTTATTTGTAAAAATTTAAACATCTAGTTATTGAAAAATGTGTTCTCTTGTTAAAATTAATATAGGTTAACAAATGGTTATAAAAATGATCAGGTTTAAAATAAAAACAAAACATGTCTAAAATATATTAGATTATTATAATAAAACCTTATAATATATTATATTCTAATATATGGCCTTTATCAGGTATTTTATGTAATGACTCAGAATATCCATGTAATTTGTTTTTAATTATATGGAATTATTTTGAGACCACACGCTTTGACGGCACATGATTCCGAGGCCCTTTGAGACAAGAAAGAATTTTGAAATTTTTTTCTGATCATTTATGTAAAAGTGAGAGGAGACTTTTCAAACATTTAAACTGGTGCTCAGATAAAACATTTTAGGGAACTATTGAACTTTGAACACTGGGATTCACCAAGAAAGGACTTAACTTCTACAGGAAAGGGTTGGACAGAAAGGTTATTTTTTAGACTTTTCAAAAAATAAAAAAATAACTTAAGAAATTTATTTTATTTCTTTTCTCACAGTGGGGAGGTGGATGGTGGGGCTACAGTTCAACGACGAGGCTCATTAATGTAAGATCCTTAATGTCTCATTTGTGTAAGCATAACTGTTACACTATTTCATAAACGAAACAACATAACGACGCAACATCGTAGTGTAACTGAAACGATATGGCGTGTTTCCTTTTTATGGAATAACGCATTAGAGATTTGAAGGTTTAATGATGGAAAATTCTCTGAAGAACCACTGGTCAGTTTTCTCTCCAATGAAGAATGAATAACACTGGCGGAATGTTAAAAACTTTGATGCCCCTCAATGAACGGAGCCGAGAAGAAAATAATGTATTCGACTTATTGAACCTTCATGGGCGGACCGCTTCAACATTGAATTGTTTCAAGGTAGGGGTTTTTTTGTTTATTTTTTCCCCGTTCTTTATTCTTAATGGAAAAATCATATCAACCCATCAACAGGTTAATCCACGGGTCATTTTTTCTTGTGTGGGGATGATGTTTCATGGGTTTCTATCTATGGTTTGAATTATTGTTGGCATAACATCATCCCAAAACCTCCCAATGTTTTAAAACTCTAATGTGGAGGGCGTGGGATGATATAAAAAATCCAGATCCCCTTTTCTTGTAAGTTCTTCATTGTCGAGCAATATAAAAGGGTGATAAGGCAGATTCATGGCCTTCGTAGGGAAGAAGGAACCCCACAGAGTTTGGAGGCGCAATTGGCGTGAAGAACAGACCACAGGAGAGGACCAAGTGGTTTGTGGGAGGGTGGCGGTGCGCTAAAAGGATCACCACGGCCAGCCCTTTCCATGACAGAGCAACAGGACTACCGGTTGTGCCGGCAGATGCGGCCCCTCATCCATGTCGCTGGGGAAACCCGTAGTCGTGGGCCGCACTTCTCAGTGGCAGGGGATTTTCGACCGTGTGTGAGAATCTGGGCCAGCCGGATTGGCCTACCATGTCCTAGCAGGGCCGTGGTCGCTTGATTGTGGTGGTGGAAACTACCACACATCTACCGCAGGGTGAGCAGGGAGCCGGATGCGGCTTCCAGCGGTGTCCCAACTAGGCAAGCAAACTTGTCCTCCTTCGATGGATCTGGTAGGGCTCATTCCAGACCTACCGCCCAGTGGGCCAAACCTACCCATTGGTCCATACCCTTCCCGTCAGGTTGGACCAACAGACCAATAGGCCGGACTCATGCTGGGTCGAGTTCGGGTCGGACCGGATCTAGACCCACCCATCGCCTTTTTGAAAAAACATCAATATCGTATAAACCGGGTGTCCGATTGATGATCCGTTTATGGCATTAGAACCCTCACAACGAGGCATATCATTGGTAATAATCTATGTAGGATTTCTTGTAACTTGAAATTAAACAAATTGCTTGGGGAGTGGTTCTACCAAGATCAAGAGTACTACGTTTGGAAACCCTATGGTTGGATGAGACCTAAAGACTGCTGACGAGAGACCCTATGTTGATCAGATACTATGGCCTAGTGGGAACTAGATTATTTGTAACCCAACAGGACCATGGTGGGTAGCAACTTCTGTGTGACCGGGAAGACCCATGATACTCAACAGGAAGAATACCTCAGTGTGACCATAGATTAGTGGGAAGCAGCTTCTGTGTGACCTGACATGCCCACAGTAGGGAGTGTCTTCTTTGTGACCCAAAATACTCATAGTACTCATCGGGGATATGTACTATAGCAATCCTAAGGTTAGTGGGAAGCGACTTATGTGTGACCCGACAAGCCCACTATACTCATTGAGGAGGTCTTTTCCAGCAGCCCATGGTGTTTGATGATGTGACTAATGGTTCTAATATCCAACTATAGAATATACCTGGTGTGAGTTTTCTTTCTTTATGATCATGCTTGGTGTTTAGGATTTTTGGTTTGTTTGTGGATTTCTTTGTGGTCTTTCCTTTGTTGTTTTAAGGTCCCTTCTGAGTTTTTTTACTCACCCCTGCACGGGCTTCTCATGCACGTGTTGCGTATGGTGCAGATGATCACCGACTTAATGGGAGACTCAGTGGCCCTGGACCTGATGGTGCCCAGTGAGACTGTCCAGATGGGACATACCACTACTAATTCCAGCATCTACTCTATATTGAGCCATTAGGCGGGGTTTTCAATGGACGATTATCCATAGTTTCTTTTGTACTTTCTTATTTTCTAGTTAGTCTTTTGTTGGGATTTTATTCTGGACCATTTTACTTTCAATTGTACTTGTAATTAGTGGTTATTTTTAATGAAATGCCTATTTACTTTTCTTACTTCGGGATGTGGTTGTATGTGCATGCGTGCAAGTACTCAAGAAAATGCCTCCCACTTGCAGTTTGAAAACTTTAACGCTAGTAACCAACCCTTGTACTTCAGGAGGCGGGCTTGGGGTATGTCAAGAAATGGGAACAAGGGGACAAGTCATTAAAAAGTGGTATCAAAGGTGGTTGGTTATATCTTAGAGACCGAGATTCTATTTTTTTTCTTTGGAGTAATAGTGTTAAATATTTCGAGTTTTACTTTTAGATTCGGGGAGTCTAGTGTTGGTGTGACTGCTGACGTATACATACACTAGGACCCTAAATTATTCTTTTCGGCTATATACATGAAAAAAAATAGTTGTATAAGTGTATCATTATGTTATTTTTGAATAAGAGTCAACTCACTAGGTATAACCTTCTAATTTTGGTACATCTTGATTTATTTTATGATACCTCCACGCAGACAGCCAGCTATGTTTCTGATACATGATCATGTGGACGACCCGCATAGTAATGAGGCATTAGTTCATGGAACAGTGCTAGATATGGCCCTGTTAGGTGGTGCACTGATGTTTCCACTACCCTTTGATTAGTATTTACTGTCAGCGTTACTGGTTGAGTATGTAGGTAAACTTGGTGCCCTGCATGAGTTTCAGAGACAGAGACCTCCCAGGTTCAGGGGAGAGACAGATCCTTAGGTCGTTGAGGATTGGATGGAGGTAGTGATGTGGGGCTTCCTCGGAGTTAGTACACTACTTGAAAAGAAAGATATCTTGTCCACAAGCCTTCTGTAGGGCACGATAGTGAGATGGTGGAGCTTGACCACCAAGACACATGATGAGGAAAGACTTTCCATAACAGACTTCAAGCGGCTTTTTTGGGAGGAGTTTTCCCTGCGACCTTGCGCTATGTGCACATGCGGGGTCTGGTTCACCTGTAGTAGGGAAACATGTCAGTGGGTGATTACTCTGTGAGGTTTACAAACCTCTCTCACTACTCTACATACATGGTGTGACACACTTTCATTAGGGTCCGAACCTCAGAGTAGGGACTCAGACAGGAGATCAGGGAATCCATGGTGTCTCTCAGCATCCCCACTCAAGCTGGAGTGCGGGAGCAAGCCTTTCATGTGGATAAATTTCTAGTAGAGTATGCACTAACAAGTAGAGCCACCAACAGACATCGGGCAGCAAAGTCTTCATAGGTGAGTAGAAGACAACAGAAACATGGGCCCAAGTGAGCCAGGTCTTTCAGGGGATGACTACAGGACTCAGGATTGGCAGTATGGGGCTCCATGAGTAGAGGGAGTTGGCATGTAATGAGTCAATGCTTCACGTGCGTTGGGTAGGGACACATGTCTTGTGACTAACCAACCTGTCGCACAGAAAATCTGCAGGTGGTAGAGGGACCTTCCAGGTAGAGGAAAAGGTTCGAGCAAGAATGTATGTAGGGTGGAATATGTGGTATGGGATCAAGCCGAGTGGTAGGCAGTGGATGATGGTTCGAGGTGCTACCACCACCACCCCTAGTTGGTCCACCACGGGCTCAGGGATCCAGTGGAGAGGGGTGATGCCAGCTTCAAGCGATGTAGGTCTACAACCATTACACTTCAGAGATGATTGGAGGTACGTTCTTTGTCTTCTCCACCTTATCTATAGTTATTATGAACACAAGTTCTAGTCACTCTTTCCTTGGAACAAACCTCGTTCGAAGCTCTGAGATTCCAGTGGATTCATTAGATCGATCATTACAATTAGATTCTCCTATGGGAGGGGATTTGACGATTACACCCTGGTGCCAGTGGTGTGAACATACTCCAGGAGGAGAGATCTTTAGTTGGGATCTTCTAGTAGTAGTGTCGAGGCCTTACGATGTCATCTTGGGTATGGACTGGTTATCCATAGTCCATGCTTAGATCGACTGCTTTAGGTGGAATGTGTGGTGTGTCCGTGAGGATGGGACTAGTTTTTCCTTCACCGATGAGAAGGGAACCTTTAAAGTATAGGATGGACTTTCTCAGAAGAAGGTGCAGCTGATCACTCACCAGTTTCCTAGCCTCACCCTCAGTGCAGGGGATGAGAGGATTCTAAGATTTCCTGTAGTGGTGGATGGGTATGTGGATGTCTTTCCGAAGGATGTTTTGGGACTACCTCCTCGTATGGAAGTATAATTTTTCATCAAACTATACCATGTGATGACACATATATCCACACCGACATATCATATATCTCCCACAAATATTCTTAAATCGAGGTTATAGCTGGAGTACTTGAAGGGGAAGGGGTTTTTAACGCCCATCGTTTCACTATTAGTAGCCCCAATGTTGTTTTCCAAGAAGGCAGACGGGAGGTTGAGGCTATGTGTGGACTTCTGGTGCCGGAGCCAAGTGATTTTGAAGAAAAAGTTTCCACTACTGAGTATTGATGAACTCTTCAAATAGATGCAGGGAGCAAGGTGGTTCTCAAAGATCGACCTCAGATCAAGCAATCATCATCTTCAAGTATGGGATGAGGACATACCAAAGACAACCTTCAGATGCCGGTATGGACACTACGTGTTCATGGTGATGCCTTTCGGTGTGATCGATGACCCATAAGTGTTCATGGGACTCATGAATAGGATCTTCCATCCTTACCTTAATCATTTTTTTGTAGTATTCGTTGATTAAATCTTGGTATACTCAGCATCGGAGGAGGAGCACGCTATACATCTGTGGATAGTCCTGGATACACTCTGAGAGCACCATCTTTACGATAATCTCTCAAAGTTCCATTTCTAGACTTGGGAGGTCCCCTTTCTAGGATACGACTTCTTGGAGGCTAGAGTTGTAGTGGATCTAGAAAATAAAGAGGCGGAGCTTTATTGGGAGCCACTCAAGAGCATGACTGAGGCATGAAGTTTCTTGGGGTTGGATGGATACTACCGGAGGGTTGTGCCTGACTTTTCTATAGTAGCAGCACCCTTTTCATCTTTTAAATGGAAGGGAAATTACTTCATATAGATGGATATGTTCCAGAATTGTTTTGAGGAGCGGAGATGAAGACTGACGAATGAAGTTATCTTGAGACAATCAGAAAGGGTCATTGGGTATGTAGTTTTTCATGATTCATCAGGGGCCAGATTGGGTTTTGTACTGATGCAGGAGTGAGAGGTGATTTCCTATAGCTTACGCTAGTTGAGGAAGCATGAGCATAACTACACAACCCCTGACCTGGAGTTAGCTGCAGTAGTATTTTCCTTGAAGATGTGGGGGTGATACAAGATGGGTGAATGGTTTATCGTCTACTCTGACCACAAGAGTCTTACGTATATCTTCTCAAAGAAGTACCTAAATTTGAGACAATAGATATGGATGTAGTTCCTATAGTACTATGACTTTGAGATAGTATGTACTTCTAGGAAGGGGAACATAGTGGCAGACACGCTCAGCAAGAGGTATGGTTTACAGTTACTGAGTGAGGCGACGGAGGAGCTAGCTGTGATGCAGATATCCAACTTGGACGATGATGGAGCATCATAACATCAATCAATGACTATCAATCCCTTACTCTTACAATGAGTTAGGGAGGAAAAACCTGGGGATGTTGAATGCATGTCCCAACGTCCTCAGATATCCTCAGGACAGGCTCTTGATGGATTTTCAATAGGTGGGGACCATGTCATCCTTTTCATAGGATGCATCGTAGTACCAGTGACATTGCTAGAGGATGTGTTGAGGGAGTTCCACACATCCCCATTGGAGTTACATCCTAGTCTGGCAAAGATGTACCAGAACCTCTGATGTCATTACTGGTAGCCAGGGATGAATAAAGCGGTGGAAGATTTGGTTTCATGATTCCTCACATGTCAGCAAGTGAAGGTCGTTCATAAGGTCATGGAAGACTTAGCTCAACCACTTGAGGTACCAGAATTGAAGTGGGATGGTATCTACATGGAATTCTTGATGGGGTTACCACACACATATAGAGGCCATGATTCCATCTAGGTGATCGTTGACCGACTCACCATGTCGTCTCACTTCCTACCCATTCAAGAGTAGGGATCGGTGAAGGGATTGGGGCACCTCTACATCTAAGAGATAGTGTAGCTTCATGGTGTGACTTAGACTACCATCTCAAACCATGATTCATTCTTTACATCCCAATTGTGGAAGGGATTTCAGGGGGTGTTTGGGACTCAGTTGTTCTCGAACAATGCCTTTCACCCATAGAGAATTTGTCAATAAAGTAGACTATATAGAACCTAGAGGACATGATCCATGATTGTGTCTTTGATTTTGGTCATATTTGGGAGGATCTCCTACCACTGGTGGATTTTTCATACAATAATATCTATCACTCCACCATTGGTATGACACCATTTGAGGCCTTGTACGGGTGACCATGCAGATCAACTCTTTGATGGAAAGACCTAGGGAGTTGGCACTCATGGATCTAGAGTTGGTAAGGGATACCACTAAGAAGGTGTAGATCATCCAGGAGGGGATGAGGACTGCATATAGTAGGCAAAAATTGTATGCTGATAGGAGATGAAGAACCTTAGAGTTCAAGGAGGGAGACCATGTGTTCCTTCAGGTCTCACCCCGATTGGGGTTGCAAAGATTTTCTCATGGAGAAACGTTATCTCTGAGGTTCATCAGCCATTTTCATATTATTAGCAGAGCTGGTGAGGTGTATTACTACCTATCTCTTCCCCCAAAAATGTATAGGGTGCACGATGTTTTTCATGTGTCGCAGTTGAGGAGGAATATGCAAGGTCCATCACACATTATCGACTGGGGAGAGATAGACATTGACGATGGGATGATGTTTGTGGAGTTCTCAATGGAGATAGAGGATTGATAGTAGTGGGTCCTTTGTGGATAGTCTATTTATATAGTGCATGTTTCGTGATATCACAGGAATCTTCATGAGAGAACATTGGAGCGGGAGGCTCAGATTCATGCTCATTACCCCCATTTCTTTGATTAGCCTTTGTTTTGGATTTCTGGGATGTAAATCCCTAATGTGGGGAGAATGAAATGTCCCATAATTTCCATGTATTTTTTTTAAATTATATATAATTATTTCGAGACCATATGCTTTGATGACACATGATTCCGAGGCCCGATGATCCCATAATGGAATGTTGAACTTTTTTAATATTGTTTAAGTAAATATGCAGGTAGTTTTTTCTTTATTTAAACCAGTGCTCAGATCAAAAATCGGAGGTCACTGTTAAACTCAGAACACTGGGATTTACCTAGAAAGGACTCAACTTCGACCAACAGGGTCTGACAAAAAACTTATTTTTATGACTTTTTGGAAAATAATAAAATAAGTTAAAAATGTTATTTTATTTCTTTTCTCACCGTTGAGTGGAAGACGATGTTGTTGTGGTGAGACGAAGAGGATCATTAATGGAAGCTACTTAATGGCTCATTTGTGTAAGCGTAACCACTACGTTGTTTTATAAATGAAATAGCGTAATGATGCAACATCTCAACGTAACTGAAATAGTGTGACGTATTTCCTTTTAATGAAATAACGCATTGGATATTTGAGGGTTAAAAGGCATAAAATTATATGAAGAACCACTGGTGTGTTTTATCTCCAAAGAATAATGAAGAATGACAGTGGAACGTTAACAACTTCAATGCACTTCTAAGAACATATCCAGGAAGCATAGAAAATCTTCGACTTCTTGAACCTTCGTAGGCAGATTCCTTCAACGTCGAACAGCTTCAAGGTAGGGGTTTGTTTTTTTATGTTTTCCCTATTCCTCATTTAAAATGATGAATGTGGATCAAACCATGAACAGGTTGATCCACGGATCATTCTTTCTTGTGGGATGGTGATGTTTCTTGGGTTTCTATCTAGGGTTTGAGTTATTGTTGGTAGAACATCATCCCCAAACCTCCCCCTATTTTAAAACACTAAAGTGGAGGGAACATGACGACACGAACAAGGACCGAGACCCTCTTCTTGTGCATTCTTTTTGGCCAATCAATTTGAAAGGGGAGGAAAGGAAGATTCAACGCCTTTATAGGGTAGGCGGTTTCTCATGGAGGCTGGAGGAGCAGTCGTCATGAAGAATGGATCACCAGGGCAGACCCGATAGTCTATGGAGTATTTTTCAGGCGCGCTGGTGGTGGAGACCATTGGTGGGTAGACATGCACCATGATGGCACACTAGGTGGAGCACTGAGGCCGCCCCGGGCTATGGTGGAACAAAAGGACCACTGTCTGTGATGGTGGATGGTAGAGGCGGGCATGGCCTACATTCGCATGCCGTGCTTCTTGAAGGCACGTGGTCTTTGAAAGCCTGCTGAAATTCGGGTCGCCCGCATCATAGTTGGGCCGCAGTCACATGACCACAGTAGAGGAAACAACCCCACATTGACCATGGGGTGAGTAGGGAGCTGTGCATGCCTTCCAGCCGCGTCCTGATGAGGCAGACCGGGCATGGCATGGGCCGAACCCACCTCATCGAGCTGGACCAACGACACAATGGACCGGACCCAAGCAGGGCCAGGTCCAGGTCAGGATGAAAAACCTGGGTCAGTTCTGTGGTCCTTGGGTTGGGCCGGGCCAGGTTAGTCTAACTAGGTCAGACCGGATCCAAACCCAACCGACCCCTTTTTGGAAAAACTTCAATATCTTACAAACTTGGCATCTGATTGATGAGTTGTTTGCGACATTGGAACCCTCACGATGATACAGATCTTTTTTCATACTCTATGGAAGATTTCATGGAAGATAAAATTTGAAAAAATGGATTGGGGATCTATTCTCCCAAGATCAATCATTCTAAATGCAGAAACCCTGTGGTTCGCTGAGACCTAAAGTCTATAGAAGAGGGGCCCTGTGTGTATTAGATACTATGGCCCTGTGGGAAGCAGCTTCTTTGGACCTAGTAGGCCCATGGTGGGGAGTGGATTATGTGTGACCAATAATACCAATGGTACTCGATAAGAGTAGTACCTTATTATGGCAATAGATTAGTTGAAAGTGGATTCTATGTGACCCGGCATGCCCATGGTGGGGAGGTTCTTCTCTGTGACCCAACATACCCACAGTACGAATCAGGGATGAGTACCACAAAATTCCTAAGGTTAGTAGGAAGTGGATTTATGTAAAGAAATGGAAATTTCAAGGAATTTTTTTAAAAAATACTTTGGAATTTTACGAGTTTGTGGCTTCTGACGGCACTTGATTCCGAGGCCCATTGTGCCCAGAATCAATTTCTGAAGTTTAGCCCGGGTATGATCATTGAACGAACGAGCGGGTTTTTCTAACTTTTGAACCGGTGCTCGGAATTAAAATCCAAGGGCACCGATGAACTCACAATGCCAGTAATTGCTTAAAGCGATCCTTATTGTATTTTCGTTCACAACGGAGGAGAGGATAATTTTGGGGGTTTATTTAAGAAGTAAATAAAAATTGTCAGAACAATTTTTATTTTATCAGGAGGTTATTCCCTTCCATGGGTAGTTAAGGGTGGGGCCCACAGCCACTTAACTACCCAAGTGTGGATGTTAGAGATGTGGGTCCCACATGATCCCCACCATTTAATTTCCACTTTTCTCATTAAGAACACCTCATTAAATTGTAAAACCCCCATTAAATGCCAATCTCTCCACCTAAATCCATTAAATTATGTCAACCCATAATTTAAAGAGGATCCTTCCTATTTTCCTTTTTTTATTTAACTGAAAATGCGTTTAAAAAATGGAACCTTCTCTCTCCCTTCATTAATTAATGATCATCACGTTTTATTTAATGTGGTCATTTAATTTGGGAGAGTTACTTTGCGTGTATAATAAAAAAATAGAAGGAACCTATTATTTTGTTAAGGCGGAGAGCTTCATTGTGCGAGGAAGAATGGGAGAACTCTTGAGGTTTTGGAAGAACATCAGCCTCCGACGAAGAATGAAGAAGAATGCCAGTTCCTCGAAGAACAATGACGTGCCACCAATCCTCTTCTATGTGGCAAGAGAGGAGATGCCGCTTCCTCCTCAGCGCGCTCGGACGACGCCTATGATCCTCTTCCCCGCGACGCCATCTACAGAGATGCCGACATTCGACATCGTTTTTTTGTGGTAGGGTAAAATTTGTATATTATTTATTTTATGATAATTATACCCTCATTCTTGGTGATTAAATTGTTGGGTGATGTTTTGAACCATGAACGCAGTGGGTGCGGACTAACAAACAAGTCTGAACCCACCGCTACTTTGTTATTAATGTACGGAATAATTGGAGATGATGAAGCGAGACCAAAATGGTGATTGGAGGCCGTCGCAGTGATGTATGGGTCCCAAGACGGCCGCAGGCGTAGACGAGAGAAAAATCGGACCAACGGAATGACTCTGGTGGCTCGTGGAAGTCCCGGGCGGGGCGGGTCGCCGGCACCGGCCGGCCGCCTAGAGGCGGTGGCGCCCCAGCGCACCACCGGCAGAAGCCCGCCTCGACCGAACCTGCGGCGGCGAGGACCGGATCCTGCGGTCACGCGGGATCCAGGGGAGACGCGGCATCAGGCGCCGCGTCCGCGGAACACAAGGGGGGGGGGGGTCGCGTCCCCCCCCCCCCCCCCCCCCCGCTTGGTTCGTTGGCCGAGCCGGCGTGCCCCTTCAGCCAATCCAGGCTGGGTCACGCGGATCAGGCTAGGCCGCGCCCATCCGAGCCGGACCCGGGTCAGGTCTCCCCGGTTCGGGCTGACCCAGGGGGGTTGGGCCGGGTCGGACCGGGCCCAGACCCCCCCACTTCGGACCGTTTTCGGTCTTTTACCCATAACTTGAGCTACGGATCTCTGATCGACGCATCGTCAATTGAGTAGGAATCCTTGGATCGATACAGTCATTTAAGTATATTACACTTGAGGTTTCAGCAAAGTTTGGGTATGGCTGGGTTGGTACGAACTTGAAACCAACCGGGCCCTTAGAACGGAAACACTTATATCTTAAGGACCGGACGTCTGTTCGACGTTCCGTCAATTGCGTTGGGATTATTTTGTTGATACAGTACTTTTGGGTTACTCCAATTGATTTTTGGACGCATTTAGAGTATGGTTGGGTTGGTTTTAGATTAAAAACCAACCGGGCCCCTCGGACGGAAAAGCCAATAACTCTCAGATCGGGTGTCTGATTGGCGCACCGTCAGTCGCATAGGGTTTCTTTTATCGAGATGAAATTTGGGATACATAAATTTTAGACTTCGTGACAGTTTATGTATTGAATATTTTTCTCAAGGATTGGACCCTCCCGGAATCGAGCATGCTGTGTGCGGGAACCCTAGAGCTGGCTGCGACTGCGACGATGATAACTGCACTTGGATCCTCCGTGGGTTCGGCAGCAGGGACGACTGTACTTGGATCCTCCGTGGGTTCGGTAGTGATGTCGACCGTACTAAGATACTATGTGGGTTCGACGGTGATGACTACTATTCTTGAATCCTACTTGGGTCCGACAGTATTTGACCTTTGTACTTGTATCCTGAGTGGGTCCGGCAGAGTAGCTGGTCTTGTATCCTATGTGGGACCAACAGCTTAGCTGGTCTTGTATCCTATGTGGGTTTGACAGCTTAGATGAATCAGTGGCTACATATGATCATATTTATCGCCTTACAAAGTGATTACCTGTGTGAGCTGAGTCTTGATTCTTAATCATTATCATCGTTGTGATTTTCTTGCTTTCCTGTGTGAACTGGGTCGTGTTTTCCTGTGTGGACTGGGTTGTGTTTTCCTGTGTGGGATGGGTTGTGTTTTCTTATGTGGACTAGGTTGTGTTTTTCTGTGTGGACTAGGTTGTTCTTGGGTTTGAGAGTTGGAGACGAATGGTAAATGACGACTTAGGTATATGTATGGGCATATACCTAAGTGGAGTTGTTTGATACTTCGTGATTGTATCTTTCCTTTGTGGTTTTTCCTTCGTGGATTCTGAGAGACCTTCAGGGGTCTCAGGTTCCCTACTGAGTATCATATTCTCACCCCTGCACGGGCTATGCCTACGCTACATTATGTTGGATGTAGACGGCGGACAATACTGATCGAGGTGGAGGCTTGTGGAGCTGGACAGTACCCGAGGGTGGACCACTTGGCGGGACGTACACAGGGTGGACGGCCAGACCTGAGGAGCTGAGGAGAATATCTGTACCCACCCTTCAGGAGGGATTTTCGGAGGACAACTCAGTGTGCTGTTTTACTTACTGCTGTTGTATTTTCCTTTCATTTGTACTGTACTTTCATTTGGGTTTGTATAATGGCCCATTTAATTTTCATCACTTACCTTCTACCCAGTTTTACTTAGTGCTTAATTCATTTGCATACTCTATTGTGTTTGTTACATCATAAAGGAAATTCCTTCCATTATTTTGGGATTTACGCCTTTGGTGCTAGTCGCCAACCCCTGGACTATGGAAGGCAGGCTTGGGGTAGTCACGGCACGGGCCACAAGGAAGGGTCATGACAAATTGGTATCAGAGGAGTCGGTTCTTCCACAGAACTCAAGACAATGATCTTTCCTTTCTGTGAAGCAATAGTGTTAAGAGTATTGAGTGTGGTTTTTATTCCAGGGAGTCTAGTGTTGGTGTGGCGGCTGACATATCCATACACCAGGACCCTGACCTCTGATTTCCGACTCAGTGCACGAAAACACTGATTGCGTGTGTGTTTCCTTTCAAAAGTTTTCTTTGTGATTACTTTGTGTCTGCTCACCAGGTATATTGTACTACCCATGGACCACCTATTTCTTTTCAGGATGGCCCCATGAAGGTAGCCAGCTAGGGTTCCTAGTTACGTGTGGGATGGCAGCCCACCGAGCGATGAGGCCTCGTTACAGGGCCCCATTACATCAGAGGAATCAGCGGTACCACTACCCGTTGAGCCACTGATGCTACCATCCCCAGTGGCGGAGAGTGCACGCCGCCTAAGTGCATAGAATGAGTTTCAGAGACAGATGCAACCCATGTTCCACAGAGAGACGGATCCTCAGGAAGCCGAGGATTGGTTGGAGGCTATCATCGAAGTCTTCAGGTTGGTAGGGACACTAGCAGACCTCATGGTGATCCTTGACGCGAGTCTCATGCATGTAGAAGTAGGTAGATGGTGGATCCTGATGCTCCAGGTGCACGAAGAGGCCTCTCTACTTTGGACGGACTTAGAGATCCTCTTCTCCTTGGAGTTCGTTCTAGCCACCCTCTGTGCGGTGCACATCCAAGAGTTACTGCAGTTGCGGTAGGGAAGCATGACAGTAGCCCAGTACTCGGCATGATTTACCAAACTCTCACGCTACTCCAAAGATATGGTACATGACCCATTCTTCGAGGCCCGGACCTTTGAGTTGGGACTGAGGCCTGATATCAGAGCTTCGACAATTCCCCTCAGCATCCTGACAGAGGCGGGGGTGCTGGAGCGAGCCCTGTTAGTGGCGATCTTTCTCGTCGAGCATCCATCAGCAGCGAGACCCACCGTAGGACGGCACGGAGTAGATTCTTCTACGTATGGAAGTCGACAGATGATGCATGGGTCCAAGCGGACCAGGGCATCAGGTGGGCGACCTCAGGATACGGGTTCGGTTGTGCCCGGTGTAGAGCCAGCCTTATGAGGAGCAGACAGTGCTATGCATGCGGCGGGCAGGGAAACATGGCTCGTGACTGCCCGACCTTCCATGAAGATGAGCATCAGATAGTGGAGGGACCTCCCAAGAAGAGGCCGAGGTTCGACCGTGGCGGTCCACAAGGAGTAGGCGGACGAGGCAGAGGAGCTGGCCGAGCAGCGGGTGGTGGACGATGCTTCGAGGCTTTACCACCACCACCCCCAGGAGGTCCACCCCGACCACAGGGAGCTGGCGGGTAGAGGCAGGCTCAGCTTCAGGCAGCGGAGGCTTAGGACCATGGCGCACCTGAGATGATTCAAGGTACTATCTGTGTCTACTCAACCCTTGTTGCAGTTCTTATAGACACATGTGCGATTCATTCTTTTATAGCCTCTACCCTTGTTCGGAGCTCGGAGATTCCGACAGAGTTGTTGGCTCTATCCTTACGGCTAGAGACTCCTACGGGAGCAGACTCGACGATTACACACTGGTGCCGACTGTGTGAGATTACTCTAGGAGGAGAGAGCTTCGGTTGGGATATTCTTGTAGCGGCGTCGAGGCCTTACGACGTCATCTTGGGTATAAACTGGTTATCTAGAGTCCATGCTCAGATTGACTGTATTAGGCACAAGGTGCGGTGTGTCCGCATGGATGGGACCAGGTTCACCTTCACCGGTTAGAAGGGAACCTTCGTAGAACATGATGGACTCGCGCTGAGGAGAGGGTAGCCGATCACACATCAGTTGTCTAGTCTCATCCTCAGAGCAGTTGACGTACGGAGTTGAATTTTTCCTATAGTGCTGGATCATTATGCAGACGTTTTTCCTGATGATGTTTCAGGACTACCTCTTCACAAGGAGGTAGATTTCTACATATACCTATACCCTAGGAAATCACCGATATCTACTCCATCATATCGGATGTCTCCCGCTGAGCTTCGTGAGCTGCAGGTACAGCTGGAGGACTTATAGGGGAAAGGTTTCATCCAACCCAGTGTTTCACCCTGGGCATCTCCAATTCTATTCACCAAGAAGGCGGGTGCGAGCTTGAGACTGTGTGTCGACTACCGTTTCCTGAACCAGGGGACTATGAGGAACAAGTATCCGCTTCTGAGGATTGAAGAGCTCTTTGATCATCTCAAGGGAGCACGTTGGTTCTCGAAGATAGAACTCTGGTCGGGCTATCATCAGCTCCGAGTTCGGGATGAGGATGTGTAGAAGACGACCTTCTTGTTTCGGTGTAGACACTATGAGTTCTTTGTCATTCCCTTCAGTGTGACCAACGCTCCAGCAGTGTTCATGAGTCTTATGAAAAGGATCTTCCAACCCTACCTCGATCAGTTTGTCGTAGTCTTCATTGACGACATACTGATTTACTCGACCACTGAGGAGGAGCATGCCTACCACTTACAGTTTGTACTGGATGCACTCCGAGAGCACCAGCTTTATGGTAAGCTCTCGAAGTGCCAGTTCTGGCTTCGATAGGTCCACTTCTTGGGGCACATCATCTCAGAGGTGGGAGTTTCACTGGATCCCGTGAAGTTTGATGCGGTACTTGCTTGGGAGCCACCAAGGAGCATGATGGAGGTGTGGAGTTTCCTAGGTATGGCTGGGTACTATCAGAGGTTTGTGCAATACTTCTCCATAGTTGCAGCACCGCTTACAGCTTTGACAAAGAAGGGGAAACCATTCGTGTGGTTAGACAGATGTTAGCAGAGCTTTCAGGAGCTGAGGTGGAGATTGACCAGTGTGCCCATCTTGAGGCTACCAGACGAGGGCGTAGGGTACGTTGTTTACTGCGAAGCATCAGGGACTAGACTCAAGTGTGTCCTGATGCAGGAGTGAGCTGTGATCTCTTACAGTTCATGGTAGTTGAGGCTGCGCGAGCAGAACTACACTACCCATGACCTGGAGTTAGCAGCAGTGGTCTTCGCCCTAATGATGTGGAGAAACTATCTGATGGGAAAGAGCTCTACAGTTTACTCTGACCACCAGAGTCTCAGGTACATCTTCTCGTTGAAGGACCCGAACCAGAGATAGTGGTGATGGCTCGAGTTCCTCCAGGATTATGACATTGACATTGTCTATACTCCTGGGAAGGGGAACGTTGTGGCTGATGCTCTCAGCATGAGATCGGGCATTCAGCTACTTGGGGAGGCGACGGAGCAGTTAGCCACATTGAAGATATCATTCGTGGATAGATATGGGGAAACCTATCTACAGTCCCTGACAGTCACTCCTCCACTAATTCAGTGGTTTAGAGAGGTGCAGCATGGAGACGTCTACTGTGAGGCGCGACGTGCTTAGATATCCTCAGGGCTAGCACCCGATGGATTTTCTGAAGGTGGGGAGCACGTCATCCCTTTCAGGGGACATACCATGGTACCAATTTCACTACAGGAGGAGGTGCTGAGGGAGTTCCACACTTCCCCTCTAGCAGTACATCCTGGAGTAGTGAAGATGTACCAGGACCTCAGACGACAGTACTGGTGGATGAGTATGATGAAGGTTGTGGTAGAGTTCGTTTCACGATGCCTCACTTTCCAGCAAGTGAAGGCAGAGCACCAGGTTCCTGCAGGCTTGGTACAACCCTTAGAGGTTCTAGAGTGGAAGTGGGACAGGATATCCATGTAATTCGTGACGGGGCTTCGACGTACTTCTAGAGGACACGACACCATCTGGGTGATCGTAGACCGAATCACCAAGTCGTCCCACTTCCTACTGATCAGAGAGCAGGTCTCAGTAGAGATCTTGGGACGCCTCTACATTAAGGAGATCATATGAATTAATGTTGTGCCATCGTCTATTATCTCCTATCGAGATGCTCACTTTACTTCCCAGCTTTAGAAGGGGTTACAGGAGGCTTTTGGGACACAGTAACTCCTGATCACTCCCTTTAACCCTTATAAGGATGGCCAGATAGAGAGGACAATTCATACACTCGAGGACATGCTTCGTGCATGTGTCCTCGACTTTGGTCGCAGCTGGAAGGATCGCCTACCCTTGGTGGAGTTTGCATACAACAACAGCTACCAATCCACCATCGGGATGGAACCATACAAGGAACTGTACGGCCGAACTTGCAGATCACCTCTATGCTGGACTGACCCTGGGGAGTCAGCACTCGTAGGACCAGAGATGGTTCAGGCTATGATGGAGAAGGTGCAGATCATCCAGGAGTGGATGAGGACTGCACAGAGCAGACAGAATTCCTATGCTTATAGGAGGCGGAGACCACTGGAGTTCGAGGATGGCGACTATGTTTTCTTACGGGTCTCACCATGATGTGGATTGTGGAGATTTGGCTGGGGCGACAAGTTATCTCCGCACTTCATTGGACCATTCCAGGTCCTCAGCAGGGTAAGTGAGGTGGATTACCGCCTGGACCTTCCACCTCAGCTACACCAGGTGCATGACATCTTCCACGTATCTCAACTAAAGAGATATGTACATGACCTGACGCATGTCATCGACCACAGGGAGCTGGACATCTAATAACGGGGTGACTCTTACAGAGGTCCCGATGGAGATCGAGGATAAATAGGATCGGGTCCTACGTGGATGGTTGATACCTCTGGTGTGCATTCGTTGGAAGCACGAGAACCTCCAGGAGAGCACATGGGAGCGGGAGGCTCAGATGCGTGCTCATTACCCTCTTTTGTTTCCCTAGTTATGTTATAGCTTTACGGGGACGCAAATCCCTGATGTGGGAGAAATGTAAAGACCTGGAAATTTCAAGGAATTTTTTTTAAAAAAATAGTTTGGAATTTTATGAGTCTGTGTCTTCTGACGGCACTTGATTCTGAGTCCCGGTGTGCCCAGAATCAATTTCTGAAGTTTAGCTCGGGTACGTTCAGTGAACGAATGAGGGGGTTTTTCTAACTTTTGAACCGGTGCTCAGAATTAAAATATGAGGGCACCGATAAACTCACAATGTTGGTAATTTCTTAATGCGATACATACCATAGTTGCGTTCTCAATAGAGGAGATGATAATTTTTGGGGTTTATTTAAGAAGTAAATAAAAATTGTCGGAACAATTTTTATTTTATCAGGAGGTTATTCCCTCCCATGGGTAGTTAAGGGTGGGTCCCACAGCCAGTTAGCTACCCAAGTGTGGATGTTAGAGAGGTGCAGCCCACATGAGCCCCACCATTTAATTTCCTCTTATCTCATTAAGAACCCCTAATTAAATTGGAAAACCCCCATTAAATGCCAATCTCTCCACCTCAATCCATTAAATTATGTCAACCCATAATTTAATGGGGATCCTTCCTCTTTTCATTTTTTTTATTTAACTGCCAACACGTTTAAAAAATGGAACCTTCTCTCTCCCTTCTTTAATTAATTGTCATCACGTTATATTTAATGTGATGATTTAATTTGGCAGAGTTACTTTGCGTGTATAATAAAATAATAGGAGGAACCTATTATTTTATTAAGGAAGAGAGCATCATTGTGCGAGGAAGAATGAGAGAACTCTTGAGGTTTTGGAAGAACGCCGTCCTCCGATGAAGAATGAAGAAGAACGCAGGTTCCTTGAAGAACAACGACGCGCCACCAATCCTCTTCTCTATGGCAAGAGAAGAGACGCCGCTTCCTCCTCGGCGCACTCCGACGACACATACGATCCTCCTCCCCGTGACACTGTCTACCAAGATGCCGACGTTCGACATCATTTTTTGAGGTAGGGGAAAATTTGTATATTCTTTGTTTTATGAGAATTATACCATCGTGCTTGGTGATTAAATTTTTGGGTGATATTTTGAACCAGTAACACAGTGGGTGCGGACTAACGAACAAATCTGAACCCACCACTACTTTGTTCTTGATGTGCGGAATAACTGGAGACGATGAAGCGGGACCAAAATGGAAATTGGAGGCCTTCGCGGTAGTGTAAGAGTCCCGAGATGAGCTCAGGCGTAGACAGGATCAAAATTAGACCATCAGAATGACTCTGGTGGCCCGTGGAAGTCCCCGGCGGCGCGGGTCGCTGGCGTGGCGGGGCCGGTGGCCGGAGGTGACGGCGCCCTGGCGCGCCGCCAGACGAAGCCCACCGTGGCGGCGAAGACCAGATCCCATAGCCGCGTGGGATCCAGAGGAGATGCAGCACCAGGCGCCACGTCCGTGGAACACAAAGTGGGGGCCGCGTCCCCCCCCCCTCGCTCGGCTCGCTGGCCGAGCCAGCGTGCCCCCCAGCCCGGCCGAGCCGGGTCACGCGGACCGGGTCGCACCGGCCGCGCCGGGCCGCGCACAACCAGGTCAGGCCGCGCACAGCCAGGTTAGGCCACACCCCATCGGGCCGGACCCAAACCTGGGTCGGATCGACCCGGTTCGGGCCGACCCAGGGGGTTGGGCCGGGTCAGACCGGTCCCAGACCCCCCACTTCGGACCGTTTTCGGTCTTTTGCCCATAACTTGAGCTACAGACTTCCGATCGATGCACCATCAGTTGCGTATAAATACTTGCATTGAGAAGGTCGTTTTGGTATATTACAATTGAGGTTTCGGAAAATTTTGAGTATGGATGGGTTGGTTCAATCTCGAAACCAACCGGGCCCTTAGAGCGGAAACGCTTATATCTTATGGACCGGAAGTCCGTTCGACGTAACGTCAATTGAGTTGGGATCCTTTTGTTGAGACGGTCCTTTTGGATTACTCCACTTGAGTTTTGGATGTAGTTGGAGTATGTTCGGGTTGGTTTTAGCTTAAAAACCAACCGGGCCCCTGGGACGGAAAAGCCAATAACTCTCAGAATAGGCGTTCGATTGACACATCGTCTGTCGCATTGGGTTTCTTTTGTCGAGACAGAACTTTGGGATACATCAACTCTAGAATTCGTTAAAGTTGATGTATCGACTCTTTTTCTCGAGGATCGGACCCTTCCGGAATTGAGCATGCTGTGTGCGAGAACCCTTGAGCTGGCTACGACTGCGACGATGACAACTGCACTTGGATCCTCCGTGGGTTCGGCAGCGGGGAAGACTGTACTTGGATCCTCTGTGGGTTTGGCAGCGACGACGACCGTATTGGGATCCTCTGTGGGTTCAACGGTGATGACTATTGTTCTTATATCCTACGTGGGTCCGACAGTATTTGACCTCTGTACTTGTATCCTGAGTGGGACCGGCAGAGTAGCTATTCTTGTATCCTATGTGGGTACGACAGCTTAGCTGGTGTTGTATCCTATGTTGGTCCAATAGCTTAGATGAATCAGTGGCTACATCTGATCATCTCTATTGCCTTATAAAGCGATTACCTGTGTGATCTGAGTCTTGATTCTCAATCATTATCATCGATGTTATTATCTTGCTTTCCTGTCTGGACTGGGTTGTGTTTTCCTATGTGGAATGGGTTGTGTTTTCTTGTGTGGACTAGGTTGTGTTTTTCTATGTGGACTAGGTTGTTTTTTCCTGTGTGGACTCGGTTGTGATTGGGTTTGAGAGTTGGTGATGAACTGTAACTGATGACTTGGGTATATGTATGGGCATATACCTAAGTGGAGTTGTTTGATACTTCGTGATTGTATATTTCATTTGTGGTTTATCCTTTGTGGATTATGAGAGACCTTCAGGGGTCTTGGGGTCCTTATTTAGTATCGTATACTCACCCCTGCACGGGATATGCCTGCACTACGTTGTGTTGGATATAGACAACGGACATCACTGATCGAGGTGGAGGCTTGTGGAGCTGGACGGTACCTGGGGTAGACCACGTGGTAGGAAGTACATGGGGAGGACGGCCGGACTCGAGGAGCTGAGGAGACTATCTATACCCGCCCTTCAGGTGGGATTTCTGGAGGACGACTCGGTGTTGCTGTTTTACTTACTGTTGTTGTACTTTCCTTTCAGTTGTATTGTACTTTCAGTTGGTTTTGTATACTGGCCCATTTACTTTTCAACACTTACCTTGTACCCAGTTTTACTTAGTGCTTACTTTACTTGTGTACTCTGTTGTGTTTGTTACTTCATAAAGGCAATGTCTTCCCTTCTTTTGGGATTTACGCCTTTAGTGCTAGTCGCCAGCCCCTGGCCTATGGAAGGCGGGCTTGGGGTAGTCATGGCATGGGCCCTGAGGATGGGTCATGACAATTTATGTGGCCCATCAAGCCCATTGTACTCATTGAAAAGGATTTCTCTAATAGCCCAAGTTGTTCAATGATGTGACTAATGGTTCTACTATCCTACTCTAGTATATATCTGGTGTGATCTTTCTTGGTTCATGATCATTCTTGATGATCATGATTTTTGGTTCGGTTATGGATTTATTTTTGGTAATTCTTTTTTTTGGGTCCCTACTGAGTATTTTATTACACACCCCTACATGAGATTCACCCACACGTGTTGTGTCTAGTGCAGATAGATGCCGCCTTGATAGAGGACTCGATGGCCCAGGACCTGACGGTTCCTAGTAAGACCAGGCTGACGGGACATACCTCTACGACTTCCAACAGATACTCTATACCATCCCATCAGGTGGGGTTTTTAGCAGATGGCTATAGAGAGTTTCATTTGTACATTCCTATTTACTAGTTAGTCTTTTTTGGGTTTCTATTCTGACCCATTTGACTTTCAGTTTTACTTGTACTCAGTGGTTATTTATAGTTTCATGCTTGTTTACTTTTCCATCTTTGTGTCATGGTTGTGTGTGCGTGCATACGGGTACTCAGAAAAATGCCTCCAACATGCAGGTGGACACCTTCGATGCTAGTCACCAACCCATGGACTTCGGGAGGTGGGCTTGGGGTATGTCACGGAATTGGCCTCGGGGGATGGTTCATGACATTTTAATTGATATTTAGTTTTTTATAAATTAATATTTTTAGAAACTCCAATAGTACCCCTAATCTAAATTAAAAAAGGAAACCAATTCTTCTCTTTTTAAAATAATTAAAAACCTATTTGGTTGGGAGAAAAATTATAAAAATATCCTAAATAAATAACTTCCTTCAATGTGGAAATATTCCTTTGGAAGAAAATCCAACCTTGAAGTCATTTGGTGCAATCCAAAATAAAAAAAACCGAAGAGGGGGTAACCTTCAGAAACGAACATTGTTGTTCTATTTGTTCATTAAAACCATTAAATAATTTTTATATAGCGCTTATATAATAATAGAAGTATGTTAAATATACTGATATGATATTATTTTAATGGTGCAATCTAAACATCATAAAATTCCATCAAATGGGATACATAATCATCATTTTTTGGTATGGAAGACTACCACCTCACGAATTGATGTCGTTCCTTCTTCCATTACCGCCATCCAATGTTGGGAATAATGATGGATTTACAGTTTATATATATGATATATATTATTATTTATGATTTTATTATGTTTTTGGAAGTATTATATCACACATTAATTCATGATTTCTATTTTGGGAGAATATGATAACGTCGTTCGTGTATACGATGGGATACCATCTTGCGAAGCAATGTGACTCATTCCCACTCTATGTGGAATGTATTAAGGATGGTTTTAATAAAATTATGTGATAAATATGACATGAAGTTGATTATGTAATAAAATTGTGTCATATAATTTTCTTTCATTTAACCTGGAAAGAAAATGAAATGAGGGTTCATCCATACGTACGACCTACTGTCACCATGAACGATGTATTAAATTTTATACATATAACTTTTATGAATCACCATAAATACATTTATACTGAATATATATGATATTTATATCAATTTTATCATTTTTTATATGTTTAAATCATGATCTATGTAAGTGTACCAAGAACAAAAATTGAAAACATGTATGAAAAACAATGTGGTTGTTACCCAAAATAGAACATTAACATAGAAATATTAATAAAAGGGTAATATAAAGTCACAAGTAAATCATATATGGTATTATATATATGGATATTTTTCTTAAATAGATTTATAATAAACTAATATTTTTTTATATAGGTGGTTTTAATGTGTATGAAATATGTCATGACTTAAGGTAAGGGACTTTTGTCTCACTTTTATTTCTATGGGACTCAAGCGTTATACATTACATGTTTCATTTTTGTGTTGTATATACTACCCATGAATGTATTTTATGAGTCTTATAATGAATATTATGGTATTTACATATCCATATTTTGTTTCTTTCATGGGGCATTTGATTCGACTGATTACAAAGTGATAAGAGTTTATTTCATAATCTCATCATTATTACAGATTGTTTCAATCAAAGTCTCAAATGGGGAATATTTATCTCCCATGTCCATGTTTTGTAAAAAATATTTCAAAAAAGTTTTTAATATTCTATTATGAATGTTTAATGTAATTTGTAACCATGTTTTAATTTTTTTAATAACGATTTGAAATGAATATTTTTTTCAATTTCTAAACAAGGCTATTTGTGAATTTTCTAAAAAAAATATAATCTACTATTTTTTTAACATATACGACATTAACAGATTTTCCTGATTTCATGACGTATTATTGTATTGATGGTTACTTTAAAATATTAAAAAAAATTGAGGATTTTTTTTCTTTTGTAATTACTCTAATTTTTGAATAAATAATATTTTCAAAATAGAAATGATATTTTCCTCATGAATTATTTCAAATGGTAATTCAAAATTATTTTCAATCTATGAAAAAATTATTTTATGTTACTTATTATTAAATAGGGCATGACCCAAGAAGACCATTATTATTCTTTCTCTAAATTTTTTATGTTTATGATTGATTTATGTTTATGAATTCTATTTCATTTCCATGAGTTATGTTGTGATAAAATATTTATGAAACCCATTTCTTTTTATGGATTATAATATGATGAAATATTTATATTATTGTGTAACACTTATGTATGGTTTTAATTATATGACAAGTGGGATCTATATCTCCCTCCAACGCATTGGGTATCGATTTATATCTCATGAGATATACAGACCTAGAATGGGGATTGATCATGTTTTAATACCAGACTTCTTTCTCCATGATAGGCTTGGGAGTGAACCTTGACTACTATGATGATTTGGGGAGTAAACTCATTACACTTTGATTGACTTGGAAAAGAGCCTTGATAACTAATAAAACAATTTTCTATGAATATATGTTTTCCATAATTCAATGTTTTGGGATAATTTTATTTTCTATTGTCTCTTGTTCATCTATGATTTATGTCTTATAAACTGCCATAATTTTATCCATGACTCATGCTTACGAATTTTGGTTTGTCGGGTATGGTCTTCAATATTATTCTCAGGTAATTATACCCTCATGATAATTTTAGGCTTGCATATATCTTATGTTTACCCTTATTAAGTATCTGAGATAACCCTTTCTTATGATTTCTTCCCCATGTTATGAAGAATTTTTTTAGTAGGATATGGCTACGAGGATTATTAAATTGAAATATATTTGTAGGAGACATTGAAGATCTCTAACCAAGTTAGAATATTCTATTTCAAAGTTTCCAAATAAACTAAACTATTAGAGTTCTTAAGCATGTACTTTTTTAATGTGCTGAATATTCATGTAAAATATGTAATACCCATGCAAGTTTATCTTGGGTTTCTATGGTTTATATGAATGGAATGGTTTATTCATCCTTTTTAAACTATGATGAGAAAGGTTTAGTGATATCCCTAAGGATATTTTTAAGGATAATTCTAGGGTTCTCTAATTGGATAAGTCAATGGATGAGTCAAATTTTAGGAAAATGTCTTTGAATTTTAGTAATGGATAGAGTGAATGGTTTCCCAAAAACACATCCATGTCTGGATGAAAAATGTGGATTTAGAACTAGAACATATGTACATAGGGGTAACAATATTGAAAACACCATAAGGATATATACTCGATTTGGAACTAGTGCATGAAAATGGCCTTGCTGCACACCTGGTTTGACACTACTGGTGGATATTCTTTGAAAAATTCCCAAACTCTTTAAAAATAATAAAAAAGGGCTTAAATAGAATATGGATATAAATTGTCTAGGATAAACCTATGATGTAATAGATTAAAGAAAAAGGATCAATGATTTATACTTCTTATAAGTTATTTTTCATGGTAATATAGATTACCCACTATGATTAGTGTGTTCCACACTATGTGTTTTATTTTAGTCGATGGTAAGAAGAAGATGGAATTATGCTTACATTGAATCTGATTGAAAATATGGGGACTATGAGTAACTAAATTGTATGATGACTTGAGATAAATATATTGTGACTATGAAAAATCAAATATCCTGATATATGATTATTATTTTGAACATCCGTGATATCCCTAAGAAATCTAATAAGAGGAAGATTGACTTTTATGAAAGTTCACATGGTAATGAACATAGAGGAAAGAATATTTGGCTTCATAAACGTCAAGAAGAAGTGAGGAAGAACTTAGATGAATTCCTAAAATGAAGGGGAGGATGTTATTTTTGTGGAAAAATGATATAGAGTGATAAATTGGCGAGGAGTTCATTATTTTATATGTGGTGAAAATTTGAATGAAAAAACTCAATGCTGTAAACTAATAATTTACATCTATACAGAGGAACTATTCTGTGGAAATCATTCAAGTTTAAGGATTGAAATATTTATGTATTTGGATTCATGATTTAGGAATTGGGAAGTATTTTTTAGTACATGTTTTTAGTTATGGATTTGAAAGAATATTTTGATAGGTACTAATGACCAAGAAAAGTTATTTTTTTAAAATGTTATATTTTAGGGAAAAACCTGAGTAAGGGAAGGTACCCTTTAATATGTCCCCAATGTTAATAAAATAGTTTTTTAGTTTGAATAATCATACGCTAGATAATAATAAATTAAATTGGATAGTATTTTTGATCTTAGAAATAATAATGAATTTGTTAAAAAAGTGGGGAGTTTTATCTTTTGTGAGGTTTACTTCATTTTTTAATTTATGGAATATATCCAAAAATCTATATAAATAATGAGGAAGCATACAGGATTTCAATAAGGATTTATGGTAATTCAGGTTATTTCCATGTTTCGAGATAATACATGATAAAGGTATTCACATCTTTGGTGTGGGAAAAATAAGAACCAGGTAAATATTTTTTAGGATAAATTTCTAAGAACCAAGTTCTTATTATATGGTACGAGTATTATTTTTTCCTTTTCTTTTTATGTTGTTATTGAGAAAAAGGGGGGAAACTGGGCAGTTCTAGAAATTTCCATATTACACGTTGTGTACTTCATAGTACACGCCATGGGTATGTTAGGTGTGTTCTATCCACATGCTAACTTAGTACATGTTGTGTGGTGACCGGTTAAAAATAATATACTACACGGTGTGTAGTTCCTTAACATGCCTTGTACATTACTTTTCGCCTACCGACTGAATCCTAGTCGTGTATTGACCCATGTGATGCATCTAAGCCATGTGATGACCTGGTAACCCACGTAAGTTGGAGTACAAAAAGATACTACTCGGCATGTAGTCCTTAATACACGTTGTGTACTTTTATTTTTATTCATTTATATGGGATAGCATCACATCTCGTTTCTGAAAACAACTTCTTCTTCCACATTTTCAGACTATGATTCTCTTGGAGGACAATAACGTTTCTTCTCCTATATTCTTCATCCAACATATGTTCTTCAATCCGTTGATCGTTATGGGATCGCCTTAGGAAGGAAAAACCCACACATCCTATTTTTTTCTTCATCCTTTTCCTCACACATTGTAGTTTCCATCTGAGTAGAATTCTGAGGATTTAAAGGAAACATAGATCTATGAAGATTAGCTTCAAATAGGACTCAATATCGGATGTGCCTACATCTATGAGCCTAAGGTAGGTGGTGCATACCATGTTTTTTGTTTTCGGGGTCATTTGGGGGTTGTGTTTTTTTAGCGCAATGTTGGGTATTGGGAGATACCCATGGTTCTTTATATTGAATTGATTGTATTCCTTATGGGATAACATTGGGCATTCCCTTACCTTGTTATGCTTGAGAAAGGCTAGTATGGGATAACACATGGCTAGTGAAAATCAACTATATTAATTATTGTCCCTATTTAGAGTGATTATTTTGATTATATATATATGTGATTCTTGATATTGCATATTTTGGAACCTTTGTGTTGTGTTGGTCGTGGCCCAGATATTCTTGAGTGATGATTGATCATAGGTTGGGCTTGAACTGAATTATTTGGGTGGTTTGACCAAGTGATTGGGAATTATGGACATCATATTGAGGCAGTGTAACTGTCAGGTTGGGAATGTCCCAGTTTACTTGGATGGAAAGAACATCGGATTCTAAGTGACATGGTCGTTGGAGCACGAGGTGCTAGAGAGGTTTCGGATTGGATTCTAAATTTGGTGATTACTGTTCTCCTGTGATTTGGGTCATGTGCACATAGATGACTCCATGATGAGGTTTATTTGACTACTTGTGTGTGTAGAGGCCCCCATAGTTTTGGTTAGGAGATTATGCTATGGGGGTGCTTGCTGTAGAATCCAAATGGAAGGTGAGGAGCCTTTTGATTGTTTGGGCTTACCTATGAGACATTGGTATTTGAGACACGAGGTGTTAGAAGGCACATGGTTCCAGATTACTACTATTTGGGCGTGCCTATGGGACATCGGTACTTAAGACACTAGCTATTATAAGGCACATGGTGTTGTCTTACTATTTCATGGGAGTTCCTTTGGGAAATCTATACTTGAGACATGCGGTGTCAGGAGGCCCATGGTGCCAGTTACGTGACTGATATTCTGGCATTTGCTGAAGTAGGTGAAGGTCCCTGGTGGCTACTGAGAAACAGTGGTGGTTGTCTTAACATTGTGCATTGTACTTTTTACTTTCCTTGTAGATGAATTCTTTCTTAAAAATCTATACTAGGTATTCACCATTAGGGGTATCCTACTGAGATTAATCTCACTCCCTACACAACCCCTTCAGGATGCATGCAGACTTTATAGATTTACGTGTAGGAAAGAGATCAGCTACAGAAGATGGATTGTATTAGCTATTTCTTGGAGATGGTATGAATCATGAGGTCATGCCTCGCTGAAGTTTACTCTATTTTTTCATCTTTCATGTATCACCATGATTCCTTTATTTTTTAGCTACTGTTGATTATCCATGGGAACCATTTTTATTGACATGCATGACCCTCTATGGATGTATGCTTTTTTGTTTAGTAGTTACAAGGTATTTTCAACATGTTGTTCTATTTACATGCTATTGTGATTGTTTCTATATTGCTTCTGCTGGTTTATCTTCTATTTATTGTGCTTATACTATATGAGTTTGGTTCGAGTTTGCAGAGTCTCTTATTTTATATTATATTTGGACAAGTACTTTATTTTTTCCTCCTTCAAAGAGGGTATAACCTCCCCACTATACCTATTTACACCCTCGCTACATGTTGGCATCCTTTGGTGTTTAGGGAGGTGTGCCTAAGGTTTGTAACACCCAACCCATTTAGCACTGTTCTAGTGGATTTTTTGCGTTAGGAAATTACAAATTGGTATCATAGGAGTTTGTTCTTGATAGGGATTTAGTATAAGCTTATCACTCAGTAATAATGAGATCAAGACTGTTTTATTTATGATAGATTACTATTTGGGATATTGTAGACTGAATATAGGATGTTATTTTAACTAGGTTTCTAGCTTGTTCTCAGGTTCTTGCAAGCCCAGGTATGAGGGATGGACCAAGTGACCTTGGGAGGGAATTTATATTTCCCCCTTTTCTCAGATTACTTTTTATGTGATTTATACCATGGTGGCTTACTTGGCATGTGAAATTATTGGTTGTGATATGTGACCCTTGACTCGATGTTGTAAAAGAGAATTGGACCTTGGCCTAGTATGGAAATGTGAGTTTACTTGGCTTTTGATAGGAACATTTTTAGGCTATTTCAAATTCATATCTGAATGTTTTCTTTGTGAAGTTATAATACCACATGAATAATATCATTTCCATGCTATATATGCTTCTTAAATGTGAAAGGTGAATTTTCTGATAGAATTTATTGTTTATTGAAATGTAATATTTCATGCTTTTAATTTTCTAAAATTACAAGTGGCATGATATTTGGTCCTGGATATTATATGAGAAGGAAGGTACTATGACTGAGGTGACATTGATCACCAGGATTGGGCATCATAGACGTTGGTTTGAGGTATGGTGCCTACCAAGATTGGG
The DNA here is from genome assembly GCA_963277665.1 of Viscum album. NCBI lineage: Eukaryota > Viridiplantae > Streptophyta > Magnoliopsida > Santalales > Viscaceae > Viscum > Viscum album. The sequence goes on from OY728155.1 coordinate 1,081,754,015, forward strand.
TGACTCAGTCATTAGTTTGAGGAAACAATGGTTTTCCGGAAGAGCATGGCCCAAGATACTTTTGATACATGGCCCTGTTGAGGGAGTGTAAGGAGGCCCTCAGGTTAAGATTCCATGGGGCATAGTTGTGGTGGGGGAGAGTAAGGGTAGTTGTTATGAGCTACCTCTTTACTACTTTCCTTATCTGCATTATATACATATATATGTTTATATATGTGGGATGTCTGACGATTTATGGTATTCTGTGGGTTCCTCCTAGATGAATCGATGGATCATTAGGCGGTGATGGTGTAATGCTTCATGAGAATGATCTGGTTCAGACACACAAGGGATAGGCAGGGCATAAGCTCTAGGTATAGGCTTAGGGATAAGATCAGGTGTAGGATCTAGTGTAGGAAGATCAGCAGCTGGGTTTGGAAGTGTTTAGGTCATTGCTTGACGAGTAGCTCTGATCTACCCTGGTGTGTGTTTTGTAGGGGATTGATAGAGGCACATAGGGTAAATTTTCTTCTATGGTATATCTAACCCCAGAGTTCCACTCACATCACCCACCACATTTTTATTGTGAAGGTGGTACTCAGGCAGATGAGAACTTGATAGAGAGCATGAAAATGATCTTCGAGCAGCTCAAGATGCCTCTAAGGTTGATGGTCAAGCTGGCAATGTACATGATGAGAGGACCGGTGAAGTGTTGGTGGGATGTGAAGGTTCAGGATCACAGACACAAAGGACTGGTATGGAAGGAATTCAAGGACTAGTTTTTCAAGCACTTTATCCCAGAGGCGGTGAGGTAAAGGAGAGCTCGGGAGTTCTTGAGCCTATAGCCGGGTGACATGTTCATCATGGACTATGCAGCTACCTTTATTGAGTTGTCTCACTTTGCACCAAGTATGGTAAGTGATGACACCTTGAGGGTGAGGCGCTTCAAAGATGTCTTATGGAACACCATTAAGGTGCAGGTAAACATCTTTAGGTTGGCCTCATTCTTTGAGGCGGTGAATCAGGTGCTCATAGCCAAGGGAAACTTGATGGACATTTCTCTTTTGAGTCGGTCGGCCACTTTAGCTGATGGTTCAGATAGCAGTAAGTGAGATAAGGATGAGATCTAGTAGGGAAGTCAGGCCAATGACTTATCTATAACACCTCGTGGTAGTTCATCAATGGTTTTCTTTTAGTGTGGGCAGCAAAGGCATGTATAGACCTAGTGTGATAGGCATTCAAAGGTGTTTTGGGCATATGGATAGGTCAGATATTTGGAGATGTTCTACAGGAAGCCTTTGTAGATATTCAACATGCATGGAGCAAGACATATTGTGGCGCTCGGGGTCAATTCAAGATCGATACTAGGTGAGGGTAGTTGAGAATCATCTGCACAAGGAGGACATGGTAGAGACATCAGGACCCAACTTAGGGGTCAGTGGCTAGTGAATGGAGTATCATAGTAGGGAGGTCCGGCATTAAGAAATTGTACTTCAATCCAGGTGCATGCCATGGAGATGCCAGAGGCTGAGCAGTCTGGTGAGCCAATGATGGTCAGAGGTACACCGCGGGTGTGGCTGTGATTTTCTTGTTTTTGTTTTTGCATGTCCAATTAAGGCGTGTTTGTTTTCATTGAATGAGGTGAAAAAGATATATGTGTACTGACCATATTCTTTTTAGTAGTATTGGCACTATTTTGGGTGCATGATATATGAGATGTGTTGCATCCGGAGCATCGAGGATGCAGAATACTTTAGGTTTCATGGGAATCGGGGCATCGAGGATGTATGTTACTTGAGATGAAAGGCACTAGGTTTTGTTTTTAGAATCCATGGGATGTAGGGACTCATGGAGGAGGACAGATATGCAATGTAGGAGACCTTTTGGTGTCAGTAATGACATGGAGACACTTAATAGGGTGCAGGGGTGATGATGCATCATGGGAGGACAATGGGTCTGTGTAACAGTTTGATGGACATTAGATTGATTTGAGTTTTTGACCAGAGTGGTTCTGGAATCTTTTTCCACTACCCTTGGAAGTTCAATTCGAAGATGAATTTATTTAAGGGGTGAAGTTTTCAATAACCCGGTTCTTCTTATAAGGTATGATCCTTCTTTTTACCTTTTCTATTTATGTTGTTTTTGAGAAAAAGGGGGAAAACTGGGTAGTTCTAGAAATTTTCAGATTACACGCTATCTACTTCATAGTACACGTAGTGTGTATGTTTAGAATGTACTGGACACAAGATGGCTTTGTACATTCCATGTGGTAACTATGTAAAAATAATATACTACACGGAGTGTAGTTCCATAGCACGTCGTGTACTTTACATTCAGCAAACCGGCTGAGTCCTAGATGTGTGTTGACCTCTGTGAAGCGTCTAATCCATGAGATGACCTGGAAACCCACAAAATTCAGAGTACTAAAAAGATACTACATGGCTTGTAGTCCTTAATAAACACCATGTATATTTATTTTTATTCATTTATATGGGAGAGCATCACATCTAATTTCCGAAAACGTCTTCTTCTTCCCTGTTTTGGGATTTTGATGCTCTGGAAGGCCAAGAACGTTTCTTCTCCTAGATTATTCATCTGATGTCCATTCTTAAACCTATCAGTGGTTGAGGTATCACATCAAGAAGGATAAACTTATTCACCTTATTATGTTCTTGTTCTTTGGCCTCACAGGCCGCAGTTTCTATCCTAGTAGAATAGTAGAGATTTGATTGAAACGTAGATCTATGAAGATTGGCATAAAATTGGAGCTTGATATTCTATGTGCCTACATCTATGAGTCTATGGTAGGTGGTACATACCTTGTTTTTTGTTTTCATGGTCATTTGGGGGTTTTTTATTTTTAGTGAAACATAGGGTATTGAGAGAGACCCATGTTTCTTTATATTGAATTGATTGTATGCATTATGGTATGCCATTGGGCATTCCCTTATCTTATTATGCTTGAGAAAGTCCTAGTTAGAGGACATTTATCAATTGGGGCATTTTGGATGGGGGTGCCAAAATGGTTATAATTTATTTGTTTTTATTAAACCGCTGAGTTTAAATTGGTTAAGCATGATTATGTTATTAGAGGATTTAAAGACCTCAGTGCTGGTATGGGACATCACATGGCCATTGAAATTCAACTTTTTAAAAAAAAAATCATATTTACAATGATTCTTTTGATTATATATATGTGATGCTTGATATTTCATATGATGGAACCTTTGGGTTGTTTTGGTCATGGTTTGGATATTCTTGAGTAATGATTGATAATAGTTAGGGCTTGACCCGGATTATTTGGGTGGTTTGACCATGGGATTGGGCATCATGGACATCATATTAAGGCAGTGTGACTATCAGGTGGGGAATTTCCTAGGTTACATGGATGGAAATGTCATAGGATTCTGAGTGATGTGTTCATAGGGGAATGAGGTGCTAGAGAGGTTTTGGCTTGGGTTCTAGATTTTTTGATTACCGTTCACTAGTGATTTGGGTCATGTGCAGATAGAGGACTTCATGATAAGGTGGTTTTGACCACTTGTGTGGTTAGAGGTCACTGTAGTTGTGGTTAGGTGAATATGGTTTGGGGATGCTTGTCGTAGAAGCCACATGGAAGGTGAGGAGCCTTAAGATTTTTTGGGTGTGCTTATGGGATGTTAGTACTTGATACAAAATGTGTCAGGAAGTACATAGTTCCAGGTTAATACTGTTTGGGCATGCCAATAAGAGGTCGGTACATGAGACACACAAGGTGTCAGGAGGAACTTTGTTCCAGGTTACTATTGCTTGGGAGTGCCTTCGAGACGTCGTTACATGACACATGTGGTGTCAGGAGGCATGTGGTGCAAGTTACATGACTCAAATTCCGGTGTTAGCGGAATCAGGTGATACTCCCCAGTGGCTGTTGAGCACTAGTGGAGGTTGTGTTTACATTGTGCATCGTACTATTTAATTTCCTTATAGATGCATTCCAGTTTATACACCTACACAATGTAAGAACCATTGGGTCATATCCTACGACGATACATATCACACTCTATAGGGACCCTTCAGGACATGTGTAGAATTTATGTATTTACGTCCAAGAAAGAGATCAGCTTCCGGATCTGGATTATATTAGTAGTTTCATGGAGATGGTGTGGACCTTGAGGTTATGCCTAGCTAGATTTTACTCTATTTCTCCTTGTTCCCTATATCAGTAGTGTTGATTTATTTTGTAGATACTATTGGTTAGCCATGGGCACTATTGTTATTGAAATGTATGACCTACTGTGGATGCATGATTTATTATTTAGTAGTTACACGGTATTTTCAACATGATTTTCTATTTATATTCCACTGTTCTTGTTTCTATGTTACTTCCACTGGTTTATATTCTATTGATTGTTCTTCTGATATGAGAGTCTGGTTTGAGTATGCAGAGTCTCTTATTTTATATTATACTCGGACCATTACTTTATTTTTTCCTCTATCTCAAAGGGTATAGCCTCCCCACTATACCTATTTAAACCTTCTCTACTAGTCGACATCCTTTGATGTTTTGGGAGGTGCGCCTAAGGCCAGAAACACCCAAACCCTTTAGGATTGTTCGGGTGGACATTTGGGTCGAGATTTTACAAAATGATAGGTTGATTTTGGAAATTTCAAGACCTTTCAAAAGTTTTGAATTTTCATCTTTTGAACTGTTAAAATGTTAAGAATTTATGAAAAGGTATATGTTATCCTTTGAATGAGGTTTTAGAGATCAAAGTTTTACAATATGGAGATTTATGTATAATGTATATGAAATCATGGATCTTCTGATGGATTATATTATGCTAATAAAATGGAATGAAATCAAGTATGCATATCTTGTAAAAATTCTTCAAATTTAGGAAGAGCATCTGGAAAAAAATGTTATCATAGTACCTTTATTTCTAGTGAATAGATTTTTCCCTTAGATCATCATATATTTATGATTTTTTGATGACCATGTTCTCTATCACTCTTCATCACGAATTGATTATTATTTTTCTCTTTTATGTCCATTTTCTCACTTTCCACCTATGTTCTACTACACGGAAATATAGTTATGAGTTACTTTGGGTAACCGTTAAGTTTCCAAATTTAATTTTTAACGGATGTTTTATTATTCATTTTTATAAAATGTATTTCAATGAATGTAATTCTCATGTATTGAAACATTGATGACCTATATGGATTTTAAGGGTTAAATTCATTTCAAGCGGGGTAGAATGTAACACCCTAAGTTGTTATGAATTATTATTATTTTAAATAAATTAAAACTATTTGATGGATTGATTTTCATGGAACACAAAATTAATCATTCTTTATACACACGGTTTCTCTACAAGAAACATAGATTCTTACTTGAGATACACACAAGAAAAATTTTGGATTGGGTTACACACAACAACTAGTTCTTTTAATAGATTGTATTACATGAAAGACCATGTTTTAACAAACAAAAATATACTATTTATTATTATATTCATCACCGACACATTGTAATGGAATTAATTAAAATGATTAAATTAATTTTGAAATGAAATCTTGGGTTACCAACTAATCAAATAATAGGATCAAAACAAATTGAGAATAATGTATTAGTTTTTTTCGTACAAAGGTGTTTTATTTAAATAAATTAAATAAATCATCATTACTGAATGGTATTAAAGTAATTTATATTTTATATATTAAATGAAATATTTTATAAATAATCTTATATGTTTTAGAGGCATAAAATAAGAACAAATCCATCTTTATGCATAAAAAAGATTTATTTGTCTTAAATGTAGTTTTATCCCCTTTTAATGGCGATATAAAGACCCAAAATTTCCATGTAATTTTTTTTAAATATATGGAAATTTTATGAGTCTGTGAAAATTGACATCACATGATTCTGAGGCCTGGAGTGCCTGGAATGAATTTATGACCTTTATTTCGGGGACATTCAGTAAACATGTGAATGGGTTTTTCTAACTTTTGAATTGGTGCTCGGAATTGAAATCTGAGGGCACCTTTGAACTCGCAGCACTGGTATTTCTTCTTAAATTTTATCCCCTTACTATTTATTTCTCTCTCCAATATAATCTTTATTTCACATTTTCTTCTCCCAATTAGTGCCTCCTCAAACCCAAATTTCCAGCTGCCGCACATCTGACTTCCTAACGGCATCCCAGAAAAAGCACATTTCCCTGCACCGCCTAGACGTCGCCGCCACCTTTCGCCAGCCGCACCTACTACCTCATGTGACTACTTCACACAGCCCGCACCCGCTGTCTTCCTGGCCACTACGCCGCTAGGGAGCCACTACCCTTTGGCATGTCATCATCCCGACCTCCCGCTCACGCCTCTGCAAGCCACCTCGGTTGTCGCTTATCTAAACCGCCTTGTTGGATCACTGTCGTAACTGCACCGAACCACCCCTGTGTCACCACATCAACAGGATATTTCATCTTCGTTCTATGCCCAAAAATTATAACGATCGTAGATCTGTGATCCTCAGGTTGATATCTCTGCGTCCGTAAGTTATGCTCAAATAAACATTATGTTTTTAGTGCGCTTAATTATTTGGAGACGTAGAAGGTGTGAAGAATGAAATAGAAATGATCATGGTCTATGTGCAAATCGATGACCATGTTTGTTTTTCCATCGTCAATGAGAATCATGAACAAGAGGAAATAACAAATAGATATTTATCATACTTCAAATTAAGACTTCCTACCAGTCAGAAAACTCTCACCACAGCTTCCATCCAATCCTCAGTCACTTGTGGGTTCATCTCTCCCCTGAACCTGGGTGTCCTCTAGTGCTGGAACTCGTGCAATGCGCTCAAGCATCATGCACCTGCCAGAATAGTAAACAGAGTGAGTACAGTAAGTAAAAGGGGACAGAATAAAATCCCAACTAGAAAGTACAAGAAAATGAATGTACAAGTAAAGTGGAAAAAATCCTATGATCACCTTCCAAGGATCCTATCTGAAGGGTAGGAACATCTCTCAAATAGTCATCTCTGCGGTACACCTCTTCTAGGATCCACCTCTGAGCTACCTCCATTCATGGTACTCTTGTCCTCAGTTAGCATTGTTCGTCGTCTGCAAAAAACACAATAGGGTATGGGAATAACCCATATAGGGGTGAGTATAATGATACTCAGTAAGAACCCCAAGACCCTCTAGGTCTCACAAAATCCACAAAGGATAAACCACAAAGTACAAGGGCTGGAGGTAGCTTGGAGTGGTCTTCACCATGAAGATGTGGGGACATTACTTGATGTGTGAGCATTTTACGGTGTACTCTGATCATAATATTCTTAGGTATATCTTCTCTCAGAAGGACCTGAACCTGCGACAACAACATTGGCTTATGTTCCTCCAGGACTATGACTTTTAGGTAGTTTATACTCATGGGAAGGGGAGCATTGTAGCAGATGCACTCCACTGGAGATCTTGTATACAACTGCTAGGTGAGGTGACAGAGTAGTTGGAAAATTTGCAGATATCCTTCACGGATCGAGATAGAGCGGCTTTACTTCAGTCTCTCATAGTCACTCCCCCGCTCCTTCAGTGAGTCAGGGAGGCGCAATGCGGGGACACTGACTGCGAGACTTGACATGATCAGATATCCACATGGCAGGCACCTGATGTATTTTCTGAAGGTGGGGGGAATGTCATCCTTTTCAGAGGACGTACCATGGTACCAGTGTCACTTCAGAAGGAAGTGATGAGGGAGTTCTACATGTCCCCTCTAGTGGTACATCCAGTAGTGGTGAATATGTACCAGGATCTCCGACAATAGAACTGGTGGTCGGGAATGAAGAAAGTAGTTACAGATTTTGTCTCTCAGTGCCTCACTTGTCAGTAAGTGAAGGCAGAGCATCAGGTACCAGCAGGCTTGGTTCAGCCTTTTAAGGTCCCATAGTGAAAGTGGGAATGGATATTCATGGAATTCATGATAGGAATACCACGTACATCCAGGGGGCACAAATCGACTTGGGTGATCATCGATCGACTCACAAAGTCAGCCCACTTTCTACTGATCAGAGAGCAGGGTTCAAAAGAGAGCTTGGGACACCTCTACATACAAGAGATTGTGCAGTTAAATGGAGTACCCTCGACGATTGTCTCCGATTGTGATGCATGTTTTACTTCCTGACTATGGAAGGGGTTGTATCAGGCTTTTGGGATGCAACTTTGTTTGAGCACAGCCTTCCATCCTCAAACGGATGGTTAGACTTAGTGGACCATTCAGAACCTCGAGGACATGTTGCGTGCTTGTGCCCTCGACTTTGGTTGCAGCTAGGAGGATCATTTATCTTTGGTGGAGTTTGCATATAACAACAACTATCACTCCACTATAGGGATGGAACAGTTTGAGGTGTTGTACGGGTGACCTTAAAGATCCCCTTTTTTATATACTGACCTAGGGGAGTCATCACTAGTGGGAGCAGAGACGGTATGGGCTACCACAGAGAAAGTGCAGATCATCCAGGAGAGTATGAAGACTGCACAGAGTAGGCAAAAGTTGTATTCCGACAAGAGATAGTGACCTTTGGAGTTCGAGGATGGCGACCACGTCTTTCTACAGGTCTCACCTCAATGAGGTTTGGGAATATTTGGCTATGGTGGAAAGTTATCTCTAAGGTTCATCAGACCCTTTCCATTTCTCAGCAGATTTGGTGAGGTGGCTTACCGCTTAGATCTTCCACCTCAGTTGCATCGGGTGCACGACGTCTTCCATGTATCCCAGCTGAGGAGATACATGCACGACCCTTCTCAAATCATCGACCACGGAGAGTGGGACATCGATGATGGGGAAACTTTAATGGAGGTTCTAGTGGAGATTGAGGATCGATAGGAGTGGGTTCTTTATGGGTGGTCGATACCTCTAGTGCATGTACGTTGGTAGTATGTGAAACTTCAGGAGAGAACATGGGAGCGGGAGGCTCAGATTTGTGATCAGTACCCCCACTTGTTTTCTTAGTTTTGAGTTGTGGTGTAAGGGGATGTAAATCCCTGAGGTGGGGAGAATGTAAAGATCCAAAATTTCCATATGATTTTTTTAAATATATGGGAATTTTAATAGTCCGTGAAAATTTACAGTGCGTTATTCCGAGGCCCGGAGTGCCCTGAATGAATTTCTAAACTTTATTTCGGGTACGTTTAGTAAACATGCAAACAAGTATTTCTAAATTTTGAACCGGTGGTCAAAATTGAAATCTTAGGGCACAGTTGAACTCGCAACACTGGTATTCTCTTTAGGAGACCTTCACCTCGACCGTAGTAGGATGAGGGTGGAAGTTAGTTTTTCACTTTTTTGAGAGAATGAAATAAAATAAAATGGTGTAACATTTTATTTTTATTTTATTTTGAAACTCCCATGTGGATGTTGCAGAGGTGGGGACCACCTGAACTAAACCTCCCATTAGAGTTTATGGTGGTGGGGACCACACGAGACAAAACCTCCTTGAACTCCCCTCATTATGGAGGAAAACCTCTCAACTCCCAACTTTAATTATGCCAACTCTCCCCTTTGATTAATTAAGCCAAATCTCCTCTAATTAATTAAGCTAACCTATTTTGTGCCAATTTGAATTTAAACAACTTATTTTATTATATTGGCTACCCTTTTCTTTTTGGTGAGTTGGAAGAAAATGAATCGTTGGAAAAGGTGGGAGCTTAAGAGAACTGAGAGGAACACATCCTCCAACGAAGAATGCCAACGAAGAACTCTTCTCCTTCGATGAACCCTTCTCCAAACTCTATCGAAGGATCTCCAACAATGAACAAACCAATGATAGAGGAAACTTTGTCATCACTAACATAATATTTTCATCTCCATAACGATGTTGTTGAAGGATAATTGTTGTGGGATCGACAAACGCCCAACCATCTCAATCGCAGACAATATTCAACTGAATCATCAAGGTAGGGTGGATGTTTGAATTTTTCCATTTCCCGTCCTTTCCACAAATCATGGTTATCTTGTGTGTTCTTCGCGATGGTGAAAGCGACCGGTGTCGGCGGTTGGCACCAGTGTTACTTGAGAACCGCAATAAAGGTGATGAACGAAGGGCAGCTGATCAAGCCAGCCGCGGATGAAGGCATAACACTCCACCGACCCAAGTCTTCCACCCTCTACGGCCTTCACCGCCCCGCAACCCTCTGCGCCGCCCTGCGGCCCCCGTGCCACAACAGCCTCTGCCACCTGTAGCCTTCGCCACCCCGCGGACCTCCGCGCCTCCCCGCGGCATCATGCCGCACCCGGGGACTCGCGTCTCCCCACGGCACCTGTGGCCTCCACTGCCCTGTGGCACCCGCGGCCTCGCCCCACCCCGCGGCACTCGCGGCCTTGTGCCACCCAGTGGCACCCATGACCACACTTCTTTCTGTGGAACCCACAACCTCTATTCCTCCATGGACATTACGGCCTGTCAGAACGCCCAGCGCGGTCCGGGTCAGTTTGACCAGGTCAGACCGGACCCGGGGCCCCTTTGACCCATTTACGCTCTTTTAGCCATAACTTTGGCACCAGACGTCCGTTTGACAAACCATATACGGTGCCAGAAACCAAGGAATGAGAAATTCCCTTTGGTATACCCCCACTAGATTTTGAATAAAGTTGTGGATTGGTCGGGTTGGATCGAGCATGAATCCAACCGGGCCCCCATAACTAAAAGGCTAATAACTCACGGACCGTGCGTCCGATTGACGCACTGTCTGTTGCGTTGAGACCCCTATGACGTGGCAGTCCTTTGAGATACTTCTTATTGGGAATTCATGGTAGTTGGTGTATCGACCAGTGGATTGGGGAGCGGATACTCCCACAGACGAGCATGCCTAGTGCGGGAACCCAGTAGCTGGTTGAGGCATGAAAAATGAAGAGTAATCATGTGTGGGTCAGCACCTAGAGATCATGTGTGGGTCAGCACCCAGCGATCCTATGTGGGTCAGCACCCAACGATCCTGTGTGGGTCAGCACCTAGAGATCCTATGTGGGACTGATGATGATTAGATATCCTTCATGGGTCTTCCTCTTAACAGAGTAATATGATTCAATAGTTATATCTAATCATCTCTACTTCTGTACCAAAGTTGTACCTAGTGTGAGTTGAGTCCGTACCTGTTTGGTACTTTCCGTTGAGGTAATACCTTAGTGGTATTCTTCCATGTGGCATACATGTGTGGTAATTACCTTTGTGGTGTTCCTTCCTTTGTAGAATATTTGATCTTTGGGATTTTTAGTTGGACTCTGTGTTTCCTCATTATTTAGATGGGTATACTTGATTACTTAGGTATATGTATGGATATATACCTAAGTAGGGTTGTAAGTTGATTTAATAATTTTTGGTTTATCCTTTTTGGATTTTATGAGACCTAGAGGGTCTCGGGGTCCCTACAGAGTATTTTTATACTCACCCCTGCATGGGCTATGCCTGCACCTCATTGTTTTTGGTGCAGACGACAGACAGTGCTGACTAAGGATGAGAGTACCAGGACTGGAGGTAGCTCGTAGGTGGACCCAAGATGAGGCGTACTATGGAGATGACCGTTTGAGATTTGTACCTACCCTTCAGGTAGGATCCTTGTTGGGTGATCACAAGATCTGTTCCAGTTTACTTGTACTTTTAGTTTCTTGTACTTTCCAGTTGGGCTTGTATTCTGGCCCCTTTTACTTATTGTACTCACTATGTTTACTATTCAGTTTACTTAAGTTCGTATCATGTTGTGTGATTGGTTTTGTGTGCTTACAAGTTATAAAGGGAATGCCTTCCTAGTTTTTGGGAATACGTCTCTGGTGCTAGTCGCCATCCCCTAGCCTATGGAAGGCGGGCTTGGGGTAGTCAAGGCACGGGCCCCGGGGGACGGGTTGTGACAGGAACACATGTTTTAAAACTAATTTTTTAAACCTTTATAAGATTTACATGACTAAATAATCATTATTTTTGGAAATATTTATATCAAAATTCACTTTTCTAATTATTGGTATTTTTCTTATAAGTTTCAGTTTTTTATGAATATGTGAAAATACCGCATTTTAATTGAAAACTGACTTTTCATCTAAATAATTTTTAATTTTAAAATAAATATTAATTTTTAAAATGTATAATTAGATCAATTATAAATATATTTGTCTAATTTAGGTCATTTTAATATTTTTCATAATAAATTTTTATATAAAAACATTTTGAACTTTTGAACATTTTCACTTTAAAAACCCGCATTGTCGCTCCTTCTTTGAGATTAATTTTAAATTAACTACAACCACATATATATTTTGAATTTTCAAAAATTGATTCAATATTTGGAATTATAAAATCAAAATTTATTAAATAGATCCATTTTATTTTTGAACAATATAAATAATTGACTTTGTAATTTTATTTCCATGGTTAAGGGTAAATTATGTAATTAAGGGTACAATATTATTATAAATATTAGTAAATTACCCTAAAACGTGACCTAATTTTATTTTATGGGTTACTTTAGAAAACAAATATTCATTGGGAAGAATTTATGTCTTATTGGGTCCCCTTGGATGACTATATACCCCAAAGAGTCTTTTATTTTAAGAAAAGTCAAACTTGTCACAGAAATGTTTTTATTAAGTATGAAGTTTTAGTATATAATCATCTAGAATATTATTTATAACATAAATATTAAATGGAAACATAATATATTTATATTCTTCATGATTGTTTTGTATAATTTTTATTTAAGAAATAATTACCTTTAATTCTTCACAACTGTGATGGATTAATGTTTCTACTAATAGAGACATCAAGTAAATGATAATGGAAATATTAAAATAAATATAATTTGAACTAATTAATGTAATAAAAGAATTTTAATGATGTTTATGAAATTTTATGGGTGTATTAAAATATTTTTTTGGAATATATCTTGTTGTATTGATTTTCTTAATGTCAAAGTATCGAGTAGTGTCAAAATTTACTCTAATGATATGTCATGAAAAGAATATATTATTACATTATTTAAAATCATAAAAAAATATTCAATGAGGAAACATGGGATGATTTATGGTTTAAATATATAAAAATTTCAATTTATTTTCCTATTTTCAATTTATAAGTAAAAAATAAAACCTTATAATATTGAAAAAGTTATTACTATATTAAAATTTGAAATATGTTAACTAAGGTTTAATCAAATTGGTAAGTTTTAAAATAATAATACAACTTGTGTAAAATATATTGGTTGATTATATTAAAACCTCATATGATCTTATCTTCAAATAAATGGATTTTGGGGGTATTTAAATTGATATTTTATCTATCATAAATTAATATTTTGAGAAATTCCACGAGTTCCCATCAACTCAATTTTAAAAGGGTACCTCTTATTATCTTTTCTTCACACGTAAAAACCTATTTTTTATTGTTAGAAACCCTGTCCAAATATCCTAAAAACTTCTATAGCTTCATCTTAGAATATTTTCTTATTTAAATATATATCCAAGTAAGTCCTTTGGTTTAATTCAAAAGGGGGTCCCTGAAGAAGAGGTAATGTTCATCAAAAAATGTTTTTGTTTAATTTCTACCCTAAACACATTAAATTTTTTAGATCATTATTATATAAAAAAATCATTATTTTTAATATAATGATTTTTTATGTTATGGTTATGACCTAAAAATTCAAAAATATCCATCAAATGGTATTCAAAATCATTGTTCGTGTGTCGAACGAACTACCACCTCAAGAACCGATGTCATTCATTTTCCCATTATCACCATTCAAGGTGAGGAATAATGATGGATTTATAGTTTAAATAAATGATATATATTATTTTAAAAAAATTAGTATGATTCCAAAATTATTATATCACACATACCTTCATGATTTCCATTTTTGGGAATATGATAAATTCATTCGTGTGTACGATGGAATTCCCTCTCACAAAGCGATGTCATTCATTCAAACTTTACAAAGAATGTATTAAGGATGGTTTTAATAATATTATGTGATATATATGACATAAAATTATTTTTTAATGATAATATATCATATACTTTTATATCTTTTAAACTGATAAGAAAATGATTACAACATTCATGTGTATATATGACCTATCGTCTCTATGAATATTGTATTCTATTTTCTACCGTTAACTTGTATGAATCATGATAAACACATATATGCTGAATATATATGATATTTATATCATTTTTATAATTTAGGAGATGATTAAATCATTATCTATTTAATAAGAACAAGAATAACTGGTCAAAACATGTATGAAAAACAAAGAAGTTATTACCCACAACATAACTTTATCATGGAATTGTTAAAAAATCAAGTAGTAATTAAGTCACAATTAAATCACATATGGTACTATATATATGAATATGTTTATTTATTAGATGTATAATTAAATTATATTTATAATATAGGAGTTTTGGACATATATGAAGGAATTTAAGACTTAGGGTAAGGTATGTTCTGTCTTGCCTTTATTTCTGTGGGACACATACCTTATACACTACTTGTTTCATTTATATAGTAAATATAATACCCATTAATGTATTTTATGAGTCTTATACTTAATATTATGGTATTTACATATCCATTATTTCTTTCATGGGGAATAAAATTTGACTGATTACAAATTTGTAAGGGTTTATTTCACAATCTCATCATTATTTGCGATTGTTTATTTCTAAGTATATTTTGAAGAATATTTCTATTTAATGTAAATGTTTTCTAAAAAAAATCAATTTTTTAATATTATCCAATTATTTTTTAATGTAACTTTTTACCATGTTTTACTTTTTTACAGAACAATTTGAAATGAATATTTTTTTTTCATTTCTAAACAATACTCTTTAAGACTTTTCTGAAACAAATACATGGAAGGAATATTTTTTTAACTTATATGAAAATAATATATTTTACCAATTTCGTGATTAATTATTGATTTTAATCTTCCCTTACAAGATTAAAAGGTTTTTTTAATAAAATTTTATCATTTATAATTGCACGACTCTTTAAAAAAATTATGTTTTAAAAATAGAAAGGATATTTTACCCAAGAATGATTTAAAATGGTATTTAAAAAAAATTCCTTATAAGATAACATTATTTTATGTTAATTATTTTTTAATATGGTATGATCCAAGTATTACATTATTAGTCTTTCTCTAAATGGTTTATATTTATGATGGCATGATGTTTATGAAATTTATTTCTTTTCCATGTGTTATGATATGATGGAATGTTTATGAAACCCAATTCTTTTTATGTATTCTAATATGATTAATGATTTATATTATTATGGAAAACATATGTATGGTTTTCATTATATGAATGGTTGTACCAATATCTCATCTAAATGCATAGGATATTGACTTATATCTTATGAGAGATCAAAAACTGGAATGGGGACTGAACATGTTTCAATAATTGAAATTTTTCACCATGATTGTCTTGGGAGTGAACCTTCAATACTTTGATGGTTTGGGCAGTGAACTCATTCAAAAATTATAGTATTTAAAAAGGTACTTTACTAATAATTATATTATTTTCTATTACTATGTGTTTCTAAAAGTTCCATGCTTTGTTCCAATTTTATTTTCTCGTATATCTTGTTAATTTTTTATTTATGTCTTATAAAATTCCATAATTAATTGCATGACTCATGATTATGATTTTTTATATGAATGTTATGATATTCAAATTTTATGATCATTTTATCATACCATTATGTTCATGTTATTCTTATATATTCCTTATGTTTACCCCTACTAAGCATCTAAGGTCACCCTTTATTATGATTCCTTCCCTAGGTTATAAAGAACGATTTAGGTAGGATATTTATATGAGGATTATTAAATGGGAAGATATTTGTGGGAAAAATTGAAGATCTCTCACAAAATGTTAGATGATTGTGTTTCCAATTTTCTAAAGAAACCAAAATATTATGGTTCTCAGACATGTACTTTTTTAATGTGCTGAATATTATTCTAAATGATAAAATATCCATGAATGTTAAACTTGGGTCTCTTTACTCACCAACTAAAAGCTTTATATGGGTTGTTTCTTTATTTACCAAACTATATCTAGTTCTAATGTGCGATTAAAAACATAATTATCACAATTAAATTTATCAAATTCAACCTCTAATATAACAATAGGTGCTTCTTCACATTCCTTAGACAACACTCCCCCAAAATGTGTTGCATCCTAATAATTATTTTATCTGGAATACTCCCTTTTAGTAGTTTCATGGTTGTATTAATATTTTATTTCAACTATATAACCTATTTTATTATGAACTATATTATTTTGAGAGGCATCCCAATCTAGCTCCATGTTCCTTAAAAGTCCATTAGATTGGATTTGATACCTTTACCACTTGATATCCTCATCCTTACTAAGTTCCACTACATTTTTCTTAATTATCACGGTCAAAATCCTTTTATAAGGATAAAAAGAAATCCTTATACATCAACCAATGAAATGATGCATATAGTTCACCATGTACCTAATAAGGTTTAACACATATCATTTACCAATAAATATATCACATTTATGCCTTGAAATATCACTTTTTAAAACTCACCGGTTATTTTTGTTATTCTATTCTAAATAAAATTTGATATAACTCTTTCAAAAGGATCTAACTTCCTCTGTAATTTCTTCCCAATCACAAGAGATCCAGAAAATAATTTTATAATGATTGATGGTTTGATTTCATAATAACAAATCAATGAATAGATAAAAATATATATACTTTTTTATAGACATAGGAAATATTTTTATATTTACATAGTATAAATAGAAATCTATTTTCAATTTACCATCAATTGAATAATATCTTTAGCTTGAAAAAATCAAAACTGAGCATTATCATAGAACTCTCACACCTCTAAAACAAAATTTATAACATTATTCTCATCAAATATGGATTCAAAATGTGGAAAGATCGTATTATTTCTTATAAAAATTTTTATTTTATTCATCCAACAAAAATATATTTCTTTTCTATACAGAACATTCCAATATTTATTTCTTGAGTTTTATTTCTTTGAGCTTCTCTAAGACCTATCATAATCTATTTTCCATTTCACCATACTCATTAAATATTTAGAGGTTGAGAAATCAATGGATTATGATTTAGATTCAATGAAATTAAGGAATGAACTATTAAGGTTTCCTATTGAGTGTGTTTCAGTCAAATACCATTTGACATCTAAATTATTATGAAAAATGAATAATATTTTTAACACGTTGAGTGATAAAGAACATGATAACTTGTAATTAAAATTAAAAACCACTAAAAGATAAATTTATATATCTTGAAATTGTGACAAAAACTAACCTCTTATATATAAATATATTAGTTAAAAAGAAAATAACTTAGAATGCTTAATTAATATCTAATAAATTATAAATAAAACCAAAATTATTTAAATTTATATAAAAATAATTCAATTTAAAAAAATGAATTAGTAGGTAAAGGTTTAATAAAAATTTCCCCTAACTAATTTTCCATAGAAATCAATTATAAATAGTTTTCTCCATTTTAAAATGTGTCCCTTATGAAAAAATTTCCTTAGATCAATGTGTTTATTTATCTAATGGATTATTTATTTTTTAAAATATTGATATTAGAAGTGTTATCACATTTAAATGGAATATAATTATAATTGAATAAGAAATACATCATAGTGTTTTTTATCCACTATAATCATGGATTAAAACTACCTGTTGTGATGTACTCATCTTCATTAGTTAATAATGAAACTTAGTGTTTCTTTCTACTATATCATGAAACTAACGATTTTCCTAGATAGTGGAAGGTTTGTGAGTTTTGATTTCTAAATAATCTATAACCATCAATATTTCTTTCAAATATTTAACTAAATTAATATCATGATTTTATGGGAAAATAAAATAGAGTGAAATAATTCATTTTAATTACCTTAAAATTCTTTTGGGAACTATTAAATGTGGATCTTTTAGATTTTAATTAAATCTAAGACATAAACACATGGAAAATATTATGTATAGCCTATGAGTAGTTATATATAACATGTTTCTAAAAATTTATATATACAACTTCTTATGAATTGGCTTTCTGTAATAAGACAAATCATGTTTAATGTTAGAAGTCACGAGAGTTGAATATACTTTACTGATTCCATGTACAAAACTTTTCAATAAATAATATATTTATTTTATGTGATTTAAAATAATTTCCAAAATCTTTTTGAAAAATAAATAAAAAAATAAAAAAATCAACTCACCTTTCATTCTTATTTCAAATTCCATTTTCATGATTTTGAAAAATTATTTACGCAATTTTTAAATTAAAGAGAGAAAAATTATTTCATCAAAAAAAAATTGAACTAATAAAATATATTTTGATTCAGTAATTTTAAATAATGTGAGCCCTAAAAAGTCTAATGTAAAACCATTTGATATAAGAAATTATCTTAATATTTTATAAAAAAATCTAGGATTTATTATAGTACCATAAAATGATTTAGTAATTTAGAAACAAAATTAGGAAATTGAGGGTTTTTAAAACAGGAAGGTTGTTTAATATAGACACTCCCAGTTAAAAATATATTCAAAAGTGAATATCTTTCTTCAATATAAAATAATTTAAAATTTGTATAAGATGTGAATTATAAAAGGAATATAAGCAATTATAATCTATAAATATGGGAATAGTTTTCCTCAAAATCTATACCATATTCTTGGTTATAACAATTGGAAATCAGACATTACTTATTTATAGTGTTTAAACCATGATCATCCTATTTATTTCAAAATACTCATTTAGTTCTTACGAATGGATAATCTGATGGTCTATAAACTATATCCCATACCTTTTTCCCCTTGAATTAGTTTAGTTCCTATTTTATAGTTACTATAAAACTCTCATAATTTAAATCTTATTCTAGAGTTTTAGGTTTAATATGGGATAAAAAGGAATAAAATTACACAAGGTAACCTACACTTATTATAGTTATAACTCCCTCATCTAATTTTACTATAACAATATTTAAGGATTGATTTTAAAGGGACATTGGTTGTCTAGGTACCACACCTTTTGATTATTCAGATTAATTTCTCTTTAGACTAGATTGTTCCTGATAATTTATTATATCATCATCCTTATTTTCTTCAAATATCAATTCACTTGTTATCTACACCATCACTTAGGTAATAAATTTTTTTATCAAACTCAACACTTTCATCAAATTTCACATTATTAGATTCTTTAAAGATCATTTAATTATTATTGAAAAATATATATGATTTAGAATTGGTAAAATATCCTAGGAATATTCATTCACCAACCTTTAGATTGAAATAATAAATACTATCCTTGGTGTCCAATATATAAAATTTACTTATAAAAATTCTTAAATTATCGAACCTTTAGTTTTCTATTATTATATATCTCATATGGTGTTGTCTTTATAATAAGCCTTATTAGAAGTCAATTTATAACCTAACATGTTGTGTTAATAGATTCATACCAAAATGGAGTATGCATTCTATATTTAGGCAATATTTTTATAGCAGTGTCTTACAAGGCCATATCACACCTTTCAAGGACATCATTCAATTAAAGGTTTTATTGGTAGAAATTATATGTTTAATTTTATGTTTTAAATAAATAAATTAAAACAATGGTTATCAAACTCTTCCCCATGGTCACTTCTCAATGGAACAATTCTACCATTTTTTCATTTTATACTAGATTGAAAAATAAATAAAAATATTTAATGCTTCAATAATAATTATTAATTAATAAATCCAAGTAAATATTGAAAACCCATTTACTACAACATACACAAATGGCTTTCAAAAAAGTATTTCATTTGTAGATCGTAAAAAAAAAATCCCCTTTGACAATTCCTAATGGTATATTAGTTTTATCATCTATAATTGTTTTTAAATATTACTTGTGTTTCTTCATATTTTTCAGGGAGCCCATAATTTCGTTTCATTTAATTTATGTTGGGGAAAATAAAAAACTAATTTTCTTCATAGATACTTCTGTCAAGGAATAAACATTATAATCCCCAAGAATTCTAAACCAAATAAAATATACATCTATTTTTTAATTAAAATAGTTTATATACTATTTACCCAATGAGTTTAGATATAGGGTCTAATAATTCTCATCTAGAGGTTCTCAAAACAATGATATTTTATTTTTATAAATAGAACATGCATTTTTTGAAAAATAAACATAAAAAATATCATCATAGAGTTTAGTGATACTTATCAGGTTATATTTTAGGACATCATAATAATGAAATTTAATGATGATAAGTAAATATATATATCTAATAAAACCAACACTGATTTTTTTTCTTTGGAATTTTCACCAAAATTTACATATCCTCCATAAAATGTTATGAGTGATTAGAATTTTGAAAAGTCTCCCCCATATAACCAGAACATCTACTTTCAATGTACAATTTAATGCTACTATACTTGTGAAGTTTTAACTATAAAAATAAATATAGAAGGATTTTTTGGGTACTCAAATACTATTGTGTCTATAAATGTTAACAACTAAATATTTTGGAACAAAAATATTATTTTCATTTTATATAATTTCCAGCCTGCTATTTAAATTTTATAAAATAATGAAATTAATAAAACTTAATAAATGAGTTTCTCTAAGATAAAAATAATTTTCATAGTGAAATATTATCCCACATTGAAAATAAGTGACACTATAAAATATTTTATTATTACATTATATCAAAAAGTAATTCATATATAGTTTAGGCCTTTCACCATTCCTTTATATTCCTTTTTTATCCTTATTTACAATACTCATTTGAAGGATTTGATAAATTTTATTTTCCAACTAAAAAAAATACTTGAGACATATATTAAGGATTTTACATCATCTAATAATTCTTCAATTCTTATATCATGTATACCACATGTTGCAAATGATTTTTCAAAATTAGATTTCATTTTTGAAACTTGTTTTCCAAGATCTTGTTTTTTATCAATTATAATATGAAGTGATTTCTGAATTGTTTAAATATTTTTATTTAGTGATTCATATTTAAATTATCTAATTGAATTGTATTTACTATGTCCCTCAAAAGAATATCTTTTAAATTTATATTATTAATAAGAATAATAAATAGGGTATACCTCTTCTCTCTAAGCCATGAAGTATAAATTGGATTTCTAGTTTGATTTTTCATCATCTAAATCATAACATGAATTACCACTAGTGTATTAAAAATCTGTCCATGTGTCCTTCACAACCATTTTATATATTAAAAAATAATACTATTTACTGTAATACATTTTCTATGATAAGTTCTTTTCCAGCAACTAAGGGAAATCGGGATTCATATTCCCAATATTCTTAGATTCAAAGCATCTTAATTCATTTCAATCCCATTAATTTTTCATATAACTATTAAAGGATTTAATTAACCCTATTCTATTTTTATAGAACATTTTTAATTTCCTAGAATCTTGGAAAGTTAACCCTACGATTCTTATTAGCTTTAATCTTCTTTACTAGATAATCTAAATAATAATTTTTCATTATCCTTTTTATCATCCTTATAAGGAGAGACATTTAATGTATCATCTTCCTTCATAATAATTTTTTGATAAAATATTTTAGCTTTCATATCTTCTTCATACATCACGAGAGTTCCTAAAATGTAATTTATTTTCCATTCATTGAAAGGAGTTGATCGTCTTATTGTAGCTAACATTTCACTCCATCTATATAGTATGACTCTAAGGAATTTTATTTCCTGGTTTTATTTTTTGGATGGAGTACACAAGTAGCTGCATTAATCATAATCCCAGTTAATATTTTATTTAACTATTTGATGCTTTATCCATCCATCATTCTAAAATTATCAAACTTGAGATTCATAGTATTGTAGCTTAGTTTTCTAACATTACCATTTCCATTATAAGAAATTGAAAATGGTAGTATAGGAAATATCATGTTGATATATAAGGTTGAAATCATTAGAACCTAATCCATATAAAATTCTTTCAATACTTTTGATTTCATGTCATATTCGTATTCTTTTATGGTATCCCATGTTTCAATTTCACCTTTAGGGACTTGATAAGGCTTAATGTCTTTGGGGTTGACTTTTATACCAAGATTCATTAAATAAATAATTATTATGATATTCTAGAGACCAAATTATTCTCCATTGAAGTAGGGAGATATAGTTATAGAAATAAATTCATTAGAATAATCCATTTTAGTAACCTATGAAGAATTATTAGACATTAAATAGGAAGCTATTTTGATTAAATAAATTCACTTTATTTGATAAAAATTATTTTCTTTATAAGGGTTTCCTAATTTCTCAAGGGGGTGAATTGTGTTATAAAAAAAATTCACCCCCTTAAACTACAATCTTAAATATTTATTTTAATTTTTATTACACTATCCTATGAGATATGCATCAGAAATAAAACAAGAGACATTTATTATATCACAGGATATTTATAGTGGTTCATGGTACAATTATCCCATATTCTACACCAATAACACTCACTCATTGATCTTAATAATTTTCTCAATGCATATCTTTTCCCCAGGGACTTCAATAATTATGTTCAAGAAAATATAAATTATTAAAAAATTATGCATGATATTTCAACTAAGATCTCTTTTTAATGACCTATCCATGGTGTTCCTACATTCAGTATAAAAATAGATCACTTATAGTAATAGATAAAAGTTTAAAAAAGGAATTATATTTAGGGCATAATTTCATGTAGAAACTTAATGTAGATTGAACTTTCCCTAGAAAGAATAAAATTTGTATTAGATATAATGAATTTGTTTTTTAAATAAAATGTAATATTAAACACAATTATTTTATTTTATTTTAAAGTCACACATCATGAATAGTGAAAATGGTATCATATATCTATGAAATTCTTCTTATTATTGAATATATATATTTGTATGTTCAACTATTTGAATTTTAATTCGTTTATTCAATAATTCCAATGTTTGAGAGTAAATAATATAATACTCAATAAATTTATGATTTTCCTTTTTAATGTGACTTCCATACTAATAAACAGAAACACAGAGGTATCTGTTTTGGAGTATCTATGGTCTTTCACATATCTACATTATTTTTTGGAAATATAAACATCACATGACTACTTTTTATTTATTTATACATAATTAATTTTTTTTATAAAACTAAATTTGGTTTAGACTATGCTCTAAATTCTGAAAAATAATATAATCTTCAAAGATGTAATAAAATTAAAAAAAATAAAATACGTTGTAAGTCTATTTTAATGGTTATCCATGTTGTTTTTGAAACTTCTCCTTCATAATTCATTCAATTTATATATAAGACTTTAGCATATACATTTTTTTCAACTATAAATATTGTTCTTGGTAATATGAAATCATATTCATCATAAATCATTTCCTATGAATGCATGTATTTTATTCCAAATGTAATTAATTTTTGTTCAAAAAATTCATATTTTTTATAAAGGTAAGACTTATCTTCCAAATGTATAAACTTTTCATAATAATTTTCATAAAGTTAAGTCTTTCAAACTTAAAAAAAAATTAAGGAAACTAGTGTATCATATATATATCATACATAACATATCTATTTAAATGTATCAATTGTAGATTTAGAAAATATTACTTTAAGAAGACTAAAAAAACTTATAAAAATATTTATAACTTTATAATCATTTATTGTTACAGTTGAAGAAAAATCATTAATAATAAAATTGTTGGTTTTTATTGATCATTAAAACTTGGGATAAACTATGATATATAAAAATAACAATATTGAATTAAATATAGATAATTAAACATATGAAAAATTATTATTTTTTACATAAACAAAGATTAACTGTACAAACATTGATTATTAATTGGCTAGATTTAATGTTTAAATCATTTGAATGAAAAAAGAAGATTCTTTTAGAAAACTATTTAACTATAGAAAATTTATTTTATTATAATTAATTAAATTAATCACTATTGATGAATGTATTTATTTAAATTTGAGATTAATAGTTTCAATTAAATAATTTTACATTTATTTAATAGTTTTTACTAGGTTTGGAATTAGAATGAAATCATTTTTATTCTTAAAAATACATTTTTTTTAAATTACTTATACATTTTATACATGAATATTATAATTAATTTATAAAACATTTAAAAATTTAATCATATAATATGGATTTCTTATTTGGAATCATATTGTATAAATGTTTTTTTAAAGACCATATTGTTTTTAGTTATAAAGCATAATTACCATGGTAAAAATTAAGTCATCTTGTTAAATGTTAAAATGGTAAAAGGGGGTAAACTAATGGATTAAAAATGAAATATAAAAAAAACATTATAACTATTATAAAAACCAATAATTTTAATAAATAGATGCCACATATTGATATATGAATATTCTTTTAAAAATATATAGTTTCGTGCCAGAATCGTTTTGTTCTAATTCATTTGGAATATTGGTCATATAATCAACATATTCATAAAATATCTAAAAAGTGTCCCACTTATTTCTTCATAACTATAATATTTCTTAAACATATCATGATTGATACCTTTCTTCATAACTTGGGAAAAGGAAACAAAATAACGGGTGAGCTGTGATGCTCAGTAAGGGTAAACAAGGGAGATATCAATTATCATATAAGCATAACATGAGAAAAATGGTGTGAGAAAATGATCTTAAAATTTTAAAACCAAACCATGGATATCATAGATTAAAATCTTGAGTGATGGAAAATCTTATAATTTCATAAGACATGAATCATAATGGAATTTAAGAACATGATCAGGGATAACATATCATTGGAACAAGGCATGGAATTATGTAATACACTTAAGAATAGAAAATCATTTACTAGTTTTCAAGGATTAACTACCCTTATTATCATATTCGGTTGGGTTAAATCCCCAAACCATCATAGTAACCACGTTTTAATTCTATTAATATCACAGTGGACATATCCCATTAATGAACTAGGATTGATTCCCATTCAATTCCTATTTATCTTATGAGATATAAGTCCCACCCATCATAGAATTAAAAATCATATATATGTGTTCCACAAGATCATAAAACATTAATCATATCAAAACCCATGAAAATAAATGTTGTTCATAATATTTCATCATAGAATAACCCTCATAAAAGAAATGGGTTTCATACACATCTCACTATTTCATCATAATATAACTCGAGGAATAGAAATGGGTTTCATAAACATCATGTGATTATAAACATATACAAACCAGAAAAAGAATAATAATTGTATCATTAGATCATATCTCTAGTAAATCATATGTAAAATGAAGTTTTTTTGTCTTTGATAAATATAAAATTATTAATATATCGATAAAATATTATTATAGGAAAATTAGATTTCCATTTTGAAATCAATTATTTAATAAACTGTACAAATATAAAGGAAAATATTTTCATTAAAATTATCCATGAAACATTTTAAAGTAATATTCATAGTGAAAAATTAGTCATGATTTTGGGAAAATTTCTTCATACTATATATGTCTAAATACCAGTAATTCCATAAATTTTTTGGAAAAGTCACAAAGAACTAATTTGGAAAACGAAAAATATATTCCGGTCAAATTTTATTTTAAAAATTAAAACATGGGTAAAAATGACTTTAAAAATCATATTAGTAAAGTAAAATAAATATTTAAACCATTTTTTGAAAATATGGATATGGAAGAAAAAGTTCTTTCATTCGAAGAGACACATGAAGTTGAGTTTCCTCAATAACATATTTTCACTTTATTAAGTAATAAAGGTGAGGAAAAAACATAAAACATGTATTTTCAAGAAATACAAAGAGGAGAATAAAAATTATTGATCATTTATAGTAGTATATCATAATATTTCATCATCATAACTTAATTATTACCAATCCTGATTAACAGTGAGATCATAAAATAAACCCCCTTACCGCTTTGGTATCTTTTGGAACATAAGACCCATAAACGAAATAACCTCATATGGATTTATAAATCCCAATAATATTCAAAATATGAATCATAAAATAAATTAATGGGTATTATATACACCAAAAAAATAACCAACTGTCGAGTATGGAATATTTCTCCTAGAAATAAAATAGATACTAGAAATACCTTACCATATGCGCGACTTCCTTCATATGTGTTGGAATATCCTGTATAATAAATATATATTAAATAACCATAATAATATATATCATACCATTTTTTACTTACTTAAAACATTTTATCACTCATTTATTAATAATTATTTATTTAAACCATTGTTCTGTGTGATATCTACGTCTTTTAGATATGTTTTTGTTTGGTAGTTTGGTCCTAGTATTTTTACCATGGAATCATCATTGATTCAATTATAATAATGATATGTGTATAAAATTTTCTAATTATATATATATGTATATTCATTTATAAATGGTAGGTATTGAAAAATGAATTACATTGTTTATGGATCGTTATGTCGTGCTTACAAATGAATTTTGTTTTCATTGTTCTTAGGGTTTCATCCCCAGTTCCCCATCCCCGTTCCTTGTTCTTAGGGTTCCATCCCCCTCATTATTTGATGGTTTTTCCATGATGGTTCTTTCATCTGAGGCTTCTGGTTACCATATTTGTATGCTTCATCTCTTCTCTTGTCACTTGATCTTTCGCTTCTAGACCCCATCTTGGTCTGGTGAAAAGGCTCTCAGGGTGTCTTGGGAGGTGTTGATCGAGCATCGGAGGTTTTTTCAGGAGACTCGTCTTTGTCAGTTTTATGTTTTTGCATCTTTCCGGTGACAGTGATGTGACGATAAGGATGGAGATTTGTTGAAGGAATCACTGCATCTGGAGGTTCGTGGCGGATCATCATCCGTAGAGCAGGTTTTGAGTGGCAGTAATGACTTGATGCGTGGTGATGACGATGGTGTTCCAGTGGTTTGGAATGTGTTGGTCATGGTGTTCAGTGATGTTTTTATCTTGGTTCTTGTCCATTTCGATGATTTTGTGTAGCTGCTATTGGATCTGTCTTTCTTCAAGGTTCATCAACGACAGTGTTTATGGTTTCTTTCGACTATTCTTCCTGATGGGACTGTGTTCGAGGCGACGATGATACGAGGATGGTGTTGAGGCGTTGAGTTGGTCGACCTGAGATTTCACAAAACCCATGGAGTTGACAGTGGGTGTTGGGATCGATGCTAGATATTTTATTCTACAACCTGAAATTTAAATTTGAAATGTTGGGTTGGTTTTTGTAGCTTTCTATGCTTCAGGTTTTGTTTTCATAAATGGATCTATTGTAGGGTTTCCATTTTTCCCTTAAAATGGATTATTTGAAAATAAAAAAAATAGACTTCGACCAATGGGTGTAAGAAAAGAAATGTTAACAATAATTCACCATTGAAATATAATTATTATATCATATATATAATATATAATCATCAAATTCATCCTCATTTTCACCCAAGTAAAATATAAGTGAAAAAATTAAACACATTTCTTTGTGTAGACGATAATCCACATGTATGAATGAGCGACATTATCGTTTCCCATTGGATTAAATGATAAGAAGGTAGACATGATGTTTTCATTACAAAAGTTTCATTGTTTCCTAAATATTATATATAAATATTTAACCTATCATAATAACCATCTATAAAATATTGATATGAATAATGAATTGTATCACTATGTTGATATAGTAAGCCATAGGTACACATGAGTGATACATTTACTTATCATTTGATTGAAAGAGGGTGTATAATGGTGTTTTAATAATCATAATAAATTTTAAGAATATTAATGATACTGAATTTATTGTTTTATAAGAAATACAATATATTTATAGAAGTTAAGTAAGAGTATAAAAAATTTTGATTATTTAAGGCGACTACCTATTCTTTGAAACGATGCATTTAGATCACATTTAAAGGGATATTTGGTTGGTATGTTGGTAAGATGAGAACTTCTAGAATTTGTTTTTGTAATATTATAAGAAAATTTTTTATATTTTGGTTGATCTATGAGATGAAAATTCGTGTAAAAATGAGGGTGGAAGCGACCTTTTACAATTGAGGTGTGGGACAGTTTTGAAATTTCACAATAGATTAAATTATAATAAATTCATTCTCAAAAACAGGCTTCCAAATTTCTTGAGATTACAATATAAGGTAATATAAGGTTTTAATCCCACAAACCAACATAATTTATAAATATTTTAATATCATTTTAAACCTTATCATTGTGATTAACCCTTAGTTAACCCATTTTAATTTTAATTATGGTAACAACCTTTTTCAATATGAAAAGTTGTAATTTTTATGTATAAGGATAAAATTGACTCATAAATGTCTAAGATATTACATTTTACACCATATAATATCCAAATTGTATAATTTCAAGATTTTGTTATATTTTTTGAATAATTTAATAAAATATTATTTTGATAAAATACCATTATTGTCAATTTTTACACTATTCATTTAATTTAACATTAAATACCTCCCGAAAAAACTGTATTTCAAAAATAAGACTTCAATAATTCCATAAAATGTCATATATATCTAGAAAATTCTTAGGATGCCCTAATTATTTAAAATTTAATAATTTAGTATTTCTAAAATCATTTATTTTTTTATATTAATTAAAAAAACATTGTGTCAATGTTGTGAAAGAATTTAAGATATTTATTTAATACCTAAAATTTATAAATAAATTACCATAATAGAAATAAGTTTATTATACTCAAAATTTCCATTCATATTCTTTAAATATTTTGAACTCATATTAATATCAAAATAGCGTTTTTAATATGCTATTTTGACTTTTTTTTGCCATGTGCAAGCATTCCAGAAGCATTTGGAGAAGCCACGTGTTATAAAACTAAAAAACTAGTGAATGATCATAATAATAAATAATAATAAATAATATTTAATACATAATTAATTCCATATCAAATATTCTCTTTTATATACCGATTTTGGCTTTTTTCCAATGTTGTGTACACTCTACATCAACCCTAAAAATGATTTTCATATTTATTATGGAATAATTTATAATATATGTGTATTGTATTATTATTTTTATAATATTTGTATTATTTTTCCCTAATTTATTCTTTATATAGGTTTCATAAATTTTTATATTATGCATATGTCTTCATGATATCAAAAAATATACAATATTTCAAAAAAACTATATTTTGTCACTATTTAATAATAATTTAACTTCTTCCAAAAATGTAAAAAAATAATACAATAATAAATTTCCATTAATGAATCTAAAAATAAATTCTATTTCATAAAATTAAATTGGAATAATTTAAAGAAATTACATTAAATATAATTGTAAAAAATGAAACACAAAATAGATTTTAGAAAAAATTGTTTTTATTTTTATAAATGGTTTTATACCAAATTCAACCATAAAATAGATTTAAATGAATTTAATTGTATTATAAATAATATTATATTAATAATTTTAATTTTAATACATTCTAAAAATAATTTTTTTACTTTTATTAATTTATGAGAAGAAAATACATTTTTTATAAAATTTCTTTTTTTCTATGTTCCCTAGAAAATCAATCTTCATAGAGAAATCCCAAAAATTTACTCTAACATAATTTTTATATGATGACCTAAAAAATGAATAGAATTTTATTAATTAAAATTTATAAACATTTGATTATTTAATTATAATATTTTCTCACATAATCAAAAATAAAATCCTTTTTGAGGAAGACATATTTCTGAAGCATAAATTATGTTTACTTACAGTAGACTGATTTTTTACTAATAATTAATTGATAAATTTTTTATGTATAGAAAACACATGAAAATATATAAATATATATTTAATAAATTATTTAATCATATTGATACCATCCAATTGAATGGATAATTTGTAACAAACATATTATATAATAATATTTTAATAGTTTATCATAGTTCATTTAAACATGGTGTTATATGTAACAAATGATATTGAAGAAATAAAATTATTTAAAGAGAAATATTTTCTAAAATAGCATGGTGAAACATTTTCCCCTACATAAAAAAATTTCATCATTGCAATTTTAGATGTATCAGTGTAATCAATGGTTTGATATTGGAAAACTCCTTTATTGAAAACCCATATTTTAGAAAGGGTTAATAAAACATCCCACTACAAAGTGGCAATGGGAAGTATTAACATCACCAAAAAAATATGTTTCTAGATAGGATAAAATCAGTGGGAAGTAAAAACATGGACATGGAAGAGAAAACTAACTCTCATAAACTAATAAAGAGTGATAGATAACATGGTTATTAGAAAGTTTACTGTAATAAAACCATAAATATGTGATGGGTTAAAGAACATTTTTTCTCATTAAGAAAAGAAAATAGATAACATTTTTATTACAAGGACCTTTTACTAATGTTGAAGGATTCATTTATTATCTAGAAAATGTACCCAAGATAAAAAAATGATATGGTTTCTTTATATGTTATAAGTATAATCTCATCATTTTTTATTCTTCGATATATTTTTACTTCATATCTTACTCCAAGAAATAGATGATTGAAGTTATTTTTTTTCATACCTGAGGCACTTTTAAGAAATCATAAGATCCATAAGATATTTCTTAAGACTCTAAATATTTATCAAAACAAAAAATGGTCATCACAAGATAATTATCAACATAGATAAACCACTATATAAATAAATACAACATTAATATCTAAAACATTAATTACCTTAATATATTGAACATTAAATAATGTTTAAATCTTAATGTCTATATTACACTCTTTATATTCAAATTTTTATTTCATTCTTCCCAAATAATTATTCATGTTAAATAACTTATTAAAAATAAGTGTTAATATACCTAAAATTAAAGAAACATATCCAAAATATAATTAATCATAATGATAAATTATTATATAATCTTGTAATGTAGTAAATATTACCAAAATATCACAAATAAAATTTTAATACTGACCAAAAAAATTACCTAGACTATAAATATCTCTAAAAATTTCACAATATCAATAAATTTCTTTTAAACCATCAAGATTATCTATATCCAACTATCAAATAGTCAATAATTAACTTATCATAAAATAATATACCAACCCTAAAGGATATTTTAACCTCAAAATAGTTTCAAAATAACTTCAAAAAAACATTGAAAAGGGTGTTCTGATTTCTTTAAATATATAATCAACCAAAAACTTAAAAACTCATGATTATATCCATAAAATTTATGTTAAACTCATGTGAAATAATATATACTTCCAATATTAACATAATCCTTAGTCGTCAAATATGTTTAGAACTATTTTTTATTTTCTATAAATCCAAAAATAAAATAAACATCATCAAAGATAAATGAAATAACTTTTTATTAGATCACATAGAAATTTAAAGGTTACTAATACTATAAATGTCAATCATCTATTTATTCAAACTAGACATTATTAATTCAACGTCAAACCCATATGGAGGTCTTTCTTTCCTTTAATCACATATTCTAAAATAAATCACTTTTTTGGTTATTTATACCATCAAAAATATGTTTTCAAATCCTTAAAGTAAAACTAATATGAAAAAATCCTATTATATTTCATGTTTTTTTAACGATAATATCATAAGTATAATTCTTATAAAATATAATTCTTTAATCCAAACACATAAACACTTTAATCATCCAACTTACTTCTTAAACCATTAACTAGGATTCACTATCTTATTACCCGTTTATTATTTCCAAAAATATTAAATATGAATCATGTCATAAGATTCATCAACTTCAATTTAATCATGATTCATACTTTTAAAAAAAGAAATACTATTAAAAAACTCTTCCCTTTTATACTTCATTCATAGTCTCTTTATCTTTATTGGTAAATCTATTACTCATAAAACCTTTTAATTTTTGTTTCTCAAGAATTACCTTTAGGACATATATATTCACAATGACTATACATTAGATATTTAAAAGATTAAATTATCAAGGATACATTAGGGAGACCAATGTTATTATCTATAACATTAACTGATCATTTGATTTTTCCTTGAAAATTACTTACTTTTCATCATTTTCACCAATCAAAACATCTCCATGTTTCTATGATAAATTCATTTTAGTGGTTCTTCTCATGTTATAGACATGTTGGAAGCTGAATATTCGTTCCTCTATAGTATTTATAAAACCCCATATTTCTACTATTTGTTGTTCCAGTAAACTCACCAAAGATGAGATTGTTAATCAGATAATGATATAAATGATTAGGAATAATCACGAGGTTTCACATTATATTTCTTATTTCAATTGGTTGCTAATGAAGATAGACATCTCATTGAACATCACATTAGAATTTAACACAATTTCTTTGATTTCTAACTAGTTACTACAACCAAAAGGCACAATTTTAAAACTCATAATCATAGTGTAAAAACAAATAATTATGAAAAATAAATCAATCCTGACATCTTATTTTATGACACATTTAGTTTAACCAAGTCCATTCAGGATTGTACCAAACCCTTAGGATTTTGTCCAATACTTAGACCTATCCCTAGGGGTTTTACTAATGTTTAATCATCCTAGTTTCCAAAGTATAACTACACCTTGAGATGATACCAAATATAGATACCCATAATTTTTATAAATAGATATCACATCTTAATAGTTGAATATTAATTTCATAACATAAGGATCCATTCCATAATCATTTACGTATTATACCATTGAAATCATAGATATATAAAGAACTGGTTTATAAAATATCTATATAGTGACTTACTTATTTCATCATAACTAGAAACCTTATTAGACATATCATTTTAATACCTTTCATCATAACATGGTAAATAAGAAAAATAAGAAAGCGTTATCTCATATTATTAGTAAAGGTAAACAATATATATATCAATTACCATATTGGAATAAAATAAGAAAAAGGATATGAGAACCCTATATTAACATTTGAAAACCAAACCTTATATATCAAAGATCATATTTAAGCATCATGGAAGAAATATTAGCAATTCATATGGAATGAATCATAAATGAATCAAAGAACATGATCTATGAGAGCATAACATTGGCATAAGTCATGGTATTTTGACATACACATAGGTATATGATATCATTTATCAAAAGTCAAGGGTTCACTTCCAGAACTATCATGGTGTATTGGGTTAACTCCCCAAACTATCATAGAATTAAAGTTTCACTCCCCATACTATCATAGTGGACACAGTCCTTTTATAAATTTAGTTCAATCTCCATTCTAGTCATGTTTATCCCATGAGATATCAATATTTTCCAAATGAATTGGAGGGAGATATGGGTCCCACCTATCACATAATTAAAATACTACATCTATTTTCCCTAAGGTCATAAATCATTCATCATATCAAAACCTATGAAAATAAATGGGTTTCAAAAAAAATAATCATAGTATAACTCACCGAAAAGAAATGGGTTTTGTAAAAAAATAATTAATTTATCAATACATAAACTATAGAAAATAAATGTGTTGCATAAAAAAATTCTCATCACAAAAATAGACCATCCATGAAAAGAATAAAGATGGTACGATTGTATCATATCCCTATTAAGTCATAATTAAAATTAAGGTTTTTTTCTTTGTTAAATAAAAAATAACACAAATTAATCGTTAAAATGTATTGAGAAAAGTAACTTTTCCAATTTGAAGTAACATATTTAAAAAAACTGAACAAATACAAGGGAAATAAATTTCTTTAAAAAGAAACATGTAAGAATTTAGAGAGAGTTTCAATGAAAAATTAGTCATGACAATGGGAAAAGGCATTCATGTCATATAAGTTAAAAAATCCCTTATATACTTTTTTCATAATAGTAAAAAAAGTACTCTAATTTGGAAAATAACTATAATATTAGTTTCAAGATGATTCTTACATATCAAAACATTGGTAAAAATAAATTTAAAAATCATTAAAGGATATTAAAAATATAATTCATGAAATTTCTAGTAAACATCAATATATATGAAAAACAGGATTCAACTGAAGAGAAAAATAAATTCGATATCTCTTAAAAATAATATTTTTCTCCTGAGTGCCAAAGTTTGGGAAAATGAAAGGAAAATATGTATCTTTAAAAAAATAACCATATTAGAAAAAAAATCCATGGGTACTCTTGACAGGTAAATCATAATATTGAATCATCATAACCTAATCATAAACAATAGTGATAAATAATGAGATTATGACATAAGACCCCTTACCACTTTGGTAAAATTGGGATCGTAAGACCCATGAATGAAATAACCTTTTATGAATTTATAAATCCCAATTAATTTCATGATATTAATAATAAAATACATTCAAGGGTAGTATAAACACCACACAAAATAAATAAGCGGTGAATATGACATATGTCTCCCAAAAATAAAGGAGACTGTATTTACCTTACCTTAGGTTCAAATTACTTAGTACACATTATAATATCATATATAAAAAATATATATTTATTATAAATCTATTATATAACAATAATAATATATATAATAATATATATTATTTTTATAACCTTTATCACTATTTTATTAAAAATTCATTATTAAAATCAATGTTCCAAGTGATATCTTCTTCATTTTTCACATATGTTTGTATTTAGTAGTTTTGTTCCTTTTATTTTTATCATTGGTACATCATATAAAGAATAATAATAATGATATAGATAATATATATATATATTCATTTTCATCAATAATATTTAGGGATAAAAAAATGAATTACACCATTTTTGGAGACAATAAACCATATGTATGCATGAATGAGGTTTTCATTTTTCAACAGATGAAGGTAAATATTAATTAAACTTTTCAATACTATTATTATAATATATATATATAGATATATATATTCATAAAATTAATCCTCACCACCATCTAAGTAAAATCTAAATTAAAAACTAATCATATTAGTTTATAGAGGTGGTTTTCGACACGTACGCATGAGCAACATTATCTATTACAAACGGATTGAATGCTTAGAAGTTATACTTGATATTATAATTAAAAAATAATATTTTTTTCATAAATATCATATAAAAATTTTAAATGAATAATAATACCCTTCTAAAAAATATGGTGGTGAAAAATAAATTATATCCTTATGTGGAGACAAAAAGTTGTATGTTTGTACGAGGGATAATTTAACTTCTCATTTGATAAAAAGATAGGTTATAATGGTGTTATTATTATAAAAATAACATTTTAGTACATATAAGACAAACATATTATTATTTTATGAAAATAAAACAGATTTATAAGAGGTAAGGAAGTCCATAGTTGGCTGTTGTATTTTTATTCGGTCTCCATCTATTTCAAAAAAAAGAGAGGTAAAGAAGAGTATAAAAAATTGATCGGTTAAGGAAATCACCGCTTCTTTGAAATGAATCCATTAGATTTCCTCTAAATGCCTCTATGCTTGGTATTTTGTGAAGACTAGAACCTCCATAATGTGTAAATTGAAGTTTAGAAGATAAATTGGAAGAGTTTGGTTGAGATAGAATTATAAGAGTTGTGTAAATGAGTGAGGGAAGAGGTTCCCTTTTATAATTTATGTGAGGGGTACTTTTGGAATTTCATAAAAGATTAAATTACAATGAAATAATTATCAAGAAAAATAACTCAGAAATTTCACGTATTAAAAGATAAGGTATGATAGGGTAATCATCCCATTACCAAATTGAAATTATAAATGTTTTTTTTCATTTTGAGGCTTATAATTTTGATTAATCATTATTCAATCAATTTAAAAATTAACTACAACAACATCTTTTTCAATATTAAAAGTTTTAATTTTTATTTATATGGTAAAAATTGAATTATAAATGGAAATTTAATGAATATTTATACCATTTATTATCCACCTTATATTATCTCATGTTTTTTATAATTTTTAAATAATATAATAATATATTATTTTCATAAAATATCGTTAATGTTCATTTTGAATCTTCTTTTAATTTGACATTAAATACATCAAGATAAGGGGTGGGTTAAAATATAATCCTTTAATACTTCTCTAAAATGTCATATAGATCTAAAAAAAATTATATATAGATTAATTATTTAAAAATATATTAGTTTTATTATTTTTGAAATGACTTATTATATTTTTTAATTAATTAAATAAATGAATTGTCAGTGTTGTGATATAATTTAATGTATATATATAATACCTACAAATTAAAAATAAAATACTAAAATTAATATAGTTTCACTATTCTCAAAATATACATTTATATTCATTAAATATGAATTTACACTGATATCTATTTTAGGAAAACATATTTAATATGTTATTTGGAGTTTTTTGGCTTTATACAAGCAGTGCAAAAGAATTTTGACTAGCCACTTGTTATATAACAAAAAATAATTCTATAACCATAAATATAAAAAATAGTTCTTAATTTTTAATAATAATGTCACTAAATTTCTTAGTCATTCTAAAATATTATCCATAAGATACCAAATTTGACTTTTTCCAATGTCGTGCATACTCTCTCTTGGCATTGAAAATGATTTTCATAGTTATTATGGAAAATTTTATAATCTATATTTTTGGAATTAAATATGTATAATATTTTAATTATTTTATCACACTAGATTAATTCCATAGGTTTCAAAAAAATTTCTATTATTTTTATTTCTTGTTGATATTATAAAATATACAACTTCATAAAAACTATATTTGATTCACTATTCACTAAATCATTTAATTTATTTAGAAAGTGTAAAAATATCATCCTAAGATAAAATTGAATTGATGAATAAATGATTAAATTAAATTTCATAGAATTAAATTCCTATATCCTATAGAAATTACCTTTCATATTAATTCATAAAATGCAACGAAAAATAGATTTTAGAAAAAAATGAAGTTTTAAGTATAAAAATGTTTTTATATAAAATTCAACCAAAAAATTAACTCCCATGAATTTAATGGGATTATTAATAAAAAAATTAACCTAATTTTAAAATTAAACCATTTTAAATCAAAGTGGTTCTTTATAATATTTTTTAAAAATAATGTTTTTAATAATATTTAGTATTTTTCACGATTCACTAGAAAAACATTATTCTCAGAAATATAACAAAAATTCACACTAAGATAATTATGATATACTAATTTTAAAAATTTAAATATTTTTATTAAATAAAATTACTAAAAGTTTCATAAATTAATTATAATATTTTCTCAAAAAATTCAATTTGATCATTTTTTATGAAGACGTATTTCTAAAGCATACAATAACTTTACTAATAATTAAGTTATTATTTACTAAAAATTTATAAATACATTTATTTGGATTAAGATATATATGTGTCATAAATTTTTTAACCATATTTCTATCAACCAATTTATTGGCTTGGTTATAACTATCACATTAAATAATAATATTTTAATAGTGTATCACAGTTTATTTAAACTCGGTATTGTGTGTTATAAAAGATATCAATGAATTAAAATCATTGAAATTGAAATATTTAATAAAATATTGGGGTGTTATAGTTATTTAATTTATTTAAAATAATTTGAACCCCCCTGATATTTTGTTTTAAATTGTTAATATTGGGCATCACTTTCTGATGAAAATTACTTTATATTATTTTAATGTTAAGGGTATTTATAAGGGTGATATTCCCCTCACATATAAAAGAAAACCTCATAACTTAACATTTAAACACACATTGAGCACCTTATATTGAAAAATATATACCCAAATCCCTTCCAATATCTCCTCCCCACTTATAATAGATCTTCTTCTCACCAAAATACCAAGCTAAAAAGGCGATAAGGGATATCCAATGGATGATACCCAAGGAAGAGGTAATCGACTTAGCTGTATTCTTACATGTTTATTTTTTCTTACACAACCTCACATTATGTTATTTACATGATAGTACGGTGAGAAAAAATATCATGAAAATAATTTAATGTGTTTATTCTTATGGAATAATCATTATCTACCTCCTTTTAATCTAATGGAAAATGAAAATGTCGTTGAAGCGTACATGCGAACTACTACTTCCATGAAGTGATAATTTTTATTTTTCATGACTTTATTAAATTGATTGTTATAAAAGTGTATATAGTTAATAAATTTTATATTTATAAAATTATTAATATTATGGAGATGATACAACCATGAAAAAGGTTCAAGTGCCAAAATAATGGAATCGAAACATGCTTGAAAAATGGAGTAGTCAACACCCAATTATTGACTTTAATGAAGAATTATTAATAAATATATAATTTTAAATGATAAGGGAATTATATATAGTAATATAATTTAGAATATAGTTTTGGAATAGATTTATAATAAATATAAATATATTATATATGATGTTAGATCACTTTTGAAGCAAGTCAGGACATGAGTTAAGGGTTTATGTTACGATCTATCTTTTATTGGGATTATTTTTGTTTGAATTTATAGAATGTATAATTGTACAATATTTCTCTTATAAAACCCTCATATTTTTTTTAATATATTTAATTATGGGTTTTTCAAATGTTCTTTCCATTTCCCCCCTCTCGGGTTCCCATAATACTCAAAAAATATTATTAAGAAAATGCGATTTTTTTGTTCTTTTAGGCACAGATTATGATTCCTCCATATACATGTTCTATATATTTTTTTTTCAATATTTTTTTATCTATACAAATATTATTAATTAAAATAATTTTACATAATATTTAAATTTTTAAAATTTTGTAATAAAGAATAATTTTAATGTTTTTTCTACAAGTTAATTGTTGAGTTTCTTTATAATTTTGTGAAAATAATGTTTTTATTAATGTTTATAGCATAACCAAATTTTTCTATTATAATGAAAATTATAAATTATGAATATTTAAGTAAAAAAGATCTATAGTTTTTTTAAGGAAAATAGTTTTTTCATTGTTTTTTAAATTTTTACTTTTTAAAAGATACCAAGAGAAAATGACGTTTTCTATTATTTCTCAAAGAATATTTCTAATAATTTTATAAAATTAATTTTAATCTATGAAAACATTCATTAAATAATATTAATATTCAAAAGGTATGTTAAAAAATAGTAACATCTAATTTATTTTTCTATATGTATTATGATTATGAAGTATTAATGATGTTTTTATGAAACTCAATTTCCTTCCGAAAGGTTGATTAATCTATAATGAATTGATAAATGATTTTATGATATTATAAGAAACATATTTGTGGATTTAATTCTATGATGTATGTTCTCATAATAATATATCCATTTAATTCATTGGTTAATTCTTGATATCTCATGATAAAATATGAATGGAAATGAGGAGTGAAGTCTATAAACTAGGGAACTCTATCCAATATGTTTATGGGGGAGAGGAGTGAACCCAATACCCATGGGACTCTTTCTACTATGTTATTGTGGTATTGATAGTTATCCTTGAATAATTAAATTAATTTATATGCTTATATTTATTTCAAAAGCTTATGGATAATGCTTATAATATTCTCTCATGGCTCATAATTGATTATTAATAATTGTTACTCTTATGAATCATGTATTTGGTTATGAAAATGATTTACGCCATGACTCATGATTTATTATTTATGACATAATGGGTATATCATTGTAATTTATAATCATGTTAATACCTGTTTGGTTATTTTATTCTCATTCAGGATCTTCAATTGATATGTCCTACGATTACCCTTACTGAACATCTGATCTCACTCTTTCTTACGTTTCCATTTTCCTAGGTTATAATGAATGGTATAATGTATGATAAATCTTTAAGGGTTATATGTGTGATGAATATTGTGGGAGATATAGATGATTATTAAAAAATAATTTTATTATTTATCTAGTTTCTAAAGTAGCTCAACCATTACAGATCTTGGGTGTCTATTATTATGATGCATATTGAATATTCATTCAAAATTATGTAATATTTATGTATGTTATGATTGGGTTTCCTTAGAGAGGATAACTAATATTTATTAACTTATATCAGATTTCCTCATGTAATAAAGGTTATATATTATTCAATGTCTTGGATTAGATTTCCACTAAAGGTAAATATAACCTATAAAGTAGTTTATTTCCATTTAAAAGGGTGGAGATTAAAGATATTTTTTATGATTTTTATATTCCTTATGAGTATCACTAAAAGGATAAAAATTCATCCAAAAAAGGATGGATTTATTATCTCTAGGAACTGTTTGCGTGCTCATAGGGTTCCTCCCCTCACACACAATACCAACATCACTAGTTTCTCAATTGTTTTAATTTTATGGGTTGTGTTTTTTAATTGAATATTGTATAAGTTTTGTTTTACTTTTAATGAGAGTAATTCTTAATGGATTCCCCCCCCCCTCTATTTTGTCTCGATACCCATTAGTTCTTGTTTCACATGAATCCCCGCAGTCTTTGTCAATCTCCTACTTTTAACCAACCAAATTCGTCTGTCCTTTCACATTGTAAATCCATAGAAAATCACATGGTGGAGGAATTCATTCTCAATATCTTTAGGAGGAATATTTTGTGGTCAATGTAGGTCTAGGTATTAGTCCTTTTAGCCCACAGTGGCACTGATCTAGTCCCCAAGCCTCATGGGTGTCCTGATGTTTCATTATTATCATGTTATTAGGGAGAAAGTGGGTGGGAGTGCCTATGAGTTTTTTGTTCAGTTGTGAGTGGGTTTATTTGAATATTTCTATTTTATTATATTGGTTGTTTGGTGGATGGTTTGATTGATTTGATGGTGTGGTGGTTCTCTCTCACAGTGGTACCTCTTTTGGGGTCTCTAATGACTGTTATAAACTCGAATGGTGTGGTTTTCATAGAGATAACAATTTTTTAATGAGATAAGTTGATGGGTTATAGAGTCACTTCATGAAAATTGTTGAAGACAACGGTTCTATATCCCAACTGGTAGGTTTTGGTTTAGGTTTTCTATGTGTCTTTGTTCATCTAGTTCATGTTTGTTCAAGCGATTTATAGAGATATTGTCATGGTGTTCCTCCTAGAATTTTATGATTCATTATTGGTTCACTATTATTTTTTATTTAATATAATTGAAGATAGCTCAGATCTAGTTGGAATATTTCTAGAGAAGATGAAGATGTCTTCTTTTGGACCGAGATAGTGTGTCTCTTCTTGGTGTACGACTTGAGGTGTTGTGGAAACACAATTATCAAAGAATTTGATTTCGTTTTGTGTGATTTTATCTTGTCATTTTTATTTTTTAGAATTTAAATTTGGGAATTGTATTGTATCTGGTTAACAGATCATGTTGTACTAGATCCCACTTAACCATATAAATGTGGTTTTCTAAAAATATAAAAAAAACATGACCGAGTATTACTTAAAGTTGGTAGGGTTCAGTTTCATGGTGGTAAAATAAGAACTAAGGACCAATATTTATTTTATAGAAAACATAATATTGGTTGATTTTTTGTTGTTGATGTTACTACTATTATATATTTTCTATGAATAAATTTTAGGATGAAATTGGGTACAAATGCATATTAAAACCCTAATGATAAAGGGAATACATGATTACACAATATTGAGTTATTGGAGGTCCTTTAGTTGAATACTACATTGTCATTCAAACTGACACCCTTCATTCAAGCCTCAATGCATATTTAGATATTCATTCCATAGAGTTATAAGTGTAAATTCATGGTTGGTTTGAATGAAAGAGTAATAATTTATTGCAAAGATAGGTGGATTGAGATGATTATTTTCATTGCATTTATATTTTGATTTCACTATAGTGCATCATGGTATGTATGGTTGTCAACCACTTATTAGTTTTCTTGGGTCATATTTCAAATAATTTATGTCATTATATAGAGTCTCACAAAATTTCAAGGTATGCCAATGGTGTTATTCATTAATATTGTATTGGTTTATTTATTTTTTTATACATTTGTTTATTTTCCCCTTTATTATTTACATTTTAGTTTTATTATCGAGAGCATAAATATTTCCCTAATATTATTTGGTCACCACTATAACTAGCCCAATAGTTGGTTTTAGGCTAATTTTTATATTATTTTAATTGTTTTTTTTATTATTTGTTAATTTACCAATGAATTTAATTATTCTGTAAATTTATTAATGTTTATGGGAAATAATTGAATTTATAATGGAATTGTGATTTTATTATGATGTGTGACTCATTATAAGAATTTAATGAAGTATATTAATTTTATAAAATTCAGTTAGGTACTCTAATATAATTTTCAATGTGATAATTGATCCACTTTGCTATATTTTTTTATTATAAATATATCATAAATATAATATATAAGAAAGTATATATTTGAACTGTTTTTAGTATATATAATTTTATTCTATTATAAATATAAATAGAAACTAAATTTTTTTTTGTTAAATATAATATTAAAAAAATTTAATATATAAATATATAAATTTCTATACACACACACACATAGAGAAACAAAATAATATATATATACATATAGAAATAGATGAAACACACACATTTATATATATATATACATATATATACACACAAAAATTTATACATACGATTATGTGAAGAACAATAAACATAAGTCAGGATCAAATTAATCAAATTTTTGATACATAAATTTATATATACACACACATATACATATTTACATATATAGGTAATTAGATATCACATGGATTTACAAAATATTATAAGAAGAATAACAAAAAACTCACCAAAAACTCATGCATGATCTCCTGAAAAAATATTTTGAAATAAGTTACTAATAGCATACCTTTAGTTTTCAAGGTCGATTCACCGAAAAAAATTGGGAGATGAGGAAACATTGTTTGAGTTTATTGAAAGCTTCAACCCTGATGAGGAATGATGTGATTGTTTTGTTTTATTCCAAAAAAGTTAATGGGTTTTATTAGTGTAAATATAAAATCACTAATAAAATTAACATTTATTAGCACTAAATCAATAAGAATTGATAAAAAGATCTTCTATCAGCACAAAATTTTCCACAGATAAAGGCATGCCTTTATCAACGCTATAAAAACACTAATAAAAATACCTTTCTCTATATTAAAACGTCCAATGTTAATAAAAAAAGCTTTTATCAACACTAAATTTAGCTTTGACATTGAAAAGAATCATCATCCCTAATGTTAGCATTGATAAACACCAAATGCATAAAATTGTTCCCTTTAAAAATTCAATTCCAAAATAATAAAATTAAAAAATAAAATTTACATTTAAATGTTATAATAATTTACTAATTTTGTAAAAATGAATATTAAAAACTAAAAAAAATTACATTATAATAATAATGAATATATTTTAAAAAATAATTAACTATAAAATATTCAACTGGAATAAATAATATAAAGAAATAAATAAAAATATTATTAAAAATAAATAAATATTGAAAATTATAGTTAAAAAATATGATTTATAGTAAATTAACAATTGGAAATGAATAAATAATAATAATTATATAAAGATTTTCTAAAATATTAAAATAATAATAAATAAATAATATAAATAAACAAATATTAATAATATAAATTACAAACAAATTAAAAACACTAAATGATAAAAAAAATTATAGATTAATATTGGAAAAGTAATAAATTTCCAAAATACTAAATGAATAAATATTAAAAATTAATAAACTTAAATATTATTTAAATAAATAAAAAAATTAAATAAAAATGAATAAATTGAAAAATATTAAAAAAACATGAATACATAATATTAATTATGTTAATATAAAATATAAAAAATGATAAATATTAAAATAAAAATGAGTAAATATTAATGAATATATTCAAATAGAAAGATTTACTATAAATCAATCATTATGTAAATCTATATAATATTAATTATATATATAATTTTAATAACAACTGTTTTTAAAATTTTAAATATTATTTAGTTTTTTATTAATTGTATAAAAGAATTCACATCTTTTTTATAAAAATAAATATATACTAATAAATATATAAATTATTCTTTAATATTATTAGATATATTAATAACTATAAATTGTGTTTAAATATTCTTAGTTATATTTTCAAATATATTATTAATTATGTAAATGAATAAATATTTTACAATAAATTTAAAAAAATTATATTTATAAATACTAGTATTTTATTTTATTTAGATATAAATATTTTCAATACATTCCACTAATTAGAGTGTAAATATAAATTTTACAGACAAATGTATTTCAAAAAATTATCTATTCATTATTTTTTATAGTTTAATTGTAATTTTCCAAAATAATTTATAAATTACATACATATATGTATTTATTATTAAAATTCAGATATATATATATTTATATACGTACATATATATATAGATATGTATATATGTATATATGTATATATATATTTAAAAAAATTAATTAATTAAATTTGAATAACATTAACTATTGATATTATAAATGAAAGAACACACATATATAATAATAAT
The DNA here is from genome assembly GCA_963277665.1 of Viscum album. Classification (NCBI taxonomy): domain Eukaryota; kingdom Viridiplantae; phylum Streptophyta; class Magnoliopsida; order Santalales; family Viscaceae; genus Viscum; species Viscum album. Next base: position 1,081,798,534 of record OY728155.1, read on the forward strand.
AATAACAACAATATAAATAAAATATTTAGATATGTAAAATTTCTATATAATATTTTTTTATAAATATCATACAATTATTAAATTTATTTATACCAATTAATGGAATTATTTCCATTGAAGTATAAATTTATATTCATAATTATATGTATTCTAATTAACACGCACACACACACTTATACAAACACACACACATTTTTATACACATATATTTTTATCTAGACGCAAATGTGTATGATTGGGTGTGTGTATGTATGTGTGTGTGTTTGTGCATATATGCATACTCGTACATATACACATACACACAGAGACATACACACACACACACAGACACACACACACACATATATATATATATATATGCACATGCACATATAGACACACACGCACACATAGAGAGAGAGAGACATATACAATGACACACACACACACTCTCTCTCTCTCTCTCCCTCTCTTACATAGACACACACACACAAACACATACACACACACTAGATCATACACACAAACACACACACCCACACACATAAACATACAAAAAACACCCACATACACACATACAAACTTACATACACACACATACACACATACAAACACATGAACACAAATGTGCATACATGCGCATACCCAAACATGCTTGAAGAGGCATAAATGTGCATACGAATACATAGACAAACACACACACACATGTACACAGTCATACACATACATATACATAAAAACATACGCATACACACACATACATGTACATATTCACACACATACATATGTACACCTACACATACATACAAATACACATACACATACCCAAACATACACATACACATACATACACATACACATACACACTTACACACACTTGCATATGCACACAAACACACACATATACAGACACACACACACACACACATCCATGCATACATCTAACCATGCATACATGAATGTATGCATTAAATATATATATATATATATAATTATAATTATTTAAATATAATTTTAATATAATATACTTACATATACATTTTTAATGTATTGAAATTGATTCTAAAATATTTTCATTAATTATTATATATTTGATAATATTTTGTTATCTAAATTATGAAAATGAGATTGATAATAAATTTTTATGTTAAAATGAATTATATTTTTAAATATAAATCTTATATATAAAAAAATTTAATATATTGTTTACATATATTCTATAATATATAAATATATATATTAATATATACAAGCACACACATACAAAAATATAATTATAAAAATAATTATATTATAAATTATATAATATGAATATAAATATATAAATTTAAATATGAAAAATATTTCATGTATTTATTTATTTATTTATTTATTTCATAACATTATATTTTAATATATATAATTATAATTATATAAAAATCATAAATAACTATAAAAAGTAAACTAAAGTATAAATGGTTGAAAATGTATATAAATTATATATATGTATATTGTTATATAAATTATATTTTTGACTATATAAATATTTATATATATAATATATTATGTGAGGAACCTTTTATAGACACTATTTTAGTGACAATAAAGGATACACATTTCTCAATGCTAAAAAGAGTTGATAAAATTTTACCATTATTAGAGTTAAAAAAGCACTGGAATGCATCCCCTTTTATCAGTCATTTTTTAGAACTTGGGTAAGACTGTTTTTTAAATTTGTAGTAGTGCACCAGAAATATACTAAATTTTAATGTAAAAAAATAATATGTCAATAATTTAAACAAAATTCACATACATATGTATTAATAAAAAATATTTTATATATTAGTATTACTAAAAAAATTAAAACTTTATACAATTTTTTTTATAATAACTTAATATATTACTATCATGGAAGAAGTGATACATATACAAGATGAAAAATTAATTTAATACTTCTTTCTAAGAGTTTTCCTCAAAACGAATCGTGTCATCTTGATCTGAAATTTTAACTAAAATATTTTGCTTAAATAAAAATAGAAACATTCTATATTCTAATAACAATGCACACTTGAATAACATGCAGTTTATTCCTATATGTTTCAAAAGAATTTGTGATCATTTCTCTTGAGTTCATGAAAATAAGATTACATTTTATTTTTTTAATGTAGGACACGTGTTTCTAACCTCGAAAAACTTAAAAAGGAAAATCACCCTTTCAGTCATTACATCCACATTGTAAATCAAAAGAAGATGTGGTTCATTTCTACTAGAAAAAAATTAACCAAAGTTTTTATCCTAGAGTTTTACCACAATATAATTTATTTACCCAGTTTTGGGTGTTCAATTCATGATTTTAACTTATATAACGATTTTCAAACGAAAAAAATACACTTTTGATTATTTCAAAAACACTAGTTTCCAAAATCAATGAGGGTCAATCATATATGTCATAAATGAATCTAAAATTATATTCTCAGTGGGTTTTGGAAATTTGAACTTTTTTGTTCAATTTTGGCCATATGAGATGGGTTTTTATATTAGATAGAACTTAAAATAGAAACATGTACTTTTGGTCATTCAAGAAACACCACACATGATAAAGACATTTAATTCACTTATTTATGTCATAAAAAAATAATTGATGATAATTTTCCAGTAATTTCAGTTAAATCTATGCCTATTTTCACAATTTAGAACATTTGAAACACACTTAAAAACTAATATATCTTTTTAAAATTGATAACGAACACTTTAATGCATTCTAACAACACCAATTATCAGAATAATGTATGTATAATTATTTAAATCCACAAATTAATCGATATTCATGGTTTTATAATTTTAGAATAATTTATGCTTTTTTTTAAATATAATATACATGTTTTTAACTAAAATTACACTTGTAGTTTTATTTCATGAAATTTTGGTCATCCTAAAACCAAAAAAATGATTGAAGAAAATTTCATTACTATAAAGTAGAAATAAAGAAAAAATTGTTTTCCTAGGGCTTAACACAAATCTATTCTCATTAACTCGATTTTAAGCATCTAATGAATGCTTCTAAAAAAGATATCATTTTTAAAATGGAGAATATATTTTTGATAATTCTGACCACACCATTTGTCAGAATGATATGTGGTTCATTTATAAATATAAAAAATGAATTTAAGATTTCCCCTAGTGTTTCATAATAATTTTATATTTTTTTCTTGGTTTTGATAATGTGAAACATATTTTTTACTTAGATAACATGTAAAATAAATAATATATACTTTCACTTATTACAACCATGTCTCACAATAGAATGGTTTTAAGGTAATCCATAAAACTCAAAAATGAGTAAAATAGCATTTTTTAGATCTACATGATAATATGAGTTCGTTTTATGGTTATTGTGAACGTGGTTCACTTTTTTAACTAAGATATAATATTTAAATTGGGTATATTCATTCTGGGTCATTAAAACAACACCAAGTATCATAATGAATTTCAGTTTTTTTTTCTTAAAAGTCTCAAATGAATAAATAGTAAATTTATAAGTGTGTCATTGTAATTTAATCTCATTTTTTGAGATTTGAATATGTGATGTAATTTTTTAACGTATTTAACACTTTAGAAGAAAATAATTAACCTTTGGTCATTCTGACAATATAATATATCAGAATGATGTTAAATCTATATATAAAAACCAATAAATCATAAAAGGAATTTCCAAAGAGATTCACTATAATCTGAATTCATTTTCTCATTTTTATACTTGCAACCCACATTTTAAAATTAAATCACATTTTTTAAATGGAAATTGTTTTTGGTCATTCTAACGTATTTATATTTTAGAATGACATCCAATACAAATGATGAGGTCAAAAATTAATTTAAAATATTTTTCCAAGATTTTCATAACAATCCAAACATTTTTTGTATTATTTTGAGCATGTGACATGTATTTTAAACTTATATAACACAAAAAATGAAAATTGTATTCTTTGGTCAGTCCAACCACATGGGATTAATTTATAAAAGTGAAAAATTAATCAAATATAATTTTTCAATATTTTCATGATAATAGAATCCTTTTTTCTTAGTTTTAAGAATATAAAACATATTTTTAACTAAAATATTATTTTTAAACTGAGATAACATACATTCAAAAATTCTTAGAAATATGTGTATCTGAAGATTATACATACCATTTATAAAATAAAAAAGATGAATATATATATATATATATATATATATATCATCCATAAGCTAAGTACTAATTTTTCTTTAAATAATTATCATACTATAACATATATCATATTACATAGTTAAATATACTTATATATATATATATATATCATCCATATACCGTTTTTATGAAAAATGAATCACATTTCTTCTTGGAGGTGGTAGTGCACACATACACATAAACGTCGTTATCATTTTTTTTTGGAATGAAAACATAATAACATAAATTGTATATTATCTATTTAGAATTATATATATTTCAGAAATATAAAAAATAAAAATAATTTTGTCACTGTAACCAGTCCTAAGAGAGGGTGATGGAAAATGAATTACATCCTTTCGCAAGACGGTAGTCCTCTGTACAAACAAACAATGAATTATTTTCACATTTGATGGATGTGGAGATGAACATAGGTCATGGAACAAAAATAATAACATATAAGTATATGGGGGATAATAGAGTTATTATTTTATCATGGTTTATGGATGTTTTATGTATTTTTTATAATAAACAAAATAGAAACTCGCAATTAAAAATGATACCTCTTCTACAGACAATATCATTTTCTTATAACCTTAATACCACTACGGATGGTGTTATGAATAAAAAAAAGTTTTCTATAATTAGTCGAGTGATTATAAGAATGTATTTGGGTAGTAATTTCATGAACCAAATGGGTTGTGATGTGTGAATATATGAGAAGAAGAGGTTCTCTTTTATAATATAGGGGAGGAGCACTCTTGAAATTTATAAAAATATTAAATTAATTGAAATTATTTTTTAATTAAATTAATTAAAAGAAATTTATATCAAAGATAATATGAGTATGTGTCTAGATAAACATATCCATCAAAAATTATACCAGTATTGTCTATATTTATACCTTAATCTTTTGTTTTTAACCCCAATTGAACCCCTTAACTCCCACTAGGAAAACATAAATTGTTTACTCATTGAGCATCAACATAGTTTCTAAAATATCAAAAATACCTATAAATAGATTTTTTTAATATTTTGACTCTAATCTCAATCACTTGGCCTAATTTTATATTTTTAGTAATTTATATCATATAATAAAATATTATTTACTATAAAATATTTTTAATCTCAATTTTAATAACTATTCATTATTTTGACTTCAATTATATCAATATAATTATTATAAATCGAAATAAATATTTATTATATCCTTAAAATATCAAGGTAAAATTATTGGATTAAATTAATTACCAGAAATTATATTTATATTAATAATTTTAATTTCATTTATTTGTTTTTTTATTTAATTAAATAATTAACACTAGTAAATAATTCTTCATGTCATGTTATGGTTCTTATCATTTTATTTTTAACCAAAATAACTCGATTTACCCTTTACCATGATAATAAAAATACTTACTTTTTATTCATATTGACCAAAAAATAAAAGGGAACTATTTAATAAATTTAGATACAACTATTGAAAATATGGAATCTATTTTTCAAAATTCATATCATATAATTTTATGAATTTAAATTTAAATTAAACTGATAAAACATAATGTAAAATAGCCTTTCAGAAAAATTCCATTTTTTAATATAAAATGAATTTTCACTAAATTCAAGTATATAATAAATTTAAAAAATCAGAATTAGATTATTTTAAATAAAATAATACTAATTCAATTTTAAAGATAATCCAATACATAATTTTACCTTGTAAATACATTAAAATAAAATACAGTTTTCAATAAAAATAAATACTTTTAGTTATTCCTTAAAAATTAAATATTTTCAGAAAATTATACAAAATTAATTGTAAGTTATTTTTTACATAATTATTTTAAATATTAAATAACTTTTTTGAAAATAAATTTTCCAAAATTTCCCAAAAATAATTACAATAATCGCGCAAAAAATTCAATGAAAACCATTTTTTAGGAAATTTTTATTTTTATGATTAAAATCATTTTAATATATATATATATATATTACTTATTTAAAAACCATATATTAATAAATTAAAAATGGAAAGGTATCTAATATAATTCATTATGAAATTAATAATATTCATTCTTACCAATTTGATGACTAGGTTATAAAGGTCACAATTAAATACTAACATGTATTTGTTCGTATAAGATCGGTGTTCTGTATCTTGTACTCTCACAAAAATAGTATTTCTTTTTTAAAATATATATATGTTAGATTATCCTCCCTTTATAAAATCAAGTCCTCACAATTTTTACTCAAGATCGAAAACATGGGATTTAACTTTTCAAAATACATTTGTTGAAATCCCATATCATAAAAACACTACTAGAATCTTACCTTATACCCCTGGTTTGGTATTCTAGGTATATCCCATAAAACCATGTGTGTAGGCTATAACCATGATTCATAGAACCAAGGGTATAGGTTATACCCATGGTTTATTGAACTGTGTGTTCTTAAGCAATTAGTATAAGACTATACCCATAGTTTTTATAAAAACCATGGGTATAGCCTATGGGGTATTAATAAAACCCATGGTTTAATAAAAAGCATTGTTATATATATATGACCACGATTAGAAGAACCATAGGTATATCTTGTCCCCTAGAAAAGATATACCAATAGTTTAGAGAACCATTGGTATAGATAACTGTCCCCAAAAAGTACCAGCAACCCATCCAGCACCACCGCACAAACTATACTAGAACATGTATCCAAAATAAAAACCATGATACAAATTCAATGATATATATATATATATATATTGTGTATTTATCACCCAATTAACCTCTTGTAACAGTTTTCCAAAAAATCATCAATAGTATAACATGTGTATCTATCCACACAATCGATCAATTCAAGTCATTAAACAGCATCTACTTGCCTCTTTACTGCTAACTCAAAAAATGGAGGGGATCAATATCTCCCCAATAACAAATATCCTCATCCTCATCACCATTACCAACAAAATCATCTGGAGTACTAACATCATCATCATTAGCATCATCACCATCACCACAACCACAAGCAATATCATCGCCTCTATAACCATCGAGACCCTCATTCACATCACTCAGTGCATCATATATAGAGTGAATTCAGTCTATTCATGAATCAAAAAAAATAGAAACATAATATGGATGTGATGGGAATATAACTAATATAGCTTTGAAGAACTTCTCGGTGACAAGTTTTCCTCTTTCAAACTATTCTATAGCTATTTTTTGCCTTAAATTCTCCTCCACAAGTGTTTTGTAGCTCAGTGGTGTGAAAATATTGAGAGGTAACCAATAGGAACCAATACCTAGTAGGGATAGTATTTTTACTGGGTCAACATCAGAATCTCCCCCAAATTTCCTCACTTAATACCTATCTCAAATGTTCATTTGGATCAAAGTTATCATCTTCGTTATCAATGAGACCCTCCAAGGCACACTATTAAAAATATAAAAAAGAAATTTAATTATGAATTACGTATCAATATTTATAATATAAATAAAAATACTTATAATATTTTACTGTGTCTATGTATTTAAAACACTTACATATTTTTTCTTCCTACTAGAGAAAAATAATTTTTCTCGAGGAATACATCTCTCGATTCCCAAGGTTTCTTGATAAAAATAAAATTGATTAGTATAATAGTACATTATTAAATTATATGAAATTGATATACCTATAATGATATAAAATTTTATGTGATGAATAAATCCATAACATCAATAACATATATGTATACATTTAGTTATAAATCTAATACTAGTTGCATAATATAACCAATAAGTGAAAATAAGATTAATAATTTTGTGTATGATATGGATTCCTCTTGTATGTTCATTTTGGTAAAATTATATATGTGGTGCATTATTTGGTTATTCAATGAATTTTTAATTTTTTTCACTTGGTCACTAGGTTCATTTGTTCGGTTATAATGTTTGGTAATTTGGTAATTTGGTTATTTAGTCAATTAGTTAGAGTATTTTTCATATTTTTTGGATTTGGTCATTTGATTCATTTTGGGTGAGGGTGTTTCATTCATTAATGAGTTGTGTTATTTTTTTCATTTTTGGGTTATATCTTTTGGAATTTTTTATCCATTTGGTCATTTAGAGAGATCATTTTGAAAATTTTAAGTTAGGTCATTCTGGTTTATTTGGGTTGGTCTATTTGCTTAATTTTTGGGAAAAGTCATTTTTGAGTTATATAATTCGGTTTATTATGAGAAATGTTATTTTGGTCCCTTTGGTTTTGGTCATTTTGGGTTAGGACATTTATTTTCTCATTGGATTATTTCATAACTATGTTAAGTCATTTGGTTTATTTTTGGGTTACGTCTTTTGGTTCATTTTAGGGCGATGTAATTTATTGTTAGTTCATTTAGTGATTTTTTCATTTTTTGTTAAGAAAAATTATTTTAATCGGGTATAGGTTATTTGGATTATTTTGAATTATTCCATTTTCTTTATTTTGGGTTAGACTATTTTGGTCAGGTTATTTTTCTCATTTTTTGGGTTATATCTTTTTTATGATAGGTTATTTGGTTTGTTTTAGGTTAGGTTATTTAGATTATTTTTCGGATATGACTTTTTTGGATTACATAATTTGGTTCATTTTGGTCATTTGTTCATTAGTTTGTTTGGGACTAGGTCATTTGATCAATTGTTCATTTTTTGGTAAGGTTAATTAATTCATTTTGGGTTTGGTTATTTATTTTCTTTAGATTAAGTTATTTAGTTCATTTTTTGTTATGGTATTTTCTTCTTCATTGGTTATTTCAATTGGTTAATTTTGGGTAAGTTCATTTGGTTCATATTTGATTTGGTTATTTTGTTAACATTGGGTTTGGTTATTTGGTTTATTTGGGGTTATGAAAATTACTTAATTTTGGGTTCGACGATTTGTTTCATCTAGGGTTATGTCAATTGGTTAATTTTTCAATTAGTTAATCTTTGGTTATGTTAATTAGTTAATCTTATGTTATGTTAATTGGTTCATATTGGTTTTAGGTTATGTAAATTTGTTAATTTTTTGGTATTTATATCGGTTAATTTTGGGTTATGTAAATTGGTAAATTTTGGGTTATACTAATTGGTTAATCTTGGGTTATATCAATTGGTTAATTTTGGTTTATTTTAATTGGTTAATTTTATTCTATGTCAATTGTTTCATCTTGAGTTTGATATTTTTTTATTTCATGTTATTTCATTTGGTTAATATTGGGTTTGGTCATCTTGGGTTTGTTCATTTTATTTATTTCTGGTTATATAAATTGGTTTATTTTGGGTTATATAAATTGTTTAATATCGTGTTATGTTAATTGGTTAATTTTTTGTTATGTAAATTGGTTAATTTTGGGTTATGTCAATTGGTTCATCTTGGGTTTGGTTATTTGGTTAATTATTTGTTTGGTCATTTGGTTCATCTTGGGTTATTTCAATTGGTTAATTCTGGGATCAGTCATTTTTTTCAGACTTGGGTTATGTCATATTTGAGTTAGGTCATTTGGGTTATTTTTCATTACATCATTTGGTTCATCTTCAGGTTGTTTTATATTTGAGTTAGGTCATTTTTTTTTATATTTTTTGGTTCATTTCATGGTTATATAATTTTTTGTTTTTTAATTTGGTAATTTTTTTATTTTTTTGCTTAAAAAAATTGGTTTACTTATTTTTATGTTATTTTTTTAAACATGGGTTGTGTCATTTTATTCATTTTGGGTTAGGAATTTTTAGGTAAGGTTGTTTTTTCTCAATTTGGGTTAGGTCTTTTCATGTGAGATGGAATTCCCCCTATACTCTAATCCACTGGGACGTGTTTTTTTACAACCTATCTACTAAAATATATATAATCCCTGAAAATATGAACCAATTTGACATCCAAGATCTAGTATATACTAAAATTATGAATCCTTAATTAATACTCTTGCACATATCACGAATATACACCATTATTATGATGTGTGACTATGAAAATTTAATTAAAATACCAAAATACTAAATCCCTAATACCTATTAGGTAACTAATATCCAAAAACTATTACATAACCCAAAAAACATTACATAATTCAACAATATAATGTCCAAGACATCAAATAGAATAATTATTTATTTACCTTTTCATTCCTACCAATAAATTTTGGTTTATCAAAAAAAATACACTTCAACATAGTTTCAACAAAGTAACATTAGCATTTAAAATCCCCCAAATACATTATTTCAAATATTTATTATACCTAAAAATCAAGTTAATTTAAAATTAATGTTGAAAAAAAACACTCCCAAATTACATTATAACAAATAATCATTTCAATATACCCACCTATTTTCAAAACTAATTCTCATTCAATGAATAATTATAGAGAGAAGTTTTATTTCTTAAAAACAGAATACTTAAATGTATTCAACATATATAAATTCCTTTTCACTATTTTAAAACAAAAAACCATAAAAAATATCTTCATAGTTTAAAGGGTAATTACTATACTTATATTAAAGGGACTCATGGGAAGAAAACTAAAATTTTAGCATGAAAATATAAATAAGTTGGGAATTTCAATCCTTCTATATTAAATTCTAGAATGAAAAAATAATAATTTATGTCATTTTACATCCTGAAAAGTGAAATAAAATTAAATTACCAATTTAGTAACAATGATATATATATATATATATATGTTATTTCTATTCATATTAATATATATATATATCCTCTCGTGATCATGCATTATAGTTTACACAAAAATGTGGAAATAGATAATAACATCTTTTTTCTTTTTCTTTTTCTGACACATCCTAAAAAATATTTAAATGAAATTAATAACAATTATATTATCAATGAAAACCATTAATGATTAATAATTCCTTAAAATAAACACTCTTCTAATATGAAATCATTTATTGATATTATATTTTTGGACAGTTGAGGAATTTTAGCACACCCTCTAAATCAGAACCGACATTACTCTTCCAACCAACACATAACGTTCTCTTATATGATCACCCAAACTCCCCAAGATCTATCATCTGTGTGACCTTAGAAGATTCACCACTCAGAAAGTTAAACTGAAAATGAAATTTAAAATTTATTTCATTTATATAAGTAATAATATATATCAATTTAACAATTATTCTTACCCATTTCTCCACCCATGTTTTCTTCTTGATTTCATTATTGATATACCTCCAAGAGGATGGTTACAAAATATTGATATCATTGTACTTGGATAATGTTCTGATGAAACTTCTACACTATATATAATTTTTACCGATCATTTTATTAACTTCATTATAATCCACCACTATTTGTGTTTGAAAATTATAGGCTTCACACATACAGTTGAACCCAAAACACCTATTAGAAGATCCCACTGAATAAGATAAAAGGAAAAACAATAATTAATTCACAGTACAATATGGAAAAATGATGTGTTGTAATTTGACACACTTATAATGAAAATAACATGATTCAAGATACTCATTAAGATCTGGTGGATCAATGGGCTATCCTGGATTAGTAGCCTCTGAAGGATATGATAATTCTAATGCATCCCCTAGGTAATCATTCTATATTAGAGTTGAAGCTGAAAAAAAAAATCATCAGATCAAGGATGGATGGTAAAAAATTAAGGTAGTGTATACATGGTAGGATAATGATAGAAATGATGAGGATACATCATAAGATATGGATATGGTATATGTTGGAACATACCTATAGGTGGCGTATATATGGAATGAGAATCATAGGATAAATAAGGTGATGAGGGAGGCATGGATGGGATCAATATGTATATGGTATATGTTAGAACATACCTAGAGTTTGTGTATATATGGTATGAGAAGAATATGATAAATTAGGTGATGATGGATGCATGGGTGGGATCATCCCTAGAGGATCATGTGGAGGATGAAAAGGTATGGTAGATGGGTTTTTAGGTTGTCGGTCAGTGTGTGAATGGGTATAACGGGTGCTCCATGTATTTCTTGGACTGCCAACACTCGACCCCATGATATTAATATGGGGAAAGATGTCTATGGTTTAAATGATTATCCATAAAAAATTGATAAATAATAATAACATGACATTAAATTTAATATGGAAGGAGAAAATTTCAATTATTATACCCACTAAGGGAACTGGAGGAGGAAACCCTAGCTCGGGCATCCATCGATCATTATAAAATAATATCTTTATTAAATCTTATTCAATATCATTCATAATCTACATAAAAAGGAAATGAAAATCTTTTTAGAAATAATTTTTAAAAATTCTCCATACAACATAGTTTTCAAATAAGTCATAAAAAATGTCATAACATGTCTTAGAAAATATAATTTAAAACCATGTTTTAAATTTTTTAAAAACCTGTTTTAAACCAAGTTTTAGAATTGAAATTATTATAATTAAATGAAATGAAAACTATCACTACTAAAACAAACATATCATTCCAAATTGAAAATAAATTGAAGTAATTATAGTAGTACCAACCTGAGAAACCCATGTCAAGGTAAATTTAATGAATTGTGAACATATGAGGTTACGTCTAAATAATACCCACACCTACATCATGCATAACATCAATTCTCAAAATAGGAAATTGGAGTCAAAAATACAAAATATGAGCCAACACCAATGCCAGCATTGTGGGTGTTAATTTCATCCCCACCACAATGAAGAAAATGTCTTGGGATAATTTCAATAATGACACCATAATCAGTTATTAGATGATCTTTCACATAAAACACTTGTTTTTTCATTAATTTCAGCATATATGGTCTATCGGTAGCTAAGAATTGAGTCCAGTCAATAAATATGAATCGATATTAATCAATAAATGTAACATGTCACATTATTGAATCAAACCATTTACATTTCATTATAGTGACTTTACCATGAGAGTAATCATAGAATAAAAATATTTTCTCAATAAGTCCATAAAAAGACGCATTATTATATCGAGACCTAATATCCGACGTACTAGAATAATGGTTCATTTTTGGAGTTAACATAACTCCATCATGATGTGTTCTTATTTTAACTGCTTGATCAATTATAAAAAATTTATACCCATAAATTATTAAATATTTTTATTCTAGTACCCAAGAAATGGGACCAAAATCCAACACTCTTAATTATTGATTTTTAGAGTAAAAATTTAACTAATTTCCTAAAATATATATTAATAATATAATTAAATGAATATATATATTTTAATTTAATTAAAGTGATGGTAATACAATTTATTTTAACAAATAAGGAAACTATTTTCTATGAAAATCCTCCCTCCTTATCACTGGAAAATATCGATGAACTATACTTGTAATTTTTTATGTTCCCTACATAAAATGATAATAAAATTTTATGATATTTGTCTAATTACATATTATTATATAATATATAAATTTTCAAAATAATTACTTGACATAGTCATCAGACTAACCAAAGTTATATAAGACTGTGTGATGTTCCATATCCTAATGTTCAAGGCTCAATGTATCCAATGCTTATAACCCAATAATTACACTTATTTGGGGAAGAAATGGAAAGGAGGTATCAATTTACTAATAATTTTCATCTTCATTTCCCATTGTGTAGTTACGTCTTGTGCTCATATCAGAAATATACATTAAACCAAAATTCATACATTGTTGAGAGAGATAACCTCTCATTGTAGAACCCTTTGTATGATTCTTATTTTGAGCATAATATTTTATTATGCACATATTTCTTTCATTAGCATACATCCAAAAAAAGAAATGGGTCCCCCAATAAGTGTTTTAGTAGAAAGATGAACTATTTAACGCAACATGAAAGTGAAAAATGACAGAGGATTTTCTTTTCAAATAACACAAAAATAATGGTTCTTATTTTATAAATTTTATCATGATATAATTGGATAAAATTTTAGAAAAAAGGTCTCTATAAAAATTTCATAATATACTCAACCTCACCATTAAACTATTTTAATAGTAAACAAAATATTACTATTGGAATAAATTTATGGAGAACAATTTGATAATCATGAGTTTTTAGGGATTATAATTTCAAATTACTTCTATTGAATCATTATATATTTTGTTGGAATATCCATCAAGAACCTTGATATTCTTGAATACTTCAATAATATGATTTTGTCTAAATATGTCATCTCATATGAATAACAATAAACTTTCCATTTCTTTTATAGGATACATAGAAGATGTAGTTCTTGTTGAATACCCCAATACTCCAAGTCCCTATGAGATCGTAAGTTATCTTTAGTATTACCCTTTATATTTAGAAGATTTCAAAGCAACATTTCAGATATATTTTTTTCAATGTGATTTACATATAAACAATTATGTAACAAATTGGTAAACTAATATGGAAACTCAAAATCAATTCTTCTTTTTCCAAATATAAGTGAATTCAGTTTCAACATTCTTCCTCTTTTTAGATTTCATATGACCTTTCCCTGATAAAAAAATAAAAAATTTCAATTCATTAAGAACATTAGTTCCTTAAATATGTTGATGTGTACATTCAGTTTGAATAGTATTATCAAACCTTATGTGATTATTCTTGTATTGATGATTCGTTGACAAGAATTGTCGATGCCCCATGAAATTGAAACTACAATGGAATTTAAGTCTTCTTAATATTTTATTCTTCATAAAAATAGGACATGATTGCTTTCACTTCATTATATAACCATAAATAATTGAATATGTAGGGATATCATTTATATTCTATACAAGGTCGTCATAGATATGAAATATTTTTTTAAGAAGCATCAAATGTGTGCACACCAAGATCTCAAAGCAGGTTCAACTGTCTTATTAATGTTTACAAGTATATTTATATATCTTTTTCTGGATCAAAAGATCTAGATATTAGTATAATAAATAAATTGAAGGGTTTTTTCATACACATCCATAGAGGAAGATTATAAACTTGAATAAAAATTGGCCATGTTCTATAAGTAGTAAGAATCTGAACAAACATATTAAAACAATCACATGATAGACCCAACCTAACATTATGCACCTCAAGTGTAAAATTAGGATATTGTGCATCAAATTAACACCATGATAATCCATATTTAGGATAAAACAACTCATTATTATATTTAATTTTTTTATCATTATTCCATCACATATTGGTTTATATTTCTATAGACATAAATAGATTTTGAAGACATAGAATCAAGGGAAAGTGACAATAAATTTTTGTTTCATGTGAGATGGTCTTCCATCTGCATTTGAAATTCCATAAAGATATGCCACATTCTTTATAGTATTTAAGGACTGCTGTTTCCTCTGAAAATAAACTCTAATATTTCACTGAATCTTAATTTTTTTTGTAGAAATTACAATTATCTTAATTAACTTCCATAACTTATAATTATTAGGGGGAATATCTACACCAATAGGATGATATTACTTCAAAAAGGTAAGAATAAAATTAATAGTGGTATTATAATTCTATACATGGTTTTTCTAGGATATAACCACATTATAAATTCCAACATTTTCATTTTAGTACCTTTTTGATATACATGAGTTATGGTATCATCTTTTATTTTTTCACTCTCTCAGCATCGTCAACTTTATTATTTTCCTCACGTGAATTAATATCATTGTATTATTTTACTAACATGATATCTCTCTCATGATGATGCACAAATGAGAAATGATCAAATATCAAATTTTCTATTCGACTTATTTCTTTTCATTCGTGAATAGTGGGAGATTGTATCATCTCTCCATTATGATACCAAACATAATAGTTTTTTTTGGAAATGTAAACTTTTTATATGTTATCTAACTTCTTCCAAACCTAGCCTTAGTCTTCTAACATAATTATAATATGGATCCTACATACTACCTCTACATGAAGCATTATTTAATGAAAAATCTAAAAAACATCCAAATTATTTTGAAACTCTTTTGAAATATAATCGATAAGATACATCCAGCTTCTATCCATTCTATTACAGGGGAAAATATTAAATTCAAATCTACAAAGTAAACCCTATTCAAAAAATTCATTACAATAAATTTTAATATAAATTCATCAAATCAAAATATTATCCATTAAAAGAAAGAATAAGAGAAATAATATATGCTATAAGTGATGCCTACAAATAATGAACTAGAAAAAGTATATGACATGGAATGAGAAACAAATTTTACAAAATCTAATTAAATACATATGTATTTATGAAACAATTGATTTTTAGACATCCATGTTTTGAATATTAAATTAATCCAATAAAATATACTTGTCTTTATTATGAAAAAAATTTACACAAGAATTTCAATAATGTGTAATCCAACATCAAAAAAATGAAAACATGGTATAATAATATGATGGAAATTATACCATAATTGATATAAATATAAATAATTATCAAATCCTAATATCATAAAAAAATATTTATAAAATAACAAAAATATATCCAAAATTTAATAATGGATATTGAAGATCAAAGTTGTTTGACGTAAAGAATGCAATATGAAATTTGATAGAAAACAATACTCACCTCTATTTGGAAAAGAAAAATTGTACCACTTTTCTCCCTCCATAAGCTCAAATAATGTCCAAGGATCATCCACTAACTCAAAAAATAATTGTCAACTACCAAAATAAAAATAACATGGGTCTAAAAACACATTGACTGTGCGTAAATGGTGTGAAAGTTACCTTAAATAAGGATTCACCAAGGAAGAATAAGTCTTAAGTAAAGCTTAAGGATATCAAAGAAGAGGAAAATCAAAAAGTATTCCATATTGATATCACACATCTATCCATAAGGAAAGAGTTAAATTTTGGTTTAAGAGACCTCCATTGGTAAAGGAAACATGTTGAAGGGTGAATGAAAAATGTAGCTTATGAAGATAAAATTATTAGTGGTATTAGACTCTAAATAGTGAAGTCACCCAATACAAGATGGATAAAGAATATCATATAGAACATTTGAAATGTAATCATCACAATTGGGTTTGAAACAAAACATTCAATAGAATGTATTTGAGTAAGAGTATAAGAAAATTGTTGGTTCATCAAGAAAAAACACAATCATTTACATGAGGATGTCATAGGTACCCTGCTCCCATTTTACTTCATTGTTAAATATGATTAATTGAGTGATGTGGGATAAAGGGGTAGATAAAATCCATATGGATGGGGGGTATTCACTATGTGTGAATTAATATGAGTAATGTAAATAGAAGAATTCAGGGTGAAATGAAATTTTTATGTAATTATGAAATTCATATAATCATGAATTATGTGTATACCATTTTGAATTTGACCATTCATGTATGAATATATATATGAGTCTACAAAAATATTAAATATACAACGAATTTAAAGTGTATTTTGGAGTGATTATGGTTTCAAATCCACATTTTAAATTTTACTAATGAAGTTAGGCTATTTAAAAATCCTTCCAAGTGATTTATTATAAACTAACAGGTTGGTATCATCTGAGTGTTTTTTAGGATACTTGAAATCTACCTCAAAAAATAATCCTACCAACAAGGTGGTTTCAAAAAGTGGTGTCTATGTTGAGATGGTATGTGAGTACGATATACTCTATAATACCAAATTAAGGATCGAAATAACATAGATATTGTATGGAGTATCTAATCATGCTCAAAATACAAGTGGGGGGTAAATTTTATACTTTAAAAAATTCTTTTGGAACATTTAAAGATGGTTATGTTTAACAAGGTTAAACAAGGTAATTCAGAAAACCTCTAGTTCTACACACTTGCTTGATTCCGGAAATATAAATATGAGAATGTGAATCCGGAAAGATGGTTCTGAAAAAAGAAAGTTAATTAAAGTTTACAAAGATGAAGATTCTACCTTAAACCATATAGAATCTATCTAAATCAGAGTACAGGTATAAGGAAGTATAAGATAGTTATACTTTCCTCAACAATACAAATGTAGCAGAAAACTTGTAACAAAACAAGTAACAAGTAGTAAATCATTTAACCCAAAGAGAAGGGTTTCCCACAACCTTGGATAAAGGTCCCTTGATTTATACTTTCAAGAAAGTCTGTCTTACCCACACCAGGGTAAGCCCTCGATATAAAGATCAGAGTCTCTATTTCAATCCCTGCAAGCCCTCAACTTTCAGGTTATTGGTACCTCTGTCTTCCTCAGCAAGGAAGCCCTCAACTTCAAGGTAGTTGGCACCCCAATCTTCTTATCCCCGGAAGCCCTCGATTGTACACAACAACAATCGAAGTCGCGCAAAGAAAATCTGAACAAGTAGTTTAGTACGCAGTAACCATGAGAGTATCTCTCTAGAAATAACTTCAAAAACATGTAATCTCTAGATTCATCGAACAATTCTTCAAAATTGTGAGATCTTTCAAATGAGATCTTATTTATAGGAACGACTTCAATGGTCGGATCCCTCTTCCAACGATCATATTTCCCTTGAATTTCGGAGGGACTTGTACACGTGTCACTCAAACAACAATTAGTTAGTAACTGAAAGAATGACATCATTTTATAACAAAACAAGTGTAAGAAAAAATATGGTTACATAACAAAAATCCAATATTCGGAATGTACGAAAATGAAAGTTCAGAGTCTAAACAAAAATGAATTCAGAGTCTATAATACAAGGATATTCGGATTTTGTTTTCTAGGAATTTGGAACCTGAAATCTATATAATTCTAGAGTCTTAATTTCAAGGAAATTCAGAATCTGGATTCACAAGAATTTGGAACCTGAACTTACAAAGTTCGAAGTTAGAGTTCATGAGAATTCGGAGTCAAAAATCATAATAGTTTGGAGTCTGAATTCAGAGAACTCGGAGTCAGAACTCAGAAGAGTTCATAATCATAATTCTAAGAATTCAGAGTCAGAAATCAGAAGAGTTCATAATCAGAATTCTAAGAATTCAGAGTCAGAAATCAGAATAGTTCGTAACATGAATTTGTATTCAGAATTTGAAGTCATAATTCAGAAGAGTTTGTAACCAGAATTATGAGAATTCAGATCCTAAAACAGAATGCTTCATATCTTTGTATCTATTGGATTCTGAGGTTTTGGTTACAAACCAAATTTTACACAAAAAAAATTGTGATATGAACAATAAAACATGGTAAGGATACATTTTATTGGGGAAGGAAAGTTTTCCTTATAGAAGTAAAACACAGGGTAAAAAGAGATTTTCCTTGAGATAAGGTGTTTGTGATTTTCAAAACAAGAAGGAATGGTAAATTAATAAGGAAACCTTAATGACTCAACAATCTCCCCCCAAGTATGAAGGAATGGAAAAGTCATAAGGAAAACTTTATTGACTCAACAATCTCCCACTTATTGGAAAGAACAAACATCCTTACGAAAAAGAATATAAGGACTTAGAAAATATTTTACTAGACTTTGCAAATAAAACTTATCTCCCTTTTCACATTGGCAATGATGAATACGAATAACTACCCCTTAGGCTTTGGAACACTAAGGATCATATTCTAGATTTTCGAAATGAGATTTTTCATTATCTTGAGTACAAAAATCTCTGTAATGAAAACTCCCCCTTAGATAAACTCCCCCTTACTTAGGGATATTTCTTCTTTACTTAGCATTCGTTTTCCTTTCTCCCCCTTTTTATCTTCAAAAATAATTTTAGGGAATATAAAAGAAATTACAATACCTGAAATATTAGTAAAAAGAATGCAAATAGAAAAGAGCAACCAAAATTTCATTTAAGATTGGAAGAATTTTTACAAGGAGAAGAAATACAACAAAAGATTGGATTGGATCTATTTCCCTTCCTTCCCCTTGGGTATGAATTTCTTCACAATGGTTTTCAGCTTCTTTAGATCCTTATGGTCTTCCTCTGCTTGATTCACTAAGGCTTTGATCCTATCATCCTTAGCCTTCAGATTCTCTGCCTGAGCCTTCAATAGGTCATCTTGCTTCACTAGCTTCTCTATATCTCAATCCAGAGATCCCTTTCCATTTTCCAACTTTGGACAATATAATTCAACTTCCCATTTAGATCTTTGACCTCCTAAATCCGAGTATTCTGCTCAAGAGTTATCTTTTTCTCAAAGATATTTGTGAGATCCTTGATTTTGATATCTTTAGAATCAAAAGCATCCTTAACATAATCTTGAAACTTATCAAGCTCTCTCAAATATTTAACTATATTCTTTGACCAGCTTACCACTTTATTACAAGATTTTATGTGGGCATCGTAGTTGATAAGGAAGTTCTTGTAATCAGCCTCAATCTTTATACACCTATCCATCACCATGGATACGAAATCCACTTTTGGATTCATGATATGTTGGAGCATCTAATATCTGGAGTCAATGGTTGGAAAGATCAGAATGGTGTCAACAAGATTCTTCAGTGATTGAATGACAAAATCATGTCCGAGAGCTGATGATTCCGAATCTGACACTTTTCTTGGTGATGGTTCTTCCTCTAGCTTGAAAATATTTCTCTTAGAAGATCCACTAGCTTCCTTCTTCCTTAAAACAACTTTGGTAGGTGTATCAACAACCACATGTTTCCCCTTATTGGATCTCGGAACAGCTTCTTCATCTGGAGACTCATGTTCACTGTCAGAAAGATGAACAATTATATCTTCATCAACCTTCTACTTCTCAGCTCCAGCCTCAGCATCCTCAGGATGTATAAAGTGATGATTATAGCTTTATTCTTTAGAGAGCTTATTCACTTCATCTTCAGCTTTCTCATCTACACCTTCCTCATCCTTCTTAGGAGTTGGGAGCTTTGAAGACTCTACTTCTGAAGTTCGGATTGATAGTTTCTCGGATGTGGTTTATTTTTCATGAAAATCTTCAACTTGCTTTATAATGTCTTCAGTGCCACCACCACTTTCTTCTTTTTCCACTTCTTTGACAGCTTCTTTTTCTTCAAAAACCTTCTCTTGGGATTTTTCTGGAGTCATAAACTTCTTCCCCAGAGTCTCAGGTAAAGTCTCAACCAAGAAAATTTTTTCGTACTAGGATATTCTCGGATTCTATTTCAGTATCCCTTGGAAGGGATTGAAAAATTCCAGCCTCATAAATTTTCTTCTTCTACTTCTTTTCTTTGGCTTTCTTCTCAAGCTCATCAGCTACCTTCTCTTTCAAAGATTTGGCTTCTGCAGGATCCAATCCAAACTATGGCTCTCCTTCCTTACGATTATTTTTGTCTTCCCTCCACTTGGAAACCACCTCATCCGGATAAGCTTTCTGCTTTTTGGGTTTTGGGGGTGTGGATTGAGTTTCTTTAGCTTCTAGGATTTTTTCTTCTTCTCCCACTTCCTTCAACTTCCTCTTCTTTCCTCCTTTTTCGATGGTTCTGAAACCTCTTGTTCCTTAAGCACAGCTTCAGCTTCCTCCTTTGGTAAGTCATAGAATTCTCTTATCTCCTTATAGAAACCAACTGTCATCCTCTTGAGAGTATCATTACTGATCAGCATTACTTTTCAATTCCTCGAGTTGGAGCTCCAAGGGATTTTGAAGGACTCAAAGCACCAAAAAATAATCTTGGAAAGAATGGTCGGGTACATAAGAATCTGAGCTTTCAAATTCCCATTCTCGATATTCTCTATCGTAATGAGAATATGCTTCATCAGAATGATCTTCCTTAGATTTACCAAAAAATACAAGATATACATATCACTCTTCATTGGTGTATCTTTTTCACCATTCTTCAGAATGATAAACCCTTGAACCCATAAGTCAAGGATCAGATTATTTGTAGACAAATGAGAAATCTTTGTATTCTTAGCATATGAAAGTCCAAGACACTCTATAGCCTTCACCTTTACAAAACTTCCTTGGATATCTGGCAGCTTTTGGGAACAGAACTCAGCTACCCCTTCATAAAACAACACCACCAAGATAGCAACCTTGGTGTATGAAAGGGAAAAGGTTTTTTCGTAACTCTTGAATGAAAATGTATCTCTCCCTTCTTCTTTAAGGAAACTGACTGACTCATAGAACTCAATAAGTATATCCGGATACACCAAGTCTTGAGCCCCTATCTTCAAAATGGAAACACTTTCCCATCCATTAATCATGATGTTCTTAGAGATAATGGAGTCATACTTGTTGAAGAAATTCAGATACACCAGCCTTTCTCTGTATACTTGCCACTCTAAAATCAGCTTGACAGAAGACATCTCTTGAGAAGGAACTTCACCAGAAAATTGGAATTAAGAAACCTTTGAAAATCCGGAATGAGCTTTTAAAATATGGGAAGATCTTAAACATGGAAAATCTTGAAAACTAATGTGGGAAAACCCTTCGGGGGTCCTTTATATAGCCATTGATGCGACGGTTCAACTTCTCATCTCAATCTAATGGATAAGAATTCTTCTAATCAGATCTGACGGTTGAAATGATATCCACAAGGAAAAATTTGGTAGGATCCGATCTTTTGAGGTTTTTAAAGGAAAACATTTGGATTTAAGGAAACTAAAATCCAAAAAATTTAAAAATACAAATGAACATAACAGTAAGTAAATGGTGATTATGAAAACTCAAGAAACAATAATACCTTTCAGATTACTAGGAAGATTATTCGTAATAGGTAATATTGTTTTTGAAGAACTTTAGATTTTGAAAAAAACATGACTACAGAAAAAAACATTAAAATAAAAAGAAATTGAATATGAAAATTTTAATTATGAAAATATTCATTACAAAAATCTTCATTATGAAAATCATCATTACAAAAATCATCATTATGAAAATTTTCATTTTGAAAATTTTCATTACGAGAATTTTAAGTACGAAAAATTTCATTACGAAAATTTTGAGTACGAAAAACATCATTATGAAAAACATGAAATACTTAATTATGAAAAACATGAAAAACTTAATTACAAAAAATATGAAAAACATCATTATGAAAAATATGAAAAACTTCATTATAAAAAAATATGAAAAGCTTGTGAACAAATATACCCCCCTATGAAAAGGAGTTTATTACGATAAGGAGATTGATTCAAAAGGAAGTTAACAAGGAGAATTACCTTACAGTTATCATTCCTAACTTTTGTTTAATGTATTCAAATCTATCGAAGGGTAAAGATTTTGTAAAAATATCAGCAAGTTGATCTTTCATTCTGAAAAATTGAAGAATTATATCTCCTTTTGTGTGTAATCCCTAAGAAAGTGATGCCTAATAACTATGTGCTTTTCACGAGAGTGATGTGCAAGGTTTTTACTAAGGGAAATGGCACTTGTATTATCAAAAAAAATTATGTATTGGTAAAACTAATACCATAGTCTATGAGTGTGTGTTTCATCCACAACACATGAGCACAAAAACTTCCAGCTTCCACATATTCAGCTTCAGTAGTGGAAAGTGCTATTGAGTGTTGCTTCGTGCATGACCAAGAAACTAATGAATTTCCTATGAAATGACAAGTTTCGGATGTAATATTTCTATCCAATCTACATCCACCAAAGTCATCATTTGAAAAACTTTTTAAAAAAAATCATTTCTTGTAGTATAAAAGAGTCCTAAATCCATAGTTCCCTTTTTATTAGCGAAAAATTCTTTTCACTACCTTTAAATGAGATTCGTTAGGATTGGATTGATATCTTGCACAAAATCATACTGATAACATTAAGTCTAGACGACTAGCTGTCAAGTAAAGTAAACTTCCTATCATACCTCTAAAAGATGTTTGATCTACTGGTTTCCCAGCTTCATCATGATCAAGTGTATTTGAGGTGCCAATGGTAGTACTTGTACTTTTAGTGTTGTCATATCCATACTTTTTAAGAAGATATTTAATATACTTATGTTGGGATATATAGATTCCTTCTTGTTTTTGAGAGATTTGAAAACCAAGGAAAAATGTTAACTCACCCATAATACTCATTTCAAACTCATATTTCATTAGATCCGCAAAAGAATTAGTTAAGGATTGCTGAGTTGAACCAAATATAATGTCATCAACATAAATTTGAACAATCAAAACATTTTTTTTATCTTTATTTATAAAAAGTTTTGGATCTGCATTGCCCTTAAAATAATTATTTTGATGTAAAAATCCTGTAAGTCTATGATACCAAGAACTAGGGGCTTTCTTAAGTCTATACAAAGCTTTGGTAAGTCTAAAAACATGATCAGTATGTTTTGTATCTTCAAAACTAGGAGGTTGTTCAACAAAAACTTCCTCTTGAACATAACTGTTAAGGAAGGAACATTTCACATCCATTTGAAAAAGTTTGAAATTGAAGAATGCTGCAAAGGAAAGTAAGATACGAATAGATTCAAGTCTATCTACTGGTGTAACACCCCAATCTTCCACGGTACGCTTCTCTTTGAATAATACAATAGTGTGTGTTGTACGCAACTTCGAGTTCTAACATACACCACAACCAATCAAAATAGTCGTTTTGAATTGTAATACCCAATTTTTAAAATTTTATAAATTTTATCTTTCAAAATGGACTTCATTTTTGGATTCGGAATATTGAAATTAGCTTAGGGTGAATTTTTGGTATTTTTTTGAAAACATTCAATTTTTGATGAATACTGAAAAAACACTGAGTTATAGTATAAAACCGAGTTTTTATTTAAATAATTAATTATTTTATTTAAATTTAATTAAGGTCAAAATAGATACATAATACCTATATAAGTTCAATGTAATTCATTGGAGTTAGTTTAGAATAATTTTAGATATATAAAAATTTTATTGAACTTTTCACCGTGTTTTACCCACCTCCTAGGAGAATTTGGAAATTCATGTAAAACATAATTTTACCACTTCTGTGAGTGGAATTTCGAAAATCTGAGAGACATGGTTATTATCAAGGAGTAAAATTTGGTTCAATGAGATAAAAATAATTTTTGGTGAATAGTAACTTTTAACTTTTATTTACCACGGTTAAAAGTAAATAGGGTAATTAAGGGTAAAAATGATATTAATATTACCCTAACAGATGTCCAAATTCTATTTGAAAAGTGTATATCGACCAAACACAACCTTAGGAATAAAATATTATCATTTAGGTCACATTGGATTGTATTAGGACATTTATTAATATTTAATTCAAAGAAGAGTTAAAAGAGTTAAAATCAATGTTTAATTACTAAAACATTTTTAATACAGGGTTATACATAAGATAAATTCGATTATAAATATTAATTATAAATATAAAAAACTTTCCTACATAATGGTATTTTATTTATAATTTTTAGACATTAAATAATTTAATTTGTTTATGACACAATGGTGATGCACTAATTACCTAATTAATGAAATAATAAAATAATTGATATTATAAATATAAAAATAAATGTAATTGGAGACTTTTTATAAATTAAACTAATTTTATAGGTTAATATTACATGTTAGTATTGATTTAATTAAGTTTTCTCGAAGTAATCAGGCTTTTATGAGTTTCAAAAAAATCAAATACCAAATAATGTCAAAATTGACATAAAAGAGTTTTAAAAAAATATTATATTATTAATTGATATTCAATTCCTAAAAATCTAAGATTCATCCAAGAGACTTATATAATTATAGTTGTATCATTAATGAACCACTAGGGGTTCGGTTGGATGAATATAGTATGTTTATTAACCACTTAATATAAAAATACAAAGAGACATGGTAAATGTGAAACTAATTAACTAAGAGTTAAACCTAAAAGATAAGGTTAATATAGTGACCCAAACTTGTCTAAAATCTATTGGTTGGGTGGTTTTTGACCCGTCCTCACCTTATCCTCGAACTTAAGTCACTTTGGATCCATTAGAAACCTAATATGAATTTATTATAAAATAATATTTCTAGCTTTTCCTAAGGTGCCCCTCACCCCTCTTATAAAATGGCACTCCCCCTTCTCTCAAATTCATACCTTCAAAGCCTTTTGGCTCGGCCAAACCCTACCCAAATATTCTCTCAACCTCCCAAAATTCAACCTAGAGGCCGTAGTTTAATAAAAAAATCCAACCTATGGATCCATTTTGATCAAATCAAAAGGAAGAACCCGAAGAAGAGGTAATGTTTTCACCACCCTCTTTCAAGTTCTTTTCTTCTTCAACTTCTTCTTTCTTTGTTATTTCCATTCTAACATAATAACACCAGTATCTTTTATATGCTGTGATATTATTATAAATATGGTACAACCATATTTAATATTCTATCCATCCTTTGAATGACATGCTACCATATGTGCGTACGTACGGCCTACCGTCTCCACGTCCTGGTGTAATTGTTATTCAATACATTATTATTTAGATGGGTATAATAATGATGTGTAATTCTTGTAAATAATAAATATAACATGATAATTATTCTTTATATGTGATATACCATCCAATTATATATTATTTTAATATCAAAAGAATGATATTGTCGCTCGTCTGTACGCACGGACTACCGTCTCCATAAACGCGATGAGATTCATTACCCATCATATCCATTCAAATCTAATTATCATTTTATGATTAAAAATAATGTTTAAGGACTTGATATAATTCTGTATATGAATATGATACAACCTATCCATAACAAACATAGCTTATGTAACAAAACATATAAAAGAAAACGATTAAGTTAACACCCGAAACGACAATAATACTAAGATATTATTAACAAAGAAATGTTAAAAGATCATATATTATATCATATTAATGTATATGATTCTTGTATAATTTAATAACAATTATTTAACCATTATACAGGAGGTTAACCTACCCGAAACCAATGAAAAGTACAAGATAAGGGTTTATTTCACAATCTCTTCATTATCCGAGGTTGTTTATACTTAATTATCTATTGGGACCTCTTTATTATCCACATCTATATTTCTTAAAAATGTATTTAAAAACATTCTTACTATTTTATATACTATGGGTTAAAGTAATTTATACCCTTGTTTGAATTTTTATATGTTTTTTATAAAGGAATCTTTCCGTCGTTTTCCAAACAAGGTCCTTTTTAACCTTTTCGATAGAATTTAGGTAAGAATGTATTTTTTTAACTTATACGACAGGTGCTGATATTTTCTACCATTATAAAATCATCAAATCTTCCCTTAAAATATTATAAGAATATTTTCAAATTAAATTTTTTCCTTTATAATTATATGACTTTTAAATGATTTCAAAAAAAGAGATATTTCTCTCAAATAGTTTTGATTTCATCTATGTCAACATGTTTTGATAGATTTTAAGCTTATTTGAAGTTGATTTATTATGATACAAAACATCCATATTTTATTGAAGGTTTTTTGATATGTTTGATTGTGGATGTGTTATTTTTATACCATTTATGTTTTATAGAGAAAGTATTGACATTTCGTATGCTAGTTTTAATACAAATGTTTATGTTATGTTTAAAACTATTCATATGGGGAATGCATTGGACTTAATAAGTGACCAGTGGAGCCCTCTATAGCTCCTTGATGCATCAGTAGGTCTCATGAGACAAACTAGTGTCTTGGCACAAGGCCTTGACAAAATCTTTTTTGTAGTCTAGGCACAAGGCCTTGACTATGTTGTTATGATAGTCTGGCATTATGAATTCCATCATTATGAAAGTGGTTATTGATATTGCATGTGATTATTCGATTAGTAGAATATCCATGTGAATAAGTAAATGGAATTATTTCATTTTATTTCTGTTATATTATGCTAAAGTTAAAGTTTAAAAGGATTTTGTTTTATTTATACATTGCCTTAAATGTTTATGCCTATTTATGAAACTTTACTCTATATTGTTATCCTTACTGGGCATCTGAGCTCACCCCTTTCTATGTTTTATTTTTCCCAGGATGTGAATAAGTATTTAATGAATGACCTGTAGGGATAGTATGAGGGGATATGAGTGTGGTCTATGAAGACAAGATGTTGTTTTAGTTTTTCACTTTATGATGTAATATAAACTTTATGAATGTATCTAGTAATTCCAAGGCTACTAAACTAATTAGTCTTTCAAGACATGATCTTTTTTTATCATGCCAATGTTATGTAATAATGCACCACCTCTGGGTAACTGGGGTTGGGGTGTTACAGTTGGTATCAGAGGGAGTTTAGTACAAACCTTGTAAGCTAGATTTAGATAAAATCTGATTAGAGCACATTGCCCTAAGATAGACTATGAGGATTAGTATAGAATAACTTCCTAGAATTTTGGTATTGTAGATATTTTTTGAGTCTTCCGAGAAATATATCCCGTTCTGGATACGAGAAGGTAGAGGCGGCTCTAGCATAGATGTACCTAGGGGTAAAACCCGTAAACACTGCTTTGAGCTAGACTCGAACAGGAACTGGTGCACGACAACGGGCCTTGCTGCACTCTTGGTTACGACACTCCCGGGGGATATGCTTAGGATAATTCTCATTTTCTTTACAAACCATTATGAAGGGTTTATGAGTATATAATTCCTTAAAGAAAACATTTTTATGATTATGGATTATATCCATAAACTGTTCAAATTATGTTAAGTGTTTTACAAGTTTGGAATTATGTATTTTGATTCATAAACTGGTCTATTTTATTCCATTGTTTAGAAATGGTGCCTAGTGGAAGAAATGGAAAATGTATCAATGCACGCACTCCATGTATAGATTATCATCATGCTCAAGATAATTATAGTAGATCTGGTGATGCAACTGGTGCTGACTAGCTTATCACTATATTGGGATAACTCACTCAGGTTATGAATAATAACCTTACCCGTATGGAGCCCACTAATCCACAGCATGGAGGATCAATGTTAGATCACTTCATGAGGCAACAGCCACAAACATTCAATGGGAGTACAAATCCATTGGTGGCTGAGCAATGGATATGTTCCCTAGATGTAATATTTTAGGTCTTGGGGAGTAGTGATTGGGAAAAAGTTTTCATAGTAGTTTACCTCCTCACTCTAGATGCTGATCAATGGTGGTCATTGATTAAAAATAAAATGTAAGACGATGAAGTATCAAATATGGAATAGAGGGAGTTCAAAGATATTTTCTTAGAAAAAAATTTTCCTCATGACCATTGAGCAGATATGGAAAGGCAATTTCTGAGTCTAAGACAAAAAGGGATGAGAATGTCGTAAAGTATGAAGCTAACTTTACAAGGTTAGTGAGGCCTGCAAAAGATTATATACGTAACCCGAGGAGTAATATTGATCATTTATTTTATGGGTTAAAACCATTTCTTCATCGATTATTAGTCTCACAATCCTTCTTGTTGTACGAAGACATTGTCTCATGTGCTATCAAGACAGAAAAGGAATTCTATAAGTCTTATAAATTTAAAGAAAATCAAGAGAAGAAGAGATCTACTGATCAATATGGAAATGGAAATAAGGGGAAGAAGGGAAAAGTTGAATATCCAACCTGCAGTAAATTTGGAAAGAAACACCCTGGTACTTGATTAAAGGGAATGGGAGTCTGTTACAAGTGTGGTGAAAAAGGACACTAAGATCGTGATTGCAAAGGGAAGAAATAAGCTACCGATGTTCAGTGCTACAATTGCAGGGAGATAGGACATTATAAAAATGAATGTACTAAGCGTCAAGGAAACTTACCTCAGAAAATGCCAAGGTATTAAGGCCAAGCTTATGTTATCACTACTTCTAAGGTAGAAGCTTCAAAACACGTGGTGCCAGGTAATTTAATGGTTTCCTCAAGTTTAGAAAATGCATTATTTGATTCTGGATCATCACATTGTTTAATATCTTCCCTGTTTTCTAAGAAAATTAGATATTTCCAATTTGATTTAACAAGGGAGTAGTCAGTCAAAACCCCTAAGGTAAGTATCATTGCTACAAAGTTTTTTCAATCAGTCCCCATTAAGGTATATAAATTTTCTTTATCTGCTGATCTCATCATCATACCCATTATTGAATTTGACATAATCCTCGGTATGGATTGGCTTTCAGATCATGATGTGAAAAATTTATTGTAATAAGAAGTAGGTTACGATTTTTAATGATGACGATAAAGAACACCTTATCTTTAGAGAAGAATCGTCACCACCTTATTCTTATCTAGATCCACCCCCAGTAGCTCAACTAAATTCAATTATTGGGGAGGATGATAATGGAATAACTATGGGTGAGGAAATGAAAGTTTAAATAGAGTATGTACCTATTGTGAAAGAATATTTTGATGTGTTTCCGGAAGATTTACCTGGACATCCTCCAGAATGAGAAATTGAGTTTTCCATTAATTTAATTCCTGGTTCAAGGCCTATATCAAAGACCCCTTCTAGAATGGACACTGTGGAATTAGTTGAACTAAAGAAACAACTAGAGTAATTGAGTAATAAGGGATTTATTCTCCCTATTGTTTCTCTATGGGGAGACCCTTCCCTTTTTGTTAAAAAGAAAGATGGATTTATGAGGTTATGTGTCGACTACAGGGAGATCAATGCTATAAAAATAAAGAACAAGTATCCCCTACCTCGAATTGATGATTTATTTGACCAACTGCATAGAGCTCAATACTTTTCAAAGATTTACCTTCGACTTGGATATCATCAATTGTGTGAGAAGAAGGAAGACATTCTGAAGACAACATTTCAAACCAGGTGCGGGCATTACATGTTTATAGTAATGCCTTTTGGGTTGACTAATGCACCCTCTGTTTTCATGGATCTAATGAATAGAGTTTTCAAGGAATATCTTGATGACTTTGAAGTGGTATTTATTGATGATATCTTGGTATACTCAAAAATCCTTGAAGAACATGAATTATATGGGAAGGTTAGAAAGTGTGAATTCTAGCATCATGAGATTTATTTTCATGGCCATATTGTCTCTAAGGATGGAATATCTGTTTATCCTTCTAAAAACCAGGCAATCCAAGAATGGCTAGCACCAATGAGTATAACTGAGGTACGCAGGTTTATTGGTTTAGCGGGTTATTATCGACGTTTCGTCCAGAATTTTTCCCGGTTGGCTAACCCATTAACAAAGCTCACACGTAAAGGGGTTAAATTTATTTGGACAAAAGAGTGTGAAGAATGTTTCGAAGAACTGAAGAGAAGATTA
The DNA here is from genome assembly GCA_963277665.1 of Viscum album. Taxonomy (NCBI): domain Eukaryota; kingdom Viridiplantae; phylum Streptophyta; class Magnoliopsida; order Santalales; family Viscaceae; genus Viscum; species Viscum album. The sequence goes on from OY728155.1 coordinate 1,081,829,690, forward strand.
GTCAATGCTTCTATATTGACTCTACCATCAGGGAATGATGGGTTTGTTATTTATAGTGATGCTTCATAGAAAGGACTTGGTTGTGAACTTATGTAGAATGATAGGGTTATTTCCTATGCATCACGACAGCTAAAAATTCATGAGCCGAACTATCCTACTCATGATCTTGAGTTAGAAGCTGTAATAGTTTCTTTGAAGATTCAGAGACATTATCTCTATAGTGAGAAATGTGAGATTTATACTGATCACAAGAGTTTGAAGTATATCTTCTCACAGAAAGAACTTAACATGAGGCAAAAGAGATGGCTTGAACTACTCAAGGATTATGATTTCACGATACACTACCACCTGGGGAAGGAAAATAAGGTTACAGTTTCTTAGAGTAGAAAAGATCATGGAGTTTTGAACAAGATGAGATATTAGAGGGATCCTATTTTCAGGGATCTAGTAAAGATGGATATGGGAATCACCATAGAAGGTGAAGCATCAATACTTTTTCAAATGGTTGCCAAACCATATTTACTAGAAAGGATTAAGAGTTCTCACACTGATGATGAAGAGTTTAAAAAGAAGATTAAAGTTGTGAATGATGGGAGATTGAGTGACTTTGTGTATGAAGATGGAATTTTGAAATTTGGGAAGAGAATTTTTGTTCCCAATATACCTGATCTAAAAAGGGAATTGTTGGACGATGCCCATAATTCCAATTTCTCTATACACCCTAGGAGCACCAAAATGTATATAGATTTAAAGGAACATTTTTGTTGGACAACATAAAGAGGGATATTGCTGATTTTTTGTCAAGATGTATGGTTTGTCAACAAGTGAATGTTGAAAGGCAATAGCCTAGAGGATTCATGCAACCTCTTACCATACCTGAGTGGAAATGAGATAATATCATGATGGACTTTGTTATGGGACTACCAAAGAAGAGTTAAAAGAGATAAAATCAAAGTTTAATTACTAAAACATTTTTAATATACGGTTATACATAAGATAAATTAGATTATAAATATTCATTAAAAATCTAAAAATATTTCCTACATAATTGTATTTTATTTATAATTTTTACACATTAAATAATTTAATTTATTTTATTTATGACACAATGGTGATGCAGTAATTACCTAATTAATGAAATAAAAAAATAATTGATATTATAAACATCAAAATAAATGTAATTTGAGACTTTTTATGAATTAAAATCATTTTATAGGTTAATATGACATGTTATTATCGATTTAATTAAGTTGTTTCGAAGTAATCAGGCTGTTATGAGTTTCACAAAAATCAAATACTAAATAGTGTCAAAATTGACATAAAAGAGTTTTTAAAACAAATATTATATTATTAATTGATATTCAATTCATAAAAATATAAGGTTTGGCCAAGAGACTTATATAATGATAGGTGTATAATTAATGAACCACTTGGGGATCTCTTGATGTATATAGTAAGTTTATTAACCATATAATATAAAAATACAAAGAGACATGGTAAATGTGTAACTAATTAACTAAGAGTTGAAACTAAAAGATAAGGTTAATATAGTTATCCAAACATGTTTAAAACATATTGGTTTGGTGTTTTTAGACCAATACCCACCTTATCCCTTAAATAAGTCACTTTGGAACCATTAAAAACCAAATATTAATTTATTATAAAATAATATTTCTAGCTTTTCTTAAGGTGCCCCTCACCCCTATTATAAAAGGGCACTCCCCCTTATCTCAAATTCATACCTTCAAAACCTTTTGGCTCGGCCAACCCTTGCCCAAATATTCTCTCAACTTCCCTCACTTCAACCTAGAGGCCTTATTTGTATCAAAAATCCAACCTAAGGATCCCTTTTGATCAAATCAAAAGGAAGAACCCGATGAAGAGGTAATGTATTCACCACCCTCTTCTAAGTTCCTTTCTTCTTCAACTTCTTCTTTATTTGTTATTTCCATTATAACATAATAACTCCAGTATATTTTATATAATATGATGTTATTATAAATATGGTACAACCATATTCAGTATTCTATCCATCCTTTGAATGACATGTCACCATACGTGCGTACGTACGGCCTGCCGTCTCCACGTCGTGGTGTAATTGTTATTCAATACATTATTATTTGGATTGGCATAATAATGATGTATAATTCATGTAAATAATAAATATAACATTATAATTATTCTTTATATATGATATAACATCCAATTATATATTATTTTAATATCAAAATAATGATTTTGTCGCTCGTGCGTACGTACGGACTACCGTCTCCACGAACGTGATGAGATTCATTCCCCATCGTATCCATTCAAGTCTAATTCTAATTTAATGATTAAAAATAATATTTAAGGACTTTATATCATTATGTATATTAATATGATACAACCTATCCATAACAAACATGACTTTTGTAACAAAACATATAAAAGAAAATGAGTAAGTTAACACCCGAAACGACTATAATACTAAGATATTATTAACAATGCAATGTTAAAAGATCATATATGATATCATATTAATGTATATGATTATTGTATAATTTAATAACAATTATTTCACCATTATACAGGAGTTTAATCTACCCTAAACCAAGTAAAAGTACAAGGTAAGGGTTTATTTCACAATATCTTCATTATCTGAGGTTGTTTATACGTAATTATCTACTGGGACCTCTTTATCATCCACATTCATGTTTCTTAAAAATGTATTTAAAAACATTATTACTATTTTATAGACTATGAGTTAAATTCATTTATACCCTTCTTTGACTCTTTATAATATTTTTATAAAGGAATCTTTCCGTCATTTTCCAAACAATGTCTTTTTTAACCTTTTCACCAGAATTAAGGTAAGAATGTCTTTTTTTAACTTATATGGTGGGTGCCGCTATTTTACCCCATTATAAAATCTTCAAATCATCCCTTAAAATATAATAAGAATATTTTCAAAGTAAATTTTTTCCTTTATAATTATATTACTTTTAAATTATTTCAAAAAAAGAGATATTTCTCTCAAATAGTTTTGATTTCATCTATGTCAACATAATTTGATGGATTTTAAGATTATTTAAAGTTGATTTATTATGATATAAAACATCTATATTGTATTGAAGGTTTTGTGATATGTTTTATTGTGGATGTGTTATTTGTATACCATTCATGGTTTATGGATAAAATATTGAAATTTCTTATGCTAGTTTTAATACGAATGTTTATGTTATGTTTAAACCTATTCATATGAGGAATGCATTGGACTTAATAATTGATGGGTGGAGACCACTATAGCTCCTCGATGAATCGGTAGGTCTCATGAGACAAACAAGTGTCTTGGAACAAGGCCCTGACAAAATATTATTTGTAGTCTTGGCACAAGGCCTTGACTATATGGTTATGATAGTCTGGCATTATGCATTCTATCATTATGAAAGTGGTTATTGATATTTCATGTGATTATTCGATTAGTAGAATATTCATGTGAATAATTAAATGGAATTATTTCATTTTATTTCGGCCATATTATGCTGAACTTCAATTATAAAAGGCTTTTGTTTTAGTTATACATTGCCTTAAATGTTTATGCCTATTTATGAAAGTTTCCTCTATATTGTTATCCTTACTGGGCATCTGAGCTCACCCCTTTCTATGTTTTATTTTTTCTTGGTTGTGAAGAAGTATTTTATGAATGACCTATAGGGATAGTATGAGGGGATATGAGTGTGGTCTATGGAGATAAGATGTTGTTGTAGTTTTTCACTTTATGATGTATTGTAAACTTTATGAATGTATCTAGTGATTCCAAGGCTACTAAACTAATCGGTCTTTTGAGACTTGATCTTTTGTGATCATGCCAATGTTATGTAATAATGCATGGACTCTGGGTAACTGGGGTTGGGGTGTTACAATTGGAGCATAGGTTTCTTCATATTCTTTTCCCTCTTGTTGATTATAGCCTTTAGCAACTAATATAGCTTTATTTATAACAATGGTTCCATTTTCATCACACTTATTTTTGAAGACCCATTTTACTCCAATAACATAAGTTTCCTTAGGTTTTTGAACAAAGGTGCAGACTTTATTCCTTTCGAATTCATTTAGTTCATCTTGCATGGCTTTAATCCAATCATCATCACCTAAAGCTTCATCAGTGCTTTTTTGTTCTAATTGGGAAAGGAATGCTAGATTTTCTACTTCATTTCTTAAGGAACTTCTAGTCCTTGAAGGTTTATCCACATCACTAATGATACTATCACTAGGATGATTCATTAGAAACAACTGATTTGGGTTTTGTAAAACATGTTAATCAACATAGAGTGGGAAATCATCTAGGGTAAATGTTTCAGAAGTATCATCTTGGATATTTTCCATATCAGAAGGATCTTCTATTAATGTTTGATAATCAGTTTTTGGAAAAACATCTGAAGACGTAGGCTGGGGTTGTTTAAAAACAAAGGGATCAGTTTCATCAAATTTGACATGTATTGTCTCTTCAAAAGTACAAGTGTTTTTATTGAAAACTCTATAAGCCTTAGAAATTATGGAGTAGCCTAAGAAAATTCCTTCATCATATTTTGGTGAGAATTTGTGTAGATTATCTTTAGTATTCAGTATGAATACCATGCAACCAAAAAACCTTTAAGTAGGAAAGTCTAGGTTTTCTACCATTCTATAACTCATAAGGATTTTTATTAAGAAAAGGTCTAATCAAAACTCGATTTATAGTATAACAAGCAGTACTTACAACTTCAGCCCAAAACTATTTGGCTACAGAATACTCACTCAATATGGTTCTAGTTATCTCTTTAAGAATTATATTTCTTCTTTCAACAACACCATTTTGTTGAGGTGTTCTGGGTGCTAAGAATTTATGAGTAATGCATTTTCTACTACAAAAGGTTTCAAAATCAGAATTTTGAAATTCTCCACCATGATCACTATGAATAGTTTTCAATGGAAGTTTTTTCTCATTTTTAACTTGGGCTCTAAAACTTTTAAAAAACAAGAAGGCTTCAGACTTCTTTGCTAGAAAATATACCCATGTAAATGTAGTGTAATCATCAACTAAAACAAATACATAATACATTCCTCCAATGATTCCAGTTTTTGTTGGACCAAAGAGATCCATATTCTCTAACTGTAATACATCAGTAGTTGAGACTTCACTGACTGGTTTAAAACTTGATTTATGTTTCTTGCCATTTTAACAAGGGTCACAAAATTTAGAAGAATAAAATCTAAGCTCGAGTAGATCCTTAACTAATATTTTCTTAGAAAGTTTTCATAAGTTCTTAAGGTTATAGTGACCTAAAAATCTATGACATAACCAAGAATTATATTCCATTACACTGAGTCAAGGTAGATCTTGGCTTCTAAGGTCTTCTAGGTTTAGTGTGCAAACATTCTCTTGCCTATGGCAGAAAGAATAAACTCTTCCTGGTAATTGTGTACTAAGCACTTTTAATTCCTAAAATTCACAAGGTAAACTTCATCACATAATTGGATTATGCTAATGAGGTTGTTCTTAAGACCCTTAACAAATAAAACATTTCAAATCAGTTTTTTTTTCAAGAAGAACGATGCTACCTATACAAATAATTTCTCCATGAGCATTATCTCTAAAAGTTACTTTATGTTATTTCATTTTGATAATCTTTTCAAAATTGTTTTTGTTACTAGTCATATGCCGGGAACATCCACTATCCATGTACCATGTATTTTTGTTGGTAACATCTCTATTTTCCTGAAAATAAAAAAAAATTAGGTTTTCAGAATCCAAAATTTCTTGGATCGGAAAATCTCAGAAAGCAAAGTTATAGGCTCCCACATCTTTTTAGAAAAATAGGATTTATGAAATCCTAAAGACTGGGTTTTTTTTAGGGAATAATTTTTTGTCCAATGCCCACCACACTGACACTTAGTATAGAATGGAGCACTTTGAGGAACAAAATAATTGTTACTAAAAATCGGTTTAGAACCAGTATAACCAAAACCAGAACTATTCCTTAGAGGTTGGATTTGAGAATACATTTTATCAAAATTTTCCTTACCTAAGGTAAAGTTTGACAAACACTTCCTCAAGGAAAAGATTTCAGATTTCAGTTTGATAAGCAAGTTCTTGTCTTCTAAAACATTTTATTTTAAACTAGAGTTAGGCTTGAAAACATTTTTCTTAGAAATTACGTTTTCTAGATCCTTAGAAATTTTATTCTTCTCAGAATTTACTTCCTCAAATTTTTTTGAAATACTTTCAAAATCAACATTTTTCTTATCAAGATCTTTAGAAAGATCTTATATTTCCTTGGTAAGAATATTATTCCTAGATTTTTCCTTATCAATATTTTTCATGAGTTTTGAATTCTCAATCTCAAGAAGTTTGAAAAACCTAGAAACTTATTCATAGTTAGGTAAAGTATTATCTTCATCAGAAGAAGATTCTTCATCAGAAGAGTTATAATATTTATCATTACTATAATTTGTATTTAAAGAAACATTGGTCATTAATTTAGCATTGTGTACCTTATCTATTAAGAAATGATTTTCAATAGGTAGTCTGGCTATTAGACCAAGATTCTTCTGTCTAGAAGATTCATAATCTAAAGGTTCATCAGAAGAGTCACCACCACTGGCACTCCAGGTGTAATTAGCTTTCAAGACTTTCTTATCTTTAGTCGTGTAGTACTTATTTATAATTCTCTTTGAATGCTTTTCCTTTCTTTCTTTTCTCTTAAGCATAGGAAAATCTGGTCTTATATGTCCATCTCTCTTGCATTCATAACATGTAACTTCTAAATCTTTCTTATCTTTCCATTCTTTCTTCTTGTATCCAGATTGAAAGTTCCCATGTCCAGCTATCTTGTTCATCATTCAAGATAGATTTGTTAACTCATTCTCCGAGGATTAACTTCCACTAGATTCGAATTGGATAACAACCTTCTTAGACGTAGATCTGGTAAATCTCTCAGGACTCTTAGCTTTCATATGATTTGAAGTTTTAGTAAAATCAACACTTTCATTCCCATTCTTCTTCTTTACATTATCAGCATCTCTTTTCATTCTAGTCTTGTGTTGAAGAAGAGTTCCAAAAAACTCATCAAGAGTAATCTGAGTAACCTTTCTATTTTCATCAATAGCAGTCCTATTGGATTCCCACTCAATCAGCATGATGTCTATGATCTTATCAATAAGAGTTTCATCATCTAATCCTTTCTCACCCATGGATTGTAAACTATTCACAATAGTCATGAATCTTTGTTGCACTTTACATATGAGTTCTCCATAAGGAAATTAGAAACCATGATATTCATCTTTGAGCATGGATCTTCTAATTTCAATAACTTTTGAAGTCCCAAAGTGTGTAACTTCATGTTTCTCCCATATACAATTTTCTGCTTCACAAGATGAAATTTGGCTATATATATTTCTAGTCATGGAGCACAACAAAGTATTGTTTACCTTATAATTCAGTTGATATTCATGCTTTTCGTGATTGGTAAAGGTACTTAATTCCTTTTCAGTGATTTTATATCCTCCAGTAAGCATAACAAAGTTATCAACACCAGTATTCATAATGAATGTCTTCATACGATCTCTCTAATATTCATAATCATTTCCATAAAAAATAGGTGGTTTTTTGGATTGAGATTGTCTATGGAACCAACATTGATTCTTTCCATCTTTAAGAAAAATCGTTCCACAAAAACTTTATAATAGAAAAAGTTTTGTAAATAAGGAATGTATACCTAAGCAAGGAAAATATAGAACAAGAATATCTCTAAGAAAAAAATGAATCCGAACTATATGAGTCCGAAAAACGGATTCTGGAAAAGAATGAGATGAATTCTCTTCTGAATCTAATCATGAGATTAATTTAGATTGAACCAATCCTCTGATACCAATTGTTGAGATGGTATGTGAGTATGATATACTCTATAATACCAAATGTAGGATCGAAATAACAGAGATACTATATGGAGTATCTAATGATTCTCAAAATATAAGAGGGGGTGAATTTTACAATTTTAAAAAAACTTTTGGAACTTTTAATGATGGATATGTTTAAAAAGGTTAAACAATGTAATTCACAAAACCTCTAGTTCTACACACTTTCTTGATTCTAGAAATATGAATCTGAGAATGTGAATCCAGAAATATGGTTCCAAAAAAAGAAACTTAATAAAAGTTTACAAAGATGAAGATTCTACCTAAAAGCATATAGAATCTAACAAAATCAGAGTACAAGTATAAAAAAGTATAAGATAGTTATACGTTCCTCAACAATACAAATGCAGTGGAAAACTTGTAACAAAACATGTAACAAGTAGTATATATTTTAACCCAAAGAGAAGGGTATCCAACAAACTTGGATAGAGGTCCATTGATTTATACTTTCAAGAAAGTCTGTCTTACCCACACCAGGGTAAGCCCTCGATATGAAGATCAGAGTCTGTCTTTCTATCCCCAAAAGCCCTCAACATTCAGGAAGTCAGAACCTCTGTCTTCCTCGGGAAAGAAGCCCTCAACTTCAAGGTAGTTGGAACCTCTATCTTCTTATCCCCAGAATCCCTCGATTGTGCACAGTAACAATCAGAGTCGCACTAATCAAATATGAACAAGTAGTTCAGTACACACTAAGCACAAGATCCTCTCTCTAGAAATCACTTCAACAACATATAATCTCTAGAGTCATTAAACAATTCATCAAAGTTGTGATATCTTTTAAATGATCTCCTATTTATAGGCATAGCTTCAACGGTTGGCTCCCTCTTCCAATGTTCATATTTACCTTGAATTTCGGAGGGACCTGTACATGTGTCACTCAAACAACGGTTTGTTTGTAACTGAAAGCACGATATCATTTTATAACAAAACTAGTGTAAGAAAAAATATGGTTACATAACTAAAATCCAATATTCATAATGTAAGAAAATGAATGTTCAAAGTCTAACCAGAAATGAATTTGGAGTCTATAATACAAGGATATTAGGATTCTGTTTTCTAAGAATTCAGAACCTGAACTCCATAGAATTCTAGAGTCTGAATTTCAAGAAAATTCGGAATCTGGATTCACAAGAATTTGGAACATGAACTTACAAAGTTCGAAGTCAGAGTTCATGAGAATTCGGAGTCAGAACTCATAATAGTCCAGAGTCTGAATTCAGAGAACTCAGAGTTAGAACTCAGAAGAGTTCATAATATGAATTCTGAGAATTCGGAGTCTGAAATCAGAAGAGTTCATAATCAGAATTCTGAGAATTCAGAGTCAGAACTCAGAAGACTTCGTAACTAGAATTCGTATTCAGAATTCGGATTCAGAATTCAGAAGAGTTCCTAACCAGAATCCTAAGAATTCAGATCCTAAAACAGAATGATTCATATCTAGGTATTTATAGGATTCTGAGGTTTTGGTTACAAACCAAATTTTACACTTTGAAAATTTATGATATGAACAATAAAACATGGTAAGGATAAATTTCCTTGGGGGAGGAAATTTTTCCTTATAGAAGTAAAACACAGGGTAAAAATAGATTTTCCTTGAGATAAGGTGTTTGTGATTTTCAAAACAAGAAGGAATGGTAAAGTCATAAGGAAACCTTAAGGACTCAACAATATCCCCCAAGTATGAAGGAATGGAAAAGTCATAAGGAAAACCTTATTGACTCAACAGTCTAGAGGTTCAAAAAATCCATGGGAGAAAATTATTGGCCCATAAAATATAATTTTCCTATTGTGAAAAAATAATTCATAATAGATATATTAGATGAAATGGATGTTTAGTCGCATCAACTTGCTCTAAAAGTGGTATGTTTCTCACCCATGTGCATTAAAGTTTATGTATTAACAGTTTTTTTAAAATTTATTTAAGATCACATGAATATTTAACTACTCAAATTTCAATATGATTTATAGATTTGGAGTAAAATATGGAAAAAAATTGAAATTTTTAACTTTTTACCCTTTTTCATACACTGAGCTCCAAATTAGAAGTCATGCAGGTTTAGTGGGAATGAAATTTCCAAGTGGTGAATTCAATCTTTGGAATTTAAAAATATGCATTCAAATGATATATGAATGTTTTCTAGTAGTTTAAGTTTCAATGGAGTTTAAATTAGAATATTTGAAAATTATATTTTTCAAGTAAATTCAAATGGAATATGATGATAAGTATTAAGGTGAGCTTTAAATATCTAAAGATGTAAATATTATAGGACTGATGAGGTGATGGGTTCTCTTGTCAATACGTGTCCTGAATTTCATGAAGGATTCTTGATGATGGTTATACAGACTATGTAATAGTCATTAGACACCTATATAATGGTAGTTAAAGAATGTAATAGAGGATGCATCAGAGTATGTGAATTCAATTGAAGAATCTACATAAGGGTTATCTACCCTAGTTACCATGATGTGTACACAAGTCCCTATCCATTCACAACCACTATGATCGTATACCTAAACACAGCCAAAAACCTAGATATAAAAGGGGATTTACTCCTAAATAAGGAGGAAAACCTAAACCACAATTCATCACTTCACTTAATATAACTATCAAATAGATCCAAAATAAACAACAACAAAATACTAAATGCCCATACAAATTACAATCCTGAAAATTACTTTTTTATTTTCAAACACTTTTAAGGGTATGTGAGAACCCATGATAGTACAAAAAACATAGAATCAAACAAAAAATAGATAGATGAACTATTGAAATAATTTTTAAGTCTATTAGAGGCATTACTCCTAAGTAGTTTCCCGAGAAGTCAATTTTCTTCTAAATCAGAATCATCATTGATGAGGTCCTCAAACTAAATAGAAAACTTGTCCCTCATCTGTATGAAATCCTCCATGTTTAACTTTTCTACATTAAATATTCTTGCCAAAATATGATATTTCTTGTCGATCCACTCTGTTTTCACCTTGCTAGTGGCCACCTGGAGTGCTCCCTTAGACATCTTATCATCGTCATATTTCGAGGTGATGAAAGAAATCGATTTCTCCAACATCTCTTCCTAGGAATGGATGATAACATCTCATATCTCCCCTTCTCTCTTCTATTCAAGAGGGTATGCAGCCTCCTTCCCCATCACCACAGCATCGAAATATAGTGTAATATTATCAAGCATAGCTTCCATCCTCTTGACTGTAACCCCCAAAGGGTTAACCAAAATTTCTGATCTTTCTCCACCTTAAAAATCTCATTTCCATTCTATGGAGACCCAAACTCTCTAATTTTTTGGACCTCCTCACCTACCACTTTCTGGAACTCGACTACCAAAAATATAACATCACCCACAAAGAAAATTGTTTCAAATAATCCAGAAGATTCATGACCTAAATATATCTTGGATAGGTTTTATTACATAGATAAATATAAAAAACAGTCATCTAAAGAGACAAAAGATTTGTAACTCACTAATCTATTATCATAGATAATTATAGTCAAACAATTTCTAAATTAGTGGAGAAATTAATAGGATGAGAGTCACCCTTAATCACTCGGGTGAGTGAAGAATAGTTCTCAACTGAAGGGGGAGATATGGATCGAGTAAAGTGGGGGAGGGTGGGAGGCAAGGAGAATATGAGGGAGTCTATCCCGACAGTTTTTAAAAACCCATTAGTATAGTTGAACCTATATCAATGGTTTTTTAAAACCTATTGGGATAGTCTGTATATACCAACTATTTACATAAATCGTAGGTATAAGAAAATTACATCAAATCTATACCCATAGTTGCATGGGGATAACACTATTTTCTAGTAGTGAAAGTATTAATAAAGTTTTCAATTTATTGGAGAGAAAAGGGAAGTATGAAGTTCTTCTAGAGTAACACATACCAGGTTTCCAAGTAGGAGAACCAAATTTTGATGTAAAAACATGGATATGGAATACAAAAAACACCAAAGGTATGATAGAGAGTGATAGAGATTATGGTTATGAGAATGTTAACCATCAAAAAACTATAAATTTGCGATGAGATAAAATCCCATTGATTTCTTAGTAGGAAAAGTAAATGGATATTGTATTTGTTTCAATATCCTTTGACAATATTTTAGGAATTCCATTTCCATCTATACTAAGAACATATGTAAGTAAATCAAATTTTCAAGTAGAATTTCATCCTTTAATAAATTTCCACCAAAAACTCCTCTTTTCTCCAAATTATAAGTATGAATTTTTCATGATTGAAGAACTAGAATCAAATTTTAATGAATCACGGATGCCATGAAATAATAACTATATATTTCTACTTTCTTTTTGAATTAACCAAAAAATGGTTAGGATAAGATATGATAATTCCCAAAAATTACTAAACCTTCATACTAAGAAAAACAACTTTAATGTACCAAATTCAACAACAATACACAAAGTTCAACATAGATCATTTGAAAAACATTACCTTAAAATTACAAAAAAAAATTATAGACTGTGATTGAACCCTAGAAATTATTTGGATTTGATCACATAGTCTTCCAAGATAATTTTTATATTTATCTCTGAATCACATCAATGCCACTTAATGTCTGATACCAAAATATTATTTCCCGAAATAGATAACCTCCATGATATTATAGTAAATTCTAGAAATATCTTGAATCACCATAAGAAACAATAAAATCATATATGGGTCCAAAAGATAATTCAAACTTTATTACTCAAATAAAATCCCATAATATTCTATTTATCTTAATCATGTAATGATCCCAAAAAATATATAGTGATTTTCTTCTAAAATAACATTAATCACTTAATCATCAAATCATTTTCCAATCACAATGGTTATATACATGGTAAAAAATATGTTCCAAAAATAAAATTACTCTTCATTCATAAAATATTTTAACTAAAAAATAAAATGTAATACTAACTAGGACTTCACATAAGCTAGTGGTAGGTGATGCAACCATATCGCCATTTGGTTTTGGAATCAAACATTGTGACCTTACCATATGAAATGGGTTATTTCTCGACCAGTGGGTTGACTATTTTTTTAAATGATAATTATTATAACAGTCCTTTAAATGTCAATAAAATAATTAAAAATATCCATAATATATTCTATATTAATTAAATGTTTTAACCTCAAATGTTATATCATACATTTGATTTTTCATATCAAAATTTAATTACCCAAAATTACCTAAAAAATAAATGTCTCCAAAAATATCAGTAGTCAACTTTAAATTTCATAGCATGAATCCTAAAATTGGGTTTCCAATACATTAAACTAATGATTAACCTTAAAATTATAAACCCTTGATGATAACTATAAATCTTATGAAAACCTCATATAAAAACATCCTAATCTTTAATGTTGTCAACACCCTCATATAATAAAAACTAAAAGGACCCAAACTTAATCATTACGTATTCATGTGTTTTTGAAATATATTCACTTTCTTACAATCTTGATGATATTGTTTTTGGGTTTTAAAGAATCAGTTCATAACTCATACATAACCACTCATATATTACAGAGAAGATACTTCTATTCAATATCAAAGTTTTCCGGAATATGAATCATTTAAAACAAATCATGATTTATTTCCATGAAAAATACCCATAACATTCAAATTTACTTATTAGTTTTCATTAAACATCCTTAAAACCTCTAAAGAATATTTAAAAAAATGTAGGATGAGCCCAAAAAGCATAGTAAGGGACATAAAAGGATGAAATAAATTAGTCTAGTAAAAAAAGTGAAAACCCAGGTAATGTTCACCTTTATCTTTAATATTCATTGATTCTTTGAAATAAAATGTTTCATATGAAAATCCCACAAACTTTTTTCTTAAAGTAAAAATCAAAATACTCATATAAAGAACAAATAAATCATATAGGTAACTTGGGGAATCAATTTATTATCATAGTTAAACATTATGTAACCATCATGACAACAATTAGAGTAACCCTCTCAGTTACACATGGAATATATATCATTGTTATACTTGAAATAACCCTCACGATTATATTTGTAGTGACCATCACAATTACACTTGAAATAACCATACTGATAAAATTGCAACATACCTTGTGCATTAGAGAGAAATAATGGGTCTAAACCTTTACGTAAGATACATCAGGCTCAACTATGAGCTGTAATGGGCCACAACCCTTCATATATGTTTTATTGGTATCACTTGTTTCTCATATATAATGCTCAAGTGTCATGAATAAATTTTTTTATAAATCCTTTTAAAAACTCTTTAAACACCATATGAAAAACACTTTATGATATCCAAAATATCATTCTATTTAAAAATAAATTTTCAAAAATTCAATACCAAGAAAAAAAGAAAAGATGGGTTTCTATGAATAAAATATAATTAAAAACAATTTTGAGGAAAATAACCATTCTATTCTGTAATAATTTATTTTAACTACACACGTATAAAAGAAATTTTTTTCATTGAACCTAGACATATAAACATGAAAAGTAAGATTAGAAATATTAAGGCCTCATGAGTTTGGGAAACTCCATTCATTCTGTATATGTAAAAATATAATTTCCTTGTGGGCTTTGTAAGAAGAGTTGAAAGAGGAAATTTAAGAGATGATTTTAAAAGAAAGTACCTTACCGCGTGTCCAAATCATCATATATGTTATTTATATTTATGAACTGTAAACAAATTTTAATTATATAATTGATTAATAACTTTATTCATGTTCATTTTTCCTTTTATATAACATATTTTAATGTTATATACAATTAAATAATCTTTTATATACATGTAGTATGTTTTGAAAATATTCGATATATAAGACTAAAATGAATTTGGTAAGTAGAATATGGTTAAAAAGGTCATAATTACATAATAATAATAATAATAATTTAATAACTATCAGGTTTATAAATTATTTATTCTTTTAAATCCATCTATTGAATATGGTTATGAGAAATGAACTACATTTCAATTATGGAGATGATAGGAGGTACGTACACATGAGTAACATTACCATTTTTCAATGATCATTATGGAAATAAGGTAAGTGTTATTTTATATTTATTTAATGAAAATAATACCATATATATCATATTAAATCATTAAATAAACTTATAAATATCATTCATAAGATGTGGTGATGAAAAACCAATCACATCACTTCGTGGATGTGGTAGTCCACATTAAATAAACTTATAAAATGAATCACTTTTGTGACTTTTTGAATATGGTTTTAAAGTGTGAATAAATGAGAATAAAAGGTCCCCTTTTATAAGATAGGGGATCAAAAGACAAGGAATTTCAAAAAATATTAAATTATTATAAATTATTTTTCAATTCAAAAAGTCACAAAAGTGATTCATTTTAAATAAAATATTAGTATTAGGTTAAATTAACTCATCCAAAAAATAGACATGTATTGACTATATTTATACTCTTATCATTTTTTAGCCCCAATATAACTCCCCTTAACTCTTACCGTGACAACATTCATTTTTACAAGTTGAGGGTGAATATAGTTTCTATAAAATTTCAAAAGACACATAAATGGACCACGGTTTATATTTTAAACATTATACCAATACTTTTTTCTAATTTTATAATTTCAGGAATTTTATATCATTTAATAAAATAATATTTAATATAAAATTTTCATAATTTCAATTTTAAGAACTATTCATTATTTTGAAATTAATAATATCGAGATAAAATTTATTATTTTAAAAAAGTATATAATTATATCCCTAACATGTCATGTTAATCTATAAAATTATTTTATATTATTAATTATCCAAAATTATATATTTTTTAAAATTATTTATACAATTTATTTTATATTTCCATTAATTTAATAATTGTTGCATCAGCATTGTGCAAGCATTTAAGGTAATTATTTATTTAATAAAAATTAAAAATAAAATGCTAGGATGAATATAATTATATTATATTTAAAAACAATATTTATATTAAAACATATCATCTTGATTAAATAATAATAAAAATATTAAACTTATTAAAAACCAGGGTGTGACATGTTTGACTTTTCATTAAATAAAATACTATAAAGGTCATAATATCATAGAAGGGGCCCTAGAAATACATAAATTTTATAATTTAATGATTATAATATATATATTCATCTAATAATTTTTAGTTAAGTTATTGGGTCATTGTCGGGTTCTTATAATTTTATTTTTAACCTACATTACCGGATTTACTCTTTACCATGGTAATATAATTACTAAGATTACTATTCATGTTGAACCAAAATGGGCCTATTTAATAAATTTTTACCACATAATTAAAAATACGGAAACCACTTTTAAAAACTCAAATCAAAACAGTTTTATAATTTAATTTAAAATTAAACTAAAAATATGTAAATAAAAATGTTTTTTCATTAAAATACCCTTTTTAAATATAAAATGTTTTAAAACTAAATTCACTTATAAAATCCATTAAAAATTCCTTAATTATATTATTATAAATACAAATAAACAATTTTTAAATTTAAAACTAATAAAAAACAAAATTTTACATTGTAAATACAATAAAATAAATACACTTTTCAATAAAAATCATTATTTTTCATTATTCCTGAAAAATAAATATTTTCAAAAAAGTATCAAAAATTCATCATAAGATATTTTTTACATGATGAATTTAAAATTGAAATTATTTTTCTCAAATATATTTATTAAAATTTCCAGAAATTAATTAAAATTATCACATATAAAAGGCAACAAAATTCATTTTTGAAGAGAACTTATGTTTTGAAGAATAAAATGACTTTACAAAAAATCTAGTACTTATTTAAAAAGAATTATTAAATTCATTATAATGAGTAAGACCTTTTTATATTTAATAATGAATTTATTTCCATCAATTCGCACCAATTTAATATCTAGGTTATAACGATCGTAGTTAAATAACGACATTTCTTTGTTCATTTAAACTTGATGTTGCATATCCTCTATGTTATCGAACATTGTCTTTATTTTAAAAAAAATATCAAGATTTTAAAAATTTTGTTCATTATGAGTATGTCTAAACAAATATAATAAAATCCCAAGATTTTACTGTATGTATCTTCTTAAATAGATCCAATTTATTTAATATCTTACATTACACACAACACCAAGCTTAAAAAAGCCATGATATACTATTAAATCTTAACATAACCACTAGAATAGTAATGTGAATATTTGGAATAGTAATGTGACTATTAGAATAAACTAGCATATAAAATTATAAATAAAATTTATGTATCTGATAAATTAAACATTGATAATTTTATATCATGGAATGTTTAAATAAATGATTTAAAAATGTTAAATTATTTTGTTGGTATTTTTAAGAAAAATAAATGTTTATTTATAATTTTATAATTAATTTAATGTTTAAAAAAATCATTTTCATAAAATAAATTCATAAATTAATATTTTTTTGTCTCATAATTATAATATAATTTTATGAGGCCATATTTAAGTTTTCAAAGCGTCATAAAATCAGTTGTAATTTAAAAATTAGTATTTTTTGAAAAAAAATGATGATTTTAATTAGAAGATAAATTTATGATATTTAGAAAAAAAATTCACTAAATAGATTCAATTTTTTAAATCTACACATAAAATAATGGTTAGGGTGATTTTTAGGGATTTTTCTGAAATACTTGAATTTTTAGTGAATAGTGAAACATGATAATTTATGGTATTTGACATTATAAGTAAATAAATAAATTTTTGAGTCATGTATGTTGTATGTATGAGGTAAGAACTAATTATTTATAATTCACATTATCTATTTACTATATTTAGTCCTATGAATCCACACTCTTGATAGTCTTAAGCCAAAATAATAAACAAATGAATAAAATAATCAAAAAACACCCATCTCCTCCCCTATGAATACCACCCCCACCACCACATCTCCTCACACCATATAAGCATTTAATATTGTCTAATTTTTTCCCAATTTATTTTCCAATCCTCTTCCCCAAGTCTAGGACTTTATTTCCTTACCAAAATACCAAATCTAAGTGTCTAAATGAGGTTCTTAAAGGGACGATATTCAAGAGGTAAAATCCTCCTTCTTTATCTTTTTATTTTCTTATTTTCTTATTCTATCCTCATAAACCATTATCAAAAGTATCATGGTTTATATAGTATAATATATACATTGTAATTCTATTTTTTTAATCGAAGATCCATAATAAAATCTATTATTTTCTCTATTTATTTTTAAAATGAAACCATTGTCTGTAATGTGTCGACTCACCGCCTTCAGGGATGATGATTTTTATTTTACATTACCTCTTTCAATTATGGTCATAAAACCATTATTATAGTTAAAAAATATTTTAATAAACATATTATATGTTATATCATTTTATGGAATCAATATTTACATATAATATTTAATAAAATGACATAAGTTCGTGATGGCCGAAAAAACCCGCCAAAATAAACTAATCATTTTTCATTAAAATTTTATTTTACGAATAATCCTCATATAGAAATAAAATATAATTATACACTTGACTCATTTAAATTTCTAGAATTTAATTAATACCATATAATTTCAATTCTATATAATTATTCTATTTTGATAAGACCTTGCATAATTATACACAAGTGAACTAATCCTGAAACAATTAAATGAACACCCCTGAAACAACAAACATGAACATTATGACTCATTGAAATCGATTTACAAGAACTTAATAAATTTATTATAAATAAAATATCTATTTTATTGTTTTTTAATTATGTAATTAATGAATCTAATTTTATTATCTAGGACATTAAGTACAAGTTCTGAACACTTTCAGACATAAGGTAAGGGTTTCTCATCTAACTTTTTTTATTTGAGATATGCCTTATTCACCACCTGTTTCTTTTGTATGGTGTATTTATACTGAATATTTATATATAATATCCTGATTCTCTTTATATTTAGGGTATTCAATGTTTCATTGGGCATACTATTTGAATAATTATAATGTTGTAATGGATTTCTTATCTCAATTTTCATTCATTGGGCTAAACGTATATTTCTTTGATTATGTCATGCTAAGGTTATGTGTAAAATTAATTTTTATTATCTTATATTGTATTTCCACTTTTTTATGTGGATTTATAGTGAACACACATTATCTATTCATTTTATTAATGATATAATCATTTTAAGGGACTTTGTCTCAATTTTCTTTTGATGAGGCATATTTTTGATTTATGAAAATTTATCCTTTTCTATGGTGAATATAATGCCCATTTTTGTTTATGATTATTATTCATTGAATATTTAATTAAATATAAATATTTCTTGTATCATGGATATTATTATTTCCCATGTCATGTTACATTTTTACATATTGTTTTTACTTAGAATCTTATTTGATTAACTAGGGAAATAATGTTAAATATTTATCTTTTACTCAATACAGATTTTTTTAATAAGTAGGGATTTTTTTGAATTTAATTGATAATTTATATATTTGAAGAATTATTTCTAAATTCATAAATTTCTGGGGCCCATTCATAGATATCCCCTCGATGTATTAGTATTCTATTGAGATGAAAATGTTGGAAAAATTAAATGGGGTTTTACCCATAATGATTAAATCATCTTGTGAATGGTCTTGATAGTAGAGGCATAATGATTCTTGTGATCATGGAATCCAAATTATAAATAATTTAATTCAATAAAATATTATTCATTATTATCCATGTGATTTTGATAAAGATATTATCCTTCAATTCATATTGTGCTCAAGTTGTTGATTAAATGAATTTTGTTTCCCATCATTTACATTTCCATAAGTATTATGCCTAATCCTATCATGATTGAAAAGTTGTTGATTAAATGGAATATATTTCAGTTTTATATACCTTTTCATATTGATTAGGTTTCATTTATTACTAATTAATGAAGTATTATGTTGTATTTTATTGTTACTGAGAATTTTATCTTACCTTATATTTGTTCTTTTTTTCATAGGAAATAAATATGAAATGTTTGAATGAGTTTAAGGATGAATATAATTTCATTTTTTATGTTTCATATTTTATTACCAATGTAATAATTGTTCCATTTATGTATCTAGTTATTAAAGACTACAAAAAAGATCAGTATTTTTGGATTTTATTCTAGTATCTATGCCAATGTAATAAAATAACCACCAACACTGGTCTACTGGGGTCGATGTCTTTAATGTTTAAATTAGAGAATTTTTAGTATAATTAATGGAAATTAGATTTTAAAATAAACATAACAAATGTATGAACCATGATAATTCCTTATAATATTTGGAATCCTTCACCATTAAAATATTTTTTATTTTGTGGCTCAATTCTCATGATGGTTATGGGATAACATAGTGTATGCCATTATTTAGAGAGGTATCATAATCGAAGGAAAGGAATCATTACCCACAGATAATGTATGTATTTCCCCATTGATAAATTCAAAACTATTATTGTTGGTTCTGAGAAGATCATGACTATATTAGGACAGCTTACTCAGGTTATGAAAATAACTATAAAACACCCATGTTTTATTGTTTTATGTGGCAGAAGCCCCCATAATTTAGTTGGACTACTAATATAGTGGTAGCTGATCAACGAATCAATTCCCTTGAAAAGACATTTTATTCATTAGGAATTGATTAAAGGGAAATGGTAGTAGTAACAGTATATTACCTCAAGGGTGATTCTCATCAATGGTGGCCGTTAATCTTGAATAATAAGAAGGAAGTTGAAATAGAATACATGAAATAGAAAAATTTTAAGGAAACATTTTTTGATAAATATTTCCATTGCGACCAACGAATTGAAATGATGAAAATTTTCCTTAGTTTAAAAAAAGGAAGAAGAGAGTGTTACATAGTATGAGGCTACGTTCAAAAGATATTCTAGGTTTTTTGTAGATAACATACGTATTTTGAAAGAAAAGACAGATCATTTCTTTGATGGTCATTAGAAAAGTCTCTGAAGGGTGCTGGCTTCTCAACCCATTTCCTAATATGATGAAATAGTACCATGTGCCATAAAAATAGAGATACAATTTTCTATATCTTATATATTTAAAGGAAAGAAGTGACAAAAAGGGATTTTAAGAACCATAAGAATGTTAAATCACCAAAGATGAATAAGGTAATGCAGTTTCTTAAATCTTGTGAAAATCATGGGAAGAAACATCCAATAAAATGTTCTAAATCACACAAGAGTGTGTTACATGTATGGAAATAGGGGTCATTTTTCTCATGAATGAAAGAGGAAATAAACCAATGATATCCAGTGTTTCAACTACAAATAAATGTGGAATTGTTTAATCCAATGTCCCAAGCTCCATGGGAATCTTCCATATAAGAGGCCAAGGGGAGATGACCAAGCTTATGTGGTCACAATATCTAACGTAGAACTACCCAATGATGCGTTGGTAGGTACATTAATAATATATTAACATTTATCCAATACTTTATTTGATTATGTATCATCACACTCTTTTATATCTACCCAGTTTTCTATAAAAATTGGACATTTACTTTTTGATTTAATAAGGGGGTTTTTAGTCAAAACTCCAATGGGATGTCTCATTATAATAAAAATATGTTGTGAAATACCCATTATGACCCATAAATTTACTCTATTTGTTCACCTTATCATCATACCTATGGTTGAATTTGATATAATCCTTATTATGGGATGGATTTAAAATACGATGCAAAAGTTTATTGTAAGAAGAATTAAATTATGATTTGTGAGGAAGTTGTAAAATAACTCATATTTAGAGTATAAAAAAACATCTTCTGAGACTTATAATGTTCCACCACTAGTATCTCTTATGAATTAAATTCTTAGAGAGGTTGAGAAAACCATATCTAGGGATGGAGAAGGGAATATAACAATTGAGGATGTACCTATTATAAAGGAATATATTAATGTATTTCATGAGAAATGACCTCTACACCCCCAGAGTGTAAAGTTGAGTTCACCATTGAATTGATCCCTAAGGCAATACTAATATTAAATACTCCTTATAGAATTTCCACTATGGAATTAGTAGAGATGAAAGAACAACTACATGAGTTGAGTAATTAGAGATTTATTCTCTGTAGGTTTTCTCAATCAGGAGCACATGATCTTTTTGTTAAGAAGAAATATGGATACATGATGTTTTGAATTTATTATATTGAAATCAACACAATTATATTAATGATAAAGTTTCCACTACCTCATATTCGTGACTTAATTGATCAAATTCATAGAGCTGAATATTTTTCAATGATTTTACTTCATTTTGGGTATCATAAATTGTGATTAAAGAAGGAAGATATTCTAATGGTAGATTTTTAGATGAGTTATGGACATTATGAGTTTATAATATTGCTATTTGGATGACTAATGCACCCTCTATTTTTCGAGATCAGCTGAACATAATATTAAAGAATTAACTTGATGTTTTTTGTGGTATCCATTGATGATATTATGGTGTATTATAAAACCTATGAATACCATGAGAATCACATGAAGATCATTTTGGAGACCCTCATGAGAAAAAAGTAATATGGTAATCTTTTTAATTTTGAAATATGTCTTCAGGTAATTTCTTTTCTTGGCCATATTATCTCTAAACATGAAATCTCAGTTGACCTACGAGGATAATGGTATTCCAGGAATGGCCTACACCATTGAAAATAACTGTGGTATATAGTTTCATTTGATTAGCAAGTTACTATCAGCATTTTGTTCAGAATTTTAACCCATTGGCTCACCCATTAACCAATATCACTCGTAAAGTGGTTTTGTTCATTTGAAAAAAAGGTGCATACTGATTTTAGTAATTGAACATGATATTTGTCAATGTTCCAATTTTTACAATACCATCATGAAATAATGGTTTTGTGATATACAATCATGAATCAAAGAAAGTGCTAGGTTTTTTCCTTATGGAAAATGTTAAAGTCATTGCATGTGCATCATGGAAGTTGAAGACTCCTGAAAAAAATTACCAAACTCATGATCTTGTTTTAGAAGCCATAATATTTTCTCTGAAGATATGGAAACACTATATCTATGGTGAAAGTTTCTAAATATATATATATCACAATAGTTTTAAATACATCATTAAAATTAATGAAATCAACACGAGGAAAATAATGTGGATTGATCTGGTAAATGATTATGATTTATCTATACAGTATCACCCAAGAAAATCAAATAAGATAGATGATGAATTAAAAAATAATCATTGATTTCAAATCCAAATCAGGATTAATATAGATCCATTATTCATGGATTTACCAAATATAGATATAGGAATTGTTATGAAATAGGAAACATTGCTCCTTTTTCAAATGATTTCTAAACCAACTTTACAAGAGGAGATAAAAACATCTCAATCTGAAAATGATAATATTGAAATAAAAATTAAGGTCATTAAGGATGGAATATTGGAAGACTTTTTCTAAGTGGATGGAATTCTACAATTTGGAAAGAGGTTATGTGTTCTATAAATACTTGAGATAAAAACGGAACTATTAAAAATTGTTATATCTCAAATTTCTCTATACACCCTTATAGTACTAGGATGTATAGAGATCTTAAGGAATATTTTTGGTAAGAAAATATGATGTGGGAAATTACTGACTATGTGTCAAGATATATAGTTTTTAAATAAGTAATGTTTGAGATAGAATATCCTAGAGGTGTCATTAAACCTCTACTGTTTCCTATGTGGAAGTGGGATAACGTTATAATGGAATGTTTCAATGGACTTACTAAGATACATTGAAGGAATGATGTTATATGGGTTATTTTCTATTGTCTTACAAAATAATTACTTTTTATTAATATAAGAGAAGATTTACTTATTGATCATTTTTCAAGACTCTTCATTAATTATGTATTAGGAATTCATGATGTAGCTAAATGTATTTCATCTTATTGAGATCTCCATTTTACATCAAAATTATAAGAAACTCTTCAGATGTATTTGGATACGGAGAATCAATTGAGCACTTATTATCTCCCTCAAACTGATAGATAGTTTGAAATGAATATTCAAACATTTTAATTCATGATGAGAACATTATCACTTGACTTTCAAGGTATATGGGATCAATATTTACCGTTGGTTTAGTTTTCATATAATAAAGTATCAATTTTACTAATCAAATGGTTCCATATGAAGCATTATATTTAAAGTGATGTCGCACTCAAACATTTTGTGATACATTTTTTGAGAGGAAATGCATAGTCCAAAAACAAATTGAAGAGACAAAGAGAAAGGTAAATATTATTCATGCTCATGTGAATGTTGTTTAATGTGGGAAAAGGGTTATACTGACAACCAGAGAAAGGATTTGGAATTTAAACTGTGAGATCATGACTTTATGAATGTAGCTCAATGGAAGGGTGCCATATGGTTCATTAAGAAATGTAAATTAAGACTTAGGTACATCATACCATTTCAAATTCTGGAATGAATTGTAGTTATATCTTACCAATTATAAATGACACCTTATCTCCCAAAAGATCATGATGTGTTACACATATCATTGTTAAGGAAGTACATTCTAGACCAAATGTATGCACTCACCTATGAATAAATAGACCTTGAAAATCATTTATCTTATTTTGAAGAGCCTAACAATATTCTTGACACTAGAGAGAAATTATTGAGAAATTGGATGACTCGATTGGTAAAATTTCCTTGGAGAAACCATAAAATTGAAGAAGCAATGAGGGTTCCTAAGGATTTTATGAATAAGATCCAACCATATCTTTTTAGAAGGAAATATTGATGAAAAAATTCTAGGAAGAAATTTTTTATGGATGGAAGAATATTACACCATAATATTTTACTGTATGTATCTTCTTAAATAAATTCAATTTATTTGATATATTACAATGTATGCAACACTGAGCTTAAATGAACCGTTATATACTATTAAATACTAAAAAGATCATTTGAATAGTAATGTGACCATTAGTAAAAGAAAATTGGAAATTGGAATAATAACCTCATCTATAAAAGTAAAAAAACAGTTTGGTTTTTAATAAATGAAAATATTATATATTTATATCATTGAATAAGTAAATAAATATTTTAAAAATGATAAATTAAGTGTTGGTTTGTTTGTGAAACGTAAATGTTTATCTACAATTTTATAATAAAGATGATGATTTAAAATAAATTTAATTTTCATAAAATATATTCATAAATTAATATTTTGTTTTCTTATAATTATAATATAATCTTATGGGACCATAATTAATTTTTCCAAGTTTCATAAAATAAGATATAATTTTCAAATCATTATTTCTTGAATAAATGATGATTTTAATTAGAAATTAAATTTATCATATTTATAAATTATTTTCATAAAATGGATTCCATTTTTTGAAATCTACATGTTGAAATATGGTTAGGGTTATTTTTTGATATTTTTCTAAAATAGATGAATTTTTAGTGAATAGTGAAATACGATAACTTACAGTATTAAATATTATAAGTAGATAAATGATTTTTTGAGTCATGGATGATGTATGGATGAGATTAGAACTCATTATTTCAAATATAAATTAGCTTGTTAAAATATTTAGCCATCGTAATCATCATTATTGATAGTCTTGAGCCAAAATAATAACATACAAAAATAATAATAAAAAACACCCCTCTCTTCCCCTATTAACACCACCCCTCACCACCCCTTATCCTCACACCGTCTAAGACATTATGATTATCTAATTTCTTACCAATTCCTTTCCCAAGTATATTCTTCATTTTAATGACTTTCTATTCTTACCAAAAGACCAAATCCAAGTATCTTAAGAAGGTTCTAAAGGAGACAATATTAAAGAGCTAAAATCATCCTTCTTTCTCTTTTAATTTATTTTCTTTTCTTATTCAATCCCCACGTACCCTTATAAAAAGTTTTATGATAAATAAATTATCGTATAAATACTATAATTTTATTTTTTTTAGCTGAATAAACTTCATCAAATCTATTCTATTATTCATTTATTTTAAAAATTTAAACATTGTTTGTGATGTGTCGATTGACCACTATCACGGACGGTGATTTTTCATTTTACATTACCAACTTCAAGGATGGTTATAAAACCATTATTACTATTAAATAGTATTTTAATATACATATTATATGTTATATAATGTTCTTTAACCAATATATTATCATGACCTAACCAGTATCAGTGCTCGAGCTGTAACTACCCCAAGCTCACCTCTATAGGCCAGGGGCCGGTGACCAGCGTCGAAGGCATAACAAAATCAGGGAGGCCTTTTCCTAAGTACCTGTACACACACATCTAGCCAACTCAATGTAAAATTGTAGAAGGAAAGGAAAACATGATACAACACTGCTATATATATAAACCACAAATATGCATTGTCCTCTAAATAGTACAAGTATAGAAAAGTATACTGAAAGGGAAAGGGGAAAAAACATGCCAACCAAGAAAAGTGGGAAAACCCGAAAACGTGTGAAAAAGTAAAACAACGAAGAGATCCCCACTCCGGGATCCCAAGCAATGACCACCGCACGCGGTCCAAGCACCCTATATCCCTATGGTTCTCTGATGTCACGATCAACTTGTCTATTGTATGTAAGGGCACACTGAGTGCGGGAAAATCCCAAGCAATTATGAGTATAAAAATACTCAGTAGGATGCCCTGAAGGCACAAGGGAGAAACATGTGAGGTACTAAATGGGGATGCAATAGATAAAAAATGTACAGTAGAAGAGCCCAGCTCAACCCAGCAAAAAAGTGAAGTAATCTCATCCAAACATAAAAAGATAGAAATGGCGACAAGATGAAATTCTTGTCGAGTGTTTTCTACCTATAGCGGGAGGGTAGACTCATACAACCACAATAATCAAGACACAAAATCTATGTGGCATACCCCGTGCATATTTGCATCTCCTGGAAGGAGAGTAACCAAAACCCAAGGTGAGGCTACTGCAAAAAACGATATATATATATATATATATATGGTCAACCAAAGAAGCACAAACGAGAGACTAAGAGGATCTCCATTTCACATATCATCCCAGGAAAAGAGTCTCCAGTATTTCTATAAGTAAACATCATCGATGCCTAGCATTCCATATGACTTCATTGAAATGATAGCCAGAGGGGCTCAATCACCGCACTTTGATACTATCCTCTTTGGGAGGGTCTTTCTCACCCGCACAGTTTTAGGTCGCGTCACAGGGACACGTATTGGGGGGTAAAGTGGCCCTCTTTATTGAGAGTCCATTGACATGTCAATTAAATCTCATCATTATGCCGCACAGTCAAGAGATCATGTCACAAAGATGTGAACCCACTACCTAGCACCACTAGAGGGTACGCTCAAAAGAGTCGTCCGCAAACCCACTGCCAGCCCAGCTGGAGGGCAAGCCCGTAAGAGTGAACAATGAACCTCACTGTCCAACCCCATTGGAGGGTAAGTCCTGAAAGAGTAACTGGTGAACCTCACTACCATCCACGCTGGAAAGTAAGCCCTGATGATATAACAATGAACCTCACTGCCCAACCCTACTGGAGGGTAAGCTCGGAAGAATAAATGACAAACCTCAATGTCTGCCCCGCTGGAGGGTAAGTCCTAAAGAGAGAGTGATGAACCTCATTGCACAGCTCCGCTAGAGGGTATACCTGAAAGAGTAAATGATGATCCTCACTACCCAACCCTGCTAGAGGGTAAGTCTTGAAGAGATAATGGTGAACCTCACTGCCCAGCCATGCTGGATGGTAATCTGGTATTTCTCCAGTGATTTTGCAAACATCACTACCATCACTGTTGTCATCGAGCATCACCCCAGATAGGCATCAATCCCATAACATCGAGTTCCACCTCAGATAGGCATCACACTCGAAACATCTTACATCGTACATCAAAATCCACTATAGAGGTCACCATTGTGCTCTACGTGAAAAAAAGATTAGGATAGGCTACTCGTAGGACAAAATCCAAGTTCAGAAGAAAGAGGTACGAGAGTTAGAAGATTCATAAAGTGGTACACGACACGTGTGGGGCCCACACGATGTGTGACCCTGCCTCATCATCGGGTCATGTACCTAGCCGTAGTCAGGTACTAAACTCTGATCAAGTACCCACAAGTCGTGCTAGACTCCTAGAGTAAACGAAAGCTCTAGCCAAAAGGTTGACGAGCACACATTACTCATTACTAATCTGAAGGGTGAAAACATTATTTTACCGACATGCTTATGGGAAATGGCCTCATATAACAAAATTGATCACACGGTTTCGATCCTTGCAAAAAAGCGCACATGATCGACTATTCATTCACCCGAAACGGACTCCTAGTGGAGAAACTGCATTCCGTCGTGTTGTGCGCAAATAATGACCCATGGGGCCCATGCCTCGATCCCAAAGCACATCAACCGGATCACATGATTTTGATCACCTTGGAAAAACACACAAGATCGTCTATTCATTCGTCCAAAAAAGAAAACCATTAAAAACAGTTCTTTTCTCCGCAAACGCCTGATTGACGATTGGTCACTACCGACCAGGAAAACGCTCTGCACTCCAAACGGATGGCACCATTGCGATCCTTGTGGAAAAAAAATTAAAGGTATACTATTGACTTTCCCTGAACATACTTCCAATAAAGAAGTTGTAAAACTCTACATTATGCTCAAAATTCATCCCATGGGGCCCACACGTTGGTCCCAAATTTAGTTAGGCGGATCATGCCATTGTGATCCTTATGGAAAAAGACACATGATCGACTACTCGATCATCCAAAACGGATACCCAGTGGAAAAGTCACATTCCACTGAAAATTCCCAAAATGGGCCTCATGGTGCTCATGCTACTATTTCGGTTCATGTTCTCGAAAATGGCCTTGAGACGTTTACCTCAACTCTAGGGTCACAACGCCTCTGACAACATGTCAATCGAACGTTAGACACAGAAGTTACGTCTAGTACGAGAATTGTCAAATAATAATAATTATATTATTATTACTTTTAACGGACATTTTGTATCACCGAATATCAAGCCCAAGAAAAAAATATCTCAAAATGGCCTCAAAAGGCCTATCGTGGAACAACTATTATGCGGTCACAGACGGCAGGCAAACCGAACTCCCGGATTGAAAGAAACGGGGTTTTTATTAAAAACCCATGTCGAAAGAGCCCTGAACCGGCTGGTCCAGCTCTAACCAACATAGCTCCGCCACTGTCCACCATGGCTCCACCTCCATTCTCTGTGCTCCACCATACCCGTCGTTCCCACCACACTTCGCTGCTTTCCAGAGCCCGTCACTAGAACCCACCACTGGAAAGCATCAGCGGACCACCAAGATCACCCCGGTGGTCCAAATCGCGATCCGAGACTAGATCTAGACTCCCCGGGATGAGAACTTCAAAACTCCAGCCTCCAATCAAATATCCATCGATGTTTTAGCATGTTGTAAAGTAACTTCCACTTTCGCTCGCCGCTACGCTTCCTTCGGTGCCCGAAACTTGAACCTGAGCACAGATCGGGACTCCACAGGTCGAGGGTTTCACAGATATGAGTCAAACTCCATGATTGGAGGTCTTTTGCGCGAGACTAAAAGTTTTGCGATGAAGAACTCGAAGAGCGGGAAATCATAAATATAAACAGACGATGGACATTGTTTTTTTGGCCATTGTTAAAGGATTCCATAGCAGCGAAAATGAATAGAAGTCAAAAATGATGCCAAAATATTCAACCAGGGGGCTGCAGAATCCGAAATAGAAATCCTACATTGAATCTGGTTCCACTGTGGCATTCATTGCATTCTAATCTATCATCGTCTGAAGTTTCAGCACGATTCGACGACGTTCGGATGACGAATCGCCATCGGGCAGAGCTCTGCCATCCAAGAGAGAAATGAGTCAACCTTGACTCATTCCTCTAACCTCCTATTTATAGGAAACTACCAGCAGACGTGAGTCTGAAACTATCACGTGCTCTCAACTGAGGTCACCTGTAGGGAAAACACCGTGCTAAAAACTCATTGGAGAACCCGAATTTCCAATCCGAGTCCCAGTTCAGAAGTTATTCAAAGTAGCATTTCAAATAAATCAAATAAATCAAATTATTTTATTTTGGGTTTGGCCCTCCGGGACTTTTCTACAGAAGGCTTGTGCCGAAAAAACTTATACCCCTCCTAGGGTAAAAGACATGCTTCAGGCACAACTGTGGCCTCATATTTCCGATTAGAGTTACCGTTTGAGAGATATTTTTGTTTGAGTTATTAAACGAATTAATTAATTAATTAATTCATCCATTTAACGAACCGCTAACGAATGAGGGGTCTGAACGTCCCACACCGACATCTTTTTTGTCTCCCCTAAGGTAAACACCACGTTACGGACCCTACCGTGTTCTCAGATTTCTGATATGAACAACTGTTTAAGAGATATCTCATTTCTTTTCTGTGAATAGTACAAAAAACACTTAATATTTTTGTATAAATTATTCCGGGCACATCGGGGTTTGAAATTGCCTTCCATCTCAGTACATAACTCTAGAAGTATATTTAGAAATATTCAAAAGTCTTAAAATGAAAAAATGGGTCTCTACATCATTCCCTCCTTCAATATATTCATCCCTCAAAATAAAAACTAGGAAACGAAACACGGGATACTAAGCTCACACCTGACTTTCCCGCTCACAAGAAAACCTGCAAAATACCATGCTGACACGACACGTGAACCAAAGTGATGGTCCATCCTCATAAGGACTGCTCCATTCGATGATGTGCGTAAGAACACACACATATCTCATCAGTCACGACACGTAGAAGACGCCGTGTGCCCACTCCATCTATTGGGTGGTAGGGCAATGGGGTAGGCAACCACGCCATCTCTTGCACAATTCTGAATGATCCGAAGATATTGGGGGGATAATTTACTTCCCCAGCCGAACCTATACATTCCACACCACGATTGGAATCACGGTTTGTCCTTGGAATAGGGCTTTGTGATTCCCTCCTTCAGAATATCCACCTGGTGAAACACCAAAGGATATCTGGTTGCACATGATTTCTCAGTTGATGTCTCACAATCGAAACTCTCTAACATGCTCGAGAAGGGAATGAGTCAACATCATCGACTGAGGAAAAGTTGTACCCCCTACTCCACTAGGGTCAGCGGTAGGGAAGTTAACTGATACGAAACTTCCAGCACTAGGCGAGCCAGATACTCTCTGCCAAGGGTATTTGATACATCATTGCCCCTTTTATGAATTATAGACTACCTTGAAGTGTAACCTTACCACTAATATTAATGGCCGCTCCTCTGGCTCGAAATAATGTGCCCCACGCGCTGGGTGGTTTTCCAATTTTCCCAATAGTTGCTTCCTCGGGCGGTGGATCTGCGGTGGCGATCTCAGCTCCGAAGACCTTCCACCCAGGAATTCCTGGCTTCGTCGAGCCTGGTTGGGCTTTGGCTCAGGGATCTCCTAGTTCTCCAGGGCCAGTCATCCTGCGCGTTCTTTCTGAGATGTGTTGTGTGGGTCACTTCATGTCTCCTAGTAATTTTCGGCTGTTAAGCCGGTCTCTACGGCTGTGTCGAGGGTTGGATCTGGCGCATCATTGGAGTTTTCCCCGTCGGATTTTGCGGAGGTAGCTGATCTTCTCCAGTGGTCCCTTGTGGATTGTTTTGGGGCTGAGAAGCCATCCCTGTAGGCTTTCAACCATTTCGTGGAATCATGGGGCTTGCGTGGTCAGGTGCAAACATCTGTGATCCATCAAAATTCCTTAGGCAGATTTAATTTTTTCCTGGTGCAAAGCTCAAAGAGCTTTTGGGAATTGGATCTTTAGCTTGTCTCCCTAGTCTACGGAGTACCATAAGGGTAAATAAATCCCTTGCGCGACCATGTGGATAGGTCTTCCGGGCCTTCCTCTTCCCTTTCAAAACGTAGCTCTACTCCGGGCCATTGGAGATTCTCTAGGAGGTTTTTTGTGTGCAGATGATCGTACCCTATGTTGAAAAGATATAATGGTCCCCTGAATGTGCGTTGAGTTGGATCTATCACAGCCGATCCCGGAGAAGCTTGCTCTAAAGGTGACAAACATGGGGGATTGGGAACATGATATATGGTTTCTCGTGTTCCCCAGTTTTTTCTCCTCGTGCAGCCTACAGGGACATGCAAGACAATTGTGCAGGAAACATAAGAAAGGTGGAAAGCATCAAGTGCTTAAGGACCTTCCTCATGGGATCTCTTCCTTTTCCCGACTGGTTTGTTCGGGGCTTACCCCAGTTTGTGAGGATGTTTCCCTGCTAGGGGTAGATCAGAATCCCTCGGTGGTTTTAGGTGCTGATCCTCAGTTCCCCCGCTTTCTAGATGATGTTGGCTCCACTTGCAAAGATTTGGTGGCTCTTCTTTGGACCCCAGGATGAGGCTTATTTTCGAGGCCAATTTTGTTGGCTATTCAAGCCGAGGGAAAAAATAGAGGAATAAAATAGGACAATAAAAAACACAACAAGGCTTTTAGGTTTTTTGTATTGCACACTCTTATTTTTTTACGGATTACAAATGAGCCATATTTATAGGCTATTCCAAAAATGAGATGACACCAAAGCATTAAAGGAGGAACAAAAAATAAGGCAATAAAAGATATGCTTGGAAATAGAGATATGCATGGGAAGAGGGAGAGCCGCATGAGGAAGCGTCGCATAGGAAAGCGGTGCACGGGGAAGAGTAGCAACCTGCTTGAAAAAAACCCACCCGGAGTTATGGTTTGTATTTCCAACACTTCCCTTCAAACCAAAACCGACTTCATCTCGAGCATCGTTCTAAGTCGTTTGAATACATCTGTTGGTAGTGCCTTTGTGAAAATATCTGTCACTTGTTCCGTAGTATGACAATATTCCAATTTAATCGTTTTTTGTTTCACATGATCCCTGAGAAAATGAAAACGAGTGTCAATGTGTTTGTGTCTCCCATGCTGCACCGGATTTTTGGCTAGTTCAATAGCCGACTTGTTATCCACATATATCACCGTGGATCCGTCATGTGGATGCTTTATCTCCTTCAACAAATTTCTCAACCATATTCCCTCACAAACAGTAGAGGATACTGCCACGTACTCTGCTTCACATGTGGATAAAGCAACCACACTTTGCTTCCTTGAATTCCAGGTGAAAGCAGTAGATCCAAGAAAAAATACATACCCAGTGGTGCTCTTCCTTTCATCTTAGTCACCTCCCCAATCACTGTCTGAGTATCCATACAGCTTTGCTTATTCGTTGTATGGATAAAAGAGACCGAAATCCACCGTTCCTTTAACGTACCTGAGGATACGTTTTGCTGCAAGCCAGTGTGACTCTTTCGGTACCTCCATATACCTGCTTAGAAGTCCAACACTATAGACAATATTTGGCCTTGTGATTGTGAGGTACCTCAGACTTCCAATCAGACTCTTGAACAAAGTCGAATCAATGCTTCTTCATTCTCCATCTTTTGTCAGTTTCAAGCTCGTTGCAACCGGTGTGTTTACAGCATTACAATCAGCCATCTTGAATTTTTCAAGTAACTCCTTGACATACCTCTTCTGAGATATATAGATGCCGCCATGTTGTTGTTTCACTTCAATGCCCAGAAAGAAGGACATGAGACCCCCATCGGTCATCTCGAACTCCTTGAACATGGCCTCCTTGAAATCATCGAACATTGGTCGACAATTCCCTGTAAACAACAAATCATCAACATATAAGCATGCAATAAGAATATCGCCGCGATCATTCTTCTTGATGTAGACCGCATGCTCATATGGACATTTGGTGAAGCCGTTGTTTCGAAGATAGCTGTTGATGCGTGCATTCCAAGCACGAGGAGCTTGTTTCAACCCATAAAGTGCTTTCTTCAATCGATAAACTTTGTCTTCCTCCCCTTGCATGACAAAGCCTTCAGGCTGGTCAACATAGACCTCTTCTTTCAAAATTCCAGTTAGGAACGCAGACTTCACATCCAGTTGGTAGATCATCCAACTGTGATGGACAGCAAGAGATATAATAATTCTTACAGTGTCAAGGCAAGCAACAGGAGCAAAGACTTCTTCTTAGTCCACCCCGTATTTCTGTTTGTACCCCTTTGCTACGAGTCTTGCCTTGTATTGATCGATCTCACCATCAACATTTCTCTTTATTTTGTACACCCATTTGACACTAATGCTCTTCTGGCTTTTTGGGAGTGTAGTCAACTCCCACATGTCATTTCTCTCTATGGCACGAATTTCTTCTTCCATAGCCATTCTCCAGCTTTCTTCCCTCATGGCTTCCTGAAAGGTCAAAGGCTCATGATCTGCATACAAGCCAAAAAGATTTACCTCATCGGTCTGCTCATAAATGTCACTCAAATTTTTCATCTTCATAGGAGCCATAGGCGAGGATGAGCTGGCCAAATTTTGATTTGATGGAGTGCTTTGAGGAGTGATGAAATGTACTCCCGGACTTTTTCCAACCGATGATGCACCCGAGGAAGGTGTTGTGGGCATCTGCTCCTGATGATCATGTCTTTCTTCAGAATCTTCAGTTTCGACTACAACATCCTTGTTTGGTTCTTCACCATCCCATTTCCACGCTTCTTCCTCACTAAAGACCACATCTCTACTAACCACTAATTTATTAGTTTGTGGATTGTAAAGCTTGTAGGCTTTAGAGGATTCACAATAGCCGATGAAAATGCATTTCTCTCCACGATCATCCAGCTTCCTTCTTCTTGCTTCTGGATCTTGAGCATAGGCGACACACCCGAATATTCTTAGGTGTGCCACGCTCGGTTTGTAGCCGCTCCACGCCTCTTGTGGTGTAAAGTTCCCGACGCTCTTTGTTGGACACCGATTGAGCAAGTAGGCAGTACATGCCACTGCCTCTGCCCAAAAACTCTTTGGCAGCACTTTCTCCTTCAGCATGGTCCTCGTCATGTCGAGGATAGTGCGGTTCTTCCTTTCTGCAATTCCATTCTATTGTGGCGTATAGGCTGTAGTGTATTGTTGTTTTATGCCATATTCCCTGCAGAAGTCTTGGAATGCATTTGAGGTGTATTCTCCACCTCTATCAGATCTGAGTACTTTGATTTTGTGGCCACTTTCAGTTTCAAAACAAGCTTTGAAGGTTTTAAAGACAGTGAATGTAACGACCCAATATTTTTGAGTAGTATATTAACTTACTCTTATTGATTTAATAAGATGTTAATGGTTAATGCCGAAAGAGGAGTCGATGGCTTCATCCAGTAGACTCGACCCTTATGAAACCCACTTATCAGAGCTTGGGAAGGAGGTAGCATCTGTGGGCTTCACTTTGGACCAAGCCCAAGACGAGCTCCAGCGTGTCAAGCTTGAACGGAAACGCCTACGGGAGAAGTTCAAGTTAGTAGAGATTACTACTAGGGCAATGTTATCTGAGCCTCCCTCAGATTCTCTCACCATAGCACACCTTACACTCAGGTCTTATGCCGGTGTTACAAGGGACTATGTGACGAGACCCTAGCTTCCTTGTGTAGTCCTTTCGGGTGAATAAATTGAGATTTCTTCCTTTAGTGATGTTTGTGAAATTTCAAATGTCCGGATAATTTTAGAATGTATTTTATTGATGAATTTCGAAAAAAGGATATTTTAAAATATTTATGTAAACCCTAAATAACTAATGATGTGTAACGATTTTCAAAAAATGGTCTTCTACAAAAGTGTTCAGTAAGGAATTTGGAGTCTAATAAGATCAACTTAATTTTTGATGAATAGTAAATTATGAATAGTGATTTTACGCTTAGGATTAGTAATGTGACCAAATGGATTAGTAATCTCACTTAAAGAAAGTTTTAATATAATTTAGACACCTAGATTAAGTAATGTGATTCAATAAAATGGGTAAATAACGGTTTCATAAATTATTATTCAAGTATTAGTTTTTTCGGATGAATAGTGTTTTTTAATTAAAAATTTAATTAAAAATTATTAGAAAATTATTTTTATAAAAATGACTATTTTTGAACTCAGAGCATCGATATTATGTTATGGTAATTTTTGGGGTTTTTTCTGAAAAAATGAATTTTCGGTGGATAGTGTATTTATTTAAAAATAAAATTAAAAATATTTAGAAAATTATTTTTATAAAATGGAGTTCATTTTTGAAATCATAGCATTGATATTTGGTTAAGGTGAAATTTTGGGATTATTCTGAGAAAGTTGAATTTTCGGTGAATAGTGAAAGTATAGTTTTTAAGTTACGGGTGTTTAATGACATCATTAAATGATGTATTAAGTATATATTCAATATGGTCGAATTATGAATAGTAAGATAAGGTGTGAGGTGTCCCAAGTGGCCAATACCATGGGCAAATACCATGGGCATGCCCATGGTTTTGCCAAAACTACTAGTGAGGTGTCCCTTGGCCATTAATGCTTTGTCCCCTCACTTTCCCTATAAATACCCACCCTTTCCTCCCTTATTTTTCACTCCCAACTCTCCCCCAACGAAGTTATGGTCTTCTTACCTTCAAAGGAGTCCTCCCAAGGTTCCCCCAAGCCCTCAAGGTCCAATCCTTTGAGTTTCAAGAGTCACGTTTTAAGGTAAGGGATCCGACCCCTCTCTTTCTTTTCATGTAATCTCTTTTATGTCATTCCTATTATGCTCCATGTTTTTATGTGAGAGGATGTTCTTTTATATTCCTCTTACTGCCCTTTCATGTTTATATGATGAGATATCCCCTCTTACTCTCATCATTTCGTTTTATGAAAGTTTAAGTGACGCCGTTAGGCTGGTGAATTTTTAAGGGATTCTTTCACCCTTCTCATTTTTCAAGTTCGATTTTCATGTCAAGTCTTTCAAGTTCCTTTTTATTATGTTGGGGTATGATCTCTATATCTATCATACTGATCTCTTATGACCATATGATGAGGGACCCTATTTGATCTTGTGAAATCATTTTCTTTTGAAGTTAAGTGACGCCGTAAGGCTGCCGAATTTTCATAAGAGAAATCTAATCTTTTTTTTCCTTCCATGTTTTTCATTTCAAATGGTATGTCCCTAAAATTTCATTACCATGTCCATATGTCCTTCTTATTCGTTCACCCTACAGTTTTATGGATCATTTATGAGTGGGTGACCCATGTCCCCTCTCATTTCAATGTTTTCTAAAACCCCGAAACTTAGCCGTTATGCTGCATAATTTTTCCCTCAAAATGCCTCTCTCTTTTCTCAAAAATTATTTTATGTTATAAAGTGAATACTCAAAGCTCTTATTTCTACAAGGGTATTCACATATATTTCAAAATGTTCCATTTTAAATTCTGGGATTTACATACATGAGACCCGCTTTCCCTTTCCGTGGGTTTAAAGTGACGTAAATATCATGTCTTTAAAGCAGTTTTTAAAACGTTATGATTATGAAATGAAACCCATTTATTTTATGCTATGTGGGTTATTTATGAAATGTTTGATGATGATATATGTGGCTCACATGATAATAAAGGCAAATTTAAGGGTGCGCCCTGATAGCGCTCCAATGCATTGGGTAATGATGTAACCACTAGAGATTACAATTTTCATGATACCTTGGTGAATAACCTTGGTAATTTTCAAATGACAGCTTGGGGATGGACCTTGGTGATATGTTCATGATTGTCTATGTTAAATGATGTAGCCACATCTTCAAGTTATGGAAAATGTTATTTTTATTATGAAATGCCTCATGATTTTCTTTCTCATGCCTTAAAGTTCTTTTCATGTCCTTATTGAAGTATATCAAGTTCACATGTAAAAATGTTCCTCTTGTTTCCCTTACTGGGCCTTCTGCTCACCCTTTCTTTTGATGTATGTCCCCAGGTTATGAGATGCAGTAATGAACCTAGGATGAACTTAAGGAGAAGCCTTTCAAGTGTTTAAGAAGAATTCTTTATGTTGTTTTCATGTATTATGTTCCTGGTTTCCAAGACACTAGACCTTAAAGATCCTCAGTTTTGTGTAATGTAATGAAAGTTTATGTTATAAAATGGCGGGATGTCATAGTTGGTATCAAAGGATGGTTTAGTTATTTGTGGAAATTAGGATATAAAAACATTAGGAAGAACCCTATATAAAAGTTTAAATATAGGAAAACTTCCTGGTATTTTGGTAAGTATTGAGTAAGTGGTTTATCAAACAAATACATCCCTGTCTGGATATGAGCAGGTAGAGGCGGCTCTGGCACAGATGTACATAGGGGTAAAACCTGAAAACACCGCTTTGAGCTAGACTCGAACGAGAACTGGTGCACGATAACGGGCCTTGCTGCACTCTTGGTTACGACACTCCTGGGGGATATGTTTGGTTAATCACAAGCTTTTTATGAATCATTATGAAGGAATTATAGAGAAGTATAATTGTTTAATCATGAAGTCTTAGTTAAAAGATTCATAAAAGAAATAAGTTTCTCACTAAGGTTTTATTCTTTTAGAAGATGGAGGGCAATAGTAGGAACCGTGCCGATGGTGACCGCAATGCACCATGTGCTGATGGACCTCCGATGGAAGCCGGAATGGAAACATTCATGCGAATGATGAACCAACTGACTCAAGTTATGAGTAATAACTTGAATCAAGCTGAGAGGCCGAACTCACCACGAAGGGAACAACTTTCTGTTGAGTCCTTCATGCGTCAACGACCGCCAACATTCAGTCGATCTACTGACCCATTGGTTGCGGAACAATGGATAAGCTCCATTGAGAAGATCTTTTCTGTACTTCATTGTTCAGAACAAGAAAAAGTCACCCTTGCTGTTTACCGCCTAGAGGGAGAAGCTGATCAGTGGTGGTCACTGATCAAAAACACGAATCCACGAGGAGAGATGGAAGCTATGGAGTGGGAAGAATTTCGGGGGATTTTCTTTAACAAGAATTTCCCTTGTTCCATGAGAACGAAAATGGAGAAAGAGTTTCTCGAGCTGAAGCAGAAGGAGAACGAATCTGTCAGAAGCTATGAGATGAACTTCACAAGGCTTTCCCGTTATACCTCAAGCTTTTTCATGGACCCTAATGGGAAGGTTGATAGATTATTTGGCGGACTACGACCACATCTGCGGAAGAATCGAGCCAACAGGGACTACGATAGCTATGAAGAAATAGTTCGAAGTGCTATGAAAGTTGAACTAGAGTTTGGGGAGACACAATGGTCTCACAAATCTAATGAGAAGAAGAGAACTCTAGAACCAAGCCTGGGAAG
This sequence comes from Viscum album, assembly GCA_963277665.1. Classification (NCBI taxonomy): domain Eukaryota; kingdom Viridiplantae; phylum Streptophyta; class Magnoliopsida; order Santalales; family Viscaceae; genus Viscum; species Viscum album. The sequence continues at coordinate 1,081,868,857 of OY728155.1, forward strand.
AAGTTTTGATCAGGAAAGAGGTGGAAAGCATATGCAACATGCCACATGCAATAAATGTGGGAAGAAGCATCCGGGGAACTGCTTGATCGGAAGTGGAAAGTGCTATAGGTGTGGAAAAGAAGGCCATATTTCTCGGAATTGTCGTGGTGATGTGAAGCCTCAACTTACCAACACTAACGATAGAGGAAAGATGGTTCTGGCCCTACCCGAAGTCACATTCTTCAAGTGTGGACAGCTTGGGCACTTTGCTAATCAATGTCCAAATCCGAGGGTGGTGGAGGGGAATCACCATCAACCTCAGCTGAGGCCAAGGGAGCAAGGTCGTGCTTTCACTATCACAACAACTGAAGTTGAAGTTCTGAACGATGTGGTAGCAGGTACTCTTGTTGTCCTCTCAAAACTAGCAAGTGCTTTATTTGATTCTGGTTCTACGCATTTTTTTATTTCCTCCAAGTTTTCAAGGAATATAGAATCAATCCCCGAACTGCTAGAGGTAGATTTGTCAGTCAAGACTCCAAGTGGGATTATCCTTGCATCAAAAGTATTTAGAGACTCTAGTGTTTACATTGGTGAGCTCAATCTTATCGCAAATCTAGTAGTCATTCCCATGATGGAATTCGACATTATACTAGGGATGGACTGGCTCTCAAAGTATAATGCTAAGATCAAATGCAGAAGTAAGGAAATCTCAGTAGTCTTGAATGAACAACCTACAGTTATCTTCCAAGGAGAGATATCCCGAACTGATCCCTATCAAGAAGCACCTCCTATAGCTTTCTTTATGGAGTTAATCGGTGATGAGGAAGAAGGGAAAGGGAGCATACAAATTGAAGATGTTCCGATTGTTCAGGAATGCATGGATGTATTTCCTGAGGAGTTACCTGGACCTCCCCCAGAAAGAGAGGTAGAGTTCTCCATTGAACTCGTACCTGGGTCTCAACCGATATCAAAGACTCCATATAGAATGGAAAATGTGGAGCTAGAGGAGCTAAAGAAACAACTCCAAGACTTGTTGGAGAAGGGGTTTATCCGACCGAGTGTGTCTCCTTGGGGAGCACTAGTTCTCTTTGTGAAGAAGAAGGATGGATCAATGCGGCTATGCATTGATTATAGAGAACTGAACGGGATCACAGTGAAGAACAGATACCCTCTTCCAAGAATTGATGATTTATTTGACCAACTTCGTGGGGCTCAATTCTTCTCTAAGATTGACCTTCGATCTGGTTATCATCAACTGAGGGTGAAGAAGGAAGATATTCCAAAGACTGCCTTCTGATCAAGATATGGGCATTATGAGTTTACTGTTATGCCCTTCGGCTTGACTAATGCTCCTGCTATTTTCATGGATTTGATGAATAGAGTCTTTAAGGACTACCTTGATAACTTTGTGGTAGTTTTTATTGATGATATTTTGATATATTCAAAAAGTCATGAGGAGCATGAAGATCATCTGAGGGTTATTTTGAAAACTCTACGGAAGGAGAGGTTCTTTGGGAAGTTCAGCAAGTGTGAGTTTTGGTTACAACAAGTGGCTTTTTTGGGGCACATCGTAACCAATGAAGGAATCTCGGTTGACCCTGCAAAGACAATGGTTGTGGAGGAGTGGCCTCAACCCACAACAGTAACTGAGATTCGTAGTTTCCTTGGTTTAGCGAGATATTATAGGAAGTTTGTGAAAAACTTTTCACGACTTTCTAATCCACTAACCAAGTTGACTCGAAAAGGGGTTAAGTTCATTTGGAAAAATGAATGCGAGGAAAGTTTCCAAGAGCTGAAGAAGAGATTGGTTACTTCACCTGTGTTAACACTACCCTCTATCGGAGAAGGATTCGTTATTTTTAGCGATGCATCTCTGAAAGGGCTTGGGTGCGTCCTCATGAAAAATGACAAGGTAATTGCTTATGCATCTCGACAGTTGAAGATTCATGAGAAGAATTATCCTACGCATGATCTAGAGCTGGCGGAAGTTGTTTTTGCTCTAAATATATGGAGGCACTATCTTTATGGGGAGAAATGTGATATATACACTGACCACCAAAGTCTAAAGTATATTTTCACCCAGAAATAATTGAACATGAGACAAAGGAGATGGTTGGAGCTTATTAAAGACTATGATTGTTCAATAAATTATCACCCTGGAAGAGCAAACAAAGTCGCGGATGCGTTAAGCAGGAAAGATCCTGTTGTTCTGGCAACAATGAGGATCCTGGGAGATCCCTTGATTAAAGATCTAGTAAAACTGGACATGGGAATTATAAGGAAAGGGACATCATCAACCCTATCCCAAATTATTTCTCAACCTTCATTACTAGAGAAGATCAAGAAGGCTCAAAAAGAAGATCCTTTTCTGCAGGAGAAGTTCGAGGCTGTAAAGGATGGGAAGTTCCCTGATTTCAATATTGATCAAGAAGGTGTATTGAAATTTCGTACAAGACTATGTGTTCCATCTATTCCGGAGATAAAGAAAGAACTGATGGATGAAGATCATAGCTCTACTTTCTCTATACATCCGGGAAGCACTAAGATGTATAGAGACCGTCGTGATCATTATTGGTGGGATAACATGAAGAGGGAGATTGCCGATTACACTACAAGGTGCCTGGTGTGTCAGCAAGTAAAGGCAGAACGACAACTTCCTAAGGGGGTATTACAACCGCTACCCATACCAGTTTGGAAGTGGGATAATATCACCATGGACTTTGTAACTGGTCTCCCAAAAACTTCCAAAGGAAACAATGCGATATGGGTTATTGTGGACCGTCTCACCAAGACAGCCCATTTTATCTCTATTCGGGAAGATTTCTCTCTGGATCAGCTTTCCAGGATATACGTGAAGGAAGTGGTAAGGCTGCATGGGGTACCACTATCCATCGTATCTGATCGTGACCCAAGATTCACATCAAAATTCTGGAGAAGTCTTCAACATGCTCTGAATACTGAATTGAATTTTAGTACGGCCTATCATCCTCAAACTGATGGCCAATCTGAAAGATCTATTCAGACACTCGAAGACATGTTGAGATTATGCTCAATGGAATTTAAGGGTGGATGGGATCAACACCTCCCATTAGTGGAGTTCTCCTATAACAATAGCTTCCATTCGAGTATTCAGATGGCACCCTATGAAGCTCTGTATGGAAAGCGGTGTAGAACTCCTACTTGTTGGGATGAAACTGGTGAGAGGAAGCTTCTTGGGCCTGATCTCGTGCAAGAGATGCCGGAACAGGTTCATGCCATCCAACAACACATAAAGGCTTCTCAAAGTCGGCAGAAGAGCTATGCTGACAATCGTCGAAGGGACTTGGAGTTTGGTGTTGGTGACAAAGTCTTCCTTCGAATTTCTCCATGGAAGAGAGTCATGCGGTTTGGGAAGAAAGGGAAGCTCAGCCCTAGGTACATTGGCCCCTATGAAATCCTTGATCGCATAGGAGAAGTGGCCTATCGTCTAGCACTTCCACCGAACCTAGCTCAAGTTCACAATGTCTTCCATGTATCTCTCTTGAGGAAGTACATACCCGACCCTTCGCTTGTACTGAACCCAGAGGTGGTACAACTGGAACATGACCTCTCTTATGAGGAGCAGCCAGTGGAGATCTTGGACCGTAGAGACAAGGTCCTACGAAACAAGACTACCCACCTTGTGAAAGTGTTGTGGAGGAATCATAAATATGAAGAAGCGACTTGGGAGCCTGAGGAAACGATGAAGCAAAAGTACCCTCACCTTTTCGACTAGGCCTCAAGTATAAATTTCGGGGACGAAATTTCTTAAGGGGGGAAGAATGTAACGACCCAATATTTTTGAGTAGTATATTAACTTACACTTATTGATTTAATAAGATGTTAATGGTTAATGCAGAAAGAGGAGACGATGGCTTCATCCAGTAGACTCGACCCTTATGAAGCCCACTTATCAGAGCTTGGGAAGGAGGTAGCATCTGTGGGCTTCGCTTTGGACCAAGCCCAAGACGAGCTCCAGCGTGTCAAGCTTGAACGGAAACGCCTACGGGAGAAGTTCAAGTTAGTAGAGATTACTACTAGGGCAATGTTATCTGAGCCTCCCTCAGATTCTCTCACCATAGCACACCTTACACTCAGGTCTTATGCCGGTGTTATAAGGGGCTATGTGACGAGACCCTATCTTCCTTGTGTAGTCCTTTCGGGTGAATAAATTGAGATTTCTTCCTTTAGTGATGTTTGTGAAATTTCAAATGTCCGGATAATTTTAGAATGTATTTTATTGATGAATTTCGAAAAAAGGATATTTTAAAATATTTATGTAAACCCTCAATAACTAATGATGTGTAACGATTTTCAAAAAATGGTCTTCTACAAAAGTGTTCAGTAAGGAATTTGGAGTCTAATAAGATCAACTTAATTTTTGATGAATAGTAAATTATGAATAGTGATTTTACGCTTAGGATTAGTAATGTGATCAAATGGATTAGTAATCTCACTTAAAGAAAGTTTTAATATAATTTAGAGACCTAGATTAAGTAATGTGATTCAATAAAATGGGTAAATAACAGTTTCATAAATTATTATTCAAGTATTAGTTTTTTCGGATGAATAGTGTTTTTTAATTAAAAATTTAATTAAAAATAATTAGAAAATTATTTTTATAAAAATGACTTTATTTTTGAACTCAGAGCATCGATATTATGTTATGGTAATTTTTGGGGTTTTTTCTGAAAAAATGAATTTTCGGTGAATAGTGTATTTTATTAAAAATAAAATTAAAAATATTTAGAAAATTATTTTTATAAAATGGAGTTCATTTTTGAAATCATAGCATTGATATTTGGTTACGGTGAAATTTTGGGATTATTCTGAGAAAGTTGAATTTTCGGTGAATAGTGAAAGTATAGTTTTTAAGTTACGGGTGTTTAATGACATCATTAAATGATGTATTAAGTATATATTCAATATGGTCGAATTATGAATAGTAAGATAAGGTGTGAGGTGTCCCAAGTGGCCAATACCATGGGCAAATACCATGGGCAAGCCCATGGTTTTTCCAAAACCACTAGTGAGGTGTCCCTTGGCCATTAATGCTTTGTCCCCTCACTTTCCCTATAAATACCCACCCTTTCCTCCCTTAGTTTTCACTCCCAACTCTCCACCAACGAAGTTCTGGTCTTCTTACCTTCCAAGGAGTCCTCCCAAGGTGCCCCCAAGCCCTCAAGGTCCAATCCTTTGAGTTTCAAGAGTCACGTTTTAAGGTAAGGGATCCGACCCCTCTCTTTCTTTTCATGTAATCTCTTTTATGTCATTCCTATTATGCTCCATGTTTTTATGTGAGAGGATGTTCTTTTATATTCCTCTTACTGCCCTTTCATGTTTATATGATGAGAGATCCCCTCTTACTCTCATCATTTCGTTTTATGAAAGTTTAAGTGACGCCGTTAGGCTGCCGAATTTTTAAGGGATTCTTTCACCCTTCTCATTTTTCAAGTTCGATTTTCATGTCAAGTCTTTCAAGTTCCTTTTTATTATGTTGGGGTATGATCTCTATATCTATCATACTGATCTCTTATGATCATATGATGAGGGACCCTATTTGATCTTGTCAAATCATTTTCTTTTGAAGTTAAGTGACGCCGTAAGGCTGCCGAATTTTCATAAGAGAAATCTAATCCTTTTTTTCCTTCCATGTTTTTCATTTCAAATGGTATGTCCCTAAAATTTCATTACCATGTCCATATTTCCTTCTTATTCTTTCACCCTACTGTTTTTTGGATCATTTATGAGTGGTTGACCCATGTCCCCTCTCATTTCAATGTTTTCTAAAACCCCGAAACTTAGCCGTTATGCTGCAGAATTTTTCCCTCAAAATGCCTCTCTCTTTTCTCAAAAAATATTTTATGTTATAAAGTGAATACTCAAAGCTCTTATTTCTACAAGGTTATTCACATATATATCAAAATGTTCCATTTTAAATTCTAGGATTTACATACATGAGACCCGCTTTCCCTTTCCGTGGGTTTAAAGTGACGTAAATATCATGTCTTTAAAGCAGTTTTTAAAACGTTATGATTATGAAATGAAACCCATTTATTTTATGCTATGTGGGTTATTTATGAAATGTTTGATGATGATATATGTGGCTCACATGATAATAAAGGCAAATTTAAGGGTGCGCCCTGATAGCGCTCCAATGCATTGGGTAATGATGTAACCACTAGAGATTACAATTTTCATGATACCTTGGTGAATAACCTTGGTAATTTTCAAATGACACCTTGGGGATGGACCTTGGTGATATGTTCATGATTGTCTATGTTAAATGATGTAGCCACATCTTCAAGTTTTGGAAAATGTTATTTTTATTATGAAATGCCTCATGATTTTCTTTCTCATGCCTTAAAGTTCTTTTCATGTCCTTATTGAAGTATATCAAGTTCACATGTAAAAATGTTCCTCTTGTTTCCCTTACTGGGCCTTCTGCTCACCCTTTCTTTTGATGTATGTCCCCAGGTTATGAGATGCAGTAATGAACCTAGGATGAACTTAAGGAGAAGCCTTTAAAGTGTTTAAGAAGAATTCTTTATGTTGTTTTCATGTATTATGTTCCTGGTTTCCAAGACACTAGACCTTAAAGATCCTCAGTTTTGTGTAATGTAATGAAAGTTTATGTTATAAAATGGCGGGATGTCATAGTGAATGCAGTTGATTTTTCTTTGATGCAATATACCCACAACTTTCTGCTGAAAGCATCAATTAAGGTAATTAAATACCCATTACCTCCAAGTGATGGTGTTTCCAGTGGTCCGTAGATATCAGTGTGAACCAACTGAAGTGGTTCTGTTGCTCTTCTGGACACTCCACTTGGGAAGGAGTTCCTTTGCTGCTTGCCGAGTGTACACGCCTCACACATGTGATTTGGATATTCAATAGTCGGCAAGCCACACACCATTCTTGATGAGGATAGAAGTTTAAGGCCACTGAAATGGAGATGCCCAAAGCGCAGATGCCATCTCCATGAGTCGTTCTTCATGAGCCCAAACAAACATTGCTCGGCCTTCGTGTTGATATGCAGCGGAAACATGCTATTCTTCACCATTTGAACATGAGAAATCAGTCTCCTGTGAGCATCTCTTTTTGAAAATGAAGAATTCTTCAAGTGTATAACATACCCCTTCTCAAGGAGTTGGCCGAGACTTATGATATTATTTTTCATGCTTGGTACGTAATACACATTGGAAATGTAATTCGACTCACCATTCTTTAGATAGATTTTGATTTTACCTTTTCCAAACACGGGTACCTTGGATGAGTCGCCAAAACTCACGTCTCCTCGAACTTCTTCGGTGAGTTCCTCGAACAGCTGTTTGTTACCACTCATGTGGTTGCTTGCTCCCGTGTCCAAATACCATACATCGGGGCGTTCACATGCTTTTTCTTGTGCGAGGAGGAGTGTAATACCTTCTTCTTCTTGATGGGATGCTTCAGCATAGTTGGATCGTTCATCATGATCCACCTTGTTCCAAAAATTAGATGCAAAATGGCCGAATTTCTTACAGTTGTAGCATTGGATGTTCTTTGTTTTCCACGACCACACGTGAATCGACCTCCACCGTGTCCTCTTCCACGAAAGTTGGTAAAGTTCTGTTGCTTTTGTTGATGGCTTGGAGGATGTCCACGCCCTCTTCCTCTTTCATGATAACCGCCTCGTTGTGCTTGGTCATTCTTGGGTTCTTGAAGAGTCAACTTGGACTCTAGGTCTTTCTCTATTGTTGAACGTGCATTTTTCTACATTCGCCGCTCATGTACTTGCAACGACCCCATCAACTCTTCAATAGATAATTTTTCCAAATCTTTTGATTCCTTGATTGCCACAACCACATGCTCGAACTTTGTTGTGAGCGATCGAAGTGTTTTCTCAATAACTCTAATATCCTCCATTTTTTCACCATTTATTTTCAAATTGTTAATAATGAGAATTAGGCATGAGAAGTAATCCGAGATACTCTCACCTTCCTTCATTCGCGCCGCTTCGAACTCCTCTCGTAATGTTTGAAGACGGGCCCACTTCACACGATCAACTACTTTGAAAATGGTGGCAAGTGTATCCCAAGATTTCTTGCTCGATGTTGCTTCCGCAATTTTCTCGAACGTCGATTCATCCAACCCTTGATAGAGAAGAAAAAACGCCTTGTTGCATTTATTCCTTTGATTTTTGACGGTCATCTTTTCTTCATTAATGAAGGCCGCTTCTTCCTCCGCAGTGGGTACTACATACCCGTCGGTGACGATCTCCCATAATTTTTGCGACCCAAACAATGCCTTCATTTGAATGTACCACCTCTCATAGTTGTCCTTAGACAAGGTCGGAACTTGCAGCTGGATCGCGGTGGCCATCTTCAGAATTTGGAGGATGCTTTGGTACTACCCTCTGATACTAATTTGTTGGATATACAAGCCGAGGGAAAAAATAGAGGAATAAAATAGGACAATAAAAAACACAACAAGGCTTTCAAGATTTTTGTATTGCACACACTCTTATTTTTTTATGGATTACATATGAGCCATATTTATAGGCTATTCCAAAAATGAGAAGACACCAAAGCATTAAAGGAGGAACAAAAAATAAGGCAATAAATGATATGCTTGGAAATGGAGATATGCATGGGAAGAGGGAGACCTGCATGGGGAAGAGTCGCATAGGAAAGATGTGCATGGGGAAGAGTAGCAGCCTGCTTGGAAAAAACCCACCTGGACTTATGGTTTGTATTTCCAACAAATTTTCCCTTTTCTTCACAGTTAATTTGAGAAAGGTGGCTAAAGGACTGGCTTGTATCTTTTCTTCCCTCCTCCTTGGACCTTAGGATGTTGTTGCTGCCTCTGATTGAGGATCTTTCTGGTACTTCTGGGGTACAAGAGGCTTTAATCAGCATTCCATGTCCTTTATCTTCCAGCAAGGTGTGCTTGAAGTCTAGATTCAGTCAGGTCCTGCAAGGAGATCCAGGGGATAAAGTGGCCATGGTTTCAGTGCAGGAGTTTTCTACCTCTCAATCTCCATGTAGGGGTCCGAAGGAGAAGTCTGTCGAATTTCCTACTCCAAACAACAGTATCGATTGGTTCCCCTATCCAGATCCCTAGAGTGTGCACTCAAGCTCAATCGAGGATCCTTAGGGAATTCGCATCTTCCCTCAGTTTGATGACCATCAAGCCAGGGGCCAAAATCGGGCTTTACCATGTTTAATGTTATCTCTATTTATTTGGAATTCCCATGTCCTGGGTGCTCAGGTGAAGTCCGATATCATTCTCTTGGAAGTTAATAAAAACAAGTTTGCATCGTGGCAGTACTCGAGCATAAGCAAGAACCGGAAAAGATAAAAGGCCTAATGTCGTAGCATTCACCTGCATGGTTACATGCATGGAAACCCATCAAACAGGAACATTTGGCTCTTCTAGAATAAGGAGGTCTCTATTGATCTGATTGAGGCAGGAGATCAATACATCACCACAAAATTCTCCAGGGGTCCAGAGTGCTTTTATGCTTCTTTTGTGTATAGAAGCTATGATGTTCAGGGTAGAAAATGTCTGTGGCAGGGTCTCGGGATGATTGATCCGGAGAATCTTCCATGGATTCTCATGGGGGAATTCAACATTATCCTCGACCCAGAAGAGTAGAAGGGTAGATGTGCCTTCCCTTGGCATGAAATCCTGGACTTCACTCAGTTTATGGAGGGTAAGGGCCTTCTTGATTTGGGGTATTTAGGAGACCGGTATACATGGCGCAACAACCAGAGTGGAGGAAGATGTTGCTGGAGCAGGATTGATCGGTGGCTGTCCAATAAGAACGCAATCAATTCATTTCCGAATGGAATGGTTAAACACTTAGTTCGCGAGATATCTGGCCATTCACCAATTCAAGTTTCTCTATTCCCTAAACAAGATTCTCAGGAGGTGTGTAGGTTCTACCAATAGCAGTCTCAAATGCATGGTTATCAGTAGATTGTGAGGGAACTATGGGATGCTTTTAACCTGGGCCCACCTTGGGTAGCCCTCCACAATAAGATGCGGTGTTTGAAATAGGGGCTTAAGGAATGTGCTAGGAAGCTACCTCCTTTCGACCGAAACATGGAGATCCTAAAACAGAGTGTCGAAAACATGGAGTTTAACCTAGAATAGGAGTAAAGTGACTCGGTGTGTGAAGAACGTGTGGATAAAAGAGATAAAATGGGGGGAGATGCTTCTTATGTAAGGGGGAATGGCTCGGGATCGTTCTAGGGTGAGGTGGCTGAAAGAGGTTGATAGTAACACAAACTTTTTCCATGCATGTATTTGAGAAAGGAAACGTCTGATCATGCCCTATATCCTTCTTGAGGATGGGTCCTACAGTAATGATAGAGACTTGATAGGGATAAAGGAGTATTTGGTCTAAAAATATATCCTTGAAGGCATGAACCCGGGGATGTCCAGTGGGTATCCCAATGGAAACACTGAGATTCGGGAGGTGATCCTTACCACAGTGTCATATTAGGATAATGAGGGCCTGAAGGCGATTCCTAGTGAGGAAGAAATATTCAAAGCAACATAGAATCTCAACCCCGATAGTGCACCTGACCCGGACAGCTTCCAAGGATTGTTTGAAAAGGGGGCATGGGATGTGGTTAAGAAGGATATAATTGATGCAGTCCAGGAATATTTTCAAGGAGGATACCTCCCTCGAGCTGCCAGCACCACATCATTGGTTCTGATACCAAAGATAAAGGACCCATCATTCCTTACCCATTATAGACTAGTGAGCCTATGCAACTTCCCTTACAAGATCCTAGCATCTATAATTAATCAGAGGTTATCCCAACATCTTCCTCAGTGGATCTCAATTTAGCAGCATGGATTCATGAAGGGCTGCTCTATACAGGGGGAAATTATGCTCTCCCAAGAGATGGTTAGGGAAATCAACATCAATACTCATGAATCCAATGCAGCTATAATAGTTGACATGAACAGGTATTATGAGATAATTGAGTGGAGTTTCCTGAATAGGGTTCTCTCGGTGATCGGGCTCTCAGCCAGGGCAGTGGATACTCTCTTCACAAGCATTAGCTTCTCGTAGCAGGTAGAATCTTTTCTGGGGAAGACCCTTGGTTTCTTCAAGGATACTAGAGGTCTTCTATAGGAATTCCCTATATCCCCAAGCTTATTCATCATGGACCAAGACGCGCTCAACATACTCATCAACCATCGCATGTCTCAAGGAGAAATCCTTCCCTACAAGAGAAAGCAGAGCATCCCTACGATCTCCCAATTTTTCACGAACCAGCCCGGGTACCCTGGTAACCCGATAACTGAGCCAGCCCTGACATAGCCCGAAAGGCGTTCCCAATCCCCACGGGTCGGTGACTAGCACTTGACATCACACAACATGCAAGTGGGAACGATTTTTCCACAAGAACGCGGAAGCGAAAGAAACAAGACAATATGCATAATAAAAGGAAACTCCACTGAGAGTAATGTACCAGAATACAAAGAGGCATAAAAAGCCCAAAGTACTATAACCCAAGTACGAAAAGAAAAGGGAAAAATAGCCCCAAGGTCCCTAAGGACACAACTCACCAAAACCAAAGATCAACAGCTGGATACGCCTCCAAGAGGTCCCTTCCCTTTGCTCGATCCTGGAAAAAGAATGTCTACAGACACCCGAAGGAAAAAGTAGGGTGTGAGACAAAGCCCAGTAGGATACCCCCAAAGATTCCGTAACAGATGTCAAATATAGAATTTCCAATAAAAGCTTCCAATTTTCAGATAAACAGGTTTGGCAAATCAAAAGCATATTCTAACAAAATATGATATACATTTTCAAATGATGGAAATAAATATTTTAAACAAAGGCTTTACAATGATGGAATATTTCTAAAACAATGGCTTAAGTAAAACATTTATATAAAACAGTTTACATAAGTTCAACAAGCATGCAAAGCAGTTCACAAGCATTGACATACATTTATATCTCAAATATAAATAAACAAACGAGCAACATGGTCATCTGCCAAAAGGTACGATATTATTTACCAGTTATAGGATTCCTCACTCAATGTGGACTCAGAAAAATGTGTATTCACATGTCCCTATGACACTGGCTAAAGGAGACTCATCACCAACCCGTCGGGGATGTGACCTGCCACAAGTATGTTTTAGAACATTGTCGTAGCGTAGAGAGTATCCAAATAACTCACTAACTACCTAAGAATTACATGCGCTCTTACATGATGGGAAAACTATTTTAAGAATGCTTAAAATACGATCAATCCCATTCTTCCATTTCAAAAGTGCCAACTTCATTCCATTTATAACCATAGCAGGTTTTATTAAAAAACATGCCTCTTTCACAAGATAAAACCAATGAGTTTCTTTCAAATCATTTTAATCCATTTTCATAAGTTTGAAATCCATTCAAAACCAATTCCATCATTACACATTTCATTCCCTCAATTAAATTCAACAATTTCATTGAAAAAAATTCCATCAAATCCACAATTTTAATTAAATAATTTAAATCAACCAATTTTCCATAAACACACCCTATTCTATAGAATTGGGGTTTTCCCAAATTTCTATGCCAAAACCATTTCAAATATCTCAATTCAATGGAATTGTGTTTTTATCAATTTAATTGAAAGTAACTTGCGCAATTGAATTTAAATCAATAATTGAAATAAATTAAGCAAATAAATTGATAATAAATTTGGCAATTCAGGACGGAACCACCTACCTCGATGGTTTTGACCAAAACCACAACGGTCGAGAATGCTCAAGAAAAACCGGGTTTCTTCTTCAAGAACTTGCCTTAGATCTATTCTCCTAGAAAGATCAAGACCAAATCTCATCAAATTTGGTACCACACACATAGATCTACCCATAATGGGCATAGATCTAAGAAACTGAGAGAAGAGAAGAAGTAGATCTAAGTAGATATAAGAAACCGATCAAGAACGATTAAGAATGATAACATACCTCAAGAATCCGTCTTTGATTCACCAAGAGGAGCCTTTGGATCGCCTCTGGAATGATGAGAGAACCTTCTCTGACCTTAGGAGAAGAAAAATACCGAGTTAGGGCCGCTTAGGAGGAAAAACAAGGCACTTAGAGGCAAAACCGAGTGAGATCCACAATTTAAGGATCACATTTAAGTGGCCGCACGGGTAGTTCGCACGGTTTGAAAAACCGTGCGCTAGCCGTGTGTCAGCTACTACCTCAGCCACCCTTCATCAAGGTCTGGCCACACTGTTAGACAAACCGTGCGCTTCCCGTGCGGAAGCTACTACCTTAACCCCCCTTCTCGCATGGTTTGGCTGCACGGTTGGATAAACTGTGCACCTCCCATGCACAACCCAAAGTCCCTTAGTTTTCCTTAAAAGTTCACCCAAACTCACCCCAAGTCTTTACTTCAAAACTGAGGTACTTAGAAACATCAAAAGATACCTGAAAATGTAACGTGATGTTACAACCTCCCCACCATAAGATCTTTCTGTCCCTAGAAAGCCTATAAAGAAGCCTCCACGTCAAAAAGATGAGGCCACTGATCTCTCATAAGTGTCTCCCTTTCCCACGTCTCATGAGAATCAGAACCATGATGCCAAAGTACACAGACTAGGGGTATCGTTTTCCCACAAAGTACCTTGGTCTTAGAATCAATAACCCTGAATGGTCATTCAGAAACAGATAAATCTGGTTCAATCTCAAGATCACTCCACCTCACAACATGAGATGTATTTGAGAGACACTTTCGTAGCTGCGATACATGGAACATGTTATGTATTGATGTCAGTTGTGGTGCTAGAGCTAGATGGTAAGAAACTTTCCCTACAGGACCAACAACCTCAAAAGGTCCCACAAAACGAGGAGCAAGCTTCCCTTGCCTCCCAAGCTGTCGATGACCTAAACGGGGTGAAACATTCAAGAACACCTGGTCACCAACTAAGAACTCTAAAGGTTTACGACGACGATCATCATAAGACTTGTACCGACTCTATGCTGTGAACATTCTCTGACGAATCAACTAGATCTTAGTTGTCGTCTCTTGCACTAAACTCTGTCCTACCAAAGAACTCTCACCAATCTCCGACCAACATAAAGGAGATTTACAAGGACGTCCATACAATGCCTCAAAAGGAGCCATTTTGATCGCAGACTGATAATTGTTGTTATAAGAAAACTCAACTAGCCCCAGATGATCATCCCAAGATCCACCAAAGTTGAGAACACATGCGCAGAGCATATCCTCAATGATCTGAATAGATCTCTCTGTCTGGCCATCTGACTATGGATGGTTGGTCGTGCTCAAAAGAACCTGAGATCCCAGTGCCTCCTGAAGGCCTCTCCAAAAGAGAGAAGTAAACAGAGGATCCCTTTTAGAGACTATAGCATACATAACTCCATTGAAACGAACAATTTCTTTCACGTATATATTTCCCAACTCCTCATCTTTAGTTGTATCTCGAATAGGTATAAAGTGAGCTGACTTGGTCAGCCTGGCGATCACAACCCATATCACGTTCTTCTTTCTCTGGGTTTGAGGTAACCCAACCACAAAGTCTATAGAGATTTCATCACACTTCCATGTAGGGACTGGAAGTGGTTGAAGAAAACCCGAAGGTTTCTGGTGCTCGGATTTCACCTGCTGGCATGTATATCAACGAGATACAAACTCAGCAATGTCTCACCTCATACCTGGCCACCAGAACTGCCACCGCATGTCATAGAACATCTTCGTGGTTCCTGGGTGTACATCCCACTGAGAGTTATTGAAACCCCCCATCACATCATTCCTTGCCGATAATGGCACAACGTAACAGTTTCGATAAAACAGAACACCCTCTTTGGAGATCGACCACATGGTGTTAGTATCCCCACCATAAAGAGAGTCTCTAATGCTATGGAATTCATCATCCATTTGTTGTTCCAGAAGAATTAACTCGAGGAGAGCAGATGTCAACTGAACACTGGCTAAAGAAACTTCATTCCCCTTCCACTAAACTCCAATATGCAATTGAGAAAAAAGAGCCATCAAACTCCACTCTTCTGAAGATTCTTTCACAGCTCGTGATGGAAGCTTCATGCTTAACGCATCTGCAACTACATTCCCTTTCCCCGGGGTATAGGCAATGTCAAAGTTGAAAGGTTTCAGGTACTCCACCCAACGCCTTTGGCGAAGATTCAAATCTTTTTGAGAGAAGATATAACTCAAGCTCTTGTGGTCTGAATACACAGTAAACCTATCTCCATAAAGGTAATGTCTCCAACACTTAAGTGCATGCATTACAGCTGCAATTTCAAGGTCATTGGTAGGATAGTTCTTCTCATGAGGCTTAACTAGATGAGACCCATATGCAACAACATGATTACCCTGCATGAGTACACATCCCAAACCTGAACCCGATGCATCACAGAAGACCACAAAACCTATCCCAGCCTCAGGAAGATCTAACACTGGCGCAGTAGTCAAAAGATGCTTTATATCAACAGAAGAACTCTGAAATTTATCATTCCAGGAAAACTTCACTCCCTTTCGAGTCAGAGTCGTCATTGGAGAAGCTAACTTCGAGAAGTCTTTAACAAACCGGCGATAATATCTTGCTAATCCCAAGAGGCTCCAAATCTCAAAAAAATTTCGTGGTTGTTCCCAAGTCATAACAGCCTTCACCTTCTCAGGATCAACTGATATTCCTTGTTCTGACACCACATGTCCCAATAATTTCACTTCCTGAATCACGAAACCACACGTTGAAAGCTTGACATAAAGACGATGATTCCTTAGAAGACTCAGAACTGTTCTCCAATGATGCACATGATCCTCCTCAGACTTGGAGTAGACAAGAATGTCATACAAAAAGACCACCATGAAAGTATCTAGATACTCACAGAAAACTGTGTTCATCAAAGCCATGAAAACCGCAGGAGCATTTGTTAGGCCGAAAGGCATAACAAGGTACTCATAATGGCCATACCAACTCTGAAAAGCGGTCTTAGGAATGTCATATTCTTTTATCCTCAACTGATGGTAACCAGATCTAAGATCAATTTTTGAAAACCACTTTACTCCTTTCAATTGATCAAAAAAATCATCAATTTGTGGTAACAAATATTTTTTCTTTATCATAAATCGATTGAATTTTCGATAATCAACACATAAGCGAAGAGAACCATCAACCTTCTTGGCGAAGAGAACATGTGCTACCCAAGGTGACACACTCAAGCATATAAAGCCTTTCTCAAGAAGTCCATCTAACCAAGACTTCAGTTCTTTTAGTTGAGCTAGAGCCATTCAGTAAGAGGGAATAGAAACCAGTTGAGTACCAAGTAACAAGTCAATAGAAAAAAAACCTCTCTTACTGGTGGAAAACCGGATAAGTCAGAATGAAACACGTCGGGAAACTCAGCGACGACTCAAGGAAGATCGCGACTCATTGAATCTCTCTCCAGATCAAAAGAAAACACTGATATAACTTTCCTCAACTTTGTATAATAGGGTCCAGTTTTTCTTGACCTTGGGTCCCATTCTCCTTGAAAAACAAGAGGCACACCACTGGGTGTAGTAAGGTAGACACGTCGAAGATAAAAATCGATCAAAACTTTATTGGAAATAAGCCAATCCATCCCAAATATGACGTCAAAAGATTTCATGTCGAGAACTAAGAAACTCCATGCATGATCAACATCTGATAGAGAGAAGACATAAGCAGGACTACAGAGACCCTTCTCTCTCATTGTACCAAGGGGTGTAGTAATATCCATTGCAGAAGATAAAAGTTCCAAAGGTAGATTAAGAAGAATAACAAGATGGGTTGAAATAAAGGAGTGATATGAACCAGTATTAAAAAGAGCTGTCACTAAAGATGAAGCTTAGTAATGGTACCTCTCACAGTTGCAGGACCTGCATCAGTTACCTCTGGCAACTCATCCTCTGCGTGAAGAAGATTTGTTCCGGATGGCTATGGCTGGAGCCCTTTTGTACGTGAAGCATTTGATTGCCCCGCAGTTTCTGGAGGTGCTGATGATCCTGTTACACCACATGGAGTAGAGAAGTGATGGTAGAATCTTTGTAAGTACCCTAAATGTCCGCAGGAGCTACAGTTCTTGGGTGCCTCAGTGCAAACCCTCTTAGAATTTCCTGGCTTCCCACACTAATAGCAAGTCAAAGAAGCCCCTCCTGGTGCCACCGGAGGTCTAGGATGACCCTACTGCCGAGAACTACCATGAAAAAAGTCACGCTTCCATTTTCCTTTAAAGGAGCCCACACTTCCACTAGGAGGGAAAAGAACCTCCTTCAACCCTGACATTCTTTCCAAGTCCATCTCAACCATCATCGCCCTATCTAGCACATCATCATAAGTGGGTAGCTTCAGTAGGAAAACCTGATAACAGATATGTGATCGATGTCCCAACTCGAATCGTCGAGCCTTCATCCTGTCATTAGATACAATCTTAGGAGAAAACTGTACCAGCTCAAAAAAGCAATTTGAGTACTCAGTCACTATTTTTTTGGCCTGATCAAGCTTGAAAAACTCCACAGCCTTAGCCAACACCATTGATTCTAGATAGAACCAGTTAGTGAAAAGAATCCTAAAGTCTTTCCACTCCAAACCCTCATGTTTCCCAGCCATCACCATTGGGTCCCACCATCTCCTACTTGGTACCTCCAGTACGATGGTGGGACACTTCACCTTGATCACATCAGGTGTATCCAAGAACCCAAACAGACATTCAATCATACTCAACCATTCCTCAGCATGTTGAGGGTTAGTGGAGCCTTTGAAAACTGGTGGCTTCTGGCATAGGAACTCTTGAGAACAAATTCAGATAATATCACTATGAGTATCTTAAGCTGGTGTCTGAACAAGAAGTGGAGGTGGTGCCTGTCCTAGAGCTCGGATAGTGCGAACAATCACCTCAACCAGATTCGGATCCACAGTATGACTCGGTTGCTAAAATTCAGAAGCAGCCTCTTTTTGGATCCTAATATCACGTCTTCTCGGAGGCATGTTGCTACACAACACAAAAAGACATTTTATTAACACTCAAAAAAAGTAATAAGGAAAACTATTCTTAATATAAGGGACTAACAAGATTTGGATTCCACTCTATCCAAATCAAAATAGCGGAAATACTAGAACTAATCCACAAGTCGTATTTCCCAAACCAACCATGGTGACTTAAGGTTCATTGTGTTGAGATATGGCCAGGCACTCAATCAAAACTACCTCCCAAGCCCCGAAAAGAAAAATAAATTGCATACTGTCATCAAGGCAAGATAATAAACCTGCCTCTGATACAACTTTGTCAAAAGCCAGCCTGAGTACCCTAGTAACCCGATAACTGAGCCGACCTTGACATAGCCTGAAGGGCATTCCCGATCCCCATGGGTCGGCGAATATCACCTGGCATCACACAACATGAAAGTGGGAACGATTTTCCACAGGAATGAATAAGCGAAATAAATAAGACAGTATGCATAACAAAAGGAAACTGCACTGGGAGAAATGTACCAGAATACAAAGAGGCATAAAAAGCCCAAAGTACTACAACCCATGTATAAAAAGAAAAGTTAAAAATATCCCCAAGGTCCCTAAGGACACAACTCACTAAAACCAAAGATCAATAGCTGGATACGCCTCCAAGAGGTCCCTTCCCTTGGCTCGATCCTGGACGAAGAAAGTCTACAAACAACCGAAGAAAAAATTAGGGTGTGAGACAAAGCCCAGCAGGATACCACCCAAGATTCCGTAACAGATGCCAAATATAGATTTTCCAATAAAAGCTTCCAATTTTCAGATAAACAGGTTTGAAAAATCAAAAGAATATTCTAACAAAATATGCTATACATTTTCAAATGATGGAGATAAATATTTTAAACAAAGTCTCTACAATGATGAAATATTTATAAAATAATGGCTTAAGTAAAACATTTATATAATGCAGTTTACATAAGTTTAGCAGGCATGAAAAGTAGTTCCCAAGCATTGAAATACATTTATATCTCAAATATAAATAAAAAAGCGAGCAACATGGTCATCTTCTAAAAGGTACGATAGTATTAACCAGTTATAGGATTCCGTACTCTCTATGTGAACTCAGCAAAATGTGTATACACACGTCCCTATGACACTGACAAAAGGTTTCTTGTCACCAACCCGTCGGGGATGTGACCTGCCGCATGTATGTTTTAGAACGTTGTCATAGTGTAGAGTGTATCAAAATAACTCACTAACTACCCAAGGTTTTCATGTTCTCTTACATTATGGGCGAACTATTTTAAGAATACTTAAAATACAATCAATCCCATTCTTCCATTTCAAAAGTGCCAACTTCATTCCATTAAAAACCATAACAAGTTTTACTCAAAAACATGCCTCTTTCACAAGATAAAACCAATGTGTTTCTATCAAATCATTTTAATCCATTTTCATAAGTTTGAAATCCATTCAAAACCAATTACATCATTATACATTTCATTCCCTCAATTAAATTCATCAATTTAATTGAAAACATTTCCATCAAATCCACAATTTAAATTAAACAATTAAAATCGACTAATTTTCCAAAAACACACCCAATTCAATGGAATTGGGGTTTTCCCAAATTTCTATGCCAAAACCATTTCAAATATCTCAATTAAATGGAATTGAGTCTTTATCAATTTAATTGAAATTAACTTGAGAAATTGAATTTAATCAATAATTGAAATAAATTAAGCAAATACATTGATAATAAATTTGGAATGTCGGAACGAAACCACCTACCTCAAAGGTTTTGACCAAAACCACAACGGTCGAGAATGCTCAAGAAAAACCGGGTTTCATCTTCAAGAACCCACCTTAGATCTCTTATCCTAGAAAGATCAAGATCAAATCTCATCAAATTTTGTACCACACACATAGATCTACCCATAACGGGCATAGATCTAATAAACTGAGAGAAGAGGAGAAGTAGATCTAAGTAGATCTAAGAAACCAATCTAGAACGGTGAAGAATGATCACATAGCTCAAGAATCTGGCTTCGATTCACCAAGAGGAGCTTTGGATCGCCTCTGGAACGATGGGAGAACCTTCTCTGACCTTTGGAGAAGACAAATCCCGAGTTAGGGCTGCTTAGGAGGAAAAATGAAGAACTTAGAGTCAAAACCAAGTGAGATCCACAATTTAAGGATCTCATTTAAGTGGTCACATGGTTAGTTCGCACGGTTTGACAAACCGTGCGCTAGATGTGCGTCGGATACTACCTAAACCACCCTTCATGCATGGTTTGACCACACAGTTAGACAAACTGTGCATTGCCCATGTGGAAGCTACTGCCTTAACCTCCCTTCTCGCACGGTTTGGCTGCACAGTTTGATAAACCATGCGCCGCCTGTGCACAAGACAAAGTCCCTTATTTTTCCTTAAAAGTTCACCCAAATTCACCCCAAGTCTTTACTTCGAAACATAGGTACATAGAAACATCAAAAGATACCTAAAAACATAACGTGATGTTACACAACTGATGTTCGCAGATGATACCATTATCATCAATAATAGTGGTAGAAGGTTTGTTCGAGGAATCAACAAATCCTAGAGGATTATAGTTACTAGAGTGGGAAAGTTGTTAGCAACACCAAGTGAAACATCTACATCTCTCAGAAGAGCACACCCAGGAGGGTTTCCTCCCTTTGTAGCTGCATGAACATGCAACGAGGTTCATTCCCGATGGAGTACCTAGTAATTCCATTATATTCATGTAGGCTTCATGTACATGATTTCAATAATATTCTTTGTAGGATAAAATCCCAGGTTCTTAATTGGAAAAATTAATCTCTCGTTCAGGGGTCGTCTAGATCTGGTTAACAGTGTTTTTTCTGCCATTCCAATACATGTGTTGGCTTCAAACAGTGTTCTAAAAGGAGTGATTAATACCATTTACAAGGTTTTATTTATATTTTTACAGGATGCTAATTTTGAAGGGAATAGACACTGGGCCTCATGGGGAAGGCTGGTGAGACCCATCCTCGAAGGTGGGATCAATGTCAGGAGTCTCAAAAGCACTTTTCCTTGCATTCAGACCAAAATCACATGGGAAATAGTTGAGGAAAGAACTCTTGGGGGCTAGTCCATGTCTCATGTTTTTTGGGGTAGTGTGAATATTGGTTGCGAATATTATTCCCCCTTATGTTAGAAGATTTATCCTCTATATCAGTTTCTTCTCAGCAGCTCTCGGTGGATTTTTGGCATAGTGGAGCTCCTCTTCTGGAATCGAAATTGGGCAGGCTCTATTATTGCCTTCCCAGGGTGCCCTGCTCCTTTGATCTCAGTTAAGGAAGCGCAAGAACATCCCATATTTACCAAGGATATTTTGGATGGGGATCAATAGACTATGCGAGATTCCAATGAGTTCCACTCAGATCTAGATAGGTGTGTGTTCACACCTTCTTCTTCGGGAGTTTTTTCAATCAGCGAGTTTCAGAAGATGATTTCATCGCAGGATTACTAGGAGAGTTGGAATGAAATTGTATGGTGTAACAGGATCCCAGTGAACTTCAAAATCATATAATGGCTCATTAGGAACCATGCACTTTCTATAGATGAGAATACTAAGAATTTGGGGATTACCATGACTTTTGGGTGTCACTTTTGTCAAAACAGGCAGGAGGAAATCTCTGAGCATTTATTTTTTGAGGAGGAATGTGATCATTCAGTGTGGTCGTTTTTTTGAAGGATTCATGGGACTTTCCTCTCATGAGAAGAATGGAGTTCCTTTCTTGGAGAGATGGTTCCATGGATTTATGGGAGCTAATAAAGAATGGATATCTCACACTGTGATTCTCATTGTTGGATGTTGGTGCATTTGGAAAGCCAAAAAGCAGATGAGGTTTGAAGGTTCTGTCTCCAGGTGAGGTCCACCATTGTAAGGGTTTGTTTCCTATTGATTGATATGGTCTCGCTCATCAAAGATTTTTGGGAGGATCCCTCTCTCAGTTTCATCCATGATATTTCTCACTTTCCCCTATAGTTCTCTGATAACTTGCAGGTGAAATGGATCTATTGGCATCTTCCTGGTTCTGGCTATAAACTAAACACAAGTGGGTCCTGCACCATGGGAGTGTTGAGGGGAGGGGGTGGGGGTTTGTGACAATGGAGGGAATGTGGTGATGTCTTTCACATCATTTTTTGGAAATGGTACCTCTATCTTGACTGAGGCAAAATCTATGCTTACTGGGATCTTTGCACTCAGAAGAATCTAGCTCTTACCCAAGTGGAGACTGACTCCCTTGTTATTCATGATGCATTTCATGGTAAAGGTTCTACTCCTTGGTCCATATATTATACCATTAGGAAATTTTGGTCCTTTATTCGCAACAACATTCAAGTCCACCACACATGGCATGAGGGGAACAAAGTTACGGACTACATGGCTACTCTGTCAGATCCATGATCAAACATCACTTTCCTTCTCTCTTTTAATTGTCTGAAACCAGAGGGTGTCAATTTGATTAGAGGGAATTCCCTCAATCTGTAGTACTTTAAACATAACTAATATTGGGGTTTCTTTATTATCCTTTTCATTTTAATAAAAATGTGAATTGGATGGACTACCTCGAAGTCATAGTATGGCAAGAATTTCAACCAGCACCATCGTCTTAGGTTCATGTCTCCACAAAGCACAAACCATAAATTGTACCTGAGAAACTGGGTGATGATGCACATGAGACACTAGTGGTATGAGAAAACTAAAAAGTTCTCTCTCAGAAGGTAGAATCTCCAAAATCTCAGGGTGATGACTATCATTGCTAGCACCACACAGTGATTCACATAGTTATGTTTTTGGGGTGTCCATCTCCTCGACCTATACTTGATAACAGTATCACGGCTAACATTGAGCACACATGGTAACAAAAAATAGGGCAGGTGAGTAAAATCATCCAACCACAAGATGATAGAGACAGAACGCATGTGACATACCCCACACGTCTTTTCCCCTCTTGGAAGGAGAGTAGTCCCCAAAAAAATCACTCTTCCAAACCCACTAGTGGAACCTAAAACAGAGAGAGATGAAGCCACAATACTCCACTAGAAATCCCAAGACCTTCTCTAATACTCTACTAAACAACCCCACCACGAACACACAAGTCAGAGGGATTCATCCACGACACCACAATACTATCTTCAATGGGTAGCACTGACTCCCCCAAACATTTTTCTCATGTCACAAAAACATGTCTTAGTGGGGGAAGAACCCCTATTTCTCATGTATTCAAAGCTACATCAAACAAAAATGACACTTGGTTACACTGACACCCCGTGTCACCCTCAGTTACTACTTGATCAAGGAGTTGGAGGAAAAGAGTAATACATGAAATTTCTAACAAGTTATACAAAACAATTTACAAAAGACACAGTGCATACCTCTTATCATCTCTTGGGTGGAAATATTTTAGACATCCATAGCAAGAAGATGCCCACAACCCCAACTGCCAGCTCCCTGAGCCTGAGGTGGGCTGCCTAGTGGTGGTTGAAGGACATTGCAACATCATCCACCAACCAAAGTTCTTCATACTCCCCCAACAGCACAACCTCCCTGGGGACCACACTATCCCCTCCTAAGAGATCCCTAATCACAACACTGCATCTACCATGGTAGACAATATACCAACTACTTGGGAAGATCAACACATCTAGTTGGGTAGTCTCATGCCACGTTACCTCACCTATCATAGGCATAACACTATCCTTCCCTAGGCTGTACCTGTGCTCTATGTTGTCCCCGACCTAATGTAAGACTCTTATGAAATGGAAGCATCCTGCATCGAGGGCCTGTCAACTGACGTCTTCTAGTTATGGTATATGTCCCAACTATGTTGTATCCATTACGAAAATTGGTCAACTGGCGCCCATTTGACATGAATCTATCCATCACCAGTGCCTTTTATAACACCCAAATATAGGTGAGGATGAATAAGGGCACTACGCTGGTGAAAATAGACTCTACAGAGACCCTAGAAAAAACTTTTGTGCCTAGAAGTTGCTGTCATGAACCACATCCAAAGAGTACTGAGGATGGTCTGCGAACCTAGTTGCGTACTCATCCACGATCATCCCACCCTGATGAAGCCCCAGTAGTTCCTAAAACAACACATATCATAAGAATAAGGGGTAGTACTCATAAATCATTTGCTGGAAGTCATCCCATGAGAGTATCAAATCATCATGAAACTGAGTATCCTCGCTCTACATATGCCAAACTTCTTCATGGAAAAAGTCTAGCTTCCAAAGCTACCATCTGATCTGTCAGTTTCCGAACAAGCCTCAAGAGGTGAACTACCAAATCTAGACAAACCTCCACTGCCTAAGGGTATGGATCACCATAGAACCTCAAAAATCTCTGATGTTGGAACATGCAGAGAGCACTCAGCCTGCGATCGTCATCGGCCTGCATCGTTGGTACTAACTGATACTCCATAGGTGGAGGTGATGTTGCCTGCCCTCCAGGAGAAATATTAATCTCATGATGGATCCTGAATCGACGCCTTATAGCTCATAGAATCATCATCATGAACCAGAGCTAGTATCCTGGATGACTATCATCACAGAGGCATCCTAAATCCAATCAAGGAGTACCATGGTCAAATGAGAATATATATATATATATATATATATATATCAACAATGATGGGGAGCTGACTTGAGAAGGAAGATCAAAGATTCAATCTTATACAATGCATGTACCAATGTTCCCTGCAACAAGTGTCTCAGCACGCTGAGTTGACAAGAAGGTAATCACAATCCTGGTGAATGGCTACATTAGCTGCCACACCATCACTAGAATCCCTGTCATGAGAGCCACTCTCAAGACACATTGACACGTTTTCCATTAAACCCCACAAATTACTTTTTAGGGATCATCCGAACAACGTCCCAAGGAAAAAACCAACTCTGGTACCACTTTGTCATGATCTGACCCGTAATGGGGATCAAGCCACAACTAACCAAAGCCCACCTCCAAAGGCTAGAGGCTAACGACCAGTGCCGAAGTCATAACAAACTCAGGGAGGCCTTTTACTAAATACATGTACACACACATGCTACCAACTCAATGAAAAAGTGTAGAAGAAAAGCAAAACAAGATACAACACTGTTATATATATAAACCACAAATATGCATCGACCTCTTAATAGTACAAGTATAGAAAAGTAATATGAAAGGGAAAGGGGAAAAGTAGACACCCAACAAGAAAAATGCCACAACATGGTAATTGGTTGAAAGGTTAAATAGTTTAGAGAGACCGACTATGGGATCTGAAGCAACGAACACCACACATGGTTCAAGAGCATCATATCCCTATGCTTCTCTGAGGTCATGATCAACTAGTCCATTGCCTACAAGGTCACACTGAGTGCATGCAACGAACAATTATGGGTGAGTATGGAAATACTCTGTAGGATACCCCGAAGGCTCAAGTGAGCAACAAGTGAGGTACTGAAGAGGGAAGATGTAGATAGAACAATGTACAGTAAAAGAGGACAACTCAACCCAACAAAGAAGTGAAGTAAGCTCATTTAAACACGAGGAGCTGGAAACAGAGAGAAAATGATCTTATTTTTGAGTCTTTTCTACCTATAGTAGGAGAGTACACTCGTCTAACCATGAAAATATTTTCACAGAATGTACATGGCATACCCCGCGCGTCTTTGCCTCTCTAAAAAAGAGAGTAACCAAAACCCAAGGGGTGGGTACTACAAAAACAATATATATTGGCCAACAAAATAATCCCAAATGAGAGAGAGAGGGGATATCCATATCATAACTCATCATAAGAAAAGAGTCTCCAAAAATTCTAGAAGTAAACAACATCAATTCTCAACACCGCACATGAATTCTTTGAACTGCAAGTCAAAGGGGTTTAATCACTACACCTTGATACCATCCGCTTTGGGTGGGTCTATCCCTGCTACACAGTTTTAAGTCACATCACAAGGATGTGTCTTTGTGGGAAAAGTTCCCCTCATTATTGTGATTCCAAAGACACATAATGTACGTATTGTCACAGTGCCGCATATTTGAGAGATCGTGTCACAAAGTCATAAACCCACTAACCAGTCCTAATGGAGGGTATGCATAAAAGTGTCATCGATGAACCCACTGCCCAACCTTGCTGGAGGGTAAGCCCGGAAGAGTGAATGAAGAACCCCATTGCCCATCCCTGCTGGAGGGTATGTCCTAAAAGAGTAACTGGAGAACCTCACTGGACAGTAGTGTTGGAGGGTAATACCTGAAGTGAGAACAACAAACCTCTCTGCCCATCCCAACTAGAGGGTAAGCCCAGAAGAGTAAATGATGAACCTCACTACCCATCCTCACTAGAGGGTAAGTCCTAAAGAGATAATGGAGAACCTCACTCCCCAACCCCAATAGAGGGTTATCCCAGGAGATTACACGAATAACCTCACTTTCTAGCACTGCTGGAGGGTATGCTATGAAGAGAGAATGGTGAACGTCACTGCCCATCTTCGTGAGAGGGTAAACTAGTATTTCTCTGGTGATTTTGAAAACATCACTACCATCACTATCATCATCGAGAATCGCTTTGGATAGGAATCACACCCAGATCATCGAGCATCGACTCAGATAGGGATCACACTCGAAACATATCGCATCTTACCTCAAAAGCCACTATAAAGGTCACCATCACATTCTATGTGGAAAAACACTAAGGATATCCTACTCGCCAGCCAAAATTCAAATTCAGAAGAAATACATAAGAGATGTAGAGGATTCATAAAGGGGTAAATGGAATGTGTGGGGCCTAAATGATGTGTGACCCCACCTCATCATTAGGCCATGTACCTATCCATAATCAAGTATTAAACTGTGATCAAGTACTCCTAAGTCGTGCTAGTTTACTCCAAGAGTACACGAAACCTCAATCCAAAAGGCTAACAAGCGCGTATTGCTCATTTATAATCCAAAAGAAGAAAATTTAATACTTCTGACATGACTCTTGTAAATGGCCTCGGATGGCCAAACAAATCACATTGTTGTGATCCTTGTAGAAAAGTGCACAGGATCGAATATTCATTCGCCCTAAACAGACTCCCACCAAAGAAAAAACATTCCAACATGTTGTGTGCAAATAGGTCCTTATGGGGCCCACAGCATGATCCAGAAACACATCAACTAGATTGCACCATTACGATCCCCTCGAAAAAACACACAGGATTGGCTATTCATTCATCCAAAATAGACAACCGGTGAAAAGGGTGATTTTCACCGCAAATGATCGATCGACATTCGATCACTACCAACCATTAGAAGGATCTGCACATCCAAATGGATCACACCATTGAGATCCTTGCAGAAAAACACACAAGGTAGACTATTCACATGCCCCAAACAGACTTCTGATACAGAAGTCATATAATGCTGCATTACACTCGAAAGGCATCCTGTGAGGACCATGCCTTAGCCCCAAATTTAGTCATGTGGATCATGCCATTGCGATCCTTGCGAAAAAAACACATGTTCGACTACTTGATCATCCAAAATGGATACCCGGCGGAAAAGTCACATTCCACCGCAAATGCCCGAAACGTAACTCATGGGGCCTGCACCACAATTTCAGTTTAAGTGCATGAAAATGGCCTTGAAAACTCTACCTCAACTCCAGGGCCACAATGCCTCTGACGACACGTCAATCAGACATTGGACACAGAAGTTACGTTCAACATGAGAATCGTTAAAAAATAATAATTATATTATTATTACTTTAAACAGACGTTTCTTATGACTGAGCCTCAAGACCAAGATAAAAAGTTCTAAAAATGGCCTCAAAAGGTATATCGCAAAACAACGATCGTGCGACTAGAGACGGCCCACAAAACAAACTCTCCGGTTGAAAGATACATGGTTTTTATTAAAAACCCTAGTCCGAACTGTCCTTGACTGGCCCAAACCAGTCGGTCCAACTCGAACCACCACATCTCCGCTGCTATCTACCACTCTCTATCATGCCTACTGTGTTTTATTCCAAGTTCTTCCACACCACCACCATGCTTCACCACCCACTGAAGCCCCTCGTCGAAAACCGCCCCCAGAAAGATTCTACGGACCAATGGGATCACATCGGTGGTCCAAATCGTGACCGAGACCAGATCTGGACTCCCCCAGGATGATACCATCACAACACCAGCCTCCATTTGATGATCCATCAACATTTAGGCATAGAAAAATGTAATTTCTGCTTCCACTCACCACTACACTTCCTCCAGCGCCCAAAACTCGAATCCGAGCACAGATCGGGACGCCTCAGGTCGAGGGCTTCACAGATATGGGTCAAAATCCATGATCAGAGGTCATTTTTGAAAAATAAAATGTTTTGTAGTGATTAACGTGATGAACACGAAGAATGGGAAATCATAAATTTAAACAGACAATGGACTTTGTTTTTTTTTTCCATTGTTAAAGGATTCCATAGAAGCGAAAAAGAATAGAAGTCAAAAATGGGGACAAAATTTTCAATCGAGGGGCTTCATAATCCGAAATAGAAATCCTACCTCGAATCTAGTTCCACCATTGCCTTTGATTCACTCTGATTTATCAGAGTCTGAAGATTCCTCGCGATACGATGACATTCGGACATCGAATTGTCGTCGGCCAGAGCTCCACCGTCCGAGATAGAAATGACCCAACCTTGGCTCATTACTCTAACCTCCTATTTATAGGAAACTTCCAACAGACACGAAATCCTAATCTCCCATGCACTCTCAAATAAGGTCACCTTTAGAAAATAAACCACACTACAAACTAAATAGTGGTCTCAGATATCTAATCTGAGTCCCCATTCAGAAGTTATTCAAAGTAACATTTCAAATAATTTTTTTAATTATTTTATTTACGATTTTGCCCTCCTGGGATTTTTTACATAAGGAAAGAGATGAAAAAATTTATACTCTTCCTAGGGTAAATGGAATTATCCATGCTCAACCATGGCCTCAAATTTCAGATCCAAGTTACCATTTGAGTGTTATTTGAGTTTGAGGTATTAAATGAATGAATTAATAAATTAATTCATCCATTTAACGTGTTGCTAATGAGCGACCGGTATAATCATCCCACACCGGCATATTTTATGTCGCTCCTATAGTAAACACCATGTTCCAGATCCAACCGTTGTCTTATATTTCAGATCTGGTAAACAGTTTAAGAGACATCATGTTTCCATTGCGTGAATAGTACAGAACACTTAATATTTTTGTATAATTTATTCCGAGCACACTAGGATTCAGAATTGCACTCTGTCTCTGTTCCTAGATCTGTAAATATATGTAAAAATATTAAAAAGTCTTACAAGTCAAAAATCGGTTCTCTATATATATAAACATAATATTAAATAAAATGATACGTATTTATGATCATCATAAAAACCATTAAAATAAACTAATCATTTTTCATTAACATTTTATCTAATGAATCATCCTCTTATAAATAAATTGATATATATGACCACTTAATTTTCTATAATTCAATTAATACCATATAAATTCACTTATGGAGACTTATTCTAGTTTGAAAATAGAATTCATAATTTTTCACAAGCGAACCGATCATGAAACTAGGAAATGAATGCTGTCGGAACAACAAAATTAAACATTCTAACTCATTAGAATTAGCATAAATGAACCTCATAAAATTATAATAAATAAAATATATGTTGAATAGGTTATTTATTATGTAAATAATGAATCAAATTTTATTATATGGTACATTAAGTTCAAGTGAAGAACATTTTCATAGATAAGGTAATGGTTTCTCATATCACTTTCATTTCTGTATGATTTTCCTTATTCACCACTTATTTATTGTGTGTGGTGTATGTATAATGAACTTTTATGTATCTTATCAAGAATCTAGTTATATTCATGTTATTAAATGTTTCCTGGTTCATATGATTCAATGGATTTCAAATTGGAAAGGGATTTCTTAACTCATTTTTCATTAATTGGGTTAAACATCTATATCATTGATTATGTGATTCTATGGTTATGTATAATATTAATTTTGTTATATTATATTGTATTTACAATTTTTATATGTGGATTTATAGTTAATACACATAATCTAATAATTTAATTAATGATATGATCCTTGTAAGGGAATTCATATCAATTTTATTATATTGAGGAATATTTTTCATCTTATGAACCTATTTCCTTTTCTATTGTGTATATACTTCCCCATTTTAATTATTATCATTATAAATTGAATATTAATTTAAATATATATATTTATTGTTTCAAGTATATGAATATTTCCTAATATTTGTACCATTTTTACAAACAGTGTTTACTTTGAAAGTTATTTCATTAATTGAGGAAATAATGCTAAATCAATATATTTTACTCAATATAGATATATTTTTGATAATTAAATTTTATTCCAGAAATTAATTTGTCATTTTTATATTTGAGTAATTATTTGTACATGTATACATGGGTGGCACCAAATTATAGATAGCTCCTCGATGGCTCGTTAGTCTCATGATATGAAAAATTTGGCTAAATTAAATTGGGTTTTACCCATAATGATTAAACTGTCTTGTGAGGGGTATTGATGGTGGTGTTACCATGTTTTTTGAGACCATGATATCCAAATTGTTAAGAATTTAATTTATTAATATTTCATTCATTATTATCCATGTGATATTTATTCTGATATTATTTGTGGATTCAGTTTGTGCTCAATTTATTTATTAAATTGCATTTGTTTCCAATCATTTACATTTCCATAATGATTTCTCTATCACCTCTCATTATTGAATTTTTTTGTTATATTCAATACATTTTAGTTATATATACAATTACATATTTATTATGTTTCGTTTTCTATTGATTCATGAAGTATTTCATTGTATTTAACCCTGATTGATAATTTGAACTCACATATTTATTTGTTCTCTTTTCCATGGTTATGAAGATGAAATACATGAAGGAGTTAAATGATGTAATTACTTCACATTTTAATGTTTTATATTTTATTAAAAATTTAATAAGGGTACTATATATGTATATTGTTCATCAAGACTACTAAACTAATCGGTCCTTTGAGATTTTTAATCCTGTATCTATCCTATTTTAATAAAATAATCACCAACTCTGGGTTACTAGGGTCGGGGTTGTTACAAATATTCATTTCATATTTTCTATAAAATGAATATAAGTACCTCATTTAGAAAATGAAAAAAATACTTTTTTATTTTTTATTATTAGTAAATAATTAGTAAAACAGAATTTAAAAAAGATCATAAATTAATATTAATAACATTCTTGAATTTATTTTATAAAAAAAGGAAATAGAAGGAAAAGATTATAGACTAAAGAGTAAATACATCCTTTTTTCTTAAAATAAATTTTTTGATATTTTGAGTAATTAAAAGAGTTAAATTAATGGAAGAATTATAATTTTAAAAAATAACTAGATGATAGGAAAATATATTAAGTTTAATATCAAATTTTCAAATAGTTCCCCCATCAAAGACTTAAACATGAACAACCTCAAATAATGATGTGATTGTGCAATAATCCCTTAACACTTTGGTGACTTTTGAAGCATAATATCCAAAAAATAGATAACTTTAAATGACTCTTTAGATAACACTAATTTGAAAGATATCATAATATATCATCCCATTGTGTTAGTATATACACATCATAAAAGAATATATTTATATAACATAACATATGTCCCATAGAATAAAATTTTGGATGATGAACCCTTATAATGATCTTAATATTTAAGTGAGAATTAATCAAAGAAGTGATTGTGTGTAAAAAATTAAATCTACTGAAAAATTGGAAATAAAACAAAAATCAAATAAATTAAATTTCTCACATAATCATGACATAATATAACCATTTAATAAGTGATAAAACCTAATGAAAGAAAATTATGTTATTAAACAGTTACCACTTGGTAACTTTAAAGTCAAATCACCTTGGACGAAATAATGTGAATTGAAACTTAAAATACCATAAATAAAAAAGTATTCATGATATATCATTTAAAATGAGATTAATGTACACCATATAAAATAAATTAGGTTTATAACATTAAAAGATGCCTCAATGAATGTAAATTGGGATGAAATCCCCAAACTCATGTCTGAATCGAGAAATATGTTCATTATATTTTGGAATATTAAACTTATATTAATTAATTACCTTATTAATAGTTTTTTAAATAATATTATTATTTTTTATTTGTTTATTTACATGTTATATTTATTTACATAATCAATTAAGTTCACATCGGACGTTTTGATGATATTCGTTTCATTTGTAAAAAATGAGTTTGGTATGTTGACTACTGTAGAAGAGGTCAGTATTACATAATCTATATAATAATAATAATTTTATAATTATATTTTTTATTCATAAATTATAATTTTAAAACAAATAATTAATGATGGTAATGAATATTGAACTACTTTGTAATCATGCATATGGTAAGGTGTACGTACGCATGAGTAACATTTATATTTTTCAATGACTGTGATGTAAATAAGGTAAGTATTATTTCATCATTATTGAATTATAATTATATTATAAATATCATATTACTTATTAGAATACACTTATATATACCATCCATGTGATGCGGTAATGAAAATAAAATCACATTGCCTTTTGAAGGTGGTGATCCACACGTACACATGAATGTCATTATCATTATTCAATGAATAAAAATGTAAGAAAATATATGGTATATTAAATTTAGGAATTAAAAATATTTCATTAATATCATATATATAAATTAAATCCATAATCATAAATATCCATGAGATATGATTATGGAAACAAGTTACTTCGGTTTGTGAGGCAATTGTCCCCCGTACAAATGAACGATGGTTAGTTTCCTGTTTGGTGGAAGAGAAGATAGATGTAAGTTATGGAATTAAAATAAAAATATCTCCTTATATGTAAAATAATTAAGTTTTTATATAATAATGTTTTAATAATATTTTAAGGAGTTAGAAGAAGATATAAAACAAAAAATAACCAGATAAAAACAATACCTCTTATTTGAACAACCTCTTTAGGTTTACATCCAAATCCTTCCTCTGAGGATGTTATAATAAAAAATGACTCTAAGACATGGTAATAGAAGCATGTAATTAATATTTTTGGGTATTTGAGGAACCTATATGGTTTTTAATGATTTATGTAAATAGAAGAGGCGGTTTTCTTTTATAAATGCTGGGAGAGGAACTTTTAGAATTTCTTAAACTATTTAATAAATAATATTAAATTTTCATGTAAATAAGGATACAAGATACTATAATTCAAATATAGGGTTTTTATTGATGAAATAATATCATCCAATAAAATTTGTACAGGTTTAGATTAAGTTTTTTTGGTTATCTCTTTGTTTTAACTAATATTTACCCTTCCTAATAATTACTTTGTAAAAACGTTTTTAATATTTAGGAGTCAAGATAGATACTAAAAAAAATTCCAATAAATGGAAAATGGTTGATAGATCCAATCATATCTCAATAAGGTTTCCAAATATATGATTTTATTAATATTAAATCACTTTAAAAATTATTATTTACTATAAAATATCATTAATTTCATTTTTGGAACTATTCAATTAATTTGACTATAAAAAACATGAAATTAATGGAATTCAACTATACCTATGTGAAAATTCACTCCTAAAAATATATATTTTTATATTTTTTAAAATTTAATTAATTTTTAAGTGATAAACCAACATATACCTTAAATAAAAAACAATTCCAACAAACAAGTGTCACATGTACAAAAAATAAAAAATCCATCATGGGAAATTACCAATTCAAAAAGCCACAAAACACTAAACTATGAGGTCCACACATGTTACAAAATTACACAAATCAACTAAGTTTTCATCACATAAAATAAATAATGACACACCATTATGGTTTGCCTTAGTAATCCTCTATCATCATTATCATCCCCAATACCATCGAAACCACCACCTCCAACCACTACAAACATCAATGAACATCTTACACACCAGATGAGAAAATTAGATCAAGAAAAAATTGAGAACTATAAAAAATATCCACCATCACCAAAATAGAAAAAAAGAACTAGATGAGGAAAAAAATGATGGAAACAGGAACCAATGATTCAAGGATGAGACACCAATATAAAAAACTATGGACAGTCACAAACATGAACAAAAAAACAAAGAACTATCAAAACCAAAAAGAAATTGGAAACTATAACCACCAAAATTTTTTAGTATTAAGAACTTCAAACATTTACTATAAAAAAACATGAATATTAGGAAGTAACCACCATTATAAATCAAAAGTAACCAAATAAATGACGTGCCACCTAGAACGTCGTCGACTGCCTGAACAACACATCCCAAAATCTCAATAAGAACCACCAAAAAAATATATATTTATCTAAAAAATTAATAGAACACAATGGTTTATTAAATTTATATTACTTTTACTATTTTTAAAATCATGTATTTTATTTTCATATTAATTGAGTAAACATTGTGTCAACATTGAGAAAGTATTTAAGATACTTATTTCATTACATGAAGTTAGAAATAAGTTACCATGAAAAAAATAAAATATATTTCAAATTAAAATTTATAACAGAAGATAAGTTGTTTTTATTCAAATCCAAAAATATAATAATTATTAAAAGTAAGAATGTGACATTTTTGTATTTATCTTTTACATAAATATTATGAAGTTAGAATCAAAGATATATAGAAACAACTAGAAATATATACAAGAGTTATACGGAAGTGAACGAAATAAACACATAAAAAAGGACAATGTGATGTTTTGGGGGTCCTTTTTGAGTCCATATCTTCTTAATTTTAACATTAATTAACTAATTTACCCTTACGTTGGTGATATCTATTTGTTATAGTTAATATTAATAATGAATATAAAAAAGGGTAATATTTTTATTTTGGAACGATTGATTCAAAATTTATAATCCATTTTTAAATATTCAATTCCTATAAGTTGAATAAATTAATTTAAAATTAGATTAGTGAGATGTGATGAAAACCTGTTTTTTAGAAAAAGGTATTCTTAAGTATAAATTGTGTTTATTCTATATTTAATTATAAAATTAATTCCAAAAACTATATTTAGATTATGTGAATACAAATAAAAAAACTAAATTTTAAAACTAATCCAAACCATAATTTTTCTTTTTCAAATAATTGAAAATAAAATACAGTTTCTATAAAAATCTACATTTTTAACTATTCAATAAAAAACCAAACATTTTAGAAAAATCTCAAAAAAAAATCATAATATAATTTTGATATTCTAATTTTAAAAAAGATATCAAATTTATGAAATAAGATACATAAAAATTTCCAAAAAAATAATTATAATAATTTCTCATGAAATAAATAAAATCAATTTCAAATGAAAACATAATTTTTTATGAATAAAATGTCATTATTAAAAATTGGGTGATTATTTACTAAGAATTTATCTGTAAATTTATATTTATTAGGAACTGTATATATATTTTATATAGAATTTAATTATATTCAAACTAAAAAAATTTAATGACTTTATTATGATGGTCATATTTAAATAATATAGTTTAATGGTTCTTTTCAGCTCGGTGTTGCATGTCGTATACACCATCATATGTAGTTTTTTTAAATATCATGGATCTACATTCTCCGCCAATTTAATAAATTATATACTCACAATTTAAAGTCAGGCTCGGTAAATTAGGGTTTGACATCTGAAAATACCATGTTAAAATCCCACATCATAATAGGGTTAATAAAAAATCCACAACAAAAGAGGGAAAAGTAAATATTAAGTTCATCAGATAACTTGGTTTTTTAAAATATGTGAAAATTATAGGGAAGTTAAAATATGGACATTGAGAACAAAATTTAATGTTCAAATAATTATGGATAGTGATTGATATCATTGATAAAAAAACTGAATGATGAAGAGAAAGTTAATAACACCAAAACAATTAATATATGGGGTGGGAAAAAGTCCATCAATTCATTTTTAGAGATCCTATTCCTAGAGTTGAGGAATTTATTTACCATACAAAAGAATAATATATAAAATTATACTTATATGAGAAGTATAATTTCACCCTTTAATCAATTTCCACCACAATCTCATGTTCTCCTCCAAATTATGTGTATTCAAGATGAATTTATTTTATTTAAAGGACTAAAATCAACTTCAAATGGATCACTGAATCCACAAAAGGATAACAAGACTCTCCTCCCATATTTAGAAATTAACAAAAAATGAAATGGTTATCATAAGATAATATAATATAAAAAATGTATAATCCTTTATATGAAGAAATAATACATTTTACTTCAAAATTCACAAAATAACTCCAAATGTTCAACTATGATTATTTCACAAATAAATAAGACTACATCGAAAATAACCTCAATAACCTCAACATCTAAAATGTTTTCACATAATTTTTTATCACATAGACCTCATTTTACAACTCCAAAAATAAAATAACATTCTTCCAAAATAATCTTTTATGTTAAAACTAAGGGTTATATATAAAATAAACCAGAATAACGTCTCCTGAAATTTCATTAATAACCGCAAAATCCCAAAAAAGAAAAAAGTTTTATCCTATAATATTGTTACTAAATCATCTTAATCTTAATCCATCAAATCATTTATGTATGAAATGTAATACTAACTAGGACAACATGTAGGATACGGGTAGGCACTCCAACCTTTTCGCCCTTCAGTTATGGGTTCAAGCTTCATAACCTTGCTAGATGTGGTAGGTTGTATCCTATACTATGGGGTATCTATTTTCTAAAACTATATTTATATAATCTTAAAAAAATTCCCATAAATTCAATGACCATTCTAAAAAATATCATTATTCAAAATATATCTTTTTAACCACTACGTTTATCTATAAAACACATTCTTCTATAAAATAAAATAATCTAAA
The DNA here is from genome assembly GCA_963277665.1 of Viscum album. NCBI lineage: Eukaryota > Viridiplantae > Streptophyta > Magnoliopsida > Santalales > Viscaceae > Viscum > Viscum album. The sequence continues at coordinate 1,081,905,835 of OY728155.1, forward strand.
TTGACAATTAATACACTAACATAAATGATCCTGTTAGCACTAAAGGTTATAAATAACTTTAAATTTATGTAAAAAAATATAAAAAATTATTCTTCAAATAACCTTATCACTAAGAGTTACACTAAACCAAAGGGTTGTATTCAAGTAAAAATATTCCCAAAATACCCTTAATCATGTTAAACACCCATCACATAAAACCCCAAAAGTGGTTTCTATTCCTTTAAAATAATGATAATTATTAGAAATTTCATACCAAGTCCCTTTATATTGATCCCATATCACTATGGAATATCATTGGTTTTCATAGGTTCTTTTCTGTCTTTCATCATAATGGGTTATAAAGAAAATGTGAATTAACCCATGAATATCCCCAGAGAGTGAAAAACATGATAAAAAATAAGTGAATAATTACAATGAAATAGAATGATTGTGGAGATATACACAATATACTCTTTTTGGGTTTATTACTCCAAGATATATCTGTTCTAAACCCATGTCCACTTATAGTAACAAGACTATAAGATCTTATCTTTTGAACTAGTTGAAAATTCCATATGAATTTGAATTTTTATTTGGTGTAGGGGAAAAATAATAAATTGAGAATTAGAAGGTAATATTATGAGTTAAAAAACCATTAAGTTGTGTTTTTTGGATTGGTTTTATGTATTGAGATGTTTCTCAGAAACCTAGATCAGTTTTGGGAGCTTTTAGATTTAACAAATGAGTTTCAAGAGAGAAAACCTTGGGAGAATGGTTGATTCAGGATTAATGCTAACAGTGAAGCCAAACCATGCATAGTATTTTTTATTGGGACTTGTTTTGTTTAAATGTGTGACATGGACAACAAAACCAAGTGGTTTTGTGTAGATGTGTAAAGGTATCCACATGGTATTCATAAGGTTTGTGTAATTGTGCACAACTACCATACAGGATGGGTGTTCTTTGGAAATTAGCACCACAAAAATATTGTATGGTTCTATAAACCCTGATAGGAAACCATGTTAATGGGTTGTTATTTGGTATTTGGAACCACATAGTTATCACATAGTTTTCCTAACCTTATGGAATAATCATTTACCTCATTAAAAAAGAAAAAATTAGCATTTACCATCCGACCATAAATGGATTTCACCCTATTTGCATCCCCCATTCCTCCAATAGCCCCTCCATGAATTCCCTCTCCCATCTCATCTTCATTGGGATTATTTTCCCTTGTTATTAGTCTAATTTGGTCACCATCCTATGTGTTCGATGCAAAACAATGATTCTGCAACTCTTATTTCTTCCCTTTCTTGTTTCCCTTTAATTCTTAAATGCTATAGTTTTGTGAGTTAATGTGCCTTATTTTTACTCAAACCAGAGGCATATATTGTTGAACGGTTGAGACCATATCGTGGATCTCCTCTTAGGGTGTTCTCTTTTTGTTTTCCCTTTTTTACAATTTATTTAATTAACCAGAACACCAGTTAGGTTTGTCTTGATTGTATCTAAAATGGGTAATGATCTTTTAAAATTAAATAAATTATAATATGGTGTGGGAACTTTAATTCCCCATATTAAAATTTATAAATTTAATGAATTTTGGAGTGGATTTAATGTAATTTTAATTTTTTTTATTTTCTCATCGTCAATGTTTAATTATTAAATTAAACATGAGTGCCTATTATACAATGCATTGAGTGAAACAAGGTTTCTGATATAGAATTACTTAGATATGCTCATAAGTGACATAGAATTGAATTAATAATGAATGGTTAATTGGTCATGGATAGGGTGCTCTTCGTTGATTATTTGGAATTGTTGTACATGGATCTCATCCTCATTTGTTGATAATTATTGTAGAAGACACTCTATGCTCCCATGGTTTCAGATTTTAGACATGGTGCTTCTAATCCTTTATTTGAAATTATGGAAATGGTAGTAGCAATAATTTATTTTAAATTGTAGACATTATGATACTCATCATTTATTATTTTTTTCACTGGGTTCTCCCCATTATTTATTTGGAAATGTGGGACATGATGTTGTACACCCCCTTGGTTAGATTCTTTGGCTGATGACCATTTTTATAATAAAATAACTTTTTGATTTCTGTAAATTGACTAATTAGTTATATACAGAATGTCTTGATTTGATTTATAAAAAAATTAAAATTCTTAGAGACATTTCAGCTTAGGATGAATGAGGAGGAATTGGTTAGGTGTCCCTTTGGGGAACCATAGCCGATATGTTTACTATTTATTTTCTATTGTACTTACATATGATATATGTACACACTATTTTAATTTATATGTATGGTCCGAATGTGAATTAGATTCCATTTTTATGGATTACTAAGTTTTAATAACACCCTTTTGGGCCACAAATGTTTATTTGAATTCATTTATTGATTATAGGTTATGACTTTCCTCATTCATTTTTATCGATACTCTACTATTGGATATGATATAATGTGCGAATCGCAGCTGAGCATACACTCAGGCTTCCTTCCAGAGTTGGATTCATTTAATTTTTTATTCCTTTTTTCTAACTATCCTTATTTTATGTGTCATCTATTGTATTCTTGACTATCTTTTACTAATGGAATATCATGATCAAGAATGGTTAAACTATTTTTCTTGGGCCTTGTGGTCTTTTTAACATTACTTGTTAGTTATGATTACATTTCATTTCCATTAATTATTACCTTTATTCCACTATTATATATATTATTCCCCACTATTCTATACTAGTGAATATGGTATAGTCTCCACACAAAACTATCATAGACCCTCACTACATGTTGGTAGCCTTTAGTTTATAGGGAGTTTAATATAAGGCCATACATCCTACCATGTTCAGTTAATTCTGATCTAACTTGGTCTAAGCCGTGACAAGAAAGTGGATATTTTTCTAAGAAAACCACATAATATTTAACTTACCAAAACATTAGGAGGATATCCTATAATAAGACTAATACCCAATGTCTATCATAGAGTTATGTTTCCCTAATATATGTTTTCGTAAATCCAGTTCCAATGGATTCTACTAAAATTTATCTAATACCAACTTTAAAGACCTCAACCCTAGTAGCACAAAGATGATGGTTAAATTATTACATTGTCACTATATATAAGGAGTCAGATCCCAAAGGATCAAATAGTTATTTTGTTCTGGGAAACTAGATACATACTTTAATCCCACATTACATTCCATACCGTAAATTGAAAAATATTGTTAAAGTAAATGTTTTTCATCCTTGAACTCTTTCAAAAATTCCTTCTTTATATGATGGGAAAATGAAAAAACATAAGTATGAGATCAAATTCTTTGTAAGAGATATGTACAACGAAATATATCATGATTAAATAAGGAATAATTATTATTTAAAGTAAATAACTAAAAACTCATTCCATTTAATCAATAAATTAAGTATGAAGAATAATATGGAATGAGTAAATGAAGATCAAATGATTCCATATAAAAGATCACATGATATTGAAAATTATGCACTGTTATTATTCAAAATAATTTCCTGGATATTAATAAATGATTTCATAATGATACAATGAATAATGATGAACATCTAAAACATTCCATTGAGGTCTTATTCCATGACAGTTTAAACAATTGATAGGATACCCTAAAAACCCTTTTAATAAGGCTATCCAATTTTTTTGTCTTATGATACATACTAATATATTGTGTGTCTATGTAATTCTAGACCTCAACCCTCGCTTAATAAATTCAATGAATTCATTATATGAATAAATAATATAACTTAATCAACATGCCTTATTAAAAATAAAAAAACTTCTTGTATATGATGAACTAGAATACAAAATATAAATAATTTTTCCAATCAAATTGATGGGAAACCATCCAAAAAATGAATAAGGATGTTATCATTACAACATTACCTATGTAGAGAATAAAAGTGTTGTTTTTGTTGATTAATGTAAATACTATAAAAGGATCCTTAAAAAAACTCCTGACAAAAATATCCTTTTCACTTTGAAATACACTTTTAAAAGATAAAAAATAATAGTATATTAGGGAATTTTTTTTATTTGAAAATAATCTGGGAAAATTATATAGTTGGAATCAAAGAAATGAGTAGTCATATTGGTAGGAAATTATGTTCATGTTCATTATGTTAGAGAAAATATTCTATTAATATTTTTGGTAAAAAGTCAATAAGTACCTTGTTTGAAAAATAAAAAAATACTCATTTTACAAAATTTTTAAAAACATTAAGCATAAGTAAAAATGAATTAAAAAAAACTAGTGTAATATTAAAAAAAATTCAGAACATTTTTAGAAAACATGGACATGGAAAAAAAAGATTTCCGAAAGAATGGGAAATAATGTCTATTTTCTCGATTTGTTTGGAAATTTTGAGTTTTTAAAAGTGGAAAATGGAAGAAAAAAATTATTATTTTGGAAAATAACAATAGGGGAATAAAATATATAATGTCTAACAAATAAATATAATATAGTTCCCCTAGGGGAGACATAAGAAAAAACAATATCAAATAAGGACGAGATTATGCAATAATCTCATTCCAAATTTGTAACATTAAAATTACAATTACAATGAAAGAAATAAATTATTATGATTATTTAAATACAATGAATATAATTTTAATCCAGATATATCTTATAAAAGTGTAATTATATAAACATCATAAAATAAGATAGGTGTATAACATAACATATGTCCCAAAGAAGATAATTTGAGATGAATAACCCTTCCAATGATCATAACGTTGAAGTTATAGTTAATAAACAAAGTGATTGTGTATAAAATATGTAAATCTAATAAAAATTTATAAATAAATCCTAAATCAAAATAATTATATTTCACACATGTTTTTGACATAATATAATCAATGAATAAGTGATATAACCCAATGAATGAAAATATTGCTACAAAACACTTGCACTTGGTAACTTTCAAGTCAAATCCACTTGGATTAAATATTTTGAATTTAAACATAAAATACAGTGAATTATAAAGGACTAATGATATAACATGTAAAAGAGGAAACATATAAACCATATAAATTTAATTAGGTGCATAAAATTAAAATATATCTCAATGAAAGGAAATAAATCCACTACTCAGATCTAAATCAACACACATGTTCTATATCCCGCTATATAATAAACTTATGCTAATCATTTTTTTATTCATAATTTTTTATATTTATTAACCCTTTTATTTTTTTATCACCATGTTATATTTATTTACTTAATCAATTATGTTTAGGTCAGATGTTTTGATGATATTCTGTTCATATATCGAAAATGAATTCGGTTAGATGACTATGGTAAATTTTTTCATTATTTAATCATATAAAGAATTACAATAATGAAATAATTATCATTTTTTATAAAAATTATTCCTTTAAAACAAAAAATTAATTATTTTTATTAAAAAATAACTACACCACAATCTGAGAGATGGTAAGTCTTACGTACACATGAGTTACATTTCTATTTTCCAACAATAAGGATGGAAATAAGGTAAGTTTATTTTCTACATTATATAATTATAATTATATCATAAATTTAATATTATTTCATGTATGTGATGCAATAATGAAAAATGAATCATATCACTTTAAGGAGGTGAAAATCCACAAGCATGCACAAACAATGTTATGACCTTTACATGAATGGAAATGTAACAAAATATATGAAATATTAATTTTAAATAATTATAAATATTTCATTAATATCATATATATACATTAAATCCATCATCAAAAAATTCCATTAGAGGAGATGATGGAAACCAAATAAAATTTGTTTGCGAGGAAGTTGTCCGCCGTACACACTAATGATGGTTTCACTTCCCATTTGATGGAAGAGGATATGGATTTAAATTAATAAATTGACATAATAATATATTATTATATTCTAGTTATTTATGTTTTTATATTATCATGTTTGAATAATATTTGTAGGGGGAAAAAGTAGAAAACAAAATCACTTAGTAAAGAAAGACACTTCTACTTCAGACAATGTCTTTAGTTTTACACCAAAATATTTCCTAGGATGGGTTTTTAATTAAAAAAGGAACCAAATATATGGGAAGGAAATTTAGGAAGGGATTTGGATATGTAGTTTTTTTAACCAAAATTCTCTTTAAATGTGAATAAAATATTAGAGGAGGTTCCCTTTTATACGTGAGGTGAGGGGCACTTTTGGAATCTCATAAAATATTAAATTAATATAAATTAATTTTCACGGTAAAGAGGATCCAAGATGATTTAATTTTAAGTATGAATGAGTATGGGTCAGAATTATATCATCTAATAAAATATTAACAAATTTATATTAATCAATTCCATTATCTATTAATTTTTATCAACGATAACCTTTTTTGACAATTACTATGAAAACAATATTATTTTTCAATTTAAGGGTTAAGATAATTACAATATTGGTAAGATTTATAATAAATGTACCAAGGGTGATATTTATAACCACATACCAATCACTTTTCCAAATAAAATTTTCTTAGTAATTTTAAATAATTTAATATAATATTATTTATTATAAAATTTCATTAATATCATTTTTTGAACTATTCATTTAATTTGACTATGAAAACAACAAGTAAAAATGAATCTAAAATATAATATAATAACACAAAACTATTTTTTATATTTATCTATAAAATTATTTAAACCTAATAATTCAATCATTTTATGTTACTTTTAATATTTTTAATATCATTTATTGTATTTTTCTTTTGATTAAATAAATACCGCTTTAATGATCCATTTTTATTTAAAGAAATAATTTTATTAATATAAATTAGAAATAAATTATAGTGATAAAAAAATAATTTATATTAAAAATTAATAATTATATATGGACAGAAGTTATTTTGACTCTATAAAAAAATATAATATTTATTAGAAGTAAGAAAGTGACATTTATTTCTCATCTTTCACTTATTTATTATAAAGGTAAAAATCTAAGAGATGTTTAACTAAGTGGCCATATATTCAACATTTGTATAGAAGTAGATGCAATAAAACCATCCAATATAATAAGGGAATGTTTTAGAATCAAATTTTAGTCCTTATGATATTATTTTTAACCTTAATTACTCAATATAGCCTTACAGTAGTGACAATTATTTACAATAGTTACTATTTATAATGAAAAAAATAAATAATTACTAGATAATTGTTTTGACATCATTATTAAAAACATGTAATACCTTTTTTCAAGATTCAATTCACATAAATGGAATAATTGAATTTATTATTAGACTCACGAGACATGATTGAAATATATTTTTTAGAAAAATGAAATTTTATTTATAAAATGCTTTTATACTATATAAAAGTATAAAATTCATTACAAATACCATAATTATATTATTTTTAATTAAAATTAATTAATTAAATTTTAATTATAATCCAAAATTAATGTTTACATTGTAAATACTTGAAAATTAAATACAATATCAATAAAAATTTGTATTTTCACAATTAATTGAAATATCAAATTTTTCATAAAAAATATAATAATTTAATCATAAGATAATTTTAGTATTATTATTTCAAAAAATTTAAACTCTAGAGAAAATAGATTTCTAAATGTTACAAAAATTTATTATAATATTTGATGGGGAAAATAAATAAAAGTAATTTTTGAAGAAAACATATATTTTGTAGAATAAAGTGAATTTAATAAAAATTGAGTGATTATTTACCAAAAATTTATTAATAAATTTATATTGACTAGAGCCTTCATATATATTTCATAAATTAGTATTTTATTTTCATACTCACTAATGTAATAACTAGGTTACAAAAGTCATAATATAAAAAATAATATGTATTAGTTCATTTTAGATCGGTGATGTGTATAATATACAATATGCAATTTAGTTTTTTTAATCTTGATGAATTATAAGAATAATGGATGGAAAGTAATTACATTTATTTTTTGGAGTTTGAGGAAAATACAAAATATTTTTCTATAATGTCCAAACCTGACTCACCACTAAGATGGTGGCTTGACTAGTGGGTCACATGGCTTCAAGAGCACCTCCATGTATTCCAGAGGTTGTCGACCAGCAGTGAGGGTGTAAGGTGGTGATAGTTGGGGGAATATACCCTCATAATCAGAGTAGAAAAATGGTAAATCCAAAAGTAAATAATATACAATAGTGGAGGTAGTATAAATCAATGATAATATAACCGAATAAAAATGTAATATCAATTGAATATAAAGGATTTCCCACACCAATATACAATAATATGCATGAATTTCTTGATAATGATACCTAAAAAAAAATATGACCAAAAACAACATATATGCCAAAACAAAAATAAAGAAAAGAAAATAAGTCCCCAAGGGAAATCTCTACGAGAATCCCAAGCTCTAGCTCAATCCTTTTCTCATAACTCCCCAGTACTAGAAGAACATCACAAGCAATAAACCATAGTCCTCTGAAGATAAGTTTTACTTGGGTACCCCGGTGTAATGGAATCCCAAGATGGGTTTGAGATATAAATGCCACCAGTTAACCACCCATGGTGTCTACAACTTAAACAAGTCTGTGTATAAAGTGATGGAGTGCATGAAAATTATTAAATAAACAACACTGAAATAAAAAAACAACCCACTCAAGTTCCTGAGGGACACCTGACAGCTATACCATCTTCATCTCATAGGAGAAATAAGGCTAAATAGTGACTATATATGTAGTAGGGATACATATACATATAGTTTAGTTATATATTGAAATGATCTATATGAACCAAGTTTGTATAGATGCTTAATGACCATATTTTTGGAATACTAGTGAGGGACTATACTAGATCTTATCTTAGGTATCCATAAGCAGTCTAACATGTCTAAAAGCTCATACAATAGGGTACATTCCTTACAATCCTATCGAGTGAGATACGTCATGCTGCATCACCCGGGATGGTGAGAGAGATGCAATAGAAACACTCTAATCATAATACAAGGTTCTTAAAGACCATCACCCATATAGTATCACTGGAACGAGTCCCCATGATCAACACTTGATGTAAGGGATCATGGTGTTCCATGCTCAAAAAAACCCCTACCATAATTCCCATAGAATATGTGTAAGATGAAATAATATGTATACTAAACATCCATGGGGAAATAACTCTCATTCCTTAAATTTATTATGACCATATAAATGCATCATCATATTTACAATGCAATCCATGAGGCAATACCTCTCATTTTTTCATTTAAATATTCCATTATAATCAAGGTACAATATTCCAATTAAAACATTCAATAATACATGAACAATTGGAATGGCCTTCTAATGCCTTATAATTCATTCCATTCTATTTAAAACAATTAAATTCATGAAAGGAAAATAAAACCATCATACATGTGATATTCCGTTTTTAACTTCCCATCAAATTAAAAAAATAGGGCAATTCATTTTGTAAGTTTCAATGTTGTACGTAGATGGAACCATGGTAAAATTAGGAAATTACCTACAAGGGTAATCAGATTCATTTAGAAAGTCAATACCTTATAAGGAGTTTGGTTCATGGGTCATTATAATACTAGGAAAGGATCTAATTTAATAACTATAATAAAGTGCATGTCTCAAACATAAAATATGCCAAACCATGACATCGAAGCATATAAAAAGGACCCAAGCAGTAAGGCCAAGAACACTATAAAACACTTCCTATCACATTGTAACTTTAAAGACAAAACCCCTCATCTGAGGTGTTTTATTATAAAATCCAAACATTTCTAACAAATAATTAATTAAATCCGATCAGTAATTTCATTCATGAAACAAACTCAAATCATCAACATAAGCATTTTAGAAAAAACTAACAAACCTAGAAAAATAATTTATACAAGTTTAACATGGATCTTAGGAGGATCCATTATATTTTTAACCAATGCCTATGTGAGGAAGATCCATTATCAATCAAAGTAAAATTCTTAGAAGGAGTTCCAGGCCTATAAAAAATTTATTATAAAGGGAAAAACATACTGATACACACAAAGGGTATCCATGACTGAGGGAATCATCCTCTAATTTTGTAAACATGAATCATATGATATATACCAAGGTGAAATGATCAATTTAATATGAAGTATTTAATTAAAAGGTGATTCTAAGAACTCGACAACACACGTTAAAATGATGCTATTCTAAAATGATGGAAAAAACGAGAAAACATTTCCTAAACACCTACCTATTACATAGGATCTATCACTCTTACAATATCAATATATGAATCAATATAGTTTGGTAGAGATCTAAGAAATTAACCTACAACCAAACAATTGGGGAAATGTGCTTTCGACTAAATAGTGCAACCAAGAGCAGATTAACTGAATAAAGATTAAATAGGAATCAAGAGCTTACTAATAGAGATCCATAGAGGATAACTGATCGACGATTGAACAACCAGAGGAGGAGATATCTTGAGGCCTTAGAGAGGAGCTTGGGATATCCATTTGCACATATAGAAGGTTTCATGTGGCTATGGGAAGAATAATAAAGGAGAAAGAAAGATAAAATATTTCATCAAGGGTAAAATATTAATTTCACTATAAAAACAAAGTCACATGGTTTGGCTGCATGATTTGAGAAAACCATGTCCCAACCTTGTGGCACTCCCTGCTTAAGAAATAAACATGTGTAAAGTCCCTTGATTTTGAACAGGGTCAAAATATGAAGGTTTTCGATTTTTTTTGGGTTTATTTCTTTGTCGATTTTTAAAATGAGATTCGGAGTTTTATTTTGAGAATTGGATAACCTAATGTTTTCTTTTCGGGACTTGATTAATTACTCAATATTTTAGCAGGTGTCCTGATGAGTCTCAACAGCACAAGATCCGAAAAAGTCCACTTTAATGGATCTGCATGGGTAGCGCAAGATTGTGGTCCAACCCATGAAGTTCACCAAATTTAATTAAATATTTAATTTAATTAAATAATATTATATGATAGATTGTTTTTACTTAAAAGAATGTTTTAATAATAATAATAATAATGAATTTATTATAATTATGACAATGGTTGTTAATTAAATAAATGATAAAGAATTAATTAAATGAAGGTTGAAGAAAATAATGTTTCTTTTGGGTTTATGAAAGAACCGTTTTAATTAAATGAATAGTTTTAGAAATAGTAATGAAACATTTATTATTAAATGGAAGTTATGGGTTGGAGTTTTTATCATTAATATCATATTAATGATGTTGTAATAAATTGGGTGTTTTTGTTTTAATTTAATGAATGTTTTAATAATAATAATAATGATGTTATTATTATTATTGTGTTTATTTAATTATATAAATGTTAAATTAATATAATTTGGCTTTTGAGCTATCTAAAAATAAACACTCAATTAAATAAGGAGTTTCAGATTTAATGAAGGAGCATTGTTATTAAAAAGAGTTGTTGGGTTATATCAAATGTTTGAGTAATAATAATGATGTTGTTATTATTATGGTTTTATGAGTGTTATAATTATTGATAATTATGGTTATTATTATTATTATAAATAATAATAGTAATTAATTGGGGAGTTTTTTTTGGAATTGACAAAAATGATGAATGTTTTAATAATAATAATAACGAGGACGTAATTATTATTATTATTGTGTTAATTAATTAAATTCAAGGAAAATTTAATTTCATTAAATATGGGAAAAGAATTATTTTTATAAAGTCAAAGAGATTTTAATTTAATTGAGGAGTAAAGGAGAGTTTTAATTTCCCAATGAAGTGTTTCAGTTTAAGAAGGATTAATTGGGAGTTTTGGATTTAATCAAAGAAATGTTTTTTTGATCTTTAATGAGGATGTTTTTTTAAAGATAAGGTTATAATAATAATAATAATATTAATGATACTATTATAATTATGTTTATTATTATAACTATTAATATATATTTATTAATTTATTATGGGTAGTATTAGTGTTAGAAAAGCTGGGAGGGGCGTGAGCTTATTCTTCTTCCAAGAGGCGCGACCACCACCAGGATCTTCTCCTCTAAGATGCACGATGTAGTGGATTCTCAAGAATCCTCCTCCATGTGGACCTCCTCTTTCAGACCTCCAGCAGTGAAAAACCCCCCGGACGACCCCCCTGCTGTAGTGTGACACCCCTAGGCATCCTCCCCTATAGCGCGCAACGCCCCCCTTTTCTGGGTTCTTCGTCTATGAGAATTTTCTTTAAATGATTCCTTGTATTTAGTCCTAATATTCATGGAAGGATCTCTTATGATGTTCCCCATCATCGCTTTTTTGGTTTGATACTGTTTCGGTACCCATTTAGGTTTGGCTGAATTTAGGGTTTTTGTTGTAACTCTAATTTTTGGCATTCTTCGGTTCTAGGGTTGTGCAACGAGGTTCTCAGGATTCCTTGGTCCACGTTCTAGAAACAACCGCCGAAGGTGAGGTGGTTTGGGAAGATTTGGTTCATCTATGTTGTTCGTTGGTAAAAAATTATATGATTGTTTTTTTTGAACTTCCTAAAATAGAGTCTAATATTTTATACGAGTCCTTGGTATATGGTGATAGGTGCGTAGACCTTGCTTCATTGGTTTTGGTCTTCCGAAGTTGTTTAGGTGATTTTTTTTATTTTTTTTGTAGGGAACATATGCATGAAAATATATATTTAGATATATATATATATATACATATATATAAAGGTGGTGTGCATGAGACTGTGTTCCATTTGCAACTAATTACCGCCAAGTATATTAAAGTGTTACATAATTAAAATGATATCACCCAGAGGTAGGGTCTGAAATCCTTATCACTTTATTTACGAATTATATATTATTTAAATAAATTGATAATGTGAGATTCCTTGCTTATGGAACTGCTAAGTTTTCTTGAAATGATGATTAAAGATAAACTACTAGTTAGTGGTAATATCATATCATGCTTTCTGTGGTTTGGCTTTTCATATGTCTTCTTACTAGAGCTGATATATGATATGTCAATGCATGACACTTTTGATGTTATTTAATGATGCCGCCCATGTGAGATAAATGAGGACTTGAACATGTGTTTATTTTAATCATGTTTTGCTAATTTGGTTAAAGTGATATGATTAAACAGTTAAATGATTTGAATGGGAAGAATGGGTAATAAGGTAATATATTGTAGAATTAATTATCAAGTCATAAGTTGGAATAAAATTGTTACTTTAACTATTTATTGAGAATATTCAATATTTGAAATGTTCGTAATATAAATTGGAAACTGGTAATAATTAATGTATGGATTAATTATTAAATGTTAAATGGTAAATGGCTAATTAATTGATTATTGGTTCAAGAGATAAGATTTAATTAATTAATATTCAGGCATTAAATTATGATTGTAAACTGATTGTTTTTTACGATTATTGGCTAAGGGTACCTATTGATGCATGACATTTTTCCTTTCATTAAGTTGTCTTGGATGGAGTTGTTTAAAAATAAGATATACTGTGTGAGCTGGTTGCTAAATTTCCAGGCTTTGTTCTTCATGTTTTGAGATGATTACGATGTGCATGTAAATAGTTAAAGTCCTGGATGAATCACTTCTTGAGTGGATGTGTTAAGACTTGATAAAGAATTTAGGTAATTAAATGTTGAGTTAATTATTTAGTTGGATTGATTAGAATAATTAATTGTTAATTAATTATTTACTATTGGGATGTTGAATGTTTAATTAATTGTTGACTTATTTGATGGGTGATTTATGTTGTTAATTAGTTTTTAAATTAATTAACGGATTAGATTAATTAATTTATGAATTAATTAATAGATGATTTTGGGGTGTTAGACATGGAGTTCTACACCAATGATAAATATATATGTATGATTGATAAATAGGTAGTGAGATAGGGAATGTTGCTCCAAATACTCACGGGGTTCTAGACATGGCGTTCTACACCCAGCTTTCATGTTAACATTATTTTATGGGACATGGACTGATACTCCAAACACCCATGTGTTGTGAGATAAGGACTAACACTCCAAATACGCATGAGGGTGCTAGACATAAAGTTTTACACCCATTAATTAACATTGGATTATGGGTCCAATTGGTCATACATGAAATGAATTAATTGTTTAATGAAAAATGTTGTGACACTGTGATTTGTGAATTGAATATGATAAAGGTTTCAAACTTATCAATGAATTGGGTGAATCATAATTAGTGGATGGACCTAGGAGAGAATAACAATTTTTAGTGGATGGTCTTGGATATAGTATATGAAAGGTTAAATTGAATATCTTATGATGCGTTATCCAAGCCAAAGCACAAGCTTGGATTCAGTATTTACTTTGATTACATAGATGGTATTTAGAGACATCTGTGGTGAGTGACTTATATGGGGGATGTTGGGATTAGGCCGAATCTCGATATTTTTATAATTTAATTAGGTTTGAATAATTGATTAATGAAAATGATTGTGTTATGAGTATTGTGTATGCATGAAAAATGAATAATATAGGTTCAAAAACCAGTTGAGGGATGAAGTAGGTACTTGGGTATATAGTTACATTGTACTACTTACTTTATTTATGCATGATTTCACACATTTTTTATTAATTATTAAATTTCTAGTTTTGGGGTATACACCAGTGGTCTCAGCCTACTGAGATTTATATCTCACACCCAACTCGGTCCACCATTACACTAGGGTACCCGAGTAGATTCTACTTGGTTACAGGATTGTGATATTTACATTTACTCAAGAGATAGGAGAAGAAGACCGAGCGCTGCTTGGGATGATTGAGGAGACCACCCAAGAGGCTTTGAGTCATTGTTTATTTATTTCTGTATTGTAATCTAAAGCATTTTGTTTGTTTCACTATTTTCCATTATTTTAACATTTTCATGTCATGCATGCATCTACTGTATAATTGGAATGACCCAATTTTATAAAATGAGTACTATTTTTATTCCATTGTTTTTTCAATTATGTAGTATTTCTTCCACTATTGATTGTTATTTACTCAGATAAACCGTTGTACAACTCTGATAAGATGGTATAGTCTCCCCATTGTCTATCCTTAGACCCTCCATGCTAGTCAGAAGCCTCTAACGTACGGGGAGATGAGCATGAGGTCATGTGGGGATCAGTCCGTCCCCCAGTTCAGGGGTGAGCTGGGTTAGAATGATTCAAAGTGGTATCAGATGATTTCGTTTCCTTTTTCTTACTATTTTGGGGTTGGTAGAAAAGAGACTAGGAATGTGTCGGTGTTTTGGTTAATAGTTGTTCAGGGGACTGATCACCCCATATATGGGAAAAGACCAAGTGTCCAGGGTTTGGATTCCTGGTCATGGTGTTCGCTGATATAGTTGATTTTATTTCACCTTGAGTGACTAGTGTATTTTCTGTTACTTGTTGATAATGAAATTATTTTAAAAAAATTACTTTGGCTTGATATGGTAAGAAAGATGCATTACATGCATCATATTTGGAACATAGAGATTAACATTCCATGCATATATGCCATGTCATGTAGTTTTATTACTAGGATTCCTACTAATATGGACTGTGTGCCTTGAATATGTGTCATTCCTGGAACTTATTTATCATGCCTTTTAGATAGCATGTTTCAATGAAAAATTTAACCTGCTTGGGTGTTTATATGCCATGCTTCCACTTTTATTAGCATCTTTTATAATTGTGACATGCCTCTGGGTTAAAACATGTTGTTTTGTGACTGCTTATGATAACATGCTAGAGATGTTTTGATATGTTAAAAGGTATGCTAAATTTAAAATGTTAAATTAATGTTGATTTTAATAAATGAAGCTAAAGGACAGTGATAAGGTGTATGCGCGCCTTATCGATTGGTAGATGGCTTCCCACGTGATCGAAACTTTTATAACCTTAGTTCATGTGAGAATGGTTATAAATGTAAGAATTTTGAGTTTTGATTGAAATGAACTATTGTTGGGTTGATTTTTTAAGAACCCGGGTTGAATAAATGGGGCCCTCAGAGGTCTCCTTCTTGGTAAAAGGAATTTAGATGCTAAATTTCTAGTTTAAATTGGAATAACACTGAGTTTGAAATGATTAAAGTGGTTGTTTGTGATAGCATTCCTTTTTTTCATAGGGAGTAGTTTTGAAAAACTAGTGAATTGTTATGAAAAAAGTGCTTGTGTGTTTGTTGAAATTCATTCAAATGTTTAAAGGTTGAAATTAATTAATTAAAATGGATAAAAAGGGTCTTTTGAATCTTTTGGTTTCAGTTTTGTGTAACTGGGAGAGAGGGTCGACGTTTATGTTTCATAAGGGGCTTACTCGTGGTAGGTAGTACCCTTCAAAGGTTCTAGTCTTTTAAAGTATGTTTGTACCACTTCTTGGGAGGAATTATTGGGACTCATCTATTATGGAACACTGATAAGTTTATGTTATGGATTTTATGATCAATTTTTGACGTGGTGATCATGGTTCAAGGAACGTCACATGCATGCATTAATGTGTTCTGAAATAGTGCACCAGTGAGAAGCTAAAATTTTCTTGCGACATCATGGGATATATTAAGGTGGGTAGTGTCACATCGTTTTTGGTAAACGTGTCGGTATGTGATGGTGAGATTTTATAATAATTTTGTCTAGTAATAATTCGACTAATCTTCTTAATGACCATGGTTTTCCCTTAGTGCGCTCTTCTGAATAAGACGTGCATGTCCCCTATCTTGACCTTGTCATGGAGACACTATGATAGAGTTGGTCTTATGCCGCTCTAATGTTTAAATGTTGATGGGATTGATGAGAGGTTTTTATCTGGGTAGTATGCTATATGCGTGGTTTCTTTGGGCTACTCCATTATTCGTGTTGAGGCACGGTTGTTTCTTTTAAAATAGTCTTGCGATGGATTGACTTGGAAATTTCACAAGAGGTTGGGTAAGGAAATCATTATATATACCAATGGTTTCAGAATAGTTTTAAAGGCACGTTGTCAGATAAAAGGGGAATGTGGGTTTTTGGTCCACCACATATTTTGAGGGTAGCATGCACAACCTATTCTATTGGTTTATCGAGATTCAACCTTTTTCGTTGACGAGGTCCCTGTAATGGACTCATATATAAGTTTGGTTTCAATGATTAATCTGCAATGTGATACTTGGATATGATTTTAAAGGAATTTCTGTTAATCTTGTGAAGGGTTAAAGGTGCGTTTGACGTTGGGAATGCAACACGCCAGTTCTAATGAGATTTAATGACCTTGGTAGGTCTGTTTTTTTTGTAGTGGTTCCTGATGGATTCTCGGGGACTAGAATTTTTATGGTGGGTAGATTGTAAAGTCCAGTGTTTTTGAACCGAGTTAAAATAGTAATGTTTTCATTTTTTTTGGGTTTATCAACAGGTTGGTTTTTAAACTGAGCTTTGGAATTTTATTCTGAGTGTTGGAACACCTAAAGGTGCTGTTTTTGGACTTGAGTAATTACCTGATATTTTTAGCAGGTGTCCCGATGAGTCTAGGGAGAACCAGATCTGAAAAAGTCCACTTTACTGGATCTACACAGGTAACGCATGGTTGCGGGCCAACTCATGCAGTTTACCCTATATGATAAATTATTTAATTCAATTAAATAATATTATATGAGAGATTGTGTTTATTTAAAATAATTTTTTAATAATAATAATAATGAATTTATTATTATTATGATTGTGGTTGTTTAATTAAATGAATGGAAAAGAATTAATTAAATGATGGTTGAAGAAATTAATGTGGCTTTTGGGTTTATCAAAGAATCGTTTTAATTAATTGACGAGTTTTAGAATTAATAAAGAAATATTTATTATTAAATGGGGGTTATGGGTTGGAGTTCTTATCATTAATATCATATTAATTATGTTGTAATAAATTGGGGGTTTTTCAATTTAATTAAATGAATGTTTTAATAATAATAATAATGATGTTATTATTATTATTGTGTTTATTTATTTAAATTAATGTTAAAATAATTTAATGTGGCTTTTGAGCTATCTAAAAGAAAAACTTAATTAAATAAGGATTATCGTATTTAATGAAGGAGCATTGTTATTAAATATAGGTGTTGGGTTATATCGAAGGTTAGAGTAATAACAATGATATTATTATTATTATGGTTTTATGAGTGTTATAATTGTTGATAATTATGGTTGTTATTATTATTATAAATAAAAATAGTAATGAATTGGGGAGTATTGGTTGGAATTGAAAAATAATGATGAATGTTTTAATAATAATAACAATGATGATGTAATTATTATTATTATTGTGTTAATAAATTAAATTAAAGGAAAAATGAATTTCATTAATTGTGGGAAAAGAATTATTTTTTTTAAATCAAAGATATTTTAATTTAATTGAGGAGTAACGGGGAGATTGAATTTCTCAAAGTAATTTTTACTTTTAAGGACTAATTGGGGGTTTTGGATTTAATCAATGAAATGTTTTTTAATCTTTAATGAGGATGTTTTTATTAAAAGATAAGGTTATAATAATAATAATTTTAATGATACTCTAATTATTATGTTCACTATTATAATTATTAATGTATATTTATTAATCTATTATAGGTACTATTAGTGTTAGAAAAGAAGGGAGGGGTGTGAGCTTATTGTTCTTACAAGAGGTGTGACCCCACTAGGATCTTCTCCCCTAAGAGGTGTGATACAACGACTTCTATAGACTCCTCCTCTATGTGGACCTCCTCTTTCAGACCTCTAGTAGTGCATAACCCCTTGGACGACCCCCTGCAGCAATGTGACACCCCTGGGCAGCCTCCCCTATAGTGCGCAATGCACCCCCTTTTCCAGGCCCTTTGTCCGTGAGAATTTTATTTAAATTCTTCCTTGGATTTAGTTTAAATAGTCAAGGTAGGATCTCCTATGATGTTTCCCATCGTCTCTTTTGTGGTCTGATATTATTTCAGTACCCATTTAGGTTTGGCCTAATTTAGAGTTTTTTTGTAACACAAATTTTTGGTGTTCTTCAGTTCTAGGGTTGTGTAATGAGGTTCTCAGGATTCCTTGGTCCGCTTTCTGGCAACCACCACCAAAGGCGAGGCATTTTGGGCTGATTCGTTTCACTGAGGTTGTTCATAGGTAAATAATTATAATATTTTTTGGTTTTGAACCACCTAAAATGTAGTCTAATAATTTATCTGAGTCCTTGGTGACTAGATATATGTGCGTAGACCTTGCTGCATTGGTTTTGGACTTCCAAAGTTGTTTTGGTGATTTGTTGATTTATGTTCCAGGGTGTGCACACATGAAAATATCTATTTTGATATATATATATATGTAGATATATATACATATATATAAAGGTGGTGTGCATGCGACTATGTGCCATTTGAAACTAATTGCCACCAAGTACTTTAAAGTTTTGTGTAATTAAAATGACATCACCCTGAGGTAGGGTCCGAAATCCTTATCACTTTATTTAAGAATTATAGCTTCTTTAAATAAATTGAGAATGTGAGTTTCCTTGATTATGGAACTACTAAGTTTTCTTGAAATAATGATTAAAGACAAACTGCTAGTTAGTGGTAATGTCATATCATGGTTGTTGTGGTTTGGATTTTCATATGTCTTCCTGCTAGAGCTGATAAATGATATGTCGATGTATGACACTTTTGATGTTATTAAATGATTCCTCCCAATGAGATAAATATAGATTTTAACATGTGTAACACCCTGCCCCTACCTCACTGGATTGAGAAGCCGGGGAGGGTTAATTGGCCTTAAGCGACGTTCCCAAGGTGCCAAAGGCTGGTAATAAATGCCAAGGGTTTTGAGAAAAAATTGGGGAACGATTTTCCCTTAAGACAAAACCAACCAAAACATTTACTATCAATCACTATATAATTCATGTCAACAAAAACATTCATGAATGTATTCCCAAAGGACAACCCAGTTGTTCCACAATGAAACTCAAAACCAATACAACCAATACCATATTAGAGTACTATGCTGAAGACTCAACAAAAGACCCAAAATAAGACAAGGCACACTCCATGGCTCCACACTTAGTTCCATGCCCCAAGCTCCACCTAGACATCACGATGCACCACTAAAAGAGGGTGATGCCTTACCCTTGCACACATCACAGTACACAATTTCTGGAAAGACACCAACGTGCCAAAGCAGGGGGTGAGTACTAAAACTCAGTTGGTTTTCCCCAAATGACTTCCCTACACACACCACTAGGATAAAACTATTATCATATTTATATAAAACAGTTTATATAAAATAATGATAAGTGTTACCATTACCATAATCCAACCACACCCTTACCAAGCCATTTTACCCAAACCAAACCACCCGGGGAAAGCCAAAAAAACATGCCACAATCCATATCATCATGTACACATTAGCACAACAATTTCCACCTTGCAAAAAAATACACCACAAACAACCAAAAAAACCAAACGGTTGAGCTTCTGTCCAACCCATTCACCCATTCAGACATAAACAACCAAAATGGTGGGACTTCCACCCAACTCGTTCACCAACTCAAAACTGGCGGTACTTCCCGACCACTGCCCACATGGTTGTTCTTCCAACCACTATCCATCACCTTTTATAGTGAGACTTCCCGCCCACTTCCATACAACATTTCAATCAATACAAACCAAACATAAAGACACAAAGGACACAACATCATACAATCAACCCATTCCATTTCATATCAATCCACTTCAAAAAATTTACCATTTATTGAAAATCATTTTCCATGCCAACAAAATTTCAATAAAAAAACCTCTTTATTGAAAAACCATTTCCATCAATCGTTTTAAAAAATCTACCATTGCATACCATTTTAAAATCTCTATTTTAAAATACATAAGAATAACATTTCATCATGAAACCCCATTTTTTCCAAAAATCCCCAAAACATCAACCAAGGGATTTCCAACCAATTTCGTACAACAAATCACAATTAATTTTTCATCACAAAAAATTAATTATAAACAAATAACCAGTAGTTCCAACCAAGTGGAGTTGAGAGAGAAGCCACCTACCTTTAGGGTTCCTAAGAAATCAACCCACAAGCAACTGCACCTCAAATCCGGCGAACACACCACCAAAAACTCTCTAGATCTCTTTCCCTAGAATTAACAAGACTTAAAATCAACATCCAAGGCAAACCCAACCCTAGATCTACACACAATAAGTGTAGATCTAGAAAACCATGAAAGAGGGAAGAGTAGATCCAGAGGGAAACACCAAGAACCCAAGACAAGAGGCTTACCCGGGAGAAACCACCTTCAATCCGCCAAGAAACCTCTTCAAAAAGCTTCCAAAACGAGTGGGAGAGTAGCCTCAACCTATGAAAACCTTAAATCCCAAGTGAGGCTCGAGTGGGAGGAAGTTTGGATCTTTTTAGGTCAAGCCTGAGGGAGCCCAGATTTAGAAACCCCAACTTTAAGTGGTCGCATGGTTAGCCTGCACAGTTTGACAAACCGTGCGCTAACCGTGAACATGATAGTGCCTCAAAAGCAGGGGTTCACATAGTTGCGTCGCACAGTTTGGAAAACTGTACGCCGGCCATGTGAAGCCTAATATCTCTCCCTGCACGGTTTCCTGGAGAATCTGCACGGTTTCTACTAACCGTGCTCAAACTGTGCACCCATAGAAAAGCCTCCAAACTCATCCAAAACCATTCCAAACTCCCCCAAACTCTTTCCAACTCAACCCTACACTTTAAACACATAAAAAGGAATAATCAAATACTACGTAACTCAAACTGGGGGTGCTACATTCTCCCCACCACTGAACTTTCCATCCTTGGAAAGTAGTGAACCCGCCCTTTGCCAAAAGATCTCAGGCCACTGCTCGACCATCTCTTTCTCCCGCTCCCAAGTCTCCTCTTGAATCTAAACATGCTACCACACAACACAAAAAAAACTGATGTTTTTACCACACAATAATTTATCTTGCCTATCCACAACCCGCACTGTCACGTGCACCAATGAAGAATCCGGTTCTTGTTCAACATGATCCCATAAAATCACATGGTCAGGATCTGGCTGATACTTTTTCAACTGTGAAACATGAAACACATTGTGCACCACACTGAAACTAGGTGGAAAATCCAAACGATAATTCACTTCACCAACCCTCTCAAGAATCCCAAAAGGTCTAATATACCTCATAGATAACTTTCCATGCCTCCCCAACAAACTATGTTCCAACCTGGGAGAGATCCTCAAAGAAACATGATCACTCACCTCGAACGACAACGACTGTCGACGATGATCCACATATTATTTTTGATGACTTTGAGCTGTCTCCATTCTATTCCTAATCAACTTGATCTTCTCTACAGTCACCTGGAAAAGGCTCAGTCCAACCATTGAGGACTCACCCATTTCCACCCAACATAGTGGAGAACGACACGACCGCCCATAAAGCGCTTCAAACGGAGCCATCTGTATGGATGTCTGATAGCTGTTATTGTATGAGAACTCAACCAATGAAAATTACTCCTCCCATGAGCCACCAAAATCTATAACACAATCCCACAACATATCCTCCAAAGTTTTTATCATCCTCTCAGATTGACCATCTGTCTGAGGGTGGTACGCCATGCTCATAGTCAACTGTGTCCGAAGGGCTTTCTTCAAGGATTTCTAGAAATGAGATGTAAACCTCGTATCTCAATTGGATGCAATCGAAACTGGAACACAATTCCTCTTTACCACCTCCCGGATATAGATTTTGTACGTATCCTCCACTGTATGAGATGAACGAATTGGAATAAAATGGGCCGACTTCGTTAGCTGATCCACTATTACCCAAATGGCATCGTGATTTCTGAACTTTCTTGGGAGACCTGTGACAAAATCCATCGCTATTTGCTCCCACTTCCAAACAAAGATTGGTAAAGACTGCAACATTCATGTTGTCCTCTAATGCTCTGCCTTGATCTGCTAACAAGTCAAGCATCTCGAAACAAACTCAACCACACTTCTTTTCATACCAGCCCACCAGAATTGCGCCTTCAATGCTTTATACATTTTCTAAATTTTGGGATGAATAACACACCTGGAATGATGATATGCCCTGAGAAGATCCTCCTAAAAAGCAACTGGTACAACCATTCGATTCCGAAAACACAAAACTGAATCTCCATTCAGTTTCCAACCCTCAATGGTCTCCCCACCATTGAGTCTTGAACCCATGGACACACACTCAGAATTAGATATATGTGCCTCTTTAACCAAGCCAACCAAGCCAGGAATCAAAAAAATGTAAAGAAGAATGCTCTATCGCCCTAGTCCTCACATTCTAACCACATATCGGCTATAACCGACATCAACTGCCACTAGTCCGATTCCTGTTTCACCATCTTAGCATAGGATTTTCTACTTAATGAATTTACTACCAAATTTCTATTACCTGGTGTGTACATTAAGTCAAAATAAATAATCTGGAGATATTCCATCCATCTCCTTTTCCTCAAGTTCAAATTCCTTTGTGAGAAAATGTGCTTCAAGCTCTTGTGATCTGTATATACTGTGAATTTCTCACCGAAGAGATAATGATGCCACAATTTCAATGCATGCACCACTACTGCCAATTACAAATCATGAGTTGGGTAGTTCTTCTCATGAACTCTCAACTGTCGTGAGCCATATGCAACAACATGATTCCCTTTCATGAGAACACACCCAACCCTGATATTGATGCATCACGATACACCACTTACCATTTTCCTGATTCTAGAAAAACCCAGATTGGTGTTGATGTAAGGAGACCCTTTAGCTCTTCAGAACATTACTAACACTATTCAGTCAGTTGGAACTGAACATTATTTCTTTTCAAAGCTATCATTGGTGAATCCAAACGTGAAAAATCACAAACAAAACACCAATACTACCCAGTTAGAGAAAGGAAAATTCATACCTTAAACACATTATTTGGAGGTTTCCATGAGATAACAGCCTATATATTTTCTGGATCCACTAAAACAGCTCTTTCAGAAATCACATGTCCAAGAAAATGAACTTCCTATATCCAGAAGTCACACTTTGACAATTTGGAATACAAATGATGATCCCTCAAGATCCCCAACACTATCACCAAGTGCTGCTCATGCTCCACCCTTTTCTTTGAATACACAAGAATATCATCTACAAACACCACCACAAATGAATCCATATATATCTGAAATATCCGATTCATCAATTTTATAAACACCGCTGGTGCATTTGTTAGACCAATGGGCATAACCACATATTCATAATGGCCATATCTACTTCTGATATTTGTTTTATAAATATTGTCCTTCCTCACCCGCAATTGATGATATCCCGACCTCAGGTCGATCTTGGAGAGCCACTGGGCTCCCCTCAACTGGTCGAAAAAATAATCAATTTTGTGGAAGTGGATATCTTTTCTTTATCATAACTTGGTTAAGTCTACGATAATCCACACAAAGCCTCAATGTTCCATCCAACTTTTTCACAAACAACACCGGTGCTGCCCACAGAGATGTGCTAGGCCGAATAAACCCTTTGTTTTATAAGTCTTCCAATTGGGCCTTCAATTACCGCAATTCAGTGGGTTCCATCTGGTAAGACAGAAGTGAGATAGTATTGGTCCCTAGAAAGAGATCAATCGTAAACTACACTTATCTTACATAAGGTAACCCAAAGAATTCTTCAGGAAAGACATCCATGAACTGATCCACCACTGTCAGATGGACACTCTGTTCAACACCCATTACCGATTTTAACGACAACACCTCCAACTGATATGATAACATGCCCACTGCTGGTGCCCACAAACTTGTTTCACCCTTCCTTTCATGCCTCTCTCTTCTAAAGATATTTCTAATGCCATCGTGTGTCGTAAAAGCCATTATTCATGCATCACAGTCGATGTGGGCCTTAAAACCCACCAACCAATCCGTTCCCAGGATTACATCATACCCATCCATCTCAACCATTGAGAAATTCCACATTAGCTCAACCTCACCCACAACGATACAACATGCTCTACACAAGAAGGCTCGAAACTCTCTTTGACCTAGAAGAGTTTGAAGTTTTAAAACTGAGGGCATCATTTCTACCCTTAAACCCAACAAATCAACCACACGTGTAGGAATAAAAGAGTGTGAAGCACCCGTATCAAATAGCACTTTCATTAAGGTGGAATTTAAAAGAATAGTACCTCTCACTGTGGATGGTCCCGAATGATCATCCACCACAACCTTCTTAGCTCCAAACACATGTTTTCTTTCCACACTCTTCTCTTTATTTCCTTGATGTGGAGTCGTGGTATTCCAAGAATCACAATGACCCAATTTACTCTACTGATGAGGGGTGTGTTGTTGTCCTCATCCCGTCAAAGCATACGATGTCTGCAATCCCTAAGAAGTATCATGTGCACCCGACCTCGGAGCATTCTGACAATAATGCTACAGATTCCCCATCTTCTTACAATTATGACATGCTCGAGGTTGTGCCATACAATCTCGCTTGATGTGGCTTGTCGAACCACACTGAAAACATCCTGGTTTTATCTGTGGCTTCAGAGGAAGATTTATCAATCCTGATGTCATATTATATGTCATATTCCAGCGCTAGGAATAAGTGTCCCTCCTCCACTTGAACCCAATGTTAGAGTTCCCACTATTCCCCAAGGGTACCACCATGATTCCTCCACCTGGAGCACCCAACGGATCCCGCTAAGCCACTAAGGCTCTATTCGCCATCTCTGTGTAATCATCTATACATAGTACTTCTATCATTGAACAGATTCATTGCCTTAACCCCACTTCAAAGATCCTTGCCTTCAACGATGAGCTACCCACAACCTTAGGTGAAAACTGCACTAAGTTCATAAACTTAGCTACATACTCCGTCACAGACTTATTCTCTTACTTCAAACCGAATAAATCATTTGTACACTGAATTCTGAACATATCTGGGTAGAATTTTTTATTAAAAAATTCCTCAAAGCCTTCCCACAACTTTCCCTGTTTTATTCCAGCTTGAACCACTAACTCCCACCACCGAAGGGAAATATCTTACAACATATATGTGGCCAACTTCACTTTTAACTCTACCGATGTTCTCAAGAACTCGAAGATCTTGTTCATTCTACTCAACCACGCTTCTTCCACTTCCGGATCTGAATCACCCCTGAAGATGGGTGGATTCTTCTTTTGAAACTGAACCACGTGATCCACATCATGTGGTTAATCCATTTTATTCCCACTTTCCATAGCTTGGAAATCTTACCCAATGATTTTCACTAACTTCTAGTTCCCCTGAGGCCTAGGTGAAACCATGTTCTCATCGGCCACTTCTAGTTGGTCTCTACGATGCCTACCTGGTGCCATTTCTATAAATAGAAACAAACAACCATGAGTCTCACTTACATTGACATCATGAAATACCATGTCAAACCACATTACACAATACTATCACAACGAGGCTTTCCACCTTTCCACATTTTCCATGTTTCACCATTTTGAAAACCAAAACATTTTCAAAATACCAAATTTATTCACATTAAAATTTCACACATTTGAAAAACCATTTCTCAATTCCGCCCATAAATCATTATGCCCAATGAAATATGCATCATAGTGGGATGTCATTTCTACCATGCATTCCATGCTCATCTCATTGGGTATACCCATGAAAATGAGATATCCAATGCCTATAAGTGTCTCCAAAACACTTATGTACACAACTCCTTGGTAACTTGAAGTTCATCATAAAAGGGATAGATATTTCCTTTTAGGCTATACATTCTATGTTCTGACAATCCTATGCCTTGCTACCATCCCAACTCAAGGAATATACCACAACGAATGTCAACACCAAAACCAATGATCAACACCAATGATCAAACAACTGCTCTCACTTGAAAGTTAAGGACCGAACAAACTGATACCACTTGTAACACCCCACCCCTACCTCATTGGATTGAGGATGTGTGGAGGGTTAAGTGGCCTTAAGCGATGTTCCCAAGGAACCAAAGGCTGGAAATAAATGCCGAGGGCTTCGAGAACAAATTGGGGAATGATTTTACCTTAAGACAAAACCAACCAAACAATCCACTATCAATCACTATATGATGCATGTCAACCAAAACATTCAAGCATGTATTCCCAAAGGACAACCCAGTTGTTCCATAATACAACTCAAAACCAATACAACCAATACTATATTAGAGTACTATGCAGAAGACTCAACAAAAGACCCAAAATAAGCCAAGGCACACTCCTTGGATCCACACCTAGCTCCATGCTCTAAGGTCCACCTAGACATCATGATGCACCACTAAAGGAGGGCGATTCCTTACCCTTGCCCACATCACGGTACACAACATCTGCAAAGACACCAACGTGCCAAAGCATGGGATGAGTACTAAAACTCAGTAGGTTTTCCCCAAATGACTTCCCAACACACGCCACTAGGATAAAACCATTAGCACATTTATATAAAACAGTTTATATAAAATAATCACAAGTGCTACCATTACCATAATCCAACCACACCCTTACCAAGAAATTTCAACCAAACAAAACCACCAAGGGAAATCCAAACAAACATGCCACAAGCCATATCATCATGTACACATTAGAACAACAATTTCCAACTTGTAATGAAATGCACCACAAATAACCAAAACAACCAAACGGTGGAGCTTCCGTCCAACCCATTCACCCATTCATACCTAAACAACCAAAATGGTGGAACTTCTGCCCAACCCGTTCACTAATTCACAACTAGAGGTACTTCCCGACCATTACCCACATGGTGGTTCATCTGACCACTATCCATCAACTTTTATAGCGAGAATTCCCTTACACTTCCACACAACATTTCAGTCAAGCCAAACCAAGCATAAACCCACCAATGTCACAACATCATGCAATCAACCCATTCCATTGCATATCAATCCACTTCAATAAATCTCCCATTTATTGAAAATTATTTTCCATGCCAACAACATTTCAATAAAACAACCTCTTTATTGAAAAACCATTTCCATCAATCATTTTCACAAATCAACCATATCATTCCATTTTGAAATCTTCATTTTAAAATCCATAAGAATATAATTTCATCATAAAACCCCATTTTTTCCAAAATCCCCAAAACATCACCCAAGGGATTTCCAACCAATTTCACACAAAAAATCACAATTAATTTTTCAGCACAAAAAATTAATTGTAAACAAAGAACCACTAGTTCTAACCAAGTGGAGTCGAGAGAGAAGCCACCTACATTTAGGGTTCCCGAGAAATCAACCCACAAACAACCACACCTCAAATCCGGCGAATACACCACCGAAACCTCTCTAGATCCCTTTCCCTAGCATTCAAAAGCCTTAAAATCAACATACAAGGTAACCCAAACCCTATATCTACACACAAAAAGTGTATATCTAGAAAACCACGAAAGAGGGAAGAGTAGATCTAGAGGGAAACACCAAGAACCCAAGAGAAGAGACTTAAATGGGAGAAACCACCTTCAATCCACCAAGAAACCTCTTAAAAAAGCTTCCAAAACGAGTGGGAGAGAACCCTCAACATCTGAGAACCTGAAATACCGAGTGAGGCTCGAGTGGGAGGATGTTTGGAGCATTTTAGGTCAATTCCGTGGGGGATCAGATTTGAAAATCCCAACTTTATGTGGATGCAAGGTTAGCCCGCACGGTTTGAAAAACCGTGCGCTAACCGTGCGCACACTACTGTCTCGAGAGCAAGGGTCTGCACGGTTTCCTCACACTGTTTGGAAAACCGTGCGCCGGCCGTGTGAAGCCTACTGTCTCCCCCTACACAGTTTCTTGGAGAATCCGCACGGTTTCCACTAACCGTGCTTAAATTGTGCACCCATAGAAAAGCATCCAAACTCATCCAAAACCATTCCAAACTCTCCCAACCTATTCCCAACTCAACCCATGAACTTTAAACACATAAAAAGGCATAAAAAATGATACATACCTCAAACCGGGAGTGCTACAACATGTGTTTATTTTAATCATGTTTTGTTAATTTGGTTAAACAGATATGATTAAATAGTTAAATTATTTGAATGGACATAATATAAAATAGGGTAATTAATTGTAGAATTAATTATCAACTTATGAGTTGGAATAAAATTGAGGCTTTTACTATTTATTGAGAATATTTAATAGTTTACATGTTCGTAATATAAATTGGAAACTGGTAATAATTAATGGATGTATAAATTATTACATGTTAAATGGTAAATGGTTAACTAATTGATGATTTTTTAAAGAGATAATATTTAATTAATTAATTTTTGAATTAATTAATTTTCATGCATTAAATTAATATTGTGAATTGATAATTTGTTACAAATGTTTCCCAAGGGTACCATTTGATGCATGTTAGTTTTCCTTACCTTAAGTTGTCTTTTATAGAGTTGTTTATAAATATGATATGCTATGTGAGATGGTTTCTAAATACATGGGATTTTTTTCAGCATGTTTTGAGATGACTATGATGTGCATGTAAATTGATAAAGTCCTGGACGAATCACTATTTGATTCAACGGGTTCAAACTTGTTAAAGAATTTGGATAATTAAATGTTGAGTTAATTATTTAGTTAGCTTTCTAAGAATAATTAATTGTTAATTAATTATTTACTATTGATACATTGAATGGTTAATTAATTTTTGATTAAGTTGATGGGTGATTTATGTTTCTAATTAGTTGTCGAATTAATTAACATATTGAATTAATTAATTTATAAACTAATTAATGGATGGTTTTGGGGTTTTAGACATGTCATTCTACACCAATGATAAATATATATGTATGATTGATAAACAAGTTGCAAGATAGGGACTGATGCTCTAAATACTCATGGGGTTCTAGACATGGCATTCTACACCTATCTTGCTTGTAAACATTCTTTTATGGGACATGAACTGATGCATCAAATACCCATGGGTTGTGAGACAAGAACTAACGCTCCAAATACTCACGAGGGTGCTATACATAATGTTCTACACCCATTAATTGAAATTGGATTATGGTTCTAGTTGGTCGTACATGAAATGAATTAATTGGTTAATGAAAACTATTGTGACATTATGATTTTTGAATTGAATATGAGAAAGGGTTCAGTCTTATCAAAGAATATGGTGAATCACAGTTAGTGGACAGACCCAGGAGAGAATAACTATTTTTAGAGGATGGGATCAGATATAATATATTAATGATTAAATTGAATATCTTATGATGCATTATCCAATCCAAAGCACAAGCTTGGATTTAGACTTTATTTTGATTACTTAGATGGTCTTTAAAGACATATATGGTGAGTGACTTATATGGGGGATGTTAGACTTAGGACGAAACTCAAGACTTTCATAATTTAATGAGGTTTGAATAATTGATAAATGAAAATGATCATGTTATGACTATTGTGTATGCATGAAAAATGTATAATACTTATTCAGACACTAGTTGAGGGCTGAAGCAGGTACATGGGTATATAGTTACATTGTACTGCTTACTTTATTTATGCATGCATTCACATAGTTTAAATTAATTATTAAATGTATGGTTTTAGGGTAGAACCAGTCGTCCCGACCAACTGATATTAATATCTCACACCCTACGTGGGATCCCATTTTTTTGGGGTACCCGATTAGATTCTACTTGGTTGTAGGATTGTGTTGCTTGCATTTAATTTTAAGATAAGAGCAGAGGACTGAGCAGATGCTTGAGATGATTGAGGAGAGAACCCAAGATGCTTTGAGTCATTGTTTATTTATTTCAGTATTCGAATGTAAAGAATGCTATTTTGTTAACTATTTTCCATTTTTGTAACATTATCATGTCTTGCATGTATCTACACTATAATTGGCATTGGGAAATTTTATAAAATGATTACTATTTTTCCTCTGATGTTTTTTCAATTATGTATTACTGCTTCAGCTATTGATTGTTATTTACTCTGATAATCCACTGTTCAACTCTGATAAGAGGGTATAGTCTCCCCACTAACTATCCTTAGACCCTCACTACTAGTCGGCAACCTCCTGCATACGGGGAGACACACTTGAGGTCATGTGGCGATTGTTCTAGCCACTGGTTCAAGGGTGAGCTGGGTCGGGACGTTACAACTTGCATGGTTTTTCCCACACGCTTATCCATACCAAGCGCAAACCTTGTAGTGAATTGTGTCTTGGCACTTCCTATATGGAACTATCCATACGTGATAGTCACATTTTTTTTATTAAACCGTGCACATCCCATGTGCTTCACTACTTTCCACCTATTGTAGGTCACATGGTTTTCTACCGTGGGATACACAGATTTAGATAGACTATGCCCCCTATTTAGAGAACTGAATTCTTAGATTTTTGAGACCCAACACGTCCAAAATCCAACAAGACATCATAGGGACCTCTCGAGCCTTCACCCAAGTCAAAAAACATTAAATTAACATGAAAAAACCGTCAAAATTCCATTCCAAACCCTGTTTTTAGAAACCACCATTCCTTTAAACACAATGGTTCAAATTCTTTTGAATTTTTATCCATTCAAAACACGTTCCATCAAAGCATTCCCACATTATAACTTCTCATCCCTGTGAATCCCTCGAGAATAATGAAAACCTAACCAACCTATAATGGTCATGAAGTTCCATTCAAATTGTTGTATTGTGTTTCAAAGGTTCTACTCACCTTCAAGCATCACTTAACTACATGACACATAAGCCCTTAAAATTAGAACCAATGCTCATTTCCAAATAAAAAAACCCAAACAGATATTAACCAAGATCATTTTCTTTAGAAACAATCACGTCATCATCTCATTAAACATCCATACAATGTCGTACCCTACCTTAGTTTTCAACACCCGAAGGGGGGTTTTTCCAAACCATGGTACCTAAACCATCATAATTTTCTTATAAAAGAAACCTTAAATAATTTCAATGATGCTTTTGGTTTGGTTACTTTAATAGGTTGAACATGATTACATATGAGGTCATAAATATGACCTCTTTTATAAGAAATAGCCAAATTTCAATCAACCAAGATGAAACTAGGCACACAAGCTTTTCCTAAAAGACATAGATGTCTGTTTTTAAAGAAAATCCTCTTTAACCAAATGACATGCTTGGAAAATGGTTCCTTTCAATAAGAAACATTGAACATACAGAAAATCAAGTCAATACACCACTAACTAACCACTTTTCAAATGACTAACATAGACGACTAGTGTATTACAAACTAAACTATGATACCTCCTCCAAGGAATCTCATGTTTACAACAGAACCTCTCAGAGAAGCCTATACTTTACTTCAGTGACATTCCATGATCAAAACATCATCTGAACATTTGAACTATCACCCCAAATCATGAATAGAGGTGGAATCTAGATCCGAACCACTGGAATCACTATATATTTTTAATCTTCACCTCCATTCCCAATAACTAGTCTAGGGTAACCTCGTAATTAACAAATGTAGTCCATGGAATGAACTCAAGGTATTCTATAGTCCATACTTATAATTATGATGTTGGTAAAAAACCAATACAACCATTTCAAAAGATTGACTAAGCGAAGAGCATCATTCTCCTGGTGGTCATCTAAAAGGAAAATGGTTAGTGTCCAAGAGTCCAACCAAGTAGTTACTACATGGGAACCCAGGAATCACCATGGACTAACCAACCCTCAAAGAAAAACACACATCCAAAGTGTAACCAAGATAGATAATAAATCTCAAGTCCAACAACTTTAAAACTATATCGCAATATAAGAACGACGCTCTCTTAGTGAATCATGGATAATGTTAAGATAGAGGACAAGCATATTTCTTTAAGAAGAGTACACGATTATGAAACCAAGAAATCCAAAAGAAGAACATTTTAACCACTACTAGTTGACATCCTGAAAAAATCATGACTTCACCTGTCGATGCAACGTCAAATGAACCACGATGCCTTTACCAACTAAAGAATCCCATGATCATTCAGGATTGACCACCGAAGTCAATATGAGACCAAATTTTTTTCTAAAGGGTTTAATACATAGAATAAAACTTTGTCTTCATACAGCTAAATGAGCACCGACATGATTTGAAACTTTTCATTTCATAATGACATTCAAGTGAGACCAACCATTTCCAAATGGTCCTCACTAATTGTTTTTATTATACCTACAAGAACACACATTTATGAGAACCAATAAGAGTATAACCACCATATGAGTTTCATAAACATAAAATAAGAGACATAACATCCACTCACAAGCATGAAATGATGGACCCACTTTAATGAAAGCATGTTAATTACCCATGTAATGCTCGTAAAGGTCAAAACATTTGTCATGAAAAAAGAAACCAACTGACCAACATTTCAATAAAACCTAATTATCTTGGATGTTATAATGAGAATTAAAAAAACTCAATTTATTTAACACCCAGTTCAATATAATATGGAGATAACATGAGACCATACTCAAAAGATCAAGGCTCATTGATTCCCCCAAAATCAACTAGTTCGTTACAATATTTAGAAACATGACGCATACCATGTGTATCAATTCATACTGCCCTAAGATGCCTTAAAAAAGATGAAACATCCTCAATAATATCCATAGGCCATCTTACATTTGAATTCAAGTATCAAATGGCATATACAAGTGATTTAACACAGATTCATATTGCCTCATAAAACCATTAACATGGACGGTGATGTATGTGGTCATCCATCATTGAGGAATATGAATCGGTTAGAAAACCAATGAAGTGGTCGATCATGTCTGAGACTTGTTTAACCTATTTAAATCAACCACTAATCAATTCTCACACCCATATAAAAGTCCAAGAAAAAATGACCAACCATATGAAAAATAGTTTCATTTAGAAACAAAGAGTCCTACTATGGACAACATCACCCAGATGACACCAAGTACCAGAAAGATCATGGAATTCAGTAAGGAATATAAGTTAGAAGGGTCCTACCTACAATGAAATATAGACTATCGAAATAGAAATATTTAAACCATAATGTGGTCACACTAACAAAGAATTTACTAGACTCAAAAGACTATCATGTATTCTATTGTTAAAGAGGAAAATAATGCTTATGGAGAACACTCACACTTCCGTTTAAGGCAACTCAAAGAGAAACTTAAACTACCCTCACATTTAGGTCTAAATAGTGGAAACCACCAAGGTTTCCATTTTATGGTCACTATATTGATTCATATTTAATCTTTAATCATTTAAAATATTCTATCCAAAAAACCAAGTTAGAACAAGAATGTTTCAAAAAAAATCAGTTTAAAACATTAATTTTTTTTATATCCCATCATCATTAGGAAATTTATCATATAAATACTTTTTTAATTAATATGGAAGCCTACGATGGTCCCATTAATCTGACCTGGGTTAATCAAAATTCATCCCAATAGAATTTATTTAATTATTAATGTTTTAATCATCAAAACCGTTCATCTCATAAGAAACATGCCTCAACTGAACAACTTGGGTACAATTGAGAATTTAAGAGGGTAACCAACTCACTTGAGTTAATAATTAAATATATTTCACATTCATAACCATTTAAAATTAAAACATGTCCATATCTAAAGGTCTAGTATAAGGGTGGATATATACCAACCAATAAAGTACCCAAACACTATAGAATTTGGCATTTGGATACAATTTATTTCGAAATCATGACATTTGGAAATTTAGCCTTTAGTAGCCTTTACTTTTTAACAAAAATTTTAAACATGTATAAATATTAAAATATGTTTTGAATATATGGGCCACATTTTCCTAATTAAAATGTGCCTATACACCATATAATTGAAAATTGTATACCCTTTAATTTCATCCCATAAAATTATCCCATAAAACTATTTACATATATTGAAAACAAAACTAGATTCTCCTTACATGTGATAAACACAGAAAGAAAGC
Organism: Viscum album; assembly: GCA_963277665.1. Taxonomy (NCBI): domain Eukaryota; kingdom Viridiplantae; phylum Streptophyta; class Magnoliopsida; order Santalales; family Viscaceae; genus Viscum; species Viscum album. Next base: position 1,081,940,765 of record OY728155.1, read on the forward strand.
TAATATTAATTGAAACATGGAAGGTTCACAAGAAAGGAATGCTAAATAAACAGGTATCATATAATATAATAACTATATAAAACATGATAAAAGAAAACACCCAAGCATGTTAACTATACAGGCATGATAAATAAAATAAGAGCACAAAATAACATTCAAAGAATACAATTAAAACATCAAGAAGCCTACATATTAATCTACATGGAATGGAATATGCATGACATATGAATTTTCTATGTACCAATGTTAATACATGTCATATTAATTCCTTACCATGCCATGATAAGGGAAAAAATTCTATAGACTCCATAGATCAATAAGCAGCAAAAAATACGTCAGTCACTCAAGGTGAAGTCATATCAATTATAACATCAAACATGAAAAATAATACCAGTCCTGGCCATTTTTTCATTTCCCAGAAGGTGGGGTGATCAGTCATAGACAAAGCTATTTAGAAAGAACTGAAACATTCCAAATCTCCTGTCTACATTCCTTAAAAGTAGGGAAATGGAAATTAAATAAAACTAATACCACTTTGTAACATCCCATCCCGACTTCCCACTAAAATGATTCCCAGAACAGGGGGTCACATGGAATCAAGGGAACCTCCCCGTATGAAAAAGTATTCCGAATAACATCAAGGGTCTAAGGTTGTAATAGTTGCGAGACTAAACCCTCATGATCAGAGTATCACAATGGTGAATTAGATTGTAAATAGAATACTATAAAGGAATTAGTATAAATTAATGGAAACGTAGCATATGATTAATAAAATATCAACTGAATATAAAGGAGGGCCAATGTCAACATACAACAGAATGAATACAAGTCATGATGATCATACATAACTAAAAAAATACATACATAAGAAATAAAAGATAAGGAAGAAAAAAATAATAAAAATACATCAAGGCCCTAGGATATCTCCATGACTATCCTGAGATCTAGCTCGATCCCATGCTCCTATCTCCCAAGTACTAGCAGAAAAGCACAATCAATCAACCATAGTTTCACAAAAAGAAGGTAAAATTTGGTTCTCATGTTCGATGATGGACTGTATAGGGTGTGAGATAAAAATCCCAGTAGGTTACCAAAAACGGTGTATATAACATAAAACAGGTTGTTTGTAAAGTTAAAAAGTGCAAGAAAAATGAATAAATAAATATTATTTAAATAAACAACAACCCACCCAGGTTTCTAAGGGACACCCAAAATCTATACCTTTATCTACTCATAGAAGTTATAAGTCTGAACAGTGACTATATATATAGTAGTGATAAAAACATATAGATTGTTTAGTTATATATTGAATCTTCCTATATGAACCAAGTGGGTGTGGATTCCTAATTACAATATACCTAGAATGCTAGTTCTGGACTGGACCAGGGCATAACTCAGGCTTCCATAACCAGTATAATGATCCTAAAAGCTCATGAAATATAGTATATTACCTACACCCCTATAGAGTGAGATATTTCATTCCACATCACTCATGACGTTGAGCGAGCCTCCATGGAAACACTCTAATAATTATATGTGGTGCATAAATCCATTCACCCATACAATATCACTAGTTCCCATCACCATGCCTAGTACCCAATGTAATGGAGAGTGATGCTCCATTGTAAAAAAACCATTACCATTTTCCCCATATCCAATGTATAAGGCATAATGAAATTTACAATAAACATAAATGAGGATATATATCTCATTCCTTACATTTAATAAGCCCATATACATGCATCATCATATTTACAATGCAATCCCTAATAAAATAAATCATATTATTTGAATTTAAATAGTCCATTATAATCATTAGAGAATATTCCAATTAAAGCATTTAACAATACTTGAACAATTGGTGTGGCCATGCCACCCTTTAAAAATCATTCAATTATATTTAAACCAATTAAATCCTGAAATGAAAAGCATAAAATCTTTCATGTGCTATTCCATTGTAAATGTTCCATCAAATTAAAAAAATATATGGAAACTCGTTTTACACGTTTCAATGTGGTACTTAGAAGGTACCAAGTTCAAATTGGGAAATTATCTATATGGTAAATCCCATCCATTTAGTAAGGCAATCCATTATAATATATTTGGTTCATTGGTCGTTAACATACAAGGAATTCATATGATTTCAAAACTATAATAAAGGCTATGTTTCAAACATTCCATAATCCAAACCATGACATCAAAACATAGAAAAAGGACCCATGGAATAAGGAAAATAATTTTATAAACCACTTCCTATCACTTTATAATTTTAAAGAGAAGACCCCACATATTATGGGTTTTATTATAAAATAATGACATTTTTTAAAAAGTAATTTATTAAATATAATTGGTCATTTAATTCAAGAAAAAACATAAATCATTAATAGATTCATTTTATGAAAAACTAAACAAAATTGAAAAACAATTTATAAAGTTCATTATGGGACTTAAGAGGTGTTGTTTTCTTTTGGGCCAATTCCTACAAGGGGAATATCCATTATCATTCCATTCCAAATGTTTAGAAAGAATCACATGCATTTAACCAAATTATTATAAAGGGTTAAAACATATCAGCACACCCAATGGGTGTCCTTGGTTGAGGGAATCATCCTCTAATATACAAAACCTAAATCATAAGATGTATATAAATGTGAGATGATAAATTTAATATGATTTTGTTAATTAATAGGCAATGTGCGACAATGGATGGTGCATGGTAAAACTGCACTACTTCTACAATGATATAAAAATGAGGGAAAATTCATACACCACCTATCTCATACTTAGGACATATCACACATCCAATATCAAGATATGAATCTATTTGGATTGGAAGAGATCTACGAAACATAGCTTCTCCCAAAAAATAGGGGAATGACCATTCACATAAATAGAATAGTTTAGAGGATATTAAATGAAGAAAGATTAAAAAAGGCTCAAGAGCTTACCTAGGTGGATCCATAGGGTCCAACAGATCAAGGATAGGACAAACAGAGGAGGAGATCTCCTGAAGCCTAGGAGAGGAGATTGGGATCTCCATTTGTGCAGGGAGAGGGATTCATGTGGTTAGGGGGAGAAAAAGAAAGGATAAATAAGGATTAAATATTTCATTAAGGGTAAAATAATAATTTAACTCTTAAAATTATGTATCGTGGTTTGGATTCATGGTTTGACGAAAACGTGTACCAACTATGCGACTCTCCCTACTTAAGAAATCACATTACATGCTTTCTCCCACATGGTTATCCTAACCGAGAAAAAACCACGTGGTGAATAGTGTCTAGGTAATTCCTATATGGAATAATACATGAATGGTAGGATCAAGATTTGGGTAAACCATTCGTAGACTATGTGATTCACACCTATCCAAGAATTGTAGGAAAATGGTTTACTGCTAAGGGATACACAGTTTCAGACAAACCATGCGCCCTATTCAGAGAACCCAAACCGTAGACTTTTGGGACCCTATGCTCCCAAAATCCAAAGAGACCTCTGAGGGACCTGTCAAACCTTCACCCATGTCCAAAAAATACATTTATGTGCTGAAAATCTTGGAATTCCATTCTGAATCTTGGTTTCGATAATGACCCTTTTCAATAAACACAAAAGTTCAAATTCCTTTGGATTTTCGTTTCATTCAAAACACAAGCCATTAAATTTTCAGTTTTTTTGAGTGTTAAAGGAATTTTTAGACATATATAACACCTTTATTATAAAAAAATTTATTTTCATTCATTTTAGCTACATTTTTTTTATAACTATGTGTTTTTTATTCCTACAAGTGACAAATGAATAATTTTTTTTAAAGAATATAAGGATTACCTAAGAATCATTTCTTGTTTTCTATCATGTGATGCACATTTTTTAACATAGATAATTATTTTTTATAAAAATAAATTTTTATTATTTTTTCCACAACACATTTTGGAATGATGTTCAATTAAATCATATCAGTCACTAATAAATTAAAGATCACTTTCCTAGAGTGTCATGATAATTTGAGCTAGTTTTCTTGATTTTGAGCATGAAAAAATTGATATTTTTTTAAAATATCACTTATAAATTATGAAAATGAAATTTTATCCATTTCAATAACACTAAACGTCATAACAATGAACTTTTTTTCTAATATTCATAAATGAATCGATGGTCATTATCAAAAAAAAATCATAATAAATTTCTCTTATTTAATTTGTTTTGAGTAAGTGGTGTACATTTTTAACTAAAATAACCATTTTCAATATTTATCAAACATTTTTTATCCTCCCAAACAATAATAATTTTCTTATTTATGTTAAATTCATTCTTAATACTTATAAATAAATAATTTTTTTGCAAGAATTTTTCTCAAAATTGATATCATTTTCAATTTTTTAGCATCTGATGTACCTATATAACTTATATAATAATTTTAAAAATAACAAAACACTATTTAATTCATCATAAAAACACCATGAAAATAAGAAATAAACTTTTTATTACATGAATATTAAAATATATTTAAGAAAAATAAAAAATAGTAATACACTAAATTATCGAAAGGATTAATATCTTTGGAAAAATAGGTTCCCACATAACTTGCATATAATAAAATATAAAAATTATTAAATCCTTCTTCAGAGTCCATCTAAAATATCTCATGTCCTCCTTATAATATGTATTCACCTGAGGATATATATTATAGAAATGAGTGAGATAAAATCCCAGTGAGGGGGAGGATTAACAAAATTGGAGTGAGATACTGTAATCAATTGTATATGGGTGAGAATAGACATTTTCAATATATCATTTGTTTAGGATAATCATAATAAGAATGCTGGAATCATTTTATAAGGGAATAAACAATTTCATATGTATAATAATGATCCATCATTATATAATGTTCAAAAACCACACATAGTTATCAACAAATCTGACGTAATTTTCACAAATAACATATGTGAATAAATCATAACATCATAATTATAAAAAAATATAGAATAATTTTCATGTATGATACACTTAATATCATGATATATATCGCATTACTAAATACATTTTAGGGATATATAATTTTAGTCCCATGGATGACAACATAAATTCTCATAATTATGCATGCCACATTAAAAGAGTACATATAACAATCATATTCATGAAATAATCAATTGAAATGAAATGAGTTTAATAGAGATTTCATAGAACGTAAATTAGTAATTAAACACTAGGGTTTGTAAATTATTATGGGAGAAAATTTTTTTTAATAAAAGGCATTCATTCTTGAGTGGGGAATAAACAATTTTAAGATGAGTCAATGTAATGTTCTATAAAATAATGTCATTTTAAAAAATCATAGAAATTGGATAAGAAATAATTTTTACAAGGTAGAAAATTTTATAACTTTAGAAATAAAATTGAAATAACATTGAAAAGTGATGTTAAGAAATTAGAGGAATATACATTGAAAAGAAATTTTTAAAGTGGATGTAATCCAAAAAAATGGGTGTGTTTGAGAATCCACCCACCTTAAATCCAATTTTGTTTCATCTCATTTATACCTCTTGTACAATAAAAATATATTTTTAAAATAATGTAAATAGAATAGAATTATATTAAATTAGGTCACTATTGACACATTATAATTATTAGATTTTATTTTATTATAAACTATGTTAAATGTGAATTATGTCAATGTCATTTTTTCATTAATTAACATCTCTTGTATTGATTTAAATATTTTTGTTCAAGGCAATTTATTCCTAAATAAAATCAATTAAAGAAAAAATTAAACACATGTAATTTAATATTTTTATATAATTAATACTATCTCTCCATAATGGTGGTGATTAGAAAATAGTTGTAAATGGCCTCATAGGCGGTTAACCAACCACTAATGGGGCATTTCCAAAAGAGGGGGGAGAGAAGTATGACATACTATATGCCATTAATATTTTCATTAAATTAGGTTAAAAATATTAATATATTGTTAACATACTACTAAATTTATATTATAATGTTTTCTATGAAAGGAACAGAGAAAATGAGGAACATAGGAGGAAAATATGAAAAAAAAAGATGATGAAACATGAAACACTTCTTGGAATTGTATCTTTTTACGTCAACAAAATCCTTAAACTCATAGAGTTGAGTGATGTCAGAATGTCACAAAATAATTTAAATAGGATTAATGTATTTAATGTTTTTATTTTTATGGTTTTAATAAGTGAAGGAGAAATGGTTTTCCAACGGTAGGGATAGGGGTTTCTTCTACTTGAGGAAAGAGGTTTTTTTGGAGTTAAAATATTTAGAAACATATAATTTCTAAGGTAATAGTGATATTATAGATATTTTGTGCCATATATTTTAAAAATTAAATTACTTTATTAATTTTAAAGCTTTCTAAAAATAAATTCACATGTTTATTAAAAAGGAAAGTGGAAAATGGAAAAAATTTATTTTAAAGGATTGATTTAGACTTTAGACTTTGGAAAATACTTTTTTAATTTAAAAAATTATTATATTTAAATAAATCATTTTACTAAAAAAATTGGTTTTTGATTGAGAACAAATTTCTATAATTGATTAGGTCCTTATTAGATCACATATTATGTAATTTGAAACACACTAGTTAAAAAACATTATTTTTATTATTCACGTAATTTGATGTTTTTTAGAAAATTTTAAAAAAAAATTCTTAGAAAATTTCAATGTGATAATTATAAAAACATTCTTTAATTTTGTCAAAATAATTTTCTAACATATTTAATATTAATTATTACATAAATTTTTTATGTTTACGAAATACTTTAAAATATAACTTTTTTAAAAAAATTATATCATTTCATTGAGTATTAAATCTTGATATTTTTTTATGGTATTAAAATATTTATATTTTCCTATTATAAATGTTATTTATATTAGATTTTACTATTTTACAGTCAAATTACTATTCCAATCATTAGGTAACTTTGCGTAATAGTTATGTTACTATTCCTAATAGTCAAGATACTATTCCAACTATCCCATTATATTTCCAATTGTCTTATTACCTCTAATAAATACCTCATAATTCCTTCATACATCATCCACTAAAATTCTTCAAATTGTTGTATATTTTCATTTTATAAAATTATGATTGGTTTATTAGTATTTTGTTTCTTTTTTAAAGTGTTGGTCGTAGGGGAGATAATTAGAACAGATTGGGAAGATCCAAATTTTCTCATTTTTTTTAATTTTCGATTTTTTATTACATTGTAATATTTGACATTCCATGGGTTTAATTATTGAATAATGTAACGGTATCCATTAATTAACTACAATGTTTTTGGGTTTTGGATGTGATTAATATGTATAATACAATACAATATAGTAAAACACAAATTCATTTATGGAACAAATATCATTTATATTTTCTAGGTCATTATATTCATCCCCCTTTATAAGTTTCATCCCAAAATTTTTTACTCGTATTCTTTGTTAAGAATTGGTGAGGGTACTTTCATCGCATTATTTTTTTAGGTTCCCATGTCACCCCTTCATATTTATGGTTCCACCATAACACTTTTACATGGTGATTTATCTTATGGTGTATAAATTTATCTCAACAGTCCAAGATCTTGAATGGATTATCTTAATAAGATAGGTAATGGTCCATTTTTAACTCATACATATTCAATAAATTGGTGGGATCATTTATGTACTTCCCCAAGAGATAACACATCATGAACATAGGCCATGTTAGGTAGAATTAATATCTTATATAAAACTTCTACAACAATATCAAGGATCTAAAATGGAAAAATATACATAGGATTATGTTTTACTTTCTTCTGAAACCAAATTACTATATTCCGTGGTGATATTTGAAGTGGAACATTTTCAATATATTCAAACACTAATTACCCTTGATAGTTTTTAGTAGAGATATTCTGTGAACTCTGAGTAGATTTTATATACTATTGGATAACCTAAACCTTATATATAATTTCATACACAATATTATGTCTACATAGATTCCATATACGAACTCCATCACAACATATAATATTTCTACATTTCATACCATATAGAGCTTCATATGGGTATATTTGAATACATGTGGGGAGGTTTTTGTTGTATAAGAATTCATCTAATGATATATTTCAATCACATCATCATTTAAATTAATTGAGAAATATCTTAGAATGTTACAAATAGTCTGAATGTACCTTTCTTATTGGACACTAGTTTGGGGGTGATTGTGAATATTGAAATTCAATTTAGTATAGTGTATGTTAAAGAAATCTCCTAGATTTAGAAGTGAATCATGTATCATGATAAGAAAAGATCAAAAGTGGTGCCCCATTTAACATCACCAATTAATTTACATACATCTTAGAAAAATTTTCAAGAGAAATATTCTTAAATAGTGATGAAGTGGGAAGTCATGGTTAGTCGATCCACCACAACCCATACCACATTAAAACCTTTGGATTTTTTTGGGTGAATAATGATAAAGGCTTACGTGGTGTTCTCTTATTTTCATGTAGGTATCTGTAATGTTTACATCATCCACTCGAAATTATATCACGTTTCTTTAACTTTCTGACATACCAAGAACATTGAGGTGTACTTAGAAATATCCATATTCATGTTGTCTCACTAGGGTGATCTTGAAGATAACAATACATATTTTTTACTTTATGTATAGATGGAGAAAGATGATATATGAGAATTATCCAATATTTATTTCATAATCTTAGGTGGTGAAAGAACATAAAGACAAAATATAAACCAAATGAATCCATCTATATAGATATGGAATTCATAAACCTTACCTTTACAACTTTCACCATCTTTTAATGATCCAAACCATCCCTATGTTCCTTCTTAATCTTCACTTGGATAAATGGTTTGTAAATAATTTGATTAAGGTAGATTGAATTCCCTATAATTATTATTTATAGAACCATGCTTTTCACATCTATGAATATATGTTCTTTCTCGCTCTACATCATAGATATTATGGTAGGAAATTTTCTATTAAGATACATAACTACCTTAATTGATTTTCAATGATGGTGGTGAATATTATATTCATAGTCCAAGACTATAGCTAACTATCTTCCTTGAATCATGTTGGATCATTTTATGAAAATATATACATTAGAATATTATGATCAGTATATAAGAAACACTTCTCATCAATGAAGTAGAGATACAAAATATATAAAGAAAATATCACAGATTCTAACTATAAATCATGCACTGGTAAGTTATTTTCATGGATCTTTAACTGCTGAGAGGTTTATGCTATCAATTTATCATTCAGTAAGAGTAAAAAACCCAATAATTTCATTGAGAAATCACTAAATATCACAAACCCTTCTCTATAAGAAAATAATGTGAGTACAAGAATAGCGATTGGCATCTTCTTGATCTCTTTACATATTTCCCCAAATTCTTCTAGATAGATATACTTCTCCACTTTCTAAATTAACATAGTTTTTGGGATATAAAATAATGAGTTATATCTTACAAATAATTACCTAACAAATATAAAAGAATTGTGGATTTCTATGACACTTGGGGATCTAGGCCATTACAAAATTTACATTATCTTTGAAGGGTCCATTGAAATTCCCCCATATGTGACCACATTCCCCAAGAATGGGACTTGCTATATCCAAAAGTTACAATTACTAAAATTATTATACATATTCTCATTTTATACTGTCACCAACCAAATCCATATATTATTATCATATTAATCTTTTCTATGGGAGTAGATGATAATTTATTAAATAAATACTCCCACTAATTATACAAGTTAGTATCTAAAGTTTCTACTCATTAATTAAATTAATATTTATGGGGAATTAATCTATATGAGGGTCATCACAATGAACTCATAGAGACTATAAATTGTATGGAAGGCGAGATTCTAAATATAATCCTTCTTCATATTTATATGATGATATCCATAATGAAGATCCACCTTCTAGATGTACTTATCTCCTTGTAGTTTATTATACATGGCATTAATATTTGAAAGGGGATACTTTTTCTCTTAGGTGTTATTATTAAGATCATTAAAATCGATGTGAAACCGCATTGATCCATCCTTTTTCTTAATAGAGAGAATCAGTGCACACCATGATAATGCATTAGGGAATATGAACCATTTTTCCTAATTCTCTTAAAACCACTTATTCAACATTATTAGATCAATCGGGTCTATCATATTGAGGTATTTAAAGATAAGTGTGTCTCCGAGTATATCCTCTACAAAAAACCAAACCTCATTATTTAGGGGATGTCTGAAAAATTATTTTGGATATACATAATTATATTCCCTTCCAATAGAAATATAATAAATGTCGACACATTCTTTAACTTATACATTTTATTATTATATGCATCATCACTGGGTGTTATCACCCACACCATTAGGGTATTTTTTACATGATATTCATTATCTTTGTTTCATTTACATAGGAGCATTGGATAGTTTTGAACATGGGAAGAGATTTTATCTTCCTGATATTTGATGTGATCTCTATATTATAAGATCCAATCCATTACAGGTATATCATACAATTTCACCAAGGTAAGGATCACTAGATTCTATAGAATAATCCTCCCACGCATGCTAGTAGGAGTAAAATTGAACACATGGGTTGCAATGATCACACCACTTGGAATTTTTATAGATATATCTACCTCAAGGTATTTAGGATGTTATTCAATAGTTTTTAAAAACATATACTATATAAAATAATTTGTTTAACTGAAATAAAAAAATTAGTTCTCAAGTGAATAAGAAGTGTACCTTTTATGAAATAATGTTCATGTTCCACCTTAGTGGTGGTAAACACATATGTTTTCCCTTACACCCTCATCATCGGTAGTTATTAATGTTGATTAAACTTAATGACCCAAGGTTTAGTGCACTAGAATTCATAGTCCCCTTTAACCTTATAATTTATGCTTTGAACCATTTGTAGGGAATTTGGTAGTGCCTTCTTTTCCTCCCTCACATTTTACGACTTATTCTTATGTCTTTAACAGTCATGATTTTTGTGGGCTTATATACTACACTTAAATAATTTCCTTGTCCTTTTGGGGAAGTTATGATGATGATTCATTCCACATATTTGGCATGTGGGTGGTTGGATCGTTTTTACTCTTTTTTCATTCAACCACCCAGCATGAAAATTCATTCTTCTCTTCTTATCTCCTCAACCATTAGACTATTCTATAAAACAAATCTCTAATTTTAGAGAATATCAATCGACTTCATCGTAACTCTAAAAGTCAAGGATAGATAAATCTTTTCAATGATGTTGTTTTAAAAAACTAAATAATCTATCTACAATTCTATTGCTATTGATAACCAAACCCTAGGTGTATCTTGTAAGCCTTGTGAAATATTCCTTTATTTTCATGAAATATTAACTATCCTTTTTCTTAACCTTTAAGAATTATCTCTCCATGTATTATTGAAGAGTTCAAGAGAAATAATTGTTATGAAATATCTTCTTAAATACATACCAAAATATTTCATCAATTTTATCTTTCGTATTTTTACTCTTTATCAATTCCCACCACTTATTTTACCACCTGTATAAATGATAGAAAACCAAGGAAATGTTATCTTTATCAAAAAATTGGATCATAGAAAATATATTCTTCCTTAATTTATCCTACTTTTCCCTGACAAATAGATCAAAATATCCCATAATATGTTAGTTTAAATTGTTAAATAAATGATTATATGGATAGTTTCTCCATCAGAGGTGAATATGGATAATCCACTTGGTTCAGGTCACCGATCATAGCCTGATACATCTAGGTAAGAATTTCAACATATTTTTTAACTCCACATCCTATTAAATTGTGAATTTAATTTAGAAAATCATTGCATTTTCACTCATAAGTGTTTTTGTCCTGGGTTCTCCTTATTCCAACCATTTTCTAAAATAGAAAATGTTTTAATAATTAATAAGTCAATAAATAATGAATAAATAATATATTTTCATACAAAAATTATTTCTAATTTCATATCTAGGATCCATTTGATTAGTATAAACTTATTCAAAAAAATACTTCTAAGATCAAATAAATTAATAAATTTTTGATTTAAAATAAATAAATGCATCAGCTATATATAATTTATAATGGGTTGTATAGAGTTTTTTATTAACAATTAACTATCCCCCAAGAGTGTCAAACCAGGTGTGTGACAAGACCTCTTTGTCATGAATTGGGTATAAGTCGAGTTAATACCCAATGATCACTTTTAGAGTTATTACCCCTAGGTACATTTGTTTCAAATCCAAATCCACTTATAGTATCTAAATTCTTTATTTTATTTCTTAGAAACTACATGATCATATACATTACTAAAACATTAGTACTTTTTCCTTAAAAATCATACATATCCCTAGTGTGTTTTATACCATTTTATAGTCCTAATTACAAAATTATCAAAACCATACGTATGATACCAAAATTAGTGACCAAAATTTTACTTATTATTACATCATTTTTAAGATAAATAATAGAATTGTAATATATTTAAGGGTTAAAAGGTTTAGTTTCTAAGGAAAATTATGTTAATATATCACTTGTGCATGATAAAAATTATAAATTATTTAAATCATTATTCATAGTACTCATAAAAGGACTCATGTCCTACATAGTATATTTATTAACTAGATGATATACATCAATGGAAGGGGTGAGTCAAATCCCAGTAAGGGAGAGGATTAATATAGGTGGAATAGGTGAAAAACATCAGTACTGTATGAGTGATCATATTCATTATCATGATATCATAAACATGGGGTAATCATTATAATCATTAGGGAAACATTTAAAAAAGTACTATAATGAGTAATATTAATAAAAATTTATCATAACAACATAGTGGTCAAATACCACACATAGTTTTAAATAAAGATGACCTTATGTTTAGTCATAACATAAGTGCATAAATCATAAAATCATAATTTTTTAACAAAGATAGAATAATTTTCACACATAATAAATATAATATCATGATATATATCACATTAACTAATGAATTTTACTGCTATATATTTCTAAGACCACCCATCATATTATAAAATTTTCATAACCATGCATGCCACATTGAAAGAAAACATTTAATAATCGTAATCATGAAATAAGCCCATGGAGTAGAATGTGTTTCACAGAGATGAAATAAAATATACATTAGTGAATGAAATTTGGGGCTCTAAAATTAATATGGTTGGTCATGTTTTCACATAAAATATCATTATTCTTGAGTGGATAAGAAACAACTCAAGTGGAGTCAATGTGATCTATATGAAATTAAAGCCATTTTGAAAAAACATTAAAATTAGAATATTAATAATTTTGACAATGTAAAAACATGTATATCAGTAGAATGAAAAGTGAATGAATATTTAAAATAAATTTCAAGGAAACTATAGTAATATTCTTAGTGAAAATAATTTGTTATAGGAGATAACCCAAAAAGAAAGTGCTGGGTTTAAGAATCCCCCATACAAAAAACCATTTATGTTTTGTCTAGTTTACACCAGTTGAAAAATAAACTTGTGCCTGTTAAGACATGAAACCATAATTTAATCATGTTAATTTACAAAAATATCGATCCATTATAGTTATTGGATTCAACTTTATATTAATTTTTGTTAAATGCCAATTATTTTGATGTCATGTTTTCATTAAATTGTCATGTCTTGTTTTCATTCAGATGGTTTTGTTGAAGGAAATTTATGAATAAGTAAAATTAATTCAAAAATATGAAAATAAAATAAAATAAATATTTATATATGATTCATTATATCCATTCCTGAGGGTGGTGGTATAAAGAGAGTTGACAATGTCCTCGTAGGTGGTTAACTAACATTTGATGGGACATTATCAATAGAGGATAAAGAAAAGTACGATATACTATATATCATAAATATAATTAATAAAATATGTAAAAATTGTTAATATATTTCCAAAATAATAATAAATTAATTATATATCATTTTCGTTTGAAAGGAATAGGTAAAATTAAGAAGAGAAGTGGAAAATGATAAGAATGGTTTATGAAACTATACTCGCTTCACAGTATTGTATCATTTCTACAACACAAAAATCATTGAATGATCTGAGTTCAGTGACTCTAGAAAAAATATAAGGATTATATAGGGATTAATAGCAGTATTTTTAATAGATTTTCTGATTTGTTAAGTGAAAGATAAATTTTTTCCAGGGATAATGAGAGGGGTATTTATAAATTAGGAGAGGGGATTTTTGAGTTAAAATATTGCATAATATATTGTTTCCAAGGTAATCATTAAAATAGTGATATAATTGAAATTTAAATTAATATTTGAATAAATCTATAATTATTTTTGGACTTTTAAAAAATTCAAAATTTTAATTCATTAGTTTATTAAAAATGAAGGTGGGAAATTGAAATTTTGTTATTTTAATGTAATGGTTTATACTTTGGACATTAGAAAATACATATTAGGTTTGGAAAAAATAATTTTATTGTAATAATTAATTTATCTTATTAAATATGATTTTATTTATCCGAAAGTTCTAAATTTATATTTTTTTATTAAATCATAAATTATTTAATTTTAAACACATTGATTTGGAAAAAACAATATCTTTACTATTTAACTAAAAAAGACATATTTTTGAAAAATTTAAAAAACAAATATTATAAAATTTAATGTTTCCGATTAAAAAAATGGAATTAATTTTATAGAAATGATTTTATTAAATTGTTACTTTTTATTATTAACTAAAAAGTTGTGTTTTTTATTAAATAAATTAAAATACATTTCATTAAAAAAGTGCTTATAATTATTTGAGTTTTAAATAATGATATATAATTTTACGGAATTAAAATATGTATGTTTTCTCATGATAAATGTTATTTGTATTAAATTTTTATATTTTTAGTTCTTATTAATATACCAATGGTTATGTTACTATTCTTAATGTTTATGTTACTATTCATAACGGTCCACTTATTTTTTCGATAGTCACCTTACTATTCAAAAAGGAATATTACCTCTTATAAATATCTCATAATTCCATCATAAATCACTCACTAAAATTCCTCCCAAGTTTCTATATTTTACATTTCAAAAATTTTGATTGGTTGATTAATAATTTTTTTTATTTTCCACAGTGTTGTTCGTGGTGGCGATAATTCTAGCAGATTAGGATGATCCATATTTTCCCATTGAAATTTTTCTAGTATTTATTTTTTTATCCCATTTTAATATTTATAATTTACATGGGTTTAATTGCTCAATAATGTAATAATTTACATTAATAAAATAATTTTTTATTGATATTTTGTGTAACGGTTGTGTATAATACTTTGAGTTATAATATAACAAACACTTATTCAGGAAAAAAATATGATTTATCATTTATGGGAAAATACAATGCATCAAAATGATGTGGGGTTCATTTATACACTTCACTAATGAATCAAATATCTCTTTTCTATAGTTTCATTAAATTTTATCTAAAATGATTTAGTATACGTAGAAACCAAAAAATTTGATACAATAAGGGAAAATGTTGGATATATTTTTATATAAAACAAAATCAATTTACTAGTGTCATGTAAAGAACCAATAATTTCTAAATATGATTTATTTTTCTTGTTTTCTTTAAGTAATAAAAATATATTTAACTGAAAATAGTATAATTATAAGTCCAAAATTATATCAATATTGGGTTTGTTTTTTTCCTTTTTAGGGTTTTAATGTATACACCCTCAGGGTTCTTATTTTATGTTCCAATTATTATATTTATTTCCATATTATTATATCCCTTCAACTTAGTCATCAATTTCGTATACTTGAGTTATCTATTTATCATTAAATATGTGTTTATTTTGTGTAGTATCACTTAAATATAATGTATTGGTCTATAGTTTTTTTAACCATATATAGTTATATTTATTACATAATTTCCACTCATGTGATTTATGGTTAGTTAAATGGAATTTCTTACCTTTTAATTATCTTATCTCTCTGAAGGATATGGGTGTTATCTTTAATCTTAAAATATGTATTATTTAAATATGAGTCCAACAAAATTCCCTATCATTGTTAGGGTGTCTCTGACCTTTTTGTCCTCAGTAGTATACTTCTCATGGTATAATATTGTGTTAATCTCATGCATCAACTTCTTTCTATTTCATGTAAAGATAGAAGGCATGGCTAGATTCAGAGATTTTATCTAGTCTTGTTTTATGAAAATAAAATTAGAATGATATTTCATATTTTTTTTCTATTTTGTTTTGATTTGTTTTTTTATTTTTATAAATCAGTCCATCCAACATATAAGAGAATTCAATATTATGATATATTAGGGGGATTAAAATTTTGGTCTGTTATTAAGTATTCAAATGTGGATAGGTTATATATTTCACTATATTTCTTTTTTGGGGTTTTTAGCATTATTTTTGTATACATGTAGAAACTGAGAACTAAAACACATAAATTCATTATGTTTCATCTTACATGTTTTCATATTCTATTTCATTTCTTATGATCAATTTTAATTTCACCTAATAAAGTCTAATTCAATTGAAATAACAATTTACTAAATGTTCTTTACATTAATTAAAATATAATATAGGGAACACATATCCTTAATATAAGGCTCGAAGATGGTATTAAAAGTATATTTCTTAATCATTTTGAGTATGACTATGTTGTACACTAAGAAATTAATTGGTAAAAATTATTTTAATTTATAACATATTAATATTCATGATATTTTAGTCTAATATAGATACATCAATGTACTATTTGGAAATAAATTGAAAATTACCTCTAAATATTCAATAAAACAACCCCTAAAATTATATATATATATATATGACCACTAATTTTATAGATAAGGTCTATAACACATTTTTCATTTAGCGGACAAATTTTTTTTCAAAGTAGAAACTGAGACCATGATTTCCTCTATTTGTCTAAAATTGGACAACATTACCATGTTGAAATATCTTTTTTTGGAAATTATACAGGAAAAACAAATTATATATTTTTAAGAGACGTATAAAAACTAAAGAATATGATTATCTTGATAAATTAAAGAATATAATTCTTGATCATTGTAATATTCATATTGTTTTTGGGGATTAAGATAAAATTATTCTTTTATTATAATATCTTTATCATTCACTCAATACCTTCAGAAATATTTTTATGTATCAAAATGAGTCTCTTACATTAGGGGAGGTCAACTCAACCATGTTTTTTATATTTTATAAATAAAAATAGCTTTAAACACCAAGGGTGGATTAATAACTATAATGGGTGGGACTGAGTATAGGTTGAATAGATAATATAACCACCTAAATAATAATATAAATAGATAGAAGATTATAAATTAAATAATTATAAATTTTCAATCCAAGAAATATAGGAATAATAAGAGGAACCTTCTTAATAAAAGAATTTTCCAAATGATAAAGAAGTTAGTGTCCTTTCATGAGTGGTTAATTATTGTTTCAATTACATTAAGGTAATTAATATGTGTTTCCAATACAAATAATTTGAATGGGTGTCAGACTCTAGAATCAATTTTTAATTATGTCTAAATGAGGAATATTTTCATAATATTTTAGTGTGTGGGATGGGTAATATAATTTTTAGTAATAATAATAATATTTATACGATAATGGTAAATATTCATTAAACATAGTGGTTCATGAGAAGATGGTGAAAATTGAATGACATGTAATGTGGATTCCTATTCAAAATAGGAATATGATATAAATAAGTATGTTCTATATTAATATCTATTCCTTTATGTCTGATGTCTTAATCATAAAAAATGGGTCCCTCATTTTTATAGGAGGAAACCAATCTAATAATACATATATATTAACTTATAAGATACTTCGATAACATAGGATTTCCATCAATGTTTATATAGTGACCATAACTTCATGTGACAAAATGATTATGAAATATGAGTTATAGATAATATCACAAGTTATTATATCATAGGTTAAAAATTTTTATTAATCATATCATCCTTCCAATCTATAATGACTGTTCATATAGAAATTATAAAAGTTTAGCATTAAATAGGTATGATAATAAATTTACCCAACATTTAAAATGGATTCATTTGGATTTATTAGGGTAATCTAAGAAAACATCACATAGTTGGGGATATTACTTGAAATAATTTTTTTTTGATTTTTCTTGGTGAGTTTGGTTATATTTAAACTTGAATAAATCAAACAAATTAATTTTTCTTAAACAGAAAAAAATGATGGAGAAACCCAAAAGTAGATAGTTAAAGGTACTTATGACTATGAATGACTTACATTTTTTTTTAATTTTTTTAATATCTATATGAGTGAAATATTTTTAAGGCATGTAAATATGAGGGACAGTCCTAAAAAAAATCAGTTGATTGAGGGGATGAACAAGATGTTATTAGCGAGTGTTATGTGTATTTTAACACAATTTAGACAACTCATGTTTTTTCAAATTAAAATACACTATAACAATTATAATTTTTTTTGATAATTTTATTTATTTTACTATATTATTTTGAAACATCTGATGAATTATAGAGTAAAAAGTCACTTTATAAGAATATTTAAAGATTATAAATCAAGTTTTTATATAGATATAAATTATTATAGGATAAACCCTAGATATTTGAAATTAGTTTTCAATAGATATTTTAATTATGTTAAATTACATAAACTAATGGTATATAAAAAAGGTTACATAAAATGCATAATTCATAGAGATATAACATTTAATGAACCCTTTATTTTACAGAAAACATGAAACCTAAACAAATTGGGTTTGTTTTTAATTAAGGAGATAAATGTTAGGTGGGACACCAAAATTTAATGAACCAAAACTATAATAAACACCACTGGTGAATATTCATCATATAATTTTGATAATTATACTAATTAATACTCTAAAAAGTTACAGAGAGATAGAGTTATAAGTACCATAATACCATAAAAAATATATTATATTAATGACATAATATATTATGATTTTAATTTTTTAAAATAACTTTTTAAGCATTAATACTAAATAAAATAGGAATGATATTATATTTATTGAAGAAAAATAATGGCTTACTACCATGAATTTTGAAATTAAATCCCTTCTTAAAAACTGATCAAGAAATGATGTTTCAAAATATATTGGATCTACAATAATGGGTTATTAATGGGTTTATAAAATTAAATAATGGATACTTATAGGGTAAATATATATATAAAAATAAATATTTATAGGTATGGGGTATTATCGAAGAGAGGTTATAGACTTATCTAAAATTTGTTTACATATTGGAAAAAATGTTTCAATCCATTTTTTACCTCTAATAGGGTTTATAGACTTTTTTATTGAGTATAAATATGTAACAATTTCTGTTTTACATCATAAACATGATTATCATATATAAATTATTACTTATAAGGGCTTAACACATAAATTTAATCACAACTATTTATTTTTTTTTGGAAAAATTCCCTTCATAATGTCAACTGGTATTCATGAAAATGATATAAAAGTATTTATTTATATATGATTAAAATATTTTTAAGAGAATTATATGATGGTTATTTATATTATAAAATATTTAGACAGTTTTGGATATGATTATTTCTTTATATTTATTATATGTCAATTGTTTGTAAATCGAGAGAATTTATAACTTTGTTAATCACATTCTTTATGATTTTTTAGATCAATGATATTGGAAAAGATAAGTGAATTTTTTTATGAAAATTATTAAATTAATATGAAACAAGCTGAAATTCTTATAAAATTTAATTATGTAAAAAAGTTCTGAATATTTGTTTTAGAAAAAATTATAATCAGGTGATACACCTCTTACAAAACACTTCAAATCATCCCAATCACAAGAACTTGCTATTGAATGTAAATGAAAATTTATAAGTATGGTCCATTATGTAAATATTATTTTTAATTTTTTATATGTTATGATTGTTGAAGATATAACCTAAATAATAGAACACATATAACAACTGTATGTTATATTATATGGTACAATTTGGTTATATTGCAAGGCATGTTATGGGATATCAAAACACTTACATAAGGTAATCATAAGATATGATTTAGCTACATCACAATACTATTTATCATTATGTATAATTCACATAACATTCTAGCACATTTTATGAAGTATAATTATTATGATATATTTTGGTAATCTTATATATTGGATGTTAATATTGTAATTTTTTCATACAATGAAATTCTTGTACAGATGGAATATAAATTCATGTAATGAATTCATGGATGAATGAATTATAATTCCTATGTTATATAATGTATTATTTAATGAATAAACTCTCACGAAGTATCCCTAAATCCTACATAAGTTGGAAATAACCATAAAATAGTGAGAGTTAGAGCCTTCTTCCTTATTTCTATTTGTTTACATATCACAAATATCTCTTCCTAAGTATCCATTTAAAGTGAGAGGTAATAGAATACTTCTCATGAAGAGGAGTACCACCTATGCATAGAGTGATTTGATTTATCCTATGGATAAACCATGATTGGGGGAGTATACTGGACAAATCTTAGTGATCTTTATCATGTGCATGATGGAAGACATTGGTAATGGATATCTTCGATGTATGTTACATGATTATTAATCATTTTAGTTATACACAATTTTTTGGTTTCAAGAAAGTCTAATATTTGGTTAAGGGTTTATAATTACTTATACTATCTTAAATGAGTGTTATTTGATCCTTAGAAACCCTTATATGGTATTAGAGCAATTCCATGCATTTTGATTCATGAAATCATATTTGTGAATGAAGAATATTAAATATTTTATTATTATATAATTTTATATGATAAAATATTTTTGATATTTTGTTTTATAGATATAAAATGTACGATATAGTAAGTCTTGATTTGGTAATTCCATTTTATATGGGATATCATAGGCAATGACATGGTTTAATCCTTTTACTTTTAACATATCATAGCATATAATATGGCCTATCATATATTATAATGGAACCAGTTTCAATTATCAAAATAGAGAATTGTATCAGCTTACAAATATCAATTCATGCCACAAAATATGATTGGTAACCTTTATAGGTGATATCATAACCCTAGATAATCCATTTTAAAATATTTCAGAAAATAAAAGAAATATATTAATTACAATATCAAATATCTTAAAATAAAATTTTAATGAACTATTCTATTCATTTTTAAAAATATCAATTACGAATTGTATTATTCGGTTCATAGATTGTTTATAAATCCTCGGAAAATTTGTCTTGAGAAATTTGTTTAATATATAATTATTTATATAAATTAATTAGTTTTATAATATCTATAATAAATCAGATTAAATTAAACTAAATAATAAATAATTTAATATTCCATAATATTCAGTGTTAATATTAAATATATTTTAAAATTATATTGAATGACTTATAATTTAGATATAAATGGTTTATAATGAAATTATAAGTGTAATTTAAAATGTGAAATTAAATTACAACATAAAGAAAAATATAAAAGAGTTTATATTTAATATTATGAATTGTTCATAAAAATTATTTTGAATTGTTCACATTAAAATGGAATATTTGAGAAATGGTCTGAACTATATTAAAATTTGTTTTGGTAATTTATTTGATCAATTTTTAAATAATATTAAACGTCTGATATTATAAATATTTACATAATATATAAATAGTTTACATATAGAATGTTAATATTTCAGATGACATATATTTATGGTAAATTCCATGTAATGAATAATATTTAACCAATATTAGAGATTAAAATATTGTTACTTTGGATAATGACGTTTTTGATAAATTAGTGGATGCCATGAATGATGTTTTGTGTGGTTTTTTCAAAGAATTCATTACTGTGAATTCTATATACAAGAAGTGCCCCAATCAATATAACACCTTAGTTTTGATGGTGGATGCAATGTTCCCTCTATATATGGAATCCTTAAGTGATGAAGAGGGGTGAAGAAATGGATGGGCCTTTCCATGGATTTTTTTCCACATTGATTTTTATATTCAATTTTGGTTTTCTATTTTGGGGTGTGTTTTCCCATGTTTGTGCTTGGGATGGTTTTGGTCCATTTGGAATTACCATATACCAATTGGTTTCTAGATTGGTTATTGGATGATGGTGATTCGACTCTACTTATACTTAAAATTTATGAGGCCCCCATGGTTTGTCCTTTCTATGAGAAATAGTGGTGTGGAGTGAATGTTTTGGATTTTTGTTTTGTTATTTCTTGAGGTTTGGGACTTTATTCCAGACCACTTTTCATTGTTGTTGGTTTTTTTTCTTTTGTTTAAATTCGAAATATATTTAATTTGTTCCAAAAAATAATAATATTAAAGAGTTTATGTTAGTTATGAATTTAAAATTTTTATATTATCTAACCATATAATTTCTATATTACATGATTAAATTATAAAATGTTTATTATAACCTTATTTATGAATTTTTTCTAAATAGTTAATATTATGTTCAAATATAAGAATTATCCATTAATTTATTTTATTATCTATATTATCCATAAATATAGTTTTTATATTATGAATAGAAATATTCCTTAGATTAAGGAGTTAAACTACTTTTATATATTAAAATACGTACATATTAGGAGTCACGTTCTAGATAGATAATTGATTTAGTTTTTTTCTACCTTGACTATGGATTTTAAATTGTTATGATGAGGAATTTTGATGTTAATTATAGTGTACATACATTAGGTGTTAGAATTATGATGTAATTGAAGCCTCCATTGAGTAGTGTATCCTTGGGTAGAGGTGTATTGTATGATATTTCTCACTATCCTAGAGGCTTATGCCTTGTCAAAAAATGCAGGTTCAGAGATCTGTCACTCAAATATTACTCTCTTGGAGATTGTTGATTTTTCTATGATTATAATCCTTTATTTGAAACTATTTTATTTACCTAATTCATGGGATTAATTTTTATATATAATAACATAGATAAAATTTAATTTGGATTAGTAACACAAGATATGAGTTGTGTAAAGAGTTTCACATCAATAGAATTTGAAGATATCAATTTGGTATGAAGAATTAGGTTTCAAAGTAAATCACTGGAAGTATGCATGCATGTAATGGGAATAAAAATAGATAATAAAATGAGATTAAAACTACTTAAAAATATTGATCATATGATTCCTCCCAAAATAGATACTTGTTAAGATGTCGATCATGGAACTAGGTTTTTCATTCTAAAGTTGGGTTCCCCTAGATTATCTTATTTAAGGAAATAAAATAATGGGTGAGACAAATAGAATTAGATTCATGTTGTCAGATTTTCTTTGGGTCATGATTATCAAGGAGATTATAATAAGAGTGGGTTACTAGAGGAATATATTCGATTTTTTCTATATTATTTATTTGGATTAAATTCATCCTCTCAAATATCAAAGTGTCATATACGATATGATTGTCATGATAGTATACCTAAATATCTAAGTGATAATAGGAACACTAAATTAACCCAATGATTAGTGAAATGTGGATATTTTCCAATTAATGGATATGATGAAAATTGAAAATGGTTCATCAATTCTGTGGGAGCATATTTAATAGAAGTCTATATTTAATTAACGAAAAAAGAGATACAATTAAAATAAAAGTTTCTGTTATATAAACAATAACATAATCATAATACAAATTTTAATTAACATTAATCCTAGTGAAAAAAGCTTAATATAAGAAATTTATTTGAATGGTATAAATACTTATGAACTATTTCTAAGAAAATAAGAAGGAAAACCCCAAGTGTTTGGGTCATAACATCTAAAGTGACCAAATATAGAATTTGTTGAAAAATTTGATATACATTCTTATGATTACAATAAAAGGATTAATTTTTTAAAGTAATTAAATGAAAACTAACCTAAGTAACTTTTTTATACACTCATATACTCTTTGTGATTAAGTGTGAAAATGAATAGGAGATATCATAGGATACCTTTAAGTATTTTTCAAGGTAGATAATTAATTTTCAAGTAAATTTTCAAAATTTTATGGCAATGTGAACAAGATTAAATATTTTTTCCCATTTATATAAATGTTTTTTGGATATTGGAAATGGGAATGTGATTTTCAGGTTCATATGTTGTTTTTATACTACTATCATGTAATGGTTTAATCTAGAAAATAAGATTCTACTTGTCTAATAGTTAGCCATGATCATTATGTTTCAAAGGAATATTTAAGAAAAAGATTTTATTTTTAATTATTACTATTTTAGAAAAAATTATTTCAATTAAAAAGGGATATAATTAATTATATAAATTTTGGAAACATTTTAAATATATATGAGTTCTATATCAATGTATGAATTTATAGATCCTTTAATTTTTAATTATAAGTTAAATAAAAATGTTTCTAAATCAGTAAATTGAATGCATATAAATATATAAATATTAAATGGATATTTTTAAAGGATGTGTATTTTCAATAAAAATTTCATTTATGATATGATTTTTTCCTTGTAAATAAGTAATTATTATAAATAATATGTGGTGATGGTTCTATAAAACATGGTTTATGAATCATTAGATTCTACAACATGTTTGAGAACGTGATAAGGATAAAAATTATTTATCTAGGGTAAAAGAGTTTGTCAAGAAATTTGACAAAATTTTAGCAATATTGTCACACCACCCTTTGATTTCATTTTTTAAAGGATGGAATCATGTTTATAGAATAACTATCCAAACACATATACTACTATATTAGATATAAATTCAATAGTTTATTTAATAAATTTTCCCACTAAGATGAAAGTATTATTATTTCATGACACAAAAATCATTGAGAATCTTTGAATGATATTTTTAAAGGAATATAGTGTTTAAGTGGCTAATGGGAGTATGTATAGGCTTGGTTAGGATAAATGTTTTTACAAAATAAGGATTCTACCAAATCAAAATAAAAATTTGATGTCACTTCCAAAAAGGTTTTGGTTATTCTTGTAAAAGATTAATTTAAGGATTAGTTACTAAAATATTTTAAGGAAAACATTAATGTAATTTGTTCCATGTATGATGTTGAACATTTAATGAGTATTAATTAGAAAATTTTGTTAATATATTAACATTGGATTTTGTGAAGTAAATGTTTTTTAATACTTTTATAATGAGTTAAAAATTATGAATATGATTCTTAAGTCTCATATTTATTCAAAATAGATTAATTTATATATATTAATCACTAAATATTATATAGATAGTGTTTTATTATATGGTCATAGAGATTTGTGGAAAGAAATACACAGTGATGTAATAATTGTAACTAACCCATTAAAATATTTAAAACCCAAAGCTAATCATCCGGTATATCATATATGATATAACGAGACATTTTTTTTATTTTTTTAATATAATTATATCAAATGTGAAATAACTTAAAATATATCATGTAATATAAAATTTAGTCATGAATTTTTGATTCTTCTATATTAGTTAAAATTACTTATTAAGTGACATGATTTTGACATCTCAACTTATAAATTTGTGTTCTCCATAGTGGATGTTTATCATGAAGTATTATAGTTTTTTTGTGAGATATTATGGTTTTAAAGGTTATGATTCTAGTAATAGGATATTATGTATCCTCACGAGGAACTAATTGAGGATTACGCACTGGTTGACCTAAGAATTATACCACATAGAGTGTCATAAACAATGCATTTGTATTAATAATGGTCTGAGGTTCATTTTTGGTTTCATTATAACTAAATAGTGGTGAGATACATAGCATTATAAACTTCATAATTTGATACATTTTTTATAAAATCTATGAGAATTAGCTAATTAAGTGGTGGTTGGGTATGTTTCTGTTCGTGTCATAAGTTGGAGGTCAACGAAGATTGATTTTTTCCTATAATATGATGAATAAAACATATGTTCTCTTGGTTGATATAAACTATTGAGGTGTACGACCATACATATGTAGTATAAATAATGTTATTTTCTATTAGGTTATGGGAATACGATGTGATCGTACCATAATGTTGAATGGAATGTGATGTATTAATCGACCTACATAGTCTATACATGAATTACTAAGAATGTATGAGTAGATATATAGGATTGAAATAATATATTTCCTATTTTTACTTAGTTTATTGGAAAAAAATATTATTGGAATGTTTATTGTAGCCTTAGTAGTACTGATTCTTTGATAATGTATACTCTTTGTTTATTTTAATAAATTTGGGAAGCCAAACATTTTTTAATATCTATGTAGCCCCATGGATTCACATTTTTTGGTTGGATGAATTAGGATTATGTTTTACTCATAGAGATTCATTGAAAGTGTTTGAGAACTTATCCAAAGATAGTTTTCAATGGATATTCACAAGGTACTTCTTATGATTCCATACATTGGAAATCTGATGTTAATTTTAAAATATTGTTTTGGATGAAATCCAAAAGGGTTTTTTATTATGGTTTCATAATTTCTTAAATATTATTTAAACTAATATGAAATGAAAAATGTCTATACGGCATTAGTGAAAGTTGGAGATAAAATGAGATATTCCCCAACCCCTTAGAGACATATGTCGAGTTGATGATATATTGTGTAGTATGAATTGGGTACTTTTTATGTAATGTTATAGGATATAATTCCACTACCTTCAACACATCTTAGGGTAAGATTTGGATGAGACTTCCTAGACCCATACTCCAGGACATAGTGCTGAATACATATTTATTACATATTATATTTGATAAAAACTTAGGTGATCTACACTTGACCATCCATTACTACCATATAAATAAGAATTATTGAGTCACTCAGATATACAAGAACTCTTAGGTTTAGATATTTAAGAGAAATATGAAACAAATTTATAAACCCATATCTATGTCATCGAGTGGAATTTGTTTCCAATATACAATAAATATATTATTCCACAATAAGTCTTAAACATCTTTCATAAAATTCACCACACATGATACCATTCTCGACATATCATATATAATATTATTCTTCATAACACTAGGAATGGAAACATAGTAATTATGAGATAAAATATTCAGTAAGGGTAAACATAAAAGATATCAATTAGAGATCAGAAGTGAGAATAAGATGGACATGTGATAAATAGAACATAATCAATGTGCAATGACATAACATAATATAATTATACCTATTACAACATACATCATAAATTATGTGCAATGGAGGAAATATTTTTTCAAAATAAATGAGTCCTAAAGAAATAATATTTATCAATGTGAATATAATATAGGTATTGGAATGTGGAATACAAGTGTGTCATAAACATGGGTGTATATTTCATAACATATGTTAGGAATAACCACCAAGGCATTCAGTTCATAATGGACTTGTCTAAATGCCTATACATAGGCTTGAGGACTTCACCTAGCTACCCATGTCCCATAACCTTTAAAACATGTTCTAACAGCCCACAACTATATCCTTTTTATCTTTGGACAGCCATTTATGTCATATATCATTTTCTCAATAGATGTAAAGAAATAAAAAATTTACTGTAGGGTTGTAAAGAACCCCATGATCATATAATGATAAAATATACATATGTATTCAATAAGAACATAAAAGTATTCATTATTACATCATATCCTAATTAAACCATGGGAATGAAATGAGTTTCATTAAAACAACCCCAATACGAGATCACACACTATCTAGAGTAATAATGTGGATTTTATTGTTATATCATATCCCGATTGATGCATTTGAAACAATAAATTTGATTCATATAGTTGAAAAACTATTTTATGAAAATTTAAATTTTGATTTAGAAAAATGATAACAAATATCATTTTGTTTTGGTATCTTTTAAAAAAATGAAAAAATCATCGAATAATGGGAGTTAAATTTAAATTTTAACCCATGAAAACAAAGAAAGGAATTTGGATTTAGAATCAAAATTATAATTATGGTAAATTCTGTTCACACTATATATCAAGAATCAAGATAAACATACATATGTTTAACTTGATATCAATAATATAAGAATTAAATCTCAAAAAATAATCTCATAATCCCAAGAACATAAGATTTAGCGTCTTTGAGGACTATTTAAATGGTAAATTTATATTCAAATACTTGTGAACATTTCTCCACAATTGAAATATACTAGACACCACTCTAGAATTAATATAAGTTAAATGAATCTTCATAAAGCATATAATGGAAACATACTAAAGGGGTGTGATCAAATGATCTATAAGGGAAATCATTTTCTCAAAGGTTATATCATAATAACATGAAACCATATGATTATTAGAGAAATATCATAATAAAAAACATAGAGTAATAATAGTTTTTTTAAGTCATGATATCATAACATATAATCTAAATTAAAAAAAATGTGTACCATGGACTAAGAGTTTGATATCATAATGGAATCATGAAATAATTAAATGTTTTCATAAATTAATGGAATCATAAATAATTTGAAACAAAATAAAACATGGAATCATAATCATAAGTTAAGGATAACTACCAAGACAACAAAACAATGTGTTCTTGGATAACTACCCAAGAAACATAAATAGTATATCATGAGATGGAAAAATTATCCCATTCATTAGAGGGACATATAATTTTGGGAACACCCATCATTTAACATATTTTTTAAATGAATATGTTCGCACATGAGGTAAAGAAACCATACATAAAAATAATCATTGTCACACCCATGATAAGGAAGTGGGATTCATAATCTTATCTCAAAACATAACCAATCGATATATCAAAATAGTTACCAATATAATAATGAATTAAATAATTGGAGACGTTCATATTTGAGAAATAAAAATTGGGATTTAATATTGATTTACAGTGTAGAAACATTCATAAAAAAGATTAGAGAAGTAAAAACATGAGACACTTATGTGATGCTTTATAAACCGATTAAAGGATATTTTAATGAAGATGGAGATGATTATTTTCCTCTATAAACAATTTTAACCAAGAGTATTTTCCATAATATATTTTATGTTTTAAAAAACTATTCATGGTTAAAAAAATTTGATGAGGGTGTAACATGATGTAAAATAATATATATGGAAATTCCTTTAAATAGATTTTACATAAAAGTGATAATTGTGAAGGGAACCACATGAATGTGTTATCCCCTAAAAATTAAGGCAAGGTAAAATATTTATGTATTTAAGGAACTTATGTATAAAACATGGATGGAATTCATGAAAATAAGATAGAGTAAAATGAAGAAAAAGAAAGATAATGTGAAATCTGAAGGCAATGAGGTTGGTTTGGAAGATTCCTTTTGATGTTTTAATATACCTTAATTGAAACCCATATCATTATAAGGATAATAAAACATTATTTTGATGTTTATTAAAGGTAAATATTAGGTTTTAAGAAGCTAAAATACCTTAGGTATATCAAAATTGGAAAGGATAATACTGTCAAAAAAACAAGGACAATGTGGGGATACTGTCATTAAAGAGGATGAGAATTATTCACAACAATAATATAATTTATATGGGGACGAAAATTTTCAAGAATAAAGATTTGAATTAAAATTTTCATTTTAAATGGAGACATAGAATAAATACAATATAAAATATTTTATTGTAAGTATCTAATCACAAAATTATGATGTTTAAGATGAAACACTATAACTCAAAGAAATGGTGTTTGAGTTAACAAAAACCATTAAAACATTTTTATCATTCAAATAGAATACCCATGAAAGTTATAATATGAAATATATTTTTAAATAACATAAAATTCATGAATAATTATGATAAAACAAATTCATGGAAAATATATACCCCATAAAATAAAAGAAGTGGTGAGTATGCATCATATCCTAATAAAAAAATTGAGATGAGAAACCCCTTACATGTAATCTAGATTATTTCTTACTATTAACCAAAAATTAAGGACACTCAATTTTTTTTATAAAAAGTATTCATATGAACCTTTTTCATTAATATTTTAATTTTTAAGGTCTATTTATTATCTTGTTCTATTCATTTATTAAATAGTTTTGACATAAGACGATTACTTGAGGTAGATTGACCAATTTCTCTAAAAATTACATGATACATTGATCATAGTTAAATGTGTTTTAAAATAGATTCATAATACACATATACGTATAGGTTTATTTATTTTATTATTCCATTAGTACAAAATCTAAACAATATGTTTGGTTTTCCCAAAATGGAATCAAATTAAGAATAATTCCTTGATAATGTTTAATAGTATCATTAAATAATACTAATAGTATCTTAAATATCATATTTATTACAAAAAAATATTTTTAAAGACATCCTTGTTATATGGACATGAGAAATAGAATACTTCTTTCATGGATGTATTAGTTCCCATGTATGCATGATGATATATTCATTTTAAAAAAGGTTTTTTAGGTAATTTAAAAATGGATATTACTATAGTATAATAAAATGTAAGAATATTAATAAAAATTATTTAATCCAAATATCATAGATAGATGTGATTTGAGGTGGTAGAAGAAGAAATAAATTGGGATAACTCGGTTGAGAACATTAACTATTCCTTTGGATGTTCTACCTTGAGTAACACCATAAGGACCCTTATATTGGTATTTTGGGAAGACCTTTACGATATTTATTGTAGGTTTTGTTCTTTTATAAATGAATAAAATGAAATTTATTTTAAAAAAATAGGAAATTTTAAGTGATACCATGACACTATTCAAAGGTGAATGGCTCCAAATTTGAAAATAATTTAGTGGGGTGATTAGGTAAGATACATAATACCTATAAAATACATTTTGTTTCATGATTTAATGATGTTTTATGTATTTTATAATTATGATTTCACTTTTAACTTTTTGGTTTTTACCGAGAAACATTTTTACCTAAGTAATTAATTTTTTACAAAAATTATAAGATAACCCATATCATAATAGTTTTATGTGGTAAGACTAAATTTATAATCTATTCAAACAAAATGAATTTAAAAATATATGAAAATTAATTTTTAAATTAAAAAATATATTATCTTGAATAACTGTTTTGTAGGAAAAAGTATATTTTTACAACTAAGAGTTCGTGATATTTTTAATTTCCAATTAAATGGCTGATGATATATTTGTATATAGTTAGAAACCATATTATATAATTAATATAAAATATTTCATTTTCAATATATGACATAAAAAATTACACAACATTAATAAAAAAATTCATTGAATATACCCCTTTACCCATTAGCATGGTAATTAACATTAAAATTATTAATCATACTTTTAGGCCTAAAAATTAAATTAAAGTTATTACATAATATGAAAATATTCATCTAAAAATATATAATCAATTTTTTTTAATTTCTATTTGCGATGAAAATAATTTTTTTAATATAAGTGAATAAAAGAAACTTTCAGTGTAAAATACCACAAAAGTTCTCAAAATGATAAACTTGGGTTTTTTAAATTCAATAAATTATTTATTACACATTATAAATATGTTTTATTATATAAAAATGGTTTCATGAATATTTATTTCAGTATTGAATTTTGATAACGTCATAATAGTGACATTACTACCAAAATCAATATTTTCACACCATTCACCTATAGATCAATTATTTTTGAAAAATACCAAATATTTATGTAAAGATAATACAATAATTATAAGTCTAAAAATGATTCTAAATTTATAGAATTTAATGAAAAATATAATAAATATTCTTTTCACAAGAAAATAACATTATTTTTTAGTTTTTTACTATTCTTATTATTATTTTTATTCAATTACGAATTAAATTAGTGTTAATATATTTTTCAAGAATCTAATATATTTTAAGTATAATTATTTTGGTTTAAAAAAATAATGCACATAAAAGTCCAGTATTTAAAGAAAATATTTTTTAGTATTAAATGATCATATTGGTTATTTAGCCTCATTTATTTAATTTTATCAATAAATTAGTATTAATTTGACCTTTATATTATTTATAAATGCATTTAATAATTCATTTACCACTATTTTTACTAGCTAATTAAATGACTATATTTTAAATATTTTATAAGGTGTCATAATTTATTTTGGTTCATTACTGCATGTGAAACAAGATATTGAATACAATAATATTTAAAGGAAAATATAATTTAAAATCCTAGTTTGTTAAATTCTCCCCCATAAATAAATTTAATCCTTGAAATCTCAATTTACACATACCAATTTCAATTATTTAAGGATATATAAAACATAAACATGAATCAATATATAATTTATAGAGAGATATTATCCTTACAGACATAGAAACATGGTATTTTCCTCAGAATAAGATTAACACTAATATTGATATATTTCTCTAATACATTGAGAAAAACATCTGTCATGATCAGGTATCACGACTCTTATTAAGAATTCATATTAAAAGGGATCCCATGTTCATACTTGTACATATACATGTTTATAGGTATTTTTCAAATAAGAAATGTGTTTTCCATAGTTTATTGATTAATATGGATTATATTTTGAGATACTCAAAATATTTACATAAATTACATCAATTTTATCTAATAGAAGTATAATAATAATTTTGTGAATCGTAATTCCAAAAAACAATGAAGGATATTCATATAAAATTGTTATAATGAAGATATTACTAGAAGTTTCTATTTATAGCATTATAACACCCACCATCTCACATGTATGCTTTAACACAAGTTTGGATTGTATTTGGAATCGTTCAAGTGGTTTTCAGGAAAAGGGGACTGAAAATGTAAAATTTTAGAGAATAAATGCTAGGTTCATGGTCTGGGAACATTTAGTAATAATCATACAGTATGGATATGTTCAAAGACATAATAATTTCATAGAGCTTGATCATGGTTAAAGAAACTATGCATATCTCCAAGGAGACCATACTGGTGTCCGTGTTATTGTCCCGGGGTGTCATGTGGTTTTTTCATGGGTTTTATAACCATGTGACCTATCCCTATTAAGTAGTGTGAATCATTTTTTCTAAGGGATAATGTCCATGATCAATTTGAAAATCATTTTTCTAGTCCTGTGGCATAACCACACGTAGACCGTAGAACCACTAAAAATATGGAATTTTACCCATTTCCCTTAGGTTTTTATAATATCCATATAATAATCATTTAGATCAACCCACACATTTCCCATAACTCTAGATGATTCTCCATTAGGATTCATGGTGTAATTTTATTGTTCTATATAGACTACATTGATGTACATTGTGTTTTTATCTTGTCTTCCCTTTACTTTATAGATCCTCGATAGACCTCTTCTCTAGATATCTTGTTAGAACCCTAATTACCAGTGGATTCCATATCTAATGGTTTTACAAATGATTGATGTTTTTTATTATGGATTTGGGATCATAAGGACCGGATCTACTCTATCACAATCTCATTTTTCTAAAGTGATAGGTTTTCTCTCTGTCCATGTGGTAGGCGGCTGCATAAAATGGTTCTAACACATGGATGGCATTATGTTCTTGTAAATACATTTTGATTAATTTATGGTTATGGTGGTTTTTTTGTAAAATATTCTTGTTTTTAAATAGTTTTATATTTGTAATATAAATTGAGAACACCATGTTTTAAATGAAATTATTAAATGGTGATTTCGGTTCTGAAATGGGGTTTTCAGGAGGAAAGTTGATTTTCTTTTCTATGGAAGTGTTTTATAAGTTGTGATCATGGATTTTAAATGTATTTTTGCGAAAAATAATTCAATTTGGTAGCCTTGGGGGCATTTGGAATTATACTTGTAATTTTTATGTGTTGAATGCCACTAGAGGTTGTGTGTCACTTTATCATGTGTAATGTGACTAGAGGTTATATTGTTTGGATGATAATATGGCATGGATTGGAGATTTATTTTAATTTCTAGCATGTATTCCCATAGATTATATCCCAATGTTGTGATTTTTCATTTATTAATAGTTTATCACATGATGGTTTATTTCATGGTCATCTTCTCACTTGCATTGGTTATGTTGTATCACTAATTAGTTTTGATTATTCATTCACTATTTATCACATTTACTTTTCACAATCCTTGTGTTATTAACATGAAATGTTTTTATGAAGAAGAATAGATACTTTAGGAAATTATTTTATTATATGATATTTCTTTATAAAAATGGCTTTTTAAAAGCTATAACTATAACACTATTTATATTATACATTGAATATATTCTATAGTGAAATCCTATTGGGACTTGTTCTCACACCCTACTTTTTCTTTTAGGTGGTTGTAAATGTTTTTCTGACTAGGCTCAAGTAAATGTATGGGAATTGTGTGACATTATGAGTTTTCTTGTCGTTATAATCTTTATACCAAGAGGTACGAGAGTTGACATTTGGTCACATGGAGAAATTTTGGTCATGTCTTATTTTACAATTCATTTTTATTCGATCTTTCTTGTATTTTTATGTCTCATGGATATTTATTGTTTTATTTCATTTTTACTCTATTTTATCTTCATCTTTACATTAGACTTTCCATTCCATGTTCATCTCACCATGTTGTAGACCCTCTCAGGTGACTTTTATAGTTGACCTCAGATAGTAATTCATAGAATATTATCAGAGAGAATATTTTTACTAATATGTGGTGTGACATAGCATGGTTTTGGTATGATAAATTTGGTATATAGAAGTGAGGGATGTTGGAATTCGGGCAGTATGTTCTGAGGGTTCCTATCCCATTGAATTACACATCTAAACATGAGTTTCCATGGGTGGTCAGGAATTTTTAAAAATAATAGGACTTAGTGTGTGGGGTTATTTTAATGATCTGGAGATGGGGTTTATTTAAAATTATATATTCATTTTTAAATGGTTTTTTATTCATTCAAAAAATTAATAATTCTTTAATTTTTTCTTGTTTAAAGGTATTTATATGGATTCGTGAAGATAATACATTGATTTTGGAATTTCATTATGAGGTAATAAGATTTTTCCTTATGTTATTTAGATGATGCCTCCTAGAATAAATCTTATTAATATGATAAAGGAATCTATGAGACAGGTTCAGTTAGAAAGTTCTCTGGTGGAACATTCTTTGGTCGAAGCTATAATCTATACCACTCAGACACTGGGTTAAGCAGGAGTCCAAAACTCATGTTGAGTGGTGTATACTGGATCCGAGTTTACAAAGAATAATCCACCCATATTATTTGGTGAAAATTGAACATATGAATGCAAGGAATGGATTGAGCAGATTGAGAGCATATTTGACTTCTTGAAGCCTCTTGAGGATGAAATGTGGGGGTTTAGATGTAGATGTTCGTGGGACGAGAAGGAGGTAGTATGACATTATTATGAATTAAAAGTTGCTTGAGGATTTGACCAGGGCTTCCTTCATGAAAATTTTAAGCAACTAGTTTTTTCAGAAAAAAATATGTGTGGAATAGAAAAGGGATTTTATGGCCTTTGATCCAGGGCAGTGAACTATTCTAGATTATTCTGCCCATTTTTTTGAGTCACTAAATTTCGCTATAAATGTTGTTAATAATGATTACCTAAATGATCAGAGGTTTGAGATGGGGATAAGGGGTTATATACGGTCAATGGTGATTCTAATGTTCCTTACAACCTCCATGGAGGTAGTTGATAAATATGCTATGATAGAGGTATACATTGGTAGGAGAACATGTTTGTGTGGATCATTGGTTGGTGCACTTATTATTCAGTGTGTGTCTTATAGAATGAAAAGGAAGCATAAATGTGGTCAGTATTCTTCAGTACCAATTTCAAGGGCTTTGTCAAGACAATAATAGGTCACTACAGGAAAAAGGGCTTTTTGCGACAGGGGCAATGACCCGTCGTAAATAACCAACTATTTGTGATGGGATTTCGTCTCCCATCGCAAGTAGTTTGGTGCGGATCGCGCGCTAAACTGTGTGAAGGTTATTTGCGACGGTGAGATCCCACCGTCGCAAATAGTTAAGTATTTGTGACGGGCCCCATCGCAAATAACTGATGGCAGTTTATAGTTTTTTGTGACGGGATGTCGTCCGGTCGCAAAAGGTGTGTCGGCAGGGACTATTTATGACGGGTCCCATCGCAAATAACGTTTTAACTACCGACAATAATTAATGCGGACGTAGGTATTTGCGACGGGTCCCGTCGTAAAAGATACTATTTGCGACGTGATACCCATCGCAAATAATCTAACCTGTATATACCTCCATCTGTTTTTCCTCTCATTCATATCAAATTTTAGATCATGTTTCTCTCTAAACTCGGATTTTAGAGAGAGAATTTTTCTAAGTTAATTTTTTTTGTTCACAAAGAAGTTGTGAAGCCGTCTGCATCAATAGAAAATCAGTCTTAAAGGTATTTATGTTTTTTTAATTTATTATTTATTTCATTTTTTTATGTTAAATTTTTTATTGTTGATTAGTTGTAATTAAATTAAATTTAAATTGTTTTGTCATTAGTATTTATTTGTACTAATAAATTGAAATTTTTAGTATTAATTTTTAAAAATTAGTAGTAATTATTAATTATTAACGATAATTAGTAATGTATATAGTTAATTTGTAGTAATTAGTAATAATTGGTAAAAAATATAAATAAATAGTAAGAAATAGGAATAATTAGTAATAATTAGGAATAATTTGGAATAAATATTAATAATTAGTAATAATTAGTAATACTTAGGAATAATTAGCAATAATTAGCAATAATTAGCAATAATTAGCAATAATTAGTTATAATTAGTAATGAATAACAATAAATAGCAATAATTAATAACAATTAGTAATAAATTGTAATAATTAGCAATAAATTGTAATAATTAGTAATAAATTGTAATAATTAGTAATAAATACAAATAATTACTAATAAATACTAATAAATGCTAATAATTAGCAATACAAACTAATAATTAGGAATAATTAGCAATAATTAGAAATAATTAGCAATAATTAGAAATAAATAGCAATAAATAGCAATAATTAACAATAATTAGTAATAATTAGTAATAATTAGTAATAATTAGTAATAATTAGGAATAATTAGCAATAATTAGCAATAATTAGCAATAAATAGAAATAATTAGTAATAAATTGTAATAAATAGTAAAAAAATGGAATAATTAGTAATAAATAGGAATAATTAGTAATAATTAAGAATAATTAGTAATAATTAAGAATAATTAATAATAATTAGTAATAAATTGTAATAGTTAGTAATAAATTGTATTAATTAGTAATAAATTGTAATAATTAGTAATAAATACTAATAAATACTAATAATTACTAATAAATACTAATAATTCGCAATATTTAGCAATAATAAAGAATAATTAGAAATAATTAGCAATAAATAGAAATAAATAGCAATAATTAGCAATAATTATGAATAATTAGGAATAATTAGTAATAATTAGCAACAATTAGCAATAATTAGTAATAAATAGAAATAATGAGTAATAAATAGAAATAAATATTAATAAATAGGAATAATTAGTAATAATTAGGAATAATTAGTAATAATTAGGAATAATTATGAATAATTAGGAATAAATACTTATAATTAGTAATACTTACTAATAATTAGTAATAATTAGAAATGATTAGGAATAATTAGCAATAATTAAAAATAATTAGCAATAATTAGTAATAATTAGCAATAATTAGTAATAATTAGCAATAATTAGTAATAATTAGCATTAATTATCAATAAATAATAATAATTAGTAATAAATTGTAATAATTAGTAATAAATTGTAATAATTAGTAATAATTAGTAATAATTAGTAAGAAATACTAATAATTAGAAATAACTACAAAAATAATAATAATTAGCAATAAATACTAATAATTACCAATAAATAGCAATAAATAGAAATAATTAGGAATAATTAGCAACAATTAGAAATAATTAGCAATAATTAGAAATAAATAGTAATAATTAGCATCAATTAGAAATAATTAGCAATAATTACCAATAATTAGCAATAATTAGCAATAATTACCAATAATTAGCAATAATTACTAATAATTAGCAATAATTAGCAATAATTAGTTATATATAGGAATAAATTGTAATAATTAGTAATAAATTGTAATAATTAGTAATAATTAGTAATAAATAGAAATAAATAGCAATAAATAGGAATAAATAGTAATAAATATTAATAAATAGTAATACTTAGTAATATATAGTAATAGTTAGTAATAAATAATAATATTTAGTAATAAATATGAATAATTAGTTATAAATAAGCATAATTAGTAATAATTATGAATAAATACTAATAATTAGTAATATTTACTAATAATTAGGAATAAATACTAATAATTAGTAATATTTAGAAATAATTAGTAATAATTAGCAATATTTTTGAATAATTAGGAATAGATAGTAATAATTAGCTATAATTAGTAATAATTAGTAATAATTACTAATAAATACTAATAATTAGTAATGATTACTAATGAGTACTAATAATTAGGAATAATTCAGAATAAATAGCAATAATTTGGAATAATTATCAATAATTAACAATAATTAGCAATAATTAAAAATAAATTGTAATAATTAGCAATAATTAGGAATAATTTGAACTAATTAGCAATAATTAGAAATAAACAGAAATAATTAGAAATAATTAGGAATAATTAGCAATAATCAGGAATAATTATCAATAATTTGGAATAATTAGTAATAAATAAGAATAAATTGTAATAATTAGTAATAAATTGTAATAATTAGTAATAATTAGTTATAATTAGTAATAAATAGTAATAAATAGTAATAAATAGTAATAATTAGTAATAAATATGAATACTTAGTTATAAATAAGAATAGTTAGTAATAATTAGGAATAAATACTAATAATTAGTAATATTTACTAATAATTAGGAATAAAAACTTACAATTAGTAATAATTAGCAATAATTAGTAATAATTAGCAATAATTAGTAATAATTAGCAATAATTAGTAATAATTAGAAATAATTTGGAATAATTAGCAATAATTATAAATAATTAGCAATAATTAGTAATAATTAGCTATAATTAGTAATAATTACCAATAAATACAAATAATTAGTAATAGTTACTAATAAATACTAATAATTAGGAATAATTAGGAATAATTAGGAATAATTAGCAATAATTAGCAGTAATTTGGAATAAATTGTAATAATTAGCAGTAATTAAGAATAATTAGAAATAATTAGAACTAATTAGAAATAATTAGAAATAAATAGCAATAATCAGCAATAATTAGGAATAATTTGAAACAATTAGGAATAATTAGCAATAATTAGGAATAATTAGTAATAAATAAGAATAAATTGTACTAATTAGTAATAAATTGTAATAATTAGTAATAAATACTAATAAATAGTAATAAATAGTAATAAATATTATTAAATAGTAATACTTAGTAATAAATAGTAATAGTTAGTAGTAAATAGTAATAATTATTAATAAATATGAATAATTAGTTATAAATAATAATAATTAGTAATAAATAAGAATAATTAGTAATAAATAGGATTAATTGGAAATAAATATTAATAAATAGTAATAATTAGTAATAAATAGTAATAATTAGTTAGGAATAGTTAGAAAGAAATTTTAATAAATTTTAATAAATTCCAAGAACCTGCCACAATTTCCAGTGGATTGGCGACAATCCTTTTGCTCAATGACTTTTCTCCTTTCAACTCTCACCAACTCAAAAAAATATATAAAATGTGCGGCTACATAGGCATATTCAATATCGTATACACGAGATCGGATATAAATTTGTAAGATCATATTTTTTAGAATGCTTTCAGGCGGTGACAGTTGGAAAAAGATGATTCATCGATGAAAAGGGGGCTCTTTTGTCGACGGCTCATTTACTTGTATCTTTCTCACACTGAAATCACAATGAAGAATCTGGTCGGAGATACGTATATTCATTATCATTCATATAAGAATGAATATGCGTAACTCTGACCAGATTCTTCATTGTGATTTTAGTGTGAGAAAGTTGCAAGTAAATGAGCCGTCGGACAAAAGAGTAACCGTCAATCCACTAGAAATTGTGTCACCTTTAATTAATGGTAATTATTAAGAAGTAGTAGTAATTATTTATCTTCTTTTTTCTAATAGTATTTTTATAATTTCAAATTATTCAAAAAAAGTGATGATTTTATATTTTGTAGAAAAATATGGAACAAGGAAGTCGGCATCAATTATAATTAGATGATCGCACTTGGATAAATCAGCATAGAAATCCAAATGGTTCTGGTTTAAATCCTATACATATTGAGGGTGTTGAAGCTTTCATAGCATTTGCATCATCAAAACCAGAATATGTTTCAGAAGGAACAATTAAGTGTCCTTGTAAAAAATGTTCTTTGCGAACATTTGGCACATTTGACAAGGTTGGGGGACATCTCTTGCGGTTTGGTTATCAACCAGATAATGTTTTTTGGTATCAGCATGGTGAATTCAGTTCCAGAGAAGATACTAATAACTTGATTCCAGATCCATCATAGTTCTAAAATTTAGTACATGATGTTGTTGGTCCATCTGTTCAACAAACTAAAACTCACAATGATATTGATTTAACTCCTCAGTTGGCACCATCCGAATTTTATGAGTTGTTAAGGTCTATTGAGGATGAATTATATCCTGGTTGTAAGATAAGAAAATTAGAAGTGGTTGCAAAATTTAGGGCTATTAAATCAGATAATGCAATGTCAAACAACAGTTTTGATCAGATATTTTCTTTTGTTATAACACTGTTACCCGAAAGAAATGTGTTTCCTACAAATTACTATGAGAGTAAGAGGTTGGTTCGTAATCTAAGCCTTAGTTATCGGAACATTCATGCATGTGCAAATGATTGCATCTTATATTATGGTGAAAATGAGTCGTTGGATAGTTGTCCAACATGTGGACAATCGAGGTATAAAGAAGCTCAACCAAGGAAGTCTGGATCGATTCCTATAAAAAAGTTGAGATATTCCCCCCTTACACCCAGGCTGCAATGTTTATTTATGTCTCATAACACAGTGTCAATGATTTCATGGCACAAAACCAATATTTCAACCAGTAAAAGGTTGAATCATCCATCTGATGGTGATTCATGGAAATATTTTGATCATCTGCATCCGTCTTTTTCTATAGAAGCCCAAAACGTGCGATTGGGTCTTTCTACTGATGGTTTTTTTCTGTTTGGTTCTTATGGTAATCAGTATTCATGTTGGTCTGTCTTTATAACTTTGTACAATCTACCTCTATGGATTTTGATGAAGGATCCCTATAACTTTTTGACCTTATTAATCCTAGGACATCTGAAAAAGAATATTGATGTTTATTTGAAACCATTGATTTATGAGTTAAATGCATTGTGGAGTGATGGTGTTAGTACATATGATGTTGCTACAAAACAAAATTTCACATTAAAATCTGTATTGATGTGGACGATTAGTGAATTTCCGTCATATGGCATGTTATCTGGCTGGAGTACACATGGTCTGAAATCATGTCCTTACTGTATGAAAGACAAAAAAGCTTTTATGCTCATCAATGGAAAAAAACCTTTCTATTTTGACTGTCATCGTAGATTTCTTCCAACCAATCATCCTTTTTGAAGGAACAAATCTCATTTCAGAAAAGGCACAATTGATAGGGATGAACATACAAAAATGATATCAGGTACATAGTTAAAATTAGTTGTATTTTGATTACCTCCCATCACATTTGGGCCAATAGTAAACCAACAGAAAATTCATGGCTATGGGAGAAAACATAATTTGATAAGATGAATCATTTTTTGGGATCTCCCATATTGGTCTGATTTGTTGGTCCGCCACATGTTGGATGTCGTACACATTGAGAATAACTGTTTTGATAATTTATTTCATACAGTTTTGGATACACTAGGTAAGACCAAAGATACTATAAAAGCACGATTAGATCTTGCCCAAATTTGCAGGTGATCAGATCTTGAACTATTTGAAAATGTCAGATTATAGAGGATAATGAATCCAAAGGCAGCTTATACACTGTCCAAAGAGAGTCATTTATTATTTTGTCAGTGGATTGCAGATTTGAGACTTCTAGATGGCTATGCTTCCAATTTGGGAAGATGTGTTAAGAATTTTCATATTACCAGATTAAAAATTCATGATTGTCATGTTATAATTGAAATAATTATGATGATTTGATTCAGAGGTTTATTGAATTATATGATTTTGGATTCGATAAAATACATATCATATTTTTTTCGAGACATTTGTGCAGCAACAACTGACTACGATGCGCTAAGAAAACTGGAAGAAGATGTTTCTGTAATTATATGTAAACTAGAAAAAATCTTTCAATCGGATTTCTTTAACTCAATGGAACATATGATATTAAATTTTCCACATGAAGATAAATATGGAGGTCCAGTAAAGTTTCGATGGATGTACCCATTCGAGAGATGAATGCAAAAATTGAAGAAAAAAGTACGTAACAAAGCATCAGTTGAAGGATCAATTGCTAAAGCTTATTTGTAAGAGGAAATCTCTTTTCTCTACTCTCACTATTTTAAATCTGAATATACCCTCAAAACAAAAGTTCATGGGATGGAATGAGGGAAATTCTAATGATGAAATGGAAAATCATTTATCATTTTTTAATCAGCCAAATCTTGGCTTCGTGGAGTTCAAGAACGATGGATTTCAGATGATGAACATTATAGAGCTCATACATATGTTCTGCTCAACTGTGAAGAAATAAAAACATTTGTATTGTGAGTGATTCTATCACTTATTCTATAATTTCTGTTACAATATGTAAACTTATATTATTTGTAGGTTATATGATAATCATATCAAGAAACAAGTTCCACAAATTACAGCAACTGCACTTGAAGAACGCAGACAAATTTTTTTCCTCAATGGTTTCAAAACCTTGTATCATAAATTATTGATGGTTTAATATCAATTCAGTTTACTATTTATTATATTGATAATTGTTTTACAAATTTTTAGGTGTCTCAACATGCTGATAAAATTGATAAGTGAATGTGTATATTGAGTAACCCACCATCCAAAATGGTTAAATATTATAATTCATATGTGGTTAATGGTTTTCGATTTCAAACACATGCATATGGGGAATAAAAAAACAATGAACAGTGGAGTTTTTTTGAGAGGATCGCATCACAGAGAGACTGATGTTGACTTTTACGGCATTCTAGATGAAAATATTGAGTTATGTTATCTTAGAAAAAATTACATAACGATGTTTAAATGTCGGTGGCTGGATACTGAGAGAGGATTGCATGTTCATCTTACTCATGGAATCGTCGATATTAAATAATAAAGTCTTCTTACAGTAAATGAACCATTTTTACTAGATCAACAGGAACATCAAATTTATTATTCAAATTACTGTGCTAATTCAAGAGACCTGGGTAATTGGTGGAGTATAATATAAATAAAATCTTGGGAAAATCAATTTACTGAAACTGAATGTAGTTATGATGAAGTGGAAGAAATTGAAATTTTTCCAGAGACTACTCAAAATACATTTTTCCACAAATAAACGTGAATATCGATGAGGACACCCCACAATTAAGGGTCCATGGTGACGAAGATGTTAATGATATTACAAATGAAATTGAAATGACAAGGGGCGATGAAAGTGAAACTCATATGGATATTGATGATGCCGGGGAGGAATATGAAGACATTAACATCGTTAGATATGATGTTGAGGATGAAGGTGAACATTGGCATAGTTAAATGCTGGTTATGATCATAACTAATATATATATAATAGTTATTTTCAACTATCTACTAACAACAATCATTTTGTGTTTCATATGGACTCTGATCTATCGCATGATTTAAAGGAGGCTGAGCTACCTTTGGATGAGGGGGATGTGGGATCATATAACCCCCATCCTACTGGTGGTTCAGGAGGTACGCAGAGGGGGTGCAGTCTTGCACGACTGATGATTCCTTACCCTATCCCCGAGCAACATCCACATCTTGGCTTCAATCCATGCACACGG
Source organism: Viscum album (assembly GCA_963277665.1). Taxonomy (NCBI): domain Eukaryota; kingdom Viridiplantae; phylum Streptophyta; class Magnoliopsida; order Santalales; family Viscaceae; genus Viscum; species Viscum album. The sequence goes on from OY728155.1 coordinate 1,081,984,865, forward strand.
AGGTATGGTAACCTGTATATTTTAGTTATATTTCATTAATTTATTTATATATATACTAATTGTTTGATTATTTATTCTTTTTTCGTAGTTTTGCGCATGTAGCTGTTGGACAGGGGAGCGCTATCTTGCGCAATTATTTCTCTCAGCCATAGACCACATGAGAATAGATTCCCGTTGATGTGCAGCTCGACATGTACAATCATTGGCTGGTACGTAAATAAATAATATTTATTTTGAAATTTATTTTATTAATAACTAGATATTATATATTATTTGTAGGGTTTATGGTATCTCATCGATGATATCATTCGTGACGATATCCATGCATCCTGGGAGGTGGCTATGCATGAGCGTTTGCATAAGTTTTTACAAAATTTGAGAAAGACAACCATTAAGAAAGCAGGAGAGATATTATTTGATGAGTCGTGTAGAGCCCATAGACCATAGTACATTTCACCTCAGGTTTGGGATGGATTATGTGCACACTGGTTGGGTGGTTGATTTCAGAGGACGTCTTCATTAGGTAGGAAGGACCGGGTGAGATAGGAGGTGATGCATTGAGCTTGTAGCCGTACATTCAGTATGCATAGAGAGCATCTAGTAATTATTATTTTTAAATATTTTATACAACTTTAAATATAAAAAGTTTATTTTATATTCATATAGGCAGTCGAGAATCCCGATATTACAAAGTGACATGTTTATCGGAGGATGTACAATGATCCAGGCACTAGAGAGATTAGAGGTGATCGCCAACGTCAGATTGTGGTTCGTCTTATTATTTTAATTTTGACAATTAACTGTATATAATATTTTCACAATTTTAATTTCAAATTGGAATTGAAGGAGTCATATGAGGTTGTGACATCTCAGACACATGCTGAGGGTCAGGACGAGGTGACTGATCAGACTAGTGCCCACCATTTCGATGAGGCGACATGGATGCAAGCGACTCAGTATGTATTTGAGAAGGGTTGAGTAGTTGGTATCGGCTCCCATGTGACTCCTAGTACTTATTATGGTACTGCTGCGATGTCGGCGTCCAGCTCGACAGGAGCTCGTGGAGAGGTATAATCTTCTAGCTCATAGTATCAGGAGTAGTTCTGATCTCAGAATGACCTTATAGAGAGTTTGCAGAAGTAGCAAGAAGAGATGCATCATCATCATCAGCAACATCACGAGGAGGAGATGCATCGATGACAGTAGAAGTAGTTGCAGCACGAGGATGGGATGTGTCGTTGAGAGAATCAGAATCACGAGCAGATGAAGTACATGCACCGTCTGACTTGTAGTTTAGGGATGAAGTTTTCTCCACCATCTCTTTCAGCTCCTCCACCTCCTTCAGAAGACGACCCCCAGTGATTTTTTTATGTCAAAAACATTTGAATTTAAATTTGTTATAATATGAACTATATACAGTTTTTGTCTTTTATATCGGTGTGATTATTACATAATTTAATTTTTAATATTTTATGATTTGTTTTTGTGAATATTGAGAATTTTAATATCTGTTATTTTTTTATTATTTTAATAATATTAATATTATCATTTCATTAATCATAATTTTATTAAATATATTTTTTCAGTATTATATTATTTAATATTTGTTTATTTTACTAATAATAATAAGAGTAATAATATTTTATGAATTTATTTATATTTTTTTGTGAATATTGAGAATTTTAATATTAAATATTTATTATTATTATTTTAACAATATTAAAATTAAATTTTCAATAATCATAATAATATTTTATGATTTTTTTAATAATTTTTTGTGAATATTAAGAATTTTAATTTTTTTTTATTTTTTTATTTTAAAAATATTAAAATTAATTTTTCAACAATCATAAAAATATTTTATGATTTTTTATATTTTATTTCTGAATATTGAGAATTTTAATATTTTTTATTTTTTTATTAGTTTAATAAAATTAAAATTAATTTTTTAATAATCATAATTTTATTAAATTTATTTTTTTTTAAAATTTATTTATTATTTGTGAAGGGATCTGTTGTGATGGGACCCCATTGCAAATAGTATAAATAATTTTTTCTTAAAAAAATTATTTGAGACGGGATTACGGGCCCGTCACAAATACTATTTTCGACGGGCCTGTCACAAATAGTCTAAAAAAATATTTTCAAAAAGCATTTGTGAAGGGATTACGGGCCCGTCACAAAAAATTATTTGCGGCATGCCCATCACAAAAGAGCTTATATATATATATATATAATGTACATAATCAGAATCTTATTTGTGACAGTGATGTTTTCCGTCACAAAAAAAAATTATTTGCGACACGGCCCTGTCGCTAAAGCTTATTTGCGACGGGATCCCATCACAAATAACCCGTCGCAAATACCTTGAATTCTAGTAGTGGGTTGTCTGCTATCAATGTGGAAGTCCTGGTCATAGCAATCCTAATGGTATGGAGCCTATTAAGACTTGTCATTATTTTGGGAAATTTTTCCTCTCAGTAATTTTTGTAGAAGGATATCCCGCAGAAGTAAGGATTTATCCACTCTCACAAAATATTCTAAAGTACATAATGATGCTTACAGGGGTGATGGTTCTTATCCTCAGGCCAATGGGGATGTTCAGGTGGATAAGAAATCCCATGGAGGATATGAGAACAAATGTCATTATATAATAGAGTATAAACCATAGGAATTTAATGTAGTTCTGGATATAGTTAGAGGTATGGTATTTATTTCATCCTATTTAGTACTAGGTTTTTTGATACCTATTATACTTTATTTTATATCTTTAATCTATTTTATGTGTTGGGATTATGTTATAAGATTCTGTCATTCTTGTTGGATCTTTCCATTCCTTTGGGAAAGAGTTATGAAAATGTGTTCAAATTTCTATCATGTTGGATGGCAATTGATGAATTCAATGTGGTACGATATTTATTAGTTATTGATATTGATATCACTGATAAGATTTTTGGATTGTATTTAATGATCGGTTTAAAGTCCTAGATAAATTGTTATCATTATTGAGTTTATTATTTATATTTTGATGGAGACACTCATGTCTTACAGGGTGAGTGGGATTCTTTATTGGGAAGTGAAAACCCTGTTGTTCCTTATGTTAGAGCTATATCATGATAATTTTCTATGATTCCTTAAAAGAGACTATTTCCCATTAGAGAATCCCACTTCCTATGGTGGTGTGTTCATGCCCTGATGTATTTCATGTTGATTCGTATTATATAACACTACAGAGGGAGGTCAAGTTTATGATCAACATACTACCTTTAACGATGAACATTTCTTTGACATATTATTATAAGGAACCTTATGAGTTGATGGAAATGAACTTTTAACTTTTAAACCTTGAGACTAAGGGATTTATTCATCATTGCATGTCACTATGGGTAGTTTCTTCCCTCATTACTATGAAGGAGGTTTGTAGTATTAGAATTTATGTGTATTAAATAATGTTAGTGTGTTTGTCTCCAAAGAGGGATGTCCCTGTTCTCTCCCGGAGCGCTCTCCCGAGAACGCTCCTCTTCGGATAATTTTTTAATATGGGTTTTAAAAAAACAAAAATTAGGTAAAAGGGGTTAGAGTTCCGGTATTTTTAAAACTGGGTCCAAGATGCGTGAACCCCGTTCACGCATCACTGACCCCGGGAAGATGCGTGAACGGGGTTCACGTATCCTAACCGCGCTGAAGGATGCCTGAACCGCGTTCACGCATCCTTCACGAAGTTGATGAAGGATGCGTGAACGTGGTTCACGCATCCTACAGTAACTTTTTTTTTTAAATTTTTATTTTTATTTTTATTTTTATTGTTTTGTTTTGTTTGGTTATATATATATATATATATATATATATATATATATATATACACGAACAAAACATAAAATTCAACAGAATGTATCTGCTATTTAATATCCAGCAGAACTGCCATTACAGCAGTCTGGATTCTGACAGAAACCATCACCCAAGGCTCTCTTTTATAAGAGGGCTTGCCCAGGAAATCATACTGCATTTCCGATGTGGGATTCAGGTTCTCTTTTCCTGCACAGAACATTCTGCATTTCCGATGTGGGATTATGTTTCAAGTACGTGACTTTGAAAGACTGTGAAATACAAACTATGTGACCAATATAAATGAAACTTAAAACATGGATTAAACATATAATAAATAGTTGAAAATGAAAATAATTTCGTAAAAAGGGTTGATGAATAATAATTTATAAGCTTTCAAAACCACCAACTTGAAACTTAAAAAAGTTTCAAGTACGTGACTTTGAAAGACTATAAAATAAAAACTATAAGACCAATATGAATGAAACTTAAAACATGGATTAAACATACAAGAAATCGTTGAAAATAAAAACAATTTCATAAAAAGTGTTGATGAATAATAATTTATAAGCTTTCAAAACCACCAACTTGAAACTTAAAAATGTTTCAAGTACGTGTCTTTGAAAGATTATAAAATACAAACTATATAACCAATATGAATGAAACTTAATATACGGATTAAACATATAAGAAATAGTTGAAAATAAAAAGAATTTCATAAAAAAAATTTAATGAAAAATAATTTATAAGCTTTCAAAACCACCAACTTGAAACTTAAATACGTTTACGTGCCTTTGAAAGCCTATGAAATACAAACTATAAAACAAATATAAATGAAGATTAAAACATGGATTAAACATATAACAAATAGTTAAGAATTAATTAGTTAATTAGTAATATAATTATTAATTAGTTAATAATTAATATAATTATTAATTATTAATTACTAATATACAATAATTAATTAGTTAATTAGTAATATAATTATATAATAGTTAATTAGTTAATTAGTAGTATAATTATTAATTGATAATTACTTAGTTAATTAGTAATATAAATCTTAATAGTAATTATTAATTATAATTATAATTATTAATTATTAATTATTAATTATATAATAATTAATTAGTTAATTAATAATATAATTATTAAATATAATTATTTTTCTATTTATTATATAATAATTAATTAGCTAATTAGTAATATATTTATTAATTATAATTATTTTTTATTTATCTATAATTATTAATTAGTTAATTTGTAATATAATTATTAATTATAAAATAAGTAATTGATTAATTAGTAATATAATTAGTGATTATAATTATTTATTATAATTATTAATTATTAATTATTAATTATTAATTATTAATTATATAATAATTAAGTAGCTAATTACCAATATAATGATTAACTATTAAAAATTAATTGGTTATTTAGTACTATAATTATTAACTATAATTATTATATATTAATTAGTAATATAATTATTTATTATAATTAGTAATATAATTAATAATTATAATTAGTAATATAATTATTAATTATAATTAGTAATTATTAATTATATAATAATTAATTAGTTAATTACCAATATAATTATTAATTATTAAAAATTAATTATATATTAAATAATTAGTTAATTAGTAATATAATTATTAATTATTAATTACATAACAATTAATTAGTTAATTAGTAATATAATCATTAATTATATAATTAATAATTATAATAATAATTAAAAATTATATTACTAATTAACTAATTAATTATTATATAATTAATTATTAATAATTAATAACTAATAATTGTAATGAATATTTGTAATTATTTATTATATTACTAATTTACTAATTAACTAATTAATTATTATGTAATTAATAATTATATGTTTAATCTGTATATTAAGTTTCATTCATATTGGTCATATAGTTTGTATTTTATAATCTTTCAAAGACACGTACTTGAAAGATTTTTAAGTTTCAAGTTGGTGGTTTTGAAAGCTTATAAATTATTATTCATCAACACTTTTTATGAAATTGTTTTTATTTTCAACTATTTCTTGTATGTTTAATCCATGTTTTAGGTTTCATTCATATTGGTCTTATAGTTTTTATTTTATAGTCTTTCAAAGTCACGTACTTGAAACTTTTTTAAGTTTCAAGTTGGTGGTTTTGAAAGCTTATAAATTATTATTCATCAACCCTTTTTACAAAATTCTTTTCATTTTCAACTATTTATTATATGTTTAATCCATGTTTTAAGTTTCATTTATATTGGTTGTATAGTTTGTATTTTACAGTCTTTCAAAGTCACGTACTTGAAACAGAATCCCACATCGGAAATGCAGAATGTTCTGTGCAGGAAAAGAGAACCTGAATCCCACATCGGAAATGCAGTATGATTTCCTGGGCAAGCCCTCTTATAAAAGAGAGCCCTGGGTGATGGTTTCTGTCAGAATCCAGACTGCTGTAATGGCAGTTCTGCTGGATATTAAATAGCAGATAAATTCTGCTGAATTTTATGTTTTGTTCATATATATATATATATATATATATATAAAACAAAACAAAACAAAAAAAATAAAAATAAAAAAAAAAATTAAAAAAAAAGTTACTGTAGGATGCGTGAACCCCGTTCACGCATCCTTCATCAACTTCGTGAAGGATGCGTGAACGCGGTTCACGCATCCTTTAGCGCGGTTAAGATGCGTGAACCCCGTTCACGCATCTTCCCGGGGTCGGTGATGCGTGAACGGGGTTCACGCATCTTGGACCCAGTTTTAAAAATACCGGAACCCTAACCCCTTTTACCTAATTTTTGTTTTTTTAAAACCCATATTAAAAAATTATCTCTCTGTCCTCGTCTTACCCCCCCACCCCCCCCCCCCCCCCAAGACGGTGGAGTGCTACCTCTTATCTCCCGGTGAACTCTCTAGAGCAATATCCTCCTTTATTCTTAGGGTCTCATCCCTCGATGTTCTTCTGGAGCGGCTTCCCGGCTTCCATCTTCTTGCTTTCCTTTTCCTAGGGTTTTATTCCCTCACTCTTGAAGGATTTTTTTTAGGGTCCATCCCTCTCTCCTTGTTCGATTTTCTATTTCACCTTTTCTTCCTTGGATTCCAATTCTGGGTTCATCTACGGTTTCAATCCCATTTTATTCTTCAGCCTTCTATTATGATTTTGAGTTGCGGATCTGATTCTGTTGGGGTTTTTGGATTGCGCGGTGCGGGTGAAGGCTCGTTGATGCTGATTTTTGGTGATTGTGTTGGTGATTGCTTGGTCGTGGTGCAGGTGAAGGCTCATTGATTGGTCAAAGTTTTAGGCAATGCTCTTGACTCCCTGTAGGCTCCTTTCTCCTCTTACTCTGCCCTGGCTTCATGTACTGTCTCTCTTCCCCAGGTCAGTCTGGAGAGATGGTTTCAACAGGAGCTTAGGGAGGTGATGATTGAGGGGACTTCAGAGTTCCAAGAGTCTTGATCGTCGCTCGACAGCATTGACAGTTTCTGGTGCTATTGTTTCTGGTGGCTACGACAGACTCTGTCAGTCTCCGGCGATTGTTCGGTCAGTGACGACGGTAGCGTTGTTGGTTTTATGGGTGAAAATTGTGTTCTACAGCGGTTAGATGGTTCTCGACGGTCTCTATGCTGGTTGGCGAAGTCGACGGTGGTGTTTGGATGGTGACAACGTCTGTTCAAGTGATGATGTTGGTTGCAGATGATAGGATTTCGGCTGATGGCATGGTTATCCATGGAAGTCATTTTCTCTAGGTTATGGTGTTCAGGTCTATTGCTGTGGATTGATTTCTCTGTTTTATTTTTGTTTGGGTTTTTTTTGGCTTCCGGCGATGCTCCTCTCACCGACGTTGGAGCGATGATGGATTCAGTATGGCGTTCGACAGGTTAAAGGCGGGTGGCTCGAGGATGACACTAGAAGGTCAGGGTAATGGCACTGGGATCGATGGGTCTGTCGCATCCTTTTGATTTTTAATTTTTTTTGGCTAATGTGGATTCTAGTTATGATTGGTTTTGTTGTTTACTATTCTGAATTTTGAACCGTGAAATTGGCACCAGCTAGCTATTTTTGAATTTTTAATGTACGGTTACCGCTAACCCTTAAAGCAGCTTTTAGAAAATGAAAAAAATATTTAAAGGGCATTAAAGAATGTTAAACCAGATGGGAATTAAGAATAGATACCCCTTACCCATGATTGATGATCTCTTGGATCAAACTAGACGATATCATTGGTTTTAAAAGATTGACCATCATTCATTGTACCACCTATTGAGATTTCAAGAAGAGGATATACCTAGGAAAATGTCTTGGAGATGGTATGTGCATTTAAACTTTCTAGTTATGCCATTTGGTCTCACTAACACTCTTGTGGTAGTTATGGTATTAATGAACCATACATTTCATCAGTTCTTGGTCACTGGTTTGATTATGGCCATGAATGATATTTTTGTACTCCAAGTCCAATTTGGAGAATATAAAACATTTAGATATCATAGTTGGTACCTTGAGAGGACATCTCATGTATGGAAAGATTTCAAAATATAAATTTTGGATCTAATCGGTGAAATTTTTGGGGTATGATATATTTATGAGGATAATTTCAATGGATCCTGAAAATATATTGGTTTTATTGTATTGGGAGTGTCATAGAAACATGTTTGAGATTTAGTGTTTCATGGGTTTGGATGGTTATTACAAGCTATTTTTTCAGGTCTTTTCCATGATTGCATCTCTGACGACAACTTTAACCCATAATGGTGTAATGTTTTAGTGGGTGAAAAATGCTTGAGATATTTTGAGAAACTAATGGCGAGGTTGAATTCAGATCTAATTCCATTTCTTCTAGTAACTGGGTTTCTGAGTATGATATTTTTTAAAATGTTTCTGTTATGGGATTGGGAATTTTTATGATGTATGGAATGTAGGGGGTGGACAAAATTTTTCTACAGTTATCACCTCATGAGAATAAATACCCAAACCATGATCTCAAGTTATTTATACTTATGAATAGACTCAAAACATGGTTTCAATATCTCTTTTGGGAGTGGTACATGGTATCTTCTCATCATAAGAGCCTGAAGTATATTTTTACTTAGAGGTATCTAAATTTGAGAAAAATATGGTGGGATTAGTATCTCTATAATTTTGATATAGATATTTATTATAATATCGGGAATGGGAATGTGGTCGCCGAAACATTGACAATAAATTTTATAACCTATGCCTTGAATTAATCAGTGTATGAGTATACTCTAATGAATTTTTAATGGGATGATATTGGGAGTGGAAGAGGCTGGAGGGGAGGTGTTTTTGGATTTAGTGATGAATGAATCAACAATTGATGAATGATTTCATCTCAAATAGGTATCATTCATCGTTTTTTTATTGCTTTTGTGAACTCCTAAATTATGGGGTGACCTCTGATGACCATCCTTAGTCTCCTGTTGGTTCTTTGTGCTACCAAAGTTGGTTGGTCAATCTGATTTCTCTAAAGTAAAATTTTATGGACAGTGGATGCAAGTCTTTTTGGTTCATTCACCCAGAGACTACCAAGAATTATCATGATTTTATTTTTCATTATTGGTGGATGGGGATGATATGATCAATTATATATATTTTTTATCACAGTGCCTTATATTTTAGAGAATTGTGGTGGATCACAAGAGACCTGCTGGTTTGTTACACCCATTACTCACTCTATTATTTATGTGGGATGAAATGACTATTGATTTCATAATTGGCTTACCAAAAAATCCTAGTGTGAAGGATTTTATTTTTTTGATCAATTATGAACTCATAAAATCATTGAAATTACTCTCTATTAAGGAGACAATGAAGGTAAAATATGTTTGTAACTTTTATGTCCAATATATTATGAATATTATTGGGGTTCCATCTAAAATTATTTTGACCTATACATGTGGTTCAAATATAGGTTCTAGAAAGGTTTTTTGGAGGAAATGGATTATGTGTCGAAATTGAGCATTACATATAATGAAATGATAGATGGGAAGAAAAAGAGAGCTATTCATATTATTAAGGATATAATCTATTTGTGGTTTCTTGATTTCAGAGGTTCCTTGGAAAATCAATTTACTCTGGTAAAATTATTCAATAATAATATTTATCAAGACATGATAAAGTTTAAAACCTTTAAAGAATTATACAGGCATCCATGTATATCTCCCTTGTGTTGGGAATAGTTGTGAGAGGCATCCTTGGTATGACCAAGTCATGTTCATTAGATGATAGAGAAAGTTTAGTTGGTCAATAATAGATTGGCCTCAACATAGTGTCTTAAAAAATATTTTGTGGACCATCATCATTAGCTGATATATTTTGATGTTAGTGATCTAAATTTTCTTTTTTGATTATCCTTTATTGGGACTTCTTTGATTGGGTATGTAGGTTAAGATGACATCATGGTTCATGGTCCCTTTTGAGATAATAGAGTGAGTTTGAATGGTGGAATATTACTTGGACTAACCATTTTTTTGAAATTGATTCATGAAATGATTCAAGTTTCCCCAATGAGTAAGTATCATCTGGATCCCTCTAATGTCATTGAATGGGAGGATATTGATTTTGATCATGAAATCAATGTGGTTGAGAAACCAATTTAGATTATGGATCTCAAAGATCATGTACGATGTGATAAAATGGTTCCTTTAGTATGTGTACTGTGGAAGTGAATATGGGACATCCAAAGGATTTGGGTGTGGGTTTCAATGTTGATGAAATAATAGCCTTATATTTTTTCAACTATAGGATCTTTTGAACTTTCTAGCGATATAAATATTTCACAATTAGATGAAATATATCTCCCACCAGATCACCAGTACACTTTAATTAAAGTTTGTTTTGTATTTGGTTTCCTTCTAGAGGCTTCATGGAAATTGGGGTTGAAAATTTGAAATTTCATAGAAGGTAAGCTCGATGCATGATTAGCAATAACAATACGGTATGGATATATGAGAGGACTCGAGAGTTTTTCATGATTTTATCTTGGTTTTAAAGCCCACATGTATCACAAAGGATACCTTGTGGGTGTTTGGGTGATTGTACAGGGGTGCCATATGTTTTGAGAATGGTTTTTCTAACCGTGTGGCCTATCTTGAGGAAACTGTGTGACTCATTTTTATAAGGGATAGTATCCACATAATGATGGTTCATGGTTTCTCTAAAGTTTCTGCAAAACCATGTTCTTCCCTCTGTACCATTACAAAATTATATTTTTACCCATTTTCCATTGGATTTAGTATTTCTAGTATCCTTCTAATCCTTATTTTGATCCACATAAACTTTCCAAAGTACTCTATAGGCTTTTAACATGGGATTATTGGTGTAATTCATTTGTTATTGATTACTTAATTCAAATAATATTTTATTTTTTATTACGTTTTCCATTTTATTTAATTATCCTTGAAAGATATATTATATTTTTATCTCGTTAAACCATTAATGAGAAGTGGTTTCTATATATAAGTGATTTTATAGAGGATTGATGTTGTTTCTTATCGATCAAGGATCACGAGGACCTAATATACTCTTTCTAGAACTCATTTTTCAAATGCAATTTGTTTTCACTATGTATTTGAGATACATGTTTCTTACAAAGGTTCTAACAAATGAATTTCATTATTTTCTTGTAAATTACATTTGGTTATTCCATGAAATTTATTTATTTATGGAAGTGGTGGAATTATTGGATAATATTAATCTTTATAAATAGGGTTTTCATTAAAATTAGATATGATTAGACCAAGTGTTTGATGAAATTATAAATGGTGTTTTTGTTCTAAAATGGGGTTTCATATAGATTTTTTTATATTCAATGAAAATGATTTATAAATTGCATTAAAGCCTTTTTAAATGGATTTTTAGGAATCTTAAAATGTGTGGTAAACATGGGTGTGTTGATAATAAGAATTATCTATTTATTTTGTGTAATTCCACAAGTGTTTTTTTGTCAATTAAGTTTATGTAATTATACTAGAGGTTATAATAGTTGGATCCACCTTTTTCATAGAATGGGTCATTCTTTTCATGTGTATCACATATCCCCATAGGTTAGATCCCAAATGGAATGGCCTTAGTTTATGATTGGTTTATCACATGATGGTTTATTTCATGGTTATTTTATCACATTCTTATCTTATAGTGTATCTATGGTTAGTTTTGATTATGCCTTTAAAAATTATCACATGTACTTGTCATATTCCATGATTTATGAATATGAAATAAATTTAATGAAAACCAAAGAATTATTTACAATTTTTTTTATTTTATGAAAATTATGGGTAAAACTAGATTTGTTTTAATGCTAGTTCTACCCCATTCTTGATATAATTCTTTGTATTGATTATTTGGTGAAATACTACTAGGATTTTTTCTCACACCCTACTTTTACATTAAGTTGTTATAAGAATTTTTTCATTAGGAATGAAATAAAGGGAAGATAATTATTAAGCATTCTATTTTATTTTTTTGTCATTGTCTTCAGAGAAGGTTCATCTATAGGTGATAGTTCTTCATATAGATACATATTGGTCCTGTCTTGTATTACCTTTTGTATTTATCCACTTTGTCTTGGATTTATATGTCTCATGGATATTTATTATTTTCTCTCACATTGTACTCTATTTGATCTTCTATTTTACATGATACTTGTACTTATTTATTGCAACTCACTACATGGAGAACCCTCTCGGGTGACATGTCTATTTGACCGAGGATGGTTTATAAAAAAGAAAATATATAATAGTTGGTGAAAAAATAGAATACATAAAACATACACATATATTGAGAAAATATTTCCTAACACCCTTGAATTACCACCTTCCACTTAAATATTAATCATTTCATAAGTTTTTTACTACCCACATGGTTTATGAAGTTGTTTGTGTCAATTTTCATCTAAATCCATTAGATTAAAGAAATAGTTTTCATAGAGACCTAATTAATCACATTTAAAAAAAATCACATTTCTAGTGGATTCTTAGGAAGACCATTATTTTTCATTATCATGTCAATTGAACTCTTGATTTTTTCTTCTATAGCTTGTTTTTTGATTACCTACATTTCCATTGTTAAAACATCATCCATTTCCTTTGATTCATTCCCTTGTCTTCCCCTTCCCACATTTTTTACATTATGGAAATGGAATCTTCATTCCTCCATCATCTTCATAACCTATACTTCAATGAGAATCTATCCTTTTCTTATTTGGTGTATATTGGAATTCAAATATGTACATGTTATTAATAAAAATTCATTATATATGGTTTAACATATTCTAATGTATTATCTCTCTGGTTTCTACCCTATTATATTCGTCATTGGGGAAATATCCACATTTTATCTATCATTCATTGTTAAATTAGTAACTTCGAGATTTATCCTTTACTAAAATAAGCAGGGGTTAACATGGGGGATGAAAAATTTTATATCATAAGATAATTATTATAAATGATACCATTAAAAATGGAACATAAAAATGGCTTACAATTTGATATAATAAAATTATATATTTTGTTCAACTTTAATAACTCATGGTTCAATCCAGGTTTTTTTGGTAGGGTCATGTTATACTCATTAACCAAATTATATAACATAATAAATCTTTTATAATGATTTATAATGAGAATTCAATTGACCAAATAATATCCCATGGGAGTTTCTAGATTTGTGTAGAGTCTTATGACCAATCATCATGCACTATGTAAAAACTGATCTAATACCCACCACCATTTTTAGGGTTATTACCCCTAAGTGCATCTTCATAACAACAATACCCACATTCCAATATCTAGACATAGATGTAACTTCTATAAAACCATAAAATTTCAAATTTTTTGAATCTTAATGATGTAATCTTACAACTATAATAATCTCTATAATTTTAACCAAATTTCTCTTATCCAAATACCCAAAAGAACTGAAATTATCCTACAAAATAACTAAAACATTATCTGATACAGACTATAATGAACCAAGATAAAAAAAATATTTCTATTTTATATTATTTAAATAGCTTATACATTTAATCTCACAACATATTCTCACATTCCCATAAAAAATGGTTAGTGTCTTTGGGGACTATCTACATAGGTAACTTATATTACAATATATTCAAACATTTCTTTATAATTGAGACATACAAGATGCCCTTTTAGAATTGTCACTTGTAAAACGTATCATTATAACATGGGTAATAGAAACATATGAAAGGGGTGAGTCTAAACAACCATTAATAGAAATTACATTTTCATGGGTCAAAACATAAGAATATGAGACACCATTTGTAGGGATAAATATCTTATTAAAAAGAATATGTAGAAATAATAGTTTTCCATATGTCATGACAGCAGAACTTGTAATATCAAATGAAAAAAACAAATACAATGGAATAAGAGTGTGAGATAAGGGTCGAAACATGGAGTAAGGGAATGATATAATAATTTAATGAAATCATAAATATATTGAAATAACATAAAACTTGACTTCATACGCATAAGTCAAGTATCACTACCAAAAATACAAATTTTTTTTTCTAGGATAACTTCTCATGCACTATGCATGGTATATCATGAGATGAATATATAACCCAATACATGTTGGGGCTATTTATTTTAGGGTCCTCCCATAAAAAACATAATATTCACATTCATATGTGTTCTACATGAGGAAACAAAACCACACATAAAATATTATCATTGTCAAACCCATGAGAAAGAAGTGGTTTCATAATATTATCTCAAAATATTATCAATCACTATATCATAAGGATTAATGAGTGAAGAATGAATTAAATAATTTTGGATATTCATATTTTAAACAGAAACAACACTCTTTAACATTTAGTTCCACGATATAAAAATTAATGAGAGTGATTGAAGAAGTAAAAAAAAATTAGGCACGTAGGTGATGATTTGTGAAATGAGTAAAGCATATTTTAAAGAAGGAAAGAGCTTAATATTTTACATTGTACAGTATTTGTACCAAGATGGATTTACAAAAAATAATTAGGGTTCTCAAAAAATATTAATGGTTTATTTTTTTATAAGTGCGCTACTTGAAATGAAATAAGAAATATGGTAGTTCCCTTAAAGCAGACTTACATAAAATAAATAATTTTAAAGGTAATATAAAGTAACTATTATCCCAAATAAAGGAAGCTAAGGTAAACTAGGAAATAATGGATGGTAAGGTAAACTAGGTAGATATGCAAGGAACATATATATATAATATGGATACAATAAATGATAAGATAATATAGTAAATGGAAGAAAAATAATGAGAACTTATATTCCAAAGTTAACAACGGTGGTTCATAAGGACCCTTTTTATTTTTTAAATACCTTCATTAAAACCCACATAATTTAATGTAAAATAAAAATTTCTTTTGAAAATGTGTTAAGAGAAATAAAATTATCGATAGAACTAATTGGTTTCCTCAAATATGAATGAAGAACATTCACAGAAATAGAATATATTGATAAATAGTGGAAACTATTATTGAAGAGAATGTGAATTATTTTCCAAAATGTTTTACTTATTATGGGGATGAAATTCATTGAGGATGAATATTTAAATCAAAATTTCTATTTTACCCATTGATAAAGAGAGGGAAAAATATAAATTCTTACGGTGAAAGAAACCAATCATATAAGTAATAATTTGTAGTTGAAACAATATAACTTAATGAAATAGTGGGTTGAGTTAAAGAAAGCCTTACATCATCATTATCATTCATATTGATAACCTATGAAAGGTGGAACATGGTATATATTTTTAAATATAATATATTGAATGAAAATTATTATAAAAGAAATATGTTTCCAATATATACACCATCGAAGTAATCATGTTGTGATTATGAATCATATCTCAATAAAGAAAAATTGAGATATAGAAACCCTTACATCAGGTCGGGATTCATTTTTCACATACACCTAACATCATATCAATAAATCTAAGTTTACTATAAATATTATTAATGACCTTTTCCATGTATATTTACTTTTAAAAGTTATATTAATATCATGTTATAGTCATTTATTAATTAGTTTTCACTTATTTTTGTTGCTTGAGGTGGTTCAATAAATTCCTATAAAACGTCATCATTACATTTACTATGGTCAATTTTGGTATAAAAAAATATTCACAATACGTAGAAATATAGTGTTTTGTGTCTTTTATTATTACATTAGAAAACTTTTTATATGGTTTTATAGGTTTTAAAAAATGGAATCAAATTAAGAATGGTTCCTTGATATGTTCATATAATGTATTTAAATTTACCATTTCCATTTATCATTAAAATTGTAACACCCTATGATTTTAAGATATAGTCCTCATAAAATAAATTTAATTTTTTATATCATTCTTATCACAGAACACTTAGTTCAAAAGATCCTCACCATTCTATTCATAGTTATCCCATATCCATTAGATTATAATGTATAAATAGGATTTAACCTATTAGAATATATATATATATATATATATATATATACTAAATTTAAATGTATTGAATTACTCTTATGATATAAGTGCTCAATTTTGAGTAAGGACAATTTATGTTTCAATAATATTTTTCTTAAAAATTTTTTTTATTGAATTTTGTGCACAAATATTATAATAAATTTCTTCTAAATTAGAAATTTAATTTTATAAAAATGATATAATTTCAAAAATCATCAAATCAATATTATCTTTAGATTATTTTTTGGAATTTTTTAAAAAATGTATGTTTGTTAGTGAATAGTAAAAAATAATGATTTTTATAAAAGTATCATTTGTGTTGTTTAAATATAAAATTTTAAAATTTTAATTATTTTATAAATTTGGTCGAAAATTTATATAGATCAATTTTATTTATAGTTAACTAATAAAATTCATTAGGAAAATAATTTCACAAGATTTTTATAATTCAATTTTAGGCTTCAAAAAATTTCTTGAAAACTACTTTTCATCACGTTTTGTATATATAACTTTAAAATAAATTCTATAATTTATATAAATTGAATATTTCAAAATTAATTCCATATTTATAATTAGTATAATCCTAATTTTTAGACATTCCCCTTTATTTTTTGTTCATTATGAATAGTAATCATGGTAAAAAAAATCACGTCAATAAAGGAAAAATCGCGCATCTAAGGTTAAAAAAATATGTTAAGGATCTAAAATTACCCTTACAAATTATTGTATCCTATTTTATGAGTGGAGTTCAAACATTTCCTTCCACATCTCTAATTTATGGACATTAGGTTCCATTTTTCTTTGTTTATGACCTTTATATTATTATATAAAAAGAATAATCACAAAATGTTACTCTCATGAATTTATGATCTGTATTTTTTTAAAAGAGGATAAAAATGATATGTTTAGTAAAAAAAAGTTTATTTTGAAATAATAATTAATTTTCATTAGCAGGGAAATTTATTTTTAATTTTTAGTGATTGGTTAGTTATTTTAAATTGATTCCCAATGACGACATAGTATTTATTCAATTAATTAAAAAATAAAATAAATAATTTTAAATATTTTAAAGTAATAAAATTTGGTTGAATTATAGTTTTTAGAAAAATATATAGATAAAAACAATATATTATTCTTGTTTTAATGTTTTATATTTTAATTATTTTTCTATCATGTTATATTAAAATTAAATTAAATTAGTTGTTCTAAAAATGACATTCTTGATATTTGAAAATAATAATATTTTATTAAATGAATGAAATTTAATAAAAAACATATAATTTTCCAAGTGAAATGGATATAGTTTATAACATCAAATATGATTCATTTATGGGTTAATTTTCCTTTTCTAGAGTCATTTTAACCCCTCTGTGATAAAAATCATTAATTTTGTGGGAATTATCAAAAGGGATAACATGGGGTTAAATCTAAAAGATAAAGTTGAAAAATAATAATAAATTGTGTAAAATTTATTTTCTGAGAGTATTTAGAATAATATTCATATTTAATTCAAATTATATCAATTTAAATCTATTTACCTATAAAAAATTATTTACATTAATTTAATACAATAAAAAATAACGAGAATAACATCCATCACTTATAAAAGGGATCCTCCTCTCCCCCTTATTCACAATATATGATCACTCTATCTTGGAAAATAAAAAACCTAATACCATTCTAGAATCATTACCCACTTCTTAGATCATATCATCTTATGAAAAAACCAACTATTAATAGCTTAATTTGTAATCCAAAATAGGTAACATAACGAAGAGGTATAACTCCTAATCGAGTAAAACAAAATTTATCTCTTATTATAATTTCTATGAATAAATAGAATTTATTGTAAAATAATAACTAAGGTATCATAAATATAATATATTTCATTATCATCATGATAAAACCATCTTAAATCTCTTCTTCGTCCTACGGAAATTGATAGCATCCCTCGTGCATACATACAACATACCATCATTACAAAGCGGTGCAATTTATTTTTCATCACCTTTTTAATTCAATGATTATAAAATATGGAACAAATGAATATATATGATATTTATAAAATAATTATTCTTTTGAAATTATAATATCATATCTATCTTCTAACCTTCCAATCTGTTGGAAAATGTTGATGTCGCACGTGCATACACATGGATTACCACCTCCATAAAGCGACACGATGTTTTTCCATTTTTGATATAAATGGATAGAAATAAGGATATATATAATTAATATTTATTATTTATATAATATTATAATGATTTTTCAAAGGTTTATTATTATTTATCATTATTTTGTTCGATTTATCAACAAGTGAAAAGAGAGTTAATGCATATTCACTACCTTTTCTGATTATGAGTGATATAATTCATTTTCCTATGTTAATATTTTATGGACGAATCTAAATATATATATTTAATATATAGGATATTTAAAAATTAATTATCATTATGGATTTAGTTTTACCATAATCAATGTAATCGGACTAGAATTATCAAATCGAAAATATCATGAAAAAACGAAATATTTAACACCTAAAAACAAAAACATTATTAATGAACTATTAATAAAAGGGTATTAAAATGTAATAATTGGATCATATATGATATTATAAGTATATAAATTGTTATTTAAAAAAATGTTACTAAATTTAAATATATTATAATGGATTTTAAAAGTTATATAAATCCATTAGAACTTGTAATTAAGAATTTATGTTTCTATCTCATTTTAATCGAGATTATTTATGAATGAATTACCATTAAATGATATTATATAACACTTTTCTAATAAAACAATTTAATATTATTATACTCTATATATTTCTTGATAATAGATATTTTCATATCATTTTACTCACTTAAGTACGCTTTGGACCAAAAGAATGTTTTTAAGGAAAATCATCTTTATTTACTCTTTGGTGGGAAATGTTTTTCATCCACATCCATGATTTATAAAAATATTTTAAAAAATGTTTTTAATATTCTCGTATTATTTTTTGTAATTATTTTTTTACCAATGATTTAATTTTTATACAAAGTTTTTAGTTTATTTTTTCTTGGTGCTTTCCGAATGAGGAATTTTTTGACATTTTACAAAGTTGTGAATAAAATGTAACCAATTATATTTTATGGAATGAAAATAATTTCCTAGGATCATGAAAAATCAATGATTTGATTACTAATTTACAAATATCAATGATTCATTTCAAATAATATATTTTACATGATGTTTGGAAAAAAAAATTTGATTTTAAATATGTGATTTAAAAGTTAAAATGATATTTTCATCAAAGATTATTCCAATGATCTCTGAAAAGAATTTTTCATATACGATAAAATCCTTTAGTGTTACTTATGTTTTATCTAGGATAAGATCCAAGGATAAAATTTTTATTCATTATCATAATGGTTTATGATGATGATGTATTGATGGTTTGTACTTAATATTTAATATGGATACTTTTTGACTCATAAAGAATATTTATAATTATTTGAATTGTTCATTCAAAAAAATGAATGAATACAACTTGAAGTGATAGGTGGGGACCTATTATAAATATTCCCTCGATTCATCAACATGTATCATGAGAAAATAGTAGTAATTCAATATTATATGAGTGTTTGGTTTACACATAAACATTTCTTAAGAATGATGTCTTGGTTGAAAGGCCAGGATGGAAAAAATTCCAGATATATTATTTGAGAGGACTTGATCATGAATGTCCAAAATTATGCATTTACCTTATTAATAATTTATGCTTCATTATCCATGTGTTTTATTTGATGATATTATAAATGTATATTAATTGAAAAAAGTGATGATTGAATTGAATGTGTTTGTATTATCCACTTTCCCATGTTGATTATACATTATTTACTAATGATAGATTCCTCTGTAGGTAATATTTATTGGGAATTTGAGATAAAATTTTTATATGTTTTCCTTTTCCCATTATTTGATGAAGGATATTATTGATGTTATCAAGGATACCTAAATTTTATCCTAAAATATGTTATTATATTTCTAACATATTATGGGAATAAAGTATGTATATTGTTTTCTAGGACATATAAACTGATCAAACAAGCATTATGAGATCTATTATAGCTTGAACCAATGTATTAAAGTAAACACAAACTCTGGGTTACTATATGTGGAATTTATATAGTTAGTATCAGAGGAAGTTTTGTAAAAACCATTGGAATAAGATTTTTAATAAACACAACTAGCATGAAAAATATGATAACTCCTTATAGTATTTTAGATATTTTACTACTATAAAGATTTTATTTTATAACTCAATATTCATGATTATTATGAGTTGAATTAGTATGTGACATTTTTCATTGATGAAACCTAAATAAAGAAAGTGAATAAATACCTACAGATGGTGTAATGATTTACCTACAAAGAAATCCGGTATAACTAGTGTCAGAACAAAGTAGATCATGACAATGATAGGTTAGATAACTCAGGGTATGAAAAATATCCTTCCCATTATGTAAAAAACTATTCTTCCATAGTTCAATTCACCTATGTTGGATCACTTCATGTGAAAAAATACTCATAAATTTAATGTAATTACAAATCCAATTGTATCTAACCAATGTATTAGGTACCTTTAAATTCTATTCCTGTTGATAGGATATAATAAAATTGTAAATTTTATTTTTTGTATGTTTTTTTAAAAGATATTCATATCAATGTTCGTCACTGATCCAGAATACTAAAATGGTTAGAATAATAGAAAGAATAGATTAGAGAAATTTTAATGTGATATTATTTTATAAATACTTCCATTTGGAAGAAATAGTTGAAATATATATGTAGTTACTTACATTAAAAAAGAGGGTATAAGAAAGTGATAATGTGTATGAAGATAACATTAAAATATTATCCAAGCATGATATGTGGTATATACATAATTCAGATATTTTTTTTTCGTTTTACTTGTGGGGATTAAAATGAGTCTCTTAAGGGATCTTATTACTTAATGTCTTTAATCATATGATTATACAATATCATGTGCAATGGAGAAATAAAAAAATGTTCTAGGTATTATATCTTTTAGGGAAGTCAAAAAAGGAAGAGGTTGGATAAGGCAAAAGCAAAAATAAACATGTCAAAGAAGTTGAAATAGAGAATGGTATTTCCAACATGTGATAAATGTGGAAAGAGAACCTGGGTACTTTCATAATGGAAACATGAGTTTGTTTTTATTGTGGATAAATGGGTTATAAGGATATTAATGAATAGCAAATAAGGAAACCAACACTATCCAGTTCTTAAGTAATAATGATATGGGAAATTATTTAAAAAAATACCCCATGTGTCAAGTGAACATACAACAAAATAATCTAAGCAGAGAAGTCCAAGATTACACAGTTACTACAGTTGATATAGGCGTTTCTAATGACCTGGATTATCATACACTTATTATTCCCTCATAATGTGCAACTATTTTATTTGATTTAGGTTCTACACACTCTTTTATATGAAAAACAATTTCTAAAGGAATAATATAACCCCCTCAATGATTAAATATTTAGTTGTAAGTGAAAAATAAATATTGAAATACTATCACATCTTATTTCTATAGATCCTTTCTATTAGATTTTTGTGAGAATTCACTACCTGTAAATCTTGTTATTCTTCCTCTAGTTGAATTTAGTGTAGTTTTGTGAATGATTTTTCACGTTCAGTATAAATTCCATATCAATTATCAAGGATGGTGAGTTATATTTGATATTCCAAATAAAACTATGAATATATATATATAATTGAGGGGATGAACCTAAACACCCTATGGAAATAACTTCCATGATATTAGATTTATAACTATTCATGTGGGATATTTATCATATATTATTGGTGAGAAACTAAACATTGACTAAATTACTATTGAATGAGAGTTTTTTTATGTATTTCCAAAATGGATTCCTTATATTCCCTTGAATAATGACATTGAGGTTCCAATAGAACTCATAATAGGTGCTACACCTATATCAATGACTCCAAATATAATGGACTAGATTGAGTTTCCTGAATTAAAGAAGAAACTATACTAGAATATTGATAATGGATTCATTTTCCCTAGTGCTTCATCATGGATTACTCTTGTTCATTTTGTTAATAATAAATATGGTTAAATGAATCTTTTAATTTATTATCAAGAACTTAAAAAAATAAATTTTAAGAACAATTATATTCTATTATGGATCAATGATTCATCTGATCAAGTATGAGGACGTCAATATTTTTCCACCATTAATCTTAGATTTGGATATCATCTGCCAAATGTCAAGAAGGATGATACACCCAATATAGTCTTTGGGGCATGGTATGATTAATATGAATTTATATTAATGCCATTTGGACTTAAAAATGCTCCTATTATCATCATGGATATAATGAATATAGTATTTATAGATTACCTTGATAATTTTGTTGTAGTATTTATAGATGATATTATTATATATATTAATAGAGAAAGGAAGAGCATGAAGAACGTTTGAGGATTGTGATGATAACCCCAATGATGGGGAAACTATGTTAAAAACTTAATTTTTTTGAATTTTAGCTTCAAAAATTTTGAATTTTGAGGTATATAATTTCATGTGATGGTATATTAGTGAATCCTTCAAAGATGGATGTTTTTCAAAAATTTCCTATACCAACAATAATAACTGAGATCTCTAATTTTCTTAGGTTGGAAGGATATAACTGATGATTTGTAAGATATTTCTCATTCCTATCTAATCCACTCACCAATTTCACATGGAAGGTGGTTATGTTCTTTTATATAGATTAGTTTGATAAGAGTTTTGAAGAAATATAGATACGGTTGATCAGTATGCCTATATATACACTACCCTATAGTAGATAAGGGGTTGTGATATATAGTAACACATAAAATAAGGGAATGAGGTTATTCCTAATTAGAAATGATATACAGATAGCCTATTCCTCTCTTTAATTGAAAAATCAAAATAAAATTTACTCAACTCATGGTTTGGAGTTGGAAGAGGTAATTTTTTTGCACTAAATATATGGTGGAATTATGTTTATGTTGAAATATTTCACATATATGTTGATCATAAAATATTTAATTATAAATTTATGCATAAAGAGTTAAATATGCACCATATTATGTGGTTTGATTTGATTAAATATTATGATTTCTCAACAAATTAATACCTTGGGAAGGTGAACATGGTGGCTAATTATCTGAGTTAGAAATACCATGATATCTTTTCCATGAAATTGATTAAAAAATAACTGATATTTATGTATTTAAAGTATATGGATATTGAAATCATAGGAAAGTGGAAAGATCATATCCTTTCACAAAATAATGCTCAACTATCTATGCATGATAAAATTATGTAGGCACAAAAGAAATATTTTGAAACATAGAAGAAAGAAATAAATGTTCTAGAGTTCAAACTCGATCATGCTGGAATAACAAGGATTAGGAACCAAGTATGTGTTCTATAAATAACAAATTTTAAGACGTATTTTTTGGATGACACTAATACTTCATAATTTACTATTCATCCTAGAAGTAAAAAGATATATTAATATCCAAAAGAGTGTTTCTATACAATTCTTAGGAAAAGGGATATTGAAGAGTTTTAATATTGATGTATTCTATGTTATAAAGTTAATGCTACGATATATATGTCAAAGGGGATGTTACAAACATTACATAAACCATAATATAAATGGAAATAAATTATAATGGATTTCATCATCAGACTCCCCAAAATGTCTAAAGACTATAATGATATTTGTGATGTAGTCTATTGAATTAAAAAATCAATGAATTTTATTTTCATTAGAGAAGATATATCTCAAGATCATATTACTCAATTATACATTTATAAATTTGTGAGATTTCATATAATACCACTCCCTTTAATATCTAATCAGGATCTGATGTTTACCTTGATGTTCTGGGGAACCCTTCAATAAGATCTAGATACATAGTTCAATTTCAGTGCTACATATCATCCTTAGATAAATGGTCATTCTTAGAGGAGTATTTTAACTATAAAAGGCATGATGAAAGATTTATTTATGGATTAAAAAGGTGATTGGGATCAACACCTTCCATTGGTGGTATTTTCTTATTGCAATATATTTCACTCGAGCATTTAGATAGATCCTTGTGGAACCCTATATCAAAGTAAGTATATTACTTATATGTACTATGAATAAGTTGGTGAAATAAACCTATTAGGGAAATATCTATCTGAATAAATTGTAAATAAGGTTATATCCATCAACAATACATAAGGGTAGCTCACAATTGATAAAAATGTAATATCGAAAATGTTCGGTTAAATACAGTGTTTGAAGTTAGTGATAATACATTCCTATTAATATATCCTTAGAATAAGGATATGACACCTGTAAAGAAGAAAAACTTTATCCCTTGTTGTAATGGTCCCTTCAAAATTCTTGATCGTATCTGGATGATAACTTATCATTTGTATATTCCACCATATCTCTCTCTTGTTCATGATGTCTTCCTTGTATCTATCATGAGGAAGTACATTCTTGATCATTCACATGTACTGATCATAGAGGATATTCCACTTTAGAAAGATATATCTTATTAGGAACAACCAATGGAGATTCTATATCTTAGTGTGAATGTTTTATGAAACTACCACCCACCGGGTTAATGTTTTGTGGTGAAATCATAAAATTGAAGAAGCTACAAGGTAACCTGAGAATGTAATGAGGTAAAAAGATCCTCAATTGATTAAATTGGTGTGATGGAATTTAAATGGAGAATGATTCTTCAATGGGTAAATTTTAATACCCCTACATTTTGTGATATATATTTTTCATTAAATAAATACAATTTATTTAATAGTTTTTTTACACATAACACCGAGTTTAAACGAACCACAATATACTATTGATAGTTATTTCCTAGAAACTAGATTTTAATGTATGGGTAGGATGAAACACATTATGAAAATATATAAAAATATTTTTGTAAATTTAAATTTATTAATTAACTCTTAGGAAATAATTCCTCAATTTCTTGTAATTTCATTTTATGATTCATAATATGTTTCTTCAAAAATGATTTTTATTTAATTTTTTGAAGAGATATTATAAATAATTTATTATACTTTTATAAATTGAATTTCAGACAATTATATCATTTATACAATCAAAAAATCAACATTATCCTATGTTTATTTTTTAGGAAATTTTCTAAAAATCAATATTCTTAGGTAATAGTTAAAAAGAACTATTTTTGTAAAAGAATCATTTATTTTCATTAAATCTTGATATTTAAAAATCCCATTCAATTTTAAAATTTGTATTAATTTATCATAATAACCATTTTATTTAAAATATTATAATTAATACCCTTAGGATCATCATTTTACAATATTTTGATATAAGTCTATTATTAGTATAAAATACCCAATTATCTAGAAAAATGATTTTCATTGTGTTTTACAAATTTGATTTTAAATTAAATTCTCCCACTTATGTGAATTAAATATTGAAGAATAGATTCCATATTTTTAATTAGTATGATCAAATTTGGTAATGTGGGCAATTTTACTTTTAGACATTACAAACTCAAACATGGTAAAATTTATCACTTTGGTAAAATGAAATCAGGTAATTGTGGTTAACAAAAATTTGTTAAGGATTTAAAATTTCCCAATAAAATTATCATTTTTTATGAGTGGGGTTTATCCAATTCCTTTAATGTCAAAAAAATGACAACCTGGTTCCATTTTTCTTTGATTGTGACCTTTATATTATTTTAAAAAATGAAAAAATTTAAAATTTCAATCTATTGACATTAATATTTCTAATTGTTTTTACATGGGGTTAAAAAGTAGATATTTTCAGTTATAAATTGTTATTTTAATGATGAATTAATTTTTTATTATGGTTTTTTTAATTTTTAGTGATTGGTTAATTACCATAAAGACTTATGCAAGACCAATACATTATTTATTCAATTAATTGGAAAATAAAATATATGATTTTAAAAATATTAAAACTAATGTAATTTCAATGAATTATTGTGTTCCATTAATTAAATATATATATATATATATATATAATATTAGTGTTTTTTAATGTTTTATATTACAATTCCTTTGCTGTCAATTTATTTTCAAATTAAAATTAAATGATTAGTTAAAAAATGAAATTAATGATATTTTTTAACAGTAATATTTTATTAAATGATTTAAATCTCATAAAACACTTATATTCAGTAAATTTAGTGGTATATCGTTTAAAACATCAACCATGGTCCATTTATGGGTCTCTTTTTTCCCTTTTATTGTTCTTAAGAGAGTACTTACAAATTTATTTATTCTTTTACTTCCTATAGTTTTTTAGTACATATTATAAAATATTAACTCCAATATAAAAAATAAGTATAGTTTTTTTTATTATTATTACGAGAAAACTATTTTCCATATCCTTACCATCCTATCAAAAATGAAACCATAGCTCGTGCATATGTATGACTTACCATCTCCACATAGTGGTGTAATTCTATTTTCATAACCATTATAAATGGATGGTTTTAAATTATGGAACTAATGAATATATATGATATTTATGACATAATCATTCTTCTGGAATTATACTACCATATCTCATTATTTCCTTCCAATCTGTTAGAAAATAATAATATTGCACTTGTGTACGAGTGGACTACCACCTCTATGAAGCTATATGATTTGTTTTTATTTTCTATTTTACATGGATTATAATAAGGATAGATTTAATGAATATATATGATATATATCATTTATTAATGATTATGGATATGTGAATTATTATTTAACTTTCTTTTTTTCAACAACCAAAAAGTGAAAAAAGAATTCATGCGTACATATGTTCTACCATCTCCATTAATAGTTTAATTAATTTTTATATGTATAAATTTTATGGATGATTATAAATATATATAATGAATATATATTATATTTTAATAATTATTTAAATTCTGATTAATATGGAACCATAATAAAATTTTGAGGACCAGAAATATGGAACAAAAATTCTCGTGAAAAAACAAGATATTTAACACCTGGAAATAATGATTTTATAAATAATTAGTAATAAAAAGGTATTAGAATTTTATAAATGTGTAACACTCTAATATTCCACATTACACTTTATTTTAAACAATTCAATGGCTTATGTTGTATGCAACCCCGAGTCAAGCACACCATGACCCATCAAAGTAGCCGTTTAAAATGTAGTTATGAATAGTATTAACCACATTTTAAAATTTTATAAACATTAATTTTTAAAATAGACTTCATTTTTGAATTTTTAATATCAAAATTATCATATGATGATATTTTGGTACTTTTTTGAAAAGTTTCAATTTTTAACAAATAGTGAATAATACTGCATTTTAATTCAAAACTGTCTTTTAATCTAATTTATTTATATAGTTAGATTTTATTTTTAATTGGTCTTAATTTTTTTAGATTATTATTTTATAATTTAAAACAATTATGTTCATTTTATGTAATTTTACATTTAAATTATACATAAAAACATTTCAATCTTTTGGTATTGTTTACTTCTTAAAAACCTGCTTTCTGGTTTTGACAACATGAATTAATTTTAAATTAATTACTGAAACTTCTGTGTTTTGAATTTTAAAAAATGGATTCTATATTTGATATTATAAGGTCAATTTTTTTTTAAATATGTACCTTTTATTTTTTACCATTATGAATAGTGACTTCAATAATTATATTTATTTAACACGGTTAAAGAGCAAATATCGTAAATAAGGGTAAAAATATTAAAATACCCTAAAAAATGTTAGAATCCAATTGGATAAGATATGTCCGACCATGGGAATCCATAGGACAATTTTAGGACATCATGGGACTACTTGGGTGTGATAATGACATGTTATAAAAATTAATTTAATGCAAAGATAAATATAACAAAAACATATATCTTTTAAAAACAAAATTTTAAAATATTGTTATATGAAAAATTAGTTTTCTTATAAGTAGTAATTATAAATCTAATAATATTTAATAAATCATGTTATTTTAGTTATAATTTGTAGACATTAAATAAATAAATTTATTTATGACACAATTGTGATGCTGCAATTACCTTTTTAATGAAATATTCAAATAAATTATATTATAAATATTAAAATAAATATAATTTCAAAATTTTTATTTCATACAAGAATTTTATAGATTATATTGACTTATTATCTTTGAGTTAATTTATTTATTTCTATATATTCAAGTTTTTATGTCTTTAAAAAATAAATTCATAAATAGTGTAAAAATTGACATAAATGAGTTTTTGAAACAAATACTATTTTATTAAATGATATAATAGTCTTAAAAATCATATATTGGACCAAATGAATTATATAATATTAAAAATGTCATTAATTATCCACTTAGGGTTCTCTTAGAATTTTATATTAAATATAGTTACCATTTATTATGAAAATGCTAGAAGACACGGTATGAGTTAATGTTTTTAACTAAGGGTTAACAATAAAAGATAAGGTACATTTTGTGACCTAAAATTTTCTAAAACCTATTGGTTAATATGTGTTATACCCCAAAGAATCTTATATTTTAAATAAATTAATTTTGGACCATTTGAAACAGAATATCAATTTATAAAAAAATAATATTTCCATACCTTCCAAAAGTGCCCATCCTCTCTATTATAAAAAACCTCTATCTCTACGAACTTAATCAAAAAAATAAATCCCCTTGGGATGTCCAACCTCAACTCAAATAATCTCCCAAAATCTCTTTATTCTACTTATAAACCTTACCTTGGGCATAAGGAAATTTAAGAAAGTCTTTTGGCTCAAATCAAAAGAAGTTACCTGATTTAGTGTAACGTCTTCTCATAAGTACCATTATTTTATTTTCATTATCCACAACCTATGGTCTTATTATTATTATTTTACATAAAAACACTAGTATCCAAAATATTCTTGTATTTAGTTTTTATAATTATTCTAACCACTATTACAAACACCTCCATCTAATGGATATGAATATACTGTTTTTGTGGACGGTGAACCACTGCCTCACAAAACGATGATTTTTCAATTTTATACTACCACCTCTCATGGTGGCCAGTACGATGGAATAATATTTCTATATGATATATATTATATTTATATTGTCTCTATTATTATTTATTTTTTATTTAAATCATACCTTTATTCTTTCCATAATGTGTAAATACGATAATTTCATTTGAGGAAGTGCAGACTACCGCCCCCTCAAAGTGATATGACTCTTTCATGCCATACATGGAAATTATAAATGATGAAATTAATTACCATATGTAAAATATATAAAATATGATATTATAATATAATTATAATATTCTTATGATTCATTTAGTTTTCATCCCTTTAAATATGAAAATAAATGAAAGTAACAATCATGCGTACATATGACTTACCGTCTCTATGAAAGGAGCATTTAATTTATTATATACAAATGTTATTTACTATTATAAAAACATATATACTGCATATAAGTACATATATAATGGAAATATATGATACTTCAATCATTAATATTATTCTGATGAAGATTGACTTTTGACTACATGGACTTTTTACATCAAAACAAGTTCAATTTAGACTTAATTACTGAACATCGACAAAATGACCGATATGAACTTAAATAATTATTAAATTTTTATAAAATTATGATAAGTAATATAAAATTAATAATAAACTTGAAATATTTAATGAATCATGTATGAATTAACCTATGTTTGTTATTCAGAAATATAAATAATGAACGAGACAAGTCAGACTCAAGTTACGTGATTTCGTGTCAATTTTATTTCATTGAGGAATATTGTAATATTATTCACTTAGTACCTTTTATAATGTGTATATTCTAACTTTTTATTTTTTATATCATGAATCTCATTATTTTCATGATATTATATTATTTCCATCATGGTAATTATTGATAGATCCATATTACTCATTCAATATGGTTATTTGATAAGGAATATTATTTATTTTTGTTATTAAATATGAGAAATAATTTGGAAAGGAAATGATGGGTGAATCCCAGAAATTATATAGCTCCTCGATGCATCAAAAGTTCCTCATGAGATGAATAAGTTGGCCAAATGGGTTTCTATTCTTAATATTAAACCGTCTTGTGAAAGTTCTTAACGATAATAAGATTTCATGTGCCTGAGACATGACATCCTTCAATAATGTATTTCCCTAATTTTATTTTTGTTATTATTTATCGAATAGATTTTGCATTGACATATCTATGGATTTAGTTTATTCTCATTTTATTGATTTATGGAATATGTTTCAGTTCCTTAATTTCCATATTATTTGTGCCTTATCTAGTTTTGTATATGGAAAGTGTTCTCAGATATTTACCTTCACATATATATTGATTATTAATTCCATTGTATATACTCTTATTGAGCATTTGAGCTCACCCTTATTATTTTTCTCTCCCTAGGTAATGATGAAGAGAACTTAGATTGAACTTTCAAGGATGCAACTTATTTAAGTTATTGTGTAGTAGGTTTCATTATTTTTTCCAATGTATTATGGGTGTTATGTATGTAATCTGGATTTCCCATATTGCTAAATTGTATGGTCCTTCAGGATTTGTTTCCTTTTAGTAATACTAATGAAATGTGATAATGCACCTACTTCAGGTTATCTATGTTCGGGGTGTTATAGTTGGTATCCGAGGTCATTTAGCAACAACCTTGTAAACTAGATTTAGAGAATATAGATTAGGGAATATACCCTAATTTATACTTTAGGGATACACTTATGATAAATCACCCAAAGTAACAAAAGTTTATGACTTATGATATGAAGATCTATTTCAAGAAGAAATAAGTTATTATTTTTGAGGAAGATGTGTAATTCATTATATTTAGAGCAGAAACATCATTACCTGATTCTTATCAAAATCCACCCCTGGTAGCTTTACTGAATGAGATTATTGATACAGATGAAAACAAAACATCTAGGAATAAAGGAGGTAATATTAAAATTGAGGATGTACCTATTATAAAGGTATATTTTGATGTTTTTTCTAAATATTTACTTGGAAACCCCCAAAGCATTAAGTTGAGTTTTGTATTGAGTTAATCCCGGATGCAAGGTAAATATCAAAAACTCCCTATAGAATGGTCACTAGGGAAATAGTAGAGAAAAGAAAAAAACATGAAGAGTTGGTTCAAAAGGGATATATCCCCGCTAGTTTCTCTCCATGGGGATCCTCTATTCTTTTTGTCAAGATGAAATATTGATCGATGAGGCTGTGTATTGATTATAGAGAAATCTATGCATTTACAATAAAGAACAAGTATCCTATACCTCTAATCGATGATTTATTTGATCCAATTCAAGGAGAAAAATTCTTTTCAAAGATCGATCTTTCACTTGTATATCATCAATTACGAGTAATGAAGGATGATATTCTAAAGATAGCTTTTCAGATGTGGTAGGGTCATTAAGATTTTATAGTAATACCTCTTGGATTGACTAATGCACCCTAAGTTTTTATGGATATCATGAATATAGTATTTAAGGAATATCTTGATGATTTTTTGTGGTATTCATTGATGATATTTATATATATTCTAAAATATTTAAATACCATGTGTTTCACTTGAGAATCATTCTTGAGACTCTTAGGAGAGAATAATTATATGGTAAATTTCGCAAGTATGAATTCTGGCATCAGGAAATTTATTTCCTTGGCCATATAGTATCCAAGGATGGAATCTCTATTTATCATTTAAAGATATAGTAAATTAAAGAATGTTTATCACCAACAAGTATAACTGAGGTACACAATTTTATTTGTTACCATGTTACTATCAGTGTTTCAACCATAATTTCTCTTGGATGGATAACCCATTATCAATGCTGACACGTGAAGCAGTTAAATTCTTTTGGTCAAAAGAGTGTGAATAATGATTTGATTAATTGGAGGGAAGATTATTCAATGCTCCTATCTTGAATTTACCATTTGGGAATGATGGGTTTGTTATTTATAGTGATTCATCAAGTAAAGGACTTGGTTGTGTCCTTATGTAGAATTACATGGTTATTTCATATTCATCAAGAAATTAAAAAATCATGAACAAAACTATCCAACACATGATATTGAGTTAGTTGTAGTAATATTTTCTCTGAAGATATAGAGACAATATCTATATGGTGAAAATTTTGAGATATATACTAATCACAATATTTTGAATTATATTTTCTCACAAAAAGAACTCAACATTAGAGAAAGTATATGGCTTGAGCAACTCAAGGATTATGATTGCACAACACACTACCACCTAGGTAAGGAAAATAAGGTGGAAGATACCTGAGAAGAATGTACCATGGATTTTTTAACAAGATGATAGTTGAAAGGGATACTTTATTCATGGATATAGTAAATATGGATATGGAAATTATCATTGAGGTTGAAACATCACTACTTTTTAAAATTACTTCCAAACCATCTTTAATGTAAGGGATAAAAAGTTCTCAATCTGACGATGAGGAGTTTCAAAAGAAAATTAGAAGCTATGAATGATGACATATTGATTGATTTTGTATTTGAAGATGGAATTTTTAAATTTGGGAAGAGGATTTGTCTTCCCACTTTACCTTAGCTAAAAAGGAAATTATTGGATGATGCTAATAGCTCCAATTTCTCTATACACTCTGATGGCACTAAGATGTATAATGATTTGATGGAACATTTTTTATGGGACAACATAAAGATGAAAAATTATGATTATGTTTCAAAATGTATGGTTTGTCATCATGTGAAGGTAGGAAGATAACATCCTAGAGGATTCATGCAACCTCTTACTATTCTTGTGTGGAAATGGGATGATATTACGATAAAATGTGTCATGGGGCTACCAAAGACTCCCAAAAGGAATGATGCAATATGTGTTATTGTTGATCATCTTGCCAAGTCAGTACATTTTCTTACTATATGAGATGATTTAAAACTTGAATGTTTATCAAGAATATATATTAATGAAGTTGTAAAACTTCATGGTGTACCTCTATCGATCTTTTCTGATTGTGATCTGAATTTTACGCCAAGATTCTAAAAAAGTATTCAAAAGTCCCTAGATACTAAACTTCATTTGAGCACTGAATACCAACCTCAAACTATTGGTCAATCATAATAGACAATTAAAACTTTATAAGAATGTTGATATCTTGCTCACATGACTTTAAAGGTATGTGGGATCAGTATTTACCTATAATAGAACTTTCCTTTAACAATATCTTCCATTCAAGTATTCAGATGGCACAATATGAAGCGTTATATAGAAATAGATGTTTTACACAAACTTGTTGGGATGATATTGGTGAAATAAAACTCATAGGTCTATAACTTGTTGAAGAAACAACATATAAGTTTAAAAATATCCAAACCCCTATAAAAAAAATCTCAAAGTAGGCAAAAGATCTCTGTCGATAACCGAAGCAAGGATTTTGAATTTCAAGTAGGAGATCATGTTTTCTTGAAGGTTTCTCCATAGAAGGATGTTATACAATTTGGTAAGAAGGGTAAATTAACAATTATGTACATAAGACCTTTTGACATTCTAGAACAGATAGGATATGTAGCCTACCATTTAGCAATGCCTCCAAGTATTTCGAATGTTCATGATGTGTTCCACATATCACTGTTAAGGAAATAACTGCCAGACTCAATGCATGTACTCACCTTTAAATAAATAGAACTGGATCTTGATCTATCTTATTGTGAAGATACTATCAATATTCTTGATACCCTAGAATAAGTGTTGAGAAATCATAAAACTCGTATGGTAAAATATCTTTGGAGAAACGAAAAATTGGAAGAAGAGATGTGGGAACCAGAAGAACATTTGATGAAGAACAACCTGAATATTTTTATGTCATGATATTCTAGAAATTTCGAGGACGCAATTATTTGAAGGAGGGAATAATGTTACACCCTATGCATCCATGGTATTCTTTTTTTAAATAATTGAATGGCTTTCATTGTACGCAACCCTGAGTTCAAGCACACCATGACCTATGGAAGTAACCGTTTAAAAAGTAGTTATGAATAGTACTATTCTTTTTTGAAATTTAATAAAATTTATTGTTGAAAATATACATCATTTTATAATCCGTAATATCCAAATTATCTTAGGGTTATATTTTGGTGATTTTTTGAAAAGTTTCAATTTTTGATGCATAGTGAAAAATACTGCATTTTAATTCCAAATTACCTTTTAATATAATTTATTTGTACAATTAGATTGTATATTTAATTGTTTCTAAAGTTTAATTGGATTATTATTTTTTCATTTAATCCAAAGATGGTTATTGGACATTATTTCACATTTAAATTATACATAAACACATGTCAATATTTTGATTGTTTTTATTTCTTAAAAACTCAATTTCTAGTTTTGACAATCAGAATTAATTTTAAATTAATTAATGTAACTTTTATATTTTTAATTTAATAATATAGATTCAATATTTGGAATCATAATTTCCAAATTGTGTGAATAGGTACCTTTTATTTTTGGAAATTATGAAATGTAAGTTTAATAAGTATTTTTATTTACCATGGTTAATGGGTTAATATGGTAAATAACAGAAAAGATAAAATTATAATAATATTAAACTACCCTAACACATGTTATAATTATATTTTATGAGATATTTCATACAATGGTCATCATTAAGATAGTTTTAGGACATAATGGGACCACTTGGGTGTGGTAATGACATATTATAAGAATTAATGTAAAGAAAAGATAAATATAACATAAATTTTTTTCATTTATTAAGACAATTTCAATATAGAGTTACATGACTGATCACTTTGAAAATAAATATTAATTATAAATATAACAATATTTACTACATAATTTTATTTTATTTTTAGTTTTTATATATTAAATAAATATATTTATTTATGACACAATGAGGATGTAGTGATTATCTTATTAATGAAATATTTAAATAAATGATATTATAAATATTAAAATAAATATAATATATTTTTTTTATTGAATTAAAGAATTTTATAAATTATATTGACATATTATTTTTGATTTAATTCCTTTTTTCTAAGTAATCAAGTTTGTATGACTTTAACAAAAATCAATTCCTAAATAGTGTCAAAATTGACATAAATGAGTTTTTAAAACAAATACTATTTTATTAAATGATATAATGGTACTAAAAAACTAAGAAGATTAAAAATTAATAATATAATGTTAAAAATTTCATTAATTATCCACTTATGGTTCTATTGGAATTTTATTGTATATATAGTTACCATATATTAAGTAAATGCAAGAAGACATGGTAGGAGTTAATGTTTTTAACTGAGGGTTAAAGCTAAAAGATAAGGTTAATTTGGTGACCTAAATATGACTAAAACCTATTGGTTGAGATGTGTTCGATCAAAAATAATATTCTATTTTAAATAAATTATTTTGGGAACATTTTAAATAGAAAATAAATTTATAATAAAATAATATTTCAATACATTCCTAAAGTGCCCCTCCTTCCTCTTATAAAAGGCTACCACCTCTACCCACTTAATCACACATATCACGACCTCTGGATCATCCCAATTATGATAAAATAAGATCCCAACATCTCTAAATTCACCATATAAGCCTTAACTTGGGTATAAGGAAATTCAAGAAATCCTTTTGTCTCAAATCAAAAGAAGTTACCCGATTTAGATGTAACATCTTCTCACAAGTTCCTTTCTTTTATTTTACGTCTCTACTCACTATGCCCATATTATTATTTGATTACATTAAAACACCAATATCATAAATATACTTGTATTTTTTATGATCAGTATTATAACTACACTTACAAGAACCTCCATATAATGTATATGATTATACTGTTTCTGTGGACGATGAACTACTGCCTCACAAAATGATGATTGTTCAATTTTCTTTACCACCTCTCATGGTGGCCATTATGATGGAAGTGTGTTTATATATGATATATATTATATTTATATTATTTTTATGATTCTTTAATTTTTATTTACAACATTCCTTTATGCTTTTCATAATGTGTAAATATGATAATTTCAGTTGAGGAAGTGCGGACTACCACCCCCTCAAAATGATATGACCAGTTCATGCCATACACGGAACGCATAAAGTATGGAACTAATGAACTTATGTAACATATATAAAATATTATATTATACTTTAATTATAATATACTTATGTTTCATTTAGTTTTTATTCCATTAAAAACTAAAATGTAAAGAATGTAGCATTCATGCGTACACACAACTTACCGTCTCCATGAATGGTGCATTTCATTTCTTATCTCCAAATGTTATGGACTATTATAAATAAATATATATTGGATCTAAATACATATATAATTGATATATATGATACTTAAATAATGAATAATATTTTGGTGATGATGAAATTTTGACTACATGGGAAACTTACATCAAAACAAGTTAATTTTCGACACAGGTACCGAACATCTACAAAACTACCGATATGAACATAAATAATTAAGTAAGATTTATAACATGATAAAAGTTAATATAAAATTAATAATAAAATTGAAAAGGTTCTTAAGAATGTATAAATTAACATAAATTTATTATTCAGGAATATAAAGAATGAACCAGACAAGTCGGACTCAAGGATAGGGATTTCATCTCAATTTTATTTTATTGAGGAATATCATAATGTTATGCACCTAGTTCCTATCATATGGTGTATATTATACCTTTTGACTTATGATATCATGAATCTCTTTATTTTCATGATATTATATTATTTCCTTCATTGGAATTATTGATATATCATATTACTCATCCAATATCGTTATTTCATATGGCATATTATTTATTTTGGTTATTCAATATCATAAATAATTTGGACTAGTAATGATAGGTGGTGCCTGGTCTTTATACAGATCCTCGATGCATCCAAAGGTTCCCAGGAGATGAATAAGTTTGTGAAATGGTCATCTACCCTTAGTTCTAAACCATCTTGTGAAAGGTCTTAACGGTAATGACATTTCATGTGGCCGAGACATGACGTCCATAAATAAAGTATTTCCATCATTTAATTTAAGTTTTTCTTTATCGATGAGATTTGGTAATGACATATATATAGAAGTAGTTCATTCTCAGTTTATTAATCTATGACATAGGTTTTAGTTCATTACTTTCCATATTATTTTTTCCTTATCTAGTTTTGTTAATGGAAAGTGTTCCCAGATATTTACCATTCCATATAGATTGATTATTTCTTCCATTGTACATACTCTTACTGAGAATTTGAGCCCACCCTTATTCTGTTTTTATCCCCATGTTATGATGAAGAGAATTGAAATTAAAATTTCAAGGACTCAGCTTCTTTCAGTGGTTATGTATCATGTTTTATTTATTTTTCCCAATGTATTATGGGTATCATGTATGTAATCGGGATATCCAAGACTGCTAAACTGTATTATCCTTCAGGATTTGTTTCCATGTAATAATAACAATGAAATGTAATAATACACTGGCTTCAGGTTATCTAAGGTCGGGGCATTACAAGAGGGATCATATATTATTTTATAAATTTGTATATAGTTATTTTAAATATTTATAACAAATTTAAATTTATTTTATAGGAGGTTTAAAGAGCTTATGAGGGAAATTGAACATGGTGTAAGATATTTGTGTTTCAATAACATTTTAATCAAGATTTTTTATTGAATAAGGATTAATAGAAATTTTATAATCTTTTTCTGAGAAAAACTTTTCATTTTATTCTCTTATGGTTATCTCTAGAGAATACATTTTTTTCTTTAACTTTCCTTAGTTAATTTTTCAAGAGAGCCAAATAATTTTTTAAGAAAAATCCATCTATATTTCTACTCTAGTCGGAAAAACATTTTCTTCCATGTCTATATTTTATGAAAATGATTTCATAAATGGTTTTAATAATATCTTATTATTGATTAATTTCATTTCGAACCACTATTAAATTATTACAAAAAAATTTTATTGTATTTTTTTTTCATTTTCTGAAAAAGGTATTTTTTGTATTTTTTAAAAAGTGGTAGATGAATTTTTACTATTAAGTTATGTAGTGGGAAAAAAATTTCCCACTGTCATGACCACTGAATTATTTTAATCATCCTTTAAAATTCTCCACATTTAATTTCAAAAAATATTTTCTTTAATATTTGGTAAATCATAATATTTTAAATAAGTGATTTCAAAGTGAAAAGGGTATTTTTCTCAAGAAGTATTCTATTGTTTTTAAAAGGAATTTTTCAAATGTGATAAAATATTTGATGTTATTTATGTTTTACTGGTGATCTTATCCAGTGATACTATATTTAATCTTTATCATGGTTGTTTATGATGATGAATTATTATTATAACATATTCTTCATTCACTACAAATAATTGTTGATTTATAAGGAATTTTGAGACTGAATTGTATCGACCATTCAAAATAAAAGGATTACATAAGATGTGTAGTGACAGGTGTTACCCAATTATAGATTTCTGCTCAATTCATCGAAAGGTCTCATAATATAAAATATAAATTAGTCCATATTATATGTGTATTTGTTTTAAAAATACCCATTTATTAAGAATTATGTATTGGTTGAGAGGACATGATGGTAAAAATTACAATATCTTGGTTGAGAGGCCTTGATCATAAATATCTAAAATTATGAATTTCTATTATTAATAATTAATTTTTTATTATCCCCGTGTTTTCGATGTTGGTATAATTCATGTAAAATAATTTAACACACATTTTTATTGGAAGCCATATATTTTTATTTTCCACTCTTTCCTATTTATTTTTCCTTGTTTAATCATTATATCATTTTTAGTAAGTAACCCTTACTAAGAATATGAGATCAAAATTTTCTTGTTTTCCTTTCCCCATGATTTGATGAAGCATATTCTAAATTATATCACGAATTCAAGGATTTTTTATATACTATGTTTTTTTATTTGCATTGTAATATGAAAATCATATATGTCTCTAGTTTTCTTGGACAAATAAACTGATCTATATTGTGTGGTGAGATCCTTTGAATCATATAATTGTGTAATAAATTAAACACAAACTCTGAAGTGAATCCTAAATCAGGAACAATTGGAAACTTTTAATGAAATTGTCTTCTCAGAGGAGGATAACCGGTGTTTCTCTATTGGTTCAACAGTCGGGTTCATAAATGGTCTTGATTATCGGGAGCTGATTTGAACATGTAGTGTTCGGGATGAGTTAGAATCCAGCTTATGTTGTAAGGAGGATCCAACAAAGATGAATTTCCTAGTTTGGAGGGTGAGAAATCAAGCTATTCTTATGGAGGATAACATGAACATGAAAGGTGTATATCTGGATTCTAAACGTTTCTATTGCTCGTCTCCCAAAAATGAATCAGTTCTTCACTTGTTTACATCAAGTGACTGGGTGGACAGTCTTTGTCCTGATTTGGTACAGTGGGGGCCATTTTGATCCTTCATGTGCCTCCATGCATGATTTCATCCATTACTGGTTCTTGAATGTGGGTACTCAGGAATTGGATCCCAAGGTGGGTGCCATCATTTTTATTGTTATTGTTTGGACACTTTGGGAGGCTCAGAACTAGGAAAGGTTAGAGAGGAGTCCTCTGGTTTATTTATTATAGATCAGACTGAAGGTTTTGGTGCATGATTTAGGCTCTCTGGTTATGGGTGGCCTGAAATCTCCTTCCATTTGTAGTCTTCTTAACAGACCTATAAATCAGCCCATATCGTGTTGAAGCTGGATTGCATGGAGAACCCCATTGTGGGGTTTTAAACCCAAGGTTGAAGGTTCCTTTATGAATGGCTTGATGCGTAGGGGTGGAATACTAAGTAATGAGAACAGATTAGTTTTGGGGGCTTTCAGCTCCTATTATGGCTCGAGGAGTTCGTTGGGGTGGAAGTTAGAGATTTTCTTTCCAGTGTTGAGCTTCGCGAGAATCTAGCATTGATGGTGGTAGAGATTGAGTCAGTCTCAGAAACTATGGTCCAGGCTCTACAATGTAAAGATATTCCTCTATGGAATTTTAATTATCTGGTTTGGAGGTGTATTTTGGAGATCAACCAGGATTTTGTGGTTTATCACATCAGAAGGGAGGTCAACTTTACATTAGATTCCCTTTCCCGAGGTGCAATGCTTAGGGTCAAATGATCGTTTACATGAGTTTGTGATCGTATCCTATTGATTGTAATAACTTTTTCTAAGGGGATTCCCTTGGAATCCACTATTTTAGACCACCCATGTTTTGGTTGGTTGTTGGGGTTTATCACATTATGTTTTTAGATATTACCAATAAAAAATCAATTTTTAGTCAAATATCATTTTGATAACTAAAATATATTTTTAATGTCATCCTTGTAAGGGAGCCATGAAAAATAGAATGCTCCATTCATGGAGGTGGTAGTCCGCATGTACTCATGATAACATCTTTATATTTTTAATGGTTTTAGAGGAAGGTATGAAATGGATATTACATTTGTGTAATAACATTTCATTATTTTTTCTGATGCTTTTCCATTGGGTCGCACTACACGAGCATAATTTGACGTTCGTTGACGATCGCATTGTACACTAAATTCTAGATTTCGGAAGGCAGAAATAATCCATCACCTCTTTAGTAGTGTTCTCCCCTTAATCTAAATAGGATGATGATATGCCGGTTCCTCCTTTTGTAGATTCCTCATCGGAACTCATTTCCTAGTCTGGGTCTCCCTTATAGACCAAGATATTGTTCGTGAAACTCATTCTCGATGCCATCTCTTCATGGATTCTGGTTAATTACACTTCTTCTACCAGGAAATTCCAAAGGTTCATGTCAGGGTAGCAACCATCAGTCATGGGGTAGTCATATTGAGGCATCTGTGCCATGTATTAATGCTACAACATTGTAAAACCCATATTCTTTCCCTTTATAGGAATTCTTAAGGGCACAGAAACCTGATGATTCCCTCATCAGTCATGGGATATCTTATTCTAGGGGAATGTCACTAATTTTTTCCTTGGCTTCACAGGATTAACACGGGGTATGCTGGGAATTTAACATCTAGCATAGATGGATTGGATTGATCAGAACATTGATAAGTGTATACAAGATGGGTACATCCATGGGATGGAGCACCAAGAGTGTTTAATGAATGGTTGGATCATAATGCCCATGGAGGACGGGCCTAGGATGATGTGTCCCTAAAAAATGATGTTTTCACACATTGAAGGCTAATATGGAAACCACAGCGGGTAGATTAAGGAAGGTGGACCCATATAGGGGGACACCAAGGATTGACATTTACTAGGAGTGAACCTCATGGAGGCTTCCTACGTAACTTATGTAGAAGTCATGGATCAAAACCCACATAGTTTGAATTGGGTGATTTGGGGATTCTACACTGAGATGACCCATGAGAATGATGCAACCCAACCATTATAAGGGTGGGGGGATGGGGTAGATAGCCGAGTGTTAAGAACAGTTACTTGCCCATATGAATGGCGCGACCCCACTGAGATATGGTGTCTTGGGAGAGAATTAGGATGGTCTATTGATGATTTAATGAAGTGGATGAGATGAATGGGGTGAAACTGATGTGAATATGATGGTGTAGGGTTTGAACCATATAGAGGTTTCCTAGGTACCATACACAGTAGGAAGGGATCAAAGTTCACATTGTTCTGGTATGGGGTGATGAGTTACCTAAGGAGGTTGTTTGTGAGAATGAACATATGGATGGGAACCAAAGGTATTGGAGCCTTGGGTTGAGGCATGATATTCCCAAAACACAATGGATTTATAGAGAGACTAGGAAGGGACATGAATGATGGGATTAAACCTTAAAGAGGATTTATACATACATTTCTCAAAATGGGAAAATATCAAAGTCCACGTACTTCAGAATGGAGCATAAAATCATGGTGTACACAAAGTATAGCAACCTAGAGGCATGCTGGGGCTTGTGGATGGTTAGCTACCCAGATGGATCAAAAAACCTCCTTGTGGTGGATCCAGAGGATGTGTCCCAAAATGGGATGATGTAACATCAAGAGGTTACATCCCAAGGAGGGAGAACCGGGGTTTACCATTGGTCAGGGTTAAACCTCAAAAGGCTTTACACGTACCCTATATATAAGCCAGGGATGAAATCCCATGTAGTTTGAGAATATAGTTTAACGTCATGCATGATGATGTTGAACCGATGTGAGGTGGTTGGGACAGATGTGTAGTGGTATCGAACATCAAAGAGGCTTCCTACGTATCTTCATAATAGGGAATAAAAGACCACATGGTTCAACAAAGAGGCATGGGGTTAAACACTAAGGGTGACCAATGTAAATTTCCTGATCAATTCTTACTATAATCCCACATGAGTCATTATCGGTGCGAGAACCAATAGGCACCAAGAGACCAGGAAATTACGTCACGAGAGATGATTCCATGAGGGATGGTGAAGTGCTTAAACATGGTTAGTGGCCCAGTGAAATATAGATTGGGACTTACACTAGGATGAAAGCTCGAGTAGGGTTTCTAGATGTATGAGAAGGATATGGCCACCATACTAGGAGTAACCTAACAAGGTGTGTTAGGGATTATGAAAAGGTTTCCTGAAGTGTGCACAGTGAAAAAGTGTAGATGGAAAGAGGAGGTGCATCAAAAAGGTATGGAGTGAAATCTCCCATTCACATCACCTCATTGGTTTCCTCATGCATGCCACAAATGTGGAAAATCATAGTTAAACAACATGTGTTGGGGACATGGGTTTCTTGGCAGTTTAAAATCCTGTAGCTCATATGAGGAGGACTCACTCCAATCCCCTATGACTTAAATAACTTGTACCAACCCATACATGGGGAAGGGAAAGTACAATCAATGCTAGGTGTTAAAGAGGAGGAGGAGTGGTCGCATGAGGTTCCAATGTTAGCATGGTTATATAAAGATGCAATAGATATTGTCATTCCTATGTGAAGAAGCATAAGGCAAAGAACAATGACACTAAGAATAATTGAAGGAATGTGAAATTACTTTTTATAATCCTGGGGGGAACGTGAGAAGGGTTCACGAAGAAGAAAGCTTTTTAGAGAGGGGATTAATGAAGGAAAGGCACTTCACGGAAGAAAGGGGCTTTATGAAGGAGAGGTGATTTACAAAGGAAGGGTTTGAGTGGAGCAGAGCTTCACCCTAGAAATGAGCTCATTATTTTGAGAGTGATCCGTGAAGGATATAGACTTTGAGGATCACTGAGAAACTTGAGGGGGATCCCTCCACTAGATAGGGTGAAATACTTCACAAAGGGAATCCCCAACATAGGTGGTTTCCATAAAGAACTAAAGGAGGCACAACTAACACATCCTAAGTACCTTAGGTGATCAATTTTTGGGTTCATGAAGAGATTCATGAAATTGGTTCTTTAAAAGTGAATGGTTAGAGTAACAATGGTTTGAAAGGGGGAAGCCTTCTATTAATAGGTAGTGCTGGTCAGAGAATTTTACAGAGCTGGCTGTGGAGAACTTCTGGGGTGTCAGGAAGGAAACAAAGACTCGTGGAGGAGATCCATTTGTGATATGGTCTGCGAAGGAAGTGGTATTACACATAGGTGATACGCTCGCGATCAGCTCTGTGGTGGAAGTGGGATGCCACATAGAATATTCATTCTCAATCAGGTCTGCGAAGGTAGTGAGAAGCCGTAGAGGAGATATGGTGACTATCGGGTCTTCGATGGCAGCGAGATGCCGTAGCATAGATATGTTTGTGATCAGGTCCATGAAGGCCATGACACGCTGCAGATGAGATACGTTAATGATCTGGTCCATGAAGGAAATGATATTCCATGATGGGGATACATTCATGATCATGTCTGAGAAGGCAATAGGATGGCACATAGATAATACGTTCATGATCAAGTCCATGATGGTAACAATATTCCATAGAAGAGATCCATTTTTTGATAGGGTTCATGAAGGAAGCAGGACACCGTAGAGGTGAAACTTTCGCGACCAGGTCCGTGAAGTCACCTTGATACCATAGAGAAAATCCATTCGTGAGCAGGTCCACGAAGTGTCTTTGTGAGATGCTTTGAGAAACCAACACCTATAATGTCTTTGTACAATCTTCATGGGTCTGTATTTTAGTTTTCACCCAGCCGTAACTTTGTTATCACCTTCAGGAGAACAAATTTTGGTGCGAAAAAATGCCCCCACTCAAAATGGGAGCTGAGGGAAAAGAGGATCAAATTCTGAGGGTAACTCATCAAAAATGGTCATAGGATTGAAAAATAGGCTCATAAAGGGTGTAAAACTCCTTGAAGTGTGGATGGAGGTCTCTGTGAAGGGAGAGATGTGGTCTCTAGGAAGGGTGTGTGAAGGTCACCACTAAGGGCACACGAAGATCTCCACGAGGCGCTCACAAAGGTTGCATTGAAGGGAG
This sequence comes from Viscum album, assembly GCA_963277665.1. NCBI lineage: Eukaryota > Viridiplantae > Streptophyta > Magnoliopsida > Santalales > Viscaceae > Viscum > Viscum album. The sequence continues at coordinate 1,082,029,727 of OY728155.1, forward strand.
AATAAACACTTGCCTATAAATAGGGAAAGAGTAATTTTTTGTCCACACCCGGACCCCCACAAATGACAGAATTGATGCTATCTATTTGTGAATAGATCTACCTCATGAACACACCTACATGAACCATGTTCTTATGTTCGGTGCTCCATGAATGCTTTTCAGTGAATCAGTGCATCACGAACCGTTTCTTCTATGCAATGTCAGCTGAGAGAATGATCGCTCTAAGAACAGTCTCTGTGAATGGTCTCTGTTAATAGAATCTAAAAACTTTCTAAGTCTTGGGTTGATGTCTACTCAGAAGGATTCTTGAGATTTGCTCGCTGATGTCACCCATATGAAAGAAATTGTAGATAAAATTTAATTAGGACAATACATTTAGAGTACTTTAGATCACAAATCATTGAGTACATTGCCGTCAAATTCTTAAAAGAACTACTGGATGTGAAAGAGGCCGCCACTATGAAAATTTGTCTTGCAAGATGATGTATTTATTCCTAAGGAAATCCAAGTCAATCCCACCTACTTTTTTAGGGGAACACTAAGAACATATTAGTGGTATAGGTCTACATATGGTAATGTTGAGAAAGGTCATACTCTTGTCACAGTACAATGCCTCAAAAATCTTATCAAAAAATTGATGGTAGGGGGTTGGAGGAAGTCACCTCACTACTTCAGTAAAATACTATCATCAAGGAAAGGCTTGGGAATCTAGAGTAGGGGTGGATCAATAGTTGGGATCTATAATAGGGTGGTAACTTTACTGATGAGTGGGCATAGGGCTATTGGGTGTGCACATCCTTTGTCGAGTTCGAGCATGTACGTAGGTGAGTGGGCCTATATAAGGTAGCATGGGATTACAAATTTGATATTTCCCAACAAAAATAATTCATGACAAAAATATTAATCCAGTTATCTCCGGATACCAACACATTCGACCTACATCATGGGGAGGTTGGAATCTACCATTGGAATCTCCATCAAATATTAGACATCCTGATTCTAGGAAGGTTGTATGATGAGTTCCTTTCTACCATGATTGTGTGTGAGGATGCAGAATATATTCTATATTTGGGGAAACTAATAGTGAAACTACTGTCAGGAATAGATGATGATAAGAAGAATTCCTGAGACGTCCTCTTCAGATAATGGTCTTGTTACTTTCTGAACATTCCACCTGAAGGAGCAGAAGCGCCATGGAAACTACCAAAAAGTCCCCCAACTATCCCAAGGGGAGCTCAGCGGGGCTAGGGAGGTTCCTACTAGCGGATCCTAGAGGATATCCAGTGAAAACTATGGGGCTACAACATCAAATATGGGAAAACACTGATAGTCATGCCGTCTGGATTCACCTATGTGATGATCTGTGGGTGAATGCTTCTGGTTAGATATGCACACATGGGATTATGGTTGAGCAAATTTTTTATGGAAGAACAACAGGCTTGTGGAAAATTCATCAACATGAGCATATTGGTGCTAGCGAAGTTAGATCATTTACTATGGCACATCATCGAGGGAAAGAGTCTATTTCATGGGTGTGGGCCTTTCCATTTCTTAAACAGATAGATTTATGTGCACATGGAATACTTTGAATACCTCAATCCCATCTCTCAACCTGGGATACACTCTTGACCAGCAATTCTAAAAATCCCAGAGAGCTCCCCGCCTAAACTTTGCATGACGGTTGTGTTGAATAAAATTTCACAAGACAATCAATTCATCTCTTATCCATTTCCCCTGTTGACCAAAGTATTCACTGATGATGGATAAAACACTATATATAAGTGTTGTATCTAATATCTTTACATAGTGGTGTGTTTGTCATGTAGGTGGATTATGAACCCATATGCAAACCATATACTCTATATCTATTCGCAAGACAATTTAGATGTATGTTGAGGCTAACTAAAAAGGTGTACTTTGGGGTATCTCATGAGAAAAAACCATGTGTGATGAGGCAATTATGGTTTATGTTCACATGGGTTGATAGAAATATGTGGAATGAGCTTCCACCAACCACTGTTACATTTGGATTGATTCACAAATATATGCTCAGTTGGGGAGCACCTTAACCAAGTGAGAGGTTGAAGATACCAACAATCTGAGAAAGTAAAGCAGTGGTCTCTGCACCATGAAGGTGAGGTTGAGCGGTAGAAAGGTGACATGGGGAGGGTGGTTTTGATATAGGTTATGGTGATGATGTGGCAGAAGTAAGGGAAGTGGGCTAAAAACTTGCACCAGTTGAAGGTGAGGAAAGGGAGGCAACAGCTCTAGACTGAGTGGCTCTAACCAGTATGACTCGGAAGATAGAAGAATCATCGAGGGGCTTCCACAAGGTTCCCCCTAAGGCTCCCATTAAGAACATTTACAAATCAGTGATTGAACATGATGTGGTTTTTCCAGAGGCCTGGAAAGACTGATAATTCTAAAAACACTTCCTCAATGTCGATGGCATCTAGAAAAACCCATGTAAGCATGAGATGCAGCTGGGGAAAATTGGATTTTACAAAACTGGCTTCAAGGAAGCCCCGAATATGGGAAGAAAGTTTTTAAAAGAACTAGAGGAACAAGTATACTCATGGGGAATGAGATGACCACTGAAAAGATGAGTAGGGGTGCTGTTAAACGAGAAGATTCCTCCCATGTCATTAGTAGAAAAACCACCATAGAGTTTTTTTTCTAACTCAGATAGTTCCTAGGGATAAGAGATCGACACTGAGGACATTATAAAAGGTGATAAGGAAGTAGCTTCCACGGGAGGTTCTCTATAGGAAGGAAAAATCATGGACTTAGAGGAGACATATCTGTGAGTATTCTCTGCAATGATTGAAGTAAGTCCTAACATACCTCCTGCACTACTATCCCCTATCAATTCATCTTAGAAACTCACCTAACATTTACTTGTAAAGAGGGACCTTGTGCAGACCATGTCTATCATTAGGTAAGAAGATGTAACAATGGGTTTGAAGGATCAATCACTCGGAATCAGATCCAGAGAAGCAAAAAATACAGAATAGAGAAGTGCTGGGGAAGAAAGGGATGAGTATTTGGAATCTTCAGAGCATGCACCATATATAGGGGACTATGAACTAGTATTCTAGGGATGATAATCCCGAGGTGTGACCAAGAGTTTTACCATAGTATGTATCCTACATCTTTTAGACACACCTATTTTTTTGTCTCAAGAAAATTGACTAACACAATAATTGACTGAACATCTCTTAAAATGGTAGGTGCTCTGCTGGTACAGATGGCCGGAGGACCTAGATACCCTTTACCGAGAGGGGTGACAGTCTATATGAGAATCCAAGCTGGCCAAGCTATTGTTCTTGGTGAAAAATCAATCTTGGTGACAAGTGAATCCATTGGTGGAGAAAAACATGGAACTATTCAAGATGACATCATCAAGGTTGAATCATGTGATGAGGACCAACCAGATATCCTAGAACTTAATTTTTTCGGATGGGATGCCTAATGAATAACCTGATGTTGAGCTCCTTGACTCATTTCCCAAATATGAATTGGGTAATCCCATAGAGCTAAAGGAATCTGTTTTTGTTGCAGTTGAAGATAGTCACGAGACAAGCACAAATTATGGAAGCCAATCAAGAGCTTCCTCAATAGGGGTTCCAGAACCTGAGTGGATTTTCTGAATGGGATTTATTCACATGTGACCAGCAGATCTATGTGCTGGGGGTAGTATATGTAGGAAATCTGCACACATTGGTTCAAGAACTCCTTACTGAGAGGATGTGGGAATGTGTTCAACACCTGGATACTGAATAGTGTTGGAATTCTTTTTGAAAATATCCAGAAACATGATGTGTTCTAGAAAGAGATCCAATAGATTGATTGGAAAATGAGTGATTACTTCACATTCATTTCTAAGAAGACATGGCTCACTGAATGGATGAAATCCCAAATTAGGAGGCTTAGGAGAAATTAGCATAGATGAACCATCAAGTAGCGGAACTAAAAGTCGAATGTCACTGAACATAGATCAAAGCTGAAGAGCTTAAATATACATATGTTGATAAGGGGAAAGATCTTGGGATGTGTCACAAAACCCTATAAACTACATGCCAAAGATAAGAAGAATTAAAGCATTCCATGAGGGAGTCAGTTGGTAGGGGTCGTGTTTTGGACAAACTATGACATATTTCCTTCACCAACTTACTCACCAAAAATGCATGTATGGCCATATTTCATTCTTTTTTTGATTAAATTATTTAAACTATATTATAAAAACAATCGAAAATCATTCCCTAAGCTCACATGGCTCATGCCTGCTGAGAGATACAAGGGAAAAACACACAACTGATCACTTGGGATACGAGAGCACCATCCAGTCATTGAACACTCAGGATCTCACTGTGCACCTATAGATTCGGGACTAAGATAGGCTGAGAATTAGATAATAGGGTTCTAAAAGTAGCAAAACTTCCATTCCCAATGTGCTATTACACAAGAACAAGACAATTCCATGTGTGTGGGAAACAATATGAACGAAGGGGAATGAGAAGTGTGAGCCATAATACCCAAAATCCGGAACAAAATTGGGGGTGGCATGACAATGGAGGATAACCACTACCATGTTTTCACATATTATCCATTCCATGTTATCGTAAAATGTGAACAAACAACTAAGGATTGATCTTTGAACATGTTTGTGACATGGGACATGTATCAAGTTGTCATTCGAGATCCTTTGGAATGTTGGACCTTGATGGTATGTAAGCCAATGTGGCATGAGCCCAAGCCATTGGAGGGTCCCTTCAGATGTGAAAGAGGATGAGGATTTGAAATAAGGGCATGAAAAACATGGTGATGGAGTTATGGGATATTTTAATGAAGTTCTACACTCTTCGAATTACGCCACTGCGATGAAAGCACATTGGGTATAGTATCGGTCTGAAAAACGATAAACCTACTCTAAATAGGATCTCTCTGGTGAGAACCTAGAATGACTTGTTGTTTAAATTCATGAAAATTAGGATGATATACACATATTTTAGTGTCATATAGTGAGGAAGATACATGAAATCGTTTAATGTCATATGATAAGGATGTTCCACATAGTTTAAGGTCATTCTTCCTGGACCTTGGTCAATAGTTTAGAGTCATGTTATACATACTAGAGGATTCTTATTATGGTCATAGAGTTTGTATCGTAAGGTTAAATGGCCCTAAAGGGTCAATTAACATGGGGATGGGCCCAAGGAAAAAGTCATGGGCATTCCTACATATCCTATGAGGGTGAGAAACAAGCCATACATAGTTCTAAAGATACAACATGGTGGGAGACCAACATTGTTGGGGGAAATCCTCTCTCACAAGGAAGCTGAAGCATCCTATCATTATCATGTGGCATAATGAATTTTTTCAGGTTAGGATCATAGTTTAAGGTCACACATTGAATACATGGTCACCCTAAAGGGGAGATATGTAGTGTGTTTTATAAACTGATGTGAAGGAGGACAAAGAAGTTTGAACCACACCACACATTCTAAAAAGGGGAGACATGGCCAAGAAGGGATAAAATAGGGAGTTACACCCATTTAGCTGGACCCTAGAACAAGATGTATGAATGTCACTAAGTATCCTACCTGGATAGAAATCAAGATATATATATTTGTATCCATATCATGTTACTTGGATTTGGAACAAACAACTAAGCATCGACCATTGACCATGTTTGAGACATGAGAATTATATAAAGTTTTCATTATAGATCCTATGGTACGTTGGAGCAAGATAGTAGGTGAGACAAAGTGGCATGAGACTAGGTCATTTGGGGCTCCTTTTAGGTGTGAAAGATTATGGAGACCTAAATAAAGGGGAACAAATAAAACAAGGATGCACCCGTGCAGTTTAACGTCATGTGGTAAGGGTGGAGGAGAACTTAGTTTATGGTCATAGAGCTTAGACCATGAAAATGAGATATGAAATACAGTGTAAAAAAGTATCCCAACATGAATGTGGACCAAAAAGTCCTAAACGACATTACACATTCTCAAGAGAATGCACGTATAGTTTAAAGAAATGATTCTGGGACATTGGGACCCAAACTCTTAGTTTAATGTCATTGATTTTGGACCATGAAGTGTGATAATTCCATGCATGTATAAACCTTATAAAAACCTCTAAGCCCATGTGAGACATGCATGGTGTGGGAAACAAGGGGAAGAACATATCTGTAAAACACATGTAAACACACGATAAGGGAATGAAGGTGCATGGTCAATGAATGACCCCATGGCACTTGTTCGACTACTCAACATGAAAAGGTGCACAGAGGATTGACAACGAGGGTATCAAAATTCCATCTCGATATAAGGATACATGAAGGAAAATTAATCAAGAGACCAGCATTTGGGGAATGAATGAGTTGTTGATAATGATGGATTATAAATACTCATCGTGTTTAAAACACAATATCCATATCATGTGACAAGGAATGGTATCAAAAAATTGAGCATCAACCACTAACCATTTTCGCGACATGGGAATTGTATTGAGTTTTCATTGAAGATCTTCTAGGATTTTGGCCCAAGATAGTAGGTGGGCCAATTTGGCATGAGACCAGGCCGTATGGGTGTCCTTTTGTATGTAAGAGATTATGGGGATCTAATTGAAGTGTACACAAAGAGTCAGGGTGGGATGATAGAATGTCCATGCAGAATTGAACACTCTATGTCTCATACCATAGTGCATTTAATCATGTTGATGAGGAAATACTACGGTCAAGGGGTTCACCTAGGTAGATGACTCGAAAGGATGTGTAAGAAAAAGGGGAAAAGTGGTTTGATCAACCAAGGGTTAGACTCGGGGAAAAAATGTTTGTGCATTGTTATCTATCCTAAGAGGGTAAGAATCAAGCCATATGTAGTTCTATAGTTTCCATGTAGTTTAACTTCATGTGGTAAGGATAAAGATGGAGGAATAAGGTTCCTAAGGGGATGTTCAGGGTGTGATAATGAAAACCCAATGTGAATGACAAAAAATGAGTCCACCCCGCACCATGCATCTCTAAAAAGGGGAACACAGGACAAGAGGCCGAATGAATGAAAAAAGATATGAAAAACCTAGGCTTGGACCCGAAGACAAAGTTACTAGGTGTTCTTACATATCTCGCGAGGATGGGAATCAAGACACACATAGTTCCTGTAGTGTTGTGTAGTTTAACATCATGCGGTAAGGACGAATGGTGGGGCAACAAGGTTCAGAAGGATATGCGCATAATGTGAAAAAGAAAACCTGTGGTTAATTGAGAGTGAAGGGAATTCAACACCACACCATGAACTCCCAGAAATAAGTTCATGTCATATGACATAAAATGAGGAATTTGGGGTTGGACCCAATGAAAAAATGTTTGGGCATTCCTGCATATCCTACAAGGGAAAGAACCAATCCATAGGCAGTCCTCAAGATTCCATGTACTTTAACATAATGTGGTAAGGATGAATGGTTTCAACATAGTTTATTTTAATGATGCATGGACATGGAGGAGATCATAGTTTATGGTCCCAGTGCTCAGATCGTAAGGTATATTCTTTATTTGTAGTTTATCATCATGTGAGATGATGGGGTACTTTTGTGAAGTGCTGCTTGAGGAATTTGGACTTTTTGGGAGGAGTAATATGCTCACCATTCACTGTGACAAGAGAGTATTCACCATTGGGGTAGACCTTATGGATAATGTAAGGTCCCTCCCATATGGGATCCATATTTCGTGACTTCTTACCAGGTATCATTGACATCCTTATGGAAAAAACCATGTAACCCTAAAGTGAAGAGAGAAGAACCTTTTTATTAAAATCCCAAGTGATTTTATTCTAGAGCCTCTCTAGATTGTACAAGGCCCAAAGCCTATTCTCATCGAGGGCTTCCAGTTCATCCAGACGGAATTTTACCACCTTTTCTGGCATCTTCTAATCATAGATGCCTTGTCGGAGAGATGGAAATTGAATCTCAATGGGTAAGACCGCCTATGTTCCATAAACTAGAGAATATGGGGTCACCTGGGTGGAATTTAGAGTTATCTTATGGTAATATTAGAGAGCGTTGAGGAGATTTTCCATCCAAATTTTCTTGTTCTGACCAACCATCTTCTACAATATGTTGTAGAGGATTGTGTTGAAAACATAAATCATCCCATTTTCTTGTGAATGATAGCGGGAAGTATGGTTGGACTAGATACTCTACATGGTGTAAAATTTCTTCATTTCATCTACACAGATGTTTGTTCTATTATCAGTTAGAATGACGTGAGGGAATTCAAATTGATGAATGTAGATGGAGCTCAAGAATTAAATGATAGAAAAAGCCTTGAATTCCTTGTGTGAAATCACCTCTTCCCACTTGGAAAACAAATCTGTGGTACTTAGGATGAAACTTCACTGGGGAGCTATCACTAGTGGATATGGTCACACAACATTGAGCCCCCAGACTACAATGGTCCAGGAGTACTTGGTAGTATGGATAGGATCCTATGGATGATTAAAAAAGTTATCATGGATCTAGAATATGTGATACCTCTTGCTAAACATGATGCAGTCGTGGATCATGGTGAGAAAAAAGCATCCTAGAATTCATATCTAGTGAGAGTGATTCATCCTTTCCTGATAAGCTATGCTAGAACTTGCAAGATCTTCTTACATAATCTAGGGAATCTCATATCCTTGAATTCATTAGATTATAACTCCATCAAACTAAGTCATTTATAGGATCTTATCTAGGATGAGACCATTTTGGAGGTTGAATTGAACTCTACACCGATAGATTCACACATTTTCGGCTATGTCTACTGAGAGACTGTCACATTGGAGGTACTAAAAAAAGGATTTCTCCAATTAGGGGTCTCTTCTAATACTATAGGGGAATTTGGAGGCCCTGATGTGGATGCACAAGTGTTGAGATAGCATACCCACTATCTATCGTCATTATTCAGAGTGATGAGCGAAATGAATCTTCGATGTGCCACATGGATGATCAAATCATCCTGGTCAGTCTCTATGAGAGAAGCGGAAAGGCTGATGAAGGAGTTGTCTAGATCATTTTGAGGTTGAATATCATGAATGAACTTAGGCTGGGAAAAGAACTAGTCCATTAGTTTACGAGTCTGGTCTATCAAGGGTAAGAGCTCCAACATCCTAACGACGTAGTCACCATTGACCTACATGATGACTAGTTCAGAGCCCCCCTTTCACATATAGGTAAGGAATGTCAATCTCAAGGGATAGATCAAGCCTGTTGATGAGGGCCTAGTAATCTACCTCATTGTTCATACATACTTATAAAAACAAGAAAAAATAAGGCATGACAACAAGTGTTGGTGTGATGAAGATGATACCTAGGCCTACTCTGTAGTGTCTGGGATCATTGAGTCTCCTACTGGTTGGGCTCTGTGAGGCACAATCAAAGTGCATCTACCCACATGGAATGACATGATCCATTGAGAGGATGGACTCATCTGGGATATCAAGATCCAGAGACTGCTCTATGAGGCTGGATGGGTAGTAAGGAAGTCTTCCAACACCTTATCCCTGACAGCTTTCTGCAGAACGAACGTCATGTCAAATGGATGAAGGATAAATTCCCAAAATAATAGATTTACTATTATAATGGGGAAGTTATAATATACTTTAACGTGTCCATAAAAGACACCAGATGTATCTCATGGTGCTGCAGATAATGGCTCAACTTATACACTACAAAACCAGCACGAGATAGTTATTCTCGATAGAGGAATATCTGCTCTCTATGTCAAAGAGCATGCTGTAGAGATCTTATAAACTAGTCTGTACCCCTTCACTATTTTTTGTTCAATCAGGGTGTCGAGATATCATTCTAGAGTGGTCGTAGAATGGACCATTAGATTATTGGAGATGGGTAGCATCGGAACCAAAGGTTGAAGCAAATACTAGTTAGTCTCTTCAAAGGCAGACTACCAATATTAACACCACAAATAAAAACAACCTTTTTTATGAGTCAGAAAAAGTGATTACACATTTAGGATAGATTCAAAATGAATCAGCATATTTAGGCTAAGTGGACTTGAAAAACACAGATCTCTTAAAGGATTCTCAGATAAGGCATCTGGATGATAGCCTTAATCCTCTCCGGATTGATCTCAATTCCTCTGTATCAAATGAAAAAGGAAAGAAACTTTCTACAGGGTACTGAGAAGGGACACTTCAAGGGGTTCATTTTAATATGGTTGGAGCATAGGAATACAAAAACTTTCTCAAGATCCTTGAGACAGTTTGTACAATGAAGGGATTGGACCACCAGATCATCCACGTAGTATTCCACTAATTTTTCAAAGTTCATCTTGAATATGCGATGTATGGAACGCTGATAAGTGGTACCAACATTGTTAGGACCAAAAGGGGCCTAGATACCCTAAGAGGGGGGGGGGTGAATTAGGGTATGGGTATTCTTTTTCAAAATTCTTCCGGCCCCACTGGATCTTGACCTCTTTATTGTTATGGTCACATTGTTTTCTCTTGTGTGCTTATATTGATCACTTATTTTTATCTTTATCTGATGGTGTTTCTTTAGATGCAATATTGGGAAGAAACTAAGAAGACATAAAGATTTCTACTTGGTTCACCCTCACTGGGCTACGCCCAAGGAGCATACAACGACGATGTGCTATTGTACCAAATCCACTAAATCTCACTGCCAATAATGTTCAGACTAGATCACTTCTATGCCTAGGATCACTGCCTTTACAATATTTAGGGTCAACTCACAACTTTCCCATGATTCACTCCCTATTTCTCTTTCAATGGATCACTGCCGGTAGAAAGGATTATCTTCTTCCTCTTCCTTTTCTCACTTTACTTGGAAGGGATCCAATCATAGTTTATAGACCTATAGGTCTCTTCATTTGCACTAATACATGCCACCTCAACTATTGATAGATGCTCTATTAAATTCCACCTTTCACCCACGGATGAATACCCCTTTTCCCCTTAACACCGGGAAACAACCTTTGGTAAGTAATTTTTCAAAGCACCCTACTTTGTGAAGCTCCCAATTTTGTGAAGCTCAAACAAGCCTTCGTGAAGCTCCTACCTTTTCGTGAATCTCACATTTTCAGAGATTTTAGGACATCGCAGAGCTCAATCCGTCATAGAGTGACTTCCCTCATGAATCTCAATGAGCCAGTGTGGAGCACGCAACTTTCGTGGAGCTAGAATATCCGCCGTGAAGCTCCTTCCTTTCGTGAAGCACACTGCCTTCATGAACTACCTTCACGAATCGAGAGTAAAATATTTTCTCTGAAAACTCTCTACTTATCCCAAAGGGTTCAAGGCCTATTTATAGGAAACTCTACCGACCCTCGAACCTTCCACGTGAAGTCAACACCACATAATCACAAATCGCAAAGCTCCAAAGTTCCCACTGGAATTTTCTCAAAATCGCGAAGCACCTCGGAAATTTTCTGATCGCAGAGCTAGTCATAACCACGGAGCACCCGCTCAATTATTTCACACCTTCAACATGATGCTCCACTCTCATTTCCCTTCACTTTTGCAATTCTCTTAAACTCTACTGTTTGCAAAGTTGTCGTAATCGTGAAAAATCACTGTCAACATTCTTCTGGTATTCAAGAAATCTAATCCATAAAGCCTATCGTCAAGAAACTCATGACTTCGCGAAATCCAATCCAGATCATCAATTCCTTTGTCATGGTTCTTTTCCAACATGTATTGTCAAGAACATATTTGGAACTTGACAATTCTCCATGGAAACCTTCTATGTCAACAAACACAATCAACCCAGCAATGCGACAATGTTACTTTGAGGGATTTTTCCCGAAAAACATTATTCAGACTGGAAGGAATTACCTGCTTATAGAAATTGAATTTTGTGTTATTAAGATAGTGTAATCTTCTTCTTCAAGGGCCATTCATATTTGATTGTATCTAAAATAATCATCCATGAAGGAGAGAGCTTGGAATCCAGTATATCATCGACTAATAACTCTATCATAGGAAGGGGAAAGTCATCCTTTAATCAATGGTGGTTGAGATCCCTCAATTCGATGGAGGCTCTAATATTTCAGTTCTTCTTCTTGATGGGTACAAATTTTCTTATCCATCAAGGGTAGTGGACTTCCTTGACAAATTTGGATTTAATATTCTTATCAACTTTGGCCTCAACCATGGAACCATGACAAGGGTTCATTTATTTCGGTGGCTATTTCAATTAATGATGACCTACTAGGAGGTAGATATAATGGATGTAAATCAGAGGATATATTCCTAGAACTTTGTCATAGCTCTAGGAAAATACATTCCAATACAGTTTCAACAAGTCCACAGAATATTGTTTCTCTTCCACAGACATGGCTGTACTGATCTGTGTTGATCTTAGGTTTTCCTTAGTACCAAGATATACCTATAGAAACTCATTGACCATGGTAGATATACATTTTTCCAACATATGATGGGTTTCTTATAAATCTTTTTCATCATCTATAATGATAAGATCATCGGAAGTGGGAAATCCATCCAAGTTATTTGGTCTAGATGGAATGATGGTACCAGACTGAGCGATAGTGGAATATTCACTAGGAGGCTCTTGCACTACTGAAACCATGGTAAGAAAATCTATTGATCCAATCCCATCAGGCCCTTGACGCAAGGGTCCATTCAGGATAATATAAAATCATTAGTGGTGCTTTGGCTTAAGTCGGGTCAACCCAACATAGAGGAATAAGTATGTCTGGAATATTACGGTTTTCATGGAGTAGACATCCTGATATCTCATTGGGGTAAGGTGCTCCATAATCACTCATGCCTAATTCATATAGGAGTACAAAATTATCTTTTGATGTTCCTTGTACCTAGGAATGCACTTTCCTCTTGTCCCAGTGATAATGAAACAATATCCTAGGTTTGGGGTAGTGGCCTCCAATCAGTGAATTGGGAGGATGCAAGCGTCATCAAAGTCTATCCATGGGTAGACCGTAGTAGTTTTTTGGTCAACCTTAGTGTCTTGAAACTGTTTTTCCCATGACCCTATAACATTCGTCATCTAGATAGAGGGATTCATAGGATAAAAAGGGAGACACATCACCTTGGAGCATGCCAACTCGACCATTAAGGGAGTACATGAGGCATTGGTGATAGGAGGATGAAATTTCCATGTGAAAGTTGAGCCAGGGTCTACCCATCAATAAGTTGTTGTTGGTGTCCTATGGGACAACCATAAAATCAGTGCTGGGAATCAGACCACTAAATTGGGTCTTCATGTGGATCTTGTCAAGCAGTGTCTGTTATATCTTGTCATAACCTTGAATCTTCAGGTTAGTGGGATCTAAATCTCCTTCAGAAAGTCCCAACCTATAGAGTGTGCAGGTCAGGATGAGATTGATCCTGGAACCTATGTTGAAAAGATAATGGCGAACCTCTATGCCATAAAACTAGCTAGTTAAATACAATGAGTGGATGTGACCCTGCACAAGAGAAACTTCATCTTCTCTAAAAAATTAAATGATGGATTAACATTATGTAGGCTTAACATCCTCAACTTGGAAGGAATCCGCATCCACTACCTATATTTCAAACCGGAGGGGGGTTTTCAAAGCCTTTGAAAGGTCTTCACACATATCTATAGACATGCAAAGTTTCCAAAGGATTGAAATCTTTGTAGGGATTCAACATAGGTTCTTAATTACATCATTATTTCTTTCCAGGTGCACGTGTATACCAACATGAGGTTTCTCTATAGTAGGGGTCTGATGAGAAATGCTGGTCAGACCAGTAGATTCTAACTGGTGTTGGGGATATCCCATTATTGACTAGTTAACCCTTGAAAAATGATGACCAGATAATGGCCATATGGATGAGGTATATCCACGATAGAACACAGATGATCATAGAACGATCATGGTGGATCAACATGATTAAGTAGTATAAATGGTTGTGAGAACAAATGTGATGAGATAGGATGAGAGGAATTCATATGTTGAGCTCTATGCTGAGCATACTATCTAGTCTCAGTGGAATGTAGGTCTTCATCAGAATCATTGGGAGATAAATTTTGGGAATTTACATACCCATGATTTCATTGATGCTGACATCGACTGAGGACATTAGTGGGGCCTTCCTGGTGGTCCTCATTGTTGGGAACCGTGTTTGGATCCACCAGATCAACCGTGTTCTCCAAGTCATACTTTTTAAAGTAACTTGAAGGATCCTCCATTTCTGAGAGAATGATCGGGGAAATCCCCATATTTGGGGGGCATGAAGTCACCAAGAGTACAAGATGACTTTGGCATGGGAGAGGGGATTTTACCTCCATTACGTTGTTGATTCCTCCTCTTTCAAGAAGATGAGGGTTAATATGTATACAACAATGGTAGAATATGGAGATATGGAGTCCACAAAAGACTATGGATGATTAAAATGAGCATGGAAGATACCATGAGTATGAGCAACTACTTTGTGAGCCATCTTGTCTTCAAACTTCTCAGACCTGCGGCTGAAGACCTGTTTCCATTCACCCTTACAGTTACTATCAAGCATTGTATAATTTCACATCACATGTGTCAGGGACATACCCAATCTAACTAGTGTTTTCGACCTGGTCCTAGAGACATTCCATCAACATGTAACACTACATGAGAGTGTTCATGAGGAAGCGATGATTGTGGTAATAGTTGGGGTGACCAATGAGAACAGTCTCTTTAGGCTTTCTGCATGTTGACAGCCTCAGATTACAGTAATCAATGGAACTTTAGAAATAACCTGGAACATGAGCCTCCTCAAATGAGTAGCTCTAGTTTCTCATGTCTGGGAAAGGGACTCTGGGAGCTCTGACCTAATGAGGGGCTAGATTATAGAAAGGAGGTGGGACTTGATTATATCACCTTGGTGGCAGTAATTGATGAGGTTACACCATCTGATTTCTAAGGTAGGCACAGCTGAACCTGAGGTTGAGGCTAAGGTGGCGGCCCTCGATGAGGTTGTGGAGACAGCTCTACTGACAATAATTCCAATTTTCTGGGGGCATCTACTTGTGCAATTTTGGTTGTCTTGTCCTTAGATACCCTTCTTGTAGGATCAACAAGAGTCAATGAATGTGCCTATATAGTTTAGTGTGAGGCCTCATCTAGGAACTGATCCCTATCAGAAAAATAAAAAAAAGAACACATGGGAAGTTCTGATTGATGAGGGGTGGAACCGATTCAGTATTGACCTACGACACATAAAGTGTTAGAAACTGTTTCTGAGTAAGTGGAATGTCAAGTGAATATGTGAGGCCCTTCCACCAAGTGAAAAAGTCCGAGACACCCTCATATGGATTTTTCTCGCACATGAAGAGGTCAACTATACTCATCTTGCATGTAGTGAAGTTGAACTGATATAGAAATTAAATGAGGAGATCCTACAAACTATCTATAGACCCAATGGGTAATAGGCTATACCAAATGAACATAGGTCCTTCTAGTGACTATACAAAATATCAAATCTTGGTGGCCTCCGTCTCCACTGCAGCCTCTAACCTAGGTCCACATATTGATATGAAGTGGGTTAGGTACTGGCATAGGCCACCCATCCTGTTTAAGGGGAGAAAGTGGGGTTCCCAAAATCCTAGGGTGATGGAATATCATAAAACAATATTAGATATAGGTTTCCATTAGTTGGGATCACCACCTGTCGAGTATTAGGAGCCTCAAGACAAGAATCAAGATCAGCCATCGGATCACCCTAGCGGGGATACCTATCCTAATTGGGATTTCTATCCACTAGTGCATTGGAATTATATTCAACATGATAGGCATGCCCAGCAGATTGTGGTGTGGTTGGTGGGAGAACATAGGGGGTTACTGGAGTGTTGAATTATAGAGAAACATCTAGATGATCCTATAGACTCAGCTAAGGGGCTTCTGGGTGAACATCACATGGAGCCTGATCTCTGAGAAGAGTTTTTTGCATCATAAGAGGATTCAACGATGCATATTGTCTCACTTACCAAAAACTATGGAATCAGATATATCTAGATTTGTAGGGTTTTTAATATCACTAGGAGAAAGCATGAAAGGAAGTAGAAATACCAGCCCCTGCTTCCCTAGTAGAGGATGGTTGGGATCATAATGGGGATCACTATAATCAGGTTTCCATTCAGTGGAGAACTCGATAAGGATCTCATCAATGATCTTTATCTTCTCTATGACTTGTTGAAGAAATAAAGCCTTATCAGAATCATCATTCTTTTTTAGCACTGAACCAGTTGGGACAGAGGGTTTAACACCTCTGGTGGGTCTTTTCCCTTGTTAGGGTTCCGACTGAGAGGCAGTGAGTCAGAAAGCTCGGCAAGGACAAGAAAATGACTCTACTGATGAGTGATAATGCATGAGGGATCCAAATACATGGTACTATCCTAGGGGATACATTCTCTTCAACGAGTCTCAATTCGTATTCCTTATATGGGAGTTCATCCAAGTTGGCTATGATTGTGCCTTGAGGCATGTCCTCGATATCATCAGTTGAATCAAGTTATCGTAGAATTGGGCTGAAGTGAAGAGCCAGATGCTGCCCCCAACCACAGATCTCCACATGTTTAGAATCCTCAATTATAACTATGAGGATCATAGTGAAGCTCTGGTTTCATCATGGTCATGGAGTTCAATTATAAATGGATTATGCAGAGTGTTGGTCCATGGGAAGTAAGGCCAACTTGACCCGGAGGCATTTCTAGTCGATATCATCATAGTGTTCCTTGATCCATGGATAATCCAATCGACAATAAATTAGATGGAAATGCATCACTCATAGGGTATTGAGGAGACACATATCCTTGTAATGGGTGCGGGACTTCGGGATTCTGAAGTCCGGAGTTGTGATCGGCCAAAACATCTGGTGGAAGTGATCTACAATGATAATGTCCCATAGGCTCCTTCTCTTTGTAGTATGATCCGGTGTTTGATTTCCCTATTAAAAAATTGGGGAAATATTAGGAACTGGAAACAACACTGATATAGACCATCGCGATAGTGGGTTGGTCGGGGGGGGGGTGTATGACACGTGATCTGAGAAACTGATGCATACTGGGCTGTCTCTAGGGGACTGTATTGGATGCATCACAACATCCTTGTTTAATGCGGTGATGATAGATGCATCTTGCACAAGGGGAAGTCGTTGGTGGAGGATCGGACATCTGATCATCATCTACCAAACCCCAGAACAAATATCCATGTCCACATGTTGAGGTAGAGAGTGAATCAGGTGATAATAGAGAAGACTACACAATGAGACCCTAGAAGGGATTCACATCCTCCTCCTCCTATATGTATATGTTGTGAGACGTAGGGATCTAGTGTATATCACTTTCTGGGAGGATGAATATGGCATGTTGGGTTCCTTCCCTAGACCCTGATATAGAGGATTGGGGTGAAGCCTCCATCATCGAGTCACATTCTATATCAGAATATGAAAAGTGGACTAGATTGACCATTATCTAGGGCCTCCTAAGATACTTCCTATGATGGCGATGGTTCACCCTCCTACCACAGGATGGTTTTTTAGGGTAAAGTGATTCTATGGCATGGGGAGGACCTACACTGGGGTTGGTGGTAGTGCAGGGAGGAACTTCACCTATGCTAGATAGGATATGAGGAGGACCTTCATACAAGCTATCAATGATGTGAGTATGTCCTATGATTTAATGAGATGGGGTGTGAGGGGAACCCAAGCGTATGTTTAATGAGACACAGGGGGGGACCTTCATGTCTGTTTCCTGGTGTGTGAGGAGGGATTCCAAGGTATGAAGTGCTTGAGAGGGGAGGACCTCTACTAAAGAAGGTGATGATGTGTTGAGGATCTTCATGTAAATGATATAAAATATGGGGAAAACATCCATACCTAAGATCATGGGCCTAAAGAGGACCTCCACTTGAACCAGTGATGGTATGAGGAGGGCCTCAATACAAAATTCTATAATCACAGGTCATAATACGCCAACTACTTCTCATTCCAGTGATGGGAAGTGTCAAACCAACATGACCAAGGGGTGGTTGGCACCTTGTCAGCCAAACTAGGGCCAACTGTTCCTAGGTATAGACCACATACTCCTTGATCTGTGAGACCAGATGGATATATTGACTTATCCTAGTAAGATCCCTCTTTAGAAGCTCACTAAAAAATATCAAAGCTGGGATGACTGAAAAACCTCTTACCTCATTGGTGTAAGTGAGTGAATCATAGGAGCATTCTGGTGATAGAATCTCAAAACTAATGGAAGTATAAGTGTAGAGAAATGGCTCCCTATGAATCCCTTGGGGGCAGTGGTGATGAAAAGGCACAAAAGCCTCAAGATCTTGGTAGGCCATATCCCTTGTCGGGATGACCCCTCCAGCTCATATTGATTAATAAGAGTATCAATCACCCTTTTATTAATAAACTCTGTGGGTGAGATAGGTTGTGGGAACCTAGTAGTTTTAGCCAAGGAAGATGTGGTGGTGGAGGTGGAGCCATATGGGAAATCCACAACCTCATTCAACCAGCCCCTGCGTTTGTGGGAAGGGGGAGATTGGTTCCCTGTAACTATATCATGGGTCCTATAAGGAAGGAATATTCATCCATCAGTACAGATATTATGAAAACAATTCCCAATTCCCCAGTTCCATTCAGTCTTACATAGTATGGGAGAAAGATCCACATTGATAATGCCACAAACTGGAGTGCCTAGATATTAACTTCCCCAAGCTCTGGTGAGTTCCACACTAGGCCCACATTGTAAATGGAGGGACCTAGTGTCAGATATATAAATCTGGTAGTATGCTCATCTTATGATTTCCCAAATTCTATTATTTCCTATTTTAAGGTGAAGAGTTTCATGTCAGGCTCACCATTTCTTTTTCCAAAGATTTGCTGCTGGAGAACACCATGCAATTATATTTTGATGCTCACTGATGGTGGCATTGTACCCCACATTCCCACTTTCCTAAGGCAATAGTCATCCATCACCTCTTCAAATGTGTTTTATCCTTGATCGAAATGGGATGATGGGATGTCAATTCCTCCTTCCATAGATTCCTCCTCAGAACTCATTGTGTAGTCCAAGTCTCCCTTATATATTAATACGTTTTTTGTGATACTTGTTCCTAGTTCAATCTATTCATGGATATCGGCTAATTACACTACCTATACTAGGATATTCCAAAGGGTCTAGTTGGGGAAGAAACCTTTTTCTAAGGGGGTAGCCACACCGAGGCATCTGTGGAATGTCTTGACGATGGAACATTGTAACACCTTTATTCTTCCTAGTTACAAGGATTCTCAAGGGTGAAGAAACATGAGGCTTCCCAAATCAGTCATGGGGTATCACACGCTAGAGGTAGGTATCTATGGTATTCTTTGGATTCTTACATTTAATATGGGGTATGATGTGTGTTTAAAGTCTAGTAGAGATGGATCAGACTGATTAGAGAACTGATAAGAGTGGAAGAGATGGGTACTTCCCTAGGAGGGATCAACTAAAGTGTTTACGGGATGGATGGATCAAAACACAAATGGAGGAAGGGCCCAGGATGGTGTGTCCCTAAAAAATTAAGGCCTCACACCATGAAGGATTATATAGACACCAAATGCAGTAGATTAGGGAAGGTGGACCCTGAA
Source organism: Viscum album (assembly GCA_963277665.1). Taxonomy (NCBI): domain Eukaryota; kingdom Viridiplantae; phylum Streptophyta; class Magnoliopsida; order Santalales; family Viscaceae; genus Viscum; species Viscum album. The sequence continues at coordinate 1,082,049,361 of OY728155.1, forward strand.
GAGGGGGCACCAAGGTTTACCATTAGCTGGGATTGAACATCAGGGGGGGCTTCTTACATACCATGTGTAGAATACAGGGATCAAAACCCATGTATTTTGAATTGGGTGATTTGGTTCTTATGCATTGAGATGACACATGTGAATGATGTAACCCCACCCTTATAAGGTTGGGGTGATGGGGTAGATGGACAAGGATTATGCATGGTTAAATGACTGTATGAATGGCATGATCACACTGGGATGTGGTGGCCCAAGTGAGAATATGGATTGATGATGGATGATTTAATTAAGTGGATGATGTGAATGGGGTGAAACCAATATGAAGATGATGGTGTTGGGATTGAACCTCAGAGATGTTTCCTACGTATCCTGCATAGAAGGCAGCGATCAAAGTCCATGCAGTTTTGGTATGGGGTGATGAGTCATCTAAAAAGCTAACTTGTGAGAATGGATGCATTGATGGGACCCGAAGGAAGTGGAACCTTGGCTTAAGGAATGATATTCCTGAATAACAAGGGATTGAAGTATAGATTAGGATGGGGCATGGGTGATGGGATTAAACCTCTAGGAGTCTTCCAACGTACCTTTCTAAAAAAGGGAAAAAATCAATGTCCACGTGGTTTAGGATGTGGCATAGAATTGGGGTGTACACAATGGATAGAAACCTTGAGTCATGCTGGGGATTACACATGGTTATCTTCTAAAATAGATCAGAAAACCTCATGGAGGTTGATCCAGAGGATGTGTCCTCAAAAGGGATGGTGTCACATCAGAAGGGTACATCCCTTGGAGGGAGAACCAAGGTTTACCATTGGCTGAGGCTGAACCCCAAGAAGGATTTCAACATACCCTGTATAGAATCCAGGGATCAAATCCCATGTAGTTCGAGAATACAATTTAATGTCCTATAGGAAATAGATGAAATAACATGAGGTAGTTAGGATAGATGGGTGATGGTCTTGAACCTAAGAGAGGCTTCCAATATATCCTCGTAATTGGGAATACAATTCCACATAGTTCAGTGAAAAGGCATGGGGTTTATGCACTAATGTGGTCCAAAGGAAATGTCATGGTCGATGCTTAATCTTATACCATGTTAGTCATTCCCAGTGTGAGAAATAGAAAGTAGAAAGAGACCTTATGATCACATCAAGAGAGATGTGGCCATGAGGGAAGGTGTGGGGATTATTCATGGTTTGCAGCCTAGGTAAATGGTGATTGGGACTTACTCCATGAGGGATGCCCAAGGAGGGTGTCTAGATGTACAAGGAGGATATGGCCACCATACAAGGAGCACCCCACCAAGGTGTGTCGTGGCTTACATAGAGGCTGATCAAATCATTCCTGGTGAAAAATCGCAAAGGGAATGAGGAGGTAGATCAAAAAGGTGGGGAGTGAAAGGCTCCCAGTCCCATCCCCTGTCTGGTCCACTAAGGTATGATTCACATGCAAAAACTCATAGTTTAACATCATGTTTTGGGGATGTAGGTTACTTGGTAGTTTAGAATCCTACATCTCAGACGAGGAGGACATAGTCCCCTCCCATAGGACATACATAACTTGTACCAACCCACACTTGGGGAAGGGAAAGAAGAAGAAATACTATGTGGTAAAGAGGTGGAGGAGTGGTCCCTAGAGGGGCTGACCTTAGCATGGATATGTGAAAATGAAGTAGCCATTAGTGTGACTATGAAAAGAATCATAATTCAAGGAACTATGATGTTAATAACCACTCAACAGACCATGAAATTACTTTTTATGAGCCAGGGGGCTGCATGGGAGAAGGTTTCACGAAGCATAGGGCTTCAGAGAGAGGGGATTCACAAAAGAAAGGAAATTCCTAGAAGAAAGGGGATTCATTAAAGAGAGGTTCTATAAAAAATAAGGGGTTTGGTAGAGAAGTTCTTTTCCCTCTAAAAACACTCACTATTTAAATATTTCACCTTGAAGGATTAATACTTCACAGAGCCTTGAGTGACCTGAGGGGGATCCCTCCATTGTGAAGGGTGAATGCATTGGAAAGGGGAATCCCTACCATATGGGGGTCATAATGAACTAGAGGAGGGATATATCTCATATCCAAAGTACCTTAGGAGATCCATTATTGGGTCCATTAAGTGCTTCGGGAAATGGAAGCTGGGAAGGTAAAGGTCGGAGTAACAATGGTTTGAACAAGGGGGGGGGGGCTTCTATTTATAAGCAGTGAAGGATGGAGAATTTCACAAAGCTGGTCATGGAGAACATTTGGGGGACAATGAAGGAAAAACAGTTCCATGGAGGAGATCCATTTTTGATCGGGTCCATGAAAGCAGCAGGATGTCATGGAGGAGATATGTTCACGGTCGGGTCTGCGAAGCCAGTAGGATGCCGCGAAGGAGACATTCTTGTGATCAGGTCTGTGAATGAAATGAGATGCTGTAGAGGAGATACATTGGTGATCGGGTCCACGAAGGCAGTGGGATGCCATAGAGGAGATACGTTCATGATTGAGTTTGCGAATGCAGTGAGACGTTGTGGAGGAGATACATTCACAATTGGGTCCGGGAAGGCAGCCAGATGCCTTAGAAGAGATGTGTTCGCGATCAGGTTTATTAAGGCTGTGAGACACCACAAAGGTAATCCATTTGTGATATGGTCTGTGAAGGCAATGGGACACCACGTAGGAGATCCATTCACGATCGGGTCCATGAAGGGTCTTTGTGGAGAAGCGTTTCATAACTGACACATTTGATGACTGTGGTTAATCTTCTGGGGTCTGTATTTTAGTTTTTAACCATTTGTGATTTTTTTCACCATTAAGATCATGGATTTTGGAACCAAAACTATATTTAAAATATTTTTTATCATACATTAATGGATATAATTTATTTTATGGGGTCAAAGAAGAAACAAATTAAGAGACCTCGATTGAGAACATTACCTATCTCATTGGATGTTATTCCATTGGTAACACCATAAAGACCCTTATATTAGACTCAGGGAAGGAAAACGAATTTTAGAACATGAAAAGTGTGTTTTGGAGAAACTATAAATTTTTTTGGAATAAATAATTGTTCTTAATATTTGGAACATTGGGGTCGAGGATATACTCCTTTATAAGTGATGAAAATGACATGTTTGTAAATACCCAAAACATTTTCAATGATCTCATTATGGTATTCAAAGTAAAATGGATTCAAAATGGAAAATAATTGAGTGGGGATGAGGTGAGGCAGAGAATACCTCCACCATTTATTTGGTTTCATGTTTTAGCATGTTTTTAGTATTTTAAATGATTTATTTTAATTTCTAAATATATAATTTACATGAAATGTTCTTAAAAACCTTTAATTCATTCTACTATTATAATAAAGTCATAAAAGTTAAGATATTAAAAAAAATCAGTTTTTTGTCACTATTCTCTTAAAAATAAGTCATTCTAGAAAAAAAAATATTTTTTGGAATATAATATTGTTTTTATAAATAAAAAAATAAAGATAATTTTTTAAAATTAATATGCAGAAAATTTAAAATTTTATCTTGTAAAGAAAATATTCAAGTATAATGGATTTTTTTAAAATTTAACTATTCTCATTCTTATTTCATATTTGTTAATAATTTTATTAGTATTAATATACTATTCACATAAATAATATATTATATATATAATATATTTCCTTTCATAACCTAGAGCACATAAAAATCATATTTTAAAAGAAAGTATATTTCTAGAATAACATGATATTATTAGTTATATCACCCTATTACGTGATTTTTATAAATGCATTATTATTAAAAATTATTATTTTTATTTATACATGTATTTAATAATACAATTACCTCCAATATCAGTATCTAATTCAACAAATACATTTTAATTGTTATATAATGTACCATGGTTCATTTTGGATTAGTACATCATGTGAAGAAGGCAATTGAACACAACAGGTTTTAAAGAAAAATATAATTTTAAATATTATGTGTGTTATAATGAATATAAAAAAACACTATTTTTATATATTATAAAATAAATAGATTAATAATCCATGTATTAAATTGTAAAAAAATTCCATGAAAACCGCTATAAAAAAATAAAAAACAATATTACTTAGCCTTAACAAATATAAAATTCCTTACATGATCAGTGAAAGCTCATGTATGCAAGTGATTTAGTAAAATAGAACATAGTATTTTTACAAGGTTCAGTATTTAGGCCTACTCATTTCTTTTATGGGTAATTCTCCCCAATCAACTATAGTTCACAATAATTTGATATTTATTATGATGGGTGGTTCCTATCAGAATTTCACTACCATATCCTCAATGGACATAAAAATTTTATTATTATATATGACTTAATCCAACTGATTCTCATAGTATTTATAGAGTCATACTCTGATATCTCTGCATAAAATTAGTAACACATGACATACAGAGTCCCAAAATTAATATGGGAGTGTTTATTTAAACTCTTTTGAATTAGATAAATAAATCTATACATGATGCTTCTTTATATTTAAGATGGATATCCTTATTCTCAACAATAGATTCTTTTAATACTATTGAATCTACATGAATACTCTACAACTAAATAACATCTTGAAACTCATCTTCAAATATATTCATAACATCTTCATCTGGATTACTCACCCACTTCGAGCTATTATGGTTATCATATACAAAAAATAATCATTTATTGAATAATGGACATTAATAACTAAAATCATTAATTTGAGGATGACATGTCACTATCTTTATTTCCTATGAACTCTATATCACTTAACATGTCACTGAAAAGTGGTTATATCCTCCTCCTCCTCATTCTCATTCGTTTTTTTAAAATTAAAAAAATTTAGAATTATTATTATTATTCTTCATATTATTTTTCTTCTTCTTTATTATTATTCTTCTTTTTATTATTTTTTCTTGTCTTCATGCTTCGATACCCAGATGATCAATCATCTCAGCAAATGATTATTACTTCTTGTTCTTCAAATATGATATAGTTTTACAAAATATCAGACAACATACCTAAACACACCTACTCAAATCATTGAGTCTAGAGGGAGTTCCACATAACCTCATGCATGAATCCTCATACACAAGAGGTTGCTGATTAATGTTGAGTTCTTAAGAGGAATCATGGGAAGACTATTCCCAAAATAATATACAAGCACCATAGAATGCACTATAGGTATGAAAAGAAAAATAAAAATGGAAAACAATATTCCAAGAGATGGAAACATAAAGGACAAGATTATCAACCCATGTTATAATAATATGACATATCAATCCTACATTCCAAAAAAATGGATTCCCATTAAAATGTGTTAATGTAATAAAATAGTGAATCAATTGAGTAACATGAAATAAAACAACTATGACCTAGAGGCCATCCATTATCTCCTCACACCATCATGACACTTCTTCTCAAGTATTCTTTTTAGGGTTTTAAACTTTTATAGGATTCATGATCATAAAATCTATATATACACTGAGATGCTTGCATGGGCCGTGAGTATTAAACCCATAATAGAGCCACACATGATTCCTTAACATAGTTTAAAAATATACATAGGTGTATTCCATGAAAATAATAAATTCAAAAATAAATGACAAGTAATCATACATGTACACACATATGCTTGATTTTTAATAACCAACTTTACCTAATTCGGATCTATGCCTAAGAAATTTTCATACATTGAGCTTGACATCTTCGGCCAACCAATCATCTATACATGTATCTATTTATGGGATAGTCATTCCATCATTTAATGGAAATACACATATTTACCCATTTCACCACTTCTTGTAAATCTAAACACCACATTATTGACCCAATATCATAGGTCTATGGTAAGACAACATAATGCATTGAACCAATGTCACAACTACGGGAAAATCCATCACATCATCTATACTCCCCCTATAAGAGAGTGACTGGATCATATGGCTAAACCTAGTCATTCAATTATAGATTCTAATAAACTGAATGTCAAACAAAAAATTCTATAGTGGGTAGGTTAATAATCCAGTCATGTTATGAAAGAATCACATGACCAATACACATCCACATTTGAGTCATATCAATCATAGGTATCACTGAGGTACACAAAAAGAACATAAAAATTATATCAATCATAGGTTTCAAAAGGAATCACATGCGAACTATATAATCATAGAAACACTATTTACATATTCATTATAATGTGGGAACTTCCTATCTCAAGAACAAAAATATTCGGATGTTAAGAATCACTGACTAAGTCAAGTCACATAACAATGATCCATAAATTTACCACCATTCCATCACATGAGAACTATAGGATTGAGGTATAAGTATGAAACCACACCTAATGTGTTGAACTATATTGGAAGAAAATGATATGAGTGTGTACCATCAATGGTCACGGTCTAATCAAGATGAATAATCCAATTTTCTAGATCTAGTTTCCCTCTCTATAGGAGAACAAAAATTCAATCATTAGAATTTATCATAACTATTATATCACCTCATAAAATCAAATATATTTGGTTCATTTCAAGAGGAATGAGGTAATTGGGATAAAAAATAGAGCTTACCATAATTGGATCACCGAATCGATCAATGGTTCAAAAGGATGAGGATTAGGAGAGAAGAATCCGGAATTACTAGATGGGAACCATAGGGTTTCCGAATCTGTGTGAGGTTTCAGAGAGAAGAATAGAAAACAAAAATACCTTTTTAAATAAAATCGATACATCCCTTAAACATGTCTTATCTACTCTAATACAATCAGATAACTACTAGCCTCTAACGTTATGCAATTTTCAACATAAGTACCACCTATTTTCCATGGCATAGAATTAAATAGATGGTGGATATTTGAATAAACATGGTTTCACAGGAATCCAAATGGAAGGATGAATTCAATGAGTATAACCAAGGTCACCCTAGAGTCCCACTAGCTTGCCGTTGGCTTCCCATGAGCTTACTGGAGAGCTTTGTAGTTGTGTTCCCACACTTCCCTTCACAATCGGTTGCTGGTGGTTCTGTACTAGCTAGATAGTGGCCTTGTTGTAGTATTAGGGCTAAAAACTCAAGACACATAACCTAGATTTCTAATATACATCTTTTTAAATATATACAATGAGTCACAGTTTATTTAAGTACATATTTAAATGATACACTACATATTAAATGATGAGTAACTTCAAATTTAGGATGATACAAATCATCCCCAATAACAAATTCTCATCTTTAAGAAGTATCTTTAGAGATCATATCAACAAATCTGGGAATTGTAATTGAATGTATGATCCCCACTCCCAATTCTATTGGATATATCCATTATTACATAGTACCCAAAGGAGATGAACCATCTTTCAACAGAGAGGATTCTCACTTTCCTCGATAATCTAAATTGGCCATTCTCTATATTATGCCTCTGGTTCCAACTCAACATCCTCATAGCTGATCACATGTGTGGGATCCGTTTCATACTTGTGAAACCTAGACACATGGAACAAATTATTCAATATTTGTTATTGTTGAGGAAGGTCCGATCAATAGGCAAAAATATCTATGTGTTTTAAATACTCTTATTGATTAATAAACCATAATTCTTATTTCCTTCAGCTCTATTATCATCAATGCACTAATAGTGGTGACACCCAAAAGATGTCTCAGTTCCCCACAATGAAATCCAAATGTTATCTTATCTAGTAATAATATGATATTTGTCTACTTTGAGTAGTAAATATTCACTTCCAAATCAACCGCACCTGCTTTAATGTCTTATACACCATAATTTTTCTAACAACCATGGTCTCACCCACCTCTTGGTAACCTAGTGGTGAACAACATGACTAACCAAAAAGATCCTCAAATGGATCCATCTAAATCAATTAATGAAAATAATTAGTAGAATTATTTCAAGGCTAATTGATCTTAAAAAATCCACTAAAATCTAAAACTATTTTTGGAGAATATCCTTCAAGGTCTGAATCTCTCATTCTGACTACCCATCAGTCTATAGAAGATAAGTTGTACTCATCTTCAACCGAGTCCCTATAACCTTATACAATACCTTCTAAAATTTTTAACATATTTGTTTAAAATTTCACTTGAGGGTACTCTATATAGAGACTCAACCTCATTAACAAAGACTTCTCCTAGCTCATCCACTATATATATCTCCCTAATCATTAAGAAATGAGCCACTTAGGTCACATATTCAACTATAACCTATATGTAATCTATTCCTCTATGGGTTCTTGAAAAACACATGAATAAGTCCATTAACACTTTATCCTATTTCCAAATAGGCACCAAAAGTGGTAAAAATATCCCACAATGTTGTTTATGCTCAACATTTATCCTTTAACAATTAAAACATTAAGATAAAGATTCTAAAATGCCCCTCTTTATTTGATACCTCCAAAATCATCATGTGATATTGTGGTGCATCTTGGTTAAACCTAGGAACACTACACACTACGAAGCATGAGAGTCCCTTATCAATTCCACTCTTAGAGTAAATTTCACCACTATTCTACAGAGAATATATATAAAATCACATCATTCTAAGGCATATCTCTGAACGGATTCATATGTCACTAACCATTCACTCATTATAAGACAATCTAGATCTTACTTCCGATTAGACTATATTCTGTCCCCATACGAGAACATGGTCCCCAAGGTTACATAGGACACTACTCCCCAATCCTCAGTAATGTCCACCCTCTAATCTTATAGTAAGTCAATAAACTTCCACTCATCTTATGATGTTTATTGTCTATGTTTCTACATGTTCCCACTAAATAACCCTAGGAACACTACACACTACGAAGCATGAGAGTCCCTTATCAATTCCACTCTTAGAGTAAATTTCACCACTATTCTACAGAGAATATATATAAAACCTCATCATTCTAATGCATATCCCTGAATGGATTCATATGTCACTAACCTTTCACTCATTAGAAGACAATCTAGATCTTACTCCCGACTAGACTGTATTCTGTCCCCATATGAGAATATGGTCCCCAAGGTTACATAGGAAACTACTCCCCAATCCTCAGTAATGTCGACCCTCTAATCTTATAGTAATTCAATCAACTTCCACTAATCTTATGATGTTTATTGTCTATGTTTCTACATGTTCCCACTAAATACATTTTCAATAAAATTCAGTTTTTTAGGAGTATATTCCATTTCATATTAGAACATTTTTAGGTACTCTACACAATGCATCTGTTGAAAATTGATGTCCAACTTAGAGAATATATTACATAAACTCTTGTGGTGCATATATATTAAAATTCTCCCACAAAATAGTTAATACAACCAAAACATAAATTGATGAACCAAAATATCTAAATACCCATCATGAGAAGGGATATTACAGGCATGAGGTCACAACATGGGAGATCTATAATGAACTATCTCATTATTTTTTATTAAGAAAACTTTTATAAAAATATCAAAATATTAAAAATACAGTACACACTCAACTCCGAGTTTAATAAAATCAGAATCAGAGATGATGAATTTTTTTTATCTAGTTCAATGATGGCTTATTCACATTGGTTCATCAATGAAAACATTAAACCCTTCTTGACTTGTGTAGTTAAGTGGGCTTCTAAATAGGAAACGTCCACAATAAACTGAATATAATACCTAGCTAGTTTATGGAAACTATGAATTTTGAACAAGTTCTTAGTATGTTCAGTAGAGATAGTAGCCTCTACATTCCTATGATCAATTGAAATTACCACCTTATAAATCAAATTCTCGAGGAAACACACATATTGGATAAAAAAGTCAAATTTAGATAGTTTTTCAAAATATTGATCCACTCAATGTGTACTCAATACGTTATCAATGCGTCTAGAATCTGATTATGAGGTATTTGAATATATCAAGATGTTACAAATGAACATAATGATAAATGATTCAAAGTACTGTTGAAAAAACATGTTTATGAGACTCCTGAAAAATGTTGGAGCATTCATCATCCCAAAAGGCATAACAAGATACTCATCAGTCAAACATATTCTCTTAAACATTTTTATTGGTATGTCATCCTCCCTAAACCAAAGATGATGATAGCTAGACCACAAATTAATCTTTAATAACCACAAAAATCCCCTTAACTATTCAAAAAAGTCCTCAATACTTGTAAATGGGTACTTAAATTTCATTTTTATTTTTTTTACCTTCTTGTAGTTGATGCACAATTGAATACTACCATCATCCATATTACTGAAAAACACTTAAGAATGCCAAGGAAAGAATCTGAGTTAGATAATGACTTTCCCTTTTAGGTATTAAAGATATGTTTTAATCTCTTTTTATTCGGTAGGTTCCATGTGTCATGGTGGAATAAATATAGATTCTACACTAGGCACATGTTCAATTTCGATATCAATTACACTATTCAATGGTAACCCTAAGAAATCATTTTAAATACAACTTGGTATAGTTTTACCATAAGAGGAAGTGGAGGGAGACACTGTTTGGTCTATAATAAGGATCATATCAACCACTTGGCCTATAATGGATCTAATATTACTTCTGTCTGGTACCACCCAGCCTTTTTCAACATGCTACTAACTAGTCAACACACACATCTATCCTTTTGTAATTATAATTGATAATCAAATCTGATAACAATCTATTTATTCAAGGTATGTAGTCAACTAGTCCATACTAAAGATCATTTCAAAACTGGACATCTGCATAATTCTGAAATTACACACATGATCAATGCCATCAATCATTATAAGATACTCTGGTGAAATATGAAGATGATACACTTTCTTTCTGAAATGTATCGATGTAATTAGAACCATACCTCATACCATCTAAGGTCTCTCTCCTTAATTGGTGGAAACCTAGTTAGACATATAATCTATACATGTTTTAGCTCCAAGACCTAACCCCTGAGGCTCATGAGTCACCTGGCTCATAAAAAACTATGAATTTCATTACAACCATTGAAACTGTTATTCCAGATCTTAGACTAACCTTACTGATTGCATCCAATAATCTGTCAAACAAAACCACATATTATGTCCTTATATAGCACACTAGTAAAAATTCCAGGGAGGGTTGGGACATTATTTGAGATAGTTACCCTTCCATCCATGATTATTTCCCTTGTAAGAACTGTATCTCATAGAGGAATCTAAATAATACATTCTCCTTTATGAATGTTATCAGGCACCCTCTAACATGTCCTCTAATTTAAAATTCCCATTCATAAAATAAGTAGTAAAGATAACACTAATAAATCAACTAGTCGATCCACTAAATATTGGAAGGAAGCCTATAATTTTTTCTTCATCTAGACCCATGTCAATAGTTAGAGAAATATTAAGTACCTTAATATATGTTTTCAAATAAAAATTTCTAACTTGATGATTTAGCTCGGGTCGAAGACCATTTTCAAAATATTTTTTTTCTATACCTTGTTCCCAACTCACAATGGGAAAAAATTAATCATTGTGAATCATAAATAATTATTCGATATCAGCATCATCCCATGTTTAAGTTCTATTAATACTTGTGGGTGATCAAAATTCATCATATTAAAGAATAATTCCTTGAATAAGCGTTCATTTATTTTTTTCCACATCATCCAATCACATATTCACACCTGATTCATAACACCCAACTACCTGTGAAAATGTCCTTGGAGCATAATGGAAGTAATCTTCACCTATCGATGCTGCAATGTTTCAACCATGTTGAATGAATTCTCAATTATTTCTATCAATTCTTTAACATCATGGGGACTTATAGTGCTATTCAAGGCTATGTGATTCTATAGAAGAAGTCACAAGCATAATTTTCTGTTCACCATTAATATTTTCCACCAATATTTGAAACTATCTAGACGAGTCTATCTTTGATCAATTCTATGGCTTGAACTTCTATGGTATCTATGAGATCATGGTTAATTATACCCTCACGTATAACATGGGGTGAAATATGGTCATTCACTCTTATGATATAATTTTTGTTCGCTTCCCTAGGTGTCCCAATGAATCTTCTCTAAGGAGGAATTATATAAAATGATAAATAAGCATTTAGAACACTTATAATGGCCAAATTAGGTAACAAACTAAAACATTTATAGACATAATAAGTGATATATATAGGAAAAACTATCTTAGGAGGGCATCCATAAGAATAATGTATAACCCCCTTACCACTACCCAAGTCCAAATCCATGTCTTATGTGCCTACACATTATCCAAAACCATGCATACAAAAGGTGCATAATATTCTTAGGTTAATGTAATTAAATGTGAGAAATAATGTACAACTAAGGCATGAATAACAAACTAAAATTTTAATTTAATTACTCAAACCCAATCTAATGAAAGTAACAAGAATGTGATATATATACTTAGATATTTAATCATGATGTATAAATTCACCAAAAATCCCATTAATAATATTATCAACATCATGTGTTTCACCCAAAGAGAATAATTCAATGGTAACAACTAAAAAAAATATTCAATCCCAATCTCCATGACACTCATAGGACCATTATCATGTGTTTTCTAAGAACTAACATATATCCATTACCTAATTACAAAACATCTTATCTTCTATATATAACATCAAAAATCAAGGAAGAAGATAGAAATATTTGAGAAAATATGTGAGATCTATTGCCATTTTTTAATCCCCAACCCAAATAATTATATCAAGATATATTTCTATATAAGATCATGTGTGCCTCCCCATGTACAAAAGCCTACCGACTAGCTACGAGGGCCAATGATGAATCCTTGGGAGACTATTCACATAGTAATAAAAAATATCAAAAAAATGGTTGTAACAAAAATAATAATAACAATAAAAGGGTAAAACAATAATAAAATAGACATCACAAGAAAAGAGTATAAGAACAAGCGATAACAATATGACATGTTAATAATTAAATCCTAAAAAAATGAAGGATTCCAAAAATGATAGGTCAATGTAATTAAACATTGAAAAAATGAGTAATATATAGAAAAGCATCTATAAACTAGAGTCTATCCAACATTACCTCAAATTTCCCTACTTCTTTTTCTCAATCGTCCATCCTATGACCCTTTCCTCTTACAATACTCTTGATTATAAAATCTACATGTGAACTGAGATACCCATGTAGGCTATGAGTATAAAATATGGAAGTGAACCACCAATGATACCTAAACACAAATGGAAAATATACACAAGTGTATGAAATGACCACAAAAAATACACAAATAGAAAAAAGTAATCATACATGTACATACATATGTCATGTCATTGAAGAACAAATTCACTAGAGTCGACTCTATGAAAGAGAATGTGTCCATGGTTGGACCGATGAACTCAGCCAACTGGTCCCCTATCCACACCCACCATGAAGGGATATTCACTCCCAACATTAAGGGTAGTAATCATGTTGACCCATTTCACATCTCTGGGGAAATCCACCAACCAAATAACAACCCAATCTCGTAACAATAGGTAAATCCAACAAAAAACAATGATCTAATATCCTAAATCTAGGGAAACATGTCACATCATACACATTCCCCTTTTTATTGTGCTACTAGTTCATGTGTCTTAATTAGATCATTCAATTACATAGAGAGAGAAATTACATATGTAACATAAAATTATACAATTGAGTAGTTCATGATCATGAAATTTCATGACAAAATTACATAATTGACACACATAAAAATGTGAACAATATATTTCATAGGTGTCAAGTGGTTATATACAAACACACTATAAAATAATGGGAACACTATTTAGATAATATTACCATGTTAAGAAATCCTTACCTCAAGTGAAATGACGTTAAGATGTAAATAATTAGCGCTTGAGTCATGTTACATGATACTGATCCCTAAATAAATTCCCATTCCATCTTGCGAGAACCCCAAGATCTAGGTCTGAGAATGAAATACCTCACATGGGGTATGACTCAATTGTATATACCATAGAAGAGAATCTATCATTATAAGTTAAGGTCCAATTGTGATGAATAATTAAAATCTCTATATTTGGTTTGAATTTCTACCAAATATCAACCAACCTATCAATTGATCATATCATAAATCTTATATCGGATCAAACTATGAAATATTTAACATTCCTCATGAGAGGAATGAGTGAATAAGGATAGAATAAATAGAGCACACTATGAAATAACCACTAGATCGATTACTGGTATATAAGTATGGGGATTGGGAAATAAGAAGTTAAAATCACCAGGAAGGGATCCTCAAGATTTGAAATTTAATGTCAGGGTTGAGAGTGAAGTATTAGAAACAAAAGTATAATTTTTGAAAAGTAAGCAATAAATAATAAATCTCTCTCCCATCGGATCTTATTTCACGGAGTAGTAGTTTTCCTTAGAAAGAATCTAATTTGTACTAGAAGTACCACCAACCAGTGGGTATATTGTCATGGGATACCTAGTGGCAATAGATAGAACCAATGTTACCCAGGAATATTATAGGATGTTCAATGGCTTCACACTAGTTAGAAAATGGTATAATTTGTTGTGCTATAATAATGACCTTCATCACCAGCTAGTCTATGGTTATCTACCTCATTGATAAAGACCCTATAGGAGCTTAGTTCTAATACCTTGATAAACTAACTTTTTTTTTTCAAAATCAATATTGTCGAACACCTCTAACTTGCCTTAATTTATTTAATAACATATTTTAAATATAATCTAAATTTAATAAGATATTTAACTTAAAATTAATGTTTTAGTAAGACTATATTTCAGTTCTCAAAAATAAAAAATATTTCCATCAATTTCATTTTATAATTTTGTCACCCAAAAATATGACAATCTATTTTGGAATATATTATTTCCTAAAAAATTATTTTCCCATGATCCCCATATAATTTTCCTTATTATATTTCATACACAGGTTTCCTCCCACAACCATATAATTCCTTTTTGTTTGAAAAAAAAACATCCCTACCAAATTTTAGAGTGCACTTGATTTAACTTTTATTTTTCTTACTCATTTTTTTCTATGCCTAAATCACATATTCATGATTCATCTTTCTTTTTCCATTTGGACTAGGTTCTTTTCTTTGAAATTTTTTTCTCACTGAATAAGAATGATATTTTATTCTTCAACCTATATAAATAGGAAGATTATATTCTTGTTTAAAAAATATTTGAGTTTATTCCATTGAAGTCTTGAGGTCACTCATTAGTAATCCATAGAAAATACACTAAAATATTCTTAAGTGTATAATAATTATAAGAGTTTTTATATAAAACTTGATCCATTTTATTATAGAATTAGATATTCAATAAATACAAGTGAACACATCAAAATGACCTTAAAAGTTTAATAACATATCTACATGAATAATCTGATCATTTTTTAAAGTTTGAATCAAATCATTTTTTGATATTTTGGACACTATAACACAAAAATAGCATCTTTTAATTTTTCACCATTTCCAATTTTATTAAATCTAAAAGAATAAATTCTTGATTAATTTATTTCCAATAAATTCATTCTTATAGTTGAATCTCTTCAAACCCACTAAGATTATATATTATAATAGGATCATGATATTTGGACCACTTTAGAGTAGTTATGGAATTAATAGAAAGAACATTATTTATTTTGTTGAGCTAAATATCTTGAAAAAATATTTATATTTTTAAAATACCTATATCTTGGATCTTTATTGAATCATCATGATGATCAAAACCAACTAATTTAAAGAATGTATCATTATATTTTTTTGATTTTTGATCATTTAAAACTATCCCAAGTGTCATGCCATCAAATTTACTCTTCATATTATAAATATGAAAATAAATTTTTTAGTAAGAAGGTTCATCCAAATATATCTAAGTTTTGGGATGACTGTACGTTAAGGTAGAAAAGTGACCAGGAATAGATTAACCTTATAATCCAATTGATTTTCTCTATGTATCAACCATTGGGAATAGGAAAAAAATTGACTATATGTTAATCGACCACATAAATAAAGTACTAACAATGGAAATTGACCACGTGGAAGTGGATCGACCGCATGGAAAAATAAAATTGTTGCGTCAATATACATTCATGATGGGTTAGATGCATGAAAAATTATATTATCATGAGTATGAGTCATAAAATCAACCTTCGTAGTTTTTTGCAAGTTATTCAACCAAATATACAAGTTATTGACATACTATGAGGTTGTGGATCGATGAAACATAGTGGATCAACCATGACCTTCCAGAAATTTCCAAATATGATAATTTTAGTCAATAAACATAGATCCATTTTCTAAATAACTTATTCCATTATTAATAACTTATGAACTGTCTAAATCTTCTTTGAGGAGTTTATGAGACATCCTCAAATTCTTTATCACTCTTACCAATAGCTTGAAACATGTATATTTAAACATTAATATTAATGAGATTAAACTACACATAAAACATTATCCTCCTTCGAATCTATTTAAAAAATTATCCATGTGATAGTAATATTATTTTTTTAAGCTATATATAGCACTAATAATATATGAACCTCTCCTATCTCAGGGGTCTTCAAACCCTCTAATAATAGCTATTCATATAACAATGTTAAAAACATATCTTGATATTTTTTTACTATAACTATAACTACCTATATTATATACCATTGTAAAAAATACTAGAACACCCCATTTAGTACTTTTCATGTTATTCCGTGATGTAAAACAAAAAAAATCATTTGATTTAAAGGGGATGCCCTTATAACCTCCCCGACTAGTTGTTCTAATGAATCCATCACCTCCAACATCCTTTTTTGAAGAATATATGCCTTGGACAAAACACCAAGGCCCAATTACTATAAAATTAAGAGATTACAAGAGTTTAAAATAGGGAAACATATTTCAATCCTTATTATGAAAGGTAAGTAAGTCATCGGGAAGATCATCAAATCAGGTGATATCTTGTTTGACTCATTTAGTTGCAAGGCCATCAGTAACCATGTTAGCTTCACGATATATATTAGTGACAGTGTAGTTAATGTCGAGAAGAGAGTGGATTCAGTCTATCTAATGAGTGGTGATCGACCACGCAAGATGTATCACACCATTCCATATTGCTTACAAAATGGTTGTCGAGTCACTCTCAGTCCATAGGTTGCTCTAACCATATCGTTTGTCAAAGGAAATTACATGTATCATACTCATCATTTTAACCTCTAGTGAAGAATAAATGGCATAGCTACCATGAAAGGTTATGAGGATATGACCAAGATGGTTCCTGAAGATTGAACGACAACCTGAAGGGCCTGAATTGCCTTTGGAGGCACCATCCACATTAACCTTAACCTAGCCCTGGAGAGGAGTGCACCAGAAAACATCAAACATGAAGTTGGTTTGGCAGAAGTTTCCATCAATATAAAGTCATAACAGAATTACAATATCGTGCACAATGTTGTTACAATGACCCTTTTAGATCAAATCATTTTCACAAATGGAAATGAGGATCTGAATCAGACCTATATTATGGATAAAATAGAACTTGATATGAATTAAATAATTTCTATCAAACCAGATCATGTGGTGAAGTTCAACAATAGTAGAATTAAAATGATTCTTAATTTTTTGAGAACTATTTATATATGAACATCTATTTAGTTGAGTTTTAACAGAGTGATGAGTCAACCATTTTCAGTAAAAATTGTCAAAAATAAAATTGTAAATAGTAGAGGAAGTGGCACAAGAAAAAAAGAGATGATTGGTATGTTTTTTTTTTGATAAAAGAGACTACATTTAGAACAGAGTTGAATACCATGAGATTGAAAAAGATCATCTGTGGGGATCCTTTTGTCAGCATGGTGCCAAATAAGAGTAAATCTTAAAGGTTTTATCCAAGGTTTATCAAAATCTTTTATCCACCCAAAATCAATTTCGGAGATACAAAAAGAATGGTTGTAAAAGTTTTTTGTTTTAAGAATTCCAATTTTTTCATGTTCCCAAAATAAGAAATCTTCAACATGAGAGAAAGGATAGTTGTTAATGTCATTCATAACGGTGTCAGAGAGATGATTAGCGTGGAAATTAAGAACATATCTGATATAGAGGTTGGTGTTTTATGGATTTCGGCCAAGAGAAACCATGGTGAATAAAGGAGATCCAGTCCAGTTATCAAACCAGAAGTTCATGGAGTAGTCTATAGAGACCATCCACCAGGAGTTATTCATAATGGAAGAAGCCCAATGTTTCATAGATGGAAAGATAGATCCAAATTCCATTGATAACGTGTGATACTCACTTAATATTTCCAATGTAAACATAATTATCTTCCCATATTTTAGGGGAATCATTTATATATTTATCCATTGGGTGAATACCAACTCCATCACCAAATCACCAAGAACACATTAAATTTTATACATTACATTGAATATTGGAAGAATGTATAATATATGTATAATCAAAACCCAAGGTCACTTGAACACCCCCGTTTTTATTTTTTATATAAAACCATTTAATCAAATTATTTTTACTACCCCATTTTGAAAATAAATTCAAGGTTAGGATATCCTTTCATACCCTTAATAAATGGGATATCTCATCCACTTTTCATATCAAATTATTCTTCCATGATCTTCTAATCTCTTAAGAGAAGGAAAGTAGGATATAGTTATTAGAAAATAAAAATAAGTAATTAATATTTAAGTCTTCATTGGGTATTCAAATGTAGAAAACATGAGTGACCATACTAATATTATAATGATATATATATATATATATATTAAATTAGTTCTAGCTCATAATATCGTTTCTCGGGGGTTGTAAAAAAATATTTTCAAAATATATATCAACCTTCACTCATCTTAACAATCCCATTATAATTTTCAAGTGAGTTTAATTTACTTCCCATTTTGGTCAAACTAACCCCACCTAATGATTATAATAAAAAAATCATTAAACCACATGGAGATTCTGTACCATACCTAAATCATCTTCATTTGTTGGGGCTATCTATATTATAGATTTATGTAAAAAAAATTTATAGAAGAAATCACTTATTAGGTTTCATCGCGTCATGGGATATATCACAAAATTCATAACCACTGTAGTTTTATACTATAATAATTCACCAAGTAGTGATGGTTATAAATGAAAAGTTGATAAAAATTGAAAATGAATGTTAATAAAACTTTTATATTATAATAAAGGTCATCCTTCTTGGATGAATAATCATATTAAACCTCTATTATACTTAACCTTCAATCCATATAATTTACACAAAACCACTGTTGATTTTGAATAAGGTGGAATTCATCACATTCTCGGTTATAGCACCAGGACTTAGTATTATTTATAAAAACAATTTTATTTTATCATGAAGCTCAAAATGTATAATTTTCTACATTATTTAATATTTTTTAGGATTCACTAATTGAAATACATATTTGTGCATTGATTTCGCCTTTATTTAGGTTCCAATATATTATGGATGAACCTCTTTGTTTAAGATAGTATAGTGATCTCACCAATGGATTCTCATTCCAACTTCCTCACTTTTTTTAACTGATAAGAAAATATGATTAATATTTATTTAGGCTCATTCTCTACAATCTATTTTGTGTGGATATAAATTTTAAAGTAACTAATTTTTTAATAAAATCATCTAGGGATTTTACTTTGTCATTCTTCATCCAATTTCGACAAGGCATCCAAGTCATACAATTGTAAAGAGTATGTCTTATCATTTTACATCTTCCAAAAATAAATTTATTTGGTTTTGGGTTACACTTCTTAGATAGACCTTCAATCTCATAATTATTGATTTATTCTACCAGGAAAAGATTTTTGGGTATCTCCCTGATTAACATCTTGTTGATTTAAAAATTTTTACTTCCTAATTTTGTTTCCATGTTCTATTTAAAAAATTCCATGATGTAGCTTATTTTACCATAATATATTCATATTATTCTTATATGTTGTGTATCCTTTTTATTTATATTCAATGACTTCTTATAGTACCATTCTTAATGTTTTTCTTCTTTTTTTAACTCCTGAAGGTTGGATCACTTTTTATTTTCTTCTTCATTTCCTTTTGTGGAATTATTCTTTCATTTTATTTAGATTTAATGTTGGTTGGACCTTAATATAATTAATCACACATGTTGAAATAAATTTTGTATTAGTAAAAAAACCTCTCCATATTTTAAAATATATTCTTAAGTTACAAATTCTTCTTGCTTCTTGAATCCTATTTCTTTGGTCTAAAACGTTTATTATCACTTTCAAATTTTCTACCCATTACTATAGGCCATATATGACGAGAATATACTAACATAGTATGCCAAAAATATTTTTATATACGACCAAACCAATAAAAACACCAAAAATATATAGAAAACCTCATTCTGTTTCTTATAAGATCATTTTTATGGAATTTTATGCTTCAATTTTTGGGGTTTCACCCATTTTTGGGATTCACCCACGGAATAACACATCTTACACTTTCCTAAAACTAACCTTGATGATGTGTTTGTATTTTTGATGTTTTTTCTAATTCACACATGTATCAAATTTACATTTTCATCACTATTTGAAAAGATAGACTTAGCACAACTATCCTTTTTCAGACTATGTAAATGGAACCGACCTTAATCAATAAAAAAATCTATGTTTAGATAATAAATAGTTTTCTTACATTCTCTAATCTTTTTGAGTTTTTTATAGAATTAGGTATCTATCATACATAATATAAAATTACAATAAAAATTGGAAACTTCTACTTAGTATCCATTTTCCAATAATACAAATATTTTTAGATATAACATGTTTTATTTTCCTTACATATCATCACAATTTTCATCATGACCTCATCCTTGTACATACTCATCCTTAAAACCTTTTGTTTGTTTTTAAAATGAGGTATTGTACCAAAAAGATTAGTAATGGAAACAAGAAAATAAAGGTAGAAAACTGTTAGTATATGAATAAACATTGGCATTCTTCTTCTTTTTCATATCAAACGTTGAACTCAAAATAAAAATTTCCTTACCCTAAAAATCAACATCACTGCCCAAATAATTTCATAAAATAGGTCATAGGAAATCTTAAATGGAACACAAAACACTTAATTTTTTACATAAAATCATGAAAAACTCAGGAATACTTTTTTTAAAAAGATAGAAATTTCACCCTTTAAAAGCATCATAAATTTACCATTAAACATAATCTCATTATATCACCAAATGAAATTATAATAATTATATAAAAAACATAGAAATCATAGATAAATCATGTAGGTAACTTGGGAAATCTTTTTTATTATCTCTATTATAACCACTCTTATAAATCTAATAACATACCTGAGGAATTATAATAATATCTTAGAAGTAAACTATTTATTGTTAACTTCATCCCTTTACCAAATTCATTCGAGATCTATATCAATATCACACATTATCATGAGCTATATCGAGCTCAAACATCATCATGAGCTATATATGGAGTAAAAATCATCATAATAAATTCCAAAGGACTATAAAACAATCATAACACATGGAATATTTCATTTTCATGATCACACTAATAAAAATATACTTTGACCCTATAAGAATATGTTTTCCATATATTGAAATATCCATTCCATTGAAAATCCCTTTTGAAAATAACCAGAATATAGAGAATGAGGATTTTATTTGTAAAAGAACATGAATTTCCATAAATAACCCAAACATAAAATATTGGTTATTATGATTGAAAAAATTAGTGATGATGTATAAATTACAATTGAACATCCATTTTTCCTTTTTTGCCCCAAAACATTCCATATAAAATATGTATAATATTCCTTTTGAAAACCACTAAATCAATATCCAAAGTGATATAACCTATCCATTACAATCCATTTCCCTAAAAAAATATCCATTGAATAATTTTTAATAATATAACAATGATGTTTTTTTTTAAAAAAAATCCATAAAACATTTAAAACAAGGGTTTTAAAATTAAAATACCCTTACATTAAATCTCATTCATCCCATACATTCATTATATTATTGAATAATAAAATTACGTTTATAATTTATTTAATTTTTAAAATGTGTAAGGTTTATTATTTATTTTATTTTAATTATTACCTTCTTATATTCAATTAATTAGTCAATTATGTTCATGTTAGACGTTTTGATGATATTCAGGTCATAAATGAAAAATATTTTTAGCCGGTCAACTATGGGAAAATAGGTTATTATTCCATAATCATCATAATAATAACCATGTAAAAGTGATATATTATATAAATGAATAATACTTAAGAAAACCATTTATGATGGTTATGAAAAATCAATTAGGTTACCACAATGGAGAAAGTAGGTCATATGTATGCATGAGTAACGTTTTCATTTTTCAATGAACATTATGGAAAGAAGGTAAAAATTATTTTATACTTTGAAAATGATTATTGTATCATAAATATCATATTATCTCTCTAAAAAACTTATATATACTAACTATGTGATTATATGATGAAAAATGAATCACATCATTTCATGTAGGTGGTAACCAACACCCAAGAATGAAGGATTACAATGGTTAGTGTGATGGTAGTCTATGACACACATGAATGATGGATTCATTTCCCATATTATGGAAGAGGATATCGATATAGGTTATCAAATTTAAATAATTAAATCTAATTTTATAAATAAAATTTTTTATATAATTTCATCATTGTATAAGATTATTTTAATGTGGTAGAATAATAAATATAACAAAAATAATCGGTTAAGAACTATATCCCTTCTTTATACAAAATATCTAGGTTTATACCTAATTCCATATAAGGTTATTTTTATGATAAAAAAGATTCTATAGGATGCGTGGAGTGATTTTGGGAATGGTATTTCATAGGGCTTGGATAAAACAAATTTACCTTGAATTGTGGATAGGATAGAATAAGGGGATTCAATTTATAAGTGTGGTGGTGGTGGGGGGGGGACAGATTTGGAATTTTTAAAAATATTTAAATTCATTAATTCATCACCCAAATAATGGATCCAAAATGGAACTTTTAGTAATATTATATGATATAGGGAAGAAATAATGATATAGAATATGATTTAGATTATTTTTTGGTAAATTATTCCATATCACTTTTGTTTAACCCCCCCTAATAAATCTCTTTTAACCATAACCACGATAATAGATTTTTACCATTTTTTTCTATAATTGTTTTTAAAAAATAGAAGTTGAAATCAGTATATAGTATTAAAAAATATTATTCAAAATATTTATTCAATTTTAATATGTTAAATAAAAAAAATTGGAAGAAATTAATTTAAAATTAAACCTGAAAAATGCATTGAAATATAATTTTTCATAAAAATACTTTTTAAGTATAAAAATATTTTTATACCAAATTGAACTATAGGGATTATTACAATGAAATTTATGGGATTATGTTAAATTAATAGGAACGAATATATTTTTAAAACTAATATAAAACATATTTTTATTATTCAAATATATGAAAAGAAAAGCCAATTTTTAAAATAAATAATTATTTTTCCCTATTCATTTGAAAAATCAATCTTTCCAAAAAAAGCATAAAATTTCATCTGATGAAAACTATGATGTGATTAATTAAAAATGTATGTTGATTTTTTCAAATCAATATTAAATTATTTGTAAATAGTAGTTTTAAATAAAACCTTATAATGAATGAAAACCCATTTTTAAAAATAAATATATTTCTGTTTGAGTGGAAAATTACATAATATTATTATAATAATTAAAAATATATAAAATGAATTTATTTAGTATTAATAAGGAAATAAAAATATTTATCTTAACATTACTTCAGTTTTTATATTCTTCCCCCCATTAGAAATTACATCCTCTCAATTTTATTTACTATTTAAATAGCTGTTGATATCATTCTCTCATAGTATTTTCAGATTCCCATGTCTATTAATAAATAATATGTGTTTTCCATGAAACCTTAAACTAATAAGTCACTTTACACTTCAAAACGTGTTCTATGTGGTGTGGAATATATACTGGTTGTTCCTCATAATAATGGTATTATTCCAATTAAACTACATTATGGATCAAAACATTAGATGGATCTCACATATATTTTGTTAACAAAAGACACGAAATATGTCATGTAATAGAGATAAAATACGAATAAAATCAACTTTATAAGTTAAAAATCTCATATTACCTATAATTTCATATGGTAAAATGTAAAAATGGATTATCTTTTACATTTTACCAAATACACAACACTTTTCTATAGAGATAATTTAAGAATAACATGATCACCTACCAAGAAATAAAGATTATTCTTTTAGTTATATGTATAAATCATCTTCCTTTTCTAAGACATACTTATGTTATTTTGATTCATCTTCACTTTCTCATCATTACATATATGAATATTTATCAAAACAAATTTCTTTCTCTAAAATCATCACAATATTGTCAAGTCTGACAACATTTACCGAATAGTACCTCAAAAGTTTATATCTCTATACTAGAGTTAAAAATTTTATTATAAGAAAACTCATCCAATTACAGATATTTATCATAGTTTTATTACTAATCTATTGAAAAATCTCAAATAAGATCCTTCAATGTCTAAATAATTAAATCTAACTATCCATCAATTTGAGCATGAATGTGTGTAATGAAATTTAATTCAGTATCCAATGTCTTCTAATGCAATTTCCATAAAATAAAGGTAAATATGGGTTGAAGATCAAATAAAATGGGAATAGGGAGTCCATGAAATCTATTTATATAATTGAAATTATTTTGAGAATGTTTATCCTAAAATATATTATTTTGAATAGGATGAAAATGACCATATTTGGTTAATCATGAAAAAATTACCCAAATTTCATTATTACATCCACATGTATTTTTTAGTCCAACAAAAAAACCAAATAAATATTCTAACATTTCCATTATGGCACTAGAAAGGGATAAATAATCCCATCCAACAATTTATATTATAATACAACATTTTTACAAGTCAAATAATTCATAGATTAATTTGTAATATATTTCTTCATTTGTTTCCACAAGAAATATTCTGGAAAGTATATATACATTTTGTGTTCTTGGATGAATCTAAAAATGGAGATTTAGGTGAATCAATAAATAGTTATTTCTTCAAATTGGGGTCAGATATTACCTGTGACCTTTTTATGAATCTCAAAACCCCATCTTTATCAATATGAAATTCCAGAAACATAACTTTCTTAAGAAATTATACCTTTTTTTTAACTCATGATCTTACTTATGAGCATTCTTAATCATGTATGACAATAATTATTTTACTAACACCTAAAACAAAACAGATGAAGTTCTTGTATGGATAATTTCTAAGATGACATTAATCAAATCATTATAAAATGGATCATGTTCCAAATATAACATATTTATACATTAATTATCATTATGACTTAAAGAAACACCTAATTTGTGTTCCTTTCTTAGATTGTAAATAATTGTACAGTTATAGTCCATTATCAATTCCATCCATCTCCTTTTTATTATGTTAATCTATTTCAAATTGAACATATAATTAAATTTATTATTATTTTTATATATTTCCCAGTTTAATCTATATAAAATCTATCTCTAAATTTTTAATGAATATACTATAGATTCTAGCTTCTGGTCATGTGTATGAGAATTTTTTAGTTTAGGCTTTACTTGAAATGATGCATATGAAATTACATGATTATTCTCCAATAAAATAAAACCCTATTCATTCAATAAAGAATCATTGTAGAAAAAATTCACTATTTTTCAATGGCATGGAAAAAAATTGTGTATTCATCAATAAAATTTTATGGTCTATGAAACATTCATCACATTACGTTTTCTAGAAGAACCTACCTCATTTTATTTAAATATTTGTTAGTGGGTTAAATAACTACAAAAGTTTATCTCCAATCCACTAGTAATAGGCTGATAATCCAAGTAAAATAAGAATCAGAGTAACATTTATATGTCTTTTCAATTCATCAACTACTTTATTTTTATTTGGATATGTAGTTATGTCATCTTTATTTATGATATTCCTAATGAATGAAATTTTTTGACCAAAAATTACAATTTCTACATTTTCCCTATTACTTATATTCATTCAAGGTTTTTAGAAAAATCCATAGATGTTTTTCTTGATGTTCACAACTTTTTGAATAATCCAAAATATCATTAATAAAAAAAACCATAAATTTGTCCAAATATTTATTAAAAGATCTATTCATAAGATCTATTAATATAGATAGAAAATTCATCAACTAGAAGGGAATAAACACAAAGTCATAATTCCCATACCATGTATAAAATGGTGCTTTAGGGATGCGATCCACAATCACCTTCAACTAATGGAACCCATATCCTATATCAACATTTGAAAAATATAAAGATCCCTAGATTTTGTCTTCCAAGTAATCAATATGAGGAAACACATATACATTATTAATAGTTATGTTATTAAAGGATGTATAATCAATAAACAACCCTATGGAACCATAATTAATTTTTTCATATAAAACAGGATCCCTTCATGGTGATGTTCTTGGTTGAATTAATCCTTTATGAAGTAGTTCTCATTACTGCCTTTTTAGTTGAATAAGTTTTACTTTATCCATTGGATAAGGGGATTTTTAAATTATCATAAGATGAAACACTAAGTTATTAGTAAAATAAACTTCTAAGTCATTTTAAATTATAGATAATTCATAATTAAATATAACTATATATTATTTTTTTAATAGAAATGTAACATCCTATGTTTCTAAAAAAACAAATACTATGTTTCATGGCATATATAATAGGCCACATCAAGCTTAAATGAAAAATTAAATATTATTATTATAACCAAGACATTAGAATGATGGATATAAATAAGATTAACTAAAATATGAAATTATGATTTACATAAGTATGTATAATTTTTTTTCCAATTATTTATAAATGAATGTATAATCCTTTTTCAAAATAAATGAAAATGTTTTTTTGAAAACTATTTAAATGTGTAGAAATGTGTTTTATACCAATGAATAAAAAAATCATCCTTTTTGGATTACATTAAATAAATAAATAAATAAATATATATATAATATAAATATAATTTTTATAATTAATATTAGGTGTTTTATAGACATGATTTTATAACAAGTCTAATTTTATTCATAAAATAAGTATTTTTCGAAAAGGACTGTTTTTATATCTTTTGATGGGGAAATTTTTTTAAATATATATTTTTGAGACTTTTATAATTTATATTTGAAAAAATAAACTTCATATTTGAAGGTGGAATATAAATTTTTTTATGAATTTTTGGTATTTCTATGGTATGTTTCATGTTTTGATTAATAGTGTAAATTTTGTATTTTAATTGAAAACCATTTTTTCATGTAAATAATTTATAGTGTTAAATTATATTTTTGATTTGTTTTAAATTATAATTAGAGAAGTTTTAAATTATTTAATATATTTTTGTTTTCTTTAGAACAAATTTAAAATTTAATTTTTATATACAATATTTTTGTTTTTTTGATAATTTTAACATTAAAAACCATATTTCTCATTCCGTAAATCAGATTAATTTTAAATTTATTTTAATCAATTATGTTTTTGGAATTTTGAAATATGGATTCTATATTTGGAATAAAAATACCCAAAATTTTTAAATAGGTCTCTTTTATTTTTTAGGAATATGAATTGTAACTTTGGTATTTTTTATTACCATAGTTATGGGTAAATCAGGTTATTAAGTGTATAAAATAATATTATAAATAATATAGAATTACCCTACCACTTGTACTAATTTTATTGTAAGAGTTATAGTTTGAATAAATAATCCTTGGACCAGTTTTTTGAGCTCTTGGATCCACTTGGATGACTTTAATCCATTTATATTACTTTATTCAATGTAATGTCAATTTTATAATACTTTTGTTTAAGAGAAGTAATTTTTTTAAATATGGAGTTATATAGATGATATGTTCAACTATAAAGATTTTTGTGTAATATAATATTTTTATATTCATCATTGTAATTTTTTTTAATTTTTTTGGAATAAATAAATAAATTAAAATCTTTTTCAAAAGATGATACAATAATTGTTTAAATAATGAAAATATTAAATAAATGTTATTAAAAATAATAAAATACATATAATTTTAAACAAATAATGTAATAAATGAATTTTATATTGTAAATTTTCCTTTTAGCGATGAGTTAAAATAATTGGTTCCAATATATAATGTCCTTATGATATTTTAAAAAATTCATGTAATGAATTGTTTCAAAATTTATATAAATGATATTTTAAAATAAATAATATTTTATTAAATGATATAATATTCATAAAAATATAAAAAATTACAAATAATTTGGATAAGGTATTAAATTTTATTAAGGATACATTTACAGTTATTTTTACATTTTATACTAATAATATTAACACTTAAGGTGTAGAAAAACATGTTGTAACAGTAATAATTAAAAAGGGTAAATAAGGGTTAAAACAAAACGAAATGGATTAATTTTTTTTCATAAAAAATTTTATTATTTTTATTGGATGAATTAATTTAAACGTAAAATCATGCATTGTTATAAATAAACTAGTATGGATCCATTTTTAATAGAAAACTAATTTATAATAATTTAATATATGAGGAATTCCAATAATTCCCCCTCTCTTATAAAAAGGAACCACTTGTTATAATTTCATTACAAAAAAAAACATTTTTTGTTTAAAAAATATATATAAATATTGATTACTATATTCTATACCCACATTTTAGAGATCTTGTGTTAGGAGTAACACCACCCTTAGTGGTCTTAAGGTGTCAAACAAAGGAGATTGTCTGAAGAAAATGTATTGTTTTTAATTAAGTGTTTCTGATTTGTTTATTCTTCTAACCCCTTAAAATATTATTAAAATAGGATGAAATAAAAACTCGAATATCCCAAATATACTTATGTGTTTGTATTTTAATATTATCACCTAAATCCATCAACTCTTTAATCAAATGGGAAAATAATTTATCATTCGTGAGTACCGGGGACTACCGCCTCATGAACAAATGATATTCGTTTTCTATCACCGTATCTGAAATATAGTTATAATTATTTCATTAAATTATATATGTGATATTAATGAAACTTTTATCATTATTAAATTATTATATATCATTTACAGTCTTACCTTTCCGTGCACATACATATGATTACGTCGTTCGTGTATACACGTGAACTATTACATCAATGAAGCGGTGTGATTCTCTTTTCATAATCACATAATATAGATGATATATATATATTATTAATATCTTATTAATTAAATCATTATTTAAAATTCAAATAATAGTAATAAATTAATTTAAACATAAACCTTAAAAATGCGATGAAATAAAATTTTTGAGAAAAATACTTCTTTATGTTTAAAAATATTTTTATACCAAATTGATCTATAAGGATTATTACAATGAATTTTAAGGGATTCTGTAAAATTCATCAGAACTAATTAATTTTTAAAAATAATCCAAAAGAAATTTTTATTTTTTCAAATATATGATGATAAAAGACAATTTTCAACAAAAATAGGTATTTTTCATTATTCATTCAAAAAATCAGGATTTTTAAAAAAAATCAAAAAACATCATCTGAATATAATTATGATGTGCTGAATTAAAAAATATTGCTTTTTAAAAATTAATATTAAATTATTTGTAAATAGTGATTTTATATAAAATTGTATAATGCAATAAAACCCATTTTTTGTTAAATAAATATTTTTCCATTTTAATGGAAAATTATGTAATATTATTATAATGAATAAAATATATAAAATTTATTTAATAAATATCAATAAGAAGATAAAATGATTTATCTTCATATTACCTAGGTTGTTATATTCTTCCCCTCATTGGAAATTGCATCCTATCAATTTTATTTACTATTTAAACAGGTGGGGATATATCTCCCTCATAGTATTTTCGTATTCACATGTTTTTTAATAAATAATATGTGTTTTCAATAAAAACTTATACTAAGAAATCACTTTATACTTAAACACGTGTTCTATGTGGTGTGTAATATATCCTGGTTGTTCCTCAGAATAATGGTTTTATTCAAACTGAACTACTTTAGGGATCAAAACAATAGATGGATATCACATATATTTCCATAACAAAAAACACAAAATTTATTATGTAATACAGATAATCTCTAAAGAAAGTCCACTAAGAAAGTATACAATCTCATATTCCCTATAATTTCATATGGTCAAATATAGAGAAAGATTATCTTTTCCATTTTACAAAATACAAAACACTTTTCTATAGAGATAATTTAAGAATAACATGATCACATACCAAGAAATTAAGATAATTCCTTTGGTTATATGTATAAATTCTAAACCTTATATAAGAAATCCTTTTTTTCTATGGATTCACCTTCAACTTCTCATCATTACTTCAATTAATTTTGATCCCAACATATTTCTTTCTCTAACATCATCCCGATAAGATTTATTCAGACAATATTTACCATATAATACCTTAAAAGGTTATATCTGTATGGTAGAGTCAAAATTTTTATTAAAAGAAAAATCATAAAATTATAGATATTTATTATATTATTAGTGATAATCCCTTGAAAAATCTCAATGAATATCCTGCGATGTCTAAATCATTCACTCTTATTATCCATTAATTTGATCATGAATGTCAGTAATGAAATTTAATTCAGTATCCAATGAATTCTAATGTACTTTCCATAAAATAAAGGAAAATATGTGATGAAAATCAAATAAAATAGAAAGAGGGATTCTAGAAAATCTAATTATATAATTAACATTATATTTATAATGTTTATCCAAATACATATTATCATGAATTGGGATAAAATTTCAATATATGGTTAATCAATCAAAAATTACCCAAATCCCATTATTACATCAAGATGTATTTGGTAATCCCACCCCAAAATCCATATAAATATTCAACCATTTCCATTATAGGACTGGAAAGTGATAAATAATCCCCTTCAATAATTTCTGTTACACTATACCATATTGACATGTCAAATAATTCATAGTATAATTTGAAATATATTTCTTCATTTGATTCCACAAGAAATATTCCTGAAGATATATATATACATTTTTTTCTTCTTAGAGGAATCAAAATTGAAGATTTATGTGACTCAATCAATAGTTATTTCATCAAATTGGGGTCACATATAATTTATATCCTTTTTATGAATCTAAAAACCCATTTTTTATCAATATGAAATCCAGAAAACATATATTTCTTAAAAAATCATACATTTTATTTTAACTCGTGATCTTAATTTAGAGAATTCTTAATCCTGTATGATAATGATGATTTTACTATCACCTAAAACATAACTGAGGATGTTCCTTTATGAATAATTTCTGAACTGACATTAATCAAATCATTATGTAATGGGTTACAACCAAAAATAACATTATTAAAGATGAATTATCATTCTGACTTAAATCATCAATTATTTTTTG
This sequence comes from Viscum album, assembly GCA_963277665.1. Taxonomy (NCBI): domain Eukaryota; kingdom Viridiplantae; phylum Streptophyta; class Magnoliopsida; order Santalales; family Viscaceae; genus Viscum; species Viscum album. The sequence continues at coordinate 1,082,080,905 of OY728155.1, forward strand.
TTCCATTCTTAGATTGTAAATAATTGTATTGCAGTAATCCATTATAAATTACATCCATATTTATTTTCTTATTTTCATCTATTTATAACTAAATATATACTTCAATTTTTATGATTTGTATATATTTCACACTTTACTCCATATAAATTATGTCTCCAATTTTTAATGAAACCACTATAGATAACAGGTCAAGGTCACATATATGATAATTTTTCTATTTATGTTTTACTTGAAATAATGAATAAGAAATTTCATGATCATTATACATTAAAATAAAACCCTATCCTTTCAATAAATCATTATTGTAGAAAGAAATTCACCATTTTTCAATGGCATGGCAAAAAATTGTGTATTAATAAATCATCTTTTATGTTCCTGGAAACATTAATCAAATTCCTTTTTCTGGACAAACCCAAATTGTTTTCTTGTAAAATTTGTTAGTGGGTTAGATAACTATGAATTTTTTTCAACAAACTAATAGTAATAGACTGATAATCCATGTAAAATAAGAATCAATGCAACATTTTTAGGTCTTTTTCATTCATCAGTGTCTTTAGATTTATTTGGATTAACAGTTATGTTGTCTTTAATTATGATATGTCATACGAATTAAATGTTTTAACCAAAAATCACATTTTATATATTTTCTCTATAACTTCTTTTCATTCATGGTTTAAAAAAAATCATAAATGTTTTCATGATGTTCATAACTTTCTGAATAAACCTAAATAGAATTAATAAACACAACCATAAATAAATCCATTGATTCATTGAAAACTCTATTCATAAGATCTATGAATTTATAGAGATAATTCATCAACTATAAGGGAATAATTATATAAAAATAATTCCCATACCAAGTATTAAATCCTGTTTTAGGGATGTGATCCACAATCTCCTTCAAATGGTGGAACCGATACACTAGGTCAACCATTAAAAAAAATAAAAGATCCCTAAATCTGATCATCTAAGTCAACAATATAAGGAAACAAAAATATATTCATAATAGTGATGTTATTCAATGATCTTTAACTAATGAAAATACTTATGGAATAATCATTATTGTTATAAAAAAAAACATGATCACTTCATGGTGATGTTCTAGGTTGAATGAACCCGTTATGAAGTAATTCTCGTTACTACCTTTTCAGTTGCATAATTAATACTTTATCCATTGGATAAGGGGATTTTGAAACTTTCTTAACATTATACACAAATTTAATATCAAAATTTACTTCTTAGTCATATTAAATTCAAAATAACTAATCCGGAAATACATCTAGATATTATTTTACTACTAGAAATGTAATATCCTATGGTTTTAAAAAAAATATTATGTTTGATAACATACATAATATGCCACATCGAGATTAGATGAAAAACTAAATACTATTATGATAACATAGCCATTAAAATGATTGGTATGAATAGGATTAACTGAATAACAAAAATATGATTTTCACAGGTATATATAATTATTTTACCAATTTATTATAAACTAATGTAAAACCTATTTTTAAAATAAATGGAAATTATTTTCTGAAAACTATTTAAATATACTGAAATGAGTATTATACTAATAAATAAAAAAATCACATTTGTTAGATTATATTAATTAAATATATATAATATATTCAATATAATTTTTAAATTTCATCTTATGTGTTTTATAGACAAGATTTAATAACAAGTCAAATATTACGCATGAAAGATGTATTTTTTGAAAAAGACAGATTTTCAACATTTTGATAGAGAATTTTTTTAAAATATATATCTTAAAACTTTTATATATTATATTTGAAAATATAAAATTCTTATTTGAAAGTGTAATATAAAAATTTTCTTTGTTTGTATTTTTGGTGTTTTTATGATAAGTTTCATATTTTGATTAATAGTGAAAATTTTGAATTTTAATTGATAACAGATTTTTCATGTAAATAATTTATAGTGTTAAATAATATTGTTGATTTTTTAATGTATAAATAGAAGAATTTTACTTTATTTAATCCAATTTTTTCCTTGGAATCAATTTCAAATTTAAATTTTATATAAAAACTTTTCAATTTTTTTTGAGACTTTTCATATTAAAAACTAGATTTCTCATTCTGTCAATCAGATTAATATTAAATTAACTATATCCAATTATAATTTTTGAATTTGGAAATATATGATTTGATATTTGGAATCAAAATATCTAAATTTAGTTAATAGGACCCTTTTATTTTTGAAGAATATGAATAGTAAATTTGGTAATTTTTATGACCATAGTTATGGGTAAATCATGTTATTAAGGGTAAAAAATAATATTATAAATAAAAGATTATAACCATAGAACCAGTACTAATTATATTGGAAGATTTATGGTTTTAGTAAATCATCCTTAGATCAATTTTTTGAGATCTTGGAGCCACTTGGATGACTTAATCTCTTTATATTATTTTATTCAATGAAAAGTCAATTTTGTCATACTTTTGTCTTAATGAAGTATTTTTTTTAAATATAGAGTAATATATGCGATATGTTTAACTATAAATATTATTATGAAAGTTAAAAATTTTATATTCATCCTTGGAATTTATTTTTAATTTTTTGGGAAGAAATAATTAAATTAAAGGAATTCACCATGATGATAAAGTAGTTTCGTAATTAATGAAAATATTATACAATTTTTATTTAAAATATTAAAATAAATATAATTTTATATAATTAATGTATTACATGAATTTAAGATAGGAATTTGACATTTTAGTGATGATTTAAATGAGTTTGTTCTAATATATAATGTATTTATGATATTTTTAAAAATTCATGTATCGAATAGTGTCAAATTTGACCTAAATGCTATATTAAAATAAATAATATTTTTTAAATGATATAAAATTCATTACAATAAAAAAATACCAAATTATTTTAATAAGACATTAAATTTTCTCAATGATAATTCTTTAGTTGTTTTGAAATTTAATTTTATACTGATAATATTAACCCATACGGTGTGGAAACACATGTTGTGATAGTAAGAATTAAAAAGGGAAAACAAGGGTTAAAACATAATGATAAGGATTAATTTTTTTTCCCAAATTTGAAAAAATTTAATTGGATGAATTAATTTTAACCCAAATTAATATGGAATTGAAAATAATCTTGTATGGGTCCATTTAAAATAGAAAAATAACTTATATTAATTTATTATAGGAGGAATTCCAATAATCCCCCCATCTTAAATAAAATGGAACCACTTGTTATCATTTATTCACACTTAAAAAACACATTGTTTCATGAAATATCTATAAACCTACCTTAATATAATCCAAACCCACATTTTAGAGATCATACTTTAGGAGTAACACCACCCTTAGTGGTCTTAAAGTGTTAAACAAAGGAGATTTTTTTGAAGAAAATGTATTATTTTAATTAAGTTTTTCTGTTTTGTTTCTTCTTCTTAGTCCTTAAAATATTATTAAAACAAGAAGAAATAATAAAAAAAATATCTCCAATATACTGAGATTTTATTATTTAAATATCGTCATCAAAATCCATATGCACTTCCAATAAATGGGAAAATAATTCTTCGTTTGTGTGTACGACTGACTACCGCCCCACAAAACAATGAAATTTGTTTTCTATCACCATCTCTCAAGATTAGTTAAAATTATTTAATTAATTTATATATGTGATAATAATTACATGTTTATCATTATTAAATCATAATATATCATTTATAGTCTTACCTTTCCATGAATATTAAAATGATAACATCATTTGTGCATACGTGTGAACTATCACATCTAGGAAGTGGTGGGATTCTATTTTCATCATAAAATCATTTGGATGATATATATATATATATATAAATTACTATTAATTATATTATTATTATTATTTAGATACAAAATTATAATTACATTATTTCCATAATGATCATTGAAAAATGAACATGTTACTCATACGTACGTATGGTCTACCATCTCACTGATTATACCGTTGATCATTTTTCAGAACCTTACATAATTGTTTGATTTAAATTTATAATTGTTATATAATTTTTTTTATTTCATGATTATTATTCTCTATATTATGTACTAATGAACACTTTGGCGTTTTATTTCCTTCCAAAGTCATTTTGGACTCTAGTATCGAATATTTTCAAAACGTCTAATGGGAACATAAATAATTATGTAATTGTTATAACATGATAATAAGAAATATAAATGAAATAATAAAATTTAAAAAGGTTCTTTGAAAATTATATAAATAACCCATGTTTACTATTAAATAAGATAAATATTATACGTTATGAGTCTCACTCAAGGCAAGGGGCTTTCTTTAAAAATCCTCCTTTAAATTTACTATTTCAACTATTTTTTCAAAATTCAAAAGGAATGTTTTTTAACATAAAGAGGATGAATTTAATTTCCATCTTTCATAACTTTTTAAATTTTTTCATGTTCTATTTATACAATTACAATTTTATTTTCAAATAATGTGCTTCCATTTATGAGTGAGCGATTTTTTAAAAAATGAGAGGTGATTTTAAAGTGAGAAGTTATTTTTATTTAATATATGATTTATGTGTTGTTATAATTTTTTGGTTTTTTTTAATTATTTATGAGTGTGGGTGGTTATAACATAATACAATGGTGTTTGATCCCGTTATAACTCTCTAATTAATTTTTTAATGAGAGAAAGTTAACCTCTAGGTTTTCTCTTAATAGATTAAGGGAATACACTGCAGTGGGTATTCGAAATGTAACCATGAATGTTACTCCCAATGTAGCTATGAGAGATACAATAAATGTAAGAGTGATATAGAAATGATTCCAAAAGTTACCTTTATGATTTTTGTTTTCTATAGAGTTTTAATGGAAACATTCATTTCAAGAGGTAAGCTAAAGATCTTATATTTTGTTGGTGAAAATTACATCTCTATGAAAACGTTTTCATGGGTTTATAAGTATTCATGGCGTAATTATTTATTTCTTTTCTTATGTCACTTATTGTGCTAATAGTATGTTTTAAAATGTAATTAAAATGGTTTAAGGGGTAGAAGGGATAAAGATAAGATGAATGTAAAAATTATGAAGATTTTTCTTAATGGGAAACCATGTTTTAATTTTAAAACCTTTATTTGGTGAAAAAGTGGATATTGAGATTATGTTTTCCCTCATAATTTATGATTTTTATTTTTAATATTTTTTCCTAATTCACTAAAAATCCAAACTAAAAATACCCTCTGAATTTTAGGAAAAACAATTATAGTTCAGAAACACTAGAATTTGTAAATTTTAAGGCCATGCCCTTACTATTGGTATCAAAGGGAGGTTTAAATAACATTAGAGGTTAAGATTTTATTTAATCATATATTTCAAGTTTTATATAACAATAATTCTTCAAATGGTAAAAATATTCATAGTTACTACATATAAATTGAATGACTTTGATATACCTTGAAAAATTATATTTTATTTTTTATCATCCTCATAAGATATGTATTTTTTTTACTCACACTAATTTTTTTTGGTTTTATTAAATGTATGGCCCCAATAGGCACTAATATAAATAATGATATGAAGGAAAATGTTGCGGTTCACTAAATAAGAAACAGAATTAAATGGGAACTACAATGAGAACACTTGTGGTTATTATAAACCCACTATCAAGAGTAATGATTAACCACTTAAACCTTAGTGAGTTTTATAATCCATCATGTATGGTAGAATTAAATCCCTACAGAAGAATATGTAAAAATTATAATAATGTTAAATATATTTAACGACATGGGTTTTAAGTATGTCAAAATAAATAGCTAGGGAAATTTCTTAAAGGGATGGGAAGATGTTTGAAATGTGGTGAAGGAGGTCATAAAGAAATCATCTTCCAAGGAAAAAAGAAGTGTACGATTGACTCCATGAAATGAAAATAAGTTTTTCATAAGTTATTTATTAAATGTTATAAATGTGGGGAGTGTGGTCACTATAAAAATCAATGTATTAGGAAGAAGTCTCATGAGTGGGATCATCATGACTATACATATATCTGTTTAAGAATGCCTAATTCTATTACAAATGTTGTATGAAAGGAAATATGTATTATGGAATAAGGTAGAAAAGCATGGTTAAGGTATTATGAGTAATTATGAATTATTAATATGTCTACAAACAAGTAATTCATGAGTTATTTTTGATCTAAGTATGATGAAAATTTTAAAAGTATGAATAATCTTTTGATAATGGAAGTAATTTAGAATATTTTTTTAGATTTTGTTTTATGTTACCCGTATGTTTGTTAAGTGAAAATGTTTTTTTTGGAAGAAATATATTTTGTTTTATCTATATAATTATAATGTTAGGGTATCATTTAGGGTTGATATGATATTTTTTTTCATGTAATTATGAGATATTACACTTTTGGATTAAAAATGAGGGGTATGAGACAAAATTTTATGTTAAAAAATGATATGGTTATTTTTTATGATTTTATCATAATTTGGGAATGTTATAAGAATTGTATAGTTTTTGAAAAAAGATAAATCAAAGGATGGGTGACAACCTGTCACATCCAACAAAGCAGCGGGAACCGATCCCACAACCAAAGGGAGATAAGGTTGCATTTCCTACCATTGGATTATATGAAGTCCCAATTAGTATGAATTTCTATTTTTAGATAAAAAATTTAATGTATAAAGAAGAATTATATTTTTAGAAAAAATGTGTAATCGAATAGATAACCATGGGGTTAAAATATGATTTTTTATTTGGTGACTAATTTTCGGGAAGAGGTTTAATACTTTGGTAACCCATTTATGATTGATATGAATAGAGTACTATGATATTTTATTTTAGGAATAAAGGTTGAATTATAGTTTGGAAGAAAATATGATTTTATTCTAGATTTATGGTGATTCAGGTTATTTATGGAAATTATTATCGTATCATGAATATTATTAAGATAATTAATTTCTGGTTTCAGACATCATGAGAAAATTTAGGTGGTAGAGGCTCATTCTTTGCATCCATATGAAACATGATCAAATTCGAGTGTGGGTTAATTTATAGGGAACTATAGAATTTACTGTAGTAGGTACTATATGGTACTGTTTCATCCATATTTTTTCATCTGATATGGGACTTTGGGCCACCGTTTTAGGCATATGGGTCTCAGGGCCTTCTTGCGACCAACAAAATTCGGCCCAAACAGTATACGGCCCGCCATGGAACTTTGGTCTATAGGGATTTTAGGCCACTAATGGCCTTAAAGAGGCAATGATTTCAGGACACAGAGACCAAGTAGTATCCCAGACATACCACGTGTGAGTAGGCCCAACATAGGATTCATATAAAAGTAAAAACCACCTGAGAAAAGATAAATGAATGGGAAGAATTTTAGAGAATAAAAAACAATCATCAGTACTATGCACCGTGACACTCTCCAATGGGAAATTCTAACTAATCATCCATGTGCATTGGGGAGATAGGATCCCTCAATATGTAGATGCTGGAGAGGGGATGTTTCAATTATGTCATGTCTTGGGCCTTCATGTTCATGTATTAGGCCTTGTTCGTTTGGGTCATAGGGTCATGTGTGTTCCATGTGCCTTGGGCCTATGTGTCATGTAAGGGTTCCCCAAAATCCCTCAAAGGTGGATTATCTGAAAATCAATAAAAATATAAGGCCTCCAGAATTTCAAAATATAATACTTCTTGGATAATTGATATTTTTTAGAGATAAATCATAAAATATAACCTAGAATTATGTGTGATCAAATCATTCTAGATAATGGTTTTAAATATATTTTTTTATTATATTGAGGAATTTTAAGGAAAATTATTTATGAATGGTCTTTATTGAACTTTAGGATTTACTATTAAATTTTTGTGACTAATGGATCTTTTCATCATATAAAGGATTATTATTTTTAGGGAATTATCTTATTTTATCCCAAAAAATTTTGGTTTTCAATACGATTCCATGATTAGGTAAATATGTATTTAATCTTTTCTATATAATATGATTCTATAGAAGTTGATTCCAATTATTTAGGAATGAAAAATTTATCATGAATACTCATTATTTTTAGAAAATAATAGTATGTTGTGGGAATTGATTAATGAATAAAACTCTACATTAAAATTAAATTTATTTCCTTAAGTTTTTTGTCAACGTAGTAAAAGAATTATTCAACTCTATGAAAATACTCATGAAAAAATTGTAATATGTTTATATTTCTTATAGATAAATCAATGACAATTTTAACCCATTACATATATATGGTTTTTATAATTTCACCTTTCTGATGACCAGGGTCACTATCAATCTCCATTAGAACATCATAGTTTTTGTTCTCTCCTATGTCCATGTATTCTTATATGGAACCCCCGTATGTGTTATCCCAAGTGACCTTTCCACTTAACTTTTATTTATTTTAATGTATTAGTCTCATTCATCTATTTTTTGACATGGTATTTGAATAAAAGTATTTTTAAAAGTCAAAACATTGTTATAGGTCCCAAATTCAAAAATCGAGAGGATGGAATTTCTAAAAGGGGGATGTAACATCCCAAGTTAAAAAAAGATATACTATGTTCGAGAGAGTATATATTACACCACATTGAGCATAAATTAATGACTAAATATTATTATTATAACCTAGAAGCTGGAATGATGGGTACAAAAATGATTAAGTGAATTACAAAAAATATGAGTTACACATCTAAATATAATTAAATTTACGAAATAATTTTAAATAAATATAAAACACCCATATTAAAAGTATTCAACTTGTTAAAAAAAATTATGACATGATTGGATTAAGTGCTTATAATAAAAATATTTACCCTTATGTAGTAAAACATATGTTATAAATGTAAGAATTAAAAAGGTAAAAAAATGTTAAAGCCCCAAAAGTATAAGGTTTAAAAAATAGTCCAAACTTGTCAAATTTTCATTGGATTAATTTATTTAGATCCAAAGTCATCATATATTCTAAATAAATATTTTTTAGAATTTATAATAGAAAAATAATTTATATTAAATTAATATTTTTACAAATTCCAAGAGTTCCCTTCCCCTCTCTAATAGAAGGGAACCACTTTTTATCATTTATTAAATCTTCAAAACACTTTTTTTCCATTAACTTCCCAAATACCTTCCTAAAACCCCTTCCCATAATATATATCTCTTATTTTATACATAACATCCAACTTAGTTGTATTAATGTGTTACGAAAAGGATATTTTCTAAAGATTTTTTTAATTAAGTGTTCATGTTTTGTTTCTTATTCCAAATATATAAAATCTTATTAAACCCTTAATGAATAATAAATACATTATCATAAATATACCAAGATGTTATAATGATAATATCATCAACTAAATCCATATCTACTTCCATCAAATGGGAAAATAATTCATCATCCTTGTATACAGTAGACTACCGCCTCACAAACTTATGGAATTCGTTTTTCATAACCTTCTCTCAATAAATTTTATAATGATTGAATTAATTTTTATATTTTATATTAATGATATATTTATCATTAAGAATTAATAATATATCATTTAAATTATTACCTTTTCATGCATACAAAATGACAAAATTATTCATGCGTATGTGTTAATTATCACTTCTATGAAGCAATGTGATCCATTTTTTATCATCACATCATATGTATGATATATATAATTATATCAAAATTAATAATATGATATTAATTAAATTATTATATTTTTGGTTTGATTTTTTATCATGACCCCATAATTAATGGTTTGATTTGAATGTTTAAATTATTTATAAAATTGGTTATTATGTCAGGTATATTATTCTGGAGATTATGTAGTAATGAACACCTTGACTATTGACATCATGAAAATTTCAGTTTGGATTCCAATAACTAATATCATCCAAACATCCAATAAGAACATAAATAATTATGTAACTAATCTAACATGATTATAAGTGATATAAAATAAAGAATAAAATTTAAATATGTTCTTAATAAATTAACTAATTAACCTATGTTTAATATTTTGGATGATAAATATTTTACGTGACATGTCAGACTCAAGGAAAGCGACTTTCGTTAAAAACCTATTTTAATTTTATGTTTTGACTATTTTTAAAAAGCCTAAAGGAATAATTTTTTTGACATATACTACATGAATGGAATATATATATTTTAGTCCACATTAATTTTTTGATCTCTCCTTTATAATTTTAAAATTTAACTTTATAAAAAAGTGTTTTCAATTATGAATGTGTGACTTTGTAAAAAAATGAAATGTTATTTCAAAGTGGAAAAGATATTTTATTTTATCCATGATTTATGTGTTTTTCTTATATAATAGTAATTGGGAATTTTTTTATGTGTATGGTTGGTTCCATGATAAACCAAGTGAAGGAGAGCCCATCATATCTATTCAATGCATTGGGTAATGAGACAGAGTTAACCATTAGGGGTTCTCTTGAGTGGTTAAGGGTATATATTGTAGTGGGCTTTCAAAATTTTACCATGAAGGTTAATCCATATGTAGTCAAGATAGCTACAAAATATTTAAGAGTTATATGAAAATTATACAAATATTTAGCTCCATAATTTATGATATCTTTTTAGTTTTACAAGAAGTTTTTGATTTCATGAGGTTGGTTTAAGAGATTATGTTTTATGGGTAAAAATTATAACTTTTTTAAAATTTTTTCACTACTTTATAAGTTTTAAGGGTCTTAATATCTAGTAATTTATCTTTATACCCCTTAGTGATATTTTTGGGATCATCCAATGTTCAAATTTTTTTTCATAGGGTTGAAGGTAGAGTATGGACAACGACGAGATCAAGAAAAAAACTATGAATATTTTTCATAAAGTGAAACCATTTTTTAATTTTATGACTTTTATTTGGTGAAAAAATGTATAATTAGTATACCTGTCCAATTTTAATGTATGCGATTAATTTTTAATACTTTTTCCTAATTTTATAAAACTATAAAGAAAAAATATCCTTAAAATTTAATGAATTAAAAATTTATTTCAAAAAAGCTATAATGTGTAGTGTTTAAGGCCGAGTCCTTTTAAGAACATATTTAATTTGTATAGATTCATTATTTTAAATAATATGTGCAAAATAACATTCATTTACATCATTTAAAATTTTATCAGAATTTTGATATGCTATCGATGTTAGGAAATCATTTTTATAAACTAACCAAAAATCATCTTGGAAGATAATGTATCCAGTTCTATAATATATATTAATTTGATAAATATTAATCTAATCCATACTTAATATAAATTAAAATTTGAAAATGGAGATGACATCATGTTTTATTGGAAAAAAACCTACCATATATGATAACAAAAATATATTTTTAAATTATTTTTTCTTAATAATATCTTCATTTTTATCACTAAAATTCCTTACATCATTTCATGATATGAAATTCCCATTTTTCTACCTAATTTACAAAAAATAAGTTAATGTCTAGACCTAGAATCAAATAAGTCATTAGTGTAATTGGAATAAAAAAAGTATTATAAATGTTAAAATTTCATTCGATGGCCCAAAATTTCATGAATTACTTGAAAATGATTCCACTACACCCTTTTTATTATAGTCTTGTTGCTTTCCATTATTCATACACTTTGTCAGACACACATCCGTATAATGAACCAACAAAATACCTTTTAAAACTATTTACTTCATGGTTATTAAAATTAGTTTTACCACTACCAAGATCCTTTTTTGAATCATGAGATATATAACCAATTATACCATAACATAATTACAGCCTAGATTTTATTATATATTCGTTGGATACTTTTTACCATGACTACCAGAAACTTGAAACTTGATTTTTTATCATTATATTTCTTCAATGAAATATTTATATTTTCCCCCACTAAGACCTTTTTTTATTCTTATTACTGTAATAAAATATATCATAGGTAAACTAATTTTCCACCTTATTGGAACATCATAAATTTTTCCCATAATGTATACATTCTATGTGGGAAATAATATTTGTTATCTTGGATTTAATCCAATGATAACCGATTAATTTTACTATTAAGAACCGATACCCAATTTCATGCATACCATTATAATGGGGTGAATTTTTCATCATAATTTTCCACTAAATCATTCATATTTTACCTCAATTCGATGAATTTATATTCCATCAAATTTTTATCAACATTATAAAATTATTTCCCATAAAAAATTCTAAGATCAATGCCACTCTATGGAATTAATCAATAAAATTTATTTAGTGTACCCAACCATTGGCCACCAATGATCAACCTCTACGTCAAAAAGGTATATATAAAGAGTTAAATTTTTATGATTCTAACAAACCATGACTTCAAATATCATTTCTAGAGCTTTAATATATCACTCAGCTACCACTTATTTAAAAGTTAAACTAAATTATAGAGGGTCTTGTATTATAAAATGATTCATTATCGATATGTTCCTCTATGGTATATTTAGTTTCTCTTTATCATGGATTCCAACACAATGTATAACATATATAAACTTATCCATCATAGTAACCAACTGCTTAGTTCTATTTCTAACCATTCTATGTTTCTAATTTGGATGGATACTTTCCTCTACGTGCCATCCTACATCAGCTGTCCTAATTTCCCTATGTAAAACTATTCTATAATGACATAGTTTAGATGAGAAAACACGGTAAAAATCAAATTATTTATCAACAGAACCATTAATTAGAGTCACTTAAGGGAATTAACATAGAGTATCATGACCTCTAATATTATCTAAACATTTTATCTAATACTAAATATAAGGTTAGGGAAATCAAAAAGTATAAATTTATTATCATTAGATAAAATTTAATTTTCCTATATTACCAAAGATATATTTTGTTCATTGTATTAGATAATTATTTCATCAAGTGCATATAATAAAATATGAAATAAATAATTAGAAAAGTCCATAAATTATACATTTTTCCAAAATAAAAAACTATTTAGTTATAACAATTTTTCTTTTCATTACATCTCTTCACAATTTTCATATTGACCTCATCCTTGTTTATACTGATCCTTAAATCCCTATAAAAAATAATTAAAAACATGGGATGAGTATATAAATCTCATAAAAGGATATATAAAAAAAAAATAAGGAAACTCATTGTTCCATGAATACACATTACAAAATTTTCCCTTCTATATAATAAACATTGAACTAAGAATAATTATTTTATTACCCTATACATCTATTTAATTTCAAAAAATATTTTCAAAAGAAATTCATAAAAAATCATAATAGAAAATTTAAATTCATAATAGAGTCTTTTTTATCATTATTAACTAATTATTGTTTTTTAAAATGTTATAAATATATCCAATTAGAAGTATCGTAATCTTCTTTTAAAACTTAAATTCATTATATTTCCTTTTCAAATCATATTATATATATGAAAACCATTTTAATGAAATGATAAATCATTTATTTAACTTGGGACATCATTTTAATATAACATTAAAATCATTCATCCAAATAGAATAAACTACCTAGTAAATTCCAATAATCTCTTAGGATAAACTTGTAACTAGTTAACTATATCCCTTTACCTATTGCATTAAAGAGATATATTGAGCTCACCCATACTCATTATCTATATCAAGAACAACCATCCCCATTAGCTACATTAGACTCACAAATTATTATAAAAAATTACCAAGATCCATAAATTCATCATAAAAAAATAAATCTTTCATTTTATGTATCATACTTTTAACAATATTCATTACAATTTTAAGGAAAACATTTCCATATATTAAAATTTCAATACAATTTTATATATATTTTGAAAATAACAAGAAAATATAGAAGGAATGATTTTATTTGAAAACACCGTAAAATATTTTAAAGGAATCGAAACATATAATAATGTTTATGTTGGTGTGAATTACCATAGATGTCATATATATTAAAATAATACATTCGTTTTTTCTTTTTTGTCAAAATAGTCCAATTAAAATTCGAAAAAATATTCCTATTGAAAACCATTAAAAGGAATTAAAAAGAAACATAAAACTTAATTTATAATTCATATATATATATATATATATATATAAATATTCACTAAATATTTTTTAATAAGATTAAAATGGAAGAAAAATATTTATAAAACAAATCATTACAACAATTAAAGAGTGGGTTTTAATGTAAAGTGCCCCTTACCTCATGTTTGACCCATCACATACATTCTTTATGTTACAAAATAATGACTTTTGGATAATAATTTACATTCTTAATAACTTTTTTCATGTTTATTATTTATTATATTTTATTTCATTACATGATATATTCAATTACTTAATCAATTTCTATCATGTCAAACATTTTGATGATATTTGGGTCATATATCCAAAAAGCTTTATGTAGGTTGAATATTGTTAAATAAGTCATTATATTATATTATCTAGAATAATAATGAATACATAGTTATAATTCATATACATTAATTTTAATTTTTAAACAAACTATGAAAATGATTATGAAAATTGAATTACATTACAATCATCAAGACACCAGTTTGTACATATGCTTGAGTAACATTTTCATTTTTCAAAAAACAAGAGAGAAAAATGACAAGTGTTATTTTAATATTTAATATTGATTATTTTATAATAAATATCATATTTTATCTTTAAATAAACTTATATATATCTACTATGTGATTTGGTTGTGAGGACCGAATCACATTGCATCGTAGAGGTGGTAATCCACACAGACACATGAATGATATTATCATTTTCAAATAGATGGAAAGATAAAAAATAAATTATTTATTGTCATCAAATAATTATAATTATGTATTTTTTTTCATATTTATATAATAAATCCATAAATATAACCAAATGTGAGAGGTAGTGATTGATAACGAATGACATCAGTTCACGAGGCGATTTTCTTCCATACACATAGACGATAATTTCATATCCATTTGCTGGGGGAGGAGATAGATAAAGGATATTCAATTAATAGAATAACATTTCAGTAAATTTAATATATTTATGTTTTTATTTCATCATGTTTTAGGATTATTTGAAGGATGTAGAAGAAAAATAAAATGAAATTGCTTGGTTATGAATTATAGCTATTCCTTAGACAACCACTTTAGGATTATACCTAAAGCCGTCCTAGGTTGGATTTACGATAAAAAAAGCGAATCTACGAAATTTTTAGGGATATTTGGAAGTTATTTTTTAGGTATTTTATAATTAAATTGTCTCACTAAATTTTTAGAAGAGAGGAGATTGTGTCATTTTAAAAGTTTGGGGGACACACATGGAATTTTTAAAATATTAAAATATATTAATGTATATGTAAAGATAAATGTATTCTAAATTGATAATTTTTTATTATTATGTGATATAGTTTCTGAATATGTCAATGAAATATGATTCTGATAAGTTTTTAGGTCAATTTAGACTTTACGTCTTTAGTTTAACCCTCGGTAAACCAGTTTTAAATATATCCATGGTAACCAATTTTTAATTTTTTTACTATTCATTGTGATAATAAATTATTTTTAACTTATTATATAATATTTTTTAAGATGATTGAAAAAATGGAATCATTTTATCAAATTATATTCACAAAATAATCATAATACATTTTAAAATTAAATGCGAAAAACATAATGAAAAATGAGGTTTTAGAAAAATACCTTTTGAGTATAAAAATGTTTTAATATGAAATTCATGTATAATTTTCATTAAAATAAAATTTATAAGAATATTTTAAATAAATAAAAACTATTTAAATTTAAATAATAATAGAAAAATAATGTGACTTTTTAAATAATTGAAATGAAAAGACAATTTTTAATAAAAATATGTTTTTTACTATTCATTCAAAAAATTATTAAAACTTCATCATAAATTTTTTTTGAAATAAAATATTAAAAAATGAATTTCGTGTTTCTAAATTATAATTATATACTTCTAAAATAAATTTTCGAAATAAAAACATAAAATTCATGAAAACATAATTTTTTTAGGAATATAACTTTTTTACTTTTGACAGAAAAATAACAAAATGATTTAAAAAAAGATAACTCTATAAAATACAATTAATGAATATTAATATGGAATTAGAAATAATTATCTTAAAAATATTTTGGGATTTAACCTATGGTTGGTCTTTTTAATATATTTATAGGTGGATTCCACTCTAGTGTTTCTCAATAACCCTTTACCACATCTCAAAGTCCCTCTTACTAGAATGTTATTCTATGAAACCTGAGTTTTATGGACTTCTTTTTAGGTATTTTTGATGGTAATATTTGGTTTAAATCCATTTTTTAAATATTTATTTTCGTCTATAAACAAATAAAGTAAATGTATGGTTTCTCAAACTCAATTGATTTGAATATATCTTCCCAGTCTCATTTTTAACTTCTGATCCTTAGACTCAAAAATTTTAAATGTATTTTATAGTGAAATTAAAAGATATTTGAAATATTTTTTCTTAAAAATTTCTCTATGAATATTTGATAATAATTGTGACTTATTGTAGATTCTAAAATTTATTTAATACCTTATAAATAGATACATCAATCACTTTTATCTTAGAAATTTTTCTTTGAGGATTTTCACCAAACATAAAAATGTTATAATTTAAAAGTGAGGTTGCTTCACCCTTATCTTTCACTTGTTTTGAGAGTTCATGGAATATTCGTAAATAACTAGAAAATTCATTCTCCAATTCATAAAATTATACCTCTAGTTGTGATTTATCATCATATTGTTCCACAAACCCAATGTTTAAATTCTATAACATCAACTGAAACATTATTTAGATAACTTTTTACAAACATTAAATGTTTAAACTATTATGATTTATTCATGATCTTTACAACTTGAACTGGAGTATGAAAAAGGATATTTATCAAATAATTCTAAATATTTGTTCTTACTACATTATTTGGTTTTATGTAGGGGTTTATCCCTTTTATTCTTTACAATCATTTCTACCTTCATTAATTTTTCCTTAATTCTATTTTTCAGTTTCTTGGAAGAGACCTCAACATATTAATTTAAAGGAACTATGAAAAATTAATTTAGTTGATATAATTAATTAAACATTTAAAATTTTAACTTCATTAATCCAAATGAAATTCATGGGTTCTTTAAAATAGATCTAATCAAAGGATAAAATAATTATGATTCAAGTTGAAGTGCCCAACAAAATCAGTCCATACATTTGGACTATGGGTGATTTCATTATTTATTATATTTAAAAATTGCTATAACTCACTAGGAAACATTGAAACCATTTGTAATTATAGTTTTCCTTTACTAGTTAATATGGATCGATTTGATATTTTTTTATAAACCATCAACAACATGCATACTTGTAACAAAATAAAGGATCTCACAACATTTTTATAATGTTTTTTACTAAGACCCACTACTTTACTTGATTGGTTATTCTCCCCAATCATATATTCCAAACTATATTATAATGTTTATTAAAATGGTTGGTTCTTCCCACAACATCACTGATGAAGTGTTAGAGGGGTTAAAAATGTATTCTTTACACAATAATCATAAACATATTTTGTTTTTATAAATAGTTTGTACAATGATCTCCTTGAATACCCATAGTGACATATATTCTATAAAGTCCCATCATATGTATGCAATTTATTATTTTAAGTTTTTATTGGTTATAGATCCATAGATCCAAGAATTATTCTTCTGTACCAATAATATGGATCCCATTATTCTCAATGGTTTTTATTTTTATTTAATAATATCTGAATTAATACTCTATAACTTGGTTACTACTTGAAATACAAATTCATGGATCATCAAAACCTATTTATAAGGCATACTCACTCACTCTGAGTTCTTGTGACCTTAATATGTAGTATATATTTGTATATTGAATGCTCAACATCAATAAATGAAATAGTACAATTTATGTCAACATGTCACCCGGTTTTCATTCTTCTCTTCTTTAGCCGACAAAATAATGTTTGACTCTCTCTTCTTTATTACATACCTGGATGATCAAACTTCTCCACATATATTTATATCCTTTGAGTGAGTAATTTAAAATATCATATAATATATCATATCTAAAATTATTTTTAAAAAGCTATAAATCAATCATTTTACATTTATTTATAAATCAATTGGAGATTTGATTTTCCATTTTGGAATAAGGAACATCCCAAAAAAATCAATTCCAATGATATCTATTTAATTATCTTTATTTTTCTCATACATGGTCTTTAACCCACAATCCCTTTATTATTTGTTCTCCTTAAAGAAATTTCTCCTATGAAATTCTAGGAGTTCCATTTATTTCTCTTTTCCTTTTACTCTTATCCAAGATCAAATATTCTATAACCATTGAGATTATCCCAATTTTCCTTGAGTCTTATCCTCTCTATATTTCTCACTAAAACATATCAATATTTTCCTCTTTAGCCTATAAAAATTTCATGTGATATTATATTTTATCATATAACATGTATTCCACTATTATTGGCTTGAGTTTACTCATCAAAATAAAATGTACACACTAAATATACTTAAATCTCTTTACTAGTATAGCAAACACACAGTTTTTCATATATAGGTTGATTAAGATTTGTATAGATTAAGAGATTCATTAGATTCAGGTGACGACATAAATATGATCTTCACACTTTCATAAAATCTTATATTGACTCATCTCATCCTTATACCAATATTGAATGAAAACCATATTTAATATTTAGAACATTACAACATGGAATAAGAAATGTTTAATGTTTTATCATTTTCATTATTGGTAAATCTAGAAGAATATATTTAGTCTTAATTTATTTATTATAACTTTATTATTATCTTTTATTATCTTTAAACAATTATAGATTATTCATTATACTAGAATAATTATATTTGGAACATGTATTAACACTTAAAACATAAATATATATATCATTATTTATTTATTAAACATAAATCACGTGAAATAATATTTAATGTTCAAGAATAAAACTTTCTTTGATATTATTTAAATCACCGTGAATATCAATAAATAGAAATTACACGATTCTATCACACTTTTTTGGTAAATATTTAATTATATAAATCCTACTTAACCAACATATCAATTTATTTCATCTTCAGATTAAAAATCTATAAATATAAATTTTTTAGTTTGTAGCTTCGTCCAAATTTCTCTTAGCGTTGGATCGACCATACATTATGGAAGACAAATAACCATTTATAGATAAAAACGTGTTCAAATTAACAAAAAGTATGGAACGAAAATGTAGTATAGGTATAAAAAAGGCCATATGTCAATAAACCACATGAACAATGTACTAGCCGTGGTAATCGATAGTGCTAATGTGGATTGACCACGTGAACAAACCAACATACCATGTCCATCAACCACATGAATTTAGGAATCAATCACCTGAACAATATACTACCCATGAGGTAGAGGAATTGAATAAGAAATATTCCATTATGGTAGGTTGATCGACCGTTTATATACGTTTCCAACTATCCATGAGGTCATGTATCAATCAAATATAGTGATTTGATAGTGTCTTCAATACTTATCCGAACATCGTAATTTTTTTTTTTTAAAATATACAATTAACTTTTAAAACAACCTAAAACACTTTATTAATCACTTATCAATTATAAAAATCATATTTTGGAGTTTTTGATGCTTCTATTTAAAAAAAATCCCTTGAAGTTGCAAAAAATATAATCAAACATTATTATCATTGAGATTCCACTACACTTTAAACTTCATATTCCTTCCAATCTATATAAACCTTCATAAAAGTGATATCAAAAACATTTCCAATATATATATACAACAACATAGTATTATAACATTATTCTATCTCATGGGTCATTTAAACAACCAAAATCATCTAGTTATACAACAGTAATAATAACTACTCCCAAATCATTTCTCTATATCCAACACTTACACTATTCCAAAATATTTTATAATATGGTATAAATCCTACTTAATTTCATTTATGTTCTTCCATGATATAGAAATCATATTATCATTTTATTTAATTGGACATACATTATATATTGTCCAACCAATTGTTCCAATCCATCTATTACCTCAAACTTCCTTTGACAACCTATTAGAGAAACGTTTTATTTCCATTGGTATAATTCATCCTTACCCATAGATTATGGAAAAAATTAATATCTTTTATCATGTTGGTGGATAAAAAATCTATTACCCAATATCCAAGAAGACTTTTACTTCCACACCATACATTTATAATTGAAAAAAATACAAGCATAATAAAAATACAGTGGCACTTCCAAATAATTGAAGTATAGATAATAAAATTCTTGAATTAATTTAATGAATTTGGAGACAGTGGAAAAATATTCTCAACCAAATGGATAATAAAAGGTTGGTTCAACTTATAATCATTATTTTTGTTGAATTTTTAACAAATATAAGATGAAAATAATAAAAAGTAATACAAACCCAAAAAAAATGACATAGGATGGGATAAATTGGGATTTAAATCTATATAATATACAATTTTCTTAAATAATAATTAGGAAATAAACAATATCAAATTTAAGGTGAGATCGAAAAAAGACCCTTATAGTTTTGGTATTGTTTGATTCAAAACCCATTGTAAGAGAGAGATTTATAATGTTTTTTAAATAAATTAAATTTAATGATAATTATGTTAAAAAAATCTATGGTTAGTTTATAAAACACACAAAAGAAAGATCTGGTGAACATGAAGCATATCTTAATGAATGAGAATTGTGATAAGAAAACCCACACCTAGGATGACAACATTGTAGGATGTACCATAACTTTATATATATTAATGTAAAACTCATTAATGCATTATTTTTTAACTTTATTAATTTTCATCACCTTTTATAGTAATATTTCATATTAATTTATTAAATAATTAATAATTATTTTTAGTTAATATTGATCATTGATTGTTAGTAGTTTTAACCGTTCCTTGTTAGTTTTGGTATAATGGTTTTGTTAGTCATTTAATTTTCATGATTTTATCATCAATATAATATTGAAGGTAATAAAATAGAACACCAATATAGATTTATGAATCTTTAAGTTAATTCTATGGGAGTTTTAATCACGATTAACTAGAATGAAATCCATTATGCAGTGGTTTTAATATATTTTATTAAATAAAAGGTGGTATATTAATAATGAATTTAATTTTTATAACACTATTCCAGAAACCCCAAAAATTATTAACTTATTAATAAAATATTTTAAAATTTATTAAGATTTCCTTAACTATACATGATAAAAATTTATATTCTCATTTAGGAAGGTAGTTAAAATAACCCAAACAAGAACATGTTATAATCAATTGAAAATTATTATTATTAATAGATTATTGTATAATATTACCTTTATATAAGTATAATTATATAGTACATATATTATTAAATGAATAAATCAGAATTTGGAAGAGATGAAGGATGAAGATAATTGAAAAATTAAAGATAAGAAGTTATTACTTCCAATGAAGAAATAATATATCCTCTTGTATGAAATTATGGTATTGATTTTTTTTGGGAATCATATTAAGAGTATATGATAAAAAATTGTAATAGGATAATTATGGAAGGAAATATGGTATATTATATATTCAAATTCTTATTTTAGATGTTTCATTGAAGGGATCATTTTATAAGTTAGAGGAGTGACATTTTTCTAAATACATGTCACTTAATATAAAATATAAAGTCATTTTGAGGAAAGTAGATCCATATTTGAAGAAATAAATATAATATAAGAAGAGGTGGGACATTATCTCATCCAATAATATAAATATATTCATAATGATATTTTAGGTATCTACCCCTTGATATAAGAGTTTTAATATAATTTTACTTTTACTATAGTGACCAATTCATTACCATGGTAGTTTTTATTTTCATTTAAATAAAATTATCCATATTAAATAATATTAAAAATATATTTCCAAATAAGAAAAATATTTTATTTTATTCAATTTATAAAAATTATTCTGTTAATTTTAAAATATTGAATGTATAATGTAGGTGAAAAAGTTATTTATGAAAAGATACATTTTAAATAATAAAAATGAATTTATGAAAGAATTATGTATAATAGTAATTAGCATGATATTTATTGATTTATGATTAAAACAGAGGATTATTCTGTTTTTGATCATATCCAAAATCAAACGGAACCCTTTGAATACTTAGTTAAAAAAACACCAAACATTGTTTTTACTAGAATAAAAAATTCGTTATGATGAAAAATGTAAAAACAGGGTTTTGAAATAAACGTTATATTTTCAAATCATTAATTTTAGATCATAATTAAATCAATATCAGGGAAAAAATTTTGATGAATTTTTATGGAATGGTTGTACTATAACAATGTTATAAAAGTTATGGTATTTCTAGGAATTTTATTTTTAATATTGACAAAAAAAATGAACATATCTAGTAAATTCCAAAAGATTTACCTTAATCTAATTTGGGAAATGTTAATCCAAATAATGAATTTCATTTTATAATTTTAAAATTATAAAATTTATAGATATAACTTTTAAATTAAAACATAGAATATAATTATTTTTTTATTAAATAAGTGAGTTTTTAATCTTTTAAGTGTTATTAATTTTACATCACGTCAATTATAAACTAAATGATTTTTAATATATATTTTTCATTAAAAAAATTATTACAATCAACCATTAATAGTGAACAATTATATAAAAATACATAACTCTTTACAACCCATACTTTGAAAAAACATCAATTTCATTATCATTTAATGATTTAAATCACCACCCATAAAAATTAATCATTTAACTTCTAACCATTAGATTTCAAAAATGCATTTGTACACCAAATAATTCATTAATAATAATAATAATTACAGGTATAGAATTAAAATAATTTTTTAATAATAAATATTTTTAATTAAATTATTTTCTATTTATTTACATGAACTTGTACACTTCTTGTAATATTATTAATTATTTTTCACATTTTATTAATATAATGTATTACTATTTACTCTAAACTATTATAATTTATACCCTGGTTCATTTGGTATTGTTTTTTGTATGTTATTTTCTATTCAACATATTATTTTTTTAATGTAAAATACATACTAAAATAGTAGGTGTTGCACCCGTTATATCATAATGCAATATATCATAACATATCATTCACTTTTCATTCCAAAATACATTGTATAGATGAGTGATATATTTCATATTTTATGAAAATTTATATTTGATATCATTATTATGAATGTTTCATATGATGAAATTCTTGTGAGGTTCAACGCTACATTCATGTGATAAATGCATGAACACTCAATATATAACTCATATTCTAAGTAATATATGACCTGATTCATTATGTCATTAAGGGGATCCTTGAATCCTATATAATGATGAAATAACTAAGAGATGGTGTGGGCCCAATACTTGTTCATTATTTTTACAAATTCTATCATCCTAATGCTATCTTCCTCCTCCACCATTTCCACGTGGTAACTAGAATACAATGAGTGATGGATCTTACCACCTAAGTAAAATTTCATTTAATTTATCCAATTTATAGACCATATAAGATGGATTCTAATGGATACCTCTTATAAATCATTATCTAGTTAATGGTGGAAGAAATTGTTAGTGGACATCATCCATTTAATGTACATAAATATTCTATATTTTTGTTTTACAAGGCCATAGGTCTCAAGAACACTTGATTTAGGGTTAGGGATTTCTAATTTCTTCAAATACCTTGAACATGTGTTATTTGATAATTTAAACCCTTTCAATAATATGTAAAAATTATATTTTTCCTTTTTTTTGTGAACATTAACAATATGTTTATGTCTAATCCATGTGTGACAAATTAACATGAATTTAAAAGAGTACTCAAGTATATTGTTTCATTGTATAGCGATGGATTGTATTATGGTAAATATAATGAAAGTAATTATGGAAATATTTAATATATTTATCTATTCCTTGTTATCAATATTAATACTCATAAATAAATAAAGGAATTATTTTATTAAGTTTTTATACATAATTAAGTGAAAATGGAACATATAATCAATGGTTTTTGTGTTAAACAATATTTTTGGGTACATTTATAGTAAAACAACTATAAATAAACCATTTTCACTCAATGTCATGTTCATCTAGTTGAAAATTTTAAAATATAAAATTTATATATTATATTATATTCTAAGTGATTTATATTTATCAAATAACTATATGTTTCATAGCAGGTCTTCACATATAAGAGTCATGATCCATTTTGTTAAAGAAACTATTTTTATTGGTCATGTAAATGTTCATAAAATATATATGTGGTGAAATTTAAATATACATGACTAATAAGGCTTAACATGTTGTATGTTGGTTATTACTTATACTTATATGATATCATATTAACAGAATAGTTATTTTTATAGAACATATTTGGATTATTTAGTGATTATTCATTTTTAATTCTCAATATGGAGATTTTGGAATTTATTTTAATGAGTAAATTATTTTTATAAAATATAAATATTTTTTCATTAAATTATTAAACTAAACTATACTTTTTCTCATGTTACCTAATATTTGGGTTTCTATTTTCCCTATTATCACTGAATACCAAGAATACCTACTATTTTAGGACTATTATAGTCTTTATCATTCATATTCTTATTTAATAAGGTATGAATTAAAATTATCTATATATTAGTATAGGTCTTAATCATGGTGTTTTATTAATTATTATTTAGTTTTTTTTCAATTTATAATATATTCTTTATTGGTTCTATTTATCTCTCTCAAATGATGATTGATCCACACCTATTAAATCTATAAAATCCGGAATCGCTACTCATTCCCTAATATGTACATTAATTCTAGTCAAATAAACTGTTAAATTTTGGGTTATCTAATATATTATATTAATATTTTTGTTATTTTTACTCTCGATGGCGGGTATATTTGTCATATAAATTCTCTTTTTCCTCTTTCTCAGTTCCATAAATATTTTTATCTCAATGAGGGATTAGCTATAGCCTTATCCCCTGCAAATGAGATTACAATGATTTGATAATGTAATGGTCCCCTATATCAACTTCACACTCCCATACAAAGATATTCAAATTTTTATATGCTTAAAATTGTTAGTGATGTATTTCACAAAGAATTCATAATTTAAAAATAAATTTCATTTCATTTGATTCAAATTTCAAGGATTGGGTTTCTGTTAATTTTAGTGAGTGAGTTCATCCCAATAGGGAATCAAATCCATATTAGTATATTATGTTGGAGATTATTCTCCGTGTAATGAGATCGTATTCAGGATTATATATATTTGAAATTATTATTTCCATATTTTAATAGTCTGTATTTTCTAGTGATGTTCTTATCAGACATGGTTTTCTTAGTGAGGACCAAATCATGTAAATATGATGTGCTCTTTTTTATTCTATGTTTTTGTTTTTATTCCACATTCAATTTGAATTATAAGAAATAAGGTTCAATAGATTTTGTTATTTTATTATTTTAGATGTGTTTCTATTAATATAAATATAGGGAAATATTTGAAAATTTTGAACCTAAGACTAAATAAATTTAATATAAACTCAATTAGTATTTAAATTAAATAAAAAATCTTAAAATTTTTATGGGATTATTTTTAACCTTCATTGTTTTTTAATCGTCCATAAAAACCCCACTAATATTAAAATTGGGGGGGGGGGGGTGATTGGTATTTTGGTTTGGTAGTCAATATCCACTAACCAAAATGTTAAATAAATATCCATAGGGGTCTAATATAATTATAAAATTATATATACTATATAAGAATACAAAATAATCCAGGAAAGTTCCCCCTATACCAGTTTTCTAATGTTTTTTATTTTTATGATTTGTTTTATCTAATTATTTAAAAGAAAAGTCTGTGAATTTTTTCTTAAATTTTATAAATGTTGTGTGCCAAAATTTATCCATAATTATATTATTTTACATTTACCATATTTTTTTTACCTAAAATCATTTTTAGGAATATTTGGATATTAAATTATGTTATCCATTTAGTTTTATAGTAAATTTTAATTATTCTTATTTTATTATCATACATTGAGTATAATAATTTTGGTCTCATAAATTAATTTCACAGAAATATTTAATCGTAATATTATTTACATTTCAAAGTATTAATAATTGTTTTAATAATGAATATGTTGTACAAAAATGATTTTATCTATTCTTTCACATCAAAAAAATTATTAAGATTTTTATATTGACCAATTCTAAATGGTGTTGGTTTTATAAAAATAGATTCTGTTTATAGTGTAAAATTTTGAGATAAAAATATATCACAAAAATAACTTTTTTTTGTTGAATATGAAGATGTAAGTGGTAATAGAAAAGGATAATTTTATACCAATAATTGGAAAACAATGGTGGGTGTGATTTATGAGAAATGTAACAACATCAAATAGAATTTTATTTATAATATCCATTTTATTTTAGTAGATAGGTTCCCATCATGTTTATAGAAAAATTACGGTGAAGGAAATATAGGGTACTTTGATGAAGTTTTAAAAGTTTAAGTCACTACACACTAATATTTTTAGAGAAAAATACATAGTATTTTGATGATGAATTCATAATCAGTGGACAATGTATAGAAACATTTAATAAATTTTTTTTACGTATTATTGCGATGAGATAAAATATGAAGGTTACTAAACACATATATTTTGAAAAACATTTATCCATATTCATATTATTAACTTATCCTAATCTTAGAAAAAAAATTAAATCAATATATTAGTATTAAATGATATTTTATTTTTGGTTCTTGAAGAATAAATTAATTTTTAGAAAAAATAAAACCAAATAAAAACATCGCATAAATTGGAGACACTATCATTTGAGAGGGGAATAAAGATGAATATTGATTCAGTAGGTTTAGGAATCAAATAAGATTTATTTTATTGAGAATGGATAAGACTGTTTCTTTTTTGAAGGATGTAAATATGGAAAATTTCAAAAAGCATATTTGGAACAATAAGTGTAGTGGAAATAAAAATAGAGGAAATATGGAGAGTAATTTTGAAAATGAATATATAATAATCAATGAAGTGGATAAAATTATTGTAGATAGATAACAACTCAACCACGAATGAGTAGTTAAATTAATAAAAATGTGGAAAATTAATTCTTGAAGGAATGGTCACATCAATATGAAACTACACTAGAAGGAATCATGTATATGTGAAATGTGGAAAACTTGATGGCAGTTAGTGTGAATACCATCAAAATAAATATATATTAATGTTTGATGTGAACCATCCAAGGAGTACACCAAAAAAGTTACTAAAGGTAAGTATGTTATATGTTTATAATTGAATGACATATGGAGCCCAACTCACACTGAGAAAGGGATGATATAGAAACTAGTCATTGAACTTGTGTTGATGAAGGTAGAAATTTCATAAATAAAGTTGATGCTTCTAGGTGAAATGTAAAATAATGTGGAGAATGTAGATTCATTTTCTACCTCAATAGAAATGTTGAATACCTTATGTCATCTAGAGCATTTCCATATATATATGAATGATAACTTTTTATTCTCATCGATCCCTATATATTTCATTTAGTTACAATGGTATACTTACACGTATTTTACATTTCATTTTGAGTAAAAAATATTGGTTAAGGAATGAAGTGACCACAACATAGAATAAGGAGATGAAAGACATGATCGGAAAAAAACCAACCCATATACAAAGATAGTACATGAGAGAGACAAAAAATTTCCCCGATCGTGCTCACCGATCACCAAGGAATGGTGAATTTAACTATGGGTATAGTTTTATCATTTTTTTGATGATATAATTACTTAAGATATTAAAATATATCAATTCTAGATCTAAAAGAAATCAGTATTACTAATACATATACCATACATTTACCAAAAAACACCTATATTATGTGGTTTACCTATTATTTTTATATAGTAGTACACAATGATCTATCTATATGAATATAGTCAAAACACTATCATTTACCACCCATGAATGCTGATCACCAAGAAGTATTCAAAATAATTTGAAGACAATACATTAGCGTCTCTAGTTTCTAGAATATTTTCTTCTAAAAATATATCCCTAATGATCTAATACTCAAGAAAGTATACTAATATATTTATCCACACATCTAGTCACCAATGAATTTGAATCTTCCTTCGCCACATATACCTTCAGGTTTCTATAAACAAAACATGGGAAATTATGTATGCACAAATATTCTTATACTATGTTTGAGTATATAACTTACCAGTGAAGAAACCATAGGGGGAGATTGAATATCCCCTATATTTATAGTTTTTAATGAGTATTAAGGAAACCTCATGAATTAATTCACAATGTGGTATTTATTTGTTATTTTAAATTTTGATTTGGTAAATATTTTATTGGTCTTTACATGGATAGGTTGGAGAACTATAAAAAAAATATATTACACAATATTTTGTGGTATTTAGATACATTTTACCTTAGATTATTTATAATATTTATTTCTTGAAACAATTTATTTAGAGTGTTATATTTGTTTCATATTTTATTCATAGAAAACATGATATTGGATGGGTTGGAGTCCAAATGAATCAAAGATGAGATAAAAGGAATCAGGAATTATATTAGTTTAAGGTCATATTTGCTTGAAAGAGGATATTTTGTTGTATTGAGATGCGTTGATAGAGAATTTTTTCTCTGAAAAATATATTCATGCTATATCGAACGCGTGTTATGCAATGATGGAATAATTCAGATGGAGTAGTTTACTTTTACATAGGTGAATCATTCCAGGAAAAATTATTTTTTCATCATTAAGTTTCTCTTGGGAGGTTACGTTGAATAGATTACACAATGATGCGGAGCCTATGAAATGTGTAAAAATTAATATCTAAGAAACTTAGTTGGATATTTCCATTATTTTAAGAATCATACCACAATGGAGGAGGTCATGAGAAAATATTTAGGCCTTGAGAATATGTTATTTTACCCTATTTAAAGAGAAAAAGACACCACACTACAATTAATATAGTAAAAGTACAATAGGTGTGTGAATTTTTTAAGTTAATTAAATATAATAAATAGATATATTCCTTATCTTTTGAATCTATTTTGGACCAATGTAAATGAACATTGCATGGTGGGGGGGGGGGATTAGGATGCTTCCAAATTTTAAAATATTCGTTGATTGGATTCTCCCATCTATATGTTCTTTCCCCCTAATTTGAAGGAAAAATATTAAATATCTATCCCATTTCCCTATCTATCAATAAATATAGGGGGAAAATATAGAATATAAATAATACAAGAGCATAAGGATTATACATGGTTTACTAAAAAGTGGATACCTATAAGGATCATGCTATGATAGTGTGTTGATGCACTAAAATACATTATGCTTCACTATTCAATGTATATATATTTATTCATGGTAACTCTATAAAAATGATCACAAAATTTATAATTATTAAAGATAATTCACTACATCGAAAGGAACTATTAAGCTTAATCATATCCATGTACTGCATTAAGGAATGATTTTTTAATTTATTGATATGATAATCCCTTCAATATTGGCTTAAAAATCCGTGTTTTTGCACATCTTCCACTCTATAATAGATAATTTGTTATGATATAATTTCTTACGATTTAAATCCTTTGAATATAAATAACATCAAATCCATCTAAAGAGATGAAATTTTAAATTCTAAATGTTCTCAAAAATTGTAATGTCTATATGTGAAAAACTCTATAATGAATTTATTCTTTGACATACTCAGTCTTTAATAATTATATATGATGATGAAATTATGTATTCTTATCCTATTTTGAACTACTTATTATAGTTACCTTCTTTTACAGATGAATATTAACTTTATTATTGAATTATTATTGATATACTCAGTATTCTTCTCCAAGAAAAAAATACATCATTGAAAAACAATTCCATGTTCCTTCTTCAATTCAACAACGTTTTGAAATTTAATTCCAATAATCTCAACACTCTCTTATCTATATATAAACAAGATATTCAATTTCATTTAACATTATCCACAAATATTATGATCTTTTTTTATAATGCTATCCAAATATCATACCCTTTAATTATTCTTTGGAATGAATCCTCATTCCACAAATTATTTTAGATTATTCCATTTGTCCCTAACTTTTCAACATGGAAATACTATTGAAATCAAGATGATTCAAACCTCCCAATTTCAATCTATAAATCTAAATTTTTAATTCCAAATGATTCTCTTTAATTTTCTAAAATATACCTGACTATCATGTAATTATTATCAGAGTGGCATGACATGCCTCTAAAAACCCAATTTATACCAAGACAACTTCTATTTTTCTTGATGTTTAAGTCAACCACACATCCAAAAAATATTGATGATACCTCAATATAAATTTTATATAAATTATGATATGATATTACAATTCTCATTAAACATTAACTGTAACCTATTTACAATACATTCACTCATCCGAAAATTAACTAGAGCTACACCATTACCTTACAACTTTTTTCTTGTGGAATAAACAAGGTATTAAGGACACATAATTATTTTTTAGGATATACTCCTCCTTTACATATCATCATTTTTCACATGTTTGTTTTATCTATATACCTTCACAGGGAAAATATCCGTCATCCATCTCTAGTAAGACCCACACATTGTTTTTTTATAGTCTCCACTATAGTGAATATTCTAGGTTCATAATGACACTTATGTCATTTCGGCATGATAAATTAACACTTACCCATCCAAAAAATAATGTTACTCAGACACATGTACTATTATGAAATGATCACAAAGTTAATGATGCAATACATCAATTGATCACTTCATAATACTCTTATATACTAGCCTCTATGGAAGGAACACACAATTTGCATCATGGTGTGGCTCCATTTATGAAAAATAAATATATTTTTCTCCAAATTCCAATATTCATGACGAAACAACTTAAATCAAAATGATAGTATTAGATACGAATAGTTTACATACTTTAACCACTCATCAATTCTAGATTAATAATTATATTCCTAATCCTAATCTCTCTATTAAATCATCAAATTCAATTTTCTTAATAAATATAATATCAGGCATCTTGTTGCTTCCATTTAAAACTTCCTCAATATAGCTTGAATAGATATTCATTAAATATATAATTTTTTTTTCTATATCATAACTAATGATATTGAAATATTATAAATAATTATTTTAAAAATCAATCAACTTTCAAATCAAATCATATTTTACAATTGGGAAATTTCATATAGGGTGTTATGAGTATAGTGGTATGGTGTGATAAACATTGACATCCAATAATTTCTTTTTAGTTTAATGATAATTTATATCATTAAAGATTTATTCATACTTGACTATCTTTAAATAAAATCATTTTATTAGATAAAACACATAGAAGGATCTGTGTATTGTTGAAGTTAATGTATAAATGGTTAAATCCATTTAATTATGCACTGTAATTCATGAGTAAATTCATGACACTTGGGGAACATACATGAGAGTTTATATATGATGTAATTCACCTAGATAATTAGTGTATGACGCTTGTGCGAGATTATTATTGATTCTCCAAAGTGATATTTCTCCATAACAATTTTTTTAAATGAGATACACTACTAGAAAATGGTTTTATCCCAAAGGATATATACCCACAGTTCAAATGAACCATGGTTATAGAGTCAATTTTCCAAGACTATTCCAACAATATTTAAATAACCATCGTTATAGGTTTGTCTATACAAATAGATTTTTAAAACTATTGGTGTAAACTTATGAATAATGGAAGCTCGCTCGGGCTCCCCTATCCACCTCTTTCAATCCCAACCTCCTCCCATGCATCTAAATGTCCCCTACCTTCAGGTGACTTTGGTCGGCATCCTCCATCCACATCAGTGATTTCAGCTGCCCCACTACCTATATTAGGTGACTTCGAATTCCCCACACCCCCTCCCCTAAGGAAAATTCATTGGACATCCTCCCCCCTTCTGATATTTTGGCCATCCAATTGTCCTCTTCATGTGACTTCAGCCACCCCAATTTTCTCCTCAGTCCATTTTGTCTGCCCCATTTTCCTCCTCACACAAGTTTTTCATACACAACCATCTGAAGTGTTCATTCTTTGGTGATTTTTTATTTCTATTTTTTACAGGTAACATTTCCGTTCCTAAACTTATTTCTTCTCTATAGTTTTCTAATATTTTTCAAGTGTTTTATTGAAGGTGTTATGGTTTCGATTTTTGATTTTGGTGTTTATGTTTCATGTGATTTTATTCAAGATTTACAATGTTACAAGTGTTTTCAAAATTACTTTTGGGAATAAATATTCATTGTGTTGAATATATAAAGGGTGAATTTTCTATTTCATTCATTTTTTTTTGATTATTTTTATGTGAAAAATTGGTGGAATTTCCTGATTGAAATGGTATCTTGATAGAAAATAGTTTTTTTATAAAATAAATATGTTTGATAAAATTCCATGGTTTTTTATCAAACTGAAACATACATGTTTTTCGTATTATAAAAAAATATAGGATTCCATAGTGGGTTAATTTTTTATGTTAAAAGAGGGATTTATTGTTTTTATGGTATTTTTGGATTCAAAATATGAACAAAGGTATCCCATGAATTGTGTGGTTGTAATTATTGAACAATATATTTACTTTTTCAATTGTGTTTACATGGAATATTATTTTGTAAAAAAAATTTCAATTATGTTTGTTGTATGTATAAAAGTGAAGGCATAGTTGGAACCTTGTTATAAGTTGATCGACGATGGTCCCATTTATGGTCCCCAATTATTTGTTTGAAATTTTTATTATCCATGTCATGGATTCTTGGTTCCATGATTCAATTTGTTCTTGTGTGTTGGGGGTCACATTGATGGTAGTGTAGAAGGTGGATAAGACCTGATAATGGTGTCACCTCTAGAAGTTTGTTGTTTTACTCTAATGATGTTATTGTTCAAGATATACCTAATTTTTTTTTCAACGAGGAGACTGAGGTTTATAAGTGGATAATAGTGGGACATTAATAGTCTAGTAAAGGTTGTACATTTTCTAGACCCCCTAGTTGTATGTAAAACCTTTATTTTTGGTTTTTCACCGAGGATACTAAAAATAGTGATTCAACGGATAGATGTATGATTGTACCATACCTAAAACTATGTCCTCATTTTCAAGTATTATGTGGTTATAATAGTAATCATGATTTATCCTAATGATATGTATTTATGTTATGGAAAATTTATTTATTCATTTTCATTTGTATTTTTTATTTCATGGATGGTCTTTCATAGTGAGTTGATGCTTTTTTGGATTATCCCTATTCATTAGTGTTAGTCCGTCTTGGTAATTTTCATGTTTCTTCTTGATTATTTACCCCTACTTCATTTTTATTTTAGTGTGGTTTACATCTATATGTTTTGAGGTGGGATAAATAATCACTTTAAAAGAATGAATGAGAATGTGTAATCACATAGTTTGTTCAAACTATTTTTAATGACTTTAACACATTGTGTTCTTAATTGTGTAAAATGTTTTTTCAAAAATAGTTAAGGAATAAATTCACAAGAAAATAATGTTTTGTTCTTTAAAGAAACAATGAGTGTGTGTTGGGTTTTAAAAAAAATTTGGAGAATGTTCCATGTTTTAAAACATATTTGATGTGTTTTAATTCCATTTTATAAAACCTTATCAAAATTGATTGTTTTTTCAATTCATTCCATTTTAGTGCACCTCTTGATCATCCTGGAGAGATTTTTGGATAGTGAAAATGAAAATGAATTCTTAAATGTTAGGGATACCCACCTTGGTATGTTATTTGTATTCATCTCTTATAGAATATGTCATTCTCTTATTATTTTTATTTCTAGATACTAGTATGATTTTATGACTTTAATATTAAAATAAGTTATAATGAATTTTATAATTATGCTATACATTGTTTATTGGAAGATAAATTTTTTTCTTTGTAATAGAATGGATAGAAGCTGGATGTATCATGCCGATCAGATTTCAATCGAGTTTTCAAATAATTTTTAAATTTTTATGATTTTGAATTAAAACATTCATCAGATATAGGTTGTATATAGTGTCATTACTATAATTTTTTTTGAATAAAATGGTTAGGAAGAGAACAATTTAGATACCATATAAAAGAAGATGGATTTAAAACAAACTATTCTATTTGGTATCACCATAGAGACACGTGAAAATATTATACTATTCATAAATGAAAATAAAGAACCGGTATGAAGAATTTGATATCTGATCAGTTTCCATTTTTTTCATCATCATGAATAAGATATTATGCCAGTGAAATAATAAAATGATTTCAATACACATGAGGAAAATTATAAAGATGATGATGTTGATAGAGTGAAAATATTAATGGATGATTCCAGAACTCCAAAATATTAGGAATGTATTAAAATAAAAAATTTGAAAATTTTAATGTGGTTATATAATGGAAAAACCACATATGTAATTTCTAATACTACAAATGATTAAATTATTACCTTTTGAAAGAAATTATTTATGATGGTGTAGATATTCCCATGAATCATTACAAGGAATGGAAGTTGATTAACTAGCTTGGATTTGATACTAATAAAGTTCATGCTTGTCTGAAAAAATGCAGTTTAATTTTGGAGGCAACAACTGACTGTAATGACTATATATAATGTAGAACATTTATATGGAAAGAAAATGCATATGGAAACCATCTCGTGTTCTACATAAAGTCATGTGCAACTTTCCATTCATTATCATACATAAAAATCTATTCATGTCGGTAGAAATCACAACCAATTTGTGATGTCATGATTCAGAGAGAATTAAAAATAATATTGATTTGTTTCAACCTGTAGATGGATTATCATGGTTGAAATTTGATACACATCATCCTGAAATTGTAGCTAAGGTTTATAATGTATGGTTGGGTCTATCCTGTGATAGTTTTAATTTGAATGAAAAAATGCTTACTTCTCATAGCACGTGGCTAATTATTATTCATGTTCATAATCTTCCTCCATGAATTTGTATGAAAAAAACCTTTAAATATTGTGATTACACTAATTTATGGACCTTATGGTCATTGTAACTATATATATTTCTATGTGCAATCTTTTATAATAGAGTTGAAGCAGCCTTGAGATATGGTTGTGCTGGCATTCAATGCTTCATAAAAAAATATATTCTTGATGTGTGTTTCCTTTATATGGACTCTAAATGATTTTCTTACTTGTGCAATGATGTCTAGTGGGATCATGAAGTGAAAACATTCATTTCCTATATGTATGAAGAATACATGATTGATAAGTCTTAAATATCATCAAAGTTTCAGTTTCATGGGGAATCAATGATTCTTGCCAATGGATCATCACTAGAGGAAGAATTTTTAGAGGTTTGAAAATACAATTGAAACTGAACAACCACCTCAATGTATTCTAGGTAGTGATATTATTAATGAATTTAATGATTTCAATTTTTCAACAGGGAATGGTCAGTAATAATCTACAAAGAGGAAGAATTTTGGCACTAAAACCACATACAATTGGAAAGAGTGAAGTATATTTTTTTGACCATCCATATTAGTATACCAATTTCTTTCATTGTTGTTTAGATGTAATTCACATTATGAAAAATAAATGTTAAATGTTTCTTTCAATTCTTCTATATATCAAGGGGAATAACAATGATGAAATCTGATCTTGTCGTGAGTTGTTGGATTGGGGTATTTGAACATATTTTCAAACATTGTGTATTAGTGAAAACAAATGGAAAGCTCCATCTACTTCTTAGATGAAGAAACTATCAAAGTAAGATCAATTTCAAGAACTATTGGAGAGTATAAAGGATCCTCATAGTCAGTATAACAACATTTCTAAATGATCCATCAAAAGGGATTTGAGTCTAAAATCCCTAAAAAACTCATGATCATCACATCTTTTTTTGGGAATTGATTCAAATTGAAATTTAGAATTCTCTATCCAATAATGTATGGGTAAAAGTGAATCGCTTATGGAATTTATTTAGGATCCCTTTTTCTAAAATTTTATCCTAGTAATTATTTTTAAAAATGCACCTAGAGGCTCCATTAATTTTGTGTGAGATAGAAAAAAATGTCCTCTGTCCTTTTTCACATGCAGGCTTCATTTGATAGTCCATATCCATTCTAAAAAACATATTGGGGTCTAGTTTATTTTTCATTGATGTATCCTACTAAAATAAATATGACCACAAAGAAATCAGATGTCTGAAACAAGAATTTTCCTGGAGGTTCGATTGTGAGAGGTTATTTGGTTCAAGAATGTATGCATTATTTTTAAATGTATTTGTTTGATTTGAGCACCAGAAATAACCATCCAATGGGAAATGAAGATAAATTGTATGGGGATATTGATCCCTAATTTACATCTCTACCCAAAATTGGAGTAATTGTTGGGTCTTATACATTGGCTACATTGTGACTTATAGAGTGCAATATGGCATATCACAATGTCTTTTTTAACTGTGGTTTATTGGATGACTTTATCAAGTAAGTAATTTGAATATCTATATGTTATCTCAAATTATTACATTTCACATATACCATATACATTTTTTTATCATTTTATGTAGGGAACATAAAATAATTTCAAGTAGAGTTAATCAATATTTTCCTTTGAGAAAGATAGATGCTTTGCATAGCCTAGAGTTTCCTACTTGGTTGAAATCAAAGTTATAATCATTAATTCAATTAGATTAAATTGTAGATATCCATTTCATTGAAACAGTTCATAAATATTTCAGGTCATGAGTTTACCTATTGACTCGGATTCAAAATAATTTCTAACACATTCTTTCAGTCCCAATTATTTGGTTTCTGAATGAAAATCTATAATAATTAATGGGTATAAATTTGTTACAACTAATCCATAGGAGAAAATGAGAACACAACATGATGAAATTATGTTAACTACTAGAATAAATTGTTATTCTAGTTCATTTGATAGTCTACCACGATATAAAGATGTGTATTATTATGGACTTGTTGAGAAAATATAATTATTTGATTACTACTCTCAGGGTCAAGTCACAATGATGAAATGTAGATGGTTTGAGTCAATTTTGCGACAAGGTATATTTATTGATGACATTAGATTTAGAGTTAGTTACATGTGTCAAATCCGTCATACCAACAAACCATTCAATTGGACTTAATGAAAAAAGTGATTTATATGAAAGATCATCAGAGACCTTAATATGATCTCATTACAAATTAATCCCAAGTCATATTTTTCATGATGATGGTGGTGAAATTTCCATCATTAATGAAACCATTGACTATGACCAATGTATTTCATTTGATGGTTACAATTCCCCCATTGTGAGAGTTGATGTTTAACTAGAAGTAGTGGTGGGTAATACAAAGAAGCAACCATATATGTTCACTATTCATTCCATTTAACTTCACATGAGTTTTTGAGGTTTTTGTTACTGTATTTACATTACTTTACTTTTATTTTTGAATGATATGTTTGTATTAGTATTATTTTGTGTCATTTCATTTAATTAGATTTATTTCAATTTATAAACCTATGTTTGAATCATGTTTTAAAAAAAATGTATAACTTGGTTTTAAATTATTGTTACTAAAAGATGTTATAACATTTGTTATCACTTATTGGACTTTAATGATCAATTAATTATTTCAAAAATTATTTCTAAAAAATGCACATTTCATTCTTATGCATATTATTCCAAATACATCAGAACTTTAAAGGATGCCACTATTTCATCCCGATCGATAGATATCTAACCGTGCATTGACTCCTTTGCTTCCCTCAGTGAGTATAATAATTGTAATGTTTTCATCTATAATATATATAATGTAATGTAAATATTATTTATCAAATTTTTTTAGGGACATTCAGTTCCACCATAGACAAATCCTCGTCCTAGTATCATGGGTCTGAGTGGGGAGGCTACTAGACCTAGATGTAGCACCCGTCATACCCATTCCCACACTGACCCACCAAGGACACCCCATGTACAACACCTTCCCTTCCTTTACTTGAGACTCCAGGGACGTGGTTATCCATGCCTCTATCATCATATCAACAACCATATTATTCACATAAAATGTATATTCCACATCTAAGGATGATCCCACTGATGCCTCCATCATCTCATTTGGCCTCTTTTTCCCATTCCATGTCTAAAATGCCTCCATGAATCTTCCCACCTTTACCATATCTATATCTTATGATTTCTCCCTTATCCTACTACACATATTATAAGATGTCTATGACACCTCCAATTCATACCATCTACCTAACATCCAATGAGGCTATTCCTTCATCTTCCACTTTAGTGCTTGCAGACCACCCAATGTATACATTGGAAAAGACACTTCCTTTTGAAGATATTGATCCAGGAAAACCAAAATATCCATCACAATCTATTGAGAATCCTATAACATGTTCTTTTTAATATAACTGTCTAAAATTATGTCACGTTATTTTTTTTCTTATTGTACTATGACTTAATTCTCCATCCTCTTTTATTTTTTAGTGGGATCTTATGCTAGGAGACATTGGTGCACTCGTATGCATGAAGCCTGGAATCGCCAAGCACATATATTGGTGAATTAAAATAAAGAAAATTAGACGATAGGAAAAAATTAAAGAATGTGTATTAGATTCATGGAAATTTTTCCAAATACCACAATATCATTCGGGTGGAACCAGTCTCATGGAGACATGTCAGTATAGACGTTAAGGACAATTCATGGGAGCTGATGTGGGTAAGAAAATTATATAAAATTATATCTATATTATTATTATATTTATAGAAAATAAAAAGTTCATTGTAGAGCCGGTTTAACTTTCCTAATGGAGAAGTTTCTAAGACTTCAAGGTTGAGGGATGTTTGAGAGTTATGTCTATTATATAAGAATGAATTGTACGTTTGTTGGAAGAGTAGAGTAGGTTCTGATTTAGAGGGTGTTCCCACAGTCCTCGATTGTCCAAGAACTCAATATAAAAAAATGATTACACATTGAAAGACTAATGATTTTAAGGTATTTCAAATATTTAATGTTCAAAATATAAAATTTAATTCTTATTACTTGTATTCAAATTAATTTAATATGTTTTTCAAAAAAAGAACAATCATTCAATGACATATGTACACACATCAAGTAACACTAAAATGATAAAGAAATTTAAGCACTTGATACTTTAATCTGAATTAAAATATTTTTTTTATATTGTTACTCAGTTAGCTTTTTATGTTGAATTTTATTTTTTATTATCAATAATCCCTATAATAATCTGCTAAACATGCCTTTTCCAAATGGCCATTTCGCCAAATGTAAAATTGTACATTATGCCTAATTGGATAATTTTACTACAGGACTAATGGCCAATTCGACTCTAGGACTAATGGACAATTTTCCAATTAGGCCTAATGTATAATTAACATATAAGATAAATGGCCAAATAGTCAAATATAAAATGAGGAAAATTGGATAATTGGCCAATTAGGCTTATAGGACAATTGGAAATTATGCCATTTGGCCTAATGGCGAATTCAATTATATGAATAATGGTGAATTGACTTCTAGGACTAATGGAAAATTTTCCTATATTCCTAATTGCTAATTGGACTTTAGGCCAAAAGTCTAATTGTCCTATAGGGCTAATGGCCAATTTTCCTTTAGGCCAATGACCAATTTTCAAATTTGGAGTAATTTACAATTTTCCAATTTGGCATAATGGATAATTGTCTAATTATACCTAATGGCCAATTGTCCTATAGACCTAATGGCCAATTTTCCTATTAGGCCTATAGGTCAAATGGACAATTGGCCTAATGGCATAATGTCCAATTGTCCTATACGCCTAGTGTTCAATTGGCCTGTTAGCCCAATGGACATTAGGCCTATATGCTAATTGGCCATTAGGCATATAGGCTAATTGGAAATTTGGCTTATAGTTAAATTAGAAATTATTCCTATAAGAAAATTAGACATTTGGCCAATAGGTCAATTGGAAATTAGAACTTTAGGAAAA
Source organism: Viscum album (assembly GCA_963277665.1). Lineage (NCBI taxonomy): Eukaryota > Viridiplantae > Streptophyta > Magnoliopsida > Santalales > Viscaceae > Viscum > Viscum album. The sequence goes on from OY728155.1 coordinate 1,082,121,107, forward strand.
TTTTCCATTATGTTTATAGGCCAATTGATCATTATGCCTTTTGGCCTAATGTCCAATTAGCCTATATGCCTAATAGTACATTTTTTCATTAGGCGTATTGTCCAATTTTCCATTAGGCCTATTGGAAAATTTTCAAATTGGAAGTTACTCCAATAGGACAATTGGACAATACTCCATTAGGCCTAATTACCAATTGGATTAATGTTGTAATTTTAAATTGTCCTATAGGCCTAATGGAAAAATAGAATATATGCCTAATGGCCAATTGGCCTATAAGCATAATGGACAATTAGAATAATGGAGAATTGGTCTATATGCATTATATCCCAATTGACCATTAGAAATAACTGGCAAATTGGCCATTAGGTGTATAGGCCAATTCTCTATTAGGCCAATAGGCCAATTGTAAATTAATCCTATAAGACAATTGGGCATTAGGCATAATGTAAAGTTGTCCTAATGGGAAATTGGCCAAATGGAATGATGGAAAATTTGTCTTCAAGCCTAATGTAAAATTGTAATATAGGCATAATGGACAATTAGCCTATACACCTAATATGAAAATTGTCCATTAGGCCTATAGATCAGTTGGAAATTATTCTATTAGGCCTATAGGTCAATAGAAAACTATTCATATAGGCCTAATGGACAATTAGACTATAGGACTATTGTCCAATATTTCAATTAGGCCTAATGGAATATTTTCCTATAGGCCTAACGACCAACTAGATTATAGGCCTATAGGAATATTGGACATTAGGCGTATAGTCCAATTGAGCGTCGGGCCTATAGGACAATGGGACATTAGGCCTATAGGACAATCGTCCATTAGTCTAATAGGCAAATGTGACATTATGCTATTTGGATTAATGGCCAATTGGCCTATAGGCCAAATGTACCATTGTACTATTGGACTAATGGTTTAATTTCTAGTTGGACTATTAGAATAATGGTAAATTTTCCTATAGGAAAAATGGCCAATTGGCTAATTAAGCCTAATGATGAATCACATTAATTATGAAATTTTTATTTTTTTAAAGAAATTAAATTTCATTGTTATTCAATTATATAAAATATTTACATTGTTAATACTTTTATACCAATAAATTTCATTTTCAGTAAGCTATATTGGTCATTGAAGGTCATATAACTTAGGCTAAATTCTTTTTCTCAAGTAGGAAAAATAAAATATAGAATTGTAGTAAATGAAAAAAGACAAGAAAAGTTTTTATAATTACTATCTATATTAAAAATATTTATACAAAATCAGTAATTAAATATATTTTTTATATTTTCAACAGACTGCCCTGAAGGACCATGATGAGAAATAAGATGACAACTTTGAGATGAATGATCTTTTGAGTAAGGTTTTAGGTGGAAAGAACCAAGGAAGATTATGATGTTTTCCAATAAAAAACATTTTCCCCTCCAGCTATTGGTACTCATCAAGCTCCTTTCAAGGATCTCAGACAATCACGCTTTGAAGTGATCATGTAGAATAGTTGAAGAAAAAAATAGATTTAGGGTAGCATGAATGAAGTAAACAAGAGTGTGAAATAAGAATGATAATCATAGAAAAATTCTTGAAAGATATGTTGATTATCAGTTAATCACAACCATAAATATATTATACTACAATGTATTCATATATGGAATCAAAACTCTCTTCAAATGATTCCCTGAGTGATGAAAATGGTGATCTGAGTGGTGATAGAGCTGAAGGTGGTGGCAATGATGTTGCTGATGATTTTGTGGCTTCAGATGATGTTGTTGGTGTGGATGTTTCTTCTTCTACTAATAATGATGATGGTGATCTTTCAAATGGTGATGATTATTATTATTAAAATGGGGGATATATCGTTCCCCTTCATTTTTGACTTAGCAGAAAGCAAAATTGGGTTGTTTTATAATGACTTAAATTGAATTGTTTTATAGATGTATATTTATATTTTAGTAATTTATATTGTTTAAAAATTATTATTACCTATTGATTGGTTATATATTTAGATAATATGTACTAAATTAAATGAATATTTTATGGTTTATTTGATTTATAGGTTCCAAGTGTTTGAGGAAGAAGGTGGTGAAGCATATCTCAAATGAAGGATTCAATCTATACCCACAATTTGTAGAACTGTGGGTATATGTTCAAGGATAGTGATATATAGAACAATGGTTTAAAAATCGTGGGTGTAGATCTATAACCATGGTTAAATGAACCCATAGTAATAACAAAATCCAGGTGACCTATACCCACGATTTTTATACAAATTGTGGGTAAAGGCCTACACCGACCTGTTAACTGGCCACAGTTCTCAAAACCATGGGTATAGCCTACAACCATGGTTTTTTGGGCTATAAAAATTGTTTAAACTATGGGTACATGTTCCTTTTCTTTTAGTGATACCATAATATCCTAGGTGTGATGAATGTTTCACCCAATGATATGGTGATTGATTTTGGCCCATAGATACTGCATTGAAAAGAGAGTCATTTATCAACCTCAAAGGGAAATTTATCAAACTAGTATGATGAAGGGAATACCTAATTATCATTAATAAGTGCCATGAATGTGATATTTATTTTAGTTATACATTGTTTTTAGTTTCATCCTTGCAATATCATAGGAATTTTGGATTCTTATTATTTCCCTTACATTGATTAAACATCAATTAACCCACAGAAACTCATTAGTGGTCTAAAAAACTTGTAGTATTATTTGATTCTATACATTGTGTTTAAAATGAATAAATTTATACATAATTGTATAATTATATTTTTAATAGTAAATAATGATATAAAAAAGTACACTTTGGTTAACCATATGATATGCGATGTCATAGTATGTGACATTGTTAAACCATATGATATATGATATCATAGGCGGTGACAGAAAGAAACTACATTAATTTTTTTTATATAATTATATATGATATAAGGAATCATAATTTTTAATCAAATAATTTCTTTTTTTTCTAAAGTTGAGATTCACATTTTATATGTGATATCTGAACATTTTTTTAAATAAGATTCCCATGAATTGATTTTTAAGGCAACACAGGTCTAGTCATACATTGTGGTAACATGGTGCAAGGTTATCTATATATAGTAACCAATAATAGGTTTCCACTAATAGGGATCACAACATTAGTCCTATACAATCTAATTAGCATAAGGTTCAATATCATTCCAATCCATATCATAAATGGTGAAAGTTTTACATAATCATTTTACACAGGATCTGACACACATTGTTAAATATTACACAACTATGGTTGTAACCTTCGACGCTAGTTATTGATCATAGTTTATGATTGAAAACACTTTTATACACTACAAAATATATAATTTCATAAAAATATAATCTTAAAAAAGTGATTTTTTAATATTTAAATTATGAATTTGCTAAAATTGTTCTTAAATGGTTTATAAATTAATAGAAATGCATTGTTAGATATTTGTTAAATTTATGATGTTATTTATAAATTAAATTATTAAAAAATATTTACTATTAATAAATAAAATTTTTATGAATCAATTATTGAATAATATTCCATAATATTAAATATTTATATTAAAAACCTTCTTGAATTATATTTCATGGATTAATATTTAGATATAAAATGTTTATATTGAAATTATATATGTAATTTTGGAAGTGTAAATAAATAGTTTATATTAAGATTATGAATCAATCATGATAATTTTTTTGAGGTGTTAAAATTAATGGCCTAATTTGAGAAATTACATTAACATTATCAAAATGATTTTTGATAACTAAAATGATGAAGGTTTAAAAAAATTAAATATTTTACATTTAGATGATGTGAATTGTTTACATAATTAAATTGTAAAATAAATGGTTTGTATTTCATATAATACCATATAATTAATGTAAATTCCATGTCAAAAAATTATATGAAAGGGTTCATATTGAAAAATTTAATTTTTTTTATTATTTAATTATAAAATGTCTATAACATATTGTTAAATAATAATTTTTTATAATTACTATTTTTCTGAATTGTTTATAAATAGTTTGTCTCATATTAAATATATGAATTGTTCATTTATTTAGTTTATTACATTTTTTTATTCATGAATATAAATGATATATTTTATATTCTGATGTATGATTTAGTTTAGAGTTTTAAACCCCTTCAACAAATTTTCATTCATGTATTGAAGTAGTTATTTTTTGGTATGATAATTGGTTTAGTATTATTTTATATTGAATTTGGATTATAATTGTTTTTAAGCTTAAATTAATTATATATTAGGGTTAGAAGGATGATGTAAAATATATCTATCTTGGGTAAAATATCATTGGGTATATGATTTTTTCATCAAACAACACCATTACCTAGAGAAAAATTCCTTATCCAGAGATGTGGGGGATGACTATCTATGGCTCTAAGAGTACTAATATGGGGATTGAAAATTTCATATGATTATAATAATTTAAATTATAGGGTTTCATTTACCATATTCATAGGATTTGTTTGTATATTTATAAATATCGATGCATTCTAATTGGGGTAAGTAACACATTCAATGAGTTGTACAAAGAGTTATATGTCAATATCGTATGAGCATATTGATTTTTTGGAAGAAATATAATTCTAATATAAATCATTAATATAATTAATGAGTTCTAAGAGAATAAGATGATATATTATTGTTATTATAAATCCACATTAAAAATACTAAATTTTTAATTCATTCTAATGTGAACAGATTTCAAGACAATGATCATCTAATAGTATTGGTAATACTAATGTTGGGTTTCTTAGGATTATCTTCTATAAGAAAAAATGTAATGGGTAACCCTAATAAGATTTGGTTCCCATTCATGGTTTTTTGTTTGGTTACACTTTGTTTGGATTCCATAATAGGGATATTATACCAAAATAATAGATTTTTGTTAATCTATATAATGGTTTGGGAAAAGAGTTGTATTCTGAAATATCAAAGAGTTATATATGATAATATTAGAATAATGGCCAACATAAATTTATATTTGATGTGATAAATACTAATGTGAACAATATTTTTTTGAAATATATATATTTTCCCACTATTTTATGAGATTGATTTTAAATGGTGTCTTTATTTTAGTGGGAGCACATTTGATAAAAGTCTTCATTTATTTAATGTAAGCATAAAAAACATTTGATAAATGTTTTTTTAAAATATAATTAGTATCACCATCAACCAAGATATATTTTATTTATATATTATAAAAGTAGAAAATAAATTTAGTAAATATCTTATATTAATAAAAAACTAAAGAACATTTTTTATGTAAGATGGAAATTTCTACGTGTTGGAGAAACCCCTTACCATGAAACCTAATGTTGATACATATCAGTAAATTAATATTGATGCTTATAAGAATTATATAATGATCAAATTTGTAATAAACTAGGTCATCCAAGAATAAATCAATTTTATCTCATATAAATCGTTATTATTTATGTAACGCCCTGACCCCAGTTATCCCGAGTCGGTGCATTATTTTAATACATTGGCATGATTACAAGGAATATAGTCCCGAAGGAACGATTGGTTTAGCAGTCTTATAAAATATATTACATATATTAATTTTAAATTACACTTTATAACATACAACACAACATAAATAATCTTTTATGAATTCCATTATTCCCTTAGCATAACCCTGCATATCAATCACTATACACTTCCTGGAATCCAGGGAAAAATAAAACATAGAAAGGGGTGTGCTCAAACACTCAATAAGGGTAAACAATATAGCATAAGATAACATAAATATTAATCATGTTGAATAATTTAAACCACATTCCTTTACCAATAATAAACCTGAATACATTTATGGCAGGAATATGAGCTGAGTAAATAATTCCATAATAAAACATAATCATTTGTATTCTACTAGTCGAATGACCACATGAACCATCAATATTATTTTCATAATGAGGGAGTTTATAATACCAGAGTTTAATTTCTATGTCAAGGCCTCATGCCAAGACTTATGGGATAACTGTAACCTAACCCAAACCCGGAGAGCCTCTGTAACCAGACTCCATCTCGGAGAGCCTCTGTAACTGGACTCCAACCCAAAGAGCCTTTGTAACTGGACTCCAACCTAGAGAGCCTCTGTAACTGGAATCCAACCGAGAGAACCTCTATAACTAGACTCCATCCCGGAGGGTCTGCGGTAACCAGACCCCTACCCGGAGGGATTAATTTTACCGATCCCCAACCTAGAACAAATTTTTCCAATATATTCATCACATGAAAAGGTTGAAATATAACATAAACATTCGTATTAAAACTAGAATATGAAATGTCAATAATTTATCCATAAACCATGAATGGTATAAAAATGACACATCCATAGTCAAACATATATCAAAAAAATGAATACAATATGGAATATCTATATCATAATAATCAACTTCAAACAGGATTAAAATCCAGTAAAGGATGTTGACATAGATGAAAATGATCAGTAAAATGCTTTGGAAGAAATACCGATTTTTCATGAAATCATTTAAAATTATCACAATTTATAAAGGTAGTTATTAAAAAGGAATTTTTTCATCAAAGTTTCCCATACCACATTGAAACATTTTAAAATAATTAACATTTAAAAACATTCATTTCCATATAAATAAATCCTTAAAATCATTTTGAAAACATGGACCTTAATTAAAAGGGTTTAGAAAGATAAATCTTTAAAACATTTAAAATGATGATCTAGTTAAATATACCCTCCCAAGAAGATTTAAATGATTTATTTTAAAATATTTTTTATAAAATATGGGTATCTATGATAAGTATGTCCCAGAAAATACTTACACATGAACAATCTCGGATAATAATGAGATTGTGGAAATAACCCTTACCTCGTTGTAATCAATCGATTATTATGAAAAATAGTCAATAACCACCAAATGAATCATAGAATATCATGAATATAAATATAATAATGATCATATATAACAAATGGCAGTACATAATACACCTCATGCAATAAATAATTGGTGAACAATGGAAATCTCACAGAATTAAAAGTGAGATAAGAAACCCCTAACCTCGTGTCCGACATGACCCTTTCATTATTTAATATCATAAATAATAAACTAAAGATAATATCTAATTTCTTAAGAATATATATCAAGTTTTTTATTCCTTTTATATCACTTATTAACTCGTTATAAACACTATGTAATTATTTAAGTTAATAACATTTGTTTTGTCGATATTTGGCACTTGAGTAAAAAATGAACACTTATAGTTACAATTTTTTCACATGGTAAAAATTTCATTATATCCAGAATTATATTCATGATTTATATATCATATATATCATATATATCATGTGTATACATGTATTCATAATAGTACATTTCATTTTGGGGTAAGAAATGAAATGCACCGTTCATGGAGACGGTAAGCCGTACGTATGCATGATTGCTACTTTCATTTCTATTTCTTATTTATGGAAATAAAACATAATGATACATAGGTATATTATAATTACAGTATAATATAACATATAATATCATTAAATCCATCCTTTATACGTCCCACATATGGTATTAACGAGTCATATCACTTTGAGGGGGTGGTAGTCCGCACTTCCTCAAATGAAATTATCACGTTTACCCATAATGGAAACCATTAAGGTATGCTATAAAATAAAAATAGAGAAGCATGAAGAAAACATAAATATAATATATATCATTTATAAATATAGTGACATCATAATACTTACCATGAGAGGGGGTAGGAGGTAATTAAACAATCATCGTTTCGTGAGGCGCTAGTTTTCCATCCATAGAAACATTATGTTCTTCACCCATTAGATGGTGGTGACTATAAGTGTAGTTAGAATAATTCACATAAAAACATACTAGTATATTAAGGATACAATTGTTTTTATAAAATAAATGAATAAAAAGAGATTAGGGGTTGGAGAAGTAAAATAAAAGAAAAGAAGTTAAGAGAAACTGTTACCTTTAATTTGGGTAGCTTCCGTTGGTTTGAACCAAAAGGACTTCTTGAAGTGCCTTCTGCCTAAGGTAAGGGTTCTAGGAGGAGTAGAAGGATGTAGGGAGCTTAATATTACAGAGTTTTGACAAGCCTAAAGGCTTGAGAGGTGTGGGGAATTGGTTATAAGTGGTGTCTTTTTATAAGGGGGAGGAGGGGCTCTTTATGAAAGTGTGAAAATTTTAGTTTATTATATAATGATATTCAGTTTCTAAAGGTCCAAAAATCATTATAGTCGACGATAAGATGAATCATGATCAAAATAAGATCAGATAATAATAATTGGATATGTTTTAGATATTATTTTAATATTTATAATCTAATTTAATTAAATCATTTATTAATGATGTAAATGTTGCATCATTATTGTGCCATAAATAATTTAATTTATTAGATTTCTAAAAATTATAAAACAAATACCATGATGTAGGAATTTTTTTTATATTTTCAATTAATATTTACAGTCAAGAGGATTACTTATATAACACTATATAAAAATTAATTACTAAAATATTTTTGTTTATGTCAATTTTTCTATTACTTAAATTAAATAATCTGAAGTGTCATTATCATTCATAAGTGGCTCCATGGGGTCCCAAAATAGTCCCAAGGATGCCCATGGTAGGCCATTACTCATAAAATAAGGTTAGTACATGTTTTAAGGTAATTTTGAATTATTACAATATTCTTTTTACGTTTAATTACACTATTTACCTTTAACCACGGTAAATAAAAGTCAAAAGTTACGACTCACAAAAAATTATTCCCATCATATTAAACCACATATTACTTAATGATGTTAATAGTGCCTCTTGGATTTTTGAAATTCAACTCACAGAAGGGGTAAAATTAAGTTTTATGCAAATTTTCAAATACTATTAGGATTTGGGTAAAAGACGGTAAAAAGTTCAATAAAATTTATTTATATATAAACTTATTATAAAATGACTCTAATGAATTATTTTGGGCATATATAGGAATTAGGTATCTATTTTGACCTAAAAAAATTAAATTAAATAAATAATAATTTAGATAAAAAGTCGGTTTTAACCAATATCTTAGTGTTTTTCACTATTCATCAAAAATGATGTTTCTCAGAAAAATACAAAAGATTTAGCCTAATATATATGTGATATTCCAAATTAAAAAAAAGATTTATATTTTACCAAATTCAAAACATATAATTTTTATTAATTAATTTAAAATTAATCCCCGTGGTCTAAGAAAATAGAGTGTTTTTAAGCAACAATATCTATCAAAAGATTGACAATTGTTTACATCTAATTTCATAGTGAAATTAATTATAATGACCTTAATTTTGTTAAATGATAAAAATATAATCTAATTATACTTAAAAACAAATAAAATTCATAATATAAGTCTATAAATTATTTCTATTAAAAAATTTGTTTTTAATTAAAATTTACTATTTTGTACTATTCACCAAAATATGAAAGTTATCAGAAAAATACCAAAAATTTATCAAAACTAAATTTTTATCTCTCAATTCTAAAGTATAAGTATATTTTGTCAAAATGAATATATAAAATGGTAAAATATTGGATTAAAAAAAGGGTTCACCCTCAAAAGGCGGTAAAATTTCATTTTCTAAAAAATACTTATTTTATATAAAAAATTGAATTTGTTCTTATATTATGTCTAATAAACAAATAATATGGATGTTAAAATTATATGGAGTATATAAAATTCAAAATGCAGTTAATAATATTCATAGACACTTTTGAACGACTAGACTGGTAAGTCGTGGTGTGCTTGAACTCGGTGTTGCGTGTAGTGCATGTTTTTGAATTACTTTGAAGAAATAACATACTATGAAATCTTTGGGTGTTACATTATTCCATACCTCAATAAATTGCATCCTCTCAATTTGAAATTGTTCTTTGAAAACAAAAGGTTGAAAATATAAAATACCTTTGTGGGAAATCCCACATCAGAAATTGGGTTAATAAAATTTCGTCTTAATATGAGGAAAAGGGGAATGAAAAAATCACCACCAAATTATGATCTTGATTAAGAGAACATTGGTGGAAATTTGAGACACATAATTGGAGGAAAAATGTAAATATTTATAGGTAGTGATTGATGTCATAAGTTATAAGCAATTGTAGAATTGAAGGCCTCAAAGCCATCAATCTTTGATGATTTAAAATATCATCGGTTCAACAAACCATAAGGTATTATGATAACACATTTTTAGTTTTAAGATCCCTTAACTAATGTTTAAAAAATAATTTATTCATAGAATAAGAAAAAAAATATAAATACTTGATATGTAGAGTTCCATCCATTAACTAATTTCTACCACAACCTCATCTTTTACTCTAAAAGATACTAGAACAGAAAAAAAATATTCTATTTATCCTATTAGTGTAGGGTTTAAAAAAATGAATTTATAATTCACCTATCAGACCCTTTAAAAAAGAAACTACATTATAAAATCTAGGGACTTCACGTAGTCTAGTGGTAGGAAATAAATCCCAATCGTAATATGGTTGTGGGTTTGATTCCTGCTGCTTTGTCCGACGCGACGGGTTGTCACATGATCTGCATGTTGTCCTTTTTATAAAAATAAAAAAAATAACCTTAGCAATAGTATCTTAATCCATTCCAACCTTTAGAATTATCCAAAATAAATCTATCCAAACTCACAGTCCAAAATTTATAAGGATTTTAAACACAATGAAGATCCTTTTTTCCACGAAATAACATGTTAACACCTTCATTATGTATTATTTTAAAACTTGGTAGCACCCTGAATTACCATAAAACCTTATTTATTAAATTCAAGCATCCATTATCCTTTATATAATACTAGATATATTCCTTATATCCAGAAATATTGAATATTCCAATAATGGTTAAATAAACAAACGATTAATCAGTTCCAAGGAAGTCAAGAATATCCAATATAATTTATCCAAATCAACCATCTCTTATTCCAAAATCACTACCTTGATATCAAAAACATATTATGGTTTATATTTCTCTTAACCGTATATTTTCCATAAATTTAACCTACAATTGAGTCACTTTTATTGGTTCCACACAATCTCAAGTCCTTAATGAAATAGTACTTCAGTACAATCCTTTTATACTCTATAATTCTTATAACATGTACATCATTAATACAATACTCAAATGACACAATACTTTAATAACAATGTAAGAAATTTAATCATTCCACTTCATCTTAGAAAGTATCATAACATTATTATTATCCAATAGCAGCATTTGGTGTATACTCTGATGATTTGAACATTGATTCGTGTAGTGTCCCAACTCCTTGCAAAGGAAGCATTGTACATTGGAAAATCATTTCTTACCCTTGCAATCACGTACTTGGTGTCCATTTTCTCCACACTTATAATAAACTATCATTCCCTTCAAGAATTTACCAAGGGTATTTTTTCCACAGTTATCACATATGTGAAAATCATTCCTTTCCATCTTCCCTTTATCCATCTTTCTCTCTTCCATCCTTTTATTCTCTTTCTTCCCTTCAAAGCCATAGGACTGAAAGAATTGTTTACTTATCTTATTAACACATGAAACAATTTCTTCATATGTTGAGAATACATGGGAGACTATTTCCCTTCTAAATGTTGGCTCAATACAAAGAAAGATATGATCCTTCTTACTCTTTGGATCATACATATTAATAGAGTTCACATTCCTTATACTGGGAATCATTTCTATACAATGGCATAAACTAGATTTTTTTATGAATCGAAATTCATAATTCCAAAGTTGTAAAAAACTTAACATAAATTAAACGGTTTATGGATATAACCCATAATCATAAAAAAAATTTCATTGAGGAAGTATATACTCATAAACCCTTCATAATGTTTTGTAAAAAAATTAGAATTATCCTAAGCATATCCCCCGGGAGTGTCGTAACCAAGTGTGTAGATAGGACTGTTGTTGTGTGCCAGTTCCCATTTGAGTCTTGCTTAAAGCAGTGTTTTTGGGTTTTACCCCTAGGTACATCTGTGCCAAAGCTGCCTCTAACTGCTCGTATCCAGGCGAGAATGTATTTCTTGGAAAACTCACAAAATCTATACAATACCAAAATTCTAGGATGTTCTTCTATACTAATACTCAAAGCATGTCTTAGTTCTATGTACTATAATCAGAGTTTATCTAAATCTAGTTTCCAAGGTTTGTACTAAACTTCCTCTGATACCAACTGTATCGCCCTGAACCCAGTTACCCAGAGTCGGTGAATTATTTTAATACATTGGAATTATTACAAGGAATCAATTCCTGAAAGACCGATCGGTTTAACAGTCTTGGAAAATAGATTACATACATGAATGTTACATTACACTTTATAACATACAAAACAAAATAAATAATCCTTTATGAATTCCATTATTCCCTTAGCTTAACCCTACATATCAATCACAATACACTTATTGGAATCTTGGGAAAAATAAAACATATAAAGGGGTGAGCTCAAACACTCAGTAAGGGTAAGAAATACAGTGGAAGACAACATAAATATTAATCATGGTGAATAATCGAAACCACATGACTTTACCAATAATAAACATGAATACTTTTATGGAAGTAATATGAGATGAGTAAATAATTCCATAATAATACATAATCATGGGTATTCTACTAGTCGAATGTCCATATGAACCATCAATATTATTTTCATAATGAGGGAGTGTATAATACCAGAGTTTAATTTCTGTGTCAGGGCCTTGTTCCAGGACCTATGGGATAACTGTAACAGGACCCAAACCTGGAGAGCCTCTGTAACCAGACTCCATCCCAAAGAGCCCCTGTAACCGGACTCCAACCCAGAGAGCCTCTGTAACCGGACACCAACCCGGAGAGCCTCTATAACCAGACTCCAACCGAGAGATCCTCTCTAACCGGACTCCATCCTGGAGGGTCTGCTGTAAACGGACCCCAAACCGGATGACTTACTTTTACCGGTCCCCAACCCAGAACATATTTGTCCAATACATTCATCATATGAAAAGGTTGAAATATAACATAAATATTCGTATTAAAACTAGCATACGAAATGTCAATACTTTATCTATAAACCATGAATGGTTTAAAAATAACACATCCACAGTCAAACATATCACAAAACATTAAATAAAATATGGAAAATTTTATCATGACAAATCAACTTGAAACAAGTTTAAAACCCATTAAAGGATGTTGACATAGATGAAAATGATCAGTAAAATGATTGGAGAGAAATACCCCTTTTCATGAAATCTTTTAAAATTCTCACGATTTATAAAGGTAGTTATTTAAAAGGGATTTTTGAATCAATGTGTCCCATAACACTTTGAAACATTTTAAAATAATTATCATTTCCAAACATTCTTTTCCATATAAATAAATCCTTAAAATCATTATGAAAACATGGACATTAATTAAAAGGGATTAAAAAGATAAATCTTTAAAAAATTTAAAATGATGATCTAGATAAATAGACCCTCACATGAAAATTTTAAAGTTTCCTTTAGAAATAATTTGAATAAAATATGGGTATCTATGAAATGTATGTCCCAGAAAATACTTACACATGAAGAATTTCAGATAATAATGAGATCGTGGAAATAACCCTTACCTCGTTGTAATCAATCGAGTCGTATGAACAATAGTAAATAAACACAAAATAAATCATAGAATATCATGAATATAAAGTGAATCATGATAATATATATCAAATGGAAGTACACAATACACCACATGAAATAAATAAGTGGTGAACAATGGAAATCTCCCGGAATTAAAAGTGAGATAAGAAATCCATTACCCCGTGTCAACTTGACCCGTTCATTCTTTAATATCATGAATATTAAAGTAAATTTAATTTATACTTGATTAAGAAAATTTTTCAAGATTATTATTGCTTTTATATAACTTATTACGATGTTATAAACATTATGTAATCATATAAGTTAATAACATTCGTTTTGTTGATATTAGGAACTTGAGTAAAAAATGAACACCTTATAGTTACATGTTGTTCACCTGGTCAAAAGTTTATTATATCCAAAATGATATTCATGATTTATATATAATATATATAATATATATCTAGTATATACATGTATTTATAACAGTACATATCAGTTTGGGGTAAGAAATGAAATTCACCCTTCATGGAGATGGTAATCCGTACGTACTCATGAACGCTACCTTCATTTCTATTTATTATTTTAATGGAATTAAAAAATAATGATAGATAGGTATATTATAATTCCAGTATAATAACATATATAATATCATTAACTCCATCCTTTATACATCCCACATATGGTATTAACGAGTCATATCACTTTGAGGGGGTGGTAGTCCGCACTTCCTCAAATAAAATTATCGCGTTTAACCATAATGGAAACCTTTAAGGTATGATATAAAAGAGAAATACAGAAGTATTAAGAAAACAGAAACATAATATATATCATATATATATACATTTACATCATAATGGCCACCATGAGAGGCGGTAGGAGGTAATTGAACAATCATCATTTTGTGAAGCATTAGTTTTCCATCCACAGAAACATTATGTTCTTCAACCATTAGATGGAGGAGTGTGTAAGTGTAGTTAAAATACTTCTCATAAAAACATCCTCATATATTTTGGATACTGTTTTTGTTATAAAATAAAGGAATAAAAATAGTTTAGGGTTGCGGAAGTAAAATAAAAGAAAAAAAGTTAAGAGAAATTATTACCTTTAATTTGGGTAACTTCCTTTGGTTTGAACCAAAAGGACTTCTTGAAGTGTCTTCTGCCTAAGGAAGGATTTTAGGAGGAGGAGGAGAGGGATTTAGGGAGATTAATTTGTCAGAGTTTTGATGAGGCTAAAGGCTTGAGAGGTGTGGGGAATTGGTTAAAAGTGGTCTTTTTTTATAAGGGGGAGGAGGGGCTCTTTAGGAAAGTGTAAAAATATTTTTTTATTATATAATGATATTTGATTTATAAAGGTCCAAAAATCATTAGGATTGAAGATAAGATGACTCATGGACGAAATAAAATCATCCAATAATAATTTGACATGTTTTATATATTATTTTAATATTTATAATCAAATTTATTTAAATCATTTATTAATGAGGTAAATACTGCATCCTTATTGTGTCATAAATAATTTAATTTATTCGATGTATAAAGTTTATAAAAAATATCACGATGTAGGAAATATTTTTATCTTTCCAATGAATATTTATAGTAAAAAATATTACTTATATAAAACCATATAAAAATTAATTACTAAAAGTTTTTTATTTTTGTCAATTTTTCCATTACATTAAATTAATTAATCTAAAGTGTCATTATCATTCCTAAGTGGATCCATGGGGTCCAAAAATCGACCCAAGGATGGCCATGGTCGTCCATTACTCATAAAATATGGTTAGGACATGTGTTAAGGTAATTTTGAATTATTACAATATTCCTTTAACCTTGAATTACCCTATTTACCTTTAATCGCGGTAAATAAAAGGCAAGAGTACTATTCCCCCCAAAACATTTCATCTTATTGAACCAAATTTTACTTATTGATGTTAACCATGTCTCTCATATTTTTTAAATTCAACTCAGAGAAGCGGTAAAATTAATTTTTATGCAAATTTTCAAATACTCCTAGGAGGGGGGTAAAAGACGGTAAAAAGTTCAATAAAATTTTTATATATCTAAAATTATTATAAAATGAATCCAAAGAATTATTTTGGAAATATATATGTATTATGTATCTATTTTTACCTAAAATAAATTTAAATAAAATAAATAATTTTTTAAATAAAAAGTCAGTTTTAACCAATAACTCAGTGTTTTTCACTGTTTATCAAAAATTGATATTTCTCAGAAAAATACGAAAAATTTGACTCTAAGCTATATTTGATATTCCGAATTAAAAAATGATTTATATTTTACCAAATTAAAAATATATAAGTTGCATTAATTAATATAAAAAAAATTCACATTTTCAAAACAAATAGCGTGTTTTTAAGCAACAAAATCTATCGAAATATTGACACCTGTTTATGTCCAATTTCAGAGTGAAATTAATTATAATGACCTAAATTGTATTAAATGATAAAAATATAATCTAATTATACTATGAAACCAATAAAATTCATAATTTAACACTAAAAATTATTTTTATTAATATTTTTTTAATTAAAATTTAGTATTTTTCACTATTCACCAAAATATGAATGTTATTAGAAAAATACCAAAAAATTTATCAAAAATAAATTTTTAACTACCGATTCTAAAGAAGAAGTTTATTTTGTCAAATTGAATATATAAGTGTCAAATATTGGATTAAAAAAAGGGTTCTCCCTCAAAAGGTGGTAAAATTGCATTTTCTGAAAAATACTTACTTTATCTAAAAAATTGAATTTGTTCTTATATTATGTCTAAGAAACACGTAATATTGATGTTAAAATTTTATGGACTATATAAAATTCAAAATGCAGTTAATACTATTCATAGCCTCTATTGAACGGCTTGATTTGTAAGTTATGGTGCACTTGAACTCGGTGTTGCGTGTAGTTCAAGTTATTGAATTACTTTGAAGAAATAACGTACTATGAAATCTTGGGGTGTTATAATTTATATATTATCTATTTATATTCATTATAAAAATATTAATTATAATTTGAATGAAAAGGAAAAAGATTTATTTTTAACCAAAATGGGATTTAATGAATTATATAGTTTATTAGTTGTTTAATTTTAAAATTTTAAAATTTTAATTTTTAAAAATTAATTTAAATTTTGAATTCATTATGAAAAAATTTATCTTAGGATTAATTTTTGATAATTTTTAGAAAATATTGATTTTTATATGAATTGTGAAAATACAAATTTTCACTGAAAAGTGCATATTATTTTAATTTATTTATAATTTAAGTTGTAATATCTAAATGGTTATAAATTTTATTTTCTAATTATTTATTTAAAATTATAAAATTATGGTTTTTAAATTAATTTTATAATTTAATTTTTTATAAAAACATTTTATATTAAAGGACATTTGAGTGAGAATTTGTTTTCAGTGTGTTTATTCAGTTTAATTATAAATTAAATTTGACAAATTCTATGTTTTGAATTATGAAAAATAGATTCCATATTTTCATTTAGTGTTTCAAAATTTGGTAAATAGCCCCTATTATTTTTTTGGTCAAAATCAATAGCAATATTCATAATTTTTGTTACCGTGTTAAATGGTTAATCGATTAATTAAGGTTAAAAATAAAATTATAATGATTATAAAATTACATAAAAATTATTTAATTTTATATGCGATTTACATTTATTCCATACACGTACAATATTCAATTATAAGAAGTTTTATCATCTTAATGTGATCATAACCTTTATATTATTATATTTGAGGAAAAATAAACAATATCATACACTTGTTTTTTAGAATTATTATATGTTTAGAACTAGGAAAATAAAATTATATTTTTCTATATAAATTTTTGATATCTAAATGATTTATATTGATCATGATAATTTATTATTAGTTTTTAGAGAAGAGACAAATTCCTTAATAATTTACACAACGTCGAGAAAGTAATTATTCAATTAATAAAAAATATAAAATAATGATACTAAAAGTGTTAAGTGTAATATAATTTGGGATAATTAATGTGAAATAGAGAAATAATTTTTTGAAATTACATGCAAGGAGTTTATT
This sequence comes from Viscum album, assembly GCA_963277665.1. Taxonomy (NCBI): domain Eukaryota; kingdom Viridiplantae; phylum Streptophyta; class Magnoliopsida; order Santalales; family Viscaceae; genus Viscum; species Viscum album. The sequence goes on from OY728155.1 coordinate 1,082,138,860, forward strand.
AAAATACTTTTTCTAATTTTACTTGTTTTCATGATTTTATTAAAATAAATGTAATGAATAATTATATAAATTTATATTAATAATACATAATAATAAAAACTATGTTATTAAATGTTATCAAACTCATAAAAATTTTATATAAGGAAAATGATTTATTTTAATGTTTATAATATATTAAATTATCCATTTATGCATTGTTTTTCAGTTATAGTAACTATATTGATCCTCAATATGTAAATATCTGTGTTTCCATTGTAAGTCTAAAAGGGATTAATGAGGGGTTAAAAAATTATATGTGTATAAACATTGTAAGCACATGAATACTTGTTGAATTTATGATTTTATTTCAACCCATTATCAAGATAGATTCAAAATAAAACAATTTGGATCTAATTAGAAATGAAAATTAATATTTTGAGAAATTTTAAAAGTGCCCCTCCCCTCTCTAAGAAATGTAATCTCTTATTACCTTTACTTCAAACATAAAAAACAATTATTTTCATACAATAATTGTACAGACACCATAAAAAATTCTTCCCTAAATTCTATAGGACTTATTTAGTGTATAATATAAAACGTATTGGTCTTAATGTGTTACAAAATAAGGTTGTCTGAAGAAGAGGTGTTGTTTTTAATTGAGTGTTTCAATTTTATTTCTTCCTCCACCTCCTCCAAATATTCTATAACAATGCGTATATAAGAAGTCCAATATTATCAATATACATAGGTTATTTTGATTTAATTTCAAATCCTCTACAAATATCATCTTCCATAAAATGGGAAATGAAACTATCATTCATGTGTACGAACAACTATAGTCTCATGAACTGATGTAATTAGTTTTACAATATCATCTCTTATGGATGGATTATAATGATAAAATTAAGGTTTATATATGATATTCATGAAGTATTTATCATTATTAAAATATAATATATCATTTACCTTCTCACCATTATATTCACTGAAAAATAATAACGCCATTCATGCGTATCTGTGGACAACCACCTCAATGAAGTGATGTGATTCATTTCTTATTACCAACTGACATGGATGGTTTATATAAGTATTATTCAAGATTAAAATTGGTAATTATGGAATAATTCTTATTTTGGAAATAAATAATAATTCTAACATTCTTTCAATAATTATCGTTGAAAAATGGAAACGTTACTCATGTTTATGTACGGACTTCCATCCCCATGATTATAATGTAGTTCATTTTTCATAATCATAATTAATTATTGGTTTTAAAAGTATGATTGATGTAAAAAATGATACTTATTTGTTGATTATTATCTTCGATATTGTTTAATAATGACCATTTTGACCATAGTCAACCTACCAATGACATTTCTGACAGATGAGTTGAATATCATCAAAATGATTGACATAAATATAATTTATTGAATAATTTTATACAATAAGGAATTAATTTAAATAAATAAAATATGAACTCTAAAATTGATCTTAATAATGGATGAAATTATCATATGTTTTTATTTCTAAAGATAATTAATGTAAATTATTACTCAGACTCAAGGTAAAGGGATTTATTTTAAAAATACTTTTAAAATTTCCCATAGAACACTAATTTTCTTCCATATTTATATTTATAATTTTATTTTAGGGTTTTTATATAACAATAAATGATATATAAAAAAAATTTAAGTATCTTTTTTTAAGTTCATTAAATGTTTTTAAAATGTATTTTTTATGTAATGTATAGAATTTCATTATAAAAGGAAAAAGGAATTTGATATTTTTACTTATACGATGATGGCCATTCCCTCAACCGTAAGTGATAATTTATGTTTGGAATGTTCTATAAGAATTTTTTTATTCAAAAAAATACCCTATTTCCATTTTGAGGTATTTTTTATTAAAATTTATTTTTAAGAAAAAAGGGAATTTAATTATCCGAAAGTATAAGGCCCCAGCCTTAAACCTTACTTAATCTTGAGTTATTACAAGATTACAAATTGAGGATCTTTTCAGGTTTAGAGTTTTAGAGAATTAGATCATGAAACTTGAATTACATTCCACATTTAAACAAAGTGGTTACATAAAAGACAATATTCATTGTTCCCATCAATGGGAACATATTTAAAATATAACACAGATTCTTTCTTGACACATCCTTGACACTATCATCACATCATGTACCTTTCCCTTGACCTGTGAAAAACATTTCAAAAACTTGGGATGAGCATAAAAATCTCAGTAAGAGTTATAAAAATATGGAAAGGAAACATGAGTTCATATATACATAAGAATGAAATCATACTTTACCATAAAACAAAGGCACTTTAACATACCTCATCAAACCATGAATAAATCATAGAAATCATAAGTCATAAAGGTAACTTGAGGCATTCATAACATTGTTACATAGGGAGTAACCCTCTTGGTAACGTTTGGAATACCCATCACAGTATATTCCCTAAATCTCTTTGGAGAAACCTTAACGTTTCACTCCTTCACATTACCCAATGCATTGGAGAGCTATAACGGGCTCACCCGCCCTTAGTTTATCACGGAACCACCCGTCTTCATAATAATGCCCAAGAACCATAACATAATCATATCACATAAAACATGCATAAAGGAAACATAAAATTTCCACATTTCAATCATGAGATATAAATACAACACATTGATATAAAAACATTATGAAAACCATTTTCAATACTAAAATAAAAGAAAAGTAAAACATGGTATTTATTTTTCTTTTAAAAAGAAGGTATGACTTGTAGAGGAAGCCGAAACTCAAATAACGGTCACGACGGCGAAGAAGTCGTTGTCGCCGCATACGTACGACAAAAACATTCCCTTTTGTCGTTTAGTAAACGCTTCGTATAAAAAAAATTCCTTTTGAATAAATGTAAAAGTCAAAGGGGTTTATACACTGTATAAAAGAAAGTTGTGTATAAAATAAAATATGCCTCAACGAAAGGAGATTGAGACGAAGTCCCATACCACCTTGAATATTTTAACATTTTAAACCATTAATATCCATATAAATAAATCCTTAAAACCAATTTGAAAACATGGATATTAATAAGAACAAATAATTAAAACATTTAAAATGATATTCTGGTAAAAGGGGTTTCACCAAAATTAGAGACACTTGAATACAATAATTGAGGAATAACATTTAGTCAGAACTTTATAATATCATGAGAATAAAAGGATTCATGATATAATATTCCAAAGGACAGTATATACACCATATAAGAGTGAATTGGTGCATAACAACAATGAACCCTCAATAGAAATGTCAAATGTGATGAAATCCCTTATAAAGAAGGTATCCTTAAATTAAGGACAAATCAATCTCAAAATATGTGTGACAAATATAAATACACCCAATATAAGTGGATATTAAGTGTAAAACAATAAAAGGTCATTCACACATATTGAATGGATGATATATTCAATGACTACATGTTGAACCCAAAGAAATCGAAATTGGGTTAAAAAGTTCCCTTGACAGCCTAACAACATCACATCAAAATGAGTTGATGAGAGATAAAAAGTGTATCTCATCACTTGGACATAAAATTTACATCAATAAGGATATATGAGAACATATCCCAACATAAAAATATTTAAATTAAAAGACCCAACAAAAGAAGTCTTTTAAAAAAAGGAGGGTGAATGGTTCCCTTACCGACTTGGGTATCTTTCAAAACATACACCCCATGAAAGAAGGTCAATAGATCATTGATGTAAATACTCATAAATGAATGTATATTACACAAAGAGTATAATAATGGGCAGTACATACACCACTCAATGGAATTTGTGGCAAATGTAGCATAAATCTCACGAGAATAAATGTGAGATGAAAAATCCCTTACGAAAATTCGGCAGCCTAACGGCGCCACTCAAAACTTCCAAAATGGATTGATGAGAGAAAATAGGGTCTCTCATCCTATGAACATAATAAGTACAGTAGTATTAATATAAAAGAACATCCTAATCATAAGAAAGATGAGTTTTAAAAGGAATGACATAAAAGTGTGTACTTAAAAAGAAAGAGAGGAGTAGGATCCCTTACCTCGTGTCTGACTTGACTCGATCGTTCTTTAATCTCCTGAATAATAAACTTGAGTTAATTTCTAATTCCTTAATAACCCTTTTTCAAGTTCATTATTACTTTTATACCACTTATTACCATGTCACAAACATTATGTAATAATTTAAGTTAATAATATTTGTTTTGCCGATATTTTGTTCTTAAGTCGAAAGTGGTCTTCTTACAATTACATGTTGTTCGTGTGGCCAAATGTTTATTATATCCAGAATTGTAGATATCATATATGTCATATATATCCAGTACATGCATGAATTTATAACATTACATAATCATTTAGAGGTAAGAAATGAAATGCACCGTTCATGGAGACGGTAAGCCGTACGTACGCATGAACGCTACTTTCATTTCTATTTCGTATTTTATAGAATGGAATAATAATGATATAACGGTATATTATAATTCCAGTATAATATCATATATAATATCATATTTCCATCCTTTATACATCCCACATATGGTATTTAACGAATCAAATCACTTTGAGGGGGCGGTAGTCCGAACTTCCTTAAATGAAGATATCGCGTATACCCATAATGGATGCCATAAAGGTAAGACAAAAATGAAAAAAACAGAAGCATAAATAAAACATAAACATATTATATATCATATATAAAAATAGTGACATCATAATGGCCACCTTTGAAGGTGTTAAATGAGTATTGAACAATCATCGTTTCGGGAGGCAGAATTTCACCATCCACGGAAACCGTATGTTCTTTAAACATTTGATGTAGTTGTGTGAGAGTGTAGCTCGAATAAATCTTATAACAACATCCTAGTATATTGAAGATACTTGATTTGTTACAAAAGAAGTAAATAAAAAGATTTTAGGGGGTTGGAGAAGCAAAATAAAACAAATGAACATGAGAGAATGAATTACCTTTAAAAGTGTAACTCCTTTTGATTTAAGCCTAAAGGCTTCCTTTGAAAAGATTATGCCCAAAGGGAGTCCTCTAGGATGAGGAGAGGGATGTGGAGAGAGTAAATGGGCAGGGGTTGGCCGAGCCAAAGGCTTTAGGAGTGTGTTAAATGAGGTAGAGGTGGGGGCCTTTTATAATAGGAGAGGAGGGGTACTTTTGGAAAGTAAGAAATATTACTTTATTTGAAAATGTGTTTCGGTTTTAAAAGGACCCACATTGATATAATTCGTGGATAAGGTGATAAGGCTTTTAAATCCACTCATCCAATTGGTTTTGGACATGTGTAGTTCTTAGATTTTACATAATCTTTCCATTTTATTTAAATCGTCAAATAATGATGTCATCGCTCCATCATTATTATGTCATAAATAATTTAGTTTATTTGATGTCTAAAAATTATAAAAAAATTACTATGTTGTAGGAAATATGTTTATATTTCCAATGAATATTTATAATCAAAATTTGGACTTGTGTAACCCCACTTAAAAACTGTTTTAGTAAAACAATTTATGTTAGTGTCATTTTCACTTTAACATTAAATAAAAATATATTAATGTCATTTTCCAACTAAAGTGGCTCCATGGGGTCCCCAAGTTGGCCCATGGCTTGTCTTGGTCGGCCATGACTCACCCAATAGGTGTAGGACAAGTGTCATGGTGTTTTCACATTCTTATAATATCATTTTTACCTTAAACTACACTAATTACCACTAATCGCGATTAAAAACTTAATATGTTACTATTCACCAAAAAATTATTTTAATCTCATTGAACCACATTTTACTTCTTAATGACAACCATGTATGTCGGATTTTTTAAAATCAAAACACAATTATGGCAAAATTTCATTTAAATGAAAAATCAGTTTTTATAAGTACCACTTAGTGGTTTCACTATTAATCAAAAATTGATGTTATTCAGAAAATTACCAAAAATTCACCCTAAACTATATTTGATATTCGGAATTCAAAAATGAAGTCTATTTTAAAAAATTCAAAACATATTAGTCACATTAATTAATTTAATAATTAATTCCCGCTGTCAGAGCAAATAGCGTGTTTTTATAAAACACTAAGTATCAAAAGATTGACACTAGTTTAAGTCTGATATCAAAGTGAAATTAATTCCAATGACCACTATTGGATTTAATGGTAAAAATATTTTCTAATTTCACTTTAAAACCAATTCAAAATATTATCTAATCATGTAAATAAACTAGATTAAAAAGTGGTTTTGAATTAAAATACAACATTTTACACTATTCATTAAAAAAAGAACTTTATCAGAAAGATACCAAAAATTTACACAAAGTAAATTTTGATGTCCCGATTCTTAATAAGAGTTTTATTTGGTCCAAAAGAATGTTTAAGAGTGAAAAAAACTATATTTAATGACGGTTCTTCATCAAAAGGTGATAAGTGAACCTTTAGTGAAAACTAGGGCATATACGCCAAAAATTGAATTCTTTCCGTATTTTAAGCCTTTATCTTTTATTGTATAAATGTAAAAATATTTAAGAACATATATAATCATATTTTAGTTATTTCTATCCATTCCCGCCAATACAACGGCTACATGTTAACCACCATTTAAAATAATGTTATTTTATTATTAGAGTGCAACGTAAGATTCCCAAGAAACTCGTTGTTGCGTGTTGGGTACGCCATCGAGCATAGCGTCCCCTTTAAAGTCATATTAATATTTTATTCACAAATATGGATAAATATGAAAATTTAATATTCATTATTTACCTGGGGTGTTACATCCTTCCCCCCTTTTGGGAATCGGAACAAAAGTAGGTAAAACAAACACTTTAAAATAAAGAAAGATAAGTACAAAGGTCACCCAAGTTAACCCATACTAGGATTCCAAGTATGAAAATATGGACATGGAGGAAAAAACAAAGGTTCATGTTCTGATGGAGAGCGATAGAAAACATGTTTAGGAGAAAGTTAACCACGAGAAAATCACAAACTTGTGATGGGTTAAACGGTCTTCGATTCCCCAGTAGGAAAAGTTAATAGACAACATTTTTGTTTTAAGTTACTTTTTATTGAGGAATTTATTCATAAGGAAACATAATCACTTATCATATTGACTTTCAAACTTTATTATATTCCTTACACAAACTCATATTTTCTCCAAAAGATGAGTATTTAGGAAGACTTGTTCACATTAAGAGTACTATAAAAAACTTCTAGAGGAGCACCTAAAAAAAAGAACTATACATTTCCCATGTCTTCAAACCTTAACCAAAACTAAAACCAAAAAGGTTACTACAAGATCAGATAATCCATAAAAGGATAACCCTTTATGAAAATAAAATCTATTCTTAATCTCAAAATTTTTCCAAAAAAACACAAAGTTCAACGAGGACCATCCGATAAAAAATTTGTCCATAAAATTCTTCAAAGTAAACCTAATATAATATTGAAACCCAAATATTTGAAGGATTTAGTCACATAGTCTTCCATGTTAAATCGTAACATTTATCTCCAAACAACATTAGTTGCTCCTAAAGTCTCGTATTGAAAAGTAATTGACCTAATCACATATCCTCCATGATAGGTTAATCATTTTTATAAATAACCCAAAATCAACTTACTCTTAATTCATAAAATCATATAACTAGAATGAATCAGTCAAACTAACCAGGGACTTCACGTAGTCCAGTGGTAGGCGATAAATACCAGTCGCACTTTGGTTGTGGGTTCGATTCTCGCAGCTTTGTCTGATGCGACGGGTTGTCACACGGTCTGCGTGTTGTCCTTTTTTCAAAACTATATAATTCTCAAAACATTCCCCAAAACGAGATAAAATCTTCAAAAATATTCATAACATATTTTAACCTCAATTTTATCTCATGCCTTCCACTTCAATCATAACATTTAGTAACCCATAATTTCCTCAAAAGTAAGGATCATATAAACCCAAATGGTTCTTTATAACTATGTCCACAAAAGAAAAGATAACTATTCCTTGGATAAAATTTGCCTATATTAAACATCAGGGTTACACATAATATAAAAAGTCTTCTAATGTAACCCCATCATCAAAAGAGAATTGATAATCTTAAGAATTTCACCATAACTCTTGAAGCCCTTATATCTTACTCATTCAACATTCTTCATGATCCATTATCCATTCCTTTCCAACCTATTCCGAAATACCTCTTTCCTACAAACAAAATCGTGAATCATATACTAAGATTCCAAAATAGGAAAACAATAGTCATGAAATAGTACATACCTTTGATTGGTCATTGTCAGTTTCTTCATCCTCAATAGGAATGGCATTAGGAATTGGTAAACGAACATTTGTACGCTCTTGGTGACCCCATTCATGAAACTTCTTCATAGAACATGTGTTTGCATAATGACCATGCACACCACATTTAAAACATTCAATTGATCCCTCAGAAAGAACTTCTTTCCCTTTCCTCGAGTCAACTGGATGCTTCCTTTTTCCATGGAAGGTTCTTGCTTTATGACCTTCATTTCCACATCTATAGCATATTTCTGTCCCTTTGAAACATTTTCCTAGGTGTTTCTTTCCACATCTTTGACACATAGGTTTTTGAACACACATACCTTTATGATTATTACCTGTACTTCCGTAGGGATTTGTTTGTTGCATATATGATGCCTTAGAGAAAACTCCAAGGATTAGGTGGTCAATCATGACTCAAGATAGTTGGTTGAGGATAATCAGATGAGTTCTCATTGCAGCTCCCATATCATTCAGTTGCTTGCTCAAAAAACTGTCACAGTTTCCTTCACATCCACTGTTACTTTGGTGCCTGCTAGATCCATCCATTTACTAAAACCAAAAAGGTCAGTGTGAGTATATCAACAAAACCATCATGTACTAATGAGGAAGATAAATACTATGATACACTTACTCATTCACTTTATCTAAAACTAGGACTCTTTCTGAAATCCAAACCATTATGGTAATGTCACTTATGATTAAAGAGTACCCTAACCTCTAAAGTTATCTAAACCGACCTCTGATACCAACTATAAGGCCCCAGCCTTAAACCTTACTTAATCTTGAGTTATTACAAGATTACACATTGAGGATCTTTTCAGGTTTAGAGTTTTAGAGAATTATATCATGAAACTTGAATTACATTCCACATTTAAACAAAGTGGTTACATAAAATACAGTATTCATTCTTCCCATCAACGGGAACATATTTAAAATATAACACGGATTCTTTCTTGACACATCCTTGACACTATCATCACATCATGTACATTTCCCTTGACCTGTGAAAAACATTTCAAAAACATGGGATGAGCATAAAAAGCTCAGTAAGAGTTATAAAAATATGGAAAGGAAACATGAGTTCATATATACATAAGAATGAAATCATACTTTACCATAAAACAAAGGCACTTTAACATACCTCATCAAACCATGAATAAATCATAGAAATCATATGTCATAAAGGTAACTTGAGGCATTCATAACATTCTTACGTAGGGAGTAACCCTCTTGGTTACGTTTGGAATACCCATCACAGTATATTCCCTAAATCTCTTCGGAGAAACCTTAACGTTTCACTCCTTCGCGTTACCCAATGCATTGGAGAGCTATAACGGGCTCACCCACCCTTAGTTTATCACGAAACCACCCGTCTTCATAATAATGCCCAAGAACCATAACATAATCATATCACATAAAACATGCATAAAGGAAACATAAAATTTCCACATTTCAATCATGAGATATCAATACAACACATTGATATAAAAACATTATGAAAACCATTTTCAATACTAAAATAAAAGAAAAGTAAAACATGGTATTTATTTTTCTTTTAAAAAGAAGGTATGGCTTGTAGAGGAATCCGAAACTCAAATAACGGTCACGACGGCGAAGAAGTTGTTGTCGCCGCATACGTACGACAAAAACATTCCCTTTTGTCGTTTAGTAAACGCTTCGTATAAAAAAAATTCCTTTTGAATAAACGTAAAAGTCAAAGGGGTTTATACACCGTATAAAAGAATGTTGTGTATAAAATAAAATATGCCTCAACGAAAGGAGATTGAGATGAAGTCCCATACCACCTTGATGCTTTTAACATTTTAAACCATTAATATCCATATAAATAAATCCTTAAAACCATTTTGAAAACATGGATATTAATAATAACAAATAATTAAAACATTTAAAACGATATTCTGGTAAAAGGGGTTTCACCAAAATTAGAGACACTTGAATACAATAATTGAGGAATAACATTTAGTCAGAACTTTATAATATCATGAGAATAAAAGGATTCATGATATAATACTCCAAAGGACAGTATATACACCATATAAGAGTGAATTGGTGCATAACAACAATGAACCCTCAATAGAAATGTCAAATGTGATGAAATCCCTTATAAAGAAGGTATCCTTAAATTAAGGACAAATCAATCTCAAAATATGTGTGACAAATATAAATACACCCAATATAAGTGGATATTAAGTGTAAAACAATAAAAGGTCATTCACACATATTCAATGGATGACATATTCAATGACTACATGTTGAACCCAAAGAAATCGAAATTGGGTTAAAAAGTTCCCTTGACAGCCTAACGGCATCACATCAAAATGAGTTGATGAGAGATAAAAAGTGTATCTCATCACTTGGACATAAAATTTACATTAATAAGGATATATGAGAACATATCCCAACATAACAATATTTAAATTAAAAGACCCAACAAAAGAAGTCTTTTAAAAAAAGGAGTGTGAAAGGTTCCCTTACCGACTTGGGTATCTTTCAAAACATACACCCCATGAAAGAAGGACAATAGATCATTGATGTAAATACTCATAAATGAATTTATATTACACAAATAGTATAATAATGGGCAGTACATACACCACTCAATGGAATTTGTGGCAAATGTAGCATAAATCTCACGAGAATAAAAGTGAGATGAAAAATCCCTTACGAAAATTCGGCAGCCTAACGACGCCACTCAAAACGTCCAAAATGGATTGATGAGAGAAAATTGGGTCTCTCATCATATGAACATAATAAGTACAGTAGGATTGATATAAAAGAACATCCCAATCATAAGAAAGATGAGCTTTAAAAGGAATGACATAAAAGTGTGTACTTAAAAAGAAAGAGAGGAGTAGGATCCCTTACCTCGGGTCCGACTTGACTCGATCGTTCTTTAATCTCCTGAATAATAAACTTGAGTTAATTTCTAATTCCTTAAGAACCCTTTTTCAAGTTCATTATTACTTTTATACCACTTATTACCATGTCACAAACATTTTGTAATCATTTAAGTTAATAATATTTGTTTTGCCGATATTTGGTTCTTAAGTCGAAAGTGGTCTTCTTACAATTACATGTTGTTCGTGTGGCCAAATGTTTATTATATACAGAATTGTAGATATCATATATGTCCTATATATCCAGTACATGCATGCATTTATAACATTACATAATCATTTAGAGGTAAGAAATGAAATGCACCGTTCATGGAGACGGTAAGCCGTACGTACGCATGAACGCTACTTTCATTTCTATTTCGTATTTTATAGAATGGAATAATAATGATATAAAGGTATATTATAATTCCAGTATAATATCATATATAATATCATATTTCCATACTTTATACATCCCACATATGGTATTTAACGAATCAAATCACTTTGAGGGGGCGGTAGTCCGCACTTCCTTAAATGAAGATATCACGTATACCCATAATGGAAGCCATAAAGGTAAGACAAAAATGAAAAAAACAGAAGCATAAATAAAACATAAACATATTATATATCATATATAAAATTAGTGACATCATAATGGCCACCTTTGAAGGTGTTAAATGAGTATTGAACAATCATCATTTCGGGAGGCAGAATTTCACCATCCACGGAAACCGTATGTTCTTTAACCATTTGATGTAGTTGTGTGAGAGTGTAGCTCGAATAAATCTTATAACAACATCCTAGTATATTTAAGATACTGTTGGTGTTACAAAATAAGTAAATAAAAAGAGTTTAGGGGGTTGGAGAAGCAAAATAAAACAAATGAACATGAGAGAATGAATTACCTTTAAAAGTGTAACTCCTTTTGATTTAAGACTAAAGGCTTCCTTTGAAAGTATTCTGCCCAAAGGGAGTCCTCTAGGATGAGGAGAGGGATGTGGAGAGAGTAAATGGGCAGGGTTTGGCCGAGCCAAAGGCTTGAGGAGTGTGTTAAATGAGGTAGAGTTGGGGGCCTTTTATAAGAGCAGAGGAGGGGTAATTTTGGAAAGTAAGAAATATTACTTTATTTGAAAATGTGTTTCGGTTTTAAAAGGTCCCACATTGATATAATTCGTGGATAAGGTGATAAGGATTTGAAATACACTCATCCAATTGGTTTTGGACATGTGTAGTTCTTAGATTTTACATTATCTTTCCATTTTATTTAAATCGTCAAATAATGATGTCATCGCTACATCATTATTATGTCATAAATAATTTATTTTATTTGATGTATAAAAATTATATAAAAATTACTATGTTGTAGGAAATCTTTTTAGCTTTCCAATTAATATTTATAATTAAAATTTGGACTTGTGTAACCCCACTTAAAAACTATTTTAGTAAAACAATTTATGTTAGTGTCATTTTCACTTTAACATTAAATAAAAATATATTAATGTCATTTTCCAACTAAAGTGGCTCCATGGGGTCCCCAAGTTGGCCCATGGCTTGTCTTGTTCGGCCATGACTCACAAAATAGGTGTAGGACAAGTGTCATGGTGTTTTCACATTCTTATAATATCATTTTTACCTTAAACTACACTAATTACCACTAATCGCGATTAAAAACTTAATATGTTACTATTCACCAAAAAATTATTTTAATCTCATTGAACCACATTTTACTTCTTAATGGAAACCATGTATGTAAAATTTTTTAAAATCAAAACACAATTATGGAAAAATTTCATTTAAATGAAAAATCAGTTTTTATAAGTACCACTTAGTGGTTTCACTATTCATCAAAAATTGAAGTTTTTCAGAAAATTACCAAAAATTCACCCGAAGCTATATTTGATATTCCGAATTCAAAAATGAAGTCTATTTTACAAAATTAAAAACATATTAGTCACATTAATTAATTTAATAATTAATTCCCGCTGTCAGAGAAAATAGCGTGTTTTTATAAAACAATAAGTATCAAAAGATTGACACTAGTTTAAGTCTGATTTCAAAGTGAAATTAATTCCAATGACCACTATTGGATTTAATGGTAAAAATATTTTCTAATTTCACTTTAAAACCAATTCAAAATATTATCTAATCATGTAAATAAATTAGATTAAAAAGTGGTTTTGAATTAAAATACAACATTTTACACTATTCATTAAAAAAAGAACTTTATCAGAAAGATACCAAAAATTTACACAAAGTAAATTTTGATGTCCCGATTCTTAATAAGAGTTTTATTTGTTCCAAAAGAATTTTTAAGAGTGAACAAAACTATATTTAATGACGGTTCTCCATCAAAAGGTGATAAGTGTACCTTTAGTGAAAACTAGGACATATACGCCAAAAATTGAATTCTTTCCGTATTTTAAGCCTTTATCTTTTATTGTATAAATATAAAAATATTTAAGAACATATATAATAATATTTTAGTTATTTATATCCATTCCCGCCAATACAACGGCTACATGTTAACCACCATTTAAAATAATATTATTTTATTATTAGAGTGCAACGTAAGATTCCCAAGAAACTCGTTGTTGCGTGTTGGGTACGCCATCGAGCATAGCGTCCCCTTTAAAGTCATATTAATATTTTATTCACAAATATGGATAAATATGAAAATTTAATATTCATTATTTACCTGGGGTGTTACAGAAATTGTTTTTCAAAGGGGTTTAAAAGAGTTTTTCAGGGGTTTAATTCATGATATGGTACATAGAAACTATTTATAAAGGGATTTCACCCATTATAACTCATAGTTGAGCATGTCATAGTGTTGAAATCTTGAATCCAGTAACCCAGAGAGGATGTATACATTATTAAATCTGAACTAGATACAAGTTATAACATCATAAAGGACTAAATAGTTTAGTATTCTTAGTAAACTAGGTACATGCTTGATTCCCATATTATATTTTAAAACTCTGATTAAAGGATATTTTTATTGCTAACATCAGCATTCCCCCTATAATATCCTCTCATATAATTCTTAGTAACCTTCCATGATTCATAAGAAAAAATTAAGGGGCAGATCAAATGCTCAGTAGGAGTTAGGTACAACTAAAGATATCATGAATCAATATGTATAATCAACATTGAAAGGTAAATAACTGAACACACATTCCATTTAATAAATAACATGACTATCATGATTAGTTAAAGAATAATCATTATGTAAAGTTTAATAATGTAAAACAAATTCCATAAAATAAATAATTAGACTATCATGATTAGATAAGAAATAAAAAATATAGAAGGCTAAAAAACTAAAAAAATTGACCATTTAACAAATAAACTAGGTATAAAATGCATCGAGAGATGATATCATTATAAAATAATAATGTAAAATAATAACTAAATTCTTAATGTAGGAAATGGTTAATAATTGGAGTTCATGGTATTGGGCATCATGATACCTCTAATGTCTGGACCATGCACAAGATAGTTTAATAATGATGCGTAAGTATACACCCGAAACTTATTTACCTAAGTTAATCTAACAGCTTCATCTAATGAGACCAGTGATTCATTTAGGGAATATCTATAATTGATCCTGACCTATAACTATAGGTCCAACACATTCATTATACATAGAATAATATATTTAACTCCTAAATTAATATTCCATATTAAACAATATCAATATTGATTAAAAATATATATTTATTATTATTTCCCCAGTCAATGAAATAAAATTTTAAGTAAAATATAATATATAAATGATATATGTTTGTAATTATATAACAATGATAAATAAATATGGATATTGTAGGTATATTTAACGTCCGATGGGCATTTAAAAGTTAATATTTCACAGGATAGTTAATAACTAAAAAAGTAACCAAGGATGTTAATGTCAATACTATACATGGTTAAAATAATCATAAAAAATCAAATAGAATAATAAAAATGTTATCAATACAACATATCCTCAGTAGAGTATATGTAAAATAAAAATATATTTTCGTAGGTGAATAAAAATATATTAAAAATATTTAGAAACATTCATGAGGAAAAGTTCATTTGCACATTGTAAATCACCGTTAAAAAATTATATATTTCTAAAATAATATAATTTTTTATTTTAAACATTATTGTTTTCAAAAATAAAAGGAAACATTATGGAAGTGAGGGTTCATGATACTAGGAAATTCAATACATTCTGTAATAGTTAAAAATCATTCCATTCCAACTATTTTAAAAAGGGTAAAATAGAATCTTATTTAGAAAGAGATAAAAAGATTACATAGAAAACATTTTTTTAAAAGTAAAACATTGGTGAAAATATTTTTGATAAATCATTTTAAGACTTTTCAAGTATTTCTAAATTTTTTAGAAATATGGTATCGAAGTAAATGATTTTCTACTAAAGAGAGAGGTGAAGTCATATTTTTTTAAAAACAATTGTTTAATCTTTTAAGTACCACAAAGCGAAAACAATGGTACAATTACATGAAAATTATTGAACAAATGTAGAAAAATAGAATAAAATGGGTTTATTATATTATGATTAAATAATGTCTTTCAAGGGAAATTCAATCATAAAAAAATCCAGATTCAAATGAGATTGTAAAATAAACCCTTATAAAGATCAAAACATTGAAGTGAGAATTAACCAATGGATCAATTTGGTGCATAAAATGTAAGCCCTCATAAAAAAATTGGAAACAAAAAATTTTTAGAAAACAATTCATGGGACACATAATGATAGAATATTAAATACAATGAAGAATTAATATAATATAATGAAAATAAAATTAGTTATAAAAAACTCTACCACATGGAAACATTTAATTATAAATCCATTTAGATTAAATAACTCTAAATAAATTATAAAAAATCATTTAATTATAATGTAATCATGATATGACATGTAAAATGACTATTATATAAATCATATAAAAGAAATTAGGGGCATAACATTACCATAAGCCTTAATGATTGGAAATTGAGATGAAGTCTCTTACCTCACACATCTTTTTTATTGAACATTATTTAAACTAACGTATTTTGGTTTCAAATATTTTATTAACTTGTAACAGATCCATATTAATAATTATAATATCATATATGATCATTTTATTACCACTTATCACATGTTTGTTTATAATGTTTCATCATTACTATTTTTTTGGGTGTTAGGTGCCTTATTCTCTAATGTATATTTTCACATGATAGTTTTAGTTAAAGAGAATACTATAATGTTATATAATCTCTATTGTGATATCATGGTTATAAATATCATTTATATTCATTATATACATGTTTAGAATCATTTTTTAAATTTTAACTTGGAGAATGGATTGCATCTCTTCGTGGGCATGGTAAGTTGGGCGTTCACATGAGTAACGTTATAATTTTTTTAACAGGTGAAGGGGTTGGTAATAAGGTGATATATTAGTTTTGAAAAATAAGTTACATGTCATATATATCACACAAATTCATCTATTTTAGCCATATTACCTTCCATTAAATCATAAGTAAAAAATCAATCACATCAATTTATGAGGTGAAAGTCCTCTATACAAACAAGTGACACTATCATATTTAACAATGAATATATATTAAAAATATATATGTGATATTAAAATTATAAAATTATATTCATTTTATATTTATTATATATATACATTAAACATTTCATTTTATTCAATCATGAGGGGTGTTTATGGAAAATGAGTTGCATCGGTTCGAGAGGCGGTATTCCACCATTCCCACAAACAATGATTTTATTTCCCATTTGATGGAAGAGGATATGGATATTGGTTGTTACATTAACATAATAACATATAATTATATGTTA
This sequence comes from Viscum album, assembly GCA_963277665.1. Classification (NCBI taxonomy): domain Eukaryota; kingdom Viridiplantae; phylum Streptophyta; class Magnoliopsida; order Santalales; family Viscaceae; genus Viscum; species Viscum album. The sequence continues at coordinate 1,082,155,908 of OY728155.1, forward strand.
GACACATTTTTTATTATACTATAATGGTTGAATCATATTTGAAATATGTGGAATAAGAAATTGAATAAGAATGACCGTTTAAGAACTTACCTTTTCATCAGATAACCTCTTCCAAATTTCACTAAAATTCTTTCTAGGATGTATTGTTGATAAAAAATGGATCTAGGATGTTTTTAACGGTGTTAGGAAATTATTTGGGTAGGTCTTGGTTGAAATATATATTTTTTGATGTGTAAAGAGGGTAGGAGAGAAGGTGGACTTTTATTAATGGGGGAGAGGACAACCGTGATTTTTTTTAAAATATCCATTTACAACCACATTTTTATCACCCCAAAAGCCTCCAAAATGGGTCATTATTGAATATTATAGGTGATATGGAAGAAATAAATCCACAAAATTTGTTTTTGACTCGTTTTAGGTAATTTAACAGTTATAATTTTAGTTTAACCACTATTAAATTAATATCTACCTTAACTATGATAATTGACTTTTATAACATTTTCTATTCAAAATATTAAATGTTTACATTTTAATTATCAGATAATATAAATTGTGCTTATTTCTAATATGGAATCCAATTTTCTATTTAATATTCAAATAATTGGTAGAATTCAATTTAATATTATACTGACAGACGCGATGGAAAATAGTGTTTCCAAAGAGATAATTTCCATAAGTATAAAAGGATATAATATTACAATTTAATAAGAAACTGTTCCCAATAAAATAAATTGTATTCATTATTATATAATTAATCTAATTTTACATTAATACTCTTTTAAAATATAGTTAATCTTTTAATTAATTTAAATTTAATACAATTTCTAATAAAATTATAATTTGTCACTATTCCTCGAGAAAGAAACATTTTATAAAAATCCCAAATATTTACCCTAAGATAATATTCATATGTTGATTTTAAAAGTTAAGTTCATTTTTTAATATAAATTTTAAAATATTGTTAAAAATTAATATGAACATTAGTGCTAAAATTGTGAAGAAACCATTTTCTTTAAAAAAACAATGTTCCGAGAGAATATTTTGGTTTCTTTCAACTGGTTGTTATTTTATTTCTAATAAATATATATCAATTGAATATTTTTTACAAGTTTAAACAATATAATTGTAATAATTTATTTAGTATTATTCATACTATTCAATGTAATTACAATGTTATAATGGTATTATATCTTATGGTTCTTTTAGACTTAAGGTTGTGTGTGTCGCAAGCTATGAAAGGGATTAAATTTAAATAAATATATTTAATGGGTTATTTATGCTCAATGTTGTCTATTGAATATGAGATAGAATAATTTTTTATTTAATAATTTTAGGGTGTGAAATTCTCTACACAATAAATTAATTACATCCTCACAATATGATCTTTCATCCATAAATCAAGTTTTTGATATTAAAAAATTCCTTTTTTTGAGAACTCACATCGTAAAAGGGTAAATAAAACATATTATTAAAAAAGGATAAATTTATGTACATAGTTCATATGGAATAACATTAACTACATTTATATATAGGATAACATTAGAGGAATTTGTTGCTATGGAAATGAATGAAAATAATTAATAATTATAGAGAATGATTGAGATCATTGATCATAAGAAATTGAATGATCAGTGAAAATTTTAGGACCACAAGAACAAAAATATGAGGAAATTTAAAAGACCATTTGATTCACCAGACATGAAGGTAATAATATAAATTTTTTGTTTCAAGATCCCTTTCCTAAATTTAAGGAATTATTTTACTCTCTAATAATATAAGGTAATATATTTTCTTGATATATTTATATTTCCTAAGAAAAATTTCATATATTGATTTTTCGTGATCAATTCCAAAATTACCACCTACTCCTAGAAATGAATATGAAAGAATAATTTTTTGGGCTTGAAATAAAATTTTTTACAATTAATGGATTTTTTGATCCACAAAAGTGGGACATATATTTTCCTAAATATTAAACTATTTTATAAAACCAATATGGTTAACACAAGTTTTCTAATATAATACATTAATATATAATCCTAAATAGTAAGACTATGACATGCCACCTTTTTATTACTTAACAATTCAAAAAAATTTACAAACATAGTATCCTCAATGTTCAGTGTCTTTGAAATAATAACCATAAAAAATGAAAATTTAAAACAATAGTTTAATCCTCTTCAATTTATTCTTTAAAAGTTAATCCTATGTACAATTAATGTATCTAATAACCTGGAGGCATACATCAATGGAAAGGGAGAGCATAAGGCCCAGTAAGGGAAAACAGGTGAAACAGTTAACATGTGAACATGTTCGATATCAACAAGAAGATGAGGAATATCATAAAAGAATGTTAAAGAGTTATATCATAGAAACAATAACATGAATCACAAAATTAAAATTTGGATAAAAAATTTATCTTATACATTCATAATCATACCACCATGGTCCATCCAAAAGGTGTCATAAAAATTACCAAGGTTATTCCCTAAGGTATCATAAAACTTTTCATCTCTAGAGATTAATTTTGTTACCCAATACATTGGAGAGATACCATGGTGAACCCTTAATAAGTCTTTATTTTCATGTGATCCAAATATATAATAATCAAAAATTTCATAAGAATCACATATAGAATAAAATAAATTGTTTTTATATCAAAATCATGACTTTTTAAAAAGTGATGAAAAACATGATCATTATTTCATTCATAACCGATGGAAAGGAAGTGAGGGTTTTATGTTTTACAATTCCAGAATAAAATATATCATTTTTATGTCATGAGATATACCCAAGTAAATTAAAGAGTTTTGGGAATTCATATTTCTTGATAAAAAGACAGAAATTTTGAGACGAAATTTCTATAGCATAACGGCTATGCAACATGGTTTTAGAAAACATTAAAAATAGAGGGAAAAAGGGTATCCCATCCATAAATTACTAATTTTTAAGTATTGGGTCAAAATAAAATGGAAATAAGATCATGGTAGGGAAATTTTCAATACATAAAACATAATAGGAAATTTGGAAGGAAAAAAGAGATGTTTCAAATTCCCTTACGAAAACTTGGCAGCCTAACAATGTCTCTTAAAAATTTCCAAAATTAGTTGATGAGAGAAAAAAAGGTCTCTCATCATTTGACCATAAAATTGGTAGTAATAAGGATACATAATAACATACCCCAACATAATAAAATGGAAATGAGAATACATAATATAAGATAAGACATGACTAAAATTGGATAATGAAAAGTTCCCTTATCTTAAAGAGTAACATCAAAAACTCAAAGGATGGGACATTGGGTGCTAGAGGGAACCTTGGTAGGACTCATTTGGATGTAAAAGACCATATATTTATTGATTTGGAATTTGGAATTAATGTATTGAAGGAATGTGTTGGTATTTATAGCCAAAGTTAGGGAATATGTAATTAATTTCCAAGGGACACCTCATTAGTGGTATTTGCAGAACCATGGGATTGCCTATGGTATTTTCCCATGGTATTGGCCACTTGGAACACCTCATAACATATTTTACTATAAAAAATTAGACAAGAATTATTACATAATTATTACATTAATAATGATGTCATTAAACACACAGAAACTCAAACTCTATTATTACTATTCACTGAAAAACAAAACATTTTATAAAATTATCATAAATTCACCCTAACCTAATATCGATGATATTAATTCAATAATTAACTCCATTTTATGAAAAAAGTATTCTAATTAAGTTATATTTAAGTTTTATGTAAAGACACTATTTACCCGAAAAAAACTATTACTTAACTAATACCTTCTGAAACAGTTATTTACTTATGCTATTATATCACATTACTAATAAAGATGCCTAAATTATATTTATAATTTATTAAGTGAGGTTAATATTCCATTGGTCACATTACAATTCATAAGGGGGATATTACTATTCCTAATTTACTATTCACCAAAAAATATGTTGATCTTATTATAATCTAAATTTCTTATCGATCACAAATGCAGAAGACCATTTTTTGAAAATAATTTCACGTTGTTAATTATTTATAATTAGTAACAACTATTTTAAAATAAATTTTTTCAATATTCATCAATAATAAGGAACTTCTATAAATTAATCCTATATTTATTTTTTCATTTGAAATTCATAAATTTTACCATAATAAGAAATATGAATTTTATTTATACAGAAGGATTAAACAATGTCATAAGGCCTCATTACATAGACCCTTATAACACTTGAATAAGACCTAAGAGTAAGGTGTGCAATGGTGATAGGATCTTGGGGTGGCTCGAACAACATTGACCCAGTTGTGATTTCAATTAGCTTTAAGTCCTCCCGAAGGCAATTACATTCAAGCCTAATATGTTGAACCTCAGCATGGGCTTAGTCATGAACAAAGTCCAGTGATGGTACCTCCATCCCAAGCTCCAACATATGGGCTTTGTACGACCAGATTCTACTGGAAGAGTCTATAGACTATTCTTTCTGCATTAATTAACCATGATAATTTGTATTTATAAACAATAATCATAATGTTAAGAGTATATTTTCCAATAGTCATGTTGACCAATAGTCATATAACAGTCGAAACCCAACAGTATCATTTTAACTATATTATATTCATTAAAAAAAGGATATAATTTTGTTGAGTAGAAAATAAAATAACACAAAAATTTAGGAAAAAATATGATTCAAAATAATGGTTGGTTACAAAGACAACTAGTTCTACGTTAATATCTATCCATTAATTTATTTAATTAAAAACAATGACATATTAACTAGAACATCACATAGGTCAGTGGTAGGCACCACAATCTTGTAACACATTAATTTAGGGTTTAATCGTCACATACTTGATGAATGCGATGGGTTTTCACTTAGCATGAAAGTTGTAATCTTTATAAAACTATATTAATATAATTATAATAATAATTAAAATGTTTAATAACTAATAATTACATCCAAATAAAGACAAGATAAACCCTAAATGAAAAAATACATTTAAAATTATTCCAATAAAATGTAATGAAATTATTTCTTAGATAAAATTTTCACTAAAACATATACTAAAACAATGGTTTTAATTTCTATAAATGTTTCCCAAAATAACAATAATATTTTTATAATCCCATCACATAAAACCTAATAATGGTTGTTTAAGACTTTTTACTTGTGATAAATCTTAAAATCAAAATCCCATCATGGTATCCATAACTATAATGTTAATGAAGATATATATGATTCTAAAATTAACACAAGGAATAGATGATTCATGAATCTTATTACCAAAATACCAATAGTGAAAATACATATAAAATATAATTCGGGTATCCCAATATTAAAATAACCTAATTAATTTCGACATTTGTTGTTTATTAGTCTAGGATTTATCCTTTAATAAAGGTAAACGACTTGGATAATTCCCAAGTTCCCCACAATAAATGCAATGAACTATAAATGGATCCCTAGGATGAAATTTATTTTCTTCCATCGTACACGTAATTTTTTCTTGGAAATTTATTACATTATTACCTTCTCTTCCACAAATAAAACATTTTACTTTAAAATAGTTTCCTATATGGTCTCCAACACTTGAGATATAAGGTAATTACTTTCTTATCTTCTATGGAGAGTCCAAGAGTTGGTTGACATATAGGTTGTTAATCAAAATTTTGGATAACTAATCAGTCATGGGCACGATATCATTCACTTCAATCATTAGCCCATTCAATTACTCACAATAACCAAATTTTCATTACTATTAAATGTTAACATGATTCCTTCAGGTCCCATCCATTGAGCAAAACAAAAAAAATTATAGTATGAGAAACAGTAATCACTATGGTAAAAACATATAATCTTTTATAGGATGTCTAAATATGGAATATTTTTTTCAATCTTTGACACCATAGGTTTAATGTAATACATTCATTTTTATATTATATTAAAAGTATTCATAATGGATTTTATGGAAAATGAGAATAATCCAAATCATATCCATTGAGAGTGTCAAACAAGGTTCACATTAAAGCCTGTTTTGTTTACCAGGTAACACTCGAGTCAAGATTGATATACCTTTTTTAGAGTTATTACCACCATTTCCATAAGTACCATAAACAAATCCACTTGTAGTATCTAGTTAGGTTTGTATTTCTATGAAATAACACATAATATCTACCGTACTAAGAATTTTGGACGTTTTTTATATATATTCTCATATTGTATCATTCAATAATGTTTACTAATTTAGGTTTTCATAAATATAGTTCTCAAGATTTATACAAAAATTATACTGTTACCAACTGAAAAGATCTCAACTCTAGTATCCTTGAGCATGCATCAATATTATTACATTGGAACTATATTTAAGTGATCATATCACTATTGAAAGACAAGATAATTATTATTGGTAGAATAAATACATATATAATTCCCATATTACATTTAGTAAAAAAAATTTGAGCATAAGTTTTTTTACAATATTATTATACCATATAGAGTATCCGTGAATGTAATTCTTAGTACAATTCCTAGATTTCTAGTAAATAAAAAAATAATGATGAGCTCAAATTCTCAATAAGGGTTAAGTAAAACATAAGTTATCAAAGATCAATAAGAGTAATCAATATGGAATGGTAAATAGCTGAACACACATTACATTTAATAAATAACATAACTATTAGGATTATATAAAGAATAATCAATATGGAAAGGTAAATAATGGTAAACACATTCCATTTAATAAATAACATGACTATTAGGATAAAATAATGCATAACTAATATAGAAAGGTAAACAACTAAGCATACATGCCATTTAATCAACAGAACTAGAATGAGATGTAACCTAAGATAATATCATTTTTATAATATCTTCTACAATAATAACTGAATTCTTAATGATTTGTCTCATGATATTATAGATGCATCAATGATCTATCTATTACTAGGCCCCACCCAGAACTACATGTCCAATTAATTCCTCATATATAAAATAATCTATTTAATTCATGTTTCTTTATGCCTTATCAACCAATATCCATATTTATTCAAGAATATAGATTTATAAAAATTTCACTAGTTGATATGATAAAATTCAAAGTAATAAAATATATGAATAAATGATATACATTTTAAGAAATAATAATATATATGATAAATAATATAGATATTTAAGATACATTTAATGATCAATGATCATATGAGAGTGATTATTTTAAGGTAAACTTAATAACTAAAAAAGGAATCAAGGATGTTAATGTCAATACTATATTTTGTGGAAGTAATCATAAACTATCTAGGGGAAGAATAGATATGTTTCCAATACAACATATCTAGAGTAGATTATATGTAAAATAATGGGTTTAACCATTAATGAATATAAAAACCATAAAACATCATTAAAAATTTTCTTTAAGAAAAAAACTTTTCTACTTTGATTGTCACTGTTCAAAAATACTAGAAATTTATAAAATATTAAGAAAAAATATATATTTTAAATATACAAATTTTAATATTTAATGTAAATTTTAATGGAAATTAGATGTCACAATGTTAGGAAATTTTTTACATGCATTATAAGTAAAAAAAAATTCATTTTATACTATTGTAAAAAGGGTAAAAATGTACATTATTTGCAAAGAAAAAAGATGATTTATTTTAAACCATTTCTGAAAAGTACATCATGGGTGAAAATTAGTCTAATAAATAATTTTTAGAGTGTTAATACAGTTTTTAAATTTTTTATAATCTTGAATATAAATGAAAGGGATTTTCAACTAGATATGGATATTATGTCATATTTTATTAAAACAAAACAATCATTTTAAGTACCAAAGAGGGGTAGAATGTTATTATTACATTAAATTGTAATAAATAACCAAAGGAGTAGATAAAAATGGTTTTATTATCCAATTATCAAATAATTTCCTTTAATGAAAATTCAACTATAAATAATACTGATTTAAATTAGACTGCGAAATAAACCCTTTCAATGATCATAACATTTGAGTGATAATAAACAAATGAATCCATTAAATATATGAAATTAAAATCCAAATAAAATAAGTGAGGGAAAAATTATATAAAAATGTAAATAAACACATAATAATATTTTATTAAAGAAATTGAAGAAGAAATATAACCCATTGAAAATAAATATAGTTATTAAATTCTTTACCACATAAAAATTTTTACGTTAAAATACCTATATAAGGAAAAATAAAAATTGAAAAATAAAATTAATTAATTAATAAGTAAATATGATATTAAATTTTAAATTGGTATTAAATTAACCGTATAAAAATAATTAGGTTCATAAAAGTAAAATCTGTGTCACTGATGGGAAATTGAGAGGAAGTCCCTAACCTCACACTTCTTTTTAGTTGAACTCCATTGAACCTCTCTTATAGTGGTTTTAAACATGTTATTAAAATATAAAAGGACCATATTAAAATTTATAATATCATATATGATCCTTTAACAATATACTATCACTTTTTTTCTAATAACCATTCATTATTACTATTTTTGGGCATTAACAACCTTATTTTCCCATCCATTTTTAAAATGGTAGTTCCAGTTCAAGAGAATATTATATAGTTCTATAATATATAAAATAATAATAATGTTATAAATATAATTTTTTATTATAAACATTTTTGTAATAATTTTTAAAATTTGAACATCAAGAATGGATCAAATCGCTTAACAAAGATGGTAGGTCGTATGTACACACGATCAACTTTATCATTTACTTAATAGGTGTAAGTGTAGGGAAGTATATGATATATTATTTTAAAAAATCAATATTATTTCATATATATCACATATACTCATTTAATTTGTTGTTATTACATTCCATGTAAAATAAATGTAAAAATTAATTACATCGCTTGGAGAGGTGGTAGTTCATCATACACATGAGTGATAATATCATAATTTAAATGGAATGGAAAGTTAGAAGGTATACATGATATTATAATTATAAAACAATTTTTAGGAAATAAATTATATATATATCTACACATTAAAACCATTATTTTATTTTTCCATGAGTGGTGTTGATAGAAAATGAGTTACATTGGATTGTGATGTCATAGTCTGCTGTAATAAAATCGATAATTTCATTTCCCATTAGATGGAAATAGGTACCGATATATGTTATTCCTTTAACATAATAAAATCTCAATTTATATGAAATATTGTTGTTATTATACAATAATGGTTTAATTTTTTTAAGAACATGGAATAAGAAATAAAATAAAAACAATTGTTTAAGAATATTACATCTTCATCCGACGACCACATTAGGTCTGCTCCAAAAGAATGCCTATGATGGGTTTATAATAAAAAATGGGCCGTAGGATAATGTTAGGAGGTATGTAATGTGATTTGGGTAGGAGTTTACCAAGAAAATGGTTTATTATGTGTGTAGAGGAGTGGAGAGGGGGTGACCTTTTATAATATGGGGAGAAGAAACAATTGGAATTTTTTAAAAGAATCAATTACACCCCCGTATTTATCATTCCAAAAGTCTCAAAAAAGGGATCATTATCGACTATTATAGTTGAATTAGTCAAAAAATTGTCATAAAATTGGTTTTTCACAAGTTGTTAGGCCATTATAACCCATATCCATGTCAGGTAACCCCAGGGTAAATTAGTTTCTTCTTTAATAACAGAAATAAATTTTTACTACTTTTGATATTCATAATAGTTAAAAATTAAGTTCAATATATTAGATAACAATTTTTTTTATTAAATATATATTTTTTATTTTCCATATTCTTTTTATATAAGTGACATAATCTAATTTAAAATTGTATCTGCAAACCTGATAGGAAAGAAGGTTTTGAAGGAGAAAATTAATATAAGTATAGAAGGTTTTGATATCAAAATTAAATTTTTAATTGATTTGAATGTCTTAAATTTTATTTATTATAATATAATTTAACTTCTTTTTATTTTAATAAATAATAATTTAATTTAATTTTTTAAATAGTTTTAATGAAAATCCAGTTTTCAATAAAATCATTATTTTCACTGTTCATCGAAAAAATGAAATATTTTAGGGAAATCCCAAAATTTAACCCCAAAATAATTTTAATATGATGATTTAAAAAATTAATTTAACCTTTTAAAGTAATTTTTTTAAAATTGTTAAAATAAAAAAGTAACACAAGATCATAAAATTTGAGATATACATTTTCATTGAAAAATATAGTTTTTTAGATTTTTTTAAATCATCCGATTTCTATTTTATTTCAATCAATTAATATAAATTGAATTTATTTTATACATTTTTAAATCATATATTTTAAATAATTTAGTCCGTATTATTCATACCATCCAATTTTATGGGTAGTTTATAATGGTAATATATTTTATGATTCCTTTAATATTGAGGTTGCATGTATTTCTAGATATCGATGATATTAAGTTTAATGAAATATATTTTACGTGTTGTCAAATATTTGTGTCATGTGACACATATTCAATAAAATCCAATTTTCTTCTTTGATAATTTCAGGGTGTCACATATAGTTTATATTCTGGGTGTTCCCAAATAGAGCTCCAATGAATATGTTAACTAATATGTTCTCTAGAGAATTATATTGGGTTTTTAATGAATGGATATTCATTTTTTTTGGGATTTAAAGGGGTTTAAGATAATTATTTCTCAATGAACCAACATGAGTCTTCTATTCCTACTAATGAGCTTTAATGGAAATAATTTGATTTCAAAATTTAATATAATGATCATTTTAAACGAAAAATGATTCTATTTTCGATAAAAAGTTATGTTTTTATGAATATCTATTCACGAGACCATATTTTTTCACTAGGGTAATAATTTTATGTTTTTTATTTTTCTTATTGATATTTTTATACACAGCCCATGTTTTAAATTTTTTCATTGGTTTTAGATTAGGGTAAGGGTAAGGAAGAATTCATTTTTAATTCCTTGAATATTTTTCCTGAAAATTAATCTTTTTTTTATTTTAAAAAATTTATATTAGTGAAAAAATTGATACTGAATAATAGTTTTCACTTTTTAAAATGTGGTTATGTTCTATAATAGTTTTAACCTAAATCATTAGAAATATAAACATAAAATATCTTTTTGGAATTAAAAAATGTAATTATAATATAATCGAAATTGACTATGTGATGTTTAATGATAGTTTATTACATTGGTATGAGAGAAGGGTTTGAATAAATATAGGTGATAGAATAATGATAAAGGAACCCCCTTTAAATATTTTACCTAATGGTTAATTCTTAATTATATATGATTTGGACATAGCCATATTCATTAGAAAAACTCTTATTTTCCTATAATGGTTTCCCATAAAATAAACAAAGAGGATGCAATAGAAGGTCACATATATGATGATATCCTTCTAATATATAAAATCAAAGTGGTTGAGATTTTGAATTGAGTAATGTTTTATTGTAACAGAACAGTTGACACAATACATAAAATGTCGTTTAATCATATATAAACAGAATAAAAATGTACTAAAATAGAACCTAATTATAGTTGATCATTTTATAAGTTGATATTCATCAAAAATTAGTAGAACTTATGTTCCAATAGTATCTGATGGTTGGATCAATTCCATGGGGAAAATATTTGATGTCATGGGGTATTTGTAATGTCAAAAGGTAAAACTATCATTATATTAGTTTGATGGTGCAACTAATTAATGGAGGTATTTGGTTAAGAATAACCAAGATAAATATGATCATGATTTTTTGGAATAAGAAAAATTCAAGAATATATTACATGATAAATATTTATTTAATTTTGTTCAAATTAGGATGGAGATACATTTTATAGAATTGAGGAAAAATTATGATGATTTATGAGCTACACATGATGAAAATTTTACATGTATGGATACATATATACTAAATATTTATTGAAATCATGGTAGTATGATTAATTTAATTTACCAAAGTTTGAAAAAAATATAACCAAGGGAATTTTATTCCCCTGATTTCAAAGGTTATGAGAATCATGATCACTGTACGGAGAATCCAGAAACAGTGTTCACTGATGTTAATGCATTCCTTGAAAACAAGAAGAAAAACATCTGGATCGACGGAAATGTGTAATAATTATTGAAATAAATCTAAAGGATTAAAAATCATGTTCTTACCTTGTTATTAAAGTGGTAAAAATAATCCTTGGTAGTACATGGTAAATTATTGAAGAATCTACTAGTGTGATATGTTTGTTTATAGGGATTTTGACTGCAATGAAAAGTCTCTTGACCAATCATAGAATACGGTAACCAATATCTATCCATCAACAACTTATTTTAGTTGCAATGAGTTGGGTCATTATTCTGACCTGTGTCAGAATATAGTTAGTCAATATTCTAATCATCAAGGCCCAATGAAGAGAGGTGCAGTGAAGTCTTTTTCTACTACTATGGTTATTGTAGGTCTATCTAATGAATTAGGGAAATTTTTTTACTTGGTTATATGAATTTTGAAAATACCATGGTAGAATTTGGATCTTTATGTTATTTAATTTTTTATAAATTTGAAATAATATTTAGAATATCACATAATAAAATTTTGATATACCATTTTGTGAAAACTTATTGTAGAAATATTAAAAAAACAAAGAATAATAAGAATATTAATATTGTAATTCGTTGAATGGTATTTCCTACTAATCTTATTGAAACTACCATGGTATAGTTTTACATTGTTTTTTGGATTATCTTTTACTTTATAATGATGTGATATATTTCATACACTAGAATGTTTTATTCAATGATTTCATACCTTGGATAACATAGCATGAATCTATGAAAATGATTCGGAATTGTAGAGAATGTTACATAGAACATGTTGTTGAAAAGAAAGAACTATATTGATTAGTGATGTTCCAGTAGTGAATTTATATATGTATTTTTTCTTAATTAATTACTTGTTATTATTTTTGATTAGGAGATTTATGTTACTATTAACTTAGAAATTTATTCTAATCCAGTTTCAAAAACCCATATTGAATATCCAATTTAGAACATTTATAACTAAAAATGAAATCATAAGAGATACAAGATATTGATTTCATTCAACGATGAACTTCACCTTGGTGATCAAATATTATTTTCCTAAAAAAATCTTAGTTCCATGAGGATTTTCATTGATTATAGATTTTTTATTAACAACATTGTTAATAAAAATTATCATTTTCCTCATATCGATGATTCATTTTATCGGCTCTAAGGAGACCGATATTTTTCAAATATTGATCTTAGTTCGAGGTACCATCAACTAAAACTGAAGGAGAAAAATATTTCAAAGATTTAATTTCATAATAGATATATGAATATTGATTTTTTTGTTATACAATTTGGCATATCTAATACACAAACTATATATATGCATTTTTAGAATAGAGACTTCCATGAATATTTAGATAGGTTTTTAGTTTTATTTGTTGATGGTATATTTTTATACTTTAAATTCATTGAGGATCATTAAATACACCTTAGGATAGTTTTGGAACCCAGAAAATAAAAGTAACTATATGGATAAGTTATTAAGTGTTAATTTTAATTACAATAAATTTATTTATTTTGAAACATTATTTGTAAAATGGAATAACTGTTGACCCTAGTAAATATAAATCCATGTAATAATTTATACGACCTATAAATTACATATAGATTCATAATTTTATTAGGTTTAGTAGGTTACTACTAATATTTTATTTAAAAAATATTCATTATCTCTCCCACTAACTATGTTAACCAAAAATTGAGTTAAATTTATCTAAATAAAATACTCTGATGATTATTTTTTGGAAATAAAAAATAATATTGGTGAATTCTGTAATTATAGAATTTACCTAGAGAAATGGGGATGTTTTCATATAAATTAACACTTTGTTGATGGGACTTGGTTGTGTTATTATAGATAATGATAATGTAATTTTTTATGATTTATGAAAACTAAAATCTCATGAGATAAATTTTCTTACACCTGACCAAAATATAGATTCTTTTGTTTTTACTTAAAAAAATTGGAGGGGACATTTATATTGAGCCAAGTATGAAATATTTACCGATCATAGAAGTTTCATTTGTATATTACCTTATAAGAATATGAACATGAAATAGTGAAGATTGAAAGAAAATATTATGGTTTATGAAAACATGATTCATTATCATCTTAGAAAAGAAAAAAGTTGTTTAATCCTTGAGTTGGAAAAATAATGCTACATTAACTGCGTTACATTTGGAACATGACACATTAGTTAATGAGTTGATAAAATTTTTCATAGATTTTGTGGATACAGTATTTTCATATATTCCATATTAGGTTTCATTGATATTGACTTAAAAAGGTATAATTATGCAAGATCAAAATGAAAACAATAGGTTGTTGGGAAACGTCGAATTGGTTTAGGCATGTAAGTTTCTTAGATTTTAACATTAAAAAATAAAGTGTTTTTATATTTGGAAAAAGATCATGTGTTCCTTTTTATTCCTAGTTGAAGAAATATTTGTCGGTTTAAGATCATAGTTCCCTATCTTCCATTCATCTTGGTATTACTAACAGGTTCCGAGACTGTTGGGACTATTTTTGATGGGAAAGAAGGAAGATAGATATTACTGAACTTAGCATGAAATTATCTAATTGAGAGTATTTCAATGTACAATAAAAATTAAAAAAGGGTATTCTTATAATAGTTCCTGTATCAAAGTATAAATGAGAAAATATATCCATAGATTTCATAGTGGTATTTCAAAATACATCTCAAGGTTAAAATGTGATTTGAGTTTTTTTTGATCAATTAACTAAATATATACATTTCTCTCCCCTTAGAGAAACTATTTATTTCGATTATTTTTCAAGAATATATATCAAGGCGATATCCAGGTTACATGGAGTTACCAACTAAATTGTATCTGACTATAAGACTATATTTACATCACATTTTTTGAGAGGACATCAGAAATAATTTGGTACTAAATTAAAATTCAGTACAACTTTTCATCATTAATCTAATGGATAGTTCGAACAAACAATTAAGCCCATAGAATACATGAATTGAGCCTATTTAATGGATTACCAAAGATTCTGGGATAAATATATTCATTTATATGAGTTTTCTTGTAATAATAGTTTTCATTCAAGTATATAAATATATATGGATCCATTTGAGGCATTATTGGGAATGCATTTTCAAAGCTAGAATTTTTGGATGAATAATGGAAAAGGAATTTGATGGGATAAAAATTGGTGAAGGAAATAATTTATAAAGAATATTTATTTTATAAAAATATGTGGTAAACTCAGAGTATGTAAAAAATTTATATAGATAAGAGGGTGGGAGATATTTCATTTGAGGTAGGTGTTAATTTTTTTTATGATCCTACTTGGAAAACTGTTATGTTTTTTTTTGTAAAAAGGAGATGCTAAGAAAATGGTTAATTAACCCATAAAAAAATGAATGACATTTGA
This sequence comes from Viscum album, assembly GCA_963277665.1. NCBI lineage: Eukaryota > Viridiplantae > Streptophyta > Magnoliopsida > Santalales > Viscaceae > Viscum > Viscum album. The sequence continues at coordinate 1,082,171,406 of OY728155.1, forward strand.
TCAGTTTGTTATTGAGTATTATTTCCTCAGAGTTTATTGTAGGTACACATTTTTTTTCACATTTCAATTTGAATAATGTATTTGTTTGATTCATCTCATGTTTTGAGGCTTGAATTAGTCCAGTCAGAATAGTTCCATTCTTTTTAGTAACTATATATTAAGATTATTGAAAATGAAGATCAAGTATTCAAAAACAATGTAATTTACTAGTTTATGGTTTTGTGGAAAAAACAATTAGTTGAATAAAAAATATTGGAGTTTGAAAATTCTATGAAGGAAAGATATCCCCAATTATTTGATAATTGATTTTTTTTGAGGACACAATTACCAAAAGGGTGTAAGATGTGAAAACCCTATGAGTACTAGAATTAATTTTTTCTATTTATGTATCACCCCAATCTTCCACGGTACGCTTCACTTTGAATAATATAGTAGCGTGTGTTGTATGCAACTTCGAGATTCGAACACACCGCGACCAGTCAAAGTAGCCATTATGAATAGTAATACCCAATTTTTGAAATTTTATAAATTATATCTCTCAAAATGGACTTCACTTTTGGATTTGGAATATTGAAATTATCCTAGGGTAAAATTTGGGTACTTTTCGGATAACTTTTATATTTTGATGAATAGTGAAATTACTAAATTTTAATTAAAACAACTTTTTTAATCAAAATAATTAATAGTGATAAATTATTAATTTGAATGGGTTTAAAGTATATTTAGAATATAATTTTACCATTTAATACAATTTTGGTCATTGGACATAATTTCACATTTAAACCGAACATAAACAAGTGTCAATCTTTTGATAGTTATTATCTCTTAAAAACACGCTTTTTATTTTAAGAACGAGAATTAATTTTAAATTAATTTATGCCACTTATGTGTTTTGAATTTGAAAAAATGGATTCCATATTTGGAATCAGGATGTCCAAATTGTGTAAATAGTTAACTCTTATTTTTTTACATTTTGAATAATTATTTCGGTAAATATTTTATTTACCATGGTTAAAGGGTAAATTCAGTAAATAAGGGTAAAACATAATATTATAATAATATTAATTTACCCTAAAACATGTCCTAACCCTATTGTTTGATACATTTACGTCCATGTTCATATTTGGGTCGATTTTGGGACCCCATGGATCCACTTGTATGTGATAATGACACTTTATATTAATTAAGTTAAAGTAAATACAAAAATGACATAATCGTATATCTTTTAGAAAAACAATTTTTACATAGTTTTATATATATTATATTTTCGAATATAAATATTAATTAGAAATATAAAAAGATTTCATAAATAATTATATTTTATTTCTAATTGTAGACACTGAAAAATTAAAAATATATATGACATAATAATGATGCAATATTTTCCTTATTAATGAAAGAATCAAATAATTTGTATTATAAATGTTAAAATAAATATAATTTAAAAATTATGATAACATAAACGAATTTTATTGGTTCATATGACATGTTATTATTTCTTAAATGAATTTGGTTCTAATTAATAATGTTTTTACGACTTTAACAAAAATTAATTAATGAATAGTGTCAAAATTGACATAAATGAGTTTTTAAAACAAATATTATATTATTAATTGATATTCTGTTTCTAAAAATATAATTTCTAGAAAAAGGTCTTACATAAAGATAGGTGTATTATTAATGGTCAACTTGGGGGTCTCTTGGATATATATAGTATGTTTATTAACTATATAATATAAAAATACAAAGTGATATTGTAAATGTCAAACTAATTAACTAAGAGTTAAAACTAAACGATAAGGTTAATATAATGACCCAAACCTGTCCAAAATCTATTTTTTGAAAGGATTTAGACCTATACCCACCTTATAATTTGAATAATCAGCTTTGAAGCCATTAGAAACTGAATATAAATTTATTATAAATTAATTCTTTAAGTTTTTCCTAAAGAGCCCCTCCTCCCCCTTATAAAAGGACACCACTTCTAACCAATTATTCACACCATCAAAGCCTTTTGGATTGTCCAAACGCTTCCAAAATATCCTCCCAACTTCCCTATATTAAACCTAGAGGCCTTAGTTTGATCATAAATCCTACCTAAGAATCCCTTTTGATGAAATCAAAAGGAAGAACCTGAAGAAGAGGTAATGTTTTCACCACCCTTTTTCAAGTTCCTTTTTTTCTTCAACTTCTTCTTTCTTCGTTATTTATATTCTAAAATAAAAAATCGAGTATCATCTATATAATGTAATGTTATTATAAATATGGTTCCACCATATTAAGTATTATATCTATCTTTTTAATGACATGTCACTATACGTGCGTACGTACGGCCTACCGTCTCCACATCGTGGTGTACTTGTTATTCAATACACTATTATTTGGATGGGTATAATAATGATGTGTAATTATGTAAATAATAAATATTACATGATAATTATTCTTTATATATGATATACCATCCAATTATATATTATTTTAATATCAAAAGAATGATATTGTCGCTCATGCGTATGTATGGATTATCATCTCCACGAACGCGATGAGATTAATTCCCCATCGTATCCATTCAAGACTAAATTTTATTTGATGATTAAAAATAATATTTAAGGACTTGATATCATTTTGGATATGAATAATATACAACCTATCTATAAAAAACATGCCTAATGTAATGAAACATATAAAATAAAATGAGTATGTTATCACCCGAAACAACGATAATACTAAGATATTATTAACAAAGAAATGTTAAAAGATAATATATGACATCATATTAATGTATATGATTCTTGTATAATTTAAAAACAAATATTTCACCATTATAAAGGAGGTTAACCTACCCTCAAGGAAGGAAAAGTAAAAGGTAAGGGTTTATTTCACAATCTCTCCATTATCCGAGGTTGTTTATATGTAATTTTCTACTGGGACCTCTTTATCATACACATCCATGTTTCTTAAAAATGAATTTCAAAAAATTATTACTATTTTAAAGAATATGAGTTAAATTAATTTATACCCTTGTTAGACTTTTTATTATAATTTTATAAAGGAATCTTTTCGTCACTTTCCAAACAAGGTCCTTCTTAACCTTTTCGACAGAATTAAGGTAAGAATGTCTTTTTTTAAACTTATACGGTGGATGCTGCTATTTACCACTAATATAAAATCATCAAAGAATAACTTAAAATATTAAAAGAATATTTTAAAAGTAAATTTTTTATTTTATAATTATGTGAATTTTAAATGATTTCAAAATGAATATTTTAAGAATTTGTGAAAGGTACTCTTTATCAAGATCATAATTTTAAATGTTTTAAAGATTTATCTTTCAAAATATTTTTAATTAATATCCATGTTTTCAAATTTAATTTAAGGATTTATTTATATGGAAATGAATTTTTTGAAATGGTATTTCTTTTCAAAAGTTTCAAAGTGGTATGGGACAATTTGATTCAAAAATATCTTTTAAATTACTTTATAAATGTGTGAATTTTCAATGATTTCAAAAAAAGATATTTCTCTAAAATAGTTTTGATTTCATCTATGTCAACATCCTTTTATGGATTTTAAGCTTATTTTAAGTTGATTTATTATGATTCAAAACTTCCATATTGTATTGATGTTTTTGTGATATATTTGACTCTGGATGTGTTATTTTTATACCATTCATGGTTTATGAAGAAAGTATTGACATTTCATATGCTACTTTTAATACGAATGTTTATGTTATGTTTAAACCTATTCATATGTGGAATGCATTGGACTTAGTAAGTGATGGGTGGAGCCCGCTATAGATCCTCGATGCATCGGTAGGTCTCATGAGACAAACTAGTGTCTTTTCACGAGGCCTTGACAAAATCATATTTGTAGTCTTGGAATGAGGCCTTGGCTACGTGGTTATGATAGTATGGAATTATGAATTCCATCATTATGAAAGTTGTTATTGATATTGCATGTGATTATTTGACTAGTATAATATCCATGTGAATAAGTAAATGGAATTATTTCATTTTATCTTTTCCATATTATGCTGAAGTTCAAGTTTAAAAGGATTTTGTTTTAGTTATACATTGGTTTAAATGTTTGTGTTTATTTATGAAAGTATCTACTGTATTGTTATCCTTACTGAGCATCTGATCTCACCCCTTTCAATGTTTTATTTTTCCCAGGATGTGAAGAAGTATTTTATGAATGACCTACAGGGATAGTATGAGGGGATATGAAGACAATATGTTATTGTAGTTTTTCACTTTATGATGTAATGTAAACATTATGGACATATCTAGTGTTTTCGAGGATACTAATCTAATCGGTCATTGGAGACTAGATCTTTTGTCATCATGCCAATGTTATGTAATAATACACCGACTCTGGGTAACTGGGGTCGGGGCGTTACAATTTATTCTAAATATTCTGTTTTTTATGATAATATAGATTAATATTCATTATAAGAATACTAAATTTTTTTTTAGTAAAAACAGATGAATCATAATTTATAACAAATATAGTATTTCATGACTTATATTGTATTGTTTAAAAAATTAAATTTTAAATTTTTATATGTTAATAATAAAAAGTGAACTATATATTTAATTAATTTTATTTAAATTTTCTTTGGAAAATTTTTATGAATTTTCTTTAAATATTAATTTTTTAAATAAATAAATAAAAATATTGATTTATATTGAAAATTAATTTATATTTTAATGTATTCAAAAAGTAAAATTATTTTATTATTATTTAAAGAATTAAATTTAATAATTTGTATTTATAATGACTCAATTATGGTTTTTAATTGAATTTTATACTTCCTTTTTTAATGAAAATATTTTATATTTTAAAAGGACATTTTTTTAGGATACCAAATTTTTATGTGTTTTGATAGTTTAAATTTATATTAAAATTATTCCACTTATATATTTTTAATATTGAAAACTATATCACAAATTAAAAAAAATAGGGTCAAAATTTGGCCAATAAATCCCTTTTTGTTAATAAACCTTAGTAGTTTTTGTTACCACAGTAAAGGGTATGCCGAGTAATTAAAGATAAAAATAAAATGACATGGATTATGAAATGACCATAACACTTGTATTAATTTTATTAAATTATTCAATTTCATCCATAATAAACCATGATTCAGTTACAAGGAATTTTTCCATTTGGATTTGATTATAACCATTAAAATATTTTATTTATTAAAATATAAAATATGTGACACTTTGTTTTTTAATAACTAAAATATTTCTAGAATAGTGTTAACCTGAGGTTATGCTTGATTATAAATATTATATTTAAAGATAAATTATTAATATTCATCATGGTAATTTGGTTTTTATTTTTAGTGAAGATCTAATTATCTTATAAATGCACACAACGCTAAGGCTGTAATTATTTAGATAATTAAAAAATTTAAATAAATGATATTAAATTTTTTAAAAAAATTTAATTTGAAATAATAAATGTGTTACACTAATTAAAAAAACGAAAATAACATTTCAGGGACGTATAAATTTAGTTTTTTTATTTTTAATTGTTGTATTGATTTCATTTAAATCAAAGTAATGAGTAGTTCTCAAAATTGATATTAATAATATATTATAATAAATACTATTTTATTAATTGATATTAAATTACTAATAATATTAGATTCATCCTACCGTTTGGGATACGATTTATAATACCATCCGTGGTCCATTTAAGGGATGTTTGACCAATTATAGTAACTATATTGACTATCAAGGAGTAACAATCATTGTTGTGATGGAAAGTGTATAAAGGTTTAATGAGGGGTTAAAACCAACATATAAGGGAGAAAACACAAATAAATATTTTTTCAAATTTTTATTTTATGGTGTAATTTATATCCATTATCATTATATAATCTATATAAATAACTTTTGAGTCATTTGGAATTGAAAATTACTATTTTGAGAAATTCCAAGAGCACCCCTCCCCTCTCTAAAAAAGGGAATATCTTTTTTCCTTTACATAAAACATCATAACCAATTTTTTTCATTCAAAATATACCCAAATGGATTCATAAATATTGTACCCATGTTATATAGGGATTTTTATGGAATAATACTAACCATAGATTTCTTTTGGTGTTATGAAAAGATGGTTATCTAAAGAAGAGATATCATTTTAAAATGAGTCATTCTGTTTTATTTCATCTTCCACATCATACAAATAATACATAACTATTATTATATAATAAAAGAAGTTCCTTATATATAATTCAGTGATTTAATTTTAAATGGAAACCTTATATCCATATTCTCTTCCACCAATTGGGAAACTGAACAATTGTTCATTTGTATGACAGACTATCGCCTCACGAACTGATGTAATTTATTTTCCATCACCATCTCTCATAGATGGATTATACTGATGAAATAAATTCTTATATATAATATTAGTGACATATTTATCATTCTTAAAATATAATATATCTTTTATATTCTTACATTTCTAATCAATGTCAAATGATAAAATCACTTTTGTGTATGTTTAGACTACCAACTTCACGAAGAGATGTGATTCATTTCCCATCATCACATCCATTGGATGATTTATAAAAGCTTGTTTAGAAGAATAATATAGTATTATTGATTTAATTATAATAATTTAATGATTAAATAATACTTATTGTTTTTATATAATGATCTTTGAAAAATTGAAATATTACTCATGCATAAATACAGACTACAATCTTCATGAATGAAACGTGGTAATTTTCCACAACTAAATTTGAAGAATGCTATTAAAAGTATTATATATGTATAAAAATGATAATAATTTCATGATAATTATTCTAGTTATGGTGTAATAATGAACAATTTGACCATATTATACCTAATGAATTCATTTCTGACATATGTGCGGAATATTGTCAAAAAATTAGATGTGAATTTAATAGACCTAGTAATTCCATATAACATGGTATTAAATGAAATAAAGGAATAATGAGAATGAAATAGGTTCTTCATAAAATTTAAAATTAATAAAATTATGTTACTTAGGAATACAAATAACATATGTTATGAGTTATAATTAGGTTAAGGGATGTTCTTTTTAAATCCCACTTTTAATGTTTTCCTTAAAACTCTCTTCTTCCTCTATATCCATATTTTAAATGTTAATTAGTGGAATTTTTATACGAACTTAAAATATTTATAAAGAAACTTTTATGTCACATTTGACCTTCATTCAAGGTTTTTCTAATGGAATATTTTTATATAATTTTTTGAATTGTAAAATAAAAGAAAAAAGATCAATTTTATATTTTAATGTATACGGTGACACAAACATTTACTACTGTTGTAATAATTATTTTATGTTTTCATTCCTTTACAAGGATTATTTTTTTATAAAGAAAACACATATATCTTTTTTGGGGTATTTTGATATTGAAATTTGGTTTTAATAAAAAATAGTATTTTTATATCCAAAACTATTTTTTACATGGTTTTAAAAGTATTTTTCAATATTTTTATTGATGATATATTCCATAGAAACTATTTATTAATGGTTGGACCCCATTATATATAACAGTTGATCATGATATTTCATAAACAATTGGTTCACTTAAATAGAACTCAAATATTTTAGGTAATGCTTATGTTATTAAGATAATTATATATAATAGTTGGACGAATGATTATTTTATCTTCAAACGGTTTTAAAGTTTTTAAGATGATCATGTTCCAAAGAACATACATTAAACTTATTTTCTTATTAATCGGTTTTTTTTATGAAAATAATTTTATTTCAAAAGTTTAGATAATGAACTTTTTAATTGAAAATGATACTCTTTTTGGATAAAAGGTATTTTTGAAAAAATCTTTTTCATGGGTCTTTATGTTTTTCAATGGACTAATAGATTTTTTATTTTCATGTCCCTTACAAAGAATTTTGTTCACATCCTATTTTGTAAATTTTTTAGCTTTCTTATGGATGACTAAGGGAAGTGAAAAAGTAATGTTGAATGTTCTAAAACCATTTCATAAAAAGAAGTAATTTTTCTTTTAAACATTTTCCATTTTGAAAAAAAATTTACACAGAAGAGTAGTGTCCACTTTGTAAAATATTGTATTGTTATGTGAGAGTTATGACCTAATTATCTAAATCTCTAAACCTAAAATATCTTTGGGAATTAAAGAATGTGAATTCTAGTCAAATGACACTAGATTATTTGATTTTTATGGCATGGTCCTTAGACCATTATTGATCTAATTATGACTAATTATAGTTGTGGAATTAATTATAGAATATTCATTGTAAATGTTATGTAAATATAAATGAATTAATGAATTTTTTAGAAAATTTTACCAATGTTTTGACAATAAATGATCATGATGAGTGAGTTCCACATTATGAAACAATGTTAGAAGTACAAATGTGTAAAATTTCAAAATAATAGAGTAAAAGTTATTTATAAGTTTTAACAATGATTTATTGACTATATCATCATGGTAATTGAAACGTAAAGGATGATTTTGGTGGAATGGAATTATTTTCATATGATGTAATTGTTTAGAATAATTAAAAGTGGTTTTGGAAAAATTCTAGAATATCCATGTTATTTATCATTTCTATAGAAATAATATTATTTATTTATATGGGTATATTATTTTATGTATATATTCTATAAATATTATAAGTAAAATATAGTTTAAAATAAAGTAAAAAATTCATTGAGATTAATATCTCTTTTAAAATAATGAAGTAAAGGGTTTCTAAATCATGGAATTTAAAATATCAAGAATAGATGGTTCAATGATAAAAGATGGTTATTTTTATCCGATATCTATAATTATATTAGTGATGTTATTTTTTTTAAAAATTATTACGAATAATATAAGATTCCATATATAGTTTATGAGTTATCAAATTCAATAATATTTTTATAATGGATAGAGGGATAAAAATATTTAAATGAAGATAAATGTATTTATGATAATTATTTTTGATATATAAGTAATTTTATCCCATTATCAATGGAATATTTTTTTCAGAAACTATTTTTCTCAAGTAAATCATTTAAACACAAAGATTTCTTTATATGATATATATAGATTGGTTTTTTTTATCATTTTTTACTTAATAAGAATAAATGATATTACCTTAATCAGAGTATTTATCATATCTTATAAGGATATTTTGAAGATAATATAGTGACTAAGAGGACAATGAGAGTATAAAGGAAAATGGTGAGTTATAAATCCTGGTAAGGGTATAACCATGATAAAGTTTGATGGAATGTAATACATACGAGAATAAAGGAATACTATGGTAACATTAGTGAGAACGATCAAATATTCTCACATAAAACCTTGGAAATATGAAGAAGATGTAATTGGATCATATCACTAGTAAGATGTGTAATAAAAATAAAAAATGGAATCATAAGTATATGGAAAATTTCACTATGAAGACATCATAACAGAGTGTTCTAGGTTAGCTGCTCATGCACAATACGTTATATATAGTGACATAAAAACATTACCCAATGCATTTGGGTAGGGTATATAATTATTTTCCCAGTATTAAAATTTATAACATGTATAAGAATATGTGTACTGTAAAATGAAATAAAACATAAGGCATAAGCAAAAGAAAACACCAAGAAAGGGTAATGGGTTACACTATTAGAAAACATAGATATATTCGTGGTACTTTAGACCATGGAAGAAATTTTCATTGTTATATCCAACATATATCGATGGGTAAGAAATTTCCATGTCTATAAGGTAATCTATAATAGTGGGAATTGATGACCTAGGGTATATTTCATTTATTTACACAATCACAACATTAAATGATTTATCCGATCATATGAGAGAAGAAAAGTGGCTATATCCAGAAGAATAGAAAAATGTGTCTATATTCTCCTCCTTGAAACTTTATTGAAACATGAATAAGAGTCTATAGATACATACTCATTCCATATAAACTATAACCATAGGAACTAGGAACCCATGGTTATAGGCCCATCATAAACAACATGTAGCCATGAGTATAGGGTCCGTGACTTTAGGATATACAAAGATAATCTGTATCCGTGGTAATTAGAGCTCATGGATATATGACCCACTATTTCCATTAGAATAATGTTACCATGAATACATGACCATAAAAAAACTATACCCAAGGGAACTAGGAGACCTAGACAATATGACTGTCTATCATACCATGTAGTTATAGGCATTTGTGGCCATGGATATAGTCATATCCTAGAATACATATCACATAGTTCATCAGGGGTCCATGAATTCTAGATCATATGAAAATTAAAATTTATATATTATTAAACTATATATTTATAAACTAGTGTGATATAGTGGTATAGATTATTTACATGAGGATAATAATCCCGAGTTCAAATCACAACATACATAATTTTAAAAAATAATATTGTATACATGAGCATGTGCCCGATGACTATACAATGATCCATATATATTTCTGATAGCCTTGGGCCACCTTCCCATGGGTATAGGAGACCCATGGATTAGATTCAAAATCAATGTGTCTATAAACACAAGTGAAATTGGTTTTAACCATCTATGGTTTCCATGGATATATCCCTTAGGCTACATCCACACCTTAGGTCATATGTGAATTGTTCTTATAAAGTCCTTGATATTATTCTCCCTTAACTGATCGAGATGGTTGGGTATGTTACCTCGGGTGAGCCACCCCATATATCAGAGGCCTATGACCGGTTACGAGTGTATAAAAAATATATTGGGAAGATTATAACCTTTGGTATAGATCTATACTGAGAGATTAAAATTGTTGGGAAAAAATTCCTCAAGGTTACATTGAAGTGTTTTTTTGGGTTGATTGTGTTTGTTGAAAAAATAGTTTTCCATGGTTATTTGTTGAATTCTAGATAAGTTTTTTGAAAATTTATGCTGAAAAATATCTAATAAAAACGAATGGATTCCCTTTAAGTGGTACAGGAAAATTATGTAGACAAGAAGGAACTATTTTCGAGTTTTTTCAGAAATTTTTGGGGTCCCAAATTTGAAGGATGGATCAATCATCAATAAAGTTGGATTTTCATGAATGTGTTGTATAAATATGTCAATGGAAGGAATTTAGAGAAGATTAGTGTTTCAAAAAGGTAATTACATTAGGAAAGGAATATGGAGTCACATAGTATGGGTTTCACCAAGATGTGCAACATCACAACTGTGCGAAGGGTTGATAGTAAATCTATGTGACTATGAGATGATTCCCAAATTAGATATTTTTCTGGTTGTTCATGAACACATGTAGATTTTAGAAAATTTTTGGAGATAATCATAAAATGTTAATGATGGGGGTGGATGATTCTATATCAGGAGGTAATTATTATAAATAAGACTCTACCCCCCTCAAAAAACCAAAAAAATCCTTAACAAAAATGAAAAGGCTCTGATTTCACAAATGGGATTCAGGATGGTTGTTCTTCAAACATGATCATTGAGAAAGGATTTTCATGTAAGATATGAAATTAAAATAAATTTTTTATGAATAATGAAAGCACTGATATTCTTTAAGGAAGTAAAAATAAGAAAAAAATTTGAGAGCTTTATGAAGGATAAGGGAGCTTCATGAAAGTGGTTGAGCTTTTCACAAAGAGGATTCTGGAAGAAGGTGGATTGTGCTTTGAGAATGAGGTGAGAATTGGGAGATTTTTGTGGTTCACAATAGTATTATATAATTGTGAAGAATTTTAAAATTTTAAGATGACTGTGCGAGATTCATGAAGGAAGAGAGCATCAACAAAGTGTTCAGAAAGGATTTCCCATTAAATTTGTGGAAAAGTATTATTCACCAAGTTTATGGGTGTAGAACATAAAAAAACGAAAATACCTATAATTTAGGAATAATTCCTTATTTCTAAATAAGGGAACTACAAGTCCATTAACTATGTGTGAATGCTGTCTATACTAGTTTGTAATGGGAGAGGAATAAGGTACTTCTTTCCACTAATAGTGATCCATAGAAGGAAATATTGAGGGAGTGAACCATGGGAACTAGTGAAATTTTACAAAACCTTGTAATGTAAATGAGATTGTACATAGAATTGATCTATCTGAATCCTCATTTTTGTATTTAGTCTTAGTGGATTTGGTGTATCGTTACATTGTCATTATATGCACCTAAGATATATCCCAGAGAGGGGTAATTGAGTAAAGATATATTTTTCCTTATGCTTGATCTCTTGATTTATATTCAATGCATCATCATCATATAAATATGTAATGAATAAGAAAAATATAAACACTTAAGGAAAAATAACGTGACATGTATAATAAAGAGACTACGATCAAGTGGGGAAGATTAATTTTGAAAATAATATCCATACCCTAATCAACCACACTCAGGGTATATAATACTTTTTTGGTCCTAACAAAAATAATATCAGAATAGTGGAAATAGAGGAAACAATATGAATAATAAAAAATAAACCAAATATGAGAAGGGATAACTTAAAAAATCAAAATAATAATAGAAAAATGTAATTAAAATCATAATTAAACTAAATTACATATTGAATGTAATAGAAATAAAATTCAAAATAGACTCAAATAACGACTCCAATTACATTATCCCTGAACCCCATTTCTATGTCATATCCATGCTCAAACACATCAACCCATCTAAAAATCAACAACATGATCCCCTTCCTTTGTCTAGACATGAGTTTATGAAATATTTTTAGGAACCAAATGGATGCTGGTCTAAGATGTGAATACAAATTAGTAGGTTGAAACCACAATGTCTAAAAAAATCCAATCTGAGAAATGAAGTGCATGAAATAAAGTGAATAACATGGTATTAATTTAATTAATTGATACAACACATGAAATAAATATGTTGAGCCTCAATTAATGGGTTAACATGTGAGGCCAACCAAGCTTTCTTTGGTTCCCTATAGAGTTTCACAAACTATGAGTGGATCTTCCTACATTAGGATGAATAACCTAATTGGTGGAAGATTCTCCTTTCAAATTTGATTTACACAAAAATCTAGTTAAAATGGCCTTTTCCCAGATTCTATCAAGAATATCACTCTCAAGAATCACGTGACTATGAATCTACTCCCTAGATATCTGTTATAATCATAATCTACCCTTGGGAATCAAATAATGTCTACATTACTCTTAAGGAGTATGAAATCATGCTCCAAGACAACACGAGTCAACATAAAAGATGAGTTGTATTTAGGGAAGCTTAACATGCCAATAAGCATCCCATATTTAGGAATCCCTCACATTGATCCCATATAATTTTCAAATATATGAAATAAATTCCCTTTTCTAAAATTTAACATAAAATATATATCACCACAATGTAGAATGATCAATTCATCAAATTGTCATTTTCTTTTCTGGTTATGTCTCATGAATCCAGGTTACCAATTATTACCACACATATATATATATATAGGAAAATTGTATCATTTATCATTTAGCCATAAGGTCATTAACATATGAGTTAACCCGATTTTCTATGGTGATGATACCTTAAGAAATCACAATTTATATGTTATTCTGATTCAAAAGATTCCTGAAAAAATCAATCAATTTTTTTTTTCAGTTTATCTAAGGGATTAAATATCAAGCTGACCATGTCCCAAAAAGGCCAAAGGCCAGGACACCAATTAGGTGGCCGCAAATATCAATATCAATGCCTATTGACCCAACATGATTTTATATATTGTCTTATAAAAACAATTTTTAGTTAACATGGATTATCTAATTAATTAGGCCACACATGTGGTGTGGCGGCATGATAAGAAATTTCTCACTTCTGATGGATAATTAAATCAAAAAAACCGGATATGATTTTGATCACCCACCTTCATTTTGGGACCAAAATAATTCTTCCAACATGTAGAACCAAAAAAAACTAAGGATATGATAATCAAAAAATGAATCCTAGATCAAAAGAGTCCAATATCAACCCCATATTCCTCAATAGTCAAAACGTTACCCCACAATAATGAAGAAAAAATAGAATATAGGGGAAAACCATAGAAATCCAACCCACTGAATATTATACTCTTGATCGAGTCATTTGAGAAAGAAGAATTCACTCCAATATTTTTTGGAGTTTCCCTAGGGTTCAAGAGAGGGAGCTTCTTGTAGATGGAATAAAAAATCATTTTTATATCATGGTTTGAAACCACTGATCCAATAAAATTACTGTTGTGAAATCCATCCATGTAATTTATTTCTCAATTTACGAGTTATACTAAAAAATTCATTTCCTCGGGTTAAAATATCCTCGTTTGATTAGTTCACATTGTGAACTTGTTTCACAGTGTGTAACAATTTAATGTTATGGACCAGTTCATGGTGTATCCCTAGAGAAATTTAGATATTTTGAAACATCTTCACAAAAAATAAATTTCTAGCAGACGCCTCTTTGTCCATATTTTTCTAGAGAAATCATGAACCACCTCTGAAGCCTTCCAAACATGGAAAACCCTCGTAATCCCTTTGAAACAGAAAAACATTGCCTTCCATAATTCCAAAAAACATACATTCCATAGCATTAAGTCATTTTAACTAGTAAAAGATCTCCATTTTCAAAAGGAACTCAATTACCAAGGATTAAATGAGATGGAAATTAAAAACAAAAGAGGTTCAATGTAAAAGTCAAAGAGGGACATTCCTCAAAAATAAAAAAACATAAAAGATCCCCACCATATAGAAACAAATCCCTAAGATGCTCCAAGCATCTGGGTTATTAATGAATATGTCTGGACATAATGTTCACATATCAAATTCACTCTCCCATGCATCCTCTTGAACATTCCCATGATGCAATTTCACTTGAACTATAGGTGTAGAATTCCCCCTTAGATAATTCTCTCTATGGTCCACAATCCGTATTAGATTCTTTTTAAAGGATAAAACCAAACCAAAATTTGTGTCACCAACATCTACTACATGATAAGGGTAATGATGATATCACCAAATCTAAGACATGTGAAACATGTCATGCATGGAAATGCAACATTGTGGAAGTAAAAAACAACATTCCAGTTGACTGACCCATTTTGCTGTCTCAAATAGCCCAAAAATGGGAAATAAATATCCCTATTTCTATATACGGTGTGGTCCCAACCTAGGAGACACATGAATTATAACAATATTACCAACATTAATCTTCAATGGTAATATTCAATTATCAAAATATGATTTCTTCCTACATTGTGTGGTCAAAAATATCCTCCTAGTCATATAAACCCACTCAAAAGATCTCTTACAAAAGGCTAGTTCCAACAAAAATTTACTCACCTACCTATAACTAAAAAATAGAAGAATGACATAGTCCTCTATAAAAATCAATGAAATGTTTCATGTAGATCGATTCATAGAAGCAGTTAATATAAGTGAAAAACATGAGTGATAAATGATTCAACCATTAACCATTGAAATTCAAAAAACATTTTCACAATATATCATCAATAATTTGAATAGTCCATTCCAACCACCAGTCTGAGGATGATAGGTTCTGCACATAAGAACATATACCTCTAAAGAATAATAAAGAGTCTTCTAGAAAAAAGATGTGAAATAAGGATCTCTATCAAAAAATATACTACTCAAAACACCATGAAACCAAATTGTCTCCTTCAAGTAGAGACTACCTCGATCATTAATAGATAATGTATTCAGGATAGGAAAGAAGTGGGATACTATCATTAGTAGATCTAAGATCAACCATCCTACATCATTGATGTTTGGTGTCTCGGGTAATCCTATCAAAAAATCAATACCAACATCATCCGAGTTCAACTCCATAATGGGAAAAGGTTGAAACAATCTAGAAGGCCTCATATTCTTTGTATTCATGAACTGAAAGAAGAAAAATCTATCCATGATCCCTCTTATCTCATTCTTCATTATTGGCCACTAGTACTATCTATGGAGATCACGATACTTCTTTATCAATCTCAGATGTACCACCCATATATAAGAATTAATATCTCTTATCATATCCTTGAGAAAACTCGTAGGAACCCATGATCATCCAAGGAAGAGAATAATATGAATACTACCTTGAGACCATCCTACAGGTGGATACACACTATATATGATGTCCCTTCGATCTAAGACCTCCAGATCATATAACGACACTATCTAGATCCAGTTAATAAGAATTTTTATAATTGATGTTGATGTAAGAGATACTGATCCCTGGTACTCCTGAACATCAATATGCATATCTTAAAAGAGTTCTACCAAACACCACTGGTCAAAAGATTGTTTCACTTCCACTATATGGCTCTTCTAGGTCAATGTGTAAAACATGTCATTGCCCTTTCTTGGTGTGTAAGCTATCTCGAATTCAGAGGACTACAGATACTCAATCCACCACCTCTACTAAAGGTTTAGGTCTCTCTAAGAAGATATTTACTTGAGGATCTTATAGTCCATGTTCACCACAAAAAAATCACCCAAAAGATAGTTTCTACAATATATCGGGGTGTATACCACCATATCTAACTCCGTATTTCATGTAGGATAATTTCTATCATGTGGTCTCTACTATCTAGAGAAATATGAAACCAAACAGTCCGGATACATCATAACTGATCTAATTCTGGCTCTGAATGCATCAAAGTACACAATATACTTCTTATTGTTATTATATGAGATGAGTATCGATGCTAAGGTCCATATGCTCTGTAGCTCTAGGAAATATCTTTTACAATCATATAACAAAGAAAACATCCCCACTATGTTGGTTAGCCCAGACATAGATGTTTCTATATGGGAGAATTCCTAGAGAAAGCACATGTAATGACATAAAAATCCAAGAAATATGCAAACCCTAGGTCCCTACCAAGATACCATGACTGAAACATTCTCAAGGTCCATTGAAACTCTATACTCTTAGATAACATAGAAGAAGTTGTGTACTCTATCAATACAAAAACTATATGTGTATAGATTATTATAAAGACAATTTTCCGTTAGTATACTCAGTATGATTTCATGATTTTGGGCATGATCATCAACAGAGTGAATGTATACTAAGATTAGGTTGAAAAACATAACCAAATATATCTAGTAAAGGATAAAAGATCATATTCATTAATTCTATCAATCATCTCAAATCATCCATCAAACAGAACAACATCACTATGAATTCATATAATATATGCATACTCTTAACTGAAATTTCATGTTTTTTCAGATGGTCTCACCCACAACCTATCATACCATGAACTCAAGTAGGTCTTGGATAAAATCATGGAACCTATCAACTAATAAAAGATATCATCAATATGTGGAATGGGATACTATATATTGATCATCATCTAGTTTAGTATCTGATAATCCACACGTAGGAACAATGAACCATCATCCTCATTGGTGAAAATAATTTGATAACCCCATATAGATGTATTAGGCCTTATAAAACCCATTTCCACCAGATATTTCTATTAGAATTTCAACTCATGAAGATCTTCTGGTGTTATCCTACAAGTCTAAATACAAAAAATAACTTCCATTTTCTCCAGCATGATTGTGAACTCAATCTCTCGCTCAGGTTGTAAGTCATAGTACTCCATAGAAAAAATAAATTTAAAATAGTCTAGAATTAGAGGAAAAGTATACTTTTCCATTCTCATATCTTTTTGAATAATGATTTCTATCTGATATCTAAAAAAATAAAATCTACAATGAATTGGTCCCACATGGCTAGCATGAAGACCCCCCTCAGCATGGTGGGAATAAATTCCTTAGAATAGAGATATAAAGGTAACAATCATTTTATAATAGTTTATATGGGAATTGTATATAACTATACAATATATACTAATAATAAAATTGAATTCTATCATTACTTTCACAAGAATATCCTAATGGAAATGATAACAACCAATTTCAAGAAAACACTCTAAACTTCCCCTGATACCCTCTGAGCGCACTCCAAAATATGTTATAATGGGAATTACCTCATATATGATCTCCATAATAAATCCTAAACAATTTGGAAAAAATATATATAAGGGAATGTGATTCTATAATTTCAAATAAAACCTAAGCTAAGGTTGTTGATAAAATAATATTACCTTTAACTGAAGAAGATCCTGTATCCAAAACAATTAGAGAAGGTTGTATAGCATGAGGCTAGCTCACCCCTCTATCCTTGGAACTAGTACAACTCCTCATTACTATTCCCAATGAGTGGTACTACAACTCCAGGACGAGGCCACTACACCCCAAACTCGGCCTGAATAACCAGGGGAACTATAGATACCCGTCTATTGTGGGGTAGCTGATCCACTCTCTGACGCATGTTCCTATCTAGACCCCACCACTATTATACTATGAAAATTTCCTACGAAACATCTTAAGATGACCCAAATTACCTAAAAAATAGCACTCCACTGTAATTTAAGGACACTATATGTTCTTGTGGCCCAAACATCCACACAAAAAGAACTACACCAAACCATGTTTCTAGAGGTGGAAGTTCACTCCTTTGACTTATCTTCCCACTATATTTATAATGGAAACTATTATAGTGACATTTCTTACTACAAGATGAATATTTATTAGATTAATTTGCGGAAACTGTCAGGACACCACTTAAGGACTCTTTCAGATTCCCTTTAATGATGAGAACCTAATTCATCACATCTACAATGCAACTTTGAAGAAATAAATTCACTAATGACCAAACCTGAAAGTGAATCTCATCCTAAAAACATATCTCCCTAAGAATATCATTCATTTCAAAGGATGTGGAAAAGTGATGGAGGTCGGTGAATCATATGGTGTAGTCCATAAATGGATAGCACTCTTGTGTACTATTCATGAAATCGCGAGCCTTCAAATTACATAACATATAAGGATAGAAGTGTCCAAGAAATGTTGTCGTTATGTCCAACAGGATAACTCTTATTTTACCCTGATGTGCTATAGAGTGTCCAACCAATGCTTAGTAGGTCTATAAATCATGTATGAAGTATGATTAATCCCCTTATCTATGTGTGTCTTGAGGTTCATGAATATTTTCTAGACCACCATTATTAAGAAAAAGGCATCTTGGAGACCTACCTTCCTAGATATCCTAGGTCGATAAGTTATTAGAAATTATCTCATCAGCTCACAAATAGAAGGTAAAGAGAAAAAATATCCCTTCCCATGGATCTAATAAACCTCATGATGTTGTTACAAAGATGAACATCCAGCTTATTCTTAATATTGTAGAAAATTCCAACATAGATTAGTTAAGATCATGATAATTACATCACTCCAGAGGACTAATTCAAAGATAATGAGGATAAATGTTCAGTATAAGACAATAATACTTCTTATAGAACATGGTATACTAAAGATCAACCTCAATGTGTGATATAAACATATAAATAATAGCTCAGAGTGTCTCTAGACATGTATTACCAACTAAATTGTTATTAAAGAACATTTCATTTATTTCTGTTTTCATCATATGTAACAGGCATCTCATTTCATAGTTTATAGATGAAAAATATAACCCATGAAGTAAATATGTACCTATTATGAACAATTCATGATAATATATATCCCTATCTGTCTATGATTATGCATGCATACTTATCTCATTCCATACCAATCCATGATTAGAAATATCAGTAAATATAACAACTAATAACAAGTGAATTACCCATGTTGAAATAAAATAACACCATAATAATAAAACATCATGAACAATAATCACATCCCTATGAAATCATTTTTCCACATACAATGATCAAATAATCTAATTCATAATATCGTTACAATGTCTAGACACATCAATGTCTCTATTATACATTTCCCAAATTGTAAATAAATAAAAAAATCCAATGTCTATGATAAAACTTTGTAACATACACACCCTTGTGCTCCTTCAAGTAACCAAGAAGGTTGGCTATGTGACCTCATCCATACATCCTCATAATCCAAAAGCTATTGAATATATGTGAGGGTGTCAGGAATATAGTGGGTATATTATATCTTTGGTAATATAGATTCACAAGAAATGAAAAAATATTAATAAATTAGAGTAAATTATAGAAAAAATATGAAAAAAATAAACAAAAAACCAATGTTGAGAAAGAACAACTGAATGAAGAAAAAGAAAAAAATTAATTTAATAGGAAGTTTATTAGAACTAAATGGCATACTAAAATTAATAAAGATTGAATTCTAAGAAGGATCAAATAAATTATATACACTACTGGAAACATGATCTTTCCCAACACTTCTATACCAATGGTTTGTAAAAACCGTTGGTATAGCTACCATTTCCCAACGGTTCACCAAAACCGTTGGGAAAGGGTGTGTTTTGAGCCCCTTTCCCAACAGTTTTGGTGAACCGTTGGGAAACGTCACTCTTTCCCAACGGTTCTCAAGAACCATTGGGAAAAAGCATAAAAAAATCCAACATTCGACCAACAGAAATACACCCAACCAGAACCTATCCCAACGGTTTTGAAAACCGTTGGGATAGGTTCTTTAATTTTTTTCAGATCCACTAACCGAGAACATTATATAAATAAAAATTTTAGATAATTATGATAATAAATATATATATTTATGAAATTATGTTTACAAAAGTGATGTTAGCTTAGTGGTTAAGTCGTTCGATTATAAACGAGGGGTCCTGGGATCAAATCCCAGCGGATGTTTTATTTTTGGAATTTATATACCAATGGTTCCATTACCGTTGGTATAGATTTCATATTACCTATACCAACGGTTTTTGGAAAACCGTTGGTATAGACCTATCCCAACGGCTTACTTGGCTACGGTTCTCCAAACCGTTGGTATAGGCTATACCAACGGTTTGGAGGCCTATACCAACGGTTCCAAAATGTTGGTAAAGGTTAGTTTTCTAGTAGTGATAATGAATTAGTCTCAAACCCCATGTTGGTCCCACCTCCAAGCTCCAACACATACAACTAGCTACAAATTGACAATTGGGTCCATTAACCTTTCTCAAACCGGTATCTATGAAAAATTTCTAGGTACCAAACTAGGGCCCATAAATGTTTTATGTAAAAATTAGTAGCTCAACACTATAGTGTCTTAAAAAATATAGTCCGAGAAATGTATTTCATGGAATAAAGATAAATAATGGTTAATAATTTAATAAACTAATAATGCATGTGAAATATACATGTTAAACCTCATGTTAAGGGTTAACTCATGAGGACAACAAAAACAACATAGGTTCCCTACCGGGTGTCTCTAACTAAGGGTGGATCCCCCTGAATTAGGACATATCATCTAACCAGTGGTAGATTCTCCAACCAAGGATGAATCACACAATCATTAAATTAACAAATGGAGTCTGCCTGTGGGATATGAATAATCTCACATTAGGGAATATAGTAACTGTGTATCTAGTTATCTAAAATATGATATAATCATATAACATACCATTGGGAATCAAGTATCAATTCCCCATCCCCTCAGGTGGTGTGAAATCTTCCATCAATCCCCCAGGCATTAACATAAATCATGTGTCGTGTCTAGAAAAACATAACATTCCAAAAACAATTATCCCATCATGAATCAATCACATTGATGTCACATAAGATCAAAATCTAAACATGAAACATTCATGGATAATATAAAAAATATATATCACCACAAGGAAGAATGATCAATTTAATGAAATATTATTTTTTATTTCGATGTATGTCTTTTAAATCTTAGTTAAAAATTATCCCCATATATATATATATCAAACTTGTATCATTTATTATTTTACCCTAAGGCCATCAACATTTTAGTTAAAGCAATTGAGATAATGTGATTCAACCTTAATAAATAAAAATTTACATGTTATTTCAATTCAAATTATTCAGGAAATAATCAATCATTTTTTCTAATTTATTAGAGGGATCAAATGTAATGATGACCATCTATCATCAAGGTCCAAGGCTAGCACACAAATCCGGTGGTAGTAGGTCTGAGTCTCCATGCCCATGGACACAATAGGATCTAATGAATGGTCTAATAAAAATGACTATTAATTAATAGGATTTATCCATTTAATTTGTATGTTTATACATCATTTGGGAATGATCACAAATAGCTCAAATTATATGGGTAATTAAAATTATAAAAAGGTTATATGATTTTGACCACCTACCTTTATATAGAGATAAAAAACACATCCAAAAAATGAATCCAACAAGAATAGAGTTGATGAATATCACAATAAGACCCCTAGGCGACACAATGCCCTAATCGATACCTTATTGCTTTGCGTTCAAAAGTGTACACAATGATAACAAAGGAAAACAAACAAAGATATGGAAAACCAAATAAATCCAACCAAAAAGATATTGATTAGTTGATCGAGAAGTCTGGGAAGGAAGAAATCACACCAAATCTAATTTGAGTTTACATATTATCAAATAGTAGGATTTGTATGTGGATAAAATAAAAAATAATAAAAAACCAGAGTTTAAAACTAATGATCCCACTATATTCATGATCCTAAATCCTTTCACGTCACCTATTTCTCAATCTATGAGTTATGAATAAAAATGCGTCACCTATGGTTAGATTAACATGGACTGTTCATTTAATGTTATGAACTATTTTGATGATGTGTAACCATTTCACGTACTAATCCAATTCAAAACATTTTCCTAGGAAGATTTACATATTGTGTAACATGTTCACGACATGTAGATTTTTTACTGGTATATCTCAATCCATCTTTTTTAGAAAAACCCTGATCTACATTCAATTCCTTATAAACTTCATATAACCCTCAAAAGTTGTTTTACATTCTTAAAAATAGTCTCTATTTATTCAAACAAACATACAACCCCCAACCATTAGGATATTTTCCGCTGAAAATCTCTCCATCCTCAAAAGGAACATGACCATCAATTTGTATAGAATAATGAAATAATTAATAAAACCAGTTAATGGAAAAATTTATAGAGGAATGTACTTGAAAATAGAAATGATTTTATAGATCACGTGGCTATAGCCACTATCATGGGTCATGACTATAACTATTTTTTCTTTACGAGTAACATAATAACATCTAAAAGTATAACCAACTCAAATTTCATAATTTACCATGAAATAAGTGATTATATCAGTATTATATATTTAAAAATAACTAAAGAAGAATAGTTTTATGAAAATGTGGTTCATGTGAAGTAATGAAATAAAAAATAGTGGAGAAGTATGATTCAAAATAATCCGCTTAAATAAGGATTATGAAAAAATGTTAATGTGTCATAGAAGATGGTAAGATAAATATTTTCTCATAAAACATGAATGGAAACCATGAAAGTTTCATTAGAAAAAATGCGTGTTTTAGAAACCAAACAACAACAAAAAATCATAATATAGAGTTTCACATTAAAGGTGATAATAATTAAACAAAATCATTTTTAAAGAATATTTTGAATAGAATAAATTGAAATGAGAACCAGAATAATTTATATCATACCCAATAAAAAAAGTAATGTAAAATTGATATATATAATGAATATATGTATACAATATGGAATAATTAAATGATAAAAGGATAGAGGTAAATGGATTAAAATAAAGAGGGCACATAACATAAACATAATGAGGATAGTTCAGAATAATCCTTACCTCAATTTCATATACTCTCTATAAGAACATGGTTCTTCATTGAGGTACATATCCTTTATTTTTCATGAGTTCTTAGTTTAATTGTTTATTTATATCCTAATAGTAATGAATGTTGAGGTCATGGAGGTGAGAGGGGTGTCCAGGGCTAGATTGGGGACCAAAATCCAAACATTTAGGTGAAAATGGCTTGTTGTATGGTTAGCATAAATCATGCGAGGGATGGGTCACATTTACATGAAACCGTATGAGGCTAGAAGGAGGAAATATACAGGACAAATTTTTTATTAAACCATGAAACCTGGGGTGAATTATCATGTGATAATTGCTTCAGTTTTGATTTAGTGTTTTTCATTGTTTCCACATGGTTATTCAAACCGTGTGAGAAAACTCTGCGGGGTTCCCCTTTATATAGAAAATGGAACACGATTGGCACACAATTTGGCCAAACATGCATCCAAAATAGTCAGAACTATTTTTTTATGAATTTAAATATTTTCACATAATTAAATCTTATATTAGACCTATTTACATTTGTTTTCTAGCACTAAAAACTCTCCTCTTTGGAAGCCATCTTTGGAGAATAAACGTGGAATTAGAATATATGCTTCATATGGACTTGAAATCAAGAACCTTTTTACATATTGAATATGCATCAGTAAGATATGAATTCATTTTTTTTGTATTTCCTCATTTGGTTTGGTATTAGATACACTATTTAGGTGCAATATCATATTACCAAGTTTTAGGGTTCTCACCCAATCATTGATTTTCTCCCAATATGATTTGAATAAAGAGATGATACTATACAAGAAATCTACTATAGAAAAACTGTAGGTGGTCTCATTCCCTTAATTTAAATTCAATGTGTTTATATATTCTGTTGTTTTGGGCACCCAATTGTTGAAGTGACACCTGTAAAGTGGAATTAAGACCATTATTTTAATTGATATGCATGAACAACATAAATAATGAAACCCATTAATGATTTCACATAGATTGAGAACCTTGATATAGAAACAACCATTTGGGTCTCTGTTTACTTAATTGGACTACCAGAGATGGATTTTGAATTAGATACCTTATGGTGTTCCTTTTACCCCTTTCCATGGGATGTTTAATATTCAATTGTAAATTGTAATTGAAATAGGTTATAATTGTAATTGTAAAATGAGTTTTAATTGAATTGATAATGAATTGTGAATGTAATACATGTCCCTAGACACATTCCATATATTGGTTAATTAATCACTAGATGCTTGTAATAATGAAATTCCCATGTGATTTGAATTAAGAAAAATTCATCTAAGAGTATCCCCTGACTTGAGTCACCTTCTTAGGTAATGTTAAACTGAAATGTTTAGGGTGATAAACTTGAATTGTTTAAATGATATTGATTAAATGAATTTGATTAAATAGTATTGACTGATTAAATGATTATATTCTTTGGATGATATATGGATTTAGATACGAATGACATGGATGGACTCATTTGGATTCTACCTCGCTTATGCCTAAGTGAAACATGGAATCCTTTTACGGACTGCCAAGGTCAGAATTATGGGAGATGACTATTTATATTTTAAGTGATACCTAGGCTCTATATTTATTTCCAAGAATGGAATTAGAGGGAATTAATTGACATATGAAATGGGTGATACCTTTCTCCTTCAGTGGATCACCAAGGAAATACTCATATGTTAGTGATGTATTCCCCACTTAGAGAGATACCATGATTCCATAGAAGAAATCATATGATGAGCTTGTTAGGTGTTTGGTTCATGATACACATAGAGAGATACTTAGTTTCCAAATTTGGAATTCCAAGGACTAGATCAGATTCTTAAATTATTAATGAATTAAATGACTCCTATGAGGCCTCATCCAAGAAAATTAACAATCTTGAATTCAGTTAGAGACTTATAATATATTGATGGCCTGATTAGGAATCATTGAGCAGATATCATTATAGGGGATGCTACACTATATTTCATGTCTCAAGCCATATTTATTAAATGATATTGAATCATTAAATGAATTTTATTAATTGAATTTAATAAAAAATGGGAATCTAAACATTATAGGATCTTTACTTTCAGTAATTCCATTACAAACTCTATTAATTCCTACACACTGTGATTGTTACATAATCACTAACTAGATGGAACTAGAAATTGTCTTTTTTTCATAATGGGATTACATCTCACACCCTATTAGAGCCTCCCAAGGTACCCAAATAGAATATATGATTACATATATGGATAAGTGCATGTTCCATACTACATGTTATTTATTTTTACTTAGGAGCAGTGGATCACAGGACTGAGCTGAGGCTCGTGATTCTAGCTAGATTCATTTTGGTATTTTTTTTACTTTTGATACATGTATTTTATTGTACTATTGTGTACTTTTTTAGATTCTTTGTAGAGACGTGCATCATTATTATTTTATATGAATTTCTTTTGGAATTTTTGTCTATTTCATATGTGTATCTATTTTATATATGATTTAATGATTCCTGTATTTTTTTCAGATTTTATTTCAACTATTTTGCACTATGATGATGACGTAACAATCTCCCCACCAACACACCTAGGCCCTCGATACTTGTGAGCAACCTCTGAAGTTTGGGGAGATCTGCTTGAGGCCATGTGGCCAATTGGGCTCAAGGAACCATTCAGTGGGACCTGAGACCAGGACATTATACGCTCAATACAATCTCTTAACATGATGAATAATAAATTTTAATTTGTTAAATAATTAATTAATATATTTTTTCAACTAGATTTCACTATTTAAGGATAAATTAAAAAACATTGTTTCTTAGGTCACACAATTGAGGATGCATTGTATATTTTTATGAAATTTGTCTTGTATATTGAACATGGTTGAAGGTGTTGTAAAATTGTTTCATAATCAATATTATTATTGGGTTTTTATAAATTATAATTTTAATATGTGTAATTTTATATAGTTTAATATATAATTTAATAAATGTTCCAAATTTAAATAAGGTCATCAGTTAAGTTATTCTTATCCGTTAGAATTACGATTACTATTTTTTATCAGTATCATCAATGAAATTATCAAATGATATTTACAAGCTATTAATATATTAATAAATATTATATTTAATCCTTTAGTTATGTTTTAAAAACATCCTTGTGTGGCGGTGATAAAAATGAAATATTCAATCCATGGTGGTGGTGAACCAACCATAAACAAGACTAACTTTTAATTTTTAATATTGATCGAAGTGAAGAAGTTAGATAATGGGTAATAAATTAATATAATGAAACTTTAGTATATCAATAATACTAATGTTATAATAATTTCATGTATAGAACATATTTTTTGGGAAAAAATAAGAAAACAGTATAAGAGTTTTAGATAGAGAATATTACCTCTTCCCTTGGATACTCACTAATAGCCTACACCTTAACAATCTTTATTTTGACATGTTATTAAGACCAAGGAGTCTAGGATCATGGGTGGTAGTTGGGGATATATTATGGAATATTTTGGATGATATAAGTATTATAATGAGGGAAAAAATGAGGTAGTGAATTGTTGTATTTTTTAGGGGTGGGATAGGGGGTTTTAGGACAAAATATTTGATGAAATTATTATTTTACCAAATAGTGAGTCATAGAATGAATAAATAGTAACAAGAATTTTATTATATTGTAAAATTGGAATAAAAATGTTCTTATAAATTCTATAATATGAAACAATTCATTCATATGTTACATTAATAAATAAGGTATATATATATATATATGGAATTTTAATATTCAATTAGAAATTCAATATTTTAAAAAAAAACTATAAAAATATCCTTGATGTAGTTTAGACATCCTTCCTGAAAAAAATAAAATCCATTTTATCAAAATAATTTTCTCAAGATCAAATATTTAATTTTTAATTTAATATAAGGAATATATAAAACTGTTGTTGTAGATAAATTAATTTTTAAACATTATGTGTTCTTATTATTCTTCCCAATAAATTAAAAATTCAATAGAGATTATTATATTATATAATTTATTTATACATTAATTTTTATTTATCATAAAAAATAGATGAATTTAATTTATAAAAATAAACATTACAAAAGAAAAGAAATTCTTGTAAAATAACCATTTCACCTTTAATATGGAGACTTTCACCTTGGAAACATACTTTTATGCATAAAATTTAAATTTGTCTTATTAAATAATTTGAACATGGTAATTAAAAAATGATTTTTTTATTATACTCAATATATTAAAGTAATAATAATAAATTATAAAATAATAAATGTATAATTGGAATTAACATAATTTTTACCATTCCCCCAAAATTAACAATATTTGAAAAATTTCAAAATAAATCATTAAGAATATCCTGACATAAAAATTAAATAGGAAATTTTAATTTTTATAATAAAAATACTAAATACTAAATATTTAAATTTTATGTAAGATTTTATATCACAAAAAAAAAATTTAATTATGAAGAAAAACTATTTCATTCATTATGAGTGATTATATTGATATTTATTATTTTTCCTTAATTTTTTTAAATAAAGTGGTTCTTTGGATAAAATACCAAATCATAATTTATTTAAAAATAAGAAAGCTTACAAGAGTCTAAAAGATGTTATTAGGTTACAATATTTAACATGAAGGGGGTATTTTGCAATTAATTATCTATATATGTAAAAAAAGAATTTTATGAAACTATTCCTCTAATTTTATGAAATTTGACTTTTAAATATTTAACTATGAAAACTTTTTTAGTGTAATAAACACTATACATTTTGATTACAATACTATTTCAATAATCATTTTATGTTTCTAAAAAACACTTTATCAAAAATTGATAACCATTTTTGATATTAGTACTCTGTAGATTAAAGGAATTACATTTTGGAATAAAAATTTCTATATTTTTATAAAACTTATCACATAATGTTTAAAAAAAATTCATGAAACATAGGAAAATCTGTTATAATAATAGACAATTATATTATCAAATAAATATTTTTTTATAAACCAATTTTATGAATATAAAATTTATTTAAATTTTTTACTTTTATGTTTAAAATTTATTTAAATTCAATAAAAATTATACATTTTTTCAAAAGTATGATTATGTTTTCTTTATGTATAAAATTTATTTTATTATATTTGATACTTTAAATTCACTTAATTATGATATAAATTCTTTTTATTTATTTATTAAGATATCAAAATATATTATCTAACTATTTTATTTGCATAGTTTATATTTTAATGATTAATTTTTTATTACAACCATCATATTATTTCAATACTTCCTATAAATACCTTGGGTTTACATTTTTCATTATTCAACACAATTCCAACTAATTTTCTATGTTAATTTTAATAAAAACGTGATTTTTGTTAAAAATGTTTTTGTATATTTTTATTGTGGTCTTAATGTGTGTGAGTATTCTTGTAGACAATGTTAATCTAAATTAACCTATTATAGTTATATTATTTTTTTATATTTATTGACCTGTAATAAGAATTTAAATTTTACGTATATATATATTCTTTATATTTATTGTTCAAATTCATGTAAAAAAGGGTTATTGATATATTAT
Source organism: Viscum album (assembly GCA_963277665.1). Taxonomy (NCBI): domain Eukaryota; kingdom Viridiplantae; phylum Streptophyta; class Magnoliopsida; order Santalales; family Viscaceae; genus Viscum; species Viscum album. The sequence goes on from OY728155.1 coordinate 1,082,200,650, forward strand.
CTAGTGCATATATTTAATGCTATATCATATTACTAAATATGTCACCCATATTTCATTCAGAAGAAAATTTATATATTTAAATTTCTAGGTCGTTACATTCTTCCCCACATAAATTAATTACATCCTCAAAATTTTCTCTTTTTTATATTATAAAGGGGGATATTTTATATATACCTTTGAACTACAGATCACATTGTGTTCCAATTCAATTTCCAATGTATGATAACCCATGATAAACCTGGTTGAGACGATGCATTGATAGATGCTTCAAAATATTTTCAAATTTCTCACGCTCCTTTATAAATTTATAGTTGTTACATCCGGAAAAATATGGACATTGATAGTAATGGAACGTTGTAAATAACACTTTTTATGGAATATATAGATTTTAAAAATCATTTTAATTTTTTTCCATAAAACCTTAAGATAGAATTTGACCTGAGCAGTTTGAATATGGGATGACATTTGTGATATTCAAAAATATCATCAAATAAAAGAAAGGCCTATTCTACTTGAGATTCGCTATCAATTGTAGCTTAATAGAGGATTACATGGCCTATATTTTATTGTTCCATTGTAAAAATGTGATAAGATAATATATGGTATTTTCCAAAATAAGTAAGATGGGATAGTTGGGTTTTAAGAATATGATCAAATGTTTCCCATTATCCGTCATGATATGAAATTAAAGTAAATGATTGGGATGTATTTTAAAATGGTTTAATTGTAAGTTAAATTTTTTAAAAGGATACAAAATCATTTGATCTAAAATATTAAATTATTATTGTAATAAAATCCCATCTTAGAGAATGTAGGGTTTTGAGCAACATTTGAACATTTATCTCAATGGTTACATCATATTTATTAAAGAAACTTTTGGATTAATAAAAATGAATAAAAAAACAGTTAAAAATTTTCACGGCCTATGTAATGTTTAAATTTATTATTAATATATACACATATTCAATTTAATATTATTATTTAGGGAAAAAATATCGAAATTAATCCCGTAAAATATTTTCATGTGGAACCATCTCTTCATTCTATGGAATATTAGGTTTAACCATGGTTCTAACAGTTAATTTCATATTAGTTTTACTAACCATACTATTTATATATTACGTTATCAAATACCATAATAATGTATTCAATCCATTATAATGGTCAGTAAAATCATATAAATCATCCAAGGAATATCACTCGAGAGTTTCAAACCATGTGTGCTGTTTGTAAGACTTGTTATACACCGAGAGAAGATCAAGTTAATACTTTACCAAAACATTTCTGGGATATAACGTATAGGTGAAAACATTTTAAGATGGTTTTCCTAAAAATAACCCTAGGGGGTTTTTAACATACTAAACAAGATGCCACAAAAATGGTTCCCTAATATGGTGGGATATAGAGCCTGAAGCGTGGCTCGCCGTACACTATAGGTTTCTAACTAATAGTGGGGGGCCTTAGCTATGATAGTGGGGAGGCTATTACCTCATATCAGAATGAGAAAAAACATAGAAATAACTATGTCTTATTTCAAGTAATAAATAAACATGTTGTGGATGTTGTAAATAAATTTATATAGAACATGCTGCAACAATAAATGAAAAATGATACAAAATCCAAAATAACTATGTTATAAATAAAACACAGGTCACCCACTAGGATGAATATATATATATATAAGAATAAAAAAAGAAACTAAAATAAATGTTTAGTGATCTACTACCAACTCTTATCCAGACCACATATGTGGTCACCAAACAATGTTGTGCTTATTCAATATGATAAGAAGAACACTCCAGAGAAGTTCTGATTGAACATGCATATGTGGGGACCATCCCTATCCACAATGCAACTGTGATCAACCCTAGAGTAAGATAAGGTGTACATATACTCCATGGTTCATGTGCATGGGTGAAAAATAATCTGAGTAGGCCACCCTAATTATAAACCTATAAATTATTCTCATATAAGTGTATATGGAAGAAACATGCCCAGCCTAGTTGAGACACAAATGATAAGATAAGTAAATCCATAATGTAAAACCATAGTCAGACCGCAATTCTATGATCTTGACCAACTACAAATTTCCACCATGAATGTCTGTATCTATATACGTATGCATGAATATTCTTGTACCTATACATATATAAATAAATACGATTACTCATGAATAAGTGAAAGAAATAACATAGAAAAAAAGTGTTGGTCCTTGGGTAAATAATACTGGTCACCTGCACATCATGTGTATTTGAATTGAGATGTATATCGTACCACTCAAGGCCGGTATCATTAATTCAATCATTGGGTATATACTCATAATTGATATGTAACTTCTTCAGAAAATTCCAAAAAAGTCTCCAAGAAAGCTACAACACCTCAGGGGGATACTCATCCTACACACAAGGTTAACAAATAATTTTCACCAACCTGTGTAATGAAGGATTCTGGGGATGTACATCCAGACATACAGTAAATGGTCACTATTATAGAAGACACATTACTCATTCCAAGTAAATCATTTCCAATACCCAAGGCCCAGGTCCCAGTCCATAGCCAGTCATGACATTATGACTCAAGTGAACCCTAAGGGTTTGACCCTAAGGCGATCTATAGGCGATCTTACCGGTGAGATGTCATACTCAACCCTCAAGATCCAAAGGTGAATTTGAAACCCTGGTGTGAGTTTTGATACTCAACTACCCTGATATAAAAAGTCTTCATAAGTATAATCCTAGAAATAAATTATTGAAATCTTTATCATATGACCAAATATTAGAGAACGTAGTCATAATCCATAAGACACAAGTCTAGGAGAGAGTATTCATCATCTATATACCACTATCCAAGGAGAGAATAATAATCCACCGACAACATTAGGTTGAAGATAGAGCATCCATCCTTATTTAACACACGATCTATGGAGATCATAGTCATCCTCATCACTCAGGAGAGTGTAATCGTCAATGAGTATCATTACTCGGGGCCATTCCCACGTATCATGATCATAGGATCAACAAAATAAAAATAGGAAACACCAATGGACATCACAATTGTACAATAATTAAATATTTAGGCTCAATATCCAAATACCATGTAGTACATATGAGTATAAAAATAAACATATATAAATTAAATGGATTAGAATCTAGATACTAGGAAAGTAGGTTTGAGCATCCCAATGAATAAGATAGGTCCCATGAAGAATGTCTAATAATCTCATATTGATAGAAATACGCCTTCCGTCAGGATCAAAAACGACCAACCAGAGAGAACATCTAGCTATCACCGCTGCATCATCCACAAACATGTAAAGTATAAACACAATAGTGTGGGTAAATAAAATCCTAAAACCAACACCACTACCACAACACAATGTGATTAAATGTTTGGTAAGGGTTCTATGGTGAAACCCTATACCATATCTACCCAAACCCAATGTACTAACATAGGGTCGGTCAAGCACCAGGGGAACCAACTGGGTCCCTTAATTCAAACACTAAGAGGCATCCTACATAGAATCTTTAGTTGAAATGGTAAAGGAGGATTACTATAATGGATCATCTAGATCCATGGATAAGAAAATGCATCCTACAAGGGCTTCTTAGATGTAAGGTATTGGAGGAATGCTACATGGTATCATTGAATGGTAAGAAAGACTGAGGCATCCTATATGGGATCATCAGAACAACCCATAGGTAAATGAGATCCAAATTAGGATTACCTAGTCCAGTATGTAAGCAATGGAATACCACATCGGATCCATAGTGCACAAAAGAATATAGAGGTTTCCTACATGATATCCTCTAGGTTGAAACAAAATTATAGGATTCCTACAAGGGATCCTCGATAAAAACTAGTCTCAAGGCCTCATAGCCCATAACGGAACTTCCCAAAAGAGATATTTACTAAAAGGCATGCTTCAGAAGAAATATTTTATAGAGATAGATCATGGATCATCTTAGGTCATGGTCTCACTCATATGAGAAAACTGAATTATATTTATAGAGGAAGAACCTATCCGTTTAAGTAATAGATCCATAAAACCCACTAACTTTCTATATACGACTCCACAGGTTGCATGATTCAGATCATTATGGAAAAAAATCATAATGGACCAATCATTCTTATCAATCCAAATACGGGGCATAAAACTGGAAAATACCCTAAACATGTACCAAAATATGAGTACACGATGTGTAGAGACCGTACACAATGTGTACCCTCAAGGCCCCCCAAGGGCGTGTACTCCTACAAGTACATGGAATTCAAAATCCCAAAGTACAAGGTGTGTAACATGGGTACATGGAGTTAACACTACACATGGAACATTCCCATGTACATCAAATACCCTTTTAGGATTTAAATAATGATGTAGATGCTCAATTACAATAGGAGGGGAGGGTGAATTGTAAATTTAAAAATATTCGTTGTTAACCTTAAGGAAAACTATATTTAACAAAGTTAAACAAGGTAAATTCATAAGACCTCTTTTATTTCTACTAAAAAACATCCTAGGTTTTGGAAATACTGTTTTAGAAATGAAACTTAAGGAATGTTTTCCTAGGTTCTAGAAATATGATTCCAGAAATGAAACACATGGAATGTTTTTCTAGGTTCTGGGAATATAGTTCTAGAAAGGAAACATAAGGAAAGATTAATTATGTAAATATTGTACCTTAAAGTGTATAGAATCATATTTATCAGAGTACATAAAAGAATATTGATGTATAATAAGGCTACACATTCATCCTTTATCAAAATACAGCCGAAATAAACTTAAAACAAAATAGTAACAAGTTTAATATCTTTTAACCGAAATAGTAGGTTATCTAAAAACAATAGATAGTTCTCCTTGATTTATACTTTCAAAAAATTTTATCTTACCCACATTAGGGTAATCCATCGATTGGAATATCAAAATCTGTCTTGTGATCCCCGTAAGACCTTGATTATTAAGTATGTCAGCACCTATGTCTTTCAATCCTCGAAATCCCTCGAACATTAAGGTAGTCGGTACCTCTATCGTTATATCTTCAGAAGCTCACGATTATACTAAGAAAAAGTCAAAGTCACATGAAGGAAGATGAACAAGATGTTCAGAACCAGAAAAAGCATGAGAGTCTCTCTCTATAGAAATCATTTTAGCAGCATGCAATGTCAAGAGTGACAGAATAGTTACGAGCTTGTTCATATATGATCCTATTTATAGGCACTTATTCAAAGGTCGACTCACTCCTCCAATGGTAATATTGTTCCTTGAATTTAAGAGGGACCTATACACGTTTCACTCAACCAATGGTTAGTTCGAAATAACATTCATGTCATCGCATCATAATACGAATATGTATAAGGAGAATGAATTTTCTTAACTAAATATATTTTTCAGAGTTTAAGGAAAAATAGAATTTTGAATCTGACCAAATAACCATTCGAAGTCTACATGATATGGACATTCAGATTCTATTTTCCAAAGAATTCAGAATCTGAATTCTTTAGATTATGGAGTTTGAATTCCAATGAATTCAAAATATGAATTCTGAGGAATTTAGAGTCAAAATTATAAGGAATCCGGAGTCTAAATTATGATGAATTTAGAGATGAAATTCGAAGGTATTTAGAGTCTGAATTTTGAGGAATTCAGAGTCCAAATTCATAGGACTTCAGAGTACGAATTTCAGAGAATTAAGAATTATTATTTTAAAGAATTTGGAATCTGAATTTTAGAGAATCCAGAGTCTGAATTTCAGAGAATTCAGAATTTGAATTTCAAAGAATTCAAAATCTGAATTTTTGGGAATTCAGAGACTGAATTTCATAGAATTCAATGTCTGAATTTTAGAGAATTCAGAATCAAAAAAAAAAATTACTCGATATCCAAGTAATTATAAGATTCTGAGGATTTACATAAGAATAAAATTTTTAAACTCAGTAATAATATGGGTTTAATTTATAGATATTATAAAATGAAACAATGAAAACAATGGTAAGGATAAAAATTTCCTTAGTGAAGGGAAATTTTACTTATGAAGATAATCCTTAGGGAAAAATAGCTTCACTTAAGAAAATGTGTTTGTGATTTTCAAAACATAGTGGAATGGAACATTCATAAGGAAACCGTATTGACACAAAAATCTCCCCCTTTTTGAAATCACAAACATACATTCGAAAAATAATATAAGGAATTAGATTTTTTTTGTGAACTTAAAAAAACTTACCTCTCTTTACTTATGGATCAGGGTGAATATGACTAACTCCCCCCTTAGGTTTTGAAATCCCTATGGATCATATTCTTGACATCCTTAATGATATTTTTCTTTTTCTTTCTTAATGGAATTTTCTTTGAAAAAACTCCCCCTTAGATAGACTCCCCCTTACATGGGGAATTACATTCTTGACATAGTTTTCTTTTTTATCATTCCTTTCTCCCCCTTGGTGATTTTCAAAAACAGAATAGAGAGAATGAAAAAAATATGGTACCTAAAATATAATTACTATACAACAAAACACGTGAAGAACAACAAAAATTTTCATTAAAATTGGAAATATTTGTACAAGAAAGGTAACAAAACAAAAGATCAGAGTTAAGGAAAAAATAATCATCCCTTTTCCTCTGACATAAGATTTTTGAAAATGGTCTTCAGCCTTTTATGCTCCATATGATCCTCTTCAAAACATTTGTGTTATTGATCCTAATATTTATTTCTCTTTTCCAGTGCTTTGACCTTTTCTTCCTGAGCCTTAAGTATTTATGAATTAGTTTCCAAAAGCTCTTCTTGCTTACTGAAGTTTTCTTTAAACTTGATTTTGAGATCCCTTTCCATTTTCATATTTAAAGAAATTGAATTAAGTTTCCCATTCAGATCCTTGTCTTCCTCCTTCTGAGCCATTTGTTCAAGATTGAGCTTCCCATTGAAACATATAGTAAGATCTTTGATCGTGATATCTTTGATATCAAAAGAATATTTCACATTATCATGAAAGTTGTAAAATATTCTCAGCTCTTAAATTGGATTCTTGGACCACTTAGTGATTTCCTTTTATGAACTCATGTGAGCATCATACCCGATGTAGAAGGATTTAAAATCAGTCTCAAGCCTAATGAATTTTTCTATAAGCATGGAAACAGAATCCGATTTCTGATTAAATTAATGTTGAATCATCTGACATCTAATCTCAATACTTGGAAACGAAATAATTGTATCAACCAATTTATTTAGGGATTGGACCACAAAATCATGAACCATAGAAAATGATTATGAATCATATTCTCTTATTAGTGAACATTATTCCTCTATATCATCATTCTTTCTTTTATATGATCCGAAAACATCATTATTAGCTACCACAACCTTCTTAGGTGTATCAGGTAACACCTGTTTTCCTTTATCATCTTTTGGAATGATCTCAACAACCTTTGGTGATTCATGTTCATAATCTGATTATTGGACTATCTTATCTTCCTCAACCTTTTCCTTTTCAGAATCTTCCACCATGTCCTATGGTTGAACCAATTTATTTTTGCTTATCTCTTCTTGTGATGGTTTTTTTACTTTTTCCTAACCCTCTACTTATTTTCCTAGGGTAGAAATTTCTGAAAAATTAGTCTGGGAAGTTCGGATCGAAAATTTCTCATAGGGAATATCCTTATCATTATATAGCTCAACATGACTTAAGGAATTATCAGTATCATCCCCTTATTCCACTTCTTCACCTTCCACTTCCTCTTCTTGGACTATCTCTTCCTCTTCACCAGGTTCTAGAATAACTATTTTTAATTCCCTGAGTTATAGGAAGCGATTCTGGTAAAAATGATTCTGGTAACATGATTTGTTCAAGGGAATTTTTGATGTCTCTGAGAGGATCTTGAACTATTTCATCCTCAGGGAACTTCTTCTTTTATTTATTCTCTATTTCTAGTTTTTCATACCCCACAACACCCTTAATATCCAATGCTTTTTCCCTAGTAGGGTCCAAGCCAATGCTAATCTCTCCTTCTTTATTATTATTTTTATCTTTTTTCCATTAAGAAACAACTTCATCTGGATAGGAATTTTTCTGCTTAGATTTTGGATGTGCTGATTGGGTTTCCTGAACTATAAGAGTTTTTTCTTTGGCTTCTAGTTATATCTGATTTCTCTTCCTATGAAACTTCATTAAAGGATCTTCAACTTTTATATTCCTGGATTAGGATTCGATCTCCCTTTCGGACAAGTCATAAAATTCTCTAAATTTTCTATTCAAGCCAACTTTCATCCTTTTGAGCATATCATCACTTAGCAACATAACCTTGAAATTCTTTGGCTAAGAACTGCATGGGATTTTGAATGAATATAGAAAGTGGACAATGATCATGGAAATAATATCTGGATACATAATAATTTGATATTTGAGAGTCCCATTCTTGATATTAAAAATTATAAGAAAGATATACTACACTATATTAATCTTTATGAGGTTCACTAGAAAATCCAAAACATAAATTTCACTCTTCTTTAGGGTATCATTTACCTTTTCTCATAATGAGAAATCACTGAACCCATAACTATAGAATCTGAAAATTTGTAGAGAGATGATTAATCTTCAGTTTCCTTACTTCTGTCAAACCAAATCACTCAAAAGCATTCTCATTCTCAAAATATCTTGATATATCCAGTAACTTGTGGGTGCAGAAATCAGCTTTCCCTTATATGAAATTCCTATAATTCTTAAAGCCAATATAATGGAAAAGGAATAATTTTTCCCGTAACTCTTAAAAGGAAATATATCTTTCACATATTGGAAAAAAATAAACTATCTCAAAAAATTCAACCAGCAACTCTAGATAAACCGGATCATGTGCCTTTGGGTTGGATACACACAGACTCTCCCATCCATTCAATATGAAATTCTTTGAAATGAGAGAATCATACATAGCTAAAAACATCAGATCTACTAACCTATCTCTATAGATATTCCATTCATAAATTTCCTTAACTAATGAAATTTGCATCTATGGGGATGCTTCCAATAACATTCATATTTACCCAAACATGAAATTTAGAACGACCCTTAAGTAGAGCTGTAGAGATTTAACACACAAAATCTTGAAATATAATATGGGAAAACCATTGGTGGGACATTATATAGGGGTTAAGGTGTGAGTTCATATTTACATATTGATATAATGGTTGAAAAAATTGAAATTTGATCTGGTGGTCAAGACGAATGCCGAAAACGGATTTTGTATATTTTGATATTTTATGGTTTTTAAGGTAAAACATTCAGATTTAAGGAAAGGGAATCTAAAAAATTTTCTCAAACAAGATGAAAATAAGAACAATTATAAAATTTAATTATGAAAAAATAAATAAGGATACATGCCTTCTATATTTCTATGAATAAAAATCATTAATGAGTAAAATTATTCTTGAAGAACTTGAAATTCGAGAAATATTTTTAATGAAAAAAAATTTTGTATTCCTGATTTTTGAAATCAAATTTGATTCCATATTTAAAAAAAGTTATTATGGAAAATTTTGGTTAGGAAAAATTTTTATTATAAAAAAATTGATTAAAGAAAATTTAGATTAAAAAAAATTTTGATTACGAAAAATTATGATTAAAAAAAATTATGATGAAAAAAATTTTGATTACGAAATTTTTTGAATACCAATGAAAATGTACTCCTCCTATGAAAATAAGTTACTTAATGTAAGAATATAGGTTTTAAAAAAAGTTAATATGGTATATTATCGTATGTTTATCATTCCAAACTTTTGTTTAATGTATTAAAATTTCTTGAATGGTAAATATTTTGTGAAAATATTTGCAATATGAACTTGCATTCCAATAAATTGAAGAATGTTATCACATTTGAGTGTGTAATCCCTAAGACAGGCATACCTAATATCTATGTGTTTTTCATGTGAGTGTTGTGCATGGTTTTTTCTTAGGGAAATGGAACTGGTGTTGTCACACAATATCTGTGTTATAGAAAAACACATACCACATTCTCTTAGTGTGTGTTGCATCCACAACACTTGAGCACAACAACTTCTAGCTCCTACATATTCAGATTTAGTAGTGGAATGTGCTACTGAGTGTTTCTTTTTTCATTAACAAGAAACTAATGAATCTCCTAAGAAAAGACATGTTCCAAATGTACTTTTCCTATCCATTCTACATACACCAAAATTAGAATCTGAAAAACTTTTTAAATAAAATCATTTCCAGAAGTATAAAAGATTCCTAATTCCACGGTTCCCATTAAATAGTGAAAGATTATTTTCACTAATTTTAAATGAGATTCCATTTGATTATATTGATATATTGCATATAATAATACTGAAAACATTAAGTCTGGATGAATATCTTTCAAGAATAATAAACCACTTATCATACCCCTAAATGATGTTTGATCTATTGGTTTCCCAGCTTTATCAAGATCAATTTAATTTGAGGTACTAATTTGAGTACTTATACTCTTAGTGTTAAAAAATCCATACTTTTTAAGAAGATATTTAATATACTATTGTTGAGATATATAATTTCTTTATGGTATTTGAGAAATTTTTAAATGTATGAAAAATAATAACTCACCCATCATACTCATTTGAAAATAAGAATTCATTAGATTCGCAAACGAATCAGTTAAATATTGTTGAGTTTAACCCAAAATAATATCATCAATATAAATTTTTATAATAAAATTTTTTTCTGATATTTCTTTAAAAAAATGGTTGGATCAGTAGTTTCCTGAACATATTTTTTTTTGTAAAAAAAATCATGTAAGTCTGTCATACCAGGCTATAGGGGCTTCTTTATGTCCAAATAAAGCATTGGTAAGTCTGAAAAGATTTTCCAGATGATTTTTGTCTTCAAAACGAGGTTGTAGTTTAACGTAATCTTCCTCTTGAAAATATCTATTAAGGAAAACACATTTTAAATCCATTTGAGAAAGTTTAAAATTAAAGAATGCTATAATTAAAATTAAAATGTGAATAGATTCAATTCTAGCTACTATAGAATATGTTTCTGTATAGTCTATTCCTTCTTGTTGACTATATCCTTTAGCAACTAGTCAATATTTTTTTCTCAAAGTGATTCCATTTTCATCAGAATTATTTTTGAGGACCCATTTTACTCAAATGAAAGATGTTTCCTTAGTTCGATTAATCAAGGTCCAAACATTGTTCCTTTAGAATTCATCTAGCTCATCTTTCTTGGATTTTATCCAATCATAATCCCCTAAAGCTTCATTAGTGCTGTTTGGTTCTAATTTGGAATGGAATGCTAGATGTTCTACTTAATTTCTTAAGGAACTTCTAGTCCTTACAGGTTGACTTATATCACCATTGATACTATCACTAGATGATTCTTGGGAAACAACTGATTTGGGTGTTATAAGCCCTGTTTATCAACATATGGTAGGAAATGTTGTTGGGTAAATGCTTCAGAAATAATCTCTTGAACATTTTCCTTATCATAAATTTCTTCTATCAGGGGTTGATAAATAGTTTTTGAAAACACATCCGAATATGTAGACTTGGGTTGTTTAAAAACAAAAGGATCAGTTTCATCAAATTTAACATATATTGTTTCATCATTAGAACATGTATTTATATTAAAAATTCTCTAATCCTTAGAATTTGTGGAGTATCCTAGGAAGATTCATTCTACATATTTGGGAGTGAATTTATGTAAATTATATTTAGTATTCAAAATGAATACTTTTCAGCCAAATAACATGAAGTATGAAAGTCTAGGTTTTCTATCATTCCACCATTCATAAATAGTTTTGTTAATAAGAGGTCCAATCAAAACTCGATTTATAGTATAGAAAGCAGTACATACTGATTCAGTAAAAAAGTGTCTAACAATTGAATATTTACTCTAAATGGTTCTAGTTATCTCTTGAAGAATATGATTTCTTCTTTCAACAAAAACATTCTGTTGGGGAGTTCGTGGAGATGAGAAGTTATGAGTAATGCCTTTTTTACTACAAAATGTTTCAAAATCTGAATGTGGAAATTCTCTTCCATGATCACTATGAATAGTTATCAATGGAAGGTTTTTCTCATTTTTAACATGGGTTCTTAAAATTTGGAAAAAAGAAAAATCATCATATTTATTTTCTAGAAAATAGACCCACGTAAATCTAGTGTAATCAAGAACTATGAAAAATACATTATATTTGCCCCTAATACTACCTATTTGCATTGGACCAAAAAGATCCATACACACTAACTATAATTCATTAGAAGTCAATACTTCACTAATTGATTTAAAACATGATTTATAATTCTTTCCAAATTGAAAAGGATCATAACCTTTTGAATAATCAAATTTATGCTCCGGTTGATCCTTTACAAGTTTTTTCTTTGAGGGTTTTAATAGTTTTTTAAGGTTACAATGTCATAACCTTCTATGTCATAACCAAGATTGATATTCCATTTCACTAAGACAAGGTAGATCTGGGAAACTATGGCCTTATAAATTTAATGGGTATACATTCTCTTTCATATGGGATGAAAGTATAAACTCTTCCTTGTAATTGTTTACTAATCACTTATCATTCATAAAATTAACAAGGTAACCTTCATCACATAATTGACTTGTGCTAATGAGGTTGTGCTTAAGACCCTTAACAAATAAAATATTTTTAATTAATGTTTTTTCAAGACAAATGATGTTACCTATTCCAACAATTTCTCTTTGAGCATTATATCTGAAATTTACTTTTCCTCCTTTAATCTTGATAATCTTTTCAAAGATGTTTTTGTAATCATTCATATACCAGGAACATAAACTATCCATGTACCATGTATTTTTGTTTGTACTTTCATTGTTTTCCTGATAATAAAAGAGTTAAACTTTCAGAATCGAGACATTTTTGGATCCAGAAATTTTAGAAAGTAAGATTTTTGGAATCCACATTTTCATAGAACAATAAGCTTTGTGAAAAAATAAATATTGGGTTTTATTAAAAAAAATTCTCATAATGTCCACCACACTGACATTTAGTAAAAAATGGAGCACTTTGGGGAAAACATAGTTATCACTAAAAACAAGTTTAGTATATGTAAAACCAAAACCAGATCAACTCTTTAAAGGATGAATTTGGGAATACACATTGTCAATGTTTTAATCACCAGAGGTATTGTTTGATAGGAATATTCTTAAGGATAATATTTATAACTTTATTTTAATACCCAAATGTTTATCCTTAAGAACATTAGTTTTATAACTATAGTTAGGCTCTAAAATATATTTCATAGAAATTACATTTTCAAGATCCTTACAAAGTTTATCCTTCTCATAATTAACCACCCCATGTATTTTTAAAATGATTTCAAAATAAAAAATATTCTTATCAGGATATTCAGAAAGATTTGATACTTCTTTAGTTAAAATAGAAATTCTAGAAATTTCATTATCAAGATTTCTCTTGAGATTTGAATATTCATTCTCAATATGTTTAGAAAATATAGATACTTCTACAAATAAAGGTAAGGTATTATCTTCGGATGAAGAAGATTCTTCATCTGAATATTCATAATAATCTACATTAGAAAGAATTTAATTTATTAAAATATTGGTTAGATATTTATTATTTTGTACCTTAGCCCTTAGAAAATGATTTTAAATGGGTAGTTTGTCTAGTAGAGAAAGATTATTTTTTTGAGAAGATTCATACTATGTGGATTCATCAGATGAATCACCACCACTGGCACTCTATGTATCATTAGCCTTCATAACTTTATTAGCCTTAGACTTATAATATTTCTTCTAGTTTATCTCAGAAATTCTTTTCCTTACTTTCTTTTCTTTTAAGCATTGTACAATCTAGACTTATATGCCCTGCTCTTTTTCATTCATAGAAAGTGACTTCAGAGTCTTTCTTGTCTTTTAATTCTTTCTTCTAATATCTAGACTAATAGTATTTCTTTCCAATTAACTTTTTCGTCCTTCGAGCAAGATTAGCAAGGTTATTTTCAGAATGTTCACTTTCACTAGATTTGTATAAAACAATAACTTTCTTTGACTTTGAACTTTTAACCCTTTCTAGAGTCTTGACTTTAATATTATTAAAGTCTACACTTTTATTTTCATTATTTTTCTTCTTCATTTCATCATCTCTTTTAATTTTTTTCTCATGTTGAAGAAGATTTATAAAAATCTCATCATGATTAATGTGAGATACTTTCCCATTTTCTTCAATATTTGTTCACTTAGATTCCCAATCGTTTGGAATAATATCAATAATCTTGTCCACAAGAGCTTCATCCTCAAGACTTTTCTCTCCCATAGATTTTAAACTGCTGACGATAGTAATAAAACGTTATTGAACCTTGCATATAGGTTCTCCATAAAAAAATAAGAATCCATGATATTCTTCTCTTAACATAGCTTTTCTAGTTTCTACCACTTAGAAAGTCACAAAATGTGTAACTTCATGTTTCTTAAAAATATAGTTAGTAGGTTCACATGAAGAAATTTGACTATATATATTCTCGGTCATAGAACAAAACAAAGTATTGTGTATCTTGTAATTTAGTTGATATTATGAATTTTCATGGTTGGTAAAGGTTTTTACTTCCTTGTGTGGAATTTTGTAATCCCCATTAAGCAAGAAAAAGTTTTCCACTCCAGTATTAATCACCAAAGTATTCATATGATCTCTCTAGTACTCATAACCATTACTATAAAAAATTGGTTGTATGACAGGATTAAAATTATCAATGGAACCAATATTCATTTTTTCCCTTATATAAGAAAATATCATTCCACGATACATTGATAGTTGAAAAATTTTGTAAACAAAGATAAAAATATTTAAGATAAACTTAATAATGAAAAGTTTAAGGAAGAAAAGTTTAGAACAATGAAAACAAGAGTAAGAAAATTTATTTGTGAATATAATTATTTTAGAGACCTCCTTTTATACCAATTATAGGATCAAAACAATGATTTAAATTCTCAATTACAAGAGGGTATAATTTTATGTTTAAAAAAATTCATTTTTAACAATAAAGAAAACTATTTTTTACAATGTTAAACAAGGTAAATTCATAGGACCTATTTTAGTTCTACTAAACAAACAGGCCAGGTTTCAGAAATATGGTTCTGAAAATGAAACTTAAGGAATTTTTTGCTAGGTTTAGGAAATACATTTCTATAAATGTAACTTAAGTGGTGTTTTTCTAGGTTCCATAAATATTGTTCCAGAAAACAAACGTAAGAAAAATTTACTTAGGTAATGATTATAGCTTAAAGCGTATAGAATCTTATTTATCAGAGTACATAAAAGAATAAGAAAGTATATGAAGGTTATAATCTCATCCATTATCAATATACAATAAAAATAAACTTGAAACAAAACAAGTAACATGTATGAAATATTTTAACCCAAAGAGTAGGGTATCCCACAACATTCGATTAAGGTCCCTTGATTTATACTTTAAAGAAAGTCTATCTTACCCACACTATGGTATGTATTCTATAGTAATATCGGAATCTGTATTGCTATTTCCGCAAGCCCTAGTTCTTTAAGGTAGTTAGAACCTCTATATTCATATCCTCAGAAGCCCTATAACTTCAAGGTAGTCTGTACCTCTGTCTTTTGATCCCTAGAAGCCCTAGATTGTACTTAGGAATAATCAGAGTCACATGAAGCAAACATAACATTATTTTCAGAACTACATGATGCATGATAGTCTCTCTCTATAGAAATCATTTCAGTATCATGAAATCTATAGTGTGATGGAATAGTTATGAGCTTGTTCAAATGAGATCCAATTTATATGCTATTCTCCAATGGTGAGATCCCTCCTCTAATGGTCATATTTTTCCTTGAATATTAAAGGGACCTATACATGTGTCACTCAACCAATGGTTAGTTAGAAACAAATTTTGAGACATCATTTCATAATAATAATATATATAAAGAAAATGATGTTGCTCATCCAAATCTATTTTTCAGATTCTAAATAAAAATAGAATTAAGAATCTAACCAAATAAAAATTCATATTTTATAAGATATGGACATATAGTTTATGTTTTCTAATGAATTTAGAATCTTAATTCTATAGATTACAGAATATGAATTCGATTTAATTCATAATATGAATTCTAAGGAATTCAGAGCCTGAATTTTGAGGAATGTGGAGTCCAAATTCTAGAATTTGGTGTCTGAATTCTGAGTAATTCAGAGTCTTAATTTTGAGGAATTCCGAGTCCAAATTCTAGAATTTGGATTCCGAATTTAAGATAATTTTGAGTCTGAATTTTAGAGAATATAGAATCTGAATTTCAGAGAATTCGTAATCTGTATTTCAGAGAATTTAGAGTCTGAACTATAGATAATTTAGAGTCTGAATTTCTGTGAATTCAGAGTTAGAATTTCAACGAATTCAGAATCTAAAAACAGAATACTCAATATCTAATAAATTACAAGATTCAAAGGATTTACATAAGAATCTGAATTTTAGACCTAATAATTAAATTGGTTTTATTTATAGAGATCATAAAATGAAATAATGAAAACAATCGTAAGGATAAAAATTTCTCAAGAGATGGGAAATTTTCCTTATGAAGATAATCCTTAGGGAAAAAACGTTTTCTTTAAGTTAATGTGTTTTTGATTTTAAAAACATCGAGGAATGGAAAATTCATAAGGAAACCTTATTGAATCAATAACCTAGCCAGGTATATGGCCTCGTTGTGTACTTGTACACGATGTGTGACCCATAGAGTGTGTGGTCGTGTACTCTACATTGATATGTACCCCCATACTGGTATCCTTGCAAGGTACTCAGCTACAAGAACGAGTAACAGAACATGGTGTGTACACTCTAGTATAAGAAATATATTTTGAAAGAATTTTCTTCTTCCAATAGGAAGAAAACCTGGCATGTCTCCCTGAACAACATGTCGTGTAGACATCTTTCCTTGAACGAAAAAACCCTTGAGTCAACTAGAAACCCCCATTTCTTTCCCAAAAGTAATAGGTCATCTTAATAGGGGTCCCAAGAAAGCATAATAGGCACTTCAAATATAAAACATACAAATATATGGTGATTTATCCAAAACAAAAAATGGCCTAACTTTGTGTGGAATCCACTGTATCTTCACATGTTTTTGAGGTCCATAGTTGTCACATGTTGATCCAAAGTGTCCCAAGCTCCGTGATGGAACCTCTTTCTCTATATATATCTATATCCCTCTCATTATTTTCTCTCTTTCGCATGAAGGAGTAACCCACATGGGAAATTTGGGAGTATCCAGGAGGAGTAATGAAAGGAAAATAAAAATAAAAATAAGAAAAATAAAAGAAATGGAAATGAAAATAATAGGGGGGTCTCCATCGGCCTAGTGCCCAACATGAGTTTATTCCCATACAAGGAAAAAAATCCCCATTATAGACTAAATATAGTAGTCAAATTCTCAATCCGACTCTCCATTCAAAAGATATGGCCAAACTAGCTAGAAAAAATAGTTTAATATTCATATTATTAATTATTAGTTATTAATTATTCTACTAAAATTTGAATGGCTCAAAATTCCACCAAACTCATACTCTAGGATAAACAGCCTATTCCACAACCAAGAGAGAGGTCAGAAAAATTATGTATTCATCTGATATGGGGAAAAAACCATTTTACCCCTTAGAAGAACCTAAAGGAAAAATTCAAATTTCATCTCGAAATTGGAGTTTGGAAACAACAATAGTCATTACAATCTATCCACCATAATCCTTGTATTCCCTGATAATCTTGGTGGTAAGACTAGAAGCTATACTCTTAACTCAAGCATCTACACAAAAATCTATATGGAATATCCAACGACTAGTCTTATACTGCCATTAATTATATTTTTCATGGAAGGTGTTCAACTAAAATGGGTCTGGTACTCCCCACCATTGGAATACCCATATCATCATCTCAAAACTAAAACTGAGAAAAAATATCATCGAAAATGATGAATTAAATCATAAAATGAGTCCCACTACCCTCAAGTGACCAATTCTTCCCTCCCCACCATATGAATTACCTTACAATACTCCTTGAGCGCAACCTCAAAAGGGTACTCTTCCTAACTGCATTGAAATTTAAAAGAAAATAAGCTCTTCATATGACTGAAAATATCTATGTGTACTCAGAATGTATTCAAGGTAAAGCATGATCATCCCTAACCAGGAGTACACAAATACTAAAAAAAGGTGTGTACAACTCCCTGTGATCCACACTCAAAAAAAGGATAATATTATTTTATATTACACCTGACACCACGTATCCCAAAAATGAATTTCCAGGATCAAAATTGGTCAACTGTTTTACGGTCCCTGACTAATTCTCAATGTCACCTATACCATTGAGGTAAATTCTTCATTTAACGACAACTTCTAGGGAACCCGGACTATGAAAAGTCTCTGAAACCATCGGTCCTTGTCTTACAAATGACCACTCATCGATTTATGTTTCAACCGAACCATGAGAAAAAAATGTATACCATTTCCACCTAAATCTTACACCAGTGAGTCATCCATTACAATTCTAAGATGACTATACAGATCAACATGCTAGTTTCACAAGAAATAAGTAACCCTGAAACTAGTCTTCAATATTTAGCACCTCACATGTTTCGTGATTTATTCCATGACTTCCCATAACCTTAATTAATTTTAATCAAGATAATCTATCTACGCTTTCACTAAATTTTAAATAGAAGAAACATTGGTCAAATAGTCCAAGCACCCAAAAAATTTGGCATGTCTAATCCAGTCTTGAAAAAATCACCCTAGGTACTTTCGTAAGGTTTAATGCATCAACATTACAATAATTTAAAACTTGATCACCTACTGTGACTTGATCTAAAAAAAGCATAAATAAAATCCCACTACTTGAAAAGTTATCTAAAAACACAACTCAACCCCTCCCACAATGACTTCCCTTGAAAAAATAGAGATTGACCTACATGGGTTTGATTCAAACTTATGGCCTCCAGGTCTCCCACCTTGCCCTATAAAGGAAGTCTCGTAATTGGGTCACAGAATAGAAACCACATATCCTAAAAGATTTAACCCCTCTAAATAAGGTAAAGATAACAAAAAACTATAGGGGTGAAAACAGAAAATACAACCTACTATGGCCTGATCCACACCAAGCATCATCATAAGAAACATCTTCTTGGAGGTCATGCTTCCAATTCAGAAGAAGAGACTGAAATGACACGCACCAGGCATCCATATATAGTAATACTATGGATGTCTATCTCCCAAGAAACAATAAGGTATCCATCGGTATCGTACTCAATAATAGAATTAGATAACGACATCCTGAGTAACAACATCCTACAATTGGAATAATAGAAAGGCATCACATTCCATATTTACCTACTAACATCAATCAACATCTGGTGCATGATGACCGAGTTATCACCCTCACAAAAAAATGCATCAACATAGATCCACATGACCTAAAATTAGAATGAAATAATTATATATAAGTATGAACAATTAGATAGTTCTATTACTTCATTAAACCACACACCAGTATGCCTATATGATGTGAATTTTATAAGATAAATATGATGTATGATATGACAATTTCCTTTGCCATCTAAGATTTGAAATCCCACGTTGTCCTATTTCAAATGGGAGAAGAGCTATAAATATATAATAAATCATAACATCCACACGACATTATAATACCTCATGGAGAAAATCATATACAACTATAGAATTCCTGGTCAAAACAACAATCTCATACCCTTAACAACCATGAATTATTAAAGGAATAAGTGTTATTGACACACCCATATGATATCCATCATAGTCTCCATCAAATTGCCAATACACCTCTCTAACATGAACTAAATAGTATTGACTAGGAAAAGAACATCTCTGATATAAATTTGAAATGTCCCAACCCAGATGCCACTAAAATGGTGCCCTGAGCTAATGGGTTATGAGGCCTCAAGTGTTCCTCCTCGTATGCCAGAGGCTTTCGATTAACAATGAGGGCCAATGGTGTGATATTTGTGAGATTAGTTTCTCATATTATAGTGATAAAATAGTGTAAAAAAACTATGTATCATACACAAAATTAAATAAATAGAGTTAGGAAGTAGTAACTAACCCAAAAAATAACATGTTGTAAAAAAATATGGAAAAAATACTATAAAATCCTGTATACCTATATCATATATACAACACTGGTCACCTGCTAGGCTGGCCATAAAGATACAAGATTAAACAAAAGAAATTGGAATTAAATTATATGGATCTAATACTAACTTCGAGCCAGACCACATACCTGATATCTAGAAATTGACAAACAACTCTAGACTAATTAGAACAACCCACCCGAGAATCTCCGCTCGAACATGAAACTCTAGGCCTCATCCATATCTGCCCTGTAATAGTCCTCAACCATAAAAGTAGTCATAATGTCTAAACGTACACCGAAGATCACTTTTAGGGGAGAGAAATTATCTCATTAGGACACCCTAAAGAGGACCATATTATGTATTATGCAATACATGTATATAAAAGCAACCTACTCAGACTAGCTGATACACAAATGAAAAGACAAATAAAGACAAAATTGAACCCACATCCAAACCCCGGGTCCGTGACCCTGATCAACTGGGAAAGTGACACAATGGATTTCCATATATATATATATATATATATATAAGTATAGTCCCATACATAAAAATATATAAATAAATATAAACATTAATGAGTAATTGAACGAAATAACATAAAATAGTATAAGTTAATCTTTTGGTCCATAAACATGATTTCCTAGACATCCTATGCAATAGAATTGAAATGGATTTCGTAACACTCAAGTCATGTATCATTAATGTGATATCTTGGTCTGTAATCCAAATTGACATGTACCTACTTCATCTAATGTACAAAAAGTCTTTGAAAAAGCTATCCCACCCATGTGGGATAATTCTTTTACATCTAAGTTCATCGATACTCACCTAGAATCATTGTTATGATGGATTCTAGGGATATAAATCCCAAAAACCTATAATTGGTCACTAGGCCATAATTATCACTACTCATTCCATGTAAACCTAGTACAATGGCTGAGCCCTAGGTCGTAGTCCATATGAAAGAACAAAATTGCAACTCAGATGAACCTAATCGGTCCAGCCCTTAAGAAATCTAAATTATATCTCATCAGTAAGATGTAACATCACCCCTAAAGATCAAATAGTGAATGTCAAACCTATGTGTGAGAAACCATGCTCATCCACCTTGATATTAAAAAGGATCATAAGACTAACCAAAAAAATAAATTTTTTGGATCCTCATCATATGACCAAATCATGGAGAACATTGTCATCCCCCATAAGCCACATGTTGAGGAGCGTGTAATCATCCTTCTAGAACACATTTCAAGAAGAGAGAAATCATCCACTGACAAACCAGTGTTGAGGGGAGAATAATCTTCCTCATTTAAACTGTGAGCTAAGGATATATTAATCTTCTTCATCACATCGGAAAGAATAATCATCCATGAGTATAATGACTAAGGAAATGCTTGTTTATTATAGTAATCGGATCAACATCCAAAAAATAAGAAATGCCTCTGGATATCCCAATACTAAAATAATTAATTATACGATCTCAACAGTAAGATCCTAGTTAGTACCACTGTGTACAAAAATAAACCCATGTAAAAAACATGTCAAATAGTCTGGATCCCTAGAAAGATCCTCTGGTCATTCAAACGAAAATGATGGATCCTGAGAATAACATCTGAGAATTCCAAATAGATACAAATAAACCTCATGTTAGGATCAAAAACCACAAACCCGAAAGCACACCTAGTTAACAACACTACATCAAAAAGATAAATGTTATGTATAAAAAAATAATGAGCAGGTTCGAATGCCTAAACCCAACACCATAGCCATAAACCTATTGGATTTCATGTTCGGAGTGGGTTCAATGGTGACACTTGCTACAAAATCTACCATAACTTGACTTACTAGCTTTGTGTTGGTTAATCATCAAGAAACCCATTGGTCCAATCAAGTCAAACACTGAGGGGCATCCAACATAATATCTTTAGTAGGAAATGTAAAGGATGAATCGTACAAGGGATCTTGTAGGTCCATGCATAATGGAAGGAATCCTAATCAGGATCCTTAGTTATAAGGTAATGGAGGAATACTACTGGGGATACTCTAATGGTAAGAAATACTAAGGTATCCAACATGGGATCATTAGAAAAACACAAAGATAATGGAGATCCTAATTGGGATACCCTAGGTCAACATGTAATCTATGGAATTTTACAAGGGATACATAGTATAATAAGAATATAGGGGCATCCTTCATGGGATCCTTTAGGTAAAAAACCCCATAAGAAGAGTCAACATGGGTTCTTTGGTAATAATTATTCTCCCATCCTAATTGTATAAAAGGGAGAATCTCAAAAGGGAGAGGTCCTCAATGGAAAGATACAAATGAAACAGTCAAGAGAGATAGATCATGGATCATCTCATGTAAAGTTATCACTCTCAGGAGACAACTGAATAAGATTTATGGATAAAAAACCTCTACATTTATGTAGAATCCCCAAAACGCCCATTAGGAGTCCTCAAATCACTCCATAGTGTTCACCACCATGATAGGCATGGAAAACTTCTCAGAATAGACTAGTCTTATGTCCAAATAAGACTTTGGGGTAATAAAACCGTAAAATATTCTCTAAAGGTACCAAAAGTAGTTTACATGACATGTATAGACGATACATGATGTGTAAACTCAAGACCCCACATGGGTGTGTACTCTTAGCTGCACTTGGAATGTAAAATCCCAAATATACAACGTATACGAAGGGTACACGGTTTGTACCCAACATGAGGTTCTTTTCCAAGTCCCTCAAACCGCTTGACCATGTACGTGTCCCTTCCCTGTACATGTACATAGTTTGTGACCCACACAAGCATTGGTTGTGTACTCTACACGGCCATGTACACCTACACAAGTAGCATAGTAGGGTAATTAGCTACACTACCGAGTATCAGTACACAACATGTGCATACAATTACATGGAGTCTAATTCAAAAACATTAACTTCCCTAAACTTGAAGAACACATGGTGTGTATCCCTAAACAACACATCTTGTAGATGGGTTTCCATGAATGGAAAACCCTTGAAACACCCCATAACCCCCCATTTCTTCCCCCAAAAATAGTAGATCATCCCCCAATGGGTCTCAAGAAAGAATAATAGAGGATTAAGTTTTTTAAATCAATAGGTATTTATGAAAAAAAACTAAAAAATGGGCTACCTTTGGAAGGATTATACCGAATCGTCACGAGTCTCCATGTTTAATAGTTTCTCCACGTCAATTTGGCATACCCTGTGTTCCGTGATAGTACATATATTTCTCTCTCTCTATATCTTTTTCTACATCTCCCTCTTATTTCTATGTTGCGTAAAGAAGGAATAAAAAATTTGAATTTATGAGAATCTACGTGGGGGAAAGAATGGAATTAAAATAAAATAAAAAGAAAAGAAAATAAAAGAAATGGGGGACTCCAATCGACCCCGACCTCCCGATATGAGTTTATGACCCCCATAGAAAAACTTTAATGTTCTAAACTCAATGAAAGATAAAAAATCAAAATAAAATTCTCCATTAATAATATATTTCTTAAAGAAAATATGTAAAAAATTTAATATTTAATTTATTAAATAATAAAATTAATTATTCCGCTAAATTTAGAACTGATCAAAATTATACAAAACAGATGTGCTAGGTTAAACACCCTATTCAAGGACAAACAAAGTGGTAATAAAATGTTTCTATGATCATCAACTTGGCATAGAAGACTATTTTATCCCTTAACATTATCTGAATGTAAAAATTCAAATTTCTTCTCCAAATTGCCTTCCGAAAAAAACACATGTCCTTATATGTTTCTTTAATGTTTTATAGTCATAATACATAAAATAAGTAGACCTTTCTTTGAAAACAGAAACTGAAACACAATAATATTATATATTTTTTCCTTATTATTTAAATAATTTTCTATCTTACATTTAACTACCTGATGTTTTAGTAAATATATTTTTTTTCAAATAAATTGAATTTCCTCACTTTCTTGAGTTACATAGAACTATAGGTGTCAGCAAACCCTAACATGCTATATGTTTTATTATTTAAACATGAATTTCTGATCCTATCCATTTAACATGGAATCTTGAATTTATTTTTTTTAAAAATTAATTATAAAGGCTTTAGATAAATAAAATACATGGATAAATAATTTCTTAATTAAATCTAATGTATTAATTTTCTTTAAAAATACATTTTTCTCAAAAAAATATTTTTATAAATTTTAGCGAACAAATAAAAAAACTAATTTTTATAAATTATTGAAAATTTATTTAAAAAAGGAACATAATTATTGGAATAAAAATTTCAAAATTACATTATGTTGAATATTTAGTTTTTTTAAATGTTCATTTTTTTAATCAAAATTAAAAAATAATGGTTATTATTGAAAACATATTTTTTTTAATCCTTAAAATTTTCAATTTTTTAAAAACCATTTTAATGGTTATATTGTTTCAATTATTTTACAATTAATTCAGTAATATTCATTACAATTCATTTAATTTTTAATTTTTGCATTAAAAATTGTATACTTATGAAAATATCCTCATTGGAAAACCAATTTTTTTTCTGTGTTTACAGCTCTTATTTTAAATTATATTCTACTAATTCTAAGAATGGAATTTAATAAAATGGATTAAAAAATTGGAACCATAAAATTTATGTTTAATAATAATTTCAAATTATTATTTTTAGAATGTATAGTAAAAAATATAAGTGAATTAATTGTTGAAGATATAGTTAAAATGGGGTTTTAACATTAAATATGCATGTGTTAAAATTAATTTTCAACACAAATAGTATCTTTATTTATTAAATTATATTTCGTATTTCGAATATGTTGATATAAATTATCTAATAAGGCTCATTTTATTTTTATGTTTTAATGATAAATTACATAGGTAAATAAAAGGAGATTAGTTACCATGGTGAAATGTAAAATGGTTAAAATGAGTAAACTTAGAGGAATAGAGAATAAAATGTTTATTTTTTTATGGTGGTGTGCCAAAAATATGTCATTTTTAAAATCCATTATTTATTTATTTTTGGTGCACATGTCTTGAGAGTAACTTCCCATTGTTGAAATGTTTTTGGTATTTACAAATATGTCACTCTTCCTCAATTATAAAAGGTGTCTAACTCACCTATCATATTTAAAAATATTAATATATTCTTGATAAAACAGTGAAACAATCTCTCCCAGACATTATTTGACATGATCTAGAGTAGATTCTATTAACAAAACACCAACCGTACGGTCTTAATTATAGATCCAAATGTTGTTTTTACTAGAAAAGGTAATTATCATCACTAGGGTCTTTCCTTTTCGAAATATTCTAATTAAAAATCCCCTCATGTTTTAAAAATTATAATAGAATTACATAGGTATATAAAATATACTAATATGGTTTTATTCTAATTTAATAAGTATCATTTATATCGTCTTCTATCTAATGGGAAATGAAACTGTGGATCCTGTGTACAACGGGCTACCGCCAAACGAACTGATACAATTATTTTTCCATCACCAACTCTCATGGGTGGATATCATATTGGAGTTAAATTAAATATATGTTATATATGACATAATTAAATTTTTTTAAATATAATACCACATAACATTTTACCTTCAAATCTTTTGGAAAATGATATCATCATTCCTGTGTAGGTTTGAGATACCGCCTCCATGAACAGATGTGATAAATTTTTCATTTTAATTTTCATGGATGGTAGTAAGGATATTTTTATTGATTATATTTGATATATATTACATAAGAATGATATTTTGAAGTTGAATTTATTTATGCATTTATTTCATTTTTCCTTCCTAAAAATGGAAACAATGTTTATGAGTACGTATAACTTACCATCAAGTGGAATGATGTAATTCATTTTCAATCTATAAATATTATAAATTAATATAAAAAAATTATAATTAATATATATGATATTTAAATCATGTTTAAAATTCTATAGATAACGCATCCATGAAAAAATTTATATGAATGAAAATACCGACCCACAAAATACAAGAAAAATGATGTAGTTATTAACCAAATTGTGATTTTATTAAAGAATTATTGAGAAATAGGTAATAGAAAGAAATATGTAAATAATATATGGTATTATATATATTTTTATGGTTCTTAAATAGATTTATAATAAACCTAAATTTATTATACTTGACTTTTGAGTGTGTAGGATGAATGTACATACTTGATGTAAGAGATTTTTATCTCTAGTTGTCATATTTGGGAAATATGTTATGTTATGCACATATCTTACTTTATGAGGTTTATATACATATCATTTGAAATTATATATCTTTAATTTTTTTATTCTCATGATGTTTAAGATAACATTTTATGTTATTATTCATGGGTCTTGTGGTTAAATAGTTTCAAAATCTTGTAAGGGATTTTTGTCTCACCATAATTTTCATTTGACACATACCATATTCATGAATTGCGTCTTTTATGTGGCTTATATACTACACATGAATATATTTTTGGACTTTGGTTATGATAATTTCGAGATATAAATATCCATATTAGGATATTTCTTTTGTGTGGATTACAATTCAAACATTTCCAAAGTTGTAATGGTTTTATGTTAAAATCTCATCATTTATTAGGATTCATTATGATTAAGTTTCTGACGATGAAATATTAGGACAAACCTTTAATGAAAATCATGTATTTTCTTATCCTCTAGTAATTTATTTATAATATATGTTTTACTTTCATTTTTTAGCTTTAATAAAAAACAATACAAAATAATGTTTTTTATAAAAGGAATTAATTTTCTTATTGGCCAAAAATCCATTTTCTTTCACATCTAGGTTTTCTAAAATAGTATTCAAGGAATTTTTTAATTGTACTGTTTGATCAAATTTTTACCCATGATTTATTTTTAACAAAATTAACTAAAAATAATCCTTTTTTTCATTTTAAAAATGAGTTAGTTTTTAATTTTTATCAAAAAATTTGGAAGGAATATTGGTTTTAATATTCATGATTTTAAAATAATTGTACAACATTACGATCGCTAAATTATTTGAATATTCCTTTACAATTATACAAGTTTATTTTCATTGAAAAAAATTCATTATTATTTAATAAATATTAAGACTTTAGGTAATTTATTTCAAAATGAAATTCATATATACGTCAAAAAATTTCCAATTGTTCTTGCAAATTCATTTTCCATCTAAGATGAAATCCAACGATGTTACTTATTCTTTACAATGGATATGATCAAATGATACCATAATTATTATTTAACTGGGTGGATTATTTATATGATGGAATTATGTATAGGAAAATGGTTTCACTTCCATGATTTATACTGTGATGGATGATTAAATGTTTATGAAACCTATTTATTTTCCTTGGGTTATGCAATGATGAAATGTTTACGAAAATAATTTTTTTTCATGGGTTTTTATATGATGTTTTTATAAAATAATGTCACATATATGTATGATTTTATTTATGTGATGGATGAGACCTATATATAGCTTCAATTCATTGGTTAAATATTGATATCTCATGAGATAAATAGGACTAGTATAGAGAGTGAATCCTGGTTAGTAACAAACTTTGTTAACTATTATAGTCTAGGGTGATCCCTACCAACTACAATGGTTAGAGGAGAAATCCCATTGTACAATAATATTTTTTGGAAATAAGCCTGAACTTTTAAAGAAATTATTTTCTATTAATATCTGTATGCCATAAATCTATGTATTGTTCTAAAGTTATTTTCTCCTATACCATGTTCATTGATTCCTATATGATTCATGTCTTGTAAAATAGTAAGAATTATTACATGAATAAAGAGTATAATCTTCAATATTCATGGTATGATTATCAAATTTTATTTACATATTCTCATACCCTTGTAATCATGTTATTATTATGTGATAATTGAAACCTCTCTTGTTTAATCTTACTTAGCATATGAGCTGACCCTTTCTTATTTTTACTGTCCCAAGGTTATGAAGAAATGTTTTACATATGATAAGTCAAAGAAGGATTCAATAAATGGGTAACTTAGTAGGGGATTATATAGTTAACTATTATACCAGTGATAAATTTATACATGTTTTTAAATATAGTAAACATTTATATTCCTCATGTGTGTTTATGTAAGATGAAATAAATATTCATCTATTAATATGTAATGCCTATGAATGAGAATTTTGCATCTTTATAGTTAGTATCAGAGGAATGGATTAGTTAACATTTGGAATCAATGATGAGAAAACATTCATGTCATCCTTAGGGATATTTCTAAAGAGAAGTATAAGGATAATTCATATTCTATGAAAATTTCATAGAACTTTGGTGAAAGATAAAGTAAGTAGTTTCCATGAAACTGAATCCCTATCTAGATACTAAAAGTGGATAGGGCTCTAACACAGTTGTACCTTGGATTAATAAATACAAATAGAGTGAATTTTGGATTTGACTCGATCTTCACCATGTGTGTGTAAATGGTCCTTGTTTCACATCTTGTCTGACACCCTCATGGGATATTTTTTTTTGTAAATTCATATACAATTTACAAACCATCATGAACTATTTGAATATTTGATGACCATAAATGACATGTACGAAACATAAGGAGTCTTAGATTTTAATTACTATTTTATGAATTGGAAATCCTATAAAATATTTTTCATGATTTTATGGTGTCCCAATTTAATTTTTTTACATAAACTGTGAATTCTGGTTTTAGTTAATGGATGGAACAAGGAAGATTCATGTTAACACTAAAGTGATGTAACATTCAATGTTTTTGAGAAACCAAATTCAAATATATATGGATTCAATGATATTTTGATTATGACCACTAAACTATAATGATATATTATTAATAATGTAAACTTTGATGAGAGTCCCATTACATAAAATAAGAAGAATATGGAATTTTATGAATGTTCATGTAGTGATGAACATAAAGGAAAAGGATTCTACTTTCAACATGTCAATTAGGTGTTATGAATCACCTAGAATAATAAGTCAAATGGAGGGAAGATGTTTTTATGTGTAAATAAAGGTCATAAAGACAATATATTCCATGAAATTAAATGTGTTATATCTTGGGAACATGGGAATTGTGTTATTTAATACCCTAAACTAGGGGTTATCCATTACACCATGAGAAGACCTATGTTATCCCAAATCCTTGAAATGAAATGGGTGATTTATTTATATATTTGGATTCAAGAATTATTTTATAGGTGTATTTTTAAAAAATGGTGTTTTGGTTATATAAATCATCAAACATCAGAGTATTGTGTAAATTATTGAGGAATAATTGTCTTTATTGTATGATTAACATATGATTTAGGTAATACATCATGGTTTTATGAGGTTAAGGTTGCTCATATGTTTAAGGTCCTAGATACCCATTTTTAGGTTCTACATGATGAGATTTTAATGTAATGAAAAGAATTTTGGGATTTGTTTTTCGGAATAATTTATATGCAACTCTTTGGTTTAACATGAAGCATTATTTGAGAAGAATTATATGTTCACAAGTTTAAAGGTATTGATAACCTTATTGGTTTATATAATATTATCTGATAAAGTTATTTTCAAGGATGTTAACCATATTTTTTGGAAGGTTATAAAAATAATGTTTAGATAGTTTTTGTAAAAGAGAAAAATATATCACATCTAGCAAGCCCATGGGAACCGAAGAGAACTAAGTGTGAAATCATACCACTGAACTATGTGATTTCTTTATAAGTATGAAATTATTTTTTAAAATTATGTGAAAGATTATGATTTTGTTGATTTTTTGGAAAATATTATTTATTGTGGTGATTAATATTTCATTTAAAAATTATATGGTGATAAATTATGACCCATGATAAATGAAGGTTCATGAATAAAAATTCAAACCTCGTGTCTTGGAGTTATTTGTGGTAATTTTTTCACCAAATATATGGATGAATTATCCTTATGGTTAAAGGTGTGATATATATATATATATATATTATAATCTTTTCGTCTATATATTATACAAAAAGTGTGGAATATGCGCTTGATACGGTGGTCAGATCTTGTTAATGATTATGACTACAAAATAAATTTCCACCATTATAAAGGAAACAAGGTGGATAATGATTTATGTAAAATGGATCATTTGATCTTATATATGATGAGGATCACAAAAGGTAAAATATTTATAGATTTTTAAAGGATGGATTTGTTAATATTGATGGATGGGAAGAAATCATATCTTTATAAAACAACTATTAAAATTTCTATCCATGTAAAGATTAATGAGACAATGAAGGAAGATGTAGATATGTCTAAGAAGGTGAGAAATGTTCCTACTTTTAACCTTGATTATGATGGAATGATATGTTTCAGGATCCGTGTTTGCGTTCCCTCCATACCCAATTTTATAAAGGAGCTATTAGAGGAATATCATAGTCCATCATTCTCTATCCATATAGGATATACAGAGATGTATAAATATTTGAAAGATAATTTCTAGTGGGATTACATGAAGAGAGATATTGGGGAACACGTATCTTGGTGAATGGAATGTTAGAAATTTGATGTTGAGAGACAAAAGAACAAAGGGTATGGAAAACCCATTAAAGATAGTATAATGGAAATGGGAAACATCACCTTGGAATTTTTCATTGATCTCCCCAAAAGATCTAAAGGTCATAATGCTATGTCAGTTATAGATAATTTCCATACAAAGATAAAACACTTCATGGATATTAAATAATTTTCTATCTACATTATATTTCTTAGAATAAAAAATAAGGAAGTGTTAGGGATTCATTTAATAACACACCATATTGAATCTAATTGGGATACTATGTTTAACCTGATGTTCTGGAAAAGGCCTCCACAAGATTTAGATATAGTGTTAGGTTATATCACATCTTACCATACTTAAAAATTTGGTCAATCTGATAAAAAAACAAAAACCGTAGAGGAAATTATAATATATGTTCTATAGATTTAATGGGTGGTTGGTATCAACACCTTCCACTAGTTCAGTACTCGTCCAATAATCAATTTCACTCAAGCATTCAGATAGATCCTTAGGATACCCACTAGGGAAAGAAGTGTAGAACTCCAAAATACTGGGTTGGAGTTGGTGAAACGGAGATATTGGTACCTGAGATGGATAAATAAATTTAAGAAAAGGTTAGATCCATTAAGAAACTCATAAGGTAATTATAATGTTGATATAAAAGTTATAATTAGAGTCATTGATGTAATCTAGAATTGATGTTTCTAAGATAGTGTTTCTATGAATTTTTTCGTGAAAAAATGTAATGATATTTGTAATGAAAGTATAGTTAATAAATATTTATATTTTCCCCTTAATTATTCATTATCATGTAGGTATGGTTTCTTATTGCTAAGAACTTCCACCGAACCTCTCTCTAGTACACCATGTGTTCCATGCATCTTTTATGAGGAAGTAAATACTTGATCATTCACATATACAGAACTCAGATGTTATAAAAATAGATAATTATTATTTGAATGATGAAATACTTTTAGAGAATATGAATCATTGATATAAATTTCTATGAAACTATACCAATTACCTAGTAATGGTTTTTAGAGATACCACAGACATGTTGAAACTAGATGGGAACCCAAGGATATGATGAGGCAAAATCATCCTCAATTGTTTATATCAATGTGACATAATTCCAATTGAAAAATTAATTTTAATGGTTTTATAATGTAACACCATGATATTCTATGATAATTTTTTTAAATAAATTTTTTTCTTTGATATATTGAATTACACGCTACACCAAGTTAAAGTGAACAATAATATACTATAAAATTATGAATTTAAAGCTAAATATTATAAACTATAAATTAAACATGGAAGTTTACAAAGTAATAATTTTTTTAAAAAATTAATTAAAAAGTGGTTTTATTAATAAAATAAATATAAAAATAAGTACATAATGTTGTTAAAGTCATTATAATATTAGAAAATACTTTTTCCCTTTAAAATGATTTTTATTTCTTTTGTTGATGAAATAATTAAATTAGTTCATTCTAGTTATATAAAATTTATTGGAAAAAAGTAAAATCATTTTTCTAATATAGATGTCAAAATTATCTTTGTTTAAATTTTTTTATGTTATTTTGTTGAAATTTTAACTATTTAATGAATACTCAAATGTAATGGTTTTTATTGAAAACTTTCTTACTGTTTAAATCATTTAAAAAGTTATCCTTTTAATAGAATTTTTTAAAAGTAGAATTAGTTTAATAATAGTATAATTAATACAATTTAGTTAATTTTATGAAATTTAATATTTAATATTTATGTTAAATTGTTTTATAGAAATGAAAATCAACCCTTTGAAAAACCACTTTTTTATCACATTTGGTGGTTTTATTTTAATGTGAATTCTGAAACTTCTATGAATGAAATTTGATAAAATGGATTAAATATTTATAATCATAATATTATATATTATGTAATAATATAAAATTAAATTTTGGTCATAAAAAAGGGTAGAAACAATAAAAAATAATAATTATTATTATTATGGTTAAAAAGGGTGTCATGCATTTCTTATGAATTTGATAAAATTAATTTTCAAAATAGATATTTTCTTTATTAAATAAATTTTATTAAATATTTATAATCACTAGTTTTGAATTATCAAAAAATTATTAATTTATTTTTATTATTAAATGATAAATTACCAAGGTAAATAATAAGAGACTAGTTATCATGATGAAATCTAAAATATTAATAAAATTCCACACTTAGAAGCTAAAGGATTTAAATTTTTAAAACATGTATTTTGTGATCAGTTGTAGGTGTATATTTAACATAAAATCTACCAAATATATTACATATCAATTTTGGAGGCACATTCTTTGATAGTGTCTTCCAATTATTGAATTGTTTTTGGTACGTACAAAAATGACACTCCCTCTCCATTATAAAAGGGGACCTTATCCCCTCACTTATTCACCCGTCTTAAGCTATTTTTCATGAAAAAAAACAATCTAATTTTATACCCATAATATACAAACACATTATATTCTGACTTTTCTTACCAAAATACCAACCTTATGTTCCTCAATAAGAGATCCAAAGTATGGTTTTTGTAGAGAAGGCAGTTGTCTTCACTAAGCTCTTTAAATTTACTTCTTCTATAACCACCTTCAATCTTGTTTTAATAATTCAAATATAATTACAGTAGTAAATAACATATAATTAAATTTTTTATGTTATTTTGACAACCTATTTCCATCTCCTTATCTATGAATTTGGAAACAAAGGCATTGTTCCTGTGGATGGAGGACTACTACCGTACGAATAGATTTAATTCATTTTCTATCACCTCCTTTCACAGGTGGATATAATGAAATATTAAGTATATATAAATATATATTATATTTATAAATTAATTATACTTATATAAATATAATATCTCAAATTCCTTCTTACCTTCTGATCTATTTGAAATTTGTTACATCGTTCGTGCACTTGTGTGGACTACCAACTATATGAAGTTATACGATAGTTATTTCATTTTATTTTTGACATGGATGGAAATAAAGATGAATTTAATAAATATATATGATATATATTTTATAAAAATTAAATTTTAAAGGTTAATTAATAATTACCATTATTTCTATTTGTTGAGAAAATAGAAAGAACATTGAAGCGTACGTACATCCTACCGTCTCCATAAATAGTGTAATTCATTTTATGTCTATAAATATTATTTATTATTATCAATACATATATATTTAATTTATATAATATTTATATTATGGTTAAAATATTAAAAATGATCAAACCATGATCAATGTAAAATGACCGAAAACACCAAACCAGAATATAACAAAAAATGAAGCAGTTACTACCCAAAATATGATTTTATTAATAAATTGTTAGTAAATGGGAAATGATAGGTCAAAAGTAAATTAGATAAGTAATGATATAAATGACTATATTTATGTAATAAAATCTATATAAACCATTATTTATTGTACAGTAGGACTGAATGTGTATGCAGAAATTCAAAATTAAGGAATAAATTGTTTTGTCTCAAATTATCTTTTTTTTGGACATATGTTATGTTATGAACCTATATTATTATCTAGGGTGTATATAAAGAACTTATAAATTTTATATCATAAATTTATTTATTATAATTATGTTTATAGTTTCATTTAATGTTATTATTTCATGCGTATTATGATTAAAAAGTTATCAAGGTATGTAAGGAATTTTGTCCCACTTTTATTTCTATGGGATACATGCCATATTCCCCAATTTTTTCAATTGTGTAGTGTATTCATTACCCATGAATGTATTTATTATTATTATCCTCAAAATAATGGGTATTAATTTCTATCTAAGTATATTTCCTTCATGGGGAAGTATTCAAATGTTTCTAAACCATTAATTATTTTATATTACAATATCATCATTTATTGGGATTTTTAGGATTATGTTTCAGAGTATAAGATCTTATAATCTACCTCTCAATAAATTCATGTATCTTTATATCCAATGGTTATTTATATATCATTAATATTTTCATTTAATTTTCATTTCTTTATGAACTAATTGTAGAAAAATATTTTTTTTAAAAGAAAGACTTGATTTCTCTCTTTGGTCAGAATTCATTTTTTCTCTGTCTAAGATTTCTAAAAAAAATTAATTGAAGTTTTAAAATGATTTTTAAAAATATTGTTTAATTTTTTTAATTATTTCAAAATGGGTTAAAATAAATCCTCTATTCATTTTCTAAATCCGCTAGTTTTGAGTTATTAAAAAAATTGTGAAATGAATATTGGTTTTAACATGTATGATATTAATTTAATTTTACACCATCCATACCACGAAATTATGTGATGTTTATTTTATAAGTTTACAAGGTTATTTTAGAAGAATTTTATTTCATTATTATTTAATTTTCATATGATTTTGAAGAATTTATTTCAAAATCTAATTGATATTTTACTCAAGAAATGTTCCAAGTGATCTTTCAAAATAAATTTCAATCATAGATTACACCCCTTGATATTACCAAAGCTTTACAATGGATATTATTTATTTATACCATACCTCTTATATCTATTTATGGTTTTTGTTTAAAATGATTTTTTATAGAACTCAACCCTATTCAATGGGTAAGGATATGATGCAAAGATGAAATGTTTATGAAACATGGTTCTCTTACATGGGTAATGCCATAACAAAATGTTTATGAAACCCTTTTTTCAATGGTTTCGATATGTTGAATGTTTTTTGATCTTGTGGAAAAAATATCTTTTGGTATTCATTATGTGATGGTGGGGGGAACTATATCACTATCTAATGCTTTTGGTATAAATTGATATATCATGAAATAAATAGGACTGAAATGAGGAGAGAACACTATTTAATGAAGGACTTTGTCCACTCCAATAGTCTTTAGAGTGATACTTAGCTACTACGATGGTTTGGGGAGTGAACCCATTCTACTATGATTGTTTTATAAATGATCCTTCTCTACATTGGAAATTATTTTTAATGATTATGTGAATTACATAAATCAATGTCTTATACCGATGTTATATTCCCATGGATCATGTTTTTTCTTCCTTTATGATTCATGTTTAATAAACATCCAAACATTAATCCATGAATAAAGATTATGATCTTGATATCAAGGGTATGGTGTAGAAATTTGAAGCTAATGTTATCATACCATTATGATCATGTTATTCTTATGTTTTCATTATTATCTTCCTTGTTAAACCATACTTGGAATCTGATCGTAGCCTTTATTATTTTTCCTTTTTATAGGTTATGAAGTAAGTATTTATGGATGGTATGTTTAAGTAGTGTTTGTGTTATGAAGAATATAGGTGAGGATGATGTAGTTCACTTATAAACTAGTTATATAAATCCATGATTACATATAAAATAATCCATTGTGGTCCTCCTGTGTGTTTTTTCAAGATGAAATGAATATTAATCTATTCGTACGGTAGTAGTCCTCCATCCACAAGAATGAATATTAATCTATTCCTTGTTAAACCATGCTTTGGGTATGTTTAAGTAGTGTTTATGGACATGTCTGTCAAACATAGCTTATGGACATGTAGGTACCTTAATTTTCCTGAATTCATGTATCATCAACTATAGGTATATGCCCTATTGAAGTTCCTTTTTCACCCGCAGATGATGTCCACCTTTCCAAGTACTTCTAGGTACCAGAAAATATTTTCACTACTAATTCGAAGCTTTTGCAAGCTTCCTTGTGCAAATTTAAAACCTCCTTCCCCCTCTGCTTACTATGTACCGGGTTTGGTATGAAAAACACATATTCCGCATACTTTTTCCACTTCTAAGAACTTCCTCTATCCACAAACTACCTCTACATTCGCAATCGCGTACCACTACCATGTACCGATTATGTGAACCTCCGCTGCGAATCACCCTCTGTAGGTGAACTGTTCTATCTTCATAGACTGGCTTCACTTCCACGATCCAGAGCTCTCCCTCCATGAACCACCTTCAAAATTCACTCTCTTGTTTACCAGAGATTCCTCCTCCATCTACCGAGTCTTAAGTGGATACATCTTTCCGCTTAAATCCTTCAACGAAATTTCTTCTGTGTGAACCACTTTAGCCATTGTAGGATTATCCCTCATGAACCACATTCAGACTTTTCCAAAATACCAGATCAAAAATATTTTTCAATGAGATTAGATTTCTAGAGTAGTAGGAGGGATTAGGAATTATTATATAGGTAAAGATATCCGCAAAATCTGCTAATCCCTGATTTACCAAATCATCGATTCAGCCTCTACTGCAAACCGACCTTTCCATAGCCATGATCCGCAAGACACCCACATACCATTTTTCGACGCCATCTGCATAAATCCTATGATCCGATGTGGTTGATCTCCTCTGTTGATGTCAATACATCCATGTACCACACTATTGCTCAGTCGCGAACCTTTTTTTGGTTTCATGAACTGCTCCAGCATACCATTCCTGGAACATAGTACATGAGTGATGAATTATGGTATGCAGTTCTCATCCTATTCTAGGGTTTTTCAAAATTCATCATTCCATTCACTCTTATGAAGAAATCATTCCTTTTTAAACATAAAACTCCTGATTTTGGGGCCCAAAAAAGTGGAAAAAACTAGAAAACAACAACACCTTAAAAAACAATATTCGGAAAACACTAACCATTTTCATTCACAATCATCTGGCTTTGTCAACAAACACAATAACACCCAAAACATTTTGAGAAGAAACATTGATATATTTTTTTTACCAAAAATCAGTCTATTTAGTAATCTTGTCTATGATTTGTTTGATTTCGGAGTGTCACACTCCATTGTTTCACATAGTCTAGCTCGTTCCTTTTGACTACATGTAGAGAGACTTTTAATTCCCGAGGTGTTGATCATGCTAGTTAGAGGTCAGACCTGTATTTATTACGTATTACGAGGATGTTGACTAATGTGGGGGTCAAATCAGTCTAGTTGAGATCTTCCTATTCTATAGATCCAGCCATATGATGTCATCCTTAGCGTTGATTGGTTGTTCCCTGTACACACTGTTATCGAATGCTTCTAGTGGAGAGTCATGTTTTTGGATACAGATGTCTACCATGTAGCATTTGTTGGTGAGTGTAGTCATCAAGAGGGTAGCCGGTGAGTTAACCCGCTTCTTCTTTGTGTTATCCTTATTGTCAGAGGGGTCTATAGTTCCTGGGATTGCGGAGGTTCCATGGTTTTTTCGGGGAGTTCTTGGATATTTTCCTTGAAGAGGTTGTGAATCTACCCCCTCGACTTGACATTGAGTTCGGAATAGACATGAAACCCGGTGTCTGTCTAATTTTGATGGATCCCTATCAGATGTCACTTTATGAGTTGTGGGGGTTACATATTTAGTTTGGTGACTTGATGAAAAAGTGTTTTATCCATCTGAGCTTGTCGTCGTGGGGTGCTCTAGTCATGTTCGCATAGAAGGAAAACAGTGGCATGAGGCTGTACATAGACTACAAGAGACTGAATCGAGTAATGTTCAAGAAGTATTACCCTCTACCAGGAATAGAAAATATTTTTGACCAGTTAAGGG
Source organism: Viscum album (assembly GCA_963277665.1). Lineage (NCBI taxonomy): Eukaryota > Viridiplantae > Streptophyta > Magnoliopsida > Santalales > Viscaceae > Viscum > Viscum album. The sequence goes on from OY728155.1 coordinate 1,082,238,922, forward strand.
GAGCTTGTTGGTTCTACAAGATCGATTAGGAGGCAGAATATTACTATTTGAGGGTGTAAAAGTGTGACATATCGATGAATGCATTCATGTGCAGATATGGGAATAGTGAGTTCATGTTCACACCCTTCTGTGTTACGAATTCACCTATTCTATTCATTGGTATCATGAAGTCTATCTTCTTCATGTTCCTAGATCCGTTCGTCATGGCGTTCATAGACGATATTCAGTTTTACTTAATGTTCGAGGAGGAGCAGGATGAGCACCTCAGGATAGTCTCGGAGGTCCTCCAGCACCACTAACTCTATGGGATGTTGCCCAATTGAATGTTCTGGAAGTGAGAGGTGCACTTTCATGGACATGTGGTGTCTTATAAAGGGATAATAGTGGACCCATCAAAGGCCCAGGCGATTGTTTTTTGGGTTGAACCTAAAAACATGGAAGACATTCGCAGATTCCAGGGACTTGGGGGCTATTAATGGAGGTTCGTACTTGACTTGTATCGTGTTGTGACTATATTTACATCTTTGATAAGAAAGGATCTGGACATCATGTGGGGGGAGTTGTTTTAGGAATATTTTAACTACCTAAAGGGGAAGTTGGTCAGTGCTCCAGTGCTTAGGTTTCTAGAAGAAGGGGTGACATTCGAGGTGTTCTGTGAAACTTCTGGTGTAAACTTGGGATGTGTTTTGATGAAGCAGTTGGGAGTCATCTCTTATGGGTCTGGGCAGTTATGTACACATGAATGTAACTATGAAAAACATGATATAGAGATTTCTTTAGTTATATTATTGTTGATTTTGTAGAAACATTACATCATCAAGGAATGATTTTTGTTCTTTACAGATCAGAAGAGTTTGAGGTATATCTTCTCCCAGAAAGACCTAAACTTGTGGCAGTGAAGGTGGATGATGTTTCTCTCTTAAAATGACTTCGAGATATCGTAAACCCCAAGAAAATGGAATGTAGTGGCTTATTCCTTAAGCAGGAAGTCATAAAAGGATGTAGTTTTGGGAATCTAGATGCTTGGAAGGAAATAGAAGAGTTAGATGCACTGAGTTTAGATGTGAGAGTGGATGGTGGTAGAGGCTATCTATTTCAGATAATATTGATGTCTTCCTTGGTGTTATAGGTGGAAGAGTATCAGTGGGGAGACACATACACTGAAGTGATTCGTGATTGTGCCGTCTAGGGTGATGCTATGGAGGGATGATCAGACGATAGTAAAAATTGGGTGATGTTCTATGGGACGCTATTTTTTCTAGTGGAAATGCGCGAGGGAGTTCTCTGTAAATTCCATAGCTCACCCCTAGTAGTGAATCCAAGAGTTTAAAATATGTACTGATGTTTGAGGAAATTTTTTTGGTGGCTCAGTGTGAAGCGGCTAGTAATAGAGTTTGTGGAAAGGTGCATAGTGTGTCAGTAGGTGAAGGCTAAGCACCGTGTTCCTGGTGGTATGTTTCATCACATAGACATTACCTAATGTAAGTGGGATGAAATATCAATGAATTTCATCACATGATTACCCAAAACTCATTGAGGATGCGATTCCTTTTGGGTAGTAGTGGATAGGCTGATGAAATCAGCTCACTTCTTAGCGATTCAGGAGTTGAGTGTAATGGATTCTTTAGCACAAAGGTATGTGGAATAGATGGGGAAAATGCATGGAGTTACAAGATACAATAACTCGGATCAAAATACACCTTTTACATCACATGTCTTGAGGGGATTGAAGCTTTCCTTTTGCCATCAGTTATGCCTCAGCACTGCTTTCCACCCTCATACGGATGGACAAACAGAGAGGACAATACAGAAGTTGGAGTACATGTTACATTCATGTGTTCTAGACTTTTGTGGGTCTTGGGTGTGGCAGTTTACCTTGGTAGTGTTTTCGTAAAATAATAGATATCACACTTCTATTTTTATGAATTTATTTAATGTTCTATATGGGAGGCCATGTCAGTCACCCTTATGCTGGAAGAGATTTAAGGAGGCAACTATTATGGGTTCTTACGTGGTGCAGAGTACAACAGATAAGGTGGAGCTCTTTCATGGTATGATGAAGGTAGAACAGATCTCACGGAAGTCATATGCCAATAATAATATGTGGCATTTTTATTTCGAGGTTGGGGACCGTGTATTCTTGAAGGTTTCCCCTCGACGTGGGAAACAACTATTTGGAAGAGGGAGAAAGCTTTCTCCCAGGTTCATCAGACATTTCAAGGTTTTGGGATGAGTTAATGAGTTGGAATATCAGATGTCAATGAAATTCGGGTTGGAGATGATCCACAACATCTTCCACTTCTCTCAGCTCCATCGTTATCTATACGATGACTCCCATGTCATTGATTGGGGAGAGTTGGATATTAAAGATAATGCAACGTTCATGGAGAGAATAGAAAGAATTTTGGATCGTGAGGAGATGGTTCTTCGTGGATGAACCATTTCATTTGTTTGTGTGTTATGGAGGAAAGCTGGCCTCAAGGACAATACTTCGGAGCTATAGGTACATATGTGTGCCCAGTACCTGAAGCTATTCTGGGTTTTAATCTTTTGTTTTTCTTCATTCTTTGCTTATGATATAATGTTTGAGCTCATTTGTTGTGAGATTAGTTATTCTCTTATTATCTAAATGTGTATGAAAATTTTTAATTTGGGGGGGGGGAGGATGTGATCCCTAATAAATTTTCATTAATGCGGTTGTGATTAAACCCATGAAGGAAATGTAGTGATGCCCAAAGTGAATAGTATCTTAACATGGGGGAAGGAGGTCCCTAATCCACGTGTCTGGACAGTGTGGCCTTCAGTGTATGTGTGGTTGTTTGGGGGAAATAGTAGTTGGTGAAGTGTTCTTTGATGTCGAGGTTTGCTCTCTAGTTTTTAAACAATGTAGGGTGGTTGTCACTAAGTGGTATCATACTGGGTGGTTGTTCAGACCCTTCTTTTATTGGTTATTTTTGAATTCTTGGGGACAAGAAGATTTTGAGAGGTATCCAATGTTATGGAAATGATTTCTCTGGGACTTTCATTTATGGAAAATCTAGAGCTTGGGGTGTCCTTGCGGGTCATTATGGTTTGTTTCAGGATTTTTTAAAAAAAAACTAGTTTCACCAAATGATTTCACCAAAATAGCGGCACAACGAAATGGTGGACCCAAAACCATAGCATGCCAAGATTGTGGAACCCCACATGATGTCCCTCCCATTTATAAATTTATAGTTTTATGATGTTTTCCAGTTTCTCCCAACTTATGTTTAATTTAAGGTAAACCAAGTTTAAAGCCTTGTTTAGTATTTTGAAGGGAATTTAAAAGGATATTAACTATATCTTTAATAGCATAAAACTATGGGGACTTTTCGATATTTAAACTATGTGATCTAGACCACGATACCAAGTTAATGGACTTTGAAATGGTTCCTACCAATGTTATATGATTTTGATTTTCACAGCCATGATCTTCTCTTCCTAGTGTGTTTTCTATTCCCTCTTGGTGATCCTAAATCCTCCCTCTCTAGGAGAGTCATGCACAAGTGCTAGAGCCCCCTCCTACTCAATTTTCGTGGAGTTTTATACTGCTCGTGTGATCCCCTACTATTGGAATATGGAGGAGATTTGGTCACCTATTGTTTCATGTAAGGATTCTTTCTACCTCTCTTCATTCTTGTATGATTCGAGGTGGGTGTATTAATGTTTCTTGTGGAATATGGATGAATCCTTTTTTTCCATAAGAAGTAATAAATGAGTGGAAGGGAATATGATCAAAAAATAATTGGGGTCCATAAAATAACTAATGGGAAGTGATGATGTTACATATGCTATTTTAATTTTTGTAAATGAACCTTGCTTTGAATTGTATTGGTTGTAAGGACTTCTGAAAATCATGGACTTTGGTGGTATTTTCTTGCACACTAGTGGTGTTCTATAATTTTTATGACGAATTGATAATCTTTGGTAACATGAAATCTTCTTATGAACATATAGTTGGTTAAATAACTGGATTCCCCATGATCAAACATGTTTAGTGATCACCCCTATTATTTAAAGTGGAATTAAATAACCCCTCTTACTAAATCTAAATATTCATGCCTTAATGGTGTGGATATGTGTTGTGTTTGGTTCGGTTTTGTACATCATGGTGGGGAGTGAAGTTTCTATTAGTAATCAAGTTATAGGTATGGGGTTGGACATAGGGGTTTTTCCTGTGAATGGGGAAGGATAAGTTCGTACAACGAGGCTGTTGTTTATTGGTGCATTGCTGTGGGATTTGTGTATGTGGTTGTATAAGAGGTGAAAAGAAATATCAGGTTTATAGATTGATTGATTGTGGAATGGATGGACTTGTTGTGCAGTGGGACACTTTCTAGGTAGTGGTTGGGAAGCGGGTATGAAGGACTATGTTATGTCATGACTTCATGTTTATTGGTGTGCTGAGTGTGTTGTTGTTGTGCAATAAGGATTATGGTTCTAGTTGTGAGATAATGTTTGAGTGGGATAACTATGAATAATTAAAATTGGAAGTGGATGAACATGGATATTGGGAAAAGGGGGTGTGTAGTGGGACTACATGTTCTTTTTTATCTATTTTTATATGAATGGGTGTTAAAATTGATTTCCTTACCTTGGTCCCTACAGCCTTATTTTCCTTGGCACTATTCAGTGGCCTTTACCCTTTTGAGAATGGTTGTAGATGTTGTGGTTTGTAGTTTCCCCATGTAGTGCTAGAATAAATTAAAATTTACTCCTTAATTAATGAATGGTAAGTGGTTAAATGAAAAAGGGGTTTACAATATGCTCTAGTTGTGGCTGTTTTTGTCGTTGTGAAAATATCAGTAATGGTAAATGTGGTTGTGCATGGGATGGTTTTTTCTTTGAAACCCATAGCATGGGCTATGAGTTTGTTTACTTTTATATAAAAATTTTATTTCCTTGTGATTTCTATATGAACCCTACCCTTTTTGAGCACCATGTGCCGAACACGCCCGCTTCATGGGGGAGGGTGTCTCTCCTAACCTCTTAGTGGGAGGATGGATGGTTGGTTATTGACATTATTTCTCTCACCCTCTTATGGGTTCTTATAGCTTGATCATATCTAGGTAGGCAGTAATTGTATGAGATTTACCATAGTCCAAGATCCTTGAGGAATGTTTTGTTGTGGATGAGGGACCTAAGTGTTTGTGTGCCAGGATTGTTTTACCTTGTGGATTTGGGATGAGGACCATGTGTCTTCAGGTGAGAGGTGTGGTTTTTATAACCCAAGTGTCTATGGATGGGATGTGTGGTGTTGTTGTAGACCAAGTTTCTATGGGTGGTATTTGTGTGTGGTTTGAGGCCTAGGTGTGTATGAGACGGTTGTGGATGTGGTACTGCATTTTCGAAGAGTCATAGCGTCAAGATGTTAGTTGTGAGGAATGAGTAGCTAACAATTGGGAAAGTGGTAAGGAGTGCCCAAATATTGATTTTTTGATATTATTATCTTACTTGACTTGCATTATTTTGGGAGTGTTCCTTGGTGAGGTGGGGCTGGTTAGCATTCCTTGTTAGGAGATATTGGTTTCTGCTGTTTTCATGGGGGGATTAGTGTGCTTCACCATGTTGTGCATGTGTGACATTAGTTTCCCTACATAGTAAACTTGTATGCTCACCCTATGATATAAACACTTTTCAGGTTTCCAGGAGTACTTTTAGGACCGTGCTAGACATTACTATATCAAGTGTCAGGGTTGTTGTTGTGTTGCTGCTTAGTCTTATTCTTTGTGTACTTTCTTTAGTGCTTTGGTTGTACTTTTGTCATAGTTTATATTTAAATGATTAATGGGATGGAATTTGGTTTCCATTATATAAATGTTTTGTGTTGTTTGGGATTTTTACATTCTTATCTCTTAGTCATGTTTTCATTAAAAAGGGTAAGGCCTTACATTTTTTTGTGAGGTTTTATACCCTTTGTGCTAGTCGCCACTCTGGGGCCTATTGAAGGGAGGACTCTGGGGGTCATCATCTCTCATTCATCTTGATGAAGTAAAGGAATTTCACTTTTCCTTCCCATCCCTCATCAGGAAAAGGCAGACCGTGATATGGTATTTATATGATACTTATATGATATATTAATATTCACCTAAACAATTCAATATTTTCCTAAAATACCAAAAAATTCACCCTATGGTATTTTAGAAAAGATGATTCTATAAAGTATATCTATTTATTTAAAAAATAATTACTAAATATGATAAATTATACTTTTATATTTAAATATAAGATATATAAAAAACATTATTTATATAAAACTATATTTTTATACATCATGTGTTCTTATCCTTATTTCAAATAAATTTAAAATTATATGAGTCTTAATATAATTTACAATATTTCTAAAAAAATAAATTAGAGTCATGATATAAAATATTTAATTTTAATTTATAAAAATACTGATCACTTAAGAAAAATAATTCTTCAAAAATAACCATTTGAATAGTACTATGGTCAAAAACAATCAGCCTGGTAACTAAAGTTTATTTCTAAATATAAAATTTAACTTAACAAAAAATTTGAATATAATGATTCAAAATATGAAACCCATTCTAATACATTCTATTTTTAAAAAATTTAAAAATTAATTCTTGAATAAAAAATCTATAACATATAAAAATAATATTTTTATTATGGACACATAAATTAATTTTTTTAAAATATGAAAAACTCAACCTAAGATAATATTTAAAAACTAAATCCAATATAATTCATTTGATAAAATTAAAATAATAAATATTTGATATTAAACTTTTAAATAAAATGACATATTACACTAAAAAGAAATTTCTTAAGAAAAAAAACTATATCTTTTTTTATTAATAATTATATTTATATTTTATATTTTTCATTTATTTTTATAATATTTGTATTTAACTATATATAATAGTAAATAATTTTCTTTTTTAACGTTATTATTTAAGATAAGTGGAATTTAGATTTCAAATACATAATCATGAAAATTATTTTAGTGTAATAAAAAACATACACTTTAATTATATTATTATGTTAATGGATATTTTACATTTCTAAAAAAAACATTATTAAAATTTTATAACCATTTTGTGATAAAAACCCTAAAAATGAGAAATTACCTTTTTAAATAAAAATTATATTATTTCGTTTTTTATAAAACATGTTATTTAACATTCAAAAAATTAAATATTCAGACCCTTAGATGAATTTTCTATGATTACATAAAATTATATTATCAAATAAATATTGTCCTATAAAGCTATTTTTTGAAAAGAAATTCCAAATATTTATATTTATGATATATATTTCATCATATTAATAAATTATATATGGTTTTCTAAATGAACAGTTTTATTTTCTATATTTAAAGTATTTATTTTTAAATATTTAACACTTTTATTTCATTAAATTATTATATAGATTCCAATTATATTTCTTATTATGATAACCAAATATATTATTTTACTATTCCATCATCCCAATTTCTTTTGTAAAAATAATGTTACTATTCTGAATTGAAAATTTCTTACTTCCTATAAAAAACTCTAATTTACATCTTTCATCATTAAATATTATTTTTTAATTTTTTTTAATTTAATTAATTTTAAATAATGTCAATTGGGTTACTAATGTTTAATATCTTTTTAAAAGTATTTTTCAACAGTGTGATTATTCTAGGGGCATAGATGACTTAAATTTATATATAGTAGTTATTTCATTTTTCTATAAAAATTCCCCATTGCAGTATTTTTATTTTATATTATTATATGTATTCTCTATATGCAGTGTTCAAATTAATATAACTAAGTGGTGTTGATATATTATCTCATCACGATGTTTAACACTATATAATAATAAAAAATATAGAAAACATATGTTATTAATAATATAATTTCTATATATAAAAGTGTGAGTTATTTTAATGAACACAGAGAGCGTTATATATAGAAAATTAAATTTATTTACATCAAAATATGGGATGTTATAAATTCAGGGAGTTTGAATTCATTTTTCTAATATTCAAACACTAGTAATGTGATTTTATATGTCTCACCATTGTTTAAACTAGAATTCATCATAGATGATACCCACAAAATAGTCATATGGGAGGATTTTATTAGATAACCAAATAGATATATGACATGAATTGAATATAGATATAAATACGATTAACAAAACCCAAAAATCACAACTAAAATTTTCAAGATCTAGAAGTATATTATATATGATGTGATTAGATAAACTCTTAATTATGTTTTTACATTTTGTTAACGAATTTTATGAAATGAAAATACATCATGTTGGACAATAGGAACTCTCAACTTAATGGTTATTTATTTTTGGAAACATATACTCATGAAGTCAAATGATAATTCACCTATGAAAGTATGACTTTTAGTTATCCCTCTATGATGTTATACATAGTGTATTATGGAATGTGATGAAATGATAAAGTTAATGTTAGTGGTATTATTATATCAGGATATAGAATATACTCATGAGGTAAAAAATATGTTTTGGGAACGAGATGATCAATGAAGTATACCACATAGAGTATTTTACACTATGTATTTGATAAAATATGGGTGACTGGTTTATATTTAGAGTCCCAATCACCCGAGGATAGTTAGATTCCTTACATGATAACCATCACAAAATGGATCCTTTTTTATGTATTCCATGAGGATTATTCAGCTGTGTAGTGTTTTAGTATATTGTAGATCATTTAATTGGTTTGAGCTAAGCCAACGTGAAATTTTAATTTTTTATGGTGAGTATGAAATCATGGATCTTGATTGAGATAGATAGAGAAAGTGCATGATTATAACATTATAAGGTGTATGATATTCTTATATATAAAGGCAGGGGTTTGTGGTGTTATCATCTATAAATATAAATGAAAAGGGATTTATTTATCAACCTAGTTAATCTATAATCAGATAGATGAAAAGATATGAGTAGATATTTGTGATTAAAATTGTATATGTCCCATAGGTAATCTATGTCTTATAAAAAGAAATCATACTAAAATGAATTATTTTATATGATGTATCTGGTAGGAACCCATGTAATGATACATCTGTTTGGTGGAGATAATGCCATATCCCTTTTTATCAGGAGTAAAATTAAATCTTTGATAGAGGTTTATTTTTTTTAATAATGTATGAATTAGAGAAATTATATTATTTTTCAATGATATAAAGGACTATCGTGATACAAATTGTGGTTGAATGTATTGGGATTGAGTTAAAATCAAGGATATTCTTTAAAAGTGAATTATAGTTAATCAAAAAATAGAGTTTTTCACTGGTGTTCATATGGTTTTACATATTATTTAATACATGGTAATGTTAATGATAGTATTCCGAATGTGTTTTGGAATATATCAAAGTGTTTTTAATTTGATATATCAATTTTTTTATATGATTCAATTTAAGGGGAAAGGGTTATAAGTCTATAAGGCATTAGTTTATATGGGATATTGAAGGAGATAATTCCTAAAATCATTATTCATATATTGTTTTTTTTTTCACATCGCAAGAGATGGTATGTGTATACTATAAGGCATGATATTTGAAAACATACAAAAAAATTATCCATCTATATTTTATATTTTAGAAATATCTTAGGAATAGATATATGTATAATTATAAAATATGATATACACTAACATCCTATGATTTCTTGGAATTAAAATGAAAATAATATTTGATTTGGAGTTTTCTATTATTTTTTATCAATAAATGTTTTTCATAAGATGAAATATATTCTAGGATTAGTGTATTAATTAATTAAATTCATGAATAGATGAATCTGTTTAATCATACATTGTAATGCATGAATAAATTAGTGACCCTCGGGGAATAACCTAGACTGTATATATAAGGAGGTATTCAAATTGATAATGGACATGACATTATTGGGTGGGATTCATATTGATTATTTTAAGTTCTCTTCCCCCATCACTATTTTAATGAGTGGGATAATATCATATTGTGGTAATGAAATGAGTCTCACCCAAAATTTGAGAGATTAATTTTTTTCTTGTGGATACACGATGAATGTAGGATTCTTTCAATTTCATCTAAGGGTCTTCTTTAAAACACTACAATAATAGAAATATTTAATGATCACCGATAAAAGGAAGATAAGTGTTATTTATTTTAGTTATGCATGGATTTGGGTTTCATACATGCTAGATCATAGGAATTTTGTGTTCTTATAGTTATTTATATCTTGATTATGTGTTAATAGATCCTTTGAAACCTTGAATTGGTACAATAGTGGATGAAATAATTTCACTCTATATATACTATTATCATCTTAATTCTTCATTATCATTTACAAGAGTTAATGCAATAAAAATTATGTATAATCATCCATCACTAAATATGGTTCCCATGATTTGGTAACCATATTTATGGATCTTTCCCTGACTTCCATCAAAATTGAGACCTAAAAAATCTCTCTATTAACTAAAAGAGTGTTCTTAATCCCCTAGGGTTGGTGAAATGTTCAAAGTCATAAAATACCTACAATGCCAATGAGTTCACCCTTAAATCAGAGTTAAGAATAGTATAACTTTATAATAATTTTGTCAAGAACCATCAATGGGATGGGAATCAACACAAAAAAGGAATATATAGATATAAAAAAATATTAATGGGATGCTGATATATTTAAATTGTCATCTAATTATCTAAAAAATTGAACCTAAATAAATAACCTCCATCAAATTCCTATCATCATCTACCAAAAAAAATAGTACACCTTCTAATATAGAAATTAATAAGGAACTCATTTAAGGGGAACAGTTTGATAACAACTCTATGAATATAAATATTGGACCAAATTTTTTTTGTATTATTTATACTTGGATAAATGGGGTAAAATAAAACTAACCTAAAAATAAAAAACCATTCAGTCGTCTAGGAGTGGTCCTAAACCAATTTTGGACCTACAACTATGATACAGAATATGCGTGAGAAAATAATAACTCATTTGGTCACCAACCTCCTTTCCATAAGAGTGTCCTTGAATTTAAGACCCATTTCTGAGATAGTTAGAAAATACATTTATAGAACTTGGTATTCCAAAATCCATTACATATATAAAACAATCCACAAATCATTTTTGTTAAAGTTTTCTTTCATTATTTTTATTAAATGAACATGGTCCCTTAATAACAATTCAAAATGCTTAAACCCATATTTAATAATCAACCATTTAGAACCACATGGAAATTCCAAAATAAAATAATTTACTCTAAAATATTGTCCAAAACATATTTAAAACCCACTTTAAATGAAAAGTACAAAACAAAAAAGTACATGGAATGGATCATGGTACATATTATGTACCACACGATGAAGGTAGATAATAAATGTAAACTAGAAAAGTTTCCATAATCATTATAGGTAAAATGGATAATAGTCAATTATTGGACACTAATTCCCTATATGAACCACCGATAAATAAATAGGTTTCATGGCTCTAATATAGGATCTTCTGTAAAACGTTTTGAAAGAAAAAAATTACTTCCATGGTGGACACTAAGAACCAATCCTTTACTGGTAGGCTTGTTGAAAAAGTTAGACAAAAATAAACCGTACCAGAAACAAACTAGTTCTATAGTAACATGAAAAATCCTGATATCCCACCCAATAAATCTTGGAATGTATCATTATTTAGAATGAAACCCACACTGATGAACACATTTATCAAAAAATTCCATGGTAACTGAGTCTCTATGATCAAATGATATGGATGAGGGTCAATAATAATGTAATAGGAACCTACAAAAAACAAAAAAAACATATTTCCAAAAACTATCCAGTATATTACAACGCATTTCAGATAATAACGAAATATAAATAAGCATCCCACCATAGGGAGACAAATATGGGGGAAAGAAGGATGGTTACTCACACTCACATCATTTATAACTCTTTAAATGTTTCAAACTTGAATTATAAATTTCTATAATATGTATACATGTACATTAATATAGGTATATATAAACCTATATTAAAAGAATATTAGAAATATCATATTGAAGAAAAATATAAAAACATGATTTAGTCACTCAGATTCAAGATCCAATATTTCCCATGATGTTATACCCATATTCAAATTAATATACATACACTCTAATAAAATTTTATATGTTTACATCTCTTTTTGTGAACATGTACAATATTTTGAGAGCACTTATACACTTATATGAATATAGTATAAATGTTAAAGATTAATTTAAATACATTAACATGAGATTCTATAAAAGAATTTAATGAAGTATAAGAGGTAAAACATACCCATTAAAAATCCAAATAAAAATTATAAATAAATTCTTGTGACATTAAAATACCAATTTCTATTTTTAAATAATTTAGTATATTTCTTCAGTAAGATGTAGAACATAAATTATAAATACATAGGAATATAAGGGGATAATCCATCAGAAACCAAGTGGAAATATACTTTATCATTTTGAAATTTTAGATTTATGATCAATACTAACATTAGATAGTTAAAAAATCAAATTTAGGAAACAATAAATCAATGGATAAAAATTATATATTCAAACATGAGGTAAAAATACCTGAAATAATAAGAGAACATTCAAGAACATTAAATTTGGGATGAATGGAACCTGAAGAATTCATATCACACCCTTGAATAAAAAGAATTATAAAAATTGAGTCAAACCATGGAACCTAGGTTTTTTAGATAGGGGAATGATGTTAAGGGATGATAAAACATGTAGATAGGTGGAAAGAGTGAATAAAATCTGTACTTAGTATGATCTGACTAGGAATCAGAGGAGATAAATGGACATGACAAGCGTGACAAGTTAGATCATTGGGGGGGACTAGTTCTCCATTTATTCATAGTTTTTAATAATTTAAATTACTATAAGTATTTCATAATTATTCTTAATCATTTTTATTTATTATAATTTAATTCATTATTTAATATTATTTTAATGTAAATGCTTTGTAATTAAAGGCCCAAAATTTGAAAATATTTAAATTACTAAAAAATATTAGAAAATAATACAATATAATTCCATAGTAACATGGTGGGTGTTAAAATCTACCCAGAATTAATATTTCTCCCACAAGAAATCATTCAGTTAACATATAAGGTAATAAAAAGTGGGTCCTCTTCACCAGAATAAAAAAAAACTAATGAAAGATCTCCCTAACATTTTTAATCATATAAATTATGATATGAGAAACTAAAAACCAAAAAATTGATTATCCACAATTGAGTAGTAACATTACCAAAAGTGAAAAGCAAAAAAAATCCATAATGATGTTCAATCTGTTGATTCCTACCAAAGATAACCAATAATAAAATAAACTGAGAAGGAATATAAAGAATTCACGTCTAGCCTTCTGGTTTCAAATAGACCACCATGAAAATTAGACTTACCTTATTTATCTTGTTCAAGATGTTACAAAAAATAGGTTAACATACAAGGGGTCCAAGTCATACTCTAGAACTAAAACCCCATAGCACATACTCTTACCAGTGATAAAGTGTCCCAAATAATGTCGTGGAGACCATGAGAACATCATAATGACTTGGAAGCCTAATCCACAATGGTATATAGATGAAGACTGAAGGGCCTAATCCACCCAGGTATAATAATAATGAACTGGGGGCCTCTTTCACTTGTTTATATTGGTAATGATATAGGGAAATATCAATCATTGTATATAATGGTTTTCAAATGCGGAACCCCAGTAGTCCAGCAGGATTAACCAAACCCACCGATGAGCCCAAAAAACCTATTAGATAATCTATGGTAAGAACAAACTCCTCTCCCCAAAACCAATAATCATGATTCCAAATACATTTACTTCCTACATATAATATCAACACATGCCTAATGTACATTTTCCTTAGAATAAAAACCTCCCTTAAGGTAATATGCCCAACATACCTCGAGGGAATATTCACAACATCCCTAAAGGGATTACTCACAACATCCCTGAAGGGAGTATTTATAACCTCCAAAAAGGGAGATTTCACAACCTCTGTGATGGGAGGATTCACAACCTTCCTAAGGGGAGTTTTCAAATCCTCATCAGAGGGACCATTCACAACCTCTATGAAGTGAGTACTCAAAACCACTTCAAAGTGTGTCTTCACAAGCACCCCATGGGGAGTTTTCTTTATAATGACCACCTCATAGAAATTTTCCATAATGTAATCCTAAATTAAAATCACATATAATAATTGACTGTATATATGTAATCACTATTTCATTTAAAAAATATCAATTCAACACATTTCATTCATCATTTAAAGGGAATCTATGTTAAAGAATAACAATTAATGATTCATTCCATTACACTTTAATACCATGATCTATTTAATAAATTATATCAATTTACTATTACTTTCTTCATCAAATCATATCACATATCAATTCTTACCATATTATTTTACAATTCCAAATAACTATTACTCAATTTTGATTCTATCGATGGCCTCTCATTGGGTTCATCCACCATTATAACATAAGTCATGAAGAACTTAACATTAAATTTAAATAATTATTCAATATTAGTTTAATATATTATATATAACAAAAATATATATTACCAATTTAATATCACAAGAATTCAAAAGTGTATCTTATTTTACCTTAAAATATTGGAAACATTTGTGTTAAAATTATGACAATATTTTTTACTCATAATTCATCCTTCAATTGGGTCAATATCACTATTAAATAAAGATCATTATTAAGGTAAAATAACAATGAAACCATATAATTTATTTTGACACCACAGTTTGATGAAATGGTGATATCACACTAGACACACACAATTAAATTTTTTGTTATACTATGGTTAAAATTTTAGGGACCTGCAACCTAAAATTTTCCATTAATTCTTAATTCACCACCAACCAAATACATCCTAGGCTCATCAAAGTTACAATATTATCCTTGGGATCTAAGTGAACTAAGAACATCCAATTACTAATTTAATTTATTTTTTAAAATAATAACCTGAATAGACCGAACCTTTGAGTTGGTATGGGATCACTAAATGGATGGTGGCCCATCAGCTCACCGACTAGGATATACCGATAGGCCGATGGCCTTATGTGTCACCCTAGTACACTTCTATATCATCAGTAATTTGATGTCATACCCCCAACTAGTCAGTTCCTATAAGTGTCAAAATTTTAGTATCCCAACCACCCTGACCATTCATTGGTTCTCTCTTGAACAATATGGATACCTCTTTGGGGACCATACCTGGTCTTATATCATAATTATAATGCATTATAACTCTTCAAATTAAAATTTGAGGTTCAATTCTCCTGATTTACCTTGGCATGGAAGGGGTTTCTTTTAATCCATAAATCATCATACTCTCTATCCTTTTCGGTCACTTTTATAAAACATATCATTTTACAAAAACTCATTTGTGAAGTAATGTTTTATATTCAAAACCGTATCAAAAATAAATTTCAAAATTAAAACCATTTTTGAAATATCTATTTTGATGATCCATCATAATAAAAAGTACATTCCAAAATCACATATTCACACCTAATGACACAATATGAGATTGATTTTTGAAAACTGGGTTTCCTTAGTAATCAACCTTTTAAAAATAATTTCCCAACAGAAAAAAACAAAACATCATAATCATTCAGTCAACCAATTAATAAAATAAAAATTCCCATTAATTCACTATTAATCTAGTCAACCCATTTAATATAAACAGTAAAGGACCATTTATTTATTTAGTTTAATTTCTTGATTATGGATCCTAAAATGGTTTCGTCAAAATGCCCGATTTTTTCAACCAAACACAAGGTAACCAATTGATCTCTTAAAATTTCCATTTTCTCCAATAGAAATCCAAGGACCATTTTTTCTTAATAGAAAAACATAAATTAAATGTGTAATCATGTATGAATTTGTTGCATTTTGATGTTCCATGCACTAAACACACATCAATTCCAAAAATAGATACAAAATCTGGTGTTTAATTGAAACATGGTTCATCGTACCATGAAATTCAATCTCACATACCTTAATTTATCTCCAATTGCATTCTGAAACACAGAACCTTCCTCATGATATCCCTCTATGATAATAAGGACAAAATCACATAACCATAGATCAAATATCTTGCAACAGAATCAAATAAAAAAAATAAAAAAAATCCAAAATTCACATTAAAACATGAGGTTTATATGAGGAGAAATTTTACTGTCCTCTCCTTCCAAACATACCAAAATAATACAATAGTCATATTTACATAGTATCATTGTTGACAAAATAACAAAATGGTCTCGTATATCATTTATAACAACCTAACATGGGATACCATCTGTAGCAGCCCACCACAATCCCAAGGAGCTTTAAAAATCCCAATGGATTGGGGATAAGTTTAGGGGAATTATATATATATATATAATTGAATTATACCTTAAATAATAGTTAAGAATACCCAAATTCAACAAAGCTTTTATCAGGACCCATTTATGGGTTGAATGTACATGACAATAATCAATTAGTATATATAAATATAACATAAAAATGAATCATGTATAATTAACCATCATGCTAACTTTCCAAACACCTAGTAGTTCAAAAATTTTATCCAGAAGATGCTTATCGTCGAACAACACAATAATATCACACCTTTAATTTTGGAAAGCATTAATGATTTCATTTTAATGCCACACATTACTAGAAATTATCAAAAATAAACACATGTCCTCCAAAATCATGTAATAGACACACTTGGAGAAATATGATAATGTAAAACTAACATCCAAAGAAAAATTAATGAATTCTCCAAGAGTAGTCAAAATACAATATTTAACCTATAACTATGATATAGAGTATCCATGAGTATAGAATCACTATAAAGGCTACCATACTTCTTTTTATAATAAAAACGAATAATTTTAGATATATTTTTAAATAGTTTGAAAATATATCTAAAAAATATGGTTATCTAAAACCCCTCATGGAAAGGAAACACATAAAAAATCATGGTTATAAAACATTTTTTATATAATTTCATTAAATGATAAAAGTTACTTAAAAACCATTAAAAACTGATTAAAACCTCCCTACCAATCAATATTTTTGAACTACATTAAAAATAAAGGATAAGAGTATTTATATTAAAAATTTCTCCAATACCCCCTCTAAAATAAACTTTAAATAAATAGAAAAAAAACCAAGAACAAGGACTAGAGAATGCTACAGGGTAAGAATAACAAGTAAAAGGTTGATAATACAAGTAAACCAAAATAGGTTCCATAATAAATACCAGAAAGTGACAAAATAGTAAAACATACCTTAAAGATTCCCTATGTGAACCGATGATCAATAAAGAGGTGTGATAGGATCTAATATAGGAGTAGTTGTAACAAAGACTGAACTAATGACATGAATTCATAGTAATACTCTAAGAACTTGTCATAACTCTATAGAATATTTGATATTTTAGTATCATTGAAATGACCCAATGTTTTATAAATGGAAATTACTCTCTTATAAGTATTTTATATAATAACATGAAATCAAAACAAAATGAACTACTATGTTCTATGTGACCTTTAAACAATATTTTGTCACTTCTGTGTTTGGAAATTTGAAAATATGACTTACACGGTTGCAAATAGTTAGTTATTTGGAGTCCGATATGAATTTTTTTTATTAAATAGTAGTCTACCATTATGAATTAAAACATACACTTATGAATAGTGATATAACCTAATTAATACTAACCTTATATATGATTTTATAAAAATAATATTCAAGTAAAATTATGATGTACATATATTTCTGAATAAGTAAATTAATATTTTAAAACTATTTTTTAATAATAAATTAAAAGTTTAATTAAATATTAAATTAATCATATTTAGAAAAGTATTTCTGAAAAATGGTGTTCATTTTTGGATTCTATACGTCGAAAAATTGTCAGGATGAATTATTAAGATTTTTCGGAAACACTTGAATTTTTACTAAATATTAAAATACATTAATTTCCCATATAAATACACTATACTTAAAATCCACTTTTCGTGACATCACATGTGATGTAAACACCCAAATCTTAAACTCACATTAAATTATTACTATTATTTTTCATGGAATACTTAATATTCTATGTCTTGGAAATAAATAATAAATTATTGATTATAATATTATGAAAAACCTCCCCCTCTACTATAAATGCCACCCATTCTTACCTCTTCTCTTCACTCCTATCATGCCTTGTGCCTTGCCAATATTCTTCCCAAATCACTCTCCAAGATCCTCCACAACTCCCAAATTCCCCTAGTCTATTCAAAATACCAAAACCCCTCCCCTTAAGAGGTTCTCAATGGAGGAAGACTCAAGAGGTCATTAATAACAAGTGGAGAACACCACTATACATAAGTAAAGGGATCCTCTCCATTTCACTATTTATCAAGATTTCCTATTTGATATGAAATTTTATGTGTAATCCCTAATGATGGGATAAGATTATAAAGCACACCCATACTACCTTCAGGATGTAAAAGTGATGAGAAACTCTCTCTCTCTCTCTCTCGTGAAGCCCTCTTAGGTACACCTAATACCATGCTGATAAACCGTAACGAAATCTACATAAACCATCATTATTATTTCGGGTTTCCTTATCTTTTATTATATAAAACTAGAGTTATCCTATATATTTCTTTACATATTTTAAGTTCTATTTATTTTGACAAAATTTATTTATGAAGACCCTTTCATCACTCTCTTTAGGGGATATACATTCTTTTAAAATATTCCCTCGTTAAAACATTCCAATAAGAAAACTTTTTTAAGGGAACATCTCAAATTCATACCCAATATAAATTAAACTCTATCCTATGTTTTAAGTCACTATTGTCTTTATAAAATTTTGATTTTATTATGAAATCCTTCTTGGTTAAATTTTAGTATTATATAAAATATTTTCCTATTTTTTTTTTAAAAGTTAAATTGTATCTTCCATAAAACCCCATAAAAAGTTTTTAATGATAATGTTTCTAAAATACAATTATTATATTTTGTAACTTCAATTTGACCCTACATTCCATGTTATATTCCTATTTTACATTATCAACGCCCATGTATTTTCTGATCTGTTTCTTTCATGGACAATTTCATGATATGCTCATTGGTAAAGCTTTATGTCATGATTGTGGTACCCAATTCCTTCCATGGTTATTCTTATGTTTATGTATGATTTATTATTATTTATTATTTATGTGTTAATAATATTCCTGAAATTTCTGATACGGGTGTGCCAAAATAGCACTCTAATGCATTGGGTAATGTTAAGTCACATTAGATGTGATGTGAAATGGGATTGGCGGTTAGCCATGACCAATACTATAATGAGAAATGGGATTGGAAGTTATAATTGACCCGTACTAAAATGGGAAACATGATTGGTGGTTAGCCTTGACACGTACTAAATACATGTTTTATGATTCTTCCACATTTATTTTATTCCATGTTAATATGATCTCATGCTTATATGATATGATTTCATATGTTCCATGCTTTGGATATCATTATGTCATGCCTCCTAACTCATGTGCTTAAGATATATCCTTATGTTCATACCTTTAATAGACTTTTTAGCTCATCCCTTTGTTCATGTGTTCCCCAGGTTACCCTATGCAGATGTAAGGGCTCAGAGGATGTTAGGATCACTTTATAGAGATTAAATAAAGATGTGTAATATTTTCCCCATGTT
Organism: Viscum album; assembly: GCA_963277665.1. Taxonomy (NCBI): domain Eukaryota; kingdom Viridiplantae; phylum Streptophyta; class Magnoliopsida; order Santalales; family Viscaceae; genus Viscum; species Viscum album. Next base: position 1,082,258,691 of record OY728155.1, read on the forward strand.
TTATGTTTTATATACCTAGTCTTCTAAGGAACATGCCTTAATGATCCTTGGATTGTACTCTAATGTATAATTATGCTATAAATCATGTAATGTTATATGTATAAGGCTTGTGTCACTATAGTTGGTATCGGAGGTTGGCCTAGTTATGTATAGAGATTTGGAATAGAGCACCTTAGTGAGAACTTGAAGGATGATTCTAAGTATTATAAAACATTCCAAAATTTTGGTGAGTATTGAGTAAGTGGTTTATCAATAAAATGCATCCCTGTCTGGATACGAGTTGGTAGAGGCGGCTCTCGCACAGATGTATTTAGGGGTAAAACCCAAAAACTCTTCATTGAGCTAGACTCAAATGGGAACTGGTGCACGACAACAGACCTTGCAGTACACTTGGTTACGACACTCCTGGGGATATGCTTTGGTAGATTCCTGAGCTTAGTACAAACTATTATTAGGGGAAAAAAAATCCCATAAGAATATATGTTATGAAATAGATCAAGGATATCCAAGTTTGAAACCTAATGAATCACATGTTACGATATACTTCTCCTTTACAAGTTTATCCTTTTATGTTCAATTTTTCCATTTTATACTCAATAGCTAAGTATTAAAGCCCTCTAATTATACAATTTTTTTCATAGTTAGTGGCAGGAAATAGAAGGACACATTCCCACAATCAATGTGATAGGTAATGTGAATATTTCTCTAATGATATGCCTGATATGACTGGAGCGTATGCTCAAAACATCATGACAATACTTGTTCAGTTGGCTTGAGTTATGAATAGTAACTTGATTAATGCAGAACTCACTCCTCATCCAAGGAAATAGAAAGTTGCTATAGAATTGTTCATGCGGAAAAGGCCTCCCATGGTTAGCAGATCTTTTGATCCCCTGCTTGTGGAAGAGTGGATTAACTCCGTTGAATATATATTCTCTATCCTCTCATGCTTGGAAGAAGAAAAAGTTGTACTAAAGGTCTATCATTTTGACAGGGAAGCTAATCAGTGGTGGACACTGATCAAGAATATAATTTCCCAAGAGGAAATTGATTCCATGGATTGGGAGAATTCAAGAGGATGTTTTTGAACAAATATTTTCCTTGAACCCTCCGTCATAATATGGAAAGATACTTCCTAAAACTCAAGCAGAAGAAAGATGTGCCCATTGAAGAGTATGAAGAAAACTTCCCAAGGCTGGCACGGTATGCCATTGGCATTGTCATGAACATTGAAATCAAGGTGGATCACTTCTTTAGCTGACTAAAGCTGAGCCTATAAAAATCATTAGTGATCCCAGACATCAACAGTTATGAGGAGATTTTATGTTGTTCCCTAAAGGTTGAAATAGAGATTGGACACTCTCAGTAGTCTCATGGGCCCGGTGACAAGAACCGAAACATTGAAAAAACATGGGTGGTTTAACAAACAAAACCCATGGTGGAATGAAGCATGGATTTCCCACTTGTAATTTTTTTGTGAAGAAGAATCCGGGTAACTATATGATGGAAACCAAGAATTGCTTCAAATTTGGATAGTTTGGTCATCTGGATAAAAGCCGCTGATGGGATATGAAGAACCCCACTAATATGGAAGAAGAATTGAAGGGTCATATCAACACATAGCATACAGTGTAGTGTTACAACTTCAAGGTGCATGAGAATTATTAAATAAATTTCCCTAAGCCTAGGGTTGTTAGAGGCAATCAGCAACAACATCCAAGGTAACAAGGAAGTGTTTATGCTATCACTACTGCTGAGGTAGAGCCCGATAACGATGTGGTGATTGGTACACTAGTTATTTATTCAAGAATAGAGAATGTACTATTTGATTCTAGTTCTATGCATTATTTCATATCTTGCAAGTTTAGTAGAACTATTCAAACACCACCTCAAAATTTGGTGGAAAAGTTATCTCTGAGAACAAAAAATGGAGAAATCATTGCGTCCAGGGGGTTATAACTCCTCCCTAGTTAATGTTTGGGTACTGAACCTCCCAGAAAATTTTGGCATACTTCTTTTAGTGGAGTTCTACTCTATCATGGGCATGGATTAGATATCTTTATACAAAGCCCACATCAATTGTTGGGAAAGGGAGATCTCTCTTCACATCCTGAAGCATCCTCAAATTCTATACAAGTGTAAGGAGGAAGATGAATCTCATTTAGAATTATCATCTCAAGTGTGGATATTTCTGCATTAGGAGCAAACATATCTAGATCAGATGATTGTTACAAAGGAGAGAATAATGCTTTAAGTCATACCCATCTTGAGGGATTACACTGAGGTATTTACTAAAGAGTTGTCTGGTGTTCCTCCAGACCGAGAAGTTGAGTTCTCAATTGAACTAATTCTGGGATCTTTGCCTATAACAAAGACACCTTATATAATGGACACAGTAGAGCTGGATGAGAGGAATAATTAGTTACAAGAGAATATAGTGAAGGGTTTTATATGCCTGAGTGCCTCACCCTGGTGTGCGCTATTCCTCTTCATCAAGAATAAGGATGGATCAATGTGCCTCTACATTGATTATTGTGAGCTCAATAAAATCACAAAAGAAAAAGTATATCATTCCTCAGATAGATGACTTGTTTGATTAGCTTTTTGAGGCCTGTTATTTCTCTAAGGTGGAACTTCGGTCGGGATATCACTAACTAGAGGAGAGGAAGGGAGATATTCCCAAGACTGACTTTTGAATGAGGTATGGACACTATGAGTTCATTGTGATTCCATTCAAACTCACTAACGCTCTAGAAATTTTACTGGTTTTAATGATTTGAGTCTTTAGAGATTACCTCAAAACACTTTATGTAGTCTTTATTGGTGATATTTTGATATACTCTATGATCAAGGAGGAACATGAGAAACATTTAAATACTACATTAAAGACATTACAATGGGAGAATTTGTATGAAATGTACAGTAAATGAGAGATCTGGATGGAGGAAGTATCATTATTGGGGCATGTTATCACCAGAAAAGGGATATCTATAGACCCTTCCAAGATAAATGCAATTGAAGAGTGGCCCAGGATAACATCTGTAATGTTAATCCGTAGCATTTTGGTTTTATCTGGGTATTATCGACGATTTGTGAATAACTTTTCATGATTGTCGAACCCAATGATTGATCCGACATGGAAGACATTAATGTTTGTCTAGAATTGGGAATGTGAAGACTTTGTTTAGGAGTTGAAAAAGAGGATTATCACTACACCATTACACAGACTCCTAATTTGTGGAGAACTCTTTATGGTGTACAGTGATGCTTCAAAGATAGGCTTAGGGTTTGTTCTAATGAAAAATGATATGGTGATAGCCTATGCCTCAAGGCAGCTAGAAATCCATGAGAAAAAAATATCCCACACATGATATGGAGTTGGTGGCTGTGATCTTTGCATTGAAAATCTGGTGGCATTATCTATATGGGGAGAAGTATGAGATATATGTTGACCACAAGAGTCTCAAATATATATTCACACAGAGAGAGCTTAATATGTGACAATGAAGATGGATAGAGATCATCAAGGAATATTAATGATCAATCCACTTCCATCCTGGTATGGAAAATAAGGTGGTAGATGCTCTATGTAGAAAGGATCCTGCATCTTTATCAATGATGAGAATTGAGAAGGATCCAATATTCATATATTTGAAGTGGATGGACATGGGAATGACTAAGGGATGAACATCATCAATACTTTATTAAATGATTTCTCAACCATCCCTCATGGAGAAAATAAAGGATTCTAAAAGAAATGATGTGGAAATTCATAAAAGGGTGGAATCTATTTGAAATGGGAAATCATATGATTTAAAAAATGATGAGAAAGGAGATGTCAGATTTGGGTCACGATTATGTGTTCCATCTAATCCAAAGATAAATAAAGATCTTCTAAATGATGCACATAGCTCAACCTTCTCTATCCACCCAGGAAGCACAATGATATATCGAGATCTATGGGAAAAACATTGGGGGTATAATATGAAAAGGGGGATTATTGAATATACATCAATGTTCCTAGTATGTCAGCAAGTGAACATTGAGAGGCAAATGTCCAAGGGGATGATGGAACCACTACCCATACCAAAATGGAAGTGGGAGAACATTACCATGGACTTTGTCACCGGAATTCTAAGGACATCTAGACGAAACAATGCAATATGGGTCACTTTGGACCGCATTATAAAAATAGATAAATTTATCGCAATTCAAGAGGACTTCTCACTAGATCACCTTGCATGGATTCAAATCAAAGAAGTGGTATGACAACATGGAGTATCACTATCTATTGTATCCAAACGTGATCCTATATTCACTTCGTTGTTCTGAAAAGTTTCCAACATGCTCTAAGAACAGAACTGAACTTCAGTAAGGTCTATAATCATCATATTTATGGCCAATCCGAGAAAACTGTTCAAACACTAGAAGAATTATTAAGAGCATGTTCAATGGAATTTAAAGGACGATGGGACCAACATATTTCATTGGATGAATTGTCCTACAAAAACAGTTTCCACTCGAGCATCCTAATGGAACCATATGAATCCCTTTATGGGAAATGGTTCAGAACACTGAATTTCTAGGTTGAAGTCAGTAAGCGTAAGCTGCTAGGACCTAAAATGGTCGAAGAAATAGTGGAGAATGTGAATACTATTCAACAACATATAAATGCAGACAAAAGTCGATATAAGAGTTATGGAGATAACAATCAAAAAGACCTTGAGTTCATAGTTTGAGACATTTCATTTCTACACATATCACAGTGGAAGAAGATCATGAGATTTAGGAAGAAAGGAAAGCCATGTCCTAGGAATATCGGCCACATAGAGATCCTTGATCGAGTTAGAGTTATGGACTATTGACTGGCACTTCCACATATCATGTAGAAAGTACATGATGTCTTCCATGTGTCCATCTTAAGAAAGTATATACCTGACCCTTCACATGTACTCTCTTCCGAGGTGGTACGGTTGGAGGAATGTCACTCTTACAAGGAGAAACTAGTGAGGATCTTGGTTCATAGAGAAAATGTTCTACATAATAAGACTACTCACCTAGTCAAAGTACTATGGTGGAACCACAAGTACTAAGAGGTAACATGGGAACTATAGGAGGAAATGAAGGAAAAGTACTTGTACCTATTTTTTTTCTTAAAATGTAAAACAAAATTTCGAGGGAAAAATTTCATAAGGGGGAAAGAATGAAACAACAGAATGTTTTATAAATAGAAATTCATATCTTATAAATAGTAAATATAATCACTTGAAACCACAATATAATGAAATAATATTTTCTATGTGACTTTAAAACATAACTTTGTCTCTTATATGCTTGGAATTTCGAAAATATGACATACACGGTTGCGATCAGTTAGTTATTTGGAGTCCCATAAGGAAACCGGATTTTTTGGTGAATAGTAATCTACCATTATAAATAGTAACATACCCTTATGAATTGTGATATACCATAATGAATAGTAACATTACCTATGATATTATAAAAATTATATTCAAGTGAAAGTATGATGTACCTATATTTTTGAATAAGTAAATGAATGTTTTAGAACTGTTTTTTTAATAATAAAATTTGACTTTAATTAAATATTAAATTAATAATATTTAGAATATTATATTTGAAAAATTGACTTATTTTTAGATTCTATACATTGAAAAATGGTTAGGGTAAAGATTTTAGATTTTTCTTAAATTCTTGAATTATTAGTGAATAGTAAAATACAATAATTTACCGTATAAATACACTATAGTTAAAATCCACTACTCCTAACATTACAAGTGATGTAAGGACCCAAATATTGAACTCACCTGCATTTATTACTATTCTTGGTCATGAAATACTAATTATTCTTTGCCTTGTGATGAAATAATAAATTAATGATTATAATATTATGAAAACCCTCTTCCCCTCCACTATAAATACCACCCATCATTACCTCTTCTCTTCACTCCTCTCAAGCCTTGTGCAATGCCAATATTCATCCAAAATCACTCCCCATGATCATCCTCCACGTCCCAAGACCCCTATTCTCTTCAAAATAGAAAAACATGTCCTCTTAAGAGGTTACCAAAGGAGGAATACTCAAGAGTTCATTAATAACAAGTGGAGAACACCACTAGACTTAAGGTAAGGGATCCTCTCCATTTCACTATTTATCAATATTTCCTCTATGAAATGCCATTTTATGTGTAATAAATAATGATGGGGTATGATTACACACCTAAACAAACTTCCCTCATGATGTATAAGTGATGAGAAACTCATTTTCTCTCTCATTAATCCCCCTTAGGTACACCCGACACCATGCCGATAAACCGTAACGAATTCTACCCAAACCTTCTTTGTTTATTCGGTTTGCTTTATCTTTATATATATAATAGTAAATTTATCATATTTATTTATGTACATATTCTAAATGGTATTTAGTTTTAAAAAATTCATTTTTGAATACCCTTTCATCACTCTCTTTTGGCGATATACATGTTTTTAAAAGATTCCCTCAGAAATTTCTGATAAGAAAACCTATTTTAAGGGAACTTCCCAAATTTTTGCTGAAATTAAAGTACACTCTATACTCTATTTTAATCCACCGTTATATTTATAAAATAACACTTTTTATTATGAAAACCTTCTTGGTTCAATTTTGGTTTTATATAAAATATATTCCTCCTTTTTATTTTAAAAGCATTATAGCATCTTCCTTAAAACTATACAAAAATGTTTTAATGATAATGTTTATCAAATAAATTTCTAAAATTTTTTCACTTTTATTTGACCCCAATTACTATGTTATATTCCTATTTTACCTTATGAACGTCTATATATGTTCTAATCCCTTTCTTTTGTGGACACTTTCATGATACACTCATTGGTTGCGCTTTATGTAATGATTGTGGTACCCAATTCCTTCCATGGTTATTCTTATGTTTATTTATGGTTGATTATTTATGATTATTTATGTGGTAAGAATATTCCTAGAAATGTGGAGATGGTTATACCTAGATATCACTCCAATGCATTGGGTAACATTAAGTCTCATGAGATGCGATGTGAAACAGGATTGGCGGTTAGCCGTGATCCATACTAAAATGGGAAAAGAGATGGATGGTTAGCCTTGACACATACTAAAATGGAAAATTGGATTGGAAGTTTGACATGAACTGTACTAAATACATGTTTTATGATTCTCCCACATTTATATGCTTCTCTGTTTATGAGATCCCATGCTTATATGATACGATTGCATATGTTCCATGCTTTGGATATCTTTATGTCATGCCTCCTAACTCATGTGCTTAAGATGTATCTTTATGTCCATCCCCTCAATGGGATTTTTATCCCATACCACTGTTCATGTGTTCCCCAGCGTACCCTATGTAAATATAAGGGCTCAAAGGAAGTTTGGAGCCCTTTATAGAGTATAAATAAAGACATGTTTTTTTATCCCCATGTTTTATATTTTATGTACCTAATCTTCAAAGACACTAGACATAACGATCCTTGTATCTTACTCTGATGTATAATTATGCTTAAAATCTTGTAATTATATATATAAATGGATTGGGTCACTATAATCCAAATAAAATATGAAAAAACCACTTCCATGACCCCATGATCAATCTGGATAGCTAAGTCGGGCTATCTATGTTGCTAAGTGTGGTTAACATAAAAACCACTTTATGGAATACACATACATGGACTTACCTAGGTACATGGGGCCCCATGACCAAATTAAATGGAGGGGAGTCAATAATAAAGATATAGGGAAATAAAAAAATACTTAAAATATATCCCCTCCACACTAATTGTTCACTTCACATTTCATAGAAGCGCCCCATGTAAGTAATCATCCCTTCTCATGGAAACAAACACATGGGTACCCAAGAGGCTCACACATACTTATAACTTTTATATACCTTTAAAAGTGACAAAAATGACTTGTAACTTAAAAAAATATATATTTATACACATACACACACATAAACCTCTTTTGAAACATCACTATAATAACACACTTGAAAATTAATATTAAAAAACATAGTCAATTTTCAAGATTAATGTTCCAATATTTCCTCTAATATTATAAGCTAATGAACATTAATATATATATCATTTCATCAAAATATACATTTTCACACCTTCTGATGTAAAAATATGTAAAAAATCATATATATATATATATATATATTGACTTATTTTAATATGGTATATATTTTAAATATGAAACTAAATAGATTAACATGAATTTCTATTAAACAAATAATAACACCAATAATAATTATAAAAAACCTCACGTTGCATTAAAATACATGATTTTATTTTTAATAGAATCAAATGTATTTTTTTGGGTAGCGACAAAAAAATATTACACATAAAAAGGAATCCTAGGGGAAGAATCCATGGGAAATTACGTTGAAATATAATTTAACCATTATAAATTCATTAATTATGATCAATACTAACATTATATAGTTAATATAAAAATATAGGGAATACGAAATCCATGGTTCAAAAAATAACTATAAGAATATGAGGAAAACCAACCTAGAATAAAAATTGAACAGTCCAAACATTAATCTTTCTACAGAATAGAACCTAGAAAATCCACTGAATTCTCTAGCATCAAAGCAAACATAAAATCAAGTAAAATCATCAGCCTAAGGTTCGACCAAGAAATCTCCACTGATGGGGGAAGATAAAATGTGAGGATAGGGAATGAAGAGTGATGTATATCCTTATGTATGATGATCCAACCAATAATACGATGATACTAGAGGAGGGGAGGTTCACCGAAAGGGGTCTTGTCCATGGATGTGCTTGATGAGGAATATCTCCAGGGGTAATGTGAGTTTGTGAGGGGGAGTACACATTCTCTTTTTCTTATTGATTTTTCATAATTAATATTTATATTTTTCATTCATTTTTATAATTATGTTTTATTATTTATTAAAAATTAAAGAAATATTTAGTTTTATTTAAAAATTAAATTTTAAAAACATAAAGAACAAATTGCATAAAATATAAATTACCCAAAAATATTTCAAAATAATTTAAAATAATCCCACAGTAACATTATGGGTGTTAAAACACACCCATCTTCATCCATGCATCATTGTGATTTGTGTATTGACATGAAAAACTCCATTTGATACACATAAATTCAATAGTTGTTATAAGAATTTCAAACAAAGAACCTCTTGGTTGAATGAAATATCCTAATCACTCCACAATGAACAACATCGTGCTGTGATTCTGGTAGAGTCTAGAAATACATTGATACATTCTTGAATGAGTGATTAATATTATAGATAAATTACTACATATTATGAAGGTAATTCTAAGCATATTTTGTGTTGGAAATAGGAGATAGGAATATAAGCACACATTATTCAAATTCAAGAGGAACATAAGGATGAGAAGTGATGATTAGTTCATTTTTTTTCTTATCTTTTCTTATCATCCATTCTTGAACATAGATTTTTGGCCCATATTCATAATCTAACACATGATCTTATTCAATTAATTTATTAATGTTCATTATTGGATAATAATTATTTTTCCACAAGGATTATCCAGTCTATAAAAATATTTAGGGAATCTTATAAATACCCTCTTTCCATGTGTCTAATTTATCATGCAATCTACCACCATTGAATTATTTCTTTCATGATCAAATCATAGATTTAAATTACAGTATTTGTTTTTTGATTTTGTGTTTTTTCAAACACGAATTCAACCTCATTCAGTGGTGGTATACTCTCACTTGGACCCTACAATTGATATCCAATATTGATTCTATCAATGAAATAAGTTAATACTAAACAGAAAATGACATATATTCCCCATAACTTTTCCTAGATGTGGCCCATTGGAAAAAGTGGAATCCCAAAAATTGGTGTACCCACTTCGATATCTCCTCCCCTAGTGTTTGGTTAAAACAACTTTCAATGCCACCCATTAGGTTTTCTGAGCTTTGTCTCAGCCCCCTCAGGAAGACTATCCACCGTTAGGATGTGTTAGGGAACAACCACCAACACACAATGCAATCATTATTCCCCCTAAATCATTCAACCCTTATCATATTTCTTTTATATCAGTAGTCTTGTGTGAGAGTCCTGAGTATCCTGGAATCTTATGGTCTTATAGACCCTCTAATCCCCTTGGATTAATTCAAAGGATCTAGAATCAATGAAAGGATGACTACATATCTCATATTAAAAATAAGAACATTAATCTTTTTGAGTTACTGTTGATGTCCTATTACCTTGAAATTTGGGACTGATAATCCATAATTTTCATTTTTATACATTTTTTTGACACTTGGGGTTTATTAGTGTTGGTTGTAATTTCACTTTTTTGTTGGAAGTCAATTTTCATCCATTTATTTTAGGAGGAATTCCTAATTATCTATTACGGTAGGTAGGGGAGTATTTATTATTGGTGGAGTTATCTCCTCTATTGGTGGTTGATAGACTTCTATTGAGGCACTAATTTCCTCTAGATAGTGCTCTAGATCTTTTTTCATTTCTTCTACATTCCTTTCAAAAACCCTGAAATCCTAAAATTTTGTGGGAACGTATTTAGATATTTCTTTAGTACATGTGATGAAAATCATCGGATGTTGCACATGATGGTTATTCATATTTGGGTGGAGTTTTATCTCCCCTCTCCCATAGATTATAGAATTCTATTTCTTATAGGGAATGTTTTTTTCATTCTAGATTGTTTTTTTATGTTCATGATCTTCTGGTTCCTACTATTTTTTATCCTTGAAATTCTACTAGGTGTCCATGTGTAGAAACAATGGTGGAATAATATCCTTAAATGATTGATATCAAGGTTTATATTTAGAGACTTAACATAGGGATCCTATTATTGATACCTCTTATAGAGCATGAGGAAATGGTTTCAATGTCCCACTGGCTCAAGAGGATTTCGAACCAAGATTCAGGGAGGGATGGAATGAGTACCTTGATTTCATTTACTATCATTCTGTAAAACCTCAAGATTTTTTGTTATGCTTTATTTATAAAAATATTTAATTTCTTGTGTTGCATGAAAAACCAAGGTTGAACAAAACATGATATATTGATAAGATACTATTATAACCTAGTTGTTAAAATACTACTAAAGAGTAGTATTAACGACATTGTGAAATTGAATATTCATCCAAAATATTTTATATACATATGAAAATAATGAAACCAATTTTACACAAAAAAAAAATGAAATATTTTCCAATGGTATTTTTACCACCTTTTCATGGAAAAAATGATTTAAATATTTTTATTAAAACATTCATAAAATCTATTTTTTCAAAAATATATTTTATATTTTAATTATTAATATAAAAATTTGCTTTGGTTATATTTTTTGTATTTTTATGATAAATTTCAGGTTCTGATGAGGAGTGATAAAATATTTAATTTTAATGGAATTTTTTTTCTTAAATAATTTATAGCGTTAAATAATTTTAGAAATTGGTTTTAATGCGTAATTAGTTTTATTTATTATCCTTTAATCCAATAAATTACATTTGTGTCAATTTAATATTTAATTTGGATATAAAAATATTTTATTATTTTGATGGTTTTTACCTTAAAACCACGTTTTATCATTCTATTAATGGGATTAATTTCTAATTAATTTCTCCATCTTCGATGTTAATAATATTGAAAAATGGATTATATAAATTTAATTAGAAGGTAAACATTTTTTAAATAGTTCCCATATATTTTTTCCTATTATTAATAGTTTCATTAATAATTTTTTTATTACCATGGTTAAGGGTAAATCTGGTAATGATAGCTAAAAATGATATTATAAATTATACAAAATTACCCGCACAATTTTTCTATTTTTTATTTTATGATTATTTTTTACCTTTAAGAATTAAAGGATCAGCTATGATACCTTTTTCTTCTTTTTGGATGAGAATATAACCTTATAAGTATTGTATTCCAAGGAAAGCCAATTTTTTCCTACATTAGTTTTTAATAAGGGAAATATTTTTTTATAAGGGGATATATAAATAATATGCTTGACAATAAATTGTATATCGAAATATAAAATATTTAGCTATACCATGGTAATTTATTTGTGATATTTAGTGATAAAATAATTACCTTAAATGCCAATTCTATGATTATGCAACAATTTTTTAACTAATCAAAGAATAAAATAAATGATTTTAAAAATATTTAAATAAATATAATTTGATATAATTAAGGTCATTAGTGAATTTTTAAGATTACACTGACATATTATTGATGAGTTAAATAAGTTATTCTGAAAATTTCATGTTTTTATGATATTTTAATAATGTCATGTAATGAATATTGTCAAAATTGACAGAAATGATATTTTAAAATAAATGAAATTTTATTAAATAATTTAAAATTAATATATATATATATTGAATTAGGCCAAGTAATTGTGATTTAATTAAATATTTCATTGATTACTCATTTATTTTTCATTTTTTATTTTATAGTAATTATATTAACCCTCAAATTGCAACTTACATGTTCTCAATGTAAAAGTTAAAAGGGTTAAATAAGGATTTAAAACAAATGGATAAGGATTTAAAAAAATATAAACTTGAATAATTAGCATTGGATGAATTTATTTATACCAATAATCATCCTATCTTCAAAATAAGTCATTTTGGAACCATTTTTAATTGAATATTAATTTAATATTTTTTGAGTTTCAGAAGGTTCCCCTCAACTCAATTATAAAAGGGAACTTCATCCCTCATTTGTTCACACAACTTTGAGCCATATAGGTTGAACCATTCCTCCAATTTTCTCCACTAAACTTTCTTATCCATATTCTATAAGTCCTATTATTCTAAAATACTAAGACTAGTTCCTCTGAGAAGAGATCTAAAGAAGTTCCACTGATGACGAGGTAATTATTTTACCAACTCATTCACATTCATTTCCTCTTCTTTATCCTCTTAATTTATTTCCATGATAATGTAATAAATATAGTGTAGTATATATAAATATATATTATGAGATTTTATTATGATTATGGGACAACCATACAATATATTTTATCCATCCTATGAAAAAAAGCATCGTACATCCGTACATACGACATACCGTCTCCCTACCGTGGTGTAATTTGTTTTTCGTCCCCACTGTTTTTGGACAAGTATAATGATGGATATAATGGACATAAATAATAAATATGAAATGATTTTTTTAATTATTATATGATCCAAATTCTTTAACCTTTCACCATTTAGTTAATGATACTGTCGCACGTGTATGTATACGACCCACCTTCTTGACAACATGATGATATTCATTTTCGACATTAACTATTCATGAATAGTTATAAAAATGTATATAATGATTATATATAATATCTAAGAACTTAATATAATTCTTTATATGAAACATATATATATATCCTATTCATGAAAAATAATATTTATAAGACAAAACATGTTTTGGAAAATGAAGCTGTTAACACACGAAACTCAGGTAATAATGGAATATTATTAACAAAATGATATAAGATGGTCATATATGATATCATAAATATTGATGTGGTTCCAGTATAAATTAATAAAATTTTTATCAAAATTATGTAGGAGGATAAAGAACATTCAACAATGTAAAGTACAAGGTAGGTTTAATTTCACAATCTCATTATTATTCAAGATTTATGTAAGTATGTATCTGTTGTGAAATATATATCATCTATGTACATGGTTCATAAAAAGGTTTTTGAAAATATTTATAATATTATCCTAAAATGTTCAAAGTATTTTTTTTCCATGTTTTACTTTTAACAATTTTTTTTGAAAAGAATCATTTGTTGTTTTCCAAATGAGGTACTTTATGACATTTTCAACAAAAATAATGAAGTAATGCCTTTTTAACTTATACTGCATGAGATGACTTTTACTCTATCATGAAAACATAACTTATTAATGATTAATTTACATGTTTAAAAGACTATTTTCAATTAAAATATTTTCTTTTAAAATTTGTGTGTCCTTTAAAATAAATTATTTCATGGTAAAAGTGGATTTTCCCTCATGAAATTTTTAATGATTAGATTATTTCCATCTATGTCAACATTCATTGTCGAATCATATTATTTAATAATGTTGATCTCATATTATACCATCTACCATTTGTTTATTTAAGGTTTTGGGATTATATTGACTATGAATGCTATATTTTGATACCATTTATGGTTTATTGTTCATTTATTCACATTTCATTTGATTTTTTCAATATGAATGTTTTTGTGGTTTATGTTTCACCATTTTTTAAATGGTGGATGAGTTGGACTTATTATGTGTTTGTGAGGCATTCTATAGCCACTCGATGCCTCTCTTGATCTCACTAGACAAATTAGTTTGGTTATTGGATGATGTATTACCCATTTATGTATGGTGTCTTGGCCAAAGCCTTTTTGATGTGTTTATAATGTCCAACACTATGAATTCCCACATTATGTGATTAATTATTGATATTCCATGTCATTATTTTATTAGTATAATATCCATGTGATTATTTATGTGGAATTATATGATTTTCATTTATTCTTGGCATATTATGTTCAAGATTGTGTTTAGATGGCTTGTGTTTTAGTTATATGCCTTTCCATAAGGATTATGATAATTTATTAATAATGGATTTCACTATATGATTAACCTTTATGAGCATTTTAGATCACCCCTTTTTTATGTTTAATTTTTTCTTGGATACCAGGATGTGTATTTTTACTCATATGTGGGGTTATGCAAGGTGAATAATGGAATTCCAAAAAGATTCTATTGGTTTTATTTTATGTTTTAAATTTCACTATTTGATTTATTTTTGTAACATTGATTCCTAAATGGCTAAATAAATTGGTAATTTTAGATTCAAATGTTTTATTTATTCCAATGTAATAAATAGATGCACCGACTCTAAGCTACTGGGTTTGGCATCGTTACAGTTGGTATAAGGGGGAGTTTAGTAGAAAACATGGAAACTGTATTTAGAAATAATATATTTGGGAAAAAAAACCTAAGATAGACTTTGAGGAAATGTATATAATAACATACTAGAATTTTGGTATTGTATATAATATTTTGGTATTCCTATTAATAAAATCCAATAAAGATACTACAAGTGGACATGGTTATCAAATTGATATACCTAAGGGTAACAACTCGAACAAGGTGCATTAATCCATACTTGGCATGACCAGGTAAACAAAAATGAGCTTTATTATGCACCTAGTTTGACACTGGATGGGGATATTCTTAGGATAATTCATATTTTATTAGAAAACATTATAAATGATTTAAAAGTTAGTATGTCCCCAATGAAATCATGTTTATTATTATGATATTATATATGAAAACTATTTTGAATTTATGTTATGTTTCACTTGTTCAAAAACATGTATTATGATTCATTACAAAATCTAATATATTCCTTGGTCTAGAAATTGTTCCTAGTTGAAGGGAGATAAAACATATAAATACACATAATCTATGTTTGGATTTCTATCCCATGCACGATAATGATGTTGAATCATGAAAAATAACTATTACTGATAAACATATAACTATACTGGGATAGCTGACTCAAGTTATGAACAATTACCTTATCCGTTTTGAGAATCATGATCTAAAACATGGAGGAACAATTTTAGACCGATTCATAATATAACAACCTACAACATTCAATCAGTCTTCAAATCAATTTATTGATGAAAAATGGACAATTACTGTAGAGAATTTATTTCATTCCTTAGGATGAAATGAAAGATAGAAGGTTGTTAGGGAAGTTCGTCATCTCTAATGAGATTTAGATCACTAGTGGTCACTGATTGAAAACATATATAAGGAATAAATGAAAAACAAGGAAGGTATGGATTTTAAAGATAATTTCTTAGAAAAATATTTTTTTCACAAAAAACAAGAAAAAATGGATATAAAATTCTTCAATCTAAGGAAAAAGGAGGTTAATAAGGTTTATAAATATGAAGAAAACATTTTAAATCTATAAAGTCATTATACATGTTATGTATGTAATCCAAAGGTAATGATTAATTGATTATTTTATGGGTTAAAACCATTCCTCATAATGGAAATGGTCTCCCAAAATTTATCATCATGCAAAATATATAATCTCATGTGTTATCAGGATATGAATATAATTCTCTATATCTATGGATTTATGTGAATGAAAGAGGAGAATAGGGATGATTAACACTCTACAAAAGAAGATATTGAGGAGGGGATGAAAGAAATAGATGACTTTCGATCCCATAATAAATGTGGAAGGAAATAATATCAAATTTGCCTATTATGGATGCATTGTTTATTTCAAATGTAGAGAAAAGGCCACCAAGACCATGATTATAGGGGAAATAATGAAGCTACCAATGTTTAGTGATAAAATTATAAAGATATGGGACATTATAAAAATTATTTACCTAATTATTAAGGAAACATTCCTTAGAAAATTCCAAGGGAGCAGGGCCATGCTTATGCGGTCACAACTGAGGAAGTTGAAGTTCCCAATAATGTGGTGGGAGGTATATTAATTTCTTCCCAATATTATATAATTCTTTATCTGATCATGGATCATCATATTCTCTTATATATTTCCACATTTCTATGAAAATGATACATTTCGCTTTTGAATTAACAAAGTATTTATCAGTCAATACTCATAAGGGGAGTCCCATTTCAACAAAGATGTGTCAGGAAACCACCTTTATAGAAAATAAAAGTTATTTTCTAACTGAAATTCTCATCATAACTATGGTTGAGTTTGATATAGTCCTCAATATGAACTGTCATTCAAAATATGATGTGAAAATTTATCACATGAAGAAGGAAATTAGATTTTTGAGTTGGAAGAAGAATCCCATATCATTAAAGCCAAAACGTGAACATCTAATACTTTTATAGATCCCCCAATATATTTTGTAAATAAAATTCTTGTGGTGGAATAGAAAACAACATTTAGGGGTGGATAATATAATTATCATATTAAAAATGTGTATATCGTAAAAGAATACAATTTTGTATTTCCTGAGGAATTACCTGCCCCCCCAGAGTGTGGAATTGAGTTTTATATTGATTTAATCCATGATGTAGGACCAATAATAATGAATCCCTATATAATTTCCAAATTTTAATTAGTAGATCTGATGAAAGAATTAGAGGATTTGGGTAGAATTGGATTTATATTTCCCAATGTTTCTTCATGGGAGCCCCTGTTCTTTTTTTCAAGTATAAATATGGATCCATGAGTCTATGTATTGATTATTGGGAAATAAAATCTATTAAAATAAAGTAAAATTACCCTAGATCTAGAAAGGATGATTTATTTGATCGACTTCAAAGAGATTATTTTTTATTGATGATTGACCTTTGTTCAAGTTATCATAAATTGCAGGCGAAGAAGAATACATTCTGAAGACAACTTTTCAGATGAGGTATAGAATTTAAGAGTTTATAGTAATTTCATTTTGATTGAATAAATATCCCTTAGTTTTATGTATCTAATGAATAGAGTATTCAATCAATAAATTGATTATTTTTTCATGGTATTCAATGATGATATTATAGTGTATTCAAAAACCTATAAAGGCCTTGAGAATCTCATTTTAATCATCCATGAGTCTCTCATTAGGGAAGTGTGATATGATAAATTTAAAAATTGTGAATTTTTGAATCTAGAAATTTCATTCCATAGCCATATTGCCTCTAGAGATGGAATATCTTTTAATACTATAAAGACAAAGGTAATCAAAGAATGACCTAATCCCACAAGAATAATTGAGGTATGTAGTTTCATTGGTTTATCATGTTACTACCTGTGTTTCATTTATAAATTTTCACAATTAGTTAACCCATTAACCACGATCATGCCTAACGGGGTTAAGTTTATATGGAGATAAGAGTGTGAATATTTTTTAGAGGAATTGATGAGAATTTTGTTCAATTCTCCGATCATGAATTTTCCATCACGAAATGGTGGATTTGGGATTTATATTAATTCATAATGGAAATTACATGGTTGGGTCATTAAGCATTATCATAGAGTTATTTCACACGAATCAAGGTAGATAAAAACCCATGAATAGAACTATACAACTCATGTTCTTATGTTAGAAACTGTAATGTTTTTATTAATCTATGGAGTAATTTTTTATATAGTTAAACATGTTATATATATACATATCACAAGAGTTTGAAATATATATTATAACATAAGGAAATCAATATAATTAAAAATTATATGGATTGAGATACATAAGGATTATTATTTCTCAATACACTACAACCATGGTAAGGAAAATTATGTAGCAGATGCATTGAGATGGAATGATAATGGAGTTCTAAACAAAATTGTTATCGAAAGGAATCATCTGACAATAGATCTAGTGAATATGGATTTGGTATAATTTAAGGAAGGAAAGACATGAATACTTTTTCAAATGATTGTGAAACCATATTTATTAGAGAAGAATACGAATTCTCAATATGATGATGAGAAGGTTCAGAAGAATATTAAAAGTGTGAACAAAGTAAAAATAGATGGAATTGTTTGTGATGACAATGTTCTAAAATTTAGAAGGAGGATATATCTTCTATCAATACTTTAAATAAAAGGATAATTGTTGAATGATGCTCATTGGTCAAATTTCTCTATACACCCTAGTAGAAAAATGGTTAATAGTGAAATGAAGTAACATTTTTTGTAGAAGAACATGAAGAGAGAAATTTCTAATTACGAGTCAAGATGACAGGTTTTTAGACATCTTAATGTTTTGAGGTAGCATCCTAAAGGTTTTTTAGAAAATCCTATTATTCTTGTGTGGGAATTGGTTGAAATTACTATGGATTTTTTCACAAGACTACCAACTACACCAGGAATGAATGATGTGATATTGGTTATCATTGATCACCAAACCAAATATGTACAATTTCATGATATGGGAGATCATTTCCTTTTAAAAATATGGTAATAATTTATATTAATGATGTTCAATGATTTCATGGTGAACCTATATAAATTATGATGGATCAATATCCCCGTTTTATATTAAAATTACCGAAAGGTCTTTACAAGGCTCTATATATTGAGCTTTATTTGAGCACCATCAACAATCCTCTAACTAATTGAAAATTTCAATGGTCTATTCCAAAATTATAATACATGTTGAGGAAATTATCACGTGTCTTTCATGGTATATGTGATTAGTATTTATCTTTTTTATATTTTTCCTATAATAATAGATTCCATTAAATTATTTAAATGAAACTATATAAAGAATTATATGAAAAAAGATATCTTACTCCAACTAATTGGGATGATGTTTTTGAAAGGAAACTTCTGGAGCCTAAACATGATGTGGAAAAAATAGAAAATGTGATGATTATTCAACTCCATATCAAAGAATCTCAAAGTAGGAACAACTGATGTTCAGATAACCAAAGGATGAATTTGGAATTTGAAGTGGGAGATAATTTTCTTTGGAAGGTATATTCATTGAAGGTTATTATAAGATTTTGTTAGAAAGGAAAATTACTTCCTAGGTATATCAGACCATTGGATTCCCTAGAATGAATTGGAGTTTTAGATTACCATTAAGAAATGCCGCAAAGTCTCTCTGATGTTTATGATATGTGCCATATATCATTTCTAAAGAAGTATATTCTAGACCCAACACATGTTGTCATGTATGAAGAAATATAATTGGAACAAAATTTATCATACTATGAATAGCCTATCCATATTCTGGAAAGTGGAGAACATGTGTTGAAGAACTAGACAACTTAGCTGGTAATGGTAATACGAAAAAAATCACAAAATTGAAGTAGTGATGTGGGAACCTGGAAATATTATGATGAAAAACTACCCAAACTTCATTATGAGGTGATTTTATGGAAATTTAAAGGATGAAATATTTTGAGGGAAGAATGAAACACCCCACGATTTTATAGTATGTTTTCTTTTTAAAATAAATTTAATAGCCCGTGTTACATAAAAAACTGAGTTCAGACACATTGCGATCAATTAATAAGTGACTATTATAACATAGAAATTAAAATAGTAGTAATGAATAGTATTAAACACATTATGAAATTTTATATTCATCTAATATATTTTATATACATGAGATAATAATGAATCCAATTTTATGCATTAAAAGCTAATATTTTTCTAAAGTGTATTTTAGCACCTTTTGATGGAGATTTTGTTTTAAATATAGTATTTAGAAATTTTATAAATCCGATTTGATAAAATAAAATTCTTATTTGACATATTATTATCAATATTTACTTTGATTCATTTTTTGTATTTTTTTTGATAAATGTCATGTTTTGACGAATAGTGATAAAATATTGAATTATAATTGAAAAAAACCATTTCATCAGAATACTTTATAGTGTTAAATTATAATTTTAACTATTTTTAAATTGTAATTAAATTAATAATTTATCATTTAATCCAATTTAGGTCATTGGAGCCAATTTCAAATTTCTTTTGTATATACGAACATTTGAATCTATTTAAGGTTTTTACATTAAAAACTACTTTTCCAATTCCTTCAACGAAACTAATTTATAATTAATTTATGAAATTTATGTGTATAGAATTTTTAAAAATGGATTCCATACATGAAATAAATATTTAATAATTTAGTAAATATTCCCCTTTTATTTTTGGATAGTATGTATTATAACCTTATTAATATTATTTATTACCATGTTTAACGGTAAATCAGGTAATTAAGGGTAAAACTAATATTATGAATTTTAGAATATTATCATAAAACATTACTTGATTTTTTTGGATGATTAAGTTTCATCCCTAATAATTTATGTATTGATTATGGGACCCTTTATGGAATTTTGGATGAGAATATAACCAACTTAGTATTATATTCAAAGGAATGTCTATTTTGTCGTACTTTTGTTATTAACAAGGGAAATATTTTTAATATGTAGTTATATAATGGATACTTTAGACACTAAATATTTTTTGGAAATTAAAATTTTTATCTACAACTTGGTAATTTATTTATAATTTTTAGGTTTAACATAAGTACCTTAAATTACGACAAAATGATGATGCAGTAGTTGTTTAATTAATAGAAGAATCAAATAAATGATATTAAAAATATTAAAATATATATAATTTCATATAATTAATATCATTCATGAATTTTATAGATTAATTTTTCAAATTAGTTTTTATGTAAGTGAGTTAGGGTAAAAATATCATTTTATACTATATTTTTAAGAAGTCAAGTAATGAATAGATTCAAAATTTGATGGTAATGATATTTTAAAATAATTAATATTTTATTAAATGATATAAAATTCATAAAAAAAATATTATTTTCCCAAATCATTAGGATGAAGTTATATATTTTATCAATGAATTGTTTATTAGTCATTTTACATTTTATTGAAATTACATTAACCATCAATGTTTAACTTACATGATATCATAGTAAGAGTTTAAAGGGTAAATAAAGGTTGGAATAAATATATAAGGATTCCAAAAAATATTCAAAACATGTAAAAAAATTATGGTATTAATATATTTATCCTTGTAATAATATTATATTCGAAATATGTTATTTTTTGGTCCCTTGGGAATTGAATATTAATATATATTAATTTAATAATTTGAGAGTTTCCAAAAGTGCCACTTATCTCTGTTATAAAAGGTAACCTCCTCCTTCACATCATCACACCACTGTGATCCTTCTAGATCTTCCCATTCCTACCCATTTACCAAAGAAAAATCATTAGAAAATTTTTGTAGGTCCTGGTATTCTAAAAAGACCAACTCTAGATCCCATCAGAAGAGATCTAATGGAAGTCTACTGAAGATTATGTAATTATTTTACTTCCCCATTAAAGTTCATGTCATCTTCTACATCATCCTCATGTGTTATTTCCATGAAAAATTAGAAAATACATTATCATATAAATTTTTAAATATTATTATGATAATGGGTAAACAAATTTTGACCCTTTATTCATCCTATGAAATACAATAGCACCACATGTGCGTACGTAGGACTTACAGTCTCCACACCGTGAGAATTTTTTGCATAATAATTTTATATTGATTTTTATAACGATAGACATAATGGATATAAATAATTAAAAGGAAATGTTATGGATTTTTTATAAATAATATATTCTCCAATTCCTTACCCTTTATCCATTAAGTGAATGATATTATTGCTCATGCGTACGTATGACCTACCATCTATGTGACGTGATGACATTGATTTTCCATGTTAACCATTATTTATTATTAAAAAATGTATATAATAATAAAATATAATATCTATTAAGTTAATATAATTATTTACATGTATGATATATATATATATATCATACTCAAAATAAAAAAGACTTATATTACAAACAAATGCATTGGAAATTGAAGCTGTAACACCCAAAATATGGGTATGAATAGAAAATTACTAACAAAATGATATAATAAAATAATATATTATATCATAAATATGTAAATGGTTCTATTATTAATTAATAACATGTTTTATACCATTATAAAATAGGATAAATCACATGAAACTAAAAGAGTGATAATGTTAAGGGTTAATTTTACAATGTCTTTATAATTCAGGATTGTTTATGTGTAAGTATCGGCTGAGAAATACTTACCTTCCTTATATATGTTTCATAAAAAATATTCCCAAAAAATATTTCACATTATCCTGAAAATTTTTTAATTCTTTTTATCCACATTTGAATTTGAATAAAATGGGTTGAAAGAAATCTATTTTTTTTCAAACAAGGTACTTTAGTAATTTATATACATCAATACAAAAGGAATGTATTTTTTAAAATTATACTACAGTAGATAATATTTACACCATCATGATACTATAATTTCTTGAATATTCCTTTACTGGTATACAAGATTCTTTTTAATGAAAATGTTTTCTCTTAAAATTTCATAACCTTTTCAACAAATTATTTAAATATAAAAGGAGTACTTCCCACAAACATATTTTAATGATTATTGTATTTTCATCTATGTTACCATAATTTGTTGAATCATATTCTTGAAACAGGTTTATCTCTTTTCATATTATCCACTATGGTTTATTTAAATGATTTTTCTTAGTATGACAATTAATGCACTGTTTTGATAGTATTCATGGTTTATGATTGATGTATTGACATTTTTTTTCTAGTTTTCTAATATGAATGGTTATGTTTAACTCTTTTTAGATAAGTAATGAATTAGACTTCCTAAGTGATTTATGGGGCCCAAGATAGTCTCTCGATGCATTGGTATGTCTCATGAGATAAACTAGTTTGGGTATTGGCTAACATCTTACCCATTTATGTATAATGTCATGGATGAAGACTTGAAAATACGTTTATGATGTCTTACATTATGCTTTACCCCATTATGTGATTAGATATTGATATCTCAAGATTATATTTTATTACTAAAATATCTATGTAATTATTTATATCAAATTATATGATTTTATTTTATTCTTGTTGTGTTATTTTCTAGATTATGTTTAAATGGAATGAGTTTTAGATATATACCTTTTCATATGGTGTATTCATATTTATTCATAATATCTCCTATTGAACTCTTACTCTTATTGAGCATCTAAGATCACCCCTTTCTTTTGTATAGTTTTTTCCAGGATTCCATGATGTGTATTATGAAAGATATGTAGGGTTAAGCTAGGAAAATAGTTGTAATCAAATAATATTTCTGTTATTCTTTTTTGTTTTAATTTGAAATACAAGGTTTATTTATGTAATCTGGCTTAAAATAATTCTAAAATGATTATTCCTTTGGGATTTTAGACATGTATCTATAAAAATGTAATTAAGAGAGTCATAGTCTCCAAGAAACTGGGGTCACAGTAATTACCCAAATCTAGAATCTAATCCCTCAATTGGAAGTGGAACATCAGAATAATGTATTCATTGACACTAGTACCCCTTATTCTCTAGATAATAAGAATAAGATGTATTATGAAGTAGTAGAGGATCGATTGTCAATCTCCAAGAATCTTGTCCACTTCAATGGAAATATGAACTATAGTGGATCAATTATAGAGGTTGATCCTCCTTCTCTCACTAAATACATTCCACCTATTCTTAGTGGTTTCCCAAAGTCTAGAGTTCATCCTAGTTCAAGGTCTACAAATCCCCCAAATTTGGGCATTCTAGTCAATGAATATTTTCAGGGGAACCCATCAAACCGTCTAATGGTTGATCTGATAGTGTCTTAGAACTCAATTGGTTATCTAGAATACATTATTAATGAAACTAACCAATAAACATCCCCACTAACAATAAAATATGACAAAATCCTATTCATATACTCCCAAAAATGTTGTTATGAAATCTACGAATAATTATATTTTCCCAACATCCTCATCCCTTCCCAAATGTGATTCTGGCCTTGAGACATAACCACTAAAATCATCATGATGTCCTAACTTATTTAGAATGATCAAGGTTTTAGATCCCAAAAAAAGAGAGTTATTCTCACATAAAAAATAATTAGAAGCATAGAAATTATGTTTCAAGCAATTTTGGAACCAAAACACAGATCCCAATGCAATAATTTCGAAAATATAAAACATTATATTTCCAATTTTATGTATGACAGCTCAATCAATTCTCATGTTCGGATATTTTAGAAGGATCATCTTAAAGTAGATTTTATTGATGTATCTTCATAGAACACACCCATTAAGGTCAATAAACACCATGTTTCATTTTTTCTTAATGTTTTTATTCTAGATATGGGGTAGGGGATTGATAATACATTTGGAATACCCTACCCACAATTAATACAGTTCCAAAAACTTTATTTATATAGGGATTTCAAAACTACGAAGAAGTATTTAGCAAAAAAATCGTGGTTTTATTTAATTTAAAAAGTAGAGGGGGGGGGGGGGTTCTAGTAATTCTTAGAAAAAAACCATCAATACCATGGATTCACAAGGAAAAAATTCTCATGGTGTATCAGAAAACATATAATTAGCGGGATTTAGGGAAGGTTATACAAGTTATTTTGAAACATCTACATTATCTTAACCTTCTCTAACTCTAATGTTTTGAACTTTTCATGATACCTCTCAAGCTAGTCTTATCTGATTATCTATGTACCACTATTGGAGAATAAGGATAAATTACTATAGAATTTCAATCTATTTATGAATTGTAAAGGATTTATATAAATGGATCATTCCTCATAGTCAGTAACAATCTAATTTCCTCGGGATTTCCACCAATTCTTTTGAAGGTTTAATGGGGAAATGTTAATGTCTTTCAAAAAACAACCATTAAAAGACTTCTCTTTCTATGGTTTATAAGAGAAGACTTCACATCTAGATAAAAATATGAAAAATAAATGTGGTGAGTAAACTATTGTTCTATATTACTTAAATTGATAAATCATAAAAGAGGGATTGTTTTTGGTATAACACAGGTATATATAGAAATCGAGAGAAAAAAATTATTGAATATGGGGGGGGTATGAACATGACATGTTCACGTGCTTCATAATGAAGAAAAATTGTGTTGGTAAAATAAATATGAATCTAGAGGATGTTTCTCACTCTAGTGAGGATTTCTTATCTAGCACCATTGCAGTTTCCCACTTCTTCAACATCCATGTTTGTCCAGGATAAGACATTAGAGTGAATCCCAATATATTAGATCCAGATAACTCATATTTCAGAAACATATCTAGATATATAGAATTCCATGATGTCGACATCGTGGAATTTATGCTGGATCAGAATTATTTTATGGAGGCTACCATAACTATCAATCCAAACAGTTCCCTAGGTCCTGATGCATTTTCAGGATCTTTCTACTTAGAATCATGGGATATAATTAAATATGATGTCATTATTACATTCCATGATTTCATAAATGTGGGGGAACTTCCCCAAGTTGTTTCTATAATGATCCTTTATCTATTCATAAGGTGATAAACCTAAATGGTTTTTGTATATTTTGGCTTATTAGTTTATGGAACATATCATATAAGATTCTCACCTATAATCTCATGAAAATTCAAATCAAGAACTTGATACATCATATTTTATATAAATAAAATTGTTTCAATAGGGGAATGAATATATAAGGGGAAATTGTCATGGATCAGTAGATGATTTCCAATCATGATAGGAGGTTGTTGGATTAAAACATTATAATAAAAATTTATATGGAGAAGGGATATAATAGGATGGGATTGATCCTCATCATCAAATTCAGTAGGATTTATGGTTTCTTAATCATGGTCTGAGACCTTTTTCATTGGTTTGTTCCTTTTCCATGGTTTACCATCTATCTTATAAGATGTTTCATTAGTTTCACCATGTTTATATAGGGCCTCTAGTAAGAATACCCTATTTCACCATGTCATTTCATCCTTGCTCATGATTTACACAATAAGAACTAATTGTTTTCATCCCTAATATCTTGGTGCATCTGTATAGAGGAGGGTTTTCATTCAAGGGACCTTTAAATAACTTTTTTAGATGAGATTATTTTTATTATCAATGGAATGGGAAAATATACTCTTAAATAATAAAGGATTATTAGCGATCACTTTTTCAGGATTTTTCGAATCATGAATAAAGATAAGTGTAATATTTTATTCTTAAAATATTTTACTCTAATAAACTCCATGCTCATCAAGGAGAAGATAGGAATTTGGAAAATACAATTCCCTTTGGATTATTTTAGTTCCCTACTTTCCAATGTAATGATTCAAATTCACCACTTTGATGGAATCCTGTAAAAAATAACTATTGGGATAAAATATTAGATTTTATGATTAAATACATTTCGGGGAGTATCATTGTATTTAATAGATTGTTTTCTTTTATCTGGATTAACATCATATCTATTTATGAGTATCTAATGATTGATATCTATAATGTTATACATTTTATAAACTCTTTATTTTGGATTATCATCAATCAGGGCGACATCATTTATATAACTGGGCTAGGTTGGAAAATCCTATTATTGTGTGTGTGGGGGCGGGGGGGATAATCATAACATTATATTTAAAAACATCACATTATTTAATTTAAAGAGGTAATGGGTGGATATATCCGGGGATAATATTTTGGATATGTTCACTAGTTAAAAACATGGGTGTTCTCTAGTTTTTTAGTTTTATGGGTTTCAAGATCCCGTATCTAGCACGGTCTTCATGATAGTATTAGAGTTATTATTAGAAACTCATGGTGGATTGTGGGAAGAAGTGACATCACCTTTTCGATGGTATAATAGGATGTAATTCCTCTCTTATTCTATAGTTTCCCTATTTTCAAAATCAAATTTATTCATGCATCATATAGTACACAGTTTTTGGAGGTGTTTGACAATAAGAATAAAAAATACCTCCTCCAAAACATTATTCAGGATAATGAGAATGGCTGCTAAATTTTCAATTCAACACCTTTAGGACCCATAACCAGTGTCATATTATATGGTCAGATTCCTGTTTCCCCAATCCATGAATCCTGGGTAGTAATCATTATTGAAAAAAATTACCTAAAAATTTAATTTAATACTATGGTGCCTCACTCCCGGGAGAAAATATATTGTATTTTAATATCTTAATAATTTCTTATTATCCTAATTTAGTGACTAAGAAAGGTCTATTATTAATGATCTTGGTCAGAGTATTCTATTTCTCACATGACGTTTCGCAAAATAAGAATATTTGGATATTTCTTTCGACCAACGAATATCTCAAAAAAGTGAGTACCTAATAGAATGGTTTCCTAATAATGTCTGCACCCTCAATTAATTTTTCAATGATGTGATCTTTATAGGTGGTGTTCAAATCTAGATATATTATTCTATTGAATAAATCATATAGAAAACCTAATAATTAGTAGAGCTTCAGTTCCATGGAATCGTCTAAACCATGGACTCAAACTCAACACTAATGAATAATGAATAATGTAGATTATTCATGCTATAGCCCTAGTTAGATATTGAAAAAAATATAGTTTCATGGAATTATCATCCTTCTTTAGATAAGATCCATCTCTATAAGAGGAATCCCATTACATACTTACTTGTATCATCCTTTTTTAGGTCTAGAATAATTTATCTTTCTTTTTTCAAATCTAACTGATCATATGTTTACAATTTTATATTTTGAATTCATCTGAGTCATTATATAATCTCAAAATCCATAATGATATTTTAAAATACCCTTTATTTGGATGTTGATATCCATCACTCTTTGTGATATGGGGAAAACATGGGATATTTTGGCCTTAAAGGGAGATAAAAAATGTGGTTGAGAATTTGTTGAATATAGGGGCTTTCAAAATGATTATATTAATGTCATCCAAGGTTATTCCATTGGTGTTCATCCATTTGAGCCATGATATCTCAGTCCTAACTCTTATTACCACTAATTTTCTTTCTATGAAGTAATATTAATTCAATTTTCAAATAGTTGAGAAATATGTGAGTGTTTATATTATTTATTTCTATATTCATGAAATATATTCATGCGGATTATATAATAATGGTTACAGTTTTTGAACTTGTATCTAATGAATTTCTATTTATAAAATGTTTTTAAAAAATATATTTATGAAAATCCTGATCAATGTCAACGATAAAGGATTTAACATTTTGATAGAAATATATTTCATCAATTAATGTCGATGATGGTTACACATCTTGTATCTCACTATTTGTGTGTTTTTGAAATTTTAAATATTTTTGTATGTATTATCAATTTTTGGACTCTTAATAATTTAATATGAAAAAATATTACTGAATATGATGGGAGATGTCACAATTCACTAATCTAATATGTTATAGACAAAATATTTACATGAGTTATAGGATTGAAGAATGTAAATGAAATTTTAAGGAAACTCAATGATACCCCTGAGAGTTGTAATAATCATAATCTGTTATAGTGGAAAACATGTCAATACCAATTTGAGTATATAAATTTTATAGCAGATAAATATGGGGTTGAATTCTACATTTGGTTGACTAAAACTGTGCGATTTATTTTAGGCTACAAAGAAGATCATAACTTTTACATTATGGTGAAGAAGTTATGGAGGATTATCTTATAAAATTTTTTTGTAAACATTTTTTATATATAAGTATAATACATAGATCACTGGGACATTGAAAAAATAAAAAATGTATCTATTATTAATGATATGTGGACAGGGTTATCACTAAGTAGAAAAGTAAAAAATAAGTGGAGATGACTTTCAAATGACAAAAAGGTTTGAAACATCTTTAGACAATGAACACATATCACGAGGTATCTAAAAATGATGACACCTCCATTTTTTGATTTTTTTTGTAATTTATGTTAATGGGAATAAAACCAGTAAAATGTAAAAAAAATTGTATTTTTTTTAAATTAGGTAATTATGGAAACATATTGGGAACTTTATGACAAGTTTCCCTAGTTAGTATAATGAAGATGATAAGCATGATCAATTTAAATGATCATCAAGGAGAAACATGTTGTCAAATGGACACAATGGAGGAAAGTTATTTAAACATATGGGGAATGGAAAAACATCATGATAAATAATTGTTTTTTTATAAACATGATGAAACATCATTTATGATGTATATTGAGGAGGTATATGAGGAGTTGTACTATAATTGTACAACAACATTCATTATAAATAAAAATAGTCCATTGATTACTCTAGTGATGAATAATAATATGTAATTAAGAATACCATAGTGATGAGGATATATAGAATGGATTTTCATTGAGAATGGAACTTTTTATGTTCTTAAAAGAAAATAGTGAACACACAATAGATAATATTTCCTTGAGGTATGAGAATGATTCATTAATTAAATCACATGATGAATTTAAATATAGGGAAATTATAGCGATTAAAATCATGTTCTCATTAAATACATGGGATCATAATTTAATCTTTGAAAAAAGGATAAATTAATGGAATTGCCACTGAAATAATTATTTTTAATAATTAATAGGTAATGTATCATGAGACAGAACTGTTAGATGTGTAAAAACTCATGAATGAATTGTATCATGAGTTTCAATATTTTACCATGGATGCTTTGAATGATATAAATCAATTAATTATATTATTAATTCATCCGATAATATTTTACATTTTCCTATAGATCCCAGAACTATCAGATTGGATACTAAATATTTTAATCAAAATTTGTGTAAATAATGACATTCGTATAAATAATGTGATCACATCGAATAATATGTGAACAAAAAATTTTGTAATGTCATGTGGTGGGGTTTAAAGTCCAAAAAATAATGAATTTGGGAATAAAAAAATTGATTATATTTCTAAATTAATATGAATATTGAATTAAAATGATACTAGGTTTGAAAAAAATTAACAAATATAGTGGCTTTAAAATCCTAATGATTGTAAATAAGTATAATTTGATGTATATTATTTTTAACTATGGGGGATTATTTATATAAGAATATAATAGTGTTGGATATTCTATTAATATAATGCATATGTGTTCTTGTATAATTTCTCAATCCCTAAATTGAAGAGGGGTTATGAATCCATGGGGAGTCAACCTAATTTTCTATGAGGACTATCAAAACACAATCCAAAATAGAAGATATAATCACATAAATCTTTTTATTCACTTGTGGAAACATATGGGATGTGTGATTATGATGTAAACAACAACAAACGATATCCTAATATTTCATTTGAATAATTGATAATGATTGATAAATATTTTATATTTTATGAGGTGGATTGGTCATTAAAGGGAATTACAAGATATAGTAGCTTACAAAGTGTTGAATGGTTGAAGTACATTGAGTCATGATAGTTGGTTATCAAAACACATTATTGAAAATTAGAATCTATTAAAAAATATCCAATGGTATAATGAAGGAGTTACCACTTTTAGATATGAAGGATCACTCAATTTCAAAATATATAGATGTTCTCAAATTGAGATGATAATCCTTGAATCCAATGATGTTATCTTCTTCGATAAGATGTGGAATGTCATCATGACTTTATATGTTCTTTGAGGTAATGCGAATTAGGTACTGGTTTAATATGATGTACGAGTCATAGTGATATTTAAGGATGGAATAGTCATTATGAAGGTTTAGTGAACCCAAAGTGACTAAATTTAGATTTACAAGTATCGAAGTGCGTATTTCATTAGAAATATAGTGGATAATGAGATATTACATATATGAGTTTTCATTTGGGTCTAAATAATGTTTCTAAAATTATAGAAAATGAGGATTTTAGGAATTCAAAAACGATGAATCATGAATGACTCGATATTTTTGACATATTTCAAAAAGGAAAACTTGAAAAAATGTGTCACAATATATATGTGTTGTAAATCAATAAATTTATTGAATTGGTACATTTAGATATGCAGATTCTTGTTAGAATTATTTTAAATAATAAAGATAAATATTTCACCATTTTTAATCATTTCAATCATAGGAAACATATCGATTTTATATTAAGTAAATCGTAAGCTTCTCAGTTTTTATTCACTTTTTTAGGTATTCTATAAATCCAAAGGGATCTACTGTTCAAATATTATAGTCATAAAATTGATTTAATTAAAAAATGGAGTTATTGTAGAATATCTTGATGAAAATGGGATAGGGCATGAATTAATTTCTATAAATACACTTTATAAATAGATTATTAATTTTTAAATAAAATGAGTTTTGTGGAAATGTGAAAATCCATGATATAAAAGAAGAGAAGAATTATGTTTTTGATCTGAAAAAATCCTAATTGTTTTGTTTATGCTGAATCTATTCTTAACTAGACTCTGTTAAATGAATACTTCAAATAAAATAACCCACCTTTTTTTATATTGATTTACTTTAACTTAATGTTACTTTGAATAGATTGTGATACACACTACACTAATGAAAAAATAACCATGTCATATCTTATTGAAATAATTTAATATATTATGCAACAACAATAAGAAAATTACTGTAATAATGAAGCCTCATGTAAGTAAAAAAGATAGGATGACTATTTATTATAAAATATATATATTAAACTTACATTAATATAATTATTTGTAAAAAACTATTGATGTATTTTAATAATAATGTTTTGATTAACCGTATTTGTTAAATGATTTAAAAGTAATGAAATGTGAGTGAAGTATTAAATGTAGAAATGTTAAAGTTTCCAATAAAAATTCTATAAAGCGATTTGCATTTTATTTAACAAATTAAATTTATCATTTTTAAATGATGAATATGATAATATTTTATATTGAAAAATAATATATTAACACTTCTTTATAAAATAATTTATGTTAAATAATATTATAAACATTAATTTTTAATAGTTTTTTTTATAAAAATGGATTTTTAATTATATATTGAATTATCATTCGTTAGAAAATTTTATAAATTTTAGAATATTATATTTTTCAAAGAAATAATTTATTGAATTAATCCAAAAATAACATATTTGGGTGATTTTTTTATAATTTTCGGAAATGGTTGATTTTTTAGTGAAAATTTAATGATATAGTTTATACCTATACTATTGATTTATGAAATTTTTATAAAATAACTATGAATTTAAAACAAATAAAAATAACTGACAAAAAATTTAATTTAGGATTAAAAGAAATCATTTTAAAGTATTATTTTTTAATTTATAAACCCCCAAGAAAAAACATTTTCAGACTTAAATAATCTTTTGTTTTAATAAAAAACTATTTTGCATATTTTTAATTTAATATTTTTTTAGTGGAGAAATTTGTTTTGGGATTGATTAGGAAGACAGACAACACTTTTTTAGTCAACTACAAACAAAATAATGTGTTATAAATCAAAATTTTTGATAATCTTGTATTATACACAAATGTTAATGTTAAACATTATCTTTACCATAAAATGGGGTTTTATGTGTCGTATGAACTAATATTAATGTAATTTTTTTTTTCAACCATAGAAATATTTTTTTATATTAGTATTTCCATAGTTTTTTTATAATTTTCAAATTTTTTTATCATTTTGATTATTAATTTTATTCATAAAAATTATCTACCTAGGGTAAAAATAGAGCTTATATGATTGTGGTAAGGTTTTCTAAAAGGGGTTTAACTAAGTGTAAAAGATCAAAAATATATTTAAACATTTCAATAAATGGGTGGTTGAGGTGTAAACTAAACAATAATAATAAATTTTCCAATATTTTCTACATTTGATTCCACTTTTCAGCTGAAAACAATTCTTCCTATATGTTAAGAAATTATATTTACAAAAAATAAATTCTTTACACTTATAATAGTGGTACTCCACAACTCCTTCAATTACACTAAAAATTTTCTAATTATTATTTAAATCCTTCAAATTATAATTTTCTTTGAATACTATTTGTAAAAAATAATCCTCTGGTCACATGAAATTTTCCTTTGTCCTAAATTTCAAAGAACCCCTACAAGTGAAATCTCAATTTCCCAATATGAGTACTAATTACTCCCTATTCAATTTTCCTTTAAATATATAAATGAAAAAAATAAATTTCCAATTTTTATATAATGAAATCATAATTATTAGTATACCTAATGATATTTTTTATAGATTAATCATTATTTATATTTCCAATTTTCCCATAGAATAATGAAAACATCATTCATTTGTGCGTGTATATAACCACCTCCACGAAGAAACATGTTTTATTTTGCTTTACCCTTATACATGAATGGTCCAAAATGGTTATTAAATGAATATAAATTATTTTTATTAGATTATATAAATTATAAAAGGGTAAAACATTATACTATTTTTTCATCCAATAATAAAATGAAAATTCCATCAGTGTGAAGTGTTTGTGAAACAATAAAAATTACATGCATCCATTTATAAAAATACAAATAAACAAGATTAAGAGAGTTTAATGAAAAATTATAATTAAAGATATAAAAAATTTAACATATATCTCCATGGTTTTGAAAAAACATATTAATGTAGATATAATTTTATACAGGAGGTTAGAGAATGTTTAACTAAGTTATAATAAAAGTTAAGGATGTTTTTGAACTCAATTCCATTTCATTTAGTTGTAATGATTCATATTAAAATACATTATTATATTTTGTTTAAGTTATTTTATTTTATTTTATTATGTTTTATTCCCTATTCTTTCAAATTGTATCTTTATTTATTATAAAATTCCTTTCATATGACTCTTACTTCAGAAATATTATGTTTAAGGGTTTACATCTCAATTTCCTTTCACCGAGGCATGATTTCATATTAGGACATAAAATTCTTTTATCTACTATAATTACATAAAATTTGTATTATATTATCTTTATCCAATTATCTTTCATGGTTTTTTCAATAATTTTAATAAATACATTATTTATATTTTTTGATTCAAATTGATTCCAAATTCCTAAAGGTTTCCCTAACTAAACTACTTATCATGAGTACTACTTATTCCTAGATTAATAAGTTTGTGAAATTTTATTTTCTTATATAATATAAAGATAGTATATTTACTTGACTAAATTATTTTTGGGTAATTACATTATCTCATCAAAACAGCTTCTTCATTGGATTTCATTCTTCATAAAATTTGATTATATTATGAATAATTACCATCCTTCCCAAATGAGTTCATGTTATTTCCTATCTATATTCACTATTCCCTCTAATTATGTCATTTGTTATTTGAAAATAAAAATATTTATTATTTCTTGTGGTCTATAAAATTTTGTTTATTGATTTCAAAATGAAGGATTTATAACAATTTTTAGGATGTGGGTTTGGAAATTTGTATTTGAAAATATTTTAATTTTTTATCCTTTCACAGTCATATGATTAACATTAAAATCAAAATTTACTCATGAAAACCATTTTTCCCTTTTAAATTCTCCAATATTGATATTCCTCTTCAAAATTAAAATATTGTTTAAGAAATTTCACCTCACTATTGAAAATAAATTTTTAACGTGACCAATAACATCATATTTTTCAATAAAAATATTTTTTTTTGAAAATGATCTCAATATTTCAATTCAATATTCCTATATATATTTAATATATTATTTATATTGAAAATTATTTTAATGAATCACCATCTAAAAAATCGTATGATGTAATATTTAAATGTGATTTTATTTTGGTATCAATCATTACATTCGTGAGGTCAATTTTTGTGATACCTTATAGAAATCAAATGAAACCCATTTTCAACCCATGGGTTTTATTAATATGAAGAAATTATGATATATTATAGAACACATAGGTATATATTTTTATGGTTAGGGTCCTATATCACCCTATAATTAATTGGTTTTGGTTTTATATCTAATGAGAAAAAATTGGACATGAGTTATGATAATCTAGTCAGTAATGGGTTGTAAGTTATAATTCTTATGTCGTTAATGGGTAGTAGGAAGTAATACCTGAGAAACTTTGTATTGGGTAATAATATTTTAATGAATTAAACCCTATATAATGTTATCTTATGATTTTTTTTCATATTTAATTCTTATGTTATCTTTCCATGTATTTCATATTTATATTCCTTATGACTTTGAGTATAGTACATGAATCATATTTATTATTGCACACTCTTATACCTGGTAAATGCATGGATAATTGATATTACATGTCCTTATATCATGATTTAATGAAAAAATTAGTGTCGCCTATTCTGTTTAAAAATATATATAATCCATGCTCATGTTTTCTCACATTATTATTATCTAATGCATGAAACAATGTTGATAGGTTTTACGTTACCAACAATATAATATCTCCCCTTTCTTATATTTCCATTACATATGTTATGATGATGATAATAAATTATGTGAATTATATAAGAGAACATTTTTTTGTAAGATGTTACATAATTGTTCATATGTATTGTTAAATAAAATTCTTATGTATATATTCCTTAATGAATTAGAAAATTTTATTATTTAGATTATATAGTTGTTTTTGATATTTTATGTTTAAATTTTATAAATTATGTAAAATAAAGATATTTTTAGCTTGTTTCACCTCATTTGGAAGAAAATAATATGTGTTAAGAATGTGTTTTTAGCACCTGATCTATGAGTGTTGGTCTAGGGAAATAAGATAATATTTAGATGAAGGTTGTTTTTATTTTATGGGATTGTTTTAGTTATTTATGTTAATTAGGACCAGAGAACATTAGTGAAAAATATGTGGATATGTCAAAGTGTTGGATAAAATTATGATGTCTTAGAAAAGTAGTTAATGTGTGGTTTCTTAAAAATTGAATCCTAATTAATAAACTTTAATGTGTGTGGATTGTCAAGAATATTAATACCTTTGGATAATAACCATGAAATTTTTGGTTCGGTATTAAATCGATCATCACCTATTGAATGAAAAAGATTCATAACTATATACCTTATTTAACACTCCTTGTTATATCCTTTGGTGATTCAAATTCTCTTTATAAATAGTTATAATATATTGGAATATTTTTAGGCTAGATATTATTATATCAATATGACCATTGATAACATAGATTATAACTTATAAATTCATAAGATAATGTATATATTAATTGATATGTTCTTTTATGGATAAAGGAAAAAATAAAACCTAGAGATCATAATATTCAATAATAATTGGGTTTAGAATATATCAATATTTTTCATTATATTTTTTGTTTAAATATTTTTGGATCAGGTATAAAGAACTAAAAGGGAACCAATGTTTAAAAATCTATATTAAAAACATAGTGCCATAGGTTAAAATGAAGGTTACATTGGAGAAGAATTATTTGGATTGAGTTTTCATCTTAATAGGATTATTTACACAAATTTTGTTAGATTTTATCATAAACATTTTGGTTTAAGTATGATAATGGATCATGAAAATGATTGTTTTAATAGTATATAAACTCTTAAGGCTTATATATATAAGGAGGATTATTTAGAATTTAGGGTTGAAAACCTCAATATATTCTGATTATGTCAGAAAATATTAGTTGTAAATTCTTATACAATATAGTGAGATTGAAATTATAGAATTCCTATCATTTTAAACACATCATTATATGATTTTATGTATAATTAAACTTCAAATTACGTACTAAGAATCAAAAAGTATAGTGTATTTGAAAACATTGTACATAAAAATGAAAACATGGGACTAAATAAATGATTTCATTATGTAATATTCATAAAGATCTCCTAACATCCATTTTCCTCATACATATTCATAGGATATATAGGGTATAACATTAAAAAATGGTTGAGAAAAAAATCCTAGTAAGGGAGTAACCATAAGAATAAACCTTTAACACATGGGATAGAAGTAAATACATAATGATATAAAAATGAATGAACCATATGGAATCATATCATATAAACATGTGATCATATAAACATGGATTCATAGTAGTGTGTAAGTAATATAAAACATAACTTTATCATAAGCCAAGATTCATTTCACATTGAGGAGAAAAAGACAAGGTTAACCACCAAGACTGTTGCATGTTGTATCACAAGTCAAGGCTATCCGCCAAGACTATTTCACATAACGTCTCATGAGACACAACATTACACAATTAATTAGAGTGAAATATGGGTACTACCATAATAAACTGTTGACGAATATTCTTGCAATAGATAGAATCATAAATTATCAATCGAACATAAACATAACAGTTACCTGTGTTGAGAATTGGGTATCATAAT
Organism: Viscum album; assembly: GCA_963277665.1. NCBI lineage: Eukaryota > Viridiplantae > Streptophyta > Magnoliopsida > Santalales > Viscaceae > Viscum > Viscum album. The sequence continues at coordinate 1,082,296,474 of OY728155.1, forward strand.
CAAGTAATAAAGCATAAGAAATGGGAGTGTCATAAAAATTTCCTTGTAGGGAAGGAATTAAAACATGTAAGGACATTAATTTGTTAGAGTAGGCATATATTAGGAAAATTGATTTCAACTTCTAGTAATAATATGTAAAAGAGTACTAAAGAAACTTTATAACTAAAACATTTTACTACGGTTATTGGAAACTATCAATGATAATTTAAAACATAAAAGGGAATAATATTTTATTTAAAAACATAAGTTATCCAAGATGGTTTTTATATTAAAAATATTAGTTTTATGAAAATAATGATGTCTTAAAAACATATTATTGTGTATGTGCAAGTGGGTAAGAATTTAGAAAGTTACCTAAAAAATCTTCCTTATCGGGAACAACTGAGGAGGGAATCATTAAAAAATATATATATCCCAAAAATAGAATGATAGAGGGAACCTAATACATGGATTTTTTGATTATAAAAATCATTTAGTATATGTGTATAAAAGTAATAATAACCTTATTTGGGTAAAATGAATATATTACAACCTAATGGAATAATTAAGGTTCAAGCAAAAAATATTACCTTAAGTCTGATTGTGTCCTTCCCATGATAATAATGTCATGGATAACAAATTTTAATTCATTAATTAATATTTATCTTAACATTGTTTCATGAAATTAATTTATTATAACATAATTATGTTAATTCATGTCATTTTTTATAGGTTAAGAGGTTCAACTTCATTTTTGATTAGTGTTTGTTTCCGTGGTTGTCATGAATAGTTTACATATATATATAGATATATGTAAGAAAAAAATGTAATATGAGAATATTTGAAAACAATTGAATTTGTATGTTCTTAGTGAACATCTAGAAAATTATATGTTTATATAATTAATATGGTTATTTGGAGTAAAGATGAATCATTATATAAAACATTAATAATAACCACTTCAGTTAATTGATGATTTTTAATCCAAATGAATGCATTTTTCATTATTAAATAATATCACGTGAACAAAATATTCCATAAAATTAAATTTATAATAACAAATATATTATATTTTGGTTCAACAATGGCATTTGTTTCATGACTAGAATTGAAGATGGCATTAGAAATTAATAATCTTTCGTCCTTGAATGGGATAAATTAAAACATTTTGGATGATGTTTTCATTTAATGTATAAAAGGAGGAGAAAAGAGATATGATGATGTATTATTCCATTTTCATAAAAAAATATATGTTCATGTAAGGTAATAGAGTAACCATAACATTTGTATTAAAGGAGGCATGGAAATAAAAATAAAGAAAGAAACTTGAAGGAAAATAATACAAATGAAAAGTGGAATTTACTTCAAGAATATAACATCCTAAAGAAAATAATTAGGGAAGAGGTTTTTGTCTTTTGAGGAGACCCATTTATGCTAGAATTGGGAGAGGGGATTAGGGATAGATTTTAGCAAAATTTGGACCAGGCACAAGGATTGAGAGGAGTGAGGAGAGGAGGTAAAGATGGGGGGTATTTGTAGTAGAGGAGAGGAGGGGTTTCCCATTATTTTAATAATCAGTTTAATAATTTTTTCTTAAGACTATTAATAGTCTAGATTCATGTGGCCAAAAACAATAAATATTTAATTCGAGTTCGAGATAATGTCCAAAAATCAGCAATACATCAGCTGTTCATATCATAATTCATGTATTTATCATTTATTGTAAATTATCATATTTCACTATTCATAAAAATTAAATTATTTCAATACAGTCCCAAAAATTCACCCCAACCATTTTTCAATGTGTGGAATTAAAAAATGAACTCCATTTTTCAAAAATAATTTTCTCAACATGAGAAATTCAATTTTTAATAAAAAATATAATTTACTTGAAAAGTACCAATTTTGACAATTAAATCGATTTTCTAACACTTTGATAATCTATTTAATGCCTCATAAAATTATCTTATTGTCATAATACATAAAAATATTAATTTATGAATTCATTCTATAAAAATAAATTTCATTTAATTTATTATATTAGTCAAAAAAATTTTAATTAAATATACCTGACTTACAAAAATACCAACGCTTAATCGATAATTATTAAAATATGTATTTACTTATACTAAGATATAATTACACTATATTTTCACTTATAAGTTGGATAAATTTTATATATATATATATATATATATATTCATTAGTGAAGTTTCTATTATATTGGGCGGTTTACTATTCATAATGGTTATATTTCTATTTTGAAGGAGAATCTACTATTTCATCAGTATATGTTCCTTATCTTCAAGAAATACCTTTTATTTCACTCATTATTCATTTATAAAGGTTTAGTTTTGTTCTATAAGTAATTTTATGTTGTTATACTATATTAAATAGTTAAAATAAGGGAAATTTATTGGTAAAACATTAGGTCATTACATTATTTCTTACTTATGAAATTTCTCCCTCAAAATATTATATTTGGTTATAAGACATAAATAGGTGTGGGTACTTCTTTTTCATTGCCTCCTCCAGTTCCCATGTTGCCTCTTCATAATTATGGTTCTACCACATAACTCTGACCAGGTGAGTTGTCTTATTATGTAGAAAATTATCTCTATGATCCAAGATATTTACAGGTTGCTCCTCCTAAGAAAGATCATTCTTCAACACTACCTCCTCTGAAAAGAGTAATTGTGAAGGGTATAGTTTGTATGTCTTTAAAAGGGATACATGGAAGACAATGTGTATATTATACATGGTAGGTGGAATTTCTTGTCGATAGGACATAGGTCCAACATGATCAAGAATCTTGAAGCTACCAATGTACCTAGAACATAACTTTACTTTCATCCCAATGATCATTAAATTCATCCATGTAGATATGTAAAGGAATACAATGTATCCAATATTGAACTGAAGGTCTCGTCAATGATTGTCTTCATGAAACTTATAGCAACATTGGGCTGCCTCGATGGGCAGCTATATAGTTTTCAACTTCTCCACCATTTCATTGACCATTTGAAGTCCAAGAATCTTACACCCACTAACTTCATCCCAACGTAAATTGTTCTGCACCTTTTCCCATAAAGGGCTTCATATACCACCATTTAGAATCTGTGGTGGAAACTATTTTTCTAAGAGAATTCGACTATTGGAAGATGTTGGTCCCATCATCCTTTAATGTCCATATAATATTCTCTCAATATATATTATATTTTCTAAATAGTTCAATTAGATTGGCCATGATTTGGGGTATGATAGGCCACACTGAAGTTCAACAAGTTCATAGAGAATGTTGGAGACTTCTCCAGAACTTCAAGGTGAGTCTCAGATATCTATCAGAGATAATAGATAGTGGTACTCCATGAAGAATTATCCAATCTTTGATATATAACCATGCAAGTTGATCCAATTATAAGTCCTATTGAATTGAGATAAAGTGGGAAATCTTTGTATGATACTCCACAATGACCCATATAGCATTGTTTCCTCTAGATATCCTTAGTAGAAAAGTGGAAAAGTCCCTAGTGATGTTATCCCACATCCATATTGGTATGGATAGTTATTTTATTATACCCAAAGACTTTTTTAGCCTTTAATTGTTGACATATCGTGCACTTGGATGTATATTCATCAATCTCCTTCTTCGTGTTGCCCCACAAAAAGTTCTCTCAAAGATATTGACACATCTTTGTGATCCCTAAGTGAATAGAGAAGGTTGAGCTATGTGCATCATTAAAAATATCCTTCTTTATCTCTGTATAGTAATGTTCACATAATCATAACCCAAATCTTACAACTCATTCATCATCAATTGTTAACATAGAGGATTTACCATTTCTGATAGCTTCCACCATTTTCAGAATTTCCACATCATTTCTTTGAGAATCCTTTAGTTTCTTCATGAGGGATAGTTGGGAAATAATTTGAGAAAGGATTGATGATGTTTGTACCTTATTTATTCCCATGTCCGTCCTATAAAAATATAAGAAGATTAGATCTATTTCAATTTTCATCGTTGACAAGGATGCATGGTCATTTCTATGTAGAGCATCTGCCACCTTATTTTCCATACCAGGGTGGTAGTAGAATGATCATTCATAATCCTTGATGATCTCTAACCATCATCTCTAATTACTATTATGATCTTTATTTGTGAATATATATTTGAGACTTTTTTTATCAGTATATATCTTACACTTCTCCCCATGTAGATAATGCCACAAGATTATCAATGCAAAGATCATTGACGTGAACTTCAGATCACACATAGGTTATTGTTTTCATGGATTTTTAGTTTCCTTGAAGGTTAGTCTATTAAATTATCATTTTGAATCACCAAACATCATAATCCCTTCTTTGAAACATCATTGTACACCACAAAGAGTTCTCTACTTATCGGGAGTGTGAGTACTTGTGTAGTGATAGGCCTCTTTTTGATCACCTTAAATCATTCTTCACATTATATAGTCCGAAAGAAATTCACTCCCTTTCGTGTCATCAGGGTCATTGGGTTTGAAAATAATTTTATGTTCTTCAAAAATCATCCAGAATACCTGACTAGACCAATAATGCTATAGATCTCCGTTAGAGATGTTGTCTTGGGCCACTCTTCAATTTCCTTTTACTTTGAAGGGTCTATAGATATCCATTTTGTGGTGATAACATGCCCCAAGAATGATAATTCCTCCATCCAAAAATCATATTTAATGTACCTTATATAAAGTTTATCTCTTCAAAATGTCATCATCATCGTATTTAGATTCCTCTAATGTTCCTCTGTGCTCTTGGAGTATATTAGAATATCACCAATAAGGGCTACTAAAAATTTGTTGAGGTAATCTATAAACACTCAATTCATTAAATCCATGAATATTCTTGGAGCATTAGTGAGTCTAAATGGAGTCACATTGAAGTTATAGTTTCTATACCTCATTGAAAAGGAAATTTTGGGAATATATTTCTTCCTCACTTTTAATTACTGATATCATAACCGAAGGTCCGCTGTAGAGAAATAACTGGCCCCACATACCAGATTGAACAAGTCATCTATTTTAGGTAGGGGATACCTGTTCTATATGGTGATTTTACTACGTCCACAAAAATTAATAGAGAGGTAAACTGATACATCCATATTCTTTCATGAAGAGGACTAGCGCACCCCATGGTGTAGTACACGGGTCTGTAAATCCCTTCTCCAGATTCTCCAATAATTGCTTATACAACTCTTCCAGCTCTATGGTGGACATTCTATATGGTTTATTGTGTGTTTTTAGGGATATATGAATAAGTTCAATGGAGAATTATACCTCTCTATTAGGAAGAATAACATGAAATTCTTCTGGGATAACTTTAGTTTATTGCCTCATGATAGGCATATATTTGAGAAGTATCACATACTTTTTCTCAATAATTTGTGAAAGATATGATTCCTCAAAAGGAAAAATTATCCACACTTGAGATGATGATTCTAAAGGAGATTCATCTTCCTCCTTACACTTGTACCAGATAAGAGGACACTCTGGGATGTGAAGAGGGATCTCCCTTTCCCAATATGTAATGTTTGATTTGTATAAAGATAGTCAATCAATGAACAAAATAGCCTCAAACTCCACCAAAGGACGCATGAAGTGATTTTTTTGGAGGTTCAGTCAACAAACATTTACTTGGGTGGAGCTATAAACAATGGATGTAATAATTGAAATTTTTTTCTATTCTCAAAGATAGCATAACCACCAAATGTTTATGTGGGGTTTTAGTAGTTCTATTAAACATGCATGATATGAAAGAATGCATAGAACTGAAATCAAATAGCAAGTTCACTATTCATGATTGAATAACTCAAGTACCTATCACTACATATTTTTCCAGCTCCACCTTATTAGTAGTGATATAATAAGACCATATTTGTTCCCATGTATTTTTTTGTCAATTTCCTCCAACAACCGTTGGCTTAGGGAAATTGTTTTTCTAATGAACACGGTATTTGAATTTGTAACACATCACTACAGGTTGAGTGTTGACTAGATCCTTCATTTATTATTACATGTTAGTTAAATTTATCATATACCTCCAATAATTCTATGCCAGATATCCCATTAATCTACAATTGAAGCAATTCTTTGTTCCCTTTAGACAGTTCCTTATATGCTTATACCAATAATTTGGACATGTGGGATATTGAATCTTCTTTCTAGGATGAGATGTATTTTCCAAACAAACCATATTAGACTCTATTTTACTCTTTTTTCACATGGACCATGAGTCTATTGAGATTCTTCAATCTCCCTTTCAACCTTGAGGGAACAACAGACAAACTCCTCATAACTGTCCAAGTCTCAAATCACCAACATTTTTTGTATACTCAGCTTTAGTCCTCTAAATAAGTGATCCAACTTGGTTTGAGTGTTCATGAAAAAGATGTAGGCGTATCATGAAGCCCTTGTGATGTTTGCTTCATACTACTTGATGGAATCATCTTCCTTTTTCTTAATTCGGAGGAACTATCTTTTCATGATGAGGCAAGGGGTTCGGGGAAAATATTTAATGAACTTTTTTTCTTAAATTAATCCCAATCCATGTAACCAATTTACTCCCGGGACTTTATATTCTTTAATGGGTTTTGCAAATAATGATATTCCCCATCCAAACGATATACCACAAGTACAATTTTCTCTTCTACTAGGCACTGGCGGACATAGAATATCTTTTCAATGGAATTAAAACATTGTTCCACTAAGAGGGTATTAGAAGATCCAAAATAATGGGATGCCTTTTCCTCATGAAGGATTCAATGAAAAATTTCTATTTCCATTGATGGGGAGGTCATTACACATGATTCATGTTATTATTTATAATATGATACATCTGAAAAAGTACTATCATAATGTTTTGAGAAACTGTTCCCATCATATCATGCATATCATTTGGGTGATCAAGACACTTCCTATCACATTGATTTTTGGCACGTGTTCTTCTATTTCACACAAATAACTAATAAAAATAATGTACAATTATGGGGATTTAATACATATCTAATAATAATAAAAACAAAACATAAAACATAAAAGAATAAACTCTTAAAGTAAGTCTATATCCTAACATGTAATTCCCTAAATTTCAATATTGGTTATACATGACCTATTTCCTAAAATATATTATTATGGGATTATTTTTTTTGTTCCTATAATAATTCTTTATACCCTGCTTATGAATTTACAAATGAATATCCACCGGGAGTGTCAAACTAGGTGTAAAGCGAGGCTCATTATCATGCATCAGTTCTCATTAGAGTCTTGTTGGATGTGGTTTTTTGGGTTTTACCCCTATATAATTAAGTGCCAGATTCACATCCACATTATTGAATCAATATAGGGTTGCATCTTCTTTAAAAGCCACTTACTATATACTTACCAAAATTTAGTGATGTTTTCTTATACTTAGTCACCTCCCGAAGGATCTTACTAAGGTGATCTATTCATAATCTCCAAAAATAACTTGAACATCCATTGATACAAAATATAGTGACTGTATCCTTTTACAGATATAATAAATTGATTTTAATTATAATTAAACATCAAATTACAAGCCAATGGTCGTAATGTGTTGTGTCTTTGAAAACTAGGTACATATAACTAAAGGCATGGGGCTAAATAAAACATGTCTTTATTTAAACTTCAAAAGGAGATCCTAAATTTTATTGGTCTCATACATCTTCATAGGATAACCAAGGGATAACATGCACAAAGGGATGAGATAAAAATCCCTGTAAGAGAATAAACATAAGAATAAAGCTTTAGCACTTGGGTTAGAAGGCATGGAATAATGATATCAAAATTCATGTAACATATGGAATCACAACATATATACATGGATTATAATACTGTATAATCCCTATAAAACATTACTTTACTATGATTCAAGGATCATTACACATACAGGAGTACAAGCCAAGGTTAATCGCCAAGACAGTTGCACATGGTAACATGGGTCAAGGATAACTGCCAAGATCGTTGCACATAACGTCCCATGAGAGAAAACTTTACCCAATTAATTGGAGCATTATCTAGGTACACCCATCCTAACATGTTCACGAATATGATTTCCAAATAAATAATCATACATAATCAATCATACATATACATATGGATTACCCATTGTAAGAATTAGGTATCATAACCATGTCATAAGGAATAAGAAATGGGAGTGACATAAAATATCCATGAAGTGAAGGAATTAGATAATGAATGGAAAATTAATATGGTATAATAGGAATATATCTTGAAAATTTATGTCCACATGAAGTAATAACATTTAGAATGATTACTCAAGAAACATCAGAACAAAAACATTTTGGTACAGAAAATGGAAAATATAAAAGGTCATTTAAAACATAAAATGGAATAATATTTTATTTTAAACAAGAAGTGAAAAAAGAAGTTTATAAAGGTATAAACTATATATTTTTTAAAAAACAATAGTTGAGTCATAAAAATAGATTATAGTGTATTTGAAAATGGGTAAGAATTCAGAACATTCCCCTAAAACGAGCTTCTTTATCAAGAATAACTGAGGAGGGAATCACATAAAAACATGAATATCACCGACCGAGAATGTTGAATGGATCATGATACATGAGTTTGGATAATATACACCGAAGTTATATGATTTTCATAAAAATAATAGATAACTTTATATTGTTAAAAAGAAAGATAGAACTACAAGAAAAAATAATGAAGGTTCAGGTAGAATCCCTTACTATAAGTCTAATGGTGTCCTTCACTTGATCTTAATGTCCATGACAACCAAAGTACATTAATTAAATAAAATTTCTAGAACCTATTATCCATTAAATTGATTTATTATAACCTTGTTAAGGTTATTCATGACCTTTTTCATGGGTCATGTGGTATAATTTCATTGTTTGGGAGTATTTGTTTCCTTGGTTTTCATGATTGGTTTAAATATATATATGTAAGGATAACATGTAAGATAAGAATGGTTGTAAATAATTGAAGATTTGTTTTATTAGATTACATCTAGAATATTACATGGCTATAAAAATAATTTTCTTATTTTGAGTGAGGATGAATCATTACATACAACATTAATGATAACCGCGTTGGATAATTGGCAGTTTTTAGTCACAATGAACACATTTTGATTTACAAATTAATATCATGTGAAAAAAATTACAGAACCTTAAATTATACCGAATAAATATTTTATAGTTTTTTTCAATCATAAAAATGGTTTCATGCTTATAATTGAATATTGTAATCAGAATTGAAAATTTGTCATCCTTGAATGTGATAAATTAACACATCTCAGATTGTGTTTTCATTTATAGTATCAAAGGAGGGGAAATGAGATATGAGGATGAATTATTCTATAATCATTACTATATTTTAGTAAATGTAAGGTACTATATTCATAATTAAATTTGATGAAAGGAGGTGAGGAAAAAAATAAAGAAAGGAACTTGAAAGAAAATAATACAAATGAAAAGAGGAATTTACCTCTTGAATATAACTTCTCGGAGATCCTCTTTAGGGAAGAGGATTTGGTCTTTTTAAGCGAACAAGGGATTATAGACATGGTATAACGCCTTAAGGATATATTTGAGTAGAATTTGGACTAGGTTCATTGCTTTAGAGGGTGAGGAGAGGAGGTAAAGAGGGGTGGTATTTTTAGTGGACGAGAAGAGGGGTTTCCCATTATTTTAATAATTACATTAATATTTTTTCCCAAGAATATGAGTTGTCTTGATTATTCTGACCAAAAATTGTAAATAGTGCATGTGAGATTGAGGAAATGTCCTTACATCATCCATACATCAGTTGATGACATTATAATTAATGTATTTAGCATTTATCATAAATTATCATATTTCATTATTCATGAAAAATTAAATTATTTCATAAAAATTCCAAAAATTAACCCAAAAAACTTTTTGATGTTTGGAATTATGAAAATGAACCCCATTTTACAAAAATAATTTTCTAAAAATGCGATAAATGGTTTTTTAATTAAAATCATTTTTTACAAAAAAATACAGATTTTTAGAATTTAAACTTCTTTATAACACTTTGAAAATTTAATTAAGGTCTCATAAAATTATATTTTGATCATAAGACATCAAAATAAGAATTTGGGAATTAATTTTATGAAATTAAATTTTAATTAAATTTTTTAAATTAATCAAAATATTTAAATTAAATATACATGACTTATAAAAATACCAACACATCATCAACTATTTTTAAAATATTGATTTACTTATATAATGATATAAGTAAACTATATTGTCTCTTATAAGATGGATTAGGTTTTACTTACACTTTAATTAGTGAGGTTAGTATTAAATTGGTTGGTTTACTATTTGTAAGGGTCACATTATGATACCAAAGGTCATGCTCCCATTTCATAGGCATATGTTCCTTAACTTTTAGTCATACCATTTGTTTCAACCATTCATCACTTATAAGGGTTTCATTGTGTTCTATAAGTAATTTTATATTATTATACTATAAGGAATAATTATTAGAATAAAATTTCATTGATAAAAAATTGGGTCATTAAAGAAATTATGTATGGAGTTTCTTCTTTCATATAGACACCCTTCACCATTTTCAATGAATAACAATAATTAAAATTATGAGGATGCAATTTAATTATGGGGAGAATGTAAGAACCAAATATTTTAGTAACAATTACCTTGTAATTAAATTCCATTTTTTATATATTATGATGGACACAACATCAAATGAAAACTAACAAACATATACCATATTTAAATTATGCAATATGATATTAGAAAATAATTATAAAATTATAGTAACAATTAAGAATCATGAAAAAAATATATTAAAAACATTTATTCATAAAAAATATTTAAATTAAATAAATATTATTATATTTTAATGAATCAATGAATTATTTTAATACCATTAAATTAATTAAATTTATTTTTTTAGAATATAAAATAAATTAAACGTGTTTACAACTTCTAAAAATTAGAAAAATATATTTTTAAAATATCCATTTTCAAAGTGATGTTGTAACACCCCGACCCTAGTTACCCAGAGTCGGTGCATTATTATATAACATTGGCATGATCACAAGAAAGATCAAATCTCGAAAGACCGATTGGTTTATTAGCCTTGGAAACACTAGATATATTCATAAGTCTTACATTACATCATAAAATGAAAAACTACTACAACAACATATTGTCTCCATAAACCACACTCATATCCCCACATAATATCCCTGTAGGTCATTCATAATTTACTTCTTCACTTCCTGGGAAAAATAAAACATAGAAAAGGGGTGAGCTCAAATGCCCAGTAAGGATAACAATATGCCTGAAACTTTCATAAATAAGAATAAACATTTAAGGCTATGTATAACTAAAACAAAATCCTTTTAAACTTGAACTTCAACATAGTATGGAAAAAGTAAAATGAAATAATTCCATTTACTTGTTCACATGGATATTCTACTAATCGAATAATCACATGCAATATCAATAACCACTTTCATAATGTTGGAATGCATAATGCCAGACTATCATAACCACATAGCCAAGGCCTCGTGCCAAGACTACAAATAAGATTTTGCCAAGGCCTTGTGCCAAGACACTAGTTTGTCTCATGAGACCTACCGATGCATCGAGGAGCTATAGCGGGCTCCACCTGTCACATATTAAGTCCAATGCATTCCCATATGAAAAGGTTTAAACATAACATAAACATTCGTATTAAAACTAGCATACAAAATTTCAATAATTTCACCATAAACTATGAATGGTATAAAAATAGCACATCCACAGTCAAACATATCACAAAACCTTCAATACAATATAGAAGTTTTGTATCATAATAAATCAACTTCAAATAAGCATAAAATCTATCAAAGGATGTTGACATAGATGAAATCAAAATACTTTTTGGAGAAATATCTCTTTCTATTTTTGAAAGCATTTAAGAGCCATATAAAATAAAACATTTTCTTGAAAATTATTATAAGCTTGTAAGGAATGCTTTGAAGATTTTATAACGGCAGAAAATAACCGCACTCGCCGTATAAGTTAAAAAAACATTCATACCTTAATTCTGTCGAAAAGGTTAAAAAGGACCTTGTTTAGAAAACGACGGAAAGATTCCTTTTATAAAAATTCAAACAAGGGTATAAAGGACTTTAACCCATATTCTTCTAAATAAAAAAAAAAATTTGAAATACATTTTGAAGAAACATGGATGTGGATGATAAAGAGATCCCAGTAGATTATTACGTATAAATAACCTCGGATAATGAAGAGATTGTGAAATAACCCTTACCTTGTACTTTTCCTTGGTTGGGGTAGGTTAACCTCCTGTATAATGGTGAAATAATTGTTATTAAATTATACAAGAATCATATACATTAATATGATATCATATATGATCTTTTAATATTGATTTGATAATAATATCTTAGAATTATCATTGTTTCGGGTGTTAACTTACTTGTTTTCTTTTATATGTTTTGTTATGTAAGACATGTTTGTAAAGGATAGGATGCATATTATTCATATCCAGAATGATATCAAGTCTTTAAACATCATTTTTTAAATCATCAAATGATAATTATACTTGAATGGATACGATGGAGAATGAATCTCATCGCATTCGTGGAGACGGTAGTCCGTACGTACGCACGAGTGACAATATCATTCTTTTGATATTAAAATAATATATAAATGGATGTTATATAATATATACTGAATCATTAAAACTTTATATTTATTATTTACATGAGTTACACATCATTATTATACCCATCCAAATAATATTATATTGAATAACAATTACACCACGACGTGGAGACGGTAAGCCGTACGTACGCATGTATGGTGACATGTTATTCCAAGGGTGGATAGAATACTGAATATGGTTGTACCATATTTATAATAACATCACAGTATATATATGATACTGGAGTTATTATTTTATAATGGTAACAACAAAGGAAGAAGAAGTGGAAGAAAAAATGAACTTGGAAAAAGGGTGGTGAAATCATTACCTCTTCTTCGGGTTCTTCCTTTTGATTTGATCAAAAGGGCTCCTTAGGTTGGCTTTCTGATCAAACTAAGGCCTCTAGGTTGTAGTGAGGGAAGTTGGGAGAGTATTTGGGAAGAGTTTGGCCGAACCAAAAGGCTTTGATGGTGTGAAGGAATGAGAAGGATGAGTGCCCTTTTATAAGAGGGGTGAGGGGCACCTTTGGAAAGGCTAGAGATATTAGTTTATAATAAATTTATATTCGGTTTCCAATGGATCCAAAGTTGACTATTCAAAGGTTAAGGTGGGGATGGGTCGAAAACAACTCAACCAATAGAATTTAGACAGGTTTGGATACTTATATTAACCTTATCTTTAAGTATTAACTCTAAGTTAATTAGTTTCACTTTTACAATGTCTCTTTGTATTTTTATATAATATGGTTAATAAACTTACTATATACATCCAAACGACCCCCAAGTGGTCCATTAATGCTGAACCTATCATGATATAAGTCTCTTGGCCAAACCATAGATTTTTAGGAATTTAATATCAATTAATAATATAATATTTGTTTTAAGAACTCTTTTATGTCAATTTTGACACTATTCAATAGTTGATTTTTTTGAAACTCATTACAGATTGATTACTTCGAACAAATTAAATTAAATAAATCCTAATATATCATATTATCCTAGAAAATTAGTTTAATTCATTAAAAGGTTCATATTATATTTATTTGGGTATTTATAATATCAATTAATTTAATTTTTCACTATTTTAGTAATTACTGCATCATCATTGTGTCATAAATAAAATAAATTATTTAATGTCCAAAAAATTATAAAGAAAATATCATTATGTAGGAAATCGTTTTATCTTACTAATGAATATTTATAATCTAAAATCCAACATATATAACCCTATGTAATATGTTTTTTCTAAAAGATATATGCTTGTGTTATTTTTGTATTCATTTTAACTTAATTAAAATAAAGTGTCCCTATCACCTACAAGTGGCACCATGGGGTCCCCAAATCGACCCAAAGATGCCTATGGTCGAACATGTATCAACCAATAAGGCTAGGACACGTTTTAGGGTAATTTAGTATTATTATAATATTATTTTTAACCCTTATTTACCAGATTTACCCTTAACCATGGTAAACAAAATATTTACCACAGTAATTATTCAAAATTTCTAAAAATAAAAGTTACCTATTTACAAAATTTGGACATCCTGATTCCAAATATGGAATCCATTTTTCTAAATTCAAAACACATAAGTGGCAGAAATTAATTTAAAATTAATTCCCGCTGTCAAAACAAAAAGCGTGTTTTTAAGAAATATTAACTATCAAAAGATTGACACTTGTTTATGTTCGGTTTAATTGTAAAATTATGTCCAATGACCAAAATTATATTAAATGGTAAAAATATATTCTAAATATAATTTAAAACCACTCAAATTCATAATTTATCACTATTAATTATTTTGATTAAAAAAGTTTTTTAATTAAAATTTAGTAATTTTCACTATTCATATAAATATGAAAGTTATCCGAAAAGTACCAAAATTTCACCTTAGGGTAAATTCGACACTAAGAATCCAAAAATGAAGTCAATTTTGATATATAAAATATATATAATTTCAAAAAGTAGGTATTACTATTCATAACGGCTAGTTTGATCGGTTGTGGTGTGTGTTAAAACTCGAAGTTACGTACAACACACGCTACTGTATTATTCAAAAGAAAGCGTACCGTGGAAGCTTGGGATGTTTCATTTTAAATTTTTTGATGTCCCCATTTAGTCAAAAAGTTTAAAATATTGTATTTAAAAAGGGTTCACTATTAAAAGTTGATAAAAGTGCAATACTGAAAATGAATTTGTTCTTGCATTATATCCAAGAAACTCATAATATGGATTCTAAAATTATAAGGATTGTATAAATATTAAAATTTAGATAATACTATTCATAACCTCTTTTGAATGGCTTTTTTTTGTAAGTCATGGTGTGATTGAACTCGGTGTTGTGTGTAGTGCTAGTTATTGAATTATTTTGAAGAAATAACACACTATGAAATCTTGGGGTGTTACATTCTCCCCTCCTTCAATAAATTGCGTCCTCGCAATTTGAAATTGTTCTTCGAAAATAAAAGGTTGAAAATAGAAAATATATTTGTGGGAAAACCCACATCGGAAATTGGGTTACGAAAATTTAGTCTTAATATGAGGAAAAGAGAAATGAAAGGGTCGCCACCAAATTATGATCTCGATTAGGAGAACATTGGTGGCAATTAGAGACATATAATTAGAGGAAAAACGTAAATATTTATAGGTAGTGATTGAGGTCATCAATCACAAACAAGGATAAAATTGATGTCCATAAACTCATCAATCTATGATGATTTGAAATACCATCAGTTCAACAACACATAGGGTATTGGGATAACACATTTTTGACGTTTCAAAATATCTTAGTTGAAATCCCACATCGAAAAATGAATTAATGAGGCCTCTATTTAAAACAAAGAGTGGAAAGTATGGAGATTACCGAAAATAACACATACTAGGGTTCCATGTAGGAAAATATGGATATGGAAGAGAAATCTAACCATCAATTATCTGATGGAGATTGGTAGAGAACATGGATATGAAAAGTCCAAAAATCCTGAAGCCATAAATTAGTGATGATTTAAGGTACCATCTAGGAAAACATTTTTGTTTTAAGTTCCTTTTATTAATGTTGAGGAATTTATTTATGAGATTGGCTAAGATCATAAGGAGATATACTTACTTTATAATTAGAGTTTTATCCATTAATAAATTTCTACCACAAACTCATCTTTCACTCTAAAAGATAATAGAATGTAATTTTTTTTTCTATTTATACTATTCATACAGGGTTCCAAAATAAATGAATTTATAATTCATCTACCAGATATTTTAAACAAACTACATTATTTAATCCGGGACATCTCGTGGGCCAGTGGTAGGTGATACACCCTTGTCGCCCTTCGGTTGCGGGTTCACGTCTCGTAGCCTTGCCGGATGCAACGGGTTGCCACCCGACCTCCGGGTTGTCCTTTTATGGCAATCTAAAATAATCCAAACTAGAACTATCCAAAATACTTCTGTCCAAACTCACAGTCCAACATTTATAAGGAAGGTAAACATAATGTAGATCCTTTTTACCCCGTAATAGCATATGAATACCTTCATCATGTATTCTTTTAATACACTGAAACATCCTGAATTACCATATTCCTTATTGATTACATTCATTCTCCCTTATTCCATATAGAATGCTGGATATACTTATCAATACAAAAATGTTTTAAACCCCAAAAATGATGGAATATACAAATCATTAATCAGTTCCAAGGTAGTCAAGAATATCCAATATAATTTTTACAAAATAATCATGTATTATTCGAAAATCACTACCTCGGTATCAGAACTATATTATGGTTTATCATTCTCTCAACCATATATTTTCCAAAAATTTATCCTGCTATTGAGTCACTTTTCATTGTTCCACACAATCTCAAGTCCTTAAGGAAATAGTACTGCAGTACAATCCTTATATACTCCATAATTATTATAACAAGTACATTGTTGATACAACACTCAATTGACATAATCAACATAAGAACTCTAATCATTCCTCTTCATCTGTGGTAGTATCATAACTTGATTATTATCCAATAGAATCATTTGCGGCATAGTTTGATGACTGGGACATAGGTTCGCATAGTGTACAAACTCCTTTCAAATGAAGCATTGTACATTTAAAACCATTTTCTTACCCTTGCAGTCACGTACTTTGTGCCCTTTTCCTCCACACTTATAACAAACTCCCATTCCTTTCAGGAAAGTTCCATGGTGTTTCTTTCAACAGTTACCACATATGGGAAAATTCTTCTTTTCCCTCATCCCTTTATCCATCTTTCTCTCTTCCATCCTTTTCTTCTCTTACTTCCCTTCAAAGCCATAGGACTTAGTAAACTCTTTACTTATCTTATCAACACATTATATTATTTCTTCATATGATGATAATACATGCGAGACTATTTCTCTTGTAAATTCTGGCTTAAGACCATAAAATATATGATCCTTCTTTCTCTTTGTATCATGTGCATTGCTAGAGTTCTCATTCCTTCTACTGGGCGCCATTTCTAAACAATGGCATACATTAGATTAATTTATGAATAACAATACCTAATCCCAAACTTGTAAAACACATAACATAAATTAAATAGTTTATGGATATAATCCATAATCATAAAAATGTCTCCTTTGAGGAAGTATATACTCATAAACCCTTCATAATGATTTGTAAGGATAATGAGAGTTATCCTAAGCATATCCACCGGGAGTGTCGTAACCAAGAGTGCAGCAAGGCCCATTGTCGTGCACCAATTCCCGTTCGAGTCTAGCTCAAAGGGGTGTTTTCGGGTTTTACACCTAGGTACATCTATGCCAGAGCCGCCTCAACCTGCTCGTATCCAGACAGGGATGTATTGCTCGGAAAACTCACAAAATATCTACAATACCAAAATTCTAGGAAGTTATTCTATACTAATCCTCAATGTTCATCTTAGGTCTACGTGCTCTAATCAGAGTTTATCTAAATCTAGATTCCAAGGTTTGTACTAAACTTCCTCTAATACCAACTGTAACGCCCCGACCCTAGTTACCTAGAGTCGGTGCATTATTACATAACATTGGCATGATCACAAGAAAGAACAAATCTCGAAAGACCGATTGGTTTAGTAGCCTTGGAAACACTAGATATATTCATAAGTCTTACATTACATCATAAAATGAAAAACTACTACAACAACATATTGTCTCCATAAACCACACTCATATCCCCACATAATATCCCTGCAGGTCATTCATAATTTACTTATTCACATCCTGGGAAAAATAAAACATAGAAAAGGGGTGAGCTCAAATGCCCAGTAAGGATAACAATATACCGGAAACTTTCATAAATAAGAATAAACATTTAAGGCTATGTATAACAAAAAAAAGCCTTTTAAACTTGAACTTCAACATAGTATGGAAAAAGTAAAATGAAATAATGCCATTTACTTGTTCACATGGATATTCTACTAATCGAATAATCACATGCAATATCAATAACCACTTTCTTAATGTTGAAATACATAATGCCAGACTATCATAACCACATAGCCAAAGCCTCGTGCCAAGACTACAAATAAGATTTTTACAAGGCCTTGTGCCAAGACACTAGTTTGTCTCATGAGACCTACTGATGCATCGAGGAGCTATAGCAGGCTCCACCCGTCGCATATTAAGTCCAATGCATTCCCATATGAAAAGGTTTAAACATAACATAAACATTCGTATTAAAACTAGCATACGAAATGTCAACAATTTCACCATAAACTATGAATGGTATAAAAATAGCACATCCACTGTCAAACATATCACAAAACCTTCAATAAAATATAGAAGTTTTGTATCATAATAAATCAACTTCAAATAAGCGTAAAATCCATCAAAGGATGTTGACATAGATGAAATCAAAACACTTTTTGGAGAAATATCTCTTTCTATTTTTGAAAGATTTTAAGAGCCATATAAAATAAAACATTTTCTTGAAAATATTCTTATAAGCTTGTAAGGAAATCTTTGAAGATTTTATAATGTCAGAAAATAACCGCACTCGCCGTATAAGTTAAAAAAACATTCTTACCTTAATTCTGTCAAAAAGGTTAAAAGGGACCTTATTTTGAAAACGACGGAAAGATTCCTCTTATAAAAAGTCAAACAAGGGTATAAATGACTTTAACCCATATTCTTGTAAATAATAAAAATGTTTTGAAATACATTTTGAAGAAACATGGACGTGGATGATAAAGATATCCCAGTAGATTATTACGTATAAACAACCTCGGATAATGAAGAGATTGTGAAATAACCCTTACCTTGAACTTTTCCTTGGTTGGGGTAGGTTAACCTCCTGTATAATGGTGAAATAATTGTTATTAAATTATACAAGAATCATATACATTAATATGATATCATATATGATCTTTTAATATTGATTTGATAATAATATCTTAGTATTATCATTGTTTCGGGTGTTAACTTACTTGTTTTCTTTTATATGTTTTGTTACGTAAGACATGTTTGTAAAGGATAGGTTGTATATTATTCATATCTAGAATGATATCAAGTCCTTAAACATCATTTTTTAAATCATAAAATGATAATTATACTTGAATGGATACGATGGAGAATGAATCTTATCGCGTTTGTGGAGACGGTAGTCCGTCCGTACGCACGAGCGACAATATCATTCTTTTGATATTAAAATAATATATAAATGGATGTAATATCATATATACTGAATAATTAACATGTTATATTTATTATTTACATGAGTTACACATCATTATTATACCCATCCAAATAATATTATATTGAATAACAATTACACCACGACGTGGAGACGGTAAGCCGTACGTACGCACGTATGGTGACATGTTATTCAAAGGGTGGATAGAATACTGAATAGGGTTGTACCATATTTATAATAACATCACAGTATATATATGATACTGGAGTTATTATTTTATAATGGTAACAGCAAAGGAAGAAGATGTGGAATAAGAAATGAACTTGGAAAAAGGGTGGTGAAATCATTACCACTTCTTCGGGTTCTTCCTTTTGATTTGATCAAAAGGGCTCCTTAGGTTGGCTTTCGGATCAAACTAAGGCCTCTATGTTGTAGTGAGGGAATTTGGGAGATTATTTGGGCAGAGTTTGGCCGATCCAAAAGGCTTTGATGGTGTGAAGGAATGAGAAGGAGAAGTGCCCTTTTATAAGAGGGGTGAGGGGCACCTTTGGAAAAGCTAGAGATATTAGTTTATAATTAATTAATATTCGGTTTCCAATGGCTCAAAAGTTTACTATTAAAAGGTTAAGGTTGGTATGGGTCGAAAAAAACTCAACCAATATAATTTAGACAGGTTTGGGTACTTATATTAACCTTATCTTTAAGTATTAACTCTAAGTTAATTAGTTTCACTTTTACAATGTCTTTTTGTATTTTTATATAATATGGTTAATAAACTTACTATATACATCTAAGCGTCCCCCAAGTGGTCCATTAATGATGAACCTATCATGATATAAGTCTTTTGGCCGAACCTTAGATTTTTAAGAATTTAATATCAATTAATAATATAATATTTGTTTTAAGAACTCTTTTATGTCAATTTTGACACTATTCAATAGTTGATTTTTTTGAAACTCATAACAGATTGATTACTTCTAAAAAAGTAAATTAAATCAATCCTAATATATCATATCATCCTAGAAAATTAGTTTAATTCATTAAAAGTTTCATATTATATTTATTTGGGTATTTATAATAACAATTAATTTAATTTTTCACTATTTTAGTAATTACTGCATCATCATTGTGTCATAAATAAAATAAATTATTTAATGTCTAAAAATTATAAATAAAATATCATTATGTAGGAAATCGTTTTATCTTTCTAATGAATATTTATAATCTAAAATCCAACATATATAACCCTATGTAATAATTTTGTTTCTAAAAGATATATGCTTGTGTCATTTTTGTATTCATTTTAACTTAATTAAAATAAAGTGTCCCTATCACCTACAAGTGGCACCATGGGGTCCCCAAATCGACCCAAAGATGCCTATGGTCGAACATGTATCAACCAATAAGTCTATGACACGTTTTAGGGTAATTTAGTATTATTATAATATTATTTTTAACCCTTATTTACCCGATTTACCCTTAACCATGGTAAATAAAATATTTACCACAGTAATTATTCAAAATTTCTAAAAATAAAAGTTACATATTTACACAATTTGGACATCCTGATTCCAAATATGGAATCCATTTTTTTAAATTCAAAACAGAGAACTGGCAGAAATTAATTTAAAATTAATTCCCGCTGTCAAAACAAAAAGCGTGTTTTTAAGAGATAATAACTATCAAAAGATTGACACTTGTTTATGTTCGGTTTAACTGTAAAATTATGTCCAATGACCAAAATTATATTAAATGGTAAAAATAAATTCTAAATATACTTTAAAACCACTCAAATTCATAATTTATCACTATTAATTATTTTGATTTAAAATGTTGTTTTTAATTAAAATTAATAATTTTCACTATTCATCAAAATATGAAAGTTATCCGAAAAGTACAAAAATTTCACCTTAGGGTAAATTAGACACTACGAATCCAAAAATGAAGTCAATTTTGATATATAAAATATATATAATTTCAAAAAGTAGGTATTACTATTCATAACGGCTAGTTTGATCGGTTGTGGTGTGTGTTAAAACTCGAAGTTGCGTACAACACATGCTACTGTATTATTCGAAGGAAAGCGTACCGTGGAAGCTTGGGATGTTTCATTTTAAATTTTTTGATGTCCCCATTTAGTCGAAAAGTTTAAAATGTTGTATTTAAAAAGGGTTCACTATTAAAAGTTGATAAAAGTGCAATACTGAAAATGAATTCGTTCTTGCATTATATCTAAGAAACTCATAATATGGATTCTAAAATTATAAGGATTATATAAAGTTTAAAATTTAGATAATACTATTCATAACCTCTTTTGAATGGCTTTTTTTTGTAAGTCATGGTGTGATTGAACTCGGTGTTGTGTGTAGTGCAAATTATTGAATTATTTTGAAGAAATAACACACTATGAAATCATGGGGTGTTACAGATGTCTTCATAGATAATATATAAAATTTATCATTATAGAAATATTTTTACGATAATATGTAATTTTTAAAACTAATAAATTGACAGTCATTTAATTTGAAATCAATATGATATAATATCAAGAACATTTAAAGTTTAAATGTTTATTTTTCTAATATTTTTTTTATATTTTATATTTTCATTCGAAAGATAATTTTAAATATTATATAATATTAATTTAATGAAGTACCAAAAAATTTTAAACCATAAAAAAATATTATCATATGTTTAATTTTTTGAATTTTTTTTAATGATTGAATTTTAGATGAGTACTGAACAATTTAATTTACACCAATGCCATATCATTTATGAAATTATCATAAATTAAATATAACATTAATAATTGTAAATCATTTTTATAGAAAAAGTATAAATTTAATCTATAAAATAATACATTTAAAAATTACATATTTAAGTTATAAAACAAATGTTTTATATGTTGAAACATAAGTAGTCATTATTCTCATGATTTTTTTTCATTTTCTTTTAAATATTTTTTTTAAAAGTTGAAATTTAACTTTTCATTCATTTTAAAGATACATAACTCTTTTTTGGTAAATATTAACCAAATAAATGTCATGTAAACAAATTTTTGTGATAATTTTATCATAAACATAAATTTTAAGCTTAAAAATCCCTTTTCTAAATACAAGGTTTTACACGTTACATGCTCTAATATTCAAATTAATTTTTCTCACCCATAGAATTTTATTTGGAAAATTGAATAAGATTTTTTCAGGAGTATTTTAATATTATTTAATAATATTATTTTCTATTTTAATCATAAAAATTAGTTAATGCGGTTAAAAATGGAGGTAAGACAGTAATGGTATATTGCTATTAAAATGGTTTAACTAAGGGTGAAAGATAGAATTTTTTTTAAAACATTTCATCAAATGAGTGTTTTATGTGTGTATCAACCAAATATTATCTCCCAAATATTATTTTGTACTTAGGACTCTACTTTCATGGTGAACATGTGCTCTCAATATATTAAGAAATTATGTTTCCAAAAATTGCATTCCCTCTACTTATAAAAGAGATCATCCACCACACAATAATGGTTTATTTAAATAATTAAGTACAATTAAATATTTTTTCCTTCCGTATAATTCTCTTCAACAACAATAAGCTTCTATTCCTAGAACATTTTCCTCTATCCCCCATTTCCAGGAATCCAACCACGGGAAAGCCAATTTTTTCGAAAGTGATTAATAATCACTCTCTTATATATTTTTGCAATGTTTATTGTACAATTTTAATTTCATTAGATTATATAATGAGATTAATATTATTATTTAATTTAATTTTTTTATTCTTTTGTAATAATCTCTAACAACATTTAACTTTTTTCCTTTAGAAAAATGAAAATGTCATCCATATGAATGTACAAACTACCATCTCTATGAAGAAACATATTTCGTTTTCCATCACTTTTATGAATTCTTGGTTCAAAAGAGGTAGTTATATAATTTTTATTATTTTTATTAATATA
This sequence comes from Viscum album, assembly GCA_963277665.1. Lineage (NCBI taxonomy): Eukaryota > Viridiplantae > Streptophyta > Magnoliopsida > Santalales > Viscaceae > Viscum > Viscum album. The sequence goes on from OY728155.1 coordinate 1,082,319,794, forward strand.
AATAATATATAAAACAATTTCCACCTTCACTTAGTTCAATAATTAATGACATCATTGCTCGTGTGTACGTGCATACAACCACCCCCACAGAGAGATGTGTTCTGTTTTTCTTTAATTCCTTACATGGATGGTCCAAAACTATATATTTTGAATTAATAATAAATTTATAACTAATATAATTGTTTAAAAATGTTATGAATGGATAAAAATAATAATAATGATCACTATAAAGTAATTAATTATTATGTGTAAATTACCCAAAACATTCCCATCATAGATTTCGTTCTAACAAAGAATGTATATATTTTCCATCAACTGAACAGGAGGGTATACAAATCAATGAAAATATAATTTTAATATATTTTATATTATTTTAATAATGAACATGGAAAAAAATATTTATTTCTTGATTTCCCATTATAAAGAATTTTCAAAAAAATCGAAATTACAGGCATGTCATGGTAACAAATAAAGTTTAACAAGATAATGAGTGTATATATATTGGTTAAAAATAAAGCGTATAAAATATAATATATATGAATAAGTTCCTAAAATATGTTTTTAACATAGCTATATTTTGTTATCAATGGGGTTATATCGTGTTCAATTAATTGAAAATATACATGTTGTTACTTAACACAACACCCTTTCATTGAGTTTTACTGCTTCATCTTGTTCATTTTTATTATATATTGGGTACATTATAATCTATGATTTTATTATTTTTTCCATATTTTTTTATAGAAATTTATATTTATTTATTTTAAAATCACATTAAAATGTTAATTAGATTAAAAATATTAAGTTTATAAGGTGTTTTGATTATATTTCCTTTAACTGAAGCATATTTTCGTATCAAGCACATAGTTTTACATTATATATCTTAATTATTACCCATTACGATTATATTATAATATTTAATTTTTCATTCCTGGTATTTTCATGTTTTAATAAATATTTCTGTTATATTATTCTTATTCAAATTGTTACCAAAATATTTATAGGAGCTTGCTAACTTACATTCATTTCATGAGTCATTATCATTCCCTATTGAATAATGTTATAAAATATTAAGTGATTATATCCTATAATAATTTTATAAATATTTAATCATTTTTTCTGACGAATTAAATAATCAAAAAAAATATATTTTTCATTTAATTTCTTGAATCATAAATTTCTTTATTGTTTAGAATAATTCCCATCCTTTCCTAATGAGATATTTTTTTTCAATGTGAATATTCATTGTTCCCTCAAATATTCCCCTTCCTTATTTTTAAATAAATATATTTATTATTTCAAGTTATATTTAAATTTATTGTTACCACTTTTCAAATGGATGATTTATAAAAAAATTTATAATGTGGTTTTCAACAATGGAATTTTGGAATAATAGAAGGGGATTCACTTTTTGATCGTATTTTTTATCATCCAACTTAAATTTCCTTGAGATAAGCTTCTTGAATTTTTCATGGATCCAATAGAGAGTATTATATTCAATAGTGAATGTTTTTTAAAAAATTTCACTTTATATTTTCAAAAACTTCTTTTAAAATTAACTCATATCATCATGTCTTAATACATTTCTGAAAATTCATTAAAACCACATTCAATGATTTTATTCCCATTTTCTCCTTATCTATAAAATTTTTATTTTTGTGGAAACTTTTTTATATAAATCATTATATATATTCTCTTATTAAATAATCTTTTGGGGAGATTTTATTTTTTGAATTAACTAATTAAATTATTGTGGTCAATTTTGGTGATACCATTGTGATTTGTTATGAAACCCATTTTATTTCCATGTGTTTTCAAGATAAGTTGGACAATTTGTATCTTATAACTTGAATTTTTATATATGTTGATATTTTATATCCTATATCAATGTAAAATTAATTATTTAAGGTTTTATATTTCCTAAGATAAAGATGGGTTGCGATTTATAGTACTTGAGTCACTAATGGGCCATGAGTTATGATGATCAAGTCATTATTGGGTCATAGAATGTTCTTCATGAGCCACCATATTATGGGTTGCATGAATTTTAGGAAGTAACCACTGTAGAATGTTCACCTATTATTATTTTATTTCTATAATTAATTTTATTTCTATATTTCCATGATATGAAATATTTTTATGTATTATGGCTATGATTATACTCCATGGATCCTGTGTATTATTTCACAATATTATACCATGGTACATGTTTGTTCATTTTAGATTACATGTCTTTATATAATCACTCAGGGATAAAAATTATTGCCCTATGTTATTTTTACTAAGATATTTATTCTGTTCACATGTTTTCCCACATATTTACGATCTAACACTTCATGATATTTTGATATTTTTTAAAATTATTGAGAGATTAATCTCATCCATTTCTTATATTATGATTACGTTGGTTATGAAAATGCATATAAGATATAATGATTCTATAAAATAATATATTGGGGTTCTATTGTGGGAAACAATTCCTAATTATTCTAAATTATGTTTCTTATGTAGCTAGTTCTCAATGAAAGTGAACCTTTACTTTTTGGTTTTGTGAGTTTATTTGTGAGATATAATTTTTTTAATATGGAAACAATGTAAATAATTCTTTTTGGATTTGGTCACCTCTTTTGGTAAAACATTTAATGTGTAAATAATGTGTTTTTAGCACCAGATCTAGGATTTAATGTCTAGGGATCCTTTACTTATGAGATTTTTATTGGAAAGAAGAAAAACATGAAGAGTCTAAGGTTATTCAGAATCCCTTACTAGGTCAATATCAAAGAAAAACAATTAGAAATATTCTATGAAATAGTAAATTTAGTAATATCCCATACATAAACACATAAATGAAGGAGTTATCGATATTATAAAAAAAATTGAAAATTATCATCAATTTCTTTGATGCATTTTTTTGGAAAATCAATATCCATGAAAAAATAATCAACTATTGATGGTGGCATTTAAGAATATCATGGAGAATTTATTAGGAGACATCAGATATGCATAATTTCTATTTTTATTTTCAATGTAATCATGTCAATTACAAAATTTACAATAATGAGAGAATCCTAGATGATATGGGATATGAAAACTAAAGGTTATGAAAATAATTTGAGCCAAAACAATAAATGGAGAAAAAAATGGGTGTTTAAAGATAGGGAAGACTTAGAGATTCCAATAACATCATATTTTTCTAATAAGTAGAACAATAAAGAGTTGAATAGGGATTAAAACATGAGGATTGTATAGAAATGATGGTATAAGAGATGAATAATGTAATACCCCAAGATTTCGTAGTACGTTATTTTGTCAAAATAATTCAATAACTTGAACTACATGAAAAACAGAGTTCAAGCGCACCACGACTTACAAAACTAGCTGTTCAAAAGAGGTTATAAATAGTATTAACTAAATTTTGAACGTAATATAGTCTTTATAATTTTATAATCCATATTATGAGTTTCTTATACATAATGGAAAAAACAAATTCATTTTATTGAGATAAAAGAAGATTTAAAAAAATGCAATTTTAGAGCCTTTTAATAGAGAACCCTTTTTAAATCAAATATTTGAAACTTTGATATATTCAATTCAAAAAAATAATCTTCTTCTTTAGAATAATTACATAAGAAATTATTTTCAATAAATGTTTGGGGCTTTTCTGATAACTTTTATATCTGGGTGAATAGTGAAAAATACTATATTATAATTGAAAACAACTTTTTTAATCAAAATAATTTGTAGTGAAAAATTATAAATTTTAATGATTTGAAAGTATAAAGACATTATATTTTTACCATTTAATAAAATTTTATTCATTTGAAATAATTACACTTTGAAATCGAACATAAACAATTATCAATCTTTTGTTAGTTATTATATCTCAAAAACACGTTTTTTGGTTTTGACAACGGGAATTAATTTTAAATTAAAAAATGAAACTTCTATGTTTTTAATTTAGTAAAATAGAAATAATTTTTGAATTCAGAATATAAAAATTAGCTTAGGGTGAAATTTTTCTATTTTTCTGAAAACTTTAAATTTTTTATGAATAGTGAAAGCCAATGAGTTTTTGGTTAAAAATGACTTTTTATTTAAAAAATTATTGATTTTATTTAAATTTATTTTCGGTCATAATTGATACATAATACCAATATAAGTTCAATGTAATTAATTGGAGCCAGTTTATAATAATTTTAGATATATAACAATTTCACTGAACTTTTTTCCGTCTTTTATCCACCTCTTAGGAGTATTTGTAAATTTACATAAAACTTAATTTTACTGCTTATGTGAGTTGAATTTCAAAAATCCAAAAGAAATGGTTGATATTAGTAATTAAATTTGGTTAAATAAGACGAAACCAATTTTTGATAAATAGTAACTTTTTACTTTTATTTACCACTGATAAAATAAAATAGGGTAACTAAGGGTAAAAATGATATTATTATTATCCTAAATCATGTTCTAATTCTATTTTATAAGTATAATTCTACCAAAAACAACCTTAGGAATATAATATGATCCTTTAGGACCACATAGATTAGATTAGGACATATATTATTATTTAATTAAATGAAGAGATAAAAATGTTAAATTGAAAGTTTAATAACAAAACTATTTTTAATATAGGGTTTCACATAAGATAAATTTGACTATAAATATTCATTATAAATATAAAACGATTTCCTAAATAATTGTATTTTATTTGTATTTTTAGAAATTAAAAAATTTGATTTTATTTATGACACAATGATGAGGCAGTAATTACCTTATTAATGGAATATTAAAATAATTGAGATTATAAATATCCAAATAAATTTAATTTGAGACTTTTTATGAATTAAAATAATTTTCTAGGTTAATATGAAATTTTAGGGTTTGTTAGAAGAATTTTTTCGAAGTAATATTTCTTTTATGAATTTAGAAAAAACAAAATACCAAATAGTGTGAAAATTGTTATAAAAGAGTTTTTAAAACAAATATTATATTATTAATTGATATTATATTCCTAAAAATCTAGGGTTCGGCCAAATGACTTATATAATGATAGGTGTATCATTAATGAACCACTTGGGGTTCTTTTGGAAGTATATCGCATGTTTATTAACCATATAATATAAAAAACAAAGAGACATGGTAAATGTGAAACTATTTAACTAAGAGTTAAATCTAAAATATAAAGTTAGTACTGTGACCCAAACCATTCTAAAACCTATTGGTTGAGTGATTTTAGACCCATCCCAACTTATAATTTAAATAATTCATCTTGGAGCAATTAGAAACCGAAAATTATTTTATTATAAATTAATATTTCTATCTTTTCATAAGGTCCCCCTCACCCCGCTTATAAAAGGTCACTCCCCTTACCCCAAATTCACACTTTCAAATCCACTTGGATCAGATAAACCCTACAAAAAATACCCCCCTCAGCTATCCTCCCTCAATCCTATAGGCCTTCCTTTAGTGATAAAGCCATCCTACAGAGCCCTTTGGATCCAATCAAAAGGAAGAACCTGAAGAAGAGGTAAATATTTTATCACCCCTTTCATGTTCCTTTCTTCTTCCACATCTTCTTTCTTTTTTGTCTCAATTCTAAAATTATAACTCCAATATCTTCTATATACTATTATGTTATTATAAATATGGTACAAACATATTCATTGTTCTATCCATCCTTGGAATGACATGTCACCATACGTGCATACGTACGGCTTACCATCTCCACGTCTTGGTGTAATTGTTATTCAATACATTATTATTTAGATGGGTATAATAATGATTTTTAATTGATGTAAATAAAAAATATAACATTATAATGAACATGTATATATGATATAACATCCAATTATATGTTATTTCAATATCAAATTAATGATATTGTCTCTCTTGCATACGTACAGATTACCGTCTCAAAAAATGCGATGAGATTTATTCTCCATCGTATCCATTCAAGAATAATTCTCATTTGATGATTAAAAAAAATGTTTAAAGACATGATATCATTGTAGATATGAATAAAATACATACCATCAATTACAAAAATTACTTACGAAATAAATCATATAAAGGAAAATGAATCAGTTAACACTGGAAACGATGATAATACTAAGATGTTATTAACAAGGCAATGTTAAAATAATATATATGATATCATATAAATGTATAAGATTATTTTATAGATTAATAACAATTATTTCACCATTATACAAGAGGTTAAGCTACCCTCGACCATGTAAAAGTTCAAGGTAAGGGTTAATTCCTCAATCTCGTTATTATCCGAGATTGTTTATGTGTATGTATCTTCTGGGAAATTTTAATTATCCATGTCAATGTTTTATAAAAGAGTTTTCAAAATGATTATTTTAAGTATATTTTTACTGAAAATAATTTTAAATTTTTTAAATATTTATTTTTCTAAATCATTATCATTAATGTCCATGTTTTCAAAATGTTTTTTAGGATTTATTTATATGGACAAGAATGTTTTTAAAATGTTAATTCCATTCAAAAGATTCAAAGTGGTATGGGACACATTGATTCAAAAATGTCTTTAAATGTCTTCCTTTCTAAATTGTGTTACTTTTAAATTCTTTTATTAAAAAGGGATATTTATTTCAATTTTTTTAGCAATCATTTTCATCTATATCATCATCCCATGATGGATTTTAAACTTGTTTGAAGTTCATTTATTATGATACGAATCTTCCATATTGTATTGATGGTTTTGTGATAAGTTTGACTGTGGATGTGTAATTTTTATACCATTCATGGTTTATGGATAAGTATTGACATTTCGTATTCTAGTTTTAATACGAATGTTTATGTTATGTTTAAGCCATTTCATATGAGGAATGCATTGGACTTAGTAAGTGACGGGTGGAGCTCGCGTTAGCTTCTCGATGCATCGGTAGGTCTCATGAGACAAACTAGTGTCTTAAAACAAGGCCTTGACAAAATCTTATTTCTTGTCTTGGCACAAGGCCATGACTATGTGGTTATGAATGTCTGGAATAATTCATTCCATCATTATAAAAGTGGATATTGATATTTCATGTGATTATTCAAATAGTAGAATATCAATGTGAATAAGTAAATGGAATTATTTTGTTGTATCTTTTCCATATTATGCCAATGTTTAAGTTTAAAAGTCTTTTATTTTAGTCTTATACATTTATTTAAAAGTTTATGCTTATTTATGAAAGATTTCGCTATATTTTTATCATTATTGAGCATCTGATCTCACCCCTTTATATGTTTTAATTTTCTTAGGATTCCTAGAAGTGTATTATGATTGATAAACACGGTTAAGATAAGGTATTAATGGAATTATAAAAGGATCATTTATGTTTTGTTTTATTTTATAATGTGTAATGTAATGTTCATGTATGTAATCTATATTCCATGACTGCTAAATTTATCGGTTATTCGGGACATGATTCCTTGTAATCATGCCAATGTATTACAATAATGCACCGACTCTAGGTAACTGGGGTCGAGGCGTTACAGTTGGTATCAAAGGAAGTTTAGCATCAACCTTGGAAATATATTTAGTAAAACTCTGATTAGTGAACATTACCCTAATTTAGGCTTTGAGGATTACTATAGAAGAACATCCTAGAATTTTGGTACTGTAGAGATTCTGTGATTTTTCCATGAAATACATCCCTATATAGATACGAGCAGGTAGAGGCGGTTCTTGCACAGATGTAACATGGGGTAATACCCGAAAACACTGCATTCATCTAGACTCGAATAGGAACTAGTGCACGACAATAGGCCTTATTGCACTCTTGGTTACAACGCACTTGGGGGATATGCTTAGGATAATTCACATTTTCATTACAATCCATTATGAAGGATTTAGAAGTAAATAATTTATCAAATAATACATTTTATGGTTATAGATTATATGCATAATCTTTTCAATTTACGTTAGGTATTTTACACGTTTGGAATTATGCAATGCGATTCATAAACTAACCTAGTGTATGACATTAATTTGAAATGGTTCCTAGTTGAAGGAATGAGACCTCCAACAATGCGCATGATCCAAAGAGTAAGAAGGATCATATATTTCATTGTATTAAGCCACCATTTAGAAAGGATATATTCTCCCACATATTATCATCATATGAAGAAACAATATCATGTGTTAATAAGATAAGTAAATAATACCTTGAGTCTTATGGCTTTGAAGGGAAGCCAAAGAAGAATAGGATAGTAGAAAGAATGATGGATAAAGGGAATAAGGGAAAGAAGGATTTTCCCATATGTGATAACTGTGGAAATAATCACCTTCACAAATGCTTTAAGGGAATGGGCGTATGTTATAAGTGTAGAGAAAAAGGACATGAAGTACGTGATTGTAAGGGTAAGAAAAAAGTTTCAAATGTACAATGCTTCATCTTCAAGGAGTTGTGAAACTACGCGAATCAATTTCCAAATCATCACAGTATACCCCAAATGATGCTATTGGATAATAATAAAATTATGATACTACCAAGTTAAAGAGTAATGATTAATAGTTATTATGTTTTTATTAATGTATTGTGACATTTGAGTATTATATTGATAATGTACAAGTTATAAGAATTATTTATTATATAAGGATTGTACTGCAGTACTATTTAATTCAGGACTTGAAACTATGTGGAACCAAGAAAAGTGACTCAATAGCTGGTTAAAGTTCTGGAAAATATATGGTTGAGAGAATGATAAACTAGAATATGGTTCTAATACTAAGGTTGTGATTTAAGAATAATACATGATTGATTTGGATAAATTATATTGGATAATGTTGACTACCATGAAATTGATTAATGATTTGTATATTCCTTCATTGTTGGAGTTTACAACATTTTTTGATAGAAGGATTATATCCATTATTCTACAGGGAATAAGGGATCATGAATGTAATCAATAAAGTTTTATGGTAATTCAAGATGTTGTAGTGTTTCAAAATAATACATGATGAAGGTGTTCACATGTTATTACGTGGAAAAAAAGATATTCATTGTGTTTAACTTCCTTTTAAATTGGGGATTGTAATTTTGGATAGAAGTATTTTGGATAAGTCTAGTTTGAGATTATTTTTGGATTTCCATAAAAAGGACAACCCAGAGGTTGGGCGACAACCTGTCATGTTCGGCCAGGCTGTGAGACTTAAACCCGCAACCGAAGGGAAACAAGGGTGTATCACCTACCACTGGGCCAAGTGATGTCCTAGATTGAATAATATAGTTTTTTAATGGTATGGTAGATGAGTTATAAATTCATTTTTTTGGAACCCTATATGAATAGGATAAATAGAATATTTTTAAGTTCTTTTATCTTTTAGATTGAAATATGAGTTTGTGGTAGAAATTAGTTAAAGGATTGAACTCTAGTTGTCAAGTATATATTTTTTTCTTCTCTTATTCTATGAAGAAATTATTTCTTAAAATTTAGGTAAGGTATTATAAAACTAATAATGTGTTATCTTAATACCTTATGTTTTGTTGAACCGATGATATTTTAAATCATCATATATTGATGGCTTTGAGGCCCTCAATTCTACAAGTGTTTCTGACTGATGACTTCAATCACTCCCAATAAATATTTATGTTTTTCTCTAATTATGTGACTCTAATTTCCACTAATGTTATATTAATTGAGATCATAATTTGGTGGTGACTTTTTCGATCCCCATTTCGATTTATTGAGACTAAATTTTATTAACCCAATTTACGATGTGGGTTTTCCCACAAAGGTATTTTCTATATTAAAACATTTTTTTCAAAGAACAATTTCAAATTTCTAGGAAGATGTTTATTTAAGGAGGGAAGAATATAACACACCAAGGTTTCATAATATGTTATTTTTTCAATGTAATTCAAAAACTTGAACTACACGCAACACCGAGTTCAAGCGCACCACGCCATACCAAACTAGCTGTTCAAAAGTGGTTATGAATAGTATTAACTAAATTTTGAAATTTATATAATCTTTATAATTTTAGAATCAATATTATGAGTGTATTAGACATAATAAAAAAAATTAATTTTATTAGATAAAAGAAGAATTTTTTAAGAAAATGCAATTTTACCGCCTTTTAATGGAGAACCATTTTTAAATCCAATATTTGAAAATTTTATATACTCAATTTGAAAAAATAAACTTCTTCTTTAGAATTTGGAAATAAGAATTTAGTTTCAATAATTTTTTTTGGGTTTTTCTGATAACTTTCATATTTGGATGAATAGTGAAAATACTATATTTTAACTAAAAACAACTTTTTTAATCAAAATTATTTATTTTGTTAAATTATAAATATTAATGGTTTAGAACTATAAATAGATTATATTTTTACCATTTAATCAAATTTTATTCATTGGAAATAATTTCACTTTGAAATCAAACATAAACAAGTATCAATCTTTTGTTAGTTATTATTTCTTAAAAACATGCTTTTTGGTTTTAACAAGAAGAATTAATTTTAAATTAATAAAATAAAATTATTTGTTTTGAATTTGGTAAAATAGAAATAATTTTTGAAATCTGAATATCAAAATTAGCTTAGAGTGAAATTTTGGTATTTTTCTGAAAACATTCAATTTTTTATGAATAGTGAAAAACGCTCGGTTTTTGGTTAAAACTTACTTTTTTATATTAGGAATTTTTTGTTCATTTAAATTTATTTTATTTCAATATAGATTCATAATACCTATATAATTTCTATGTAATTTATTAGATATATTTTATAATAATTTTAGTCATATAAAAATTTTGTTAAACATTTTTCCCTCTTTTACCCACCTCTTAGGAGTATTTCCAAATTTATATAAAACATAATTTTACCGCATCAGTGAGCTGAATTTCAAAAATCTGAGAGACATGGTTGATATCAGTAAGTAAAATGTGGTTCAATAAGCTGAAAATAATTTTTGGTGAATAGTAACTTTTTACTTTTATTTACCACGGATAAAAGTAAATACTGTAATTAAGGGTAAAAATGATATTATTATTACCCTAACACATGTCATAATTCTATTGGATAATTATAATTTCACTAAAAAAACTTTAGTAATAAAATATGAACCTTTAGTTACACATGGATTAGATTATGACATTTATTATTGTATAATTCAAATAAGAGTTAAAAGTGTTAAATTCAAAGCTTAAAAACTAAACTGTTTTAAATGTAATTTATAATAAGACAAATTAGAGTACAAATATTCATTAGAAATCTAAAACAATTCCCTAAATAATGTTATTTTATTTATATTTTTAGACATTAAATAATTAAATTTATTTATGACACAATGATGATGCAATAATTACCTAATTAATGAAATATTAAAATAATTGATATTATAAATATCCAAATAAATTTAATTTGAGACTTTTTATGAATTCTACTTATTTTCTAGGTTAATATGACATTTTAGGGTTGGTTAGATGAATATGTTTGGAAATAATAATGGTGTTATTAATTTAGCAAAAAAAATACCAAACCGGTTCAAAATTGTCACAAAAGAGTCTTTGAATCAAATATTATATTAATAATTGATATTCTATTACTAAAAATCTATGGTTCGGCCCAAAATTCCGAGACGATGTGCAATTCTAAGACTCAGTTTCCTTGGAATAATTCATTCAAAAATTATATGTTTTTTATAGCATGCAAACTTGTATTTCATAAAAAATTGGAATATCATTTAAATAGGTGACGGGATGAGAAATCTCAAGGCACCATTGAGCTAAGAATGACGACTTTACACTAGGAATGAACTATCTTTGGTCAGCGAGGGTCATATGAAGAAAAAGTCACCAAGTATTTAATGGTAAATAAAACTATTAAATTATTTCACTTTATTTTAGAATCCTAATAACTCATGTATGGTGACTTGAATTGGAAATATGAATCCACTATTGTGTTCGTAATGTGGTGGTTTCCCTAGGCGAGGATAACATCAGCATGCGTGTGCCGGCTGTGAAAAATAGTTTTTGGTTGTTTTAATGAATAAAATAAACTGTGATATTGTTTTATTTTAATATTATATCAATGAATAGACACATTTTATTTTAAATGAAGATCTTGATAGGGACCCAGGGTTAGGCTCATAACCATGGAAGTTCCATGGAGGCTCTTGAGAGAATCCTTAGTGAATTCTTTTAGTTGTGAGGACAAACACACGTATTAGAGATTTTTCTTGACAGAACACCAATGGAAATCTATCACCGATAGTTAAAGATCCATATCCTAGGTAGGGAAATAATTTACCATTGATCCTTTTCCCCATTAATAGTTTTCATGTTGAATGTGGGTTAATCCATGAGCAATTAATATATGGGTTGATTTGTGCATGATGGTTATAACTGGATGGTTTATTAACTAGAGTTTGTTTTTTATTTTTCTTCATTCTCCATTATGATGATAATTAATTGAGGATGACATGTAAAAAGGATGATGCTCATTTATTAGGCATGCTTTATGCTTCCCATATCCACTGTTTTGTGCCTTCATCATCATTGGAACCCTATGGCATAGTTCGACTTTCCGGGTGGATATGAACACAATCGGAGCCCGCCATATTGGAAAAAAATGAGAATGGAGGTCGGGTCTGTGTAGATCCTTACCCAGTAAACATAGATATGTGATCACTTTGAAATTTCGGTATCCGAGGTGACATGGTGGTCCGCTGAAGAGACCCCCTACGTGGGTTTGGCGCAGCAGTTCTGTGAGGCCACACGAGGTGGTGTGGCGACTGATGGCGGCGGCCAGGTGGCGGTGCAATAGTCCACATGGGATACGATAGAGTGGATCCTCGAGATGTGGAGGTGATGGATCATGGGAAACAGTGAGGCTGTGGGTTAGAGTGAGGCTACCACATGATATGTTGGGGAAGTGGCATGGAGTGGTGGTGGTTACCGTGGGGTACCACATGGAGAAGATGCTAATGCCAAGTGAGCCATGCGCGATGGCACAAATGGCCTGCACTCAAGTGAGCTGGGCCAGTAAAGATTGGATGGAATAGATGAATTGGTTTCGGCCGAGTTTGAACGAACTGGGCCCATCTGAGTCTGGTTGGGACCATTGATATGGATCGGGTTAGGTCGAACCCACCGAGTCAGGTCTAGTTGGACCTGGCTTGGCTCGAGTCAGAATCGAGGCGAATGAGACATTCCATGGTTGACAGAGCTGCCATGAAATTGGGGCAGCTGGCTAGCAGTCGATAGCCATGGTAGCTCAATATTCAACGATGCAGTCAACTGCGAGGCTAGATTTACCAAGTGGTCGACCACCACGGTTGGTCTACAAGCTCAGTATCCTTCCCCCTTCTAAATGATTAAACTAGCAAAACTATCAAATAATGCATCCATTTGATGATCCATCTATGGATTTAGGACCCGTATGACAATAAATTCATATAGAAATATACTATGTGGTTATTTTTGGGAGTTTTAATATGAACTAATGGCCTGAGGAGTGATTTCTCCAGAACGCGCATGCTTCAAGAAAACATTTCTCTGGTTGGCTGTGACATAAAAACCATGTTTTTTATAGATACAATGTGTCTTATGAAGACTGTGTGTCTTATGGAGACTCTGTATCTTATAGATATTGTGTGTCTTATGGATACTTTGTGACTAATAGAGACAATGTGTCTTAATGGATTGAGTATATCAAGATTTTTTAGATATATTTTCTGTTGAAATATATCTGCATGGAGATGACTATGAATTCATTTGTGGTATTCTTTTTGTGGTATTATTTGGTAGTATTACATTTTGTTATTTCTTTTGTGGTATTCCTTTGCGGAATTCCTCATGGTATTTCCATTATGTTATTTCTTTACTGTATTATTCTGTGGTATCTCCATTGTGGTTTTTACCCTATGGAATTCTTTTATGGTATTCCCTTTTTTCTATTTCTCATGTGGTATTCTATTATGACTTCATGGTGTTCTACTGAGTACTGTTTTACTCAACCCTACATGGGTTTTTTTTCATGTTTCATGTCTTATGAATATGATCGACTCTTCGACAAAGTTCTAGGAAGACCATGACCAAGTGGTTCCTTGTGAGACCAGACATGCTGCGGTGTTTTTCGATAGATTTTTTGATTACTATCCTAGTACATCTTACATTACAGGTTGGACTTATAGTTGTAGTCTCATTCCTTTTAGTGGGGGTTTTTGGACTTATTTAAATTCCATTACATTCACTTGTTTACTCTGGTATTGGGATATATTTGTTTTCATGCATTGTTTACTATGTTTCTTGACATTTATGTATTTGGGCCTTGGAGATTTGTGTGTGTGTACAGGTACATAGAAAATTCCTCCCATCTGTGGGATATGACTACTTGATGACTATCACCATTCCCTGGCCCATTGGAGGTAGGATTAGGGTAGTCAAAAAAAGAGCCACTTTGGGACATGTCATGACATGGTCTCTATAGTTTGTGTCAGAGTATAACATTAGTTAAACATTGTAATCTAGGATGATAACCATTTATAATATTTATAAGTAAATATCTAACGGTGATTCTAAGGATTATTCATTGTCTATAAAAATTTATATGAATTTTTTAAAAGTATAGAGAGTGGTTTCAAATAAATTACAAATCGTTCTAAATATTATAAGTTGATGTGGTTCGAGAACAGTGGTATCTGGGGGTATGAACTTTGGAAATAGTATATTGAGTTGGACTCGATCTCCACTTGGTGCATGGAAACATGCCTTGATGGAAACTAGGTTTGTCAATCTAGAGGGATATGATTTTGAAATTTACCAAATCATTATGAACCATCATAAATGATTTAAAAATATTATGACTATGAATGTCCTAGTTTATACTTAAGGTGGAATATACAAAAAAGATGGTATCATGATTTAGACTTCATATATGTAACTATTAATTATTAATTAGTTCCCCACTTTGATTATTTTTCACACTTAATTTTTGTTTTATTCAATCATTAGAACCGAAAGGAAACATATTAATTATAAATTTTACCTGAAACAATGAATTTCCTCCTAAGCGTCCAAATGTAAGGTGAGTTGGAATGAAATTATTTTGGAGATTCTCACACAAATTTTTGAAACTATCAGTCCATATAGGAATATGAATTAATAAAAGAGGGAACAATATTAGGTTGAGTCCTCAATGAGGGAACATCCACATTCTTTTAGTGGAAATTGTAATACAAATTTTACAGTATAGTGGATCAACAAGATTTAAAATATATTTTCCACTCTCCTCAGAACATGAAAAAGTCATTTTGGATATCTACTATTTGGTAGTTGAAGTGGATAAATGGTGTAATATTGTCAAGAATATTAGGTAACATGTTGTAATTGAATCCACGGATTTTGATTAGTTCAAGAACATATTTTTCACTAAGAAATTTATTTGTATGCATCATATAAATATGGGGAAAGAGTTCCATAAGAAGAAGAAACTGGGGGATAAATCTGTTGGTACCTATGACGAAACATTTACAATGATTATGAGGTAAACATATGGTATTTGAATAACGCAAGTGTTTTATTTGTTTTGAATTGGAAATTTTTGAAAATAGGTTATGAATAAAACATTCAATGAGGATTTGTTAAGAAAATTGTTTAATTGGTCTCAAGTTCTAAGACATCTGCAAATAAGAATGGAAAATTGTTAACATCAATAATTTTTATAAGTGGAAAATGATAAATAATGATTATTTTTCATATTGAATATTTGATTATCTTTAAAGAAGATAACTCATTTATTTAGTTGAGTACTCCAAAAAGTGCCCTGCATTAGTACCTAACTAAGGATGACAACAATGACTTGTTATGTGGGAAGTCAACCCCAAGCATTCTAGCATGTGAGACAATGGTTGTGTGTGTGCATAAAGCACCCATTTAGAGGAACATGTGATAATTGTAGTTCCACCATGCGAGGTAGAATAATAGAGGAAGTGGGAGATGGATCATGGAGGTCCATGTAGTGATTGTAATTATACCCTAGTAATCACTTCTAGACTGAAGTGGGGGAACATTGTTATAAAAAGAAGTGTGCAACCGATTTTAGAATCAATGTGGGACTTGTTGAGCTTTAAAATTGTGATTTTTTTCTAAACATTGATTGTGAACCAAATCTATCCAATCTGATCATCTGATCCATTCAATCATCAAAAAAATCATTTTTTACCTCCAACCATTGTTAGATAAGCATCTACTCACTAACATATACATGTCACAAGGTCTAATGATTGATTTAGAGCTTCTATGATTCACTTTATCTTACAAGTAATTTTAATACGATCAAATATAAATGAAACGTCATTTTTGTGAAGGATTATTTCTTAAAAAATGTTTATACAGTGTGGAGGAAATTATTTTTACAGTTACGGGGATTTGTGATGTATTGAATGATTTACGGAAGCCATCACAAGAAGTACTATGTTGGTGAATTGAGTGGATTTAGGTGATTTTAGAAAAAAAAATTCTATGGGCATTTATCTATAAAGTACACATGGAAACAAACATTTGATGAATAATCAAATTTTATATCCATAAGAAAATATTAAGAGAGTAAAATAGAAGAGATAGTGCTAGGTATTCCCAACGAGGTTCCATGAACATGTGTTGTTTGTTTAACTTTACATTCACAAGAAGTTGATCTAATTCCATGAGGTAGTTATGTGGTCTAACCTGTTAATGTGAGTAAAATAATACTGTATGAATAATGTCTTGATCAAGTGATGCTAGAATTAAGGAATCACAATTGTTTCAGGTGGAATATAGAAGTACATATGATTCAATTATGCAAAGTTGGTTTACGCAGAGAGAAACAGTGTCAGTTATGCATGAATGAAAACACGTGAAGATAAATATTTTAACTATACTATTTGTATGACAAGGATTAAGGAAATTAAATCAAATATACTATTATAAAATACATGTATATGATAATATACGTTCATGAGATTGAGTGATATTTAATATGTGCATGATTTCTTTTGAAGATGTGTGATGAAAATAGACAATATTTTATGGTGTGATATACTAGAATAGAGTAATTATTAAAAGGTGTGTTTGAGATATATTTTTCACCTAAAAGGGTAAATGAAATATTTATTTAGTGTATCATGCTTCAACTATTCAACATTTTCATGGACATGATATAACATGTATAAGGAACAGTGAAAATCATGTTCACGTATTTTGTTGCACAAAGTATATTGAATAAATCATGCATTATACCTAAATTGATTTAGATTTTAGAGACGAAATAAATTATAATTATTATGTTGTGTTTTGAGATTAAATCCAGGCATAATTTCAGTAGAAATTTACCAGAGAAGTTAGTATATTGATATATGTTCATATCAGTTGATGATCATTTGATAGTGAATTGGATTACGCAGTTTCTAATCAGTTTCTAGTGTTCGTGATGATTTTACATGAGAAGATTTGGTGATTCAATTTTTTTGTGTAGAAATATCATATCTCAAAGAAATATAGAATTAGTATAATGTGGTCAATGAAATTTATATTAGAGGATCATATCATGTGTGAATGGAGATTAGTGTATATCTTCTATGGGACTATGATGTAGAAGAAATCACCATTTTGGATCTAGAGAGGGAATGTGGGATGATGGAAACACTTTGGGATAAAATATAAATAAGCTCATGTGGGACTCAAATGTTGAAGGGAATGGTAATGTTCCTTGTTGTAGCAATATGTATGCTCTAAATAATATAAAACCAAGGGGTATAACTAGTTCTAGCAAGAATCATGCCATTGTACTGAACCTTTCAAAAACACCTATAAATTTTGTTTCTTTTTATTATTTCTTTTAGGGATAGGTTGGAAATTAATGATGAGGTATTGAGACCTTACTTAGTTATATTGGTTGGATTAATTGTTTTTTTAAACAATGTACCACTAATTCACCCACCATATTAGCGGAAGCAAACTGATCCTTGGACAATAGAATTGGAATTAGAGGGAAGGCCCCTTATGAATATTCAAAAACATAATGAGAAGTAGATAATTAAAATTCTAAAAATTGTCATGTAATACCTACTTTTATGAAAATAAGTACTACAATTGGAGTAATAAGATGCTTCCTTTCCTTCTATCTCTTCTCCTATAAGTGAGAGATGTAGCAACATTGGGTTTTCTACCCATTTTTTATGATTTTTTTGTGACTCAAGATGAAAATATAAATATATAAGTTGATGTAACGTCTTAAAATGTTTTCTTGATAGATTTATTAGAAAATTTATAGTCTATATCGATGGGTATTTAAGCTAATAAAGAGATATGAGATAATCGTAGAAGAAGTTTCAATGAAAATCTAAATGTTAATTAAGTTAAAATGAAAACAAGTTGAAGAAACATTTAGAATATAAAATGATAAATGATGAATGATTTGGGGAATATTTCAATATATTTAATGATAATGTAAGAAATATCCTTCTATTTTGTTGGAATCTAGATCTTTCAAAAGCATAACAGAAATTTCCCTGATAGATAAGATCCCATGGTGTCTAACTTGATTGATTAAGAAGACATTTATTGGATGATTTATATAGTGTACTCATAGCTTATGAAATGAAAAACTCTACACATTTAAAATAGAAGTTAAAATGAGAGATATAATTTTAGACTACATGAAATGGAAATTTCAAAGAAGTTGAATTTGAGGAATCAAGTGATTACAATGTTGATGATGTTGAGGGTGGTGAGGAAATCCTCAAAGGAGTTTTTCTTATTTATTATGAGTGGTTTTAAAAAGGAAAAATGGAAATTATAATGAATGAAAATTCTGAAGTTCTTCATATATAATGGTGTTGGAAATTATTCTATTAATTTCCTAATGAAAATGGCCAAAATTAGAATATGTTGATGAAAGTAAGAAACCCAGAAAAAAGAAAAATGAAATAAAGAAGGAGAAATATTCCTATAATAGAAAGTGGAATTGAATGTTTAATTATAAATTAAAAATTTATCCATCCAATAGTACATACAAATATGAACACAATTTATATGTTTCTTTTGAGAAATAAAAGATTTATACAAGAAGTTATGATTATAGTGGCGTCAGAATAGATCCGGAATGTAGGTTGAAAGAAAATATTGAAGCTTAACTTGATCAAAACACTCAACACAAGAAAGATAAATGGAAGCTAGAAAAAGGAAATTAAAAAGTTTTCTCTTGAAAATAAACATCATGTTACCAGTGAAAAAGTTCTTTTTAGTGAAATTATGAAGTACAGAATCATTGTAGATGAGAAATAGATACTAGTGAGTGATTTTATAGAATAACATACTATTAAGGAGGAAGAACTATATGAGGAACAATCATTGAATCTAAAATTACATCATGAATTGAAAAAGAATATGGAATACTTCAAAAAGTTTGTTTATATAAAAATTTTCTCATCTCAATATGGTAGGATGAGGTTTTCCAACCAACATGTTACATCAGATCCTAGAAATTTTGAAAATAGATATGATATCACAAACAATACAAATGTATCTGTGAGGACCAAAATGTCACGAGATGTGAACATTACCATATAAAATATTGAAAGGATGATTAAAAGAATATCATTTTCCCCTATGAATAATAAATAATTGATTATAATAATAAAAAATAGGAATATTTGGGAAATTTGATCAAATTAATAAAGGAATATGGATGAAAGGATTTTTCTTGTTGTGGTGGAAAATATGGGCAGAAATCCTACCCTTGCTGGTACAACATATAATCTCAAAGAATCAAGCACGAACCAATGAAGAAATAAAATTAAAAAATTTGAACAAAATATGAAATAAATCCATCAATGATGAAAATCCAAGATAAGTATGAATACATAAAGGGAGAATGTCGAAGATGTGGACTAAAAGGACATAGATATAAGGTAATCATGACTATATTAACTGGAGAGGTTCCATGTCATTTGCATAGGAATAATAATCTTATGGAAAAATAGAAGAATACATGTACATCAATGAATCAGTGTGAGAAAACCCAAAACCCTGAATATAAAAGTAATGAATATTTTATTATTTGACCAAATCAACTAGAAATAGCTATAAAATAGAGAAAACTCAAATTGATGATGTAGTTTAGTGTAAGTGGATTATTTCCAAAAAAGATGATGAATATCAAAGGAATTAATATTCTCATGATGGTCTAGATAATTAAAGAAATCCAGGTGAAAAGTTGGATATGAGATTAATAACTTTATGAAATCAGAATAAAATAATGTTTATTTACATACAAAGGTGGGGAAAATTCCCCACATGAAGAAAACATTTATGATAAGGATAACTCTTCCATAACTGAGATCAAAATTAGAAAAAGATAAGATTGAGTGGAAACTCTTAGCCAGAGATCTATTTATGAAAAATATAGGTGCCTTATTATTCCCATATATATATATATATATATATTCATTTTTAATAATATGTAGGGAAATAAATTATATGGATGCATTCCTTGAGTGGGATCTTATATGATTTGAGTCTTTTAAGTATACATAATATTCTTGATTATGGTAATCACACTCCAATTCATTTTGGGATTGTTATTAGAAAACATTAATAAAAAGATAGTTGATTTTAAGATAAAAAGGGGAAGATATATGTTTTTCACTTGAAATTACAATGATTTTGTTAATATGAGTGAAAGATAAATATTTTTTTTAACGAATTTATTATCTATGTTTCTCTAATTTTTTACATGAGAGTTATTTGAGAATAATATCACATGATGATCTTTTATTAACAACATTGATGTCAATTTTGATCACTCTTATTCTCCATATAGATCATTGATCCCATACACATAGAGTTGGTTAATTTTAGATCATTTCTAAGTTAGATTTGATTTAATCAATCACTGAATTTTATCAAAATAAATGTGTAAGTAGAGAATAATATATTTTTATAATTCGGATAATAGAGATGATAATTCCATCCCATATTTATGTCTTTCATTTTATTTCAAATAAGGGTGACAATATATTAATGAATTTGGAAATAAAATAGGTAATTAAAAAACAAAAATATATAGATTGAATGATCCAAGTAGATTATTGTTTTTGAAGTGGAAATCATTTTCAATTGGTTGTGAAGTTTAGAGTCAATGAGAAATTAATGGTGATGACTATTGACATAGTATTATGCTCTAAGACATGTGAAAATATGGATGTAACGTTTTATGCATTACTAATTAGAATAATAGTACATTAAAAAATAATGATTATTTTTCATGAGGAATATTTAATTACTTTTGAAGTGGATAACTCCATTATTTGATTTAGTAATAAAACAAATTGGCCTATTGCACTAGCCATACATAGAGGACTCCAACCACTACAAAAGTAGATAATCAACTTCTAGACAACCAATAAGGGCAATAGTGTGTGTTCTTGTGCATACGATACCCAAGGTGAGGCACATGGAAGCATCCTGGTGCCACCATGTTGGGGGGGAATGATGGGAGAATAGGGGGCCAACATGGGGTCATGTCCAAGGGAATAAGTAGTGTACCTTGACAATCACTTCTATATGATTGAGGGATCACATTATTATAAATGAAGGTGAAAAACTGATTGATAAATAAATATGGGACTCATAGAGTTAGGTTAGCATAGATCCATAATTAAACCAACATAATGAACTATAACCGTCCTATGTGATGATTCAACCCGTTCCATCAGTTATGCTATCATCATCTACCTCTATCTCTCATTGGAGAAGTATAATCTCAAAGGGATTTTCATGTCGTAAAGTCCAATGATCTAGGAAAAGATTTACAGCATCATTTTAGAATCCTAATGATTTTAATATGATCTTATTAACATAAAACACCATGAAATGGTGTTTCATGAAACATGGAGATGTAGTGTGGGGAAAATCAGTTTTTCAGTGATACTGATTTATTGTGTCACAAATGATTTACAGTAGTCATCTCAAAGAAGGTGTAACTTGGTTCAACAAGTGGTTATCCATGATATTCAGAGCACTGAATCATTGGGTATTTCAATATAAACACCTTTATATGTAGTCATTTGAAATAAAATCTAATCACATATCTATTAGAGACTATTGAAATAGAAATAATAAAGAGGAAGTATATTGTATTCCTGATGTGGTATCATGTTCTTGTGTTTTGTGGTCACCTTCACATTTTCATGATGTATATCTAAGTCATAAAGGGAGTTATGTTGGATAAATTTGTTATAAAAAGTCAATAAGAACTCAAATATAGTGTCGGGTTCATGTTAATATGGCACTCACGATTAATCTTTATTACGAGAGGAATATAGATGTTCACGTGATTCATTTATTTGAATTGGGATTACATGGAGAGAACCAGTGTTTGTTCTTATTTACCACATATACATGAATAGAAATATTTTTACAAGATTAGTTGTGAAATGTGGAGGAATAAAGTGACATTTCATTTTCTATTATGGGATACTTTCAAGAAGTAATATAATCACAAGAGATTGAGTGAAATTGTATATGTGCTTCAGTTCTTAAAAATGAGTGTATTTCATGAAGACCCAATGTGATGGTTTGACATACATTCATGAAGGAATATTGAAGAGGTGTTTTTTGAGATATACTGTTCACATGAAATAGTAAAGGATAGAATTAGTTAGTGCCATGTGCTTTCATTTTTCAATATTATCATGCATATGATATAACAAGTGGAAGGAATAGTGGGAAGATTGTTCATGAGGGTTGTTTTACAATGTATATTGAAGAAAATCATGAATTGTTTCTCACATGAATGAGATTATAGAGTGGTATATGTGTATGGATATTGTGTACTGATTTTAGACTGAAGTCGGTCATAATGTTAGAAGGCATATACATGAGTACTCAGTGTGTGGAGATAATTTTGGATTAGTTGATGATTAGTGGGAAATGTAAAGGATCATGCATTTTTTGTCAGTTTTTTATGGTACTGAATATTGTACTTGAGAAAATCATGTGATATGTTTTGTTTTTGGAGACATATTATATCATGAGGCAGTGAAGAATTAGTATGAATTAGATATATCTCATTTTAAAATTGGATTGTATCTGTTGTTACTCAAGATTATTAGAACCCTTCAGTGTTACTCATAAGTAGAAGAAATATCTAGTGGGACACTATAGTATGCTGGTGAGATGAAATAATACAATGTGATGTAGTATAAATACAATCGTCTAGGACATATAATTTAGTAATGTAGGTGGGAACTTTTAGTCCCCAGTTCAGCTTTTTTGTGGAACACTGTGGGACTCCATTTTAATGGGGTTGGACTTTATCTGGTTGTAACCACCTATATAGTGATTACTATGTAACTCGGGGGTATAATTGGTTGCATCACGAAGTAGTTATTTGTTCTGAAACAAGTAATAATTATTTTTTATTTTGATTTATATTAATTGTTTCCTTCATTGAGATGAAGATTACTAATGTCAAGTGATTGAGACTTTAATTAGTCATAGAGGCTGAATTTAATGAAATAATTTGTAAAAAATAGTGTACAATTGATTCACCCATCTTGTAGTGGAACCTAATTGATCCTTCGAAACATCAGTATGATCATCCGTCCTAATAGTAAGGTTGATCGATTCAACAGTGGCTTAAAACCATGTATCAGAATGGCATTATCCATAAGAGGCATTTAAAGATGTGTAGAGTTTTTTAAGAGTTCTATCTAGTTATAAATCTTGGTCAGAGTTACATATCAATATCATGGTTTTATAAGATAAGAAAAATGGAATTGAAAGGAAAATATAATAACCATGTAGAAAAGAAGATGAGATATAATTTATTTTCAATGTGTGAGAACAAGTTTTATGGGAATTGTGTTAAGGGGACTAGAAAATGTTTTAATTGTGGGTGGGATGTTCATCAGGGAATTTATTGTTGAGGTTATGGGAAGAAGTTTTCTAATGATATGAATAGATGGAAGCAATATAGAATGCACCACCCACACACCAATGTTTCAAATAAAAGGAGTATGTGAACTATGCTAACTAGTTCCCAAATTTGAAGGTTAAATATAATGATAGATGCCAATAAACTTTTATAATGGTATATAAAGGTAAATATTATAGGATTTAAATTTTATAAAGGTACACTTATAGTTCAATATATAGTGGGTAATTTTTTATTAGACTCCAGATTTATCAATTCATCCATATCTAAATAATTTCATAAGGGTATATTGGTACAAACCAACAAATTAGATTTAGAATTATCATTGAAAACCCCTAATGGAATGATGATCACATCTCAAGTAAATGATTCTTCTATGGATGATGTTGTGGGAATTCATTTCCTAAGAATATTATCATTCTTCCTATTGTGTACTTTGATGTTATATTTGGATTGCATTATCATTCTCTACACAAATCCCACATCAATTATAAATGAAGGGTATTTATATTTTATATTCAAAACCAACCAATGATCGTATATCAATTTGGCTATGAGTATGGAAATATAATGGAGATCACATCTATTGTATGGGTGATAATTACAATTAAAAAGGGATTTTTATCTCAAATGGTAGTGGAGAAAGTTGACACCATTTATATGCCTATTGTAATAATGTTTTTAGGTCATTACTAAGGATTTCCCAAGAATTCCACCAAAATGTGAATCTGTGTTCTGAATAGAACCCATACATTTGGACACAACAATTTCATAGACTCCCAATAAAATATACCCAATTGAGATGGAGGAATTGAAAAAGAATCTCCATAAATGACTTGAAAAAGGATATACTTGTAAAAATTTGTCACTATGGGGTGCATCTATAGTCTTTGTAAAAAATGATGGATGGATGTGAATCTATATTTATTATTAAGATCTAAACATGATAAAAACAAATAACCAGTATCATGTTACATGTATTGATGAATATTTTGATAGAATACATGAATATCGATACTTATCTAAGATTGAAAAACATTTTGGATATCAACAATTGATGTTTAGGAAAAATGATATACCCAGTACATCATTATGTACAAGGTATCGACACTATGAATATATAGTGATTATATATGGTCTTACTAATTCTATTACTATATTCATGGATTTGTTAAATAACTTTATTTAGTTATTTCCATGGACAATTTTTATAGTCATATTAGATGATACTATTATATATTTAGAAAGAACAGAAGATCATTAATATCAATCGAGAATTCTACTAAAACCCTAAGGAAGGAGAAACTATATATAAAATTTACAATGTGAGAATTTTGGATTATAAGGGATTAATTTTTGTGTAATATAATCTCAATAGATGGTAAATTAGTAGATCCATCAATGAGGAATGATAATGAGTGTTGAACTAGAACAACCACTATGTCATAGATCCATATTTGTTTTCGGTTTTGATGGATTTTATCGACATTTTGTTGACAATTTATCATGACAATATAATCCAATTAAAAATTTAACTCATAAAGGAGTCAAATTACTATGGAATTTTGAATGCCTGTAAATGTTCAAGGAACTGAATAGATTATTAGATAGAGAACATATGCTTACTTTACACTATAGTAGATAAGGGTTTGTAATCTACGACGATGCATCCATGGAGGGATTGAGATGTTTTTTTATAATGAATGATATGATTATACAGTATTCCTCATGAACATTGATGATTATTTCTAACAATTTCCCAACTCATGTTTTAGTGTTTGATGTTATAATTTATTCATTAATTATATTTATGAATAATCATTGTGAAGACTAGTGGGATAGATATACCAATTACAAAATTTTGACGAATAAATTAAAAAAATTAGTTTAAATGAGCAAGAGAAGATTGTCAGAGCTAATTAATGATTATAACGTGTTAATACATTTCCACATTAGAAAACCAAACAAGGTGGCCGATGCATTATGTTAAAAAAATCATGATATCTTATCCATGATGAGGATCACAAACGATCTAATATTTCATGATTTTCTAGGGATGAATAAATAATTGTAGAATGAATTGGGGAAATATTATCCTACTCAACTAAATGTTCATCCATATATCCACGTAAACATTAAAGATGCCTAGATAGAATATGTAGAGATAAAAAATAAGGATATAAATGTTTTTAATTTTATCTATAATCAGGAAAGAATTATAATGTTCTTGAATCATATATGTCTTCCATCTATACCAGAATTTAAGACGGGGTTGTTAGAGTAATTTCATAGTTCATTATTCTAAATTTTTAATGGATGTTGAAATATGTATAGTGATTTTAAATATTACTTATGGTGGGATGGAATGGATAAAAATTTCAAATAGTTTTTAAATTGGTTCTTGGAATATAATCATGTTTAGGATTAAAGGAAAAAGTATATTGGGATTTACATCCATTACCCATACAAGAATTTAAAAGGGAAACATCACCATTTATTTCAACATTGGACTCCCCCAAACGTCTAAAATGAATAATTCTATAGTATTTTTAGTCAATCTCCGTACAAATCCATCACAATTTATCTCAATATATAATGATTTAACTATGGATCATATTACTAGGATATATATTAAGGATGTGGTGAGGTTTCATGAAATACCACATTCCATTGTGTCTAATCGAGATCCAATGTTTAAGTAACAGTTCTGGTGAATTCTTCATCAAGCTCTCCATATAGTATTAAGTGTCAAAAATTTGTATCATCCTAAAAAGGATGGTGAATCTAATAGAAAAATTTCTACCATTGAGGTTATTTTGAGATATTTTTCTTTCTAATTAAAGTGTGTTTATGATAACAAATTTCCTCTAGTTGAGTTATCTTACATCAATTCCTTTCAGTCAAGCATTTAGATAGATCCTAATGAAACCCCCTATAGAATGAAATGTTGACCTCTAACTTGATTGAATGTTTTTGGAGAAAAAATTATATTGGGGCCTTGGATAATTGATGAAAAGTAATAGAAGGATTGATTTATTCAACAACACATCAATGTATCTGAGAGTCGGTAGAAGAGTTACGCTAAGTGTAGTGACCTAGAGTTTTTTGAAATATATTTATTTCTTGAATAAATAATTGTTACATATTATATAATATCATACATATAAAAAATAAGGAGAACCAATTTAATAATGTCTTTAAGAATGATCAATACATTAATTTACTATGAAAAAAATTAAAATTCAAATAATTATAACCAGAAAAAGAAACATAAACCAGAATAGCTAAAATGGGAAAATAAATATCACCATATTCCATCAGAATCATCACCCCAACACTATAAAAATAAAAAACATTAGTAAATCAATCAACATGTTATGAAATAATAGTAGTTATTATTATATAAAACAATGATGTTTTGTTTATAAAGTGTAAAGGGAAATTTGACCATCAGGATTCAACTGTTAAATAATTGTTTGTTCAATATGACCATTCGAAACTATACCAATGTTTGATAATTTTACCATTATCATAAGTGTTTATAAGTATTAACAAAAAAGGATAATTGGAAATGAAAGAACAATACATGGTTTTGGCCAGTAAAGTCATTTCTTTTGTATCCAATTTTTTCAAAAAATTGAGGGAGGTAGGCTCACATGGATTTTCCATTAACCAATTCAAAAACAAGCTTTAATTAGTGATGGGTGAAAGAAATTACCTATAGGAAAAGTTTATGTTAGTGTATATTACCCCTTGGTCGATGTTAGACTAGCCACATGATGAATCTATCACAAACACACACCTAACCCTTACATCATACATGGGAGATATAAGAGGTATCGTGTCTAGGACATAGTTACTAAAAGTGTAATTTTTGTTTTATAACAAAATGACTATTGAATAACATCTTTCTATGAATAGTCATTCTAAAAAAAGATATTTTTAATTTAGATGAATTTGATAAATATATTTCTAGACACAAAAACTCACAATTTTATTTTTAGGAAAAATATAAATTGTCATAATAAACTCAAGAATTATGAATAACATATTGTTTAATCAAATATTAAATTAATCCACTCTCACTAAATATATATTATTAAATAATAATATAACAACCAATGATATTTTTTACATGCGTCAGAAATTTTAACGTTCTTTAAAAACTACATTTTTTTAATAAATAAAGACTTCAATATTTAAAAGTAAAAATTATCATATTTATATAATTATTATGGAAAAATAAAAATTAAATTTGAAATTAGAATGTCGAAAAAATTATCGGGTGAATTTATGATAATTTTTAAAATAACATTAATATTTCATGAAATGTAAAAAAATACAATATGTGCTTTTGAATATATTTTATGACTTCATATTTATTTCATAATCATTTAATGATTAATTAAACTCAAACAAATACATAAAATATATTATTTTATTAATATTATGTATTTTAATAGATTTTGATGAATTTATAATGAAAATAGTCTCTTTCTAATGTATAAAATGGAATGTTTATTTTTTAAAATATTACATTGTGGAATCAAAGATTTTCAATGCCAAATTATGTAATAAAAAATGGTGTATTGTTTTAGTGGATTAAAATATAATAAAATATCACCTAAATGCCCAAAAATATTTGAAAAAAAGTTACTAAGATGATTGTTTTTCATTTCCCATAACAATGATTTCTAAGACCAATATATGGAAATTATTAAACCATTCCTCCACATCTTCTATAAAAATCCACAAATTCCACATTCCCCTTAATTACCAATCCATAATCAATTAAGTTATTTATATTTTCCCCCAAAATAGTCCCACTAATATTTCCTCTATCCCCCATGGGTAAATACTCATATTTTAGGAACAACTCTTCATGGTTAGGGAAATATCCACTTCTCTTTTCTGTTTATGTTCCCTTTTCATGTGGTATATCTTTTAATTTCTAAACTATGTTCTTTTTTCACATTAGATTATCCCATTATTATATTAATAAAACTTTATAAATGGGAGACCCTTTTACTCATTCATTTGACCATTTTAAAATACCATGTTTTATTCCCATCATGCTTCCAAATTTACTTGTGAAATTATCTTCTTTTACACAAGAAATTATATATTTTTTTGAATTCACGAACCACTTATCATTTCAATGGGTCATAAAATAGATTTAAAAATGACTTTATTGTTATTTTATTTATAAATATAAAACATTAATTTTCATTACTAGGTTTAAAATGATGTAATGGTCATGTCATTATACTCTATTGTATGACAAGATTTTGATAAGAACCCATATTTTTTTCTTCGCAGGTTATTAATGAGAAAATTTATAATAATCTGTGTGTATAACATGAGACTAATACATGGGAAGGGTGTTCCTTGATATAATTCCAATGCATTGGGTAAATAATTTACTCTCTAGAGATGGCTTGTTTTACGATACCTCGGTGAAATACCTTGATAATTTTTCATCTATGACACCTTACTGGTAAAACATGATTATATGTTTATAAATGTATCATTTAAATTTTGTATCCATATTTAAAGGATAAAATTCATTTTCATAATATTATGATGCATGTCTTTCTCATGACTTATCGTTATGTCTTATGTTCTTATTGATATACCTCAAGATTATATGATATATGTCTCTTTTATTTATTCCCTTATTTGGATTCATGATCAACCATTTCATTCAATGCATGTCCCCAGGTTATTTAATGAAATAAATGTTACTTAGGATGAGCCCATGAAGAATAATTTCTTGTTTTTTTGAAAAATGTATCTTGTTTCCATGTATTATATTAATGATTTTCAATTAACTAGTGGTTAAAATATCCTCTGATTAGTACCATGTAAAAAAATATTATGTAATAATAAGGAATAATTCCATAGTTGGTATAAAATAATGGTTTATTTATTTTTGAAAATTAGGGTTTTAATAATTTAGGAAGAATCTTATGGGAAATTTAAAATATAGAAAAAAACCCATATTTTTTTTATGTATTAAGTAACTAGTTTCCATACAAATGCATTCCTATATAGATATTACAATAGGATGTGTCTCTATAATAGATGTACTCAGGGGTAACACCTGAAAACACTTCTATGATCTAGAATCAAATACAAATGGGTGCATAACAGTGTGCCTTATTATACACCTAGTTTGGACACTCCTTCGGGATGTATTTTGTTATTCATTATATTTTTATGAACCATTAAAAAAGATATATAAAAAAAATATTGTTATTATAGGACATTGATAACATATTCCATAAGGATGTTTTATGATATATGAACCCTTTAGAATTACTAAATCCTTAAAGGTAACTTTTTTCAAACTAATTTTTTCATATTATAGAGAAAATTTTGGGAAATAGGATGAACCATGTTATTAACGAGAGTAATAAAAGATTTACCAATGAAATTTTGTTAGAATATGGAATGGAAAACATCACATGGATGATGAATGAAATAAATCATGCTGGGAACAACAATATTAATCATGTCAACTACATAATCCATGATGAAGGGAATAAATTTCCACTTAGTCCTTTATCTGAAAATGACCAACCATATTTTAGTGGATCTACCGACCAATTGACTGCAGAATAATGGATAAGCACTATTTAAAAGTCATTTTCTATACTCTATTTTTCATAACAAGAGAAATTAACGCTACAAGTATCCATATAATATGTTGAAGATGACCAGTGGTGGATACTAATTTAAAACATGAATCCAAGAAGGGAGATTGATTCAATGCAGTGGGAAAAGTTCAATAGAATCATTTCTAATAAAACTATTATAGGTTAGATGGGGATGAAAATGGAGAAGGAATTATTATAAAAAAAATATATGAAAAATTAATCATTGGGAATCTATGAGATGAACTTTAGAGTAAATTATTGATACACCTATATATTTATTATAGTTCATATGGAAAAGGACGAAAACTTATTCAGTGGAATGAGACCCCTTCCACATAGGAATATTGAAAATTGACATTATAAATTCTATAAGGATATTGTAAATATTACTATTAAGGTGGAACTAGATTTTGTAGAGATGTAGTGGTAACATAAATAGAATAAAAAACATGAGAGTAATGAAGGCAATGTAATGTAAGAACATTGATCATGAAAGAGGAGGAATGAAAGTGAAACATCCCAGTTAAAAAAAGTGATAATAATCATTTAGGGAACATATTTAGTTTACATGGAATGTGGTAATAGTGTGGGAGATATTGACATATAGCTCAAAACTATCATGGTGTGGTTAAGTATCATCTTCTCAATAGTAAGGACCAAGGGATGATGGTGCTGGCTAAATCAGTGGTTCAATTTTTCAGCAATAAACAACATGGGAATTTCACAATCAATATCTTCCATATAATATAATGGAGGTAAACCAAAATCCTATTTGTCATTGGAAAATAGACGACAATCATGGATTTTCCATTGAATCAATTGAAGTCAGGGCTCCAAATGATAAAGTAGAAGGTAAACCCATTATGGTCTCAAAGATGAATGTTACTCGGCATTGTTCTCGTAATACACATTACATTATTTCCTCCATGTTAATGAAAAATATATAATAAATCCATAAGATGATGAAGTATATTTTTGAGTTATGACTCCGTAAGGATTTATTTAAGAATCAACAACATAGAGAAAATATTATATTAACTTTCACGGGTACAATATCATTGGAAATATAGTCATTATTTCAATATTGGAATTTAACATTGTACATGGGATGGAGTGGCTCTCGTATAATAATTCCATGATCAACTATAGATGAAAATAAATTTCTGTAGTCTTGAATGTACAACCTATATTAATTTTGAAAGAAGAGATATCCTGGCCTGATCATTTCAAAGAGGTACATCCCATAGCCTTCCTTGTGGAGATTATCGGTGTTGAGGGCGAATGAAATGAAATTATAAAGATCAATAATTTCCCCATACTTCAAGAATACATTGAAATATTCCATTAAGAGTTACCTCAACCTACCATAGAATGATAGGTAGAGTTCTCCATTAAACTCAGACCTGGATCCAAGATGATATTAAAGACCCAATATGGAATATAAAATTTGTACTAAGAGAAATTAACAAAAAAACAGAAAGATATTTTAGATAAGGGACTTATCCAACCATGCATTTCTCATAGGAGATCACCAATTTTCTTTTTGAAGAATAAGGAGGAATAAATGTTTCTATTCATTGATTATAGAGAATATAATGGGACCTTAGTGAAGAACAAGTACCCTCTCCAAAAAAATGATGATATATTTGACCAGATTAATGGTGTAAAATTATTCCCAATGATTTACCTCTGATATGAGTATCACCAATTAAGGGAGACGAAATAAGATATTAGAAAGACTGTCATCTAAACAAGATATGGGTATCATGAACTCGTTTAAATTCTCTTATCTTGACTAATACACAAGGTATATTTATGGATTTTATGAACAATGTTTTTAATTACTACCTTGATATATTAATTGTAGTTATTATTGATAATATTATGATATATTGTAAAATTTCTGAGTATCATGGGGATAATGTAAGTATTTATTGGGAATTTCATGGAAGGATAATGTTTTTTTGTAAAATTCATAAAATGTGAATTCTAGATACAATACGTTTCATTCTTGGGGTTAAATGTAACGGGTTAAGGAATAGTAGATTATCCCATGATGATAAAGGATGTATAGTAGTGGACTCATCCAATGATAGAAAATAATATTAATTGTTTCCTTAGTTGATTAGTATATTAGAATAGGGTGATGAAAAAAATCTCGTGACATTCAAATCCACAAAAAATGTATACTCAGAAAGGGGCTATGTTCTGATGGAAAAATGTGTGTGAATAAATTTTTAAAGAACCAAAGAAGGGATTGGTTACTCAACCAATGTTATCTCTACCCTCTATTAGATAAGGTTTCATTATTTATATATATGTATCTGTAAAAGTGATTATGAAAATCTTTGAGAAAAATGAAATTGTGATTGCTTATGCATCTAAATAATTAAAGCACCATGAGAGTAATTATCATGCATATTAGCTGGAGCTAGTTGTGGTTATTTTTTCTCTTAAAAGGTATAAGCACTGTCTTTATTGGGATAAAATCTATATATACATAGAACACTAATGATTGATGTGTATTTTCGTAAAAAAGGAACTAAACATGAGGTAATAGAGGTTTCTATAAGTTCATAAATACCATTATTATTAAATTCATTGTCACCCTATAAGAGAATACAATTTCAGTGATGCAGTATTTACTAAATAATTTATAGTGATTGAAATTATGAGGATTCAAGGATATCCTTTGACAAATAACATAGTAAAACTTGACATAGGAATCTAATGTGAAGGGGGGGGGGGTCATCAAACCTTTCCCAAATGTTTTTTTGACAAATATCCCAATTTTTTATCAACCATCATTACTAGAGAAGATCATAAAAGATTGAAGAGGGTATCTTTTGGTAGAAAATAAGATAGTGTATATGAATAATGGTATGTCTTCTGAGTTCAATATTGATCAAGAAGGTTTTCTAAAAATTCATTCAATAATATGTGTTCCATCTATCCGAGAGATAATTAATAGTATGATGGATTAATCTCATATCCATACATTCAATATAAAACATGGAATAACTAAATGTTTAGGGACCTTTGTGATAATTATTGGTGGGATAATATGAAAAGGGAGATTTCTAACTACACTAAAAGGTGCTTGATATGTCAGCAAGTAATGGCTGAGAAACTAATTCCTAAAGGGTTATTGAAACCACTACCCATACCAACATGGTAGTGAGACAATATGACTATGCACTTCATTACCCATTTCTTAAATACATCCAAAGGAAAAAAAATGTAATATCAGTTATAGTTGAATGACTCACCATGAATTCACATTTTATCGCTATTAGGTACGATTTGTCTTTTGGAAAACATTCCAATGTTTTCATAAAGGATGTGGTGAGGATGTATGGGGTTCCAATTTATATCATTTTTTTTCATGAGAGAAGGTTCAAATCACAATTCGAGAGAAGTGTTAAACATTATCTAAATACGGAATTGAATTTCAATATGACCTATCAACTTGAAAATAAAAGGAAATATTAGAGGACTATTCAGACACTTGAGGAAAAAATGAGAATATGATCAATTTAATTTAATGGTGGATCAGATCAACACCTCCAATTAGTTGAGTTCTCATAAAATAATAACTTCCAATGGAGTATGAAAATTGAAAAATATGAAGCTCTTCACAGGAAGTGATGTTGAAATCCTAAATGATGATATTTAGTTGGTGAGAGAAAGATTCTCGTACCAGATTATGTGTGAGGGATGACAAAAAATGATCATTTTAGTCAAAAACATATAATGTTTTCCTAGAATCAGCATAATATAAATTCTTACAACCATTTAATTGACTTGGTGTTTTATGTTGAAGAATTTTTTTTCCTTCGGACATCCCCATGGAAGAGTTTCATGCAATTTCAGAATAGAGGGATGTTTAGCCATAGGTACATTGGAACCTATGAAATTACTATTCACGTAGGATCAGAAGTATATTATTTATAACATCCAAATAATGTAGCTAAAATTCAATATGTATTCCACATATCTTTATTGAGTAACTACATACCTGATCTCTGAAAGGTAACGAATCATGACGTAGTATAACTGGAACGTGGACTCTCTTATAACGATAATTAGGTGAAGATATTAGTCTTTAGAGACATTGTTCTATGCAAAAAACACCACCCACCCAACAAATAGTCATAGAAGAACCATTAATACGATGAAGTGATGTGGGAACCCAAGGAGACAATGAGACAGAAGTACCCTCACCTATTCTCAACGGATAAAATGAGTTGAATCTTTAGGGATGAAATTTCTTATGGTGGGGAAGAATATAATGACCCATGATTTATAAAAAGATATATTTTCCTAAATATATATTTTTTACAAATTATATAACTTAATGCATGACAAAAATGTAGAGAAAACAACAAAATATTATATCTTTAATAATGATTATTGCATTAGTCATCTATAAAACCAATTAAAATGAAAATGATTATAATTGTATAGAAAAATACAAAATAGATAAGTTAAAATAAGAAAATATGGATTCCTCTAATTCTCTAGAGTCATCACTCTAACACTACCGAAATAAAAAAAAATATTAGTGAACTAATAAACAACATAGAAAATTAGTGTAGTGATTTTTGAATGAAATAATAAATTTGCATTTATATAGTATAAATCTAAATGTGACCATTGTGATTTAGCCATTATATGACCATTTTATAATATGAAAATTAGTCAATATAATTTTTGGAAACTATATCCTTGTTAATAATGTTACCATTATAGTTAGTTGTTATATGTATCAATGATAATGGATAATTGGCATAAAAAGGATTACCAATGGCCTCACCATTAGAGTCAGGAAGTTTGAATACCATTTTTCCAAACATAGAAGGGAGGTAGAGTCACTAGTGTATTCTCTTCACCAAGCCCTAGTCGAGCACTAACAAGATAAATTGATGGAAATATCCTATGGAATAAGTTCTTGTTTGAGGATATTACCACATAGTTGATGTTAGTCATGCATCCCATGAATATATAACCACCACATGCATAACCCTTAGGTAAAATGTGGGTGTTATAAGGGGTTACATGTCCAGGCCATAGTTACATAATGTTTAATTTTTTGTTGATAAATAAAAATATTATTCTAACAATTCATTTTTAGGAATATTCCTCCTTAATAAAATATAGGTTTAATTGAGACGAATTTAATAAATTTATTTCTAGACAACAACAAAAAATAAGTGAACTTTTTCATAAAATATATACATTTTAATAATAGACCCATGTATTATTAATAAAATTTGTTTTAATAAAATATTTTTTAAAAACACTCTCACCTAAACAAGAAATTATTAAATAATTTCATAATGTCCTAGTAAATTTTTTATAATGTATTAGAAAATTGGTTGTTCCTTAAAAAATGTTATTTTTCATTAAATAATGTTTTTTTATATTTAAACGATAATATTCTTATATATAGAAAATTATTCTAGAAAAATAGACATTATATATGAAATTAGAACATTGAAATAAGGTTAGGGTGAATTTTTGATAATTTTCTAAAATACTTTATTTTTCTGTGAATAATATAACTACAGGTTTTCGTATTTGGTATATTTTATTAATTAACATTTATTTAATAATAATTAAATAATTAATTCAACACATTCTAAGACCAAATATATTTTATTTAGTTAATATTAATTATTTAAATTTATTTTAATGAATTAATAAAACTAGAAGCGACTTCCTAAAGTCTAAAAAAGGAAAATTCAGTTTTTAAAAACATTACATTGTGGAATCATTAAATTTCCAAGCCTAAAGATGTATTAAAATTGGTGTCTGGTTTGGTGGATTAAAAAATCATAAAATATTCCTTAAATTTCAAAAACCATGTTACAAACTATGGGTAAACCACTGTTTTTTCATTTTCCACAACCTAGATTTGAAGACCAATATTTGGAAATTATGAAACTGTTTCTCCACTTTTTCTATAAATTCTAACGCATTTCAAAATTCTCATTCACTCTAAACACATCACACCTAACATTATAGTGAGTTTTACTCTTAATAAACCCCTCTATGGCTTCACTAATCCCCAAAGGTTCAATCCTCGTGATTTAGAAACAATACTTAAAGGTAAGAGAAATTTTCACTTATCTCTTCCATTCTAGATCCATTTTCATGTGGTGTGTCTCATTATTTCTAAACTACGTTATTCTGTCCACTTTATATTTTAAATATACTACATGAATAATATTTTACAAATGGGGGACCCTTTAAACCTCTAATTTTACTCTTTTTTAAAATATTTTTGTATACCCATCATGTTGCCAATTTTTTTTCTCAAATTTCCCTTTTTTAGATATGAAATTCAATTTTCCTTTTTTATTTGAACACTGAAACCTATTTTTCTTTTAAAGGGTATTAAAATATATTTATAAATAAATTTTTTATTCTAGGATTTAAATATATGAAACCAAAATTTTCTTTTGTGGGATAAAAATTATGTAATGATCACGTATGTAAACTCTTTTGTATGCAATGATTTTGATAAAAAACTTATTATTTATTCTCTATAGATAATTAATGAAATTATTTAATAAGATATTTATGGATCA
This sequence comes from Viscum album, assembly GCA_963277665.1. Classification (NCBI taxonomy): domain Eukaryota; kingdom Viridiplantae; phylum Streptophyta; class Magnoliopsida; order Santalales; family Viscaceae; genus Viscum; species Viscum album. The sequence continues at coordinate 1,082,356,981 of OY728155.1, forward strand.
CATGAAATTAATACATATTAAAGGTGATCCGTAATAGTGATCCAATTCATTGGGTAAGAAATTTAATATCTAGGTATGACATGTTTTATGATACTTTGTTGAATAACCTTGGTAATTTTTAATTTATTACTCCTTGTTGCTAATCCTTCATGATATACTTATTAATGAATCATTTAAATGTTGTATCCAAATTTACATGTTATGATTCATGTTTTTATTATTATGATATGCCTATTTATCTTGCCTTATATTTATACCTCATGTTATTATTGATATGTCTCTAGATCACATGTTATATGTCTATTTGGCTTATTCTATTATTGGGCTTCATTCTCACCCCTTTCCTTTAATTTATGTCCCTAGGTTATGATATCCAACAAATGTATCTTGGAAAAAACCCAATAATAAAATTTTAAAGTGGATTAGAATAAATTTTTATTTTTTCATATATTATGTTCTTAATTTCCATGAAACTACAATTTGAGAGATCATTTGTTTTTTACCATGTATTAAAAATCCTATATAATAAAAAGGAGAGGTTCCATACCGAAAATCTTCGATGTGATCTGTATTTTTTAGTTGGTGAAAATATTTTTATAATAATATCTCCATGATATATGGTATTGAGATAATAAAATAAGTGAAAAAATAAGACATAGGTATATTGTTCCCTATGAAATTCATGATCATATCGGGATGGTTTCCTAACTAATGGGACTTGCACAATACATCTTTCATGTTCAAGATGTGTTCCATTTATCTCTTAGGTAGAATTACATAACTATTCTTTAGAATTCACTAAAATTATATTTCATACTACTAGAGAAGGATCATTTTAATTGGGAAAATACATTTGAGATTATGGATCATATATAGAAATTTATATAAAACATGACATTTTAAAAGGTCAAAGTTTTGTTGAAAATATCTTATTTGACGAAGCTATGTGGGAACATGAGGAAATGTTTTGGAAGAAGAACACTCATTTTTTTGTTTTACATTGAATAATTTATAAGTCTAAATTAAATTTATCATGGGTATAATGGTACACCCCATGTTTTAATGAATTAATTTTTTTTCAAAAAAAATAAATTTCATTGATTACTTATGTTAAATGCAAAAATGAGTTTAGATTACATTACATGTAATATGCAATTTCAACGAATAGAAAAATGCTATTTATATTATTATTTAAATGATACCATTATTATATTTACATTAAAATTAGTTACATTAATAAGAATAACCCCATTTTAAATATTAAGTATTGTTATTTTAAGTAAATAAAACTTTTTGAAAAAAGTACTTTATTTTTCAATACAGTCTATAAATGTTTTCAAATTACTTTTTTCTTGAAGAAATATTTTTTCTGAACAAAAATTAAAAAAAAATTTAATCATAAAAAATATTTATTTTATAAAATAAACATTTATTTTTAAATCACTATTTCAAAATTTTCATTTGGTGTTTTATTGATAATTTTTTAAAAAATTATATTTTTGATGAATAATGAAAATATTTAATTTAAATTGTTAAATTACTTTTTATTTAAATTAATTATGAATAGAAATTTTATTTTAAATTTGTTTTAATGTAATATTAGTCCAATTATATAACTATTCATACTATTTAGTTAATTATAATCAATTTTAAATTAAAAATAGGCATAAAAACATTGTAAACTTTTGATCATTTTCTCTTTAAAACCCCTCTTTCTCATCGTATCAACGAGATAAATATTAATTTTAATTTTTTCACAGCTTTGAATTGACAATGAAAAAATAGATTTGATATACATAATTTTATTAATTTATATTATATAACAATTTATGATTTATTTATTAAATTTAATTGTGAAAATAATAAAATTTAGTTAACGTGGTTATGGTAAAAATGGGTTTACCTAGGGATAAACTAAAAAGATAAGGGATACAAATAACCCAAAACATGTATAAAAAACATTTTGATGTCATTTTATGACCCTAAATTGTGTAATTCTCGATCATAATACATTTTGTATCCTTGTGGGGTGATAAATCCATGCTTGCACTATTTTCTTTTTGAAAAGTTATAATTATGCCACTCACTTAAATTATAATTGGAAACCACTTGTCCTCTATTCTTTTGACAGTAAAACCATTTTGGTTATCCAATTACTACCCAAATGACTTCTTAAAACACCTCTTGTCATCCTAGAATCCTTATTTTGGATATGAATTCATCATAGTATGGATTTTGGTGCAATCATATTAAGGATTCGAGAAGAAGATGCAATATTCATCAAGGAGAGTTTTTGTATTACTTCTTCCTCCACCTCCTTAAATTATTATTATAACCTGATGATATAATAAATTAATTATATTTGATATGATTATATGATATTTTTTCAGTTAATTATCTTTAACCATCTCCAATTCCATTAACTGGGATAAAAAATCAATGTTTGTGTGTACAATAGACTACCGCCTCGCGAATCGATGTCATTCATTTCCCATTACAGCCTCTCACAGTTGGTTATAATAATTTATTAATTATTTATATACTAGATTTATTATATTATTATTCCAATGGATTTTTCATGTAACACATACCTTCATACTTTCAAATGTTGGGAAAATAATATTGTTACACATGTGTACGATGGACTACCGCCCACGAAGCTATATGATTCATTCAAGCATTACATAGAAGTTAACAAAGATGGGTTTATTAAAAATATGTGATATAGATTAAATTAAAATAATTATATAATTGTAATATACTATTTACCTTTAATTCTTTCAATTTGTCAAGAAAATGGAAACGTTATTTCTTCATATGTATATCTACCATCCCCAGGAATGAAAAATATCATTTTCAATATCTAACTTTTCTGGATTACTTTAAATACATATATATTGAATATTTATGATATCCATATAATGGATAATATTTTTTATATTATGGAATCCTGATCAATGTAAAATTAAAAAAAATTAAATCAACACATATATGAAAAACAAAGTGATTAATACCCAAACACGACTTTAAAATGGAATTGTAAATAAACAGGTAATAAATGGTCATAAGTAAGTAATATATAAAATGATATATATATTTATGGTTTTGTAATACATGCTTTATAAACATATATTTATTATATAGGAGGTTCAAATGAGTACAAATTACATCTACATTTATGGTAACATATTTTTTCCTCTATTTGTCTTCTATGAGACATATATTATGTTATGCACCAATATTTTTTTACGATGTGTATAGACATGCTATTTTACATATAATATCATGAATTTATTTATTTTTATGATATTTTAATTTTAATTTTCTGTTGTTCTGTCATAGGGCTTTTGATCCAAGTTACCTAAGGGAAAAAAATTTTATGGTATAATCTCATCGTTCATCAGGATTGTTTATGATTAGGTTTCCAATGATATCATATTATGATAAATTTTTTAATAAAATATTAATATTTTTATCTTATTTTTATTTATGTTTTTTTCATGTAATATTAACATTTTCCAACCATTTGGTTCATAAAATATCTGAGAAAATGTTATTTTTAAGAAAATGTTATTTTCATGAAAATATGTCTTTAATTATCTCCTCACTGGGAAATCTGTCTTCCTTCCAAAAAATAGTTTTCAAAAAAAGTTTTATAAATATACTATTTTTTGAATAATTATTTTACCCATGTTTTAATTTGTTGATTTTTAATGGACTCTTCTTGTCATTCTTTAAACAATACACATATCACTTTTTATTGAAAATATGAATGGAATCATAGTTTTAATATTAATGGCATGAACAAAATGTCCATTATCATGAAATTTATTTTATTTGAATCTTAAATTATATATATTAAATTTTGTTTTCAAATAATTGTTTTAAAAAAATATATATTTGAAAAAAATTTCCAAGTGGAAAGGATATTTTTCTCAAGAAATGTTTTCAATGAATTTTATAAGATTCCTCTATAAGTTAAGAAGTTTATTTTCCAAGAAAAGTATATCTAAATTATTGTATGATTTAAAAAGTTATTTTGAAATAAATTTTATCTTCCTTAATAAATGTTTGATTTAATTTTACTTTTAAATCATTCTCCATCTAAACGGACATCTTAGATGTAACTTTTTTTACTAGGGATATAAACCAAGGATACAATTATTATTAATTATCTGAATGGTTTATAATGATAATATTTTTATAAAACCTATTTTAATTCCCTGGGTTATACCCTCAAAAAATTATTTTGAAACACATTTCTTTTTTATATACATTTTTCTACGATGAAATGGTTAAATAATTATAAAAACTTTCTCTTTTACAAAGGTTATGAAATGATGAAATGTTCGTTAAACCCATTTCATTTCATGGGTTGTGATATAATGAATGTTTTATGATTATGTGATACAAATAATTGTTACTTTTATTTTGAGATGTGTGGGGAATATATCTCCCTCAAATTATTTGGCTAACAATTTTATATCTCTTGACATTGAAAATATTATAAAGGGGAGTGAAATCAGTTTTATAAGGGACATTGTCCACTATAATGGTATTGGGAGTGACGTTGATTAATATGATAGTTTCGAGAGTTAAACCATTACACTATTTTTTCCCTGGAACTGATCCTTTACTAAATTGGAAATAATTTTCTATGCATATATTTATGAAAAAATTCCATGTGTTATGACAAGGTTATTGATCTCATGGATCATGTTCTTTAATATTATTTTCATTTATGTTTTATGAACTGCCAATCTTTATGCCATGGCCATAAGTTCTTATATTTTATATGTATGGTATGATTTTTATATGTTAGTCCCATGTACTCATACCCTTATGTTTTTTATGATTACATATCTCCCTTGTATTCCCGTACTAAGAATATATTCTCACGCTTTCTAATGTTTCATATCCCCAGATTATAAGGAAATGTTTTACATATGACAAGCCAAAGAAGGTTGAATATTGTAAAGAACATAGTGGGTGATGATGTAGATTATTTATTAACTATTGTTTGTTTATATGTTTCCAAAGGCATTATACCATTATAATACTCTGTCATGTGTTCATGTAATGTAAATAATATTCACTTAAAAGATGTTATATATTAATAAGACAAGCCTAGCTCAATAAATGTTGCGGATAAAATTTATTCAATTATCATTCCTTAAAGGATAATGTTCTCATTTTAATGTTTAAGGGAATGAAAGTGAAAAAAAGGATATGGGTTATGTATCAACTCGTACAAATAATTTATTTACAACATTTCATGATATTTTATGTCATTATAAAATTGTTTAACCCTTTTACCTCATTTTACATTTACTCAGTTATATCAAATTTTCCCATGAATAAAAATAAATTCAAACTGATTACCTAATTTTGATATTCTGATTGTATATTTGGACTATATGAAATAAAATTAAATTATTAAATAAGATAAATTTGACTTTTAAATGTAACAATAAAATATATAGTAAATATTTCATTTTTCAAAAATAAAAATTTTAACATGCAGTGTTATTATTCTTACTTATTATTATTTTTACGTAATTAATTGAGTAATAAAATATTTTTTATACTTATAAAAATTAGATTTTATTATAATAATCCTTAAACTATGATATGTTATGTTTTTAATACAATGATAACAATATTCTGAATAATATTTTTTTTAAATGAATATATTCAGATTCCCTTTAAAATATTGAAAATTTAATTATTTGTACACTGTTTGAATATATATATATAAGACTAATTTTCATAAAAATATTCTTCAATGGGGACTAATTTAATGTTCTAAAATAATAATACATAAGGTATAGAATAAAAAATACTTTGATTTTTTTTATTTCAACATAGACTATTATTATATATGTTACCAACTAATTAATTACCACATCATTAATTTATATTAATTATATTTCTACATATACTCAATATATTTAATGAAATTTAATTAACTAAATATTAGAAATAAAATAATTAAATTTAAACATATACTATATAATAAGACAATGTTCATAAAAATATCATATGTCATTTGATATGAGTAACTAAATTTGTATATCTTATAGTTCTTTAATTATTTGATTTATTATATTTATTTACATTACTAATCATAATTTTTTTCAATTCATTTTTTTGAAATATTTCTCTAAACATAAAAAGTCAAATACTAATATATAATCCATAAAAATAGTACCTTTAGAATAAATTGTATTTTACTCAAGTGAATTAATATATTTTCATTATATTCCTAAATTAATTATTATATTAAAAATCAATAAATTTTGATGAAAACATATATTTTAATTATCTAAATAAATATTATGTTTGTTAAATATATTAGTGTTGTTCAATACTCTTATGTTTTTTGTTTGAATTATCGTTATCAACTATACAACATTTTATAATTGAAATATAACATCAATATTATCCTCAATACATCCTATAAATTTATACCAGTATATATTCACAATGAAAAACACTCATATTATTGTTTTAGTTTTTCATTTTACGACTTAAGTTATCCGTTTGCGATGTTTTTTTATTATAGGTTTTCTTATACACTTAGTTATTCTCCAAGTTAATGATGATCTTGGTGTTTCGTAGTTGTAAAAATATTATTCTATTTTATTTTTTATACAATTTATAATTCATTCACTTTTAATGTATAATGTATGAAATGATATCTAGTCCTAATACTTTGGATATTACACCACCCCAAAAAATTGAATCCTCTCAATTTTAATTGTCTCTCACTATTGAAAATACTTGGAAGTATCCATAAGATAGTCAAGAATTAGAATATAATTTCAAAGTAGATATCGACCAAACAATAATAGGAGAGAATATATAACTCATTTTTTAACACAATTTTCCTGTCACAAATATTGGGTATGTCCCCAATAATTTGAGCAAAATACCCCTCCTGGTTATGTATTAAAACCTATGTAATTTATGTGATTCCCATAAAGATTTTATAGTCACCCTTATAGTAATAAATTATCATATAATGAATTATAGTATGGAATCTATTTTACAAATCCAATAAAATAGTATGGTGGTTATATTGAGAGAGCAAAAACATTCCCAATATCACATTAAATTCCTCTAAAATAATAATATTTTTATAAAAAACATTCCCACTGAATTATATCAGAGTATTTAGAGACATTGGATTCAATCTTCACACCACTGATATTTTTTAGTAGTAATTAAATATTTAATATGTAGGTTTGTGATTTTATATCTGTTGATAAAATTATAGATATAATTAACTTAGTATTAACTAAATAAAATAGTGATTTTTCTTCATAAGGGGATGATGAGGTAACCTAATACCTCTTATTTTTTATAACCCAAATCAGAGATTGTGATTGAATTGTTTTCTAATATTCCACTCACATAGAACTTTTCTAATGTCAATTTTCACCATTCAACCTTATATTTGATCACTAGTTCGATTAGTTTATTTAATCCTTACAATTGATGTATTGGATTGGAAGTGGTGTACTTAGATGGATCTTTTTTCTTCAATATCATTGGTTAGAATCATCAAATCCCTTGGTGTTATGACACTAATGAAATTATTGAATTTCTTTGTATGTTCAATGATAAAACCTGAACTATACCTTGAAAGACTAATATAGTTTTTTCCATAGCACCACGTGATTTATCATCCATTGTATTTAACTCAATACTTTATGTATCTAGTTTAGTGTAATGTTTTTCTAGAAAAATATTAATGAAATATACCTTCTACAACACAATCCATTTCATAGAGTGATTTTTTTGGTTGCCCTCAATATTCTTATCAAAGTCCACCACATGTAATTTTGACCTTCTAACTAATAGGCATATAATAATATTTTTCTCACTTTGATCATTAAATAAAATAGTGTATTTTGGGTTATATTAATCTATTTTTTAAATATTTATTTGATTAGAATATCCACTAATTCTTGGTAATCATAGATTCCTGAAAGACACAATTTCTTATTAGTCCTAATTTAGTGTGTTCAAGAGTTTGATATTTTTTTGGATATTGTTTTTTCAATGGATAAAAATTTCCATAAATTATTCCACTCCATATCCGATAATATATTCTTTATAATTGGGATATTCACTTCATTGAACCTACTAATCATCATCAATTTTATTTCTTATTTTTCAATCATTTTAAAATACTAATAAATTTTAATGTGGTTATTAAGCAGAAATAATCAGAGTAAGAAATCAACACATAATGAAAATAAATAGAAATATGTAATCAATTATGAAAAAATAATTCTAAACTATGCAATTTTAGGTTTATTAAACATAAATTTTGGTTCATTATAGGTTTCCTTAGCTTCTAACTTTAAATTCTATTACTAGAAAAATATTAAACCCCTATCAGATACTAGTTGAGATGCCCTATACCCACAATCCTAGATTAAATGATAAAAATAAATAATTTACCCACTATTTTTGATAACATGTGAGATTAGATAATCATAACAGAAATATAATTTATATTATTTTTTGAATATTTGAAATTACATATAAAAAATTCACATGATCCCAAAACCAAAAGGATTGGTAACATTGGATATTACATAAATAAATGACTTATTTCACATTATTTCTTCATTATCTCCAATAAATAACCTTATGAAATGATATCCTTCAAGACACATCATAAATAATCTTATTATTTATATCATGAACAATGGAAATATAAGAAAGGTGTGAGATCATGTTTTTAGTAAGGGTAAACAGAATAGATAACTATTAAAGAACATAAGTGGGCATAAGATGATTGTGTGGGTATGGGAAAATAATAAAGGTAAACCAACATAATGTACTTTAATATTTCCCAATGACACTAATATTATAAATAATAAATCATGTAAAAGGTAATTTGGCATAAAACATGTGTTTTGGGAGTGTGGTAATATGAGCCAATAATATATGTACATGATATAATAATGATGTAAAACATAATAATATGGAATGGTAATTATAATATATCATGCATCATATTTATCTAATAATATATTAATAACATTATAAACATGGATAACCATCTTCCCATAATATATTAGTCCTCAATTAACCACTCATATACCTTTTAGGATTGTCTTAACCACCTATGTTATAGTAACTTTTTGGGATTAGCCTAACTATTGAGGTACCATAACCATATATCATGAACTAGAAAACTTTACCCTATTAATGTTGGGTATATAACATATCCATACCTAATATAAATACAAAAAATATACATTTGTTCCATATTATCATGACTACAACTATGATTCCATCATAGATTAATTAACCAATGGAAAACAATCGGGTTTTTTTTTAAAATTATCATATTACTTCATTATAAGGAATATAGAAAATGATGGTGAATCGTATAATTAGATCATATTCCTTATGAAGAATAATAAATATTATATGATATTTACATAGGTTATAAAAAATATATAATATAATTATTAAATTTCATTTTAAAATAAGAAAAAATATCATTCACTTCTGATAAATATCATTATTAATAAATTTATTCATAAAAAAATGTATTATAATTTACATTAGAGGAGCATGAAAAAATTTAGAGGGTTTCCCTTAATTAAAATTGATGAAGACAACAAGAGAGTGTTTTCATGTTAATTGTATTAAAAAGAATATTCCTCTCACATATTGGAAAATATTGTTAAATTTGGATGAAAATGACAATATTAAAAGCATTAAAAGAATATTAATTATGAGAAAAATTTCATGTCCATTGAAAAATAAATTAATAAATCATAGATGTTTTTATACTAATATAAATAAAAAATATTAATCATATTGACATGAAGGATAATGACTCCCATCCAAAATTAATAAATAAGGTTTACTCCACATTAAAATGAACATTCAATCAGATTCTGAATCAAAGAGATGTGAAAAGGTAAAAAAACCAATAAACCATAAAATTAAAGATAACAGAATACATTTTATGGTTTTTATAGATAAATTGCATAAAAAATATCGCAATGGATATTTAAACATTAATAATCTCAATTTTAACATGGGATAGGAAAATAAACCCTTTCCTTTACACTCAAGATCCACTAATGTTATTTTATCCCATACATAACAAACATAACACTATTAATCACTTATTTTAAAACATTATCCATATATATAACCATTTATAAACATTAATTATAATTATTTACTATATATATTATTTTCAAATTTTTCTCATCATCAGATGATAGTATCTTTAATCATTTTATAATAGTTTTGTAAAGTCATTATCAATCCCCCTTTTTTATACATAGATCTTAATTCCCTGATTATATAAGGAATTATAATAATTTTTTATTGTTATTTACATCCACTACAGTTTTTTTCGTGAAAGTATGGTTTTTGAGAATGTACCCTATAATGAGAATGTTTTGGTTAACATCTGACATCAAAAAATTTATTTATAATAAACATTCATTTTTTATACATCTAGTGAAACATTATTAAAATAAATTACTCGTTAATATAAAATATTATTAGTATAAATATCCTGATACTTATTCATGATGAAAATGATGATGTCATTATAGCATTGCTTATGTTGTATTTTGATCTATCCTAAGTAAGAACTTGTTATACAATTGACTGAGTAAGTATTTAGAGAAATATAATTGTGGTATCATTTTATAAGAAGAATAATGATTTTAATACAATATAATTTAGGTGTTTAATGAAAATTTTAAATAGTTCACATGAGAAGTTAATAGATAAAGTATTTGATGCACCATATACATACTTCAATGAATTCTCTCCTACTCGAAATGAATTCCTTATAAATAATGGAGTTGGGGAATATTTCTTAGGAAAAAAGGCGAAGAAAATACTAAGAAATAATTATGAGAAGATAATTGGTAGGTATTAAAGAGAGAATAAAATTAAAATGTGTGATTTGATAAGGATACTAGAGGTGTCCTTTTATAGATGACTTTTGAGTGGATTTTCTAGAAATATGTTTTCTTAAATAATATGTGGCCTTAAATTTAAAATGTGGGTGAAAAAGGTGTTCTATTATGTGTCTGGGTAATTAACCAACCATTACAAAAACTTTTTATATTTCTTTTGATGATATTTTAAATATCTAAAATTTATTTTATGCTTTATCGATCTCATTTTATATTTATCATGTTAACTCAGATTTTTTAATTTAATGACATGTTTTTGTGAATTAAAATAACATTTTCCTTATTAACTAATTATAAAATTTTGATTAGTAATTTCAAGTCAATTTAATACAATTAATTTTCAAAATAAGATAAATTTTACATTTATGTAATAATATAAAATAATTAGAAAAATCTATATTTGTTGAATAATTAATTTTTAAACATTTAGTGTTCAAATACTTATTTCTTTTCAATTACTAATAATTATATGATAAATATAATTTTCTATACTTATAAACATTACATTTAGTGTTCTAATACATTTTTTAAATAATGAATTTTTAAACATTTATGGTTCTCTAGATCACCCACTTTCTATTGATTAATGATTTTTATAACTCTTTATAGTTATATTTTTATTTTCTTTTATGTAAACATATTAACATGCATCCTAGGTTATCTTATGTGGAAACCTAGTTATGATTGTCTTTGGGTACCCGTTATGTTTCCAAATTTTCTTTTTTAATGGAAATTCTATTATTAATTTTTAAGATGTGAGTTTCTATGAAATAATATTTAAGGTGTTAATTATTTTATGACCTAAACAAAGTTTTATGGTGAAATTATTTTCATTATGGGTATAATGTAACACTCTCAGTTTTAATTAATTGTTTTTGTTTTGAAAAAAGTAAACTTGTTTTTTGGATTGTTTTTCTAGGAAATGTTTGGAATTCATTATATGAAAACCTAATTATTCATTAGATAAAACAACACTTAGTTTATCATTTGGAACATATAACACAATATGTGTCATGTATCACACAAAATATCGAGTTCCATTAATATCATTCATTACAAACAATACTGAGTTTTACCGAACTACAATATAATAGTTGTAATTATAGTAGTTACATACTTACCATTGGAATATTGATAATTAATAGTATTATATAAATCATTAAAATATATAGTTTTCTGCTTATTATTATTAATATATTGTTTATAAAATAAATAAGAATAATTTGATTTTTTTAAATTTATTTTTTGAAAAATAGTTTCTTTTCTAAAAGAATGTTTAATCAAGCTTGGTGAAAAAAATTAAAATAATATCTTATAAACACTATAGAATATATTTTCATATATATATATATATAATCTTTAAAGAGAAATATCGATGTAAGTTTATGGCCAATTTTTAGAATTTTTTGGAAAAGTTTATTTTTTTAGGAATAGTAAAAAATACTATGTTTCAATCGAATACTACCTTTTTTTTAAATTTATTTATAATGTTAAATTATAAGATAAATTCACTTTGAAGATTCATTAATAAAATTATATATATATTAATTTAATAAATTTAATTAATATTAATTTACTACTGAAGTTGAATATAAAAACATAGTAAATATTTGACAGTTTTTTTCATTAAAAACCCTCTTTCTCATCATGACTACGTAATTAATTTTAAATTAATATATTCCAATTATATGATTAAAATTTTGATATATATATATTCCAAATTTCTATTCATAATAATTTATAATTTATAATAATTAGAACATGTTTTTTTTACCATAATGATTAGTTAAAACAGTCAAAATTAATCATGCTGATTAAGAGAAAAATGAGTTTACCAAGGGACTATACATTAATATTATGGTTAGATATCACATAAAATTTTTTCTAGAACTGATTGGGTAGAAATATTTATTACATTAAGAAAATATTGTAACACCACATCCCTATTTACCTAGAGTCGATGCATTATTACATAACACGGGCATGATCCCAAGGCATCTAATCCTGAAAGAATGACCAGTTTAATAGCATTGGAAGTATTAGATACATACATATGTTTTACATTATATTCTGAAATGAAAAAAAAAATTGTGTCTCCATTAAACACACACGTATCCTTATTATTATCCCTTCATGTCAGTCATAATAAACTTCTTCACTTTCTAGGAAAAATAAAACATAGAAAGGGGTGAGCTCAAATGCTCAATAAAGATAATAATATCACAGGAACTTTCCTAAATTATCATAAACATTTAAGTAAATGTATAAGACTAAAACACAAGCCTTTTTAATATGAACTTAAGCATAATATTGTAAACATAAATCAAATAATTCCATTTACTTATTCAGATGGATATTCTATTAGTCGAATAATAATATGTAATATCAATATCCAATTTTATATTAATGAAATGCATAATTCCAGACATCATAACCACATAGTCGAGGTCTCATACCAAGAGTACAAATAATATTTTATCAAGGCCTTATTCATAGAAACTATTTTTTCTCATGATACCAACTGATGCATCGAGGAGCTATAGTAGGATCCATCTATCACTTACTTTGTCCAATGCATTTCTCATAGGAAAAGGTTGAAACATAACATAAAAATTAATTTTTAAACTAGAATATAAAATCATAATACATTAACTATAAACCATGAATGGTATAAAAATAAAACATCAACAATAAAACATATCACAAAACCTTCAATAAAATATAGAATATTGTATCATAATAAATCAACTTAAAACAAGTTTAAAATCTATCAAAGGATTTTGACTTAAATTAAATCAAATCTATTTGAGAGAAATATATCTTTTTATTTTGAAATATTTTTAAAGTCCCATAATTATAAAAAGAAAAAATTATTTTGAATGAATTGTTATAATATTTTAAGGGAATATTTGAAGGTTATATAATGGCAGAAAATAGCTTCACATGTCTTATAATTTAAAAAACATTCTTACCATAATTTGTTGAAAACGTCTTAAAGTGCATTGTTTGAAAAATTTCCAATAGATTCCTATAAAAACATTTTATAAAATGTCAAAAAATGGTATAAATTACATTAAACCATATTCTAGGAATATGTATAAATTTTTTAAAATACATATTTAAGAAACATAGATGTGGATGATAAAAGAAGTTCAAGTATATACTTATGTATAAACAACCTCGGATTAACCCTTACCTTGTAATTTTTTGTGGTTGAGGGTAAATTAAAATATTTTATAGTAGTTAAAGAATTGTTATTAAATTATACAATAATCACACACATAAATATGATATCATATATGATCTTCCAATATTGCTTTGTTAATAATATTTCATTAGAATCATTGTTTCGGGTGTTAACTGATTCCTTTTTCATTTATATTTTTTGTATGTAATTATTTTTTGGGGATTAGATGTATTGGATTCATATATATAATGACATTAAGTTCTGAAATATTATTTTTAATCATAAAATGAATATTATTCATGAATGGTTATGATGGGGAATGAATCTTATCACGTTCGTGGAGACGACAATCCATACATGCTCACGAGTGAAAATATCTTTCTAATGATAGAGATATAGTATGTAATTGGATGGTATATCATATATACAGAATCATTAACATGTTATATTTATTATTTAAATAATTTATACTCGTTATTATACCCATTGAAATAATAAATTATTGATTAGGAAACTACACCATGATAGGGAGACGGTAATCCATACGTACGCACGTATGGTGACATTGTCATTCAAAGAATGGATAGAAAAATGAATATGGTTCAACTATATTTATAATAACATCACAGAATGTAGAAGGTTCTGGAGTTATTATTTTGGTATTGAAACAACAAACCAAGTGGAAGTGGAAGAAGAAAATAACTTTGAAAGAACTAATGAAATAGTTACTTCTTCTTAGGGTACTTCCTTTTGATTTGATGAAAAGGGATCCTTAGGTTGTATTTCCGATCAATGTACGACCATTAGGTTGAAGAGAGAGTAGTTGGGAGGATATTTGAGTGGAGTGTGTTTGAGCCAAATGGCTTTGGAGGTGTGATTTTGAGGGAAGGGGAAATACCCGTTTATAAGAGAGGTGAGGGTCCCATTAGAAACAATGTCAAATATTATTTTATTATAAAGTCATAATAGGTTTATATTTCATCCAAATTGATTCATTTAGAGGATAAAGTAGGTTTTGGTCGAAAACATCTCAACAAATAGGTTTTAGACTAGTTTAGGTCTCTATTTTAACATTATCTTTTAGATTTAACTCTTATTTAAATAGTTTAACTTTTAAAATGTCTTCTTCTATTTAAATATTACGTGGTTAATAAACATACTATAAATTACACGAGAATCAAAATAGGTTCATTATTGAAATATATAACATTATATAAGTCATTTTTCTGAATATTAAATTTTTGATGAATTTTATATCATTTAATAATTTAGTATTTGTTTAGAAAACTCACTTATGTCAATTTTAACATTATTTAGTATTTGGTATTTCAAAAAGTCATAAAAACTGATTACAAAGAAAAACGTACATTGAATGAACCCTAAACTCTCATATTCACCTAAAAAACTCTTGGATGTTATCAAATGTTTCTATTTATGTTTATTTTATTATTTATAACATAAATTATTTTAATCATTCATTAATAAGGAAATTACCGGATCATCTTTGTGTCACAAATATTTTTTATTATTTAATGTATAAAATTATAAATAAAATACCATGATGTGGGAATTTAATTTCTCTTTATAATTAATATTTATAGTCGAATTTATATTATGTATAACACTATATTAAAAATGGTTTAGTTAGTTAAACTTTGAATTTTACACTTCTAACTCTTCTTTAAATAAAATAATAATAAATGTCCTAATCTAATCCAAATGGATAAAAGAAAATCATATATTATTTATAAGGCTTATATTGGTATAAATACACTTAAAAAATAGAATTAGGTCTTGTTTTAGGGTTATAATAATATCATTTTGACATTTAGTTACCCTATTTACTTTATCTTTGGGAAAAAAACTCAAAAATTACTATTCACCAAAAATTATTTTCATCACATTGAACAACATTTTACATACTGATTCCTACCATGTCTCACAAATTTTTTAAATTCAATTCACTGAAGTGGTAAAATTATGTTTTATGAAAATTTGCAAATGTGCCTAGAATGTGGGTAAAATATATTAAAAAATTCAATAAAATTATATATGTTTAATATTATTATAAAATGAATCCAATGAATTAAATTGTTATAATATATGTATTATGTATATTATTTAATATTAATATTTATTTAAAAATAATTACTTAAATGAAAAAGTCTGTTTTTATGTACTCTGCAATATTTTTCACTATTCATCAAAAATTTAATGTTTTCAGAAAAATACCAAAAATTATACCAAAGATAATTTTGATATTTTGAATTAAAAAATGATGTCTATTTTTCAAAATTAAAAACATAGATGTTTCATTAATTAATTTAAAAATAATTTTCGTTTTCAAAACCAGAAAACAGGCTTTTGAGAGGTAAAGTTATCAATAGATTATTACGTGTTTATGTCAAATTTAAATGTAAAAATATTTCTAATGACCAACATTGGATTAAATTATAAAAATATAATCTAATTATACTTCAAAAAAATTTAAAATTTATAATTTAATGATATAAAGTATTGGGATTAATTTTTTTTCAATTAAAATTTAGTATTTTTCACTATTCATCAAAATATGAAAGTTATCCGAAAACACCAAATATTTATCCAAACTAAAATTTTTTACTTCTTGTATCTAAATAAAAAGTTTATTTTGTCAAATTAATACAAAAAAGTGTAAAATATTGGATTAAAAAAGGTTTCTCCATTAAAAGGTGGTAAAATAGAATTTTTGGAAAAACAATTCTTTTATCAGAAAAATTGGATTTGTTCATATATTATATCTAGAAAACACATAATATGGATGTAAAAAATTTATGGAGTATAAAAATTCAAAAATGTAGTTAATATTATTCATAACTGCTTTTTAAATGGCTTGTCTGCTAAGTCATGGTGCGCTCGAACTCTGTGTTTTGTGTAGCACAAGCCTCTGAATTACTTTAAAGAGTTAATGTATTATGAAATCCTGGGGTGTTGCATTCTCCCATACTTCAATAAAATATGTCCTCACAATATGAAATTTTTCTTCAAAATTAAACGGATGAAAATAGAAAATACATTTGTGGATAAACCACATCGAAAATAGGGTTACCAAAATATAGTTTAATAAGAGGGAAATGGAAATAAAAAAGTCACCACCAAATTAGAGTTTTGAATTAGAGAACATTAGTGGAAATTATAGACACATAATTGGAGGAAAAATGTAAATATTTATAGGGAGTTATTGAGGTCTTCTATCACAAACATGTAAACAATAAAAGAAAAATTTAGGGCCTTAAATCCATACAAATATTATCAGTTTAACAAAACCTAAGGCCTTGGGATAACACATTTTTTGTTTTATGACCCATTACATAATTTTTATGAACTAGTTTATTCATAGAATAAAAATAATACTTGACAAGTAGAGCTCCATCCATTAACTAATTTCTACCACAAACTCATCTTTCAATCCAAAAGATAATTGAATTCTTAAATATTCTATTAAACCTATTCGTATAGGGTTTAAAAAAATGAATTTATAATTCATATGTAATACCATTAAAAACAACATTTTAGAAACCAAGATATCAGATGGCTAGTGGTAGGTGGTGCACCTTTGTCTCCCTTTAGTTGCGGGTTCAAGTCGCGCATCCTTGTCGAACGTGACGAGTTGTCGCCTAACCTTTGGGTTTACCTTTTTATTAAAAAAATCCAAAAATATTATTAATAAATGTTTTAACCTAAAGCCATACTATCAAATGTCCAACTTAATCATTTCCAATCTTTATAATTATCCAAAATACTTGTGTCTAAGCTTATAGTACAATAATTTATCAGGTCAACATAACATAATGAAGATATCATTTTTCCACATAATAACATGTTAGTACCTTCATCATGTATTCGCTTAAAACATGGTAACACTCTGAATAACAATAAAACATTATTGATTACATTCATGCAAACTTATTAATTATAGAATACTAGATATATTAATATATCCAAAAAAATTAATACTTCAACAATGATGGAATAAAAAAACCACTAATCTGTTCCAAGTTAGTCAAGAAGATCCAATTTAATTTATCCAAATCAACCATATCTTATTCCAAAATCTCTACTTTAGTAGCAAGATAATATTAATGAATATCTTATCTTCAACCATGTATTTTCCAAAAAATTTAACTTACTGTTGAGTCACTTTTCCTAGTACCATATAATCTCAAATCATCAATGAAATAGGACTGCATTAAAATCCTTATTTAATTCCATAATTCATATGACCAGTAAATCATTTATACAACACTCAAATGAAATTACTATTTAATAACAACAAAAGAAAACTGAACATTCCTCTTCATCAGCGGTAGTATCATAACATGATTATTATATAATAGCATCCTTTGGGGTATACTCTGATGATTGGAACAAGGATTTGCATAGTGACCAAACTCCTTGCAGATGAAGCATTATAAATTGGGAAACTTATTCTTACCATTACAATCACGAACTTGGTGTCCTTTTTCTCCAAACATATAACAAACTCCCATTCCTTTCATCCATTTACCAATGCGATTCATTCCACATTTATCACATGTGAGAAAATCCATCATTCCTTTCTTTGCTTTATCCATTCTTTTCATGGCCATCCTCTTATTCTCTTGTTTCCCATCAAAGCCATAAGACTCAGAGAATTAATTACATATCTTATTAACACATGTTACTATTTCTTCATATGATGAGAATACGTGGGAAACTATTTCCCTTTAAATTCTGGATTAAGACCATGAATTATATGGTCCTTCTAGCTCTTTAGATCATGCATATTGGTGGAGTTCTTATTCCTTTTACTAGGAGACATTTCTAAATGATGACATACAGATCGTTAGATCATATCATATAGTATAATCCAAAAACTAGAAAAATTATAAACATTAATTGAATATTTTTACACATCTAGTATCATAATCATAAAAATGGTTTCCTTTCTAGCATATTTACTCATCAATCATTCATAATGGTTTGTAAATAAAATGTGAATTATCCTAAGCATATCCCCTGGGAGTGTCATAACTAAGAGTGCAGAAAGTCTTGTTGTTGTGTACCAGGATACCCCGAATCAAGCTCGAAATTCCTTGTCAGAGTTTTCATGCCTAGGTACATCTATGCCAGTGCTGCCTTTACCAGATTGTATCCATATATGGATATATTTTCTTGGAAAACCCACATAAGATTTACACTACCATATTTTTTGGATGTTCTTCTATACTAATCCTCAATGTATATCTTAGGATAATTTTCTCTAATCAGAGTTTTTATAAATCTAGTTTCCAAGGATTGTACTAAAATTATCTAATACCAACTTTAATCCCATGATGCCAGTTACCTCGAGTCGGTGTATTATTACATAACATTGTCATTATCACAAGGAATCAAATCCTAAATGACTGATCAATTTTGTAGCCTTGGATGTACTAGATACATAAATAAGTTTTACATTAAATTTTGAATTGAAAAAAAACAAAATTGTGTCTCCTTTTAACACACTCATTTCCCTTATATTATCAATGCAAGTCATTCATAATATACATCTTGGCATCCAGGAAAAAATAAAACGTAGAATGGGGTGGGCTCAGATTCTTAGTAAGGATAACAACATAACAGAAACATTCATCAATAAGTATATACATTGAAGGCAATGTATAAGAATATAAAACAATCCTTTTAAAAATAAACTTTAGCATAATATGGTAAACACAAATCAAATAATTCCATTTACTTATTCACATAGATATTCTAGTAGTGAAATAATCACATGTAATATCAATATCCAATTTCATAATGATAGAATGCCTAATTCCGAACATCATAACCAAATAGTCAAGGCCTCGTGCCAAGACTAAAAATAAGATTTTGTCAAGGCCATGTTCCAAGACACTAGTTTGTCTCATGAGACCTACCGATTCATCTAGGATCTATAGCAGGCTCCACCCATCATATACTAAGTCCAATTCATTCTTAATATGAAAAGGTTGAAACATAACACAAACATTCATATTAAAACTACCATACGAATTGTAAATACATTAACCCTAAACCAAAAATGGTATAAAAATAACATATTCATAGTAAAAAATATCACAAATCTCTCAATACAATATGGAATATTGTATCAAAATAAATCAACAACAAACAAGTGTAAAATCCATCAAAGAATGATGAAATAGATGAACTCAAATATTTTTGAGAGAAATATCTCTTCCTATTTTAAAATAATTTAAAATTCATGTAATTATAAGACAAAACATTTATTTTGAAATTATTCTTATAATATTATAGGGGAAGCTTTTGAGGTTTTTTAATGGTGGAAAATAGTATCACTTGTCATATAAGTTTAAAAATTTCTTACCTTAATTTATCGAAAAGGTCATAAAGTACCCTGTTTGAAAAACGACGGAAAGATTCCTTTCAATTTTTTTATAAAAAGTCCAAAAATTTTATATATGACTTTAACCCATATTCTAGGAAGTATAAATAAAATTTGAAATATATTTTTAAGAAACACAGATGTGGATGATAAAGAAATCCCTGTATATACGTACATATAAACATACTTAGATAAGTAAAGAGATTGTAAAATTTACCCTTAACTTGTAATTTTCCATGGTTGAGGGTATGTTAACCAATTTTATAATAGTTAAAATATTTTTATTAAATTAAACAAGAACCAGATACCTAAATATGAAATCATATATGATCTTTTAATATTTCTTTTGAAATAATATTTCAGTAGTATCATTGATGCAGGTGTTAACTGATTCGTTTTCTTTTATATGTTTTGTTATTTAAGTCATGTTTGATAGGGATAAAATGTATATAATTCATATCCAGAATTATATTAAGTTATAAAAAATTATTTTTAGCCATAAAATGTAAATTATTCTTGAATGGATACAATGTGGAATAAATCTTATCACATTCGTGGAGATGACAATCCGTACGTGCTCATGAGCGACAATATCATTCTATTGATAGAGATATCATATTTAATTGGATGTTATATAATATATAAATAATAATTAACATGTTATATTTATTATTTAAATAACTTATACTCATTATTATACCCATTCAAGTAATGAAATGTTGAATAACAAACTACACCACGACGTGGAGACTATAAGCAGTACGTACGCACGTATGGTGACTTTGTCATTAAATGGATAGATAAAATAATTAATATGGTTCAAAAATATTTATAATAACATAAAATCATGAATATGGTATTGGAGTTATTATTTTGGTATGGAAACAACATACATAGTGGAAGTGGAAGAAGAAAAGAACTTTGAAAGAGGTGATGAAATAATCACCTCTTCTCATGGTGCTTCCTTTTGATTTGAACAAAAGGGATCCTTAGGTTAGAATTATGATCAAATTAAGGAATATATATTGAAGTGAGGGTAGTTGGGAGGATATTTGAGAAGGATTTGGCTGATCCAAATGGATTTAGAGGTGCAATTTTGAGAGAAGGGGAAGTGACCTTTTATAAGATAAGTGATGGTAACTTTAGGAAAAGCTGGAAATATTATTTTATTTTGGAATAATAGTTTGTTTATAATGGATATAAATATATTTATTTATAGGATAAGGTGGGGATGGGTCTAAATACTCTCAACTGATATGTTTTAGAGAAGTTTATGTCTCCATTTTAACCGTATCTATAAGATTTAACTCTCAGTTAAATAGTTTAACTTTTACAATGTCTTCTTGTATTTAAATATTACAAGGTTAATAAACATAATATAAAATTACAAGAGAATCCCAATTGGTTCATTAATGTCATATATAACATTATATTAGTCCTTTTTCTGAATATTATATTTTTAGGAATATTATATCATTTAATAATATAATATTTGTTTTAAAAACTCATTAATTTAAATGTTTACACTATTTAGTATTTGGTTTTTGTAGAAGTCATAAAAACTTGATTAATTAGAAAAGAATACATTAAATCAACTCTAACATGTCATTTTCACCTTGAAAATTCATGGATGTAATCAAAAGTTTTAAGTTACATTTATTTTAATATTTATAAAATAAATAATTTTAATCATTCATTAATAAGGTAACTACTACATCATCTTTGTGTCATAAAACAATTTAATTATTTAATGTCTAGAAATTATAAATAATAAACCATGATGTAGTAAATATTTTTATATTTATGATGAATATTTATAGTTTAAATTATCTAATCTATAACATGACATCAGAAAGGGATTAGTAATTTAAAGTTTGAATTTTATTCTTTTAACTCTTCATTAAATAGAATAATAATAAGTGTCCTAATCTAATACAAGTGGATCAAAGACGATTATATTTTGTTCCTAAGATTAATTTTGGTCTAAATACACTTATCCAATAGGATAAGGACATGTGTTAATGTAATTATAATATCATTTTTACCTTTAATCACCATATTTACTATTAAACATGGTAAATAAAATTCAAAAGTTACTACTCATCAAAATTTATTTTCATCCTATTGAACCACATTTTAGATACATATGTCAACCATGTCTCTCATACTTTTGAAATTCAATTCACATAAGTGGTAATATTATGTTTTATGAAAATTTACAGATGTTCTTAGAAGATGGGTAAAAGATGTTAAAAATTCAATGTAATTTTATATATTTAATCTTATTATAAAATGACTCCAATGAAATAAATTGTACAAATATATGCCTTATGTATCAATTTTATGATATATGTTTAGTTAAAACAAATATATAAATCAAATTTCAGTTTTTATGTACTTTGTAGTATTTTTCACTATTCAGCAAAAATTGAATGTTTTCATAAGTATACAAAAAATTCATGGAAATTTAATTTTGATATTCCAAATTCTAAAATTAAGCCTATTTTACCAAATTCAAAACATGGATGTTGCATTAATTAATTTAAAATTAATTACTGTTGTCGAAACTAGAAAGCGAGTTTTTGAGAAGTAAAAACTATCAAAATATTAATATGTTTTTATGTCAAATTAAAATGTAAAATTACTTCTAGTGACCAAAATTACATTAGATAATAAAATTTTATTTTAATTATACTTCAAAACCATTCAAATTTATAGTTTAACAATATAATTTTTTCAATTAATAGTGTTTTTTTCAATTAAAATTAGAATTTTTCAATAATTATCAAAATATGAATATAACTAGAAAAACAAATAAAATTTATTGAAACTAAATTTTAATTTCATATTTCTAAATAGGAAGTTTATTTTTTCCAATTTTATATATAAAACTGTAAAATAATGGATTTACAAAGGGTTCTCAATTAAAAGTAGATAAAATTTCTTTTTTTAAGAACACTTCTTTTATCGGGAAAATTGGATTTTTTTCATTCATTATGTCTAAAAAACAGATAATAGGATTTTAAAATTATACAAAGTATATAAAATTCAAAATTGATTTAATACTATTCATATCCTCTTTTGAAGTATATTGTTTGGAAAGTCATGGTGTGCTCGAACATAGTGTATCATGTGCCACAAGATATTAATTTACTTTAACGAGATAACGTATTATTAAATCCTAGGGTGTTACACATATTATATAATATAACATGTTTTTGGGACACTATTGCGTGAAATTGACCCATATAAAAAGTTAAGTAATGAAAAAAATGTACCTTTCTTCCTTTTAATTATTATAAAGTAGAGGAATAGAGAAAAGGTAACGTTCCAAGTAAATAAAGAATAATACATTTTAATTTTTATTAATATTTATTAATTAAATATTAATTTTACTTTAAAGGGGATTATTTGTTCGATAGCGTACCTGATACGCAAGGGCGCGTTTCTTTGAAATCTTACATTGCACACTAATAATATATTATTATTATTTTAAATGGTTATTAATTCCTAGCCATTGTATTGGCAGGAAGGAATGGAACTAACAACAATATGATTATAAATGCTTGTAAAATGTTTTTACATTTATCCAATAAATGTTAGAGGCTTAAAATTGGAATGAATCTAATTTTAAGCATAATTTTTTTTAAAAGGTAGATTTACCGCCTTTTAATAAAAAAACCCTCTTTAGATTTAATTTTTGTCCCTATTATATGTTCTATTTGAAAAAATAAAATTCTTTTTTAGAATCAGGACAACAAAATTTAGTTTCGATGGAATTTTTGTATTTTTCCGATAATGTTCAATTTTTAATGAATAGTGAAAAATACTGTATTTTAATTCAAAAGTGCCTTTTAATCTAATTTATTTATATGGTTATGTTATATTTTGAATTGGGTTTAAAGTGTAATTAAAATATATTTGTACCATTTAATCTAATATTTTTCATTGGAAGAAATTTCATTTTGAAATTGGACATAAACAAGTGTCAATCTTTTGATAGTTATTATTTCTTAGCAACACACTATTTAATTTAAAAACGAGAATTAATTTTAAATTAATTTTTGATACTTCATTTTATTGAATTTGGAAAAATGGATTCTATATTTATAATCATTAGGTAGAAATTTTTTAAATAGATAACTTTTATTTTTAGACATTTTAAATATTACTTCAGTAAATATTTTATTTACCATGATTAAATGGTAAATATAGTAAATGAAGGTAAAATATATTATATTAATATTATTAAATTATCCTAACATGTGTATTAATTATATTGGATGGTACATATCCTACCATGGTCATCTGTGAGTTGAATTTGGGACCCCATGGAGCCACATGTGTGTAATAATGGCATTTTATATTAATTAATTTAAAGTATAGACGAAAGTGACATAAAAAATATCTTTTAGTAAATAAATTTTTACATGGGATTATATAAATTAACTTTTTGACTATAAATATTCTTTGGAAATATAAAAATATTTCCTACATCATGGTATTTTTATATAATTTTTGGACATCAAATAAATTAAATTATTTAAGACACAATAATGATGAAATATTTACCTCATTAATAAATGATTTTAATAAATAAGATTATAAATATTAAAACCATATCCAAAACCTGTAAAATTATTATTGGATTATTTTATTTCTACTATGAGTCATATTAACTTGGATATTAATGAATATTTGTCCTTTTGAAACTGATGATGTGGTTATAATAAAATAATTATTGCAAACTTTCCTAAAGACTCCCTCCTCTTCCTTATAAAAATCCCTCACTTCTATCCCATTTCACAGACTTCTCAACCATTAGGATCATGAAACCTCTTCACCAATAATCTCCCAAGATCCATCTCTTCAACCAATAATCCTTACCTTAGGCATAAATCACTTCAAGAAACCCTTTTGGTTCAAACCAAAGGGCGTTACCTGATTTAATGGTAATGTATTTTCTTAAGTTCTTTTGTTTTATTTTACTTCTCCAACCCCCTAACCTATTTTTATTCAATTATTTTAATCAGACCCAGTATCCTCAATTTACTAGGATGTTTTTATGAGATTGATTCTAACTACACTTACACACACCTCCATCTAATGGGTAAAGAACATAATGTTTCTTGTGGATTGAAAACTAACGCCTCACAAAACGAAGATTGTTCAATCATATCCTACCACCTCTCATGGTGCCCATTAAGATCGAACAATATTTAAATATGATATATATAATGTTTATGTTTTCCTTATTCTTCTTTATTCTCCATTTATAGCATATTTTTATGGTTTCCATAATGGGTAAACGCGATAATTTCATTTTAGGAAGTGCGGACTACCACCCCTCAAGGTGATATGACTCGGTAATTCCTTATCTGGGATGCATTAAGGATGGATTTAATGATGTTATTTAAGGAATTGTACTGGAATTATAATATACATATGTATTGTTATGTTTTCATTCCATTAAAATACAAAATGGAAATGAAAGTAGCATTCATGCGTAGGTACGACATACCATCTCCATGAACGATGCATATCATTTCTTACTACCAAATGTTGTATACTAATATAAATACAAGTATATACCTCATATATATGATATATATGATATCTAAATTATTAATATCATTCCATAGATAATGGATATTTGACCACATGGGCAAGTTGTAATTATAAGGTGTTCATTTTTACTCTTGTACCAAATATCGATGAAACAAATGTTAATAACATATATGATAAAAAAAAGTTTATAACATGGTAATAAGTGACATAAAAGGAATAATAAACTTGAAAAATGTTCTTATTAAAGTATAAATTATCTTTAGTATATTATTCATAAGATTAATGAACGGTTGAGTCAAGTCGGACACGAGGTAAGGGACTTCATCTCAATCTCCTTTCATTGAGAAATGTTTTTTATTATTATCAACTTTCTTTTATACGATGTATAAATACCTTTTACTTTTCATTACATTAAAATAGAATCTTTTCAACAATGGTTTTTACTAAATTACAAAAATGAATGTTTCTTTTTAATGTAAGCGGTGACAACGACCTTTTCGTCGTCGCGAGTATTATTTGATCTTTGGCTTCTTAAAAAAGCCATAATGTATTTTTAAAGGAAACTAAATACCATATATATTTTTATTTATTTTGGTATTGAAAATTTGTTTTATAATGGATTGTTAATTTTAATATTTTTAACTGATATTTTTTTGATTAAAATGTGGAAATGTTATCTTTCCTTTATTTTTGTTTTTTGTGTTATGAATATGTTATGGTTCTTGGGAATTGATTATGAATACGGGTGGTTACTTGATAAACCATGGGCGGGTGATCCCGAGATAGCTCTCCAATGCATTGGGTAATGTGATAGAGTAAACATGAATGTTTCTCCAAATAGATTTAGGGAATATACTGTGATGGGTATTCAAAATTTAACTCCATACGTAGCTGTGATAACTACAATGTAAATATGATATGGATTCCACAAGTTACCATTATGATTTATGTTTTCTATTGTGTGAATCATAAATCTTATGATTTCATGTGGTACGTTAAAGATCTTATTTCATGAATATAATGATGAACTAATGTTATCATTTCTTTGTTTTATAACCCATACTGATATTTTTATGCTCATCCCAAGTTTTGAAATGATTTTCATAGGATTTAAGATGAATTGGGTCAAGGATGGGATTAAGGAAAATTCATGCTGTCTAAATCATGGAACTAGACATGAAAATTGTTTTTCAAGATTTTTTATTTTGTGAAAAAAATGGAAACTGAGTTGAAGTGTCTACTTTGTAATCCTTTGAGATGTAGTAGTTATGTCCTAATTTTCTAAAACTCTAAACCTGAAAAGATCCTCAATGTGAATTTTTCATTTAATTTGATATTATGTAATGTTTTTCAGGTTGGGTCCTTATAGTTGGTATCATAGGTTGGTTTAGTCAACTTTAGGAGTTAGAATATGGTTAAATTAATGTCCATAAATAAATTTTTGGTAATATAGAAATTATATAGCATTTACAGATTACCATTTTTCTTTTCCTATGACATTTCTATATTCAGAATGGTTTTCCGCAGAGGAAATAGGGCATCTATGTTGGGATGAAATTAGGAGGAAGACAACCTTCCAAATCAGTAACCTGATATGGTCAGAATCAAAACTAAACAATTTGTTGTAGTGATGGGAAAGTTGACTCATGCTATAAATGTTAGTGTTATCCATGCATGAGATTAGCCAGATCAACCATATAGGAACATGTTAGTAGTAGATAATTTCATGAGGCATCATCCCCCATAATTTAGAGGATCATCTGACACTGTGCTAGTAGATGGATGGATTAAAGTACTGGAGAAAAGTTTTGATTTCATGGGGTGTTCAGAACACCAAAAGGTTAGTGATGATGTTTACACTTTTATAGGTGAAGCTGATCAGCGGTGGTTGATGGTGAAAAATATTAGGGATAGTGAGGAGATTGATGCACTTGATTGGGAAGAATTAAAATGTATGTTCCTTGAGAAATATTTTCCTTAGGTGGTTCGACTTGTGATGGAAAAACAATTCCTAGAATTGAGGTAGGAGGATGACTCAGTGGCTACTTATGATGCAAAATTCACTTGACTCGCAAGGTATGATCTGAATTTTATTTGAGATCTTGATTGTAAAATCAACCATTTTTACTCCGGATTAAAGCCAATGTATTGAAGGGATTTAGCTTCTCATGACTTCAAATGTTATGAAAAAAAAATTTATCTGTGTGGAGAAGGTGGAAATGGAGTTTCCCGATGATCAACTGTTCTTTGACAAACAAAAAATAAGAGGTTGCGGTGGAAGAAGAATGGGAAGAACTCTCCAAAAAAGCCAGATGGTAAGAAACTTAAATTTACAATTTGTGAAAATTAAGGTAAAAAGCATATTGGGGAATGTCTTTTGACTTCTGGTAAGTGCTGCTGATGTGGTAAAATGGGACATAAGGATCGTAATTACACTGAAAATGATCATGGTAATGGTAATACAAAATATGATTTACTGTCAGTAAAATGTTTTAAGTGAAATGAAATGGGTCATTATGAAAATGAGTGTCCGATGAAGAACTCAACTAAGAGAAAGCATCCATACAACAAGAAGAAAGTGGTGGTGAAATCCTTTACAACTACTTCAGCAGATGTTGGTCCATCAAATGAAGTAGTATCAGGTACACTACTTGAATGTTCAGATTATTCCAATGTGTTGTTTGATTCAGGGTCTACACACTCTTTCATTTCTGAGAAGTTTTCTAGTAAATTGGGAATTCCATCTCATAATATGAATATGGAACTTATGGTAAAAACACCTGGAGGAAAAATTGAGACAAAAAGAAAATATAAGAACCTTTTTATCTTTGTGTATGGAAAGAATCTACCTGCAAACCTTATAGGTTTTCCTCTAGTAGAGTTTGACGTTATTTTGGGTATGGATTGGCTTTCTGTTTATCATGCTAAGATTGACTATAGAGCTAAAGAGGTTTCATTTCAGAAATATTTTCATTTTCTGTACAAGAACGAACTCTTACTTTTGATAACATATCAGGGAGCTGAGAAACTAGTAAAATATGGAAATGAATGTTACCTTGCTTATATTATTTAAAATAAAGGAAGTCTTGAGATTAATGATGTGCCAGTGGTAAATGGGTTCCTTGATGTTTTTCCTGATTAGTTTACTGGTATTATACCTAATTGGGAAGTTGAATTTACTGTTGACTTATTGCCTGATGAAAATCAATTTCAAAACACCCTTATCGAATGGCTCAAATTGAATATTTAGAGTTAACGAAGCAATTGAAGGACTTATTAGATTAAGGTTTCATTCGACCTAGAACATCACCATGCAATGATCCTATCCTTTTTGTTAGAAAAATATGGTTCAATGAGACTTTTCATTGATAATAGAGCATTGAATGACATCACTATTAAAAACAAGTATTTTTTGCCTCATATTGATGATTTGTTTGATCTTCTCTTGGGAGATTAGTGTTTTTTAAAGATTGATCTGAGGTGAGGTACCATCAGTTGAAATTAAAGGAAGCATACATTCCAAAGACCACGTTTCGTACTAGATATGGCCATTATGAATTTGTAGTTATTCCTTTTAGGTTAACCAATGGACCTTCTATTTTCATGGATCTTATGAATAGTATTTTCCATGAGTTCTTGGAAAAGATTGTGGTTGTGTTCATTTATTATATTTTGGGTTTCTCTAAATTTAAATAAGATCATGAAAGTGATTTATGGTTTGTCTTGAATAGTTTAAAAGAAATTAAACTGTATGGAAAATTCAGCAAGTGTGAGTTTTGGTTAGAACAAATTTCTTTCTTTGGTCACATTATTTCAAAAATGGCATAACTGTTGATCCTGCTAAAACAAGAGTTGTCGAAAAACGGCCAAGACCCATAAATATTACCAAGATATGTAGTTTTCTTGGTTTGGAATATTATTACTGAATGTCTGTTGAGAATTATTCACAGTTATCTAGTACAATGACTAAATTAACTCAAAAAGGTGTTAAGGTCATTTGGTCAAAATAATGTGATGATTATTTTTAGGAATTTAAAAGAAGATTGGTGAATTCTCTATTTTTGGCACTACCATCTAGAAATGGTGGGTTTGTTATCTATAGTGATGCTTCATTGGAAAGACTTGGTTCTGTCCTTATAAATAATGATCAGGTAATTTATTATGCTTTACTTTAGTTGAAACACCATGAGTTAAATTACCATTCACATGATTTAGAATTAGATGATGTTTTTTTTTGCTTTAAAAAATTGGAGGCATCATTTAGAATTAACCATGCTATATTTGTAATGAGATCCTTTGGTTCTTGATTTGATAAACATTGGCATAAAAGTTGATGGTGCAGGAAATTATTCTGTTTTGTTTTAGGTGTCAGTGGAATCATCTATGTCAAAAAGAATTAAGCAAGCACAAAAAGAAGACAATGAGATATAAAAAAAGGTTGAGTTGGTTCAGAAGGTAATGTTGCCTTAGTTTAACATGGACAATGATTGTGTTTTGCAGTTTGAAAAGAGATTATGTGTGCCTGCTGATTCACAGTTGAAGATTGAGTTGTTATTTGAATCTCATAGTTTTCCATTTTCAGTTCATCATGGTAGTACCAAGATGTACAAAGATCTTCGGGAGTATTATTGGTGGGATGGAATGAAACGAGATATTGTTGGCTTAATTATGAAGTGTTTGACTTTTCAGCAGGTTAAAGAAGAGCAGCTATTACCGAAAGGGATGCTTCAGTCTTTACCGGTGCCAGAGTGGAAATGTGAAAATATATCCATGGACTTCATTGTGGGATTACCAAAGACATCTAGAGGTATCAATGCAATCTGGGTTATTGTTGATTAATTGACTAAATCAGATCATTTCCTTCCCATTCGAGATACTTTGTCTCTAGATCAACTTTCTCAGTTGTATGATAAAGACATAGTTAGGTTGCTTGATGTTCCCCTCTCCATTGTATCTGATCAAGATCCCAAGTTTACTTCTAACTTTTGGAAAGGTCTTCAGAATTCATTGGGTAGTGAATTAAATTTTAGTAAAGCTTTTCATCCTCGATTAGATGGGCAGTCAGAATTAACAATTTTGTCCTTTGAGGATATACTATGAGCTTGTCCACTAGATTAATAGGGAAGTTGGGACCAACCTATTTCTTTGGTTGAATTTTCATATAATAATAGTTTTCATTACAGTATACATATGGATCTATTTGAGATATTATATGGAAAGCATTTTCAAACTCTATCTTTTTTGTATGAAGTAGGTGAAAGAAAGCTGATAAGACCAAAATTGGTAGAAGAGATGGCAGAAAAACATCAGTTGATTTATAAGAACATGATCACAACTCAAAGAAGGAAGAAAAGTTATGCAGATAATTGGAGGAAGGATATGTCTTTTGAGGTAGGTGATCATGTCTTTTTCAAAGTTTTTCCATGGAAAAGTGTGATGCGTTTTGGTAAGAAGTGAAAGGTGAGTCTGAAGTTCATTGGAACTTATGAA
Organism: Viscum album; assembly: GCA_963277665.1. Taxonomy (NCBI): domain Eukaryota; kingdom Viridiplantae; phylum Streptophyta; class Magnoliopsida; order Santalales; family Viscaceae; genus Viscum; species Viscum album. The sequence continues at coordinate 1,082,388,608 of OY728155.1, forward strand.
ATCTTTGAGAAAGTTGGAACAATTGCATACATAGTGGATTAAGCTCCATGTTTATCTTAGGTACACATTGTTTTTCATGTTTCGATGTTGAGAAAGTATATGCCAGATCCATATGATGTTTTGAGCTAAGAGGTAGTTCAGTTGGAAGAGAATCGTTGTTATGAGGAATAACCAGTTCAGATTCTTGACCATAGAGAGCATGTGTTGTGGAATAATGTAATTTTTCTGGTAATGGTTTCATGTAAAAACCATACGGTTGAAGAGGAAACTTGGGAATCTAAAAATGTTATGAGGGATAAATACCCCCACTTATATGATAAGTGAATAAAAATTGGGAGGGAGAAATTCCCAAAAGGGGAGAAGGATGTAACATCCCAAGTTAATAAAGAATAATACATTCAAATGTTTATTAATATTTTTGAATTAAATATTAATTTTAATTTAATGGGGACGCTATGTTCGATAGAGTATACGATACGCAACAGCGGGATTCTTTGAAATCTAACGTTGCACACTAAAAATATAATATTATTATTTTAAATAGTACTTAACGCCTAGCCATTGTATTGGAAGGAATGAATAAAACTAACTAAATTATGATTATACAAGTTTTTAAAATGTTTTTACATTTATCCAAAAAATGTTGGTGGCTTAAAATGTGAATGTGTCTAATTTTAAGCATATTTTTATTTTAAAGGCCGATTTACCACTTTTTTATAGAGAACCCACATTAAATATAATTTTTGTCACTATTATATGTTCTATTTGAAAAAATAAAATTCTTATTTAGAATCAGGACATCAAAATTTACATTGGATGAAATTTTGGTATTTTTCTGATAATGTTCATTTTTTAATGAATAGTTAAAAATACTCTATTTTAATTCAAAAGTGCCTTTTAATCTAATTTATTTATATGGTTATATTATCTTTTTAATTGGTTTTAAAGTTTAATTAGAATATATTTTTACCATTTAATCTAATTTTGTTCATTGGAAGTAATTTTATTTTGAAAATGGACATAAAGAAGTGTTAATATTTTGATAGTTATTATTTCTTAAAAACACGCTATTTGTTTTAAGAGTGGGAATTAATTTTAAATTAATTTCTGCCACTTCTAGGTTTTGAATTTGGGAAAATGGATTCCATATTTAGAACCAATAGGTCCAAATTTCTTAAATTGGTATATTTTATTTTTAGGCATTTTAAATATTTACTTCAGTAAATATTTTATTTACCATGATTAAAAGGTAAATATAGTAAATAATGGTAAAATATAATATTATAATAATATTCAATTACCCTAAAATGTTTCATAATCCTTTTGGATAATAAGTATCCTACCATGGGAATCCTTGGGTTGAATGTGGGACCCTATGGAGCCACATGAGAGTAATAGTGACATTTTATATTAATTAATATAAAGTATAGACAAAAATGACATAAACAAATATATTTTAGTAAATACATTTTTACATGGGATTATATAAGTTATCTTTTCTACTATAAATATTCCATGGAAAGATAAAATTATTTCCTACATCATGGTATTTTTTTTATAATTTTAGGACATCAAATAAATTAAATTATTTATGACACAATAATGATGAAATATTTACCTCATTAATAAATGATTTAAATAAATAAGATTATAAATATTCAAACAATATAAAAAACCTGTCCAATTCTTATTGGATTATTTTATTTCAACCATCATTCATCTTAACATAGATATTAACGAATAGTTGTCTTATTGAAACTGATGATGTGGTCATAATAAAATAATTATTTGAGACATTCCTAAAGATCCCCTCCTCTCCCATATAAAAAGTCCTCATTTAAAAACCATTTCACACACTTCTCAAGCCTTTGGCTCATGAAACCTCTATTCCAATAATCTCCCAAGATCCCTATATTCAACCTAGAAGCCTTACCTTAGGCAGAAAGAACTTCACAAAACCCTTTTGGTTCAAACCAATGGGAGTTACCCGATTTAAAGGAAATATCTTCTCTTACAATCTTTTGTTTTATTTTACTTCACCAACCCCATAAAGACTTTTTATTCCATTATTTTATAAAAACACCAGTATCCTCAATATACTAATATATTGTTATGATATGGATTCGAACTACACTTACACACACCTCCATCTAATGGGTTAAGACCCTAATGTTTCTACGGATGGAAAACTAACGCCTCACGAAATGATAATGGTTCAATCATCTCCTACCGCCTATCATGGTGACCATTATGATGGAACTGTATTTATATATGATATATATAATGTTTATGTTTTCCATATGCTTCTATATTTTCCATTTATAGCACACATTTATGGTTTCCATAATGGTTAAACATGACAATTTCATTTTAGGAAGTGCGGACTACCGCCCCTCAAAGTGATATGACTCGTTAATGCTTTATGTGGGATGAATGAATGATGGAGATAATGATGTTATTTAAGATATTATACTATAATTTTAATTTAAATATGTATCATTATGTTTTCATTATATTAAAATACAAAATTTACATGAAAGTAGCGTTCATGCGTACGTACGACTTACCATCTCCATGAACAATGCATTTCATTTCATACCTCCAAATGTTATGTACTAATATAAATACATGTATTTATTGGATATATATAATATATATGATATCTAAATCATTAATATAATTCTGATGATATTGGATATTTGACCACATGGACAACATGTAGTTATAAGGTGTTCATTTTCACTCTAGTACCAAATATCGACGAAACAACCATTAATAACATAAATTATTACATAATGTTTATAACACGGTAATAAGTGATATAAAAGGAATAATAAACATGAAAAAGGTTCTTAAGATATTGTAAATTAACTTTAGTTTATTATTTCGGAGATTAAAGAATGATCGAGTCAAGTGAGACATGAGGTAAGGGACTTCGTCTCAATCTCCTTTCATTGAGACATATTTTGTATTATTCTCAACTTTCTTTTATACTGTGTATAAATACATTTGACTTTTCATTTCATTCAAAGGGAATATTTTCTATGAAGCATTTTACTAAACGAAAAAAATAATGATTTTTTAATGTTCATGGTAACAAAGAAAATTCCGCCGCTGCGAGTATTATTTTATATTTGGCTTCCTAAACAAGATGTAATGCCTTTTAAAAGGATACTAAATACCATATACTATTTTTATGTATTTTGGTATTGTAAACTCTTTTGATAATTGATTTGTTATGTCAATATATTTAAATGATATATTGTGATTAAAATGTGGAATTATTATCTTTCCTTTATTTTTGTTTTATATGTTATGAATATGTTATGGTTCTTGGGCATTATTTATGCATACGAGTTGTTCCATGAAAAACCTAGGGAGGGTGAGCTCGAGATAGCTCTCCAATGGATTGGGTAATGTGATTGAGGTAAGTGTGATTGTTTCTTCTAAGAGATTTAGGGAATATACTGTGATGGGTATTTTAAATGTAACTCCCTACCTAGCTGTGATAGTTACATTGTAAGTATGATATGGATGCCACATGTTTCCTTTATGATTTATGTTTTCTATTATGTTAATCATAAATCGTATGACTTCATGAGGTATGGTAATGATCTTATGTTATGTATGTAATGATGAACTAATGTTTTCATTTCATTATTTTATAACCCTTCCTGATCATTTTATGCTCATCCCAAGTTTTGAAATGTTTTTCACAGGTCTTAAAGATGAATATGGTCAAGGATGGGATCAAGGAAATGTCATGCTGTCTAAAACATGGAACTAGACATGACTGTTTTTTTCAAGCGTTTTTATTTTGTGAAAAAAGGGAAACTGAGTGGAAGTGTCTACTTTGTAATCGTTTAAGATGTAATAATTATGTCCAAATTCTCTAAAACTCTAAAAATGAAAAGATCTACAATGTAAATGATTCATTTAATTCAATATTATGTAATGTTGTAAGGCTAGGTTCTTATAGAACAAACTATATAGGTTCAGATATAAATATAATTTTTTTCATAATTTTTTTTATCATGATAATTTATTTTTATTTTTTAGAGATTATGTAATAATATTAAATAATTATGAAATGCCAATTTAGAAATTATTTAGATAATAATTAAATAAATCAAATGATACTAAAAATAGTAAAATTGAAGTAAATTGAATAAATTATTGCATTAAATTATTTTTGTATATTAATATACCATATTGAAATGGTGAACCATAATATATTTTAATTCCATATTTGTGTTGATATTTTTCTAAAAAAAAGTTAAATAAATAATGTAAAAATATACATTAATTATATTTTATAATAAATGCAGTTTTTAAAATTATTTTATATTAATAAAAATCTTATATTCTATAAATGTATTTCTAAATTTTATAAATTTCAAATTTCGTCAATTAATGGAAAAACATATTCATTATAATAAATCTATTGAACGCTAAATATTAAAAACCTTGTTACCACTTTTACATTTAATGTATTGTTTTTGCGAGTTACCTGTGATTTTGTAAAAAATTATTTCTAATAAACATGTTATTTTTATCTTAAAAATTAGATATCATGTTTATAATAATTCGATCTAAATTATCTAACAATTATCAATTTAAATTAGTCTTATTGTATAAAATACCCAGGTTATAACATTATTTTCTTTAATAAAAACCATAATGGTTAAACTAGGAAAATTTATATGTTATAGAAAAAAATTATAAAGATATACTTTTCCTATGCGGTGGAGGTGATTGTAGAAAAAATAAACTCTTCCATACATTATTATTCAATTTCGGAGCCACATGATGTAATATTTACCACCAAATAGTGAATAATTTTGAGTAATTACAATAATTTCACTCCTCCTCAACTATAAAATGTTAGTCATCCCCCCACACATCCATACATTATTATTAAATGCTTTAGTGAAAACCTAAGGAAGATACTCGAAGAATAGATAATGTTATTCTAAAAGACTTTTTTTTAAATTTTTGTCTCTAAATCCTTAAATTATTATTATAAAATTGTTATATAATAACTATAGTATCATGAATATATTTATATTTTTTAACATTAAGGTTAATACCAAAAATTACACACACTTCTATAAAATGTGTTTCAAAATCATCGTTTGGGTGTAGGGTGGACTACCACCTCACGAACTAATGTCATTCCTTTTCCCATTACAATCTTTCAAGGTTTGGAATAATGATGGAAATTCTATTTATATATTACATATAAGATATTTAAAATTTTTATTATTATTTTTTAATTTCTATATCACACATTCATTTATTCATTCCATTTTGAGGGAATATGGTAACGTTCTTCATGATTATATAGGACTACTTCCTCGTGAATCGTTGTGATTCAATCAACCTTTACATGGAATGTAATAAAGATGAGTATTAAAAAAAAGTGATGTATATGAAATAATAATACAATTGGAAGTATAATATATATATATATATATGTGTGTGTGTGTGTGTGTGTCATTTACATTTAATTCCTTTAATACGACCAGAAAATTGAATCAACATTCATTCGTACGTGCTGCATATAGTCTCAATGAACGGTGTATTCCATTTCCTCTCACAGTCCTTTATGGATTACTCTAAATAAATATATATACTTAATATATATGATATTTATATCTTGGTTTATATTCATTATATTTTGAAACATTGATCTATGTAAGAGAACCAAAATTAAAATTCAAAACATATACGAAAGACAAAGCAGTTATTACCCAAAATGTAATATTGGCATGAAATTGTTAATAAACAAGTAATAAATAGGTCATATGTAAATAATATATGGTATGATATATATGAATATGGTTATATAACATATTTATAATATATTAATATATAATTTACATGAGGATAAATGAGTATCCTGGAATTCGTGACTTAAGTTAAGGGATTTACGTCTAACATTCTTACATTCGTGAGTCACTTGATATCTTAACCACCAATTTCTTATTGTGGTTTATATAATTTACATGAATTTAAATTATTATTATTCTATATTAAATTGATGGTATTTTTATATACAATTTAGGATATCTCTTTCAGGGGGTTACTGTTTTAATGTTACCAAATTTGTAAGGGAATGTTTTCTCAATTTTCGCTCAGTGAGACACATGGTTTGTTACACACCTATATTATTTTTCGATGTGTATATAATATGCATATTACATGATATATCATAAATATCATTATTTTCTTGATATTTTAATCTTTATGTAACTTTATCCTTTCATTGTGATTACAATTAAATGCTACCAAAGTGGGAATGATTTTATATTACAATCTCATTGTTTATCATGATTTTTTATGATTATACTTATTCTGATTAAATATTATGATCAATATCTCATGAATTGTCATTAATATTCTCATACCTAGGTTATTAATTATATCTCAATGTAATTTTACCATGTTAAACTAATTTTAACTTATGAATAGTCTGAATTTTATTTTATGAGAATCTATATTTTTTTATCTCTTCGGTTGAAAATCCGTTTTATTTCAAAACCATGTTCTTGAAAAAAACTAATAAAATTATACATCAATTTTTAAAAATAATTTTCAACCATGTTTTAGTTTTAAAAAATTGTTTTTCAAATAAATATTCTTATCATTTTACTATCAATTGTCTTTTTAATTATATAGAAAATGTGAAATGAATATATGTTTTTACATATACTTCATGTATAGAATTCTCGGTCTTTATGAACAATCCATTCATTGAATAATCATTTATATTTTTAAAAGAACATTTTACAAAAAAATGTATTTCAATTGTATTTTATCTTTAAAAAATATTTTAAAATGTTTTCAAAGCATCATTTATATGTTTAAAAATTTTATTTTCAATAAAAAGGATTTCAAAGGTGTTTTATGTTTAAAATGTATTTTAAAAGGTTTTCAAATAATACTTTATAAAATTTCAATGGATATTTTGAATGAAAATAGTAGAATGATTTTTTATGCATAAAATGTATTTTAAAAGGTCTTCAAATAATAATTTATGAGTTTTCAAGCATTTATTCATAGAAAATGGTTTTGAAGAAGTTTTAAAATTTTGAAATAATTTTACAAAGTGAATACTATATTTTCCTCAATAAATGTATAAATGAATTTAAAAAGATTTATTTATTAGTTTTAAATGTTATTATCAAAGAAAATGGTTTTAACTATTCTTATGAGACTATTTTTTAATGAAAGGATATTTTTTTATGAAATTTTACAACTGATATTTTAAGATTCTTCTCCATCTAAGGTGAAACATTTTGATATAATTTGTGGGTTACTACGAATATAATCCAAGGACAACATTATTATTATTGTTTTTAATGTTTTATTTTTAAGTTGAATATTTTTTTATGAAACTGATTTCTCATCCATGGGTTATACCATGAAAAACTACTGGTGAAACCCACTTATTTTCATGGGTCATACAATGCTGAAATGCTTTTTTAATCATATAGATTTTTCATAGGATATGATATAATGAAATGTTAATGATACCTATTCCATTTTAGGTGTCATGAAATGATTAATATTTATGATCTTCTGTTACACATATGTGTGATTTCATTATTTGACTGGTGGAAACTATATACCCACCCATTCATTGGGAAATAATTTATATATCTCACGAGATATAATTTACTCGAATGAGGAGTGAACCTGGTACAGTTAGGGGTTTTTCCACTTATGTCATTTTGGGGAGTGAACTAATTCCACTATAAAGAATGTTCAATGACTAGGGATGGTGGTTTGTACCACACAGTTGGTGTATCCGCCCATTAAAGTCCCTGATAAGTTTACATAATGAGCCTTTAATTCTTGGGAACGATTTCATATTCTTATGTGTAGGACAAAAATCTACATCTTCTGCTAATTTTATGCTCCCATAACTTATTTCCTTTGATTATTTTATCATTTAAATCTTAAAAACTTCCAATAATTATTCCATGACATATGATAGTGATCGTTGATATGCATTTTATGGTTTTAAAATGTTATTATCATGTTCTCATACACTTATGTTCAGGTTATTATTACCCATCTCTATTATTTACCCTTACTGAGCATATGATACCACCATTTCTTATGTTTCCTTTCCCTACATTATGAGTAATGGTTTAATTTGGGACTACTAGAAAATAAGATATTAATGGGAAATATTTTTTTTATCTTTCACCAGTGTATAATATTTTTCCATGTTTCCAAATCCATTAAACTATTACGGTCCACAGGCATGCATTTAATAACTGTAATGAATATTCTTCTAAAAACATTTACTATCAATTTAATTTAAAACTAGGTCACTATAAGAGGACTTGGATGAAAATTGGTTTATACAACCCAATAGATACCAATGGGGTTCACCGATCCTTTTTCCAAGAAGGATGATGATATACTTCATTTATGGGTGGATTACATTAAATTTAATCAGTTTATGGTAATGAACTGATGTCTCTTTCCTAGAATTAAGGACCTCTTTGACCAGATTTGATAAAATTGAGTTTTCTTATAGATTGATCTGGGATCAGGTTATCATCATGTGTGTTTTCAACCTCTATACATACCTCATACATTTTTTCCTAGTATGTATGTTCTATATGAGTATATGGTTATCCCGTTAATTATTATGAATACACCAGCAGATTTCATGAAAATAATGAACATGGGTTTCCATCCCTATATAGATTCATTTGTGGTGCTATTCTTGGATGATATCTTAGAGTATTATCACACTCGACGTGACCATTAAAAACATATTGAGATAATATTGGATAAACTAAGGGAGAATAAGTTATATGATAAGCCCATAAAGTGCATATTGTGTATGGATAAGATTCACTTCATGGGTTGTATTCTCAAAGAGATCGGAGTATTTATTAAACTAGAGATGGTGATATATGTAGATTCTTGGGAGAATACACAGAATTTATTTGATATACAATGTTTCTTAGGGCAATATAGTTTATAAACGTGCATCATTCATGAATTCTCATGCTTAACAGCGTATATTGTGAACTTAACAAAGAATGGTGTGAAGTTATCATAATCAGATGCCAGAGAGGCATACTTTCTAGAGCTGAAAAGGATAATTACTTTATCTCTAATCTTAATTCTTCTAGATATATTAATGAACTATATTTTATATTTTGATTCATCGAGTATGGGGCTAGGATTTGTTCATGTCAGGAACTATTGGGGGAATTCTTTACTATTTGAGCATTTTGTAGTATACATGGATGAAAAAAATAATCACATAGATAATAACATAGAATTAATTGAGTCTCACACAATAAAGGTGGGGTGAATACCAACATTATTTTGACATGAATATTTATAATATACTTAGTATGGGAAATAAAGTTGTTGATGAACTAAGATAGAGTACTGAGAAAGAAGTGGTTCAGGAGGCTAGTAGTAAGTGAACGATTATGGTATATTTTTCCAAGATACGAGTAGTGATTCTGGAAAATCAAGGACTAATCATACATTCACCATTATCAGTGATCTATTCACTTCTGGTCAAAGGGAAGATATTAAATATATCATATTTTGATGTCTTGAACCTATGAGATAATGTTACAGGTGATGAACCTCCACTTTTTTGGATAGTGGATGAGGATGAAATCACGTGCATCCACAGATGTGTATGGATTCACAACATCATTTGATAGGAATTTATACGAGAATATCACTCCTCAATATGGGTTGTGTATCCCAATATTACAAAGATATTTCATTACTTACACCATCAATACTACTGGATAAGGATGTAGAGGAAGATTGATAGGGGTATTACTCAATGTTCCTCATTTTAGTAGTTAAAGGTTGGGAACTAACAACAAGTTGTAAATTTACAATTGTTACCTATTCTTGAGTGGAACTGAGACCACATCCCCACAAATTTTTTAATGGTACTTCCTAAATCACCTTGGGGAAATGATACAACATAGGTAATCATAGATAGGTCGAAAAACATCACCCATTTTCTTCATACATGGAACGCTAAATTAGTGTAAGATCATAGGATGATCTATATTGATGAGAAAATATTAATCTTAGGGGTTCCACATTCTATTGAATCAAATGGAGATTATCATTTCACAACTTAGTTAAATATGGTGTTGTAGATGGAATTGGGTCATAAGTACTACTGAGTACAGGGTATCACCCAATGACTGATGGTTAGTCTCAGGATACAATACATGTTTTGGAGGAAATTATATGAGCAGGTTCCCTTTATTTTGGAGGTTTTTTGAACACAAACTTACCTCTAACCATTTTTTATTATAATAACAGCTTCCCTGAGACTATACAGATGGTTCCTTATGAATCCCTATAGGATAGGAATTTCCATTAACACATGTGCTAGTAAGAGGAAAGAGAGGAAATGATACTAGGTCGTTGCATTGTTTAATAGACTTAAGAAAAGGTTCACCTTATCAGGAAGCAGTTGTATATTGCTTAATTTACACAAAATCATATATTGATCATCACCATAGACCACTTGAGTATGAGGTGGGGTGTTGAGGTTTCATGAGATATTCTCCTGGACTGGGGAATATATGTATTTTGAAACAAGGGAAATTTTCCCATAATGACATTGTCATCTTTGAGATTATGTTTAGTGTAATTTTGGTAGCATACCATTTAGAGTTGCCTCTGAGGTACTGATCCATGCATGAATTCTTCCACATTTCTCAGCTTCAGTAATATCATTATGATCTATGATTTATTCTTCTACCCAAGGAGTTTGAGTTTGAATTATATTCATCCCTTGGGGAGAATATAATCAATGTTTTTGATTATGGAATGCAGGTTCTATGAGGTTTGAAAATACCCTTGGTATGAGTCTTATGGTAGCACGACCAGGTAAATGATTATAATTAGGAGCAGGTGGCCAACGAACATGCCCATTAGAATGAGTTAATCATAGAAGATACATGAACAACAATGGAAGTTCAATTTGATGTTGAATTTCATAATGGGGGAATAAGATAAGTACTTATCATTTTATGAGTTAGGGAACATTATTATTTTAGTTTTCTTATTTGGGTTTAGTCTAATGTCAACACCTAGTGAGGCTATTAAAGAAACATGGGTGATAATGCTTTTTTGTATGTTGGAGATTGGGTTTTGGGAAGAAATTTCTGTGCATCATGGTTATTAGAAACTATGAATCTGAATCCACATGTTATGAATAAACCATGAATGGTGGTCTAGAGTAATGCCCACGATGGCACGATTTGTTGAGTACTTGAAAAAGGGGCCACACACGTTTGTGTTTGCTGTAGATATTTTGATAGAAGAAGAAAGAAATATATATATGCATTTTTTCTAAAACATAATGATGAACGTGTGAGGAAGTCAATATGGAAATGATGGACACACATTTTGTACATGGTTTGGCTAACCATGTGGCTAAACAATGTATCATATATTTTAAATATTAAATGGCAAGTCTTCCTTTATTTCATAAAATCCATCATTGCCCTCTTTTTCCCCATTTTTTGTAGAAAACTTCATCTCCTTCCATGATATATTCTTCAAGAGTATATCTAATATAAGGTATAATTCCTATATCCAATATCTAATTCGATCTCTATTACTCTCATTGGATAGCCACTTGTGAGTTCTTCATTCCATGGAACCATTCCAATTTTCCCCTTTCTAATCGAAATGCTATTTGGTGTGGGATATTGTGTTCTATTTTCCTGGAATTCATCCATTATTCATTTTCTACTAGTTTGGACAGGATCAGAGGCTATTATTGGAGGATTTTTCATCTACGTTATTATGTTGAGTGGTCTACACATTTTCTATACAATTTTAATTGTGTATAGAATGATACTGTTATTCCTAACATCAGTGTTTTTAAGAGATGTTTCCTCAATTAAGTGAACCATGATTTAACAGATAGATAAATTTTTGAGACATTCCATGAAACTTTTCACTGGGTTTGGATGTTTTTGATCACAACTTCAACAGAGTGTGGTGAGGGTTCTACATTTTTATCATGATTATTACACCCCTGTGGTGTGATATGATTGCCTTGTATAACTGAGAATTGAATTTGGTAGTAAATTTAATATTCAATGGATATGAAATCCTTGTCATTTGTATATGAAATGTTTGAAATTATAAATGTAATGGTATCTAATGGGTTTAATTACATTGGAGGGTTCACAGTATGGCATCGATTACATATTATGATGACATGAACGTTTCTACTCATTAGATCCCTTTTCATTAGCTTATTTGGAGGCCATGAAAATTTATACTCCATAGATATGATTACATGAACTACATGATATACTAAGACTCCATTGAAATTTAATCTTCTTGGTTCCAATGGTTTAAAAGGATTCCTTGGACATTCCTACTCCATATATCATGGTTATGTGCCTTATTTGGATTCCTTTGATATTTATACTCCAAGGATCATATCCACAAAGATTAATTTGATTACTAGGAAATTTATACTCATTGGATCCCATTTAATCTAATTTCATGTATTCCTTTTACTCTTATAATATATCGATCTAGCTTAAATAGTTTACTCGATATGCTTGGATTCTTTGGGGATTTCTACTCCATTGATTTGATTTAAATTTCATACAGAGGTTACTATGTTTCCGTGGAAATATCTACTACATAGAACCCAAACCATGTTGGTTTGAGACATGATTACACGACAAGGCTTGTTATTGATTATTTTTAGCATCTATAGGTTGAACTTATGATTTATTTTCATTATCATAGTTTGACATGATATACTACACAGTATCATTTCTACATTTATTATAATTACTCCCCTTATATCTACACACAACATTAGCTTATATGCATAGACTATAGTTGTTATAGAAACCATTGGTGGTTTCTTACAGAGTGTTATCCCAGAACATATTCAGACCGACATTGGGTATTCGGAATGACATCATGGATGTTGGTTGGTACAGGGAAATAAGATATTTTTGATTCTTGATTGGGTAGTGTATATGATAATGGGTGAACATGACCAGGCTTTGGCACATGATTCTATATATGATAGTTTCATTTACTCTTTTGGTTTATTTCCAAAAATTTTTATAATGTATTTACGATTCCTTGTATCTCTTGTATTTTGTATTAAATTGAATGATCACTAATTTTATATGAAAATCTTGGATGATATTACTTGGTTATTTGTATGATGGATTTTTATTCTCTAGTTTATCAGTTATTTTATATGAATTTTCAATTTTTTTATATTATTATATCATTGTGTTGCACTCTGATAATGGGGGGGGGTATAGTGTCCCCACTGTTCCACCATGGAACCTCATTACTAGTTCGAAACCTCTAGAATATAGGGAGGATCACATGAATTCATGTTTCCAACTAGGATTGGTTTATTTTGAGTGAAACATGTATGTGATATCATATATAGACCTCGGATAAACTGGTCCCATACATAAGATACCTACCAAAAATTATCATCCTCTTAAATTTTAATCAAACCCATAGAAGAATATGTGTTTTAAAAAACTCCACTATGATATCCCTCTCGAGGATCTCTAGGTCAAATGAACATAACAAATTCAATGGGGAATAATGGATTAATTCCTTGCATAAACAACAATCCAAAAAACAAACTATGGGGGGGTTCCACTATATTAAAAATCTAAATATTTCCCAACATTAATGGAGATTAAAAATAACTTAAAAAGACATGAGTTTTTTATGTTGTCAATCAATGTTCAAATAGGGAATTAATGAAATAAATCTCAACCACATTACAAATCCGGACACTGAGTGTTTATCAAAAAATTCCAGTACTATGTTCTCCCCAGCAAGACACCATGCCTCCATATCACACCTACTGAATATTTAACATCCCCACACAACACCTAATTTTTTATATCCTTAATCATTATAGGCCACCACATGAAAGTCACCCTATATTTGAAATATAGTCCACCTGAGTCAATGACGTGTTATTCATAATGAAAATTCTAATGAAGATGTGATGTGTGGAAGACATAATCAAAACATGTCATCTATGGGGGTAGTTATAACTGGTAGTCCTCATCTTCAACCTGATCTAACACCTCAAAAGGTACAATGAACCTGAGAGAATGATTACTGCCATGAATAAACCATTTCTAACCATGATGAGGGGATATCCTCAGAAACAGATTATCTCCAATGTAAAAATCCAAATTCCTCCTCCTACGACAAGTACAAGTCTTTTAATGATCATGTGTAACCTTTATTCAATTGTGGATCACCTACACCATGTCATTCAAATCTTTAACCAATTATTTTCTAGGAATACCATGCTCTCCAACCTCATTCCATCATAATGGAGATCTTCATGTTCATTCATACAATGATTTGAATGGCACATTACCATGAGTGGAGTTATATCTATTGTTTTTGGACAGCACCACCATGGGTAGAGGCTTCACCAAGATTCCTCTAAATTACAATATTCTTTCATGGAACATGTCCTCTACAGTCTGGATAGTATGATATGTTTGACTATCCTTGTGTGGAGAAAATTGATTCTTTGGAACAACTAAGATTCAAAAATCTTGTTTGTGACCTCTCCACACTGTATAGTTAAAACAAGGATCATGATCAGATATGAAAGTACATGGAATCCAATAAATCCTGACTACCTATTCTTGGTGGTTCCTTCATAACACTTCCACTATACTCAATTCCTTGATAAATAAAATAAGAGTTGAATTATTCAAATGATTGAGGATCACCAATATAAACTCAAAAATAACTTCATCTTTTCGTAAATAGGTGACAATGTCCCTCGAAATGTCCCCCCAAATCCACTTGGGAACATTAACAAGCTGAATGAAACCACTAGGAATATAGTTCTCAACCATAACCTTTTCAAGGACCAAACCAAAAGAGACAAATCTCAGTCTCAATTCATCAAACTAGATAGAAATGTAGTTTATCATAGAATGATATATCATTTTAAAACTAGTATATAACACCGTGAGAGAATAGTTGGACTCACAAAGTGGAACCTAATAAATCAGTGAATGGATAAATATATTTTTATGGAAAAATAAAATTTTCCATCCATCCTCAGACCCTCACATAGGAGCATCCCCAATAAAATGTTGATCATTCCAAACCAATACTATAGAATCCCCAATTAAAGACCCCCTCCCCTTGTTGTACTAAAGAAATTGTTACCATTACCTATGAAATATATCTTCTTCCATCATCTAATCCCATATAAAAAGAAAATATTTATAACTTTTCTATCACTCTCGAGGTGTCTAAAACTCGCACATAGCACCACCTCATGATTTACTTCTCACATGATCTACCAAAACATTCTCATTTCTATGTGTAAAGGAACTATGAATGTTGTATCCAAGTAAGAACCTCAACTACTATCAGTTTTTTTAAATTCAACTTATGATAGAAGAATACATACTTTTTAATTTTGTGATTCATGAAAACCACAATACTTTCTCTAATAAGGTAGTGACTCCACCACCATAGAGAAAACACTATAGAAGAAATCACAAGTTCATTTTTGGCATAGTTATATTAATGAGTTCACAACAAGTAATAACTATAGATGATAACCTATATCTATTGCATAAAAAACACTAAAACCATGTTGTGGAGTGTCATGGTTAACCTCAAACACAACTCCCTCCTACCAAAGATGAATAAAAATTGCAGAAACCAAATTTTTTACTGAACAATTCAAACCAGCCTAAAAATTGTTAGTCACCATGAAGATGTTTTTTATTTTAGTAAAAACATTCTTTACAGTCAAAACCATGGAGAGGTTTTGAATGTAACTCTTATAATAACTATGTGTAGAAACAAAAAATAACCCCACAAAAAACATTATTAGGGGATTCTAAAGAAGCTACCACCTAAATAAACCCCTATAGAAAAACATTCGTCAATCCCATGAACAATGGTGCAACATTAATTACATTGGATGATAGCTTAATTAATTCAAAATATCCATATTGATATTTGTAAGTACCCTTTAGGATATCCTCTTCCATTAACCACAACCGATGATGCCCATAACATAATTTGATCTTCGAGAAGCATCTTTTTCCCTTCAAGTAATTCAATAAATCATTAATCCATGAATGGTTATAGAAGTTCTTTACTACCATTAGATTGAAATAGTTATAATTGACAAATAACAAAAATCATACATTTTACTCTATCAAAAAAAGAATTGGAGCTCACTAAGGTGACACACTAGGTCAAATGAATCATATATACAATAGATCATCAACCTTGATATGTAGTTTTGAAAACATAGATTGTTTCGTATGATATAGATAAAGTGATATTAGAGAAAATCAAAATATATAGATCTATCCTAAACTCGATATATTTTCGAGGGGTAGTTACACAACCACATCAAGAAATGAACTATTGTACTCTCCAAAAACCATGAGAATCAACACCATCTAAATATTCATACAAATCAACAGCATAATTCCTCACAAAGAACGTATAGACTCAACATGCCTCAAACACATCAAAGGGTCTCAGTCGCAAACTTTGTCTTTATCGACGTCATAGAATATATTGAACTTCTTAAAGAAATATGTGATTTGCTGCTCCAAAATAATTCAATACATACTGATGATGATGATATATGGTTTTTCTATAAATATAGGAAATCTATTACATAGTTGTGATTTCATAAAAATAGTTATTATCCACATCACACGTGAAAAAAGCTAGATTAACCACCATGTTGTGTTTTCAATGATAAGGGAACATGAATCCCCTTAACATCATGTCCCAAACCATTGACTATAGTGAAAAAACTAAAGGAAATCATCGCTCTGTAATCAAAAAATTCATAAACCCCAATAAAAAATAATTAGATAGTAAATTGTACACCATCAAGGTCACCTATCACATGCAACTTTATGTCATGTATCTTCGAACGTCCTACTCATTGGCCTATCTATTCAAGATGGAATCATTACACATGATTATAATCAATCCAACTGTCCTTAATAATAAGGTTTATCTCAGGGAAGTCATATTCCTACCCCATCCACTCTTTTCTTCCCAAAATACGGAACACCCGACTTCCATTTCAACCCAGAAAGAAACTACTACAAGGGTTAGTCCTAAAACTATCCACAAGTCACTTTATAACATCTATGGAAGGTTGTTCACTACCTCTTATGTTGTATATAACCTATTCTATAAAATATATCCATGTTCAATATACTATTATGGTCTTAAAATAACTATCTATTGTGAAGTGGGTGACAGAGGGATGAAACCATCTCCCTATTGAATACAACTTCATCAGACTAGAAAACTATGAACTATTGGTCAAATAACATCTCTATGACGAGTATTTATGACTCTCATATCACTATGGTATAGTACTATATATAATAATCTCATGAACTATTTATTTTCTAGTACCTTTTTTTATGTATTCAATATAAATAGAGTGACCTTTCACTGGATCCGTAGATTCAAATATTCCACAAAATTACTGACTCTTTCCATAGCATCTGGTAAATGGGTTTGAGCGTAGTGTTATAGGTTCTTATAGTGGATACTAAACTCTTGAACACTAGAACACCCTAATTGAATAGTAATGACCTTTTTATGTGAAGCTTCCTTAGTGGTAGAAGATAAAAAATAATCTTGATACTAACAGCTGATATTTTTTCACAAAAAATATGACTACTCATGAACCTATAAGAAAAAATTCCACCAGTACTAAGTTGAATGGCATGACATTAACATAGATAAAACCCCCAGTTCTCCTTCTAACCATGAATCGAATTGAAGTATTTCTACACCTCCTCTAGAAAATCCAATATATCTTAACTTGAAATGGAGCCATCATACCTCTACAGACCATGGAACTATATCTCTAAAAGTGTCATCCTCTAATTGTCATTTTCATTGAACTACAGTCTATGCTGATCCACTGAAACGTCCTACCAAATTTCCTCAGCATTAAACTAATTAACACGTAGACCTAGTTTATTAATAAAATATAACAAACATAAATTATCTTAAATTTAGTAAAAAATAATTTTTATGGTTAATTAGTTATATTATATAATTTTAATTTATTCAACAATGTTAACTTAAATTATAACATAGACCTGAAAAAAAAGGATCAATATAACCTCATTGGTATCTACCTAAAAAACATCATTGCTTTACACAAAATTTCTAGTAAAATTAGAGTCCCTTGTGGTAGATCATTGGTGGACATAAATTCCGAAGTCCTAGCCTGTTATTATTGTTTCTATTACATAATAAGACCAAATGATACTCTTTTCCAACCAACTATTGAATCCCAAAAGGTACCTTACTCCAAACTCTATACTACCTCTCAACAATTTTCTTTTTATTCCACACTATCATGAACCCAACCTATACAGGTATCCCATGTAAGAAAAAAATGAAAGAAGATATATAATGACTCTTAAGTGCCACCATTAATATCAGAAAGGTTGAAGACTAGTAACGAACATATTTCAATCATACACATTGGAAGAATTACATTATATAAATTTTAATGAGTAAGAGATAAGAAGGAAAAATTATAAACCAAAATATTTAAGAAACTAAGAGAAATACCAATACCTGAAATTTAAAATAAAAAATGAATGGAAAACTATGTGTAACAAAAAATAAGATGCGATAATGAACTCTATAAAATCTAGACAGTTTTTAAAAAACTCCACTAATCTTGAAATGTACATCCCGATCGCTAAATTTTTTTCTATTGACCAAAAATATTCTTTATATATAGGTAGGGTGATCATATCATATATATATAATAATCTAAAACCTAAACCCTCTCATGAAAAAAGGAAAATAATCCTACTAAATATTATAAAAAAACAAATGAAGTTAACTCGTTACCTAAACAGGTAATACTTGTTTCTTATCCTCATCATGGATCCCATACATATTATGGATTTTATGTAAAATATTGTATATCAAAAATATATATGTAATTTAAGGTAATCAAATTCCAGTTCTCTGCTGTTTTGTCTCTCTCACACCCCAAAACCATACATCATGATCTCATCCATTCAATAATTAGGACATCATCCATTTGAGTAAAACATATACCCAACCTACCTCAATCCCACTCATTTCCCAACATCATATGTTGAAAATTGTCCAAAATATATATACTTGCCAATATCATCCCATATATATCCTTTTGTTTGCTCAGAAGCCTCTAAATGTAGTGTATTATTATTATATCTAAATCTATTATAGTCCATATAGGTAAACCTATGGGGAGAAAATCACCATGACCAGATGCTATACCTAATGCCATTACAAACCACATATAAATTTATTGTAAACCATAAGACATAAAATCCTAGGTAGGAACTCACCCAACATCATAAACCATTATCCCCCGGGCCACACATACTCTTCTGTTTTTAAAGGGAGAGTGAGGGAGAGTGAGAATTCAACCATACATTCCACCACCATCATGGTTTTTTTAGAAACCACCCCACCAAAATTTCAATTGATAGTATTCCAGCTAGTGTCAGTGGGGTGGCATAAAAATAATAAAATAAAAACAAATATCATACAAAAAATAGTCTAAGGTAAAAACCTAACCTTATAATAATCTTCCACTATCAAAACATAGGACACCCACATTCTACTATTAAATATTAGTCTATAAAAAAACACACGAGTATGACCTCTCCCACTAATTAAAAACCTACTAATTAATATTTTTATAATGTTAATATTTAATCCCCTCAATCCTACTATTAGAGGAAATATTATTTCCTTTTTTTACCCTAATAAAAATCACCACCATTACCATGAAATTAAATATAAAATAGTACATAAAATAATAAAACCACATACCATGAGTTTATTATGTATTAAATTACATTTAAATATTTATTCGGTAATTGTGGGATCTTTCTATGAAACCACACTATTATCGAACAGACTGAGAAAATGTTCTAACCCCATTAATTGGTGGGAAAACAAAAAAAAATCTATGTATGGAGGAAATATCAACCAACAAAGAATCAAGAAATAAAATAATCGCTGAGAACACCCAATTTTGGACTCATCTCATCCACCCTAACATCCAACAATATTTCCCACAATATGAATTTTCCATCTATCATAGACAAGAACCTTCACCAAAACATGAGATCCCAAACAATCACTCAACCACGGTTCCTAACCAGATCAATTCAACTATTGGTCAAATAGCCCTGGGCATATAGAAATTTTATCATCATAGAAAACCCACTTCATAAGGATATTATGAAATCATATCAAGGTTATAAATTCCTAGAACACACAATCTCTCCAAATGTTTTATCAAAACAGAGGAAATAGATTTTAGGCATTAAAAAAATTTCAAACTAATATTTGAAGAAAATAATTGGTTTCGATAGCCCTAAAGAATTTATATTTTTTCAGAAAACATTTTAATTCATATCATGAATTAAACTATTTCGTTTTTAATATGTTATTAAGGACAATAAATTTAAAACTTATCAACTATAAAATTTATTGAATGAAATTAAAAATTGTTTTAGAATTACATTCTTATTCAATTGAGAAAAAGAAATAAAATATATTAAATTAACCTTCTCTTTTCTTGAAATTCATTGTTAAAAAAATCCTAGATTTATATAGTTTATAATATTTCATAATGAACAACCATGTTACAAAAAAATTATTCAAAAGGATTACACAAACCATGATAATAAATTTATTTTTCATTTTGATGTAATGTTATTATATTTATTATTTTATATAAATTTTTACCCAAAGGAATAAATCAGGATAATATCACACATTCAATTCATATAGGTAAAATTTAATAGTTCCCCCCACCTCAACATGAAGAGTTTGGTGTTCTCTAAGAATGTGACACCAAGTTCTAAACTCTAAATAGAACTATCTAGGGAAACAAATCATCTTTAAAACACCATTCCAATAAGATCCTTCTATAAATAATAGATAATAAATGAATGAGAAGTGAAGAAAAAATGTACTGTAGAATGGAAAAAGAAGAGCATAAGATAACCGAACCTATAGGTTAAAAAAACTAACCACAAATCAGTACAGATCGGCCTCTAAAAAATAGTGGTTGAATTTGATCAAATGGTATTATAGGATCTTCATAAAACCTACAGGATTCCTAGGGATCATGAGATGAGTGAAAAATTATGATAATACCTTAGGGGATCCCATTCATATAACTATGATTGATAATCCTCATTAATTTTGTGAATACTTAGTTCATAATGTGAATTATTGAGGTTTTAAATCATCTAAATTTTTTGTTTCCTCATCCACAAAAACAGGAAATTCCTTAGTTTCATGAATATCTAAGTCACAACAAAAATATATTATATGTTTAACCATTAAATTACACCAATAAAATATTCCTGCCTTAAATAAAAATTCAGGTCCTGAATCAAAATTTAAATCATGATAACCATGTTTATGACATGAAATCCTCTAGCTACCAGATTTCAAAATTCTGATCACCCTCTCTTACATAATGTTCACAAAGGGAAATACCTAGGTAAAGATGGCCCCTTTAATTACATCATATATAATTTCTAATATTTCATTTCTCATATTTCTTTTTTCAATGAATTTAACTAGACAATAGAAAAAAACAGTTTTAGACACATGGAATACATTTTTGATTCCATTATGAAATTATAAATACTTGTACTAACTAAAATATAATTTGAACTTTAAACATAATATTCGTATTTCACATATCCTCATGAATTGGGAAATTATAGTGTAAACATTTCATGAACTCAATCATATTTTCAGAACATTTCCACCAATGGAAAGAATATAAATTAATGAAACAAAACAATATTGGATGTTAATATTCAACCCCTCCAAGTCATTTTCATAATCAATTATTTTTTTAATATCATTAAAACACTTAATTTATATTGTGTATGTAAGAATAAAATTTATTATGTCACTTTTTACAAGTCCGTTGAAACCTTCTATGAATCATTCTATACATCTTTTATTCATACAGATTGACATATTAAACAACATTAATACATGGTCACCTAGAAATTTCTTTCTCTAACAAATTTAAATTTCCCTTAAGGTGATACATTTTTATTAGTTACACGTCTTAGGGTTTTCGTAAAATAAATTTATCCAATTCTAGGAAATAATCAGAAGTTAATTTCGATGATGATGATGTTATTAGATACAATATAAGATTTTGTTGGACTGATATCATGTTTTAAATTTATTTAATATGCAATTTTATTAAATTTTCTTCCACTAAAATGTTGAAGAGTTTTTGAATTCATCTTAACCATTAATATTTTTGATCACATCATATATAACACCTGGATACCTGTGTGGATAAATATTTTCTCAAATGTCTCTTTTGGATTCAATCAAATCGATTCCTCCAATCCCCAAATGGTTAGGGTTTCCTAGGGGAGTGTAACCTGACGAAAATTACAATTAAAAAGGAACCTTATATTTTAGGATTCACTTTATTAATTTCAACTTGACATGAGATCGTCTATGAACAAAAAATAGTAATGGTCACTTGTATTGAATGATAGTTTCTTTGATAATATCCACTTTTTAAGGAATCTAAAACATAGTATTTTAAAGTCTATTTAATCCTATAATATGGTCTCATTTAATCCTAATAATTTATTCATTTTTCAAATTATATATTATCAAATCATATTCTTATCACAAAATCAATATATTCAAACTATATTGTTTTTCAATTCAGTAGGCATCCTACATTTTTTTACCACACCAAAAGTTAAATGAAAAATATATTTTCACACATCTATTATCATGTCATTTATCTGATAAATGAATATATCATATAAATGATTAAATTTATATGAAATTAGTTATCTGTTCATGAGTACTTTTGGGTCAACCAATAGCCAATCCCCTACTCTCTATAACATGACCTAACCCTCTAGAATAGTTGGAAGTTTGTCCCAAAGAACTTCTACCCATGGATAATGTTATAAATGTATAGTGCATTGCATTGTAACTATAATACATAATTTTAGTAAATAATTTTCAATAACTAATGTCAATATAATAAAATTAAATTCAAATTGAAACCGATGTAGATGATAACTAACTCCAATTTTATATATAGCATGTAAGTATTTAAATTCAACTATCATAATATCCACCTTAATTTATACAATTTAAACCCAAGACGTAATCCTATCATAATATAGAAATTATATCAGGGAATAAATGTAAGGAAATAAATTTTAAACATTACAGTTAACATATTTATGCAAGAGATAATTAATATTAACTATTCAAAATTAGTATTCTGAATAATTTAGTCTTTAAATAAATAAAACATTATATTTAACATTATTTTTTAATTTATAATTACATAATAAATTTCATTAATGATTTATAAATGATCACATTTTTTCTAAGTCATACGAACTTCCAAATAATTTTCTATGAGGTATATGAACAATAACACATTATATTATTAATTGTTTAATGATAAATATTTTATTAAAATATAATTAATTTATTTATAAATAGTATTTAAAATATATTAATAAGATAAAATACATTTAATTATAAATTATATAAATTTTTTAAAGTAAATAAATCAAATGAAATTCCAATTTAATGTAATTATTTTTTTCATCAATCATATAAAATGATATAAAATTAATAACAGGATACAATAAAGTCATATGTAATTATCTAGGGGAAAACATAAGCTAAGACAAATATATAGTTGGTGGTTAAAAAATATAATCATGATTATTTATATTCAATAATTATTTCCCAATCATCTACTAAAATATCCCAAATCATATTTAATGATTCATAGTGATATTGTGAAGGAAATGTGATCCTATATTTTTGTGACCATGACATAGGTAATCATAGGACATGATACCGTGGAGTTGTACTCTATGAAAAATTACAAATTTGGGTATTTTATTGAGTTACTTTTTATGATATCGTATATCATAAGTCAGGACTCACCATGGAAGAAATATCTAATGAATCATATTTTTATAGGGTATATGACACATTATTAAACATTATAAAATTCATTACCAATGTGATTTCATGATTCTGACAGCATGGAATAGATCTTATACCACTACAGGGGTTGGTTGTTTCTAATTAATTTTATTAATACAAGTAAATAAATTTACAATCCCAGATATGTGAACAAAACAAGATAGGTAAAAGAAATCATGTGTAAAATAGAAATTAAGAAATTATAAATGTATAAATGACAATATTTCTTCCACTATGCCGTCTAAAAATGGGATATATTAATATAACCTTTTTATATAAAAAATACATCAAATTATTAACAGTTTTCAAATTTTACTAATTTTTTTAATGATCGAGCAGGAATCTTCTGCCATCTATCACATACTAATCCCTCGTAGAGTTAGAGTTAGGAGATGAGTGATACTAGATAAAGGAGTATCATATAAGGTTTCAGAAAGAATCCATATACACAATATCATGGTGAATGATCCATTATAAAACTCTCGAGCATGATTATTAACTGCCCAAGCATTAAATAAAATGTTTTATGTTAATACATGAATCATATGAAACTCAATGCTAATTCAAGTAACAATTCCATGAATTTATCTCCAATTTATTTAATCTTATGAAGCACATAATTTATGATAGCCAATGCGAGAGATTTCATTGAATGAATAATTAAATTTTTTATAAGAAAAATGACTTATATTCATTGGTCTATAAGCATGTCTAATAATACAGTTTCTATAACATGAGATATATCCTCAGTTAATTAAAAAATAGGGGAATATGTTTTCTGAAGACATGAAAATAAATCCCACAGAAAAAAGGTCTGATAAATTTTTAACAACACCCCCTCAAAAAACTCATCTTTCACCCATCATCATAAACAATACTTTCTATCGGGGACATTCATCACCCAACTAATCATATCTCCCTTGGATGAATCTCACTGAATTCTCCATTTGGTTCCTCCACCCCACATGATTCCTCACACCCCCTATATCATGCTTACTTTCCCTCTATAATCCCATTTTTCGTGCATTCCTCCTCTATTATATGAGTCAACTAAACATTATTCCATCTCTAAAGGGACCACACATGTGTGTTTTTTCATATTTCTCCTTTATTTGGTGCATCTAAGAAACCATTTTCCTTTTTTTATGTGAACTACACATTACTTCTATAGCTAAGACCTTCCATGAGTGCTATATTGGTGGGCCTACCCCTACCCATTCTGTGAGCCATAATCCACTCACTCCTCGAAGTCAGTCTTCTTCCTAAATCCACATAATTATTTTTTATCATCCCCTTTTTTATGAAATATTTACGATTAATCATAAGTTGCATTTCATTTGTTTTGTGTATATTTTAATAATTTTTTTGATAAGTCTTTGGTTTTTATTTAAACTATTCCATGATAATCATTCAACATCTTGAGGCCATTAATATGTTTTTTGGGATGTTTCATTTTGATCGAATAGTACATTGTGGTTTTAATCCATGATATTCTAGTAAATTACAATTTTCACCACAATGTTTTTTGTTTAAAAATATCTATATTGTTAAACCATGTGCTTTTGAGGTTCTCATATTCAAAGTAGGCCACCTATTTGTTGAATATAAAATTTAAGGATATTAGACCACAATTGGATGTGTCACATTATACTTATAATGATTGAAAAATATTTAGAACGTTTTAATAAATTTATAACATGGAATGATTTTCATCATTTTATGTTGAATCATTTGAATTAATATTAAATTTAAAAAAGGAAATTCATATTTTCCTAATCAAAAATAAAATGTATACATTCATTTACAAAAAAACATTAATATTTTCCAAAATGTTACTCTATAATTAAATAATCATACCTTACAAAACTATGATATTATCATTTGATAGGTCTCATAGTTCACATTAAAAGATTATTATAATTTTTATCACCTTTTAAATTAAGGTTAATAAAATCAATAATAATAAAGAGTATATCCATTCATTATATTCAAAAATTATTACTGTAATCATGTATATTACTGTTGGGTTGAGTAACTAAAATAATGTTGTGATTATAGTTATTAAATTTTTTCACTATGGATAGTGAGAAATACTAATTCACAACACAACACTTACAAGATATCCTAGTTGGGGTGAAATTTCGTGTAATGTTTGATGTTATTCCATCGGTTAATGTGGCATTACACCATCTTAATATTTTATCTGTTGTGTGTTTTAACTCATTAACTATACTTCCAAAATCTTATTAAAATAATTTTTAAAACACTTTTTTCAAGAAAGTAAATTACCCTCCCTCTATTTCAAGCAATGAGTCAACCAGGTTTCATAACAAAGCATAACAAAAAAACCCTTAAACCTCCTCATTATCATTCCCACGATCGAATTGAAATAAATCTTTTTTTAGAATGACTTAATTTCATTACTAATATTAATTTTTCTCAAAATAAATTTTTATTTTTATTTATAATTATTTTAATTTTATGTTAAATATATTTTTTATCTAGATTTTTGTTTGATATTATTACTATGTTCTTAAATTTTAATTGCGTGCCTCAAGTTAATATTGTTATGTGTTGTGCATCACGTAATGCGCTTTGCATTATGGAACCCTATCGTTTTTCTTCCCCATGACCTATAAATATCTATGGTTGTAGTGGTAAAAAATTGATTAATTTCTAAATCCTTAGACTTTGATAACGATGAATTAATGAACTATACAATATAATGATCAATCCACATAACTATCTACCACCACCCTTGGTCATTTTTCATTGAATGTAAGGACTTATGACTATAACCATGGGAATTTATACCATTTTCATGATTAATTTACTCTAAATATAAAAATTACCTAAATTATAATTACAAAATAAAAATTAGTATAAATAATTTATACATTGAATAGTCACCAAAATATTATAAGGATGGTGAAGATCACCCCAATAGGGATCCCATAATTCAAGACCCATAACTATTTAATTTGATAAAAATATAAATTATTTACTGCTTTTTAAAAATATATTAAACTCAAAAATATATGATATCTCTAAGGAGTGTGTAAAAATAAGGTTTAATATGATAAAAGAGTAGGATATTGCAACGATATGTAGTTACATTGAATGCATTAAATATATATATTTGTAAAATAGTATCATAAAATTATTATTGATGAAGTTATAATACTAAATATTTGAAAATAATTAACAAATAAATTATGTATAGTATGGATAGAATATTGAAAATAAATTTTAACTTAACAACATATAACATACTATTTCACTTTCTATTTTGGATATCTGTTATGAATATTAATAAACATGTTATTGATGATTGTTTTTTATCTCTCAAAACAATATAAATCATGTTAAATCATTTCATAAATTATTTTTATTTTTATTTTAATTTAATTAGATTGAATAGAATTTGGATAAACAATATTTATTAAGTCAATGATGCATTTTAGATGTGGTGAAAATATATTTTGGACTTTTTATTCATTAAAAATTCAAATGGTAGATTGATTCGATGCCAATGTTTTGATTTTTTTTTTGTATGAGAAAGGTTAACACATGAGGATTTGGGTTACTAAATCAATAAACGTGGTTTAAAAAATGAATAAAATGATTGGTATCATAATAGAGAATAAGATCAGGTACATAATGAAATTTATTTAGATGAAATGAATACTATGAAAAATTAAGTTTCTCATCGATTTCCATTTGTCCAATAATATTGATACTGCTGTAATCTATTATAAGATGACATTAATATAGTCATATATTTTTAATCTATTAAAAATAATTCTAATTTTGAGAGTGTCATAAATGTTCTAGAGGATTTTAATACCCCAACACACTGGGTATGTAAAAAATTGGAAAGCTTGAGTTTTAATGTGATTATATCATGAAAAAAAAGTATGGATTTAGTAATATAGTAATTGAATATATCCTTATATATATATATGATATACTCTCTGATGGTGATTGTATACATGAAAATGATTATATGGAATATAATTTGGATAATATTTGGAATTTTCATGAACTATGATACATTATTTCGTCAAAAGATGTTTTTTTTCTAGAAGGAAAATGAGAATTCGAGTCAATGAAAAAATGATGTACATCATGGTGGAAGTCTATTATAGAATAAAATATATCCCAAATACAATATAAATTTATGTAGAACATTACTTTGATTACCATACTTGAAAAAAAATTTATTTTAAAACTAATTTCATGAAATATGAGATTGCTTGAAGATAAAATAAATAAAGATATTGATCAAATAGTGAATCTTATAAATGGGTTACATTGGAAGATGTTTTATAGGTTACATCTTAATTTTTCAACTAACCCAAAGAAATTTTATATTGGTATTAACGTGTGATTATTTCAACCCATTTAACTGAATGCATACTAAAGACTAGACATTTAATGTTTCATTTTAATTTATAAATTTTTATTATATATGTGTATGAATAAACCATTTAATATCATGGGTATATTAATATATAGACCCATTGATTCTGGAAATGACATTGAAATATTCATTCATCCATTAATAAATGAGTTAAATGAGCTTTGGACTATTTGGGAGCAATTGTATGAAGAATTCGGAATTAGTACTTTATATTTTGTATTGTTTTATTATAGACTAGAAATGATTTACTTGTTTACAGAATAATGACTAGATATATTATAAAAGGGATGTTATCATGAACTATTTACAAGAAGAATACATGTTCTTGGATACTAAATTTTCCATAACATTTAGGCTTTATTAGGAATCAAGTATTTCCAATGATCGATTATCCATATAGGAAAAATTTGAGATTGTTTAAAAAATTTTTAGAGAAAGATGAAACACCTCAACAAATCTCCGTGAATGACATTTTTAAATAACATTACTATTTAAATTATGTTCTTGGGAAAATTCCATCATAATCGAGAAATAGAAGTAAACTCAATTAAAATTAAAATTGTAATTGGGTAATGAAAAGTATATTGTTTGTGTTTTCATATTAATCATTGAATTTACCATGTTATTTATTATACATAATACATATAAAGTAAAAATTGTTCAACTGTTACTTACTACTCTTTAAAATGTAACTGGAAAGAATATTATTTTTAGCATCATCAGGATTTCATAGATTAGGTTATAATAAAAGGATTACATCCTATGTTAATGTGCCTTAATAATTAGAATGTATCATTGGAATTTTTGTGAATAAAATTTTAGAAAAAACAATTTCTTCAGGTCATGGAATGTATGAAGCATCCAGAAGGTTATTCATGTATCATTTTGAAAAAGGTGAATGCATAATATGGGAAACTAAAATATCTTATTACTCCATATTATAATTTCTTGTTACATGTTTTTATTCCCATTGTCACTTTACATTTACAATCACTTATTTCTAGGGTTTCTATGATTAGTTTATGAAATTTTTTGAGACCATTACATAAAAATAAGAAGAATGAATTTTGTTTAGAAATTTGAGATATATGTATTCATAATTATTTTAACTTAGTGGGTATTTTCCAGACCTCGATTTTCACAAGTATGCAACATCTGATTGTGCATCTTCCCATATAAGTTCTTGTTTGTGGTCTCATTTAGAGTTTTGGGATTTGAATGAAAAAATTAATGATGCCTAAATTAAAATACTATGTGATAAATAAATATCATCCTTATAGAACTATTGTGAAAAGTTATTTAACTTAATAATGCAGGTTTTTTTTCAACTTACATGGATAATGTAACAATGTGGACTAATTAAATAATGAGAACTAAATATTATAATTATGATCCCATTAAGAATATATATTTTTTACCTTCCAAACAGTGATGTTATCTTGATCCTACTCATTATTTAATTTATGTAGAGAAATTGTGTAAATCGCTCATCATATAGTATTATTGTAATGTGGCATTCATAACGATTACATCAAGTAAGTAATAAATAAATATGGATTCTTTAATTGTTTCATTTTACCATAGATTCATAAAATTTAATACTTTCATATTTATAAGGAAAATTTGTAAAATATTAAAAATATATATCATTATATTCCTATTATGAGGAAGGAAAAATTCCACAACAAATAATTTAATTCATCGCTAATGTAAAAGGTAATAGATTGTTTTTCAAAAATTATTAATATGTATCGGTTTAATATTTGATGTTGTTATCTTTAAGTTATATTATCACATATAAATGGTGTATCATATGAGATAAGAAGGTTTTCATTTGTTCTAAACAATATTTAATGTGATTGTAATGAAATGGTTGTCAGTGGATTCAAATTCATTATAAATAGTTGTGAAAAAAATGGAAATTCAACATGATAGTATCACGATAAACACAAAAATATATTTTTTTGTGAGTGAATCATATATGAAACTTTTGTTAGGAAATATATAAATATATATGTTTTTCGAAAGAATCATTTTATTATATTACTACAATCAATGTCATGATAAAGTGAAGAAATTCAGGTGGTTTGATTCAATGAAATGGAAAGTCTTTAATTTAGATAATTGTTGAATTATAGTGATTGATATGAACCATAAACATCATATCTATGAACCTTATATGCTTCCATAACAAGATAGAAAGGCATTTTATGTATCTGTGTTTAAAATAAAAAAATTTCCAGTTATTGTTGATTTCATTACAATAACTATTTTTGATGAATGAAAGGAATATAATGATGTTTTATCTGAACATGTTGATTCATAAGTATTCCTTTTTTACATTTCAATTACTTTAGTTTTGAAAATAAAGGAAACATTATTAAAACATGTTTGATAAATTTTTTATGTCCCAAGTGTTTTAGTATTTTTTTTATAAAATATTATCTTTTTCTATTTATAGAAAGAGTCCTAAAAAATTACGTGTATTACATTTATATTCTTGGTTACATTCATCAGATTTAGATTGTGTCTGATTCATTAAACCTACCTTTGATTATACTTATAGTTATAAATTTTTATTATCTTTGGTACTAAAAACATTATTACTATAAAACTAATTCTCATATTAATAATCCTAATGAATATCATAAGGAATATCATATTTGAAATTGTTATGGAAGTCCTTTGGAATGAAGAAATATTATAATCAGAATACATATACTTGTTTCTATAATAAGTAATATAATTAAAAATATAATGTTATTAATCAATATGAAATCAGACTTTTGGTTACAGATTATTAGTCAAGGGATAAATATATGAGGTCATTAAAAGAAACTCAAAAATATGAATATTATAGAATTTCCTATAAATAGTGAGTCATTTGAAGAGATTGGATCTGTTTATTTCATCCACAACTTAACTCTTATAAAAATTACTAATTGTGAATTTCTCTATATTAGTATTTGTAATTATTTTGAGTGTTTTTAGTTCTATGTAATCTTGGCCAGGGTTGTTTCTTTACCAACATTCTCTTCGGTTATCACACATGATCCTTGTTATGATTGATGTATTCAGTGGATGTGAGGTTGGCGAATCAGATCCATCAGATCAAGGGCTTCCATTTCTAGGAATTCTTACCCTAATCATTTTATTGAGGGCTTCTGGGAATTATAATAAAAGGATATTACAGTCATTATTTTGAGGGATTTTTATGGTGAGGAAAGAAAACAATTAAGTAAATATAAAACTAGAGATAAATTTAGTAAATCATATGAAATTCTTTAGTC
The DNA here is from genome assembly GCA_963277665.1 of Viscum album. NCBI lineage: Eukaryota > Viridiplantae > Streptophyta > Magnoliopsida > Santalales > Viscaceae > Viscum > Viscum album. The sequence continues at coordinate 1,082,420,456 of OY728155.1, forward strand.
TTAATGATAAAAAAGTTTGATCTTTTAATAATTTCGTGTAATTAATTCATACTATTACTTTATATTTCATATTTTTATATGTTTATATTCCACTGATCATGTTATATGAAGTTTTTCTTTGTAATCATATTAATATAATATTTGTTTTATCGATATAATTTGGATTATGATAAAGAAACAATTTTATATTAATTTTATCTAATGCAATTCCGATCTATTATTCTGATTTAATCTAACTATTTTTGATGATTTTTTTTGAATATTATTGTTAGACTAATTATGATATTTATATATTAAATTTAATACGTATTTTTTTTATTAGTTTAATTTATTTTTAAAATGTTTTTAAACAATAATTCACCCCCTCTTTCATGAAAATCCTTCTAAGCTACTATAATAATCTTATAATTCGTATCATAGTTATGTTCTACAGGTCACAAACTTAATGAGTTCTTAATTTCATTACTTATATTTATTTATTCATGTTTTGATATAAATATATTCTTATAAATATTATGAAACTAACATATATTTTTGTAAAAGTGTGTTTGTATTTGTTTTAACTATGGATGTTTTGAATTTTGGATCTCTTGATAATTACTATCTTATTCAAACACCTAAATTTTATGGTAACAACAAAAAATATTGAAGATATTGAATGAATACTTTTGTGATCTATAGTGGAGTTGACAACATATTGATGCTTACTGGTAAATATAATATTCATGACAAGGGAGGTTCTAAGTTTTCAAATGATTAGAATTTGGAATAACAACTGAATTACTATGTTCTATGAAGAGGAATATATTTAATCAAACATCATCCTTTGAAGTTTCTAGTAGTATCTATAGTAAATTTAATGTTACAAATTTTGGTACATCCAATGTTATAGAAACTAGAAGAGCTATACTTATAGCTGATTACCAAGACATTGATTTTCTTCCAAGAGAATCATTTGCAATGATGCTATAATGGATCATGAATATTATAAACAGTATATGTAATCTTGGAGAAAAAAGATATGATGATGAAATTCTTATGGAAATTATTATTGATATAATGGCCAATGAGTATGAATAAAAAAGAAAAGTTATTGATGACTAAAGGATGTTATATAATATTACTCTTGATAAATTGATTTTTACCCTTATGTACTATGAATGATTTCTTAAAAGAGGTGCTATGAAAGATAAAATAAAAAATGAAAGTGTTATTTTTCTACAACATCCTCATTACCTTCTAATTTTTATTCAGTTGAGAAAGTTGTTAAATATTGGAGGAAGAAGAATGTTGATGTTCAATGAAATTCTAGTATATAATTAATCATATAGAATATTTTATATAATCTATCTAATAGTATGAAAAATATTGTTGGAAATAAATATTTTCCATATTGATATAGTATAATGCATAAGAATAATGGTAGGAAGAAATATTTTGAGGAGATTTGCTATGAATATGAGAAAAAGGACATATCTAACCTGGTTTTCCAATGATGAAAAGAATTAGCAGGAAATAAAAGAATTAATAAATAAATTTTAAAAAAAGTATTATAATTTTAAATAAAATAAATTGATGAAATTTTGTAACACAAGGGGTTCTAGTGGTGGTTATTCATCTAAATTTTCATTAGTTAATGAATGTTCCGGATAAAGGAACATATGTTTTTTTAATAATCTACCCATTGTAAATTATTATCTCATGGAAAAGGTAAATATTTAAATGAATCACTCACAAAAACTATCTTTAATGAAATATATTTTGATGATAAAATTATATATCTTCTAATAAAGAATCTTCCCCAATAGATTATAATTCACTACCCTGTTATTATGAGGTTTCAAGATTTGAAAAATTAATTGAAAATGAATATTATATGATTTATAAGAAACATGATAATGTTGAAGATAAAAACATTAAGTAGGATTCAATAAAAAATATTTTAAAAAATGTAATATCATTTCATACTAAACATCATGATAAATCAAATTTTGAAAAAGATATTATTTCAAAACATTTTGAAAATTTGGTTTTTGAGAAAAAAATTTTTACAAGGAAAAAATAGTTCTAAAACTAATTATGATGAGGTTAATATTTTAGTTGTTAAACTAAAATATGGAATTTCTAGATTGAGATAAATTTTATCAAATTTTCAAAATTTTAAAGAATATTGTGAAAAAATTTATTAACATATTATTCCCCATGGTAGTTGTTCAGGAATGGGTTTTACAAAAAAACTTTTTTTATAAAAATTAATTTATTCTGGAATGTGAACCATTATCACTAAGTGCCAATGTGGTGGGAACTACAAGAAAAATTATTCTTTAAATAGAGTACAATATCTTGGTTTTCATATGTCTTACCTTTCAAAAAAATGTGGTTAGCCAAATGTTTTTTTTCTAATACTACCAGACACAAGAAGGTTAGGGTTCCTCAAAAACAATCATTTTTTTCATGAAAACAATGATTATACCAATAGTAGAAAAATTTGTATATAGATATTATATGATCAAGGCACATGACAAGAAAAAATACATCATGAAGAAAATCAAGGTGAAATGTAGAAAAGTAACATTTAGATATAATTCTAAAAAACATATTATCAAATAGGTAACATTGTTCTACTTGGAAAAGCCTTTATTTAAAATGTTTTATTTTTTGTTGGTCTTAAGAATAAACTTATAATTATAATTCAATTATGGGATTGAGGTTACCTTGTGTAATTTAGTAATGTTAAATGTTTTGTACATAGTTCCAAGGGTGAATTTATTATTTCTTCTAATCAGTATGAAAATGATTACACATTAAACATAGATGAACTTAGGATGTAAGACATACCTTGACTAAGTGAAATGTAAGATCAATCTAGGTAATGGTACACAAGGTTAGGAAACTCTAACCATATAAACATATCTATGTTGACCAACAATGTAATTTTCAACGATCCACCAGAATATATGTTTGATACTTAAAAAGTCTATAACCCTTTTCAATACCGAAAAAATATATGTTAGGGTTTAAATCTATTATAAGAGTCTAAAAATATTATGATTTATAGTCAGCGGACATGGAATCATTTGGTCCTACATAAACTATAAGTATTGGTTGAAAATATTATGTATATGTCTTAGTTAAGGATTTCACTATATAAACCCGGGATTATTTTCTTACAGAGAAATATGAATCCTCTAATTATTTTAATACTCTTGTATACAATGTTAAAATTAAGAAAACCTATCCTTAATAACTATTCACCATAGTAGATAATTTAAAAATTATGATTTTGGATCTTTTGGTAGTATGAAACGTATTGAGCATAAATTTCCAAACTATGAACTCCCCAGTAAAATGGTGTAGTTGAAATAAGAATGAGTATTCTTTATGAAATAAGGAAAAAAATTCTATGGGAATACTCATTGTCTAATTCTATTTTTAGATGAAGCCTTTAGTAGCTCCTTATATACTTTAAATTGGGTTTCTATCAGACTTTTCAAAGTAAAACTGATTATTAGTTTTTCAAAGCAATAAAATGAAAATTTTATTTCTTAAATGTTTTTGGATTCAATGTATTCTGGTAAATAAAATAGATAATTTTCATAAATTCCCACCCAAATTCAACGAAGGAATTTTTTATAGTTATTCCACTACTTAGTTGGCTTATAGAGATATTCATAAATTGCTTGAATTACTGAGGAAATAATACATGTTATTTTTTTTGATGAAACTAATCCTTTTTTGGTAAAAAACCTCATCTAAAATATTTTTATTCCTTGTATAAAACTATTTTAATCCTTTTCAAAAAAAATTTTCTCATAAGGAAATAACTGAAGAATAATATTCTAAAGTTAGTCCTCGAGAATATTTTTGACCAATTATTTGAGAAGAGACTTCTGAAACACAAGAAGATAGCTGTTTCTTAGGAATAATCCTAGCGAATGTATAATGGGTGAAGTAGGCCAACTAGTTAAGAGTAAAAGATCCTTATGAAGTGAAATTGAACAACTAGTTTTATTATCCAAATTGGAACTCAATAATCATAATGAGTGTTTAGTTGATGAGGATTGGATTAAGGATATTCAAGATGAACTTAATGAGTTTGAGAGTAAGAAAGTATTAAATTTAGTTGAATGACCTATATAAACTTCTATAATTGGAGTAAAATGGGTTTTTCGGAATGAATGTGATAAAAATGGAATAACTATTTGAAATAAAGATATACTTGTTGATAAGGGATATAATACACAATATGGAAATGATAATGAAAAATCTTATGCTTCGATAGCAAGACTTGAACCTATTTAATACTTCTATCCTAGGAACCATTCTATAATTAAAAACTATTCAAATTAATGTTAAGTGTTATTTTCTTAACTAATATGTTCAATATGACGTTTATGTAGAACAAACTTATGGTTCTGAAAGTAAAAAACATCATTAATATGGTTATAATCACACCAGAGTTTTACATTGACTTAAACTATCCCCTAGAACTTGGTTAGATAGATTAAATGGATTTTTTTTTCGAAAAAATTTCTTAAGGGAGTTGTAGATCTAACTCTTTTTATTAAAGAAGAGAAAAAAGAAATTATGATTGATTAAATTTTAATTGATGACATTATTTTTGGTCCAACTCAAAAATATTTGATGGATTATTTTGTATATCATATGAAGTATGAGTTTGAAAATAGTATGATTGGTGAGTACAAATAATTCATTGGTTTTGAAATTTTAAATTAACAAAAAAGAATAATTTATATATAAAAATAAGTATATAAAATATATTCTAATAAAATTTTTATTAGAAAATAATAAAACTATTAGCACTCTTATTGGTACCACTAATAATTTAGATCTTAATGAGGCTTTGAAAGAAGTTGATTGAAATATTAATAGAAGTATGATATTATGTTTACTTCACAAAGCTTCTAGTGAAATGGATTTAATATTTCTAATATTGTTATTTGAATGATATCATGCCAATACAAAATAACCGATCTAAAATCTGTAAAAAAAATTTTATCTTAATGGATTTTTGGATTAAGGTATTTTCACTCATTCTGGTAATGATTTTGAATTAATTATTTTTTCGGATGCTGACATTAGTGGTTGTAGAATAGATTGGAAAAGTACATCCACTACTAGAGAAACAGGTATTTGCGACGGGCTATTTGCGACGGGATCCCGTCGCTAATAGCCCGTTGCTGAAAACGCCGTCGCAACTACACTTATTTGCGACGGGCCCGTCGCTAAAGACTATTTTTGCGACGGGCATTCTCCCCGTCGCAAATAGTATTCCGTTTTTTTGTAAAAAACTTTTAAAACAGTTTTTGCGACAGAACCGTCGCAAAAACTCTTTTTTAAAAAATTAAAAAAAATTAATAATACTAGTATTTGCGACGGGAGTCGGGACCCGTCGAAAATACTTTTAAAAAAAAATAAAAAACTTTTAATAATACTAGTATTTGCAACGGGCATAGTATCCCGTCGCAAATACTATAAAAAAAATAAAAAAAATAAATTATTAATAAATTATTTTAATTAATATAATAATAGAATTATAATTTACAAATGAAAATAATAAATTATTTTAATTACTATAATAATAGTAGAATTATAATTCAAAAATAAAAATAATAGAATATTAATAAATAATTTAATTAATATAATAATATTACAATTATAATTCATAAATAAAAAAAATATTAATAAGTTATTTTAATTAATATCAAAATAATAGAATTATTTTACATTCAAATATTAAAATAATTCAAGTATTACAAAAAAAATAATTAAATTATAATATTATAAAATTTTAATATATATATATAATTTTAATATATAAATAAAATTTTAATATATATATAAAATTTAATATTATAAAATATAAATAATATTATTATTCATATTAATATTGTTATTTAAAAATATAATATTATTAATATTTTATAATGAGACAGAAACTACGAATAGAAAAAAAAATATTTTGATTTCACAAATTTTATAACAGAAATACAAACTCTAATCTGTAGGAGGGGGGGAGGGGGGGAGGTTGGGGATCTGCATATGGTGGTGGAGGAAACTCCATCCCTAAAGCATGAGTGAGTCGGCGCATGTACTCTATCTGCTCCTGATGCTGCTGCTGCCACCGACTCGTCTGCTCCTCGTACAGCTGCTGCTGGCGTCGACGCTCCTCCCCATGCTGCTGACACATCTGCTCCTGCTCCTGTCGGAGACTCTCTATCTGTGCAGTCTGAGATCGCAACTGATCCTCATACTGTGTAGAAGAAGATTCACGAGCTCCTCTCGAGCTGGACGTCGACATCGCAACACTGCCATAATAATCTCCGGGAGTCAGTCGAGAGCCGATACCAACTACCCGGCCCTTCTCGAAGACATACTGGGTGGCCTGCATCCATGCCGCCTCATCAAACTGACGGGCAGTGGTCTGATCTGATGACTCGGCCTGACTCTCAGGCCGGGCCTGTGCCGCTGCGGCCTCATTTGACTCCTATAGTTGCAATTTAAAATTAAAATTGTGAATAAATTATATGCAGTTAATTTTTAAACTTGAAAACAAATAATACTGACCACGATGTGATGCTGACGATCACCTCTGAGCTCCCCAGTAGCAGGATCACTGTACATCCTCCAATATACGTCGTACTCTGTAATATCGGGGTGCTCGACAAATAATACTGACCACGATGTGATGCTTTGTTGCGTACTTTTCTTTTCAATTTTTGCATGCATCTTTCAAATGGGTACATCCATCGAAACTGTACCGGACCTCCACATTTGGCTTCATATGGCAAATGTAACATCAAATTTTCCATTGAGTCGAAGAAAGACGGCGGAAATATTTTTTCCAGTTTACATATAATTACAACAACATCTTTTTCAAGTTTGCCTAGAACATCATAATCTGCCGTAGCCGCACAAATTTCCCGAAAAAAATGAGACATGTCTGTTATGGAATCCCAAATCACAGAATTCAACAGACCTCTTAATCCAATGGGTAGAAGTCTCTCCATTATAACATGACAATCATGACTTTTTAATCCAGTAATATGACCATTCTTTAAACATCTACCCAAATTGGAAGCACAGCCATCTGGAAGTCTCAAATCTGCAATCCACTGACAAAATAATAAACGGTTTTCTTTAGACAGTGTATAAGCTGCTTTTGGTTTCAGTAACCTTTCTGTTCTGACATTCTCAAATAGTTCCAATTCTGGACCCCTGCAAATTTGGGCAAGATCTAAACGTGCATTTACATTGTCTTTGCTCTTTCCTGGCGTATCCAAAACTGTATGAAACAAATTATCAAAATAGTTCTTCTCAATATGCATGACATCTAACATGTGTCGGACCAACAAATCAGACCAATATGGAAAATCCCAAAATATGCTACGTTTAATCCAATTGTGTTCTTTCCCAAAACCAGAAATTTTCTGTTGGTTTATTGTGGGACCAAAAGTGATGGGAGGTAATGAAAATACAACCGATTTTAACTCCGAACCTGATAGCATTTTTGGAGGTCCATCCCTTTCAGCTGTTCCTTTTCTGAAATGAGATCTGTTTCTGCGAAAAGGATGATCAGCTGGAAGAAATCTGTGATGATTGGTAATTATTGGTGATTATTGGTAATTATTGGTGATTATTGGTAATTATTGGTGATTATTGGTAATTATTGGTGATTATTGGTAATTATTAGTGATTATTGGTAATTATTGGTGATTATTGGTAATTAATACTAATTATTGGTAATTAATACTAATTATTGGTAATTAATACTAATTATTGGTAATTAATAATCATTATTACTAATTATTGGTAATTATAACTAATTATTCCTAATTAATACTAATTATTCTTAATTATTCCTAATTATTACTAATTATTGCTAATTATTACTAATTATTACTAATTATTACTAATTATTACTAATTATTACTAATTATTACTAATTATTTCTAATTATTACTAATTATTTCAAATTATTACTAATTATTGCTAATTATTAGTAATTATTGCTAATTATTACTAATTATTGCTAATTATTATTAATTATTGATAATTATTAATAATTATTGATAATTATTGGTAATTATTACTAATTATTGTTAATTATTGGCAATTATTGGTAATTATTACTAAATATTGGTAATTATTACTAAATATTGGTAGTTATTACTAAATATTGGTAATTATTACTAAATATTGGTAATTATTACTAAATATTGGTAATTAATACTAAATATTGGTAATTAATACTAATTATTGGTAATTAATACTAATTATTGATAATTAATACTAATTATTGGTAATTAATACTAATTATTGGTAATTAATACTAATTATTGGTAATTAATACTAATTATTACTAATTATTGGTAATTATTACTAATTATTGTTAATTATTACTAATTATTACTAATTATTGTTAATTATTACTAATTATTGCTAATTATTAATAATTATTGCTAATTATTACTAATTATTGCTATTTATTACTAATTATTGCTAATTATTACTAATTATTTCTAATTATTACTAATTATTTCTAATTATTCCTAATTATTTCTAATTATTACTAATTATTGCTAATTATTAGTAATTATTGCTAATTATTAGTAATTATTGCTAATTATTATTAATTATTGATAATTATTAGTAATTATTGATAATTATTAGTAATTATTGATAATTATTGGTAATTATTACTAATTATTGTTAATTATTGGCAATTATTGTTAATTATTACTAACCATTGGTAATTAATACTAATTATTGGTAATTAATACTAATTATTGGTAATTAATACTAATTATTGGTAATTAATACTAATTATTGGTAATTAATACTAATTATTGGTAATTAATACTAATTATTGGTAATTAATACTAATTATTGGTAATTAATAATCATTATTACTAATTATTGGTAATTATTACTAATTATTGGTAATTATTACTAATTATTCCGAATTAATACTAATTATTCCTAATTAATACTAATTATTCCTAATTAATCCTAATTATTCCTAATTAATTCTAATTATTCCTAATTATTCCTAATTATTACTAATTATTGTTAATTATTACTAATTATTGTTAATTATTACTAATTATTGTTAATTATTACTAATTATTTCTAATTATTTCTAATTATTACTAATTATTTCTAATTATTACTAATTATTTCTAATTATTACTAATTATTGCTAATTATTACTAATTATTGCTAATTATTATTAATTATTGATAATTATTAGTAATTATTGATAGTTATTGGTAAATATTACTAATTATTGGTAATTATTGGCAATTATTGTTAATTATTACTAAATAGTGATAATTATTGGTAATTATTCATAATTAATACTAATTATTGGTAATTAATACTAATTATTGGTTATTAATACTAATTATTGGTAATTAATACTAATTATTGGTAATTAATACTAATTATTGGTAATTAATACTAATTATTGGTAATTAATACTAATTATTGGTAATTAATACTAATTATTGGTAATTATTACTAATTATTCCTAATTAATACTAATTATTCCTAATTATTACTAATTATTACTAATTATTGTTAATTATTCCTAATTATTACTAATTATTGGTAATTAATACTAATTATTGGTAATTAATACTAATTATAGGTAATTATTACTAATTATTGTTAATTATTGTTAATTATTACTAATTATTGTTAATTATTCCTAATTATTACTAATTATTGGTAATTAATACTAATTATTGGTAATTAATACTAATTATAGGTAATTAATACTAATTATTGGTAATTATTACTAATTATTACTAATTATTCTTAATTATTGATAATTATTGATAATTGTTCCTAATTATTAGTAATTAAATGAATAATTATCAATAATTAGAAATAATTACCAATAATTACAAATAATAACATTATTAATATATTTTATTATTAATATTAAAATAATATAATTTTCTAATTTATATACAATTCTTCTTTGATCTGTGCGTTTTCTATCTCCACATACAAATAATACATGTGAAGACAGCAAACACACAGATCAAAAAAGAATTGTATATATATAAAAAATTATATTATTTTAATATTAATAATAAAATAAACTAATAATGTAATAATGTTTTTATTCCCAATTATTGGTATTTATTACTAATTATTAATATTTATTCTTAATTATTAAAAATTATTACTAATTATTCCTAATTACCATTAACTATAAACAATACTAATAATTTAAATTTATTAAGTAATAAAACAATGTAAACATAATTAAATTACAACTAATTAATAATAATTGAAACTAATAAAAAATTCAAAATAAATAAAAAATTAAAATGAAGATAAATACCTTGAAAATTGATCTGTTCTGGTCGTTCTTCAAAACTTTAATATCAGCTCCGGAGAAAAAAGTTAAACTGGAGAAAAACTCAACTCTAGAAATATAATTTTGAGAGAAGGAGAAGATAAGGAATGAGAATGAAATGAAAAAAACCGATGGGGGTATTTATAGGTAAGATTATTTGCGACGGGCCCATTTGCGACGGGATTCCCTTCGCAAATAGTATTATTTGCGACGGTACCCGTCGCAAATACCTTAGCCAACATTTATTACGGTCAACCGGTAAATAGTTATTTGCGACGGGACCCGTCGCAAATAACCCCTGCCGACATAGTATTTGCGACGGGGGAATATTCCCGTCGCAACTACCTTTTACCGCCGCCGGTTATTTGCGACGGGAATATTCCCCCGTCGCAAATAAGTTTCCCGCGATTTGGCGCGCATCGCGGGAAAACTATTTGCGACGGGGAAAGCAATCCCGTCGCAAAAGCCTCCTTATTTGCGGCGGGGAAATACCCCCGTCGCAAATAAGTTTTTAACATGACTATTTGCGACGGGAATAAATCCCGTCGCAAATAACCCGTCGCAATTGCTCATTTTTCCCGTAGTGATCTATAAATTTACATTTATTTTTTTATTATTAAGTTTCATGGTCTTGTAAGAAACAACATTCTATAGCACCTTCTATAAGGCCCCAGCCTTAAACCTTACTTAATCTTGAGTTATTACAAGAGTACACATTGAGAATCTTTTCAGGTTTAGAGTTGTAGAGAATTAGATCATGAAACATGAATTACATTCCACATTTAAACAAAGTGGTTACATAAAAGACAGTATTCATTCTTCCCATCAACGGGAACATATTTAAAATATAACACGGATTCTTTCTTGACACATCCTTGACACTATCATCACATCATGTACCTTTCCCTTGACCTGTGAAAAACATTTCAAAAACTTGGGATGAGCATAAAAAGCTCAGTAAGAGTTATAAAAATATGGAAAGGAAACATGAGTTCATATATACATAAGAATGAAATCATACTTTACCATAAAACAAAGGCACTTTAACATACCTCATCAAACCATGAATAAATCATAGAAATCATAAGTCATAAAGGTAACTTGAGGCATTCATAACATTCTTGCGTAGGGAGTAACCCTCTTGGTTACGTTTGGAATACCCATCATAGTATATTCCCTAAATCTCTTCGGAGAAACCTTAACGTTTCACTCCTTCGTGTTACCCAATGCATTGGAGAACTATATCGGGCTCACCCGCCCTTAGTTTATCACGGAACCACCCGTTCTTCATAAACATTCCCAAGAACCATAACATAATCGTATCACATAAAACATCAATAAAGGAAACATAACATTTCCACATTTCAATCACAATATAACATTTTAGGATATTGAAATAATGAATCCAAAAAAGAAACCATTTCCAAAACCATTTAAAACATTTAATAAAGAGATTTTTGAATCAAAGTGTCCCATACCACCTTGAAGCTTTTAACATTTTAAACCATTAATATCCATATAAATAAATCCTTAAAACCATTTTGAAAACATGGATATTAATAAGAAAAAATAATTAAAACATTTAAAACGATATTCAGGTAAAAGGGGTTTCACCAAAATTAGAGACACTTGAATACAATAATTGAGGAATAACATTTAGTCAGAACTTTATAATATCATTAGAATAAAAGGATTCATGATATAATACTCTAAAGGATAGTATATACACCATATAAGAGTGAATTGGTGCATAACAACAATGAACCCTCAATAGAAATGTCAAATGTGATGAAATCCCTTATAAAAAAGGTATCCTTAAATTAAGGACAAATCAATCTCAAAATATGTGTGAAAAATATAAATACACCCAATATAAGTGGATATTAAGTGTAAAACAATAAAAGGTCATTCACACATATTCAATGGATGACATATTCAATGACTACATGTTGAACCCAAAGAAATCGAAATTGGGTTAAAAGGTTCCCTTGACAGCCTAACGGCATCACATCAAAATGAGTTGATGAGAGATAAAAAGTGTATCTCATCACTTGGACATAAAATTTAAATCAATAAGGATATATGAGAACATATCCCAACATAACAATATTTAAATTAAAAGACCCAACAAAAGAAGTCTTTTAAAAAAAGGAGGGTGAAAGGTTCACTTACCGACTTGGGTATCTTTCAAAACATACACCCCATGAAAGAAGGACAATAGATCATTGATTTAAATACTCATAAATGAATGTATATTACACAAAGAGTATAATAATGGGAAGTACATACACCACTCAATGGAATTTGTGGCAAATGTAGCATAAATCTCACGAGAATAAAAGTGAGATGAAAAATCCCTTACGAAAATTCGGCAGCCTAACGGCGCCACTCAAAACTTCCAAAATGGATTGATAAGAGAAAATAGGGTCTCTCATAATATGAACATAATAAGTACAGTAGGATTAATATAAAAGAACATCCCAATCATAAGAAAGATGAGCTTTTAAAGGAATGACATAAAAGTGTGTACTTAAAAAGAAAGAGAGGAGTAGGATCCCTTACCTCGGGTCCGACTTGACTCGATCGTTCTTTAATCTCCTGAATAATAAACTTGAGTTAATTTATAATTCCTTAAGAACCCTTTTTCAAGTTCATTATTACTTTTATACCACTTATTACCATGTCACAAACATTATGTAATCATTTAAGTTAATAATATTTGTTTTGCCGATATTTGGTTCTTAAGTCGAAAGTGGTCTTCTTACAATTACATGTTGTTCGTGTGGCCAAATGTTTATTATATCCAGAATTGTATATATTATATATGTCATATATATCCAGTACATGCATGCATTTATAACATATCATAATCATTTAGAGGTAAGAAATGAAATGCACCGTTCATGGAGACGGTAAGCCGTACGTACGCATGAACGCTACTTTCATTTCTATTTCGTATTTTGTAGAATGGAATAATAATTATATAAAGGTATATTATAATTACAGTATAATATCATATATAATATCATATTTCCATCCTTTATACATCCCACATATGGTATTTAACGAATCAAATCACTTTGAGGGGGCGGTAGTCCGCACTTCCTTAAATGAAGATATCGCGTATACCCATAATGGAAGCCATAAAGGTAAGACAAAAATAAAAAAAACAGAAGCATAAATAAAACTTAAACATATTATATATCATATATAAAAATAGTGACATCATAATGGCCACCTTTGAAGGTGTTAAATGAGTATTGAACAATCATCGTTTCGGGAGGCAGAATTTCACCATCCACGGAAACCGTATGTTCTTTAACCATTTGATGTAGTTGTGTTAGAGTGTAGCTCGAATAAATCTTATAACAACATACTAGTATATTGAAGATACTGGTGTTGTTACAAAAGAAGTAAATAAAAAGAGTTTAGGGGGTTGGAGAAGCAAAATAAAACAAATGAACATGAGAGAATGAATTACCTTTAAAAGTGTAACTCCTTTTGATTTAAGCCTAAAGGATTCCTTTGAAAGGATTCTGCCCAAAGGGAGTCCTCTAGGATTAGGAGAGGGATGTGGAGAGAGTAAATGGACAGGTTTTGGCCGAGCCAAAGGCTTGAGGAGTGTGTTAAATGAGGTAGAGGTGGGGGCCTTTTATAAGAGGAGAGGAGGGGTACTTTTGGAAAGTAAGAAATATTACTTTATTTGAAAATGTGTTTCGGTTTTAAAAGGTCCCACATTGATATAATTCGTGGATAAGTTGATAAGGCTTTGAAATCCACTCATCCAATTGGTTTTGGACATGTGTAGTTCTTAGATTTTACATTATCTTTCCATTTTATTTAAATCGTCAAATAATGATGTCATCGCTCCATCATTATTATGCCATAAATAATTTATTTTATTTGATGTCTAAAAATTATAAAAAAATTACTATGTTGTAGGAAATCTTTTTAGATTTCCAATGAATATTTATAATCAAAATTTGGACTTGTGTATCCCCACTTAAAAACTATTTTAGTAAAACAATTTATGTTAGTGTCATTTTCACTTTAAAATTAAATAAAAATATATTAATGTCATTTTCCAACTAAAGTGGCTCAATGGGGTCCCCAAGTTGGCCCATGGCTTGTCTTGGTCGGCCATGACTCACCCAATAGGTTTAGGACAAGTGTCATGGTGTTTTCACATTCTTATAATATCATTTTTACCTTAAACTACACTAATTACCACTAATCGCGATTAAAAACTTAATATGTTTCTATTCACCCAAAAATTATTTTAATCTCATTGAACCACATTTTACTTCTTAATGACAACCATGTATGTCGGATATTTTAAAATCAAAACACAATTATGGCAAAATTTCATTTAAATGAAAAATCAGTTTTTATAAGTACCACTTAGTGGTTTCACTATTCATAAAAAATTGAAGTTTTTCAGAAAATTACCAAAAATTCACCCTAAGCTATATTTGATATTCCGAATTCAAAAATGAAGTCTATTTTACAAAATTCAAAACATATTAGTCACATTAATTAATTTAATAATTAATTCCTGCTATCAGAGCGAATAGCGTGTCTTTATAAAATAATAAGTATCAAAAGATTGACACTAGTTTAAGCCTGATTTCAAAGTGAAATTAATTCCAATGACTACTATTGGATTTAATGGTAAAAATATTTTCTAATTTCACTTTAAAACCAATTCAAAATATTATCTAATCATGTAAATATATTAGATTAAAAAGTGGTTTTGAATTAAAATACAACATTTTACACTATTCATTAAAAAAAGAACTTTATCAGAAAGATACCAAAAATTTACACAAAGTAAATTTTGATGTCCCGATTCTTAATAAGAGTTTTATTTGGTCCAAAAGAATGTTTAAGAGTGAACAAAACTATATTTAATGACGGTTATCCATCAAAAGGTGATAAGTGAACCTTTAGTGAAAACTAGGGCATATACGCCAAAAATTGAATTCTTTCCGTATTTTAAGCCTTTATCTTTTATTGTATAAATGTAAAAATATTTAAGAACATATATAATCATATTTTAGTTATTTCTATCCATTCCCGCCAATACAACGGCTACATGTTAACCACCATTTAAAATAATATTATTTTATTATTAGAGTGCAACGTAAGATTTCCAAGAAACTCGTTGTTGTGTGTTGGGTACGCCATCGAGCATAGCGTCCCCTTTAAAGTCATATTAATATTTTATTCACAAATATGGATAAATATGAAAATTTAATATTCATTTTTTACCTGGGGTGTTACATCCTTTCCCCCTTTTGGGAATTGCGTCCTCGCAATTTTAAAATTGCGCTTGGAAACATCTTTGAAAGTCCCACATCGGAACAAAAGTCGGTAAAACAAACACTTTAAAATAAAGAAAGATAAGTACAAAGGTCACCCAAGTTAACCCATACTAGGATTCCAAGTATGAAAATATGGACATGGAGGAAAAAAAAGGTTCATGTTCTGATGGAGAGTGATAGAAATCATGTTTAGGAGAAAGTTAACCACGAGAAAATCACAAACTTGTGACGGGTTAAACGGTCTTCGATTCCCCAGTAGGAAAAGTTAATAGACAACATTTTTGTTTTAAGTTACTTTTTATTGAGGAATTTATTCATAAGGAAACATAATCACTTATCATATTTACTTTCAACCTTTATTAGATTCCTTACACAAACTCATATTTTCTCCAAAAGATGAGTATTTAGGAAGACTTGTTCACATTAAGAGTACTATAAACAACTTCTAGAGGAGAACCTAAAAAAAAGAACTATACATTTCCCATGTCTTCAAACCTTAACCAAAACTAAAACCAAAAAGGTTACTACAAGATCAGATAATCCAGAAAAGGATAACCCTTTATAAAAAGAAAATCTATTCTTAATCTCAAAATTTGTCCAAAAAAACACAAAGTTCAACGAGGACCATCCGATAAAAAATTTGTCCATAAAATTCTTCAAAGTAAACCTAATATAATATTGAAACCCAAATATTTGAAGGATTTAGTCACATATTCTTCCATGTTAAATCGTAACATTTATCTCCAAACAACATTAGTTTCTCCTAAAGTCTCGTATTGAAAAGTAATTGACCTAATCACATATCCTCCATGATAGGTTAATCATTTTTATAAATAACCCAAAATCAACTTACTCTTAATTCATAAAATCATATAACTAGAATGAATCAGTCAAACTTACCAGGGACTTCACGTAGTCCAGTTGTAGGCGATAAATACCAGTCGCACTTTGGTTGTGGGTTCGATTCTCGCAGCTTTGTCTGACGCGACGGGTTGTCACACGGTCTGCGTGTTGT
The DNA here is from genome assembly GCA_963277665.1 of Viscum album. Lineage (NCBI taxonomy): Eukaryota > Viridiplantae > Streptophyta > Magnoliopsida > Santalales > Viscaceae > Viscum > Viscum album. The sequence continues at coordinate 1,082,437,188 of OY728155.1, forward strand.
CCTTTTTTCAAAACTATATAATTCTCTAAACATTCCCCAAAACGAGATAAAATCTTCAAAAATATTCATAACATATTTTAACCTCAATTTTATCTCATGCCTTCCACTTCAATCATAACATTTAGTAACCCATAATTTCCTCAAAAGTAAGGATCATATAAACCCAAATGGTTCTTTATAACTATGTCCACAAAAGAAAAGATAACTATTCCTTGGATAAAATTTGCCTATATTAAACATCAGGGTTACACATAATATAAAAAGTCTTCTAATGTAACCCCATCATCAAAAGAGACTTGATAATCTTAAGAATTTCACCATAACTCTTGAAGCCCTTATATCTTACTCATTCAACATTCTTCATGATCCATTATCCATTCCATTCCAACCTATTCCTAAATACCTCTTTCCTACAAACAAAATCGTGAATCATATACTAAGATTCCAAAATAGGAAAACAATAGTCATGAAATAGTACATACCTTTGATTGGTCATTGTCAGTTTCTTCATCCTCGATAGGAATGGCATTAGGTATTGGTAAACGAACATTTGTACGCTCTTGGTGACCCCATTCACGAAACTTCTTCATAGAACATGTGTTTGCATAATGACCATGCACACCACATTTAAAACATTCAATTGATCCCTCAGAAAGAACTTCTTTCCCTTTCCTCGAGTCAACTGGATGCTTCCTTTTTCCATGGCAGGTTCTTGCATTATGACCTTCATTTCCACATCTATAGCATATTTCTGTCCCTTTGAAACATTTTCCTAGGTGTTTCTTTCGACATCTTTGACACATAGGTTTTTGAACACACATACCTTTATGATTATTACCTGTACTTCCGTAGGGATTTGTTTCTTGCATATATGATGCCTTAGAGAAAACTCCAAGGTTTAGGTGGTCAATAATGACTCAAGATAGTTGGTTGAGGATAATCAGAAGAGTTCTCATTACAGCTCCCATACCATTCAGTTGCTTGCTCAAAAAACTGTCACAGTTTCCTTCACATCCACTATTACTTTGGTTCCTGCTAGATCCAGCCATTTACTAAAACCAAAAAGGTCAGTGTGAGTATATCAACAAAACCATCATGTACTAATGAGGAAGATAAACACTATGATACACTTACTCATTCACATTATCTAAAACTAGGACTCTTTCTGAAATCCAAACCATTATGGTAATGTCACTTATGCTTAAAGAGTACCCTAACCTCTAAAGTTATCTAAACCGACCTCTGATACCAACTATAAGGCCCCAGCCTTAAACCTTACTTAATCTTCAGTTATTACAAGATTACACATTGAGGATCTTTTCAGGTTTAGAGTTTTAGAGAATTAGATCATGAAACTTGAATTACATTCCACATTTAAACAAAGTGGTTACATAAAAGACAGTATTCATTCTTCCCATCAACGGGAACATATTTAAAATATAACACAGATTCTTTCTTGACACATCTTTGACACTATCATCACATCATGTACCTTTCCCTTGACCTGTGAAAAACATTTCAAAAACTTGGGATGAGCATAAAAAGCTCAGTAAGAGTTATAAAAATATGGAAAGGAAACATGAGTTCATATATACATAATAATGAAATCATACTTTACCATAAAACAAAGGAACTTTAACATACCTCATCAAACCATGAATATATCATAGAAATCATAAGTCATAAAGGTAACTTGAGGCATTCATAACATTCTTACGTAGGGAGTAACCCTCTTGGTTACGTTTGGAATACCCATCACAGTATATTCCCTAAATCTCTTCGGAGAAACCTTAACGTTTCACTCCTTCGCGTTACCCAATGCATTGGAGAGCTATATCGGGCTCACTCGCCCTTAGTTTATCACGGAACCACCCGTTATTCATAACAATTCCCAAGAACCACAACATAATCATATCACATAAAACATGAATAAAGGAAACATAACATTTCCATATTTCAATCACAATATAACATTTTAGGATATTAAAATAATGAATAGAAAAAAGAAACCATTTCCAAAACCATTTAAAACATTTAATAAAGAGATTTTTGAATCAAAGTGTCCCATACCACCTTGAAACTTTTAACATTTTAAACCATTAATATCCATATAAATAAATCCTTTAAACCATTTTGAAAACATGGATATTAATAAGAACAAATAATTAAAACATTTAAAACGATATTCTGGTAAAAGGGGTTTCACCAAAATTAGAGACACTTGAGTACAATAATTGAGGAATAACATTTAGTCAGAACTTTATAATATCATGAGAATAAAAGGATTCATGATATAATACTCCAAAGGACAGTATATACACCATATAAGAGTGAATTGGTGCATAACAACAATGAACCCTCAATAGAAATGTCAAATGTGATGAAATCCCTTATAAAGAAGGTATCCTTAAATTAAGGACAAATCAATCTCAAAATATGTGTGACAAATATAAATACACCCAATATAAGTAGATATTAAGTTTAAAACAATAAAAGGTCATTCACACATATTCAATGTATGACATATTCAATGACTACATGTTGAACCCAAAGAAATCGAAATTGGGTTAAAAAGTTCCCTTGACAGCCTAACGACATCACATCAAAATGAGTTGATGAGAGATAAAAAGTGTATCTCATCACTTGGACATAAAATTTACATCAATAAGGATATATGATAACATATCCCAACATAACAATATTTAAATTAAAAGACCCAACAAAAGAAGTCTTTTAAAAAAAGGAGGGTGAAAGGTTCCCTTAACGACTTGGGTATCTTTCAAAACATACACCCCATGAAAGAATGACAATAGATCATTGATGTAAATACTCATAAATGAATGTATATTACACAAAGAGTATAATAATGGGCAGTACATACACCACTAAATGGAATTTGTGGCAAATGTAGCATAAATCTCACGAGAATAAAAGTGAGATGAAAAATCCCTTACGAAAATTCGGCAGCCTAACGGCGCCACTCAAAACTTCCAAAATGGATTGATGAGAGAAAATAGGGTCTCTCATCATATGAACATAATATGTACAGTAGGATTAATATAAAATAACATACCAATCATAAGAAATATGATCTTTAAAAGGAATGACATAAAAGTGTGTACTTAAAAAAAAGAGAGGAGTAGGATCCCTTACCTCGGGTCCGACTTGACTCGATCGTTCTTTAATCTCCTGAATAATAAACATGAGTTAATTTGTAATTCCTTAAGAACCCTTTTTCAAGTTCATTATTACTTTTATACCACTTATTACCATGTCACAAACATTATGTAATCATTTAAGTTAATAATATTTGTTTTGCCGATATTTGGTTCTTAAGTCGAAAGTGGTCTTCTTACAATTACATGATGTTCGTGTGGCCAAATGTTTATTATATAGTGAATTGTAGATATCATATATGTCATATATATCCAGTACATGCATGCATTTATAACATTACATAATCATTTAGAGGTATGAAATGAAATGCACCGTTCATGGAGACGGTAAGCCGTACGTACGCATGAACGCTACTTTCATTTCTATTTCGTATTTTATAGAATGGAATAATAATGATATAAAGGTAAATTATAATTCCAGTATAATATCATATATAATATCATATTTCCATCCTTTATACATCCCACATATGGTATTTAACGAATCAAATCACTTTGAGGGGGCGGTAGTCCGCACTTCCTTAAATGAAGATATCGCGTATACCCATAATCGAATCCATAAAGGTAAGACAAAAATGAAAAAAAAAGAAGCATAAATAAAACATAAACATATTATATATCATATATAAAAATATTGACATCATAATGGCCACCTTTGAAGGTGTTAAATGAGTATTGAACAATCATCGTTTTGGGAGGCAGAATTTCACCATCCACGGAAACCGTATGTTCTTTAACCATTTGATGTAGTTGTGTGAAAGTGTAGCTCGAATAAATCTTATAACAACATCCTAGTATATTTATTATACTGTTGTTGTTACAAAAGAAGTAAATAAAAAGATTTTAGGAGGTTGGAGAAGCAAAATAAAACAAATGAACATGAGAGAATGAATTACCTTTAAAAGTGTAACTCGTTTTGATTTAAGCCTAAAGGATTCCTTTGAAAGGATTCTGCCCAAAGGGAGTCATCTAGGATTAGGAGAGGGATGTGGAGAGAGTAAATGGGCAGGGGTTGGCCGAGCCAAAGGCTTGAGGAGAGTGTTAAATGAGGTAGAAGTGGGGGCCTTTTATAAGAGGAGAGGAGGGGTACTTTTGGAAAGTAAGAAATATTACTTTATTTGAAAATGTGTTTCGGTTTTAAAAGGTCCCACATTGATAGAATTAGTGGATAAGGTGATAAGTCTTTGAAATCCACTCATCCAATTGGTTTTGGACATGTGTAGTTCTTAGATTTTACATTATCTTTCCATTTTATTTAAATCGTCAAATAATGATGTCATCGCTCCATCATTATTATGTCATAAATAATTTATTTTATTTGATTTCTAAAAATTATAAAAAAATTACTATGTTGTAGGAAATCTTTGCATCTTTCCAATTAATATTTATAATCTAAATTTGGACTTGTGTAACCCCACTTAAAAACTATTTTAGTAAAACAATTTATGTTAGTGTCATTTTCACTTTAACATTAAATAAAAATATATTAATGTCATTTTCCAACTAAAGTGGCTCCATGGGGTCCCCAAGTTGGCCCATGGCTTTTCTTGGTCGGCCATGACTCAACCAATAGGTGTAGGACAAGTGTCATGGGGTTTTCACATTCTTATAATATCATTTTTACCTTAAACTACACTAATTACCACTAATCGCGATTAAAAACGTAATATGTTACTATTCACCAAAAAAATTATTTTAATCACATTGAACCACATTTTACTTCTTAATGACAACCATGTATGTCGGATTTTTTAAAATCAAAACAAAATTATGGCAAAATTTCATTTAAATGAAAAATCAGTTTTTATAAGTACCACTTAGTGGTTTCACTATTCATCAAAAATTGAAGTTTTTCAGAAAATTACCAAAAATTCACCCTAAGCTATATTTGATATTCCGAATTCAAAAATGAAGTCTATTATACAAAATTAAAAACATATTTGTCACATTAATTAATTTAATAATTAATTCCCGCTGTCAGAGCAAATAGCGTGTTTTTATAAAACAATAAGTATCAAAAGATTGACACTAGTTTAAGTCTGATTTCAAAGTGAAATTAATTCCAATGACCACTATTGGATTTAATGGTAAAAATATTTTCTAATTTCACTTTAAAACCAATTCAAAATATTATCTAATCATATAAATAAATTAGATTAAAAAGTGGTTTTGAATTAAAATACAACATTTTACACTATTCATTAAAAAAAGAACTTTATCAGAAAGATACCAAAAATTTACACAAAGTAAATTTTGATATCCCGATTCTTAATAAGAGTTTTATTTGGTCCAAAAGAATGTTTAAGAGTGAACAAAACTATATTTAATGACGGTTCTCCATCAAAAGGTGATAAGTGAACCTTTAGTGAAAACTAGGGCATATACGCCAAAAATTGAATTCTTTCCGTATTTTAAGCCTTTATCTTTTATTGTATAAATGTAAAAATATTTAAGAACATATATAATCATATTTTAGTTATTTCTATCCATTCCCACTAATAAAACGGCTACATGTTAACCACCATTTAAAATAATATTATTTTATTATTAGAGTGCAACGTAAGATTTCCAAGAAACTCGTTGTTGCGTGTTGGGTACGCCATCGAGCATAGCGTCCCCTTTAAAGTCATATTAATATTTTATTCACAAATATGGATAAATATGAAAATTTAATATTCATTATTTACCTGGGGTGTTACACCTTCCCCTCCTAAAACTGAATATGTGGTAACTAGATGATTTTGTGCAGATTTTTTGTGGATGAATCACACACTTTCTAAATATGGTATGGGTTTTATGAAAAATAAAATGTTTTTTCATAAAAAAGTTTCATTACATTAATTAAAAATCAAGAACATCACTCATTTTCTAATAAAAAATATTTACGACACAATTTCATTCTAGATCACACATATAAAAGAGATATAATTTAATTATTCTTATGAATGAAAGAAAAAATTGATGACTTTTTTACATGACCTCGTTTTTCTAAGAGATTTGAATAAATTAAAATGAACTGTGGAATGATAAATGAAATTTAATCATTCAGAACTAGTTCTTATTTACCCATTATCGTACATTATGATAATCCATTTTTCAAGGGAGTGTTTATTTGTTATATTTTTTTAAAAAAACATTCTGTATTCTTATAATATTTATTTGTACAACCATTCTCATAATGATTTCTCTAAACACAGAATGTTTTTAAAAAAAATCAGAGACAAAATTCCAAAATTATTTTCCAGATGCCGAAATTATTATAAAATTTATATAATTAAAATTTATTAAAAAATATTTTAGATTTAAAATTTTCATAATCATGGTTTATGAAAAAAAATCAAAATTAGTTCTTTTAATAAAAATAGCATTAGAAAACATTATTTTAAAACTATAATGATCTATTTAGATTTTAAAAAAACTAAAAAAATAGGTTAGTCATACTGATGAAATGTTCTTCTAGGAAATTTACACGTCTATTATATTATATTTTTTACAATTTCATTACATTACTTTATAATTTTTTCTTTTATTATAATTTTTATTTTATAAAAAAATATAAAAAATGTAATCTTTTTCTAATCATAATTATCCTAAATCTAATATAACTATTAAAATAAAGTATACTATTATAAAATTATTATAAAACATTCTTCATATCAATATTGACCATTAGATCAGATGGTTTTTGAATATATACCATTGATTATCATATAGAAGATGAAAAATCCCCTAGAACCTATTAAAGGGTGGGTTTCTCCATGTCCAACAAAGGTTCTTCATTGATCAATCTTCTAAGTAGTTGATCCCTACAAAGGATCATATTTGAGTGTTTCTCATTTCATCCATTTTATATTATTAAAACCATGATTCTATGGAGACCAAGGAATATTTTTCATAGTGGGTTTTATTTAGTGAGAGGATGGTTGAAAGTTTGTGGTATGAAAAATAAAATTCTTCTCTCAGGAAGAACATTTCATTTCAAGAATGGGAATCTTTATGTGTTGAAAAGACTGAAAAGGATTCAATCATTATTATCCAAAATTTGATCTTCAGATTTAAAAATGAATTCAATTTTTAAAAAAAGAGGAAAAAAATATTGTATCCTTCACTTTGTTTGAAAATATATATAAATTGTTCTATACGAGAGTTAAAAATTTGGTTGTAATTCCATAATAAACTAAAGCCTACCTCCCTTATCACAAGTTTCATAATAGTCTAGGAATATTAAATAAGAATAAATTAAAAAACTCCTTGTGTTCGAAATATGATAAAGTCAAAAATAATTCACACCTCACTCCAGGAAACTAAGTAGTTTTTCATTGGAGGAATGGTTTTCTGATTCTGAGGAAAGGATACATAGATACAATTAAAGCATTATATGTGTTTTTTTAGATTTTATAATGAATATAAAGAATATTTAATTAGATATGATTATATTTATTTTTGTGGAAAAAATCGAAATGGCTTTTAAAATGTCTAGGATTATAATATTTATGGATTTTATTACTACGATGGTCAAAATATAAATAGAGATTTTAAACATGGAAAACATTTCATATACATTCGAATAAAAAATTTACTTTATCAATGAGGATACAATGTCCAAAATGAGATTGTTCTTTGATATAATGTCTAATAAGAATGTTGAAAAATTTAACGGTGATGCATTTAATGAAAATCCATTAGAAAAAAATGAAGAGGATGAATCGAAAAAGATAAGAATTTATAAAACATCTCCTTTAGTGATGAAAAATAATGAAAATAAATTTTTTTTATGATTTTTTAAGATATGATGATATAAAACGAATAAGAAAATACTAGAGATGAAAAAATTTTTGTTGACTTTTTTGAATAAAAAAATATGAAAATTTTGGATACTGAATAGTTAGAAATATTTTTTATGAGAAAGAAAAAAATAAGAGTTTTCAAGAAGGTAGGTTTTTTTGGAAAAGTTTTTGAAATTTGTTGAAAGAGATTCAGATAATTTAGTGCTTCTCATAACCCAAACTGATCAGAACATACTTGAGGTTTTTTTCATTTTTCATGAAAAAAGGTAGTCCCTACTAAGATCCCTTCAGTAGAAGATAATGGAAAAAGGATAAGATGATGAGGTAGAATCAGATCCAAAGGCTACACATAAAAATTCAAACCAAATTTAGTTAGAAAACATGAATTAGTAACTGAAAGATAGTTAGAATAGAAGATTAACAAGGAATCAGACAATGAATTTGAAGGAAAAAAGGAAGAAAACTAAGATAAAAAAGAAGTGAAATATAAATAATTATAACATGAGGAGTAGGTTGAATATGAATATGTATAATAGAATTAAGAGGAAGATAAGAAAGAATCTGATAAGAAAGATAACCAAGTCCAAAAAGTATTCATTACATTTATCCTTATCCATATCATATTTGACCTCCAAGACCGATAATAATGAAAAATATAATATATATAAAGGGGAAGAATCATTATTAGAGAGATAAGCCCAATCATCCTCAATGACATAAGAGGAAGATTAAAATTTAAAAAAAGTCGATGATAATGATTAATCTAATAAGGATGTTTAAATTCAAGAACTATCATATGATAATAATGTTATGAAGAATTTAGATAAGAAATAAATGAAGTTGACTTTGGAAGTAGAAGAGAATAACCTGATGAGTTTGAACTTGAGAAATCTAACACTGTGGGAATAGTTTCTCAAAATGGTTTTAATTATATTTTCGTTGATTTGATGAGATTAGAAGTAAATATTCCATAATTTTAAAATCACAAAGAAATATGTCAACATATTTCTAATATTATAATTGATAAATTATGTTAAATTATAATTATGAATGAATTAGTGATTTGCATTGAAGTTTAATTGAAAATGTTTAAAGAAAACATTTTTTCTCACAAGAGGTCATCCAATCAGATGGTGAAATGGGTTAACCAGATCAATTCCAATATTCATATGGATTGTGAAAATTGTTATGATGTAAATAAATAGATGTTATAATATTCTAATTAATTAAATATGTTATTTTTAGACATGGATGATAGAGTAATGTTTGTATAAGAATTCATATATGACATAGATGAATGGACAAAGAAGGTATATTTTCTAAAAGAAAATATTCATGATATGAAGTTGAAGATGAGTTGTCTTAAATATTATGAATATTAAATGATCATTTTGAGTGATCCAAATAAATTGGTTCCTAGTGAATTAAAAAGGATGAAGACTCAAGGCCAAAGTCTAGAAGAAATTACTGTGAAGATAGAGAATGATTTCCTTGAGGTCTAGAATATGAATGATTTATATAAAAACCATACGATGAAAGACTACTTTTTTACATTTTAACTCTATATGTGTTTCTATATCAATTAGTTTTAAATAATTTCAGTTGTTTTATCATTAATAAATTAATGTTTCTTTAAATCATGATTTTCTAAACTGTTTTTCAATTCTGATTGGTTATATGTTATTTCATATTTATAATGATGATTAGTTATTTCATTATTTTTTGTATGTTCTATTTTATAAAATATATGGAAACATTGAATTCATTCTATTTATTTATGGAAATCATAAAGGGGGAATATTTTATTATCTGGGAGAATGTTATATTAAAAGGGACTATTTTTTTAATGGGGTCATAATTTTTTTCAAAGGGGAGAATATTTTATCAAAAGGGAAATAATATCCTTAGGGGGAGAAAAATTCCTAATGGGGAGAAGTTATATTAATGGATGACTATTCAAATACCTTCATTTTATTCATAAGAGTTAATACCTTGGGAGGTTGTGTTTCAAATAATAACTCTAAATAAGATATTATTAAATTAAAAAATAGACATGAGGTTTCCTTGTAAATTTTCTATTTAAGTTTTGGGGTTTGTGATTTCAAAAAACAAGGATAATTTTGAGTCCAAAGTTTTTCTTCTTACATTTCCATTCATGTAGTTTTAATATAAAAAACTCTTTTTAAAAAAAAATATTTACAATATATTTATGTCCCAGGTGTTTTAGTATGTTTTTGTAGAAGAATTTAACTTTTTCCATCAATAAGAAAATTCTAAAACTTTAATAATATAAACATTATATTAATCATTATGATCATCATATTGGGAATGTTTTTGATACATTGAACATACATTTGATTAGACTAGGAGCAATACATTTTCATTTATTTTTTACTTACAATAGTTAGTACTATCACACTGCTTGTAGTACAGAAAATTGTTGTGAATCTCATATGGATTATCATATTAATAATTGTAACGAAATTCCATTTGACTTACTAAATTTTATAATTAGAGTACTTATACCAATTTCTACCCTAATTAATATATTTAAAATTATAATGGTTTTAATAAATATTATGTTCAAAATTAATTTACAGATGAGTTGTCAAGAGCCATCTTTCTGAGGCCATTGCAATAAACTTGGAAATACCATTATTGAAGAATCACATATAAATAGTGAGTATTTGGAAGAGATTTCAGCTATATATTTCATTATAAGCAAAATTCATATGAAGATTGTGAAACATGAACATCTCATTATTAGTTTTTATAATTACTTAGAGAGTTGGTAGTTCTATGGAATTCTTGTTAAGGTTGTTTCCTTAAAACTATTTTCTTTTATAATCATGTTTGATATTTGATATGATTAAGGGTTTTAGGGGTTTGGAAGATAGTGAATTAGATCCATTAGATCGAGGTGTTATGTGGATAAGAAGACAGACGCCAATCATTGTATCAAGGGATTAAATGGATAGGAATATAGATCTATTCTAATCATCATATTAATAGAAATCCGTGTATAGAAATACATACTTTATATTATATAAGAAATTGTGGATACCTTTAGTTAATTCCATTGACTACCTTATTCTAATGGTAAAAATAGGTAAATATTTTAATAATATATTTTAATTCTTTTTTTAGATTACCAACTATTTATTTTTTTACATGTATCTATTCGGATATGCATGATATATAAATTTAGTCTTCGTACTTAGTTTTTTGAACTATTTGTCAAATTTATATAACTCAGATTTTGATAAAAACAATAATATGATATTAATTGGGTCTATTGTGATTCTGAACATTTTCTCTTATTTAATCATATTTTTTCTCATTCCAATTATGTGAAATATTTTAAATCTTTTAAACTATTTTTTAAACTACAATTTTCCCCTTCATGTATGTCTACCCATGTAAGATACTCTTACGATCCTATATAACCTGTTTGTTTTTATTCAAATGTTACATTAGATAATATAATTTATCTTATTTTTATAACAAATTGTGAGCATGAAATTAAAATAGAGTACACATAGACTTTACACACTTGTATGTATTTACCTAATATTAATGAAATATTATATTTTTCTAAACATTCATACATGATATAAAATTAATTTATTTAATTAATTTTTTAAAATATAAAATTATTTTCTATTATGGTAATTGAATATCAAAATCTTATGAAATTATTATTTTTTAGTTTGTAAATCAATCCATTAAGTAGAATTTTGTGTCTTTTCATTTGTTTTGGAAGTAAAAAATTGTATTTTATAAACATTTACATTATTTTCATTTATCTTAGAAATTTTTTTTAAATGTTCAGGTCAAAATATCTATTTTTATGATGTTAGAAGAAAAATAATACAGGGAAATGAACATCATATTAGGGATTTATGAATGTTTCCAGTGAAGAAAAATATATGTAAATTTTATCTTTGGATATTGTATTCAATTATATTATTTACATTTTTATCATTTGTTTTATTTTATCATCTATTGGTCAGAGTGGATACTCAAGAGGGGGGGGGGTGAATTGAGTTCTAAATAAAATTTATGGTAAAAATATTTCTATAAAAATTTCCAAATTAAAAACTAAGTTAAACTATAGTGAATTTGTAAAACTATAAGGGTTCAATTAGGTTCTCAAAAGAATGATTAGGTCTCAGTTAATTTAATCAAAAGATTAAATTAGCTTTTGAAACTAACATACTGATTTACAATAGTTACAGACACTTGCTAGATTAACTATCAAATTAACATTAAAAAAAATTGTATTTCAAAGTAATTTGCAGCAGAAAATAAGGTGTGTAATATAATTTCAACTTAATATAAGATGCACATAAGATATAACCAAGAGGTTCAGTCTGAAGCTAAGACTTAGTCCTCTCAAAAAATATATATAAATTTGATCCACACCCTGGATTGAGGTAAACAACAGTGAAAAGACTGTCCAGGTACTAAGACCTCTACCATAGTTCTACGTGCGAAAACAGAACAACAACACATAGGTTGTCCAGGTCATACATGACTTCTACCACTATCCATAGTGGGATACAAGAGAGTTATGGAAGGTTTGTGTGAGGATTTGTAAATCCTCCAGTTTTTTTGTAGGAAACAGTGTGTGCATAAAATATACTGATTATGCCCACTGCTCAAAATGTAAATAAAAGAATCACTGAGAGAATATATATGAGTTTCAGAAATCTTTAATGATGTGAAGTGCAGATCTGGACTTCTTTGATTGATCAGGAATGGTTCTGAGTCCTTCTTTGGTTTTTTTCTGAAAAACATAGGGTGGTTTTCTTCAAGATCATTTTGATCAGCTTGAGTGCATGAAGAGCTTGGTGTAGTCCATCACTTCTTGGATAAGGTGCAGCTTTTGTTCTCCACTAGAATGAATGGCTTCGTGTATGTCTAGTGTTCTTCCATTATGGATGTAGCCTTTTTTTCTGTATGTATGCACCACTTTTCAACACTCTTCATCCCTTATTTTTCACACTTCACGTGCCTTCTTGTTACTTTATCCCCGGTCATTCTCCTTCCTTTTATTACTTTTAGCTCCAACAATGGTATTTATTATCTTTTTACACGTTTGAGTTACGGTTCCCAAACATGCCAAAAACTATCATTAAATAAAATTAATTGCATTAAAAACATCAAATATGAGCATTTCTTAAAAAATAAATAATATTTTCAGTGTATAGAGTTTAATAATTAGTGACTAGTTAAGTCTTTCATCAATAGCCTTCTGTCGGTAGACACATAATGGTGGACATTGCCTAGTCGTAAGATCCTATTTGTAGCTCTTTGGTATTGTACCAGTAGCTCCTTGTATTGATAGCAGTTACTCCGTGTATATGTAGCTCTATGTACCGGTGAATCCTTCTATCGGTAGATTTGGTCTCTCGGTATCTCTTCTGTATCTATAGCTCATTTGTATCAGTAGATTGTTTTTATTGGTAGATCTGTTCTATTCCAGTGCTAATGTGCATATCGGTGGACTTGTGCATCAGTTACCTTTCGGTAACGGTAGACTTGCATATCGATAAACTTTGTATCAGCAGCTTGTGCATACTAGTGGCTCATTTGTACCATTAACGGTAGCTCCGCTTCAATCGACAGACTTGATCTATCAGTGCCATGCTTACCAGTAGAATTATACATACCGATAGCTCTGTTCTATTTTAGTGACTTTCTATTCACTATATCGGTAACCTTTGTCTATCGGTAGACTAAGTACTAGTAGGGCCCTGTTTGTCTGTATCAGTATCTATGTGCATACCAATGGACTTAACACATATCTATTGTATGCAACACATATCCATATTGAGTTAGAAATATGTCAAGGTTCATATAAACATAGATAAACATTGATTAATATATTTCAAAAATTATTTTTATATTAATATCAAATTGATAAAATAATATCATAGATTGAAAGAATTAATATATAGATAAACATTATTTGGGATTATCAAAGTATGTGAAATCATAATTGGGATTATCAAAATAGGTGAGGTCAAAAATCTCCCCCTTTTTGATAATTAAAACTTATGATATTATAATCCCAGAATAATTATAAATGTATCAGATAATATTTAATTCAATCCAATTTTATTAGAGAAAACAATATATCATAAAACACTAGTACTAAAGGTAAAATTTAAAACAAATGTACTAGAGGAAAATGAATTAAGCCCATAAAAGATATTATTGCTCACCCTTTGTCATAAAAGATATTATTTATCTGCAAGATATGTTTCCTTTAGATAGTATTTCTCCCCCTTTGTGATAATCAAAAAGTGGGACAAGAAGGAAATATAGGAGAAGAGAAGTAACATAGAGTAAAAGAAAGTAAGATCATATATAATTCTTGGAGGAAATAGATAAAAAGAAATACATAAATAAAAACAAAATGAAATACATGTGATTCCCATTAAAAATCCTAGCCACTGATTAATCCACATCCTTTGAATGAGATTTCCCTTTGGGATCAAAAGTGGATTCAGGTGAGGTGGATGTAGGTGAAGGATTAGGAACACCAAAAATGATCAGAGGAGGCTGATCTACTGAAACTATTCCTGGCCTGTACTGTGTAGCTCTCTGAGTGATCATATAAGTAAGGCTTCAAATGGCTTGGGCTGGAGTCATCTGAACAAGAGAAGTACTAGTGGCAGAGGCAGGTAAAGCTGGAGGTAGAATCACTGGTCGAGCATCAACATTCTAGAAGGGAAACAATATATTTTTGAAATCCATAATTATTCCTCCTCCCCTTTCAATGGAAGAAATGAAATCATCCATGTTTTCCATGAATTTTTCCAGTGCAGGGGTCAACCCTCTGAGTATGTTGACTTTCTCTCTGAAGGCTTGATTGACAGGAGGTAACTTCATGTTTTCTAACAGAAGCTTGAAATGGTTGTTGAGCAGATGCATGGTATAAACCCTTTGGAAATAGTAATCTACCTTGTCTTTCACCACTTTATGAGAAGCAGAATATTCTCTCATATAGTCTGGAAAAATCTTCCTGATATCTCTAGTGGTATCTCTTGTAGAAGTCACCACTTTGGTCAGATCAGATGAGTCTACAGAGCCACTGGTTGAAGTTGAACCAAGCTCCTCCTTCATCAATGCTCTAATCGGATCCAAATCCACTGATGATCTGGAAGCAAGAGAACCAATATAAAAGGTAACTGTTTCCTTGAAACTCTTAGTTACCCACTAATAAGATTTTTCACTGCGGAATCTTGGGCACCGATATGATTTTCCATATACTTTTTAAAGCCTTCAAAAACTAAAACCATATGTCTAACCACACTATTCACATAGTCCAAATACTTTCCTGGTTCAGATTTTGAATTCATATAGGATTCTAGAGAGACAGCTGATTTCTTTAGAACGTCATTATCCTTTTCCAAGATAGACATCTGATTCTGGCAAGCAGTGACTTCATCTACTATCTCTGCCACAAAGTTTGACACATTACAACCAAGAGAGAGTTCAAAAGAATTTTCCAAATTTCTCATCTCTTCAACAAATTGATTCTTTAACTCGGAAACATAACCACTCAGAAACTCTTTCATCTCATCCTTTAAGTATTCAAGATCAGCCCCAGTGATCATATTTTCAAGTACAACTGCAGGTGCTCTTTCAGACACAATACCAGTCATAGAGTCAGTCAAAGCTAATTGAGTGGATGAAACTAAGGATACTTCCATTTTTCTTATCTCTTGCATAAAACTGGCTTTAAGATTAGACTTTAACTTATCCAGATCATGTATTCTTACTACATCTTCAGGTAATATCTCAGACTGAATATCATAATTGATTTTTGGTCTCCCAAGGGATGTCTCATTATCAGAATCTGGGTAATCCAATCCACAAACTACAAACCCTGGGTCCTCTGCCTAGTCTTCAATCTCAATAGCGACTAAAACACTGCCAAATCTAGTTGGATGCTCCCCCTCAACTGGTTCATTATCTTGTACAGTAACAACATCGTCAAAAATATTTTCTTCCTTAGAATAATCATTGGTCAACCATATCCATTTTTGAAACAGCAGGAGGTTCCTCAAGAATAGGTAAAGGTCTATCAACTTCAACAAAATCCTCAGCAGGAATTAGGGAATGTCCAATCAGTGGACTAAGGCTCAAGCTGATAGAAACAAATTCTTCACTTGCATGAACTTCTTCTTCATTTTCTCAAGCAGCCTCTTCCTGATCTACTCTCTGCTGGTCTTCCTCACCCATAGGTTCCTCTTTATTTCTTACATCCAAAATATTTTATGTACTAGGTAGGTTCAAAGAAGCACTTTCCTTTTCTTGTGACACAACTTTAGTAGCTGGGCTCGGAGGCAAGTCAGGATCTCCTCCAGCTACTACAGATGAATCTTCGTCTTCCCAATCATCACTATACTGTGGCTCTTCTTCATCAGGTCCCAGACCTGGATCCCTCAAATCTTCAAGCCTAGAAGATTATCCACATGATTGATCTTATCATATAACTTCTTATTATCACTAACCCACTCTCTTTTCCATAGATTCCAATTAATCTTCATGTACTTACATACTTTCCATGTGATACAGAAGTTGTTCTTTACAACCACTGTATCATCCTGAGACTCAGCTACTGCTTTCACTTTGATCATCTCTAAGGTCAACTTGGCAGAGAATAAGGAAATGGTTTTTTTATTTTGGTCTCATCATATCCTCAATCTGAACCATTAAAAGCCTGTAAAAATTTATCTTAACACCATGTCTCAATAGATGCATCATGTAAATATCCTGGTATTTAAGATTTGAAAAATCCCCTCTCCTTGGAATTAAAACATGCTGAATGAACTTAAATAGTTGTCGGTTGTCCCCACACATTTCTGCAGCCACTACTTTTCTAGGGTTTCCATCTCCTATTAGCTCTTCCAAAGCAGTTTCATACTTAAAGATATTACTTGTAGGATGTGCTAATTTCAAGAAATATCCAAAAAAACCTTCATGTAGAACCTTCAGGCATTCGGCCCACTCAATAGAAGAAAAAGTTATCTACTTTCTATTCACAACAGATATCATCCTATTCTAGACTTTGGATTTCTCAAATCAAACATACTCATAGAAGTGTTTTACGAGCTTCGGATAGTAGGGACCGTTGTTGTTCAAAAATAATTCTATCCATTTCTGATCTTCCATAAATTCTAGAACTAACGATTCACTTGACATTAGCCATTCTGCGTATAGATCCCTTTCAACTACTATCTTCCTTTCAACAAGATGTGGATTCGTGTGTTTCTTCACTTCACTTCCACTGCTAGGCTCGCCTTTGAATCTCTTACAACTCGGTTCATCTCTGTTTCCACTGATTGAAGGTTTTTTTTAATATTTCCATTGAATCGTAAGGCTTATGGTTCAATGGATTGAGAAAGTTTTGAAGGTAAGGGGCTCGAGGTGGATCGAGAGAGGTTAAGAATTGTGTTTTATCATTTAGGAATCGTAAAATAAATAATTATAATATAATAAGTAATGTATAGATGATACAGATTCTGGCAGCTAGACAGAAGTTTAAAACAACGCATACTTAACGGTAGGGTATACCGGTGAGAATTCCTGGTGAGGTCCACTAACGGTGAGGTTCATACCGGTGAGGTATAACAATGAGGTCTCATACTGGTGAGGTATAGCAGTGAGGTTTCATAGCGGTGAGGTATAACAGTGGGGTTTCATACCGGTGAGGTATAACAGTGAGGTTTCATACCAGTTAGGTATAACAGTGAAGTTTCATACTGGTGAGGTATCTAACAGTGATCTATCATTCCTAACTCTTGTCTAATGTAACTTAACCTATCCGAACATAACGGTTTTGTTAAAATGTAAACTAATTGATGTTCTGTACCTATAAATTCAAGAGTAATGTCACCTTTTTGGAAATGATCTCTTAAAAAATGGTACCTTACATCAATATGTTTGGTCCTAGAGTATGATACATGGTTCATTGAAATATTAATTGAACTAGAGTTATCACAGTTAATAGATACATGTCTAAATTGTTATCCATAGTCCAAAAGAGTGTGTTTCATCCCCAGAATTTGTTCACAACAATTTCCAGCAGCTATATACTCTACTTCAGCAGTAGACAAATCTACTGAATTCTTTTTCTTACTACACCAAGATACTAATGATTTTCCCAATAAATGACACGTTCCAGATGTGATTTTTCTATCCAACTTTCAACTACCAAAGTCAGCATCTGAATAATTCCTTAATTCAAAAGATTATCCATTTGGATAAAACAAACCCAAATTTGCAGTATGTTTAAGATACTTAAAAACTCTTTTAACAGCAAGTAATTGAGATTCTTTTGGATTATCTTGAAATCTTTCACACATACACACACTAAAAATTATATCTTTTCGACTAGTAGTAAGTTAAAGTAAGCTTCCAATCATTCCTTTATAATTTGTTTGATCCACTGGTTTCCCAGTTTCATCTGCATCCAATTTACAGACAGTACTCATAGGTGTATCACATTCCTTAATATTATCCAAACCAAAACATTTTAAAAATCCTTTATATATTTATTTGATTTAAAATAATAACATTTTAATTTTAAAAAACATGAAATCTTAGAAAATATTTGAGTTCTACCATTAAAATCATTTCAAATTCATTTTGCATACTCTTTAAAAAATCAGTACGTAAAGAATGTTTAGAAGATCCAAAAATAATATCATCAACATAGAGTTTTACTATCAAAACATCTTTATAAATTATTTTAATAAAATGATTTGGGTTAAAAATCCCTTTATTAAAACCTTTTTAAATAAGAAAATTACTAAGTCTATCATACCATGCTCTAAGAGATTGTTTTAAACCATATTAATCTTTAAAATGTTTAAAGACATGATTTTAGAAATGGGGTTCTAAAAATCCAGGTGGTTGTTAAACAAAAACATATTCAATTATAAAACCATTTAGAAAATCACTTTTAACATCCATTTGATATAACATGAAATTCAAATGAGCCGCAAAGGCAATTAGGATCCTAATAACATCTAATCTTGCTACATGGGAAAAGGTTTCCTCATAGTCTAATCCTTTTTCTTGAATATATCCTTGTGCAACTAGCCTTGATTTATTTCAAAGTATATTTTCGGATTCATCATACTTGTTTCTGAAAACCCATTTAGTGCCTATGGTCAAAGTGTCCTTAGGTCTCTCTACTAATTCCCATACATTGTTTCTATCAAATTGATTTAACTCTTATTATATATCCATTACCCAAAATTCATCATTGATCACATCATTGAAATTTTTAGGTTCTAACTGTGAAAGAAAGGCATGATGTTCAACCTGGTTTCTTAGAGAAGCTCTAGTCTGTGTCCCTCTATCAAGATTACCAACAACAACATCCAAATGATGATTCTTTAGAATCCTAGTTGATCTAGTATAGGTGGGACTTGAAATTTGAGGCTCTTCTCTAAGTTCAGGTTCTATAGAAGCATATTTTGGAATATGTTCTGAGCTAGATGACTTTACAATAGGTTTATTGATTTTATCATTAAGGTCCAGAGCAGACAAGTGTTCTTAAATATTTTCAAGAGAAGACTTAGGTTCATGTGGATCAGTTTCATCAAATTTGATGTGAACAGATTCTTCCACACATTTTATTCTTTTTTTGAAGACTCTATAGGCTTTTCTAGTGATTGAATAATCAAGGAAAATTACCTCATCACTCTTGGATGGAAACTTTTCATGATTATATTTTTTATTGAGAATAAAGACTTTGCAACCAAAAATTCTGAAGTAACTAACCTTAGGGTTCCTATTATTCCATAGCTTGTAAGGGGTCTTCTTAAGAATAGGTCTAATCAAGAATCTGTTGATAATATGACAAGCTGTATTTACAGCTTTAGCCCAAAAAAAAACAGACAGGTCATACTCATTAAGGATGGTTCTTGCAATTTCTTGTAGGGTTCTATTTCTTCTTTCTACTACACCATTTTGCTGAGGTGTTCTAGGGGTAAAAAAATTGTGACTATATCCATTGTGTGAGCAATAAGATTCAAACTAATGATTTTAAAACTCATGACCATGGTCACTCCTCAAAGTATTAATCTTATGTCCACTATGGTTTTTTACAAACTTGGAGTATTTAATAAAGTAAGAAAAAGTTTCACTTTTGTGAGCTAAGAAGTATACCAAAGTATATCTAGAAAAGTCATCTACTAAGGCATAGACATAGTGCTTCCCATTTAAACTAGAAACTCTAGAAGGTCCAAACAAATCCATGTGAACCAACTCTAGAGGTTGAGAAGTTGAAACTTCTTTATTTGATTTAAAAGAAACATTATGTTGTTTTCCCTTTTGACAGGGATTAGAAACTTTATTTGCTGGGAATTCAAGTTTAGGTAGGTGTTTAACTAAGTTCTTCCTAGTCAATTTTCTAAGTGAATGAATTTTGGAGTGTCCTAATATTCTCGGCCGAAGCCAATATTATTTATGAAAAGCATTTAAAAAAGTAATATTTTATTCATCTACAGAATTAAAATCCACAACATAAACATTTTCATTTCTCAAAGAAGAAAATACAAAAAAAAAATTGGAATAAAAAACATTACATGAATAATTTTTAAATTTAAAATTGAAACCATCATCACATAATTGAGAGACACTTAATAGATTATATTTAACTCCATAAACAAATAAAACATTGGAAATTAAAACTGAATCAATGTTACCAATCTAGCCTAGGCCGATGATTTTTCCTTTAGAGTTATCACCAAAGGTGACATGTCCTACATCAACATTGGGTAAGCTTTTAAAGCATGAGTAATCTTCAGAAATATGCCTTGAACATCCCCTATCCAAGTACCATACCTTCTTATGAGAACTCTTCAAACAAATATCCTACAAAATAGGTTTAAACAGAAAATTATTTTGGTACTTAAATTTTCATGGGTCCAGACTGTTTAACAATCAAAGCTTTAGGTTCCCAAATTTGTCTTATGGATCTCAAATAATTTACAGAATCGATATATTTTGAAAGATAAACATTATTTTATCTATAACCAAATGAATAAATAGTTGAATCATATGAATTTCCAGAACTAGAACTAGCTGCATTCTGTCCAAATTTAGAAATAAATCTAGTTTTAGTGATCTGCCTCTGTCTAGGCTAATAGCCTATACCAGTGGTATATTTTGGTTCTACTTGTTTACCTAACATTTTTGTAAGTGTGTCTCTTCCATTTGTGAACTTTTCTATGTCCTTCCTCAGTTTCTCATTAGACATTTTCAGTTCAGTATTTTCCTTCAGTAATTGATCATTGTTTTCCTTTTCTATATCAAGGGCGGATTTAACAGAGCTGGTTAAGGCATGCTATTTAATTAAGGTTTTATACTTGTCCTTAAGCTCATTGTATGTTTCTTTTAGCATATTACAATATTCAAATAGTTCCTCACCAGACATGTTTTCAGATTCATAATCAGAATCACCTCTAGAATAATATGAATTTAAAGCAGGAGTATCCAATGTTACCTCAGATGTGTTTATCATGAAACACAAATTAGAACGATTCTTTTAAGAATCAGAAACTTCAGACTCAATTATGCTGTCTTCTGAAGCACTCCAGGTTTCTTTCATAGCTTTCTTGTACTTATTGTCCTTGTAGTCATGTTTCTTATTGAAGTTCAGCTTTGGACAGTCTGCTTTCACATGTCCTTTCCTTTTGCATTCATATAAGACAATCTCTACAATATTCTTAGGCTTTTTCTAGTCCTTCTTCCAATGACCTTTGTTATCATATTTTCCTTTTCAATTTGACTTTCTGAAGAATTTATTCTTCATGTAGAAATTCTTGAATCATCTGTCTATCTGAGGCATCTTTTCATCACTATCAGATGCACTCTCGTCACATCTTGAAATATCACTTTCACATTGAATTTTTCCTTTGTCATTACTCTTTGAAGCAGATATCTTAAAGGATACTGACTTCTTCCTTAGTTCATCAACCTCTTCTTTTTTGACCTTCAGATCTTCCTCATATATCATTAGCTTACCAATCAATTCTTTAACATGCAGTTTTCTGATGTCACACGATTCTCTAATGGAAACAGATGTGCCCCTCCATCTTTCTGAAAGACATCTTTGTATCCTCATGATTTGTTCTTTTGTAGGAACATCTTTACCCAGAGAGCTCATAGTATTGAAAATCTCATTGAACCTAAGATACATGTTCGAAATGGGTTCATCAGGCGTCATTTTAAAATTATCATATTTAATAGTGTATGGGTTCAATATCATTTCCATAACATTGGTTGTTCCCTCCTGGGAAATAGCCAAAGTGTCCCAAATTTCATATTCATCTTTACAAGTAGATATTCTATTAAATTCCTCATCACCTAAAGCATAGTACAAAGCATTCATTTCTTAACAGTTATTATTGTAGGCAGTATTAGTAGCTTCATCCCAAGTAGTTCTATCAGTTTCTATAATCTTAAATTGAGTTTCTATAACAGTCCAGATGTCAAATCTCATACTTTCCAAATGAATTTTCATTTTAAGTTTCAACTGGGCATAATTTTTTACCATTAATGAAGGGTGGCATGTTGGTAGTAGTACCTTCAAGTCTATTATCCATAATAAGATTTTGGAAAATATATTAAAGAGATAAAATTTAGAACTAACGGAAATTTAAGATCATTAAGATACAACTAAAATCACAGTTGAACAACTGAGTGTTCTAAACCCTTTATTAATAAACAAACCTCTGATACCAAATGATGGTCGGAGTGGATACTAAATATGGGGGGGGGGTGAATTGAGTTCCAAATAAAATTTCTATTAAAAATATTTCTATAAAAATCCCCCAATTAAAAACAAATTTAAACTGTAGTGAATTTGTAAAACTGTAAGGGTTTGATTAGGTTCTCAAAAGACTGATCAGGTCTCAGTTAATTTAATCAGAAGATTAAATTAGATGTTGAAACTAACCTACTAATTTATAATAGTTACAAACACTTTCTAGATGAACTATAAAATTAACTTTAAAACAAATTCTATTTCAAAGTAATTAGCAGCGGAAAATAAAGTATGTAATATACTTTAAACTTAATCTAATATGCACATCAGATATAATCAATAGGTTCAGTCTCATGCAGAGATATAGTCCTCTCAAAAAATTTATATAAATTTGATCCACACCCTTGATCGGGTTAAAAAATAGTGCAAAGACTGTCCAGGTACTAAGACCTCTACTACAATTCCATGTGGGAAAACAAAACAACGGCACACAGGCTTTCCAGGTCTTACTTGACATCTACCACTATCCATAGTGGGATAAAAGAGAGTTATGGAAGGTTTTTGTGAGGATTTAGAGATCCTCCAGTATAGTACAAGAGGCAGTGTGTGTATAAAATATATAGAGTATGCACACTGCTCAAAATGTAAATAAAAGAATAAATGAGAGAGTAGATATGAGTTTTAGAAACCTCTAGTGATGTGAAGTGCATATCTGGACTTCTTTGATTGATTAGGAACAGTTTTTAGTCCTTCTCTGGTATTTGTCTGATAAACAGAGGGTCATTTTTTTCAAGTTCAGTTTTATTAGCTTGAGTGTATGAAGAGCTCATTGTAGTCCTTCACTTCTTGTCTAAGGTGTAGGTTGTGTTCTCCACTAGAATGAATGAATCCGTGTATGTCCAGTGTTCTTCCAGTATGGATGTAGCATTTCTTTTCTGTATGTATGCACCACTTTTCAGCACTCTTCAGCCTTTATTTCGCACACTTCACGTGCCTTTTTGTTACTTTCTGCCCGGTCATTGTCTTTCCTTTTATAGCTTTTAGCTCCAGCAACGGTAATGATTACCTCTTTACTGGCATGAGGTACGGTTACCTGACATGCCAACAAATATCATTAAATAACATTAATTTCATTAAAATAATAAAATATGACCGTTGGTTAATAAATAAATAATATTTTCAGAGTATAGAATTTAAGAATCAGTGACTGGTTAAGTCTTTTATCAGTAGCCCTCTGTCGGTAGATATGTAATGGTGGACTTTGTATAGCAGTGCGCTCCTATGAGTAGCTCTTTGATCTTTTATTGGTATCTCCTTATATCGGTAGCAGTTACTCCATGTATCAGTAGCTCTATGTACCGGTGACTCCATCTATCGATAGCTTTGGTCTATCTGTAGCTCATCAATATCGGTAGTTCATTTGTATCGGTAGCTTGTTTGTATTGGTAGCTCCATTCTGTTCTAGTGCTAAAGTGAATATCGGTGGACTTGTGCATCGGTGACCTTTTTGTAACGGTATACTTGCATATCGGTAGACTTTGTATCATTAGCTTGTGCATCCCGGTGGCTCATTTTTGCCAGTAGCAGTAGCTCTGCTTCTATCGGTAGAGTTGATCTATTAGTGTCATGCTTACCGGTAGACTTATACATACTGGTAGCTCTTTTCGATTTTAGTTACTGTCTATTTGGTCTATCGGTAACCATTGTCTTTTGGTAGACTAAGTACTAGTAGGGATCTGTTTGTCTATATCAGAAGCTATGTCTATACCAGTAGACTTAACACATATCTGTTCTATGCAACACATATCCAGATTGAGTTAGAATTATGTCAAAGTTCATATAAAAATAGATAAACATTTGTTAACATATTTGAAATATTATTTTGACATTATTATCAACTTGATAATAGAATGTCATATATTGAATGAATTAATATATAGATAAACATTATTTAGGATTATGAAAGTATGTGAAAGCATAATTGGGATTATCAAAACAGGCGAGGTCACCATCATCAATGCAAATTAAGGCTACATAATCATAGTGATGATTGGATTATGATTCCAAGGCTATTAGATCCTAGGGTTGTACTGGAAGGACCAATTCTATAATTTAGTCTACCAATATGTTGCTTCAATATTTGGGAGGTCATCTAGTTCAGCCTCCCTTCCTATCACTTCAGTCACTAGGAGTTGTTTATCTATTTTTTTGTATCCTAATTTTCAATACCCACGATTTCTATTTAGTTTTCTTCCTCCACCCATATAGGATAGTAGTTCTTAGGATCCAATGTTACACCCCAGGATTTTATAGTACATTGTCAGTTTTAAGTAATTAAATATCTTGTGCTACACACAACACTGAGTTCGAGCGCACCATGACATAACATACTGGTCGTACAAAAGCGGTTATGAATAGTATTAACTGTATTTTCAATTTTATAAACTCCATATAATTTTAACATGCATATTATCTGTTTCTTTGAAATAATATAAGAAGAAAAATCATTTTTTAGATAAAAGATATAATTTAAAAAAAAATATAACGCCTTTTAATGGAGAATATTTTTTAATTCCAATATTTGACACATTAATATATTCAAATTAATGAAATTAAGTTATTCTTTAGAATCATTACATAAAACATTTATTTTGGATAAATATTTGGAACTTTTCTATTAACTTTCATATTTTGATAAATAATAAAAAACACTACGTTATAGATAAAAACCAACATTTTCATTTTTAAAAGTATTTTTAATTTAAAATTTATGTTAATTTCATAATAAATACATAATAAATACATTATTCCAATTTAAATCAATAGATTCATTTAATAATAAGATTAGACATATAAAATTTTATTGAACTTTTTTAACATCTTTAACCACCATCTAGGAACATTTAGAAATTTTCGTAAAACATAATTTTAGCACATCTGTGAATTAAATTTCAAAAATCCAAGGGACACAATAGGCATCAGAAAGTAAAATTTGGTTTAATAGGATGAAAATATGTTTTGGTTAATACTAACATTATAATTTTATTTACCACTATTAAAAGTAAACAAGGTAATAAAAGGTAAAAATTATATTAAAATTAACCCAGGACATGTCCTAATTCTATTAGATAATATTATTCCAACCAAAATCAATGTTAGGACAAAATAATATCTTTTTGATCCATTTGGGTAAGATTAGGACATTTATTATATTTTATTTAAAGAACAGTAAAAAGGGTTAAATTTGAAGGTTAACAACAAAACCATTTTTAATATAGAGATACACATAATATAAAATAGACTATAAATATTCATTAGACTGATAAACATATGTCCTACCTAATTATAGTTTATTTATAATTTTTATACATTAGATAATTAAATTTATTAGTGACACAATGAAGATGCATTAATTACTTTCTTAATGAAATATTAAAATAATTGATATTATAAATATTAATATATATGTAAATTGAATCTTAAGAATACATAAACTAATTTTCTAGGTGAATATGAAATTTTAGGGAAGAATCAATGTATTATTTTCCTTGTAATAAAGTTTTTTTGACTTTAACAAATATCAAATACTAAATTGTGTCAATATTGACATAAATGTGTTTTAAAAAAACAATACTATATTATTAAATGATATAATATTCCTAAAAATATAAGGTTTTTCCAAATCACTTATATAATGATATTTATGTTATTAATGAACCGCTATAGGTTCTCCTGAAATTTTATAGAATGTTTATTAACCATGTATTATAATAATACAAAAATACACGGTAAAAGTTAAACTATTTATGTAATGGTTAAATCTAAAAGATATGAATAATGTGGTGACCTAAACATGTCTAAAACCTATTTTTTGAGAGAATTTAGACCCATCCCCACATTATACTCTAAATAAATAGATTAGTATCCATTATAAACCGAAAATTATTTTATAATAAAATAACATTTCAACCTTTTCATTAAGTGTCTCTCACCTCTCTTATAAAAGGGTACACGCCATTCTCATAATTTCACACCTCCAAATCCATTTGTCTCAGCCAACCCCTACTCAAATTTTCTACCAACTATCCTCAATTAAAACAAGAGTCCTTAATTTGATTATAAAGCCATCCTAGGGGTCCCTTTTTTTCAAATCAAAAGGAAACACCCGAATATGATGTAAATATTTCATCACCTCTTTCATGGTTCTTTTCTGCTTCCACTTTTTCATTCATTGTTGTTTCCATAAAAAAATAACTATAGTACCATACACATAATTTAATGTTATTATTAATATTTCACAACCATATTCATTATTCTCTCCTTTCTATGAATAACAAAGTCAACATACGTGCGTACATACGGCTTACCATTTCCACATCGTGGTGTAAAATTTTATTCAACAATACATTATTTGGAATGGTATAATAATGAGTATAATTAATTTTAATAGTGAATATAACATGGTTATGATTATTTATATGTAATATTCCATCAAATTAAATACCATTTCACCATCAATAGAATGATTTGTCACTCGTGCGTACGTACGACTTACCATTTCCACGAGGTGATGAGATTCATCTTCCATGATCACCCTTCAAGAATTTTTATATAAATAAATTCATTGGTTAATTATTAGGTATATTAAATAATATCACTACTAGAATAATATATATTTATGTAGAAAAGTACATGTTCTTTACATACTTCCATACTATATGATAAGAAAATGGAAGCAACATTCATGCGTACGCACGGACTACCGTCTGCATGAACGGTGTTTCAATTTCATATAACTATATGTTATAAAAATTTATAATCAGAATATATATGATATATAAATCATGTTTTATATTCTATAAGTATTTAAATCATTATCTATATGAAACAATCAAAAATAACAAGCAAAAAAACATACAATATAGAAAGTGATTTTTACCAAAAATGTTACTTTAACATGGAAATTATTATTAAAAGGGTATTATAAAGTAATAAATGAATACTATATGATATCATGAATATTAATTTGGTTTTGGTGTAATTTAATAACTTAATATGGACATTATATATGAGGTTAAATGTATAATCAAGTAATGGAAAGTACAAGGTAAGGGTTAATTCTATAATCTCTTTATTATCCGAGGTTGTTTATACATGAGTATCTATTGGGACTCTTTATGATCCATATCCGTGTTTCTTAAAAATTTATTTCAAAATATTTTTACAATTTACAAGACTATGGGTTAAATTCATTTACACCCTTGTTTGACATTTTATATAATGGTTTTCATCGAATCCCTCCATTGTTTTCCAAACAAGGTAATTTATGTCCTTTTTGAAAAATTAAGGTAAGAATGTTTTTTAACATATATGGTGGGTGTGGATATTTTACGCCGTTATAACACCATTGAAGCCTCCCATAAAAGCTAATAAAAATAATTTCAAAATAAATTTTTTCATTTATAATTACGAAAATTTTAAATGATTTCAAAATAGAAAATGATATTACTCTCAAATAGTTTTGATTTCTTCTGTATCAACATCTTTTGATGGATTTTACACATTTTTCAAAGTGACTTATTATGATACAATCTTCGAAATTGTATTGAAGGTTTTGCGATATGTTTGATTGTGGATGTGTTATTTTTATACAATTCATGGTTTGTGGATAAAGTATTAACATTTCATATGCTAGTTTTAATACGAATGTTTATGTTATGTTTCAATATTTTCATATGAGGAATGCATTGGACTTAATAACTTGTGGGTGGAGCCCACTATAGCTCCTCGATACATCTGTAGGTCTCATGAGACAAATTAGTGTTTTGGAAGAAGACCTTGAAAAAATATAATTTTTAGTCTTGGCATGGGGCCTTAACTATGTGGTTATGATGTCCAGAATTATACATTCCATAATTATGAAATTAGAAATTGATATTAAATGTGATTATTATACTAGTAGAATATCCATGGGAATAAGTAAATGGAATTATTTCATTTATCTTTCGCATATTTTGATAATGTTTAAGTTTAAAGGGCATTTGTTTTAGTCTTATACATTTCCTTAAATGTTTATGCTTATTTATAGTAGTTTCTGTTATATTGTTATCCTTACTAAGCATCTAAGCTCACCTCTTTATTATGTTTTATTTTTACCAGGATGCGAAGTAGTGTATTATAATTGATATGCATGATTAAGCTAGGGGAATAATGGAGTTCTCAAAGATTTTTTTTTGATTTATCATAGAAATTGTACTGTAACATTCATATATGTAATCTATTTTCCAGGACTACTAAACTAATCTATCCTTTGGGACTTGATTTATTTTAATCATCCCAATGTATTAAATTAATGCACTGACTACGGGTCACTAGGGTCGGGGAGTTAATTTTTGTATCAGAGGATTTTTAGCAGCAACATTGGAAATTGATTTAGATAAAATATGATTAGGAAATGTAACCCTAAGATAAAATTTGAGGATTTGTATAGAACTTAATATAATTTTGGTAATGTAGAGATTTTTTGAATTTTCCAAGCAATATAACCCTGTCTTGATACGAGAAGGTAGAGGTAGCTCTGGAACATATTTATCTTGGGGTAAAACCTGAAAACACTACTCTAAGCTTGACACGAACGGGAACTGGTGCATGACAACAGGCCTTGTTGCACTCTAGGTTATGACACTCTCAGGGGATATGCTTTGGATAATTCACATTTCATTACAAACCATTATAAAGGATTTGTGATTAAATATGCCAGCAAAGAAACCGTTTTTATGATTATGGGACTATATGTGTGAAAATATTCGATTAATGTTGTGGAATTTTCTATTTTTTAGACTGTACATTATGATATGATCTAACGTAGTGTATTTAATTATTTAGAAATGGCGCCTAGTAGAAGGAATTAGAACTCCAGGCATACCCATTATCCATAGAGTAAGAAGGATCATATAATTCATGGTCATAAGCCAACATTTAAAAGGGAAATATCCTCCCACATATTATCTTCATATGAATAAATAGTATCATGTGTTAATAAGATAAGTAATGAATTGTTTGAGTCATATGGATTTTAAGGGAAGCTAAGGAAGAAGAGTATGGTAGAGAAAAAGATAGATAAAAGGAATAAGGGAAAGAAGGATCTCCCCATATGTGATAACTGTGGAAAGAATCACCCTGGGAGTGGCATGAATGGAATAGGAGTTTGTTATATGTGTGTAAAAAAATGATACCATGTTCATGATTGAAATGGTAAGAAAAAGGTATCAAATGTATAATTCTTCATCAGGAAGGAGTTGGGTCATGACATAGATCAATGTCCCAATCATCAGAGTATAACTTGAATGGTGCTATTGAATAATAATCAAGTTATGATACTACCAAAAATAAAGAGGAATGATTATTGTTATTAATTTGTTATTGTAGAATTAAGTCATTTGAGTATTGTATTAATGATGTAGAATTCATAAGATTATAAAGTATATAATGATTGTTTCACATTATGTTTTCATCAAGGATTTGAGATTTTAGGGTACCAAGTAATGTTGCATTGTTTCATGTTAATCTTTTTGGAAGATATATGGTTGAGAGAAAGATAAAACATAATATGGTCCTAAAACCGAGGTATTGATTTTGGAATAAGAGATAATTAAGATGGATAAATTATATTAGGTATTATTGACATCCTTGGAACAAATTAAAGGTTTGTTAATTACATCATTGTTGGAGTATTCATAATATTTGGATTTAAGGAGTATATCCAGTATTCTATAAGGAAAATGGGAGAATGGATGTATTCAATAAGGTTTTATGATAATTCAAGGTGTTACCATGTTTTAATAGAATACATGATGAAGGTATTCACATGATTGTATGTGTAAAAAAGATATCTTCATTATGTTAACCTTCATTATAAATATTGGATTTTGAGTTTGGACCGATGAATTTTGGATAAGTCTAAAGGTTGGAATGAAAAAAGTTGGACTTTGGATATTATTATTTAAGGTTAAAACATTTCCTATGATTATTTTTGTATTCTTATAAAAATGGAATCCTGGAGGTCGGGTGACAACTCGTTGCACCTAGAAAGGCAGGGAGACTCGAACCCAAAACTGAAGGGTGACAAGGGTTCATCACCTACCACTGACCTACATGATGTCCTGGTTTGTATAATGTAGTTTTTTTTTCAGATAGATGAATTAAAAATTTATTTTTTTGGAACCTTGTATGATTTGAATAAATAAAATATTTTTGAGTGCTAAGATGTTTTGTGGTAGAAATTAGTTAAAGGATGAGACTCTATTTATCAAATATTGTTTATTATTCGTATTCAATGAAGAAATTAATTATTAAAAATTAGGGAAAGGATCTTAAAACAAAAAATGTGTCATCTGAATACCTTATGTTTTATTGAACAGATTATATTTTAAATAATCATAGATTTATGGCTCTGAGGCCCTCAATTTTCCATTAACTTGTTTGTGATTGATGACCTCAATCACTCTGTATAAATATTTATGATTTTCCTCCTATTATAATTTCTATCAACGTTCTCCTAAATAAAAATTTGGTGGTGACTTTTTCATTTCCCTTTCCCTCTTATTAAGACTAAATTTTATTAAACCAATTTTCTTTGTGGGTTTTCCACAATGGTATTTTCTATTTTAACCTTTTATTTTCAAAAAAAATTTCAAATTGTGAGGAATAAATTTATTGAATGAGGGGAGAATGTAACCCCATAGGATTTAATAGTATGTAATATCTTTAAAGAAATTCAATAGCTTGGGCTACATGCAACACGAAGTTCGAGCGCACCATGACTTACCAAACTAGTCGTTCAAAAGTGGTTATAAATAGTATTAAATTCATTTTGAATTTTATATAGTACATATAATTTTATCATCCATATTATGTGTTTCTTAGACATAATAGATGAACAAATTCAATATTTTAGATAAATGAAATATTTTTCAACAAAAATCAATTTTACTACCTTTTAATGGGGAACCTTTTTTAAAGCCAATAGTTGACACTATTATATATTCAATTCAATGAAATTAAATTAATCTTTAGAATCAGGACATAAAAATAATTTGTTTTATAAATTTTTGTTACTTTTCTAATAACTTTTATATTTTTATTAATAATAAAAAATATTGTGTTATGGTTAAAAATAGATACTTTAATTTAAATAATTTTTTTTAATTAAACATTTATCTTAAAGTCAAAATAGATACGTAATACATATATTAGTCCAATTTAATTAATTAGAGTCATTTTATAATAATATTAGACATATAAAATTTTATTATACCTTTTTAACATCATTTACCCACCTTCTAGGAACATATAGAAATTTGCATAAAACATAATTTTACTGCTTCTATGATTTTAATTTCAAAAATCAGAGAGACACAGTTGACATCAGTAAGTAAAATGTGGTTAAATATGATGAAACCAATTTTCAGTGAATAGAAATTATTGGATTTTATTTACCATACTTAAAAGTAAATAAGGCAATTAAAGGTAAGAATAGTATTAAAATTACCCCAACACATGTCCTAATTCTATTCGATAAGTTTACATCAACCAAAATAAAATTTATGACAATATTAGGAACCTTTTTATCCATTGCAGTAAAATGAAGAGATTTGTTATATTTTATTTAAATAAGAGTTAAAAGGGTTAATGTGATAGTTTAATAACTAAATCATTTTTAAATAGGATTTCACATAAGATAAATTAGAGAGTAAATATTCATTAGAAATATAAAAATATTACCTAGATAATGGTATTTTATTTATAAATTTTAGACATAAAATAAGTGAATTTATTTATGACATAATGATGATGCAGTAATTACCTTCTCAATGAAATATTAAAATAATTGATATTATAAATATTAAAATAAATTTAAATTGAAACATTTGAAACCATACAATAATTTTCTAGGTGAATATAATATTTTAGGTATCATCCAATTTATTTTTTTCAAAGTCATAAATTTTTTTTGACTTTAACAAAAAATCAATTACTAAATAGTTTAAAAATTGAAATAAATGAGTTATTAAAAACAATAATGTATTATTAAATGATATAATATTCTTAAAAATCAAAGTATCAGCCAAAATGGTTATATAATTATAGATATGTTATTAATGAACTACTTTAGGTATTCTTGTAATTTTATAGTAAGTTTATTAACCATGTATTATAATAATACAAGAAGACATGGTAAAAGTTAAACTCTTTAACTAATAGTAAAATCTGAAAGATAAGGTTAATATGGTTATAAAACTTACCTAAAACCTATTGGTTATGGGGATTTGGACCCAAAAACAACATATCCACTCAATAAATCTATTTTGAGCCATTATAAATGGAAAATGATTTTATAATAAAATAATATTTCAAGCTTTTCATAAAGTAACCCTCACCTCTCTTATAAAAGGGTACTTCCACTTCCCTTAATTTCACATGACCAAAGCCATTTGGATCGGCCAAAACCAGCTCAAATATTCCAGAAACTATCCTCAATTGAACCAAGAGTCCTTACTTGGATCATAAATCCATCCTAAGGAGCCAGTTTTTACAAATCGAAAGGAAACACCCGAAAAAGAGGTAATTATTTCATCACCTCTTTCAAGGTTCTTCTCTTCATCCACTTCACATTTATTTGTTATTTCCATACCAAAATAATAACTACATTAACCTACACATATTGTGATTTTATTATATATATGGTACAACCATATTCATTATTCATTCTATCCTATGAATGATAAAGTCACCGTACGTGCATAGGTACGGGATACCGTCTCCATGTCATGGTGAAGTTAGTTATTCAAAACTAAATTATTTTTATGTGTATAATAAGGAGTATAATTAATTTAAATAGTGAATATAACATGGTAATGATTCTGTATATTTAATATACCATCCAATTAATCACCATTTCACCATCAATATAATGATATTATCGCTTGTGAGTATGTATGGCTTACCGTCTCCATGATGAGATAAGATTCATCTTCAACGATCATTCTTCAAGAATATTTATAAAAATAAATAAATTTATTAATTATGAGTTATATGAAATAATATTTCTACTATAATAATATATACATTTTTAGATAATTATATGTTGTTTACTTACTTCCATACTATACGATAATAAAACAGAAACAAAGTTCATGCGTACGTACAGACTACCAGCTCTATAAAGGATGTTTCCATTTCATATATCTATCTTTTATAAATATTTATACCCTCGACTAAAGTAATGTATAAGGTATTGGTTAATTCTACAGTATGTTCATTACATGAGGCTGATTATACATGAGTATCTACTAGGACCTCCTTATCATCCACATCCATGTTTCTTAAAAATGTATTTAAAATCAATTTTACTCTTTACTAGACTATGGGTTTAATTCATTTATACCATCGTTTGAATTTTTATTAAATGGTTTAAAATTAATCTTTCAATCATTGTCCAAACAAGGTACATTATGAACTTTCCGAAAAATTAATATATGAATGTTTTTTAAACATATATAGAGGGTGCGGCTATTTTCTACCATTATAACACCTTCTATGATTCCATTACAAGATTATAAGAAGATTTTCAAAATAAATGTTTTCTTTTATAATTCTGTAACTTTTATGTGATTTCAAAATAGAAAAAGATATTCCTCTCAAATAGTTTTGATTTCATCTAGGTCAACATCCATTGATGGATTTTACACTTGTTTGATTTTGATTTATTATAATACAATCTTACAAATTGTATTGAAGGTTTTGCGAAATGTTTGATTGTGGATGTGTTATTTTTATTCCATTTGGGGTTTATGGTTAAAGTATTAACATTTTGTATTCTAGTTTGAATACGAATGTTTATGTAATGTTTCAATATTTTTATATGTGGAATGCATTAGACTTTTTAACTAACTGATGGAGCCCACTATAGCTCCTCCATACATCGGTAGGTATCAGGAGAAAAATTAGTGTCTTAGAACAAGGCCCTGAAAAATTTTTATTCTTAGCCTTGGTGTGAGGCCTTGACTATGTGGTTATGAAGTCTGGCATTATTCATTCCATCATAATGAAATTAGCTATTTATATTAAATGTAATTATTAGACTAGTAAAATATCAATGAGAATAAGTAAGTGGTATTTTATGAATTATCTTTTCTATATTATGTTGAAGTTTATGTTTAAAAGGCTTTTGTTTTAGTTTGATACATTCCCTTAAATGTTTATACTTATTTATGATAGTTTCTGTTATATTGTTATCCTTACTGAGAAACTATGATCATCCATTTCTTATGTTTTATTTTTCCCAGGATGGTAATAAGTGTATTATAGTTGATAGATAGGGTTAATCTATGGGAAAAATGGCATTCTCAAAGGATTATATTTTTTGTGTTTTATTTTCTAAATTGTAACGTAACATTCATATATGTAATCTATTTTCCAAGACTACTAAACTGATCGATTCTTTCAGAACATGATTACTTGTAATCATGCATATGTATTAAAATAATTCAAAGACTCTGGGTAACTGGGGTTGGGGAGTTACATCTAATCCATCCTTTTAACCCTTTCCCAACATCCTCTATGTAGGTAACTACTCCTTCATATACCCCATATCCATATCCATATCCATACCCACATTCTTCTATATAGGGATATCCATCACGTTGTTTCCTCCATAAGAATATTTATATTCATCTAATATAAAGTGTACTCATATAGTATACATCCCACCACTCATAGTGGATAATATAGCCCCCCTAGACTTATCACTCTATGGTTTAGCAGATCCCCCATACATTGGTATGTATTTAAAAATTACTAATTTTTAGTAATTAAAATTCATATATATTATTTTCATTTACATACTATAATTTAGGATAGATTGCATCATATACTACTTGATTAGGTGGCACAAAAAATTTGATAGGTATAGAATCAACACACATTGATCACAGATCAATATGACATGGACTATATTATAATTTAAAAAAATGATAATGAATAGAAAAATATTTTGGTTATAGTTGCAAGACAAAAAAATATTTTTATTGTTCAAACAATAACTTGGAAATAATTTTGAGAATAAAAAAGTAAAATCCATTTTATGATATTTGTGTAAGTAGTTATATAAACTTTTATATATATTAATTTAATATATTCTATAAAACATTATTTTTTATAATGCATATCTGATATAATATTCTCGGTGGACAAATTCCCAGTGCCACAAGGCTTTTCGAGTTTGGTTATATGTTGTCACCATAGAAGTATGTCTTGAATGACGGTTGGAAAGAGAGAGTTGAAACATAGTGTGAATAAATTATAGTCATTCCTGATATCACAATATCACATTACAAATATGGTCTGGTATTAGGGGATAAATCTAATAGATATAAAAGAAATAAAAGTGCTATAAAATACATTCACACTCTTGGAAACACATATCTATCAGATCATGAGCTTGGATATTTAATTTAACATTTAAAATATTCAATTTCAATTTCACCAAATATATATTCATTACCTTTAATGTATTTTTGGTGTGCTAAATTGGTTTGTTTTTCTATAGTTTTATACTATCGAACATAACTATTGTTCTTTTTTCCTGATCTAGAATAATCAAAACACTAATATACATGATATAAAATAGCAGAAGCATAGTATCCTCAATAATTCACCATCAATTGACACATCAATGACCTGAATATATTTAGCATTGTTCTTTATGGAATCTAATTGTAAATGATTTATAGACATCACTTACAAAAATCTAAAAGCCTCTTCCTAAAATTTCAAAATATAAAATCCTATAGCATTAACAAACATTTTGAAAATATTTATTAGACACAATCCATTAATTTTTTGAATTATTAAACCCATATCTTATCCCTGATGGAAACAGTAATACAATAATTCCTTATATCTCTCATACACATCCTATTTTTATTCCATTTAGAATTTATAAATATTTATATTTTCTATATATATATTAATTCTTTTCATGGGAAAAATAATCGTGTTATAAGATATATTGCAATATATTATACTCTAGTGATGGATTGGATTTATATAGTTCAAATCCAATCATTTTACTTATATATTAATGGAAATTAAGATTTGTGTATCCCCGTTTTATAATTAGATATACAAGTAAATTGAAAATATAATAAAGTTAAATAGTTTTAATTTTTATTCATTCATATTTTCTTATGACAATACAATTAATTGAATTGAATAATATTTCATATTAATGATTAGTGGATGGATACCCAACTGAAATAACCATACCTATGGAATTATTCAATCATGAATAAATTTAATCCTCTTCAAAATCAGTAAATTTAAGCCACTATAATTCATGCGC
Organism: Viscum album; assembly: GCA_963277665.1. NCBI lineage: Eukaryota > Viridiplantae > Streptophyta > Magnoliopsida > Santalales > Viscaceae > Viscum > Viscum album. Next base: position 1,082,474,352 of record OY728155.1, read on the forward strand.
TGTTAGTGGAGGGAAAATATGGATAGAATAGTAGATGATTCATCTTAATTATCCATGAAGAGTATAACTTAAAGGAAAATAGTTTTTTATAGGATCATAGTGGGAGAAAATGTAAGATTATTATTCCCCCCTAAATTTATGTATGGGAAATGAACACCATAGTCGGGGATTCAAGAAAACACAAATGATGATTTCTTGTTATATTGGAAAATAAATATGGGTCCTTTTATGTATGTTGTTCCACACTGAGAAAACTTTCCATTATTTTATAATTACCAAACACATTATAATTAACTCTAAGACTTTTCCACCTAATATTTCACATTGAAACAATATCCTTTGATATTTAAATCATATAAAAATTTTCAATAACCTATTAGAATAAAAAATTAAAATCATTCAATGTTACACTACCATTAAAAATGTATTTATACTTGATTTACCTAAATATATTAGAATTTTTCATTCAAACCTACCTGTAATATAACTTCTCATACCTATGAAGTACCCTCTTAAATTTTTTATATTCTATATTGGCCATGGAGTCCTGATGAACAATCCCTCTTTAGGAAATCCACTATTCATGGTCATTCCCATAAAACTCATAGACTTGGGAAAAAATTATAATATTGGACACCTCATTCTATAGTTTAACTATAAAATAATTATTTTAAAAAAAATTCATCCTATATCAAAAAATTAGTTTATATCATATAAAAAAACAGTTGGAGTCCCATTGTACTAACTACCTCTGCAAAATAGGTGGTCTACAAAAATATGTATCAGCTCAGTCCAAGAACTCTACAAACATCCCCAATTCTAGTTATTTTTTTAATTTCCAACTTATCAATGTCAAAATACCATTATTATCAATTTTTATCTATTCTAGACCATTGATAACTCTGTTATACACCATATATTGTTCTATATTTACATAATATTAGGATTGATCTTAATTCAAGACAATAATCATCCCACAAAACTCCTCTCAATTGTACACATTCTCAGACTTTTCCAGATTAATAAAATTTCCAAAACGCAAAATTTGAGTCATTTATTTCCCCCAAACATGAACATTTTTATCTCCTGAGACCTTAAAATAGTATTTCACAACCATATGACAATGAAATCAATGAATATTTATAATTATAACAAATGAAAACATGAATATTCAAATTTTATCTATTATGAAAATTCATTTATTCTCCTTGCATCTATTCATATGTTATAATTCATAACCACCATTGGGTTAGGTTTAAGAAATATGTTGCCATCGATGTACATAAAATTCCCCATCTAACAGGGGCCATGACCAAATACATCCTATAATGTGATATATATAATATATGTCTATTCATGATCTATCAACCAAAACCTTAAAAAATCTAATATCAAATGAAAATTAATACGCTTAATCCATCTCATTACATACAAGAAAAGAAATCCCCTAAGACTAGTTCTGGGATCTGTGATATCATAGTGCAACATGTTATCACCACTCAACTCCATCGATGAACCATCTTTACATCACTCATTATCATAGGATGTATCCTAAAATAAGCGACATAACATGCCATAAAATACTATCACATAATCGTTAACTATGGACCCCCATCACCCTATTGATTGTTCAATATGTTAGAATCCACAATCAACCCATAATTGAAAAACTCTAAAGACTCTAAAATATGCATAATGTTTAAATTGCTTAATTAACATGCCCAATCATCTAGCATTCACCCCACTATGATTCCAAATTTTTTAATGGTAAAATTTCATTACCCATCAGAGACTCTCATTATATTTTATTATAATAATTATAAAATATAGGTAATTTTCATCAAATCATCTTAAATAAATCATCCCCCATAAATTTTATATTTGAATTCACTATTTATCAATGTTTAATCCACACCTAATCATATCTTCATCAATAAATCCCTGAATTAGTTACAATGAATTTCCAAATGTTAACTTCTTTAACAATCACTCAACAATGATATGTATTCTAATTCCATTAGAAGGGTAATGTCATGCCCTTACATACACCAAGGGTTGATCATTTAGAGACTCATCTTGTAATTCCATGACCATGCTCTATGATTTTTGGGATCTATGGAGCCTTAATTATATGATGAAAAACAAAGACAATTTACAAAACCAGACTACATATAAGTATCAATGGAACCAAAATATACTGCAATGTCATCCTAATAAACACATATAAAGTCACTCAAGGGAGTAACTTTCCCAAAAAATAATTTATTATGACATATCCCTTGGTGATGCATGACACCCACATTTTTTAATTGTGTACTATTTGTTTTGGATAAATTTTCTTAGCATTAACAACGAATGTGAGAGAGATAACTTAAATATGGAAAATTTCATTCTATTTGAGAAAAAACTAAAATGTGTTATTGACTAAAACACCATATAAGTCATAGAAAACCTAAAATTATTACACAAAGTGAGGTCATGAGAGAACTGAACTCCATAGATCTAAAATCTCATTTCTCCTTCTAGAGATAGTTTGCAAAAATTATTAATACCCGAAGCTAAATTTAACAGTATAATGGTATATAAAATTATCATATATATATGAATAAATTTTGATTCTTTATTTTATAAACATTAAGGTCATCTAGGTTGATTTATATTGTTTCCAATTCCTCACTAATAGTTTTCAACTACACTAGGATGTGAATAGCCTAGCTACTCTTGGCTTGGTTATCTTTCATTTCTTCATAACAACATATCTTAAAAAAAATCTACACTATATCTATATATGTATTTATATAATAAAAGAATGAATATTATAATCATGTATTGTACTGATAGTGATAACAATGAACACGCATGTATTATACTATAATTTTACTGTAACTTTGTATGGGAATGCATATGTAGAACTAATGCTTTTTTTAAATAGTTAAATTCTATCCCATTACACTGAATTCTGCTGTGTTTAGTAATTTATTTGATTATATTATGGTTAATAAAAAAATTCACTGAATATGGATTGATTTAGGTTGGGTACATTCATTTTTATTGGATTCTGATATGGTTACTTTAATCTGGATTAGTTTCGGTTATGATGTGTTAGTTTTGATATATTATTTGGATGATTTGAGTTTTTATATTCTTGTTTATTTTACTTCAATTTATCTTGATCCATATTAGGTTTGCATATTTTATATTAATTATGATTGATTAAACCTTTTTTTAATTGATTGGGTTTTAAAATGTATGTCTTATTGAATATTTTATAACTCACTTTTTTAGTTTAATTTTTTTTCAATTTGATTCAATTTAGTTATTTCCACTAGGTTTAATTTTATTTGATTTCATTTATTTTAATTCTATTTTTTAGATTATTTAATTTTTTTAATTCAATTTGGGTGAATCTAGTTTTTAAATATAATTTTTTGTTCCCTTTTTCCCATTAAATAGTTATACTAATTTATATATCATTTAGTTCTACTCATTCTAATATTATTAGGATGATTTATATTACACACAATTTTATTCAATTTAAATTAATTCTAATTAATTCAATTTGTTTTTTTGATTTGTTTAATTTTTAATGAAAAAATTATAATTTAAAATTTTATATTCTAATAATATTGACTTGTTTCTGTTTAGTTATACAACACCCAAATTTATTCAATTTAAATAAGTTCACATTCATTTAGTTAAGATTTTCCTATTTTTCTAATTTTATATTTTATAATTTAAGTTCCATTATTTAATTTTTTATATAAAAATAATTTTTATTTATTAAAGATAATTTAGTTTATCTTTTTTTTTGTGTAATTTAGTTCACCACTATTGGACTAATTTTTACAAAACCTGTCCAACTAATTTTTATTTATATCTAGTGGTATATAATTATTTTAAATAAAATTTTCATGTTCTTATAGGATGCTTCCATAGACCAAAATATATATCATGTCAATGGCCACTATTGTATAAATTTTCTCTTAAAATATTAAAATTCCTTTAAAATAATAATTTTGAGCTTGAAATGTTTCATTGATTAATTATTTTCCTAGAAAAATCAAATGAATATCGATTGTCATATTCCTCTATATTTCTTTTTTTATACAAGTAGAAAGAAAGGGAAGGTATTTTTGTAAATAAGAACACCCAGGAGAAAATTATAAGTATATTAAATATCATTTATTATAACTAAATATAATTCTTTATATTATTTTATCAATTAAATTTATGTTATAAATCACTCAATAGATTACTTTGGAGGTATTTCTAGAAAAATGAATCCTCAAATTATAGCCCAAATGATCTTCTGCTTCAGAAATTACAATATTGAAATTCTTTAAGAATTAATTGTCGAGATAAGAAGATGATTACACCATCTATATAGTAATATTTTGACAGTGGTTCTTTAATTACATGTTCATAGTATTTTTATAGAGGAAAAAAGGAATTTTGAAATCAAACAAGAAACGCAAAAAGTAGAAGAATATACTAACCATAAAATGATGATAGATGAACAGATAGTGAAATCAATATCTATTATTATTTATGAACATACTATATTGGCTACTATATCAGTTTATGGTTGTTTGATTATGATTCATATTCTATCAATATTACTCTACTTCTTCCATTGATGTAGGTTTCAATACAGATCTTAATTATGATTTTGATGTTGATGGTGGGGTTGTGAGAGGAGGTCTTGATTATGATGCTAATGTGTTAGATTTTTATTATGTATGTTATGGTTCTAATAATACTAATATTGAGGCTCATTTTTTATATAAACTATATTATTGTTTTATAGTATAAATTTTATTACATATTTTCATTTTATTATAGGTATATTGAATTTTATTTTAACATTATTGTGCTATATTCTGGTGTGGGTTTGGTGATTTGTTGTTTGATTTCATTCTTTCATGGGGAAGAGGAGCTTCCTTTTATAATGACTGGAATGGATGTCGATAGAAACAGTTATAAATCTATGATATATGTAAGTGTACTAGAAGTTATATCCATGGTTTCAAACTATTTTAGAGGACCTATAAACACTCTTTTAACAATAACTATTTTCCTATTTCTATGGTTACAAATTGTGGCTATAAGTTGGTGTAGAAAAAGATATCACGTTGACTATAAAACCTAACTGTATACTTAATTCTGTAGATATTGGCCCATTTCCATGGTTCCAAATCGTGGCACAATGTTTCCATGGTAGAATCTATATCCATGTCTTAAACTATGGTTATTGGTCAATTGTATGGGTTTAAACCACAAATATAGGTCTATTTACATTGTTCCCAATCCTGGTTTTAGACTCCACCCTATATCCACAACAATAGGATGAATGGATATATACATTTTGGCAATTACCTATAGATAATTCTTTGGTGCCAATATCCAAAGTTACAACCAATTCCTATAGATTAATTTTCTAGTATTGATTACCTTTTTACCCAAAAAAATCATCGAAAATGGAATGGTATATTCCATAAGATATATCCAATTGTGAAATATGACTAAATTTTTTAGTGTAATAATATGATATGTCCAATCATAAATTATGAATTAATTGAAAATTAAATACATTATGATATCAATATATAAAAAGATATGATATATTCATACACAATATATAATAGGGTTTTATAGAATATATCCTTTTTCTTATTCAATAATGTCATCCTCTTGACCATATATATATAGTTGTGAGAATACAAAATAAATCATAAGGATAATCCATAAAATATTTCATAAAAATGGAAATGATGAAAAAGAAATACCCTGTAATGAAAATGAAAAACAAACACATCACCTAGCCATGTCAACTAAGTTATCATAACACAAAATTATTTGTATGATAATATCAAAATGATATATAATAATAAAGGAAACCTTAATCAACTTCCTCAATGTACTAGTTTCCCCCACACCTCATCAATATGTTTCCTAATTCTATCATCTATTCTATATGTAATATAACCATATACCACATTCTAGGAAATTCATATTATAGAAACCACCATATAATAACACCCATATCTCCAACACATCCAAATTGTCTAATATAATAAAATTCATCCATTATAATGTGTAAAGAAATAAATTTATTGAATAATCCATTAAAAACTATTTAAATATACCTACATTATAATTTGGATACATTAAAACATGTATAAATTTACAAAACATAACCATAATCCATTATCACCTCTATGTGTTTGTGTGTCATAATCATAATCCACTAAAAATATATTTATAAATATAGAATAACCTAAATCAATAAAAATAGGTATATAAATTTATAAAACTACATTAAAAAGAAGGATAATTAAAGGGGTAGTATTCAGACATGTGTATCATATACAATGTGGATATTGGACATATACACCTAGAACCCAAAGATTAATGTGGTCCTTGATTATGTTACATGACTTGAATGATTGATCATAATAAATTTTAAAACTATAATTAATGTAAGAGAAACTTATCCAAACTATGGTCAACTACCCTGGATACCACACTAGTTATATAATTTTGCTTATTTTACAACAAGAATACTTACACATCAGACCACAACCTGAACCAACATATCCTCCAAAAACTGTAATTATCAACACCCATTTATTTTCTCAAAATCATTCTTCATTGGTCTATAACCAACAACTTTGTATATATATATATATATTAATCATCACTATATTCTTATTGTTAAATTCTAATTATTCAATAATAAAAATGACATTAATTTTTTATTATATATTCATTATTATATATAAATATTCCACTCTTATTATTCTAAATAAGGAACTCTATGCCATTACATTAATTCAATTAATTGTATATATAAACTAATCATTATTTATTCAAAATTTTATATATCATTATCTATGTAGTTTCTTTTCTATTCCTTTACTAGTTATCTATTTCATTCATTAAATCGGTTTTGGAATCATAATATTATCATTACTAACCATTCCAATTAATTTATTTATTAATTAATTTCCATTACATATAATAGTAACTATGAAATTAATATGACCATCGAATCATAGAACATTAATAACAAAGTATACAATAACAACATCATTACCACCATATATTAAAAAATGGAACAACATTATTCCCATTACTACTCATCATCTTTCACACTTTCCAATCATTAGTAACATCATACTATTACCAAAAAAACATCATAACATTTTCAAAACCACTATAAGAAGAATAAATCATAAACCAAACTGATGTATATTATGTTTTATGATGTGGAAACTATGGTAATCACTACAATTTTTACCATCAATAATATAAAACTACCACAATATTCAAAAAAATTAATAATTCCTTAATCACATTCATAATTCTTTACTAAAAAATATCAAGAATGGTCTTGTATTATTATCCTTTATTTGTTACCTAAATTATATTACTATTAAATTATGATGGAGATAATATATCATCAACTTGAATTATACCAATATAATAATAATCCATGAAATATAATAAAAATCATATTATCAAAATCATTGAAAAAAAGTCATTTATAAATATCACAAAAATAAATATGATCACATATATCAAATACTTATTTTATTTTAATTTCATAAGTCCATTTCATTATATTTTTAGATCATTTACATCTCTTCATCCAACAATAACAATACATTATTCAATCCACATTCACAACATAAAATATAGGATAATTATTTAATTCCCAACCACAGACTACACATCAATGAAAAAAATTCATGAGGAAAATGAATAAAATTGTATAAACACATCTGTACATGGAACAATCCTTGACAAAATAGGAAAAAAGTGAAAATACTTTCATAACACAACAAAAACAATCTCAAAATAAGAGAAAATCCCAATAATTATCTTAAAATAGTGGGGAAAAGAAGAATAAAAGTGAAGAACATGAGTAAAAATGTACATAGTGTTTAAATTGATGATTATATGATGTGAGGCCCTAATCAACAATCATAGAGGCCAATAAAAACCATGGAATACTATTATAACATACAATGGTTACAAAGAAGACGAAAGAAACAAAACAAATTTTAGGAGATCCTCAATATATAATAGAATTCTAAAAAATATGAAAACCTAATAAAGTGATTCAAGATTAAACATTTTTTAGATATAATAACTATAGTGATCTCTTCCCTTGTAATTTTGTTTATAATCATAGTAAATGAATGTTTTAATTGATGACTATAATGAAGATCATTACAAAATGAAGGATGTTATTCTCCAACACTCGAATCATAATATTAATGATTCTATCCTTGAAAATATCCCATAAACCTGAAAATCCCCCAAAGTAAGGCCCAAACATTAGAAAATATCTAAGGGTTGACGCTCCTCAAAATTTAAGAACCAAGAAATTTCAATTAATGGATCTCATGGTGAAAATCCCATTACCATGTTTAAAATATCCCATTGTATTATTAACCTAGAACCCATCATGACACAACCGAAAACAAAACATTATTTTAGATTGATAATGTTGAAATTCATCCCAACATATATCATAACTATAGACCTAGTAAACCTCTCCCCATAAACTGAAATACCATACTATAACCAACATCTTGATAGAATGAATTTTGTTTTCAAAAGAAAGGTCAGTCAAACCACAACATCATATCGACCATTCACATAAAACTCACCCCTTAACACCTTAAATACTTTGAATTAATGAATTAATCTCCATGGAAGGACAAATCTATTACATTATATTCCTATGAATAGATTATCAACCCTTGTAATAGAAAAATATGATAATAAGATGTGAAAATTATGAAACAAAACACCCTATGAGGTACCTCTCAAATCAGCATCTCACCATCTCATGATCTTATCAAAAGAACAAAACATAGGAATAAGATAACTAAACCATACTATAAAAACACAACATCATCAATATCTTATAAAAATTGAAAAATATTATACCTATCAATATAGTTTGACCATAAAACTACATTTTATGTTTAAAGGGTATAAATGACTAATATTCCCAAGTAAAATAATATAATACAAATTTTTTTAGAAGAACATATGCAAGGGGAAACCACTCCCATGAAATACCATCACCTATCATCGTTTTTCACAACAACATTATCTATGAAAAACTTATCATTCTCAACATCTTACTCACCCTAATTAATGCAATAAGATGCCTCATAATGATAACAAATAATATGTGATAGAATTGAAAAATAATGGATCTAATTAATCTATAGTGGAAGCACCATGTGATATTCCACCTCACCAACAAGCTCCATCACCTCAAAAGTTCCATTCGATTAGGGTAATAATTTACTAGCATAACCAAACTACCACTACCAATGTGATGATCCCCCAGGATATTTTTAATTCAATAATAGTTGATTGTATTATAAATATATATTTTATACCATCAAACATTATTTTTAAGGTATATAGGATAGTAGAACTATGTGTTCGAACCCCTAGGGAGGTGACGAAAACATGTGTTCCATATTCATTTGAACCTAGAGTGGAATCCTCAGATAGATTCAGTGAAGATAGATTGTAATCTAAGAAATTATATTTACTCATATATTATTAAGGAAGGGTTCATGATAAATTATAGGGACCCTTTGGAAACAATATCCCAAAACACACCATTTTTTGGGTCTTATGTCTTAGGTTGTGATTTTGTTCATGGATAATCAATTGGATTGGGTCAGGACAATTTTATCTACATTTATTGGTGAACAATCTTTGTTGTATTTGTTGTTGTCAAACTAGGTGATTTAGAAAAAACATCAGAGATATAAAAAAATGATTTTGGTCAACACTCGATTTATTAAAATTAGGAAAGGGTTATCCTCTGTCCATTCCCTAGATTATGATCATAAAGAGGATTAAAATGAATATATTCTTAACCTAATTCTTATAAAAAATATTACCCATGCACATATAAGTATTTTTTTGTTTCATTACCCATACTAAATATCTTTAACCCTAGGAGGGTTAGGTGTGTAACTTAATGGAATTATTAGACACATAAAAAAGACTAATAGTTGAAATGTTCAATATAGAAGAGAAATTTTCCCTTAAAAATGTAAAACTAACTTGAATGAATTACAAAAAAAATTCAACAAAAACAATAATTGAAAGTAGCTATTTGATTGAAACATTGACAAACAAAGGGAAATTTATTGTGTTGATGAAACGGTAAGGAAATGAAGGAAAAAAGGTAAAAGGTCGTAAAAACGAGCATAAAAGTAAAGTATTTTCTAGTTTGATGCACCTAAAATAAAAACAGTCCAGATCAACTCATTATTTGAGTGGATTTTAGGCCATTAGTCTGCATGGAATACATTGTTCATGGAACATTCAAAAAGATCACCAATATTTTATCTCCTGAATGGTAAATTTCAATACATTGGTATTCAGTAACTCCCATGATTCATGGATCAAACTGAATTAATGGGTTCTTTGGGATGGTTTATCATATGAATATGTAGATACATTGAGATACAATATTTCTTTCATACCCTGATTTTCCTTCATCTTGACAACTCGCATCTTGTACAGAATTCAAAGATCAAGTCTGTAATATTTTATAGTTTTTTTTTCAGGTAATAATGATTAATAAATTGTATTCATTCTTTGAATATACTATAAATTTATTAATTTTACATCAGCAGCCCTTTTTACAAGATGATATTCAATTCCCTAAAGTAATCTTCCATGTATCACAATATCAATGGAAAAACATGTTTAAATCTTCTGGATTTAAGTTTTAAATTAATATATATGTTAAAATAATAATATCCCCCCTCACTTAAATAATTGTTTGTCCTAAATAAAAAATAATCTCAACAATAATATGAAAGGAAACAAATTTTAATTGGAATCAAGCAATATAGTCATAAAAATGAAACCAAATATTAGAAGAAATTTGATAGTGCTAAAAAATAATCCCTTAAAATAAAAGTATCCATGCCTCATGGTCATGTTTCTATTCAAATCCCTCAATCATTTAATTTAAATTTCTCATTTATTCCTTAGATGATCATTCCAATTTTATAACTTTACATCACCTTGATTTTTCTCTCATTAATCATGGTAAAATGTAATTTTAGGGTTTTTCATTTATTTAATACATGTTCGTAACAATATGATTCCATTGGGTATATAATATATACTCCATAGAGAATAATAACTAAATTAATCCTAAGGAGTTAAAATTTAGGATTCAAATTTCACTATGGTGATGGTAGTTTGGATGATAATTAAAATTATTCTAAAAATGTTGTTAAAGTCTACAACACTTTTCATGTTAATCCTGAATAGTTTAATAGAGATCCTCCTCCAAAAAGTAATATGTATGTACTCCCAAATGTTTAAACAAGGTCTATGTGAGTGTCATGAAATCATAAAGAAGGTGCAATGATCTTTTCAAATACTTTTTTTTGAATTCATGATTAAGATAGATCTCACATCCACCACCTAACCACATATGATCTATCCTGTGATTCATGGGTTTGGTAATTTTAATTTTTGAACCTCTTAATATACACCTCATTATATTAGTAAAAATTAAGAAAATAGGGTAATCATAAAATTATATCCTTGGAAATCCTAACCCATGTCCCAAAAATCCAGTGATGATACCATCACAAATATCCTCATTAGTAATCATTATGTCTCAAATAGATATTTACCTCCCCCATACTTATTCTTGTGAAAATCATGCATTATACCAAAGAGTAGTGTATGAATAGATTAATTGGATTCAAAATCAACTAAATCTTAAAAAGGCCATTATTTGTCACTATGGGCTATATAGGGACAATTTAAATGTGGTTCGTAGTAAAAAGGTCTCAAAACCCAATTTGAAAATAATTTTAATATTGAACCTTTTCATTCATAGACTCGATGATATACCAATACAATTTATAGTAGGATTACTTGTCACATCTGTCTCTTGTAAAATATACTCAAACAAAAATTGGGGAATTTTTTCCCATGGATCCTCTTTTTAATGGGAATAAAAATAAATATGGAAATAACATGGGGAATATTTATAAGTTACAAGTTAGTGAAATTATTTTTAATCATTATGAATCAAAATAAAAAAAAATCTAAACTCACCAATGAAGTATGAATTCAAAATAGAAACAAATAATATATTTTAGAAGTTACCATTATAAAATTAACTTTATTTACTTGTTTTCAATGAGATTCAAAGTTATATCATATTTCTAACTAAAATGTGTAACATTCACAATTGAGAAAATCTAAAACATCAAGTGAAAATTCTATAAATCTAAATAATAAACCCCTCCCAGATACTTATAATCAACTGTTTCTATGCTATTTTGGAAGTGATATAAGTTAGATAGAAATGAAAATAAAAAGATCATACAATAAATAAAATTTGTTTTGGGATTCAAGAAATCCATTAAATTAATTCAATTCTAGGTAGAAAAATTCGGAGTAAAACGTGAATTCAGAACACCTACAATAGTGTAAGAGAAAAAGTGAGACTATAATGGGGAAACTATTTATTTAGAATTTATACAAAATATGAAGGTTTTAAATAAAGTGGGAGTAGGATTGATCGACAAAAAAATGACATCTAATATAATCGTGGTCTAGAATACAATGAATTTCCCAAAAAGACATTCTAGAAAACAAGTCCTAGAAAAATAAAAGAATATAAAAGACAGAAATAGGGAAATCTAAGACCTAAAAGACTGGAATATGGGTTTCATCACATATATTTCTAACAATGACATAATAAAGTAGATGTATGTATAGGGATGAGTAATAATACCCCATTATATCAGTAGTCCTTGGAGTTTTGTTAGAACCAGAGGTAGTGTCTTCTAATTTTAAGGGTCACTTCATGGGATGCACTACCATAGAAATGGATAGAATATACTACTCATGCATTAAATGGATATTCTTTGAAACTCATGTATGGTTCTCATAGGGGAGTCCCCACATGTCAATAATTTCCAGACTGACCTCATGAGGGAGTCCAATAAGAATATAAGAATGTGGCTCAAACGTGATATAATAAATATGAGAAGAAGATATAACACAAATGTATGTGAGAGTAATTAGAAAGAATATGATCAGAAGAAATAAAGTTAAATCATTCTATTATTTGAAGTAAATAAATCAAATCAAGTGTCGGTAATACAGTAAATCCAAAAATACACCCAAATAAAGAAAAACGTAGGGGGATACAAGAGAAAAATATATGTAGAGTAGGATACATCATTTCAATTAGTGTTTTTGGTCCCCTCCCTATTTTTGGCTGATTGTATACATCCTTAAATGAATATAACATTACTAGTGTAATGGGGGTATATTGATTAATAGATAATTGGATATGGTTCTAGAATACGCCTTAGTCATCATTAGAGTCATTGGGTTAGAATCTAGTGTTTGTGAGATATAGATCCTTACTGAGTGCATGTGTCAATAAGATTAAGCAATAAAGGGAACCTCAAATGGGATATCCACATAAGATCACATTAAACATTGATCATAATCTTTTTAATAGTCCATATAAGTAACAGAGATTGTAATATCTATAGGAAACTCGATCGAAGAGGCCACTATTTCTGGGTTGGTAGGAACGGGAATGTGTTGTTTGGCATGATCCGCTCAAGAAGCATGTCTGTGGTTGGGTAGGTGGGTTTTGTGGTTGCTAGTGGAGTAGTAGATAATCCTGGGGAAGAGAGAGGGGTATCTAGGTGATTAATGAAGGGGATGTCATGGAACTGATAGATGGTACACCAGTTCAGAAAAATGTACTACAGATTCCCAGATAGTAACTTATGCACTCTATAGAGGTTAAGAATGTTGGTTATAAAAGGTTTTATTGGAAACCTCAGTCCTAGTAGTGGATGAATTATCATTTAGGGAAAATGTATCTATTGAGGTATAGGGGTCTAGTTCCTCATAGGCCTGCTTCGAAAATTCAGGTGCCCAGTCATAATGATTCTTCAACTTTAGGATAATCCATATCTTATGGAATATGATGAGATCATTGGACAACATTAGTCCCCAATATGAGATGGCATATTCGGAATCAAATATGATCATATAATTATCGTATTACATTATGAATCGCCATCCCATAATAGGTTCTTGACTTCTCCTCATATAGACCTTTTAGTGTAGAGTGAACTTGTGGTCCATGTTCACTATGAAGGCACCCATAATTATGGTATTCATTAGTACCTCAAACTGACTGATTTTAACATGATAGTCACCTTATGCCATCAAATCATTGGATTGGGACTACTGAATTATATAGAGGGAAGCACCCCTTAATTGGGAGATCTTCACTTTATGGGGTCATGGATGCTCGTATTTTTTCATGTAATTTACACCTACTTCATCGATGTGTCCATATTGTTTTTTCCTATTCCTAATGATTCATAAGATAAAGGAATGTAAAAATCAAAAGAAAAAATTCCCATGCCAACTCCAAACTGCCCAAGAGTGAGTTCCTACTCTTTTCATACTAACCAAATGGATACATGAATGATACCTCTCTCAATGGTGTTTAGGATCCTAATAAATATATCTCGATATGTCTTCTCATGCACTATGATAATATGATATAGTTACATCTTTCCAAGGGCTACCATAATCTTCTCATCCACCATGATCTTATTCAGGATGACCAAACCCATTATCATGTATGTTTCAATGGGATTAGCCTTCAAATTTAACAAAGTGGATCTATTGGTGAGGTTTTTATAACTATAGACATGGATGAAATAATTGTGGGAGATTATTGTATTGGGTTGGTTTTGAATAATAGTAACATTAATGAAAATTAGAAACTGATGCGGATGGACAGTATGAGGGTTACACATGTGTTGTTCGATAAGGATCTCGGGATAGTCATTTCATCATTGGTTCTTTGTTTCCTACCAAACAAATAGCTACACTCATTAAAAAACCCATTGTGTGTTTCATAAACTCTAGAATAATGGAAGAGGGATTCAATAATAGAGGAAACAAAAAGGATAGAGGGATAATAAGAGTTGAGGTAGTAGGATACGAGAAAGAGTAGATAGGATGGTAGGATTATTAGTGGTTAAGAGGTGTGAGAAACGGGGTGGTGGGTGAACCGTTTCTACGTACCATAAGTTCATAAGTCCATTTAGTGGAATAGAAAACTCATGTCATGGATTTTTAATTCCTAAGGTGAATAATCATGAATTAATTTTTTTTTATCTTTAAAAAATCTCATTATGTTAATAATTAATTCATGCCATGATTTTGGAAAACAGAAAAATTGGTGGAATTGCATTTCATCCATCATCCACCACCAGATCATCTGAACCTCTATGACATAATCTTACGTAAGTTAACTACTCTATATTGTCTCCTAGTTAGTTCTTCCTATTGAGTTGAGATATGGACATTTAACTGTTGTATTAGGTGAATTTTAATGATAGGACTCATATTTCATAAAAGAATTCTTACTAAATTTTTAACCCATTTTCGATTAATATTGGTGGATATTACCTAACCTCATTGATTTTATACCATTCCGTAAGGTAATAATTTAATTAAATAATATGTCATCGATGACTAGGATTTTCATTTTCCAAGGAATAATTTTAATCATTAGTTCAATTGAATCACAATATCCCTCCAAATGAATATATATAAAGGGATGTAGAACCCCCCAACTTCTTGTACAAATTTATTTATGTATTCTAATTTCGTAAATAGTTTGAGTGAATTTTGGGGTGGTTTAGAGAACTTTTGTAATGTTTTTGGGGAATTTATGGAGGATCATGGTTTGAGAATAGTTAGTACAAGCCGTGAAACCCTTATAGAAAACATTGTGATGTATGGTAGTGGGATCTAAGTAGGCACATGGTTTATCTCAAATTTTGGCCAATCCATGTGGAAACCTAAGAGAAACCATGATTATGGAACACATGGAATGTTAAGGGTTAGAATAGAGATTTTCTAATAGTTTACCCTAACTTTTCATTGTTTAAAATTTGATCTTAATTTTTTTTATCACATTAATAATTTCTCAACCATAAATTTTTAATCTATTACAACCATAGATATGTTTTCTCTCCTTCAAAATTATTTGGACACACATACCCTCGATCCTAGAGGGATCATTTAGAAAATATTGTTCTGTTGAAGGATGGATTACTCAGTAACACATTGTTCGTGGTGGCTATCTGTATACATATTCTTAAAAAATCTATTATATTAACAAATATGATCTGATAGGGATAGATCTATATATGTTGATTCTAATCTGGTTTAGACATTAATATTTTGATGTTATAGAACAATATATATGGTAGTTTTTTGGAGTTTCAATCCAATTTTCTTGAAGAATTCACGTTGTTCTTATTTTCCCCATAGTTTCCAAGGCATGTGGATTCATAATCAGTTAATATTTAAATAAATAGAAGTATTTATTTAATATTTTTTTAAATTTCATGAAATTTATTGGGAATTTGATATGTAAATCTTGTTAGAGACCCTCTTTGGTGATGATTTGAAAAATTATGGAATAGGTTGATGTGAAAAGTGTTCTGTTTCATGATTTTAAAATGATGGTTTAAAATATTTCAATTTTTTGATTTATGGAAATTATTTAATAGAAATCTTTTCAGTAATTTTTTTTTCATATTTAATTTTTTTGAAATTATTGGTTTTTTATGGCTCGTGGCTTACTTGGATGTCCTGTTTTAATTTTAATTGATTTGACCATTTGGTATGGGCGTGTTACCTTAGGTAAATTGGTATTAGGTTACCTTGTGAGAACGTGGTAGGTATATGAGAGACTGGTCGTGTGTATTGAACTATCGCCTATTCTTGCATGTGTGGTTATGTGGAATTTTGGAACTTTGTAATGGGTATGACAATGGCTTGAAAAATTGGTTAAGTGATTGTGTAGTTTAATTTACTTGGAAATGAATTTGGTTTGGAAAATAGTTTTATATGAATTTTATTTCTTAGAAGTATTATTAAAGGATATAAATTGTTAAAAATGTATTAAAGTGTTTCAAACAAATTTTTTTATATAAATGTTCAACATGGTCTTTCCTACTGGGGTTAGTTTGGAATTCATTTTGGGGAGACCTAATGAGTTTCATTACTCACCCCATAATTGGGAAGATTGTTTTTTTTTGAAAATATTATTTATTTTAACATAGATAAAGTGAATGTATCTTATTTATATAGTGGTACATAATGATAATTTGGGTAATATATTATAGAGTTTTATCTTGGTGAATATTGAGTTGTTGTGTTGGTTTCATCAGATTCTTTAAGCTTTGTCGGGTTTTCCTTC
Source organism: Viscum album (assembly GCA_963277665.1). Taxonomy (NCBI): domain Eukaryota; kingdom Viridiplantae; phylum Streptophyta; class Magnoliopsida; order Santalales; family Viscaceae; genus Viscum; species Viscum album. The sequence continues at coordinate 1,082,491,699 of OY728155.1, forward strand.
CTCATTGAGTTTTTCATGTCGGTATTTTTCCTCTTGGTACTTTGATATATATTTTTTTTGATTATTTATACATTGATTTATATTACATTTTTAGCATGCATCATTTATTGGTTGTTTGTTATTGTTTCCTTGGTTTCTTGTACTATTTTTAAAAAGGAAAAAATTTCCCCCAACTATTAGTAAAACCATTGGAAATTTTTTACTCCATTTGGAATATTAATATTGTTACCTAAATATTGTTTAAGTCTTACATCCTTTTCAAATCAATAAGGAGGGGTTGGATGTTGAAAATTTTATCAGTCTTGTTCAGTCAAACTATTTTGTGATAAGTGGTATCAATTTGTTCGATCCTTCTGTATAATTTGTGTTGGTCTGGGAGATAGAAATTAATTTTGTTTCAGTCTACGAGTATGAATGGTAGGGAAGAGTAGGATCTTGAGAATAATAAATATATACCATAAAAAGGTGTAGTTATCATATTTATAATAAAACTCATTTTACAAGAGAGTTTTTTTAACTAAGTGTTTTGAGACACCTATAGGAGCTAATACAAAAAAATGACTTTTACCAACAAAAAATTACCATCCGAAAATTTATTTGTTGGTACAAATGAGAAATTCCATCAAATATTCTGTTTTATCGGTATAAAATTCAAGTACATACATTTATTTGTACCAATAGATATATTCGATGTTATTAATTGTTTATTACCAATGTATATTTCACCAAAAATTAATCTTTTTTCTTTAAAATATTAATACGAAAAAATTTTATCATAAAATTAATCTATTGTTATTAATTATCATTTCCAACAGTTTTTTTTCAACATATATATTTGTTTATAGCAATTAATGGCCACAAAAAAATCATCTAACAATTTTTTTATTACTATTAGTTATTGATTTTATAAAAAAATATGTTCCAATTAACAAAAATATATTTATAAATTTTTGAAATATATTTAAAAAAATTCATGATATTATCCATTTGGAATAAAATTAAAATTTAAATATATCTTCTTTTGAGATGAAATATTATATGAGTGAAAATTTTAAAAACCATTAATATAAAAGTTAATATATTAAAAATAACTTTCTTCATTCATATTTAATTATCTACAATTTAAATAATAAATAAATAAAAATTAAAAATAGAATACATCACTACTTTCTCCATGTGGTTCTCCTCTCCCTCGATAGTCTCCCATCATTTGTCTCTTGCCACCCACATAGTGGTAAGATCACTACCCACACCACACTCGTGGATGATAACCATCGAGAGCACCCACACCCACACCCTCGATTATTTAGCACTACACATACCCCCTACTGAGGTTCGATTTCATTTTTCCTCTTTCAACTATAAAGACAAGAACCAGGGAGGGGATTGGACGAACCCCCATTTCTCATTCAATTGATTCATGTTTGGGCCTCTTATCAGGTATACAATTCTTCACTTTATTGTTTAAGATCCCCCAAAATCATGGGTATCTAGTGTTCTAATTGAATTTTTGTTAGGGTTTCACTGAAATTCCATATAAATGATATTTATTGTTCATGTTCTTATTTATTAGGCGATTTTAGGATGCTAATTACATATTTCTCTAGTTCCACTCCAGATTAAATGATATTTCATCATTTCTCACATCCCATGGAAAATTTCTTGATCCAAACATTGAATCACACTCTTTTGGAGAATATTCTTCCACCTTCCATGACCCCTGCTAGAATTACACTCCCTTAGAAAACTCATAGGGTTCAATTTTGTTGTATCTAGTAAGTATCCAATAAAAACATGATCTTGAACTTATTGGTGGTTCTTTGAATTTATCTTGTATTATACTTGTGTGAAAAAATCCCAAGATCCAAGCTTCAACTCTTTGCTGCCATTATTTCCATACCAGTTATTCCATGTAGATTCAATCATTCTCTAAATCTTATGTAACATCCCATGTAAATAAATAATATGCTATTTTCGTATTTATTAATATTTTTTAATTAAATATTAATTTCACTTTAAAGGGGATTCTATATTAGATGTTTTACCCTACATTCAACAATGGGTTTCTCAAAAATCACTTTTTCACATATGGCTGAGTCATACTGAAAATTAATAATATAATATTATTTTAAATTGTTGTTAATGCATAGCCGTTGTATTGGTGGGAATGAATATAACCAACTAAAATATGATTATACATGTTTGTTAATGTTTTTACATTTATCCAATAATAGTTAGAGGCTTAAAATGTGAATGAATCCAATTTTAAGCATAAATAATCTAATATTCGTTAAAAGGACGATTTAACTCATTTTGATGGTGAACCCTTTTTAAATCTTTTATTTGTAACTTTTTTATGTTCTATTAGAAAAAATAAATTATTTTTTAGAATCAAGACGTCAAAATTGACATTGGAAGAAATTTTGGTATTTTTATGATAAAGTTTATTTTTTAATGAATAGTAAAAACTACTGCATTTTAATTTAAAATTACCTTTTTAAAAAATATATTTATATAGTTATATTATCATTTTAAATGGTTTTTAAGTGTAATTGGATTTTATTTTTTCCATTTAATCCAATTTTTTTTCATTGTAATTAATTTTTCATTGAAATTGTATATAAATAAATTTCAATCTTTTGGTAGTTATTATTTCTTATAAACATGATTTTTTGTTTTGACAACAGAAATTAATTATAAATTAATTAGTACAATTTATATGTTTTAAATTTAGTAAAATAGAAATCACTTTTTATTTTGGATCATCAAAATTATTTTTGGGTGAATTTTTGGAATTGTTCTGAAAACATTCACTTTTTGATGAATAGTGTAAAAACACTACATATTAGTTAAAAACTGACTTTTTCATTTAAATGATATTTAACCGCTTCTGTTAATTGAATTTCAAAAATCTGAAATACATGGTTTTTATCAGTAAGTAATATGTGGTTCAATAAGATGAAAATAATTTTTGGTGAGTAGTAACTTTTGACTTTTATTTACCGCGGTTAAAGGTAAATAGGGAAATTCAAGGTAAATAAAACAATATATTAATATAAAATTACCTTAACACTTTTTATAACATCATTGGATGAGTTATGGATGACCAATAAAATCCTTGGATATAAAATTTGTCCTTTGAATGCCATTTGAGTTAGATAATGACATTAATAACTTTTTATTTAAACTAAAAATAAAAATTTCATAAACATGTATTGTTTTGCTAAATAAAATTTCATGTGGGGTTAGGTAATTGATTTCTTTGACTATAAATAGTAATTAGGAATTTAAAAATATTTCTTAAATAATCGTAATTTATTTATAATTTTTGATATCAAATAAATTTATTTATTTATGACACAATGATGATGTAATGATTACCTCATTAATGATCGATTTTAATAAATGATATTATAAATGTTAAAATACATTTATTTTCAGCCTTTTTATGCTATCCAAGAATTTTAATTATTAGTATGACTTGTTATATTGTAATTAATGAAATATTTTCTTAATAATCAAGATCTTTTGGATTTTTTATAAAGTCATGATATGAATAGTATAAAAATTGATATAAATGTGTTTTTAAATTAATTAATAATTAATTAAATGATATAATAATCCAAAAAATCTAAGATTCATCCAAATAAGATAGATAAGGTTGATAATGTCATTAATGAACCACTTTTGGTTCTGTTATAATTTTATAGTAAATATATTAAGCATATAGTATGAATATAAAAGAAGACATGGAAAAAGTTAAATAAGTTAACAAAGGGTTAAATAAAGAATATATTGTTCAAAAAATATACAAAACCTATCCAATTATTATTTTATGATTTTATTTAGAATAATAACCATCTTATATTATAATTTATTTAAGTTCTGGACCTTTTGAAATCAAAATTCTGTTTATAATAAAATAATATTTTCAAACTTCCCTAAAGAGACCCCCCTCCCCCTTATAAATATCCATCACCTCTATTCCATTATTCAAACCTCTCAAGCTCCTTGGGCTTATCAAAACTCGGCCAAAATAAGCTCCTTACATCCCAATCTTCCACCTCGAAGCCTTACCTTAGGCAGAAGGCACTTCAAGGAAGCCTATTGGTTCAATCCAATGGGAGTTACCTGATTTTAAGGTAACGTATTCCCTCAAGTTCCCTTCTTTAATTTTACTTATTCACTCCCTATGATCTTCATATAATTTTTTTACCCAAAACACCAGTATCCTCAATATAATAGGTTGTTTTTTTTGAGAAGTGTTCGAAGAACACATACACAAAACTCGATTTAATGGGTAAAGAACATACTGCTTCTATGGACGGTGAACTAATGCCTCATGAAACAATGATTGTTCGATTTTCTCCTACAACCTCTCATGGTGGCCATTATGATGGGACTATATTTTTATGTGACATATATTAAATTTATATTGTTTATATTCATATTAATTTTCCATTTATATCAATCCTTCATGGTTTCCATAATGGGTAAGTACGATAATTTAATTTCTATAAGTGCAGACTACCGCCCCTCAAAGTGATATGACTAGTTCATGGCATACATGGAAACTATAGAGAATGAAGTTAATGTAATTATATATGATATTATACTGTATTTATAATAAACCTATGTATCATTATGTTTTGATTCTATTAAATAAGAAATATAAATGAGAGTAGCGTTAATGCATACGTACTGTTTACCATCTCCATGAATGGTGCATTCCTTTTCTTATCTCCAAATGTTATATACTGTTATAAATAATAATATATACTATATATATATGATATATATGATATCTAAATCTTTAATATTGTTCTGAATATATTGTAATTAAGACCACGTGGACAACTTGTAATTATAAGAAGTTCATTTTTGACTCAAGTGTCAAATATTGATAAAATGACCGTTATTAACATAAATGATTATATAATGTTTATAACTTAGTAAAAAGTGATATAAAAGGAATAATAAATTTGAAAAATTATTTAAAGAAATAAGAAAATAACTTTTTTTATTATTCATGAAATTAAATAACGAACAATTCAAGTTAGACATAAGGTTATGGACTTCATATTAATCTCCTTTTATTGATGCATGTTTTGATAATATGCACCTCATTCTTCTACAAGGTGTATAATAAAACACTTCAACTATTACTTTCATTTAAAGGGAATCTTTTTCTATGAATCATTTTACTAAATAACAAAAAGAATGGTTTTTAATTTATACGGTGATAATGACCTCTCCGCCACCATAATCGGTACTTGGCTTCCTCTATAAGCCTTAATGTTTTTAAAATGAAAAAAACCCTTATACTGTTTTTTAGTGTTTTGGTATTGAAAATTGTTTTGGAAATGGATTGATTATTTCAATATCTTGAAATGATTTCTTGTGATTTCAAATGAAATGTTATTAGTGAAATTTTTATATTTGTAATATTTTATGTGTTGTGATTTTATAATGGTACTTGGACATTTGACTGGTTGTTAAGTGATAAACCAAATTAGGGGTGGTGCTATGAAAAATGAGGAATAGTGGTTACGTTATAACCTCTAGTGAATTGGGTATGGAAGTAGGCTGTATGGCTTTTCTATTTAGTGATATGTGTGGAAGTTGACTGTGTGGTTATTCCATTTAGGTTTGTTTATGTCCCAAGTTACATTTATATGTTATCTGTGCTTTATATGGGTTTTAGGGTAATCATTTGGTCACAAAATGGTAAGAAATGATCTTTTATTCATTGAAGAGTATTTACTTATTAATAATGGTGAAAAATATTACTTGTGATGATGTATTCAGGGTTTTCTTATTGTTTTGAAAAACTAAAAGTTTTCCTTCATTGTGTATCCCATACTATGCTTTTTATTTTCATCCCAAGGTTTTGAAATGTTTTTCAAATGACATAAATATGAATATGGTAAAGGATGGGATCATGGAAAAGTCATGCAATCTAAATACATGGAACTAGACATGACTCATTTTTCAAGAGTTTTTATTTTATAAAAAAAATGGATACCGAGGAGAAGTGTCTACTTTGTAATATTTGAGATGTAATGAAATAGTTATGGCCTAATTATTTATAACTATAAAACTAAAAAGATCTATAATGTAAATTGTTAACTTAATTGAATATTTTGTAATGTTTAAGGTTATGGCATTATTGTCGGTATGAGAGGTGGGTTTAAATATCGTTTGAGTTAGGGTATTTTTAAATTAATATCCATAAATAAAATTATGTTAATATTTAAATAATATATCATTTTTATATTACCATGATGCATCAGCTAATATATTTTTGTGTTAAGAATGGTTTTCTTTAGAGGAAACATGGCAGCTATGATGGGAAGGAGTACAGAAAAGAGTAACCTTCCAAATCAACATCCTGATATGATCAGAATCAAAACTATATAGTTTTTTGTAGTGATGGATTAGTTGACTTAGGTGATAAATGGGGGAAGTATACATGCATGAGACCAACCAGACTAACCCTAGATGAATATGTCTATAATAGATAATTTCATGAGGCAATGTTCCCCATCATTTAGAGGATTATATGACCCTGTGCTAGCAGAATGTTGGATTAAAGCACTAGAGAATATTTTTGATGTCATGGGGTGTTCAAAACCTCAAAAGGATAGTCTCTCTATTTACCGTTTTGAAGTTGTATCCAATCAGTGGTGGTCTATGGTTAAAAATATTAGGATCATGAGGAGATTTATGGTCTAGATTGGAATTAATTAAAAGGTATTTTTATTGAAAAATATTTTCCTATGGTTATTCGACTTAGGATGGAAAAAAATACTTGGAATTGTTGTAGGATGATGACATAGTGGAAGATTTTGTAGAAAAGTTTAATCGACTTGAAATGTATGCTCCAAATATCATCAGAGATCTTGATAGTAAGATAAATTGATTTTACTCAAGACTGAAGCATCGATATCAAATATTATTATCCTCTCATGAATTCAAAATCTATTGGAAACTTTTCAAATGTGCCGAGAAGGTAGAAATGGAGTTTTCTGAGGATAAGTTGTTCTATGAGAGAAAGCAAAAAAAGAGGCCCAGTTGGTAGAAAAAGAGAATGAATTCATTAAAAAATCTTGAAGGTAAGAATATTAAAAATCCATATTGTAAGAATTGTGGTAAAAATAATCCTGGAGAATGTTTATCAATGAATGGAAAGTGCTTCCGGTGTGGTAAGCCTTTTCATATTTCCCATAATTATAAGGAAGATGATGAAGATGGAAATTAAATGCTATTAGTAAGATGATTTATGTGAAATGAAATGGGTTATTATGAAAATGAGTGTCCAACGAAGAGCTTAACTAAGGGAAGCAAGATGGACTACAAGCATAAAGGGGTTGGGAAATCATTTTGAACTACCTTAGCATATATTGGTCCATCGAATGAAGTAATATCACATTCAATTTTTTTTATTCACATTATGCCAATGTGTTTTTTGATTCAAGGCCTACACATTGTTTCATTTCTGAGAAGTTTTCTATTTAATTGGGAATTCCATATCATAATATGAATCCTGGAAAAATGGTAAAAACACTAGGAGGAAGTTTTGAGACAAAAATAAATTATAAGAACTTTACTATCCTTGTGTGTGGAAAGAATATACCAACAAACCTTGTTGGATTTCTTCTAGTATAGTTTAATGTTATTTTGTGTATGGATTGGCTTTCCGTTTATCATAATAAGATTTAATAGAGATACAAAGTTTTATTTTTAGAAAGAATATCAATTTTTGTAATAACATGACCAATTACTCTTGATAACATATCAGGAAGCTGAGAAACTAGTAAAAGATGGAAATGAATGTTACCTGGAACATATTGTCGTAAACAAAGGAACTGTTCATATTAATGATGTTCCTGTGGTAAATGAGTACCTTGATGTTTTTCTCAATGATTTTCCTGGTATAATACCTGATCAGGAAGATAAATTTACTGTTGACATAGTTCCAGATAATATGCAACTTTCATAAAACCCTTATCAAATGGCTCAAATTGAACTTTTAGTGTTAATGAAGCAATTGCAGAAATTATTAGAAAAAGGTTTCATTTGACCTAGCACATCACCATGGGGTTCTCCTATCTTGTTTATTTAAAATAAATATGGTTCAATGAGACTTTTATTTAATAAAGATAATTGAATAACATAACTTTTAAGAACTAGTATCCTTTGCCTCATATCGATGATTTTTTTATGAGCTCTAGGGAGGTCAATATTTTTTGAAGACTGACATGCATTTGGGGTATCATCAATTGAAAGTAAAGGAAGCATACATTCTGAAGACCACGTTTTGTACTTGATATGGCCATTATAAATTTATAATTATGCCTTTTGTGTAAACCAAGGCACCTACTATATTCATGGATCTCATGAATAAGATTTTCTGTGAGTTCCTGAATAAGTTTGTGGTTGTTTTTATTGATGATATTATGGTTTATTCCAAAAGTAAATAGGAACATGAAAGTCATTTAAGGGTTGTCTTTAAAACATTAAAATAAATAAACTGTATGGAAAATTCAGCAAGTGTGAGTTTTGGTTACCACAAATTTCATTCCTTGGTCACATTGTTTCAAAAAATGGAATAACTGTTGATCCTACTAAATCAAAAAAATTTGAAGAATGGCCAAGACCTTCCAATATCATAGATATTCTTAGTTTTCATAGATTATTGAGTTATTACTAAAGGGTTGTTGATAATTTTTCATGGTTATCTATCCCACTGACTAAGTTTACTCGAAAAGGTGTTATGTTCATCTGGACAAAAGAATATGATTATTGTTTTAAGGAATTAAAATGGAGATTGGGGAATGATCTATTTTTTAGAACTGCCTTACAAAAATGGAGAGTTTGTTATCTTCAATGATGCTTCATTGAAAGGACATGGTTGTGTCCTAATGCATAATGAATAGGTAATTGATTATGCATCATGTCAATTGAACCCTCATGAGTTAAATTACCCTACAATTGATTTGGAATTAGCTGCTTTTGTTTTTGTTGAAAATTTTTGGAAGCATCATCTGTTTGGAGTAAAATGTGAAATATATACTGACCACAAAAGTTTGAAGTATATATTCCCTTAGAAAGAATTGAACATGAGACAGAGGATATAGATGTAATTAATCAAGGATTATAATTCCACGATATATTACCATTCGTAAAGGAAAATAATGTGGTTGATGATTTGAGTTAGAAAAGCAATGTTACATTAACAACGATACATTTGGAACAAGATCCTTTGATTGATGATTTGATGAACTTTGGAATAGAATTTGTTGGTGCAGGAAATTCATCTATTTTGTTTCATGTTTAAGTGAAAACATCTCTATCAAATAGAATTAAGCAAGCGAACAAGGAAGTCATTGTGTTTTAGTAATAAGTAGAGTAGGTTCAGAAGGGTATGCTTCCATATTTTAACATTGATAATGATTGTATTTTGAGATTTGGGAAGATATTATGTGTGACTTGTGATTCACATTTGATGAATGTGTTTTTATATGAAGCTCATAGTTCTCCGTTTTGAGTTCATCTTGGAAGTACTAAGATGTAAAGAGATATTCGGAAATATTACTGGTGGGATGGAATGAAAAGAGATATTTCTGACTTTACAGTGAAGTGTTTTACTTTTCAACAAGTTAAAGTATAGTGATAGTTTTCGAAAGGGATTCTTAATCCTTTACCCGTGATAGAGTTGAAATAGAAAAATATATGCATAGACATCATTGTGGGATTGCAAAAGAATTCTCGAGGTAATAATGAAATCTAGGTTATTTTTGATCGATTGACTAAATCAGCTCATTTCATTCCCATTAGAGATACATTTCTATAGATCAGATTTATCAATTGTATGATAAAGAGATAGTCAGGTTGCATGGAGTTACCCTCTCCATTGTTTTTGATCATGATCCTAGGTTTACTTCTTACATTCGGAAAGGCCTTCAAAAGACATTAGGTACTGAATTAAATTTTATTAAATATTTTCTTCCACAATCAGATGGGTAGTCAGAATGAACAATTCAGATATTGGAAGACATTCTATATGCTTGTTCAAAGGATTTCCCGGGATGTTTGGAACAACATCTTCCTTTGGATGGATTTTCTTATAATAACATCTTTCAATCTAGTATACATATGGTTTTTATTGAATCATTATTTGGAAAGTGGTGTCGAACTCTATCTTTTCAGGATCGATTAGGTGAAGGGAAATTGATGGGACTATAATTGGTAGAAGTGATGGTAGAAAAATTTCAATTGATTCAGATGTACATTAGAACATCACAGAGTAGGCAGAAAAGTTATTTTGATAATCAAAGTATGGATCTTTTATTCGAGGTAGGTGATCATGTCTTTCTCAATGTTTCTCTATGGAAAAGTGTGATGCGTTTTGGTAAGATGGGAAAGTCGAGTCTGAGGTTCATTGGACCCTATGAAATCCTAGAGAATGTTGCATTAATTTCATACATAGTGTCATTACCTCCACGTTTATCCCTTGTACACATTGTTTTTCATGTTTCAATTTTGAGAAAATATATTCCAGATCCATATCATGTTTTGATTGTAGAGGAAGTTCAGTTTGAAGAGAATCTCTCTTAGGAGGAACAACCAATCCTGATTCTTAACATTAGAGAGCATGTCTTGCAAAATAAGGTAATCCATCAGGTAAAAGTTTTTGTGGAAAACACATATGGTTAAAGAGGCAACGTGGGAATCTGAAAATGATATGAGGGATAAATACCCCCATTTATTTGATAAGTGATTAAAATTGTGATGATTTAATTTCCAAAAGGGGAGAAGGATGTAACATCACAGGTAAATAATGAATATGATATTTTCATATTTATTAATATTCATGAAATAAAAATTAATATTAATTTAAAGGGGATGTTATGTTTTATAGCGTACCTGACATCCAACAATGGGTTTCTCTAAAAATCTCATGTTTCACATAAGGCTAATTCATATAGAAAAATATTAATATAATATTATTTTAAATTGTATTTAATACATATTAGTTTCATTGAATGGAATAATAAAATAAACTACTATATTGTTATACATGTTGGTTAAATATTTTTACATTTATCCAATAAATTTTAGAGGGGTAAAATGTGAATGAATCCAATTTTAAGCATAAAAACTCTAATATTCTTTAAACGATCATTTTACCACCTTTTGAAGGAGAACCAATTTTAAATCTACTTATTGTTACTTTTATAAGTTATATTTGACAATATAAAATTCTTCTTTAGAATTGAGACATCAAAATTTTCTATTGATGAAATTTTGGTATTTTTCTGATAAAGTTCATTTATTAATGAATAGATAAAAATACTGCATTTTATATCAAAACAATCTTTTAATTTAATTTATTTATATGGTTATATTATCTTTCATAATGGTTTTAAAGTGTAATTGGATAATATTTTTACCATTTAATAAAATTTTGGTCATTGGAAGTAATTTCACATTGAAATTGGATAAAAATAAATGTCAATCTTTTTATAGTTATTATTTCTAAAAAACACGCATTTTCGTTTTGACAACAGGAATTAATTTTAAATAAATTAATAGAATTACTATGTTTTGATATTGGTAAAATAGAAAAATAAATTGAATTTGAATTATAAAAATTAACTTTGGGTGAATTTTTGTTATTTTTCTGAAAACGTTCAATTTTTGATGTATATTGAAAAAACACTGCATAGTATTTAAAAAGAGACTTTTTCATTTAAATAAAAAATTACCTATTTTGTGAATTAAATTTCAGAAATTAAACATACATGGTTTTTATCAGTAATTAAAATTATGTTCAATAAGATGAAAATAAGTTTTGGTGAATAGTAATTACTGACATATTTACCACGGTTAAAGATAAATAGGGTAATTCAAGGTAAAAAAATATTGTAAAAATATAAAATTACCTTAACACTTGTCCTAACCTTATTGGATGAGTTATGTCTGACCAATACAATCCTTGGGTAGAACTATTGGCCTTTGAAAGCCATTTCGGTAAGGCAATCACATTAATAACTTTTTATTTAATGTAAAAAATATCATAAACGTGTATTATTTTGTTCAAACAATTTTAATGAGGGGTTATATAATTAATATCTTTGACTATAAATATTAATTATAACTCTATAAAGATTTCATAAATCATGGTAATTAATTTATAATTTTTAGAAATCAAATAAATTTATTTATTCATGAAACAATGATGATGTAATGATTACCTCATTAATGAATGGTTTAAATAAATTATATAATAAATGTTAAAATAAATTTATTTTGAAAGTGTTTATGCAATCCAAGAATTTAATAGATTAAGATGACTTATTATCTTCGAATTAATGAAGGTTTTTAGAAATAATCATGTTGGTTTGGATTTTTTAAAAAGACATGATTTTAATATTATAAATATTGACATAAATGAGTTTTTAAATCAATTAATATTTTAGTAAATGATATAATAATCCAAAAAATATATTATTCGGTAAAATTAAATAGACAAATATGACAATTAAATTAATTAACCACCATTGGTTTGATTGGAATTTTATTATAAATACATTAACCATATAGTATGAATATAAAATAAGACATGGTAAAATTTAAAAAAGTTAACAAAGGGTTAAATAAAAAAGATAAGGATTAAAAAATATCCAACATATGTCCAATTATTTTTGGATGAATTTATTTAGAATAATTGGAATCGTATTTTATAATTTATTTGTGTTTGGGACCTTTTGAAATCGAAATTCAGATTATCATAAAATAATATTTTCAAACTTTCCTAATGAGCCCCTCCCCCCTTATAAAATCCATCACCTATAACCAATTATTCACACCTCTAAATCCCCCTTGGAAAATAAAAAATCTTCCCCATTAAGCTTCCAATATTCCCCTCTTCCTTGTAGTAGTCATACCGTAAGTAGAATGCACTTCATGGAAGCCTTTTGGTTCAAACTAAAGGGAGTTTCCCGATTTAAAGGTAATTTCTTCCCTCAAGATATCTTCTTTTATTATATTTCATCACTACCTATTCTCTTATATTTATTTGATTACATAAAAAATCAATATCCTCAATATACTATATTTATTTTATGAGAAGGAATAGAACTACACTTACAGACACCTCCATCTAATGGGTAAAGAACATATTGTTTCTCTGGACGGTGATCTATTGCCTCACAAAAAGATGATTGTTCGATTATCTCCTACCGCCTCTCATGGTGGCAATTAGGAAGGAACTATATTTATAAATTATATATATTATATTTATATTGTTTATATGTTTCTATATTTCTCATTTATATAATACCTTTATGGTTTCTGTAATGGGTAAATATGATAATTTCATTTGAGGAAGTGCGGACTACTGCCCCCTTAAAGTGATATGACTCATTCATTCCATAAGTGGAACATTTAAAGGATGGAGTTAATAAAACTATATATGATATTATACTATATTTATAATATACCTATGTATAAATTGTTTCTTATTCCATTAAATATGAAATAGAAATGAGAGTAGCATCCATGCGTACAGACGACTTACCGTCTCCATGAACAGTGCATTTCAATTCTTATCTCCAAATGTTATGTTCTATTATAAATAATTATATATATTGGATATATATGATATATATCATATCAATATCATGAATATCATTCTGTATATAATAGAAGTCTGACGACATGGACAACTTATAATTATAAGAAGTTCATTTTTGACTCAAGTACCAAATATTGACCAAACGACCGTTATTAACATAAATGATTATGTAATGTTTATAACATGGTAATAAGTGATATAAAATCAATAATAAATTGGAAAAAGGTTCTGATGCTTTTTAAATTAAATTTAGTTTATTATTGAGGAAATTAAAGAACGAACAAGTCAAGTCAGACACAAGGTAAGGGACTTTGTCTCAATCACCTTTAATTGAGGCATGTTTGGATAGTATAAACCTTTTTCTTCTACCTAGTGTATAATAAAACCCTTTAATTATTACGTTAATTTAAAGGGAAACTCTTTCAATTAAGTGTTTTAATATTTTTAAAAAATAATTTCTTTTTTAATGTATTTGGAGACAATGACCTTTCCTCCTCCATAATTATTATTTGGCTTCCTCTATATCCCATAATGTTTTTAAAAAATAAAAAGAACATCCATATTCTATTTTTCGGTGATTTGGTATTGAAAATCATCTTAGAAATGGATTGATTATTTCAATAACATGAAATGATTTCTTCTGATTTCAAATGAAATGTTATTAGGGAAATTTTTATATTTTCAAGATTTGATGTGTTATGATTTTATAATGGTACTTGGAAATTTGAAGGATTGTTACATGATAAACCAAATGAATGGTGGTGTTGTGATAGACCAGGAATGGTGGTTATGTTATATCCTCCAATTCATTTGGTATGAAAGTCGGTCATATGGTTATTCCATTTAGTGATAGGTGTGGAAGTCAAATATATGTTTATTCCTTTTATGTATGTTTATGTCTCATGTTACCTTTATATGCAATCTGTGCTTTATATGGGTTTTATAGTAATCTTTTGGTTACAAAAGTGTAAGCAATGATTTTTTATTCAGTGAAGAGTATTTACTACTTCATAAATGTGAAATTTATTACTTACGATAAAGTATTCATGGTTTATTTGTTGTTTTGAAAAACTAACAGTTTTCCTCCTTTTTCTGTCCCTTATTGAGATTTTTATGTTCATCCTATGTTTTTGAAATATTTTTCACATGATATAAAAATGAGTAGGGTCAACTATGGGATCAAGGAAAAGTCATGTTGTCTAAAAACATGGAACTAGACATTACTATTTTTCTTCAAGAGTTTTTGTTTTATAAAAAATGGATAATCAGTAGATGTGTCTACGTTGTAATATTTGTGATGTAATGTAATAGTTATGGCCTCATTCTATAAAACTCTAAACATGAAAAGTTCCTCAATGTGAATTATTAACATAATTCATGATTATGTTATGTTTAAGGCTAGGGCCTTATATCTTAAATTTATTTTAGCTTCAACAGATTTTCCCCTGTTGTATGATATAATATTTAATTTTAATAATTATAGATGTATCTAATTTTTTGTTTCCACAATAGTCATTAATTTTATGTAATTTGAATTCAACATGATATTGGATTACACAAAAAGTCTCCTGAGTAAAAATCCTCCGATGCAAAAATAAAATGAAAAACATTAATCTATTCTACCAATATTACTTGATAAGGCATCATCACCACTTTCTATGTCCCAATGGAGTCAATTTGCTAAGTGAGAAACAAGTAAAAATTGACATTGAAACTATTCAAGACTTTCATACCATGCTTTGATGATGAATTGAAACCTTATTCTTTGATATCGTTTTTCATATTCTGCCAAGACCATTGTAGCCTTCCCACAGTAATTTATTTCAAATATCCCTAGATACACTTCTAAATTTTTCATTTCATTCCATTTACAAACTCCATGTATTTTATCTCAACATAATCTATAAATTTTTTCAACCACTCTTTAAATGATTGATAACGTAAATGGAGAGAGGGTTACCATTTAAATTTCCTCAAGTTGAGGAGTGTGGAAAGAATTTATGATCCACTCATTCTCTTTATTTTATAACCCCTTCGTTCAAAACCATTTTTAGTTGTATTTAATTTAAGGATACCTATTGTGAAAAAATCTATAAATTTTTGAATGTTTCCATCTCACTTCACCTTTTTCTTACAATTTACTTTCAATGTATGATTGATCCCATTTATAAAATGGTTTTATTTCATCTAAATTATGTAACTAAATCCTATAGTACATGTCTCCATATTTATCACCAGATTTATCATACTTCATCTATCATTCAAATGTGGTTATTTACATTTCATTCTTGTTGACATGTTGACAACCTCCTTATAAAAATTATAATATGTTTTCTTCATTATCTATGATGGTTTTTCTAAATAATCAACCATTGGGGTTTTGTTCACACCTTTATTTTTCAACGCAACATATTTTGATTTCATGAAAATATTTTTCCAACTTTACAAAGGAAACATAGTTTCCTTCTAATATCATTTACTACGGGTGAAATAAAATTCTTTATATACAAAGTGACTATAAATAAATTATCTTTAAAAGAATTCACACCTCCTATATTATCAATGACATGTCATTATTTTTTTTATAATCTACACAGAAATACTGAATCTATGTTTGTGTTATTCAATTATTTTTTTGTAGTCTCTTTGTTTAATCTATGTAAAAATCCGTTTGTGCAATCTTTGTGAAAAATATGTGTGTCTAATATGTGCCTATAAACTCTTAAACTCAGTGTGTAATCAATATCTGTAAAATCAGTGTGTGATTTCTGTCTATAAATTCAGTAGGTAAACTCAATGTGTAATATGTGTGTTCAGTTTGTTTGTCTATGTGAAAACTAGGTGTAGGAAACCCGAGTCTCACATCCTAAACACTATTCACTCTAAATTAATGTGGCTTCATCTTTGTACGAGAATCATTATAATTCACAACCAATATGTCATCATTCTATTTTCCTTGATTTTATTTATATATTTAGGACAATTTTTCATCATATAATGTTTAACTATTTCTATTAGAAATATGACTCTCAAAACGTGTTTTCAATGAACCCTTTCAAGTATACTAGCACCACACTATTTAACCCAAACTGGAGTTGTAGTTCGCTGCAACAAGTTGTCTGCTCATGGATGGTATAGAGTTTATTGTTTTTTATCTCTCTGGATTGGGATGATCGTGATTGCATTTGTATTTGTACAATAAAAATCTAGGTCCTACAATAGTTATGGGGTAGGTTCGGTGCCCATCATCAATTAAAGCCTATATTGAGTTATTAGTTCCCATGATCAATTGTCTAGATATGGAATCCAATTTTTGGTTCCCTTGGTACAACTACAAAGATACTTCTCACATTATAAGAAATGGATTTTTAGTTTTAATGGGCATGCCACTAGTTGTGGCTAGGGTTAAAGCTTTCTTGAAGATGGGTTTTGATGTGTTTCTTTTATCCAATTACATGTGCTGGGGGTAATGCTATTTTTTTCAATAGGATTGTTAGTTCAGGTCATCCAGGCCACATAGTGAAGGGGATTGCATGGAAACAGGATAGGTTAGCATCCTATTATATGTTTGACGAAATAATGAACGGGGTTCACTTTTTTTATGTCATGCAAACTAGAGACTGCAGGTTTGTGAGAATAAAAATATATGTTACCCTTAGTTCTACAATAGTACTATTCATTTCTGGATTACAGCCTTGAGATGCTACTGGCTATAGTTTTTGGATGATTTGTGATGAAGTGTAATAGGATTTGGAGTTGCTTTATCACAAGAGTAGTTCCTGGTGGCTGAGGTCCTTGATATTTGGTTCGAGAAGGATTAAAGATTAAAGATTATCGCTTCAACTGAATATGTTAAAAGAGAATTAAAATGAACAGGTGGGGAGCCAAACTAAAGAGATGTAATAAATTTATTATAAGCCAACTAAAGCTACCACATGATGCTGCCACATGAAAAATTAAAACGTAAAAGATTGTTAAATTTTATCTTTTATTGTTATTTTCACTTATGTGTGGTCTCTTGTAATCTTCATTATCAGGTCACTAGTTATTTTCAGGTTGTAGTCACTAGTTATTTTTATATCATGAATTAGGGAAATTATTGTGGTCATTATCATTGGTTATATCATCTTGTTGTGTTAACTGGTTTCATTATCTTCTAGTTGGTATCATGCATTATTAGTTTTATATCATGCGTCTAGATGAAAACAATTTGTTATGTGTAATGTTCATGTGCTCAACACGCTACTTCTCATGGTGTCCCTCTAAAGTGGAGGGAGCTCATGTTGGGTGCTGGTTGTCAAATATAAGGGTGTTCGACCATGAAGGGATGGTATTGTTATGTGTCCTAAAATCCAATGTAGCATATGATAGCTTGTGTGAAGTGATGGGTATTCCAAAACAAGTTTCTTTTTTGGATGGTTCACATTGGATGGAGAATAGAGCTCCAAGTCAAGTCCACTATTGGTTGCTTCATTACTACTACTGCTCAGTGAGTATTTCATTATTTTTTTGGGTGTATTGGTGCTAACATTAGAGGTTAGTAGGAATCATTTTATAGACTACCACTATCCTGTGTCAAATGAATTATTCATGTTAAGATAAATTCTATTTTTTCCTAATTATTTATTTCTAGGAACATGTTTACCTTATTTTGGTAGGGAGTTCATGCTGCAACTATTCACTCCTTAAGTATCTTTTTTCTAATCAGAGCAGATATTATTGTGATCTTGTTATGATTCTAGTGATTCATAAATGACCCTGTAGTATTTTTATAGACCCTATTTGAAATTTATATATATATTCTTTGAAATGAACTTGAGTTTGAATATTTTATTATTTATACGCATCTCTTTCATTGTTGTGAGTGTGAGATAGAGTATGAACCACTTCCATCCATAAGTGTATGAATGGGGAATTACATGAGTGGTGAACCACAATAGCGAGACTCCTCTTCTATCCACAAATACATGTTCAAGAAAGGGACCTGCAACAAATGTAAAGAAAAGGGACAAGTTTGCTGTTCCATGACAAGAACATCCGTCTCAAAAATGTATACTACCACCCACATGTGCCAGAAAAGAGACATGCAAGAAAAGGGAATAAGGGGATCGGTTTACACGTGTGGATCACATTGCTAGCGTGAACTACGATAGTGACACATGATGTATGAAAGAACAAAATTTCAAATGAATATGTTTTTAAATTACGTTTGAATATTTTCTTTCAGACAAATCCCATTTTTGTTGTAGTTTCTTATAATTTGTGGTATGATAGAGACAAATTGTATATGAACATGTTTTTAAATTATGTTTGAATATTTTTTTCAAATAAAGCCCATGTTTTTTTGAGTTTTATATAATTCAATTATATAATTATTATATCATAAATATAATTTAATGTTTCGGGAAAAATATTGGAATATTAATCAAAAATATTTTATTTAAAAATTAATTTATAGAGAAATATTAATTTTTGATATTTCTTATAACATTTTCAATAAAATTACCAATGGAAAAATAAATGTTATTAAATTGTATTATCAACAGAAAAATATGTCGAATGAATCTGTTGCTAAATATTTTAACCAACATATATATTATCTATCAGAATTATTATAGTTATAACATAACTATTTTATCAGTCACAATAATATTTAGCAAAAGAGTTTTTACCAAAAATTTATTGACATGACATTTTTTATTGGTAAAACTCTTTACCAACAGAAAATCAATTTTTACTGATAGATATACTCCTGCTAAAAAAACCTAATTATTCTGTTGTTAGTTGTGATCTCAATGTCTTGGGTTCATCAAATGAGGAATGATGACATGCAATTTAGGAATGAATTTTTACTATGAGTGTATATTTAATTTGGTAAATTATTTATCATTTGGATAAACAAATTTGACTTTTGAAAAGTGTTATAAAAAATCAAATGCAGGTTTTGGAATGTAATGGTACGGTATTTTGAAAATGGGTTGATTTTCCAAATTGGAAAGCATTAAATATGGAATACCTTATAGTGGTAGTAGTGATGTGAAATATTTTAATTTTTGAGACATTAGTTTATAGTTAGCGGTACTTATGATATATTTCATAATTATATAATATGAGACCTAGGAGGAATCATAGAAACCCACAGGAATAATCTACTAAGAATATCATTTCACCTGAGCCACATGGGATCTAATAGCTGGTTCAAAGTATTTTTTTGGGATTTTAATGCTATAGATAGAGGGAATCTAAGGGATTATCCCAGGAAAGATGATTATTTTATTTATTTTTCGAATCATAATTTACCCATATTAATAGGTGATTTAGACCAAGAGATGGAAAAGGTGTGGCTAAATAGAATGAATCAAATCTATTATTTCCTTGGCACACTAGTTGAGTTGAAAGTAATTTTGGAAAAAAAATGATAGTGGATATTTCATAGTAGTGCTGCGATTTATTAGTTTTGGATAAATTAGAAAGTGGCGTTTCATGGGTGTATTTTTATGAAATGTTCGTCAAACAATTATATCATGACACATTTAGAATTTATAGAAGGACATAATTTTTAAGCTACGGGGAGAGAATCACTCAAATAATTTCATTCTTTGCATAATAGATTATACCGAGATATTCAATAGACTGATTGTGGTTGAATCAGACATCTCAGGTAGTATTAGTAGAGAAACCATGTTAATACCTATTATAAAGGTTGGGAACTCTTATGATGAAAATAAGATGAATATGGAAACATATTTTTATGCTGGGAGTATCACTTAGAATTAGACATGTGGATCGATAAACTAACTCCAAGACACATGATTAATTACAGATGTTGTCAATGTGGATATTAAGATCTAATGAAGCATGAATTTACTGACCATTTATGTCAAGCAACAATTTCATCCGTATGGGAAATCCTCAACGCTATTTTCGCACTGCTCTGATGACGAATATTTCAGAATCATCTCATGTTTCATAAATATCATATGATTTTATGTGAAAATGGAGTACACTAATACTCATTAGTAGAGACAATATGGACATGATGATTCTAGAAATACCCTGAGTCCACTGCAGGGTTAGTCCCGATACTGAAATACGGAACAAATTATCATGAGGGCACAGTTAAATAGACCTCATGATGTTATTATGGTTTATAAATCTTGAAAATTAATAGTGAGAGGTATATTTAGTTTTAATTATTCCCTTATGTAAGATTTTTTTGTTAATATTTTATCTCATTTATTTATTTATCCTTGTGTTATTGATCGTATGGGTTTAAATGTTGAGATGATACCTTCTGGATTGTAACATCAAGCTCCTCTTGGCCAAAGAGAATGATGAACCTTTATATTCAAATAATTTTTAATAATGATTGATTGAGGGGAATTGAAATGGGATTCTCTATGCATGATTTGAATGTCTATGAAATAGTGTTCTGTATGGATTCTTAAACTATGTTAAAATCTTACATCGATTATTATACATGAATAGTTAGATTTAGAATGGTTGATGGAGTCTAGAATCTCTTTAGAGAATACATGAGTATAAAAGTAGGTGAAATATGGATGTTGCAACCATAAATTAGACCTAAATTTTACTAGTTGGCATGTTTTACATTGCTTTTGTTGATGTGATTGATAATAGTGGTTCTCTATTAATTTTTGATCAATTAATGGATGTTTTTACCAAAATATTATCAAATTTTCCACCCACAAGAGAAGCGTAGTTTATGATTGTTCAAATTATAGGGATCATTCATTTTTACCTTCAATATTACCGGATAGAAAAAATAGTGTTAAGGGAACTGACATTCTAGTTGGATGATCTAGGAAGAAATCAGTTCATTCAGCAATGTATGTCATCATAGGAAGCTCCTATCTTATTTTACAAAATATGGATATAACTCTTTTGTTCTGTGTGTATTATCATAAAATTAACTGAGTTATGATGAAGAATCGGTATCAACATCCATGCATTGAAGATGTTTTCAATTAATTATTGTGATATATTTGGTTCTATAAAATTAAAAAATGATCAGGATATCACCAATTGTGGGTTTCAAAGAAATGTATTGAAAGACATATTTCAAGAGTATATATTTCCATTTAGAGTATGTGGTTATCCTTTTTGGTCTTACGAATCCACCTACAATCATTATAACGTTAATGAATTTGGTAATCCAAAGGTATTTGGATTCTTTTATAGTGGTTTTTATGGATGAAATATTGGTGTATTCATAGAAAATATATGATCATGAGAAACACATGGTGAAAGTGTTAGTTATTTTTCTAGATCATCATTTGTGTGAAAAATTATCAAATTGTGATTTTTTGATATTAGAGTTTCTTTTTCATGGCCATATTATCTCTGAAAAATGGGTTTTTATGAATCTAGAAACTATTGAACCTATAGTCTCTTGTAAACCGGCAAAGAATGTCTTTGAGATATGTAGTTTAATCAACATAGATGGTTATTACCAATTTTTTCATAACATATCATTATTATCATAAAAAATGATATTTTTTGCAATGAATAATTTCCCATTCCAATTCAATGAGGATTGTTAGAATCCTTTTTAAAAGAATAATATTCTCCTTGTTTCATCACCGATATTGATATTTACAAAATCAGGACAAGGTCACGTTGTGTGTTGTGATGTTTTGGGGATTATATTTGGATGTTTTCTCATAAAGGGAAATAATGTTTATCCATATAGTTCATAATATTTATAGCTTCATGAGAAAAACTACCGAACACACAATTAAGAGTTAACTATTGTAGTATTTTCTTTGAAAACATGCAGTCATTAAGTATTTGGTGATAATGAGATAATGTTTATGGATCATATGAGTTTGAAACATATTTTCCAAAAAAGATATTTGAATCTGTGACAAGAAAGGTCAAAAGATTTTCTCTAAATGTAAATATTTTATTTTCTTTATATAGTGGGTAAAGGAAATTTAGTAGAAGATGCCTTAAGAATAATTTTATATAATCGGTTAGAAGAAGATGCTTCAAAACAGTCGATGTTGTTGTCGGTGATAACCGAAATGAACATGGATTGCGAACACTAAGATAGTTTAGTGGTTTTCTTTCTAGTTTCATTGGTTTCTTGTTTGATAGAAATTGTTAAAGGGGCACACAAATCTTATTTAGAAATTGTTTTTATGAGGTCAAAAGCTAATGTTGGGGATACCATTGTGTGATGGAAGTTGGATGAGAGTTCAAATTTTGGGTTTCAATGTTGGACAGTTATACCATTATATTTTCAGGAAAAACATATTCATTCATACCAAAATATGAGATGAGTTACTCATCCAAGAATACAGAAGATGTATAACCCCATGAAATCACCATTTTGGTGGGATGGCATGAAAATGAATTTTCATGAGTATGTGATGAGATGCACCACCTTTAAGTAGGTTATATAAGAGAACTTATGACCAGTGGGTAATTTGAAGTCAATAATATGAAATGGGAGTAGATATAGATGGATTTTGTATAAGCCTCTCAAGGATGGTTCAAAAACATGATTCCATAAGGGTGATAGTGGATCATATCAAAAATTTGACCCATTTCATCCACATTATTATATATCATATGGTGTATGGATGATCTATGATATATATTAAATAATTATTAATGTGATATGGAGTACTATTTTCGATAGTATCAGACAGAGTTCTGACATTTGTGTCATGTCTTTGGACATCTCTATGGAAAGCCCATGGGAATGAGTTGACTATGAGTATGTCATGTCATCCTCATATGGGTGTAAAATCCGAATGGATGATCCAAACAATGGATGACATGTTACATACTAGTGTAATAAATTTCACTGGCTCATGGGAGGAGAATATATCATTAATGGAGTAATCTTATTAACAACAATTACTATTTGTTGATACATATGGATTCTCTTATAAAATTGTATGGAAAACCTGGTCATTCTCCACTTTTTTGGTTGGAAACAGGTGAGACATCACTAGTTGGACCGATCCATATCCAAGAGACAACAAAGAAGATTCAATTAATCATTAAGTGGTTAGAGAAGACTCATAGTCATCAGAAAATATATTTAGATCATCATCAGTAACTATTGTCATTCGAGGTGAGTGATCATTTGTTCTTGAGAATCACTCCTAGCACTAGGAATCATTATTTTCAGATGTAGGGTAAGTAATATCGTTGATACGTATGACCTTTTGAGATACATGAATGGGTAGGTGAGGTGGAAAATAACATGGAATTTCCACCATGGCTTAATGTAGTGCACAGTGATTTTTATGTATCTCATTTGGAAAGTATCAACTTGATCCTGACTATGTGATTTGATCGGATCACATTGAACTAGAGTTATATGATTCATTATAAAATGTTCTAGTGTATGATGTGGTTAGGAAAGAGAAATTATTACCAGAAAAAATAATCGGTCTTGTGAGGGTTTTTGGAAACATGGTCGGATTCAGAAAGAGTCTTAGGAATTAGATAAGTAAATGGTCGAGATGTGGCCTAAACTCTTTCAGTGAAATGGTGGTTTTATACTTTTCGAGGATTTGAAAACCATTTGTGGGGAGAATTTAGTGTGTTAGGTTTCAATTATGTAACTGTTTCATTATTTATTTTTAATATGTAATGTTTTTGGATGATGTTTTATAGGGTTTCATTTTATTTTTTGGGTCTTTTTTGGAGGTGCGCAGTTTTAGTATGATTATTAAAATCCTTGAAAATACAATAGAAAACCATGAAAAGTGAAAATGTGGACTCTAGTTATGTTCATGATTTGGTAAAATTGTGCTACCAGCTTGGATAAACCATTATTTTTTAGAAAAAGGCATATACATAGTGAGCACACAGTTTTCCTAAGCATGATCCCTAACCATGCATAGTGAAAACTATATCATAAAATTGGGGCCCTCATTATGAATTTTTTATGAATTTGATGATCAACGCTTTGTAGAAATCCTATTTAGTGATTTTATAGGAAATTTTGGAATGGGTTATTTTAAAAAGTTGTTTAGTTAATTATTTTAAAATTATGTTTTAAAAGATGGATTATTTTTTAAATTAAATTGTTTGATAGAATGGTTTTCATTAAAAACAATTATTGAAAAGGACTGAAATGATTATTTTTGAATGGATCATGGGTTTTTTGTAATGTGTTCATTTTTATTGAAATGTCCCTATGGAAGGAGTAAGTTCTTTGGGGAACTTTGTATATGGTTACCTTATCCTGACTAGGTGGATCGATGAGGGACCAGTCATGAGTGTGGAACTGTCACATGGGAATGCATGTGTGGTTTTTTGTAATTGTGGAATTGATTAATGGGTATGTCAATGTTTTGAAAAATGGGTTAAAGAATGTCTTGGTTGCTTTTTTACATAGAAATGATTGGGGTTCGGATAACGGTTATGGTATTAAAACTCTTTTCCATGGAATTGGTTTTTAGATGATATAATTTTATTTACATTTTTTTAATAAATATATTTATATAAAAGTGATATTAGGTTATATCGTAGTGGCGTGATTTGGAATTTCATTTGGTAAAACCTACTGAGTTTCATTACTCAACCGTTTCTTAGGAACTTTGGTGTGTTTGAAAATATTATCCATCATGAAAATACGTAAAGTAAAAGTGTCTCATTTATTTAGTGGTGAATCTTGATAAATTGGAAAATAGTTTTATAGAGTTGGATCCTAGGGAGTTGTTGTCTTGGTGTCTTTGGAGTCTTTAAATTTTTCGGAATTGCCTACCCTCTATAATTTTAATGTTCATATTAGTTTGTAGTTTATAATTAGATATTTTTTTTAACTTGCTAAAAACTAAGTTTTCTTACATTTTTATTTTGCATCATGTGGTGGATTTTATTTTTTGATACCATGGTTGGTTGTTTTATTTTAATATCGGTAAATCAAACCACAAATATTAATGAATCCCTTGGAATTTATTTCCATCTTTGGAATCTTGGGAATGTGACATAAGTCCATGTAATGTTCTACCGCCTTATTAAGTTATTGAGGAGGGGTATGATTTTATAGTAGATGTGATCGTGTTGCATTTCTTTAAAGTATTAAATTTTTATAGGAATATAATCATATTTATTCATGTTAATATATTTTTAGCAAACCCTTCATTGAATATTTTTTAGAATCCAAGTTTATATTTTGGATAGCCAAGATGGCTATCGATCTATTTGAACCAGTAAGTGGAATTGTTTTCCAAACAAACACTGGGAGGGAGTTGTGATAATGGTTGTTTTGGAATTATTGTGATGATCCAAAAGTGCATCATCAAGTTGTATACTCCAATCCCTCTAACACACATACAATATCCTCTAATAAATATTTATTATTTCAAGGTTTTGTAGTTTCACCTTCCCGCTAGATTTGGGGTTGTTAAGGGTTCCAGTATTATATCAAAATCCATACTTCTTAAGAATCCCTTTCATCAAATTATTTTTAATGTTTTCCCTCAGTCTCTAATTTTTAATCAACGAATTCATAACCGATCAAAAATGTCTCCCTTTAGAAAATTCATTACTACATTTGTATTTTTAAGATTTTTTTATTCATCTTCTAACCATTTCAAGAAATAGTATACCTTTAACATTAAATATATATAGGAATTATGATGTGGTCCGATAAAATACATTCACCAATCAAAAAAAAATTACACTTCAAGAATGGGGTTCTATTGTTTTTTATTGTGGTCACCAATGTTTTATGTCTATTGAAACTGATCCAACAATTTTACAAAGAACCTCACATCCTGATGGTGTGTGGACCAAAAAAAATTTCTGGGAAATTTTAGATGTGGTACGGTCAGAACCGCATTGTACTCCAATTTATGTGTAATAAAAAACTCCTTCTTTATTTGATAAGAAAATTGTGGGTCTAGGGTCCCATTGGAAAAATAATTTTCTATGACATGAATCCATGGTAGAGATTGAACTTCTATAATGAAATGTGTTTCATTAGATAAGTCATTTTAGTGATCCTTTCGTTTTTATTCTTTAAAATTGGGTACCTGTAGTCTGGAATGGTGAGAAATAGAAATATTTTCCTTAGCTTTTGTGTCTTAATTAAAATATCAAAATAACTAAACAATGGGATCCCCTGTGTCATCCTCGGTTTGGAATCCTTTTCATTAGTAGGAGATTTAAATATTGCATGATCAAAGGAAACAATGTCCGAATAGTGAAAAAGTTATGATATGAATTTATCAAAAATAGAAAACAATGATAAGAATATCACTCTCTATAGTGGGGTAATTTGTTTGATCATCTTTGGGGGTTTTGTTGGAATAATAGATGGGTTCCAAAATATCACCAACCAGTTGTCCTATGAATGTTACAATAGAGAAGTCACTTGCATCACACATCAGTTAAATTTTTTTATCCCAGTATGGAGAGAGAATAATATGGGATTCCATAAATTTTTATTTCAATGTTCCAAAGGCATTCCAAGATTATTCAATGGATCCCAAGGGGACATCCTTGGAAAGAATTTGTGTTAGTGGTTAATTTGTTTGCGAAAATTCATTTACAAATCGATGATAAAACACAACATGGCCCAAAAAACTAATAATTCATATCATAATGTAGGGTTCAAGAATTTATTTTATCACATTTATTTTTGGGTTAACACCTATTTCTTTTTTTAGAAATCATATTCTAAATGAATATTCCTTCTTGCACCATAAATGTAATTTTTTATAATTAATCCCAAGATAGTTGTCTTGGCAACATTGTAACATGAGTTCTAAGTTATTTTTCCATATCTCAAAGGATCATACAGAAATAGATAAAACATCCAAAATGATCTCCTAAATATCCACTCTCATATTGTGGAAGATTTGTGTCATACACCATTGGAATATTTCCAACACATTAGTAATTTGAAATGACATTTATCAATTGGAAAACGGTTCTGAATCAATATGTTCATGTTGTATTTGAATTATTATCCAAATCAACATGGATTTCATTATACCATGAATATCCATCTAGAAAGTAATAGGGTTTGGTTTGGGATAATATTTGTTTCATTTGATCCATTAATGTGAGAGGTAAATGGTTTTTTGTGGTTGTTGTTTTACAATTTCAATAATAAACACTGAATATCAATCCAGTAATTGTGAGAGTATGAATTTATTCATCTTTAATATTCTTTATTACTATAACACCTCCTTTTTTGGATTTAATTGTAGCTATATCAATATTATATATCTGATATGATAAAAATAGTTCTAGTTTCTAGATGTTTTAGAAATTTTATCTTAACCATATTTTAATGGATTTTTTGATTTTCCACTGGCATTGGTATTTTTTAAGCTATATCTAGAAGACTTTTTTGAGTTGAGATCATTGATATTCTTTCATTAATATCATCCAAACTCCAATATATTTAATTCTTATTCATATTAAACACATTTATCAAAATTTATTCTATATCATGATTTTTTATGAGATTATAATGACTAATAGGGAATATCTAGTCTCTAATAAAGTGTATTTATGAATTCATGGAACTGGATTTAGTTATAATATCTCTGGCCTATTGAGTGAAGGTGTAAACTCTAAGAAGGTACCTCTCATCAATGGTTGGATGTATTACATCTCCTCATATTCAATACTATTACCGTTTTTAAGGTACTGGATATCCCTATCATATTCAAGATCCTTAATACCATCTCCCTATTCATTAATAAAATTGAAAAATACTCAATTGAATCCTCACATTTCTTTCCTTATTTAACGATTTCAAAAATGACTTGTTCTTTTCCGACCCAAAATATAATAATAACATTGTAAAAATAAATTAATGCCTTACCAATTATGATAAAATAGAATCATAAAATGATACGGTCTTTTCCATCTTCCTCTATGTCATGAATGAAAATATTATCATGAAGAATAAAATTTTTGACTATAACAAAATCATCTTCAAGAAACCAATGATGATACCTTTATGAACCATGATAAAGTTGTACTTATTCCCATTTCTACTTCATGTCCTCAAGTATTCCGCTTTAGTAGATTATCATCGACATGATATTGATTCTTGTAATTAGATCACATAGATATTTCCTAATGTTGCATGGGCTGATAATGGCAATGATCAGGGAACATTCATAGTCACTCATAATTGATGTAATTTTTTGTTCAAACACAATAGAGAATAATTCAGTCAACGAGGTAACATATATGTCTTCTACTTGTCTCTTTTTAGAAAGATGATCATTAAATAATTTGGGATAAACATACATTTGGAAAATGGATTCATTAAGGGGAATAATGAAGGTTTATTATTCAAACATGTCCAAATATTTCTTATGTAGAGACTCTATCATATGTTGGTGTATCCAATCTAGAAATAGAAGAGGGTGTGTATACAGTGGTGGGACCACATAAGTATCTTCATTAATTTGATTCTCTAGTTTTTGAACTTTTTTTTGGATTTTTTATCAATTTTATTTTTTTATATATTATCTTTATCTAAGGATGGTCCTCTTTTATCTTGGAATCTTGTATAAAAAGTTGATGGAATCATAGATCCATTATAATAATCAATACCATAACTTTTTCATCCTCTCATGGATGTGTCACAGTATAACATGGTAGTGTATCTGGCAGTCAATAATATAGAGTTTGGGAAATTTTGACCACTTGAGGTTTGAGATTGCAGAAGGAAGCCCTTTGATTTTGAATTTGTTTATCTTATGTGGTCATTTTTTGATCTAAATTTTAAATAAAATGAAGGAATATATTCAATAGATTTTCTTTTTGGGGTTCTGTTTCTTGTGGTTTTCTAGGAAGAACCTGATGTTGATATGGTTGTCATCATGGAAACTATTGATCCTTAGGGTTTAATATGGTTTTCGGGAATTTTTTTTCTTGTCATGGAACTTTGTTTTGAGGAGGGTACCCATGTAGTCACTAATTTTATAGAGGATATTAGACTCTCCATTATTTATTATACTCTTGATTGGTATGATTCTTGGGTTATTATGGTATTTTTTGAAAATAAGGTTACTAAATCTGATGTTGTTCTTTATTAACATTCAAATAATTGTTATATTTATTATAATTTTCATACATTATCTTCCATAAATCATGTTATCGGTGTGGTCCTCAATCTATTTCATAGGATTTTTTTCCAAAACAGGAGAAGATGATGGAGGTTGTGGTTGGGGAAGGAAACTGTTCTCCAATTTTTTACTAAGATATTCATCCATGGATACAAGGAAGGTGGATTCTTCAAATTGGCGAATCCAATGCTATGGAGGCCCTCTATTACATTTCGAAAATATAGATTTATGTGAGATCTCATCTAGAGTGGATCATCTATCTTCTATTGTTTTGAACATGAGTCCTAAATTAGTGGAAGCATCTATCATGGTATAAGTGGCAGGTTGTAATCCATGCTAATAATGTAGAATCTATGTCCAGACACTGAGTCCATTATGTAGGAAATTTTGAGTCAATTAGTTGAATAGGTCACATGCCTCCCATACTGATTATCCATCATCCTTGTAAAAGTTATGAATGATGTTACATATAATTCATGTTTATATTCGGAGAAATTATTTGTAAATTAATATTTTAGCAATGTCATCATTTTTGTGGTAGATTCTGCTACATTGTTTTATTCTAATCATTGCAACTATCCTCTAAAGAGAATATGAAGACCATGATCTGAATGAAATACGAATAAACACATTGATTCATAAATCTATCACAGACCATAAGGATATTTGGTAGATTCTCATGTGGGCCCTTTCAATGATGACCCCTAAATTGACCTATATTTTGGATAATATGATATATCCCATGTTTTATTTTGAATGCATGTTATTGGACAATAAGGTAAATGTGGTTGGGTGAAACACCATTGATAAAATAGATTTCCATAATGTATAAATGGAGTTCCCTATAATAGTGGTCACATTCCCTTCGTTTAAGGTAAAAAACATATAATATATAGGATTAGGGGGGAGTGATTGTGATGATCATCCATCATCGAGTGATGATATAGAGAAAGGTATATTTGGATTTCAGGTTCATAAGAAAAATGTTCTTGAGTTTTTAGACT
The DNA here is from genome assembly GCA_963277665.1 of Viscum album. Classification (NCBI taxonomy): domain Eukaryota; kingdom Viridiplantae; phylum Streptophyta; class Magnoliopsida; order Santalales; family Viscaceae; genus Viscum; species Viscum album. Next base: position 1,082,522,433 of record OY728155.1, read on the forward strand.
CCATAAATGAGTCGTGGTAGATTGGACCATGCACAAGTGGATCAGCACGACATCACAACTAATTCATACAAATGTTTTAAAAATAAATGAGAATGGAAAGGGTTGTGAGGTAATCCTATGTTAAAATTCAATGGTCATCATTAACAAATAATGTCCCCTATAATGATGCCAAAATTTGATACAACTACACAACATCACTAATTAACCAGGGTCGATCAGGTTAGAAATTTATATTTTATCCCAACTAACACAATTAATTATGGTACAAATGATAATATAAGAATGGGTTCGAACCCATATAAAGTATACAACAATAGGTTCAACCTAAATATTAGAGCCTAGAGTGGATTCCTCAGGTATTGAAGTTAGATATTAATATAATCAATTAGATTAACTCATAGTTGATTTAAGCAAGGTTTGAGATCAATTTCGAGGGTCCCTATATAGAGGATGTCCCAAAATCCAATGTGGTAAACTCTTATGTCTTGAGTCTTGATTCTTTTCAACAATAACAAATTTTCTCTGGTCAAGAAAATTGGATCTACCTAGATAGGAATTTACTCTTCAGAATAGAGGGGGTTGTCAACCTTGGTGAATTTGTAAAACCTCAAATGAAGAAATAAAAATAAATCTATTTGTCTTTAACTATATATATTAATATAATACTAGGATTTTAATCTTAAATTAATGATATCATAAATCATAAAATGTAATAAAAATACTAAACATTTAACCTCATTCCAAGACAACAGATTACCCAAGATGGTTTGAAGAGACATTTCAATTGCTGCTACCCCTACTCTTGATAACTAGCCCTAATAGGATTAGTCACACATAGAAATATTAGTCTTATAAATATGATATAGTGGTCCAGTTGATATATTCATAATAATAGAGAAAGTATCATGAATAAAATAAAAAACAACAACTTTACATACAAGGAGGAGAAAAAAATATGATGAAAATTGTAATTTAATGTAATGGTTGGTTTGAAATAGTGAAAAATAGAGGAAAACATCTTTAGTTGAGAGAAAAAAAATTAAATTAATTACAAAATTAAATAAAGATCATAAAGCTGAGAATAAAAATAATTTATTTTCAATAAGGTGGTTCTTAGAATATAAGTAGCTCATTTTAACTCACAGCAATACTAAATTTTACATTATGATTCTGAAAGGAATCCATTAAGTAGGAAACATTCATTTCATGATTCTAGATTTTACATCAAGATTAATAAATTAGATGATTTTAATATTTGAAATATCATATGATTCAAAGTTGTTGTTGGATTAGTGGGATATGTGATATGGTTGACTGGAGGTAGAGGTTGATATATTTACATCATAAATGTCATCCAAGACCCAAGTTTTATTCTTCTAATGATTTCACAGCTTGTATTCAAATTGTGGATATGGCTTGTAACATTATTTAGTTTTTTCCTCAAGGAATAAATGTCATGAAATAGTATTTAAGATATGAATCATATGATGTTTTGTAAATTATACAGAAGAACCCCTTTCACAAGATGAGATCAGTTTTCCATGAATAATCAACAATTTTTCACAATATTAGTTGGTAAAACATGTGTGATTCTTAAATGATTAAGTAATAAATGTATATATAAATTAAGAGAATCACCCTAATAATGATATACCTTCATAATCAGAGGCTTTATAATGTAGAACCATATAGGGCTCCTCTTACACTTCACCTAAGATTTCTTATGATCCTGAGTCTCCTACTGCAACCTTATAATCACCTAAACCTTCTTCCTTATACGTGACACAAATTATTGTCCTAGAATCTCACACTATGAAATATAATTCTAGGATAATTTAGTTTTGATAGTTAAACTAAAAATCACTATAAATCGTGCCATACCAATAGATGATTGAAAGATATTATTACATTAAAACCCAACCAAGGTTATTTGATGCAAACAAAAACCTCAAAAATCCAGATCGTGTGGAAAATGAAATTGTTAAGGATGATTTGAGAGGGAAACAAACACCAAACACACATCCACACATGTGAGATGAAGTGAGGATCTATATAATATATTTTCTACATAGATAACCTATTAATACACATAATATTCTCTTTAAAAAAATTCATAAAATATCCATGATGTAAAACTACCTAATTAAAATGATATTTTCCAACATTATATATCAATTAAAAACCATGAAAATATCATAAAATCCACCCTATGATTAAGGAAAACCACAAATTATATCATTTAGTGTTTTATCCAAATTCCATTGAGCTACATGAAATGGTTTCAATAGGCCTTCCAAAACACAGCACATATACTCACCTATGAAAAAAAAAGATATAAACTCATCTATTTTAAACCTTAGCCTCAAAACGAAAAACCGAGTTATCAAGGTTTTGTATATTTTGGTTTCATGAGGGTGCATATCTCTAGGAGAGCTATTAAACTCATTGTGTACCATATCATGAACTATAAATTGAGTAAATTCTCTCCCCTTAAATATCACCTCTTTTTGAACAACATTTGAATATCTCTCATAATAATCACTATATGAAACATTTTCCCACCAAACATCCACCTTAGAATCATCTAGCCAAGAATAATCAACCTATGTACCAAAAGATGACTATATTTTCATCTAATAAAGGATACATGTAGCACAAACATCCTCTATGACGAGATGGAATTATAGATCTCCTCCATTAGTCTCCACACATCATCAAACCCGTGAATGATGCCACTATGAAAATATTTCAATGTGTATTAGTATTAATATTACATTTCATCAATGTGTAATATACATCAATGATTTTATCCTCCAAGAAATAGATCCCATATTTCTTGTATTTATTCAAAATAAACTGTGATAAATTAAAAATATTTTTTAACACAAATATGAACTCTCTGGTCAAATAAACCTACCACATCTTTAAGGAAAAATTGCTACTAACTGTAGATCATAGGTGTAATAGATAAAATCAGTGGGTCATAACTCTTCAGAACTATATGAGATTATAATCATATTTTTTATTAATACACAACAATCTTCTCTTTTAAGTACTCTAAATTCACTGAACATTTTCTGGTCCATGAAAAATCAAGATTCTTCCTCGTAAATTATCTCAATGTCACTAAAAATTAGGAGATGTTAGAAAAAATCACTTATTTCATCTATTAAGTAAAATGAATATATAAATATTTTAAAAAATACTTGGTGATTCCAAAAAAACTACATTTATATTTGAAGGACCCACAACCACACCTCACTTGGGCTCAACATCCTCCTAAAAAATAACCTCCGTCAACCAAAATAAATGCATATATAACATTTTAAATAGATAAAAACATTATAGAACCTTTAATGTTAATCCTAAATTCTCAATATGGTGTAATTGTAACATCAAATAAATGATGAATCTATCAATGAACACTACTAGAAACTAATTACGGAACTCACAAAACACAGATTTCAACAGCACCTTAATAATAGCTAGTGTGTTTGGGGTTCCAAGAGACATTAAGAAAGACTCAAATAACCCATAAAGTCATTTGAAGGTAGAATTTCAGATACCTTCTTCCATTAACCTCGTCTAATAATAGAGGAACGTTTTATTAATACATAAGAACAAACTTCATACCATTAGCTAATTAGACATATTTTTAGTCCTCAGTTGGGGATAATTGTTATTTATTATAACATTCTTAATGTGATAGTAATTAATAAATATCCATAGATAACAACCAACCATCATTGAAAGTGACATTATAGAACAATAAAGAATTATATCAGGATAGATGAATCACTTGTATAATATTTAATCAATATAAATTCATAAATACCATAACTCACAAGGTGAAATCATAAATAAGGAAATCAACAAATAAGAACCCCATGATGCAACTCTATAGAAAATTTTTATACATTGAGGGATTTTCAAGGAAACATATTTAGAGAATATATTAGAAAATTATGTCACGAGTAATAGATATTATATAATCTAAATTTTTACTGAACCCAACATCACCTCTATCAGGTATGAAGAAAGAGGCTCTACATGCGTCTAATTTGTTTGATTTCAACATAAACCAAAAATCACAGCATACTCAATATCAACATCACGTAATACCAAATTCTTATGGAATTAACCAATGATAACTTTCGCCTAATAAAAAAAATCCATGTAAAGTACGAAATTGTATGATTATTTCAAGAAACATTTTAAATATCAAAAAGTTTAATGAACCCCAAAAACTATATCTCAACCGTTACACATATTATACATGCAATATATAAATCCAACATTCATGGTTAAAACTGATGGAATATAAATTATCTCCAACATAATATATTGAGTTATGTTTAATTTAAGAGAAATAATGTAGGGAATAATGGCTAAATTGAATAATTCTTACAGTAGAGTCGAATATAAACATAGATTACACTGTATTATAATTGATCTATTGGGTTATGGACATTCGATAACATATAACTACCCACATATTAAACAAATTTTTCTGTAACTCAGCTGATATCTTACATTAAGTCCATGATTATCCTTGTTTCCATAAGGTTAAGGGGACACATGAGGTTTTTTCTACTTGATATACATTCCCTCTATGGTCCACAACCAATATCACCCATCTACTATTGTTATTTATGCTTGTACAAAAATTGAGGAATGTTGTATGGGCGTTGTTACTATTGTGGGACACCAACTACTAGATTACTATTAATGAAAGTCCAATAATTGAGTTTTTGGTGATCATGACCTCTATAAGAATAGAAACCCAACTTAAAATCCCAATATTGTTCTAATAACTATAAACTCTAGTGAAACAATAAGAGTGAAACTAAGACTGACACTCCACTTACAAAAACATCAAGTAAACAGATGCCCATGAAACTTCATCTACTACTCTTCTCCTTGAAAATAATTTAATAAATCCTTCAAAATATAATATTTTATGATCCTATATATTTTTTATCTCCTAAAATTTCTCCATAACAATAATAAAAATTGGAACCATAATTGGGGTTACATGACACTGTTCTTCGAACATAGTTCCCCCTCAAAATTCCACACTCTGGCATCTTCATCAGGTAGAATATCAATAGTTAAACAAAAAGTTAATGAAAATAAATCCTACACTCACACATGATGGAGATCCCCTACTTGAGATAACGAAAATCACACTATCATGTTACAATTATAATAAAAAATTCACCTTATCATAAAACATATCATATAATTTTTTCACCAATATATATAACTATTCTTGGTCAATGAGAAACAATTCCTTTTAATTAAGATTAAGACCATGAAAAGAACTAATTAATTATATAATATAGTTCTCATTATTGGAATATATTACATTGAATGTGATATCTAGCTCCTCTAATCATTACACAGAATCTTAGTCAAGAAAATTTTCATCAAACATATATAATATATGATATTGTTTCTCATAGAGTATATTACTCCAAAGGTCTTACTCATTTGTATTTACACTCTCATAATAAATGGAATAATTTTGTTATAAATAATATTCATGAAATACACGGGGACACTATCCATGAACTATCATAACAATGTCATACAAACTATTGTTGCTCTTAATCATGGGAATATGTAATTCATTAGATCATTTATTATGTTTAATTTATCTTCCCAGTAATTATTCCAATTCAATCACATGTGAAATCAAAAATTATGCATGAGTATACGTATGTATATACCTTAAATAGAAAATTTACCCTCTTATAATATTCAATAATTTTAAGGCCCTTCTATAATAATAATAATAATAATAATATACCAAATATCTAATTCCCTAATTGATCTCCATTTCGTATATCACAACTAAATTCAATTAATTCCATTTATCTTCATAATTTGACACATTATTCACCATTACATAACTCCAAAATATATTTATCTTATCCCAAATATTTTATTAAAATTTATTATATCCTACACCCACATGTACCCCTTATTGGTTTTTAGTGAATTAATGTATGCACCCATAAGGCTACCTCATGTTTGATACCCTTTGATAACAAGAACCAAGGGTATCAGAAAACATAAATTGGTGGAACTAACTCATAAATAACAAGAATAACATGGATCCTAAAATTAACACCACAAGTAAACAAACATTCCAAAATTCAAATAATTTTATATATGAACTGAACACTTTATGAAATATCATTAACAAATCATATGATAGAAACTCGATAACATCCATTAAATCCAACAACCCCATAAGATGCTAAAGCCCAGTCTGATTCACAAAATTAATCATGCAATCCAAAAAATAGATGGATCTATACATATACACACACATATAAATATATATGACTGATCCTATAGGTACACTCAGTAGAAATATCCCCAAAAACACTCATAAAAAATGTACAAATCATTTTAATGTCCTCATGAATAAACAATTAAACCTACAAATCACCAAACTAGGTTAACTAAGTTTTTTTCCTCATGAAGGTTTAATCATCAAAATATTATGGAAAGTAATTAGTAATATAATATCAAAAATAATTTATAATAATAAAGTTACCCCACATCCACTTTTCCAATAAACAAGTATTCCTCATGTCACAATGTTATACTACTTAGTTCCACCATTCCATCAATAAGTCATATCACCATATATTGAAGACCTCATAATCCAAATATATGTAATCACTTCCATATAACCACTACATCTACATAACCGTATAAAAAACATCAAAAATTAAATCCCTTGTATATATGCATGTCGACATTAATCCATTATGGTCCCCATATATATACACATATCATAATTATTATTTATTACAACACATATATATATAAAATATATATATATATAGTATAACCTTAATTCAATAAAAATCGTGTCGGTGTCGGTGTGTATTTATTTGTAAAGGCAAAAATATACCGCCTATATATATATATATATTTCATAACCTAAATCAATCACAACCTATGTATATATATATCAAACTGTGTATGAAACATTGGGTAGGGAAGGGGGAGTAGTTAAATATATATATCCTATACAACATTGAGGTTGAGAACATTCACCCAAAAATCCAAACCTTATATTGGAACTAGTTACATTACCTTACACAGGTTATGAAACATAAGAAATAATAAAACTAGAAGGAATATGACATCAAACATACCTTTACTAAGGTTAACTACTTATAATATTACACCTTAGGAACAACTATCATCACAACATAACAACATTTTTTAACCTCTATCAACATAAAAAACTAAATTTAGATCTAAATAATACATCAACTATCTCCTATTTAAATTCCAATTCATTATTAGTCACATTAACACTTATTGTTTTTTATACATTATTTACTTCATATGAATATTAAAACCTTACTATTCCATATTAGAAACTATATGTAACAACATTAGTAAATTTCATTTAAAATATAAAAAAAATCACCCATTATTAATTATATATATCATCATGTCACTATTTTCCATTCCATAGAAAATTAACTTTTTATTCATTAAATCAAGAACTATTTTATCATTATAGAATTACAACCCATTAATATTAATCAATTAGTTAATTCAATAACATTAAACATCTTACGAACTATGAGATGACAACAACCATCTAAAAACAATGTAAATAACCAAGGAAACTAACAAACAACATTATACTCAACTCATTACAACCACCAGAAAACATTTCCCTTCACTACTCATTATCATCCAGAATTCCTACCATCAATTTCATGAAACCCCTACTGTATCATAACATCATCCCGACCACTTCCACAACAACAATATATAAACCACTCAAAATCAAGTCGTGTATGAAAAGAATAAAACCATGGTAATCACTACAATGTTTAGAAATTATAAAATATATGTTCTAAAACATTCTAAAATATTATTCATGTTTCAATCACATTAAAAATTCTTTTAATAACAATATTCATAAATATCTCAAGTTACATCTTTTTCTTTCCATTAAATTTTTTAGATCATTAATAAATTATGAATATGCTAATAAATCATCAACTACCAGGCTAAAAATATTAATACATACAAAGAAATATAATAAATACCATATGATTAATAGTATGTAAATAAAATATAAAATAACAATATTACATTAATATATATGAATACATAAAATCACATTCCCATTTTCCTTTCTATTCAAATGTCTGTTTTGGAACCCTTATAGTCTAATTCCAAATCATTACCCAGTTAAAACTTAATCATGTTAATTTTAGATTCAAAATTTATAAAATAAATAATTTTTTAATCCCCTAACTTAAATGGTGTTTCAAATATCACATTGCAGGAATGTAATTAAGAATGAAAAAACATCACCTAACACACAACAATGCTCCTTGGAACCTAATCAAATAAATAACTCCATCAAAATTTGACCATGAAATATTAAAATGGAGAGAAAATAAAATTAATGTTCTTACTTAAAAAAGGAAAAAAATTAAAGATGATTAATAAGAGGAAAAGGGAACCATAGGTTGAAATGTAGTTATCATACCTATAATGTGAAAAATAATTTTTCATATATTTCTAAATCCACCAAGGAATATTTCCACATATGAAAACAATTTGATATATTTCATAGAAAAGGAATTTGAGATATACCATAAATTTACAACAAAAATATTGAAACAGAATATCATGTTCTAATGATGTGTTAAATGGTGAAACACTAACCAGATATGAGAATTATAGTATTATCTTACCCCTCATTTCCCCTTTCCTTCATGATCTAGGAATTTTTTATTCGATGATAAAAAGGATTATCTCACCTTAATAAAGGATATCATACAATGATTCTCAAACCCTGGGAATGAAGGTGAAATACCCATCCTTATCCCTTAATCTCGATAATCAATTAAACAAAGACCCCATTATAATACAATCACAGCGATGAAATGATTAAAATAATTAATGAAATAAAAAATTGAAGAAAAAGGGAATACAGGTTGAAAATCCCATTACAATGTTACACTGATACCCATGTTATATTTTACTAGAACACTTTATACAAAAAAATAAAAACCACTCTATAAAAAATTACTCAAACTGCAATTAAAAACAATACGATACAATATAATATACCAAGATGACATCTCTTCATTGGAAAAGTAACCATTCTTCAATTTACCTGGCCACTATGTGATCTTTGATAAAAATAATTCATGCAAACCCCACCTATCCCAACACATTAATATCAAAATAATCCCAAAATATATTTACCACATTTACATTATAATATATAGGTCTAGGAACTTTGTTTATTATATATTCTATTAGGTTAAATATAAAATATAACATAATATTTAATTTTTAAAAACTATTTACACCACTAATCACTTATACTAATAGTTTTAAAAATATAACTATTACATTTACATTTAAAAACATGATTATGTAAATTTATAGAGAAAAAGATACTAAAAACAAACTAGAAGAATATATAAATAAATAATTTAATTTCATGAAATTATTTGGTTCTCTATTTTTGATTTTTAAGGTGTTAGAGAAGGAAGGTGTAAACATAGAGGTGATTTTTTTAGATGAGAATAAAAAATAATTTGGGATTTGGTAAAATATTAGCATAACTCCCCTAAATGTATTATGACTTCTTCCTCATGTGTATATTTTTATCTAGCTACTGGATATAGAGAAGATCTTTCTTCATTAGATATTAACACATAAAATTGAACTATGACTTCTTTGATTATGGTGTGATGGCTGAAATTGAACATTAAAGGGTGGTAGGGAATAATTGTTGTGGTATGGATGGTCATGGGAATAGTTATATGTTTTTTGTTTTAGACTTTATTTTTTATAGGATTTATGAGTTGAACTATGAAATTATCATTTCATAGTGTCCATTTTTAGGTGAATGTGAATTTTAAAATGGAAATGTCTATTTTATTTTATGTAATCGATTTTAGCATGTAATTTATAGGTATGATGAATTATTTTTTGATGAGGTATATTTTATTTTAATTATTTATGATTTCATGGAATTTTAATGGTTGATGGATAGATGATATAAGTTGGAGATAAGAATAGACATCCCTATTTTTGGAGTTCTTTCTGGCTAACTAACATTTTATATGCCAATACACCTGGAATTTTGGGGATAATTTTTCTAACAAAAAACCAAGTGGATTATTATTTTCAACATAGTTTCTTTTCACTATGAGTAACATTAGGATATGTATGATTTTTTCATGAACCCTTAGAGTAATCATCTTCACCTAATTATTTTATTTCATCTAAGTCTCTAAATTCATATAGATCGAGGTGATCCCTTTTTTGTACTCTCTCCTTCTACCAATTTTGTGTTTATACTCTAGAATATATGAATATTTATAAAAAATAAATTATATTGGGTTGATAAATTTATGATTTTTTATAGTAATGATATCATAATGTGTGTATTTTAGAATTAAAATATGATTTGTTAATGGGGAATTGATGTGTGTGGTTCTAAATTCTCAATTTTATAAGTGTTAATAGATTTTTTATTGTTTAATGGTTTGGGTGATAGGTTATATTGTTTAATCAAATTAATTAAATGATATATAAAATTAAATAAAAAATTATTTTTATAAAAGTTAGGAATAAATTTTCAGAGAATAATAAATGCATATAATAGTTGTAATTATATAATTTTGTGTTGATATTTTTCCTAGAATTAATGTCATGAAGGATGTTAAAGTGGTTGATATAAAACTAAAAAAATATTGAAATATATTACATGTTTTAGTAACCTTATTTATGTCTATATAAAATATATTTCAGAAATATGATTGATAATATTTGAACATCATGAATTGTTATCAGTTGTTAGAAATGGGGAATTAATAATGATTATTTGATTATGATGTATTAGTGAATTAGTTGGGTGATATAGTATGATATATATTAATTATGGTGGTTAACCCAATTACATGTTTATTTTAAAACATAGGTTTAATTTTTTAAGAAAATATTTTAAATATTTATTCCGACCTCTTTATTTTTATTATTTTTTTGTTGCAGTTTGTAGTTATGAATTTATTTTCTACTTCTTTGACATACTTACTAACTCTTGAAGTTGATTTTATTTTTTGGAATTGTGATAAATTTTGGTAACAACCTTTTTAGCTTATTATTTGTAACACCCCGACCCCAGTTACCCAGAGTCAGTGCATTATTGCGTAACATTGGCATGATCACAAAGATCAAGTCTCGAAAGACCGATTAGTTTAACAGCCTTAAAAACTAGATACATTCATAAGTTTAACATTACATCATAAAGTAATAAAAAACTACAAAAATAACTTGTATTCATATCCCCTCATATTATCCCATCAGGTCATTCATAAAATTCTTCTTCACGTCCTGGAAAAATTAAAACATTGAAAGGGGTGAGCTCAGATGCTCAGTAAGGATAACAATATAGCGGAAGCATTCATAAATAAACATAAACATTTAAGGAAATGTATAACTAAAACAAAACCCTTTTAAACTTGAACTTCAGCATAATACGGCAAAAGTAAAATTAAATAATTCCATTTACTTATTCTCATGGATATTCTACTAGTAGAATAATCACAAGCAATATCAATAACCACTTTCATAATGATGGAATTCATAATTCCAGACTATCATAACCACGTAGACAAGTCCTCGTGCCAAAACTAAAAATAAGATTTTGTCAAGGCCTCATTCCAAGACACTAGTTTGTCTCATGAGACCTACCGATGCATCGAGGATCTATATCGAGCTCCACCCATCACTTATTAAGTCCTATGAATTCCTCATATGAATAGGTTTAAACATATCATAATCCATAACATAGTCGTATCACATAAAACATGCATAAAGGAAACATAACATTTCCATATTTCAATCACAAGATATCAATACAACACATTGATATAAAAAACCACTTTCAAAACCATTTTCAATACCAAAGTAAAATTAAATTAAAACATTGTAATTATTTTTCAAATTAAAAAGTTATGGCTTGTAGAGGAACCCGAAACACAAATAATGGTCATAGTGGTGGAGAAGTCATTGTCGCCGCATACGTACGACAAAAAAAACATTCCCTTTTGTCGTTTAGTAAAACACATCATATAAAAATATTCCTTTTGAATAAACGTAACAGTCAAAGGTTTTTATACACCACGTAAAAGAATGTTGTGTATAAAATAAAATATGCCTCAATGAAAGGAGATTGAGACGAAGTCCCTTACAAAGAATTTTTTTTAATAAAATAGATCTATTATGTGTATTAACTATATGTACACATAAATAAAGTACAAATACATGATAGGACATAATAATATCATGACATAATTTGAAAGTAGTAGATTAACCCAAAGAATGGAAATTGGGTTAAGAAGTTCCCTTACCTCGTGTCCGACTTCACTCGACCGTTCATTAATCTCCGGAATAATAAACTAGATTTAATCTCTAATTGATTAAGAACCATTTCAAGTTAATTATCTCTATTATATCACTTATTACAATGATATGAAAATTATGTAGTCCTTTAAGTTAATAACGGTCATTTTGTCGATCTTTGGTACTTGAGTCAACAATAAACATCTTATAATTACAAGTTGTTTATCTGGTAGAATATCCATTATCTACATAATTATATTCATGATGTATATATCATATATATCATATATATCAATTATATACATTCATTCATAATATTACGTAACATTTAGAGGTAAGAAATGAAATGCACCGTTCATGGAGACGGTAAGCCGTACGTACGCATGAACGCTACTTTCATTTCTATTTTTTATTTAATGGAATGAAATAATAATGATATAAATATAAATTATAATTCCAGTATAATATCAAATATAATATCATTTACTCCACCCTTTATACATCCCACATATGGCATTACCGATTCAAATCACTTTGAGGGGGTGGTAGTCCGCACTTCCTAAAATGAAATTATCGTGTTTACCCATAATGGAAATCATAAAGGTATGCCATAAATGAGAAATACAGAAGCATAAAGAAAAAATAAACATAAAATATATCATATATAGAAATAGTGTCATCTTAATGGCCACCATTAAGGGTGTTAAAAGAATATTGAACAATCATCGTTTTGTGAGGCAGTAATTCGCCACCCACAAAAACAGTATGTTCTTTAACAATTAGACAGAGGTGTGTGTTAGTGTAAATCAAATAATTATCATAAAAACATCCTAGTATATTTTAGATACTGGTTTTGTTACAAAATAAAGTAATAAAAATAGTTTAAGGGGTTGGAGAATCAAAATAAAACAAATCAATGTAAGAGAATACATTACCTTTAAATCGGGTAACTCACCTCGGTTTGAACCAATATGGTATCTTGAAGAGATTTCTGCCTAAGTTAAGGATTATAGGATGAATGGAGGAATTATGAGAGATTATTTGGGCAGAGGTAGGTAGAGACAAATATCTTTGATGGTGTGAGTAAGGTGGTAGAGGTGGGGTCCTTTTATACGAGGAGAGGAGGGGCACTCATGGAAAGTCATGAAATATTACATTATTATGAAATGATTTTTGGATTTTAGAGGTCCCACAATTATTTATTTTGAGGATAAGGTGATAGGGTTAGAAGTATACTCATCCAATAGGTTTTTAAAAATTTTATGTCTTAGAGTTTACATTATCTTTTCATTTTATTTAAATCGTTAATTAATGATGTAATCGTTGCATCATCACAGTGTTATAAAAAAATTAATTTATTTAATGTTTAAAAATTATAAAAAAAATACCATGATATAGGAAATATTTTTATCTTTCCAATTAATATTTATAGTTGAAAAGTTAACTTATATTATCCCAGGTAATAATTGTTTTAGTAAAACAACACATGTTTGTGACAATTTTATTTTTACTTTAAATAAAAAGTTATTAATGTTATTTTCTTACCCAAGTGGCTCCATGGGGTCCCCAAGTTGACCAATGGATTGTCTTGGTTGGACATGACTCATCCAATAAGGGTAGGACAATTGTGAAGGTAATTTCATATTATTAAAACATTATATTTACCTTAAGTTAGACTAATTACCTTTAATCGCATTTAACAAAACTTAAAAGTTACTATTCACCAAAAATTATTTCAATCCCATTGAACCACATTTTACTTCCTAATGACAATTATGTATGTAGGATTTTGGAAATTCAAATCACATAGGTGGTAAAATTTCATTTAAACGAAAAATCAGTTTTTTAACTACCACTTAGTGGTTTCACTATTCATCAAAAATCGAAGTTTTTCAGAACAATGCCAAAAATTAACCCTAAGCTATATTTGATATTACTAATTCAAAAATGATGTCTATTTTAAAAAATTCAAAACATATAAGTTGAATTAATTAATTTAATAATTAATTCCCGCTGTCAAAACAAATAGCGTGTTTTTAAGAAAGAATAGCAATCAAAAGATTGACAATTGTTTATGTCCAATTTCAAAGTGAAGTTATTTATAATGACCACCATTGGATAAAATGGTAAAAATATATTATAATTACACTTTAGAACCACTAAATTTTATAATTTATCACTATAAATTATTTTGATTAAAAAAGTATTTTTTAAGTATTTTTAACTATTCATCAAAAATTGGACATTCTCAGAAAAATACCAAAAATTCAACGTAGGATAATTTCGATATTCTGAATCCAAAAATGAGGTCCATTTTGAAATATAAAATTTATATATTTTAAAAAAGTGGGTATTACTATTCATAATTGCTACTTTTATTGGTCGCGGTGTGTTAGAACTCGAGGTTGCGTATAACACACGCTGCTCTATTATTCAAAGAGAAGCGTGCCGTGGAAGCTTGGGTTGTTACATTCTCCCCTCCTTCAATAAATTACTTTCTCGCAATTTAAAATTTTTCTTTGAAAAAAAATGGTCGAAAATAGAAAATACCTTTTTGGAAAACCCACATCAGAAATAAGGTTAATAAAATATAACTTTAAAATAAATAAAGAGAAGTACAAAGGTCACCCGAGATTTCCCATACTAGGATTCTATGAAAATATGGATATGGATGAAAAACAAACCATCAAGGTCTGATGGAGAGTTGTATAAAACAGGATTAGGAGAAAGTCAACTACAGGAAAATCACAAACTTGTGATTGGTTAAATGGTCATTGATTCCGCAATTTGAAAAGTTAACCGAAAACATTTTTGTTTTTAGTTACCTTTCATAAAGTTGAGGAATTTATTTAGGAGATTTACAAAGAACGTAAGGAAATATACTTACTTGTCATGTAGACTTTCACTCTTTAATAAATTTTTACCACAAACCCACCTTTCACTCCAAAAGGTAATAGAACACAAAAATATTCTATTTATCATAATTGTATCACATACCATTTAGATTAGGAAAACTTTTTTGTAATAAACAGGGACTTCCTGTAGGCTAGTGGTAGGTAGTAAAGGCCTATCGCACTATGGTTGTGGGTTCGATTCCTACAGCTTTGTCTGACGCGACGGGTTATCCCCCAACCTGTAGGTCATCCTTTTCCAAAAACTATTGTATTATAATATTCCAAAAATAATATTCATAAATGTTTTAACATTAAACAATACTATCCAAAGTTCAAATTAATCTATTCCATCATTTATAGTTATCCAAAATACCTCCGTCCAGACTTTCTCTAAAAGGTCTCTAAATTCAAAAATCAATTTGATCATCAGATTCCTCAAACAAAGTAAATTTTCTCTTATTGTCACATATAAAAATATGATTACCTTCATCATATTAAAACCTTAATGAAAACAACAAGTACTAAAGTAAAATCCTTATATATATCACATTATTCTTATAACCAGAATATAATCCTTGAGTCCAAAATCACCAATACATTAATTATTCCACTTCAACTATAGTAACAACATAACATTGTCCTTTATCCCTTGGCCTTTTCTGAGGTACGTTTCCCTGACGATTAGGCCATTCATTTGCATAATTCCCCTTTTCCTACAATTATAGCATTCAACATTGATAACCTCTTTCTTTCCCTTGTAATTCGGAGTCTGTTGAACTTTTTCTCCACATTTATAACAAACTCCCATTCCTTTTAGGCAAGTACTGAGGTGATTCTTCCCACATTTACTGTAGGGATGATATTAAACTTTTCCCTTCTTCCCCTTATTTCCATTTCTAGATTGATCAGAAGATCTCTGCTTTTCTTGCTTTTCTTTAAAGTCATAAGACTTAGAGAATTCATTTTCCGTCTTGATAGCACACGAGACAATATCTTCGTACGACGAGAAGGTTTGTGAGACTAATTCTCGATGGAGAAATGGTTCTAACCCATCAAAGAAATGATCAATCTTACTTCTTGGGTTACGTATATAATCTGCATATTGTCTTGCTAACCTTGTAATGTTGGCCTCATAATTTGCGACATTCTCATCCTCCTTCTACCTCAGACTCAGAAATTGCCTTTTCATATCTGATCGATGGTCATGTGGAAATTATATTTTTAAGAAAATTTCCTTAAACTCCCTCCATTCTATACTTGATACTTCTACATCTTCCTTTTTGTTTTGAATCAGCGACCACCATTGATCGACATCTCGAGTGAGGCGGTAAATTACCATGACAACCTTCTCCCTTTCACTATTCCCCAAGGTGTGGAATATTTTCTCTAAGGAGTTAATCCATTGCTCAGCTACTAATAGATTTGTACCCCCATTAAATGTTGGTGGTTTTTGCCTCATGAAGCGGTCTAACATTGATTCTCCACGTTGCAGATCAGGGTGCTCCATACGAGTAAGGTTATTATTCATAACCTGAGTGAGTTGTCCCAGTATGGTGATAAGTTGATCAACACCAGTTGTATCACCAGCTGTATTATAATTTTCTTGAGCAGGAGGGCAATCCCTACGTGGAGTGTGTGCATTAATACGGTTTCCATTCCTTCCAATAGGTTCCATTTCAAAACAATTTCATAAACTAGATTAGTTTATTAATCAAAATACATAATTCCATATTTGTAAAACACATAACATAAATTAAACTATTTATGGATATAATCCATAATCATAAAAATGTTTTCTTTGAGGAAGTATATACTTATAACCCTTCATAGTGGTTTGTAAAGAAAATTAGAATTATACTAAGCGTATCCCCCGGGAGTGTCGTAACCAAGAGTGAAGCAAGGCCCGTTGTCATGAACCAGTTCCCGTTCTAGTCTAGCTCAAAGTGGTGTTTTCCGGTTTTACCCCAAGGTACATCTGTGCCAGAGCCGCCTCTACCTGCTCATATCCAGACATGGATGTATTGCTCGGAAAACTCACAAAATGTCTATAATACCAATAATCTAGTAAGTTCTTGTATACTAATCTTCAAATTTTATCTTAGACCTATGTGCTCTAATCATAGTTCATCTAAATATAGCTTCCAAGGTTAGAACTAAACTGCCAATGATACCAAATGTAACGCCCCGACCCCAGTTACCTAGAGTCAGTGCATTATTGCGTAACATTGGCATGATCACAAAGATTAAGTCTCGAAAGACCGATTAGTTTAGTAGACTTGAAAAAGTAGATACATTCATAAGTTTTACATTACATCATAAAGTAATACAAAACTACAACAACATCTTGTCTTCATATCCCCTCATATTATCCCTTCAGGTCATTCATAAAATACTTCTTCACATCCTAGAAAAATTAAAACCTTGAAAGGGGTGATCTCAGATGCTCAGTAAGGTTAACTATATAGTGGAAGCTATTATAAATAAACAGAAACATTTAAGGCAATGTATAACTAAAACAAAAGCCTTTTAAACTTGAACATCAGTGTAATATGACAAAAGTAAAATGAAATAATTCCATTTACTTATTCACATGAATATTATACTAGTCGAATAATCACATGCAATATCAATAACCACTTTCATAATGATGGAATGCATAATGCCAAACTATCATAACCACGTAGCCAAGGCCTCGTGCCAAGACTAAAAATAAGATTTTGTCAAGGCCTCATGCCAAGACACTAGTTTGTCTCATGAGATCTACCGATGCATCGAGGAGCTATAGCAGGCTCCACTCGTCACTTATTAAGTCCAATGCATTCCTCATATGAATAGGTTTAAACATATCATAATCCATAACATAATCGTATCACATAAAACATGCATAAAGGAAAAAATAACATTTCCACATTTCAATCACAAGATAGAAATAAAACACATTGATTAAAAAAAACTTTCAAAACCATTTTAAATACAAAAATAAAATTAAATTAAAACTTTGTAATTATTTTTCATTTTAAAAAGTTATGGCTTGTATAGGAAGCCGAATCCCAAATAATGGTCACGACGGTGGAGAAGTCGTTGTCTCTACATATGTACGACAAAAAAACATTCCATTTTGTCATTTAGTAAAATACTTCGTATAAAAATATCCCTTTTGAATAAACGTAACAGTCAAAGGTGTTTATACACCATGTAAAAGAAAGATGTGTATAAAATAAAATAGGCCTTAATGAAAGGAGATTGAGACGAAGTCCCTTACAATGATTTTTTTTTATCAAATATATCTATTATGTGTATTCACTATAAGTACACCTTATTAAAGTACAAATACAAGATAGTACATAATAATATCATGAAATAATTTGAATGTAGGAGATTAACCCAAAGAATGGAAATTACGTTAAGAAGTTCCCTTACCTCGTGTCCGACTTCACTCGACCGTTCATTAATCTCTGGAATAACAAACTAGAGTTAATATATAATTGATTAAGAACCATTTCAAGTTAATTATCCATATTATATTACTTATTACAATGTCATGAAAATTATGTAGTCATTTAAGTTAATAACGGTCATTTTGTCGATCTTTGGTACTTGAGTCAACAATAAACTTCTTATAATTACAAGTTGTTTATGAGGTAGAAGATCCATTATCTCCAGAATTATATTCAGAAAGTAGATATCATAAATATCATATATATACAGTATATACATTCATTCATAATATTATGTAACATTTAGAGGTAAGGAAGGAAATGCACCGTTCATGGAGACTGTAAGTCGTACGTACGCATGAATGCTACTTTCATTTCTATTTCATATTTAATGGAATGAAATAATAATGATATAAAGTTATATTATAATTCCAGTATAATATAATATATAATATCATTTAATACATCCTTTATACATCCCACATATGGCATTAACGATTCAAATCACTTTGAGTGGGCGGTAGTCCGCACTTCCTAAAATGAAATTATCGCGTTTACCCATAATGAAAATCGGAAAGGTATGGAATAAATGAGAAATAAAGAAGCATAAGGAAAACATTAACATAATATATATCATATATATAAATAATTTCATCTTAATTTCCACCATTATAGGTGTTAAAAGAATATTGAACAATCATCATTTCGTGAGGCAGTATTTCACCACCCATAGAAACAGTATGTTCTTTTACCATTAGACGGAGCTGTGTGTAAGTGAAAATAAAATCCTAATCCTAAAAACATCCTAGAATATTTTAGATACTGTTTTTGTTACAAAATAAAGGAATAAAACGAGTTTAAGGGGTTGGAGAAGCAAAATAAAACAAAACAATGTAAGAGAAGACATTACCTTTAAATCGGTTTACTCCCCTCAGTTTGAACCAAAATGGTTTCTTGAAGAAATATATGCCTCAGTTAAGGTTTCTAGGATGAAGGGAGGAATGTTGAGAGAATATTTGGGAAGATTTTGGCTGAGAAAAATGGCTTTGATGGTGTGGGTAAGGTGGTAGAGGTGGGGGCCTTTTATAAGAGGAGAGGAGGGGCACTCTTGGAAAGTCATGAAATATTACATTATTATGAAATGATTTTCGGATTTTAGAGGTCCCACAATTATATATTTCGAGGATAAGGTGAAAAGGGATCAATATATACTCATAAAATAGGTTTTTGACAAGTTTAAGTCTTAGATTTTACATTATCTTTTCATTTTATTTAAATCGTTAATTAATGAGGAAATCGTGGCATCATCACGATGTTAAAAAATTTTACTTTTTTAAATGTTTAAAAATTATAAAAAAATACCATGATGTAGGAAATATTTTTATCTTTCCGATGAAAATTTATAGTCGAAATGTTAACTTATATAACCCCATGTAATAATTTTTTTAGTAAAACAACACATGTTTGTGACAATTTTATTTTTACTTTAAATAAAATGTTATTAATGTCATTTTCTTACCCAAGTGGCTCTATGGGGTCCCCAAGTTGACCCATCGATTGTATTGGTAATAAATGACTCATACAATAAGGGTAGGACAAGTGTAAAGGTAATTTTATATTATTATAACATTATATTTACACGAAGTTACACTAATTACCTTTAAATGCGATTAATAAAACTTAAAAGTTACTATTCATCAAAAATTATTTTAATCCCATTGAACAAAATTTTACTTCATAATGAAAATGATTTACGTCAGATTTTAGAAATTCAAATCACAGAGGTGGTAAAATTTCATTTAAACGAATAATCCGTTTTTCAACTACCACTTAGTGGTTTCACTATTCATCAAAAATTGAGGTTTTTCAGAACAACACCAAAAATTAACCCTATTCTATATTTGATATTCCTAATTCAAGAATGATGTATATTTTACAAAATTAAAAAATATAAGTTCAATTAATTAATTTAATAATTAATTCCCGCTGTCACAATAAATAGCGCGTTTTAAAGAAAAAATATCAATCAAAAGATTGACAATTGTTTATGTCCAATTTCGAAGTGAAATTAATTATAATGACCACCATTGGATAAAATGGTAAAAATATATTCTAATTACACTTTATAACCACTCAATTGTATAATTTATCACTATAAATTATTTTGATTAAAAAGTTGTTTTTAAGTATTTTTCACTATTCATAAAAAATTGTATGTTCTCAGAAAAATGCCAAAAATTCAACATAGGCTAATGTCGATATTCCGAATCCAAAAATGAAGTCCATTATGAAATATAAAATTTATATAATTTCAAAAAGTGGGTATTACTATTCATAACTGCTACTTTTATTGGTCGCGGTGTTTTAGAACTCGAGGTTGCATACAACACACGCTGCTCTATTATTCGAAGAGGAGCGTACAATGGAAGCTTGGGGTGTTACATTATTGATGGGATTTGGTATTTTTTTAATTTTGTTGAATTACTAGGAAAGTGTTATTCCTAATGTAGATGGTGTTAAATTAATTGTAGTTGTATTGATATTTAGTTTTGGTTATTATAACTATATATTGGTTTTTACAATGAGTTAGATTTGTTGTGGTTTGAGATATTATCATTAGCATGTTTATAACATAAAATGTATATGTGTAAGTTGTAATAGAAAGGCGTGTTTTATGAAATATATTTATATAAACAATTTTATTTCTTTAGTGCCTTGTGTTTCATGAAACAATGAGCTTAAATTAACTGTGATATACTACAAATATATTAATATTATAAATAGAAAACTACCACCTAAACAATTAATATGGTGGTTTTTAATTGTAGAAACCATATTATGAAAAATATTTATCAATTATTTAGAAATAAATAATAAATGTTTAGTAATATCCTTTAATTATTCAAAAATATGATTTATTTTAAAAATTTTTTTTGCTTTCTGTAGGAAAATAAAAAAAATTAATGTTTTAGAAAAACTATTTGATAAAATAAAAATCAATTTTTAATTCATAATTTCAAAATTATCTTTGGATTATGTTTTGGGAATTTTTTTAAAAGTTATAAATTGTAATTTAAAGATAAAAATACTGATTTACGTTGGAAAATAAATTTTCTTTTAGAGAATTTACAAAGTATAATTATGTTACAGATTAGTTTCAAGCTAAAATTATTTCATTTCAATTTTAAATAATATAAATTTTTTATTTCAAATAAATTTTATCCATTCATTTACTATAAAAATATTTTTTACATAAAAAGGAATTTTATAGTAAAAATTGTTTTTCCTCTTTTTTTCTTCATTTTAATATTAAAATAAATTCTACCACTTTTGTATATTTTTTTCTAAGAAATGGATTCTAAATTAAAAACTAGGTGGTCAAAATTTTGTTAATAAAACCTTTTTATTTTTTGGAAATATGAATAGTAACCTTAGTAATTTTTATTATCCCAATTAAGGATAAATCAGGTAATTAAGGGTAAAAATAATATGATAATTATTAGAAAATGACCCTAAACCATTCCATAATTCTATTATATGAATAAATTTATACAATATTCTTTTATATTTCTATGTTACGATATTTGGAGCTACTATTTTTGACAATAAGACCTTTGTTGTATTTTTTTAATTGAAAAGTAAAACCCATCAATGTAATGTTTTTAATAAGTATAATCATTTTAATACATTGTATAAAAAAGATATTTGTGACCATAAATAGTATTTTAAAGTGTAAATGTGTATCTTCATCATGGAAATTTATTTTTAACATTTAATAAAGAAATAATTACTTTATATGGTTACACAACGATGATGTAGTAATTATTAAATTAATGAAAAAACCAAAAAATGATTTATAATTATCAAAATAAATTTAATTTGAGATATTAATGGTGATAACAAAATTAAATATATTACCCTGAAAATTTTAGGTTATAAAAAAACTTTTTAAATTTTTTTTTGTACAGTCAACGTAATGAATACTTAGAAAATTCACAATAATGATATTTCATGAATATAATATTTTATTAATTTTTTTAAAAATAATGAAAATATTATATTGTAAAATTGGGATTATATCAGGCCTAAAATTTCATCCCCTGTGAATAGTCTATCCATTTGGTAGCACTTTGTATGAAAATAGCTGTATTATATTTTAATATTTTCATAAATTCCAAAAGTTCCCCTCACCCCAAATATAAAAGGGCACACTTTCCATCAGTTCGTTACACCATGTTGATCCATATAGATAAAAAACCTCAAAAAATTTATCTTATAAACATACTAATTTATGTTCTTGTATTATGGATCATCTAAAAGACCTACCCTAGTTCCCTTAATAGAAGTTATAAAGGTGCTCTTTTGTAGAAGAGGTATTCATCTTTATCGACTCATTCATAGTTACTTCTTCTTCTACCAACTAATATTATTTTATAACCAATAGAAAATTTTATATCTAGAATCATATATATGATCAGTTGTTAGTATTATTATGATACTACTATAATGCACCTTTTATCCATCCTATAAAATACAAAAGAACCGTGTGTGCATACATACAACTAACCGTCACACGTAGAAGAGTAATTCATTTTTCATCACAACACTACATGGATAGATAAAATGATGTAGAAAATGTATATATATTTTA
This sequence comes from Viscum album, assembly GCA_963277665.1. Lineage (NCBI taxonomy): Eukaryota > Viridiplantae > Streptophyta > Magnoliopsida > Santalales > Viscaceae > Viscum > Viscum album. The sequence continues at coordinate 1,082,545,835 of OY728155.1, forward strand.
ATTATGATATAAAAATGATTCTATAAAATTAATATATAATCACTTTGTCTACACATTCACCATTAATGGAATGATACCCTCAATCATACGTAAATATGACCTTCCATCTTTACTATGCGATATGACTCATCTTCCATATCAAAAATTCATTCATGGTTATAAAAATGTATTAAATAATTATATATGATACATATATAATTATTAAAATTTAGTATATTATTAATCAATATCCCATGCACATGAATCAGAGCTTTCCTGACAAAACCTGCATGAAAAAATGAAGCATTTAACACCAAAAACAAGAGTAATAATGAAATATTATTAATGACTGTGTGGTAAGAGGATTTATAACTATTAAATATTATATAATAAATATTAATATGCCTTTGGTATTAAATAAAAAAATTACTCAATACATTATACATGATGTCAAACCAGGTTCCGCTAATTGAAACAACAATGTGATGAATCTCTCTAAACCACCATATTTCTTTTGGGTTATGATTTCTCTCTTTTTTCCTATATTGATAGATTCATTATTCTTTTATAATTAAATTATATTATGTTTCTATGTACCAAAAATATGTATTTATCCTAGTTCATCATTTCTTTTTGTTGAATTACATATTTTAAAATGCTCCTTTCTCAATTCTTCCCGATAAGAAAACCCAATTAACCGGAACATCTCAGTTTCTTACCCATTTTCTAGAACACTCCATAAACTATTTAAAACCTACAATATTATACTAAATTCACAAAAAAATTTCATTAATGAAAAATAATTCATTTTTTCATTTATGTGCATTATTATACCTTTATCCTCTCAGAATACTTTATTATTTTCCCTAAAAATATGCTTAAGATGCACATTTCTAAATTTACATTCCCACTCTATTTATTATTTGAAATTCAATTTGAGAAAATTATTGATGACCATTTATTAATGTTACTTTATGAATGACCAAGAATTATTTAAATTCTATATTTTAGTGATACCATTGTTATAATCCCTTTGGTTATGTCTTTAGAAATGATTATTGTACACCATTATTAATGTGGGTAAAAATTATTTTTATTCCTTATGTTATATTATTTTTTTGGATAAAATATGCATGAACATTATTGATGGGTTTCCCAATATATCTCTCAAATGCATTGGGTAATTCTTTTTCCCCATGAGACATTGTGTATGGGATAATAGAGTAAACCTAATCATTTTTGGGACTTTTTCCACCATGTGATATAGTGTTTTCAGTTAGCCGTGAATCATTTTTTTGATATGTTATATGTTACTTCCACATTCTTATCATTCCAGGATCATATTATTCCTTATTCAATATGTTATTCTACTATTTTTTTATTCTTGATCTATACCATTTACGCTATCATTTTATTCAATCTGACTCATTTTCCATGGTTCATTTCAATGTTTATTCCCCCCACTATGATTTTTTTCTCATCCTTATTGTCTATATATTTACTATGTTATCTAATAATATTTTAGGTGCTCAAATAGAGTTTTTATGTTTTTTTAGTTTCATGTTTCCTAATTATATACGTAGTTTTTCAGATACATTATGATTTTTGATTCTAACATTGTATTTAATGGATAATTATTCATAAAATCATGTAATAACGTGTCTAAAATGATTTGGTGATTATAGTTCGTATCAGAGGACATTTTCGTTATTTTTGTGGATTAGGAGTTGAAAATATTAGAATAAACCCAGGGGACAATTATATCACCATGGATAACATATATTGAATATTAAGGAATCACATGTTAGGATATAATTTTCATTTATAACTTATTCCTTCTATGTTAATGGTTTTCTTCATATATGATCATTAGCTATTTATTCAATGACCTTATTTATCATAGTTAATGGATGGAAATAGGATAAGTAGTTCATGCAACCAATGTGATATGAAATGTGATGATTTACATAATGGTATGGAAAACATGATAGTAATGGGAGCCCATAACATCATGAAAGTACCTTCTCAACTGGATGAAGATATGAATAATATGATGAATCTTGTGGAACTACCTCCCCTATGAAATATCCTGTTTTAGTCAAATCATTTCAATATCAAAGGCCTCCTATTTTTAATTTATATTATGATCCTATCATCATGGAATAATGGATTAAATACATTGGGAAGACATTCACCATCCACAATTTCTTAGAATAAGAAAATTTCATGCTTCATGTTTTCTATTTCTATGTTGAAGCTGATCAATGGTGGAAATTAATAAAAAACACTATGTCTAAAGTGGAAATTAATTACATGGATTGAGATGTATTCCAAAAACTATTATTCAATAATTATGTTTTCTAAACACTCTATCATAATATGGATAGGTAGTAACATATATTGATGAAAATGGAATATTAGTATATTGATGCATATGAGGAAAACATCCCAAGGATTTCTTGATAAGCCACTGACTTTTTCATGGAAACTAAAAGAAAGATGGATTTCAAATTTATTATATTAAATCTATGTCTATGAAATGATTTTGTTATTTAATATATCTAAATATATGAGTATATTTTCCATTGTTTCTATAAAGTTGAGATGGAAATTAGACACTCTCAATGGTCTAATGGGAACTAATATAAAAAGGGAATGTTGGTTTTTAATATGGGATGATCAAAAGATAAATCACATAGAGGAATTAAAATATGATACACCGTGAGTCCAAATGTGTGGGAAGAATCATCTTTGGGAATCTCTAAATGGAACTAGGAGATTCTTCAAATGTGAGAGAGAGGGGAATCCATTGAATCCCTCCAAAAGGGATTTGAAAAATTCCACTAATGGATAAGAATAAAGGAGGGTTCATATTAACACTCTAACTATAGTATAGTGTTTCAACTTAATTCAACATGTTTATTATGTGATCGAATGCCCTATCACAAGGGTTTTCATAGATAATCAGGGAAGAAAACCTCCAAGGTTGTAGGGAAGAGAATATGGTATCACTACATATGAGGTGGATCTTAAAAATGTGGTTGTTATAGGTACACTGGTTATTCATTATTGAATATTGACCATATTATTTGATTCTATTTCTATGAATTATGACATATATTTCAATCTAAGTTGAACTATTTAAAAACAACCTTAAAATATAGATGTTGATTTATCTATAAGAACAAAAAATGGGGAAATAATTGCATTTAAATTATATAACTCCTTACCAGAAAATATTTGTGGAAAAAAACATCCAAAAAAATATCATCTTACTTATTTGATGGAGTTTTATTCTATATTAGGGATGGATTTGTTGTATTTATAATAATCCAAAATCAAATATTATGAGAAGTAGATCACCCTTCACATCCTGAGGCATCCTCTAATTCTGTACATGTTTAAAGAGGATGATAAATCTTTATTTGAGTCGTCATATCATGTGTTGATATTATATCATTATGAAAAATAATATTTACAAAAAATTATTGAGTCGATGTAGAGAATTAGGCCTAAATAAATCCCCATTTTCAGGGACTGCACAGACATATTCATTGCTGAATTATTTGGTATTACTCATGAATGATATGTTATGTTATCAATTAACCTTATAATTGGATCTTTTCCCATATCAAATACTCCATATAGGATGACCACCATTGAGTCGGATGAATTGAATAATAAGTTAGAAGAAACTATAGAGTGGTGTTTTATACACATGAGTGCTTCACTAGAGGGTGTGCCGGTCCTCTTCATCAAGAAGTAGGATAGATAAATGTTCCTATTCTTTAATTATCATTTGATTAACAAAATCATGGTAAATAGAAAATATTATTCCATAGATAGATTAATTGTTTGATTAACTACCTGTGGTCATTTTTTTATCTAAGGTCGACCATCGGTTGGGATATCACCAACTAATGTTGGAGAAGGAAGATATTCCCAAGATTTCCATTCAAATAATTTATTGACAATAACTATTCATAAATATGACCTTTGTACTCAGTAATGATCCTTATATTTTAATTGAATTAAGGAATATAGTCTTTAGAGATTACTTCGATGAATTTATGGTAGTCTTTATAGATGATATTGTAATATACTCCAATAGTAAGGAGAAACATAAAGAGAATTTGAATACTGTGCGAAAGACATTGATAAAAAAGAAACTATATTCATTGTACAATAAATTTGATTTTTGGATTAGGGAATTATCATTTTTGCGGAATGTTATCACAAATATTATAATATTTATAGACCCTTATATGAGAAAAACAATTAAAGAGTACCCTAGACCAACATCCTCAACATAAATCCATAATTCATATAGACTTTCTGGGTATTAGAGATAACTTTTGAGGAACATATCATGCTTTTACTACCCACTAACCAATATGACTTAGAAGGGAGTAATGTTTTTATGAACTAGTGAATGTGAATAATACTTCAAAGGTTTGAAAATAGGTTTATCACTGTACCAGTACTTACAATAGACAGAAGTGGTGAACTCTTTTCTGTAAAAAATAATGTTTCAAAGATGTTATTATGTATTTTATAGATATGAAATGATTAATTGATTTCCTATGCCTCATGGAAGCAGAATTTTATGGACAAAAACTCTCACATATGTATTCTAGAGTCAGATATTTTGATCATCATGATGAAAATATAGAATAATTATCTCTATAGGGACATTGGTAAAATACATTCTAATCACAAGAGCCTGAAATATATATTCACATAGAAGGAACATAAAATTCATCAAATAATATGATTATAATGCATCCAGGACTATGAGTACTCAATGCACTAACATCAGGGAAAAAATAAAATAGAAAATGTTCTACATAGAAAGGATCCTGAAACACTATATATGATGCAAATTGGGAAGGGTCTAATTTTCATAGATATAAAAATTATGGCCATTGGAATCCTATGGAAAGAGACCTCATCATTCCTTTCTAAAATGATTTCTAAACATTCCATTATGGATAATAAGAAGGATTCTCAATGAATTGATGTGAAAATTAAAAAAAAATGTAATCTATCAAAAATGGGAAACCCTAAAAATTAAAAATTGATGAGGTATGAGTTTTTTGATTTGGGTCACAAATATGTGTGCCATCAAATATTGAGATAAATATGTAGATTTTGAATGACACACAAAACATGAAATTATCCATCCACCTAAGTAAAAAAAAATAAGTATCTATATCTCTAGAAGAACTATTAGTAAGACAATATGAATGGGATCAAAAAATATACATCAATATGTCTAGTATGTCAGCATGTACTGATAAAAGGGAAAAAATTAAGGGATGATGAAACAATTACTTATACCTATAAGGAAGTTTCTAAACATATCTATGGACATATCATAGGAATTTGAATGAAATCCAATTTAAATAATGTTATATGGGTTGTAATAGATCGTCTTATAATGATATATCACATTATTAAAATTTAAGAGGACCTCTCACTTGATTAATATTCTAGGAAATACATCTGATTAGTGGAGAGTCTGAATGGAGTACCATTATCAATAATATCAAATCTAGATATAATATTTACATCCATATTCTAGAAAAGTATCCAACAAGATCTAATCCCTGAGATGAACGTTAGTATGGCTTATCAACTAGAAACTGATAGTATGTCTATGTTTAGAATTGATACATTGCAAGACCTGTTGAGAGCTTTCTCAATGGGATTCAATAGAGGATGAGATTAGTATATTCTACTAGTCATGTTCTCTCACAAAAATAGTTTCCACACATGAATACAAATGGACCCATATAAATCCTTTTATTGGAAGAGTTGTTAAAAAACTACATGATAGGATGGTGCTGGATAATGCAATCTTCTGGGTCATGGATTGGCTAAAGAAATGGTAGAAAAGGTGAAGACTATTCAATAGTACATCACTTATACCCGAAGATAACAGAAGTTATTTGAAAACAATCATCGAAATGGCTTAGAGTTGGATGATGAAGATAATGTAATCCTCCTCATATCTCCATGGAAGTGGGTCATGATATTTTTCATGAAGGGAAAGCTAAGACCCAATTACATAGCCCCCATTTATTTTCTTTATGACATCGAAGATAAGGCATATCAACTAGAACATCAACCAACCATGTCTCATGTACATGATGTATTCCACATATTACCACCTGAGGAAGTACAATCCAAATCCCTCCCATGTATCAAATTTAGAGATGGTGTGGTTAGAAAATGATTTATCATGAAAGGGAAATCCAGTAAAGATCATTGATAGTAAAGATAAATTTCTATGTAAAAATTCCACTCACCTGGTTAACGTACTTTTGAGTAACCGAAAATATGAATGGGTGACATGGGAACTAGAGGAAGTGATGAAGGCGATGTACCATCACTGTTTTCATGATATTATATAAAACATAATTTTACAGAATAAATTTCATAAGGGTGAATAATTTAACAACCTGATATTTGTATAAAATATTTTTCTTTAGATAATTCGATTTCATCGACATATTGTCTTTTATGTAATATTGAATTAAAAAAACGAGATATGCTGATAAAATATTATTATTATAACAAAACAATTATAACCCAGAATTAATTTAGAGGGTATAAATAGTAATTAAAATATTATGAAATAAATTGATCAATTATTAATAAATAATCACCTAGTCTTTTGGAATTTCATTTTACACTTCATAAATATGATTTCCGAAAAAATTATTTTATTTCTTTTTGTGGGAAAATAAATATAATAAATATTCCAAAATTATAAATTTATTTGAAAAAATATTCCTCGTTTTGAAATTCATCTCATCAAAAATATATTAGGATAAATTTTATAGAATTATAAAAATAGTTTGAAATCTCAATGAATAGTGAAAATACTAATTTACATTTCAAACTGTATTTTCATTAGAGAATTTACAAATTAAAATTATCTTTTAGAATAATTTTTAAATTTCATTATTTATTTTTTATTATTAATAATTAATATTTTATTTGTAGGATAAATTTTAAAGAAGAATTTATTATAAAACATTTTATACAAGAAATTGAAATTATGGAAAAAAATTGGTCATTTCATTTTGACAGTTTAGTATAAAATTAAATTATCTCACTTTCATGTTTTGAATTATAAAAAATGGTTTCCCAATTTTTAATCAATATGTCAAAATTTAGTACATATAAACATTTTTTTAGTTAAATGAATAATAACCAGATTAATTTTTATTACCATGATTTAGGGTAAATATGATATTTAAGAGTTAAAATAACATTATAGGGATTGTAAAATGAACCTAAATTTTTTTTAAATTATACTCTCTGATTCATTTTTTACTATATTAATCAATGGTTTTACATTATGGACTTTTGGCGACATATGGTTGACAACAATTCCTTTATATTATTTTATTTAAGGAAAAGGCAAACATGTCACACTATTGTTATCAATAAGTATAACATTTTCAATATGTTATAATATAGAATATATTTTTACACTAAATAGTAATTTAAAATATAAAAGGTTTATCTTCATCATTGTATTTTATTTTTAGTATTTTGGGAAACTTATTTACCTTAAATTCTTTCAAAAAGAAGATAAAATAAATATTAAAATAATTTAAAAATAAAATAACTGAAATTAATATATTTAAAATAAATATCTTTGAGATAATTAATGTGAACAATGAATTATATAGATTATTATGACCTCTATAAGATATAATAAAATAGTTTCATTCTTCTAATTTTACATATTTGTTTGATTTTTTTAATGTCAATGTAATGAATATTATCAAAATTGACAGTAAATATATTTTATGAATATAATATTTTTTTAACTTATTGAAGAAAATAAAATATTATGTGTTGACCTCACCTATTTTGATAATCCCAATTATGTTTTAATATGTTTTGATAATCCCAATTATTCTTTAATATGTTTTGATAATCTCAATTGTGTTCCAATATGCTTTGATAATCCCAAATAATGTTTATCTTTATTATTCGTTAAATCTATGACATCATATTATTAATGATCATTGGAATATTTTAATCAATGTTTATCTTTGTTTATACATGCTTTGAAATAATTCTAACTCAATCTGGATATGTTTTTCATAGAATAGAAAAGTATTAAGTGTTGAGTCACTAAAACAAACCTACCAATACATAGTCTACCAATAAGTAAAGGTCACCGATAGACCAAGCTTCCTACGACACCTGGTCCCCAGTACATAGTTACCGATACCAGCTACCGATACAAATAGACAGACAAACAGATACTGATACAAAGGTCTCAGGTACACAGCTACGGATAAGGCTAAGTACACTGGTACAGAAGTCTACCGATATGGATAAGGTCACCGATATGCATAAAAGCTACCGATAGAAGAAGAGATACCGGTAAGAAGAGTAACTGATATAAAGTCCACTAATACAGACATATACCGACAGATAGCTACCAATACAAGTTTGATGATATAGACAGACAGCTACCGCTACAAAGTCTACTGATATAAGAATGTAACCAATACAAGAGAGATCTACTAATTGAAGGAGATACCGATAATAGGAGTTAACGATAGAAGGACCTACAGATGGAAAGAGCTACCGATACATAGGGATACTGTTATAAAGAGTATCAGCTACCAATAGAAGGATCCACCGATAGGCAGAGCTACCAATTCAAGAGAGCTATAATTATAATGGATAACAACTACTGATATACAAAAGTGATACCTATATCAACTCACTGATACTAAGATCAATCAATGGAAACCAGTCGTTATATCTCTAAACTCTATTGGTATTTTTTTATTTAGAACGGTGACATTTGTTGTTTTTAATGCAACTTCTATTAATTAATGATAGTGGTTGGTATTTCTGGAACTGTACCTCTTACGTGTAAAAAATTAATCATTCCCATTTATGGAGCTAAATCTATATAAGGGAACCTCGAACTACTAAATTAGTGTGGTGGTCAGTCAATATTTCCATGCACATACGAGACAATCTTCTGGAGATACTCAAGGACTTACATGCATAGAAGAAGAAGGTAGAATACACACTGAATCTGTAGAACCTGAACATTCAAGAAAAAAGAGCTTCAACTATCTCACCTTAATTCAAGCTGATCAGACTAATCAACCTGGAAGTCAAATATGAAAATGATACTCTGTTTCCTAACAAAAAACCATAGAAGCACTCAAAGTCTCATCTATATCAATCCAGGGGAGTCGAGAGCTTCACTCAAACCACATAGAGCATTCTAAACTCATCTATATCTGTTTCGCTCTATTTTATTTCATTTATTTACATTTTGAGCAGGGTGTGTGCTCTATATTTTTAAAAACACCCTGTCTCTTGTACTGAACTAGAGGATTTGTAAATTCTCACTCAATCTTTCCCTAACACTCTTATATCCCACTATGGATAGTGGTAGAGTTCATGTGTGACTAGGACATCCTATGAGTTGTTGTTAATCTTTGTTTTCCCACATAGAACAGTGGTAGAGGTCTTTGTACCTGGACAGTCTTTGTACTATTGTAAACACCGATCCAGGGTGTGGATCAAAGTTTATATAAACTGTTTGAGAGGACTAAGTCACATCTTGAGACTAAACCTCTTGGTTAAAACTATTTTCCTTGTTTATTTTGTTTTAAACTATATTGAATACTCCGCTGCTAAGTAATTTAAATATAAATATTTTGTAATGTAGCTTTGATAGTTAAACTAGCTAGTTTTTGTATTTATTGTAAAGCATTAGGTTAGTTTCGAAAGCTAATCTAATCATTAGATTAGATTAACTGAGAACTAATCAATCTCTTGAGAACCTAACTGACCCTTCACTATATTAAAAATTCACTATATTTTAGCCTGTTATTTAATTTGGGGGATTTTAATAGAAATATTTTTAAAAGAAGTTTTTATTTGGAACTAAATTCACAGCCCTCAAGAGTATCCACTCTGACCAACATTTGGTATACAAGGTTTGTTATTAATAAAGGATTTCCAAATACACTATTTTTCAACTGTTATTTTAGTTGTATCTTAAAGATCATAAATTTCTGTTACTTCTAAATTTTATCTCTTTAAATTTATTTGCTGAAATCTAATTATAGATAATATACTAGAAGGTGTTGTTACCAACATTCCACATTTCTTTAATTGTGTTAATTATGCCCAATGGAAACTGAAAAGGAAAATTCATTTAGAAAGTATAAGATTTTACTTCTGGACTGCTATAGAGACTCAGTATAAGATTCCAGAAACTAAAGAAACTTCTTGGGATGAACCTACTAAAGCCACTTACAAAAATACTTGTAAAGCAATGAATTCCTTATATTGTGCTTTAAGAGATGAAGAATTTAATTGAATATCTGCTTGTAAATCTACTTATGAAATCTGGTATACTTTGGCGATTTCCAATGAGGGAACCACCAATGTCAAAGAAATTATATTGAATACCTACACTATTAAGTATGATAATTTTAAAATGAAGCCTGATGAACCTATTTATGACCTGTATCTTAGTTTCAACGAAATTGTAAATACTATGAGCTCATTTGGAAAAGTTGTTCCTGTAAAAGAGAAAATCATGAGGATACTAAGATGTCTGCAAGAAAGATGTAGAGGCACATCAGTTTCAATAAGATAATCTCGTCACATAAGTTCACTACCTGTTAAAGAGCTGATTGGTAAGTTATTGATGTATGAAAAAGAGCTAAAGGTAATCAAAGAAGAAGATGATGAACCAAAGAAGAAGTCAGTAGAATTTATGTCTATAGCCTCAAAGAGCAAGGGCAAGGAGAAAGTTCACATACCAACTGAAAGCTCAACAAGTAGAGGTTCAGATTTTGATAGTGATGAAGAGATGGATCAAATAGCCATTAGATTCATGAAATTCTATAGAATGAATAAATTATTTAGAAAATCCAATTACAAGGGAATGTATGACCAAAAAGGTAATTGGATGAATGATTGGAAGAAAGCTGATAAGGATAATGAGATAGTGTGTTATGGATGAAAAAGGAAAGGACACATTAAGGCAGACTGTCTAAAATTGAAGTTCAAGAAGAAATTTAATTATAAGGACAAAAATATAAGAAAACTATGAAAGAAACCTAGAGTGCTTTGGAAGATAGTTCAAGTGATTTTGACTCCACTCGGGATGAAAAATCTCAAAAAAATAATATGTGTTTCATGAAAATCACATCTGAGGTAATATTGAATACTCATGATTTAAATTCTTATTACTCTGCAGATGATTCTGATTCTGAAAAAATGTCTAATGAAGAGTTATTTTAATACTGTAATATGTTAGAATAAACCTGCAATGAGCTGAAGGATAAGTATAAAACCTTAAATATATGGTATGCTTTAACTACCACTATTAAATATGATCTTATTATAGAAAAAGAAGATAATTCTCAATTGCTAATGGAAAATACTGAACTCAAAATGTCTAATGAGAAACTCAAGAAGGATATAGAAAAATTCACAAATGGAAAGAACACTCTTACACAAATTCTAGGAAAACATGTTGCACCAAAATATATTACTGGTTTAGGATATGAACCTGAACAAAGATAGATGACAAAGAATAAATTTATTCCTAAATCTAGACAGTATGCTCCTAGTTCTATTTTTGGAAATTCCTATGTCTCAACTAGATATTCACATATCTATAGATAAAACAACATTTATCTTTCAAAATATTTTGAATCTCTTAATTATATATGACCCATTAGACAAATCTGGGTACCAAAAGTTTTTCTTGCTAACCTGTCTGGACCCAAGAAAATATGGGTACCAAAATCATTTTTTGTTTAAACCTGCTTTGTAGGAAACTTGCTTGAAGAGTACCTATAAGAAGATATGGTACTTGAACAGTGGATGTTCGAGGAATATGACTTGAGATTACTAATGTTTCAAAAGTATAATTAAGGTTGATGGTGGGAATGTCACCATTGGTGATAATTCAAAAGTAAAAATCATCGGCTTAGGCCAGATTGGTAACACTGATTCATTTTTAAGTTCTAATGTTTTATTTGTTGATGGATTAAAATACAATCTGTTAAGCATTTTTCTGTTGTGTGATGATGGTTTCAATGTTAAATTTGAAAATGATGCTTGTAATGTTTTTAATTCTAAAAATGTGTTGGTATTTACTGCCTTGAGAAATGAAAATATATATGCTGTAGATTTAAATTCTTTATCCAAACAAAAGGTTACCTGTTTAAATTCTTTTCAAAGAGAATCATGGCTATGGAACAGAATATTAGGACATTGAAATGTTTACTCACTTAAGAAATAGACTAAAAATATTTAGTTAGAGACCCACCTCAACTAAAATTCCGATTCAAAAAAGTTTCTACTCCATATCAAAAGGGAAAGAAACATAAAGTTTCCTACAAATTAAATAAAAACGTTTCAACTTCTCAACCTCTCGACTTGGTTCATATGGATTTATTTGGACCTTCTAGAGTTTCTACTTTAAATGGGAAGGACTATGTCTATGTCTTAGTAGATGACTTTTCTAGACAAACATGGGTATACTTTCTTGCTCACAAAACTGAAGCTTGTTCTTATTTTATAAAATATTCCATGTCTGTAGAGAACCTTAGTGGACTTAAGATTAAGACCCTAAGAAGTGATCATGGTCATGAGTTTGAACATCATGAGTTTGAATCTTACTGCTCACACAATGGCTATAGTCACAACTTTTCTTCCCCTAGGACACCTCAACATAATGGTGTAGTAGAAAGAAGAAATGAAACCCTTCAGGAAAATGCAAGAACTATAATTAATGAGTATGACCTACCTGTTTACTTCTGGGCAGAAGCTGTGAATATAGCTTGTTATATTATAAATAGATTCTTGACTAGACCTATTCTTAAGAAGACCCCTTATGAAATATGGAATAATAGGAAGCCCAAAGTTAGTAAATTCAGAGTTTTTGGTTGCAAAGTCTTTCTTATTAATATTAAGGATAATCTTGAAAACGTTTCTTATATAAGTGATGAGGGAATCTTTATAGGTTACTCTATAACCAGTAATTTTTATAGTGTCTTTTGAAAAATAACCAAATGTGTTGAAGAATCAGTTCACATAAAATTTGATGAGACTGATCCATATAAACCTAAGTCTTCTCTTGAAAATCTTGAAAAGTTGTATCTATTCTGGACCTTAATGGTAAAAATAGTGATCCTGCTATAAAACCATGCAATTAAAAAAAAATTACATAACTTTCTTCTGGTGAACCCGAAACTAGAGAAGAACCTGACATTTATATTCCTACCTTTACTAGATCAACTAGGATTCTAAAGAATCATCCTTTAGATTCAGTTGTTGGTAATCTTGATAGAGGGATATAGACTATAGATTCTCTAAGAAACCAGGTCGAACATCAAGCCTTTCTTTCACAGTTAGAACCTAAAAATATCAATGAATAAATCAACGATGAATTTCGGGTAATGGCTATGAAAGAAGAAGTAAATCAATTTAAAAGAAAAAAAGTCTGGGAATTAGTCGACAAACCTAAGGACATGTTGACCATAGGCACAAAATGGGTTTTAAGAAATAAAGTTGATGAGTCTGGAAATATAGTTAGAAACAATGCTAGATTAGCTGCACAAGGTTACAATCAAGATGAAGGAATAGACAATTAGGAAACCTTTGAACCTATAGCTATTTTAGAAGCTATTAGGATTCTACATAACTATGCTTCTCATCTGAGTTTCATGTGATATCAAATGGATGTTAAAATTTCTTTTCTAAATGGTTTTATAGTTGAGGATGTTATTGTTTAACAACCACATGGATGTACTAATCCTCATTTTCCAAATTGAGTTTTTAATATTTCTAAAGATTTATGTGGTTTAAAACAAGCCCCACGAGCTTGGTATGATAGAATTAGTAGTTTTCTTATTTCAAAAGGTTTTTCTAAAGTGATTGTTGGTCCAAAACTCTTTATTAAAAGAATTTCCAAATATGTTTTGATAGCGCAATCTATGTTGATGATATTATTTTGGGATCTTCTAAAAATACATTGTGTATTGATTTTTCAAAGTCTATGAAAAATGAATTTGAAATAAGTTTAAAGGGAGAACTCAAATATTTTCTTGGATTTCATGTTTTTCAAAATGAAAATGGTATTATCTTAAATCAAAGTATATATACAAAGGATCTTATAAAACTTTTTGGTTTAGATAGTATTAAGGAATGTGATACTCTTATGAGTACTAGTTGTAAGTTCGATGCTGATGAAACTGTAAAACCAATGGATCAAACCAACTACAGAGGTATGATAGGAAGTCTACATTACCATACTTCTAGTCATTGAGATATTATGTTTAGTGTGTGTATGTGTGAAACATTTAAAGATAATCCAAAAGAGTCACACATGCTTGCTGTTAATTTTTTTTTCAAATATCTTAAACATACTAATAACTTAGGATTATATTATCCAAAAGGAAAATCATTTGATTTAATAAGTTATTCAGATTCTGAATTTTCTGGTTTCATGTTAGATAGAAAGAGAACTTCTGGAATATGGTATATTCTAGGTAAGTCCTTAGTATCATGGTGTCTTAAAAGGAAGAACTCTGTTGCGTTTTCTACTTCTCAAACAGAATACATTGCTGCTGGTAGTAGCTGTGCACAAATTCTGGGGATGAAACATACTTTAATGGACTATGTATATCAATTTAGACATGTATCTATAAACTGTGATAACACTAGTGCGATTAACATCTCTAAGAATCTTGTGTCTCACTCTAGGACCAAACACATTGATGTAATACACCACTTTTTGTGAGATCATTACCAAAATGGTGATATTACTCTTGAATTTATAAGTAATGAACATTAATTAGCTGACATATTCACCAATTCTTTATGTTCGGATAGGTTATGTTATGTTAGACTTGAGTTAGGAATGATAGACTTTGTAAGTTAGAAACCTCACTGTTAGAAAGCTCTCCATTAGAAACCTCACTGTTAGCCAAATCCTCACCGTTAGCCAAAACCTCACTATTATACCTCAGCGGTATTAACCTCACTGTTATAACTCACCATTATGAACCTCACCACTATACCTCACTGTTAGTGGACCTCGCCGATAAAAATACCTCACCGTCAGGAATTTTCACCGATAATGGTTTCCATTAGGTTGCGCTATTTTTAAACTTCTGTATCTTTACCCGCCGGAATCTGTATAGTTTATACTATACTTATTATTATTTATTTATTTATTTTTTTATTCCTAATATATAAAACATATGTCTTGATCCCATCTCAATGAACCTCAAACCCTTTACCTTCATGACTTAGCTCCCAAATTTTTGAACCCTAAGCCTCACGATTAGCAGAATGGAAAGAGGGAAGAGACCATTAGTCAGTGAGAAGGATGATGACCCGAATTCCAAGAGACTAAAAGGAGATTATAGTGGTGTAAGTGAAGTGAAGAAACCTACAAATCCACATATTGTTCAAAGGGAGATTTTAGTTGAGAAAGAGCTATGCGTCGAACGGTTGATGACCAGTAAGTCTTTAGTTTTATAAGTGCTGGAGGACCCGAAATGGGTAGAGTTCTTCTCGAATAACAATGGTCCTTATTATCCAAAGCTGTTAAAATAATTCTATGAGTTTGTTAGCTTTGAGAAATAAAAATTGGAGAATATAATGGTTTAATTTGTGAATGGTAGGACAATATCATTTTCCTCTGCTGAGTGGGCTGGGTGATTGATAGTTCCCCATGAAGGAGAGTTTGGGTATTTATCTAAATTAGTACTTCCTACCAGTGACATCTTTGAGTATTAAGCTTCATTGGAAGAATTAATAAGAGATGGTACACCAAGAAAGGTAGTTTCTAAAGAAATGGATTGTGAGAACCGGTTACTGTTAAAGTTCATTCAACATGTGCTAAGTCTAAGAAGAGGGGGCATTGCAAATCTAAAATATCAAGATACTTATTTGCTACATCTGTTAATAAAAGGTGTTAAGGTGAATATATTTAGACTATTAATGATTAAAATTGAAGATATGACCAGGCCATAGTCAAAACCAAATGATGTATTCTTTGAAAAGTTGATCTATATGATGATCAAGGTAAGAGGTGTGGCTAAGTCTCAGGATGAGACAGTGGTTATGAAAGACAACTTTTATGTTACCACAACTATCTGTAATGACATGAAGATCAATTGGAATCCATGGAGAAGAAAATGGTTCAATGATGATGAGAAGTTGTATGATAAGTTTAATCGTATGGATCATCCTTCTAGGACAAAGGATGTCCGGGATCCAGGATTGGGAACTGATGAAGAGGAACCTCAATATAGTAATTATACTGATGAAGAAGATAGTTCTGTAGCTGATGGAAGGGATCCGGACTTTCCTCCAAGTATTGTTGCTGAAGTTGTATCATCTGGAAAGGAAACAGTCTTGGAAGAGAGAAATGAAGAAGTTATTGTTGATGAGGGAGACCAGCCAGCTCTAGAGAATGAGGAAGAAGAGGAATCTGAAACTGAAGAATCTGTTTCTCCCTGCTTACGTCTCAGTCCATTGATTGGGCACTCCTCAATGCCTACTGAGGAAGTTTTTGAAGTAGACAGACCTACACCTATTCTTGAGGAGCCTCCTTCTATTGGAGAAGTGGAGATGGATGTGGAGGATTATTCTAAGGAAGACCAAGCTACTGAGGGTGCAGTTTCTATACATAAATAGGAGAATGCAAAGATTGAGGGGGAGCATCCTGCCAGACTTGGAAATGTTTCAGTTCCTCATGATATTTGAAGACTGGGTAAAAAACCTAGGTTTTCTAGTGTTTGGGTTGGACTATCCTGATTCAGAAGATGAGACACCCATTAATAGACCTCTTGTCACTTCTAATCATCTTTCAGAAACATTACCTTAGGACATTGTAATAAAATCCGATTTAAACCAGTTGAAGTCTGATCTTCAGGCCAGTTTTGTGGATGAAATAAAAAGAATGGAAACCTCTTTAATATCTTCTATTCAGTCTGTGATGACTGAATCTATATCTGGTGTTTTGGATGAAGTCAAGACCTTCCAGAATCAATTTTCAATCTTGGAAGAGGATGTTGAATCTCTAAAGAAATAAATTGTCTCTATGGAGTCTTATATGAGTTCTAAATCTCAAGAAGACAAAGACGTGGATTTTGTGAAGAGTGTAGTTGGAAAGATGGTATGAATTTTGGAGGAATTTAAGAAATCCATGGAACAACATGTTAGCACCCAGGAAACTCTTGTGAAAAATCTCATATGTGGGCTGACTAAATCCTTTAAGGAAATAGTTTTCTTTACTGTTTCGCCTCTATGATCTACCAAGGATTCTTTAGATATTGATCAGATTCGAGCTGTGATGAGTATAGAGATTGGATAGTCTTCTACCAGTGGCATTATATACTCTTCTACTTTGACCCAAGTAATTACTACCAATAGGGATATAAGGAAATGATTTTAGAACTTTATGAGAGAGGTCACTACTTCTCAAAATGAGGTCAAAGACAACATGGATTTCTATTTCCAAATGATCTACACTAAGCATCAGTTGAACAATCATTTTAAGCTTCTTTTAGAATATATGAAACTTCCTCCAGTCAATCAGGCTTTCCGAGAACAATTAACCATGATGATAGAGTTCAATCATGCTCTAGATAAATATATGGAGCACAAGGATGGCTTTATCTTATCTCTGGAGAGAGGAGGAGGAATCATAATGGACTTTAGGAATATACTGCGGCAATTTTTGGATGTAGAAAGTACTCCAATCATTGTACATCCTGATCTTCCTGCCTCTGCTCTGTCTGCCTCTATTCCTCAGATGTCTCTAACTCAAGCAATATGAATCCTCACTCCTATGATCACCCAGCGAGCTACACAGTATAGTCTAGGCATTATATCAGTAGCTCAGCCTCCATTGATCATCTCTAGTGTTCTTAAGCCTCCAACTTCATCCACCAAACATGAATCCTCTTTTGATCCCAAGGGAAAATAACATGCTGAGGAGGTGGATTTAATAGTGGCTAGGAAATTTGATATGATTCCCTTGTACTCTTTTCGTCTTCATTTTGTATTTCTCTGTATCTTTTTCCCCACTAAATATATATGATCATACATTCTTTTTTCTTTTGTTACTTCTCTCATCAGTTGTTTCCTACTTTTTTCTAATCACAGCGGGGGAGAAATATACCAAAGGGGGGTAAATCTAAGACATGGGAGAAATCGAAGACAAGGGGAGAAATATGAAAATAATATATATGAGAAATGTGAGCATAAGAAAGGGGGAGAAATATGAGAAATATAAGAAATATGAGCATAATTTAATTTTACCATAATTCTACCTCTGGTAAATTTGTTTTATATCTCTTATACTGTTTATTCTTACCTCTGGTGCATTTATTTTCTAATTTTACCTCTGATACATTTCCATGTAATACTCTATTCTCTGATACATTTGAAAATGTCATGAGATCCAATGTATTTTACACTAATACATTACTACTTATTTACGAATTATAATATCATAATTTGTGATTATTATAAAGGGGGAGATTGTTGGAATCTCCTATTTGGATACTCCAAATTATGCATTAATATGTTTTAATAATCCTAATTATGGTTTAATATGTTTTGATAATCTCAATTATGTTTCAATATGATTTGATAATACCAAATAATGTTTATCTTTATTATTTGTTCAATCTATGAAACCATATTATTAATGATCATTGGAATATGTTAATCAATGTTTATCTATGTTTATACATGCTTTGAAATAATTGTAACTCAATCTGGATATGTTTTTCATAGAAGAGATAAGTATTATGTGATGAGTCACTGATACAGACCTACCAATACATAGTTTATAGATAACTAATGGTCACTGATAGGCCAAGGTTCTTGTGACACAAGGTTACAGGTACGTAGTTATGGATACAAGCTACTAATACAAATAGATAGACAAACAACTATCAATACAAAGGTTTCAGGTACACAGCTACTGATAAGGCTAAGTACACTGGTACAGAAGTCTACCGATATGGATAAGGTCACCGATATGCATGATAGCTACCGATAGAATAAGATCTACCGTTTAGAAGAGCTACTAATATGAAGTCCATCAATACATGTAGATATCGATAGAAAACTACCAATAAAAGTCTGCTGATATAGACAGACAGCTACCACTACAAAGTGTACCGATACAAGAATTCCACCAGTACAAGAGAGCTACCAATAGAATGAGCTACCGATAGAATGTGCTACCGATAGAAGGAGATACTGATGGAAAGATCTACTGATACATAGAGCGACTGTTATAAAGAGTAACATCTACTGATAGAAGGAGCTACCGATAGGAGAAGCTACTGATTCTTATGAGCTACCGTTATAGAGGATGGAAGCTACTGATATACAGAAGAGCTACCGATATCAAATCACTGATACTAAGAGCTACTGATGGAAACCAGTATCTATATCTCTAAATTCAATTTCTATTTGTTTATTTAGCAACGGTCATATTTGATGTTTTTAATGCACCTGCTATTAATTAATGATATTGGTTGACATTTCAAGAACTACACCTCGTACCTGTAAAAAGGTAATCATTCCCAATGCCGGAGATGAAGCTATATAAGGGAACCTCGAACTACTAAAGAAGTGTGGGGGTCAGTCAATATTTCCATGAATATACTAGACAATCTTCTGGAGATACTCAAGGACATACATGCATAGAAGAAGAAGGAAGAATACATACAGAATCTGTAGAACCTGAACATTAAAGAAAAAAGAGCATCAATGATCTCACCTTCATTCAAGCTGATCAGACTGGTCAACCTAGAAGTAAAATACAAAAACGATGCTCTCTTTCTTGATGGAAAACCAGATAAGGACTCAAAGCCTCATCTGCATCAATCCATGGAGTTAAGAGCTTCACTCAAAACACATAGAGCATTCTAAAATCATCTATATCTATTTATCTCTATTTTGTTTCATTTATTTACATTTTGAGCAGGGTGTGTGCTCTGTATTTTTCAGCACACCCTTTCTCATGTGCTGAACTAGAGAATTTATAAATTCTAACTCAATCTTTCCCTTACACTCTTATATCCCACTGTGGATAGTGGTAGAGGTCAAGTGTGACCTGGACAGCCTGCGAGCTGTTGTTAATCTTTTTTTCCCATGTAGAGTTGTGGTAGAGGTCTTTGTACCTAGACAGCTTTTGTACTGTTGTAAACCCTGATCCTGGGTGTGGATCAATGTTTATATAAACTGTTTGAGAGGACTAAGTCTCCGCTTGAGACTGAACCTCTCGGGTAAAACTGTTGTGCTTGTTTATTTTGTTTTAAAATATAATGAGTATTCTATTGCTAAGTACTTTATATATAAATCTGTTTCAAAGTTTCTCTGATAGTTAAACTAGTAGTTTTTTTATTTATTATAAAGCATGAGGTCAGTTTAAAAAGATAATCTAATATTCAGATTAGATTAACTGAGAACTAATCAATCTCTTGAGAACCTAACTGACCCTCTATTGTATTAACAATTTACTAATGTTTAGCTTGTTATTTAATTTGGGGGATTTTAATAGAAATCTTTTTTACAGAAATTTTTTAATTGGAACTCAATTCACCCCCCCCCCTCTTGAGTATCCACTATGACCAACATTATGTAATCCAAAAAGGGATATGATATGCCTAAAATGTCATCCCATATGAATTTATGATCCATTTTTAAGCATTCGTATGTAGAATTGTTTTATTATATTTCAATATCTTAAGAAATTACAAATGTGGCCTCACCTCAATTATAAATGTGAACCCCCTTCCATCAGTTATTTACACCACATTGAGCCATATAGGTCAACAATACTCATCCCATGTATCATTGAAACATAATTATTGAAATTATTTTGGTTATTTCTCTTCCAAAATCCCTACCATGGGTCCCTCAAGAGAAGTTATAAAGAAGCTCCTTCATTGAAGTGGTATTTGTCTTTACCGACTCTTTCAAATTTCTTTCTTCTTCTACCTCCTTGTAAAATTTTATATGCATCCTAAAATAATAAACAAAGTATCATATGTATACTAAGATGTAATTTAGATTATAAAAAACGTACTCTACCTAATATTCATCCTATGATAAATGGATGCACCGTGCATGCATACGTACGACTTACCGTCTCCACATAGCGGTGTAATTCATTTTTTCGTAACTACATTACATGGATGGTGATAATGATGAAAATAATGGATAAATATGATACTAATGACATCATTTTGATTCTATAAATCAAATATATAATCTATTTCTCTACCCATTCACCATAAGGGGAATGTAATTCCCTCTTGTAAAAATATATGACATGTCATCTATATAAATAAATGAGACTCGTTTTTAGTATCAAAATTTCAATAATAGCCATAAAATATTATTAAATAATTAAATATGATACTTGGAACATTAATAAAATTATGATCATAATGAATCTGTATCCCATGCACATGAACCAGAGCATACATGACATAACATGCATGAAAAAATAAATAAATTTACCCATCGAACAATGGTAATAAAAAATTATTATTAATGAGTGAGTGGTAAAAGGTTATATAATTATTGTATATGATATAATAAAATTGAATATGGTTATGGTATAAATTAATAATATGATCTAAACCATTATATTTTAGGTTAAATCATATTCAACTTAAGGAAAGTGCAATATACAAGATCTCTCCCAACATCAATATTTACTTTCAGTTATGCTTTCTATCTATTTGCCTTAATTTTTCTCTTCATTATTCCTATATAAATCTCCTATATTATTTTTTTCTAAAATTTTTAATGATTCTTAATAAATCCTTCTATGATGGGGAATTTCTTATTTTAAAATGTTCCCTTCCTAATTCCTCAAGATATGAAAACCTGATTAATGGAAACTTATTTGTTTCTTAACCCTTTTTAAATACAAAAGATAATCTATTTTAATCCACTTATATTTCAAAAAAAGACGTTACCTGGAATGAAATTGCCCACTTCTAGTTTTATGTAAATAATTATAGTTCTATCATCTTTAAAGATTCTATATTATTTTCCTTAAAACTATGCATTAATTTTTCATTTCTAAAGTTAACTAGACACTCTATTACTTATGTTCAATTTAGTTAGACATCATTATTCATGATCAATTATTATTTTTTCATTTATGATTTATGAATAATTATTAAACCTAATTATTCATGGATACCATTATTATAATAACTTTCTTATTCATCATAATATGATTATGAAACCCATTTACCTCTAAGGGAAACCCTTATGTTTATTCCTTATGTAAAATTATTTATGTGGAACAAATATATATGAACATGTTATGATGGGTGTGCCAATATACTTCTCTAATTCATTTGGTATTTTTTTACTCTCATGAGACGTTATCTATAGGATTAAGGATTAAACATAATCCACTTTGGGACTTTCTCCACCATGTGATATAGTCTTGGTAGTTAACCTTAACTCATGTTTATGTCATGTTATATATTTATAACAATATCACATTCTTCCTTGTTTCTATTATTCCAGGTTCTATTTGGTATTCTTCCATGTGATTATTCCAAATCCATTCATTTTAGGTTATTATGTTTTTTCTTCTGACTCATGTTCCATGTTTCATTTACTTATTTAAACCCCTACTGGGATTTTTTCTAATCCCTTTTTTCTATGAATTACATGAGTTATCCTATAAAATTCTTGGATCTAAGTGGGAGTTATGATATCATTATAGAGATTAATAAATGTAATTTTTATTCTTTTTTTCATTTTTATAATTATGTACCTCTTGTTCCAAATACACTAGACTTTTGAATCCTTGTATTTTATTAAATGGATAATTATTCATGAAATAATTTAACAATATATTTAATAGGATTGGTTCACTATATATACTGTAGTGGATGACTTATGTCATATGTGACATATTTTTTAATATCATTGTTTTTTTGTGATTAAATAATTAATAATAATATATATTATTTATTGTGACATTAGTATACATTTTAACATGCAACGATAGAGTTTTCATGAGGAACCAATTATGTATACTTGAATGATCCCCATATTTTTCACTATTTTATTCATACATAAAAAAATTTATTGAGGATGGTATCGATTTTTTTTTATTTTGTGAAGGAAATCATCATAAAGAGCATAACTAGAGTCATATGATTTCTTTCCTCTAGAGTTGATAATCATATTTTTCCTTTTATATTAATTATAAACATAATTATGCATGTGTTAATTAATTGTACTAGGAAATTTATTGTCATCCTTATATATGTGGAAATCATTTGTGTTGTTGAAAATTTTAAAAAGGTTAATTCCTTATATAATTTTTGTTTTATGACTTTTTTTAGTATCCACCCTGTGTCTAATATTGGCGAGCATTGAGATCATGCTTGGTCTCATTGTTAGTTTAGGAGGTGTCCATTCAAGGAATAGATTTTATAAATGTGTACTATAGTGATAAATTTGGAATACAATTTTGAATATGAACTATTGAGGACTTCATAGTTCATAAAATTTATCACATTACATAAAAATATTTTATAAAATAGACTTTGGAAACTAGATAGGGACATAGAAGAACCACGTGATTTCAATTATTGACTTTGATTGTCTATAAATCCTCAAAATAGATATGGTGTATCATTAGTAGGTTAGTATTTATGTGTGGGTTCATGAATCATATCGAGTCAAGTTGAAATGATTTTGGTGTACTATGCATTATATTATTGATTATTATTTTTTATTGAGCTAGTATGATTATTAATAGAAACATTTTCTATGGGATGAGACATCATTTACATATAGTCATGCGACATATGCATGAGAGACATATTGTTGGTGAATAGAGACTAGATGGGGAATATATAGTTGTCCTTTATAGGGTGGATCCACATTATGTCTGTTTCTATTATGGGACATATCAAAATATGTGGCATTTATATTTTATAAAGAAACACATCATTGGATAGAAGATGTGGATAAATATTTTTATCCTATATTGGAAGATTAGGAGAATTGTTTTATATTTGTAGTAAGTATATTAAATGTACTAGATTTTATATGGTTGACTCTATACTTCATTGATTATGAAATATATATATATATATATTTTATGGGGTGGAAAAAAAATTCAATTTCAGTTCTAGGAGGAGTTACAAATTTCTAATATTTAGTTTGAGTGACAAAATGAATTATAATATATCCTGTAGGTGATCTGTTTTTGGTGAGCATACATTGATTTTTATGATCCTGATGTGGTATTCAAATGTGTATTTAGCTATTGAAAAAATTAAAGGTCTCTAAATTAAGAGAGGATTAAAAAATAATTTTTATCTTAGGGTCAATTTATTTATTCTGGTAGTAAATGTATTGGATTTTGGAAAGGCATAGTTTTCTTAGAATAATTTGGCACAGACTAGTGGAGTGGTTATTGAGGTTGATGGAAAAGTGTGGTTCAAAGATTATATAGTCATAGAACACCCTATACCTTTTCAAAATTGAGTAATTGGTGTTGATCCTCAAAATTTTTAGATGTTTGTAGTTGTTGTTAGATGAGGGTGGGTTGTGACATGATATTTTTAATATTCGTGGGAAAATTAGTTTTGAATGTAGTGTAACGGTGGATGGGTCACCTAGTAAATCACAATATCTAGATTGAATAATTTATAAATAGTATTAATATTAAAATGAATAAAGTATGACATGGTTATGGAATATTCTATAAAATTAATATTTCTTATTCTCTAAGATAGAATAATGTTTAATGGTTATGAGTAGGTTATTAGACAAGATTGTGGGGAGGATGATTATGTCATGGTTAGATTCCTAGAATTTGTTTAAACAATCTAGGAGGACAATAACTCATTATAATATCAAACGTTTTATATTATATGGTGTCTTCGACATAGATTGGAAATGAATCTTCAAAATCCTTTATTTAATTATCATTTGTTAGATAATTGGGGCTTTTGTGGATTTGTTTCCTTGACCATTCTTGTTACCTAAACTAGTTTAGAGTCAGACATGATTAAAAGGTAAATATTGGGTGGTGTGAGATAATGATAGTGAAATAGTTATTATTTATATTGATATTATTATGACAAATATGACCATAAGAATTCACCCAAGTTATGGATTTTTTACATTTGATGAAAAAAATATTAAATATTATCATAGGATGGTGATTTTATCTTATGTAGAGGGTGAAAACATGATGTTTGTTGGGAGGAAATTTCATTAAATTGATTTAAAATGTTTTGATATTATTACATTACAACATGAATAATTAATATTATGTTTGATACATTTGAAGGTACAATAATTTCCAATTATTTTAGAGAAATTTAAGGATATCTTCCTCGAAGAAGATATAACCCTACCCTCTCAACATGACAATGAGTTCATGATACTGTTATTGCCTGAAAATTGTTATTTTATTCCCCTAATGGGATGAGAAATTTTTTAGTATGGATGTTATGGATCTATAGGGATTTTTTCTAAAAACATTTCATCTAGAATAATATATTTCTTTATGGTGATCTGATGATGTTTATAAATGAAGAATTTGATTTTTTGGAATTATCATGGATTATAAATAGTTAAACATGGTGATTGTAATGCATTCGATTACAATCCTAAGGATTGATTAATTTTTAAATTAATTTAAGGGAGTTAGTTGGTTCTCAAAAATAGATCTATGGTTAGGATACCATCAGATGCAGGGGAAATAGGCGGATTTTCTAGGAGACAACATTTATGGGATTCTATAGGAATTTAGAATATGTGGTTATATAAATTATAGTAACAAAATGCATATAATATATTTAACTAATTAATTTAGTATATGATTAAGGAAATATTGGATTATATCATTAATGTTCTTATTAAAAATATCATCATGTACATGAAAAAAAACAATGATAATTCTAATTATTTGTGGGTTGTACTACAATACTTGTGAATAACATCAACTGTATGGAATACATGTGATGTACAATTTTTTAGGCATGTTATGTCTCATTAGGGTATAGTTCTTGATCCTTTTAGGATTGATGCAAATGTTTCTTGAGTATAAACTGAGATAATTGTGGAGGTATGAAGTTTACATTGTCAAGAAGGTTAATAACCAGGAAAGTCAATCAGGGGAAAGCCTCTGACTATTTAATAAATAAAAGAAAACCAGCAAGCCAGTACACTAGGGTGAAGTCAAAAATACAGATCATATCAGTCCGACCCAACACCACCCCCATGACATATTTCATCCTCTGCAGTAGCTGATTCCCATTCCGAGCTGTCATAATGTCGCAGAATCTTGGTGTACTTACTTCTATGGTTTAACTTCTCCAAAGGGAGAAATTCCTTTGAAAACCGTGCAGCCCAGCCTTCCCCACCAATGGCAGACCTGGTAGCCATTGGCTTTGGAAGATAAGAATAGTCTCTCCTCAGCCTTTTTCGTGGTGGGGCAGTCATCACTTCCTCATTCCCAGGATCCTTACTTTTCTCACCCCGGACAACATCTCTGTAGGAAGCCCAGACCATTCCACCTGCATTTTCCTTATCACTCTCAAGACAATCCCCCCAATTTCCAGAAATTTTCACTACACTGTAACCCTCATCCACACCCCGCTCATGCTGAGATTGAATGTTAGAGTCAAGTATGTCAAGACACTGTGAATGAGCCACATTCTCACATCCAAAATGTGTCCCCTATTCCACAAGAGAATCATCTGCAACAGCCTCCTGTGAAATGCTTACATTAGCATTGACTGAAACATCATCCTCAGTGATAGAGGCCTTCCCATTCTCCAACACCTGCAGAAAAATTCTAGTAGAACCAAGAACTGGAGAAGTAACACCATCCTCATGCCTTTGTATTGGTCCAAGAAAGTCATTAGGACCCACAACACCTTGCTCCTCCAAGGTTTTTGCACCCACAGACACAGGTCCATCACAGTCCATCATTATGTCATCCATCACCAAACCAACAAAGAGGTTGATGAGCTCCAAATCAGCCCCCTGCTTCCATGATCAGGGATACAGTATAGTTTTAAGCTCCATCTGCACACCACTCCCATCTTCAACCTGTTGTTCAGACCTAAGATCATCAGGTGACTCCTTCTTTATCGCCTCCTCCACAGAACATGCGCTACTTGTGACAGCATCCTCCAAGGCAACACCCTTCAATATTCGGACAGCATTATCAGGACCCCTGCACATACTCTCCCGAGCACCCTCCAGAGAGACCACATTCTCCTCAGAATTAACCGGATGACCAGCACTAGTCTCAACCAAAGACCTTGACTCAAGTCCAAGATCACCTTTCAGTCTATCAAAAACATGCAAAACCGATGGGTTCAAAGACGCCTTCACTATCTTCAAGCCACTTGCAGTGCCCGACACATCATCAAACTGAGCCTTCATCAACCCCTTCACTGTAAGTCCATCAGATTGCGCTTCACACCGCAGACCTTCAGAACACACAGAGTCTAGTCGATCCCCCTACCCAGCTAAAACTCTAGATTGGGAAAACATAACCACTTCCACTGGTCTATCCTTTAGAGCCCACTGAGTCGACCTCACAGCAGCATGCACCCTGCACCCATCCCCACATTGTCCAACCATTCTTTGGGCATAAACATCCATCCCTCCCCTATGGAAAACCTCCTACAGGTGTCCGAACCATTTACACCTCACACAAAACATCATCAATGACTCAAAACAATCGCTTGCATCCATCTAAACTCTTTCTTGTCAGTAATCCAGACATAGCTCATGGGAGGTCGTGCAACGTCAACCTCAACACATACGTGTGGGAAAACCGGGTGAGACATAGACTCCGTCCATTGATCGGAACAAATAATTCACCCGATCAGATTGCCAATTGCACAAAGAATCACAGGATTTTGAAAAGAAAGGGGAAGACCGAGAAGACATACCCAAGTAGCAACTGACGACGGATCACGCTGCATATGGAATTCGAAACCCTAATGGAAGAGAAAAAAAGAAAAATCACCGCACCTTCTGGGAGCTCTAGACCAAGAAATAATCAAATCTTCCTCGGATCCAAACCGAACCATAATATTCCATCGATCGAGTAACCCAACCACCAGATGTTCATGATGTCCCCAAGATTTAGAGATGGCCTGGGCAAACGCTACTACCGATGGTTGATGAGGACGAAAGCGGGCCACCATGGTATAATTGCACAGATCCGCAGCGCGGATTAACTCCGTTGGGAGCAGAGAAAACTAAGGTGACTCCCAGAAAAGAGTAGAAACCTTTGGGGCTATAGAGATTTTAGAAGTGATATTTACCGAAAATTTATATAAATGTTTATCCCGTAATTATTTTTCAATAATAAATAAGAAATTTATATACAAAATATTAAGGCATGTATAATGGAATACCATAAATAAATAGAATACAACATATAAAGGGAAGAACAATATTTTATTTCATAACATAATATAAAAAAGAGAAATAAATTCCAAAAAACTAAAAATAATAAAATGTGATAATAAAATCATGTTAAAACCTAACTGGAACAAGGAAATTTATTGAAATGTGGCCTCTAAGAAATAACACAACCATAAAAAGTACTATAAAAAGAGAAAAAAAATATTAAAACAAAATTTGAATTTTTTATTTGTAATATAATTAAATTTGAGATGCAATTGAGTGAATTAATAAATAATTAAATAATATGTATTCATTGGATGTATAACGATTATAGGATTGGTTGAATAAAAACTAATTTTTTGAATAATAACTGATAGTAAATTTTTTTACTTGGATATTAAGAGTAATAAAATGCTTAATAGTTAATATTTACCAAGAATAAATAAGTAAAAAATAAATATAATAATATAATAAAAAGATTTATTATATTATATAAAATTATGAGAGTATAATCAGATATTTTCCATATTATATGTTCGTTTTTATTTCATAAAAGATTTTTTTTATTAAAATGAAAATATTAAAATAAAAATATTTAGAAATTCACTTTGAAAAATATATTAAAATGTTAATATATATTAATATTTTACATGTATCTATAAAAAATCACTATTTTTATAATAATTATAAATTTATTCCCACATAGTATCGAAATACATTTACTATTGTAAATAAATTATTTTTCTATATAATATTTTTATTAAAGTGAAATTTCACAAATTTAAACTTTTAAAAAAAATAGGGATTTTATAATTGGAATCCTGACATCATAATTATCTTATGGTTAATTATTGATATTACTCGAAAAAGGTGAATTTTGAGTGAATAGTAAAAAATGAAAAATTTTGCATTTACATTATGTTTTAATACGACGTTATTATGTAAAAAAGGATCAATAACATAAAAAAA
This sequence comes from Viscum album, assembly GCA_963277665.1. Lineage (NCBI taxonomy): Eukaryota > Viridiplantae > Streptophyta > Magnoliopsida > Santalales > Viscaceae > Viscum > Viscum album. Next base: position 1,082,575,280 of record OY728155.1, read on the forward strand.
TTAGACTTAAAATTTATTTAATGAGTATTATAATGTATATATAAATAATTAGCATAATTTATAAACCTATATTTTTATTCAAATACCAACTTACATTTTTTTAAATAAAAAACTATGCTTTTTATTTTATATTTTTAAAATTTTTTCAAATATTCCATTCTATTTTGGGTGTATTTAAATGTCATGACCATATGTATTTATTAATAAAATGATATAATTATTATGATGACTTAACACGATTTATTATCTTCAACTTAAATAATAAATTATAGAGTATTTTATTTAATGATACTTCATCCCCTTGGATATATAAACACTACTTATCCACCAATTTCTCCTCACACACAAAACATCATCCTTTAAAATAAAATATCTAAACAATATCTCCCTAAATCACTCTGGCCATGTTCTATATTTATTGTTCTAAACAAGAGACCATTCATTGATGGAATTAGGAAAAATATAAACGAGATTACAAAAAGATAAAGGTAAGGTTTCAAAAACCGATACTTTTCCTCAATATTTACCATTATATAACTAATGTTAACCTTGAAATAAATTTAAAATAGTAGTATAGTTATTCATAAAAAAATTATGAAATTGAATTATCTGTCAGTGGTCCTCTTCTTTTAAGCTCTTTTAAAACAATTATATAATTGTGGGATTTTTATACTATTCATGTGAATGATGATATTTTATAATTACTTATTACATTCATTAAAATTATTATAAATAAATTCCTTGTACAATTATAATAAACATGGAAAATTATTTTCATTTCCATGATTTTTAATGATTATTTGATTCAGCTAAAAATGGAGTTAATAATAAACAATCCTAGTCACATTAAAGCATTTAGTTAACCTTAACAAGAAATAATTATTTATTTGAAAACAGTATTGAGAATATATTAAAGTATTGATAAATTTTACTTGTGGAATCCTCAAAACTTTATAGAATGATATTTCTAGAGATTATGGAACCATTGAAAATTGACCATTTATTTTTACTTATATATTGACATAAATTTTGAATTGTGATCTAGGAAATGTCAAAACAATTTTGGTAAGTAGTATTTATTTAATACAAGAATATTATTTAAATTAATTCATTATAATATATTTTATAAATATTACTAATTATATCAAAAAAGTAGTTAAGAAATATGATTTTATTATTCAATATGTTATAGGACATGTGAAGTGAGTTGCGACTTGAGGTACATGGTTTTCTTTCAATTCCCAATCCTTTCCATTTACTACTTCATTATTGTATATTATATATTCTACGCATTCTCTAAATTTTATTTTATGTATATCTAACTGTTTTACATGGTTTTTATGGAATAATTTATCTATTTAATTCTCCATATTAAAATTATTTATCTTACTATATTTTAAAGGGTTTCCCATATAAATACTCATTATTTTTCAAGTATAAAATCTCTACATCCTATATTGTTATTGTGATTCCCCAACCTAGATCACTAAGTATGATCTGTTGAGGAAAATGACTTCATGAGTTCCTCCCCATACATAAGAGGCTTTGTAATGTTTTGGGTGAATTAACATAACCATGCATAGACTATATCTAAGATTTCATAAAACCATCTTATTGAAATCATAATATGAAGAAAAAAATATAGTCAATAAACTGAACATAACATAAGTAATAAAAACATTAACCCATGTAATATAAAAATGGAATAAAATAAGTAATATATAAATACAAAAGGAATCCCTATATGAGGTTTACCAATATATATAAAATGTACAAAATAATAAATAGTAATTGATTCATCACTACAAAAGATTATAGAGAATATATTGTAATCCCTTTAATCCACATCCACAACTGTCTACTCATTAGTCTTTAAAAGAGTCCTCTCCCATGGTTGGAATCTTGAACATAAATTCTATAGGTGTATTAAAATTCACACATAGGGTATGAGTATAATATATTAATGAACGCACTAATAGGTCCTTACCAGAGGTGAAGAAAAGTATAATGGTGTCTCCACTAATAAAAATAATTTAATGAACAATCATATAATACCTACATTATAATTATGTGTTGACTAGTCTTCCATGAACTCTTAGTCATACCATCTTCAAATGCATGAATTATTGAACTATTTTTTGGGAACTCAAATGTATTTTTGATAAAATCTAGAGCCTTATCACTCAAAAGACGGACTCATAATTAAAGTAATATCCTACATTTTATTTGAGGAAAATAAATATTTAATTTCTATTTCATTATTTAATTTTGACCTAATGTGAACTCCTTGTGTAGATATCTAAGAAAATAGGGTGTATAGGGAATTTTTAGATAATGGAGTGGATTTTATGGAAAATTATATTGGGTGGTAGGGTATGTAGAAATAGTGCTTCACAGGATGAATGATTTCAGAAAACCATGTGGGGTGGTCAATCCCTATACCTAGGGACTCACAATTTTATGAATCCATGACACCAGAGCCCCATGACCATGTGGGGGATCTATAATTATTTATAGTGGAAAAATCATGGTTTGTTCATGGTTTCCCAAACTATGTGCATGAACTATTAGGAATGCGGTTTGAGGAATACGGGCTCACATGTTTGGTGCATTATTTAGACAACCACTCTTCCAAATGGTTTGACATAGTTTTAAGAGGCGAAATGACATTTTTCAATTAATTAATTTAATTTTATCCATCCTCCTTATTTTTCAAATTTCTTATCTATTAGATAAAAATCCTCCACTTTTAAATGTCTATTAAAGACTAAGCCAACGATTTTTCATGTATTCTCAGTCTAGAATCTGAATCAATCATCCGTTTGGTCATTGTATTCACTCTATTGAGTTCTCTATTCAGGTTTCGGTATTCATTTGTTTTATTTTTATTAGTTATTGTATTTTGGGGAAGGCTCTAGTACCTTGTTTTTAGGGATTTCATCTGCTATTCCATTTTATTTTTTATGTGGATAAAATATATAGATAAGAATGGATGGTTTTTCCTCTTCCAATATATGGTAGGTGGCCTCATTATTTTTCATTAATGTTAGGGTGTCATATATTATATTGTTATGACACATGCATATTTTTTTGGGTGATACTAGAAAATTGAAATTTTATTTAAATTGATTGAATGGTAATGTACAAGATAACACATGATACATGTTGAGGTGTAGTTATATGTTGAGGACCTTGAATTATAACCAACCATTAGGTTTGTTTTCAAATTATATTAATGCAATGTGGGTGTACCCTTTGAAATTTTTTCATCATTCAGGTGTGTCCTTTTTCCCCTTACCTTATGGATTTTATAATTATTTATTGAACTACAAAATGAAATCAATATATTTGGGAAGGAAGACCATTTTCCATATCCATGGGTCACTGTATTGGATATTTTATTATTGAGATATATTTGATATTAAAAATATAAAATATTAAATCAATGGAAGGATTCGTGTGATGATTTGCCTTCAAAGAATATGATTTTTTAAACATCCTTCTGAGGAGACTTATTTTAATATAACCATGAACGAAAAATTGAATTAAAGTGTCCGCCAATATGGTATAGTCATACTATGGGACCATAACAATTCGTCATGAAACACCAAGAGTGAGATGTGGGTTCCAATTTTTCTACACCATATAAGGCCTATATGGATAAAAGGATTAAATTATTATAATTAATTTATTATGAACCATGGGTGACATATAAGTTCTCAGGTGAACACCATGGATAGAATCTTCTAGTAGCGGGATCAAATATTCCCAATAGATATATGGAATACTTATTGAAATCTAATGGTGGATTATATGGTATGATTATATTATACACCATGAGTGACACTTGGTCTCCCTTCATGGACCACCGAGGATTGAATCAAAGTGGAGTGAATTTATACCACACCAATAGTGATACCCAAATTCCTTGAAAAATTACTAGGATGGTGTTATATATTCTTTGGTCTGTGGTATTCCTAGAACGATTCCTATAATAAAGCTTAGGAACACCAATGACTTGCTCAAGTAAAATTTTAATTGACTAATGAATAAATGAATTTATGTTAATTATTATGAGGAAAAGAACAAGCTTGGATTTGGTCAGAGCCTTTCATATGAATAATGGAATTATTATATACATCATGTTGGATATGATATATGGGAGATGAAAGGGCTATGATATAGGTTATGAAACATTATTAAATTAAGTAATCATTGATTTAATACAATGAGACGGTCCATATTAGGCCAATGAAGGAAGCTGAGGATGTGAATTCTATTGGAAGAAAGACCTATGTGGGTTATTAATGAACTTTTCTTGCCTAATTTTTTTTCCCTACACAATATTTATTATTTATTCCCTCATAGGATGGAATCAAAAACCATTGGTGGTGTCCTATAGAGTTTATTTCACACACTACTTGAGATGACGTTATGGTACATGGACAGACTTCATAGATTCAGGTAGGGAAAGGGGAATGTTCTTTTTTCCCAATGCTTGATCAATTTATTTATAACAGTAGGGGAAGAATTTTATAATGATATGGATCCTGATTCTATAGGGGGATAGTTCCTTTTTTATTTATATGTGTTATACTTGATGCTTGTTTCCATGTTTAAAATGTATTTTGTAAATAATTCCATGATCATAATTTGTATATGAAATTATTTTATATGAATAACTGGTTATTTATATAATGAAACATTATTCTTCAAGTAATTTTTTTTATTCTTTTACAATTTTTGTTAAGATTATACAGATGTATTACACACTAATCATGGGAGTATAGTCTCCCCACTATTCCAACATGGACCCTCTCTACTAGTTGGTAGACTTTGGCATATGTGGAGGCATGCCTGTGGTCACGTGTCTAACTAGGATTAGTTTTTGTTGATTTAACTGGGTCTAGTACAATAGAAAATGGTATTATAAGGTGTTTATTTTCCATTTTCTTATTGATTCTAGATATTATATAGTTAATTAAGTCTTTATTGACATTTTGTAATCAGCAATGCATGGGAGTAGCTAACCCATTTTTAGTAAAAAACTAAATTGTTTGGTAAGGGATATGATATTCTAATTTATGCATATTACAGTTGATTTAACTTCACCATTGGTTGATGGACAAGATTTTTTATGTTTCTTCTAATTATTAATTTTTACAATTTCTGTGATATGGTATGGATATATTGAATCATTCATCATCATACGTACATAAGGATTTATATGTCATTGATTATGTTATGCCATGATTATATTACTACATGGATTTATTGAATTATGTTTTGATGCCTTTATTTATATATCGTTATAATTTTGATGACATTTCATACATGGACTTGATAAATGAATGGATTGGAATAAACAAATTCTAAAATTCATGTTATAAGGTATATGCGTCCTTATAATTGGGAAATAGTGATCTATATAGTTCAAACTTTCAAAATTGAATTTTTAAATAGTTGATAATTAATTTAAATGATGTTCTATTGTGAAATAAAATGTAGGCATTTAAATAGGGATCCAAATTTCTATATAAAGGTGTTTTCTAATAAAAGTTTCAATCGAATCTATGTAAAATAGGACCTATGACATATGTAAAGGAACATAACCCTAACATGAACATATTATTGGAAATTATGCATTGTATCGTGCATATTTTATGAGTCCTATATCACGTAAATCTATATATAAGGGAAGGTAGAGGGGTGTGAAAATTATTTTAAAAGGCATTTACATATCATGTTTATATATCAACACTTTTAGCAGTTGTTAAATATTTTTAAGGCTTGTTGTTGTATTTTCAAGAGACATTCCATCATTACAGCAAAAAATTTTGCACTAGGAGGGTTGTCACTATAATGCTACAGAGGTGATGGTCCATGGGTCACCAATAAGACCTCCAGTATTTCCTCTTGAAGAACCCCCATTTATACCTGATATGACATGTAATGCCGAGTTTCAAGATGGTTTCTATGCATTATGTTGACCATTAAGGGAGCACCATGACCAACCTTGACTATATAAGATTTGACGCATGAGTTAGAGTAGTATAATCTACCCATATTTTAAGTGGATGGAATACCTTAGACTAAAGGGTCATGGATGGAGGCCATGATTTAGATTTTTGAGAATCTTGATATAATTCTCAAGATGATAGTGAAGCTTTTTACGTATATTCATCAATATTTATCTAATAGATGGTGATATGTGATTACATTGGAAGATCATCATCGATATATGTCAGGTAGGGAATTAAAAAATTGCCTTCTAAGATTATTTCTATCTCGAGATGTTGATGTATGATAACGCACAAGAGATCCTGAACTTGGCATATGGTGTCAAAGAATTCATGGACTATTCTTCAAATTTTACATATCTCAAGTGTTTCAAATCTATTTGTTATGTGAAGCATTATCAAAAGTAAAGTGATTTGAGAAAGGAATCAAGTATGACATATGATAATAGGTGAATCAATTTTGGAATACTACCTTATCTAGAATAGTGAATTATGAATATATCATAGATCATATCCTGAGAGATGATGGGGGGTGAGTGGTAGGGCGGTTGGACATATAGATATGGAAATACCTCAACAAACCATTTGAAGTGTGGGTTGAAGCTTCCATATGGAGATATTAGTATATAGGGTACATACTCAGGTAGCCACCGGAGGTTCCATTACTATGGTATACTATGAAATATGAGACCCCAATGTATAAGGGACCCAATTATGTTTTGATAAAGATGAAACATGGTCCCTCTATAGTGATTTTTCTATGATTTTCCTCTAGTAGCAAGTGATAGGGGGTCTAAAATCCCTCCATGTTATGGGAGGGGATAGAATCATATTTTCAAGAAATGAGATGGATTAAGGATAGCCGATCAGGTTGAGGTAGCTAGACCCCAAACATAGATCGCCAGCAGAGCAGAAAAACATAGGGTATCCAGGCTATATTTCAGGGTCATATTTCAGGCTAGATATATTCCATGAAAATAATACATGAGGAGTATAGTGTTGGACCTTGAACAATTAGACACACTATAATGGCCACTTATACTATAATTTCATCTCTTTTCAATAAAATTTATTCTCCAAACTTTATATTAATGAATGTTGTGGAGTTCCTTGGGATCTATGTTTAGTTTTCCAATGGAGTGATAAAACTTGATACTCTATTGGGGGAATTATCAGATTCTGTACACTAGTGATGGGATTTCCACTTAAGGTAGGTGGGTGTCACTTCATATGGATCATATTTTCCTCATTATTATAGGGTTTTATGTTGTTCTCGTGATGGATTATTTAGTTCCCTATCATCATTTCTATCATATCTATCACCAGAGGGTAATATTCACATCACCAGAGGGTATAGGTTTTGTTCAAAAAGGAAAATGAGATTTCCAGGTGAGTAGAGATGGGCCAGATCATTTTAGACTCGGTGGGAAGAGATACAATAATTATATATCTTATGTGGAAAATTTGGGAATGTGTCAAATATATTTCCCTCTTATGGTTGATCATTTTATGGTTTTATTACACGATGAAATTTCAGGACTACCTCCTATGGTATATATAGAGTTTTAAATCAATAAAGGACCTTAAACTACACTGATATCCATTCCTCTTTATAGGATGGATTCTACTATGTTTAAGGATCCTAAGAGGTAGCTACATGACATGGATACAAAGGGTTTTATATGACCTAATACATCTATATGTTGTTCACCAGTAATTTTATCCAAGAACGAATATGTGGTCCATCAATTATATGTGGAATATTAGAAATTGAATGATTTAAATGTGAAGAACCAATATCATTTTCCATGAATAAATGATATCTTTAAATTTTTCCGAGGAGATTGGTTTTTCTCAGATATTGATCTTAGATAGAATTATCATCATGTACATGTTTGACCATCAAATGTACAATTTATAACATTTTGTGGTAGATATGGAATGCATGAGTATTAGTTCATGTCGTTCAGTATCAAAAATGCAATAGGGGTTTTCATAGAATATATGAAATGTGTGTTCCACATATATCGGGATAATTTTTTAGTGGTATACATTGAAGATATATTCTTGTATTCACTCACCTTACAAGACCATGCCAATCATGCTGATGTCATATTTGATTTAGTAATAGAGAATTAGATATATTCTATGCTCACAAAATTCCATAATTATATTGATATGATTCATATACTGGATACTATTATCTCAGAAAAGGGAGTATCAACTAAGCCAAAGAAGGTGACAGTGGTAGTTTCTTGTGAGTGGATCAAGAATGTGTTTTTTATATGGATATTATTTGGGCAAGAAGGAAATTTTTTGAGCTACATAAAACACTTATTATTTTTATAATCGCCTCTTACATGAATTAATAAGAAAGATGATAAATTCTCTTGGTCAAAATTCCATGAGACAACCCTTGAGAAGCTTAAAGGGGGGCTCACATTAGCTCCGATCTTGATTCTTCCAAAGATAGGAAGAAACTATACTATGTATTGTGATGTATCAGATATCAGACTATGAGTTGTTCTTATGGGGGAGGTGAAATTAATTTCACAGAGCTCTCTTCAGTTGAGGCCACATGAGAGGAATTTCCCAACAAATGATATTGGAGTAATCATTGTTATTCATGCCTTATAGTTTTGTTCATTATTTACATGGAGATAATGTTGTGTTTTATACTAACTTCAAAAGCCTAATGTATATATTTACATAGTAGAACTAAATAAAAGGAAATAATGGGGGTATAAATACCAAAATAAATTTTACATCATTATTTTCAATATGTTCAGAAAGGGAAATTCAGTTGACTGTGCACCAAGTCAGAGGACTTGGATACAAACAATTCTTGAGGAAAGTAGCGAGTGGTATCTTATTGTCTTATATTCAAAGATTCACTTGGAGGTGTGGGTTAGAAATTAGTAGAATTATCTCTCATATTTAGGGGTGACTTCAAATCGTCAATATAGGGTGTTCATGGGACAACTATCAGAATTTAAGGGAAGGTTATTACGGGAGTGATTTGTAGGTGATGACCCCTACTGGGTTGTTGGAGAGTGATGAGGAGACCTTGTATATCAAAATAAATGTATGGGTTCAAGATGAAGTCTTGGAAGAGTTTATGTGAGTGTACCATTCACTATATGGGATATGTATCCTAGTAATAACAATATGTATAGAGTCATGAACCATCAACAATTGTGGTCATTAATGAAGTGGGATATATTTTGGTCCATATCTCGTTGTTCCACCTATAAACAGGTGAAGGAACAATATAAGTGACCCTTAAAAAATCTACATCTTTTACCTATATTTAGTTGAAATGGGACGACATCTCCATGTATTTCAAGATGATACTACCCAGATCACCTTAGGTTTGTTGCATAATGGGTGATCATAGATAGATTGACAATTGTTTCCAATTTTATTCTTATCTGTGACACTCATTAAGTGGACAATATCTATAATATCTTCAATAGTTATATCATACACCACCATAGGGTTCTACATTCCAATATATTGGAAAAATATTATTGATTCGCATTGCGGTTCTAGCAAAGGTTGCATAGAGAACTAGGTTCATATGAATGGCTAAGTATAGCCCATAACCCACAGACTAAAAGTGATTCATAGTATAAAATATTTGTTTTGGAGGACATGCTATGGACATGTGTCCTTTATTTTTTAGTTTCTTGGGATAAACAATTACCTCTCACTAAGATATCATAATATAAAAACTTCAAACCAACCATGCAGATGGATTCTTATGAGGATCCATGCATTAGGTCATGCTACTAATCTATGTGCCAGTTAGATGTTTTAGAGGAAACAAAACTTGGTCCCCATATTTTTTCGGAGGCATCAAAGAAGGATCAAAATATTCAAATGAAGATGTATAAAACTCATTATATAATGAAATAATACATAGATCTACATTGATGACCAATAGAGCTTGGGTGGGGAGTTGGGTTTTTTTACATGTTTCTCCTAGACATGGGAAAATATGGACTCAGAAACAAAGGAAGATATAACCTCATTATGTATGGAACTTTGAGATTATAATGAGTGTTAAGCTGGTAACCAATCATTTATTATAAACTCAGCGGTATCGTTTCATGAAATATATCTTCCATGTATCTCAACTTTTCCGATATCATTCTGATTGATTGCATATTTTTCATCCTATGGAGGTTGAGTTGGAGGTTGATGTCTCTTATGAGGAGAATCATATCTATATTATTATCATATAGTTAAGGTTCTCCGAGGCTAGAATGTCTATATTGTATAGATGATATTGAAGAAAGTCCATGTACAAGAGGCGGTTGGGAGATGGAGGCCAATGTATGCAATTAGTGACTAGAGTTATTCTTAGATGATGATACACGACACTTGGAAGGAAAATTCATGAACAAATTTATTTAAGGGGGTAATATTTTTTCAAATTGGATTCAATATGAGGTATAGTAACATTTAATTTCAATTTTTTTTTAATTTTGACCTAATGTGAATGCCTTAGAAGGGTATATTAAAAAAGAGGTTTTTATAGATTTTTCAGAGCCTCATGGCTAGGTTTTTTGATATGGTAGTTCGGCCACACAGTTAGTAGTAACATGCGGCCCTTGGAGCACGGTTTGTGTAAACCATACTAGGTGGTCCAACAATTAACCTAGGGCCATACAGTTTGAAGAAATTGTGAAACTAGAGCCACATACCCCCTATGAGGGCTCAGTAGTTATTTTCATAAGAGAAAAACATAGTCTTCACATGGTTTCCCAAAACATGCAAGGAGGGTTTTATGGAAGAGAGGTGGGAATAATCGGAACACAGTTTGACCAACCATGTTGCTAAACCCCGAGCACCAATTTTTGGAGATAAAATGACGTTTTTTGACTTAATGAAATTAAAATTTACCATCCTACTCCATTATTCTATTTCCTTTCTTGTGGATAGGTATCCTCTACTTTTGAAGGTCCTGTAAAACCTAAGACTAAGATTTTCCATATCTTCTTTATCCAGAATATGAATCATTCAAATCCAATTTCATTTTACGTGCACTAATGATTTTAGAATATTTCTAGCACCTAGAGTTATTTTCTATATTGTCGGTGGCATTAATATTATTCAGGATCATTATACACTATTTACAATGTGTTATTTCATCCAACTATATTATTCTAATCTAGAGAAAATCTTAGACTGGTAAAAGATTAGTGCTCCTCATCAATTATTTGGTAGGTGTTATAGTGCTTTACCATTAAATTTGAGGTTCCATTTATTATCCCATTATGTTTTGCACCGACTATTCCAGGTGACACTTATAAATTTAAATTTGGTTTAAAATGATACCATGTTCTTGTTCTAGATAACCAATGAGTCCCATGGATGTGTAGTAATATACCAAGGACCAAGATTTCAAAACAACCCAAGGGTACGTTGTCAAAAGTTATTCAACTAATATGGATAGACCATTTTTAATTGATTCACCATTTAGTTGTATTCTTTTTCCATTTCCTTAATAATGTTATACAAATTACATGAATTGTAAATTTAATTGAATAATGGTGGGAATATATGAGAATATCACTTGGCCTTAGGATGTTATTTTGGTTCTCTTATTATTGACTTATTTTTCATATTATAAATGGAAAATATAAGGTGAATGGAATGATTTGTGAGATTCCAGGCCTTCTAAGCCTATAATTTTTTAAGAAATATCTAGTGGTGAGTTAATTTATTATAATTGTGATGACCAACTGTATGAATGCGTGATTCTATATGGTATGGTTAAACTATGGGCCCATGACCACTCTTCTTGACATTCCGAGAGCAGGAGGTGGGTTCCAATTTTGGATCTACATAGATTTACATCACTGGATTGGTGACTAAATAATTATGATGAATTTATTATGCACGTCGGGTGAAAGAAGAGTTCTAATATGAATTCCACGAACAACCACATTTGAAACCTCGCTTATATATTCCCTTAGTGATACATGAACTATTTATGGATAAAAAATTATTGAATTTGAGGGAATATTATATTATAAGATATGAGGGACACTTGGACTCCCTTCATAGACTGCCAAGAACATACTCCATGAGCGGAGACTTTTTAGCACACCTAAACTGATATCAGGATTCCTGGAGGAATTAGTAAGATATGTTAGTTGGGTGTTTGGTTCATGATATACCTGCATCCATACCTGGGATCCAAACATAGGATCACCAAGGATGGTCTCAATTTGAATTTGAATTATGTAATGATAAAATGATTGTATGACGTGTCTTCTAAGAGAAAGCACAAGTTTGGATTCTTTCAGTGCCTTGCATATTATTGATTACATTATTATATTAATATTTTTGGATAGGATACATTGGGGATTTTTGGGATATGATCTAGGTCTAGATACATTATTAAATTAACTAGTTATTTATTGATTACTTAGATATAGACCAACTTAGGCCAAACAAGGTAGTATAGGATGAACATTCCATCGAAGCCCATACCTATGAGTTTTATTACCTCTTAATAGACAAAAAATTATTATTACCTATACACTATTAATTATATATTCACTATATTGATGTAATTAGACACTTTTGGTGGTGGTATATTAATTTTATCTCACTCTATACTCTAGATGCCTTTATGATAAACAGACAGGGTTTATGGAGACGATAAGGATAGGGGAAAGTGCCTATTATTTGATGCTTGATTGATTATTACATAACGTAGAGGGAAGCATAAGACTGGTCTTTTCCTCATGATACTATCATGGTATATTTCCTTTTTGGTGTTTTTTTATTTTGATATATGTGTTATAATTAAATCCTATTCCAATGTTTTTCTTTTCATTTTTATAGAATTCCTTGATCAATATCTGTATATGACATTGTTGGATATTATTACCTCGTTTTTTATTTAATTAGTATTTACCCATACACTATTTAATTAATTATTATTAGTCCACTATTGTTGTAATGATTTTAAGAGTATTCCAAACTCTAGTCATGAGGTTATAGTCTCTCCACTGTTTCACCGTGGACCATCGATGCTAGTTGGAGGCCTCCAGAGTACGAGGATTTATGGTTGAGGCCACATTTTCAATGAGGTTCAATTATTGTTGAGTGAACCGGGTATGATACATCACAATAAAAACTCCAAAAAACCATTCTATGGGGGTTTCAATGAAAAAAACCCCTTCTCACAGAAGGTAGTTAGAAATCATGCCACAAGGTGAAAATTATCTCTCATAATGGACCCAGACTGTTGAATTCACACCATGGATTCTCAATCATGTTATAAAAAATATCACATCTCAAGAGACACATTATCGTTCATGGTTTTCCCAAGAATCACTAATAACAAAGAAGGACATGCCTTGTGAAGCACCTAAAAACCATCACAAATGTTGGTTATCATCACTAAAACACGTATACTTCTCTCCCAAGTCCTCTCATCCTCAGTAAAAAAATGAAATGATTAATGAAGGTAATTTATATTAGAAGATATACCTAATATTGACAATAAAACATGGTGGGAGTTACTTTATAACCAAGTCAAAACGCCATCCCTACACATGTATGTGGTGAAACATACTTATATGGACCTTCCCAGAAACATGGATGCCTAAAAAAAGTTATCATAGGGAAAAAAATGCACCCACATAAATTTTCAGACATTGAAAATCATATGAAATCAATAAAGTGTAATTTTTTATGACATTTTGTTTCTTTAAACCCAACTTCTATATGAACTTTGATTACCATAAGATTTATAAGGTTTGATATAGACATGTGTTTATCTTACAATTATTGTGTTGATATTTCTATTCCCTATATTTATATGTTAATATCTTTAGTTTATTATTTGTTTCAAAATATTATTGGATATCCCATATATAATGATATTCATTAGAAATTATGGAAGTACACATTAGTATATTCCCTACGGTCTAGATACATCATACTAACATGACACAAATGATGTATGAATATCAGGTGTTATGACATCATAACCATTGAGAAGTGTTCTCTTGAAGTTCATACATTTAAATCATGACTAAATGGGATCATGATGTCTAACCTACTAACAAGAACACTGCATTTCTTAGCTTCCAAGGGTTTTTCTATTATAAAAAACATGTTTATTGGTCTCTCAACCTGATATTATTATCAATGTATACCATTTGTTCTCATAATTTGAACCAAGATTAAAATAATATAATTTGTACTTATGGAATGGTAGTTTGTTATTGGTGTTTCATTTATTTTATAGAATTGATTATATGATCAAGACAAGAACTTTCACTTACCACTTGAAGAAGAGATATCTCAGGGATAGTTGGACATGATAATAATGCCTCTATCATAACTTAATCTATAGAACTAATTGGAAAGTATGTCTAATAATTTCATAAAATATTAATGTAATAATGTATAATTAAATGATGCGTGAATCATGATTTATGGGATATGACACGCAAAAAAGGATTATATTACAAGGAGTGTGTCTATTGGAGAGGCTATATTTTCTATTTCTAAACATTATCTCCTAGGTTCCTTGATGTGTTTTCAGATTATTCTCATAGTTAATGAGTAGAACTCACTACAATATATATAAAGAACAGTGGGTCACACGTTAAATGTATTTTAAAATGTAAAATATTCTAATGAATATGAGTTTAAAATATTTTGGGCCACATGTTGGGGATGTTAATATATATGAGAGTGAATGATATCTAACAAAAAAATAAACTCTCATTATTATATTTTATAATAATAAGTTCTGAATTTATTTATTTACACTATTCACATTCATTTATGTAATTAAGATGAAACAAATTTTGTGAATGAATATTTAATACACAAATTTTTATGTTATTTATTGAATAATTCAGTGGAGTTAGTGGCTCATATTTTATCACATAACATACATTTTATGTTACCAGTAATTGAAATAAAATAAAATGATATTATTACATAGTTAATTGGTCAAAAGATTTTATTTAGTGATTATTTATATAATAAAAAATATTTGAGGCCCAATGTAAATATCCCATAAGGTTAAAATATCTATATTACAATGGAAGAACCTAAATTAAATGTACTATTAAATTAAAAAAATTTGGCAGTATCTACCTCCTCTCTATGACATCATTTATTGAGAAAGATTCCCTCTAAGTACCCTAATAAATGTCATCGTTCCGGGTTTGAAGAAGCTTATTTTTTCAGATCATTATGAAATTGAAAAGTTATATTGTTATTTATGATATTAAAAAGAATCCCAACATTTTTACTATGGAATAATCTTAAATAATGTGAAGAATATCTAGAGGGAACTCAGTAAATTTACTTTATGAAAAATTCATCAGTAATGAGCAAAACATGCTGGTATCTTCAAGTCTAACTAGAATACAATTTGATTAAATATTTCTGATTCATTACTCTAAAAAATACCCTTGGTTGGTAACTAAGTTCTGAGCATCAT
Organism: Viscum album; assembly: GCA_963277665.1. Classification (NCBI taxonomy): domain Eukaryota; kingdom Viridiplantae; phylum Streptophyta; class Magnoliopsida; order Santalales; family Viscaceae; genus Viscum; species Viscum album. The sequence goes on from OY728155.1 coordinate 1,082,590,787, forward strand.
TATATATGTTATTATTATTCCATTTATGTGATAAAATTATTAAATACTAGATTTTTACAATTCCACTACATACAGTATACTAATAAGTGTTATCAAAGTGTTTGTGTGTGGACATAATTATTGATTAAATCAAATATGAATTAATTTTTATAGAGGGTGTCAGTATAGTCCCAATTAATTTTTTGGAGCTTCTATATGAAGTCGAGAAACTAAGTTATGGATTTCTGAAGACTAACTAAATGATTTTTTGGATTAAAAAATTAGATTTTTTATTTTATTTCTGGATGAATATTATTCTGAGGTTATTAATCCTCTACCCGCTAGACAAGTCATTTGGGATTTGAAAGTGTCCTTCCACTCCATTGACAATCACACACACACACACACACAAAGGGAGATATATGTATCTATGTGAATGATACTCTTGATCAGTACCCATGAATAACACTTATGAACATTTCAAATGAACCATAATCATTAATAGTACACATTGATAATACCCAGAACCCCTCCTAGGGTGACTGGTTAAAATACCCATGAAGGAAAATAATAAATGATAAACTAAATAAAATATTTGAAATGTATTGAATTAATTAATTTAATTTTTGGGAATGTTCGAAGAGGTAGTGCTGAATTAAAATAAGCTTGATTTATTTTAAATCATAATTTATTCCCTCAAGTTAAATTATCTATAAATATATTTTTATTGTAAAAAATATTTCACATTGAATGATCTAGTACTAATTATTACCAATGTATATATGGTATTTAAATTATTTAATTAATTAATTTCCATACATTTTTTTGTAGTACTTATTTAATTAATGATTGGATGTGAATTGTATTTCACCCCTCATTATATGTACAATGGATTTCATGTGAACAAGAGTTTTTCTACATGTGTATTCTGAATTCTTTATCCCCCTATGTATAAGTATTTATGTGTAGTGATTAGGGTAAAAGTATAATTAGACCTCACTGAGGTTTTTTATAATAAAAAATGAGTTTTTAGTGAGATAGATATGGTGAACATAATATCTTGAGTTATTCAAGACTTATGATCTACCCCTATGGTCTATATTGATCCATTACTGATCGATTGATTACGGGTTATGAATCAACTCATGATCATGTCATTTTTATTTATTGATCAATTTTTTATGCATTTTCTAATTTGTAATTTTTAGAAAGTCACATAGAATAATAAAGAAAATTTAATTGATACAATTAATTAATAGACAATGATATTATTTTATTATGCACAGTTATATTGTGAGTGTGATCAAATAGAACATTAATTTGATATAGAAAATGATTTAATTCCTTAAGAAATATTGAAATACCAAAAATTAATATTCTATCAAATTTATTTCACCACATTAGTTTTAAAAACAAATGTGCATTTGATGATCTTATTATCCCTAGTTGAGGTAGAATCTTTCTAATAGTGCATTCATATTGAATTGGGGGGTCAACTTCACGAAAGATATCATGAAAGTTGTATGAATAATTATTTTCATAAAATATTATTTTGAAACTGTTGAGAAATAATTTCTTTAATATATGGAAGCTTGGACATCACTCAACACATTAATTAACTATGAGTATTACGGATGGACTATCAATATCTTACAATGAAGCTTCCTAAGTAGTGGTGTAGCCATATTATAAACTGTAAAAAATAGTATTTTTGGATTTTTTTGAATTGAGTTATAAAGAAACTATGTCTGCCAAATATAGAAGTGACATTTACATATATATGAAAATATATTGGGGGACATTTGATGACAAATTTTTATATGGAAAGAAAGGCCACTTGAAGAAGAATTTATTAGAAATAAATAAGAATAAATGTGATTCTTCTTATTTAAGTATATTTTCCATTGAATTAATCTCTATTTATATACACATTGGTTATTTGATAGTTCATGTGGAACCTATATTTGTATTCAAATAATGTTATGAAATAGATTGAAAAATATTTTAAAGGATGAGGTGGATATCTGAGCAGTAAATTATGAAATTTTTTGTAGTATTAGTTGTGGGATATTATCAGCATAATTTTCCTATATATTTGGTTACTATATTAAAAAATGGATATTATGCACCTATAATTACCATTAACCAAATTTTATTATCAATTTGAGTAATTGTTGATTTTTTAAAGGTTGTAAATAAATGGTTCTTATTTAATAAGGATATCATATTTTATAGTATTTAATATACTAATTAGGGATTATACATACTTGTACATGAAAAATCAATTCTTTAAATAATTGAAAAATCCCACAAAAAATTGTTAACATGATACTCAGCTTTGACCCATTGTTCATGTTTATATAAAAAATAATTATTTACCAAATTTATTTCCTTCGATGTTTTTGGAAACTATTTAGTTCAAACCCTATGATGTCTTTCACACTTGTTTAGAAATGAAAATTACCAAAACACTATTCACTGTGATTTTATAAAGAGATATAGAACTACTGGAATTGGTTCATCTTTAATTTTTTTGGACCATTTAACATAGAATAGAGGGGTATGTTTTCTATCATCATCTCTTTACCGACGACATTAGTAGGTATAGTTTTATCTACTTAAAGTGGTTTAAGTTAAATTCCTTTAACATTTTAATGGAATACAAAAATGAATTAGAGAACCAACATGGTATGAAGATTAGTAAAATCGAATCAAATTGTAATATTGAATATCTATATCTTGAATTTATTGATCACATAAATGATTATCGAATAGTCACCAACCTCACTTCTCCTTATACACCTATGTTGAATGGTGTATGTAAAAGGAGGAATCCCAAATTTCATTACATAATAAGATTTATGATGATTAAATAATCTCTACCATTATACTTTTGGGGATATTGACTATAAAAAATTGATTATAAATAGAACTCAATACCCAATAAGGCATTTTCAGATATTATATATGTAACAACGCAAAATTTTGAATGAATTATTGTTTCCTAAATTTTGTGTTATTTTAGTTTATACTCAACAAAACTATATTCTTTAATTAACGATATGAGTGTAATTAAAATGAGACCATTGGGTTTCGATTGTTATATGACCGTTGGTCAATATGACCATTGGAATCTATATGTCGTGATTTTTTTTCTATAAATACAAGTTATCTTGGTTAATATTTAAAGAAGATTTGATGCCCTTATCCAGTAGTCTCGGGCCGATCAAAGACCATCTGAAGAAACTAGGGGAGGAGGTAGTGTTACTAGGCTTTAATCTGTACCAAACCCAAGCTGATCGTGATCGTGTGAAGTTGGAGCGGAATTGCCTTTGGGAGAAGTTCAAGTTATAGAAATCACTACTCAGGGAATATTGGCCGAGCCACCATCAGATTCTCTCACCTTATCACACCTTACACTTAGGTCCTATGCTGGGGTTATAAGGGGATATGTAATGAGACCATGACTACATTGTGTAATCCTTTGAGTTAAATAAAACTGTGATTTCTTCCTATGGTGAAGTATGTATTTTTCGTCAGATGTTCGAATAAATATAGGATGTATATTGATGAATTTTGGGAAAACGGGATATTTTAAAATATTTATGTAAACCTTAAATAATTAATGATGTGTAATTATTTTGAAAAAAAGGTCTTTTGGAAATGTGTTCAGTATGAAATTTAGAATCTAGTAAGAGAAACTTAAATTTTTGTGAATAGTAAATTATGAATGGTGATTTTACGCTTAGGATTTGTAACGTGACCAAATGGATTAGTAATATCACTTAAATAAAGTATTAATATAATTTTGGAACCATTATTAAGTAATGTGATTCAATAAAATTGGTAAATAACTGTTTAAAAAAATATTAGTCAATTATTAGTTTTCTCAGGTGAATAGTGTTTTTTTAATTAAAAATGAAAATAAAAATATATAGAAAAATATTTTTATAAAATGGTGTTCATTTTTTAATTCAGTGCATCGATATTAGGTTAAGGTGGTTTTGGGGGATTTTTATGAAAAAAATGAATTTTCGGTGAATAATGAAAATACAGTTTCTAGTTTCGGGAGTTTAATGACATCATTAAGGATGTAATAATTATGTAATATTTCTGGTCGACTTATGAATAGTAAGATAAGGTATGGGGTGTCCAAAGTGGACAATACCATGGTAAAGCCCATGGTTTTTCCAATACCACCGATGAGGTGACCCTTGCCCATTAATGACTTGTCCCCTCACGTCTCCTATAAATACCAAGCCTTTCCCTCATTCTATTCATTTAAAAATCCTTTTAAACAAATTTCTGGTCTCATTACCTCCCAAGGAGTCCTCCATAGGTTCCCTCAAGCCTCTCAAGGTCCCAAACATTAAGCTTTCAAAGTTACTTTTCAAGGTAAGGGATTCTTTCACACTCCTCTTTTATGTCATGGCTTCCTTTATGTTCTGTCTAATATTTTACATCTCATTATGTTTATGGTAAGTCCTTATATGTTATTATTATTTCCCATTTCATGTCCAAATGATGAGAGACCTTTTCTTCTCTCATCAATTTGTTTTCTAAATTTTTATGTGACGCCGTTAGGCTGCCGAATTTCTCATAAAAGAAATCGCATCTTTTCTTTTCATTTATGTTTCCTTTTCACGTGGTATGTCATTGAAATATCCATTCCATGATCTTATTCAGTAACCATATATTTTTATGAATTATTTATGAGCGGGTGACCCTTTCACCCTCTCTTTTCAATGTTTTCTAAAACCATGTTATATAGTTGTTATGCTACTGAACTTTCCTCTCAAAATTTCAATCTCTTTCTTTCAAGAAATCCTCTTGTTTATTTATGTGAATACCCATTCATATTACATTTATATGGGTGTTCAAAAATATATAAAGATGATATATTTGATTCTGGAATTGAAATACATATAACCCTCACTCCCTTTCCATGGTTTATAAATGGTTTAATGATCTTATTTTCAAGATATTTTAAAACGTCACTATTTTGAAGTGAAACCCATTCCTTTTATTATCTTTGGGTTATTAGTGAAATGTTTGATTATGATCTATGTGGATCACATGTAACTACTGACATATTACATGTTCACCCTGATAGTGCTCCAATGCATTGGGTAAAGATTTAATATTTAGAGATGACAAGTTTCACGATACCTTGGTAAATAACCTTGGTAATGTTTTTGACACCCTGGGGATGGAACTTGGTGATATGTTCATGAATGTCTAAATGAAATGTTATCTCCACATATTCATGTTAATTTTCATGTTCTTTTCATTATTACATGCCTATACTTCCATTGCTCATATCTTTATTCAAGTTCTTATTGATATCACAAGTACTCTGATTCCCTTGTTTACCCTTACTGGGCCTTCTGCTCACCCTTTCCTTTGATTTATTTCTCCAGGATATGAGAGGCAGTAATTATACATAGGATTATCTTATGATGAAGCCTTACAAGTGTATTAGACGAATTTTTTATGTTGTCTTCATGTTTTTGTGTTCCTGATTTCCCAGGCACTAAACATTAAAGATTCTCTATATGTAAAATGTAATTAAAAGTTATGTATTAAAATGGTGGGATGTCATAGTTGGTATCAAAGGATAGTTATGATATTTATGGAAATTAGGATATGAATGTTTTATGAAGAACCCTATAGAAAACTTTAAATATAGGGAAAACGTCCTGGTATATTGGTGAGTATTGAGTAAGTTGTTTATCAAACAAATTCATCATTTCTAGATATGAGCAGGTATAGGCTGCTCTAGAACAGATGTATATAGGGGTAAAACCAGAAAACACTTCTTTGAGCTAGACTTGAACAGGAATTGGTGCACGACAACGGGCCTTGCTGCACTCTTGGTTACGACACTCCCGGGGGATATGTTTGGTTAATCGCAAACTTTTTATAAATCAATATGAAGGAATTATAGAGAAATATAAATTTTTAAGAAATAAGTTTTAAGATGTAGAATCCTTTATAGTTAAAAGATTCGTAAATGAAATAAGTTTTTCACTAAGATATTATTCTTTTTGAAAATTACGGTCAATAGAAGGAACTGTGAAAATGGTGACCATAATGGATCATGCGCTGATGGCCCTCTAATGGAAGCTGAAATGGAAACATTCATGAGAATGATGAACCAACTGAATCAAGTTATGAGTAATAACTTGAATCATGCTGAGAGGCTGATATCACCACGAATGGAACAACATTCTATTGAATCCTTTATGTGCCAACGACCACCAAGATCTTGTGGATCGACTGACCCATTGATTGCTGAGCAATGGATCAGCTCCATAGAGAAGATATTTTCTGTGCTACATTTTTTAGAGTAAGATAAGGTCACCTTGGATGTCTATCGCTTAGAGGGAGAAGCTGATCAGTGGTGGGAACTAATCAAAAACACAAGGCAAAGAGTAGAAGATGAATCTATGGATTGGGAAGAGTTTATAGGGATATTTTTCAGTAAGTATTTCCCTCGTTCCATGAGAACAAGAATGAAGAAGGATTTTATGAATCCAAAGCTGAAAGAGAATGAATCTTTGGGAAACTACTTGTTGAGCTACACAAGGCTCTCATGATATACCTCTAGCTTTGTCATGGATCCAAATGTTATGGTTGATAGATTTTTTGGAGGACTGAGACCTCATCTGTGGGAGAATCTAGCCAACTGAGATTATGATAGCTACGAAGAGATCATGTGGAGTGTGATGAAAGTCGAGAAAGAGTTTGGTGAGACTCTGTGGTCTCATCAATCCAACAAGAAGAAGAGATCGATGGAGCCCTGCTTAGTGAGGAATTTTGATCAGGGAAGAAGAGGAAATCAAGTGCAACTTCCCACATGTAATAAATGTGGGATGAAGCATTCGGGGCACTGCCTGCTTGGGAGTGGGAAGTGCTACAAGTGTGGCAGAGATGGCCACATTGATAGGAATTGTCATGGTGAGGTGAAACCTCTATTTCCAAACACAAACGACAAGGGGAAGATGGTGCATGCCCTTCCTGATGTCCAGTGATTGTAGTGTGGACAACGTTGGAAATTTTCCAATCACAGTCCCAATCTGAGGGTAGTGGATGTGAACCACCATCAGCCTCAGAAAAGGCTAAGGGATCAAGGCCTCTCTATTTCTATTGCGACGGCTGAATTCGATGCACTAAATGGTGGGGTATCAGGTACTCATGTTGTCCTCTCAAAGCCAGTATGTACTTTCTTTGATTCTGGTTCTACACATTCCTTTATTTCCTCCACGTTTCCAAGGAATTTAGAATCAATCCCCAAATTGCTAAAAGTATAGATGTCTGTCAAGACTCCCAGTGGGACTATCCAAGCATCGTCAGTGATTAGAAACTCTAGTATTTACTTTAGTGAGAACAATCTTATCGCAAATCTAATAGTCATTCCCATAATGGAATTCAACATTATACTAGGGATGGACTAGCTCTCAAAGTATAATGCTAAGATCAATTTTAGAAGAAAGGAAATATTAGTAGTCTTGAATGGAAAACCTACAGTTATCATCCAAGTAGAGATATCTCAACCTCATATTTGTCTAAAAGGACCCCCTATATGATTCTTTATAGTGTTTATTGGTGAAGAAGAAGAAGGATATGAGAGTTTGATGATATAAAATGAACCCATCATCCAGGAATATGATGATGTATTTCCGGAGGAGTTTCCTCAACCTTTCCTAGAAAGAGAGGTAGAGTTTTCCATCGAAATCATACCTGTATCTCATCTGATATCAAATACCCCGTATAGGATGGAAAATGTGGAGCTGGAGGAATTAAAGAAACAACTCCAAGATATTTTTAATAAGGGGTTTATCCAAGCAATTTTATCCCCTTGGGGAGCACTTGTTCTCTTTTTGAAGAAGAAGGATGGATCGATGTGGATGTGCATCGATTATAGAGAACTGAATATGATCACAGAGAAGAACAAATACCCTCTTCCAGGAATTGATGACTTATTTGACCCACTTATTAGGGCTCAATTATTCTCTAAGATTGATCTTTGATCTCTTTATCATAAATTGAGGGTGAAGAAAGAAGATATTCCAAAAACTGCATTCTGATCAAGATATGGGAATTATGAGTTTTTTGTTTTGTCGTTCAGACTAACTACTGCACCTACTATTTTTATGCATATGATGAATAGAGTCTTTAAGGACCTCCTAGATAACTTTGTGGTACTTTTTATTGATGATATTATGATATATTCAAAAAGAAGCGCTGAGCATGAATGTAACATCCCAGGTAAATAAATAATAAATAATTTTCATATTTATTAATATTTACGAATTAAAAATTAATTTTATTTTAAAGGGGTTGCTATGTTCGATAGCGTACCCGATACGCAACGATGAGTTTCTTTGAAACTTACGTAGCACACTAGTAATAAAATAATATTATTTTAAATGTTAGTTAACAAGTAGCTGTTGTACTGGCGGGAATGGATAGAAATAACTAAAATATTATTAGATATGTTTTTAAATGTTTATACATTTACCCAATAAAAGATAAAGGCTTAAAATACGGAAAGAGTTCAATTTTAGGGCATATATACTCTAATTTCCACTAAAGGTTCACTTATCACCTTTTAATGGTGAACCGTCATTAAATATAGTTTTGATCACTCTTATACTTTATTTTGGATCAAATATAACTCTTCTTTAGAATCGGGATATCAAAATTTACTTTGTGTAAATTTTTGGTACCTTTCTGATAAAGTTCATTTTTTTTATGAATAGTGTAAAATGTTGTATTTTAATTCAAAACCTCTTTTTAATATAAATTATTTATATGATTAGATTATTATTTTAATTGGTTTTAAAGTGAAATTAGAATATATTTTTACCAGTTAATCCAATGGTGGTCATTGGAATCAATTTCACTTTGAAATTGGACTTAAACTGGTGTCAATCTTTTGATACATATTGTTTCACAAAAACACGCTATTTGTCATGACAGCGGGAATTAATTATTAAATTAATTAATTTGACTTATATGTTTTGAATTTTGTAAAATGGACTTCATTTTTGAATTCGGAATATCAAATATAGCTTAGGGTGAATTTTTGGTAGTTTTCTGAAAAACTTCAATTTTTGATGAATAGTGAAACCACTAAGTGGTAATCAAGCAAACTGATTTTTCAGTTAAATGAATGTTTACCACTAATGTGTATTGAATTTTGAAAATCCGACATACATGGTTGTCATTAAGAAGTAAAATGTGTTTCAATGAGATTAAAATAATTTTTTGGTGAATAGTAACTTTTTTTCATTAATCGCGATTAGAGGTAATTAGTGTAGTTTAAGGTAAAAATGGTATTATAAGAATGTGAAAACACCATTACACTTGTCCTACACCTATTGGGTGAGTCATGGCCGACCAAGACAAGACATGGGCCAACTTGGGGACCCCATGGAGCCACTTTAGTTGGAAAATGACATTAATAAATTTTTATTTAATGTTAAAGTGAAAATGACACTAACATAAATTGTTTTACTAAAATAATTTTTAATTAGGGCTAAACAAGTCAAAATTTTGATTATAAATAGTAATTGGAAAGATAAAAAGATTTCCTACATCATAGTATTTTTTTTATAATTTTTAGACATTAAATAAATTAAATTATTTATGACATAATAATGATGCAGTGATGACATCATTATTTGGCGATTTAAATAAAATGGAAAGATAATGAAAACTCTAAAACCTACACATGTCCAAAACCAATTGGATGAGTGGATTTCGGACCCTTATCACCTTATCCACGAATTCTACCAATGTGGGACCTTTTAAAACCGAAACACATTTTCAAATAAAGTAATATTTCTTTACTTTCCAAAAGTGCCCCTCCTCTCCTCTTATAAAAGGCCCCCACCTCTACCCCATTTCACACACTTCTCAAGCCCTTGGCTCGGCCAACCCCTACCCATTTACTCTCTCCACATCCCTCTCCTCATCCTAGAGGATTACCTTTGGGAAGAATACTTTCAAAGGAAGCCTTTAGGCTCAAATCAAAAGGAGTTACACTTTTAAAGGTAATTCATTCTCTCTTGTTCATTTGTTTTATTTTGCTTCTCCAACCCTCTAAACTATTTTTATTTACTTCTTTTGTAACAAAAACAGTATCTTCAATATACTAGGATGTTGTTATAATATTTATTTGAGCTACACTCTCACACAACTACATAAAATGGTTAAAGAACATACGGTTTCCGTGGATGGCGAAATTCTGCCTTCCCAAACGATGATTGTTCAATACTCATTTAACACCTTCAAGGGTGGACATTATGATGTCACTATTTTTATATATGATATATAATATGTTTATATTTTCTTTAAGCTTTTGTATTTTTCATTTTTGGCATAACTTTATGGTTTCCATTATGGGTAAACACGATATCTTCATTTAAGGAAGTGCGGACTACCGCCCCCTAAAAGTGATGTGATTCGTTAATGCCATATATGGGACGTGTAAAGGATGGATTTAAAGTTATTATATATGATGTTATACTGGAATTATAATATACCTCTATATCATTATTATTTCCTTCCATTAAAGTATGAGATAGAAATGAAAGTAGCGTTCATGCGTACGTACGGTTTACCATCTCCATGAACGGTGCATTTCATTTCTTATCCCCAAATGTAATGTACTATTAAAATTACATGTATATAATGTATATATATAATTAATGATATATCTAAATGATGAATATAATTCTGGAATTAAAATATACATACCTCTCATTTAGTTTTAATTCCACTAATATGACAAAGAAATGAAAGTAGCGTTCATGCGTACGTACGGCTTACCGTCTCCATGAACGGTGCATTTCATTTCATACCTCTAAATGATTATGTAATATTATAAATACATGTATATGCTGGATATATATGATATATATGATATCCAAATCAGGAATTTCATTCTGGATATAAAGAACTTTTGACCACACGAACAACATGTAATTGTAAGAAGTCAACTTTCGACTTAAGAACCAAATATTGAAAAAACAAACATTATTAACTTAAATGGTTAAATAATGTTTATAACATGGAAATAAGTGATATAAAAAGAATAATGAACTTTAAAAAGGTTCTTAATCAAGTATAAATTAACTCAAGTTTATTATTCAGGACGTTAAAGAACGATCGAGTCAAGTCGGACCCAAGGTAAGGGACTTCGTCTCAATCTCCTTTCATTGAGGAATATTTCGTTTTATACACAACTTTCTTTTATACGGTGTATAAACCCTTTGACTTTTACTTTTATACAAAAGGAATCTTTTTCTACGAAGCGTTTTACTAAACGACAAAAAGGAATGTTTTTTTAACGTACGCGGTGACAATGACTTTTTCCGCCGCCGCGAGTATTATTTGGTCTTTGGCTTCCTCAACAAGCCGTATTGTTTTTAGAATAAAATAAATACCATATACTCTTTTGTGTATTTTGGTATCGAAAATGGTTTTGATAAAGGATTATATTATGTCAATATATTTATGTTATATTATGATTGAAATGTGGAAATGTTATCATTCCTTTATATTGGTTTTATGTTTTATGATTTTATATTGGTACTTGGACATTTTAACGGGTGGTTACGTTATAAACCATATGACGGGTGGTGCCGTGAATACCAGGACGAGTGGTTACGTTATAACCTCCAATGCATTGGGTATGGAAGTCAGCCGTATGTCTATTCTATTAAGTATGTATGGAAATTGGCCGTATGGCTATTCCATTAAGTGATATGTGTGGAAGTCAACCGTATGGTTATTCCACTTAAGTATGTTTATGTCCCAAGTTACCTTTATATATTCTATGTGTTCTTTATATGGGTTTTATGGTAATCCTTTGGTTACAAAAAGGTAAGTAATGATACTTTATTCAGTGAAGATTTTTTTTTACTACTTCATGATGGTGAAGGTATTACTTTGATATAGTATACATGGTTTACTTGATGTTTGAAAAACTAACAGTTTTCATTATTTTTGTATCCCTTACTGAGCTTTTTATGCTCACCCCAAGTTTTTCGAAATGTTTTTCACAGGACTTAAAGTGGAATAAGGTCAAGGATGGGATCAAGGGAATTTCATGCTATCTAAAACATGGAATCTAGACATCTTTCTTTTTAAGAGTTTTTATTTTATGGAGACTTAGTAGAAGTGTCTACTTTGTAATCTTTTAAGATGTAATAGTTATGTTCTAATTCTCTAAAACTCTAAACCTGAAAAGATCCTCAATGTGAATTATTCATTTAATTCAATATTAAGTAAGGTTTAAAGCTGGGGCCTTATAGTTGGTATCAGAGGTCGGTTTAGACAACTTTAGGAGTTAGAAAAGTGTTAAATTATAATATGATTGAAATGATATAGCATATACGGATTACCATGTTGCTTCGCATAAGATATTTCTGTGTTCAGAATGGTTTTCCGCAGAGGAAACAAAGCAGCTATGTTGGGACGACATCAGGAGAAAGATAACCTTCCAAATCAGCAACCTGAGATGTTCAGAATCGGAACTGAACAGTTTGTTGCAGTGATGGAACAGTTGAATCAGGCTATAAATGGTGGTGGTATCCATGCACGAGATCAGCCAGATCAACCGCAGGGGAACATGTCAGTGGTGGAACATTTCATGAGGCAACATCCCCCATCATTCAGAGGATCATCTGACCCTGTGCAAGCTGAAGGGTGGATTAAATCACTGGAGAAGATTTTTGATGTCATGGGGTGTTCAGAACATCAAAAGGTTAGTCTTGCTGTTTACCGTTTTGAAGGTGAAGCTGATCAGTGGTGGTCGATGGTGAAAAATATAAGGGATAGTGATGAGATTGAGGATCTTCACTGGGTCGAATTCAAAGGTATGTTTCTTGAGAAATATTTTCCTAAGGTGGTTCGTCTTAGGATGGAAAAACAGTTCCTAGAATTGAGGCAGGAGGATGATTCAGTGGCTACTTATGAAGAAAAGTTCACTCGAATGGCAAAGTATGCTCCAAACTTCATACGCGATCTTGATAGTAAAATAAATCGTTTTTACTCAGGGTTAAAGCCAAAGTATCGAAGGGCTTTAGCTTCTCGTGAGTTCAAAAGTTATGAAAAACTTGTTCTATGTGCGGAGAAGGTGGAAATGGAGTTTGCCGATGATCAGGTGTTCTATGACAGACAACAGAATAAGAGATCTAGTTGGCAGGAAAAGGGGAAGAATTCATCAAAGAAGCAAGGAGGTAAGAAAACCAAATATCCATCCTATGAGAAGTGTGGTAAAATGCATCCTGGAGAATGTTTATCCAAGTCTGGTAAGTGCTTTCGGTGTGGTAAGTCTGGTCATATTGCTCGTAACTGTATGGAAGATGATCAAGCAGGAAATGAAAAGCCAACGGTAAGATGTTTTAAGTGTAATGAAATGGGTCATTATGCAGACGAGTGTCCGACAAGGAGCTTGAGTGATGGGAAGCAGTTAGACTACAAGCAGAAAGGGGTGGTGAAATCCTTTGAAACAACTTCAGCAGATGTTGGGCCATCGAATGAAGTGGTATCAGCTCCAGGGAGCTCAGTATTTTTCGATGATTGACTTGAGGTCAGGGTACCATCAGTTGAAAGTAAAAGAAGAAGACGTTCCGTAGACTGCGTTTCGTACTAGATATGGCCATTATGAATTTGTAGTTATGCCTTTTGGGTTAACCAATGCACCTGCTGTATTCATGGACCTTATGAATAAAATTTTCCATGAGTTCTTGGATAATTTTGTGTTTGTGTTTTGAAGTTTGGGAAGAGGTTATGTGTGCCTTGTGATTCACAATTGAAGAATGAGTTGTTATGTGAGGCTCATAGTTCCCCGTTTTCAGTTTATCCTGGCAGTACTAAGATGTACAGAGATCTGCGGGAGTATTACTGGTGGGATGGAATGAAAAGAGATATTACTGATTTTACTGTGAAGTGTTTGACATGTCAACAGGTTAAAGCAGAGCAGCAATTACCGTAAGAGATGCTTCAGCCTTTACCAGTGCCAGAGTGGAAATGGGAAAACATATCCATGGACTTTGTTGTGGGATTACGGAAGACATCTCGAGGTAATAATGCAATCTGGGTTATTGTTGATCGCTTGACCAAATCTTCTCATTTCCTTTCTATACGAGATACTTTCTCTCTTGATCAACTTTCCCGTCTGTATCATAAAGAGATAGTCAGGTTACATGGAGTTCCACTCTCCATTGTATCGGATGGTGATCTCAGTTTTACTTTTAAATTTTGGAAAGGCCTTCAGAAGTCGTTGGGTACTGAATTAAATTTTAGTATAGCTTTTCATCCTCAATCAGATGGGCAGTCAGAACGAACAATTCAGACCTTGGAGGATATGCTACGAGCTTTTTCTATGGATTATCAGGGAAGTTGGGACCAACAACATTCTTTGGTTGAGTTTTCTTATAATAACAGCTTTCATTCCAGTATACAGATGGCACCATTTGAGGCATTATATGGGAAGCGGTGTCGAACTCCAGCATTTTGCAATGAAGTGGGTGAAAGGAAGCTGATGGGACCAAAATTGGTAGAAGAGATGGCAGAAAAAGATCAGTTGATTCAGAAGCACATGAGAATAGCTCAGAGCAGGCAAAAGAGTTATGCGGATAACCGGAGGAAGGATCTATCTTTCGATGTAGGTGATCATGTTTTTCTCAAGGTTTCTCATTGGAAAAGTGTGATGAGATTTGGTAAGAAAGGAAAGCTGAGTCCAAGGTTTATTGAACCATATGAAATTCTAGAGAGAGTTGGATCAGTTGCATACCGGGTGGATTTACCTCCGAGTTTATCTCCGGTACACAATGTTTTTCATGTTTCAATGTTGAGGAAGTATATGCCAGATCCATCTCATGTTTTGGGTCCAGAGGTAGTTCAGCTGGAAGAGAACCTATCTTATGAGGAACAACCGGTCCAGATTCTTGACCACAGGGAGCAGGTGTTACGGAATAAGGTGATCCATCAGGTAAAGGTTTTGTGGAAAAACCATGTGATTGAAGAGGCAACGTGGGAATCTGAAAATGCTATGAGGGATAACTACCCCCACTTATTTTGATAAGTGAATAAAATTGCGAGGACGCAATTCCAAAAAGGGGGGAAGGATGTAACATCCCAGGTAAATAAAGAATAAAGAATTTTCATATTTATTAATATTTACGAATTAAATATTAATTTTATTTTAAAGGGGTTGCTATGTTCGATAGCGTACCCGATACGCAATGATGAGTTTCTTTGAAACTTACGTAGCACACTAGTAATAAAATAATATTATTTTAAATGTTAGTTAACAAGTAGCTGTTGTACTGGTGGGAATAGATAGAAATAACTAAAATATTATTAGATATGTTTTTAAATGTTTATACATTTACCCAATAAAAGATAAAGGCTTAAAATACGGAAAGAGTTCAATTTTAGGGCATATATACTCTAATTTTCACTAAAGGTTCACTTATCACCTTTTAATGGTGAACCGTCATTAAATATAGTTTTGATCACTCTTATACTTTATTTTGGACCAAATATAACCCTTCTTTAGAATCGGGATATCAAAATTTACTTTGTGTAAATTTTTGGTACCTTTCTGATAAAGTTCATTTTTTTATGAATAGTGTAAAATGTTGTATTTTAATTCAAAACCATTTTTTAATCTAAATTATTTATATGATTAGATTATTATTTTAATTGGTTTTAAAGTGAAATTAGAAAATATTTTTACCAGTTAATCCAATGGTGATCATTGGAATCAATTTCACTTTGAAATTGGACTTAAACTGGTGTCAATCTTTTGATACTTATTGTTTCAAAAAAACACGCTATTTGTCATGACAGCGGGAATTAATTATTAAATTAATTAATTTGACTTATATGTTTTGAATTTCGTAAAATGGACTTCATTTTTGAATTCGGAATATCAAATATAGCTTAGGGTGAATTTTTGGTAATTTTCTGAAAAACTTCAATTTTTGATGAATAGTGAAACCACTAAGTGGTAATCAAGCAAACTGATTTTTCAGTTAAATGAAAGTTTACCACTAATGTGTATTGAATTTTGAAAATCCAACATACATGTTTTTCATTAAGAAGTAAAATGTGGTTCAATGAGATTAAAATAATTTTTTTGGTGAATAGTAACTTTTTTCATTAATCGCGATTAGAGGTAATTAGTGTAGTTTAAGGTAAAAATGGTATTATAAGAATGTGAAAACACCATGACACTTGTCCTACACATATTGGGTGAGTAATGGCCGACCAAGACAAGACATGGGCCAACTTGGGGACCCCATGGAGCCACTTTAGTTGGAAAATGACATTAATATATTTTTATTTAATGTTAAAGTGAAAATGACACTAACATAAATTGTTTTACTAAAATAATTTTTAAGTAGGGTTAAACAAGTCCAAATTTTTATTATAAATAGTAATTGGAAAGATAAAAAGCATCATAGTATTTTTTTTATAATTTTTAGACATTAAATAAATTAAATTATTTATGACATAATAATGATGCAGTGATGACATCATTATTTGGCGATTTAAATAAAATGGAAAGATAATGAAAAATATAAAACCTACACATGTCCAAAACCAATTGGATGAGTGGATTTCGGACCCTTATCACCTTATCCACGAATTATACCAATGTGGGACCTTTTCAAACCGAAACACATTTTCAAATAAAGTAATATTTCTTTACTTTCCAAAAGTGCCCCTCCTCTCCTCTTATAAAAGGCCCCCACCTCTACCCCATTTCACACACTTCTCAAGCCCTTGGCTCGGCCAACCCCTGCCCATTTACTCTCTCCACATCCCTATCCTCATCCTAGAGGATTCCCTTTTGGATGAATCCTTTCAAAGGAAGCCTTTAGGCTCAAATCAAAAGGAGTTACACTTTTAAAGGTAATTCATTCTCTCTTGTTCATTTGTTTTATTTTGCTTCTCCAACCCTCTAAACTCTTTTTATTTACTTATTTTGTAACAACACCAGTATCTTGAATATACTAGGATGTTGTTATAATATTTATTTGAGCTAAACTCTCACACAACTACATCAAATGGTTAAATAACATACGGTTTCCGTGGATGGCGAAATTCTGCCTCCCGAAACGATGATTGCTCAATACTCATTTAACACCTTCAAGGGTGGCCATTATGATGTCACTATTTTTATATATGATATATAATATGTTTATCTTTTCTTTAAGCTTTTGTATTTTTCATTTTTGGCATACCTTTATGGTTTCCATTATGGGTAAACACGATATCTTCATTTAAGGAAGTGCGGACTACCGCCCCCTAAAAGTGATGTGATTCGTTAATGCCATATGTGGGACGTGTAAAGGATGGATTTAAAGTTATTATATATGATGTTATACTGGAATTATAATATACCTCTATATCATTATTATTTCTTTCCATTAAAGTATGAGATAGAAATGAAAGTATCGTTCATGCGTACGTACGGCTTACCGTCTCCATGAACGGTGCATTTCATTTCTTATCCCCAAATGTAATGTACTATTAAAATTACATGTATATAATGTATATATATAATTAATGATATATCTAAATGATGAATATAATTCTGGAATTAAAATATACATACCTCTCATTTAGTTTTAATTCCACTAATATGACAAAGAAATGAAAGTAGCGTTCATGCGTACGTACGGCTTACCGTCTCCATGAACGGTGAATTTCATTTCTTACCTCTAAATGATTATGTAATATTATAAATAAATGTATATGCTAGATATATATGATATATATGATATCCAAATCAGGAATTTCATTCTGGATATAAAGAACTTTTGACCACACGAACAACATGTAATTGTAAGAAGTCAACTTTCGACTTAAGAACCAAATATTGACAAAACAAACATTATTAACTTAAATGGTTACATAATGTTTATAACATGGAAATAAGTGATATAAAAAAAATAATGAACTTTAAAAAGGTTCTTAATCAAGTATAAATTAACTCAAGTTTATTATTCAGGACGTTAAAGAACAATCGAGTCAAGTCGGACCCAAGGTAAGGGACTTCATCTCAATCTCCTTTCATTGAGGCATATTTCGTTTTATACACAACTTTCTTTTATACGGTGTATAAACCCTTTGACTTTTAATTTTATACAAATTGAATCTTTTTCTATGAAGCGTTTTACTAAACGAAAAAAAGGAATGTTTTTTTAACGTACGCGGTGACAACGCCTTTTTCCGCCGCCGCGAGTATTATTTGGTCTTTGGCTTCCTCAACAAGCCGTATTGTTTTTAGAATAAAATAAATACCATATACTCTTTTGTGTATTTTGGTATTGAAAATGGTTTTGATAAAGGATTCTATTATGTCAATATATTTATGTTATATTATGATTGAAATGTGGAAATGTTATCATTCCTTTATATTGGTTTTATGTTTTATGATTTTATATTGGTACTTGGAAATTTTAACGGGTGGTTAAGTTATAAACCATATGACGGGTGGTGCTGTGAATACCAGGACGGGTGGTTACGTTATAACCTCCAATGCATTGGGTATGGAAGTCGGCCGTATGGATATTCCATTAAGTATGTATGGAAATTGGCCGTATGGCTATTCCATTAAGTGATATGTGTGGAAGTCAACCGTATGGTTATTCCACTTAAGTATGTTTATGTCCCAAGTTACCTTTATATATTCTATGTGTTCTTTATATGGGTTTTATGGTAATCCCTTGGTTACAAAAAGGTAAGTAATGATACTTTATTCAGTGAAGATTTTTTTACTACTTCATGAAGGTGAAGGTATTACTTTGATATAGTATACATGGTTTACTTGATGTTTGAAAAACTAACAGTTTTCATTATTTTTGTATCCCTTACTGAGCTTTTTATGCTCACCCCAAGTTTTTCGAAATGTTTTTCACAGGACTTAAAGTGGAATAAGGTCAAGGATGGGATCAAGGGAATTTCATGCTATCTAAAACATGGAATCTAGACATCTTTCTTTTTAAGAGTTTTTATTTTATGGAGACTTAGTAGAAGTGTCTACTTTGTAATCTTTTAAGATGTAATAGTTATGTTCTAATTCTCTAAAACTCTAAACCTGAAAAGATCCTCAATGTGAATTATTAATTTAATTCAATATTAAGTAAGGTTTAAGGCTGGGGCCTTATAATGAAGATCATCTAAGGGTTATTTTTAAAACTCTGTGGAAGGAGAGGCTTTTTGGAAAGTTCAGCAAATGTGATTTCTAGTTTCAAAAAGTTTCTTTCTTAGGGAACACTGTAACCAATGAAAGAATCAAAGTTGACCCTGCAAAGACATAATTTGTAGAGGAGTGGTCTCAACCTACAACAATAACTGAGATTTTTATTTTTTGTGGATTACCAGGATATTATAGGAGGTTTGTGAAAAACATTTCACGAATTTATAATCCATTAACGAAGTTAGCTGGAAATGGGGCCAAGTTCATCTGGAAAATGGAGTGTGAGGAATGATTCCTAGAGCTGAAGAAGATATTGGTTACTACACCCATGTAAAATCTGCCATCAAATAGATAAGGATTCATTATTTTTAGTGATGTATCTTTAAAAGGGCTTCGGTGAGTCCTCATGAAAAATGAAAATGTTATTGCTTATGAATCTCGATAGTTGAATATCCATGAGAAGAATTATCCTACGCATGATCTGGAGCTGGCTGTGGTCGTATTTTCCCCAAAGATATGGAGGCACTATCTTTATGGGTAGAAATGTGATATATACACAGACCATCAAAGTTTGAAGTATATTTTCACACAAAATGAATTGAACATGAGACAAAGGAGATGGTTGGAACTTCTTAAAGACTATGATTTTTCAATTCATTATCACCCTGGAAGTGAAAACAATTTTCCTGATGCATTAAGCAGGAAAGAACTAGTAGTTCATTCCATGATGAGGATTCAAGAAAGATCCTTTGATCAAAGACCTTGTAAATATGGACATGGGAATTATATTTAAAGGGATATCATCATCCACAACCCAAATGATTTTTCAACCGTATTTTCTATAGAAGATCAAGAAGGCTTAGAAAAATGATACTTTGTTACAAGAGAAGTCTGAGGCTATAAAGGATGGAATGTTTCCTGAGTTCAATATTGATCAAGAAGGTGTATGAGATTTCATACAAGACTATTTGTTCCATCTATTCTGAAAATAAAGACGGATATAATGAATGAAGCTCATTGCTCTACATTCTCTATACATCTTGGAAGCAAAAAAATGTATAGGGACCATTGTGATCATTATTGGTGGGAAAATATGAAAAGAAAGATTGTTGACTACACTTCATGGTGCCATGTATTTCAGCAAGTGATGGAAGAGCGGCAAATTCTTAAAGGGTTATTGAAACCACTACCCATACCAGCATGGAAGTTGGACAATATCACTATGGACTTCATCACTGGTCTTACGAGAACTTCCAAAGGAAACAATGTGATATGGGTTATTCTGGACGGTCTCACCCAGACTGCCCATTTTATCTCTATCTGGGAAGATTTATATTTTGATCAACATGCCAGGATTTACGTGAAGGAAGTGGTAAGGCTGTATGGAGTTCCACTTTATATAGTATTTTATCGTGAACCAAAGTTCACATCAAAATCTTGGAGAAGTCTTCAACAATCTCGGAGCACTAAATTGAAATTTCGTATGGCCTATCACCCCCAAAATTATGGAAAATATGGAAGGACTATTCAAACACTCAAGGACATGCTGAGAACATGCTCAATGAAATTTAAGGGTGGATGGGATCAACATCTCTCATTATTTGAGTCCTCTTGGAACAACAGCTTCCACTCGAGCATTCAAATGGCACCCTATAAATCTCTACATGGGAAGTGATGTAGAACTCCTAATTGTTGGGATGAAGTTGGTGAGAGAAAGCTTCTTGGGCCTGATCTTGTGCAAGAGATGACAGAAAAAATCCTTTCCATCCAACAACACATTAAGGCTGTTCAGATTCGACAAAAGAGATATGCTGACAACCGTCGAAGGGACGAGGAGTTTATGAGGCATAAGTACCCACACCTTTTCTTTTCTAAGGATACGGGTTAAAATTCCGGGGACGAAATTTCTAAAGGGGGGAAGAATGTAACCACCCAAAATTTTGAATGAATTTTTTTTTCTTAATTTTGTGTGTTATTTTAGTTTATAATCTACAAAACAATATTCTTTAATTAATTATACGAGTATAATTAAAATGAGACCATTGGTTTTTGAATTTTATATGACCGTGGTCAATATGAATGTTGGAAAATATATGTTGTGATTGTTTTCTATAAATACAAGTGATCTTAGTTAATACAGAAAGATGATTACTTGGCCTCATCCAGTCGTCTCGGGCCGATCGAAGCTCATCGGACGAATCGTAGGAAGGAGGTAGCACCACTAGACTTTTCTCTGGACAAAACCCAAACTGAACATCATCATGTGAAGCTAGAGCGGAATCGCCTTCGAGAGAAGTTCATGATTATAGAAATCACTACTCAGGCAATGTTGGACGAGCTACCATTGAATCCTATCACCATATCACACCTTACACTTAAGTCCTATGCTGGTGTTATAAGGTTCTATGTAATGAGACTGTAGCTACTATGTGTAATCCTTTGAGATACATAAAATCGTGATTTATTCCTATGGTGAAGTTTGTATTTTTTCTCAGATGTTTGAATTAATATAGGATGTGTATTGATGAATTTTAGAAGAAGGGTATATTTTAAAATATTTTTGTAAACCTTAAATTATTAATGATGTGTAATGATTTTCAGAAAATGGTCTTCTGGAAATGTGTTTAGTATGAAATTTAGAATCTAATAAAATCAACTTAATTTTTTTGTGAATAGTAAATTATGAATAGTGATTTTATGCTTAGGATTAGTAATGTGACCAAATGGATTATTAATCTCACATAAAGAAAGTATTAATATAATTTAGGCACCTTGATTAATTAATGAGATCCAATAAAATAGGTAAATAACTGTTTCAAAAATTATTAGTCAAGTATTAGTTTTTTCAGGTGTATAGTGTTTTTTACTTAAAAATTAAATTAAAAAAATTTAGAAAATTATTTTTACAAAATGGAGTTCATTTTTTAATTATGAGCATCAATATTAGGTTAAGGTGATGTTTGGGGATTTTTTTGAAAAAAATGAATTTTTGTTGAATAGTGAAATACAGTTTTTAGTTTCGAGTGTTTAATGAAATCATTAAGGATGTAATAATTATGTAATATTTCTGGTCTACTTATTAATAGTAATATAAAGTATAAGGTGTCCCAAGTGGCCAATAACATGGGCATGCCCATGGTTTTTCCAATACCACCGATGAGGTGTCCATTGGCCATTAATGACTTGTCCCCTCACTTCTCCTATAAATACCAAGTCGTACCCTCATTATTTTCCTTTCCAAATCCTACTAAACGAATTTCTAGTATTATTACCTTTCATGGAGTCCTCCCAAGGTTCCCTCTAGCCTCCCATGGTCCTGACCTTAATGCTTTCAAAGTTATTATTCAAGGTAAGGGATTCTTTCACCCTCTTATTTTAAGTCATGACATCATTTATGTTGTGTCTTATATTTTCCATCTCTTTATGATGAGGTTATGTTCTTATATGTTCTTATTACTGCCCATTTCATGTCCAAATGATGAGATACCCTTTTTTCTCTCAAAAATTTGTTCTCTGAATTTTTATGTGACGCCATTAGGCTGCTGAATTTCTCGTAAAAGAAATCGCATCTTCTCTTTTCTTTCATGTTTCCTTTTCATGTTCTATGTCATTAAAATATCCATACCATGATCTTATTCTATTCCCATACTGTATTGTGAATTATTTATGAGTGGGTGACCCTTGTCCACTCTCTTTTCAATGTTTTATAAAACCATGTTATATAGCCATTATGCTGCCGAAATATCGTCTCAAAATTTATATCTCTTTCTCTCAAAAATCCCATTGTTAATTTATGGGAATACACAGAACTATTTACGTTCTATGGGTGTTCATAAATATATAAATATGATATTTTTTGTTCTGTATTTGACATACATATAACCCTCACTTCCTTTCCATGGGTTATAAAATATATATTGAACTTATTTTTAAGAGCTTTTAAAACGTCGCGATTTTGAAGAGAAGCCCATTCCTTTTATTATCTATGGGTTATTTATGAATTGTTTTATTATGATCTATGTGGATATAATGTATGTAAACACATATTAAGGGTGCACCCTGATATCTCTCCAATTCATTGGGTAAATATTTAATCTCTACAGATGACAAGTTCCACAATACCTTGGTAAATAACCTTGGTAAATTTTATGAAACCTTTGGGATGGACCTTGGTGATATGTTCATGAATGTATAAATGAAATATTGTAGCCACATATTCAAGTTATGTTTCAAGATATTTTCATTATAACATTACGATACTTCCATTTCTCATATCTTTATTCAAGTTCTTATTGATATCACAAGTACACTGATTCCCTTATTTACCCTTACTAGGACTTATGAGCACCCTTTATTTTGATGTATGTCTCCAGGATATGAAAGGAAGTAATTGTACTTAGGATTATCTTATTATGAAGCCTTATAAGTGGATTAGAAGAATGTTTTATGTTGTATTCATCTTTTATTTTTCCATATTTCCAAGACACTAGACTTTAAAGATCCTCTGTGTGTAAAATGTAATGAAAAGTTATGTATCAAAAAGGAGGGATGTCATATTATATGAGTTATGGTATTGAAAGGAACCCACTCTGTCACATATGTGTGTATCGATGTGGAGGCATTTTTCAACAAACTATATAATGATTACCTAGTATCTTTAGGTATAAAATTCATATTTTTAGGTTATCCTATGAAGAGTAAAGGATATTACCTATATAACCATTCACATAGAAATGTTATTAGGGAGATATATTCCATATTTATTGAAAGGTAACACATGTTTGTTGGATATAGTCTGGGAAGTACAATCATTAATGAACTGAATATCCCATAAACAAAATAGTTAGTATGGTAACAACCTCCACAAGTGATGATGGTGGAGGAATAATTTCTTGAGACAGAAGTAGAGCACTGAGGAATGAGATATGTTTGAGAAGTAGAGTGATATGATTTTATTATCATTGATTTGGGTGAATCAATATTCCTTCATAATGATGAACCATTAACTGATAATGAATTTATAAATGTAAATGATGTTACTAAATTCAATGAAGCCTTACTCTCTTAGATAATGTATTTGTAACAAAAATTGTGTTTTTATTTTTGTGTACCCTCTAGCTAATGTAATCCCAATTGTTTGAAAATTGGTATTGAAGTAAAATATGGAAATGGATGTCCGTGTAAGTTCCCATAAAACAAGACTTATTATGAATGGTTTTAGGAATCCTTAAGGAATCAACTATGAAAAATCCTCCTCTGTAGTCAAAATACATACACCATCAGAATATTACTTATAATTGATGCCTTATGAGATTAAAAAACATAGAAAATGGATATCAAATATTATTTTATAAATATAAGGTTTTTAAGACATAAAAATGACATAACCATAGGGGTTTATCTTGTCAAAGAATTAAAATAAAGTATACAACATGCATTGATCCATTTATGTATTGAAATTTTAATCATAATCATGGAATGTCTTCTTTGATGAGGACATGTGGTAATTTTTTTTTCAATAAGGAATTTAATCCATGTATATATAAAAAGTTAATTATAAAGGCCATCATCTTCATAGTGTTATTTTTCGATTACATATCATTTATAAGAAAACAATTAAGACATACAGTTTGTAAATACATGGTTAAATAATACTTCTCTATAAATGAAATTGGTGGAGAATCTTATATTATTTGGATCAATATTTTTCAAGATATAAGTTACAATTTCTTATTCCAATTCAATATATATATATATATATATATATTGATATGTTACTCAAAAGGTAAAATATATAATAATGAAAAAGATTATTATTTCAAATTTCACATGGTATCGATCACTTCAAGAAAAATGTGTCAAAAACTGTAAGAGAATCTTGATTGGAAGAGTAAAATCACAAATTCATTAGAAGTGGGATCTATCATGTATTCCATGATTTGCACTATGTTCGATGTTTCCTTTTCAATATGAATTTTCGATAGATATCATGATGATCGATGCTTGATTTATTGGGTAGCATGAAAACTACGCTAATGTAATTGAGATTTATGAAGTACATGTTCTAGTGTATAGAGGTTATGAGGAGCTAGTAGTGAGGGTATATTCAAATGATATATTTCAAATAGATCAATATGATCTAAATTCATCGTTATGCTATTTCATTTGGCTAAATGGTGGTGCGGTGAGCCGGAGAATCTTGTTGAAAACCGTGGTCACAGATTATATTGAAGAATATGAGTATATATAGGGCTCTAATATAGATAATGAAGTAGGATAGATATATAAGTTTTTGTTATATATTATCATTTTACCTTTCAGTGTAGTCCATGTTATAATATATTATTATAATACATTAGCATTGGTACTCTCCCAAGAGCCCATGTCGCACCATATTATAATACATATAGTTGATAAGTTTAATCTCTTATGGTGTTTTACATAAAGAGGTTATGTCACACATGGGATAGTTGTGACAGAGGAACTTGTGGTAGACCCCTTGAGGAAGTATATATCTCAATACAAGTGTAATTTTCATGTTAGATATAGTGTTTTAAAGATAGTTAGTAGTCATATATAGTGAATGTGGGGGTATTGTGACAATAGGATCCCTAAGATTAACTCATGTATGTACATTGATTACCATTACATGCATACAATTTGATATATATATATATGTGTGTGTGTGTGTGTGTGTGTCTGTGTGTGTGTATCTGCATGTGCGTGTGGGTTTATCTTATAATAAGTTTTTTGATACTTATGTATCCATTATTTACATGGTAATATACATAGATTATTTTTTTCATATCAAAATGTTATAACAATTCCCAACTACAATGAAAACCCTGAAACACTATTTTGGTAATTTTAAAAATATGTCATTTTCTCTAGATAAATCGTAATGATATGAAATAGATGATGTTGGATTGTTCAGATATTGGAGCACATAATCATTCATACTTCTTTTCATGAAGTTTTCACACAGTGATCCCAAATAGAAGGGGTCATGATGACTTACCCATGAAATGGAACACTACATGTTTCAAGTGTTAATGATTATTCATATATATGAGCATGTTTATAGGAATCATTAACTGAGATCATTACCATTGGGTACAATTTGATCTGATACACTTATGCAAGTAAAAAACCATGACATTTGTGATTTTGTTTAGTTATCTTTTTTTTGGTGTGACACTGTTGGTATGGAATTTATTTGAACATCAAGACCAGATTCCCCAATTCCTAGATGAATAATTTATATATCTAGGTTAGTTTACCAAGATACTAGCACCTTTATTAAATACATGTCCATGGTAGAAGAAGGTGTTTCCTTGCGGTGCGTTCCTAAAATAAAAAATCAAGAATGGACGATGATATGAAGTGTGTATCATAATTAAGAGACATGATGTGGTAAAGAGAATATATTTCTAAATGTATGGTTATGTGAGATGTTTTATTTTCCAGGACTACGTCTTATCTCATTTGGTTCCATGAGTAGTTATAGACTTCAATATTAGTCTAAAATTATCACTCACTTCTATCACAATAATCGCATAGAGGGTTATAACCTTTGTTTATTCAAAAGTCCTGAATATTGTAGTTAATAAAAGTCTAGTACATGATTGGCCTGATTTAATTTGTTTATATATGTTCAATATTGACTGATCAATAATTGATAAATTAGTTCATGTTATTCATGTATGGAATTATTAGTATTGATTTAATTTTTTTCATCGCATCGACAAGTTATTCTGTGAATATTTTTAAATTGTTTTACGATCAAATATTTAATATTAAAGGATTTAAGGATATTTATGGGATGAGTGAGAAAATTTAGTGACTCATATATAATAACATATAATATATATTATGGTACAATTATGTGATATAACATAAATGTAATTTGTGAAATAGTTAATTGGTCAAAAGATGTCATTTCTGGATTTTATTGAAGTTTAAACAAATCAGGGGGGGATATGCTATTTTTTACGTTTAACATGGAAACATAATTCAGGATAAGATATAATTCAGAGTAGTATTCAATAAAATTAAGTTTTCAGGATATCTACCATATCTACCATATCATAGTTTGAGAAGAAGTACCTCCACGAACCTCAATCAATGTCTTCATTTACATATCAAAATAATTTTGCAGTAGAAATCATCATGATGTCAGAAAGGTCACTAATTTTGGATGATAGAACCCAAAATATGAGTATTATCATTCAAATAAATTCATAAAGCTCCAATTGATGTTAAATATGGATCATTAATTTGTTTCTTCAAGGGGTGATTAGTGGTGATGAATGGAACATGTCTACATCTTCAAATCAAATGAGGTAATAATTCAATTGAATTGTTGTGCTTAAATCCATTCACCTCTCAACCTTTCATTGTATCATAGAAATTCACATATCTAGAAATTAAATTATTATGTTAATATAATCATAAAATCCAATAAATAGATTTTTTTGATTTTACAGTGTGCCTACTTCCAACAATATATACCTCATAACTCAATCTTTTATTGTAATAAATGGTCAGGGGACTTTCCTATCAATATTATTTTGAGTAAAAATACATCAAGGAATTAACCAGTCCTCATGTGATGGTAACTAATTATTTGTAAGAATATCTCCAGACAACATAGTCTAGTTTTCTAAAACCTACTCCTAATCAACTTCTGGCACATGAAACAACTCCAACTACTTTTTATGTATCAGAATAAATTGAAATTTAAAATATTACGCACCTTCAAATTCTAGGGGAGTTAAAAATACCCCTTGAAGGGATTATTTTACCAAATAATTTATTCTAAGTATACTCGATGAGGATCTATTGAAACTATACTCACACATGCAATTTATTCTACCATTTCTCTTCTTTGATCCATTCTTTTTTTATTATAAATGGATTAGAGGCACATTCATTCCATGTAGTAACTTTTCACATTGATATATATTTCACACTGAGTGTAGCTCAAATTATTTATCAGCCTATAAATCAATATCATAATATATTGTCACATGCATGGGATTTAGCAATAGTTTGAAGCTATGAAATATGAATTTCATCAAGAAATATTTCATGTCTTGAACTAATATCATATAATTATGCCACCATTCAAATCATTTATATAATCTTGAATGGATTTGAATTTCATGGAGTGATATTTCAATTCATATGTAAATGCTGATGCCCCAATCAAGGAAATACCTATAATAATACTCTTTCACCCATAGTGAACTCCAAGGATCACTACAACCAGTTGAAATATGAAAAATTATTTCTCTAAATGAGTAGAGAGTGAAACATCCATCAATATGTAGCCTCATAATTCACTATATTTATTGAATAATAATTGTTATTATTATACGAAAATTCTTCGAAATCCATATAGTCATCCCAAGCTCTTAAAAAATCTTGCACCCAATCCTTATGCATATCTTATAGTATTTTTTTCGATGAGGCTATCCATCTATATTGGGAGATACACTGTACTCATATTCAAATTATAGCCAATGAACATATAAAAGGCCTTCAAGACTCTCAATATGAAGCATGATTTCTAATATGATACTATACATGATGTCACACTTTAAAACCACACAATATCTACACATATGACTTACCCAACTAGTCAATATATTTAGTCTCCTAAATAGGATTTAAATGTAAAACCTTCTTTAACCAGATAAATAATATCCATATTAAATCATGGAACCTTATGTTCCTAGGTTGTCTGGTGATAATATACATCATCACCAAATCAATTTTTCATAGTAGAGCTTTAAGGGGTTGATGTAAACTAACTAATCAGTAATTATCTTCCTTTTTTCCTCCGAGATAGATAGAGACAAATGATGAAATATCCTTTCTCAAACCTGGACCAAAACATAATTTCAAATTTCATGATACGTCATAGTAAACCCTGAATGTACCAACCATCATGTGGTATGGGATTCCCTCCTTGAGTATTCCAATAAGGATTTAGGGACAACCACCTAACTATGAATTCATAGGACATTGTCTCTATCCAAGGACCATCTTGGAATAGGATCATCCCTGATGAGCTATTGTTGTATCATTAGCAATCATAGTCGTTATCTTATTCGACATTTACTCATTCCACCATCAAGGAGGTAATAATTAAGGGAGCATAAACCACCACCTATCAATATTCTAAAAAATCTATCTACCATTCATTAAAAAGCTCATTTTTTCCTATTTTATTTAATATTCCAAACACCTTTCTTTTTTGTCTTCCTAATTTCAACATCCTCGAAGACAATCCCCTTTCCTTGGGTATATTCCATCTTAAAATAAAATTTCTAAATGAAATTTTCCTTATGTATCAACTATATCTATATGTCTCGTTGGGTGAATATATATCACTAGCTCATATTATCATTGTTAATTATATTTTAGTTCCACTAAGATAGATAAGATGAGCGTGGGGTGGGGGTATCAAGGTATGATATATTTAAACAACTTCCCATTTTTTTCTTGTTTTTTTGTTAGAAAAAAATCTCTCACCTCTCCTTCCCATTGAAGAGTATGAATAAACCTTAAAGCATGCACAAGACACAAATAAAATTTCTTGGTTCATCCTCACTAGGCTACGTCAAAGGCACATATACCGACGATGTTTCAATGTACAAAATCCAATATAATAGAACTACTATTTATGAGTTCTAAGTGGACTCAATTTCCATTCTAGTTTACAACTAGTCACAATTTGAAAGCTCACTACTCTCTGAACTGATGTGTTCTCAGTGCTTCTTCAGAAGATTCACTCACAATTTAAAGACATATAGTTCCATTCATTCTCTCAAATGAATTCATCCTCCACAATATATATATGTTCCATTGATTTACAATATTCATCCACTAATTAATACCCCTTTTCTACTAATCATGGTGAAATAACCTTTGAAATACTTTTTCAAAGCCCCCAATTATGCAAATCTCAAACAGGCCTTCAAATATTCCCTACCACTTCACAAAGTGCTCACCATTGCAGAGCGCACTACTTCACAGAGCGCACTACTTTTCTGAGATCAAGACATTATAGAGATCAAGAAGTCATAGAGAACAACTACCTTTGTGATTTTTCAAAGCTCAAATAAGACTTTGTGAAGAACACTTCTTCTGCAATGCTGAACTAGCCATCAGGGTGAGCCTTCCTTTCACAGAGCACAACTAGCCTCTACAAATTCCCCTTACATTAGTAGGGCCCACCTCTTCTGCAATCCTATTACATGATGTGTGAGCCTTATGTTTTAAATTAGGTCTCTATACTCTTTTCATAGGGGTTGGAGTCCTATTTTTAGGAGTTTCCCACCTACTCTAGAACATTCCACGATATTTCATTACCATGTAAACCCAAATCACAGAGCTCTAAAATTTCATCTGAAATTCTATCTATTTCACGAACCACCATGCCGATTTTTTTAATTTTGTGCTCGTCATTATCATGGAGTGTTCCATAAATTCATTTTCACCTCTAATCCAAAGATCCCTTGCAATGCTCTTCACCCCTACCATTGGTGAAACTCATCGTAAACGTAGAGCTCACTATCAACATTATTCATGTCTTTGTGAAATAAAATTCACCGGCCTCAGATACTCCATTATATTATCATGTTTCTTTGTCAACATGTGTTGTCAAAAATATATCTATAACTCAACAATTCCCCATAAAAACATGCTTTTTCAACAAACACATCCAACCCTAAAATGGTGCAATGTTACCAGGATTGATTTTTTCCCAACAATCTCTTTCTTTTGGTTTGTTGTAAACTCTTCTCAGAAAAATTCTATGCTCTGTGATACCTCACTGAAGATACTTCTATCATCTATCATCACTCACCTCTTATAATTCAGATAGAAACCAATGATTCAATCACAACATATTCTAATCCCACATGTGATACTATCGTCATGAAAACCAAAAGTTGTATAAAAAGTAGATCAATTATGGTTGGAGTATTCCAATCAAGAGGGGATGCGGGGTTAATTGGGTTCCTATAAAAAATTCTTCTAAAAATATTATTTAAATTATTTACCTAATTAAAAAAACATTTTCCAACTAAACAAGGTAGAAAATTTATAATAGCCTGACTATTCTAATAGTTTAAAATATGATTGATTAATTAACAGTTATGCCAATATGAGATATTGATGCAACATTTGAAACTACTATAATAAGGAATAATAGATATAACTACTATCCAATACTAACTATATAATAATAATTTATTTTTCTCAAATATTAGTCAAAATATAGAAAGAATAAATTGAAAGACACATCAGATAAGAAAATTGGTTCAGTCTCAACCCAAGACCTAATCTACTCCCCTTGGTGACCACCTCCCACCAAGAATTATATAAAAAATATTTGATCCACACCATGGATCAGGGTTAACAATAGTACACAAGAATCTCTTGGTCACATGACCTCTACCATTGTTCTACATGGGAAAAATAATAGCTAGGTCACAATGGACCTCTTCCATAGTTATACATGGGAGAAAAATGTGTAAAACAATATTTGTGTGAGGATATCTTATATCATACAGTTCAGTGCATGAGACAATGTGTGTTTTTAAAAAAGATAAAAACATTTCTCAAAGAGTAAAAAAACAATAGACAATAGAGAATTATTTTATGTGACAATGTCTAGAAAGATCTATGTGTCATGAATTTAAGCTGTAGCCTTTTTGGATACACTAGATGCAATGTTCCATTCCTCATCTAAAAACAGAGTGTCGTGAGATGAGTGTTCTAGTTTATAGTTTAGTGAGTTGTTATTATTATCATTTTAGTTACTACAAGGATTCGTTCAAGATAGTTCATAGTAGGTTCTTCTTGGATTACGGCCCACAAGAATTAATTTTTCTTCTTTTGATTTGTTCTTCCATGTATGCGGGTTCTTCTCTTTTTCATGCATTCAACTGCTCGATTTCTTATTCTTCTCAAGCACCATGCTATGATTTTATTTTGGGTCTTTTGTTAGAGATGATAAGGGGAACGATATCCAAACCTCGTACCTCATACTATCTGCTGATAGAACTGAAAAAGATTATTAATTATATATAGGTCATCAAAATAAATAAAATATGTTTTTTAGAAAATAAATTTAAATTTAACTAAAAAATGAAAAAATGGTTAATTATGTATCTTTTTCACAGTCATGGTGAGACAGTCAGGGTGCCACACTCATGA
Organism: Viscum album; assembly: GCA_963277665.1. Classification (NCBI taxonomy): domain Eukaryota; kingdom Viridiplantae; phylum Streptophyta; class Magnoliopsida; order Santalales; family Viscaceae; genus Viscum; species Viscum album. The sequence goes on from OY728155.1 coordinate 1,082,623,230, forward strand.
TGAGATAGTCACAATGAGATATTTGTAGTAAGACAGGAATGATGAGATAATTTTGGGGGTTCAGTCAAGGTGCCACAGTTTTGGGGAGATCTTGAACCAGTAGAAAAGTTAAGGTGTCTGGTCCTTTAAGAATTCTGGAACCAGTAGCATGGTTACAGTTTCCCGGAAATAATTTCTTAGGTAATGATGTATATTAATTTATAAAAAAATTAAGTGTCTTGTTACAGTGTTTTGGAAATGGTATCACGGAAATAGTGCCAGGTCCTTTGAAAAAATCTTGACACAGTTGCATGCTTACAGTGTCACAGACTTTGTGAAAATATGGAAGCTCTATTAAGAAGAAATCTTCATATAAGGTATTTATATTAAAAATAATCATACTAACACATAATAGAACAAGATTAAACATATTTCAAAAGATTGAAATATATTTTGTGATATTTGGAACATGATCTTTTGAGTGTCTAATTACATGAGTTGTAACAGGGTAATGTAACGCCCCGACCCAAGTTACCTAGAGTCGGTGCATTATTACATAACATTGGCAAGATCACAAATGATCAAGTCTCTAAATATCGATTAGTTTAGCAGCATTTGAAATTCTAGATATATTCATAAATTTTACATTACATCATAAAGTGAAAAACTACAACAACATATTGTCTTCATATCCCCACATACTATCCCCGCAGGTCATTCATAAAATAGTTCTTCACATCCTGGGAAAAATAAAAAATTAAAAGGGGGGAGCTCAGATGACCAGTAAGGATAACAATATAGGAGAAACTTTTATAAATAAACACAAACATTAAAGTAAATGTATAACTAAAACAAAAGACTTTTATACTTGAACTTCCGCATAATATGGAAAAGATAAAATGAAATAATTCCATTTACATATTCACATGGATATTCTACTAGTCGAATAATCACATGCAATATCAACAAAAAATTTCATAATGACAGAATGCATAATGCTAGACTATAATAACCACATAGCCAAGGCCTCGTGCCAAGACTAAAAATAAGATTTTTTCAAGGCCTCCTTCCAAGACACTAGTTTGTCTCATGAGACCTACGTATGTATCGAGGAGCTATAGTGGTCTCCACCCGTCACTTACCAAGTCCAATACATTCCACATATGAGAAGGTTTAAACATAACATAAATATTCGTATTAAAACTAGAATACGAAATGTCAATACTTTCTCCATAAACCATGAATGGTATAAAAATAACACATCCACAGTCAAACATATCACAGAAACATCAATACAATATGGAAGTTTTGAATCATAATAAATCAACTTCAAATTAGATTAAAATACTTCAAAGGATGTTTACATACATTAAATCAAAACTATTCGAGAGAAATATCTCTTTTTTTTTGAAATCATTGAAAAGCCACACATTTATAAAGGATGTAATTTAAAAGATATTTCTGAATCAAAGTGTCCCATTACACTTTGAATAATTTGAAAATAAAAATCATTTCAAAACATTCATGTACATTTAAATAAATCCTTAAAATCATTTTGAAAACATGGACATTAAATAAAAATATTTACAAAGATAAATCTTTAAAACATTTAAAATTATGATCTTGATAAAGAGTACCTTTCACAAATTATTAAAATATTCATTTTGAAATCATTTAAAAGTAAAATAATTATAAAGGAATACATTTAATTTGAAAATATTCTTATAATATTTTAAGGGATGATTTGATGGTTTTATATCGGCGGTAAATAGCCACATCCTCCGTATAAGGTAAAAAAAGACATTCTTACCTGAATTCTGCCGGAAATTTTAAAAAGGACCTTGTTTGGAAAACGATGGAAAGATTCCTTTATAAATGTCTTATAAAAGGTAAAACAACTGTATAAATGAATTTACACCATATTATATAAAATAGTAAGAATGTTTGGAAATAAATTTTTAAGAAACACGGATGTGGATGATAAAGAGGTCCGAGTAGATAATTAAGTATAAAAAACCTCGGATAATGAAGAGATTGTGAAATAAACCCTTACCTTGTACTTTTCCTTGGTTGAGGTTAGGTTAACCTACTATATAATGGTGAAATAGTTGTTATTAAATTATAAAAGAATCATATACATTAATATGAAATCATATATGATCTTTTAATATTGCATTGTTAATAATATCTTAGTATTATCGTTGTTTCAGGTGTTAACTTACTCATTTTATTTTATATGTTTCGTTAGATAAGGAATGTTTGGTATAGAGAGGTTTTATCATATTCATATCCAAAATTATATCAATTCCTTAAATATTATTTTTAATCCTCAAAAAAAATTTAGTCTTGAATGGATACGATGGGGAATGAATCTCATCGCGTTCGTGGAGACGGTAATTCGTACGTACGCACGAGCGAAAATATCATTCTTTTGATATTAAAATAATATAAAATTGGATGGTATATCATATATAAAGAATAACTATCATGATATATTTATTATTTACATGAATTACAAATAATTATTATACCCATCCAAATAATAGTGTAATGAATAACAATTACACCACGATGTGGAGATGGTAGGCCGTACGTATGCACGTATGGTGAAATTTCATTCAAAGGATAGATAGAATACTGAATATTGTAGAACCATATTTATAATAACATCATAGTATATAGACGATACTTGATTTATTATTTTAGAACATAAATAACAAAGAAAGAAGATGTTTAAGAAGAAAGGACTTGATAGAGGGTGGTGAAAACATTACATCTTCTTTGGGTTCTTCCTTTTGATTTGATCAAAAAGGCTCCATAGGTTGGCTTTCTGATCAAACTAAGGCCTCTAGGTTGAATTTATGGAAGTTTGGAGGATATTTTGGTGGGTTTTGGCCGAACCAAAATTCTTTGATGGTGTGGATAATTGTTTAGAAGTGGTGTCCTTTTATAAGGGGTGGATGGGCTCTTTAAAAAAAACATAATGTATTAATTTATAATAAATTCATATTCGGTTTCTAATGACTCCAAAGTGGATTATTAAAAGTATAAGGTGGGTATGGGTCACAATCCTTTCAAAAAATATATTTTAGACAGGTTTGGGTAATTATATTAACATTATCTTTTAGTTTTTACTCTTAGTCAATTAGTTTGACATTTAAAATGTCACTTTGTATTTCTATATTATATAGTTAATAAAATCACTATATACATACAGGAAAACCGCCAAGTGGTCCATTAATAATACACCTATAAATATATATGTCTTTTGGCCTATCCTTAGTTTTCTAGGAATAGAATATCAATTAATAATATAATATTTGTTTTAAAAACTCATTTATGTCATTTTTGACACTATTCAATAATTTATTTTTGTTAAAATCATAACAACATTATTAATTCGAACCAAATTCATTTTAAGCAATAATAACATGTCATATGAACCAATAAATTCTTGTATGTAATCATAACATTCAAATTATATTTATTTTAACATTTATAATACCAATTATTTGATTCTTTCATGAATAAGGAAAATTTTGCATCATTATTGTGTCATATATATTTTTAATTTTTCAATGTATAAAAATTTTAAATAAAATACCATTATTTATAAAATATTTTTAGCTTTATAAGGAATATTTATAGTCTAAAATATAATATATATAACCCTATGTAAAAAAATTCTAAAAGATATATGCTTAAGTCAATTTTGTATTTACTTTAACTAAATTAATATAAAGTGTCATTATCACATACAAGTGGATCCATGGGGTCCCGAAATCAACCCAAAGATGCCCAGGGTTGGACATGTATCAACTAACTGAGTTAGGACACGTTTTAGGGTAAATAAATATTTTTAGAATATTATGTTTTACCCTTATTTTCCGGATTTACCCTTTAACCATGGTAAATAAAATATTTTCCGAAGTAATTACTCAAAATGTCTAAAAATAAGAGTTACCTATTTACACAATTTGTAAATCCTGATTCCAAATATGGAATCCATTTTTACATATTCAAAACATAGAAGTGGCAGAAATTTATTTAAAATTAATTCTCATTGTTGAAACAACAAGCATGTTTTTAAGAAATAGTAACTATCAAAAGATTGACACTTGTTTATGTCTGGTTTAAATGTGAAATTATGTCTGATGACCAAAATTGTATTAAATGGTAAAAATATATTCCAAATAAACTTCAAAACCACTCAAATAAATAATTTATCACTATTAATTATTTTGATTAAAAAGTACTTTTTAATTTAGATTTAGTAATTTTCACTATTCATCAAAATATAAAAGTTATCCGAAAAGTATAAAAATTTTACCCTAGGATTATTTCGATATTCTGAATCCAAAAATGAAGTCAATTTTGAGAGATAAAATTTATAAAATTTTAAAAAGTGGGTATTACTATTCATAACGGCTACTTTGATTGGTCGCGAGTTGTTAGAATCTCAAAGTTGCGTACAACACACGCAACAATATTATTCAAAGTGAAGCGTGTTGTGGAATCTTGGGGTGTTACATTATCCCCATCTTCAATAAATTGAATCCTCACAATTTGAAATTGTTTTTTGAAAATAAAAGGTTGAAAATAGAAAATACCTTTGCGAAAACCCACATGGGAAATTAGGTTAATAAAATTTAGTCTTAATTAGAGGAAAAGAGAAATGAAAGCGTCACCAGCAAATTATGATCTCGATTAGGAGAACATTGGTGGGAATAAGAGACATATAATTGGAGGAAAAATGTAAATATTTATAGTTAGTGATTGAGGTCATCAATCACAAACAAGTGTAAAATTGAGGTCCTTAAATTCATCAATCTATGATGATTTAAAATACCATCGGTTCAACAAAAGAAAAGGTATTATGATAACAATTTTTTTTTCTAATATACCTTCAATAAAGTATAAGAATTAATTTCTTCATAGAATAAGAGAATAAGAAAAATATATACTTGAAAATTAGAGTTTCATCCTTTAACTAATTTCAACCACAAACTCATCTTTCACTCTAAAAGATAATAGAACATAAAAAATATTCTATTTATCCTATTCGTTTGGGGTTCAAAAAAATGAATTTATAATTTATCTACCAGACCTTCATAAAAATACTACATTATTAAATCCATGATATCACGTGGGCTAGTGGTTGGTGATACACCCTTGTCGCCCTTCGGTTGCGGGTTCAAGTCATGCGGCCTTACTGGGCGTGACAGTTTGCCACCCAACCTCCAGGTTGTCCTTTTATGGGGATCAAAAATAATCTCAAACAAGAGTTATCCAAAATAATTTTGTCCAAACTCACATTCCAAATTTTTTAAGGAAGGTAAACATAATGAAGATATTTTTTTCCCACGTAATAACATGTGAAAACCTTAATCATGTATTTTTTTTAAACACTACACTTCTTGAATTACCACAAAACCATATTTATTACATTCATGCTCCTTAATTACTTATAGAATAACTAATATACCCCTTCTATCAAAAAATGTTGTAAAATTCAACAATGAATGGATATAGAAATAATTAATCATTTTCAAGGTAGTCATGATTATCCAATATAATTTATTCATATCAACCATCTCTTATTCCAAAATCACTACCTCATTATTGGGACAATATTAAGGATTACCTTTCCTCCAACCTTGTATTTTACAAAAAGTGTAGCTTACTATTATGTCACTTTTCTTAGAACAATATAATCTTAAGTCCTCAATGAAATAGTACTGTAGTACAATCCTTATATATATCAAATTATTCTTATAATGAAAATATAGATCTTGAACCCAAAAGCACAAATATAAAAATTATTCAAAATCAACTGTAGTGACAACATAAGATTGGCCTTGCTCTCTTGGCCTTTTCTGAGGTAAGTTTCCTTGGCGCTTAGGGCATTCATTTGCATAATTCCCCATTTCTCTACAATTACAGCATTCAATTTTGACAACAACTTTCTTTCCCTTGCAATCATGATCTTGGTGTCCTTTTTCACCACACTTGTAATAGACTACCATCTCTTTTAGGCAAGTACCAGGGTGTTTCTTCCCAAAATTATCACATATTGGAAAATACTTTTTCCCCTTCTTCCCATTACCTATCTCTTTCCCCACTGTTCTCTTCTTCTCTTGCTTTACTTTATCATCATAAGATTTAGTGAATTCCTTTTCTATCTTGATAGCACATGAGACAATATCTTTGTATGATGAGAAGGATTGTGATACTAAAGCTCGACGAAGAAACGTTTTAACCCATAAAGGAAATGATAAATCTTACTTCTTGGGTTATGTATATAATCTGTTGCATGCCTCTCTAACCTTGTAAAGTTATCCTCATACTTAGCGACATTCTCATCCTCCTTTTGTCTCAGACTAAAAATTTCCTTTCCATATCTGCTCGATGGTCATGAGGAAAGTATTTTTCTATAAAAATATCTTTAAACTCCCTCAATTCCATATTTGATACTTCCTCAACATCCTTTGGGTTTTCAATCAATGACCACCATTGGTCAGCATCTCCAGTGAGCTAGTAAACTTCCATGATAACATTTTCCCTTTCACTAATCCCCTATGAATGGAATATTTTCTCTAGGGAATTTATCCATTCCTCAGCTAAAAATGGATTTTTACTCTCATTTAATGTTGGTGGTTGTTTCCTCATGTCGCAATCTAACATTGATTCTCCACGTTGTGGATCTGGGTGCTCCATACGGGTATGGTTATTATTCATAACCGGAGTGAGTTGTCCTAGTATGGTGATTAGCTGATCAGCTCCAGTTTCATCACTTGATCCACTGTAATTATCTTCAGTATGAGGGAAATCCCTACATGGATTATGTGCATTGATATGAATTCTATTCCTTGCACTAGGTTCTATTTCTAAACAATGGCGTAAACTAGATTAGTTTATGAATAAAAAAACATAATTTCAAACTTGTAAAATACCTAACGTAAATTGAACAGTTTTTGGATATAATCCATAATCATAAAAATGTTTTCTTTAATGAAGTATATACTCTTGTACCCTTTATAATGGTTTTCAATAAAAATGATAATTATCCTAAGAGTATCCCCCGGGAGTGTCGTAACCTAGAGTGTAACAAGGCTCATTGTCGTGTACCAGGATACCCCGGGTCAAGCCCGAAACTCGTTGTCGGAGTTTTCATGCCTAGGTACATCTGTGTTAGAGCCACCTCTACCTACTCATATCCAGACAGGGATGTATTTTTTGGAAAACTCACAAAATCTCTACAATACCAAAATTCTGGAAAGTTCTTCTATACTAATTCTCAACGTCCATCTTAGGTCTATGTGCTCTAATCAGAGATTAACTAAATATTTATCCCAAGGTTTGTACTAAACTTCCTCTAATACCAACTGTAACGCCCCTACCCCAGTTACCCAGAGTCGGTGAATTATTACATAACATTGGCATGATAAAAAAAGATCAAGTCTCTAAAGACCGATTAGTTTAGTATCCTTGGAAACACTAGATATATTCATAATGTTTACATTATATAATAAAGTGAAAAACTACAATAACAAATTGTCTTCATATCCCCCCATACTATCCCTAAAGGTCATTCACAAAATACTTCTCCACATCCTGGGAAAAATAAAACATTGAAAGGGGCAAGCTCAGATACTCAGTAAGGATAACAATATAGAAGAAATTTTCATAAATAAACATAATCATATAAGGTAATGTATAAATAAAACAAAAGCCTTTTAAACTTGAAATTAATCATAACATGGCAAAGATAAAATTAAATAATGTCATTTACTTATTCACATGGATATTTTACTAGTCGAATAATAACATGCAATATCAATAACCACTTTCACAATGAAAAAATGCATAATTCCAGACTATCATAACCACGTAGCCAAGGCCTCGTGACTAGACTAAAAATAAGATTTTATCAAGGCCTCGTGACAAGACACTAGTTTGTCTCAGGAGACATACTGATGCATCAAGGATCTATAGCGGTCTCCACCCATCACTTACTAAGTCCAATTCATTCCTCATATGAACAAGTTTAAACATAACATAAACTTTCATATTAAAACTAGCATACTAAATGTCAATACTTTCTCCATAAACCATGAATGGTATAAAAATAACACATCCATAGTCAAACATATCACAAAAACTCCAATACAATATGGAAGGTTTGAATCATAATAAATAAACTTCAAATAATCTTAAAATCCATCAAAGAATGTTGACATATATGAAATCAAATATATTTAAGGCAATGTAAAACTAAAACAAAAGCCTTTTAAACTTGGACTTCAGCATAATATGGAAAAGATAAAATGAAATAATTCCATTTACTTATTCACATGGATATTATACTAGTCAAATAATCAAATGCAATATCAATAACCACATTCATAATGACAGAATGCATAATGGCAGAATATCATAACCACGTAACCAAGGCCTCTTTTCAAGACTACAAATAAGATTTTGTCAAGGCCTCATGCCAAGACACTAGTTTGTCTCATGAGATCTACCGATGAATCGAGGAGGTATTGCAGGATCCACCCGTCACTTACTATGTCCAATGCATTCCACATATGAACAGGTTTAATCATAACATAAACATTCATATTAAAACTAGCATACGAAATGTCATTACATTCTCCATAAACCATGAATGGTATAAAAATTACACATCCACAGTCAAACATATGACAAAAACTTCAATACAATATAGAAGTTTTGAATCATAATAAATCAACTTCAAATAATCTTAAAATCCATCGAAGGATGTTGACATAGATGAAATCAAAACACTTCGAGAGAAATATCTCTTTTTTTAAAATCATTGAAAAGTCACACATTTATAAAGGAAGTAATTTAAAAGAGATTTTTGAATCAAAGTGTCCCATACCACTTTGAAACTTTTGAAAAGAATTATCATTTAAAAACATTCATGTCCATATAAATAAATCATTAAAATTATTTTGAAAACATAGACATTAATTAAAAATATTTATAAAGATAAATATTTAAAACATTTAAAATTCTGAACTTGATAAAGAGTACCTTTAACAAATTCTTAAAATATTCATTTTGAAATGATGTAAAAGTCACATAATTAAAAAGGAAAAAATTTACTTTGAAAATATTCTTATAATATTGTAAGTGAAGCTTTATGATTTTATATCGGTGGTAAATAGCTGCATCCGACGTATAAGTTAAAAAAAGACATTCTTACATTAATTCTGTCGAAAGGGTTAAAAAGGACCTTGTTCGGAAAATGAAAGAAGGATTCCTTTATAAACATCTTATAAAAAGTCAAAAAAGGGTATAAATGACTTTAACCCATATTCTGTAAAATAGAAATAATTTTTTTAAATACATTTTTAAAAAACATGTATGTGGATGATAAAGAGGTCCCAATAGATAATTACGTATAAATAACCTCGAATAATGAATAGATTGTGAAATAAACCATTACCTTCTACGTTTCCTTGGTTGAGGGTAGGTTAACCTCCTTTATAATGGTGAAATAGTTGTTATTAAATTATATTAGAATCATATACATCAATATGATATCATATGTGATATTTTAACATTTCTTTGTTAATAATATCTTAATATTATCGTTGTTTCGGGTGTTAACTTACTCATTTTATTTTATATGTTTCGTTACATAAGGCATGTTTGTTATGGATAGGTTGTATCTTATTCATATCTAGAATGATATCATGTCCTTAAATATTATTTTTAATCATCAAATAAAATTTAGTCTTGAATGGATAAGATGGGGAATGAATCTCATTGCGTTCGTGGAGACGGTAATCCGTACGTACGCACGAGCGAAAATATCATTCTTTTGATATTAAAATAATATATAATTGGATGTTATATCATATATATAGAATCATTATCATGTTATATTTATTATTTACATGAATTAAACATCGTTATTTTACCCATCCAAATAATAGTGTATTGACTAACAATTACACCACGATGTGGACACGATAGGTCGTACGTACGCACGTATGGTGACATGTCATTCAAAAGATAGATATAATAATGAATATGGTGGAACCATATTTATAATAACATCACAGTATATAGAAGATACAGGAGTTATTATTTTAGAATAGAAATAACAATGAAAGAAGAAGTTGAAGAAGAAAGGAACTTGATAGAGGGTGGTGAAAACATTACCTCTTCTTCGGGTTCTTCCTTTTGATTCGAACAAAAGGGCTCCATTGGTTGGATATCTGATCAAAATAATGGCTCTAGGATGAATTGAGGGAAGTTGGGAGGATATTTGGGTTGGGTTTGGGAGATACAAAAGGCTTTGAATGTTTGAATAATTGGTTAGAAGTGGTGTCCCGTTATAAGGGGGAGGAGGGGCTCTTTAGGAAAAACTTAAAGTATTAATTTATAATAAATTAATATTCAGTTTCTAATGGCTCCAAAGTGGATTATTCAAAGTCTAAGGTGGAGATGGGTCGGAATCCTTTAAACCTATAGAATTTAGAAGGTGTGGTTCTTTATATTAACCTTATCTGTTAGTTTTAACTCTTAGTTAATTAGTTTGATATTTACAATGTCACTTCGTATTTTTATATTATATAGTTAATAAACATTCTATATACTTCCAAGATACCCCCAAGTGGTCCATTAATAATACACCTATCATTATATAATTCGTTTGGCCTAAACATAGATTTTTAGGAATAGAATATCAAATAATAATATAATATTTGTTTTAAAAACTCATTTATGTCAATTTTGACACTATTCAATAATTAATTTTTCTTAAAGTTATAAAAGCATTATTAATTTGAACCAAATTAATTTAAGAAATACTAACATGTCATATGAACCAATGAAATTTGTGGAAGTCATCAAAACTTTAAAATTATATTTATTTTAACATTTGTAATACCAACTATTTGATTCTTTCATGAATAAGAAAAATATTGCATCATTATTGTGTCATATATATATTTTTAATGTTTCAATGTCTAAAAAATATAAATAAAATTCCATTATTCAGGAAATCATTTTAGAATTCTAATTAATATTTATAGTTAAAAATATAATATATATAACCCTATGTAAAAAAATTCTAAAAATATATGCTTTTGTAATTTTTGTATTTACTTTAACTTAATTAATATAAAGTCTCATTATCACATACATGTGGATCAATGGGGTCCCAAAATCGACCCAAAGATACCAATGGTCGGAAATGTATCAGCCAATAGGGTTAGGACACGTTTTAGGGTAAATTAATATTATTATAATATTATGTTTTACCCTTATTTACCGGATTTACCCTTTAACCATAATAAATAAAATATTTACCGAAGTAATTATTCAAAATGTCTGAAAATAAGAGTTACATATTTAAAAAATTTGGACATCCTGATTCCAAATATGGAATACATTTTCCGAAATTCAAAACACAAAAGTGGCAGAAATTAATTTATAATTAATTCTCATTGTTAAAACAAAAGCATGTTTTTAAGAGATAATAACTATCAAAAGATTGAAATTTTTTATGTCCGTTTTAAATGTGAAATTATGTATCATGACCAAAATTTTACTAAATGGTAATAATATATTCTAAATATACTTTAAAACCACTCAAATTCAAAATTTATCACTATTAATTATTTTGATTAAAAAGTTGGTTTAAATTAAAATTTATTAATTTTCACTATTTATCAAAATATAAAAGTTATCCGAAAAGTACAAAAATTTTACCCTAGGATAATTTCGATATTCCGAATCTAAAAATGAAGTCCATTTTGAGAGATAAAATTTATAAAATTTCAAAAAAGTGGGTATTACTATTCATAACGGCTACTTTGATTGGTTGCGGTGTGTTAGAATCTCGAAGTTGCATACAACACACGCTACAATATTATTCAAAGTGAAGCGTACCATGGATTCTTGGGGTGTTACATGTAAAACATAATTTGTCAGCATTAAAATAAGAGGAGTTGAACAATCACTCAACCTGATTTTTGAGTATTATAAAATTTTGATTCCGGAATCTCCAAACATGATTTTTTAGTATTAAAACATTATGAGTCCAATAATCTCTAAACATGATTTGTGAGTATTAAGAAACAAGCAGTCCAATAATCTCCAAACATGATCTGTTAGTATTAAAACATGAGGATTCCAAAAATATCCCTCTTTTTGATGATCAAATATCATGGAATTTACAAGAAAAATATTTTTAGAATGAAATAAACATATTACATAGAATTTTGAGGTATTTAATCATATATGTATTTAATATCATAAAATTTAGTTATTTTCTCATTTATTATTTTTTCCTTTTAGTTATCCCCCTTTAGTATTTCTCTCTATTAAATTCCTTATAATTATATGACCCCATTTTTTGTTAATCAAAACGAGGGGAGAATAAAAGAGAAAAACAAATACTAAAAGGTAATAACATGTGATGAAACAACAGTAGGCCAAATTCTATTCAATAAAAGGATAAATTCACATACAATCAAGAAAAAAATTACACAGATCAATATCAAAATAAGCATTCAATTCTCAGTAGAGTCATCAGACTTCGATTTTTCATTGTCTTATGAATTAGATGGAGAAGAAAAAGGTGCATAAGTGGAGGTGGTAGAAGAAGTGGATAGGGAAGGTATTGGCACTCCTTAAATGATTTAAGGTGCAGAGTCGGGTCTGGTGGAAGATCGAGGAAAATGATGCTTAGTAATGATAGTTCTGATATGAATCAGAGCCTATGCAACAAACATGGTCACTTGTGAAAAAGAGGTGTAAGAAGAAGGATATGTGGAAGAAGGTAGACCATGCCTCAAAGGACTAGTCGCAAGAGGCACAATTTCATTACTTTGAACATGGAGATAAGTTTTCAATAGGATTATAAAGTCTGTGAAGATCTCTCCACCATACTATGTGGCCTTCTAAAAGTAATCCTTTTTCCCTAAAACATTCCCTTTGTGGGTTTGAACTCCATTATCTTATGAAATTTATCATTGAAGGATTCAGTGAATAGAGGTATCTCTAAGTTCTACACAAGATACTTAAAGTGATTATTCAACTAATGCATATAATAAACTCACATAAAGTAGAAGTCCACATTCATAGAGATTTATTATTGATTGTTAGTGGAGATATTTCAATGGACCCTCACAAAATCAAGAACATGGTCAATATTCCTGATGATAATAAAGAGAGATTCCTTATCAACACCACTCAAAATTGATTGAAGATATTCTTGAAAAACTGATTTGATTAAGTAACTTTCCACTTGCTCAGATGATTTTCTATAAGTATATGTAACTGAAACAGCTTATGTGAGAGAATTAAAATGATTTACAACATTTTGTAAACAACCTATATATTCATCGGTCAGATAATTGAGTCTAGAGACTAGCCCACACATCTCAATGGCTATCATGTTATTGTTATCAACCATCTTTTCATAAATAAAAATCAAGTATGGTTGAATCAGAGATACAAGAATTTGTGGAATCTTGTCAGCATCATCCTCACTAAAATTAGAAACATGAGTTTAACCAGTTTGTAAGGTTTTATATATATCTACAACTATAGTGTTTCGAGTATTCACCACATCACTCAACTATCTATTCCCAATGCAAACATCCTTAATTTCATGAAGCATCTTCTGTTGAATTTTCTATATAGTCTTTTCTAACTTTAGTGTAACATCACTTTCCCTAAGATTTGTCACAGGTGTTTCTTGATTCTGTAGAATCTTCCCAAAGAATGAAAAAAGGTTGTCTAAAAAAACATTCAGATCACTATGACTTACAAAATAAGAACATTCTTGAGTAGATTCCAAAATAGGAACTAAAATAGGGGCAGACTACTTAATAGGGGATACTTTATTGGAAGATATTGGTTTCAACTGAAATAAAACTAAAAGACCTATCACTTCTACCAATTCCTTGTGTGTATCATCCACATCAAAATAACTAGGAATCTTATACCAGATATCCACAAAACATGGATATACATGATTTAGATGTTGAAAACATTGTAATTTGGGGAGCTACTCCCCCTCAACTGGTAAATCTCTTCAAGTTTTGAGAGTCTCAATCTCTTTACCCATTCCCATACTTCCAGCTCTATCACGATCGCTGGTATCTTCTATAGCTAGCTGAAAGGCCTTTTCTATCCTTTCCTCCGCAGATAATATTACACCAATTTCAACCTGTGCTTCAGACTGGTCCACAATAGAAGGCACTTCCTAAATAATAGGATCTTCTTCAATAGTAGGATCTTTCCCAGCATTAGGCTCTTTCTCAACAGCATGCCCTTTGTCAACACCTAAACATCATTGATAAGAATATTTATCCTTTTCACTTGTATCATTATCACCTTTAGAAAGAGGTGGTATCTCAAGAGATATTCCCACAAAACATTCACTAACATCAGAATCTAATTCTTGATCTGAATAGTCTACAATCTCATCTACATCAAAACTAGGATCGGTTTTATTTTTGGGTCTTAAGTTATTTTCAATTGGATTAAAATCCTTCTAAAACCGACAATTATTGTCAAACGATGATTTATTCTATGGATTCCAGCTTATTTTCTTTCGCCTTCAAGTAGCACTCGAGATATAGAAATCATATTCCTCAAGCAATTCTATATTTTTTCCAACCATACTATTGGATTGAAGAATCGAAAAAATAAACCATGAATAGAAAAAGGATGGGGTACTTTGATGTAGTTTTGATCATATCACACATTTGAAGTATAATATACATACAAAATTTGATTTTGTTTCCATTCAACAAAATATGAATAAAAAATACATCACGATACTTGAGAGTGGAAGAATCCCCTTTCCTTGGGAAAATGATATGTTGACCGAACATAAACAACACCATTGAATCCCTATAATGATCAGCAGAAATAGGCCTTGTCTTTTTCTTATTTCAATAAAACATCCAAGAGCCACTTCTAGGCTAATCACAACACTAAGTGGATGAGGACCTCTCTGGTAGTCCGCAAAAATCTCTTCATGATGTATTCCAAAATAGGCAGCCCATAAAGACAAAGAGAAGTTGCATATTTGACAATTTTCCCAGATCCTTACTAAAAAATCATCCTTGGAGTTGAATGTAAATGGGAAATACTGATAAAACACAAAAACAATATTTAGATAAATGAGTATTTTTTTTGGTAAACCAATCCATCCAGCATTATTATTTCAGAACACTTAAAACAAGTGACTTACTAGACATGAGTCACTTTTAATATATTTCAATTTTGGGCATAACTTTGCGATCCTCAAGACATGGTTTAAGCAGCTTCTTGGGAATTACAAAAAGACCCTTCATCTATTTCTTCTAATACCTACACTACTCAAGAGTTAATGAGGATGGATTCTACATCCATGTCATTTAGCGTGGGATAAATATGGGTAAGAAGGATGGAATGGGGTTTGAGAGAGACATGTGATTTCAGTTTGGAGAGGAATGAGCTTCAGAGAAGTGAATTGATAAGTATTTATCATTTAGGGAGTTCTAAAATCACAAAAAAACATAGTAAAAAGAAATAAAACATGCGAAAAATAATAATTAAAAACAAACTATCAATCATACACTGATACTGGTACATGTATTCATAGTGTCAATATTACGGTATGACATAAAGTGGTGCGACTGTAACCAATGAGACAACAAACATAAGACATCAAGCAGTGAGACAATAGTCTAAGACTTCAATTTTGATATTGTAATCCAGAGATAGTAAGCTTGAGATGGTAAACCTGAGATAGTAAACCTGATACTGTACACATGAGATATTAAACATGAGATAGTAAACATGTTCTTCCAAGTTTAATCATTCCTAATTCATGTATGATGTAATTTATCCTTCCAGAATCTAATGTCTTAGTAAAAATGTTTGAAAGATGATGTTCAGTGCCGATTAATTCTCATGTAATATCACATATTTGATAATGATTTCACAAAAGGTGATGAAATACTTTAATAATCATTGTTCTATAATGAGGAACACGATTTTTTGATATGTTAATAGCACTTGTGTTGTCACAATTTTAAGGGACATTCCTAAATTTATTTCCACAGTCCAGAAAAGTGTGTTTCATCTGCAATGTATGAGCACAACAACTACCAACTACTATGTATTCAGATCCAATAGTAGATAAAGTGACATAATTTTTATTTTTTCTACACTATGATATTAGTGAGTTTCCAAAAAAATGAAATGTTCTAAAAGTTATTTTTCTATCTAACATGGAACCACCAAAATAAATATCATAATAGATAACTAAGTGAAATTATTGTCTTCTCTGACAGAACAGTCCTATGTTGGTAGTATGTTTTCAGTTTTTAAAAATCCTTTTATTATAAAAAGATGTGACTCTTTAGGATATTCTTGAAAAAGAGAACACATACACACACTAAACATAATATCAAGCCTACTAGCATTGACGAATAGTAAAATCCCAATCATTACTCTATAGTTGGTTTGATCAATAGATTTACCATTATCATTAATATCCATCTTATAGGTGGTACTCATTGGAGTATCACTACTTTTCGTATTGTCTAAAAAAAATTAGAAGATATTTATTATATATACTTTGTTTTAAAATAATACCTTGTTTATTTTGAATGATTTGAAATCTAAGAAAGAATTTTTGTTCACCCATCAATCTCATTTCAGATTCATTTTTCATCATCATTGAACTATAAATACATGATGAATTTTTTGAAGATCCCAAACTAATATCATTAAAATTGTTTTGGAAAACTAAAACATCTTTAGAAATTATTTCATAATGAGAGTTGGATCAGCTATACCTTTTGTAAAACCATTATAAATATGAAAACTAATTATTCAATGAAACCAAGATCATGTAGCTTTCTTTAAACCATACAAATAATTTTATAATTTAAAAACATTATTTGGAAAACGACGGTTTGTAAAACCATGAGGATGCTCAACAAAAATATCCTCAAATATATACCCATTTAGGAATTCACTATTGACATCCATTTCATAAAATTTGAAATTTATATGTTATGTATATGCATGAAACATTCTAGTGGCTTCATGTCTTGCAATTAGTGAAAAAGTTTCCTCGTATTCAATACCATATTAATAAGTATAAATTTGAGAAAAAAATCTTGCTTTATTTATTACTATGGTGCCAGATTCATCTACTTTATTTATAAACATATATTTAGTTCATTTGGCCTTGATTTTTTAGGTATATCCATATGTTTCTAGACATTATTTATTTCAAACTGATTTAATTATTCTTTCATATCCATCACCCAAAATTCATCATTGAATGCCTCATTGTTGTTCTTAGGATCAAGTAGTGATATGAAATATTGATTTTCAGACTAATTTCATAAAAAAGATCTACTCTATTTTCTTTTATCTAAATCTCCAAAAATATCTTCTAAAAGATTGTTCTTAATGGTTCTAACAGATCTTCAATAATAAGTACTAGTAATTACAGGTTCTTCAACAGGTACAGCTTCATTGTTGCTTGAATCGAGAGAATTTCCAAAACAAAAAGTTTTAATATATTCCTTCATATTATAGACATAATATTTCAAATTTATATCCTGAATTTAAGTATCATCATCAATATTTTCTATAGTTTTTTAAGTTCATGGGGATATATTTCATCATATTTAAAAAGTATAGATTCTTCCACAAAATTGGTTCTCTTATTGAAGACTCTATAGTCATTACAAGAGATTGAATAACCTTGGAAACTTTATTCCTCACTCCTCAAGGGAAATTTGTCCAGATTATCATAAGTGTTATGAATATATACATTCTAAATAAACACGTTGAAGTAGTTAACCATTGTATTTTTATTTTTCAACAACTCAAAAAGATTTCTTTTAACGATAGGTGTAATCAAGCCTATGTTGATAATATATCATTCTATATTGACATCTTCTGTACAAAAGTAAATAGGTTGATCATATACATTAAGTGTTGTTCTAGATATTTCTTATAAGGTTATATTTCTTTTTTCAATAATACAATTTTTTTGGGGAGTCCTAGGGGTAGAGAAGATATAAATATAGCCATTTTTTAAGAAAACATTTTCCAAATCATGGTTTAAAAACTTTCAACCATGGTCACTTGTTTGGGAATTTATTCTAACAACACTATGATTTTCTAAAATCCTAAAATAAATGGTGAAATGAGAGGAAGTTTCACTTATTTGAGATAAGATAAAGGTCCAGGAAAGTCTATAGTGGTCATATTCAACAACAAAGACATAGTTCTTACCCTTAACACTTGAAAGTAAAAAAGGTATAAATAAGTCCATGTGAACCATTTGATAGGTTGATAAGTTGATACTTCATTCTTTAGTATGAAATATTTTTTGATTTGTTTACCCTTTTGACAAGGATTGTAGAATTTTTCATTTTGAAACTCTTGTTTTTGTAGATTTTTTACTAAGCCTTTTCTAGAATGATTTCTAAGGGAGTGTATATATTAGTGTCCTCATCCTATATTCCAAATCCATTACTCTTTTTGAAATACACATAATCATGGAACATTTTGCAAAATAAATAATCTATGTCAATAGAATAAATCTTTTCATTTAAAAAATAAGAATATAATAATTTATTCATTGAATTAAAGAAATTGAAATAATTATTTTCAAATTTAACATGAAAACCCTAATCACATAATTGTTAAATACTAAGAACATTAAATTTTAATCCATCACCAAAAAGTACTTATATATTAATACTAAGTTAGCATTACAAATCAGGACATGGCCAATGATATTATCTATTACATTTTCCCCAAAGATGACATGCCCACCATAAATATTTATTATGTTTTTGAAGCATGAGTAATATCATGTCATGTGTCTAGAACATCCACTATCCATGTACCATAGGCTTTTATAGGAGCTCTTCAAATAGACTTCCAACATAAGTATCAATCAAAAGAGTATATTGGTACCCAGGTTTTCATTGTTCCAAAATCATTAGTAATAAGGTCATTGGGAACCCATAAATTCTTCATGGGTTTCATAGAAGAAATTATTAATGCATTTGAAAAATACAATCTATTCGGTATTGAGAAACTTGATATAGTAGAACAGTTTCCAATAATGGAACATGCAAAATATTTATCAAATTTAGGTACAAAAACAATTTATCATGATTTTACAGAAATGTTTCTTTTTCTAGGTTGATATCCTATACTAATAGTATACCTAGGATCTACTTGTTCACCATAAATTTTGTTAGAGTATTCTTTCCATTGGTAAATGTTTCTATCTCCATTTTCAAATTTTCATTAGATAATTTATGTTTTTTGTTTCCATTAAGTAGTTAATAATTTTTCTATTTTTCTATAGAAAGATAATATTTAATAGTGGTAGTCAAATCATGATTTCTCTTTAAAGAGTTGTATCTATATTTTAGTTCATTAAAAGTTCCTTCAAGAATTTTAAAATATTCAAAAAATTATTTATGAGTCATATTTTTAGAATCAGTTTCATCTCCAGAATATTTGAAATTCTCTGTAAGAGATTCAGAAGTTACCTCTGATGTGTTTTTCATGAAACACATATTGGCTTTGTTAGACTCTTCATCGTGTGAAGACACTGAGTCTGTTATGATTTCTTTAGAATCACTCAGTGTTGCTTTCATTCTTTTTATACTTCCTACCTTTTTGCTCATATCTCTTATTATATTTTAGATTGGGACAATCAGACTTTTAAATTTCCCATTCTCTTACATTCATAAAAAATTATTTCACTAGAGGAATCACGTTTCTTCAAATCCTTTTCTACTTTCCCTTGTTTTCATAATTACATTTTTTATTTAGGATTCCTGATGAATGTCATCCTTCTATAAAACATCCCAAATATTTTATCCAATTGATCTATTTCATTATCACGATTATATGGTGAATATTAATAAATTTTATTGTCATAATGAGTTAGTATCCTATAATTTTCATTTTTTTGGGATTTTGTGGTTTTGAAAGCAACTGTCAGTCTATTTTCTTCATCCTCTTCCTCTTTATTGACTCTTAATTCTTCATCATACATCATCATTTTACCTATCATCTCATCGATTAGAATAAAAATAATACCACAAGATTATCTAATCGTTAAAAAATTCCCTCTCCATATATCTGGTAAGCATATGAGTATTCTCATGATTTTCTCCTTGGCTATAACATCCCTTCCAAAAGATATCATAGTATTCAAAATTTCATTAAACCTTGGATACATGTTTTAGAAATAAGTTCAACATGTTTCATTTTAGTGTTATTGTATTTAATATTATATGTGTTCAGTATCATTTCATTAACAATATAGTTTCCTTCACGTGAAACTGTAACACCCCAAGATTCCACGGTACACTTCACTTTGAATAACACAGTAGCATTTGTTGTACGCAACTTCGAGATTCTAACACCCCACGACCAATCAAAGTAGCCATTAGGAATAGTAATACCCACTTTTTGAAACTTTATAAATTTTATCCCTCAAAATGGACTTCATTTTTGGATTTGGAATATCAAAATTAGCCTAGGGTAAAATTTTGGTGCTTTTTGGATAACTTTTATACTTTGATGAATAGTGAAAATTACTAAATTTTAATTAAAAACAACTTTTAAATATAAATAATTAATAGTGATAAATTATGAATTTTAGTGGTTTTAAAGTATATTTAAAATTTATTTATACCATTTAATACAATTTTGGCCATTGGACATAATTTCACTTTTAAACTGGACATAGACAAGTGTCAATCTTTTGATAGTTATTATCTCTTAAAAACACGCCTTTGTTTTAAAAACGAGAATTAATTTTAAATTAATTTCGTCCACCTATGTGTATTGAATTTGTAAAAATGGATTCCATATTTGGAATCAGGATGTCCAAACTATGTAAATAGGCAAATCTTATTTTTAGACATTTTGAATAATTATTTCGGTAAATATTTTATTTTCCATGGTTAAAGGGTAAATCCGGTAAATAAGGGTAAAACATAATATTATAATATTATTAATTTACCCTAAAACGTGTCCTAAACCTATTAGTTGATTCATGTCCAACCATAGAAATCTTTGGGTCGATTTTGGGACCCCATGGATCCACTTGTATGTGATAATGACACTTTATATTAATTAAGTAAAAGTAAATACAAAAATGACATAAGCATATATATTTTAGAAAAACAATTTCTAAATAGGGTTATATATATTATATTTTAGACTATAAATATTAATAATAAATATAAAAATAATTCATAAATAATTGTATTTTATTTATAATTTTTAGACATTGAAAAATTAAAAATATATAAGACACAATAATGATGCAATATTTTCTCTATTCATGAAAGAATCAAATAATTGGTATTATAAATGTTAAAATAAATATAATTTGAATGTGTTTATGGCATCCACTTATTTTATTGGTTCATATGACATGTTTTTATTGCTTAAATAAATTACTTTTGAATTAATAATGTTGTTACGACTTCAACAAAAATCAGTTATTGAATAGTGTCAAAATTGACATAAATGATTTTTTAAAACAAATATTATATTATTAATTGATATTATATACCTCAAAATATAAGGATCGTCCAAAGGACTTATATAATGATATATGTATTATTAATGGACCACTTGGGGGACTCTTGAATTTATATAGTAAGTTTATTAACTATATAATATAAAAATACAAATTGACATTGTAAATGTCAAACTAATTAACTAAGAGTTAAAACTAAAAGACATGGTTAATATATGGACCCAAACCTGTCTAAAATCTATTGGTTGAAAGGATTTATACCCATACCCACCTTATAATTTTAATAATATACTTTTGAGCCATTATAAACCAAATATTAATTTATTATAAATTAATACTTTCATCTTTTCCTAAAGAGCCCCTCCCCCCCCTTATAAAAGGGAACCACTTATAACCAATTCTTCACACCTTCAAAGCCTTTTTCTTCGGCCTAACCTAGCCACAATATCCTCCCAACTTCCCTCAATTTATTTTAGAGGCATTAGTCTGATCAGAAAGCCAACCTATGGGGCCCTTTTGATCAAATCAAATGGAAGAACCTGAGGAGGAGATAATGTTTTCACCACCCTCTATCTGGTTCCTTTCTTCCTCAGTTTCTTCATTATTTGTTCTTTCTATTCTAAAATAAAAACTCCAGTAACTTCTATATTCTATGATGTTATTATAAATATGGTTACACCATATTCAGTATTATATCCATCATTTGAATGACATGTCACCATACATGCGTATGTTCGGCCTACCGTCTCCACGTCGTGGAGTAATTGTTATTCAATACACTATTATTTGGATGGGTATAATAATGATGTGTAATTAATTTAAATAACAAATAGTACATTATAATGATTCTTTTATATATGATATACCATTGATTTATATATTATTTTAATATCAAAAGAATAATATTGTCGCTTGTGCGTACGTACAGATTACCGTCTCCACGAACGCGATAAGATTCATTCCCCATCGTATCCATTCAAGACTAAATTTTATTTGATGATTAAAATTAATATTTAAGGACTTAATATCATTATATATATGAATAATATACAACCTATCCATAACAAACATTCCTTATGTAATGAAACATATAAATGAAAATGAGTAAGTTAACACCCAAAACAAAGATAATACTAAGATATTATTAACAAAGAAATGTTAAAAGATCATATACGATATCATATTAATGTATATGATTCATTTATAATTTAATAACAACTATTTAACCATTATACAGGAGTTTAACCTACCCTCAACCAAGGAAAAGTACAAGGTATGGGTTTATTTTACAATCTCTTCATTATCCGTGGTTGTTTAGACGTAATTATATACTAGGACCTCTTTATCATCCACATCCATGTTTCTTAAAAATGTATTTCAAAACAATATTACTATTTTACAGAAAATGGGTTAAAGTCATTTATACCCTTGTTTGACTTTTTTACATGATCTTTTGTGATCATGCCAATGTTATATAATAATACACCGACTCTGGCTAACTGGGGTCGGGGCGTTATAGTTGGTATCAGATGAATTTTAGTACAATCCTTGGTTGCTAGATTTAGATAAACTCTGATTATAGCACATAGATCGAAGATGGACATTGAGGATTAGTATAGAAGAACTTCCGAGATTTTTGGTATTGTAGAGATTTTGTGAGTTTTCCGAGAAATACATCCCTATCTGGATATGAGCAGGTAGAGGCAGCTCTAGCACAGATGTACCTAGGATTGAAAACTCTGACAAGGAGTTTCGGTCTTGACCTAGGGTACCCTGGTACACGACAATGGGCTTTGCTGCACTCGTGGTTACAAAACTCCTGGGGGATATTCTTAGGATTATTTTCATTCTCTTTTCAAACCCTTTTGAAGGGTTATGAGTATTAACTTCCTCAAAGAAATATTTTTTTTATGATTATTGATTTTATCTATTAACTGTTGAATTTATTTTAAATGTTTTAGAAGTTTGGAATTATATATTTCGATTCATATACTAATCAAGTTTATGCCATTGTTTAGAAATGGCGCCTAGTGGAAGAAATGGAAACCTTATCAAGGCATGTAATCCATGTAGGGATTTCCCTCCTACTCATGATAATTATGGTGGATCTAGTGATGTAACTTGTGCTGATCAACTAATCACCATACTAGGAAAACTCAATCAGGTTATGAATAATAACCTTACCCGTATGGAGCACCCAGATCCACAGCGTGGAGGATCAACATTAGATCACTGCATGAGGCAATAACCACCAACATTCAATGGGAGTAAAAGTCCATTTTTATCTGAGCAATGGATAAGTTCCCTAGAGACAATATTCCATGCCTTGGGGAGTAGTGAAAGGGAAAATGTTATCATGGAAATTTACCGCCTCACTGGAGATGCTGACCAATGGTGTCCATTGATTCAAAACACAAAGGATGTCGAGAAAGTATCAAATATGGAATGGAGAGAGTTTAAAGAGATTTTCTTAGTAAAATAATTTAATCATGACCATCGAGAAGATATGGAAAGTCAATTTCTGAGACTGAGACAAAAGGAGGATGAGAATGTCGCAAAGTATAAGGATAACTTTACAAGGTTAGCGAGGCATGTAGAAGATTGTATATGTAACCCATGAAGTAGTATTGATCTTTTCCATGATGGGTTAAAACCATTTCTTCGTCGAGCTTTAGTATCGCAATCCTTCTCGTCATATGAAGATATTGTCTCATGTGATATCAAGATAGAAAAGGAATTCACTAAATCTTATGACCATAAAGTAAAGCAAGAGAAGAAGACAACGGTGGAGCAAGAGATAGGTAATGGGAAGAAGGGGAAAAAGGATTTTCCATTATGTGATAATTGTGGGAATAAACACCCTAGTACTTCCCTAAAAGGAATGTGAGTCTATTACAAGTGTAGAGAAAAAGGACACCAAGCTCATGATTTTAAGGGAAAGAAAGTTGTCAAAATTAAATACTATAATTGTAGAAAAATGGGTCATTATGAAAATGAATGTTCTAAGTTCCAAGGAAACATACATTAGAAAAGACCAAGAGAGAAAGGACAAGCTTATGCTGTTACTATAGTTGAATTTGAATAATTATTACATTTCTGTTTTTGGATTTAAGAACTATATTCTGGTTATAAGAATAATGTGATATATATAAGGATTGTACTGCAATACTATTTTATTGAGGACTTCAGATTTTATGGTTCTATGAAAAGTGACTTAATAGTAAGCTACACTATTTTTAAAATACAAGGTTGAAGGAAAGGAAATCCTTAATATGGTCTCGATAATGATGTAGTGATTTTGGAATAAGAGATAGTTGATTTGAATAAATTATATTGGATATTCTTGACTACCTTGAAACTGATTAATGATTTCTATATCCCATCATTGTTGGAGTTTAAAAAAAATTTCGATAGAAGGAGTATATCCAATATTATATAAGTAATAAAGGACAATAAATTTAATCAATAAGGTTTTTTGGTAATTCAAGATGTGCAGTTTTTTAAATGAATACATGATGAAGGTGTTCACATGTTAATACTTGGGAAAAAAAGATCTTCACTGGGTTTACCTTCCTTAACAATTTTGGAAAGTGATTTTGAACGAAATTATTTTGGATAACTCTTGTTTGAGATTATTTTTGATTTCCATAAAAGGACAAACAGGAGGTCGGGTGGCAACCCATCACGACTGGCATGGCCATGAGACTTGAACCCGCAACCGAAGGGCGACAAGGGTGTATCACCTACCACTGGCACACATGATGCCTGGGATTGAATAATGTAGTTTTTTTATGAAGTTCTGGTAGATGAATTAAAAATTCATTTTTTTGAACCCCAAACGAATAGGATAAATAGAATATTTTTTATGTTCTATTATCTTTTAGAGTGAAAGATGAGTTTTTGGTAGAAATTAGTTAAAGGATGGAACTCTACCTGTGAAGTATATATTTTTATTCTTCTCTTATCCTATGAAGAAATTAATTCTTATACTTTATTGAAGGGTTCTTAAAACCAATTTTTTTTATCCCAATACCATATGTTTTGTTGAACCGATGGTATTTTAAATCATCATAGATTGATGAATTTAAGGACATAAACACTTGTTTGTGATTGATGACCTCAATCACTACCTATAAATATTTAGATTTTTTCTCCAATTATATTTCTCTAATTCCCATCAATGTTCTCCTAATCGAGATCATAATTTTGCAGTAACCCTTTCATTTCTCTTTTCCACTTTTTAAGACTAAATTTTATTAACCTAATTTCCCATGTGGGTTTTCCAAAAGGTATTTTCTATTTACAACCTTGTATTTTCCAAAAACAATTTCAAATTGCGAGGAAGAAATTTTTTAAAGTAGGGGATAATTTAACACCCCATGCTTCCATAGTACACTTCACTTTGAATAATATAGTAGTGTGTGTTGTACGCAACATCGAGATTCTAACACACCGCAACCAATAAAAGTAGCCATTATGATAATTAATACCCACATTTTGAAATTTTATAAATTTTCTCTCTAAATATGGACTTCATTTTTGGCTTCGGAATATCAAAATTATCCTAGGGTAAAATTTTGGCACTTTTCGGATAACTTTTATATTTTGATGAATAGTGAAAATTACTAAATTTTAATTAAAAACTACTTTTTAAATACAAATAACTAATAGTGATAAATTATGAATTTGAGTGGTTTTAACGTATATTTAGAATTTATTTTTACCATTTAATATAATGTTGTTCATTGGACATAATTTCACATTTAAACCGGACATAAAAAAGTGTCAATCTTTTGATAGTTATTATCTCTTAAAAACACGCTTTTTGTTTTTACAATGGCAGTTAATTATAAATTAATTTTTCCCACTTCCGTGTTTAGAAAAAGGAAAACTGGATTCCATATTTTTATTAAGTATTTCCAAATTGTGAAAATCGGTTACTCTTATTTTTATACATTTTCAATAATTACATTGGTAAATATTTTATTTACCATGGTTAAAGGGTAAATCCGGTAAATAAGGGTAATGAATAATAATATAATAATAGTAATTTAACCTAAAACGTGTCCTAGACATATTTATTGATACATTTCAGACCATTGTCATCTTTTGGTAGATTTTGGGATGCCATGGATCCACTTGTATGTGATAATAACACTTTATATTAATTAAGTTAAAGTAAATACAAAAATGCCAAAAACATATATCTTTTAGAAAACCAATTTTTACATAGGGTTATATATATATTATATTTTCGGCAATAAATATTAATTAGAAATATAAAAATATTTCCTAAATAATGGTATTTTATTTTTAATTTTTATACATAGAAAAATTAATTATATATAAGACACAATAATGATACAATATTTTCCTAATTCATGAAATAATTAAATAATTGGATTTTTAAATGTTAAAATAAATATAATTTGAAAGTTTTGATGACATCCACGAATTATTTTTGTTCATAAGACATTTTATGATTGCTTAAATGAATTTTTTTCTAATTAATAAATTTGTTAAGACTTTAGAAAAAATCAATTATTGAATAGTGTCAAAATTGACATAAATGAGTTATTAAAACAAATATTATATTATTAATTGATATTCTATTCCTAAAAATATAAGGATCAGCAAAAGGAATTATATAATGATAGTTTTATTATTAATGGTCCACTTGGGGACTCTTGGATGTATAAATTATGTTTATTAACTTTATAATATAAAAATATAAAGTGACATTGTAAATGTCAAACTAATTAACTTAGAGTTAAAATAAAAAGATATGGTTAATATAATTACCCAAACTTGTATAAAATAAATTGGTTGAAAGGATTTCAACCCATACCCACCTTATAATTTTAATAATCCACTTTGTAGCCATTATAAACCGAATATGAATTTATTATAATTTAATACTTTAAGTTTTTCTTTAAGATCCCCTCCTCCCCCATATAAAAGGACATCACTTCTAACCATTTGTTTACACATTCAAAGCCTTTTGGTTCGGCCAAAACCTACCCAAATATCTTTAAAACGTCCCTCAATTCAACCTAGGGGCCATAGTTTGATCATAATGCAAACTTAAGGATCCCTTTTGATCAAATCAAAAGGAAGAACCCGAAGAAGAGGTAATGTTTTCACCACCCTCTATCAAGTTCCTTTCTTCATCAACTTCTTCTTTCGTTGTTATTTCTTTTCTAAAATAATAACTCCAGTATCTTCTATATACTATGATGTTATTATAAATAGTGTTCCACCATATTCATCATTCAATCTGTCCTTTGAATGACATGTCACCATATGTGTGTACGTACGACCTACCGTCTCCACGTCGTGGTGTAATTGTTATTCAATACACTATTATTTAGATGGGTATAATAATGAAGTTTAATTCATGTTAATAATAAATATAACATGATAATTATTATTTATATATGATATAACATCCAATTATATATTATTTTAATACCAAATAATGATATTGTCGCTCGTACGTACGTACGGATTACCATCTCCACGAACGTGATGAGATTCATTCCACTTCATATACATTTAAGACTAAATTTTATTTGATGATTAAAAAAAATATGTAAGGACTTTACGTCATTATGGATATTAATAAGATACAACCTATCTATAAAAACATTCCTTATATAACGAAACATATATAAGAAAATGAGTAAGTTATCACTCGAAACAATAATAATTCTAAGATATTACTAACAAAGCAATGTTAAAAGATCATATATGATATTATATTAATGTATATGATTCTTGTATAATTTAATAACAACTATTTCACCATTATACAGGAGTTTAACATACCCTCAACCAAGGAAAGTACAAGGGACGGGTTTATTTCACAATCTCATCATTATCCGAGATTGTTTATACGTAATTATCTATTGTGGCCTATTTATAATCCACATCCTTATTTCGTAAAAATTTATTTCAAAACAATCTTACTACTTTACATAATATGGGTTAAAGTCATTTATACCCTTATTTGACTTTTTATTAGAAGTTTATAAATGAATCTTTCCATTGTTTTCCAAACAAGGTCCTTTTTAACCTTTTCGACAGAATTAAGGTAAGAATGTCTTTTTTAACTTATATGGCGGATGCGGCTATTTACCGTCGATATAAAATTATCGAAGCTTACCCTACAATATTATAAGAATATTTTCAAAGTAAATATTTTCTTTCATAATTATGTCACTTTTAAATTATTTCAAAATGAATATTTTAAGAATTTTTGAAAGGTACTCTTTATCAAGATCATAATTTTAAATGTTTTAAAGATTTATCTACCTAAATCATTTTAATTAATGTACATGTTTTCAAAATAATTTTAAGGATTTATTTATATGGTTATGAATTTTTAGAAATGATATTTATTTTCAAAAGCATGAAATTGTTATGGGACTCTTTGATTCAAAAATCTATTTTAAATTACTTCCTTTATAAATGTGTGACTTTTCAATGATTTCAAAAAAAAATGATATTTCTCTCAAATAGATTTGATTTCATCTATGTCAACATCCATTGGTGGATTTTAAGCTTATTTGAAGTTGATTTATTATTATTGAAAACTTCCATATTGTATTGATGTTTTTGTGATATGTTTGACTGTGGATGTGTTATTTTTATACCATTCATGGTTTATGGAGAAAGTATTGACATTTCATATGATAGTTTTAATATGAATGTTTATGTTATGTTTAAACCTATTTGTATGAGGAATGAATTGGACTTAGTAAGTGATGGGTGGAGACCGCTATAGCTCCTCGATGCATCAGTAGGTCTCATGAGACAAACTAGTGTCTTGACACGAGTCGTTGACAAAATATTATTTGTAGTCTGGGACGAGGCCTTGGATACATGGTTATGATAGTCTGGAATTATGAATTTTGTTATTATGAAAGTGGTTATTGATATTTCATGTGATTATTAGACTAGAAGAATATCCACGTGAATAAGTAAATGGCATTATTTCAATTTATCTTTGCAATGTTATGATGAATTTCATGTTTAAACGGCTTTTGTTTTAGTTATAAATTTCCTTAGATGTTTATGTTTATTTATGAAAGTTTCTGCTATATTTCTATCCTTACTAAGTATCTATGCTCGCCCCTTTCATTGTTTTATTTTTCCCAAGATTTGAAGAAGTATTTTATGAATGACCTGCAGGGATAGTATGAGGGTATATAAAGACAATATATTGTTTTAGTTTTTCACTTTACGATGTAATGTAAACTTTATGTATATATATAGTGTTTCCAAGGCTACTAAACTAATCGGTCATTTGAGACTTTATCTTTTGTGATCATGAAAATGTTATGTAATAATGCACCTACTCTGGGTAACTGGGGTCGGGGCGTTATCGAAACAGATAAATTGTCCCAAATTTCTTGGTCTCTTTTACATGCATAAATTCTATTGAACTCTTTATCTCATTAATAATAGTATAGGTAATTCATTTATTTGTAATTTTAGTTATAAGAAGCCTTAGTTGGGTCATCACAAGTATTCCTATCAATATCAATAATCTTATATTCATCTATAATTGATGAAAAAAATAAAAACCCAACTGTTCTAGGTGCATTTTCATTTTAATTTTCTATTTTGAATAATTTGGTCCATTAAAGAATGGAGGTCTATTAGTAACAGAACCTTAAAATATACTATTCATAATAAATAAACATGATTTTAAATAACATAGAAATTTAAAACTAACAAAAATTTAAAAATAATTATAAAAAAACTAAATCACAATTGAAAAAGTTTTGAAACATCATTGAAACATTTGAAAATAGCAGTTAAAAACAACCTTTAATACCGAATGTTGTTCAGAGTAAGGTAATCAAGAGGGGGGGGGTCTTTGAGTCCTTATAAAATATTATCTTAAAATTAGTAATTATAATATTCCCGAAATTAAAAAATAACTCTTTCCAGTAAACCAAAGTAGTAAAATTATAATAGATTAGTTGTTCAAATAGTTTCTCAGAAGATTGATTAACTCCCAGTTATACCAATATGCGATATTGATACAACTTTTGAAACTACTCTAATTAGGAAAACAGGTTATAAATACTATCCAAGACTTACTATCAAAGTAAAATTTAGTTTTCTGAAATATGAGATAAAACATACGACTAAATTGAATGACGCAGTATATAAATCAAGTGGTTCACTCTCAAGAAGAGACCTAGTCTACACCACTTGGTGATCAATTGACACAAAAAAATAAAAAAAACATTTATCCACACCCTAGTTTGAGGTTAACAATATTTCACAAGACATTCCAAGCTTTAAGACCTTTACCACTATTCTACGTGGTAATAATAACATCCAGTTCACACAAGACCTCTTCCTTAGTTATACGTTGGAGAAACAAGGTGTAAAAAATAATTTTGAGTGAGGATATATTATATCATCTAGTCTCGTGAAGGAGACCATGTTTTTTTAATACAGACACACACACAACTCAAAGAGTAAAAAAACAATACACAACAAAGAAAAATGTAATGATATAGAGTTTAGAAGGCATCGTGTGTAGTGAAATGTAGCTCTGGTCTTTTTAGAAGTAGTTAATGCAATATTATCATTCTCTTCTAAAAATAGATTGTTGTGATTCAAGTATTCTGGTATTCAAAATAGTGATATTTTCCTTTTCTCATTTGAGTTAGGAAAATGATTTGTTGAAGATAGTTTACAGTAGGGCCTTATTTTTTTAGAGCCAACAATAATGAAGTGTTCTTCTATTGGTGTGTTCTATCATGTATGGGTGTTATTTTCTTTTTCATTCATTTAACTAATCCAATTCGTATTTAGATCGATTTCTATTCATTGATTTTATTTTGGTTGCATGTGTTAGAGTCAAAAAGGTGCATGATCTCCACACCTCATACCTTGTATTGTTCGCTGATAGTAAGGAAAAATATCATTAATTATATCAGTGTAATTAAATGACTCAAATATGACATTTAGAAACAAATTCTAAATATAATTAGAAAAGATAGAAAATGGTTATTTATTGTATAGTGTGATAGTTGTGGTGAGACAGTTACTATTCCAATGTTATGGTGAGATAGTCACAGTGATACTGTTGTGGTGAGACTGGCCTGATGAGACATTTGCGCTGAGACAGTCACACTGCCACAATTTCTCTAAGATCTAGAATCAATTGCAAAGTTACAGTGTATGGTTGTTTGTGAATTCAGGAACCGGTATCATGGTAACAGTGTCATGGAAATGGTATCTCATGTAATGGTGTCGAGTCCATTTTAAAAATTGTTAATGATGTCTTGTTATGGTGTCTTAGAAATGGTATCATAGAAATGGTGCCATGTCCATTATGAAAATTTGGAACCGGTCGCAGGCTTATGATGTCACAAACTTTGTGAAAATATGTAAGTTTTCTTAAGAATCAATATTCTCATAATGGATTAAGATTAAACATAATAATACTAAAACATACTATTTCATGATTAAACATTGTTCACAAGATTAATATATAATATGTGAGATTTGGATCTTGATCTTTTGAGAGTATGAAAACATGAGTTATATGAGTGTTAAACATGATTTTTGAGCATTAGAACATGAGAATACCAACAATATCCAAACATTATTTGAGTGTATTAAAACATGAAGAGTCCAAAAATCTCCAATCATGATTTGTGAGTATTAATACATGAGAATTCCAACCATATTCAAATATGATTTTTTAGTATTAAAACATGAGGAGTCCAATAATCAATGAATCACTTCATTTTTGACATAGATTGTTGATACCGTTCCTAAAAAACTCTTCTTTTCAAATCACACACCACAGCTATCGTGATATCTACTCTTTGATCGATCACTTCTAGCTTAATCAGATTTAAAAATCTCCCCTATCTCATAGGTCCCCCTATCACGCTGCTCCACTTGTCAGCTTCTCCCCGTGTCTTTGAAAATGTCATTTTCTCCCTTCTACAATTTCTCCCCATTAAGGAACAACAAGTTCTCCCCCATTGTTAATGAACCCAAAGTACACAAAATTTTGGTCTGCAACATTGAAATGAATAAAAATACTCTCATTAAGGAAAAACAAACCATACCTTTGGGAGAGGGGCTCCCTCATCCATGGTTTTTCAAGTGCGGGGAGCTGACTGGACTCCCAAAACTAGTCGATGTCTCTCAAAATCATCCCTAGGTAAGGCCTTGGTTAGAATTTCCGCATCCTATAGCTCTGTATGAACATAATTCAACTTCACTAGTGATTGCTCCACCTTCTTCTTGATAAAATGTAATTTTATCACAATTTGCTCTATCCTAGAGTGATAAACTGGATTTTTCTAATATTGATATAACTCGGATTATCACAGTAGATTATAATTAGAGACTTCACTTTACCTCCAATATCATTAATATTCTTCTTTATACACAATAACTATGTGAATTCTTGAGTAGTGGAAATACACTTTGCTCTTGTGGAGCTCAATGGAATGATATCTTTATTTTTCTTATCCAATAAATACACAAACCACCATGATAGAAAGAACCTCCCAACATAGATTTCTTATCATCTGATGATTCCGCCCAATCTGTATTTGTATATCCCAAATTATCTGAATAAGATTTGTCATTATATATTAAGTTGAAAATCAAATTTCCCTTAATATACCAAAGTTTTTTTCCCTTTAAGCAAGTTTTGTTCCTTGGGATTTCTTTGGTATCACACAACTTGGCATTTGGAAAAAAAAATATAAGGTATTTCCACTATTAGTTTTAGAAAACAACCAATAATCTGCCTCTATTTGGTGATATTAACTACCTTGTCATCATAATGTTTTGAAAATTTCAACTGGGTAGAAAACATGACACTTCATCTCCTTTGAATTTTCCATTAAATATCTTCTCAGAACATCATTAAATTTTTATTTTGAGAAATGAATGTTACATTCCTTCCATGGGTCACATGTAAACCATGGTAAAACATCATCTCACCAATCATTGACATTTCAAATTCACTTTTCATGAATTCAAAAAACTGTATGCACTGCGATTCATCTGATCCTCCAAATATTATGTTATTGATAAAATATAGAACCATCATCCATTGATTACTATTTTTGGTGAAATAAAAATGGTAATCAAATCCATCACGTTGAAATTATTGCTTCTTGAAATACTGATAAAGCCTTGAGTACCGTGTTTTTTGTACATGTTTCAGCCCATATAGTGAATTATAAAACTAAAGAACTGTGATCTCATCTTCATGAATGAGAAAACCATATGGCTATTCAATATATACTTCTTATTCCAGAACCCTATTTAGAAATCTATATTTTAAGTCTAACTAGAAAACCTCGATCATTTGTTTCCCTAAAATGGCCAGGAATAATATGATTTTTTCCATATTTGAAACAGATGAAAATGTCTCATCGACATCAATACCCTCTATCTGGGAGTCTCTTTTTCACACTATTCATTATTTGTTTACAATCACTATGTTATCATCATTCAGTATGTTTTGAATGGCCCATTTAGTTTTGATGACATTCTTATATGATGGCCTCAAAATATTCTCTCATGCCTAATTCTTCTCAATGTTTTATATCTCTTCATTCTTAGCTTGAACATAGTTCTCATCTCTATATGCATTGGAAAATAATTTCAGATATACTTGAGATAAGATAGATGCACGTTTTATTGATTTCATTATTCTTGTTTGAACTTGCGTTGTCTGATCAATGATGATATTTTTCCTGTCAGTTACAGCTTCACACATTGTCTTCGGTGTATATACAGACATGACTTATTCTTTCTCATCACCAGTATCTTTATTTGAATGAGCATCTACCACTTATATTCACCTTGTGTTGCTTGTTGCCTCATAACTATCATCATAAAACTATTCAATGTGTTGTTTAATATTCTCTCCATTTTCCACTATAGAGTCATCATTTATATCAACTACTTTTTCCTCCTTCATATTAAATGATTTATATGCTTTTCTTATTCCTGAGTATCCAATCAATATCACCTCATCTCCATGTGATTCAAATTTCATGTGTTTTTTTTATGAGAATGAAGCACATACTTCCAATGATTTGAAACTATATAATTGTGGGCTTCGTTCCATACCACATCTGTTATGGAGTCTTTCCTTCTTTTAGACACAACAAAGCCTTGTTTCAAATGTAGGCCGATGTAAAAAAATGCATCCTTTCAAAAAAATCTGGTAAATGTCTTTCAATAAGCATCATTCATTCCATGTTGTTGGTGATACAATTTCTCCTATCAACCACTCCATTCTGTTGTAATTTCTCACTGAAGACACATAGTGCCTCATCTCGTGTTTCTCAAGATAGTCTTCAAAATAACTGTTTGGGAATTCTTTCCCATTATCAGTCAAAAACATCTAAATTTTCTACCAAATAATCCTTTTTGATCCCCTCCTATACTATTATAAGAAACTAAACACAATAGAATTTTTGGAAATGATAGATACCCAATCCATTATATAGTAGTCATCAAGGAAAATAATGTAATGTCTCATCCTATCATTGGATTTTAGTGAGATATGTCCATAAAATTCATCATGCATCAACTCAAGCACTCTAGTTTACATCTTTTCCATATCCTTGTACATTTTTATGATGATTTCCCCATGTTTACATGCATCACACACACGATTATGATTGCGTGATAGAATAAGGAGTTCTCTAGCTACATTACATTTCATCAGATCTTATAGGGAATATTAAATATATGACCCAGTCATGTATTCCAGAACAATTTCTCTTTATCTCTATGAAAAAGAACATATCTTCTTCTCCAAAAACATGGTAGATATTTCTCAATGTCATTTTTACATGTAGTGAAACATTATCATATATTCCTTTGACAATACAGATCTTCTATGTAAATCTTATATAATTCTAAGATTCCCATAGTTGTCCGACACTATGATGATTGTGACTAAGACCTTCTACTACTAAGAGATCGTCATGTCTCATCTATTCTCCCCCAAACATGGCCTTTCCTGACCCAAATATCTTTATTCCTTCTTCGTTTCCATATTTGGAAACTTCTTCCTTTTCATAGTCTATTCCTATAAAAAGGTCCTTATTCCTAGTCATATGGGATGTGAAACCACTATCAAGGATCCATACACCATAACTGTCTGATTATTTTTAGGAAATTTCTATAACCACTCCATTCTCATCTCTTTTCTATTTTTATCCATGATTTTGAATTCATAATCGGTATATATTGATGACCCTGGTATTCTTTAGATTATTATGGAATAGATTCATCTTGCTGATATGCAAATATTTTTTTATTTTCATCTCACCTTTTTTTCCGAATTTGTTGCTTGTGAGCTCTTGGGTTATTCTTTGTATCATTCCCCTGCATGGTTGATTTACAATATCTATCCATGTTCCCAAATCCTATTTACTAATAAAATGTACCTAAGAAAATTTCTATAATATTGAGCTCAGTTTTCCTTCCACTGTTTTTCTTGTTCCCTTTAGTATCTCTTGGCTATTGAACACACATTATGTGAATGTCCCATCTTTCCACAAAAATAACTCCTGATATGGGGGTCATGCATGTGTGTCACTTCAGTACTGATAGTTTTCCCTTGGAATCTCAGATTATTCTTATTTTTCTTCCTCCCCAAATCAACCGTTAATCATTGAAAAAATATGTGCTGTCTAACATCAAATTTAATAGACTTTGTCTTTTGTCAGGACCCACATCATTCTTAACATCTTAACATGATTTTTGTTTCTATTCTGCTAGACCACTATTCTATACATCAAACTTTTCCATCTTCTTAGTGATATGCATTGACGATATCATATTAGGAATAAAAACTATTTATTGATCCTTTAATTTTCATTGCATATTTAAAACGTCTTCTTCATGTTCCTAAATGCATTTTATTTGTTCTTTATCTATGTTATTCAAACCATAGATCACCCTTCTCTATTCATCAACTCTGAGTTTTCACCCATCAAGTTTTTTTCTGAGTCCACGGGCAATGAAGACTTATGATTTTCAATTTACTTCATCTAATCAGGCATTTATTCTTCATGTTGTTGCATATAGAGTTTGAAATGATGTACCACATAGTTGGATTTATTCATTTTATTCTCTTCAAACATCTATCTCATCATGAGATGCTTCTAATTCATCTTCCATATCGACTCTTCCTTCAACTTTTTCTTCATCATCCTCATCGTTGGTTTCTTCCTTCATTGGAGAACTACTGATATCTTCCACCATATAATTTTCTCCATGATCTTTATAGTTCTCAATTTCTTCATCCTCTAAAATTTATGATTTCTATGAACTATAACATTATTTTTAAATATGATTATTTTTCTTTATGAAATTTATCTTCAACTGTATATTTCAATTCATAGAGGCTAAAAACATCTTATTAGTAATTTTGATTTCATCCACCACATCTTCTAGGAAATTCTTGGGGCACCATGCTGCCAGATGATTAACCTTTCCACATCTAAATCATTCTCGTGGATATTTCCCTTTGAACATCCTTTTACTCTGTGAAGATTCAAAGGAAAGAATGACATATCTTTTTTTGACTCTTGTTCTTCTGGAGAATCTTTAATGGTGAGATTCTCCATGGTCTTGGATGACACCTCTTTATATTTCCCATTTTCCATAGCATCTATATCATAATTTCTAATTTCATATGTTTTAAGTGTACTATGGATGTTATCCAATGGCATCACTTTCATATCATTATTTTCCTACAATGAGACATTCAGATTAAACTGAGGTGGAATTTTCCTCAAAATGTTTTTCACAATGTATATGTATTCAATGACTTCTCCAAGACCTATCATTTCCTACACTACAAAATTTACCATTTCAAAGACTACATCAATTGACTCGTTCAGTTTAATTGATGGATCTACATACTTGTTCCATTGACCTTGCAACTTTTCATCTCTAACCTTTTAACATCCTTCATATATAATCAATAGATTTTCCTATATGGAATGTGATGTTTTTCATTAAATCTCCTTCGTATAAATATTATTTTATGTGGCTCCACCTAAGTAATTTATTCCCCTGGAATCAGAATCCAATTCCCTCTCTTATTATGATAAATCACAACTACTCATGGCATATGAGACACCATGCATTGCTGTTTTAAACACATACATTCCCAAAGATCTAAAGTAGTGTTGAATTTGATTATTCTATAGGTGACTATTATTACCCTCAACAATTAGAATCCCTTTATGATTGGTGACCTCCATCTAAGATAGAAACCTTGATATCATCCTTTTTCTATGATACAAAATTTTACGTCCACTGGCCTAGATACCCTGAGGGGGGATGAATTAGGGTAAGACATATTAAAACTATTTCCCATTTTGATCTTATTTTTTTAGACAGAATTATAATCTCCCTCCTTCCCATTTTAGAATATAAACAAACCAAAAAATCATGCACATGACACAAAACTATTACTTGGTTCACCTTCACAACGCTATGCCCAAGGAGCATACACCGACGATGTGTTGATATACAAAATCCACAATAAGTGAACTGTAGTTTAGAAGGTTAAAGTGGAATCATTTTCCCTCTTGTTTTACAACCAATCCCAATTTAAAATCTCCATGATCTCTCAAAGGTAGTGTGATAACTGATTCTTTAGAGGATTTACTCAATGTTTAATGACATATAGGTCCTTTCATTATCTCAATTGAATGCATCCTCTACTGTATGTAGAAGCTCTATTAATGTTTTATGTAATCCACTAATAAATACTCCATTAACCACTAAACACTGGGAAATAAAATTTGTAATATATTTACAAATATCACTACTTCACAAATATCCCAATTTCTCAAATCCCAAATAATCCTTCACAAAGTTACTACCTCTTAGTAAAGAACACACCTTTGAAGAGCACACTACTTCACAGAGCACAATGCTTCATAGAGCACACTGCTTCGCAGACCTGAAGCCTTTGTAAAGTACAGGCCATCACAAATCACAACTTCATCGAAATTTTGTAAAGCTCAAACAAGCCTTTACAAAGTATATATCTTCAGAAAATTTGAATTAGTCTTTGTAATGATCCTTCCTTTCACAGAGCCCCATTGGACTCTATAAATTCCATTTAATTTCAAAGACCTCACTTCCTCTGCAAACCTCCTTCACGATGCGGGAAACATAAATTTTTTTTGTTGGGTATCTCTACTCTTCTCTTGGGGTATGGGGGAATATTTATAGGAATTTCAAGCTGACTCCAAAACCTTCCACTCCACATCCGCACCATGTAAGATCAAATCGCACAGTATTGAAATTTCATATGAAATTATCTATAATTCTCAAAGTACCATGGTAATTTTTATATCGAAGAGCTCATCGTACCACCTATAGATCATCCATTCTTTTTCCATCGTTTTTTTTTCATCATGGGTATTCAATAATATCTCTAGAATGAAACAATTTACCATGAAAACCTTATTTTTCAACCAACACTACCTACCCAAAAATGATTCAATGTTAACATAGGGAATTTTTCCCAACAAAAAAAATCTTTCACCGAAGAGATAGGGAAGCTAACACATTAGGACATCAGTCATAGCTCCTTTATCCCATTTATGGTTAGGGTAGTTATTCTCATGGTTCAATAGATAATGACACAAATAAATGAGAACATGATCCCTTTATATAATAACATCACCCATATTGATTCTTGATGCATTTTAAAGATAGTAAAAATATTCCCTAGGTCTAAAAGAATTTGAATTGGTGTGTATATCAACCACTTATTCAGCTCTTGGAGGTACACATCACACCTACAATCCCACTCAAACATGACACCCATCTTAGTTATCATTTTTATAGGAACTAAATTGTGAGTGTTGTTTTTATTAGACAACCTAAACTAACCATCAAATCCAATAAAACAATAGACCTCAAAGTCATTCCTCATGAAAACCCAATACATCACCACATCTGGTTTCCTCGATCAACATGATTCCCTACCTTTTATATCGTTTTCCAAGAATTTTTACATAAAAAATCAAAACGTGAAATGTAAATTACTTTTATAAATATTAGTTTCTAAAATTTTACAAAATAAAAAATCGATGTGATAAACATGTCAGTTTTATATCGATGAATATAATAATATTTCATTTAATAAAACTAAGAAAATTTTCTACGTGGGGTGGAAATATGGTTCATGAGATCTATGAACACTATTATTGCATTCATCACATAGAATGGAATCATGAGTTACTCATATAACCTTTATCTAATCCATAACACAGTCTATTTTATGTTCTCTACCCCAAACCATAAGATTTGGTAACATAATTTCATATTGTTCATGTATAACCAACGAAATCCCCTTAGAGAGTTTAACATGTTATCAATCCATGATAATAAATATCATCCCTTTACCATGACCTAGTTCAGATTTTAGTGATCCATGAAAAACATGATGTCACCATCCACCTTCCTGTTAAATAAAACTAGATAACCCCAAGGATAGGTACTAAAATGGATAAAACACTTTTTCTTGTGATCCTTATGATGTGACTTCATCTCCCTCATTTCGATTGATGCCATATGATAAATATAATTTGATATGGTATCCACACCCGACATAATATTGATTGTAAAATGATTCTATAACATAAGAGGATGTCTTTATAAATAACAAAATTCATTCTGAAATTTATTCTCCACTTGAGGAAATGAGGTGAGGGCCATCACCTGATTAATACTAAAAACCATACTCGCTAACTATGCGATAATGGGTCCTAAAAAGCTGAATTAATGTAATTATCTACCTTCTTATACATCCCACTGTCCCAATATAAAAAAATCCTCACCCAAATTTTATGTAATGATTTCCATTGTATGTAGAAAACATATGTTCTTATAGGAATTCCAACCAATCTATATAAAATATAACAATGAAGATCTTCATATCCATGAATAAGTAATAAGATAAATTCACATATATGAAAAACACTAAAAAATATTATAGGAATCTCTGAACACAATCTAACCTCTTCACAATATGTTTATCAAGATAAAAAACCGATGGTAATAATCTACACTCTTCCCAAATCAAGACACAACTCGAGTAGAAATAGTGGGGTAAGAATATATGTAGTCAAATAAAAGAAACTAAAATAATTGAGGTAATCTAAACTGTACCACTAATAGTCTAAAGAGACTCACTTCACCATCAAGAACATGTCCCCAAGCATATAATTATCCTATCATGGATTCGTGAAATTACCCTTGTGATCGTTAAATCGCCAAAGAGCCAAATCCCTATGGAATATATTGTTTTGGATTCTAAGACCCTAAACTAGCTCCATTGTCTGACCAGCTAGACATATCCCTATTATCCATAAATGGTGTCCCTGACTAATTATTCAGGTAATATATCTTCTATGTAACAATACCACTAACTTTATATCATATAATTGATTAAAAATAACTAGCATGTCCTATATTTTCTCATGAAAGGTATTCCAATGGAGGAATAGTATATATCCTTTATAAATGTCAATTCGGCCCTCACTGAAATCACATAAGGGAATCCAATTCTTTATATTAATGTGATGAACCCATTAGCTTTTCTGACTACATCATTCTTCCCTAGTGCATCTCCTCAGACCACATATTTGTACTATCAGAATACACACCAACAACCCCACTCTAAATGTTGCCACTTAACCAACTGATGATTGGAAGAATTGATATTGTTCTATGATTGAATATTCCCTTATCAACAGTAATATACTTGAATACCACAACATATTAATTGGTCATGTAAAATTTCTATACATAGAACCTCAATTAAGGATAAATGCTAATATCAAAACTCCTAGCCTTCTAAGCCTCATTTTTATCTAATTGCTAAAAAATGGATCATTTCCAACAAATGATTCACTAATTATACAATACATATCACCCCTAGAATAGATCCATAAACTCAAGATCCCTATTCATAAAAAACTCTCATGGAATAAGTACATGAGTAAATGTTCTTCAAAGGATACCCAAGATAATCCACCCTATCTTTGATCTTGGATCACAAGTCCCTACCACCTCTTTATAGGTCCTTACAACATGAAACCTATTAGGTTCACCAGCCGATTAGATGGAATCTATTCAAACTCAAAGATCCCATCAAGGATCTCAATTTATTCCTTGTAGTCATATTGAATTTGTAAACATTGAAAAGAAGGAGGGTGTTATAGATAAAAAAAAGGAAAATTCCACAATTACAGAACCTCCTCAATGGGAACATCTAACTCTAACTGATACTTTGTAGAAAACTCTCACCTAAAAAGGATCACATACATGGATTGTAGGCGTATCATTGGTATCATTCCAATACAATCCCTATTAAATATATTGAGGTAAAATAGTAATATTTCCTATTTCGGGAGAAGCCTCACCCCAAACCTTCTCTTTACATTGAGTCATCTATGAGGCATAATTATCTGAAATTCCAAAAAATTGTAAAAATTTATATTACATTCATAAATATTAAAAATACATTAGAAATTAAAAAATAGAAATAAAAACAACACCTCAAGAAGACACTCTTTATAAAACTACACATAACCACTACGCACCACCACTAAGAACTCACCCATGTATTAATCTTGGTTCTTTAATAATTTCATAATTTTCATATTCATAATATGAAAACTAATTGGCATTTGATTTTAAATTAAAGGAATATAAAACATCATGTATTTTGGTAGACAGTAAAAATATTATTTCTAGAATTTAGAAAACATAAACCTATAAAAATAATAGGAAATAAAACTATAAAAACTCAATTCAAAGTCTACTTGACTGATGTCGCATCCTAATTCAATACATGACATCAATAATTCCTCCAATTATTCCATAACCTACTATCCAATAGTGGGGGTCCAGACTAAAACACGGGGGAGACTATACCACCATAAAATACCAGCAAAAGAAATAAAAATTACTAAATATCAAATATGATAAAAAAATATAAGAAAATGAATTAATAAACCAAGATATCCCATATAAAATTAAATTAAACATATAATAAATAAAGGAAAACTTACTTTTGGTTAGGCCAACCCATATACAATGTAAAAAAATGAAATAAAATATAGGTTTATCTAAAACATTTCATGAGAAAAACCTTATCCCGACCTCTGAGTCCATCTGAACCATCCCACTGATCCATTTCTTTTAAGGCCTTAGCCTAAACAGATCTAACAATAAGTAACAATTATGATTGATTATTACAGTTTCTTGGAATCTTGACCAGGATATTAGTATGATTCAAAAGGTAATCAAAACTTTTTATGGACATATAACTGGTACATGAAATTATATGATCATATGATAATCTCGGAGGAATATTAAATGAAATTTTGACCATTAATAAATAAAATGTTATCAATCATTGGGGTATGATGTGACAAAAATATTTGACCGTAAAATCTTTGGTAACTATATGAATGTCGCTGAGTAAAATAGATTACTATAGGAGGGATGCATTCCCTACCCTAACATCACACATACATGCCTCTAATAAAATGTATATATTTGTTCTTACGAACTACTCAATGAATCCATAAAACATTGGTATCAAGTCCCAGATCGTAGGGGTGACCAAGGAATTTCATGCTATAATCCTCAAACAAACAAATCATTGAAGTGACTAATACATATATTAATAAAACTAAAATAGTAGGCTCAAACCTAATTACCATGTATAATTCGTAATCACATCTGAAAGTCATCGGGAAAGACTGGCCAGAACCAAGGTACGACTCTGGAATCACATTATATTTACATCATTAAGATTATAATGTAATATTTAAGATAAACTAGGAATCCTAGGGACCATTACTGTAAAAGTAATTCTATCAGACCCAAATTTTGAATCCCATAAAAAACCATATCAATAGGAAACAAATCCAGTTCTAAGGGTGAATCACCCAAAGGAATTTCCAATATCAAATAGCTTAATCAGGCTTGAGAGACAAATCCTAAGAATACATCTCAATGAATTATTACATGTTGTCCCACTAAAAATTCCTAGGGAATGGTTCGGGTGTTCCATTTATGTATCGAGGGAAATATATTCCACTTTTTATATCACATATAAAATGAAATAAATAAAGAGATAACTATGGATGAAATGTAATAGGGGAAAACGTAGTAGTCCCCTAGGTCAAATTTAACATGAGACCCCCTTTTAGGTCAACTTATTATCAAACACAACAATCGAGTCAACACATGTCACATAGGGGTAATAGTATCCATAAACATAGTTGTAAACATATCATGTTCTCATTATCCTCCTATACAAGTCTCGTATGATAAATGACATCAATCTCATTCCCTTCCCATGTCCCACTTGGTCAGTCCAAGCACCAGACCAATCTATCCATCAACCCAGGGTCTACCCACCTGAGTAGTCACAACAAAATGGAGGTGTGGGGAGGGGCTCACACCACATTAATCTCAACTAGATATTAAGATATATGAAATAAAAATGTACCCCCAACTTTTTCTACTCATCTCCTTTAAAGTTAACTCCCCTACGAAGAGGCATCCAGGGGATCCAACACTTGTTCCACTACTATATGTTCATATGATTTAATTAAATTAATACTACCCAAGGGTATTTATATATAAAAAGGTATATATTATTTTTCAATCCACATCCTTTTGTGTTTGAGGTAATATTCCATTATATAAGGTTCCATAATGGCCCTCGGAGAGTTTTTCATTTTATTCATTGGAATTTTACAATATTTAAAAAATTAACTTAATTGAAAAGGGTTTGGTCACCCTAATTGATGAGGGAACACATCAAATGTATACATAAATAT
This sequence comes from Viscum album, assembly GCA_963277665.1. Classification (NCBI taxonomy): domain Eukaryota; kingdom Viridiplantae; phylum Streptophyta; class Magnoliopsida; order Santalales; family Viscaceae; genus Viscum; species Viscum album. Next base: position 1,082,667,720 of record OY728155.1, read on the forward strand.
AATTCATATTCAAAATTTTTATTCAGGATGAACCATCTACTTTTAATGAATTCATTCCTTGTTAATCATTTTTTGGCCATCACCGCATATCGCAGTCTAGTACTTCTCCGAAACAACCCATAAACTCTAGGGCCTATCTCACCCTACTAATTCCTAAATAATTTAGTTTAAAATAAATTATAAGTTAAATCCTTAAATAACACTAAAATATAATTACTAAAACCATAATGGTAACTCTATATGTCCCATAACCACAACCAACCTCACTCATAGGGTTCTTGTGGAAACCTTGGTCTCATTATTGGAAAATCCAAAATAGTTGTAACCCAATTACATGGTGTTTTAATTTAACTTCAAAGAAAATGTATGAAAATTCTCCATGAATAATTCATCAATATAAATGAATAGAAAAAAACATGTAGATGATTTCATGTTACATCCTACCTAAAATTCAAGTGAAATCCCCATCAAACTCATTTGATTTCACCATGACTCGATGAAATCTCTTTTAAAACCCAGCAGGAGGAAAAAAATATTAAAGAATAAGGAAGATGATGAATATTTGAGGTAACATAGGTTAAGATTAACTGAAATAACTTCAAAATAATGCTTTAAATCTCTCTAGATCATGGGTAACCACGATAAAGAGGGGAGGGAGTGGATCCACAAAAAATAGCCCTCTCCAATGGAATATACTCCTTAAATATTAAGATATGATACGAGGATAAATTGATAAGAATAACCCAATAAAAAATCCATATTGATGTGTAATCATGTGATCAAAATCTAGATTGTGGAATAATAGATATTAATTCTAAACCCATTAGCTGGATAGTGATGCCAGCCAGGTTGCTAAGCTACTTCTCAACCCACCAACATACTAGTGCAAGCCCACTAGGTAGCATGTGGCTACTGTAGTATCCTTGTCACCTAATATACTTCATATATTATCCCCCAATCCCTAATTCCACCCCCATAATCCTCTTTAAATATCCAAAAATATCCCCTTAATATGTTAAAACTCTTGTATTTACATTCTTTATTTTCTTTTCTCAAAACCAGACCACCATAAAATTTTTAAAATCCCATTTTATATTTTAACATCCATACGTACATGGGGTATTAAAACATCCCCACCATAGAAAATCTCATCCTCATGAAGTCTCACCCATCACCAAATATGACATAGCATCATATCTCATTCATCAATTCATGATCCACACATTGTATCTTACATTTTAATATTTTATTAGTTTCCATTACACTACTCTAAAATCTAGGATATTCCTTTATTAAAATAAAATCCACTACTCAAATAATCACTAAAAACATGATAATGATCCAAAACATGAGTTTATCATGATTATCCTTAATCATCCCATCACAAAATAAATTAACATGCTCTTGAACTGCCCACCATATACCATTGATCAAAACAGAAATTTCTAATCCAAGTTACTCCCTAGAATTAAAATAACCTATTAAAACGAATTTTAATTTTTCCACTAACACACACAATGTGTTTACTATCTCACCACACCAAACACATGTGATAGAACCTACCACAAACCTGTATAAATATTTGTTACAAACTTTCACCTCAATCGAATGAGACTATTCTTTTCATATAATAATCCAAAGCACCATGGGTTTCCCCAAAAATTCTCTTACAAAACTAATAATACACCTTTAATATCCAATATGATAAACTTGATGGGGTTTCCAACACACCCTACATAGTCATATAGAAATCCACTAATCACACCTCCCTAGTCCGACATTTTACAATAAAAATAACCTTTATCCATCAATGTGTTATCCAATTACCAGATCACAGTACCTTGAGTATGAAAGGCATCATATTATCATCCCCAGACACATGTACCAATTTCTAATCAACACATATGATGTAATTTCATATATTAATCCCCATGCAATAAAAAATTGACCATTGTTCTATACCCAAATCACTAACACACATCCGATACGAATAAAACTTTAATTTGATCGAATTCTTACCCATGGATGATTTCAATGATCGAGATCAATCCTTATATAATGTCTGAATTTGAAATAGTTTATTCCGCACAATATCTAACGAAATCATATTAACTGACATTGGCATCAGAATACCACATCAACCATCCACCACTAGTCTCATCTCATCAACATTCCAGACATCAAAATGGTATTATTCCCATGACTAATAAGTTTCACCCCATTATGGTAGTATATCACTTTTCGATTCACTGAGTCAAACTCTCAATCGCTACAACCCATGCTCCATCAACTATTGAACACAATGATAAGATGTGGTTGTTCCACTCATACAGGATCATCTATATTAAACATTAATTAATTATCCATTCCTGGATCTAGAAAATTCACTCCACAACAAAAGAAAAATATAATTCTTAATATGGTTCATTCCATTAAATGGATGAATGTTAACTCCCCATTGTATGTAATTACTCATAAAACTCTTCTATGCACCAGATAAATAAGTTTCATCATCATATGTGTGCTTCTCCCCCTGATCCACACTCCTCTCATACAGAAAAAGACCTATATTTAATTAATTCCAATATATGTCACCATGTAATACTCAAACCATATCCAAAACATCTCTCATTAGATGGTTTATTTCTAATTTCCATCAAACCACAATAACCCATGCCTGAAACAATCTAACCAATTATGTCAATCCTTCAATGAAACATGACTGGTCCCCATTCCGTAACACAATATTCATCATATATACCAAACATCCATTGGCTCAATATCAATGGGAATACAATCCTGACCAAAAATCCATATACCAAATTACAAAATTCATCCCCATAATATTTTTTCCACTATGATATAATTGAAATTCATTGGTTTCATTCTCCCATACAACTTGGTCATGAATCTCGACTCTCCCCCCCATGAATCTCTAATAATTAGAACTAAGAACAAGTGCTAAAACCATTGATCATGTTGCTACAATATGAAGATACCTTCAAGAAAAAATCATCCCATATTTTATTATCCAAAATCCCAACATATCACTGATCCCAATTTCATACACACACTTATATGTCATACATAAACATTTCAACGTCTTAAGAATCCGCCCATAATCTCACCACACTCATGAAATAACATCCAAGATCAATAGGGTTAGGAACTAGACTGATATTTCCCTTTATAACCCAATGTTGATAGGAAATTTACTCAAAGATATATATGTTTCAAAATCATAATTCTTCCTACATAACCCACCTAAATAAATTTATATTGTATCCAAATATGTGGGTTACCTCATGGTTGATCCAAATCTAATCATAGTGGACTACCAGGAAAGTATCTGTATCCTCAAGGAATTTCAAAATCTGGTTCAAAATATAAATAAAACCTCCCAAACCACAATATTAAACATAATTATATACCATGATACATGACTTAATGGAAATCAAAATCTTATGCTAAATTTGCTCACAATCCACTCTAAAAAATAATAAAATAAATAGACCATCCACCTACACCCAAAAAAATTTCACATAAAATATAGACACAAAAAATATCTTGGTTGTTATCTCAAACATGACATGAAAAATCTCATGCTAAAAACCCACTATAGGGTATATAAAAAATAATATTCATATGAAAACAAAGTCCACACCCACTATCAGGTTATCAAATATAAAAATACTTAACAAGAATCACATTAGAAAACATAGTGTCCATCAAAGGAACTAATTCTCACTAAGAATATGCATACAAGATGGCCCCATGAGAATCATGATCTCCTCCTAGAATATGTTCCAAACAATACCTCATTGAGAATTCACATTTTAGAATTTCCACCCAATAGGATCACTATCTCATCCCCCATATTTCTAATTAAATAACCATACTATGATCTTTGTTTACTATGTCATAGACATACGGTTTAGTGAAGTATAATTCCACCAAGAACCAATAGGGGAAAACACCATATAGATTAATATAAACACTTTAAATAACTGAGACCTTCACTTAATAAAAGCCATTATCTAGGGACCGAGATCCTATATCGGCCTATCAAGAGTCTCCATGCATCCCCTAAAAGAGTGATTCTATAGTCATCAACATTATCCTCAAGCATATTATCATATATCCATAGGAAAATCAATCAAAATAACAAAATAATATGGAAAATATTAGTTTAATTATATTCCAATTTATTTGGTTAAAAACCACATAAGAGATAATAAATATTTTAAATCATTAAACCATGTGTATTCTTGGATATTAATTAAACATAATCATATGAATGTGTTTTTAATCCAATGTGACAATCATGGTATATGAAAAAATCTCTTCCACTATGGTCCAAGATCAATATCCTTAATGAAAAAAAATCTAAAACACTATGTGGGTAACCCAAGAAGAACTCTCATAAATATATAACAGAGAAACCCAAAAAAACACCATTTACCTAGAAACCTATAATTCCATCGCAAAAGGGTATTTATGATACACCATTCTAGTATCCATAAAATGTTCTAACCCAACCCTATGTCTCTAGTCTACCATATCCAAAAAAATTAATATGAAACAAAATAAAAAAACTATGATATCATCCCTATTGATTCTCTCATAAAAATTCATAATGTACTCAGTTAGAGTCCACTAAACAGGTGGTGTAACCTAGTTTACCACATGACCCATGCATTCCTCCTCAAATGACATAGGCTATAAAATAGAATATGGGGTCTTTAATGTGACCATGTGGAGACTATACACACATATAAATGTACAAACATAATCGAAAATAACAAAATCCTATCCATAATAAATGAATATAATGAACAAAAGAAATAAAATATGTCGGGATATATGAAATAAAATATATCATTTAAGGACACATATAAAACTTGTCTATTTCTAGGTAGATGGATATAGAAACCTAAAAAATAAATAAAATACAAGAGTCCTCTCTAAATTCATCGAACTTCACTTCATCTTAGTATGCCGATACATATAAGATATCTCATCTAAATATCTAATTAGAAAGTTGTGCCCATATAGATCAAATAACATGTTAATGGTCTTCTCGGGTATTAATGTTAAGTGAATACCTATGTAGGGTGTCATAAAACCCCTTTATGGAACCACAAATTTTATCACATACATAACCAGAAAATTTATTGAAGTTCCCATGTGATATATTAAGAGAAATAACAAATAATATTCTTAAAAAATAAAACATTGTTGATCCTATAGTTTAGACATAACACATATATTATCCCATAATTACATTTTTTTTGTACTAGAATGTCATTGAGAACAGTTCATCACAATGTGGGGTTATATATCCAACTATGGGATCCCATGTTAATGGATCCACGAATATGTATACACTAGATCCTAGTAAGCACTCTGGGCTTCAATAAAACCTCATGGTTAGTATAAAAATACAAAAAGTGAACTATGAATCTAATATTTTAAGGATCAAATGGACATAACCATGTAGATTTCTATAAATATATACCTAACTGGATATCAAAAGACATGAAACTAATTCCCATGAATAAGTGGATATAACATCTCAAACCTATGAGGCTTCATAGGATGAACCTTATGGTGACCCAAACATCCCATCATAATATCTTCATTAAGCTGAAATGGATATATCTAATGTATACATGGAATCCAAGGGACCCTTCACATCTTAGGTGTCACTTCAAAATCGAAGGTTTTATCTAGGTAACTCCATAATTCCTCATTAATGGGAGACATAACTAAATCTATTAGGGAATCTCCCTAATGCATTATCAGGATAAAATATCAATATCAGATTTAAGAGATGAATATTAGGTATCTAGCTCAGTGAATTCTTTCACATAGGCCAATGATAGAATATTCGATAATAAACTAATATTTCCAATTAAATTCTCAATTTAAATACATTCAACCAATTATATCACATGTCAAATAAAATAAATAATTATAAAACTATAGTTGGTATCTCCAATGGGTACCGAGAGATGTACCCTACATCCCATTGAACATTAATACCCATTTTAGGGTCCCCTATTATAAATTTTTTTCTCAAGTTGAAACTCATCACTCATAGGTCACAAAATCTCTCAACATAGTTAAGAAAATATCAATTCATCATTGGCCACCATAGAAATTATTACAGGGGCAATGACCTCAAGCCCACTCTCTTCCGAGTTCCAACACAGTCATTCCAACAAATAAAAATATCTATCTATATTCCCATGTTATACACACCTATGTAGTCACATCATATTTTTGGAGTAAAACTTGGCCTATACTCTCTCAGATAACCCTTAGACTACAAGGAACCTCAATGTTTATTGTTGTCCAACTCTTTCCATGAGTCACAGGCAAAGTGCTCTACTATAAAAGGAGGTCTCTATGGTCTCTTATACAATGTCCACTTCTATATGTTCATCACAAAATGTTTATTTCATACCTCTCATGGGTTTTTAGTTTTCAAAATGTATAAATTAACATTAATTACTTAACAATCATTTTCTAAGGCAACAAGAAAAAGCATAAATGTCTATAGTTCCCCTTATCACATTGATCATTTCATTCATAGTAATATTTTATTTGTTAAACAATTTATTTAATATAAATTGGTTGAAATACCCATAGTGGATCAGACACACATAACATAAATAAATAAATGTAATCTATATTCTAAAGGGGAATTTAAGAGGGAACACATACCTTAGTGAATGCATTCCTCTTTAATAACCACCTAGGCTCGTTTGAGTCCGATTGACTACCACCCAACCAATCGACACCCTAAATAATTTAAACAATTTCGAATATAATAATTATAACATATATAATTAATTATATAAATAAATTCTATAAAAAATATACCTAAAAATGAACTACGTAATCTTGTTGTTCAAGAACAACAACTAACTGCACTAGGGTGTTCTTATCATACCACCATATTCACACCATAAAAAATAAATAAAAATTGAAACTGTGATATATGATAGTTCCATTTATGTTAAATGATAATCTTTTAAAATTACACTAAATTTTGTACCTCTAATGAAATGATGAGTGATGGTGTGGAGATGACTTTATGAGACTTATTTCACATGATACGAGATAAATCCCTATAAAAATTATGCAATTTAAAGAAACTTTTGTGAAGTGACCATACAAACCATAATGAGAGAAATGAAACATAAATAATAAATAGTATGAAGAATAATGTATGGAAATAGTGGGTGAGATTATCTCAAAACACTATCAAAACAATACCAAAATAGCTATGGTTCGAGGGGAAAAATGGAAAGAATAGAAGGGGAGAAGAACTGGCCAAAATGGACGTCTCCCAAGTGACATACCTCTTAAAAACCATGAGGGGGAGGGATGGTAAAGAAAAAAATGGCCTCAATTAATAATATAAAAACCCACTTGAAATTTGGTTTAGAATCACAAGATTTCATGTAGACCTTTGTTAGTCACACCTAGTTAGTTGCACTAATATCTAGTCTACTGGCTAGTAAGTGGTTGTTGTAGCAGCCTAAATAGATTAGGTATATTTCCCATAGTCCATCCAGTCCATGGTCCCCCTCCTAGGAATTTTACGATGTTTAAAATAATCAAATTAATACATATAAACTCTATGGTTTCAATTCTTAATCATGGATCTCTAATCAAAAATAAAAATCAATAAAAAAATTCCTATTTATTCTAATGTTTTCACACCAGTATGAATACATGGTATTTCAAGTCATATAAAATTTGAACCAATGTGTCTATCCATGATGATTTAACCCACTCACTCTCACCAATCTGGATAAGATAATCTGCTATAAACTATAATGTAAAAATAATATTAGATAACCATATGAAACTAAAATGTCATAACAATTATAATCAATGCATATTTCCTTGGTAAATTTATTCCACAGAATACAATTTTTTTCCAAAAAAAGAGAATATTTATACTGGAGTTCTAACCATTCATCCTCCGTCTTATAGAGCCCCAAATATTATATCAAAAGAAAATAGGACAAATTATGTTTTAGAATACCCAAAACAGGATCATTCGGTCTGAACCAGTGAAGCATAGGAACTCATGCACACCTCACCGGATGTAATAGGTTATTGATTAGTGATTAGGGAATGCATGAAATAGTGGTCTGACAATCCCATTAGTATTAGGGAACCAATAAAATAAACACTTATAATGGAAGAAATAATATATATATGTAGTAGAATGAATATAATGGTTTTAAGAATGACAATATCCTATAAAATATTATAATTTCATAAATTAACTAGTGTATAAAATCAAAAGGGATCCCCAGATGTGGAGGATTAGTGTGTATAAAATGTATAAATGGATAAATAAAATTTTTGGAATCATTCAAAAAGAACCAAAAAGCATGTTTCGACATCACCTCATTCTCCATCTAATACCATGTACTCAATTTTCTGTCAGAGCTCCCTTTCCCATAGAAAGATCCCTGACCAAAAATTCATCATACGCATCGAAATTCCCATTCATTGTATAAGTATAGACCCGGTAAGACACCACTAATAGGTCCTTCTCATATATATATCATATGTACAGTGGTGTAAAAATTTATGGAAATGTGGGTTAATAATAATAAAATATACACTTTTTAATCATGTTCTATCTAGGACACAATGAATTGTCTTTAAGATATGTTTTGGATCTGTGATAAAAGTGTTTTTCAACACCTCATATCACTGTAAGAACATAGACAAATCGTTATTACTTAAGAAACGACCTCATCCTCAAAACCTGTAAAAACCCTTCTCACTCAAAAGAGGTCACTACTTATAATAAAATACTACACAATCATGTTTGGTAACACATCACATCTCATGTCCCAACTTATCACTCATGCTATAATTAGAATCCACAATTATGACTATTACATATCACTCTTTGAAGGCCACTTATCATGTCTCAAGAATTATAATTTCACTTGAAATTCAAAAAGAAATAAATAGTTCTGGTGAATTAATCACCTCGTAACACACCTCATAATTACCACATGTTAAGGGGACTTCTCGAATATATTCATATACCAGTCAACCAAGTAATCCAAAACTTAAGGGAGCCTAAATAATGTCCTATAGTTCTATTTATTTGGAAAACACCATACCATTACCCAATAATAAAGGTAGTTATTCTACATTATCCAATCCATAATCCCAAAACTCCACCCTTGAAGGCTTCAACAATAACCATATTGACTAACCTAAGTACGTTGACACAAAAATAAGAGAACTCAAATGGAGACACACTAACTCAATTTCATGTTATGACGTATAACATCTCAAGAATTCATAACATGGTATATAATTTCAACTTATATCCCTATGGATTCTAATCCACATTTTATTATTCTTCTCATCTTGGGATTTTCAGGATCGGGTCGTTGTTGGCCTTTTTGATTCAAGACATATTATGATTTTTTTTTGCAAACAAGGAGGATTTGATCTGTGCTTGGGATAATGCTCTGTAATTCATGGATGGTTTTCGCTTCTACTACTTTCTGTGGTCCTTCAGATTTCATCTCTTTCATGACTCTCCGGTCACGACGATTTGATTTTCTATCCCCGGTATCCAATTACAATTCCAGAAACCATGTATTCTTTGGTTGATTGGTAAAATGGTTGGTCAGTACCTTTGTTCTGATTCCATTACCCGCACTATTTTCCATCCAATTTCTCCTAGAATTTGTGTTTGTTTTCATGTCTGGACAATTCCATTAGACATAATAAATATAAAGGTTGATGGAGAACTATGATGGCACTTGATGTAATGCTACAATTCGTGGGTTCATTTTTATTTGGGATGTAGTCTCTTGGGCCACGAAGTTAGCAGATTTCGTCAAAGCTCTTCTCATTTTCCTTGGAGAGAGCCCCCTTAGGATCTTCAGGATAATGATTCTATTGAAGCGTGCAAGGCCTTGGAGATGGGTCAACCTGCTACTATAGAGGCCTAAATTTTATCTATCACATAAAAAAAAGTGGATTGTTGATTTCAGATTCGAGAATAGTGAATGGAATGGGTGATAATTTGGAGGTGCACAAGGATATACCAGAGGTTTTGGGTCCCATATGGAAACATGTCCCTCTAGGTGTGGAGGCTCCTCAGAAGGCAGATAATAGTGCTCAGTGCAACCCTACTATTTCAATAAAATTAGCAGACTAAAAGCTGATTTTGGAGTTGGATTCTCTTCTTAGGCAACATATGTTGTTGGAGGTTCAAGGCTTATCATGAAAATATGATTGGTTAAAAAGAATAAGTTATGACTTCAGGAGAGGGAGCCACACTTGAATTTTCATATGGTAAGGCAGATGGATTCAAATATAATCAGTGGATCCATGGTCAGTTATGTAGTGGGTGTGTATCCGACCTTTAGTGAAGACATCTCTTTGTTGTTTCAATACATGGGTCATGGATTTTTCCAACCAAGGGGTTTAGAAATGGCTACATTGGACCTCAACAAACAACCTTCTTATATCTAGAAGGTTATAGCTGGAGACATGATAAAAATTTCTCAGAACCAGTTTGATGTTTTGGGAGAAGAGGACTATCAGATACTTGGGGTGGGAATCGAGATGGAGGATGCACTTGGTGAGGAAAATTCTATTGTTTAGGGGGCTACCTAAGAGGAGGCATATTCAGTCCCAGACTCTCCTATTGATCCCATGGATGTGGGATTAGTAGTAGAACACTTTTGATCCTCATCAAATACGGGAAATAATATAATTATCAATTCATAAATCTCTATTAAGCATAACCAGAAGACGTGAGGGAGGATATACTCCTCTAACATAACAAGTCCTTCAGTTATGAGGTCCAAAATTAAGTTTAATCTCCATATGATGGGTAATAATAATGTAGTAAACAATTACCTGAGAAAGGGGAAAGGTTTTTATGGGCATGGGGATGATAAACGAGCATTGGGCTCACAACCCAATGACCGGGTGTCTGAAGAATCCATGGTTGTTTCAATGAAATTTGATCATCATGGAGAATTGAAAATGAAACCTGAATAAGTGTTGTTAGCGATGGAGGATTCTTTTACGAAGCATGTGGAAGGGCCTCATATCGTTTGGGATCACCTAGAGGATATAGATTCAGATATAAAGATTGATCTACTCATGAACTTAGTTTAGGAAATGAAGGAGGATGTCATGGTGATTAATGTGACAAGGAAAGACATTGATCAAGTTATGAGTAGATATCTCTGAGTGGAAGGTACCAGAGAGCAAGGAGAGTGGATTAAAAAGCATGAACATATATTAGTAATAGGCTTCAACATGGGGAAAATTAACAAAGAAGAGTACATGAAATCCTGGGAGTACCTAGAAACCTATTTTTCAGCTCTCCGTGATGATGATCCAGACATCCTAGAAAATTCCTTTCCCTGGATAATATATAGGTAATTTGATTCCAATCGTCCCAATCTATTTTTTGACAAGTATGTAGTCTCTTTTGATTTTTGATTTGTTGAATGGTAAGGGTTCTCACTTTCCCCTTATATGTGTTGAAAAATAGTAAATTTGGATGGTAATTAGATCAAGAAAACCAATAAGGATAGGAATAAAAAGCAATATTTAGATAAAATAAGAATATATATACCAAAATAGACTCTATAAAATGAATAACATTCCAAATGATCAAAAATTAATGATTTATGTGCTCAAACCCCAAAAAATGTATTCATCATGTCATCCAAATAATGTGGTGATTATTGTAGATGGTGGGGGAGTTAAAAGGGGGTCAAAGAAAATTACAGATCATCCCATAAAAACCCCTATAGAAGTTCATCAAAATAACCATATTAGTTTTTTTTGTAGTGGCTCCCCTATTTTTTTACTTATAACACTCCAATTTTTTTATGAAATATTCATCTCTATATAATTTTATTTATTCAATATCTTGTGTTACATGAAACACCATGTTTAAAAAAACTTCAATATACTATTAGAATATTATTATTTAACATAATAGTTTTGGCCTAGCCCTTGGATGGGCAGATATGAATAAGAATTACTAAACTACGAAGAAATTTATTATATATGTTTAAAATTAAATCATTTTTTACCAATTGATTATAAATGAAAATAAAAATAATTGTTAAAGATAAAAAATAATTTTTCTGAAAGAAATGTTATTGTGCACATAATTATTTTTCATAATCAATTAATGAAATACCTATTTATGAAATATTTTAATTAAATTAATATATTATTTACATGAAATTTTTTTTTAAACAATAACAATTATTTTTTAGGCATATGATAAAAATTAATATAGTTTTATTCTTAAAGAATTATTATTTCTAAATAGTTTTTTTCCCATTGTTTGATATAAAATTAAAATTAATTTGTATATTTATAGGTATTTAAATATATAAAATAAATTTCATATTATGAATTTCAATGTTCATATTTGGTTATTCGGCCCATTTTTTCAATTAGAATAGTAACTGTGGTAAAATATATCACCTCAATAAAGGTAAATCTGGTAAATCTGGATTACAAATAATTGATAAGGCCATACATATTCATTAAAATTATTATATGAATAAATAAATTCAAAACATGACACCTTATTCTCAAAATTGTGTTTTTATATAGAATATTTTAAATGAATGTGAATTATGAATTATTTAAAGAAACGAACATAAAAAATGTCTATCCCTTTGTTTTTAATATCATATATTTTCCCACATATGGAATGACGTTTTTTATTGTTCAATATAAGTGTTTATTAAGAAATAAAGAAAATTATATTAAATATACATATTTATTAATTTTTTATTAACAATATAGTTATCTGAATTTATTATGCAACATAGATTCAGTATGCCACTATTTTAGAAATAAATATAATGAATGATTTTTAAAATAATAAATGCGATATAATTTTTGGGAGTTAATTTGAATCAATAATTTTATAGTGCTATATGATATATTTGTGTGGTTTTATAGAATTATATTGGCATTCCCTTTTGGTAATGATGTATTTTAAGCTAAATTAAATAAATAGTTTCAGAATTTCTATATACAGTTTTATATAGAAAAAATATTTATTTAATTATTTATGAATAATAAAGATCTATAAATTGGACAAGGAGGTCATGTTATGCTATAAACTATCCTAAATTGGCCAATTATAGTCAAATTTTTAACATAAAATTAAATATTATAACCTTTAATATAAAAAATTTTATTAACGTATTTAAAATTAAAATAGGTTAACAAAGGGATAATAAAAAACATAAGGTATAAATATACCACAAAAATTTTAGAGATTCAATTAATATAAGGGATTATAACCATATCAAAAATTATTATTTAATCCATTTATATTTTAATGATTTTTTTATTATGAATTTTTTTATAATAATTTAATATTTAGATAAATTCCAAAAGTGCACCTCACATCAATTATAGAGGAAAATATTATCCCTCAACTATTCAAACATCTTTGAGCATTATATATCAACCAAGTTATACCAAAATCCCTTCAAAAAATCATTATAGACATCATAGAGGTTTTTATCTTTTTAAAATACTAATCCTCAGTCATTTTAGAGGATATCTAAATGAGTCATTTTAGAGAAGAGGTATTCACCTTACCCAATCACTTTCTTTCCTACTATTACTTACCTCCTATAAATCTAAGGAATGTATCATAAAATATAAAATTAAATATTATAAAAATTAGTATATATTATCATTTTTATGGAACACAATTATACACCCTCTTTACCATCAACAAAATAAGTGACAGTATTGCTCATGTATACATACAACTTATCATCTCCACATAGAGATACAATTCATTTTTCATACCAATATTTTAAGGATTGGTATTGTTATGAATTTTGTGTTTATATATTATATTTATGAAACAATTATAATTTTATAATTATTATATCACATCTTATTACATATCATCAAATCATTTGGGAAATGATTACATCATTCATGTGTATGTGTGGACTACCACATCCACGAAGCATTGTGATTCCTTTTTTTGTTATATTTTACATAGATGAAAATGGGGGATAACATGATTAATATATCTGATATATAAAATATAATAATGATCCTATAAATATGAATTATGTTTTACTGTTATTTCATTCCATCCATTGAAAAATGAAAATAGTGTTTATGCAAACATACGACCTACCATCCCCCTAAATAGTGTAATTGATTTTTGTATCTATATTTTTTATTGATGCCAATAAATAATTTTTTAATTATTACATATTATATTTTTATTATGATTTATATTATGTATGTGATGTAACCAATATAAATTTACAAGGACTTGAACAATTGAACCAATGTACACTTGAGAAATGAAACCTGTAATAACTGAAAATAAAAATTCTAATAAGGAATTATTAAAAAATAGGGGTGTTGAAATGCTAAAAATTGATAATATATGATATTATAAGTACAAAAATGACTATGGTATTTAATTATAATAAATATAATATTATTATATTGTTTTTTATTTGAAAAAATGATAACTTAAGGTAAGGGTTTTTTTTTGAAAATCACTTCAATATTCATGATTGTTTATGTTTATGTATCTGCTAGGAAATATTTCTCTTTCATATCCATGGTTTTTTAAAAATATTCCAATATTATAGCATTCAAATATGATTTTAATAGGAATTTTACACATGTTTTACATTTTTAAAAACAAGTTTAAATGTATCTTATTTTCCATTTCCCAGCAAGGTTCATTGTGGCTTTTACAACAAATATATGGGATGAATGTCTTTTCCCTTATACTAAATGAATGAATTTTCCCTCCATAGTGACTAACTTTTGATTTGGATATTTTATACATGTTTTCAATGTTCTTTTCAAGGAAAATTTTATCTTCTATAATTTAGAATTTTTTTAAAACAAATGATTTCAAAATGGAAATATTATTTTTTCTAATGAATTATTCCATGTGATATTTCAAAATCATTTTCAATATAAGATGAAATTATATTATTTTACTAATAATTTAATGGGTATATGATCCAAGGATACTATAATTAATCATTCACTTGATTTCTTATCAATATTATGAAAAAATGAAATGTTTAAAAAATCTATTTCGTTTCCATGTGTAATTTTAGGATGAAATGTTTTTGAACACTATTTATTTATCATTCATTTTTTTATTATAAAAGTTTTATAATACTAGTTTCCTTTCACAGTTTATAATATGTTGAATGATTTATTATTTTTTTGAGCACAGATGTGAGATTCTCATTATGTGATGGCTGAGGCCAATTTCTCTATATAATACTTTGGGAAATGATTGATATCTCTTGAGATAAACAATATTTGAATGGTAAGTGAACCTAGTTTAGTATGGGAAATTGTCCTTAATGATAGTCTTGGGAGTGAACCTTGAAAACTATGATGGTTTGGGGGACTGATCCAATTCAACTTTGATAGACTTATAAATTTTACATTTCTACTAATGAAGGGATTTTAATTGTTTATTTTTATTCCATAATTTTATGTATTATGAAAATATTATGATCTCATGGTTCATGTTCATTGATTCCTTTGTGATTCATGTCTTAATAACTATAATGATTTATACCGTGGAATTATATTATAATATTTAATATACATTGTATGTATTTCTAATGTTATGGTCATGTAGTTATATCCTCATGTGCATGTGGTTCTTATGTGATAATTGATATCTCCCTATTCACCCTTACTATGAATTTGATAGGAACCTTTTCAAATTTTTCATTTACCCATGTTATAAAAAATGTATAATGTATGATATGAATAAGAATGGTTCTATTTATGGAGAAATAATTGGGAGAAGATGTGGATATTTTTAATAATTTGTTCATTATGATTCCTTGTTTCCAAATATTCTAGACCTAATAATTCTATCATGGTTGATATGTTATGTAATGAATATTAAAATATTAATAGGTATTATCAATTATTGAAAATTATTGGTTTTTATAGTTAGTATGAGAGAAAGGAATAATTAACCATTGTTAATTTGGATGTGAAACCATAGGTAAGAATCCTAGGGATAGGTTTATGTATATGATAAAACATGAATGTTTTGGTAATGCGCATGAATGGTATAGGTTAATCCAAAGGTATCATTGAATAATGTTTCACAATTTATCAATACTAAAAATTATTTTTCATGATTATATGGCCTCTCACCATGATTGCTGTTTCCAAAAAAAAATTTATTTCACTTAATGGATATAACTTAAAGGAATATTTTTAATTATCAATTCAATTGGAAATGAAATGATTTACATTATGAAAACCCTAATGTTATGGGAGATATAATAAAAACTATTTTACTATTCTCACACATCATTATGATGCTCTGAATAATGCTTACATTCCAAATTTAAATGTAGATAATAATTATTTGTTAAGTCCTTCATGGGAAAGATTTCAACTTCTTTTAGTGGGTATACGAATCCACTAGTATACGAGTAACAGATCAACAGAATTGAAATGGTATTTTATGTTATTCATTGTTTGGAATAAGGAAAACTTATTTTGGCTATTTATCATTTAAATGGAGAATAATATTAGTGGTAGAATCTTATCCATAACATCAGAGAATATGATGAAATTAAATCAATGTAGTGGGATGAATTTAATGTATTATTTTTCTATAAGTACATTCCCTGACCTTTTCATATAAAAATGGATAATGAATTCATTGAGTTAAAAAATAATGATGATTAATATGTTTATATTTGGAGATAAAATTCAAAAGGCATTATAGGTGCACTTGTGGTATTATCTTCCAAAATTAAATTATGGTTGATCAACTATTTAGTGGCTTAAAACCAAGTCTTTGAAATGAGTTATCGATATGAACAACCATATAAATGAATAAATAATTTTATGTTCCATTTAGTTGGATATATAGATTGGATTTTCTCATCAATATCATAGTTTTGACATGAAAATAAATATTAAATTCCATGGAAATTCTAAAATCCAAGGAGAGAAGAAGATGAGATTTCCATTATCCTCAAAATTTAGAAGAAATCATGGGGGAAATTGTATCAAGGCAATAGGTAAATAATTGAAGTGTGGAAAATACAATCACATGGAAATTTAATACTGATGGTATGGGAATAACGTAGCTAGTAATGTGATAGAGAGAAAGAACCATAGAATAGAAAACCAAAACTACAGTGTTTTAAATGCAAGGATTATGGGCATTATGCTAACCATGTCCCAACTATAAAGGTTAATGAATTTGATCAACATAAAAAATAACTTACACTCATAGATAAAGGTAATTACCAATGATCACTATTTTTGATGAGTGTTATGGTATAGATATGTTGAGATTCACACTTAGCATCCACTCTAGAACTGTTAATCTCTTACATAAATTTACATTTACACAATCCATTGTATCAAAAAAATTTCCATTGGTATTTCTATACCACCTAACAAAATTAGATGTTGATAATGAAATAAAATCAACTAATTATATGGTCATAAAATTAAATGTTTACAATTTATCTCCTATTTATGTTTGTGGGAATGTGTTTCCTACCAATCTTTTCACTATTACACTATTTAATTCGATGCAATTTTGGGGATGTATAGGTATTATTTATATAAATTCCACATCATTTTATGAGGAAGGGAAGTAACATATAATATTATGAACCATCATTTTATTTTCCTCCACTTTGATGATATAAATGATCTTCTTTTGGAAATTACGTCCATCGTATGTGCCATTATTCCTATTGAAAAGGGCAGATTATCTCACCTCTTTTTGGAGAAACTAAATATTGAAGATGTACCTATTGTGTGGGAGTTTATTGACATCTTTATATTTAATTTTATTAGTATTTTTCAAATTCATGAAGTTTTTTAATATAACTCATACCTAGTGCTACACCTATGTTTAATAATATATATAGAATGTCCTAGATTGAGTTTCCAAAATTGTTGAAAAAACCTATAAGAATATTTAAAAAGGATTAATTTGGTCATGTAAACCATTATAGGGTTAACCGGTTCTATTTTTTAAAATAATGATGAATCAAAGCAACTATTTAAAGATTTTAAATAACATTACATGATATTTATCATAAAAAAGTATTCTCTACCTCATGTTGATGACATATTCGATCAGATGAAAGGAGATCAATATATTATAATGATTGATCTTTATTCTTGATATCTTCAATTGGGAGTCAAAAAATTGGATATATCTTATGCCTCAATTTGTACAAGGTATAGTTATTTTGAATTTATAATTATTACATTTTATATTAATAATATCATTAATATCTTCATGGATTTAATGAATAGAGCCTTTATATATTACTTTTAGATGTTTTTGATAGTCATTATAAAGGATATTGTAATATATTCAAATTTCAAAGAAGATCTTGAAGGTTAATTTTGAATTTTTATTAGGACCCTAATGAAGGATAATCGTTATGAAAATTTTACCCAGTGTTTTTTTTGGAATTATAAAGTTTCATTCTAAGGTTATATAATCCCATGTGAGGGTATATCAGTAGACCCTCCAAAAAAATATTTTATTGAAAATTGGCTGAGACCTACAATTATACCTATGATCTGCAGTTTTCTAAGATTTTATAGATATTATTGGCACTTTATCGAGAATTTTTCAAGACTACCAAATCCTTTCTATGTGTTAACACATAATGGTGACAATTTTCATTAGACATATGAATGTGAGGATTATTTTAAACAACTTAATAGAAGGCTAGTCAGTGTACCAATTCATAGAATACCTAATAGTTAAGAAGGGTTTGTAATATATATTAATGTATCTATGAATGTCTTAGGATGTATCCCCATGAATAATGATATTGGTATAGATTACGCCTCATGAAAAATAGGGCATATAATAAACAATACCGAAATCATGATTGGTATTTTTATACGGTACTTTTATTATTAAGGGTATGGTGAAACTATCTCTCTAGATAATGGTGTGAAATTCATACTAATAAAAAATTATTAATGTACATTTTAACACAAAAATATCTGAACATAGAACAAGATGGTTTTTGGAGATGATTAACGATTATGAATGGTTAATACATTATAACTCTATGAAAGTGTACAAGATGGAATCTTCTTTATTTCAAAAGGATGTTGGATTTTTTTATATGCTAGGGATTACAAAAGATGTAATATTTTTGGAAATTCAATGTATATAACATGATATATTTTAAGGAATTGTATAAATAGTATGTTTCTTAAATGAGTTTTCAACCATCTATCCATGTTCATATTGATGAGTCGTATATGAAATATGCAGAGCTATAATAGAAAGCAAGAAATATCCTAGATTTCAACCTTGATTTTAATGAAATAATAAGGTTAAAAAATCAAATGTCTGTCCTTTGGTAAAAAATTCAAAGAAGGATGTGATGGATGTAACCCATTTTTCATTATTCTATATTAATATAGAAGTAAAAAATATATATAGATATCTGAATGACTATTGATGGTGAGATGGAATAAAGAGAGATATTGCCAAGTATTTTTATTATTGCTTGGTAGGTTACTAAGTTGAGGAATAGAGGGTGAATTATAATAAGTTGTTAAAACCATTACCTATACAAGAATGGAAATTGGAAAACATCACCATGTATTTTTTTCATCAGACTCCCTAAAAAATATATAGATTATAATCATATTTAAGTTGTAATAATCCTCACTAAAAATTCAATACGCTTAATTTCCATTTGATAAATCTTTTACATTGGGAAAATTACTCAGTTATAAATTAAGGACATTGTTGGATTTTATGGTGTACCACTATAATTTGTATATGATTGGGACATGAGGTTTACCATGATGTTTTGGAGAGGTCTTCAACTAGCTCTAGATATAGTGTTATGTTTAAGAAATTCCAATCATCCTCAGATAGGTGGTTCATTTACGAGGACCATTAAAACACTATAAGGCGGGTTGAGATATATACTGATGGATTTAAATGTATTCTTGGATCATCACCTTCCTTTGGTAGAATTTTCTTACAATAGTAGATTTCACTCCATCATTCAGATGAAAACTTATGAATCCCTCTATTGTAAAAATTAAATAACTCCAACATGATGGAATGAAGTTTGAAAAATAATGTTATGGGACCCAATATGGCTTAAAATGGAAGATAATTTCAGAGTTATTAGAAATTTGAAAAGATAATCTTAGAGTAAAAAAATTTCATAATGATAATATTCGAAAATATCTTGGGTTTGAAGTCAGTGAAATTGTATTATTATGAATATCTCCCTAGAAGAGGGTGATGATAGTTGAAAATAATAAAAAAATAATCCCAATGTATATTTTCCCTTCTTTAAACTCATGATCACATTGGGATGGTTTCTTAAAAAGTAGAGCTTCCATTGAATCACACTCAAATTAAAGATGTTTATCATGTATCTCTCCTAAGGAATTACATACCGGATAATTAAAATATAATGGAATCATAAGTCTAACATATTAAGCATGATATTTCTTAATAATAAATCTATATAGTGAATTTGGATCTCTGATAGAATGTTATATGAAACCAAACCACCCAACTGGTCAACGTTTTGTAGTAAAATAATGAATTTGGTGAAGCTATATGGGAACTTGATTATGTGATAAGACAAATGTATCCTCATCTATTTATACCAGTGTGATGAATTTTTAGGGGGAAATTGATTTTAATGGGAGTGGAATATAACATCTATTTTTTAAATATTTCTCATAAAATAAATTTATTTATTTGATAGCTAGTGTTACACACAACATTGATCATAAACAAATGGTAGTATACAAATTTAAATATTGTTATCTAAAATGATATTTGTCACAAAGTCATTGGATTGAAATCTAATAAATGGAATAAAAAAATTATGAACAAAAATATATATGTATAAAATTGATTCCATAGATATCAACTACTTATAATTGAAAATAAAAGTCATTGGAAGAAAACAATGTATTTTTATGAAAAAATGGTTTTATGCACGTATTGTATTTTAATCTTAATAGATAAAATTAATTCATATTTTAAAATTATCATATTAAAATTAATATATTTTTAACTTGTAAATTTTATTAAATAATAAAAATATATTTTTCTAGGGGTAGTATAAGAATAAGTTGAATTTAATACTTAAAATGTATTTTTTCCTAAAAATAACTTTTATTAAAATTTTAAAGCATAAATTAAAACTCATATTTTTTATTAAGATCTATTAAATTACATAAAAAATAAAATATTAAATATTATGATGTTCAAGTTTGTTAAATATTCCCCCTTTTATTTTCTATTAATAAGAATAGTAATTTTGGTAAAATGTATCACCTCGATAAATAGTAAATTGTGTTAATCTAGATAAAAATAATTGATATGTTCGTAATTATTAATTTAACTTATTATGAGACGAAAATAATTTTAACCTTAACACTTAATACTGTAAATTTATTTTTTTAATTGACACATGTCTATAAAATTGACTTATAGATTATTATAATCAAACTGAGTTATAAAATGTTACCCACTTTATTTTTAATATCCTCTATGTGTCCACATAGGGGAAAAAGTATGTTTTTAATTAATATAATTTTTTTTCTAGATTCACATTATTATTTTCCAAATAAAAATATATTTTTAGTTTTTTTAATAATATGAAGTCTTTAATTACTTGTAGAATAATGAGGTAGTATATATCCATTTAATAAAAAAATATAATAAATGATTTTTAAAATATTAAGAATTATATAATTTTAATGAGTTAATGTGAAAAAAAAAATTATATATATATCGGAAAAATTAATGAGGTTTCAGAGCCTTCTATTCTGAATCCCCCATTGTATTTATGTATTTATTGTGAAATTAAATGAATAGTGTCAAAATTGAGAATAATGATATTTTATCAGAATAATATTTTATTAAAATATTTAAAATTCATTAAAATACTAAAATAAGAATATTTTTTTATGATATGGTCAAAATTTTAATAATTTATAAATTTATTTTTCAATTTTACCCTATAATTAAAAATTAATACCTTTACTATTATAATACTTGATACAATAATTAAAATTAATACCGAATAACTAGAGTATAATAAAAATGATAAGGTCTAATATTACACCAAAACATGTGTAAAATATATATTATTAAGGGATTAAAACCCTATAAAACATTATATTAGAATTCCTTTCCATTTTGATATGTTTGTATTGAGATTGAATTTATTGCAATTTAATCTTTAATGTTATTCCAAAAGTACCCCTATCTTTAATTATAAAAAAGAACCTCCTACCTCATTTCATCACACCACATTGAGTCATCTATCTAGACCAAAATATTAAAATTAAAATTATAATTATTTTTATAGACATCCTATAGGTTTTCAACTTCGCAAAATACAAACCATATATCCCATTAGAGGATACTTAAATGAGTCGTCTCCAAGATGTGGTAATCATCTTACATGATAACATTCTTTTCAACTATTACTTACCTCATATAAATCTATGATATGTATCATAAAATAATTCATTATGTACAATAAATATGGTTAAATGGTATTTTGATTTTTAAAACACCATTATACACCCTCTTTCCCATCAAAATAGAAATGGAGGTGATATAGGGGCGTATATTCAATTTACCAACTCAATTTAGTGATACAATTCATTTTTCATCTCCATGTTATAAGGTTGGGTATTTTGATGGTCTTATGGTTTAAATATAATATTTACAAGATAATTATAGTTAATTAAATTTAATAACAAATCTACTTATCATCCAATCCATTCGGAAACAATATCCTCTTTTGTCCGTACATGTGGACTAACACCTCCACAGAGCGATGTGACTCTGTTTTTAATTAATATTTTAATTGGATGATAATAAAGAATAATTTGATAATTATATATTATAAATATTATATAATAATTATCAAAAAAATTTGAATTAATATTTACCATTATTTCATGGCATCTATTGACAAATTAATGCATCGTCCATGCCTACGTATGACCTTCCGTATCTATGAATGGTGTAATTCATTTTTCTATATCTGTATTTTATGGATGGATATAAATATGTATATAATGAATATATATGATATTTATAACATTATAAATATTATTTAATTATTGGATCCAATATAATTATACATGGAACAAATCCATTAGACTAATATACTCAGGATTAACAAAACAATTAACACATGGAAATAATAATTTTAATAAGAAATAATTTACAAAAGGGGGTTTGAAATGTTATAAAGGGAACTTATATGATATTATATGTATGAAAACTATACTTTCATATAATTATAAGAAACCCAAATTTATTATATAGGTGGTTTTATTACTTTTCATGTAAGGAGAACTCGACATAAGTGTTTATGTCAGAATATCATCATTATTCCATATTGTTTACATTTAAGTCTCTACTAAATAATATTTATGTTCAATATACTCATTTTAAAAAAATGTTTTCAAAATTATGTCTAATATTATCATATTATTTTATAAAGTAATTTTATCCCTTTTTTAACTTTTTACGAAATGGTTTGAATGGGTTCTCTTTTCATTTTCCAAATGAGCAAATTTTTTAATTTTTCAAAAAAAACGTATAGAATGATTGTTTTTTAACTTATACAGAATTAAAATATTTTCACACCATCATGAATAAATATTTATTTGAATATTCCATTACATGATTAAATGGTTATTTTCAATGAAAATGTTTCCCTTTATAATTACACATCTTTTTTAAAATAAATAAATTTTAAATGGAAAGGTTATTTTCTTTAATAATTATTACAAAGGATTTTTCAAAATAATTTCTTAGATGAGATGATATTTTATGAAATTACTTGTCCATTACTGGGGATAATATCAAGGATACCATCTTTTTTCATTCTATGATTGGTTTTTTTATAATGAAAAGATGAAATTTTTATGAAACCCGTTTCTTTTACATGGGTTAGGTTATTATGAAATGTTTATCAAAACAATTTATTTTTTGTGGGATATGTTATAATGAAATTATTATTAAACTAACTTATTTTCATGGTTTATGATATGTTATATTCATTATGATCTTCTGGCACACATATTTTTGATTTTCATTATTTGATATGTAGGAACTATATCGGTCTCCAATGTATTAGGTATATTTTGATATCTCATTAGATAAAAGGGTCTGGAATGGGAAGTGAATCTATTTTAGTAAGGGGCTATATCCACTATGATAGTCTTGGGATTAAAAATTCAATATTTTGTGGTTTGGGGATTGAACCCATTCCACCAGGATAGCCTTGGAAATGATCCTTGAATACTAAGGAAATGATTTTCAATGCCTAGGGGTATTCCACAATTCCATGTATGATTCTTATATTATAATCTCATAGTATATATTCATTGATTCCTAAATGATTAATGTCATTTTAAAAACCATCAGTTTTTCAATTAAATAATATTATGATTATTTATAAGTATATTGTTGTTCTAAGACGTTACAAACAAGTTCTTATACCCTTATTTTCATGTTATACTTATGCGATCATTTGTATCTGCCTTGCTCACCATCATTGAGAATGTGATATCACCCATTTATTATGTTTTATTTAACCAGAATATGATGAATGGTATTAAGTATGGTATTTCAAAGAATGGTTCCGGTTATGAAAAATGACTAGGAGAAAATTTAGATATTTATGAATAAGTTTTTTTGTTCCCATTATTCACAAGATACTAGAAATAAAAATTTATGGTTTGGATGGATGTTTTATTTAATGAATATTAATATATTAAGATGTAATATTTTTGTAAAAAAATTGTGGGTCTTTATCATACAGCAATGTGGTCTATGGACCATTGATAAAGCTTTCTAAAATCAATAAGGAGTTCATCCCCACTAGTGATCAACCTTGGTTGAGTTTCCCTAGGAATTATGATGTGAGTCATGAAACTCATAATTCCTCATTACACAATTTGTGTTGTGGTACCATATTCTCTTTAATGGTCATTCCCTGATACCCAATTTTGACACTTTTAATTCCTACCAATCGATCAATTTCAGCTATATGTTATGCCCAATTTTCCAAATCCACTATTGAGTAAATTCCATCACCTAAAATGATTGAAACTCATCAAGATACATTAGAATAAATTTAAAGACAATACATTTTACATTTTGAAATTATAGCGGTATTACACTCTTCATGTTCTCATCTTTAAATCCATTAATATAAACATGACTAATATTTCAAAATTTTCTTGGATTAATTATCTCTTTTCCCCTTTTGGGATTTCAGTTTAAACCATATATTTCATGAAATATATTTTTATTGCAATACACATTCCTTTATACAAGTTTAGTATTATACATATATTTGGTTTTTTATATAAAATATTCAAACTTTGTAATATTTTATGATAATTATTTTATTATTTATAATATTTATAATTCCTATTCATGATCTCTATTTCATGAATTTTAATTTATAGTTTACTAAATCCATAAAGGTTTTATTGACTCTATTTCAATTTTTGATAGATGTTATTTTATATTTATTTAATATTTAGAATATTCTACCCTTTTAATATTTCATATTATATTTCATGTTTTTAGTAATTTAAATTACCATTATATGATATTTATTTTTATTTGTAAATCATTTCCTTTACCTCACCCATAATCGACTATGTATACAAAACATTACCATTAAATTTTGAATAACTAATTCTTCATTATTAGGACTATATTTTATTCACCAAATATTCTCATACAATAATTATAATTCCTATTCATGATCTCTGTTTCATGAATTTTAATTTATAGTTTACTAAATCCATAAAGGTTTTATTGACTACATTTTAATTTTTGATATATATTATTTTATATTAATTTAATATTTAGAATATTATACCCTTTTAATATTTCATATTATATTTCATGTTTTTAGTAATTTAAATTTCCATTATATGATATTTATTTTTATTTGTCAATAATTTCCTTTACCTCACCCATAATCGACAATGTATACAAAATATTACCATTAAATTTTGAATAAATAATTCTTCATTATTATGATTATATTTTATTCACCAAATATTCTCATACAATTTTCTTATCTATAGTAATATATTTATATAACAATATATCATTTATTTAATATATAAAAGGAATAATTTATTATTTATTATTCTGGTTACAAGTTTTTCACCTAGAATGTCATATAATTCGATTGTCTAGGGAAATATATTAACGTGTATATTTAACCTATTATTATATTGGATGTGAAAATAATATAATTCATTATTCACTTTGAATGGTATTCACCTAGAAATTCACACAATTTTTTAATACAGAAATATTTACAACATATATTCACATTGTTCTTATTTATAAATATTAATTATCAAGCATGGTCTAATGTTGAGGTTCTGTTAAGAACAAAAGTCATTCTCTTATTTATATATTAATTTCATATTATGAATCCATGGGACTATTTATGTGATAGGTAAATCTAAAAAAAAATTATTATCCCACAGGTAGGTATCAAATTAACACTAACTTGGGTAATACCTATATACCTTCCATTTTTATATAAGATGCCTTGGAACAAGGAACCAATGGTATGGTCAGGATGGATAAAATTATACATTCCCTTTTTATGATATCTATTACAGTTGTCCATGGGATTATCTATTTGAATATTTATTTTATCCATTGATTTTTTCATACACATGTTATCATTTGTAATACATCATCGGACTAATAATACATAACATCATTTTATGATAGTACGCCATTAATCATGTTTTATATCTTATGATAATATCTTCCACTTTCTATTATCACATTTCATTATTATGTCTTGTAATATTTTTTTATCTTACTCCTTAAGAATCATTTGAGCTCACCAATTATTTAATTTCCCTCTTACCATAGAAAACCATAGATAATAATATGTATGATTATTGGATAAAAATTTGAGATAATATTTATTATATATTCTTACAATTTAACTTATATTTATAATGTAATATAGAAACTAAGTAGTTTGTAGAGATTAATAAAAATTGTATCATGTGTATTATAATCTTATGTATTCTCTTTCCAATTTAATAACAAACTACATGCTCTGTGTTTCTAATGGAGGTATTATTATAATACAAATGGTTTTTGTCCAATTTATATTGAACCTCATCATATCATCATAAATTTTTTATTACGTTACATATCTTTTTGTATATATATTATTGTTAAATGATGATGTAGCAATTAAAAGCCAATCGGTGATTTTATCCATCGCTTTCTTAATGATGGAGTCATTTTTGAGGTTGATTTCAACTAGTCTCATCAAGATGTAGATAACAATTTGATGAAATTGTAGGTATTGATCTCTTATGAGTCTCAAAAATTATATACTAATTTTTATAATTATACCACTAATGAACTGAAATATTTCTAGTGGTATTTTATTTACAGCTGTAGCTACAAAACTATATCAAAGAATGATTTATGGAATTCATATTCCATAAAAACCTATAATATATTATCTTTGAAAATGATCTAAATTTGTATGAATAGATACATATGGAGTTCTTAAGTTATTATGACTCTAAGTCCTATAATTTAGGGAATGGAAACATGATGGTCAATGTAATAAGAAAATTTATAAAATGTGATGTTATTTAAGAGTATAGTGATGAATGGATGGTCACTATGAAAATTTATTCATTATATCTAGAAAATGTATAAGGATAGAAGTGAAGTTTATATATATTTAATGATTGTTAAGTATCCTTTGATTAATATGTTGGGGGAACTTATCTATGAACTCCTATGGTAGAGGTATGAAGATATCACATCAATTATTGTGATTCATTAGATGGATGTAAAATGTTTGTTGAGCATAATATGGTGTTTTATTTTGTAGTAGTTTTTTATACAAGGTTTGTGAGTGGAAGTTAATTATGAGTTTGATAAAAACACATTTGGAATGGAATTCTATTTTTTCCATGATTTATAATGACTTGAAGTAGATGTTATATTTATTATTTTATAGAAGATAGAGGTAGGTTTTTTTAAATTAATTCCTTATCATTATATGAGTTAAAGATGTTCATCAAGTCCCAGTTGGTCTATCCTAACCCTTATGTCACCCTCAATGTAAGTGAGAGGATATTTATATTTATTTTATGATTTTTTCCATTGATAATTAGGGATAAAGTTTTTTTATCATTGACCTTGTAAATTGAGTGATGAAATCATATCATTTAAAAAATATTATGGGGAAATGTTAAATGGATGTGTTAGTGAGGTTGTATATGGAAGTGGTGTTAAGTCATATTAGAGTTCCAAGGATAATCATCTTTTCTTATGATCATTTTTTACTTCAATGGAGTAAAAGGGGATACAATGTTCCTTTTGGACTATGTTATTACACTCCATAACATTTAAGCCTTGGATAGATGGGAGGATAGTGCAGATGAACCCAATATTAGTTTTTGTGTTTCATGAAAGTTTTAATTATCTTAGATGTTTTTTTAAAATCATACTCATGGTTATGTTTTCCTCAAAATATTTATCACTCATACATTGGAAAATTTCCAATTTTATTGTTTTCTAAAAACCCATGTAAATCACATATATTGTAGATTTCGCAAAGGGAGTCAACAAAAATTATAATATAATTAAGAGGAGTCTAATGTAGAAAGTGTAGGTGATTAATTGGAGTATGATATATTTAAAAATTAATTATAATTTTTTTTGGATTAAAAAAATAAACATTTTGTGTGATAGACCAACCCAGGGAAACCCATAATATCTCAATAACTGGCATGGCCAATGTTTGGAAGCATGTGTTTAATCACCATAGACATGTGTAAAGAACTAGGGAATCATAAAAAGAAGAGTGAAAATTATTTCACCATTAACATACATGTGAAAATAGTAACTCAAAAATATTATCTTAACAGATATGAAACATACATCTTTTGTCAAAAACTAGAAAATCATAAAGATAACCACCAAAAGAAGAATTTCATGGTTTAGTAGACTAAAATGAAAGAACAAAAACATGGAACCCAATGAAAATCGTGGTTATATGTCCTTCTAACCATATTTTACCCCCATCCCAACCCACTAGAATGAAACATGATCCGGGAGAGCCATCATCTACCTAACTCATTTCCCTTGACTTGTTTCCTAAAAATCCAATATTAAAAATTAAAAATGTTAAAAGTTGGTTATGAGTACAAATTTGTTTTTTAATTCCCCCCAGAATATATAAAATTTTTATCCGAATACATTTAGTAGTCCTCATATTGGAAATATTTCCAAAAAATCTATATAAAATCATTTTTTGTGATAAATTCATCATTTGGATTTCTATTAAAAACATCCCATTTTCATATAAACATATAACTAAGGAATGATATATACCTTTGAGGTATAAGTATAAAAATAAAATTGGGTTTAAGAAACAATATCCATATTCGGTGGGAAAATTTGCCTACCAATTGAACATTCATGTAATGTATACTCAACTAACTAGGGGGATAATAAAAAATGGTGTAGATGACTCAAAAAAGTGAGTGCACTGGCTGGAAAAAGTTACTCCCAAATTATTGGTACCTTAGTTCCTCATATATTAAACCATCTAGAAACCATTGAATCATGGGAACCATACCTATGGATAGATTACTCCACCTAGGTTTACATTTATTGAGTTTTCCCTCATATCCAAAGGTATTCAGGATGTGATAATACATTTCCATTCTCTATAAGAAACCATTTTCATATTTTATAAACTTTTTCCACGGAAATACATTTCATTTATATTCCAATATTTTCTCAAAACATTTTTTAGTGATTCCACACCACTTTCATCCTTGAAAACGCATTTCCATTTCAAACCCACCTTTTATGAATTTCATCAAATCTAGATTCAACATTAAATACCTTTTTCAAATAAAATCCCCTTTTAGTAAAATTTCAAGGATAACAAAGATAATATTCACCTTTAAAGGATTTAAAATCATCTATTATAAAAATATAATCTATAGTATTACCATGTAAAACAAATTATGCTGAGTGGAAGACTATATGATATAAAGATTTACCATAAGAAAAAAAGAAAACCTTGTTTCCTATGAAACTAGCGATTCCAAACAAATATATCTAGATTAAATGGAATTTTATCTATGAAGATAAATCCCATAAATAAGTGGAACACATTAATAAATTATTTTATGAGAGATTAGTTCTCAAAAAACCATTCCTAGAACCATATACTTTAGGAATATGACCCAAAGGAATGAGATTAATAGGATTAATATAAGGAAACTAAGTCGTTATGTGTATTAAATACCCCCATTATGGTTTCATGTTACAGGAGTAACCATCCATGGATGATCATGTGTAAAAAGGTGTTTGAAAAACCTAAAATCCCCAAGAACATGTCATGGTGCTGCATAATACGGTGTGGTTGCCACACCAAGTAGACCACCCATAGGGATCAACCCCTCCCTAGCTCTAATACACAAGGTATTTCAGTCTGTACATGCTCTTAACCATGAACATGGTGAGTATTATTGTCCATAGCATACATAGAGACAAAAATAGGTGACACCCTGGACCATGTTCATCCTTGGCCATTTTTAACAACCAATTTAAAAAATATGGCCCAAAGTCACACCACATCAACTACCACCAGCATAGTCTCGATCATTTTTATCCTTAAACCCACTTTTGAAGCCACGAATCACCTCTAACCCTTCCAAAAATAAAACTAAATAGTATAAATAGGCCATGTACCTCATTATAAAATTTATCGTGTGTCAATTTTTACTAGTATTAAATATTTTAGTCCCTAGAAAGTCTTCGTATCATGAACATGAAAAGACATAAGGCCATTAATGCTTCATTAAGGCCTCACACTCCCAATTATAATTTTTATCCACACTACACTATCATCTCACTAAAACTAATTTCATTTTATTCCCACTGATCACCTTTCATTATTGGGTAACATCCGGATATTTTGTGATTTTTTTTGAAGTAATTTATCTTTTTTATATTTTTAATTTCACATTACACTGAAAATAGTTATTTATATATTAAACATATAGACACATATATATATATATATTAAAACACTAAGCCAAAAATTCATTTCACATGACACTAACTTGTCTTTTGCAACACCCAATACCAACTTGTCTTGAGCTACACACAATGTTGAATTGGCTTGTCCAACATGCAACACGGACATGTCGTACGTTACACAGAACAACCAGTTTCAGCAAATCACCATTTTATTACTATTTTTACAAAATATATGTATAAAAAAATTCATTAAACTTAGTAATTTGAATATTAATAATTTCATTTTAAAAAAAAATATAATGGTTTTATAGAAATAAAACACATCAATAACAAAATAAATAGTTTTGGGTAAAGTCCATTTTTTGTTTAAAAATATTATTATCTCAAATAATCTGATTTTAATGATAAAATTAATTTTAAACACATTTATAAATTGAATTCTATAAAATTAATTTAATTTCTGAATTTATATTTTTTTAATTAGCTTATGGTGATTTTTTTGGATTTTTCTATGTAACTTTATTTATTTATGAATAATGAAAATACTGTTTTTTAGTTAAAATGTTTTTTTTCAATAAATAATTATTAATGATAAATTATATTTTAATTTTTTGTGGTCACATTATTTCGAATTATAAATATAATAATACAATTTAGGTCATTTGAATAAATTTCATTTTTCAATTGAATATAAAATCATAATAAACGTTTGAACTTTTATCTACTTTAAAAACATGTAGTTGTATCTTGTCTCTAGGATTGTAATTAATCTTAATTTTTCCCCATATTTGAACTGAATTTAAAATAAATATAATGTATCATTTAAATAAGTAATTTTTTAGATTATAATAAGATCAAGTTAATTTTTTTACAAAAAATATTTATAAATGTGAGTAAAATTTAAAATAGCTATTAAGATCAAATTATGATTAATTATGGACTAAACCATAATATTATGGGTCCAAATGACCTAGAAACATTTAAAAAACACCATTTCATTGCTATTAATAATCCATAAACCTTTAATTATTTATTTATATTGATTTGGAATGACTTTATTTTGGTAACAACATGTGCACACCATACTTGTTTCAAAGAAATTTAAGTGAGTCCTTTTCATTCCCTAGAAATGACCACCACCTATCCCACATCCTCAATACTATAAATACTATTACTGTAGTACAATATATTCCAAATCCAATTACTATAAATCATACCTTCCTCCTATAATCCTTCCCTTTTGTATATGTAAATCCAAGAATTCATTTTGGCCCAATCCAAAAGTAGTTACCTGATTAATAGGTAATGTCTACTCTCAAGTCCATTATTTTATTTTATATCTCCACCCATCAACTTTATTTTTTCCCTTAATGTTTAAAAAACTAGTATTACTTATAAAATAGTTATTTTTATGATAATAATACATCTTACACTTACACACACCTCTACCTAATTGATAACAAACATAAAATTTAAATATATGACAAATTGTTGCCTCACAAAACAATGATTGCTCAATTTTCCTTACTACCACTCATGGTGTACATTTTAATGGAAAATATGTTTATTTTTTAAAATATTAAATTTATTATTAATTAAGTCTTCTTTATTACTTTTACAACTCAAATATTTTTTACTCTCTATTTGGTGCTAATACAATAATTTCGTTTGAGAAAATATGAACTCTGCCCCCTTAAAGTGATACGATTAGTTGAGACACTACATGGATATTACTAATGATTGTTTTTGTAAATATATAATAAATATATTTAAATTAAACATATAATGTAAAAATGATAATGATATATATACATATTCATATATTCCTTTTTCTTTCATTCTTGCAAGACGATAATAAAAACAAAAACATTGTTCATGTCTTAGTACAACTTATTGTCTTCATAAATGGTGTATTCCATTTCATACATATATATTCTATATATTATTATAATACACATATAATATATATACATGATATTTATATAATGTTTTAAATTATTTAGATCATTATACAATGAATAAATACCAATGATATAACAAATTATGATACATGCGAAGAATAGAGAGAATTTTACCAGAAGTGAATCCTTAACATATGATTGTTAAAAATCATGTAACATAAAGTCATAATATAAAAAATATGTGGTATTATATATAAAAATATGGTTATGTAAATGTTTTATAATAATTTTTTATACAAGTGGATTTACTGAGTACGATAAAAGTCAATAAACAAGGTAATGTGATTTTGTCTGACTTTTTATTTTCTTGAGCTACATGATATGTTCTCCACTCATTAATTTTGTATGGTGTATGTACTTAACTTGATTTCATTATATGTATATAATAATTAAATTTATTGATGTTAACATTTCCATTTTATGATATTTTTTTTCATTGGGATTATGTTTCAAAATTTACCAAATCAGTGAAATATTTTTGTCTCAATCTGCCTTCTTTGTGACTCATGTTTTGTTATGCACCTAAATTATATTTTGGGGAGTATATAATTCCATTTCACATGAATTGTCTTAAATTTATTAACTTTCATGATATTTTACATTTCATGTAATTTCCTTTTCTTAAAAGGATATTATGATCCCATGTAACCATTTTATAAGAGTTTATTGAAATAATCTCATCACTTTTCAAGAATGATTATGTTTATGCTTATGTTAATAGAATTTTAAGATCCTTATGTAAATAATATTTATGAAATTTATTATTATTTTTTTATTGAAGATTTATTCATATATTGTTACAAATTATAACAATCATTAGTACAAAATATAGTTAAGAGATTCTTTTTAAGAAAGTACAACTTTACCTCTATCTTTGGATGTAAATATTTGTTCCTTTAAAATTGTGTTTTACAAAAGGGTTTCCAAGTATATTCTAACAATATACTATGGTCATTAAAAGAAACTTTTATACTTTTTTTATTTCCCCAATTATTTCAATGGAATATTCTTGTCACTTTCTAAATGAGTCATTTTTTAACCCTTTTACCATGAAAAAGAAACATCTTTTTTCCTCATACAACATGTATAGGTTTATACATCATCAATCCAATGAAAAACAATTTTCATTTGGTAATGCTATTTATTTATGATTTATTTTTTAAAAATATATTCAATGAAATTTTTTTCAAATTTTTTTCAAGATTATTTTATCTGCTTTTAAGGAAAACTATTTTCAAAATGTTTTCAATAATCTATTATAAATTCTCAAAGAAAACAATTATAAAAATGATTTCAAGCCTCATTTTAAGATTTCAATGTATTTTCAAGGAAAATGCATTTCAAAACATTTTCAAGATCATATTATATTTTTTAATGAAAATAATTTTCAAAATGTTTTCAAGATTACTTTATATGTTTTCATAATAAATGTCTTTCAAAATGTTTTAAAGCTTATTTTATAAGTATTCCAAAAAATGGTTTTCAAAATGTTTTCTAGTGTATATTATATGTTTTCAAGAAAAATGGTTTTTTAAAATGTTTTCATGATTATTTCATAAGTTTATAAATAAAATTATTCTCAAAATTTCTTCAATCCATCTATCAATGTTTTCAAATTATTTTCTAATGAAATGGATTTTAGGGGGTTTTATTCTTTAAGGAGGATTTTCAAAAAATTAAAGGATTGTTTCCTCAAGAAATGTTTTCAAAATATCATTCTATGTTATTTTAATTCTAATATTACGTATATTTATTTTAATAATTTCCTAATAGGAAATTTTATAAAGGTTCCATTCTTATTATTTCTATGAATGAGTTATGTTGAATGTCATGTTCTTTAGGAAAAAAACCTCTCTATCATGGGATATATGTTTATGAAATAGATTTCCCTTTCATGGGTTATGCTTTTGATTAACTTATTACGAAACATGTAGCTTTTTTCACAAGTTACGATATGTTTAAATGTTAATGATACCCATTTAATTTTTTGGGTTGTGATATTATTGTTTATGATGTTGTAGAATACATATGTACCATTACATTATGAGACTAGTGGGACCTATATATTCCTCCAATGCACTGGGTAGAGATTTATATCTCATGAGATAGACTAATATGGTCTTGGGAATGAACCTAGACTACTATGATGGTAATGGGAGTAAACCATGACTACCATGATGCTACTGGGAATGAACATATGCTACTAATATGGACATGAGAGTAATCCATGGCTATTAAGATTGAATGGGGAGTGACTTTGTACTACCAATATGGTCTTGTAAGTGATGCCTTTGATACTATGGAAACCATATTATTTTGTGCTTATATATTTGACACAATTCCATGTTTTCTTCTTATGTTATGATTTTATAGATTATGTTATGTATTTATTTTTCATTAATCTTTTATGAACTGAAAATAGTTGTTAAGAACTCTAATATGCAGGGTATAACCTTAAAATGTTACGTAAATGTTTTATACCCTTTTTTCATGTTAATATTTTTTATTTCCTTTGTTTACCTTACTGATCATACAAGCTCACTCCTTTATTGTGTTTCCATTAACTAGGTTATGAATACTATTTTTAGGTAGAATTTATATAGTTAAATATATTTATAAGAGATAATTATGATATTTTACTATGATAGATGATTTTGTTTCCATATTTCCAAACACACTAATCTATTATGGACCCCAAAAATGTATTTGTTTTTTTATGTACTAATTATTCATCCAAAATGAAGTAATATATATGCGTGTCAAGCCTAGGTCACTGTATATTGGTCCACTATCTGAATTTGCATTTAATCTATTGAGGTGAATGGATAATTTTCAACATACTCCCACTAAATCATGTGGGATAATTTCAACTGATACTTATTTAGTTTGGAAACATAGAACACATCATGTGTATAAGTCAAATGGAAAAGGTAATTCTAATTGGTAATCTACCTTTCAGGGTCACTCCAAAATCATAAATGGGTCAGTATAATGAGGGGATAACATACCCTACCTCCCCAAACATATATGTCCCAATCAAGGAGAACCTATATTAAAAACCTAGTCACCCACCTCATAATCCCACAAATGATGATACTAAATAGTGTATGATTTTTTACTCTGAATTTTCATCATTCATTTCCGGATCAATTAAATTTTTTTCTTTATATCTTGAATTATAGTATGTCCAATAATAGAATATTATGCCACCACTTCCAAATAATGATGTGATCCAAAATTTCTCTCACACATTTCCTCATATGGTTTCTTCCAGAAATGGGTCAATATTATGAGGGGATAACATACCCTAACTCCAAAAACATATATGTCCCAATCAAGGAGAACCTATATGAAAGATCATTCTCCCATGATCCAATGAAGTCAAGAGGTCATGGATGATGAATGTATTCAACAATATAGATGTCTC
The DNA here is from genome assembly GCA_963277665.1 of Viscum album. Lineage (NCBI taxonomy): Eukaryota > Viridiplantae > Streptophyta > Magnoliopsida > Santalales > Viscaceae > Viscum > Viscum album. Next base: position 1,082,704,309 of record OY728155.1, read on the forward strand.
ACATAGTATTTCCATCTATTTAAGGATGATAACGTGTACTGAACATCCCTGAAGAATCCAAAGCTACCAAAAATATACTCTAAAACTAAGATAGGAATTGATAATCCCTATTAAAAATTATTTTTTATTGAAGCGTATAGAGTCATAAAATATCTCACACATACAAATAACAAAGATCATCTACCATAGTCAACACCTTGATGGGTAAGAAATGGACTAGTTTTGTTATTTGATCAATAATCACTCATATCACAACCTTTAATAATAGTAGAATGATATAGCATAATCAAAACGTACATTGATATCTCATCTCATTAAAAAACAAGAATGGGTATGGGTTATAGAAACCCCGTAGGCCTCCAGTTTTATTTATTAATTCTCTAACATATAGGGCACTGAGAGAAAAAAATGTGGTCAATCATCTCATTACTAAACACAATTAATGACATCTCATTTCTTCATGTATCTTGATAGACCAAGGGTAAATGAACACATTAGATCATTGACCACCATCCAAAAATTGAAACCTCATGTCTATTCAAAAAATCATATTAGGTCAGATGTGGATAACCCCATAAAAAGACTAGAACCATTCACCCATAGTTTCCCTACAATAAAAATTATAACTAAATCATTGAAATTATATATCCATATCCTACCTATGTAAAATGTAATCACCTATAGATGAAGCTGATATAGGTAGGAAAGGAATAACTCCATGTCATCTCACCCATCATCAAAGTGCATCTCGTTAAACATTTTCATCAAGAACTATTATTCCATTGATTTTCTAATTTCAAAATTTATAAATTATCTACTAAAACAATATAATACCATGATTTCTTTTTAAGGGTTTATGAAATATAAAATATTGTTTTTCCAAAGGTCCTAAACCTAAAATATATTTTTCATGTTCAGATACCATTGTGTTAATATGTAATTCAAAATCTTAGGATCGGGATACACTATAAACCATTCCAAAAAGAGGTGTTTGATCTATTTCCTAAGAGAATGCATCACTAAATCTTACTCAATTTCAATAATTGTGTAGTTATTTAAAGTATAGATTAATTGTTGAGACCTATAAGATGCTGTTTATATTCTTTACTTCAGAACATATAGAAAACCCATACCCTAGTATTATCAGTAAACATCATAGCATAGCATCAACTCTAGAAGAATATATAATGAATTTCCTACCCTTCTGGACTAATTTTTTTAAGAGGCATTGAATTCATAGAGATTTCCCAATAAATGTTCATTTAATAACTAGCTAATATTAAGAAACACTTAATTTCAAACACATTTTTTCGCAACCCCCCTAATATCAAATCCTATATCTTCTTGATATTCATTAAGTCACATTTATCAAAAAATCCCAGGGCCGAGAAATTTCACATCATAATTCTAGAAATTTCATCTTTATAGGTTCCAATAAAGAAGATATTCTCTCAAGACCCAAAAGTATAATTGAAATTGTTATGTTTGATTATTTTCTGATATGGACCAAACAAGTATTTCATCTATAGATACAACCGTGAAATAATCCACAAAATGATGGGATATTTCATTTATCGGTTCCATAAATATCATAGGAGAATTAGTAAGGCCAAACAAAATAACTAGATACTCATAATGATCATACATTCTCATGAATTGTTTCTTTAGAATATATTCATATTAGACCCTATATTGGGGGTACCCTAATCTATAAATTTTTTTTTTGAACCCATCAGTCTCTTTTAGGATGGTAAAAAATGTTCATCAATCCATATAAATGATATTTGATAATAATTATCTAATTTTTTAGTTTTTAATAATCCACATAATATCGTAGACTCTCGTATACCATATTTTCAAGAATGACTATAGATGAAGAAGGAGAAACTGTAGATGAATAAATACCTAACTCTCAATACTATCATTTTTACCTTTAAATATTTTAAGTAATTGGGTGTCATATAATGTGATGGTAATGAAATTTTCCACTTCCCCTAAAACACATCTTGAGTTCCTACTAAGGAGTTTACTTAGAGAAATCATATGGGAAAATGTTAAAAACACACACGCAACCATAGGAAGAGGTACACTATGATGTGAATCGATAATATCAAGAATCGTCTCTGACAACTTGCATGAGTTCATCTCAGCAATAGGGCCGAAATGACTTATACTCTCATGTCACGACACATCCTCGGGGCCCGTGTCGTGACTTCCCCTAACACGCCTTCCTTAGGACAGGGGCTGGTGACTAGCACCAAAAGGAATATCCTAGAGAAAAGGTAAGGCATTTCCCTTAAATTGGGGACTCACAAAGACTATACACATCCAGAGATAACCAAAATGCACTGATATAGTAAAAGAGTGCTGAAAGTAAATGTGACAGTATAGAAACCCAACTGAAGTACAACTATAGGAAAAGGGTAAACAGCTCCTGGATCATCCACCAGGGAATCCTACCTATAGGGTAGGTATAGATCTTGATCAAGTCATCCCCGAGGTATCTACTATCTAAGTCCATCTCTGAGAAGCCTCCAGCCCGTCTCTCTCAGCCTCGATCACTGTTTTCTGTCGTCTGCACATGACACAACAAGGTACAGGTGAAGCCCTTGCAGGGGTGAATATACCGATACTCATTAGGGACCCCGAGACCCCTGAAGGTCTCCCAGAATCCACTAAGGATAAACCACATCCGTTAGGATACAATTTCAAAGCATCATCTAACCCTACTTAGGTATATGCCCATACATATACCTAATTAATCAAATAAAATCCAACTCCAACTCTTGAGCCAAAGCACAACCCGTTCCACGAAGGAAGAAAGATAACTCGTTGATAACAACACAAAGTCAAAAATCTGCTCATATAAGTATACAACTTATATAGAGAGATAGGGACGATTAGATGTTGCCACTAAATCATCTACTCTGTCAAACCCACATAGGATCCTAGTAATGTAATTAGAGCTATCGAACCCACGTAGGATCCTGGAACATTAGTCAGAGCTGTCAAACCCATGTAGGATCCCAAAACAGTAGTCGAAGCTGTCGAACCCATGTAGGATTCTAGAATAGTAGTCAGAGCTATCGTACCCACATAGAATCCTAGATTAGTAGTCATTACATGTAGGATCCCTTTATCACATTGCAACTAGTCTTAGGGTTCCCCCACAAAGCACGCTTGATTCCGGGAGGGTCTGCTATTCAAGCCAAGTTTCGGTACATAAACTACAAAAAAGTACCAAGATGATGTATCCAGAAGATCCATATTTTCATAAGGAACCCAATGCGATAGATGGCACAATATTCGGACGCCTGGTCTGAGAGTTATTGGCATATCCGTTATGAGGTCCAGGTTGGATTTATGTTCGATCCAACCCGGTCGTACCCCATCTATGTCCAAACCTCAAGTGGGGTATAACAAAAGAACAATGTCACTCCAATGTATCCGTTGTCGTAGATGGTTCCTCAATCGGACGCCCGAAGATAAAGTTATGGGAAAAAGAGTGGAAATAGGTCAATGCGGGTCCTGGTCTGGTACAACCCAGTCGGACCAACCCGGCCTGACCCGACTTTGACCGACCCGGACCGTACTGGGTCTAGCCCGCGGTGGGCTCGGTCCATGGCTGGCGGACCCCATGGGGTCCCCCCTTGCCGTGTCCAGTGGGAAGGATACGACCCCTAGGGTCTCGAATGACATAGCCATTCGGGCGGTATGGATTCGATGCCATATGGTGTTGGTCTATGTCACGCAGGACCCACGCGACGGGTCCTGCTATTCTCGACTGGCCGAGCAGCCAGCCACCTCCTGCACCACGTGGTTTCCCCATGGCCCCTTGCTCCTCTGTGCGTTGTGTCGTGCCTTCCTCGACAACCCAGCGGCCCGGGACGCCGGTTCTATTCGCGGCCGACCTTGCGCCGGCTGCCGCTGCACCGTTGCGAACCGTCAGTCGTGGCCCACTCCTCTGGCAGCGTGGTTGTGCCGCCACCAACCACACTGCCAGCCACCCTACCCTTCACTCTACCGGTGACGTTCATCGGTTCCGACCACCGACGAACCTTCCATGGGTCACCAGCTGAATTCTAGTGTCCCAATTCTCGTTCTAGATGTAGCCGCACACTCTCGGGACGTTGCCATCGATTTTGGCGACCATCGTTGAAAAACTTTTCTCAACTTGACTCATGCCGCGATTAGCGTCAAAATCCACAAAGCATGGAGGAGGGTTTGGGCCGTGTTTGTTCGGGAATCACCCTCACTGTTAGAGTGATAGCATGCGTCTTCGAATCATAATCCACGAAGGAAAACGAACAACATGAAACAATTAACAATGCTCGAACCCCTACCTCGGATTCGTTGATATCAGGGAAGAAGATGAAGAATTCGAGGACAAAAACATCGGCATTCTTCAAGGACAACGCTTCCTCCCTTGTTCTCGAAAGAGATCGAAGAAGAAGAATTTCATCGTTGGTGGAAGGAGAGATCTTCTTCTAGGTATTTCTTCCAACAAGATGTTTTCTTCAGCCAAAGCACCAATTCTAGCAATATCCAATGGAGGGGAACAAACACTTGAATTTGAGGAGCCTCCCCCTAATCACTTCATTTAATCAAGGAGGGGGGTGGAAATAATTACAGTGGGTATTTTCTTCATTGGACCCCACTTTAATTCAAAAAGGATTGAATAAAATAAAATTTATGTATAACCAATTTTTATTTTATTACAACTTTTCTTTATCCTCCACTAAATGTTGGAAAACAAAAGTCCGTTCAAAACCAAACACAGCTGAGGTGGAGGTCCCACTAAGCAATCACCAACGCTGTGAGTTCAACGGTGCTCTCGAATTTCAATTCTGAGCAACTATTCTAAAGTAACCAAAACCCACTCTTAAGATCACTGAACATACTCAAGAATCTTCGGAATGAAATTCCAAGAACTATGTGCCTATGAATTATGTGCCGCCAAAAACCACAGACTCGGAATAATTCCATATAATTAAAAAAATTACATGGATTTTCAGGTCTTTAAATTCTCCCCACCTCATGGATTTGCATCCCCCAAAGCCAAAACACAAAAACTAGGAAAACAAGTGGGGGTAGTGAGCAAGAATCAGGCCTCCCGCTCCTATGTGATCTCCTAGAGGTTCTCATGATTCCATCGCACATGCACGAGAGGTATCGATCGCCCACGAAGGACTCTCTCATTTCAATCCTCGATCTCCACTGGAACCTACAAAAAAGTCACCCCATTATCGAAGTCAAGCTCTCCCCAGACTATGATGTGAGTAGGGTCATGCACATATCTTGTCAGCTAGGATTCGTAAAAAACACTGTGCACCCGGTGAAACTGAGGGGGAAATGCCAGGTGGTAATCCACCTCACTTACTATGCTAAGGACCTAGAATGATCCAATGATCCTTGGAGGTATTTTCCCTCCCCAACCAAATCTCCGCAAACCCCATCAAGGTGAGACCCGTAGGAAGACGTGGTATCCATCCTCAAACTCCAGAGGTCTCTCTCTCCTGTCGGCATAGGACTTCTGCCTACTTTGTGTGAGATGGTATGTGAGTATGATATACTCTATAACACCAAATATAGGATCGAATATATAAGTATGATATTCTCAAATACAAGAGGGGGTGAATTGTATAATTTAAAAATCCCTAGGTAAATTTTTCATAATAAAAATTCACAACACCTCTATGTTCTAATAACTTTCTCGATTCTGGAAAAGTGATTCCAGAAATGAAACTTCAAAAAAGATTACACCAACTACGATTCGACCTTAATGCATGTATAATCTAACTAGATCAGAGTAAAATTATAAGGAAGTATAATAAAGTTATACTTTCATTAATAATACAAAATGCAGTGGAAAACATGAAAAAAAATAGTAACAAGTAGTAAATCGTTTAACCCAACGAGAAGGGTATCCAACAACCTTGGATAAAGGTCCCTTGATTTATACTTTCAAGAAAGCCTGCCTAACCCACACCAAGGTACACCATCCATAAAAAGACAAGAGTCTGTATTTCTATCCCTGGAAGCCCTCAACTATCTGGTAGTTGGCACCTCTGTCTTCCTATCCCTAGAATCCCTCGATTGTACACAGAACCAATAGGAGTCACACGAAGAAGGTTTGCACAAATCAAAATTTAAACAAGCCGTTCAAACCTTCTGCACGAAGCTCGATAGTTTATAAGAGCCTCTCTATCTAGAAATCTCTTCAACAGCATTTAAGAACGGTTGTCAAATATGTTGTCAAGTGTTCTCTTCTTCTCAAATGAGCTCTAGTTTATAGGAACTGCTCCAACGGTCAGCTCCCTCCTCCAACAGCTATATTTTTCTTGAATTTTGGAGGGACCTTTACATGTGTCACTCAAAGAACTATTAGTTGATAACTGAAGGCACAACATCATTTTATAACAGAACAAGTGAAAGCATAACCAAAAACAGAAATTAGAAATTTAAGAAAGTATGAAAGTTCGAAATGAAAGTTAAAGAATTTGGAGTCTATAATACAAGGATATTCAGATTCTGTTTATCAGAAGAATTCGGAGTCGAACTTCATACAAGTTCTTATCCATAATTCATAATCAGAATTCACAATCAGAATTCATAATGAGAAATCGTAATCAGAATTCATCATCAAAATTCATAATGAGAATTTGTAATCAGAATTCATAATGAGAATTCGTAATCAGAATTCATAATCAGAATTTGTATTGAGAATTCATAATCAGAATTCATCATTAGAATTCGTAATGAGAATTCGTAATCAGAATTCATCCTCAGAATTCGTAATGAGAATTCGTAATCAGAATTCATCATCAGAACTCATAATAATAATTCATAATCAGAATTCATCATCAGAATTCTTAGATAGAACGTTATATAAGTTCGTAATCAGAATTAAGAGTTGGACATTATAAAAGTTCATAACAGGGGATTTGGAGTAGAACTTCATAAAAGTTCGTAACATGAATTTGGATCCTAAAACAAAATACTTCATATCTAATTATTATACAATTCTGAAGTTTTACATATGAATCTGATTTTTATAATTAAGAAAAATATTGATACGAACAATGAAAACAAGGTAGTGGTAAATTTTCTTTAGGAAGGAAATTTTCCTTATTGAAGAAATATAGGGGAAAAATGAGTTTTTCATTGAAATAATGTGTTTGTTATTTTCAAAACAAGACGGAATGGTAAAGTCATAAGGATTCCTTAATGACGTAATAATCTTCTCCTTTTCATAAAGGAATGGAAAATTCATAAGGAAACCCTTATTGACTCAACAATATCCCCCTTTTTGTGAAGCACAAATATCATTAAGAAAAAGATTATAAGGACTTTGAAAAATATTTCTTAGACTTTAAAAATAAAGCATATCTCTCTTTGTTCATGGACAATGGTGAATACGATTAACCCCCCCTTAGGCTTTGGAACTCTAAGGATCGTATTCTAGATTTCTAGAATGAGAATTTTTATTTGATTGTGGAAATATTTGTAATGAGAATCTCCCCCTTAAATAAAATCCCCTTACTTAGTGATATTTTTTTCTTTACTTAGATATCATTTTCTTTCTCACCTCTATATTTTTTCTTCTCCCTTTTTGAGTTCTTGTTCCTTCTCTTCCTTTGTGATTTTCAAAAAGAGTTTGAGGGAATGGAAAAAGAAATATGGTACCTGAAATATTAGTAATGACATACAAAAGAAAATAGACAAGACACAATTCCACTATGATTGAAAGAATTAGTACATGATAAAAATAAAACAAAAGATCAGAGTGGGATTTATTTTGGTTCTTTTTTCATGGGCGTTAGTATATTCACAATGGTCTTCAGCTTTTTCAGCTCTTTATGATACTCCTCAGCTTTCTTTTCTAATTCCTTGATCTTATCTTCCTGAGCTTTCATGGCCTCTTCCTGAACCTTCAGCAATTCATCCTTCTTTACAAGATTCTATTTGATCTCAATTTGGAGATCTCTTTCCCATTCCAGCTTTAAGCAATTGAGTAAAACTTCCCATTCAGATCCTTCAACTGTTGATTCGGATAATTTTTTTCTAGGGTTATCTTATCATGAAATATTTCTGAATGATTTTTAATTTTGACATCCTTTGTACCAAAGGTTTCTTTAACATCTTCTTGAAACAGATCAAGCTCTGCCAAATCATCATTTATTTTCTTTGACCATAGAGTCATTTTCCTGCAAGACTTTATGTGGACAACATAATTGATAAGAAAATTTTTATTCTCTGCCTCAATCTTCACACATTTATCCATCAACATGGATACAGATTCTTACTTTTTAATGATGTTGTGTTGAAGCATATGACATCTAGAATCTATTGTAGGAATGATCAGAATGGTATCTACCAACTTCTTCAGTGACTCAACAAAAAAATCATGTCCTAATGCAAACGACTTTGAATCAGGAAATTTACTAGGAGATGGTTATTCCTCTAACTCTACCAGCATCCTTTTAGAGGATCCCCCAGCTTTTTTCATCCTGATAATATCTTTTGTTGGGGTGTCAACAACCACTTGTTTATCCTTGTCAATTTTTGGTACTGGTTACTCATCATGAGATTCCTGCTCACTTCTGAATAATTGTACAATCTTTTCTTCATCATCATTGTCCTTCTTAGTTCCAACTTCAACGCCTTCAGGGTGTATAAAGTGATGATTGAAACTCTCTTCTTTAGACAACTTGTTTACATCCACATCTTAACCCTTGTCATCTACCCTAGGAGTAGCAATTTTAGATGATCCGGGGTTAGAATTTCAGACTGACAACTTTTTGAAAACCCTTTATTTTTCATGATACTATTCAAATTTCTTAATTACATCATCAGAGACACCACTGCTCTCTGCTTATTGTACTTATTTTGCAACTTCCTTCTCTGCCACAACCTTCTCTTGTGGTTCTTCCAGAGTGAAGAAATTATTCCCTGTAGTCTCTGGTAATTGTTCCACAAGGAAGGATTTCGGAACAGGAATATTTTCTGAAGCAACCTCAATAGCCTTCAAAAGATATTGAACAATCTCTACTTTTGACATTTTCTTGTTTTCCCTTTTCTCCTTTTCATGCCTCTCAAGCTCTTCACCAGCTGTTTCTTTTAAGGCCTTATCCCCTGCAGGATCCAAACCGAACTGTGGGTCCCCGACTTTTCTATTTTTGTTTACCTCTCTCCACCTTGCTACCACTTGATCTGGGTAGTCTTTTTTCTTCTTTTTATAGGAGGTGCGGATTGGGATCCCTTAGACTTAGAGGATTTATCTTCAAATTCCAATTCTTTAAAGTTTTTCTTCTTCCCAGCCTTCTTAGATGGTTTAGATTTTTCAACGTTTTTTAGAACAGCTTATACCTCTCCCTCAGGTAGATCCTAGAACTCACCTGACTGTTTTGAGAAAACAATCTTCATCCGTTTAAGAGTGTCATCACTGATCATCATCACCTTGCAATTACTCGGCTTGGAACTGCAAGGGATATTGAAGGATTCAATACACTGACCTACCAACTTTAAAAGAAATGCCGGATACATAATGACCTGAGCTCTAAGATTACCATTCTTGATGTTCTCAATAGTGATCAGGATGTGTCTCTTGAGATTCTCCATCCTTATATTTACCAAAAAAATCTAGAATATACATATCACTCCTTTTAAGGGTATCCTTATCACCCTTCCTCGGTACGATAAATCCTTGCACCAAAAGTTGTAGAATCCGGTTGTTTATTGATCGATGGGTGATCTTCTTTGCATTGTTTACATCAGAAAGACCAAAGAATTCCATAGACTTTGTCTTGACAAAACTACCCTTGACATCATGAAACTTGTGAGAGAAAAACTCAGCCTCAACTTCATAAGGTATTCCCACCAGACTAGCCGCCTTGGTATAAGATAGAGCATATGTCTTCCCATAGCTCTTGAAGAAGAACTTCTCCCTTCTATCTTCTTTAAAAAAATAAATTGACTCATAAAACTCTATGAGAAAGTCTGGATACACCACATCTTGAGCTCGAGTCTTAGATATAGCTACACTTTCCCATCCATTGAGCTTGATATTCCTGGATATAATTGAGTCATACTTATTGAAGATGTTTGGGTGTACTAACCTCTCCCTTTATATCTGCCACTCCGAGATTGGCATGACTGAATACATATCCTGAGAAGGGGCTTCTGTAGACATTCGGACTGAGCACTTCTGAAGAATTCAGAATGGGATTTTTTAGAGTAGTAAGGATTCATGATGCGAGAGCCTGGAAACCGATAAGGGAACCATCGGGGGTCCCCTCTATATAGGTGATGGAACTGACCTTTCAACATCCAATTCCAATATAATGGTTGGGAAACCTTATGATCTGATCTGACTGTTGAAAATATACCCACAAGGAAATCTTGAATCTGATCTTATGAGGTTTTAAGAAAAACATTTGGATTTAAGGATAAACGAATCCTAAAAATTTTAAAAAGAAAAAAAGCTTATAGCAAGTAATAATGATTATGAAAATTTAGGTAAAGAAAGTATACCTTTCGGATTAGCTAGGATGATTATTCGTAAAAGGTGATATTATTTTATAAGAACTTCGGATTCCAAAAAAACTTGAATACGAGAAAAAAACGTCACTATGAAATTTTAAAATCCCAAAATGTCTATTACAAAAATTTCAGGTCTGAAGAATTTCATTAGGAAAACATCAAGTCTGAAGATTTTATTACGAAAAATTTTAGTTCCGAAGATTTTCATTACGAAAAAAATGAAAAATTTATTACGAAAAAAATTGAAAAACCTCATTACAAATAATTTTCATTACATGAAATTTTGAAAAAAACAAGTACGAACAATTTGCATTTCAAAAAATTTTGAAAAACCAAATATGAAATATTTTGAAAAACTTAAATAAAATATGTACTCCCCCTATGAAAAGAAGTTTATTACTGTAATGAGATTGGTTGAACATGAAGTTAATGGAGGAAAATTACCTCATGGTTATCATTCCTAAATTCTATTTAATTTATTCAAATATATCGAAAGGTAAATATTTTCTAAAAATATCAGCAAGTTGATCTTATGTTCCGATAAATTGAAGAATGATTTATCCTTTTTGTGTGTGATCCCTCAGAAAGTGATGCCTAATATCTATGTGTTTTTCACAAAAGAGATGTGAATGATTTTTACTAAGGGAAATGGTACTTCTGTTCTCACAAAAAAATTTAGTCTTTGTAAAACTCAAGCCATAGTCTGTGAGTGTGTGTTGCATCCACAACACATGAGCACAACAACTTCCAGCTGCTTCATATCCAGCTTCAGCATTGGAGAGTGCTACATAATTTTCCTTCTTTCAATACCAAGAAACTAGTGAATCTTCTAAGAAATGACATGTTCATCATGTACACTTTATATCTATTCTACATCCCCCAAAGTCAGCATCTGAAAAACATTTTAAGACAAAATCATTTTTCGAACTATAAAATAGTCTTAAATCCATGGTTCCATTTAAATAGAGATAAATTATTTTCACTACCTTTAAATGAGATTCCTTAGGATTGGATTGATATCTTGCACATAAGCATACTGAAAACATTAAGTCTGGATGACTAGCTTTGAAGTATATTAGACTTCATGTCATACCTCTAAAAGATGTGTGATATATTAGTTTCCCAGCTTCATCAAGAACAAGTGTGTTTGAGGTACCAATGAGAGTACTTATACTCTTAGTGTTGTCATATCAATAATTTTTAAGAAGATATTTAGATAAATATGTTGGGATATATAGATTCCTTATGGTTTTAGAGAAATTTTAAAACTAAGAAAATTTTTTAACTCACCCATCATACTCATTTCAAACTCAGATTTCATTAGATCCTCAAAGGAATCAGTTAAGGATTGCTGAGTTTAACCAAATATAATGTAATGAACATAAATTTGAACAATCAAAACATTTTTATTGCCTTTATTTATAAAAAGGGTTGGATCTACATTTCCCTAAACATAGTTATTTTGAAGAAAAAATCTTGTAAGTCTATCATACCAGGCTCGAGGGGCTTGTTTAAGTCCATACAGAGCATTGGTATGTCTAAAAACATGATCATGATGTTTTGTATCTTCAATGCCAGGAGGTTGTTCAACAAAGACTTCCTCTTGAACATAACCGTTAAGAAAAGAAAATTTCACATCCATTTAAAAAAGTTTGAAATTGAAAAATGCTGCAAAGGCAAGTAAAATACAAATTGATTCATGTATAGCTACTAGAGCAGAGGTTTCTTCATAGAATATTCCTTCTTTTTGATTACATCCTTTAGAAACTAATCTAGCTTTATTTTTTTACGATAATTCTATTTTCATCACACATGTTTCTGAAGACCCGTTTTACACCAATAAAAGAAGTTTCCTTAGGTCTTTCAACCATGGTCCATACTTCATTCCTTTTGAATTCATTTAGTTCATATTTCATGGCTTTGATCCAATCATCATCACCTAATGATTCATCAGTGTTTTTTGGTTCTAATTGGGAAAGTAAGGCTAGATGTTATAATTCATTTCTTAAGGAACATCTAGTCCTTATAGGTTTATTAACATAAAAAATGATGCTATCACTGGGATGATTCTTCAAAAAGAGATGATTTGGGTTTTGTAAAACCTGTTCATCAACATAGGGTAGGAAATATTATGGGGTAAATGTTTTAGACGAATCTTCATTAAAATTTTCCTTATTAGAAAAATTTTCTATCAATGGTTGATAATTAGTTTTGAAACCACATCAGAGGATGTAGGTTGGGGTTGTTTAAAAACAAAAGGATCAGTTTCATCAAATTTAACATGTATTGTTTCTTCAACAGTACAAGTGCTTTTATTGAAAACTCTCTATGGCTTAGAAGTTGTGGAGTAGCCTAAAAAAATTCCTTAATCAGATTTTGGTGCGAATTTCTGTAAATTATCTTTACTATTCTGGATGAATACTTTTTAACCAAAAACCTTAAAGTAGGAAACTCTAGGTTTTATACCATTCCATAACTCATAAGGGGTTTTATTAAGAAAAGGTTTAATCAAAACACAATTTATAGTTTAACAAGAAGTAGTTTCAAGTTCAGCCCAAAAAGTTTTGGCTACAGATTACTCACTCAACATGGTTCTAATTATCTCTTGAATAATTATATTTCTTCTTTCAACAACTCCATTTTGTTGAGGTGTTCTAGGTGCTGAGAAGTTGTGAGTAATATCTTTTCTACTAAAAAAAGTTTCAAAATCAGAGTTTTGAAATTCTCTTCCATGATCACTATAGATAGTTTTCAATGGAAGGCTTTTCTCATTTTTCACTTGGGCTCTAAAACATTTGAAATAATAGAAGTCTTCAGACTTATTTTCTAGAAAATAAACCCACATAAATCTGGTGTAATCATCAACTAAGACAAATACATAGTACTTTCCCCCAATGCATCTAGTTTGTGTTGGACCAAAAAGATCCATATGCACTAGCTATAATACATCAGTGGTTGAGACTTCACCGACTGATTTAAAACATGATTTATGTTTCTTTCCATATTGACGAGGGTCACAAAATTTTGATGAATCAAATCTATTCTTCGGTAGATCCTTAACTAGTCCTTTCTTAGTGATTTTTTATAAGTTCCGAAGGGTATAGTGACCTAACCTTCTATGCCATAGCCAACAATGATCTTCCATTGCACTAAGGCAAGGTATCTCTTGCCTCCTATGGTCTTCTATGTTTAGGGTGTAAACATTCTCTTGCCTATTGTTATAAAGAATAAATTCTTCTTTGGAATTGTGTACTAAGCATTTATCAATCCTAAAATTCACAAGGTAGCCTTCATCACAAAATTTGATTATGCTAATGAGGTTATAATTAAGACCCTTAAAAATAAAACATTTGAAATCAAAGTTTTTACAAGAAGAATATTGTTACCTATACCAATAATTTCTCCCTGATAATTATATCCAAAAGTTACTTTTACTCCTTTCATTTTGATAGTATTTTCAAAATAGTATTTGTTTCCAGTCTTATGTCGGGAACATCCACTATCCATGTACCAAGTATTCCTATTGGTACATTCTCTATTTTCCTAAAAATAAGAAAATGTTATACTTTCGGAATCCAAACTTTCTTGGATCTAGAATTTTTAGATAAAGAAATTTTTTTGAATCCGAATTTGATTATAAAAATAAGTTGTATGAAACCAAAGAGATTTAACTCTATTTAAGGAGAAATTTTTCTTCCAATTCCCACCACTTTGACACTTAGTAGAAAAATGGGCTCTAGAAGGAACAAAATAGTTGTTTTTGAAAACTGGTTTTTGCTGAGTATAACCTTCTCCAGTAGTTTTTCCTTGAGGTTTAATTTGAAAATACATCTGGTCAAAATTTTCTTTCCCAGAGGTAAATTTTGTAAGGAGGTTCTTAAGAGAAAATATTTCAGATTTCAATCTGATGGCTAAATTCCTATCCTCAAGAATCTTTTCCTTAGAGTTAGATTATTCCTCAAAAAAATTTATCTTTAAAATAAAATTCTTAAGATCTTTAAATAGTTTTTATTTATCCGAATTTGATTTCTCAAGGTCTTTAGAATGTTTTTCTAAAAGCTATTCTTTATCTCTAAGATCTCTAGAATGATCTGAAATCTCTCTTATATGAATTTCTTCCCTATTATTTTCCATCCATACTTTCTTATAAATTTTAAAATTTCTTTCTTCATGTAACTTGTAAAACATAGAAACTTAGTCATATGAAGGTAATTCTTCATTTTCTAGGGATTAAGTGTCTTCATTAGAAGTACTATTTTCTGAATAGTTATTTTTCTCAAGATATAAATTTGTTAATTCCTTAGCAGAGCATACCTTGGCCATAAGACATGTATTGGGGAAAGAAGTAGTATCAATGAAACCCATATTCTTATGTGCCGATGAATCATATTCAGAAGATACACTATTTGAAGAATCCCCACAGCTAGAACTCCAAGTATCATTAGCTTTAAGACTTTTCTTGTGCTTTGATTGATAGAATTTCTTCCTGTTCCTTTATGAATTCCTTTCCTTCTATTCCTTGTTTTTCAACAAAGGACAATCATGTATGATATGACCTAGTATTTTACACTCTTAACATGTAAAATCTCCATATTTCCTATCTCTATAGTATTTCCTCTTGTATTTATTCTGATGGTTCTTTTGAGCTACAATCTTGTTCATTCTTCGAGAAAGATTAGCTAATTCATTCTCAGGCTTTTTTGTGCCACTAGATTTCGACTGAATAATGACTTTCTTTTTTTTTGATCAAGTAACTATTTATGGGGTTTTGGATTTCATATGTTTCGAAGTGGTTCTAAAAGAATCTCCTCCATTTCCATTCTTCTTCTTGAGATTTTCAGCATCTCTCTTCATTATGGTTTCATATTGAAGAAGAGTTCCAAACAAATCATCTAAGGAAATCTGAGTGACAATCCAATTCTCATCGATAACTTTCCTCTTGGACACCCATTCATTTGGAATAATATCTATGATCTTGTCCACAAGAGCCTAATAATACAAACCTTTTTCTCCCATAGATTTTAAGCTTTTCACGATAGTCATAAACATTTGTTGTACATTTCTTATAGGTTCTCCATAAGGAAAGTTAAAACTATGGTATTCAGCTCTCAACATATCTCTTCTTGTCTCTATGACATTAGATGTACCAAAATGTGTAACTTCATGTTTCATCCAGATATTGTTTGCATCTTCACACAAAGATATTTGACTATAGATGTTCCTAGTCATGGAACACAATAATGTATTTCTAACTCTGAAGTTTGATTGATTTTCTTCTTTCTCTTGATTCGTAAAGGTTCTCAATTCCTTATCAAGAATCTTATAATCTCCAGTCAGAATTAGATATTTATAAACTCCATTATTGATAACAAAAGTCTTCATCCTATCTCTCCAATACACATAATCTTTTCCATATAAAACAGGAGGTCTCGTAGGATTTATATTATCAATAGAACCAACATTTAAACCTTCCATTCGTAAGATAGTATTTTCCAGAAAAACTTGTTAGTAGTATAAGTCTATAAACAAGAGACAATGCCCTAAGAAAAAAAATATCTAAGTAAGAATGAATCTGAACTATGATTCTGAAAAATATATTCAGAAAAATATGAATCCAGAAAATTCAATTCCTAATACTCAATTCTGAATGTTATGAGAAGAAGAATGTCTTCTAAATCTAATTGTGAGATTAATTCAGATTGTACCTATCCATCTAATACCAATTGTGAGATGGTATGTGAGTATGATATACTCTATAATACCAAATATAGTATTAAATATATAAGTATGAGATGCTCAAATACAAGAGGGGGGTGAATTGTATACATTAAAAATCAATTTGGAAATTTTGCATAACCAAAATTCACAACACCTCTAAGTTCTAATAACATGATTTATTCCAGAAAAGTGATTCCAGAAATGAAACTTCACAAAAGTTTACACCACCTAAGATTCTACTTTAAATCATATAGAATCTAACTAGATCAGAGTACAAGTATGAGGAAGTATAAGAAAGTTATAATTTCCATAATAATACAAAATGTAGAGGAAAACATGAAACAAAAATATTAACAAGTAGTAAATATTTTAAACCAAAGAGAAGGGTATCCAACAACCTTGGATAAAGGTCCCTTGATTTATACTTTCATTAAAGTATGTCTTACGCACACCAGGGTATGCCCTCCATATAAAGATCATAGTTTATCTTGCTATCCCCGTAAGCCCTCAACTATCAGGTAGTTGGCACTTATTTCTTCCTATCCTCAGAATCCCTCAATTGTACACAGCAACAATAGGAGTCACACGAAGCAAGTCTGCATGAAGCAATGTTTGAACAAGTCGTTCCATCCTTATGCATGAAGCTTGAGAGTTTATAAGAGCCTCTCTCTCTAGAAATCACTTCAACAGCTTGTAAGCACGGTTTTCAATGATGTTTTCAAGTGTTCTCTTCTTTTCAAATGAGCTCTTACTTATTGGCACAACTCCAATAGTCGACTCCCTCCTCCAACGGTCATATTTTCCCTTGAATTTCGGAGGGACCTATACACGTGTCACTCAAACAATTTTTTGTTGATTACTGAATGCACGACATCATTTTATAAGAGAACAAGTGAAAGAAAAACCAAAAAATGATATTCTAAATGTAAGAAAATATGAAATTTCGAAATGAAAGTTAAAGAATCTGAAGTCTATAATACAAGGATATTTGGATTCTATTTTTCAGAAGAATTCGGAGTCGAACTTCAAACAAGGTTGTATCCATAATTCTGAATCATAATTCCCAATCAGATTTCATAATGAGAATTTGTAATCAGAATTCAACATTAGAATTTGTAATGAGAATTCGTAATCAGAATTCATCATCAGAATTCGTAATGAGAATTCGTAATCATAATTCATAATCAGGATTCGTAATGAGAATTCGTAATCATAATTCATCATCGGAAGTAGTAATGCGAATTCGTAATCAGAATTCATCATCAGAATTCATAATGAGAATTCGTAATTATAATTCATCATCACAATTTGTATTGAGAATTTGTAATTAGAATTCATCATCAGTATTCATAGTTAGAACATTATAAATGATTGTAATCAGAATTCAATGTTGAACTTCATAAAATTTTGTCATAGGGAATTCAGAGTAGAACTTTATAACAGTTCATAACAGGAATTCAGATCCTAGAATAGAATACTTCATATCTAAGAATTATACAATTCCATGGTTTTAGATATGAATCCAATTTTTATACTTAAGAAAAATATTGATATGAACTATGAAATCAAGGTAGGGGTAAATTTCCTTTGGGAAGAAAATTTTCCTTAAGGAAGAAAAACAATGGGAAAATGAGTTTTTCCTTGAAATAAGGTGTTTGTGAATTTCAAAACAAGAAGGAATGGTAAAGTCATAAGTATACCTTAATGACTTAACAATCTCCCCATTTTCATGAAGGAATGGAAAATTAATAAGGAAACCCTTATTGACTCAACACTCTGTGTAGTCTTCATCCACTCCTAGATGATCTGCATCTTCTACGTGGTAGCCTTTACCATCATTGGTCCTATGAGTGCAATCTTCCCTAGGTTTTTCCAACACAGTGGTGATCTGTAAGGTCGACCATACAAGGCCTCCAAAGGTGTCATCCTGATGGTGGAGTGACAGCTATTGTTGTATGCAAACTCCACCGAAGCCAAGTGGTCCTCCTAGCTGCAACCGAAGTCGAGGATGCATTCACATAGCTGGACATCAAGAGTCTGAATGTTCCTCGACATCAGTCCATCCATATGATGATGGAAGGTGGTGCTCAAACGAAGTTGCGTCCTGAAAGCCTCATACAACCCCTTCCATAGCTGGTAGATGAAACATGTATCTCGATCGGAGACAATCGTCCATGGCAATCCATGAATCCATGCAATCCCCTGCACATAGAGGTGTCCCAATCTCTCCAATCAATCTTACTCTCTGATCGGTAAAAGTGGGTCGACTTGGAGAGTCGGTCAACAATTACCCAGATAGAATCGTTCCCCCTGGATGTATGTGGGATTCATTTCACAAAATCAATGGATATTCCATCCCACTTCCACCCTGGGACCACTAAAGGCGGAACCAAGACTTTTGGTACCTAGTGCTCCTCCTTCACTTGCTGAAAAGTGAGGCATCTAGAGACAAACCCCGCTACTACCTTCTTCATACCTAGACAGATGTGTTGTTATCGAAGGTATTGGTACATCTTTGCCACACCTGGATGTACCACTAGAGGTGATGTGTGGAACTCCCTCAAAACTTCCTAATAAGGCAGTGTTGGTTCCATGGTATGTCCTATGAAGAGGATTGACATGCTCCCCGCCTATAGAAAATCCATCAGGTGCCTGCCCTATGGATATCTATGCATGTCTAGTCTCGCATTCCGTATCCCCAAGCTGTGCCTCCCTGAATCTCTTATGAAGTGGGGGTGTGACTGTAAGAGACTGCAGAAAAGATTCTCCATCTCAATTCACATAATAAATCTACCAAGCGGCCAACTACTTAGTTTCATCTCCTAGAAACTAAATACATGATCTCCTACGGAGAGAATCTGCTACAACGTTCTCCTTTCTAAGAGTGTAGACTATCTCGAAATCATAGTCCTGGACGAACTCAAGCCAATGCTGCTGTCTCAAGTTCAGGTTATTCTATGAGATGATATACCTGAGACATTGGTGGTCAGAGTAGATAGTGAAACGCTCTCCCATCAGATAGTGTCGCCACATCTTCAAGGCCAAAACCACTACTGCAAACTCCAACTCATCGGTAGCTTAGTTCTTCTCATGTTTTCTCAGCTGAAAAGAACCATAAGCTATCATTGATCTCCCCAACATCAGGATGCATCGGAGCCCTGTCCCTAATGCATCGTATTATACCACTTAACCAACACCCTCCTACGGTAGCCTCCAGAGAGGTGCACTAGTCAACCTCTTCCTCATCTCTTGAAAAATTTACTGGCACCTCTATGAACACACGAAGGGTTTCCCCTTCTTCATGAAAACTGATAAGGGTGTTGTAACTATGGGGATGTCTGGCACAAATCTTCGATAATAACTGGCCATAACGAAGAAACTTCGTACCTCCGTCACACTCCTGGGTGCATCCCAAGCTAGCACAGCCTCAATATTCGCTGGATCTTCAGCAACTCCAGCATATGAGATGACGTGTCCCATAAAGTGAACCTCTCAGATCTAGAACTGGCACTTCGAGAGCATACCCTAATGCTAGTGCTCTCGGAGTGTGTCCAGTACTATCCACAAATGATAGGCATGCTCCTCCTCGGTAGTCGAGTAGATCAAAATGTCATCAATGAAGACTTCCACAAAACGATCAAGGTATGGATGGAAGATCATGTTAATTAGTCCAGTGAACATAGATGGTTTGTTGGTTACACCGAACGGAATAACCAAGAACTCGTAGTGGCCATACCGATATTTGAAAGTTGTCTTTTGCACATCCTCATACTGTACTCTGAGCTAGTTGTAGCCTGATCATAGTTTTATCTTCAAGAACCAATGTGCCCTCTTCAGCTGATTGAAGAGGTCATCAATCCAGATAAGTGGATACATGTTCTTCACGGTCACTTGGTTCAGGCGCTGATAATCTACACATAGCCTCAAACTCCCTTCCACATTATTTGACAAAAAAAATCAGGGCTTCCCATGGTGAAACATTGTGTCTGACGAACCCCTTCAACTGCAAGTCCTCCAGTTGTACTTGCAGATCACAAATCTCCATGGGAGCCATCCGATACATTGGCGTAGATATCGGTGCCATCCTGGGATACAAGTCGATGTAAAAGTCTACCTCTATCCGAGGAGGCTATCCTGGAACCTCATTAGGAAAAACATCTGTATACTGATCCACTACAACAGGATAGCTCATACACTGCACATCAACAGCTCTGAGGATAAGGCTAGCCAACTGATGAGTGATGGGATTCCCCATCCATTGGGTAAGTCCATCTGATGCTGAAAAAGGATCCTTTCTTTCCAGAGAAGGTAATACTAGTCCCATCCTCATGGAAACACCGCACATTCCGCCTAATGTAGTAGATCTGAGCTTGAACTGTGGATAACCAGTCCATACTCAAGATGATGTTGTATGGCCTAGACGCTGCTACTAGTATATCCCTTCCGAAGCTCCCACCTACTAGACTGATCTCACACTACCATCAACAGGGTTTAATCATCAAATCCTCTTCTGTTGGAGTCTCTATCCATAGGGATCGAGAAAAATGGCTCAACTAGAATCTCTGAGCTCCGCACAAGGGTAGTGGAAATAAAAGAATGTCTGACACCTGTGTCTATAAGTACTATAGCTTGGGTGGAGTAGAATAGATCATACCTCAAATCATCTCAGGATCACCATGGTTGTATTCCTCAGCTGCCTAGAGATAAGCTCGCCCATGTCCACCTACTCCCTGTGGTGATGGTGGACCTCCTGGTGGTGGTGGTGGTAATACCTTGAAATGTCATCCACCACCTACTGCTTAGCCATCTCCCCTTCCATGTCCTCCTACTCCTTGAAGACCAGCATGGTCGAACCTCTGCCTCTAAATTGTAGGTCCTTCAACTCTCTTCTGATCATATGCACGGTGGGTCGGACAGTCACAAGCCATGTGACTCTGCCCGCTGAATGGGTAGCACTCCCAAATTCTCGTATGACTAACTCTGTCTCGTGTGTCCCACACAACCAAACCAATATCTTGAGGTCATCCACTAGATGTCCTGGTCCGCTTGGATTTTTGCGACAACTTTCTGTTTCCAGCTACATAAGACACTGCTATGTGATGCCCAGTGGTGGGTATCGCTGCTGGTGACTACTCAGAAAGGAAAGTCTCCACTAATAGGGCCCGCTCCAATACATATTCATGCGTCGGGATGATGAGGGAGATCATCGAAGCCCTGATCTCTCGCCTGATCCCCTTCTCAAAGGTCCGGGTCCTGAAGAATGGGGATCACACCATATCTATGGAGTTTCATGATAGGTCGGTGAACCATGGTAAGTAATGTTCCACTGTTATGTTGCCTTGCTGCAGATGAAGTAGTACCTGTATCCGCACTGCACGTAGGGTGGCTGGGAAAAACTATGCCCGAAACAGGCTCAAGAAGTCTTCCCAGAGAAGTGTCACCTCGTCATGAATCTAGAGCATTAGGCGCCACCATCTTCTTGGTGCTTCCCGAAGGAGACTCGCGACAAGGATCACCATAGGGTCAGAATATGTCTTTAACAGTACAAAGACTCTCACCACAGCCTCCAGCCAATCCTCAGCTACCTGTGGGTCTATCTCACCCCTGAACCTCGGCGGACTCTGGTGCTGGAACTCGTGCAACGCACTCAGGCGGCATGCACTATCTGCTTCTGGGGCTGGTGGCATTTGTGGCCCAACAGATAGTGGTACAGCTGGTGCCTCCACTATGATAGGGACCTGCATCGAGGACTTATTGCTCGGTGGGCTATCATCTCATTCAAAGCCTAGAACCCTGGATGGTTGTCTGTGTGGGATCATCCTGAAATGAAACAGGTGTGCCATGGTCAATAAGTTATACCTGGTGAGCTGACACAAAGAGAACAAAAATAAAAATTTTAAAATGAAACACACATGCAATCAGTGCTCTCGTGCACTGAGTTGGAAATCAGAAGTCAGAGTCCTAGTTTTTGGATATGTCAGCTGCCGCACCAACACTGGTTTTCTTAAACTGATAACCACACCCAAAACACTTAAAACTATTGCCTTTAAAAGATCTTAGTCCATTGTTCTATGGTACAACCGACTCCTATGATACCAATTTTTCACGACCCGCCCTCGGGACCCATACTGTGACTACCCCAAGCACGCCTTCCTTAGGCTTGGGGCTGGAGACTAGCACCAAAAGGCATATCCCAGAGAAAAGGGAAGACATTGCCTTTAAATCTGAAACTCACATAGACTATACAAAACTGGAGATAACCAAAAAGTACTAATATAGTAAAAGAGTGCTGAATGTAAATGGGCCAGTATACAAAACCAACTGAAATACAAGTACAGGAAAAGGGAAAACATCTCCTGGATCGTCCACCGGGGAATGCTACTAGAAGGGTAGGTACCGATCTCGATCAATTCATCCCTGAGGTATGTCCCATCTATATACAGCTCTGAGAAGCCTCCTGTTCAACTCTCTCAGCCTCGATCACTGTTGTCCGTCCCCTGCACAGGACCTAACAAAGAATGGGTGAAGCCCATGTAGGGGTGAGTATAACATAACTCAGTAGAGACCCCAAGACCACTGATGGTCTGCCAAAATCCACTGAGGATAAACCACAGTAGTAAGGATACAATTAAAAGTCTTTTATAAACCTATTAAGGTATATTCAAATACATATACCTAAGTAATCAAATACAACCCAACTTCAACTCTTGAGCTCAAGCAAAACCAGTTCCACGACGGAAGAAAGATAAATCGTTGATAACAACATGAAGTCAAAACTCAAATCACACAGGAATAAAACATATGTAGAGAGAGAGATGATTAGATGTATCCATTGAATCATTTACTCTGTCAAATCCATGTAGGATCCTAGTACAGTAATCAAAGATTTCAAACCCACATAGGATCCTGGAATAGTAGTCAGAGCTGTCAAACCCACGTAGGATCCCGAAACAGTAGTCAAAGCTGTCAAACCCATGTAGGATTATGAAATAGTAGTTAGAGATGTCGTACCCATGTAAGATCATGGAATAGTAGTCAGTCCACGCCAAATCCCTTTATCACAATACAGCCAGCCATAGGGTTCCCGCACAAAGCACGCTTGATTCTGGGAGGGTCCGCTCCTCAAGCCAAGTGTTGGAAAATGAACTTCCATGAATTCCAAAGTTGATGTATTCAGAAGATCCTTCTTGTCCTAAGAAACCCAACGCGATAGACAGTGCGTCATTCAGACTCCCAGTTGGAGAGTTATTGGCATATCCGTTCTGAGGGCCTGGTTGGACTTATGATCGATCCAACCTGGCCGTACCCCAACTGCGTCCAAACAACATCTGGGGTATACCAAAAGAACTGGATCGCTCCAAGGTTTCTGTTTCCGTATAATGTTCTTCATTTGGATTCCTGTAGAACATGTTATTGGAAAAAGAGTGGCAATAGGTCAAAGAGGGTCTGGGTCTGGTCCGGCCCCATCGGACCGACCGGGCCCGACCCGGTCCATGGGTCTGACCTGGACCGCAAGGGAGGTCTGGCCTGCGAGGAAAACCTAGCCCGTGTCGGGGGTCTGGCACACACTGGAACCAGCCTGTGCTGGGTCTGGACCGCGTTGGGCTTGACCCGTAAGAGGCCCGCGGCTGGCGGCCCTAGTGGGGTTTTCCCTAGCAGGGTCCAGGTGGAAGGCCACGACCCCTAGAGTCTCGAACGACATAGCCATTTGGGAAGTACTGATCTGGAACCACGTGGCTCTGGTTCGTGTCATGCAGGACCCACGCGATGGGTCCCTCTGTTCCTGGCTGGCTGAACGGCCAGCCACCTCATGCGCGGCGCGGTTGTGTCGCACCTCCTACATCTTCGCGGCCAAGGCCACGTCCCCTTGCTCCTCCGCATGGCGCCCACTGCGCCACGCCTTCCTTGGCGGCTCTAGTCGCCGGTTATCTTCGCGGTCAGCCTTGCACCGGACACTGCTTCCCCACCGCGGCCCGTTGGCCACAGCCCCCTCCTCTGGTGATGCGGTTGTGCCTCTGCAATCCATGCGGCCGACCAGAGTTCTGGTTGCCCAACCCTTCCTTCTACCGTTGATGATCGTCATTTCCGACCACCAGCCATCCTTCTACGGGTCACCCAATGAGTTCTGGTGGCCCAATTCTCGTTCCAGAAGTAGCCTCACACTCTTCGGGACATCACATTCGATCTGCGACCATCATTGATGAATTTATCTCAACCCAGACTTGTGTCGTGTTTATCGTCCAAATTTACAAAGCAAAGAGAAGGGGTTGGGCCATGTTCTTTCATCCCACACCCACCCCATTAGAGTGATATCATGCAGCTTCGAATCTTAATCCACAATGGGAAATGAAGAATGAGAAACATTTAACTAATCTCTAACCCCTACCTTGGATTCGTTGATGTCGGGGAAGAAGATGAAGATGTCGAGGGCAACGCCGTCAGCATTCTTTAAGGATGTAACTTCCTCCCTTGTTCCGGAAGAAGATCGAAGAAGAAGAAGTTCATCATTGGCAGAAGGAGAGTTCTTCCTCCATGTATTTCCTCCAACAAGACGTTTTCTCTAGCCAAAGCACCAATTCCAGCAACATCCAAAGGAGGGGAACAAACGCTTGAATTTGAGGAGCCTCCCCCTAATCACTTCATTTAATGAAGGAGGGGGGTGGCAAGAATTAATGTGGGGGTTTAGTTTGGGTGGACCCCACATTAATTCAGAGTGGTTTGAATAAAATAAAATTTATGTTT
This sequence comes from Viscum album, assembly GCA_963277665.1. Classification (NCBI taxonomy): domain Eukaryota; kingdom Viridiplantae; phylum Streptophyta; class Magnoliopsida; order Santalales; family Viscaceae; genus Viscum; species Viscum album. The sequence continues at coordinate 1,082,729,311 of OY728155.1, forward strand.
AACCAACTTTTATTTCATTCAACATTTTATTTATCCTCCACGAAAGGATGGAAATCCAACTTCCATTCATGAACAAACATAGCTGAGGTGAAGGTCCCCCTAAGCAATCAATAGTGTTGCGAGTTCAACAGTGCCCTTAGATTTCAATTCTGAGCACCAGTTTTAATGTTACCAAAATCTGCTCTTAAGTTCACTGAATGTACTTAAAACTTCTGAAAAACATTCTGGGCACTCTGGGCCTCGTAATTACATGCCGTCAGAAACCGCATACTCAGAATAATTCCATATAATTAAAAAATAATAATTTACATTGATTTCTAGGTCATTACATCCCATATCTAGGGTCTTAATCACCCTAAAAGACATGAGTGATTCAAGATAAAAAATGAAACAAATAATCGAAATGATAGAAATTGAAATGAACATTATAGATAGTCATATAATTAATTCCATTGATGAGATGAAATATTTCTATATCAACAAATATAAATTAACATATGGTTTGGTGTCAACAATCACCTCCCAACCCATTGGACATTTAATACCCTACTCCAAAGTCTTATTCCAAAGATATTAAATAATCATCGTGAAAGGAATATGAACTAAATGAGAAATCTTGGTATATCAATGATATTTTATTAGATAAAGGTAAGAGTTATACTTGTATCAAATAAATCCATAATATAAGAAGATGCGACAACTGTCATATCTTTCAAGGTAGTCATTCGGGCCTCCAACTCCACTTGTGCATAATCCACCACCTGGAGACATTCATCCTTTTCTTTACATTTATCCACAACCTAAGAATCACCCTTGAAATAATGTTGAGATCCTACCCCTTTTTATATGACATGGTTAAACTACGAGTCCTCGGTGAAAGTTGATCTAAGACATATAACCCAGGGATTTTCCATCACAAAAACATTTAAGATTACCAGGCCATCCAAAAATGTAACATACATTAGGTGTTACATTAAAATCACTATTGAGGTGTCCCTATACTGTAAACTAATAACAAAACACCATTCAAAGCCATAAAGTATGTTTTGAAATCCAACCATCCCCTCTGTGTCAGTCACCCCACTTCATCTTTAGGGAAGAAACAGAACCACATATGCCTCATTTTATCCCTGATGCTCTGAAGATTCATGTCTACCTAGTTATATCCACCTCATACAATGTTTATTTTTCCACATCCTCTATAAAGGTGGGTAGTTTTAGAATAATCTTCATGGATTGAATATTATCCTTAAAAACTAACTAGAAACTCCAGGCCTTTATATATTTAATGGAACCACATTCGAAGGATAGGTTCTGAAACTAGGGAAACTAACTATCATACTCAAATATAAAAAAAATATTCATACTCTGTCATCATGAATTCTAGAGTCTTTATTATTAATAGTTTCCCATGATAAAAATAATAATTCTAGTCTTTATTGAAAGGTTTTCAAGAATGTATCTTCCTAAAATGTTTCATTAACCATAAATTACCACCACCGCCTTCCTAGAACCATAAACATTTAACTACTGAATCCAATTTTGGAATCATATTGTCTTTTCTCAAGGTGTAAAATCCTCTCAATTATCTCATTCCACTTTTCTGATTCCAACGGACCATTGTCACTAGGATTGTTCATTGTATGTTTCATAGTGAATTATGATTCATGGATCACCTACAATTTCTATTCATCACTAGATACTTAGCCCACAGATCACATTGTTTAGACTATAGTTTCCTACCAAGATGAATCACTCAAAGGATTATCCAATGGACATTTCTCTAAATATTCTTTTCCTGAATTCATAGTTGTTCCTATTGGATAATTAATATTCAATAAAACAAATAGAATAAAAACCTTCAAGAATAAACATTGATTCCTTTACCATAAATAAAATTTAGAGGACAGAAGGAAAAAAGGGAATAAAATTATAAAAAATGATTCTAAAAACCCCATACTTTCCCTGGTAACTCTAGGATTGTCATGAATGTGAGCTGACCAAGAACAATGCCAAACTACCTCATAGGTTCTGACAGTTTACCAATAGTATATTGATAGCCACCAGACATAATTGGTTGATACACAAGCATGATCACATTATTTAATGTTAACCAAACCCTTTAATAACAATTTATAATAGATCAACTAATAATTTTACCCAAATTATCCTGAGATAAGGCTAGAACTAGTGAAAAGGGATTTTCACATGGGTTAACAAGCGATGTTATAATAGGAAACATTATAAATATGTTTTATATGGAAGTTAATACTACCCAATGTAATAAATGTTACATACATGGAGGTTTTTGTTCATGTATTTTATTGAAAACCATTGTAAAAATGGTTTATAATGTCTGTTTTTTTAAAAACTAGTATTCTAAATATAATTTCTTGTTAGTATTGAAATAACAGACATGAAAATTCCTATAAATAACTTCCTAAAAACCACCACAAAAGAAAATTTTTAGGGGGAGTTATCGCATCGTTTACATAAAAATGTATTAGAACCCCATTTATAACATTTTTTTCTAGAAAATTGATGTTATAAATTGTTTATCATGATAGTCTTGAGATAAAAAAAATTTGAAATAACCACTTTAAAACTTTCACAGTGGTTTTAAAATAACCGATGAGAAAAATAATTTTTAAAAATAACAAGATTACACAGTTTCCATAATCCCATATATATAACAGATGACCAAAACTAAAAAATAGCCACAACACAACCAGAAAAAAACATCAATAAATCAATGCATTTTCACATTATAATATATGTCATAAATCAACTAAATCCAAATCGTACATGTGAAATAATCAACCCATTCTCATTTCTAGTGACATTTCCCTTATTTAGTATAAGTTTTACGGTCATCAAAAAGATATAAATTTAAAAATAAATATTTTAATATTAATTTTGAATATAATAATTGAAAAATTAAAGGAAATTTTTATAACAAAATATAACCCTTGAGAATTTTTTAAGTGTCCCGATTGTAATTATTTGAAATATAAAACATCGAAAAAAGTATCCACATTCCATTAAAACTTCATGAATATAAAATAATAATTTAAAATTATTGTTTCAATTTAAAATTAAATTATATGTACTTACAACTGAAATTTATAAATTACAAATTAGAATTCACATATGACTTTATATATTTGATCGTTGTGATCTACTTTCTTATTATATCTACAATGAAATCCAATTCCATTTTTGAAAATAATTTGTTTTAAATACAAGTAAATTTCAATTTAATAAATATATGTATCAAAATATTCAAACTTATGTGTTTAATACATGCTTACAAGTATATCGAATTTCAACACGGATATAGCATCGCCAGTACTATTTCTTCTACCATGGGCAAAAAAACGTAATATTAAATGGACACTAATATAATAAAAATATTATTTTAGTGTTTATTTAGTTATGTAATACTACATGCTATAAAATATATTTTCCATAACATTGATGATATGGAATATTCCAACATTGAATTGAGTTATTTTGAAATATTTTGACAATATAAACATCTCTTTTTGTATCAATCATTATCCTATATATACGTGAAATAATTTATAACTCCATAAATCCATACCATAAAGTACTATCAGGATAAAAAAGTTATATAAAGTTTATTAATACAAAATATATACATTTATTAATTTTCAATAATTTAAAATAACTGAATGATATATTGTAATTGAATTACTTTAGAAAAACATTCATTATTTCAATTCCTAACTCATATATAGTTACAAAATATATTATATCGTTAATTAAATTCATTTGTGTCATTTTATGCACAAAAATATTGGAATACACAAGAATTACATAAATATATGAAATTAAAATTGAATTTGTTGATGATCAATCTATTCCAAAAGAAGTTACATCTGAAGTCTCAACATCCTCTTATTTTTTATGTCAATAATGTATGTCTTTACCTTAAAATTATTAATGAAATATAAATATCAATATATTAAATTTAAATTGTTAAAAATTTAACCCCAAATTTGAAATAAAGGATATATTCTACAAATAACTCAATGGTATTTTATGAACATGTAAGGTTGGACAAACCAAAAAAATGGTTGATACCTTTTACAACAATAGTGAACCCATTTTTTGAAATTATATTTTTGTTGATCAATCTATAAAATTTGTTATAGGTAAACTAATCTTCTTTATATATATGTTTTTATGATGAATGGTATGACCAACATATTATCGAATCCCATATAAAATAATATAATTATAGGGATCATCAAAATTTTACTCTCAATAAATGTGACGTTAATGAGGAAGAGGTCTAGAAGTTGGATAAGTAGGAGGAGGTAGGGAGTGGGATATCTTCACGTAAATGGATGAGTGGGATGAGCTTCATAGAACGTTCTTTTGAGGTATGAAAACATTCAATTTACTGAATATCTGGTTCATTCCTCCATTATCAAACCTAAATCCTTATTATTTTCTTATAAAGAATATATTTTCCATTTATAAATGTCCTCCATTGAACAGTCTGTATAAATTGAAAAAAACATTTTTTACTGATACACATGAATAGTTTCCTCAAACAAGATCTAGGTGTTCGGGATTTCTCAATACATTATATTAAAAATCCTTCCAACCCTCATCTATGATAGTCCCCTATATTTTCATCACCTCAATGGATTCTTGTATAGAATTCTTATGAAAATCATAAGTGAATCACAAAATATAATGAATTTATTTAACATAAATATCATAATTAAATTAGAAACCATTTCATGGTAAGTCAAACAATAACAAATGGGATTGGCAGAATTGACCCCCATAACTGATAGAGTCGAAAGTCTTCAACATTTCTCCATTCAAAATTCATAATACTAACTTTTTGGTTAGCCTCTACTATAAAAGAGATATTAATTGTTTTTGAATTTGGTAAACTAGGAATACCATTTTCATAAAATTATACTAGTATCCTCTACTCTTGGATATAAGGAATAGATAATTTTGGTAAATGTGTGCTGCCACATTTACTAACCTTCTAAGTCATCTCTTACCCTTTAAAAGTATATAGATCCTTTGTAGATGGATAAGAAGGATCCCCAATAAGTGTCTGTGTAATTTCCTACCAATATTTATGTGTATGAACTCTTTATAACCTCATGGTGAATTAGATACATCAACTACCATTATCAAACTTTTCAATGTGAAACAAATTAGTATAAAATTATATAAACCCTACTATTTCCTGTAAAATTAAATAAAATGTGAAATATGATCCAACAAAAAGTAAAATAACCTATTTTTTAAAAATTAATTTAGTTAACTAAAATGTTAACAACATTAATGAGATATGGAATGAAATAAAAAATGAAAAAAATTCTAAGTACTGTATAAAATGTTTGACAACAATATTAAAATGCTACCAATAAAAAACTATACTGAACAAATAACCCTTTATCATATTAGTTAGATACTGTCCAATATAATACATCATTAAAGAGTAGAGTTACTCAAAAAAATGGTTCATAAATTTCAAAAATGGTTCTATTTATTACCATATTTGTTTTACAATAAAAAATTATTTGAAAATAAAATTTAAACAATTTTTTAAATATATTTAATTAAAAATAATTTGTTTCTATAATATCAAATAATTCATAACTTATGGAATGTTAAACATAACTTAAGTAATAACAAGCTGAAAAATTAAATAATTTAAACAACCATTTTAACTTATTAGTTTTAATGCGTGTTTCAAAAAAAATTAAACTAATATATCAAACATTTGATTAAATTTTAAAAGGTAAAAAATGTGTAACTTATAAAATTATTAAATTTCTAAGGGGTTTTTTTTCGCAAAACTCCTTCCTCATGATCATTTTGTATAGAAGAAACCATTTTAACAACATGTTCCTCAATATTATCTAATAATATTTCAATTAATGAAGGAATGTCATAGAAATAAACATCCTCATCATGTTTTTCATCACCACCATACCATTATTTCCCTTATAAAATTATGGAACAATGCATATCTAAAGGACCAAGAACATAAAATATATTTTTAATTTGTTTCCATTATAAAATGATATTATGTTTATTTCAATAAAATATAATTAAGTAGTTTCATAGAAAATTTATCATGTTTGGAACTATTTTTACCGGTAACCCATTTACAATTAAAAAATGAAATACACAATATAATGAAATCACCTCCCATATTTCATCAATGACTATAATATAAACATTATTCTAATATTTGGTATTTATATTAGGAACTAAGAAAGTGAATTTCTTTTTTGAACACCAATACCCTATAATTCTGAATCATAATTCTTTATCCTGATCTATCATATGAAATGTAGAGACATTAATTTCTCACTCAAAACATGTAATCCAATTTATACATGGACCACCAGTTAACCATCTAAATTTTTTTATATATCTAATCTCCTATGAACGATCTCTTGAAACTATGGTGAAGAAAATTTATTCTAATTATTAATCCATATATCATTCTTTTTTGGGTAACATTATTTTAACTCATTAATAATAAATTTTATATAAGTTTGAGCATCATCTACTGTATTTAAGATGTATATATGTATCTTTACTATATGTTCACCATTAAATAATTTTTTTTTCAATCCATGTATCCTTATTCCTTAATAGTTGAATCCTTTATTTAATGATTTAGGAAAATTTATGTTCTCTACTATAGAAAGGTTTCTGGAAAAAAAAATATGAAATCTACTTAGAAATATAATTCTCACTAATAAAGGCTTTAGGTTGACATGGTGTTTTAATAAATCCCTCCAATATTTTCATATAAATTTTAGAAAGAGTCATCCAATGTAGAAATAAAGGTTGGTAAAGTCTTATTTCACATAATAAATTATCCATTAAATTCACTATGACATAAAATATGAGGGAAATAAATTTCTAGTTCATAATGTATAGAAATAGCATATTTCCCCAAATTTTTTGGTGAATTAAAATCAATCACATTGTTAAAAATTGAATTAAAAACACACAATCATGATAGTTATTATGAAATTTATGTTTTTTATTTTATGGAATACAACATGTAGGGGTTGTTTTGTCAGGACCTGATGATATTTCATACATTTCTGCTTCAATTATTTTAGTGAAAAAATATTAACATTGATGTATAACCTATGGATCATTATTACCAAGAACAAACTAAGAATATAATTTTATCCCAATTATATTCTATATTAAAATCCATAGGAAGGTATGTTCATCTTTCATTAATAGTGGGGCCCAACTCCAACAAAATTCCCATTTAGAGTATGTCTAATATTTAGTTCAACCCAAATTTCATCTTCCTTTTTTATCTATCAATGTTTCAAAAAATATATATTATAGATATTATTCATCACATGCGTGACATCAATTATATGTTTGAACTCATGATTTCTTCATTACGTACGTACAGAAAATATTGGCCTTTTCTTCCCAATATTTTTATCATTACGTGACTATTTATTCATTCTACGTGTGACATCAATTTATTTTACCATCTAAAAATATTGGATAAGTTGATAACGGTTTTTGAGAAATATCAAATCTTGTTACCCATTGAATAAATTTTTGAATCTTCTATAAGAGTAATCCATATAATAAATCCTCTGGTGTACTATGTTTTCTAATTTTCTCCCATGTTGCAGTTGATAATATAAATTTTATTTTTTCACAAATTAGATAAGATTTATATCCCCTTATAGTATGTCCAAAAAAAACATTCATTTTATAAGATGTAATATATAGTTAACTTAATCATTATATGTGGTAAAACTGTTCTATTTTATGATAATTATACAATACAATACCTCCCTCTAAAAATCATGAAATCAAAAATTAATAGTGAAATGAAAAAGTAATTATCATTCACTGGTTGTTTTGGTATAGAAATATTGAAACTCGATATGGTATTTTTCCACATCATATAAAATTTCGGATGTAATTAGTAATTTTTTAATAAAACATGGAATGAAATATTTTTATACAAATCATTAGATGTGGAATGATTCCATCACTGTACATTCCATGTATGATATTTCTAATATCATTTCAAAATATAGAAAACTTTTGATAAAATGTCGTCCAAATTAGAAAATATTTTGGAAGACATAATTTTCCATCAAATATCCACTCATATATATGTAATATTAACCATTTTTCATCATTTTAATATGAAAATAAACATTTCAAAATATAAATTATATGAAGATGCCAAATTTACATGGAACAAGTCTTTATAACTGATAAATCATACAGTTATTTTTTTCAACATATACAATGAGTCCTGTATTTTGGGCACTCTAATAGATATTTATTTATCTCCATATATAGAATACAGTCAATCATGTACGAATGTATCTTCTTGTACCCAATACTTATCAACCATAATGTTTTCTTAGCATTATAATGTAAATATGGAAGATTGTTTTCTTTATGAAGCATGTCCTTCATAAGTTCTAACCACTCTATAAAACACATGTCACTCCGTCCATTATTTACCTTCAAGTTAATCAATCTTAAAAATGTTGATAAAACTGAAATTTCCATAAAACATGAATACAATGTGTTTTTAAAATAACCATATAGATTCTAAATTATCTGTTCTTTCCCAATTACACGTACTTCAATATAAGAAATCATTTCTTCAATTTTATTTGAATTTTAATCTTGGAAATCATCATCATCAATAGATCTGGATTTATATCTAGTTTAACCATGACAAATCCAAGGGTTATAACTCAAATTAAAATCATGAAAAAATTAATGGAATTTGATTTATCTTATTTTAAACATCTTCATTTTTAAATATTTTAACCATGGATATAAAAACGATAATTTTTTGGACATATTATTTGGAAAATAAAAAATATATATAAACACATTCATCATATAGATTACCTTTTCGTAGTTAAATAATCCAATTAAAACTCATTATTACCTTTAAAGAAGATCATGATTTTAAATTAAGTATTATATTTTGAAATATAATTTTTAATTTACATTAATATGTTACAATTAAGAAATATAATAAAAAATTTCACAATTAAAACAAATACATCATATTTGACTTGATCAATGGTGGATTTATTGTCATAGTGTTTTCAAATTTCGAAATAATACACTTTAGTTAAATAAATGTTTTTAGAACAGACACAGAGTTAGTAAAATGAATATCATGCTATCCTTTAATTTTAATTCTTAGAAATTTCATTTTCTACACATAATGAATCCACAAAAAATAAATATTCACTGTAATATAGACATGAAGATTCAATATAAAAGCCAATTTTATTTTTTATTGAATCAATATCACTATTTTTAAGGAGTTCAAGTTGTTTTATAAATTTCTAAAACATAATTTAAAAAATAGTATCCCAATGATATGAAACTAATATGGTTGATAAAGGTGGAATTAAATTACACAAATAATAGACCAAAATAATACAATAAACTTATTTCGTGACATTACCAAGGTTTCTACCACCTTAAAATTTCCAAGAGATCATAAAATTTTATATAAAACAAGACAAAAAATAAACATAAATTGATTATATAATTGTGAAATGGGCTAATTAAAATAGTAATGAGTTGGGAAATGAAAAAAACTATGGGAACACCATTTACTAATGCCTAGAAAAAGCACTCTACATCAATCAAAAGCAATCCCAAAGAATTTATGCTTCAAAAAATATGAATAAAAATTAACTTTACGTGAAATAAATATTCCTATGCTATTAATTGAAAACCCATTGTTTAAAATAATATAAATTACCATTGGATGTTTGAAAAACAAAGAAAAAAGAGTATTCTAACAAAAAATTCAGAATATAAAAAATCCCTTAATCGATATTTTGTGTTGTTAAAGTTCTTTTTTTGTCTTGAGAAAGTCAAAATATAAAAATAATAATATATAAATATAAGATCTCATTACTTTAAATCTTAAAAAGTAAATGAATATTATATTGTTTATAAAATTATTTAATATGAGGATTTTATACAATGTCTAAAGGTGTTTCAAAATGGGTAATAAGTATAAATTTGTTTATTAATTTATATTATTAGTTACTCAAATTTGAAAATTTCTTAATAAAATAACCACAAATATAAATTTCAGAAGAAGAATATATCATTCATCAATTAAAAAACACCTCATATGAGTGACTAATCATAAAAGAAAATATTAATAGCTAAGAGATGGGATAATATTAGTAGTGGAAGGGATAACTCAAGAAAACAATCCCACAAAAAATAATTAATTAAAACATTCATCGATGAAGGGAAAATTTAATAAATAAAAATGAAATATAAATATATACCAGACGAAGGGACGAATGAAAAGTCGAACATAATGGAAATACGGTGAAAATAGAGAGAAAGTAGTTGTCAGTAACCTTATAAGGTGGATGATGGTGGAAATGATAAATAAATGAGATTATACTATAGGGATCAAAGGAAAAGGGGGTTATGGTTATACACATAATTGAAAATAAGCCACTTTAAAAAGAACGAAAGGCCCAAAATGAGTTCAACAAAAGTTTTAAAAACATTTATAAGGTTAATCAAGTTGTCATTTCGATAAATGACATGAAAAAGTAGTTTTTTCAAGTCCATTATCTAGTAATCAACCTGAAAATTAGATTTTTCATTATCTTTTTTGAGATAAACAATTTAAAAAATAAATAGAATTTAGTACTAGAATGCTGGTGTTTGGGAATGAGCTTCAGATATTTTTTTAGGAAAATTTATCTGATATTATGTGTTTCCCCATGTTTGTTGACTACATTTGGGGTATAAGGATATTTTTCATGTGTTATTTAAGGTATATTATATTCATGGACATTATAGGTTCAATAGAGGTAGAAAAATTTACTTACAATTTATATGACCTTTTGAGGTTCTTGAAGGGATTTGACTACTTGAATATAGGTATGAAATCTATTCATAGATAGATTGAGTTAGTGAAATCATCCATTCATCACAAAAATAAGGATATCTTTCTAGAGAAACTGACATAATCAATTGGGTGACTTATATATCTATGAGGGTTTGATATTCTTGGAGATTCCCCTATAGATTTTGGAGCATTAATAGAAGATCAAGCAGGGTGTTTCATTCCATTGGTGTGATTCTTATTTGGGGGTGGTGCTTTAGAGGAATACACATGGTTGTGAGAGTTACTGATGGGGTTTTAAGGCCTAAATATGTTTGGGACCCTAAACACAATATTGGATTTTAATTTTTATTATGATTTAAATTGATTAGTTTTTTTGTCTCCATTTATTACCTTATTTTATATTAGTTCTTTTAATGGAATAATTTATATCTTGGTGGTGTCTCGCATGATGATTGATTTCTTTATTATTTATTTATTATATAAGGATTTTATTTAATTCTAAATAATGAGAATGATTTTATAGTTCTATAATTTAGAAGAATTTAAGCTCATAGTCCTCAACATTAAGATTTATTTCGTGTACGAGAAGGAAGAAGTAAGCTTTGAATTGAATTTTTAGATGAACGGATAAAATTAATGATCTTAGAAAAATATATTTTCATCACCCCTCACAACACTATGATATTTTATATGGTTTATATGTTTATCTAGGTGTAGGATCTAAAAGGTGGTCAAACCCCTGATTTGAGAGGTTTAATCATTCCATCATGAATTCTATGATTTCTTCATGTTGGCATAATTTAGGTCAAGATGGGTAATGGAAAAAATTCATTCTCTTACAACTAATTATTATAGGGAGGGCCATTATATACCACCCTGTGATTTTTGTTTGGCCATAATATTATATATGAGTTCATGTACCATAGGTAATATAGATCTGAAAATGAATTGTGAGATACTTTTAAAATGTTATTATCTAAATGTGGATGTTATAAAATTGAAATTGGATTAGTGGGTGTTAACTGATGTAAATGCATTATGAAATATATGTTGAAAAGGTGCCCTTAACCCTATCATTTCCATTATTTACTGAACACATCATCACCTTGATCCATTTACCTTATAGGAACTATTATAACATCACCAAATCACCTCAACTGCCATATGTTACAACATTTCAAAAATAAGAAAACTCTTACAACTTCACTAATAGAAACCCAAATCATCCTTGAAGTCACACATCAGTGGTCACCAATCCACATAGACCACTAAAATTTCCAAAGAACAATAGAAAACCCCCCACTAAAATCCATCCATCACCAAGAGAAAATAAAACAGTACAGGAAATATAATACATATATCCAAATGAATCCTTATGAATCAAGGAATCACAGTCTAAAACAAACATTGGTCAAGAAATCCACCAAGAAGAGAAAACTAGAAAACATCACGATTGTTTCAACTAGATCACAACATCCAACTAATTTTCAACCATTTCTACCAAAATCATGATCAATGATAGCTAGGTCTATCACCATTTTATAAATAATGACTGAATTATAAACAATGTTAGATAAATAAATAAATGAGTTAGTGAGGAACATAAAAAATAAAATGAAATCACCACCATAACCCACTACCAAAGTAGATCCATTGTACAAAAACATCCATGTTGAATGACATAATGAAGCTTAACAATAGATGATGAATCAGATTCTTCAAGGAATACAAGGTTTAGTTAAAACAAAATTGGGTTGGGAAACCTAAAAAATACAAAAAAAAATATTATAGAATAATGGACCTGTGACAAATTAGATTGAAATTCCTCTCTTGGGAAAGGCAGACAAAGTCATGAACACCAAAGGAGACCTAAAATGGATATTCATGATTATGGGGAGGTCCGATGAGGAACAAAGGCATAGAAAAAATGTTAAAATATATTGAAACCTAGAAGATTAAATGATAAATGGGATAAATGTGGGAAATCCTATATAATTATGGAAAATAGATTCACCAATCAAATTAACCAAGGGACGCGGGTTGAAAAGCATAAAAAAATTATAGAAGACAAAAAATGGGGAGATTTATCAACGAAGGGGGCTAGACATGAATATAACCATATTAGAGATACCACACAGTGAATCCCTAATTTTAATAGATATGAGGAAAGAAACCAATCCAAGTATAATATCAATTTGTGGGTAAAAACAAGGAATGAGGGTAATGTGATTTGATACATCAAAAAATACAATTTTCCAAACATGGTTTATTGTAATTTGTTAGGAGATATTATGATTATTTTCCACCATTATTTGAAATTATTTTGGATTCAATGCACATAATTTTTTAAATCATCATATCAAAATAATATTATGATAAAGTTTTATAATTTGTTTGAAAATATAGATTTTTTAGTAAATAGTCAAATTTACCATTTTATTAAAATAATCCATTACATTATACAAATCAAGTAATTTTAAAGTCGCCATATTTTTGGATTATTTTATTTTATTATATATTTAATTTTAATAAATTATTTATCTAACCTTTAATATTATTCTTTACTTTACTATAAAATCAAGTATATGAATAAAACATATTTTTTTAAAACAATTTTTGTTGATTTGTAAAAATTCATATTAAAAGTAATTATGACCACTTTAGAAAGTTAAATTATATAAAATTGATTATATATTTATATAAATCATAGTTAAAAATTTAGTAAGGTCTATTTCGTTATTATTCATAATTAATTGTAATTATTGTACTATTTTGGCACCATGGTAAAGGGGGAAATGTGGTAATAATGGTTGAAATTATAATATAAGGTCTAGAAATCTATAAAAAAAACCTAAATTATTTCATTAGAGGAGTGAAATTCTTATAGAACCATATCATCTTCAAAAATGTTAAATTTTTCTTACATCACTTTGATTACATCATTTATATTGTTTTATGTTAGGAGAAATTACCAAATGTCATTCCCTCTCATTGATTCTGGTATTGAGGTATGTATATATATAAAGACGATATATGAATGAACCTAGCTTATAAAATTGATGAATAATATACTATAATAATGGTATCATTTTATTTTTAATTTTTTTATGGTATATTTACCTAGACTGTTTACACAATAACAAAAATTCCCTAGTTCAAGGAGAAGAAAATCATGTAAATAGTTTTTAGATCCTTAAAAGTAATATTATTTTGATGAATTCATGTGTTAAAATAATATATAGTTTATATTAAGGTATTATCAGTGGTGAATGTTAATTTATTAAAACTCTTTTGTTATAATTATTTCTCTAAATTCAAAATATGTGAATAGACATGAAATTAAATTTTAATGGCATTTAATGTTTAAATATTATTTTAAATAAATATAATTTAATAAAAGAAAATATATTTACTAATTTTTATAGGAATGTTTCAAGCCTATAACTCACATCCCATTTATTTCCCACTTTTAAATTTTCGATTTACATTCATTACCCTTAAATATTTAGATATTGTTAAATTTTTATTACATTTTTCTGATAAAAGGGACCCACATCAACCTTTTCAAAAGACAACCCATGTTACGTTTTCCATAAAAAAACAAATAACACTATAAAGAAACATTAACATGTCCACAAAACCCAATTGTTTCCATAAATATTTAATTCAAAGGCCATAATCAGAATTAAATAGTTGATATTAAAAAGAGGAGTTATAATACTTAACCATTTTCTTTATAGTTAATTTATTCTTGTATCTATTTCACAACTATCATAAAAATTCTATTATGACAACATAATTATATAAAATATACTATTATTTTATTATGTTGATATTAAAACCCTTTTCCATAACCCTTTCCTCTCATTTTAACATGATAATGTCCCTTTTTCATACATGTGGAGTATAGCCTTGACGAAGTAATATGAGTAGTTTTCTATTACCGTATCATATAAAAGGGAATAATAATATAAATAATGATTAAATATGATATTAATTACATATTTATGGTCTTGTAAAATTAAAATACTTTCTATTATATTTCTTTTCAACCATAGAAAAAATGAAAATGTATTTTATTTGTACGTACAGACAACCATATCCATGAAAAGACATCATCCATTTTCATGAACACCTTGCGTGGATGGTTTTAAAATATTATTTAATATTAAAACATTTTTATTAATTCATGATTAATATTCTATATATAATATAATAATTACCACTCTAACCATGAAAACCCTATAGAACTTGTTTTGGGGTTATGAATCCAATGTCCTCAAAACATATTACTTGAACATAACCAATTTAGTGAAGTAATAGAACATGAAATAAATTATATAATAGGATGATATTAATGTTATGAAAATGATTATAATATTATTAAATTATAAAATTAATAAATAAAATTATTCATGAATGTAAAGGATGAATATGGATAGTCAGGATATTAACTAAGGGGTTTTTCTATAACACATTATTTTAAATATTTTAAACTCTTTCCCCCCATGTCCTTATTATTTTAAATGATCCCATAATGGTATAATATATGTTTAAAATAATTTTAAAGCATATTTTTATGTTATTTTTAATTTCTTTAAAAAAATTAATAAAATAAATCCTTTCAATGTTTTCCATGTGGGTTATTTTTAATTTTCAAACAACTGAAAATGCTTATTTTTTTAATGATGTTTTCAATTATTATTTAGATCATAATTATAATGATTCTAAAATATATATTTTTCACATATATAAAAATAATTTAATTTCTATAATGCACATTTTTGTGTATTCTTAAATTATACCAACCACCTTATTTCAATGGATAGATTTTTCTCAAGTTTCAGTATTTGTTAACTATGGCAAATATTAATATTTCATATTCTATTTTTTTGATATTAATGTTTATTATCATTGAATTTTGACTAAGTCATATATAATGAAATTAATATATGATTAATTATTTGAATATATATATATAACTGATGGGTGATCCTATTTATCGATAGTCATTCGATGAATCAAAATTTCTCATAAGAAAGAGATGTGTGATTCTTATTATATGAAAACCCATACAGTGACATTGTATTATCCTTATAAATTTATGGTTTATGAAATGTTTTGTAACATGACATTGATGGTGTATAAAATTACTTGTAATAAGTCCATTATGATAAGTTTAATTATTTCATGGAACACTTTCTTGATTGTGATTATTAGAATTCCTCGACACAAGGCCATAATATTAAGATCACGATAAACAAAATTAGGAATTCCATTATTATAAAATCAATTATCAACCAGTAATTTATTATAGTTAGATATATTTTAAATTCATGTATTTAATGTATTCTTATTTAAAATTATTCAATAATATTAAAAATTGATATTATGATTTAATATAATGATTATTATCTCCATCGGGTGAAGTGTTTGTTTTTACAGAAATGTTTTCATTTTTTTTATGAAACCCCTTTTAATTATTATCTCCCATAATAATAGTTTATAACACATTTTAGGTAGTAAATATGTAAAAAATTATTTCAAGATTATTGGAGTTATTAATTTGAGCTTAATGTCTATTATGGAAATGAATACATTAATATACAATATCATGGTTTCGAATGACTAATGGCTTTGATTATTTTTACATGTGTTACTGAGCTACTTTCCTCTCACCATATGTTTGAAAATGTATTTCATAGGGATTAAGTATGTGTATAGATTATAGAAACATCAATTCTTACTTGTCTTGAACGAATAAAAAGTGTCCTGAATGTAACATGAGTGTAAACAGGAGAAACTATTTTGGTTGGAAAAAATGAACACTGGGTAGACGTGGTCCCTATATAATGTAATGGTATTTTATATATCTAATGTAATAAATCTAAAATATTCTTTGAATTTAATATACTATATAACTTTATATTAATCACATAATTACGTTTTGTCTAAGAATATTTCCATTACACATCAATTAATTGTTTTAGAACTTTATTTTTAGTGGAAATATATATTGTGCCATGATATTTTCATTGAAACATGAATATTTTTAGGTGAATATAATTTTAAAATGGGAAATACATATTTAATTTTATGTTATGAAATTTTATGGACTAGTTAATATAGTTGTAATAAGGTATATTTAATTATAATTCCTTGTGATATCATTGAATTTTAATAGTTAGTGGACATCAGATATAACAATTTTATATGGATGGTTGTGTGATGATTTTTAATGTTCTGATGGATAGACCATCATTATTCCATAATGAAAACCATTACACCATGATTTCTGAAATTTCACCTTTAGAATCGAATTTAATGGATTATCATTGTTAATATGGTTTCTTGTCCTCATCTTTTCATGGAGACTTTAGGATTTTCTTTGATTCCACAGATTTTTCCTTTAAACACCCATGACTTCCATTCCTTTAACTATATAAAATCCTTTAGATCAAGGTAATACCCTAATTTATATTTATAGTTCTACCTATTCTGTATTTATAATTGGTATTATATGATAATAAATAATGGATAATTTAGTTTTGGTAGAAAAATTATAAATTTGTTAGATATTCCTTAGAATGTATGGATTTGAGATACGATTCCTAATTCTATGATGACAAATTGAGCTATGGGATTATAACATCAATTTTTCTACATGTAAAGTGATTTTGAATAGTTTTATTGATGTGTGATAGGTAATTATATTGACTTATAAAATGATAAATAAAATAAATTTTTGAATTGTGTATGTGTATGTCTTGACAATATTGGAATAATAGAATTAATTATTGTATGGCTACTAATTGTGATAATAAGACTTGGTAATTTAGAAATATTAATGTTATAGATGATTTTAATCATGTTGATAATTAATTTAAAACTCATGAAAATGAAATACATGATTTCAAAATCTTATATGAGTAGATTTAGAGTGTTATATCTAAATGTCATTGACATGAATGGACATTGATAATTTTAGTATATTACATGAATTATAAATATAATAAAAATTATTTAATTTTAAATTAGTAGTGAGATTTATTTATCTACATCGTTCAAAATAGGTTCATTAAGGTAGTTATCCAGAGGAGATGTGGATGTTAGTACAGAGGTTTAGTGGGTTAAATTGATATTGGAATGTGTTTTTTTATTAATTTACAACAATTATTATCGATTTTTTTTTGTTTTACATTTCTATTATTAGTTTTTTGAAATTGTTTTTAAATATTAATATTGATGTCATGTTACATAATAATTCTAATGTGATACCCATGATATCAATTTTTGGAATGTATTTTATTATTCTATTATTTATATCATATTTTAGAGTGTAGAGTCATTAGGTTTTTAAAATATTATGGGGTTCCCCTGGTAGATATTTTATGTTGCACAAGATCCCTATCCATGAATTCCAACCATGTACTTTAAAGACATTTTTTGGATGAGTTTAATGTTGAGGAAGAGAGTTTCATGGTCTATTTTCATCAAATTCCTAATGATGTACATATCTCATAAAAAAAATTTATATGAAATTTTTACTCATTAAAAATAAAATTTATGTAAATTATTCCCGCATTTTTTATAAAAAATATTTAAAACTCTCAATAATATCTTCATTGATAACCCCCATGCCTCAAGTATTCCTAAATATTCCTTTTTTTGTGAATCTTCTCACAGTTGCCTAAATTTTCAACGTGAATACATTCAAAACGTAATCATTAATATTATTATTACTTGTTATTTCCCTCTTCTTCCAAAATTTTTTTCTCTTTAGTAAATGGTATCCTAGATTAATTATTTTCATGGAATTTAATTTTGGGGATTTTATGTTAGGGGTTTCTCTTTTTTTCTAAGGATTCATTTTTACATACATTTATTATAAAATATCTTTTGTGAATGGATTCAATGAGTTTCATTAGGTTGATCTATTTCAATTCATATTTCTTTGACCATGGTGCTCTGTATTTATTTTGTTAGTTTTCATGAGAAATATGACATTACTATTTTATTTACGGTACATTGATGTTAATCATATTAGGGGTAATTTTGGTTTATAATCATTTTGGTAATCTGGATTCCTAACATGTATATGTATTATTTTTTGTAGGAAACACCAAAAAGGTTTATATTGAACTTACAAAAATAATTTTTTCATGAATTAAATATAAAATATGTTACTTATTTATTTGAAATGAATTATTAAAGATTTTAATATTGTTTTCCTAAAATGTTTTCATGGATAAAATGTTGTTTAACATATTAGAAAGTATGTATCTATTTGACCACCACTTTTAATTGATCCCTTTTTTAAAATTAATTGGACATGTATCATTTTGTTTTAATTTTTTAATTCAAGATATTCATAAATATGGGAATCGATGTATCATTATATTAATTAAAATACTTTGATTATTTAAAAAAAATTATGGGGGTACCTTTGAGCGTCCATAAAACATGTATCATGCTAGGTTATATGGAAACTCTCCCTCGCCAATCAAAGAGATTAGTCCTTCCAGTGTAGGATCATTCTATAGAAAATAGCCTTTTTTTAGTTGGATACAAATTTTGATATTATTAAGGATATTATGTTCAATGATATTATGGTTGGGGGTTTATTTAATATATATATTGATGTCTATATTCCTTGGAACCTTTGATACTCACCTGTATCTCCTTATTATGAAACAATATTTTAAAATAACATTACATAATTTTTAATTTTTTTACCTAATTTCATGTCACTTGGATTCTAATTAATTTCAATTTTTATATATTAAAACCCTTGACACATGTTTTTAGTCATTTATAAAAAATTTATTTACTATATATCTAGTTCAATCTAGCATTAATTGGTTTATTTTACAAAACAAATCTGGAATATATGGTGGAATCTTAATAACTTTTTTTCCCACACCCCACATACACCCTTTGGGTGTTTGTAGACATTGTTTTTTCTAATATAAGTAATGGAAATGCATCTTTATGAGGTATTGGGTTCTTGATATTTTGCTTGGGTTTCATAGTTGTTTCATTGAATAAGGTCACAAAGAGATAGTTAGGAAAAATTATCACTTTCTATTACATTTGGTTATGTGTTAAAGTGATCCACTTACACTTAGCCACAACAGATTCACATCCAATTCTTCCTTAATTCTTCATTACATTCAAGTTGGGTGTGAATTATTTTCCAATGAAAATGTTATTTTAGTTATATTTACCTTTAATATTACCTTGTTTGTTTTTTTGTTATTACACTCATGTTAGGACATTTTGATTTAATTTTTAGTTAACAATTATATATTTGAGATGTTTGAGATTACTATATCTGTTATTGTCCTAGGGAACTTTTTCATGGAGGTTTTCATTTTTTATATCATATAACAAGTTAAATCATTCCCAATAAAGTAAGATTTAGATCCATGTAGTAGATTCCAACCTATGGGTATTTGGAATGTGTGTCAAGAATTGTACCCAACCAAATTAGGTATCATTCTTGGGTAGCCCATGTTAGTATGTTAAAAAATGACATGAACTAAAGGTTTTAGTGCCATTATATTTGTATAATTACATGTCGATAAGATATAGTATCTTTAGAACCCAGGTGATTTGTTATGGTTAAATTTCAGGACAATAGTATTTTTAAAGATCCTTTATTTACTAGAGGATATTGTGGATATGTAATTTTTGTTCCACGTTTCATTTAATATTCTTTTTGGTGGAATTTTTTAAGGAATATGGAATGATGTAGGTAATTTTACTGTGTAATTATTATCATGCATGGGTTAAAAAACATGAATCTTGAAAATTTTGTTGTTTTAGTTTTCATTTCTACTCCAATATTAATTAATTTTATTATATTGTATGAAATTTTTATGATTTAAATTGACGTTGATTATATTATATTAGTCAAATATTAATTTTGTTATCAGATTTATTTATATTGGATTTCATCAAGCACCATATATTCCTAAAGTGTCCCTATAAATCCACTTGAGGTAGTAGATGGTATATCTGTGTAGGATAATCCTCTTAAAAACTAAAATCATCTACCTTCTAATTCCCTAATAGTTATTACAGTCTAATTGTTGAAGTCTTGTGTACTCTTTGCTCTATGTAATAAGAAGTTTAACACATTCCAACCAAATTTAGTATCTAGATCAAGAGTTCCCCCACCACAATCCTATATATTATTAAGGAACCATTGATCATTAATAAGTTAGGTGTTATATATAAAAAATTGAAAGAATTATTAAATTTTGTAAAACTCCAGAATCCTCAAATGTGAAGTGTACTACACTTATAAAATCGATGCCTATATAAATGTGAGAGGAGCCTATTATTTGAAAAAATTTACATCAAAAACCTAGCATGCTAATAATTAAAAAAAAATACACAATAGTCTTATGCTAATATGATTGAATTATAAAAAAATATGGCAGTTTTTTATCCCATGAGCGGGAATTAAAATTTCATGGAATCGATAATTGACATATTGAGGCCCACTATCTCACAATATAGATAGACTTAAACCATATATATATTTGGAATTGAAGCTTAAATTGGGTTTCTTCCGGGGCATTTAATTAAAATTAATTTTAATAAAAAAACTAACATTTTCTATGGTGGTTGATAAATAATTAATTGTATGGAAATATCAATCTAGATTATTTAGGATGGTTAGAGTTTTTTATTATATTATATTCTAAATTGAATGAGGTTTCCTTGGCATGAAAATTAAATTGTAATATTCTACATTATTAAGTGGTAGTGTCATAATGACATATTATCTATTGAAATAATTAAATCATATTGGAGAAAGTCCTTAATATTCAATTAGTGTTGAAAATTAAGACATACATGATCTATAAAATGAGATTATATTGGTTATTTTGTTATTGTGGTTTATGGGTCATTCCTATTGATTTTAATGGATATATCCTCATAAAATAAGCAGTTTGGGTTATTATCTCTCATAGGATCCCCATAAAATTCGATGTTTCTTTGTAAACATATTATTAATATAATAAGTATAATGGAAGAGTTAATACATCACATGGACATTTCTAATTGAGGTGTGGGTGTAAATTTAATAGAAAGCCTTAGATTCATATTGAATTTAGAAAATTATGTGCTTAAAAATAATCCACCATAGAATCTAAAGCTAGTTCAAGTATAGTGTGGGGAACATTACACATTGGATCCATTATAGTGGTTATTTTATTTGATTATTTTTTCCTATAAATTTTTATGTTACCAATATTTTTTATTTATTTAATCTTCTATGTGAACTAAATTTTATATGATGATGATATCAATTAAACTTTGAATGAATAAATATCATGCCTTTTAGTAACACTATTCTGATGTCTCTATATCTAAGTTGGAATTGGAATAAGACTTTGTTATTATTGAAATAGAATTTTGACATTATTATCATGATAAATTTTGTAACACCCTGATATTTAGGAATATTTTTTTCTAAATTAACACAACGTTCGATATATTTTTATGCACGTAGAAGAGACCTAAAATGAGCCACAATATAATAGATAAATGTTTTTATGAAGATTATTAGATTAATAAAAACATTTAGATATTAAAAACATATTATCAAATAAAAAATTCATACATTTAGAGAACTTATAATAAATATTATTTAATATTCCAAAGTATTGTTCACTCTAAATAATTGAGTAATGTATTTATAAATTAAATCGACCAATTTTAAGTGATTATTCTGATAATATGTCATATTTAAATTAATTTATATTCTAACATTAATTAAATTAGATATTTCGGAGAAATGATTTTGAAAACCTATAATGTTTAAGAATTCAATTTTTCAATAAAAGTAGTTTTTATTATATTTTTTATTTTCATTTAAAAGATGAGTTTCTAAATTTTAGAATTTTAATTTTAAAAATATAACATTACTTTTTAATTCATTGAATAAATATTATCTTAAGGTTATTTTTTTCTAATTAAATTTTTATGTGAATAGTGTATAATATTGTTTTACACAAAATTGGAAATTTTAGGACATTATCATTATATAAATGTAATGTAGAAATTTATAAAACAATTTAATTAGAATAATATTTTTTTCTGGGTGAAATTATTTATTTGAAATATAATTCTATTCTTATAAAATCTAGTTTTCAATTTTAATAAATTAAGTGACATTTTATTCCAACATAAAAATTGTTTTTTAATATTTAAATTTGACAAATCATTTTTTCAAAAAAATTAGGATTTGGATATTTTAATGGAATAAAATATATTTTTTATGTTATTCCAGTTTATTTAATGGATTTTAATATAATAGATAATTATTACATTTGTATAAAGTGAATAATAAAACACATTTTTTAAATACTGTTTTTACACATCATTGGAGTTAATTGTGAAAATAAATTTTCTAAACCTAATAAATTTTATTTTATAAAATTATTTTCAATATTTAAATCATTATTTTAAAATTCTGAGATATGTTCATTATTAATTATTTCTTTTTAAATTAAATACAGATGTTAAAAATTTAACACCAAGGTAAAAGATTATTCGGCTAATTTTAGAAAAACTTAAAAAACCGTAAATAACACCATGATGCCTAAAAAAGAGTAATGTTAAGGATTTTAGGCCCAAAACATTCTCTAATTTATATTTTCCACATTCGGAACCATTTTACTGTTGAATAGTGTCATTGCTTTGTTGGAAAAAATATTCTCTAATGTGCCCTTTTATTCACATATAAAAGTGGATCACCATTACACTATCAAAGTAACACGTGGCCATAGATATTTCATTGAAATCCTACCCAATTTTACTCTCATAAAATTCAATTGAATAACATAATCCCTTTGTCACCATAAAATATCCTAAGACCAAAAAATTCAAGGAGACTTTCATGAGAATGTTCAAGGTCCAAAAGTGAGTATTACCTAATCCATACCCATTACAACATTGTCATTCAACACCATTCCTAATATATTTTATACATAATAACATAACTACTTCATTATAATTACTATACTGGAGTTTTAATATATTAATTATATAAAACTTATTTATTTATCTCCGTTCACAAAGAAAAACTAAATAACATCGATAATGTGACACCCCAGAATAATAAAGGGTTAAATGACTAAATGATATGACTCATGTCAACAAGGTGCACCTTTCTTTTTAGGATCCTATCTGATTAGAACTCCATAGTTAAGAGTTCTTGGCCTGGAGTAGTGATCAGGATGGGTGGCCTTCTGGAAATTTTCTCAGGATGTGTGTGATTGAGGAAAAAGCACACTGGAAAGGACATGTGTTGGCCTCTGGGGACTGTCATTAGTCAGATGACCCGTTCAGGCATGTGGGTGGACCCTGGGGTGGGCCCCACGTGTCTGCGGGGGCAACTGGTGGTACCTGGTGGGCCAGGACCCGACGTCCATGTTAAGTCGGGGTGGTTGTGCTGTAACCAGGACCCGGTTGTCACTTTTGGTATCAAAGGAGGAACCCATCCTTAAGTGTGGTGCACTGCCTGGGATGAGATGTAGGGCTACAACGAGGGCGTTGTGCCTTAAAGGGGGGGTGATTGTAACACCCCAGAATGATGAAGGGTTAAATGACTAAATGATATGACTCATGTCAACAAGGTGCACCTTCCTTTTAGGGAGCCTATCTGATTAGAACTCCACAGTTAAGCGTGCTTGGCCTGTAGTAGTGATCAGGATGGGTGACCTTCTGGGATGCTTCTCAGGATTTGTGTGAGTGAGGACAAAGCACACTGGAAAGGACATGTGTTAGCCTGTGGGGACTGTCATTAGTCAGATGACCCGTTTAGGCATGTGGGTGGACCCTAGGGTGGGTCCCACGTGTCTGCGGGGGCAACTGGTGGTACCTGGTGGGCCAGGACCCGACGACCATGTTAAGGTGGGGTGGTTGTGCTGTCACTGGGACTCGGTTGTCACAGATAGTGCATTTGTGTGGACTACCTCTTCTATAAAACTGTATGCATTGTTTTCCTTCATCACAAAACATTGATGAATTTAAAATTTAATTTACGATAAAAATATTTTCATGACACAATTAATATTATTGAATTATAATATTTTACATTCTATAAGTGAAATTAATAATTACTATCCATTGTAAACTTAACCACCCAAATTTAAAATTTTAGATTACCTTTCCAAAATTGTATTACTTTTATAAAAATAAATATAATTGTATACATTTTTTCCCAAAAGAATAATAAATTAAATAATCCCCTTTAATTTTGGAGAATGTGAATTTATTCTAAAACACAATTAACCATTATCAGCATACTAAAATGGATACATTGAAAATGACTAATAACCACAAATAAAAAATATAAGAAAAAATATTTAATAAACTAAGATAATATGATAATAAATAGACCATTGAAAACTAAATATTCAGGAATATGTTTCCTAAGAAGCTATATAATAAAAATAATTTGATTATTCATGATGTTTGGTTCATGTGCATAATAAAATCAAGACCGGGTAAACTATTTAAAATATGGAATGTTATCCCCTTGATTCATATTTCTTATTATGTTCTATGTTTAATTTCAAAAGTATTATTTATTAACCCTTTAATAATTTTTATCATGATAGTATCATTGTTTCAATATTTAGTGTCTCATTTTAAATCAAATCCTTCACGGGGATTTAGATTTGATTATTGGAAATGTCGTGAGGGGTTCTTTGTATCAAATTTAATAAACAAGGACATATTTCATTTTATGAACCCTGAAATACTTGATATAGTGTTATTAATACCTAATGAATTTACGTTATAATATTCCTGAAATTTATAATGCTTGAAAACTATATAATGTTCTTTCATTAAATGGGTATCTCTTCAATACATACCAATGTTTGTAAAGAGTTTTTTAAACTAATGTCCAATAATTGAGTTAGAATATACATACTTAAACATATATCATCCATGATTGGTTGAATTCATCCTAATAGTTCATTTTATTGAATATAATTTTCCTCTTGTGCAAAGTTACTTTTAAATGTGAAAAAATTACTTCAACTTTTATGACTATGAAGGAAAACTTCTAATAATATTTAAAAAATACTCTATATATAGAATATAGTAATTCATAATTAGTTTAGTATTTAACATTGGGGTTAGGTATTATTAATAACCAAGATTAATAAGAATTTTTTGTGGAGTGGAAAGGCTCAAAGGAAGCGTTTTGTAAATGGTGGAATGATCATTAGTCATCCTGGGGTCTCACTGGTGGGATTAAATTGGCGGGGGTTCACATTTAGCTTTTTATGTTTTTATAGTCGAAGACCTCTTCTACATCCATCCATTTCTCATGCTGACCATGGGTTCAATCCCCCCACCCCATTTCCCCTGCTCTATATTGACAACGGTGCTATGTCATTGTGAGTTTTTTTGCAATGATGCAAGCCACAAGCTCCTCTTCCTCTTCATGTATATTCTTATTCTACATCATACAAATTTTGTGTTACTAAAATTTATGTTTTAAATGGTTATTGAACAAAATAATGGTGAAATAGTATAATTTTCATGGGGATTTTATAAAAACCATGAAGAGGAAGTATCCAGATAACTCCTACACAACGTTGGGTCCTATTTTGATGAGATATGTTGTAATAATGATTTTTCAAAGATTTTTGGCTTAAATTGCATTATATTTCCCACTAATTTTTTATAATGTGACATGTGTTTTATCCAAAATGACTTTGGGGGGAACACCATGGGCTATTGTAAATTGTTTTCATATGGTTATTATGTTTAATTATCACTCTATGGGTTTTGGAAGAATATATCAAGTGTAATTTTAATTAATTAATTAATTATAAATGTCACAATTAACTAATTACGGATATTTAACATGAATTAAGTGCTTGAGTCAATGATATGTGATTGGTTATTCTTATATAGGGTTAGACATTATTGTAAGGTCCATGGAATCTATAGACAGACCCTTTTAGATAAAAGCATAATGATTTGTATTAGGTATGTTGTCTCACATAGAAGCCCTATGACTTATGTTCTTTTTTTTTTATAGTTTGTGGATGCTCAGGCTGTCAAAGATGTGTGATTCCCACTAGAAATTAAAATAATTTTTCTGTTTTTAATCTATTTTTAACATTTATAATTACATTTAATGAGGGATAAGGGTGATGATATACCCTTGAATTCTTTCTTGTTTCCTTGGAACCGATGGATGATTTTTGTACTGTTGAGATATCAGTTGGCCTCCAAACCTTCTTGGAGGTATGTACATAATTGATTAGTCTCATTATCCCATTCTGAATTGATTAATACATCTCCTTTTATAATAGTGGGTTCCCTATACCCAACTAAAATTGTAATTTTTTATTAGAATACCATGTATACAGGGAGTTATGTGATATGTACACTTACCATAATAGTGTTTATTTTTTTCATCCTCTATATACTTATTAATGAACATAATGTTTTAATATCCAAAGCATATAGAAGTTCCTAGGATATAATGGTTACCAAAAGATATTATGACAATTATCTCATATATTTGTTCTATAGTAAAGATACATCGTACTGGCTAGCATAGATGATTCCTAACTTTTAGGTGACTAGTGATCATATGAATGAAGACGTCATGTGAGGAATTTCACACATTGTGAGCTAGAGTAGATGGTACCCTAAGGAATAAACTTCAAATAGGAACACCACATGTTTTATCTTCATTTCCTATTTCCAATATGTGAACATGAGTAATAGGTTCCTAATTTCATATTATTAATAGTTTACACTACATGATCATTCCCTCTACGCAAGGAAAATATTTGAGATTTATGTCATTGTGGGGTATCTTTCTTTGTGTACATAATTGGTGGTATGGAATTGATTGAGTAATCAAAATAAAATATATCACATCGAAAAGGATGTTATATATCAGTCCTCGTTTATTAGGATGGTAGTACCTTCAATAAATCTATGGTCGTATTATAAGATGGAATTTCTATCCAGTTATATTAATCAACTATAAATCAAGAAAGGATGATGACATGAATTTTATATCCTACTATATGAGATATCATGAAATGAAGACATTATGGTACATAATGTGTGTCCGAAGGAATGGATTTCATTGATATGATAATACCTTATCTCTTTATAGGCCTATATAGTTTTCTAAACTCCACTCTGATGTTTTGAATAATATACACTACTATGGAGAAAAGGATCTAGAGGGTCAAACACTACTCATATTAAAAATTATAGACTATTCTTATAAATAGGTATAAATGACATGGTGGGACCCACCCTTGGACCAAGAGATCAATTATAATATATGATCAGAATGAATAAATAAATTCTAATTATTCAAGTATAGAATAATTATAGTTTAATGTATTTATGAATTGTAATTATAATTATTAAACTAAATACATTGAAAATTCATATTAAAATAAATATTATTTTAGCATTCATTGTATTTTTAATACATATGGGCCTAGAGATCCAAGTTAATGACTAAATTTTATCACATAATATATATATATATATTATATAAGTGATAAAAATATAAATGATGTATATGACATGTTTAGTTTCTCATAACATTTCATCTATGTTTTATTTAGTGGGTAATGCATATTCGAGGGTTAGGAAAACATTTTTTGGAGTTTCTCATCTCACTATATAAGAAGTACATGGCTCACATGTGAGGAACTATTAATCTCAGATTTATTAGTGAATCATTCTCTTCATTATTATATCTAAGAGAGAAGATATCAATAAAAACAACTAATCTGAGTGCTCTTTCTCGGATTGAACTATTGTCATAGCGGTGATCATCGGGACGACATAGGCTTCATAAAATCTCTACCCTAGACCCATGAATTTTATAAATGATGTTCTCATGATATTTTTAAGCATGTGTTCACGATCTTGATGGATTCTATTGTAGCTCCCTTGAGAATCTATCACCAATGATGAGCATTTGTCAAACATGAAATCAAATCGAAAAATAGTTTTTTTATTTAATTTCAACAATAATAATTAATTATGTGAGATCAATAGCTATTTTACCAGATTATATTTCATCTCAAATGAAATAGTTAAAACATTTGGTGATGAAATATTTTAAATCCCAAGCCCATTTCTTTGTAGTGCACCCCAATAGAGTCAATTTGTTTAATATTGATCACATTATGATTTAAGGAAAATAAAAATTAAATTTTTAATAAATTCAAATATATTTAATATGAACAGTCTCAACTTTATTAGTGAAAATCCAATGTGATAACGGTTGGACATGATATGGCTATCCAGTGGCCAAAATATAGACTGAATTAATATTTTTAGTATTAAATTTTGGATAATATAAATGTTTCTGTATATCTGTCTGTGTTTGGGTGTCTTAATTTTTTTGTTCAGGATTTCTAGATTTTCCATATTTTTAGGAAACTCTATTATTCCATCTGGAACATCGGTGGCTAGAATATTTATTGTAGTTAGCCAAAATAAATTACAAATTTAGAAAATTAGAAAAAAAATATTTAAAAATCCTAAATACCTAATCTTTTGACAAATAATTAATATAATAAATAATATTTAAATGAGATACCAACCTATGGAAGATAGTAGTGGGTAGTGGTAACCAAGCTTGAAAATAAACAAAAACGACAACAAAATTAATTGTTCTTATATAGCCTATAAATATGATTTTATTTTATTAAAATATATAAATATGGTGGATTGTGACAGGTGGTTAAGACAATGATAAAGAAGGGTAAATTTAAAAAATAAGGAGGGGTTCACTATCGAGTTCTCTAGTGTGTCGACTCCTATCCAATTCCATTCAATTTTCACCCCTATTTGGAAAACCAAAAACCACCACCCATCTTCATTAGACACCTCATATATACACTAGACCCATCTCAGATATATCCACTCTACCTCATCGTCAATTAAACCTCCCACTAACACACCCTCCTAGGTCGTCTTCTAGCTACTGACACAGTTACCACCAAGCCCGCTCTTGTGAATCCATATCCATTATCATTCATTCATTGGAATCCTTTACTATAACCACCTCCATCATGTAATCCACCTCTTCTAAACCTCTAGCTTCCCTCCATTGTCCCCATCATATTTTGTCACCCCATGTAACTCCAACACTGGCTAGACCTGCTGGAACACATCCACGTGCCTCGCTGGGACATGGCCGCCCCTACTTAGGATCCCAAAACTGCCCCCCCCCCCCATCGAACTCCTTCTATAGAAAAATATATTCCAGTGCAAAGTCCAGAAATGTGCAGTACCTGCCAGCTGACCCAAATCCATGTAAGTTATGCCAGACCCGGGTCTTGGTGGGTCAAACCCTACATGACTTACCCAAAGATTTTGGGTTCTCTTAAGGTCTTAATCCCAGTTAATTTTTTTTCTGGGCTACCCTAATCCTAATAAATATTTAATGGTTTCAATAATTTAGAAGAAAAAAATTTCAAAAAAATATTCAATTTGGGATCGTGTGATATATATTAATTTAAATAAATTTATAATGACTTAATTTAATTAATTTAAATCCCTTGAAATAAATTTATCACATATTTATTTTTTTTATTTATTTGAACTTTGTCTCGAATGATCTTGAGCATTGACTAATTAGTTTATGTATGTAATTTATTTGTTTAATTCATTATTATAGTTACATGTGATTTGTAAAAATTTAATTATTTTTTCCAATCTATGCATCATCTATCATATTAATGATATGTATAATGGAATGTGTGTTTATGGGAGATATATTTCATGTTTATCATGCATTATTGAGACTAAGTCATTGGGATGTATTTATTTATGTATTATAAAAAATACATATGAAGTTGTGCACCATAAGGAGATAATTCAATATTCTAGACGAGAGTTGGATAAATTATACTATGGTGCAAGCATTGATATGATTCAAACACCACTTATTTATTATACCCCTAGGTTCATGGTTGATCCATTGAGCATAAATGGATCAACCGATACCAAATTCTCAAAATAATTCATGTTGTCAATTTAATTAATGTAATTTTAAATCTTATTTTTTTTTATAATGAATGTTTGTGTGATCACATAAAATAAGAAAATCATAGTTAAAAAAAATTATTTGATGAATTTTTTATATTTAATTAAATTTTAACATGAGAGTGTCCAAAAATTGTACCTGGATACTATATAAAAAACTATTTCACTCATATAAATATAATATGTAAATACTAACCCGAAAGAAATATTAATTCAAACTTTATTTCTTCATTTGAATTCGAAAAAAATTGTTGTATGGAGTGCACTTCATCCCTAGATGAGGGTTCCTCCTACTTCTATGGAATTATTATTAAATCGATAGGTCGATGTAACTAAATATTGTGTTTTGTAATTATAAATTACAATATGTTCTAATATTTTAGTTAAATATTTGAGTAATTCAGGATTACGATTTCTAGAATTTGGGGCTTCACTCAATAGTTCAAGGAGTCATGAGTTACCATGGTTGGCTAGTCAACTCTCTATACTGAATCTCTCTGGGTAGTGATGTAGCCATATATTAGACTTTGATAATAGTGTTTAAGGAACATTTCTATAATAAAAATAAATTTATCAAGTATTCTAAATCTATTAGTGAAGTATACTATGTACAAAAAAATAGTGGGATCCATTTAATGATTTAATAAATAATGTATAATTGTTGATCACAAAAAATTACTATTCTAAATTTGTTTTACTTTATTTAGAAAATGTGGAAAGATAATTCTTTTTCTGTAAAAATTTTATATTTTTCTTGGATTTAATATATATATTTTTTAGACTATATGTAGTTAAATACCTTATGCATTATCAACTAATATACTTATTCAGATTGGGAAAAATAAATAATTCAAAAATATAGTAAAACCTCAATGCATCAAGAATTTTAACATCCAGAGAGAATGAATTATTACAATGCTATATTAGGGGTAAATAGACATCATAATATTATTTTATGTTTTTTAGGTAATGTGAAAATGTGTTATAGTATATTCATGGTTATATTATTTGTGTTTCATTGGGCTCATGTGCTGAATAATATCTTGAACAAGATTAATTAGTTATAAAATTAAGAGTGAAATAATTCATAAACATAAAAATTTTCTATATACACATCAATGTTATGATGTCATTAATGAGGAATGATGTTCATGTAAACTTTTAAAAATTGATCATATAATTATAGTGTCATATAATTTATAAATTCACATTTATTTATACACATCAGAGTCAATAAGAAAGTGAAAGAATAATCAATATTAAGATTCATATGTATTAAAGAAACATCCATTTTATAGGACATGCATCACAAATAGTAGTTTTATCCCTTAACCATATACCAAATATAATAAAAAATTGATATCATATGACACATAGTATGATATAAATCCATCATGTCATTATAAAATGTCTTTATTACAAATTTTTTATTAAGGATATAAAAATGAAACATGAAGAAAAAAATGTGAATCTTGAGTAATTATCCTAAATGTTTCGAAGAATATTACAGACATACGTAAGGTATAAACGCGATAACATATTAATAGACTACATTTTTATAAAATTATGCACATCTCTTTTGGAGATAGAGGAAGAATGATTGAATTTTCTTTAGTCCATAATAGGGATGCAAAAATGGATTTCCTATGGAAATGTACCTTAGAATATTTTGGAAAATTAATCTTTCTAAGAAACATATTTTAAAAGAAGGATAAAACCATTGTAATTGTTTTATATTCACCGTGGTGGTTGATTCATTATCCATTGAGAATATATAATTCTACAAGTTGGTAGAAAATGAAAACAATATAATATTAAAAAATTTATAATGGATTGCATGTATCAACATAAAAATTCTTAGTATTTTGATTGTTTCAAATCTTGATATTATGGTGGTGGTCAACAGAAACATTACATGGGTGGTACAATTGTTTTTCCAATAAGAATTGATTGTTTATAAAAAGTCATCATGCAAAAATATATTTGAATTATAATTTTCAAAACTAATTTCTATAATAATATTATATTGTGATGAGAATTATGACAACAATACATGGAATGTGTCTATATGACATAATGGGAAATGGTTGGTAATACTATAGAATTCCAAAAAGAAGTGAAAATTACAAAAATCTAGTTTGGGATTTATGTAAGAGACAAAATTATTGAATATTCATTTAGAATGAAAATTTATCATGTTTCAATGACAGGTTGGTAGGAGCATGATAGTTTTCCAATAGAAATTTATTTTATAACATATGGAAAATAGATACTACTCTTATTGTTAGTTAACACTATAATATAATAAAATATATAGGTATTTAATTAAAGTAGAAACATAAATTTTTGGGAAAATAATATAATGAGGTTGATCTAATGGGTATATTAGGAAAAGTAAAATGTAAATATTAGGACATGGTATTGAAAAATACAAGTTTGAACTATTTTAGAGTGATTTATTACTAATTTCACTTAGACAAAATCTCTCCAATAAGACATATATGAGACATAAGTGTAGATTAATGTTGTGGGAAGAGTTACATATACTTTTTCAATGGATCAATCACATATGACATGATATGTACCAAATTTTATTTTTACACCATATAAATTATGGTAGAGAAATATCAATTATATCGAGGATAACAAAATGGTATGTTGTCAGAATAATCCACTTATAATGAGAGAGTACACGAGTTATGTTACTTATACTTGGAGAATAAGGGTAACTAGAAAATATGGGACACAAACTAGTCTTCCATTAAAAAAATATGATCTATATTCTTAGTTATGTGAAAATAATTAGAAAAATAAACTCATTAAATACAATGTTATCGATATATAAAAATAATGAGTGTTTTGGGACTTTTGATGTAGATGAAGAAGAAATGTCATATATTAACTGATTTTATAACATTCTGGAAATCACATCATTTATGTAAATTTAATTCATAATATAAATTATAATAATCATACTACTACAAATATCTAGGATTTCATGTTTTAATAGCATACGAAAGGAATTTACTTATGTAAGTTATCTCATGAGAGGTCTTACTCAGGGAGGTGAATTTATGAATAGTAGAATATCCATGATGTGGAGACATGGTAGGCCCAATGACTAAATCTATAAATCAGTAGAAGCATCATCATTTTATGTGAGTGCTAACATGTATATTTATCAAGATTCTTCTAGTGAATGTTGGAGTTTTGTAATAGTTGGTTCCCTATAGAAAACATAAAATGTAATTTTGGATTATTATATCATGTATACAGTGAATTATACATGATGTAATCTTTCCGTAATAGTGTTGATATATCTATGTTTACAATTCATATGGTAATTTATATATAATAACTTTCATATTAAAATGTTATAGACGTTTCCACACTATAATGAGAACCTCAAGAAACTATGGGAGTGATATTGAGAATATGTTTTCTACTCTAGACACATCATGTTTACTAAACAAAGATGATGTATGACTATCAAGTGTTAGTGGACCAACTCCATTGAGACATATTCTCAAGATGCTCTCAAGTTGTGATCTCGAGTAGATGAGATCATGTGGTCTGACCCTCTAATATGATTAACACATGTTTCAGGTGTCATTTTATGTTATAATCTACAAACACGTGTAATCATTTACTAACTTTATATTATTATTATTTCATTCTATCTGATCATATAATTTGATGAAATGTAATAAGCATAAAATTTATGTCAGGGTGAGAAAATTTGTGTTGGGTTCATCATTAGTGGTGTAAAATTTGTTGAATAATCAAGATTGAATTTTTACCCTCTAAAAGGATGTGATATCTTTAGTAGTAGTTGTACATAATGCAATTAACTTCTCTAAATACATGTCTATGGTCAAGGAAGGATAGTATGTCCTGTTTTTTTTGTAAAATTATAAAGAATGAATGAATTATGACATGAAATATACATCCTACATTATGAGATATCATGAGAGTACTAGAATATGTTTCAAAGTGAGTGTCCATAAAAAGATTACAATTTTTATAACGACAGCTTATCCATTTCAAACCATTGATTGGTTTCAATACTCCACTCCTAGTGTGTGAATAGTATTTACTACTATCGAGATAGGGATTAGAAGATCCAACATTATCTGTATTAAGAATTATAGAACATTCTTATGTATATGATTATAGGACATAGTGGATACCATATAGAGGTCCTCTATATGTTTTAAAATATACAGTCTCTAATAATAAATAAATTCTTATTATTTGAGTAAAGAATAATTGGAGTTTAATTTCATTATTTAATGTATTTACCTGAATTTAAGTAAACAAATGGGAAAATAATATATTAATGAATAAAACTTTTAGATTAAATGTTCATTTAATATTTATGAGAACAACATGTTGAGTAATTGAATGACTTCTTTTGGGTAATATATTTATAAATTATATTAAATTGTAAAATAATATAATTGATATTCATGATCGGATTATTTTTTTATAACATGATTCTTGAGGTATATTTAGTGGGAAATGAATATTTGGGGGATAAGAATATATTTACGGACTTAGTACACCATGTAATATATAGAGGATAAGTTTTTCATGTGATTTAATATTCATCCTACGAATCTTAGTACCTCTCTCCCGCATCCTAGATAGAGAACCTCCATTTCCAAAAAAATGATATGACTTATCATTATCGTATCAAAAGATCAATGTATTGGTGAACGTTAATAGATCGATGGCTTTGTTGAATCACTTCACTAGCACCTAGAATTAGATGAATGATTCTCCCCTTGACATTTGAATCGTGTGTAGTATACCTAGAGGGATAATTATTTTGTTCATTTTAGAAATGATCACCAATGACAAGGTATTATCTAATCCATCATAAAATTGAATGAAGGATTTTTTGATTAAATTTTCATTATTAAAATTCTTCATGTGAGATTCTAGACTATTGTATAGGTTGCAGGTCACTAAAGATAATATAGTTACATCATTTAGTGATGAATTTTTTTAAATAGTTGGCACATTTTATTCTAATGTTTACCACAATACCTTTATCTCAATGTCAGGGATGAGTGTGAGATTAGAAGAGCATGACTGAGTAGATAATAAGAATCCCCTATAGACTTCAAGATATTTGGGCTCATTGAGGTGTGGGTTGATGAAATTCCCTTTTTTTCTGATGTGACTCAGAATAGGTGGGAAAAAAATTAGTTTAACTAGGATGTGTTGGTAGAGCATACTAACCCATAATGAATGAATGTATAAGGTTATGGGTCATCACATAACTATTAACTTCTAATGAGATTCCATGTATCTAGAAAGTACATGCTACCCTTTAGATAATGTCATGGAATGTGACATCATTAGATAATTGGGAAATTTCCCAAGATCCTACTGAGACTGATGACTTATATGAGGGTGATTATTCTATACATAGAGAGAGGGGAAGTAGTGGGTTCACCATTGATTGGACAGACCTAATAGGGTACTTATGGAAATGGGTAATGAATGTTTTGAATGTATCGAAGAACATAAAATGAGGTAGAGGATAATGGGTTCTTGATACACATACATGGGTTCAACCATGTTCTTACTTTTTTATATGAATTTTGGATTATAACATTATGGAAGTTGAAATGTATTTTTTCTAATACACACTTAGTGAATTGTTTTATTTCTAACTGAGGAATATCTGATTGATTCGTTCCACGGGGATGGGTATGTTTCCCTCTTTTGGTCATGCCATCTTGTTATGGGATGATTATATTACCCAAATTATCATGTACTATTTGTATAGAATATAAATAGGTATGTAACACTTAGTTCCCAAATATTCAATGTGATAGTTATATTACCTATAGTTACCGAGCCTACAGGTCATAGGTAAGGTTATATTAACCACCTTGTATTTTCATCTAACGATTTCTTAGGGATGGTTATACTAAACATGATTCCTAATTTATCTAAGGGTGTGGTAATATTACCCTAGATAGCTGAGACTTTCTGAAATGAGGATGGTTATATTACCCCTACTGACCAACACAATTGAAGTTATATGGGGATGTGTATGTTTTCCATGGATGTACATGATTTTACAGGATCACCCAATATGACTTCGGGATGTCCTAAAGGTCCATAATGGTTGGCACAATAATTGTGGCATTCTAATAGACACCCTAGAAATGGACAAATCATATAAGTTAGATCAATGTCTCATACCTAAGGATAAATTATAGTTACTATATTGGTGTGTTCAATGAAATGTACTCAAATAAACTTTTGTGTCAAGCTAACTAATGTATCTCTAATTTATGTTTTCAATATAATATATTTATTTTCATTATTATTCGAGATAAACATGTCATAGTGTATGTTGGTTAGTATGGAAACACATTGGTGGTTCACCATATAGTTTATACTTACAATTAAGACATGAAATAACCTCACCTAGGTAAATGAGGAGATGTTTAGATAGTAACTAAAACGATTTGGGAAAATTTTCAACTTTGATCATGTAATTTGGATCATAAAAGAACATAGGTCTTACGAAGACAGAGGCATAGAGATTATGGTGATCCCATTTTCTTTTTTATTTTATTTCTTGTATGTATATTTAATTGGCCTAGTGGGAAGTCAGTGTATATATAGAATTTCAATTCTTTCTTGTACTATATTTCATTTATCTTTAAACACATTTTATTTCTACCATCTTCTATTTTTGGTTTTTTAAATGTATTATACTTGGTTATTTTCTGTTAAATTACATAGTAATACATGAAGTATTTTCATCTTATATTATCATTATTGGCCACCACTATTAATAATAAGGCTCTATCATAGGGGTGTAATTCCAATGTTACAATGGAGAACACTTTTATTGGAACCAGTCAACAATCTAGAGTGGTGGGATGTCACAAAGTTGCATCAGTTCTATTTTTATCGTGTCTTACTATTTTAGGATATAGTATGAAACAAACCATCCATAATCATATTTACATGTCACCTAATATGTCCTACCATATAGCCAAAACATTGGATCCTCGTATTCTAGAAGCTACCATCTAGCCGCAAGGGTCTAAAAGTTGTTATGAGGAGACTTTTTCCTCTTGTAAGAGTGTAATAACTATGTGGAATAATAAAAATCATACAGATGGATAAACATCATATTACACTTCAAAAATATACAGAAATAGAATAATTCTATAATAAATTAAATGTAGTATACCATCATGCATAATCTCAAATAATGACAATTGAAGAAAATTTGGTCTCCCTCTAGACCACCCACAAAAAAAGGAACTCAATAAAAAGACAATAGGATCCACTACCAACACTGAGCCAAAACATATACCCAGTCTCCATGATGTTCAAGATTCATTGGCCCAATTTTTATAATCCACATGAGTATCATCACCCAGTCATGAAACACTGGTACTTGTCCCCATACATAATTCTACATGTTCCCCACCCTAAAAGAACATGTCACAATTGCACGCATACTAATGTTCTTGTATAAGGGGTGGAAAAATAAATCTCATTAGGCCACTCGATTAGAGAACCTTTAAATATTCTATCATAACAAGTTAATTCACTTTTTATATTCATATCCTATACAAAAAATCTATTTTCATAAAAAACTACTAAACAAAGGGGGATCACAAAAACAACAAAAAACCCCAACCAGCTTGTTCTATCCTGACACTGAAGGTAAATATAACATCACTTTGTCCCCAAAAAGATGATTTTCAATTCATTTCTCACTGATCGACATATCAATTGGAACTCCCTCAATATTTGGATAAGAGATCCAAGATGTCTACATGAAATAGGCTCAAATTCCATACCCAAGGCATAACTATAGGTATCCACACAAAGAAAACTAAACTAATAAGATTTGGGACTCCAACTTCAGGTTCTAAATTGGATAAAGGGAAATAAAATTCAACCTATAAACAAAATTAATTCCGAAGGTCATGCAGGAAGAATTTGGAAACAACCATGCTCCTTAAAAACTATCACATGGGTGACTTCTATAGAAACCAAAAACATTTCACATGGGCACTATAAAAACATGGTGTGAAAAGAAACCATGGTGCCGAGATTGGTAAGAATCTCGGATATAAAAAACCTACCCCATGAAGGCCTCAAAACCTCAAGAGCCCAAAGCGGCTCATGTTATGGATACCACAAAACTAGATGGGTGTTGCACTCATCCAGATCATTAATTATATCCCTAACCATATCAAACAAGAGAAATTAGACAGATGATATATCTAGATCATACATAGTTAAAATTCTTAAACCAAGATATCTCAAGGGTCTCCTCTTCAATAAATTTCATTAACAAAAAACTACAACAAACATAATGGAAAAAGGTCAACCGAACATGAAAAAATACAACATGAAACCCATCTTCCAAACAGCTAAACAGGAAATTTTGATCTAATATTTTCCAACAAGAATGAGGCTCTCAGATCCCCCAGGATATCAGCATCAAACAAGACATCCACTACTGACTCTTCACAACACACTGTAGTGTTAGAAAAAACTCGGGGCTGACTTGGTCCACTAGGACACATCATAAAGAAACTTCCACCATAGGACTCCCCTACTACACACAAGCCCTTGTCCAAACCCAGAATAGAAACCTCTACTAGCAAAAATTCAACATCAAGAGTAGGCCATCCTTTAAGGGGTTACTCAAGCTCATCCAAGAGCATTGTACCCACCCCGTGCTAAAATATCCCAAATGAACCTCAATGGCCATCCACTAATACTCAGTCAAAAACACACCTAAAGGGGAATCCAAAAGAACATTCCCACCAACATAGGATTTTAAAATGGTCCTAATAACCACCTCAATAGTAGGAAACCCTACAAAAGTGTTCATAAGGACATGCCAAAACAGAACATGAAATAGTGTAATTATCAAAAATTTACCATATAAACCATTGATCACTTGATCAGTAATTATCCTGCATGGTTATCCTAAATATTCCTTTATAAAAAAATAATATAGTCAATGGAACATGACCATAACCACCAACCAATTGCATTAACCACATATAAGCCACCAATAGCTCCGGTCACCAAACCCAAAATCAATAGATCAAAAGTTGCGACCTGAACTATTCCTGACACATAAGGAAAACTTAAATATCCTTAGATATAATACTTGATCTCACCATCCGATATCCTTCCAAAGAAATTAAGATAACACTAGTCATCATCCATAATCCATATCCAACAAATGCACTCCTAACCCTCACATGGTCCTTGCATCTTAGAACCCAACCCCCATGAGGAATCAGGAAGAAACATAAGAAATTATCCTATGAAAATGTAGATAACCAAAATACAATCTATAAATTATCTAAACTCTAAAATGATATCACCACCAGGATCTAGTAGGAAAAGTGTCAGAATGGACTACTCACAAGCCTAACTCTAACAAAAGGGTAAAAATGTATAAATTGATAAGGGATGGAAATGTACAT
Organism: Viscum album; assembly: GCA_963277665.1. Lineage (NCBI taxonomy): Eukaryota > Viridiplantae > Streptophyta > Magnoliopsida > Santalales > Viscaceae > Viscum > Viscum album. Next base: position 1,082,769,829 of record OY728155.1, read on the forward strand.
GGACTGCAATGTGGTTACATAGTGTGTACCCATAGAAGATCCCATAGGAGGTGATCCATGGGCCACATGGATTGTATGTTTTCCGATTACATGGTGTCTATCTCTTGAGACATGATGTGTACCCCAACATTGGTATTCTCACATGTACCCATCCCCACTCATCATGTTAAATGGCCAAGTATACAATACGTACAACTAATAATTGGTGTGTACCACCAAATGGGGTCTCCACCTATGTACCTGGAAATTTATAGCACCTATATGTCTATAAATACATGTAATTTTCTCATAATAATTTTTGTTGATCAACCCAACATGATCATATACCCCCACATAGGGTGTTTGACTATGTACTCTGACAGAAACCCACGCCCAATACATTGCATGTGCCACCCATTATATGGTGTGTAGTCAAAAAAATATTATATTATTTAAATAGTAAGAACCAATGGAATGTTTTCATGAAACTAAATGTCATTTACACTGGTTTTCCTAAACAAAAGACCACTTAATTAGCCCAAAACACTTGTTTCGTCTACAAAATACGTAGATCGGCCCACAAGGGTCCCAAAAATCCAAATAAAGATTAAAAATTTAAAAAAAATAATTAATAGGGTTCTTTTGTAAAAAACATTAAATGATCCAACCTCCAAGTGGAAACTACTGATTCTTTTCATTAACCATGATGTATTTCTCCCACACAATGATCTAGTGTTACCTGAGCTCCAAGAAGAAACCTCATTTTCTCCATATTCATATATTCCCTAAGTCCCCATTTCTATATAATGTTAAGGGAATCCCCACATGATGTATGTGACCATCCAAGGGAAATAAAAAAAACAAAAAAAAAGAAAAACAAGAAAAAAAAAAGAAAAATAGGACAAAAGAACAGAAAATAGTGGATTGAGCCTATCCCCAGTCCATAATACAAGGTTATTCACCTCATAAGAAAACTAACACTTTATGAACTCAATGGTGGATAAAAAATATCAATATGATTCTTTATATAAATGATGCGACCATATGATCATATGGGAATAAATGAATTTTTAATTAATTAAATATTCAATATTCTGTGAAATTTCCAACAACTCAGATTTTCAGAAAAATTCTATCATAGGGATAAAACCATATTCCTGGAAAACATAGTGGTAAGAAAAATTATTCAATATCATATCACAATAAAAATTAACATTTTGACACTGAAAAACTTTTAGGAACAAATATAATAAAATTCCCCAATTTTCACAACCTGCAACGATGCAGGTCATTATACGATAGACAATCCATTTAGGGATGTGTTGGACCATTTCTTGGTTATCAAAATGGTGTGTTGAGATATCATGATCTAGAATGAATAAAAGGTTACTAGGGATGTTATTGGTTGTTTTCTTTTTAATTTTATGGCTATAAATAAATTTTTCATTGAGAAAAACACATGTGGTTTGAATTTTATAATTTTTGGTGAATTTATTGATCTTTGATTGTTAGAAAGAACCCGGTTGTATAATTAGGAACTTTTCATATAGAGGTAAGAGTAATTTCATTCATTATATAAGGAACATGTGATTCACATGGAATGTATGTATATAACTATTTTATTTTATAAATGATAGAGTCTGGGTTGTTTATAGTGTCAAACACTTCTCGTGTTACATTTCTCATATTTGTACTTGGTGGAATTTAACTCATCTTGTCTGACTTGTATATGAATTTTCAATTGATGGAAATTCATTTGATTCAACAATTAGGTTATTTTTTATGATGGTGAATATTCAGTCCATGTGTACATGAGGTGTAGGGACCCCTGTTAGTCTGTGGAGTTCATGGTTCCTTAGTGGAAGACCCCTTATGGGTGATGTTATTTAGGTTTGGTTATTTAATGTTTCTTTAAAAATGTATATGGATATTTTTCATATATCATGGAATGTTATTTTACATAAATTAAAAATGTGTGTGATTAACATTTCTATATATAATCTATGATTATGATTCTGGTTATATAAAAATACAATTGGTGAGTTTTGGTTCACCAGGATAGGAATTGTGTATGGTTTCTCATGGAAATCATTGAATTTCAAGGTAGAAGGGTGATCAAGTGGTGTTGTTGTGTAAGAGAGAAATAATAGAGGATGTTGGAATTCTAATATTGTTTGTTGAGATGATAGATTGTTTGACTTCCTTTGAAATGTGTCATTAATGAGAAGATTGCCCTTTCGATAATGTGGTCAGAACTATTAGCGCTAAAATTAGACCTAACGATAAGGGGTGGGTGGATAGCCAAGAGGTCCTTAGTCAGGACTCAGAATGTAGTGAGGAAGTCCTTGGTATTTTATTAACTTATGTTACTAGGAATATATTTCAAATTTCATTTTAATTAATTAATTTATTATTCATATTTTTTTTCATTGCATGATAGGTTTTTTTTTATTTAATGAGGATAGGAGTACACCATGGGTTGTTATATGGAATTTGGTCTTGGATTTAGTGAGGCAAGGGACCTGCTTAATTTTTCCCAACTATTCCATGTTTAATTTAAATTAATTGATTAATTTTTTCATAATTAATAATTTTGTGATTTTTTTCACGATTTAGAAACCAGTTCATTGAAATTTTATTGGTTGATCAAGGATGATGCATGATGGGCTTGAATGGGAATATTTTAGATACTACCAGTCCCATACATATAAAATTTGAAATCATTATATGAGTTAAGTGGTCTCAAGTATTATTCCTCTATCATTTTTCCTTATTTGTGTTGTGTGTGTATGTATGGTCTCACCACTATAAGAAATTCCCCTAGACAATTTTATTAAATATAATTTATTTAATTACTATAAAAGTATCTAATTAAAATCAATGAGCACAAATGGTCATTAAAATCATTTTGTTCTAGCATGTCGTGTTGTCTTTTGATTCATGTGGTCAAGTCTCTTGAGACACCGATTGGACTTCAGACCTCCAGAGAGGAGAGGCTGAACTATACAAGATGGATAAGCCTATGAATAGGGGCTTGAAATATATCCATGATGGGGGTGAGTATGGGATTAAAATACTTTGAATTAGTTTTCAATAGGAATCCCCTTTTGAATTTTAGTTTTTAAATATCATAGAGAAAATGGTGGATGAGCTACCCTCATTATCTGATAGGAATATTCCAAGGTGGATAGACCCTTGTCAGACTAATATCAGGTTTGTTGATCTAACCAACCTAGAGTGACCTAATGGATTAGGATAGTCCATGGGACATATCTTGAGTTTTACCATTATATGATACACCTTGTAGAATGAAATTTCATGCTACCCTATTAATGATGTCATGGGTTGTGACATCCTTAGAGAATCAAGTGTTGACATGAGACCCATCTGAGACTAATGACCCATGTGAGGAAGCTATCATTATATTGAGAATGGGGGGACCCATTGGAATTTTTTAATAGGAAATATGTAATATAGTACATATTTATAAGGGTAGTGTTGGTTTCAGGTGTCAACTTGAACTCAAACTATTGTGGAATTTGATGGAGCCATGATTCACATTCATATGTCCAATAGTTTTATTACTTTTCTATGCATCATAGAGTATTCTTAAAGGGATGTTGTAATTTCATGATTCTAATATATTCCCAGGGAGCAGTCTTCATTCCATCACTGGTTGAGGTAGGTTTGATTGATCCTTTCCATTGGGAGAGTTATATTACCCCTTGTTGGTTGAGCCCAAATGTCATGAGGATGGGTATATTATACCCATTGGTGTATTCTCTATAGATAGAACAAATATGTGTATATTAACCCTTGTAATTATTTGTTCCATGAAGTCAGGTATATTACCCTCAATTGGTTGATCCAGCAAGTCATGTGGATGGGTATATTACCCATATTGGTATGTTCTCTCTAGATGGAACATGGGTAATTATACAACCCTTGGTTCCTGACTATTCCATGAGGCTGAGTATATTACCCCATGTTAGTGAAGCCCACGTGTCATGAGTATTGGTCTATTACCACAATTTTCCAATACACATATAGTGATCCTGATATAGGTATGTTATCCTCGATACAAGGGATTTTATAGGATCACCCATGAAGACTTGTAGATCATCCAAAGGGCCTTGTTGATGGGGACGATCATCACAACTTACATAGAGACACCACAACACTGGATAATGTATTTGTGATTTATCAGGGTCTCATACATGAGGATGAAAAATTGTTATTATTTTGGGGAATTCATCTTGATGTGGTCAGAGACACATCAGTATCATGTTGATGAAAGTATATATTTTTTACATATCCATATTATTTTTTTATTTCAGGTGAGCATACCACATGAACATATCCTGGAATATGATTCATAGTATGGGTATTTTTTATCTACTAAGTCTTATATTCACACCATGCATATGTTATTACTACACTTAGGTACCCTAGTAGAATTTAGATTTTTTGTAGGTACAAGTTGATCTAAGATCTAATTTGATTGAGTGAGATGGATCATATTATCATAGGGTGCTAATGATGAATTAAGGCTCAGAGATGAAATGGTTCCCTTTTTTATTTATTTTATTTCTAGTATATATATGTTACTATCCTTGTGGGCGGTTAGTGTATGTGTTCCAAGTTCATTCGGGCCTTTTCTAAATTTCATTTATCTTCCATCCTTATTTATAATTTTGTACTCCTTTATTTTATTCAATTTTTTCATGTATGATTCTTGGGTTTTTTTCCATTAATGTGAAAATTGAAAAATGCTTTACAATATCCCATCAATACTATATTTGACCACAGATACTTATTATTATCCTCTAGCATATGGGGAGGAATTATGGATCTATAGTGGAGACCAGTGGCCTGAGAAACTGTCAGTGGCCCAAGGAGGTTGGAAATTATAAATTTAGGGGTTTTTTTATAATTATTTTATTTCTTTTCATAATAATAGTGATCTAAATTGTTATCTTTTTTTTGTGTTGCATATAGAGAAATCAATAAAACATAGTAATATTTTAAAAAATATATATTACAAATCTAATAGTGTTACATTATCCAACTTAAATAAATTAAATTTTTGAAAATCAAATTATTACTTAGTGATAAAAATATATTTGGTTTATAAATTTAATCATGAATCAAGAAGTGGATTCTAAACAATAAAAAAATGTATATATTAAATAATTATAGAAATCATGAACCTTTAATTATAACAGGTATATAATAATATTCACAAACATTTATTACAAAAATTCCTCTATATCTATGTCTGGGTGGTTTAAAGAGGAATACCTTCCACGACATCATTTTTAATGTCATATTTAATAAAAATGATAAAACTAAAATCATTATAATAATATAAAAAATAATCAGAGTAAATGGTCGTGTGAATATGAATACTTTATACCAAGATGTTTTCTTGAATAGACCCTTAATTTCAACAAATGAAACTTTCATTTCCACCATTTCAGACTTCTTTCAAGTTAAAACTATCTTGGTTCATCCTAGGATTCAATAAGTTGTGTCAAATAATACTTTTTAACCCAATACCTTAATTTTATAGAGAAATAAGTCCATTATATTGTTGTTTAAATTGAATGTGATTTAGAAAAGAATATCCCCTAGGAGTCTCAATCCATGTGAGAAATATTCGGCTCACACTTCATGCACTAAAGTAAAGATTTTGTTGATACTCAATGATCCTTTTTTGGGGTGAATACCCCTAGGTTTATCTATGTTATAACTATATCAACATTCTAATATCCATATAGGGATTTAATTTCTATGAAAACATCATACATTAAACATCACCAGACTATAAGGATGATATCCATCATGTAGAATCATCCATCTGTTTTTTATGAATATTTACTTATTCCAATACATAAAATAACTAATAATGCTTAAAAATGACTAAACTCTACTATGTTTCCCAGTAATGATCCTTATCCCTAAACTACTTGATATGGTTCTAAAAACCTTTTCATTAAAACACTATATATTATACAAAGTTTGATGACCCAATATAGACATACATATATTCGGAAATCTTTAAATAACTTGATCATCACACAAGCCCAATAATATAAGGTTTTGTGTATTTGACGTTCATCTACATAAACAACCTATTTTATATTGAAATATTTTTAAATTTGAACAACATTAGATCTACTTATAGATTTCTCCTACGTTACACTCATCCTTATAAACAAGTGAATTAATTAATAAAAAGGGGTGAGTTCAAATTATTCATTTTGGAAATATTCATCAACATGGAATAAATGGTTAGATAATGAACATATAAGGATAACTGAGAAAGAAGAAAAATAATATATAAAACAACATGTATTAAAAAGAGTTGTCTATATTCCACAATAACATGAAATATAACCACATAAGAACAAACATATATCTTTTTAAAAAGGACTCGAACCATCAAAAAATATTCATGACATGTGAAGAAAAATCATAGGCATTATTATGTTTCGTTTCATATAAATGAAACATTATATTAAACGAAAACATAGTCATAGAAATTATAATAATTTGGAATGAGTATCACAACTCATTTCTTATAACATAGTGGGGAAGACATCATTACCAGATTCATATAGTGAATCATGCATCGATGCCAGATTCCAATAAGCATAGTGGGGCTGGAATCACTACATGATTCTAATAATCATAGAAGATTTTGCATCACTAAATAGTTCTCATAATCATAGAATTATTCAGAATATGATTCCCGTAAACATAGTGGACCTAGTATATTTTCCTAGTTCCCATAGTTCTGTAAGAATCTATACTCAATTCCCATAATTATTTCATGATATATAAATCCATAACTAATGAATTAAATGGACATATAGGACCCAAACCATCACAAAATATCCTTCCATATATATATTATCCAATAGAACATTAAAACATTAATACTTCAAACATAACATGATTAAATTATAGAAAAAAGTTGGTTTTTCTAGACAATATAACAAGATTATTTCATAAGCCTTTCATAGAATAAAATTGGATTAAAAATATTCCCATTGAAACACAAATATCAATAGGTAGGTTTTTATAGATAAAAAATACATTTTTTAGATATTTGAAAAAATCACATGTAAAATAAGATGTGGTAACCACTTTTTGAAAGGCTTAGAAACTTATTGAAATTGTTTTTTTAGAATGAAATAAATGAGCTTGATAAAAAATTTAAAAATTATCATTTAAAACTAAAAGATTGTTTTTAGGGAAAAATAATAAGGTAAATATTTCTTCAAAAACATTAATTTAAAAGATATAAGAATACTTGAATATCCATTTGATAAGAAAATAATTTTATCCATATTTTAAAATAAAACATTCATTTTTAAAATAAAAAAATAAATTAACAATTTTAATATTTAGTTTGACTTTTAAAAATCATTAAAAGTTTAAATAATTTGGAAAAGCATTATAAAACATATAATTGAAACATTTTAAAGAATAATTCTCATATGGAGAATAAAATGATAAAACATTTTTCTAACACCCCTAAAAGGTAAAGGGTTAAATAACTTAATATTAATAACAATGTCTATAAGGTTTTTTATTATTTTCCAAGGGACTTATTAGTCATGTAAGCTTGTCATAGAGTGGTATAAACATGTGTGACCTCCTAGTCAATTTCAGAGGGTATTTTTGAGTGATGACAGAGAATAATAAATGAACATGTGTTGGACTATGTGGACATTAATTTGGATAATGACCAATTAAAGCATGTGGGTGAGCCCCATTAAGGGGGAAAACATTTCTTTAGGGAAAATGGTGGCACCTAGTAGTATAGGACATAAAAAATAATATTTATAAGTAAAGTTACATGTTCATTCAATATGGAAACGTTTTTATTGTGGTATCATAGTGGGCACACATCCCAAAGGGTAATGGAACTGCCTTGGTTAAAATGTAAGGAACAAAATGATAACATTTTTCTAAAAAAGGTTGGTGAATATTACACCCTGTAATGATAAAGGGTTAAAATCTTAAACTTCTCTACCCATATCATCAAGGAGTTACATTCAATTCGGGTGCCTAAATGATTTCAAGTCCATTATTAAGATTGTTTTTCCAACAGTAGTGTTAAGATGGGTGACCTATTTGGGAATTTCCTAGGTTTTGTGTGATTTAGGATAGAGCAAAAAAAAAGTTGGAATGTGATGATAATAATTAAGATCATGTCTTTTTCAAGCATGTTTGTGGGCCACATACAGAAGACACTACATGTATGTGGGGAAACTATTTCCATATGGCATTCCAGGAGCCAATAAGAATATTAAACATTCAGGGATCTAATTCCCTAAATGGTGAATAATTTTTATATAATTGAAAATATATTAACAAATTAAAATAATTTCATTTAGAGGATATATAATTAATATAAAATTATTCATAAAAGGATTTTTCATTCTCAAATAATTATTCAGTGAATTAATAAGTTAAATTAATAAAATTTAAATAGTTATTATGATAATATATAATCATTAGATTAACATTCATATTTATATTATTTTAATTAGAAATTATTATGAAATAATATTTAGAAAACAAAATTTTTAAGCCAACCATTTTTTACTAAAAATATTTTTATTTATTTTGAGAACCCATCCCTGTCATGTATGTTGCTTTCTATTCACTGTCCTATATCCCCTTTCCCAGAATAAATTAAGGCTTCAGCCATAAATTTTTAAACTAAATTATTTTTTTAATTCCAAATATAATTACTTTCTTATTTTGAATAATTTTTATTTATGAAATTACATAATTTTTAATTTAATGGTGAAAATTTAGTTTTTACCCAAAATTAAAAATTTTATGAGTTTATCAATATATTGGAAAGACTTATAAATTTATTAAATAATTTAACTAAAAAATAAGTATTTAAGGGGTAAAATTATACATTTTAAATATTATTATATACAAATAAAATATTATATTATATTTTAGGACATAAATTTCATTTTATAACTATTTAAAAATAGTTTACTGTCTATTAATTGAATTAATATTTTAGGGTAAGATACAGTTTAAGACATCTTTAAAACAAGAGAAAATTTATTATTTTATAATAAACTAATTAATTTCATATAATTTGAAAACATTTAAAATTCTAAACTACACATAAATTTTATCTTAAAGACATTATTTTTCAAAAAAAAATTGTTCTTTATGTTAAGTGTGTTAATTATTTAATCAAAATTTCTAAACCATATAAATTTTATTTGATAAATTGATTATAAAAATTTAAATAATTATTTAAAAATTGTGAAAAAATTTCATTTATAATTTCTTAAATTAAAATTAATTACCTATGTTACATATTTCTTACTAATGTAAAGTTATATTATGGTAGAATTTAAAATTTTAAAAATTGAAACCTCTGAAATCACTTCTAAATAATCATCTTTTATCATTTCAAGAATTATCATTTATCAAAACTAAATACCCAATAATATTGGAAGTTCCATTTAAATTTGGTTGATTTTATTATCCCTAAAAATTAGATGATAAAATATGTGTTAATCAGTTCTAAAAAACAACGACAAAGGAGGGAATTTTCAGCACTTTTTTTATCACTGATAAAACTCAAAAAAAAAATTTTCTCCATCCACATTTTATATCACTCCATTTATGAAAATTAATTTATAGAATTGATAAAATGTAAAATAAAATTATAATTATGGATGAAAATAATAGTACCCAACCCTATTTATTAGTTCCCGACCTACCCCACCACCCCAACACCTTTATCAGTGCCCCCCCCCCACACTATCAATGCCTCAATTAATTCATAAACCATTCACAACCTCTATTTAATCATGATTTATACTTTTTGTCTCCTTCCTATAAGATGAATGTCTTTATAAATGTGTCATATTAATTTCACTGTCATATAATTATATATTTCTTTATTTATAAATATATTTACATTTATTTATTTATATATTTTTTATAATATTATATAAATTTATAGAAATATTTTTTGTAAATTTATAAAATATATTTATATATTTTAACATATTATATATATATATTCATATAATTTTATATTTATACATAATTATTTTATAATGTAATTATAAAAGGCATATTTATTATAAATAAATATTTGTGTTTGTGTATTTGTTTGGGTGTTTGCGAGAGAGTTAGAGACTCTATATATATATTTATATATTTTTATAGGTGTGTGTCTGTGTCTATATGTATAATTTATATTTTTTTTCTTATTAAAAAATTCCTCAATGTATGTTTACATTGTTTTTGGGTTGATTATATTTGTTTGAAAATGAGGTTGACATGGTAAGCTATAGAAGTTTCAATGTGATATTGGACCCAATATGGTGAAAAAAACATATTTTTTATTGATAATGTTGGTGGGTTAGAGGCCGCCACAAAGGAGAATAATTATTTGTACTAGAATGTGGTGAATTAGAGGTTGTGGCAGGGGGTTTTTCCTTTGAGGAAAAAATAGGTGCTTCACAATAACAACTCAATACCACCGGCCTAGAGGATCTCACATTACATATATTAAAATTAAAATATATATATATATATATATTAAGATATAAATATAAATATTTATATATTAATGTTTATTTATATATTTTATTAGAATATATATCAGTTTATAAATACAAACACACATATATATAATATTATTTAAAAATATACTATTATTTAGGTGTATATATATAGCAATACATTTTAATAACTTCAAATAAATGGGTTATTTATATTATAGAAAAATGTTAATAATTATTTTTATATAGTTTATATATTTAAAAAAATTAATATACAATGGTTTAAATATTTAATTTTTCTATTTAATTTGCAAATGAAAATATATTGAAATCTATTTAAATATGTATATATATGTATTTATTTAATTATTAATAACACAAAACACTAAAAATGATAAAATTTAAAATCCATAATATTTATATAAATGTTAGAACATGGAATAAATTTAGTCTCCACTAAAAAGATAAAAAGACCATATTTAATGAAGTAGAAATTGCATTTAGTACTCAAAAATTAGTGTATCCAAAGTTAAAAAATTGAATGAATTTAATATTTTTTAAACATGATAAAAAAGTTAATGAGGTTTACAAGATGTTAATTAGGAGTATATTTCATTGTATACTTTTATTTGATATCTCAAAGAGCCTAAAAAAACTCCCAAATAAAATTTTATTGTCATTTGAAGTTAAAGTATTGTTTTAATATTCTCTTAAGCGATCAATTAACATATTAATGTTTCCAACAACCAAAATGTTATTAAATTTATATTAATCCTTACTAATTATTCAATTTTTAATTAATATTAACTTTTACTGAATTTATAAACTATTTTGACAAAATATCTTACATATTATTAGTGAATATGTATTTATTATTATATAAATTATATTTAATAAAATATTTCATATATATATATATATGTCAAAATATTTATATTTTAATATTATATTTTTTTTAAATATATAGTTTTTTTATGAAGGATACCTTAGGTCAATGATGAAAACAAGTTCTTCAGAACTGTTAAAGGGCACACATATTTCAGTACTACGATAAGAATTAGAAAATTGGAAACTTTATCAGCACTAAAAACAATACTAGAAAAGGGATCCCCTTTATCATAACTTCTATCATGGATAAAGGCTGACATTATTATCACTTTAAGTTAGTGGTTATAAAGGGTCCCACATTATCATTGTTATTCTTTTAACATTGATAATGGGTAGCACTGAATATTATTGCATCTATAGTAGCGAATTACTCTATGATTTGTTCAAAATTATAGGTGGAGAGGAATATAGAATTAACAACTATCTCCAATTCATATTATATTATTTTGTAACCACTAACCCTTTAATAATGTCATTACATTTTTGAAAAATCATGGGTGTTCACAAAAGTCCCCTTTTCTTCACTTTTAGAAGGGTATCTCTTCCACCCTCTCGAAGTTACACATCCCCTTAAAAATTCCCAAAAAAACCTATCCAATATTCATCTCCTAAATATACCTTGGACAGAATAAATCCCCTGATCCCCATAAATTAGTCAAACTGCTTTATTTCAATATAATATTTTAAGAGAAACTATAGTGTCCAAAAGTGAGTACTACCAAATCCATATCATTTTCATATTAATAATTATTTTCCAAACCTATCCCAAACATAATAATATAATTAAGTCTATATCATTAACAAAATGAAGTGTAATTATATCAATGTAGCATCCTATATTTCTTCTTTTACATCTACTGAGAAAAACAAAATAACGTCTATCATTTACAAATGTCCACTACCACCTCCATGAAGAAGTGTGATTTTATTTCCCTCACTACCCAAAAAATAAGACACTAAAATTATGTTTATGGCTCGAAAAATATTTTTATTGTACTACTAATAATATATTAAGACAATATTGGAGATTCTAAAATTGATATTAAAAAAACTCATAATAATCTTAACCACTAGTAATGAACATATCATAGTAACTTTCCTAATCTGATATCATTTTATAAAAACATGTATAATGGAATACTTTTTTTTCTAATAGAAATATAAAGGAAATATACCCCTAAAATTCTAGAGATTTTTATGTTATTCTACATTACCTTTAACTGTGTTCATCATAACAAAATACTTACATTGGAATTTCTCAAAACACCTCAAATTATAATCATAATATAATTTATGTAATAGATAAATAAAATGTTATAATAAATGGTACATATAAATTTAAATATATGTGAATAAGGTTCTTAAGATGGTATTTAATAGTCATAATGTTATTATTCAGGAAGTTAGGAACCCACGTAGTGTGAATTAGTATCATGTTGAGGGTTTATTGTCTAAATAATTTACCTCTTAAGACATTTTTTTTATTATAAACCATTTTTATTTGAAAAAATATATCTAATTCCCCTTTAATATATATTATAATTATTCATGGTGTTTATTTTGTCAATGGAAATATTTTCCTTCAATGTAATTTTTTTAAAATTTATTATATCATAAGGGGTTATATATCACAAATTTATTTCCTTAAAACATATTTCATGTTGTGCCCAAATCCTTGATATGGTGTGATTCCAACGTAATGAATTTATTTTTCCATATCAATGAAATTTATGGTATGGGAATAACTATATCGTTCCCTTTCTTAAAATAATATTTTATTGAAAGATAAAAATTTTGTAATGGTTTTATTAACTCAATTCCTTTCATTGTGTTATACAATTATATTTTAACATCTTTCTTCTAAGATTATTTTTCTTACACACTATGATTTTATATTATTATTTTTCATATTTCTATTAGGAGAAATATACTTTTTAATGTGACCTGTAATATTATTTTTTTCAACTATTGAAAAAACATTTTCTAAAAACACTTTTATGGTTTTTTTATTATATGAATTTTATTATTTATGATGTTTACATTCCATGATTTTAAATAGTTTTTCATATTATTTTAACTCTTTTATTTTAAAAATTAATGGAAATATTATAATATTATAAAAAATCAGAAGTTTTATTGTTAATAGGAATTCATGATTTTAAAAGTGGTATTAAAGGATTTGGTTTTAATAAAATATTCTTCTAATATATTTATATATTTTCAAAAATGTTTTTAAAAACTTTTTTAAAATTTAAGAATATTTTTATACAAAAATTGTTATAAATGAATATTTTTAAATTTTTTCTTAAGATATAATATTTTCTTTTAAGGAATACAATAGTTTGGGTTTTTTATGTCTTTCAAAAATTTGGTATTCAGTTTTATTTTTCAAGTGATTTATCCAAAGAATATAAAACTTTATATTTAATCTTTTATGAAATAATTAATTATCGTTATGTTATAATTTTTCATTTTTAATCCACTTTACAAAACAATTCTTTTGATGTGTTGTGGAATTTTCACCAAAAGTTATTCTAGAAACTCTAAACATTTTATTGGGTTAACCATCATCATCATATTTAAATATTCTGTAAAGGAGTATGAAGAAGATAAAAAATGAACTAGGGAAAAAAATTCCCTTAAGGTGGTCAATAATGACAAAGCTTGAGAGAATCACCCCAAATGAGATCCACCAATTTAGGAGGTAGATACATCTCATGAGATAATTATGGTAATCGAGTATTGATACTATCCACACTGTAATAATTATCAAGAAATTATACCCAATCAACCACTATTATAGGAATAAGGTGTTTATTTCTACTCCACTATTTTTATGGGAATCCAGTAGTGTTTCATATTCTACTATGCCTATGTCAATCATAAAATGATACATTTTCCCACAATGTTTTTCGAAATTTTGTTGTAATGTATTATAAACATTATTTATATGAATTGGGTAGTGATTACTACATCACCTTGTTTATGGGAATCATGTAGTTATATCCTCTCCCATATTAGAATATGCATGATCCCTTATATTTTAGGAAACATGTTGTTATTCTCACTCTAGTTTTTTAGTGCTATTAATATTCCATAGTTTACTATTATGCTTTATTCTCATGACATGACATATAATTTTGGTTATGATTATTCTCTGGGGATCATGTCTATCACCTCATGTTTCCACAATTATATTCCATTGTCAATATTTCCCTTTTGAGAATATATGGAATGTTATCATGTCTTGCTGATAAAAATTATTATTCAATTTTATTTTTCATTACATTTTTCTACCTGCCCTTTTTTCTCACATGTTTATGATCTAAACCTTATTGACATATTGATGATTTTCCCCCTTATTAGGAATCTAATATTAGGAATATCTAATTTTTTTCATTCACATGATTATAAGGATTATTATAACCTATGTGATATTTATAAGTAGGTAAATTTTAGGTTGAATATGGAGAAATTTTCACATGTATCATAAAATGAGTCTCTTATATAGTTTACACCAAGAATCTAAACAATCAATTCATGGGATATTGAGAACTATTGATTAAATTTTTGAATATATATTTATTTCAATCTTAATTCATCTCACTTGTAATCAATTAAATTGTTTTATAGAAATGTATTTTAGCACTTAATCCTAGTGTGTTGGCCTAAGGAAATTTTATTGGATAGTTTTAGTCAAAGATCATTTCAATTTTTATTATTGTGGGGTAGTATTTATCACTTATGTTAGATGCTAATATTTATTTAAAGGAAAATATGACATGATGAGGAGTCAATATATAGCTACACATTATGTAAATATATGTTTCCAGGTCTTATATACTCTCATTAAATAGAGTCACATGGAGTTAAATCTAGGAATAAGAATCCCCCCATGGTGTGTGGATTTATTAACATGTTTCTAGACGATTTCTTTAGGATATGCATGAAGAGGGAATAAGAATTATCCATTAATTTTGTCCTTATAATAAGGAATATATCAATTTCTCTAAATCATATTGTGATAACTAAGATTAATATGTTAAGGAATCCACTTGATGATATTAATGAAAAAATGGTTTATACTATTGTGTTCAATGGTATATCCAATTGTTTATTTTCAGTTAAAGTGAACATGAGACTCATCATAAGATCAATAGGGAGAGGAATCATTTATGATGATACCATAAAATGAACATACCTCACTTTTTACCATTTTTATCCCTATTAGATGTTATTTCCATTGAGTTCCCTTAGTAATAATCATTGAGTTACTAACCTAAATGGTATTCATCAGCCACTAGAATCAATGAATTCTTTGAAAAAACTCAATTCTGTGAAAATTAAACATGATAATCATACTTGATGCAAAATATAGATTCCAAGGAATGAGATCACATCATATGAGATAGTAAACATCCATTATAATGTGAGGATTATGTATTGTAGTTTTATAGAGCTCCTTTATTTAATTAAGGAGTGCAACACCCCTACCCTTTCCCATTGTCTTGGTAATTGTTAGATATTACACTCTCATTTGGAGATATCCCTAAGAAACCAAAGGCATGAAATAAATTCCAAAGGATTCATAATAGTTTGGGAGAAAATTTCACCTAAATAACTAACATAAAAAAATTGATGAAAGTTTAAAAAAGTTAAAAAATTATATGGTTCATTAGTAATAATAGTAAATCTCCAAGGAAACCAACAAACCAAAACATCCGAGTAATTGTGAAACATGATAAAAATTATACAAGTTTGAAAAATAACACCAAAATAAGAAGCACCAATATTGAATCACTCTAGTGACACTAATTGAGATCTTCATGCTCTGAACACCAACTATAGAAAAAGCACCCTAATGCGCCATTAGAGTCGAGATGTACCATTTATTTACCTATATATCGATATAAAATATCTGAGAATGAACCAATGTGACAAAGTAGAGGATCATTATAAACTCAATTTGAATTTCTCAAATACATCACAACACATACTACTAGGAAATGAAAATGACATCACATTATATATAAAATAGATGAGAAGAATATAAATAGTTTATTGCAAAGCAATAAATAAGTTCCATGGTTGAGAAAAACTATGAAATGTTTCATAATAATTTTTTACCACATGGTATAGTCATCACATGTTCACAAACACCCACAAACATGGATATAGACACACACATGCATGTTTACCATAGACCACCCAATACTCAAGAGTGGTGAGTTATCCTATCTCTAATTTATCTCTTGGTGAACCAATTTATTGCGGAAATTCTAACCACTATCCATCCAATGTTATCTAATTTGATAGTGGAACATTAAACAGTGATCTGTCCCATATTCTCTAGTTTTATGGTTGAACATCCAACCATAATTCTTCACATGTTCTCTAATTTATCATTTAAAATTCTGACCATGATCTATCAAAAATACATATTAATGCATTTCACCATTTATTTCAAGTAATCATATAAAATTATTCCATATGAAACATTTCTTTCAAAACCCCCTTTTTTTATCAATTTTATCAAAATCCTTATATGAATTATTCCAAAACCTAATATTTAGGTAATAAAACCAATATTTTTTTTCAAATATAATAAAGAATAATTATTTTAAACAACAAACCTTTATGTTGTATAAATACAAAAATGTAGAGAGGGATAGATTGGACACCTACCTTATGAAGGATAGTGAAATCGAAGAATATAATATTAAAAATCTCTATATAGAGTTGAATTCATTCCTTAAATGATTTAAAAAGATCCCATCAATACCCAAAACCTATGACATTGATATATTCATGAAATAATAGATCTATCTATCTAGGGGAGAAAATATGAGAAGATATAATGGGAATGATAGGAAAAGTGAGTTATCAACAACTCTAGATTTACAACACACTTTGATTCTTTACAATTTACCTCCGGATCAAAGGAGATTTCAAAGGGATCTTAATAGAGGATAGGAGTTTGATATCCTAAGAGAATATAAGAAAAATGGGGGGTTTTAGGGATGTAATTTGAATCAAAAAATAATTTTCAAAGCATTATCTTCCCATCACATTGATAGGATTCATGATTTTCCAAATCACGATCCAACTTTATGTGTTCTCCATGACATCATCCAAGGATCCACATGATTTTTTCAGCCCCGTTAGGGAAATCATGCACCAATCATGCAGTACTATTATCTCAAGGATAAATCCTCACATAGTTGGATCACATGGTTTGAAAACACATTCACCAACTGTGACACTCCCAGAAACTCCATCGACATGGTTTCTCCTAGAATACATAAGTATTGTTAGAAACAATAGATACTTTGTAGTGACTCCCAACATCACCCAGAAAGGATTTTTAGAAATATTTCTTGGTTTCCAATAACCATTTGGAATCCATTATTCTTTAAAAAAATTGAAAACACATCGAATTTCCAAAAATCTCCCAATCCCAGCCCAAGAATTATATAACCACAAAAATTTGTAACAAAATTTCAATTAACTAAAAACTATGTGTGGTATATTCACACCACCATTAGTCTTTATTTTCTTAGTATGTGGGAGATATGCATTGAATTAGAAGATCTCAACCAACTACACTTGAATTTCCTTCTCACGTTCCAAGATTTCATCCTAAGTATATCAATGATACCATAAAATTAATTACTAATATATGAATTTCCCATAAAAATATTTATTTTTATAATACAATATCTATATTGGAGCATTATTCAATGATGCATATGTTCAGATCAATATGGTCCCATCGAATCATGTGGTCAGGATTAGGATGGTAATTCTATAATTGAGATACATGAAATGTATTGTTCATATAACTCAAACTCGGTGATAATTCCAATCGACAAACCAAATCTCGAACATGTTAAATTATCCTAAAATAGTCATTTTACCGATTATAAAAAGTTCCTTACATACCAAAAATTTGACTCGCTAACCGTTGATAAAATAACATTAAAACATGACCGTTCGTATAGAATGATAACGGTCATAGATGACGATCTGCATATGATTAATAATGAATCTGATCCATTACGGTTATCTTTTATTATCAAATATTTCTTATCCATTATTTAATTCACAATGCTCAATCTAACAAGTGAATTATCACATGTTTCAATCCAAAAATGTTCAGAACGACATGGACATCCATAAAATTATTCCAAAGGATCCATTTGTATTGAGAACTAACAATGATTATTGTTTGAGATCTCTAATACGGGTATATGTACCTCCCATGTGTCCCCAAATTCTATCACATAATATGTAATAATGTCTTCTAATGTTAGGGTTGCCTCTTTGGAATTTCCATCCATTTGATAATGTTATGTTGAGATCATAGTTAACTGGGTTCCAAGGGCTTGTTACAGGGACATCCAAAATCAATATGTAAATATGTGGTCTTGGTCACACAAAATTGAAATTATAACACCATGAAACATTATAAAATTCTATATATATATATATTTGATAATAATTCCACCATATTAGATTCAAGAATCGGGATAATGTGAGTTCACTTCAAGAGTAGAACCAAAATTACCCATATGGAATCATGTTGATGTACCTTTTTGGGAGACATGTGAAAAAATTTATATCAATCTGTTTACATTTCCATATGAGAATAAGTTAATAATGAAACATACCAGCTAGCCTTTGGTGATTTGTTTTGACCTACTAATAGGAATGGCATATCAATAAAACATATTTCTCTTTTCACTTCAGCACACCGCATCAATACTATTCTCAAGATGTCTTATACTTATTTTTAATAAGAGGATGAACATCCCATCTCGAAGGGTGGAAGACATTATGACATTATTCCGAAATTTTTTTTATAAACCCAAATCAAATGACTAAAACATATCACATATCACCAGTCTATAATCCAACTCTTAATGGTATCCCCACTATATATTTTTACCACATGTATTAACATTTAGGATTGGATGTATAGGCATCTCTAACCAACTCATCCAGATTATGAACAAAATAATGAGGAATGAGAACCACAACATTACTGTCCCCAACACAATCTAGATTCATGTATTATCTAATACCATTTGAAATATAATACCCCTCAACCATTATATTGGAAAGTGGAACAGGATACACAAACATTAGGTGACATCCACAAGATAGAAACAACAAATAATAAATTCCAAGGGCATCACAAAATGTTGTGGGATGATTTGAAACAATATACTAAAAAATTAAAAAATTATTAAAAGAGAGATCTTCCTACACACAACACAAATTTGGAAGGAAGAATCATGATGCACCACTTGTAAAATGTGACACCTTTCTTTTATATGTATCTTGTTATAAAATATCTATAAATACACCAAATTTTCTGATAAGGGGATGATTATATATCCATAAGGATTTTCATAAAAGCTTCCCTACATAAGCCACCATGATAAGAACATCATAAAACATTTTAAATAAAATAGAAAATAAAATATTAAATATTTTACTTGAAATCCATATATAAATTACATATATAAAAATTAAAACAAATTACAACCATTTTTTTACCATTTAGAATAATCAACCGGTGATCTTACACACACATAGAAAACTGCAATTATAAAATGGACCTCTCTTTGCTTGAGATTCGTAATTCATCCATTCACCAATCCATCAATTGGTGAACCAATTTCATGGTGGAAATTACCATCACATTCTCTCACATGTTCTCTGATTAGTTGGTAGAAATTCTAACAATGATCTATCACAAGTTCTCTAGTTTTATAATTGAACATCGGACCAAGAATAATCCAATGATCTATAATTTGATGGTGGAACTTCCAACAATGATACATCCAAAATTCCCAAGAACACACCCCGCCATGTATTCCATTTTCCTATATCAAAATATTCATTAAAGAACATTACTTTTGAAAACCCATTTCTTTATTAAAAATTATCAAACACCTTATGTGAATTATTCCAAACCCAAGGATTTAGTTTCTATAAAAATGGTATTCCAAAAAAATAGATACTAAATAACTTATACACCATGACATCATGTTTTTGAATGAATATAATGAGACAAAATCCACATACATTACAATGGTTATAGAAATCTATGAATGGAACAAAAAAGCTATTAATCTAACCATGAAACGTTGTACCATCAATATATCCAACAAGATCCCATCATGATCCACAACATAACACACACACACACACATATATATATATATTCATGATATTATAGGAATAGTGATATAGGTGTTAAAATATTAGCTGATATAAAGACAAATATATAATATGATTACTTTCTAGTGGAGATGGATCTCTAAAACACATTGATTATCTAAAAGAAATGTTTGGATAAAAGGGAATCACCAAGGAATCCTAAGAGTGGTGTAGGGTCAAATATCCTAATATAAAAAGAGTAAAATAAGGGTTTATTTATCTAATGTGAATTAAAACATAATTATGAAACCATTAACATTACATTTCATGGATTGTATGCATTTTTTGTAAATCTATTTGTCAACTGTTTATGTGATACTAGAAAACATCAATGGAGTGATGTAATTTTTTCCACATGGTTTGGAAAATCATGTGGTCATACTATCTCAACGCTACCCCCTTGCATGGTTGGATAACATGGTTAGAAAAATGATGCAACAAGTATTATACTCCCACTACCTCCATTTTACCAATTTCCCATGGTACGCACATGGTAGGGAAAACCCATCCTCTAACCATTCCCCTGCACAGTGACTCCCATTGACACCCTACACAATTTCCTAGAGGTACTTCTCTGTTTCCCCAAACAATGATTAAATCATGAATTGTTAAAACCACATCCAAATAACATTAAAACAATCCATAAACTATTGGTCCTCAACACATGTATTATATAATAACAAAATACATAATTAAATGGTATTGTACCTGAAATATCAGTTATTTTAGGTATCCCTATGGAGTAAACTATCTTATTCATCATAAAATAGAAATAATTATAATTTATCCATTTTATCCCCATAAAACTATAACATCATTCATAAACTCAATTATTAAAAACTTTAATGGTCAATAACAAAATCACATGATGTGTTTGTGAACAAAATGGGGCAATAATCATATTAGGACTGTTGGTGGAATAATATCATGTATCGTTCTTCACCTGATATTTTATACCATGATATATAACAATCCATGAAATTTTGATTCATAATATGTTGTTGAATGAGTTTTGGTACACCCTGGTATGTGCTTTAGTGCTCAATTTTCAATAATCACTTACTTCCACTACACACGTAATGAATGATTTCCCAACTATTAATGAATCCATCTAAAATCATTTCAACATGATTACTAAATATCTCTCTCACATTTTAGATAATAAATTTTTACCAATATAAATCCTCATTATATGACTATATATTATACCCAAGAAAACTTTATAGCATTCACAAAAATTTGGAATTACCCATACCATAATTAAAACAAAGGAGTGGCCCCTTGGAAGACATAAATATTTATCACCCTAAATATGGGTATGGAATGACATTAGTCAGACATACTCATATCTCAATAAGTACATATCTACCAAATGATGCATTTTAGAAATCAAATACATGTTTTTATAACTCATTTTCTAAGAAATCGAGTGATCACTAAACATGAACATGTAAATCAATTAAATTCCATCACATAAATTCAATTTTTTACTAAATAGACAGATAAGTGTGATTGAATACATAATGTGTTCATAATAAAAGTATTTGAAATCATCACATGTCATGAAAATGATAATTTACATGAATTTATTTACTGTAATGTACTCATAATCCCTAGAATTATATTATTCATATAATATGGAAAAACACATTTTGATTAAACTCAGTTGTTTACATGATAAAAAACATACACAACCAAACCCTAATTAGCTTATCATCATGGGTAGTGTAAGTAAGGCATCATTGTAAAAGGTACACATGATAAGTATCTTATTGAAGAACAATAATGGGGATTAATAATAACATGATATTTTAAATAAACTGTTATGTATAAAAATAACTTTATTATATTCCATGTTATATTTTTTCGTGGATCATCCTAGATTGTAAGAATATAATTGATATTTCATTAATCTACATTGTATTATATATGATTCCTTTTCACAAACTAATATTAACACATCATTTCCTCTTCAAATACTCCATTATGATCATTTTATTGGGAAAATATATTCCATACCATGATGGGATATTATCATTCCAATATTCATGTAATATATAAAATACAAAATAATAAATTATAAATAGACATCACAATTATTAAAAAACCATTATATATTTTACAACCATTAAATAAAATCTATATTATAACTAGTACCAATAGATTTAACATGTCCCTCATTATTTTGATACATTAATGTTATTTCAAATAAATCTTCTATATTTTACATTATATCCACTAGAAATATATTTACACCACTCCTCTCAATGATCTCCTAATTTATATTGCTTATTAAAATTAATGTTTTTCTACTTTATTTAGACCGAGGCTCCATGGCCTGAAAAATATCTCTATTTCTTTCAAAAAACTGATCAATTTACTCATTAATTATAGGGAACCCCCACCCCATGTTAGGAAATGAATTTATTGATCCAAGTATCCTCATTATCAACAATTGATGCAGTGACACACTCTTACAACTTTTTTAGTACACTCGTATTTGTTTTTTTGATCTTTATTAATTATTACTCCACCACAGAGGAAAAACGTGAAACTATAATGAGATATCATATCATCCCTGTTATACTATGAAACTAGAATATTTGTAACACCTTGTAATAAGAAAATCCTACATTTTAAAGACCAGTATCATATCATTACTTCTTCTTAAGTACTTGAGGTTATTCATGATAGACATCAAGTGACTTTTACAAGGATTGGATTGGTATTTAAATATTGTACTTAAAGAATAAGTGACATCAGATTGAGTATATAATATGGAATACATTATAGTTATTTTTGTAGACACATAAGAAATCATATATGTATTTTCTCGGTTTTTAAGGAACTTGAATATTCCAATGATTTCTGTCTTACAATATTGGTAGGGAACACTTTTTATTGTTCTCCATAGTATACCTATATAGATCTTTACAAATAAATAATCTCTGATTTAGTAAAAGAAACATTTTTGATTTATATCAATAGATCCCTATACCCAACATATCAGCTACTTCACACATGTCTTTAAATTAGAAGAACCATCCCTATCGTATCTTCATATAATGTAATGTTAGGATATAATTTTTGTTAAGAATTTTTTCATCAATATAAAATATTATAAATATGACATCAATTCCACTAGGTATCTTTTTTACAAAATATTTATTAATGTCAATATGAAAACAAACTCATTGATTACATCATTAAAATAGATATTCAACCATTGATAATCATTATTCAATCCATAAATTGATATTTTAAACGTGAGAATCATATCACTGTCATTTGGGACTTTAATTATTTTGGGATTTAGCATATAATTTCTGCAAATAAATTCCCATCAAAATAAAGATTCTATTACAACCATTTAACATATCTAATAATAACAATAAGCTTCAACCATGTGAAATTTAATAAAGGAATTTATTATTTCTACGGTATATAAGGATTCTTCATATTAAAAAAATTTTATTTTACTATAACCATTTATTATAATATGTTATTCATAGTCTGACACTAAATCACTAATGTATGTTTTCTAATAGAAATGAAAATTTCATCTTATGGGAAATTCAACATCAGTGGAATATTCCGAGTTCCAAACATTGTTAATTTACATAGTGCTCATTTCAAATTTCATGTTATTTTTTAACTTATCATAATGATATATGTCATAGGAATCATGGTAGGTAGATATTCTGTTATACATAGATATTACTTTTTTCATCATTAGCAAAAATATATATATATATATATCTCAATATTTTGATAAATCAAACTAGACATTCAAGGTTCTTCTTTAACATGAGTTAGTTCTTCTGCCAAACTCTTTTTGGAAACATTTGAATATCCCTATTAGGAACACACCCTATATTTTAAACTACTCACTGTTAAATATTTATCCCATTTACTCCTTGAATAATGTTATCATTCCCAAGTAAAAAATGCATAAAGCCACAAAAAAATTGGGTTTAGAAAAATTATAAAATTAATATACCATAATATCATTAAGATAACCAATAAATAGGAATTTATCTATTCTAGTAAAATTTTTAACATAATCCATGAATATTAAATACACTTAATAACCCTAAATCCCCATAAAAAATTGGATTATTAAAATATCATATCTAATATAATATCTTTAGAACCTCCCTTTATAGACTAAAGATTAGTGTGAATGATGATACGTAAATTTCTTCTTCTTAGAAATATATTGGATGATTTAAATGACTCATCATTTGTAAAACCATATATAAAAAGGTAAAATTCCCCATCCATGTCAAACTATTATACTCTAGTGTTCTATAAAACTGATGTTAAGAAAGAAATTCTAAAATCCCATTCATGTTTAGTAAATCCATTGATCATGTATTTTCCACCCAGGTTGAATTGGTGAAAATTAATAATTTTTCTTATATGATCTTATTCTTCAATTTTGAACACCATAATTTTTTTAGTTTTTTCAATCTTATCAATTATTAAAAACATAAACCCATATAGTCTAAATTCAACATAAATGTTTAAACATTACCTATATCAAATATTTTATTCAGTACTCATTGGTCCACAAACATTATTTTTTATAATATCATATATTCCTTTAGACCTTCCACCTATTAAATCAAATGAATATTTAACCATTTTTCCTAAAACATATTTTAATGTATCAAATAATTTTGAATCAAGTGATTTCAATAATCCATTTCTGTGTATATGTAAGATGAATTTCTCATTTATATGTATGAGATTATAAGAAACAATATATGATTTGTAAGAGTCAACCACGACCTGGTTTTTTTTAAGAAATTTAAATATTTTATTTTATTTATCTAGAATATATAAACCATTAAATATATTACTTATTTAATAGAAATTTATTTCATATATATTGAACCACTCCAGTACTTAATGATAAATGAAAATCAAATCTTGTCCAAATAGGATACAAAGATCAAATTTTAATTTATAGAAGAAAAATAATAATAGTCATCCAATTATAAAATAATTCAAATTGAAAAACTAAGTTTATAAGTAAGTTATTTTTTTAATAATCTGGACTAATGTGTAATGCACACCAAGTTTACAATACCAAGGAGTCATAATTATATAAATTTATTCCATCTACAATTATATAAATATACTCCGTATGATTCTCATATTGTAAAATTAGGAATCATAGATACAAATCAAAATTTACTATATAGTTCTTACGAATAAAGGATCTAAAAATGGTAACCATGATTCATTCCATAATCTAAAAAAATAAATTTATGAGGGAGACTATAATTATTTATATCTTTCCATCAAGTTATATTAATTAAAGTATCCCCACTAAAATGATAACCCCATATATCATAACCACTGATTTTTCATGATATATATTTCATCAACACTTATCATATCTAAGATAAAAAAATATGTGATTAATATATCTATTAGATAATAATTTCAATCATTTAAAATAAGAATCTTTGATAATTGAGTGGTAACTCTTTATCTCAATCCATAATATGGTTTAACTTAAATCAATTCATATTTTATCTTATCTATATGTGTTTCCAAACAAAACAATACATAATATTCATGTTAGATATATTCACCTGACTATTATGGTAAACAATAATATTCATACCTAAAATATTATAATTCATGGGAACTTAATGGATAGGGTTACCAATACTAATTGATCACAGACTAGAAAACTGTTCACTTTAGATGGAAACATACATTAAATATTTGAGTGGATTTCAAAGACACACTATTTTAATATATGTCACATTACTTTTAAATATCAAAATATTTATATATAATTAAATATTTATTACCACATATATAATTCTTATATGTATTAATGCTTATAATTATTTTATTTTAAAAAAAAATATTCTTTCCACCAAACTAATATTTTCAAGCCATTTTAATTTGTATCTCAATACCCAACAAACAGTTTGTTTTACTCTAAAAAATTGAAGTAAAATAAATTAACAAATATCCAAATGGATCACTAGAATAAGATGTATGAAACCCTTTCAAATAATTTTTTCGAATTATATAAGATCAATAATACTTATAAGAGTAATTTTGGAGTGATAGGTATCTAACCCCCTATTTTTTAATAAAAGTCATAAGCCACCTATCAAATGATAAATTTGGACAAAGAACCCTATACCCAGGGTTATTTACCCAAGATATAATTCAATACCATTATAAATCTAACACAAAATATGTATAAACAATACTCAACATCAAAATTCAAGAATATATCTTCACAAAACACCAAATTCATGAATGATGAAAACTAAATTGTATGTTTTCATACCAAGCCTAAAATGAATACTAAAAAAATTTATAATTAATGTATTAAGAAACTAAAACAAAATAATGTTGTATTAACATCATATAAAAATTTTATATTATTTAAAAATTATATAGGTAAAACATAAAAAAAGTTGATAAACTTGTTTATTTAACCTCAAATATAAAACATTATACCAATAATTTTATTATAAAAACTTATTAAATAGAATAAATTCATTAGGATTTAGTGTAATACCAATGGTGCATAATCGAGAATGGTTTTTAAAAAAATAATCATTTAAAGAGTTTATCTTCCTTCACTGGTTAACATTATGGCATAGTCTCTATTTTATTATTATAAACAGTGAAATAGAGAGAAATTCAGTATTGTTTTGGTCATATGGTCTTACCATGGGCCATGGAATAGGCTAAATAATTTTAGATGTCATTGTAATTATCTGAGTCATTCTTGTGGAAGAAGATGTTTTTTTAAGCTATGAAGATTTATAAATTTCAATATAAACCTTGAATATAATGACGCATTCCATTTACACATATTATTAAATGATTTTATTCATAATTATCCACCAAATAAGAACCAAGGGCCAGAGAGTATTGTTTCTTTTAAAGACTAGTTACATTACTAGAAAACACGATAGTAGATTAAAACATCTTTTTATTGGTCTTAATAATGTTCTTGTAACACCGTTTGATCTTAAAATACTACATAGGATAACCTGAGGAATACATAGGCAAAATGGATGAGCTAAAATTCCTAGTAAGGGAATAAACATTGAAATGAAGCATAAATCATAAGTCGGAAGGCATACCATGATATCATAAAAGGCATGGATCATTAATAAATATATGTATTCATAATATATAGATCATGGAATCATATGATCATGTAAACATAGGTGAGTTCCAAAAACATATAACATGTCATAAACCTGATTCAAGGCTAACTATGAAGACTATATCACATGGTGGATGGAGTCCAATAATGGATTAGTTTTACTACCAAATCCCATGCATAGTTTCTCATGGGAAAAATCATTACCCAATTAATTGGAGTGTTACATAGGCACACCAATCATAAAATTTCATGCATATTTGTGCCACATAAATAATAAAACATACGAAATAAACATAAGAGTTACCCCTGGAATGAAATGGGATTCTTAATATTGTCATATAGTATCTAAAAAAATGGATTTAATTCATTCATTTTAATTAATAAAAGAAAAATTGTAATAGAACATAAATAATGAATTACAAATAATTTGAAAAAAAATAAATATAGTGGTTAGGTAACATTCACTACTGGAAAACTAACCTATACCAATGGTTTGGAACCATTGGTATAGGCCTCCAAACCGTTAGTGTAGCCTATACCAACGGTTTGGAGAACCGTAGGAAAGTAAGCCATTGGGATAGGTCTATGCCAAGGGTTTTTGGAAAACCGTTGGTATAGACCTATACCAACGGTTTTGAAAACTGTTGGTATAAGTAATATGAAAATCTATACCAACGGTTCCATAAAACCGTTGGTATATGTATTTCCAAAAAAACATCTGATGGGATTTGATACCCGGACCTCTAGTTTATCAATGAACGACCTAACCACTAACCTAACATGACTTTTGTGAACATAATTTCATAAATATATATATGTATTATCATAATTATTTTAAATTTTGATTTATAGAATCTTCTGGTTAAGGGGATCTGATAAAAAATCAAAGGACCTATACAAACGGTTGTCAAAACCGTTGGTATAGACCTATACCAACGGTTTTGACAACCGTTAGTATAGGTCCCTGGAATATGGGAAGTGATGTTGATATATTGGGGACCTTTCCCAACGGTTTGGCCAAACCGTTGGGAAATCTTATCCTTTCCCAACGGTTTGGCCAAAGCGTTGGGAAAAGTGGCCACAAATTGGACCTTTCCCAACGGTTTTGGAAAACCGTTGGGAAAAGTCGCCACATAGTAGTAATTCCCAATGGTTTGGCCAAACCGTTGGGAAAGGGGGAATAGAAGTGTTGGGAATGGTCACATTTCCAGTAGTGATTAGAATTTTGTCACTTATGTGATATTTTAGGAAAATAAAAATGATTCTTTAATGTGGTTAATGGAATATTTTTTTTCATAAAACAAGAAATGAAATAAAACAAATAGGTGATAAAACTAGTGATTTTATAAAAATATTTTTTTCTTAAATAATTTTATGGTTTGTACTTGAAGATGGGTAAGAAATAGATAATTTCTCATTAATCTTCCATTCATATCAAGATGAATTGATAAAGGAAAAATTGTATATATTTATTTACCCATAAAAGAAAGATCAATTTGGATAGATATATATGTTTGGAAAATATATATAGAATGTAGATAATGTATACAAGAATAATGAATTGATAAATTTTGGAAAATAGAGATAAGGTGTAACCCAAATGAAATATTGATGTTCGGAGAGGTCCCTTAACTAATGTCCTAATTTATTCAATACTTGCTCATAATTGTAACGTCCTAGTTCTGAATGCCACCCAAAGGCACCCGATACCTGGTTTGTCATATGGCCTCAAACTCATTTCCCCGAATACTAGAGGCTTCCGACTAATAGTGAGGGACATAGGTGTGATAATGGGGAAACTATGCCCTCATTGGAAGAGTACACAACATATGTAAACAACAACAAAATCACGGAAATAGTAATTATCCAACAATAGTAAGCAGCGGATGACTGGAATAATAAAACAACTGGAGCACATATATATAAATGATGCATGATACATATGTCTAGGAAAGCAGCCAAACAAGTCACACTACTGGAATACATATAGTAAAAAACAAAGTACAAAAAGAAAGAATAAACAGATAACTCCTCAGCATCGCCAGCCATATCTTGGTTCCAAGATCACTAGCTCCATAAAAATTCATGTACCTGAAGTAGAAGGGCGATTTCCCTTGTCTATACCTTCAATGACATAGTCTGTTTGGGCCCAAAAGCATGACCCCAACCGGGTGTGAGACTAATACTAGTAGGCAGCCACCAGAAGATATGTGCCTAACAGTCAGTGAGTATATGGAAGGTAAAAGTACAATAAATAGTAAACACTAAATAGGAAATTACTCAGTAGTAAACAATCCATAGTTCAATAAGAAGTAGTGAGGCAATCAGCTAATCACAAATAGGTAACCCTTTGGGATGTACTCACAGTCATCCCCTCTGGTCCTACCTAAGATGTACATATAACCCTCCGGGCAGCACAATCGGTCTAACCCCTCTGGTTCTGTATAGGAATTCACTACAGAATCTTTGAGGATGCGCTCATGATCTATCCCCTTATTGACAAAACTAAGGCAAGAATCTCTGAGGAAGCTCACATTGTCCATTCTCTGCATAGTCTAAGGTAGTCAAGGACTCTCTAAGGAAGCTCAGATGTCGATTACCCTTATAACCTCAGGGTCTAGGACTCTCTGAGGAGGCTCACTCGGTCAATTCACATTTTATCCCATGCCATTCTAGTCAAATACATACTCTCTGAGGAAGCTCCTGTAGTCTCTCGCATTTTAGTCTAAGCAATCAAGGACTCTCTGAGGAATCTCACTCGGTCTATCCCCTTATAGTCTATAATCTCAAAGAATTTCTAAGGAAGCTCACACATTCTACCCCCATATAGTCTACTACACCAGGTTCTCATGGTCCTTTGTATGTTAACGAGAAAAGAAGTGTAATATAGCCAAAGTAAACCTATAGAGATACTTGGATAAATATTCTACAACATATCTTGCATGTCAGAATACAACTCCCCATCCTATAGCAATAGGCATGGAAAACAGGTAAAGCATCCAATGGCTATGTAGGACCAAACGGTCATAAATAGAACAATGCATGGGAAAAAAACATCCAAGCATAGAAAAATGCCTAATTCTTATCCAAGTTTCCTCTATACATGCCTACAAGCATGGCAGGAAAACAATAGGGGTAAAACGGGAAAAACGCAATACCCCGTTCAAGGGTATTGGTGGAATTTGCACATAAAACTCAATTAATTCAAAAGGAGAGGCACAAACCACCTACCTCTAGGTTAGGAGATCAATATACTTGAACCTTGAAGCTTGATTTTCCTTGGAACATCGTAGATCTAAGAAAACATATAAAACGTTCAACCCACGACAACATGGAAAAGAAGAGAAATTGGAAAACAATGCTTAAGTAGAATTGAGAACTCACCAATGTGATTCCAACGTAGTCAATGGTGCTCGAAACGGAGGTCGGACAGAGGCTTGGGGGATCGGAGAGAAGTTTCGGCCATTTGGGTTCTTGCGGATGAAGAAGACCTAGAAGAAGGTTGTTCTGTCCGTTAGACGTAACTCCGGTGCGTTTAATGAAAAAAACAAAATACACAACTTGTACATATGGAGTAAACAGAGTGTACTTGTTGTTTCTGTACTCTTCATTAGGAGGCTTCCAAGTCACATCCACACGACCGTGTGTGCGACTACTACACGGCTAGCACACGGTCTGCTGCGGCAAGAAAGTACACGACGTGTACACATAAATTACATGGCGTGTACTTAGAAAATTTCCAGAAATTCCACTTTTCTCCAAGAACAACCAGAAAGGTAAAAAATACCTGAAAAAAAGTTTTGGGTTTTTATAAACATCCCCCCTTAAAGAAATTCGTCCCCGAATTTCCCTAATGTGGCGTAGAATAAGAAACCCTGAACAGCTCCGGCCACTATGCTCGTACATCAGCCACCCTCTCCCAAGTATCATCCTATACTCACCCGTGCTTCAATAGCACTCGTACCAGAGGAACATTTTGGCCACAGAGAACCTTTGTGCTGTGATCCACAATATTGATTGGATTATCTTCAAATGATCCATCCGCTTCGAGCTCAACCTTCATGGGATGAAAGACATGAGACGGGTCTGAAAAGATACGTTGATGTTGAGAAACTTTGAAGAAGTTGTGCATAGCCTAGTTCCTTTGAGATAACTAAAACCGATAGGCAACCAGCCCAACTCTCTCCAATAGCTCAAATGGCCCGATGTACCTTGGTGAAATCTTACCCTATCTCTTAATCCTCTTATTCCCCAACCTCGGTGTGACATGCCGGAAAAACCCGATCCCTGGCCTCGAACTCCAGAGGTTGTCACCACTGATCGGCATAAGAATTCTATCGAGACTGTGTCATAAACGTCCTCTTCTGTATCAACCTTATCTTCTCTGAAGTCTCCTGAACAAGACAAGGTCTCAGCAAAACTGCCTCTCCTCCTTCCAGCCAACCTATGGTTGATCAGCATGGCCTATCGTACAAAGTCTCATAAGGTTCCATTTGAATAGTTTCACGAAAAATATTAATGTAAGAAAACTCCACAAGATGTATATACTTCTCCGAAGAACCTCAAAAATCCATAATGAATGCTCGGAGCATATCCTCATGCACCTGAATCATACACTCGAACTGACCATCTATCTGGGGATGGTAAAATGTACTCAAAAGTACCTATGTGCCTAAATCCTTCTGAATCCCATGCCAGACCGGAGAAGTAAAACGTGCATCCCTTTCTGAAACGATGGAGTGTGGAACTCCATACAGATGTACAATCTCTCAGATGTACAACCGCCCCATCTCATAAACACTGATTGTCTCCTTGATCGGCAAGAAGTGTGAAACCTTCATGAGTCTGTCAATGATAAATCATACCACATCATTCCCTCACGGTTACCTCGACAAACCCGTCACAAAGTCCATCGCAACGTTGTTCAACTTCCACTCGAGAATGGGTAACTTCTGTAGAAGCTCTGCTGGTCGCTGATGCTCCGCCTTCTCCTACTGACAAGTGGAACATCTCATGAAAAATCCAGCAACGTCCCTCTTCATACCTAGCCACCAATACTGATGGTGTAGATCATGATACATCTTAGTGATTCCAGGATGAACTACCCAAACAGAGGAATGAAAATCCCGCATCATCTCCCTGAATATGTTAGATGGCACCCATACACGTCCCTAGAAACACAATATATCATAATCGCCTATGGTCCATCCAGGAATAGGGTCGTCTCCTGACACACTCTCCCCTAGGACTAGGCCTTCAGAATCTGAAAGATGCCTCATTCGAAATCGATAGAGAAGCATTGAAGTAACAGCTACAAAAGATAGGAAAGTTGGCCCCTGTCTGTCATGAACCTCCAAGTGTATCTCAGAGAATAGAGCCATAAGCTACCACTCACTGCTAGCCTCTAGAATGGCCTGTATCGGACCTCCTGCTGAACACATTAGACAAAATGTTGCCTTTCCCAGGCGTATAGGCAAGCTCAATTTCAAAGGACTGTAGGTACTCCACCCAACTGCGCTACCTCAAATTCAGATCACGCTGAGTGAATATGTACTTGAGACTCTTATGGTTGGTGAAAAACACAAAGTGCTCTCCCGGGAGATAATGTCTCCAACAGCATAAAGCATGAACAACAACTTCCAAATCCAGATCATGTGTAGGGTAGATCCTCTCAAGTGGCCTCAACTGCCAAGACTCGTACACAATGACTCTATCTCCCTGCTTAAGCATAGCACCCTACCTGATACCTGATGCATCATAGTAAATGGCATATCTCTTTCCTGGATCTAGAAATACTAGTATCAGTTCTGAAGTCAGCCTCCCTTTCATCTCTTGAAAGGAAGTCTCACAAGAATCTGACCACAAGAAAATCGCACCCTTCTTAGTCAGACCCATCAGCAGTGCTGCTAAGCACGAAACTCCCTGTATGAAACTTCTGTAGTATCTAGCTAGCCCTAGGAAACTCCGCACCTCAAATACATTCTTCAGCTTCTCCCAATAAACTTCACCTCTCACTTTCTCAAGGTCTACGGATACTCCTAACTCTGAGATAACATGCCCCAAAAAGTTAATTTGATCCATCCAAAAGTGTCATTTTGGGAGCTTAAAATATAACTGATTCTCTCTTAGTGTACTCAGAAAGATCTAAAGATTTGTGGCATGGTCATGTCGAGTGTGACAGTACATAAAGATATCACCCAAGAAAAAAACCATGAAAGAATCCAAGTATAGATGGAACACTCGGTTCATCAGTGCCATGAAAACTTCTGGGGAATTTGTGAGACCGAATGACATATCCATATACTCGTATAGACCATACCTACTCATGAAGCCTATAAGGGGTATATCTGATCGTCTAACACACAACTGATGATAACCGGACCTCAATTCAATCTTCAAGAACACTTAAGATTCTCATAGATGATCCAAGAGATCATCAATCCTATGCAAGGGATATTGGTTCTTGACTGTCAACTGGTTCCACATATGATAATCCACACAAAGACTAAGGGTACCATTTTAATTCTTTGCAAACAGGATAGGAAAACCCCAAGGATAAGTACTGGGTCAGATGAAGCCATGTGCCTGCAACTCCTCCAACTATTTCTTGAGCTCCTACAAATTAGGTGTATCCATCTTATAATAAAGGATGGACACTGGTGCTGCTCCTGGCATGAGATCAATAGAATAGTCTACCTCACAATCTAGAGGAAATCCTGAAAATTCCTCTGGAAAGACATCTCTGAAATGATCCACCACTAGAGGATAGTCTATCTATGAAGTCCCCTGGTCATTCAGATAAAGACTAGCAATCGGGGCTGTAACTGCTCCCAACCCATGATCCTATGGACTCGCTCTGCTAGCATGGACATCCCACCCACCCTTATAAATAAATGATCCACCCTCTTGTGATATAAATCTCACCCTGTGGCGATAGCAGTCGATGAGTACATCGAATGGAACTATCTAGTACATTCCAAAAATATATTCCTAGCCTATCATCCCAATAACATAAAGATCCCAAAGGAAGTGACACCCAACAACCTCAAGAGGGAACTCCTTGCACTGATGTACACTAGCTGTCCTAGTCCCCAATAGTGAGTCTAGTATCAAGATACAAGTAGAAGAAAAGATTATGTGACCAAGGATCTCCATGATAGAAAAAGATATAATGTTATGGGATGACCATGTAACAAAAAGAGCAGAAGCTAAAACTAAGGAAACTATGATCGTACCTTGAACTATAGATGGTCTGGGATCCTACTCCTTCTGGGTATTCTCCACTATAAAGCTCTATCCTATACGGCAGCCCTGTGATCATTCCTGACCACTCTGAGATGATCCACCCTGATGTCGGTGAAAACTGGGTGACTGGATGCCACTACCACGACCTCCACCTCGGCCCGAACGGCTGGAAGGACTCCAGTTCCCACACTGGTGTGAAACTGGTGGAGCTGATCCTAAATGAGGAGTCATAGAAGAACCCTTGTCGCCAGCTACTAGTGATAAGAACTCCCAAAAACGCTGATGGTGACCCATCTTGCCGCAAGATCGGAACTCCACCGGGTCTCTTGGGAAATGTGGCCTCGTATGCCCACTTCTCCCACAATGGTAGCATACCACCTGGCTACCATAAGATACATCTCGCCTACTCTAATCTCCTCATATAGCCTCTCTATGGTGCTTCCTGCTATAAGTTGGAGGATCATTAACTCTTGATGCCAAACTGCCTAGGCTCGTAGCTTCATAATCCTTCAGATTTCATTCTGTAATCAGTGCCTGGTTAACGATAGAAGATATCGATGTCAACCAAAATCTATTCACCTAGGACTGGATGTCGTGCCTCAGTCCATACTCAAACATCTGTGCAAGGAACAACTCAAACCTCCTATAATAGACATGAAACACTGCAGCTCTGTGAAGCGAGAGGAATACTCCATAAGAGAAAGAGTACCATGTTCTAGACTCATGAACTCCCGGTCTCGATCGAACCTCCAAGTCTCCAGATAGAAGTAATCCTAGAATATACGCCGAATATCATCCCAAGTCATACTCTAATAGCCTCCTGACTATGATACCACATACCACTATCTTTTGGTGAAGTCCCAGAGTATGTAGGTAGAGGGCTTCACCCTCTTCTTAGGAGGTATCTCTATATGCTCGAAAATTTTCAGCTTGGCCTCAATCCATGACTCAGCTTCCAGAGGTCCTCTATACCCTGAGAAGGTAAGAGGATGCTGCTACTAAAATACCCACGTCAAATCAACCATCGATGGGGAAGGAGGAGGCGCTCCTTGAAAAGTCTACATCATCCACAGAAAACTTTCCTTGAACTATGCATCAGTACCTGTGTCCGGTACAATGACTGGTGCCAAGGCTAGCACAATGGGAGGATCTTCAGGCAGTCCCTGGTCATCCAAGTCCAGTGTCTGATCACCATCTGGAAACTGGCGAATAACATGATGACGTCTCGGTGGCATAACTCTGAAAGGTCAAACGCACACCTTAGATCAGGATTATCAAGGATTGAAAACATAAGAGTAAAAGAGGGGAGTAGGAGAAGAAAAACATTCATGTTTTACAAAACATGACTACACGGAATGTATAAAACCTATATGTCATGTTCTCTTAATCCATTCACATGGGCGTGTACTCCTGCCTGACCTAGTCATGTTACACCCCAAACACACGTTGTATTCTCCAAACACACAGTGTGTACTTACATCCCCCTCCCCTACCCAGGTCTTTCTACATGGTTAACCCACACTATCCTCTTAATCATAGACTACACGACGTGTTCAAGACTGACACAGTGTGTATGAGGAAGGATGACACTGGCCTGTGTTGTTAGTGACATGGCCTGATACACGGCTGAAACTGTACGGCGTGTTCCAAACAGACACGACATGTATGAGGAAGGATGAAACCAGCCCGTGTTGTTTGTGACATGGCCAGGTACCTGGATCATACTACACGGTGTGTTCAAAGTCTATACGGCATGTATAGGCTTAAGGTTCATCAATCTGTGTTTTTTGTTACACCGCCATGTACTTAGGTTATATGACATGGCGTGTTCAATCCTGACATGGCATTTATATCTCATGTTTCCCCTAACCATTCTGTTAGTCACGCGGTTTGACACATAGTCACTACAATACGGTGTGTACATATTCACATGGTGGGTTCCTATAAGATTTTTACAACCCTGTGTCCCTTCCCACGCAGTCAGTGACATGGATATAGACTACACGACATGTATCCATAAAGTACACACCGTGTATTCTGTGTTTCTCCGAACAGTAGCCTCAGAAACTACTTCGGAGCCCTAAAAACACAGAAAACGAGCATTAAGGTAATAAATTCTGATCTTCCAGAGCCCATGCTCCCTGCAAATCAATGTTTGGTATCTTTTACATGTTATAAACAAGAAAAGACAATCTAATGTCACACCAAATTCTGATTCATGAGGGTCCATAACACCTCAAGAACTCAACTTTGGTGTTCATCCAAACAAAGCCTTACATAAAGCAATACTTATCAACAACAATACTCTATCTAGGCATCTATCACTACAACATGAATATTCTACACAACATCTATCACAACTACATGCAATAGCTAATGCACCCTAAATGGAATGGAAATAATGAATGACATGTGATATCTAGCAAGTGCCTATATGATGCATCAGATGGAATACTCTCATCTCATCGGGTTGTGACAGAAATAGAAACATAACAACGTCAATAGTAATATCTCAAATCATGTGAGTCACCCAATGGTGAAAATCAATGAATTGAAAAATTGAAAAATTAGAAGAAAGAAATTGCATTAACGAGGTAAATTAGCTTTTCCCTGTACACGGGTTAGCTTCTCCAGGGCACAGCGTATTACCAAGTACCTATTCCATCCTATCCCTGACAATAGGCTTTAAACTATAAGTAAATTTAAAAGAATTCTTCTGATACAACTTTGTAACGTCATGGTTCCATAAGCCACCCATAGGCACCCCGTACTCGGTTTGTCACATGGCCACAAGTGCATTTCCCCAAATGCTAGATCCTGTCGACTAGCAGCGAGGGTCTTGGGTGTGATAATGGGGAATCTATGCCCTCATTGGTAGAGTACACTATGGAAGTAAACAAGACAATAATCACAGAAATAATAAATATCCAGCAACAGTTAGCTGAAGAAGTCTGGAATAATAAAACAACTGGAGGACATTATATAAATGATGAATGATACATATGTCTAGGAAAGCAGCTGAACAAGTCACAATGCTGGAATACAAATAGTACTAAACCAAAGTACAAAAAGACAGAATAAACAGATATATCTTTAACATCGCAATCCATATCTTGGTCACATGCTCTCCATCTCCACAGCAAGTCAAGTACTTGAAGTAGAAGAGATCTTTCCCTTGTCTATACTTGCAACAACATAGTCTATTTGGTCCCAAAAGCATGACCCAAATAGGGTGTCAGAATAATCCTAGTAGGAAAACACATGAAGATCTATTCCTAACAGTCTGTGAGTATATGGTAGGTAAAAGTACAATAAAAAGTAAACAGTAAATAGAAATTACTTAGTAGTAAACAATCCATAGTTCAACAAAAAATAGTACTAATCCAAAGTAAAAAAAGAAAGAATAAAAAGATAACTCTTTAGCATCACAATCCATACCTTGGTCACATGCTCTCTATCTCCACAGCATGTTAAGTACTTGAAGTAGAAGGGAGCTTTCCCTTATCTATAACTGCAACAATATAGTCTGTTTGGGCCCAAAAGAATGAACCAAATAGGGTGTGAGACTAATCCCAGTAGGAAACCAGCTGAAGATCTATTCCTAACAGTCAGTGAATATATGGTAGGTAAAAGTACAGTAAATAGTAAACAATAAATAGAAATTACTCGGCAGTAAGCAATCCATATTTCAACAAGCAACAATGAGGCAATCAGAAAATCACAAACAGGTAACCCTTTGGGAAGTACTCACTACCATTCCCCGTATAGTCTAAGGTAGTCAAGGACTCTCTATGGAAGCTCACATGTCAATTCCCCTTATATCCTCAAGGTCTAGGACTCTCAGAGGAATCTCACTTAGTCAATTCCCCTTGTATCCCAGGTCGTTCAAGTCATATACAGACTCTCTGAGGAAGCTCCCGCAGTCTCTCCCCTTTTAGTCTAAGCAATCATGGACTCTCTAATTAAGCTCACTTGGTCTATCCAATTATAGCCTATAATCTCAAAGACTCTCTTAAGAAGCTCACTCGGTCTATCCCCCAATAGTTTACTACACCGGGTTTTCACGACCCTATGTTAGTTAAAGAGAATAGCATGGTAATATAGCCACGGTAAACCTACATATCAACTTGGATAAACAGTCTACAATATAACAACCATTTCATAATACAACTCTCCATCCTACAACAACAGGCTTGGAAAATAAGTAAAGAAGCCAATGTCTAAAATGGAACAAATGCTCGTAAATAGAATAATGCATGGGAAAAACACATCCATGCACATCAAATAGGCTAATTTATATCCCAGTAACCTCTACAGATTCCTATAAGCATGGAAGGAAAACAATAGGGGTAAAACATGAAACACACAATATGCCATTCAAGGGTATTGGTGGAATTTGCACATAAAACACAATGACGTCGAATAGAAAGGCACAAACCACCTACCTCTGGGTTAGGAGATCAATATACATGAACCTAGAAGTTTGATTCTCCTTGTTACATTGTATATATAAGAAAATTTCCTAAATGTTCAACCGATGAAAAATTGGAAAAGAAGAGGAATTGGGAAACATGGCTCAAGAAGAAGGGAGAGCACACCGACGCGATTCCAACGTAATAAACGATGCTCGAAATAGAGGTTGGATGATGGATCGGGGGCTCAGAGAGAAGTCGCGGCCATACGGGCTCTCTCTAATGAAGAGGACCTAGAAGAAGGTTGTTCTGTCTGTCAGACGTGACCCTGGTGCATTTAGTGAAAAAAAAACAAAATACACGGTGTGTACTTTTGGAGTACACAATGTGTACTTACTATTTCTGTACTCCGCATTAGGCGGCCTCCAAGACACTTCCACATGGCCATGTGCGCAGATACTACACAGACAGCACACGTCCTATTGTGGCAAGAAAGTACAGGGCGTGTACTCATAAAGTACACGATGTGTACTTAGAAAATTTCCTGAAATTCCTCTTTTCTACAAAAACGACCAGAAAGGAAAAACATACCTGAAAAGAGGTTCTAGGTTATTACCATAATTTCATTTCAAAATCAAATTATTTTCATTAATTACTTAATTTAGAACCTTTATTGAATATATTTTATTTATTATAAAATGTATTAATTTCATTTATCTCTATTTTTATGAGTTATAAATTCAAATTTCATCATTTATAGCACATTTGTTTCATGTTTTCATGGTTAGTTTAATTATGTATTTATATGTTCATGTAAAATTGGAATAGTAACACGAAGGATAAATTATATGAATTTTTCCACAATAATAATTATAAATTTTCTCATATTTCATTTTTATTTTTGGTATGCAGATGGTTCATTCTATAAAATGTTAATTGTAAATATTTAGTTTATTTTGGGGGTTTTCACGACCAACACAAAATGGTTTTATTTTATATAACATTATGGACATATAATAATTCCATAATGTGATACAGTATACAATATAACACATTATATCATTTTATAGAATTATATGTGAATTTAAATTTACCATGAAAGCAGTAATGGGACACAAAAACTCATCATCCACAAAGGCAGTGGACCAACATATCACAGATGATATTCTCGGTTTTAGAAATAAAAATTGAATATAATATATTTTGTGATGGGTATTCCACTATCACAAAAATTTTATAGTATATATATTATATTGGATTCATTATTCCACCTTGGATAAAAGGCTGAGTATAATGTAGATGAAAAATCTAATTTAAAAGAACCAAGGTGTGGATTTTACCTATTGAATGTCATCTCCTTGAGGACCTCCTTAAGCCATTTTGAATTATTCTTTTTGTGACACCAGAAACACCTACAAGTGAAGGAGAGTACTGGAAAGGTGATTGTAAATAAAATTGAAATAATATATTACTTATAGGGTTTGAGGAGAAGGGGTGGTATTTATAAGGCGATGAGAGGGGTTTTTTATTATTATATTCATTAATTTATGATTTTGGCTTATGAATATAAATATTTTTTTATTATTATTACAATATAAAGTTAATATATCATCTATGTTATATATAATGGGTTCTTACATCATTTTTTAATCAAAACATCAATTAAATATCTTATAATGATAAATACCTTAAATTAATATATTTCACTATTCACCAAAAAACTATTTTAGAAAAATATAAAAACATCACCGTGACCAATTTTTTATATGTGTAGATAAAAATTGGTATCCATTATAATAATATGTTTTTCTAAATGTTAAACATTTATTTTTTAAATAAAATAATATTTTATTCAAAAAAATATATTTTATTATTATATTCAATTTTATTATCCTTTGAAACATTACATATGTTATCATAAAATCAACTTATAATTATAATAAAAAATAATATTGATTTATAAATCTATTTTATAAATATAAAATTTCTTTTAAATAGTTATATTCTTTATAAAAATTAAAATAAAACAATTCCAATTTTCAAAAAAATTAACAATAAATTTATCCTCTTTAAAATAATATTTTCACGAACCATGATATCCTATTTTAATTTTACTAATATACATAACTAATATTTTAAAATTACATAGGTGAGTTTGCAATTATAACAGTGAGTTTACTATTCTAAATGCAAAAATTTATAATGGTCATATGGGTTCACTAATTCAAATAAATACCTCTTATCATATTCATTGTTTAGTCAATTATATATTCTATCAAGGTTATTTAATGAAGATA
This sequence comes from Viscum album, assembly GCA_963277665.1. Classification (NCBI taxonomy): domain Eukaryota; kingdom Viridiplantae; phylum Streptophyta; class Magnoliopsida; order Santalales; family Viscaceae; genus Viscum; species Viscum album. The sequence continues at coordinate 1,082,811,602 of OY728155.1, forward strand.
TGTTGAGCAATACCATGTGTCCAACCACAAAATCCATGTACCATCAATGGTTTTATTCATATCACTTATGTCATCTTTTGTATTATCTAAACTTCTACTAAATGGTCATCGCCTTTTCTACCATTTCAGGTCCCAAATACTTATGTTCTCTAACATAATCATAGCATGTTCGTGTTGTTCATATTTACCCATAAATTGATTCATAAGGAGATATTTTGATGTTTGAGTTTAAACTATTACTGTAAATGAACTTGACAAGTGGAAGTTGTTGTTCCCATCATCCATTGAATTTAATCAAGCAGTCTCTCAACTTGTATTCAAGTGTTCGAATGGTCTACATGGATTTTCCTTCTATTTTTCGATGATAAGCCATACTAAATTTCAACTATGAATATATATATTATGTTGGATACCTTAGGTCATAGAGAGTAACTCAATATTGGGTGAATTGAGTTCCCAATTAAAATTTCAATAAATAAATAGACTACAAAATAAAAACCCCTGAATAAAATAAACATGTCAGTTAATCCAAACAACATATCAAAATAAGATCTATCATTTTAAAAGAGTTCCTGAAGAGTGATTAGGTCTCTGTTAAAATATGGTTTATAAAAAAATACCTTTTGAGATGAATTTACATAGACAGAAAAATATATAATCACTTGTTAAGATAAATTATGAAAGTAATCGTTTTTATTATTAATGAAACGTCATCAAGAATAAGATAGGAAAACAAAACAGATAACAATGTGACCCAACGAAATAAATAAGAGGTTCAGTCTCAAGGTGAGACCTAATCCCCTCCTCTATGAAATCACCTGCTGTAAAGAATATTAAAAATATAATCAAACAAATCCAAAGCCTAGATTTGGTAGACATTCAACAACAAAATCTATCCATGCTAAAAAACCTATTGTATAGTTAAACATGGAATGAAAGAAAATCACATGTCACAGAGGGACCTATTCCCAAAACACGGTGGGAAATAAATAGAGGATGGAGAGATTAAAAATAATTCTCCAGGAATATGTAAGAGTCTTTGTGTGTTGGATAATAGGAAAACAACACAAAAATCAAAATTAAAAAAGATAGAACCAATATAAATAGATTAATCTGATGTGTTTTGTATGTTTATAATCCTCATGTCAGTAATGGTGAGGAGTGTGTAATTTTTTCTGGAAAACAGAAGCAGAATAGAAGATCGTAAAAAACTATTGGAATTCATCATATAATCACTGAATGATGTCTCAATCCATCTCGATAAAGTTCAGTTCTTCTATATCATTGATCTATAAATAATTTGAATCAACAAGTTCAAGAGAATTCAAAAATTCGTTCACACAAAATTCTTGATTGACGGTAATTGTTGTATCTATATATAATAGTTATTTTGAGAGATAGATCCTTCATGAATATATATAAGTTCTTATTGAAGTAGATCCACTTTCCTCATATCTTATTTTAATATGATTTAAATAATTTTTCAAAATATCCTCGAATAAATTTTGTATCATAACATTACACACCAAAGGTCTCAGACAGCAACAGTAACAAGAGTGATATTGGTGACTCCACCTCTAGCAGTGACTCAGCGGATAGTAACTCCTTTGTCTATAGTGGTGACATGATTATGAAGGATTCTATTTATGGATGTGATGGTGACTTGAGTTTGGTAGTGGCTCATCATATTGGTAATGGTTACTTGAGTATGGTGGTTGCTCATTCTGGTGGTAACAGTTAATTTAGTCTAGTGGTATCCCATCTTGGTGGTAACAACGAATTTAGTCTTGCATTGTCTTTCCATAACACTTAGAAGAAATAAAATATAAGTAATATGTTCATATAAAATTCTATTATACAACATGTGAAACATTATTAATAAATGAATCATGGTTTGGGATCATCAAAATAAGAGATTTCAAACACACTCTATTTAAGGAGGTGTCAATATTTCCCCCCATTTTGATGATATTAAAATATGGATTTTTAATAAAGCATATAGAAATAATTAATCAAAAATAAGTAGATATATATGGGAGTTAGAAAACTATCAGATGATAACTTAAATTCCCAATTATCTGCCCATTTTGAGATTATTTGAAGCAAAATTTCAAAATGAACTTAAATGATATTCATTTACTATTTACCAAAAAGATAGATATTAAAATTCGAGAAATATTATTTGATGAAATTATATGATCCATATCAAAAAGATATTATCATTATAGATTCACTCCCTAGAGGATGGTATATGATCAGCATTCTCCTTTCCTTCATCTTTTTTCCAGTCTCCAACATCTTCCTAAAAAGTGACATTTGATGTATAAGTTGGGGAAAATGTTGTAATAGATTGTAGAGTGGTAGAAAGAGGTAGTGCTTCTCTAAAATGAACTGTTCTATGTTGTCTAATAGCATAATCTGGAGACAGAATGAATGTATGTAAGGGTGGTGGCATAAGAATGGGGAAATAAGATATTAGAGTATACCTGTAATGAATTTCCCCTATGGTTGTGGTTAAATTAAACAAAGAAATAGGAATATCCACTTGATCAATAAAATTTGTTAGATGGACATAGATGTAAAGATTCAAAATATTAATAAAGTCCATAATGATGGATTCTCCCCTTTCCATTATAATAATGAAATATACCTTTTCATCCATAAACGTCTGAATATCTGGAGTAAGAACATTTAACTGACTCACATATACTTTAAAGGATCTTGTTAGTGGTGGGATTTTCATGTTCACAAAATGAAACATGAAATTATCTCACATATCATTCTTATATTAGATACATGATAAATAATATTGGACAACCTTTTTTACCACTTTCTTATCTTTTTTAAGATCACAAGAATACTGTTTTATGATTTGAAGAATATGTTCTCCATGAATTTGTATCTACCTATTCTGGTCTTCATGGGTATTGAAATCACCCATGGAATTTCATATTTTTCTCTGAACACAAATTTAAAAATATCCCTAAAAAATTATACTGGATCAAGAGAAGGTTCAAAACCTTCTCATAAAATATTAAAATGAGGCTTGCAGACCCTCCACAAAAGATTTCAAACTTTCAACCTCATATTTAAATCTTTTGTTTTCATCTTCCATTTGATGATTTTGAAAGTGAACACTAAGTTCAATATGAGATATGACCTGATCTACCAAATATCACACACTTTCTTGATTAAGGAAAATAGTAGGATATGGTTGACTATTCAAGGTTTGTGAAATGTATGAGACCAAATTAATTCTCAATGTTTCTGTATCTGAATGAACATCTTTCTATGAATAATCTAAATCACCTTGGGTTACAGAATTATGAGGAAAAAATATTGAAGGAGTGGGAAGATTTTGTTGTTCATGTGATACTTCATCCACTGCTAGTCATTCTATTTCAATGGGAGTGAAAGGCTATAACTCAATAGCTTCATCTATATAATCCACTAGGAATCGATCTCTTCTGAATTCAGATTTATCATCAGAATCACTTTTTGTCAGCCCAAGTATTAAAATCTTGGTTATCTCTCCCATTCTTAAGAATATATAACTAAAGATCTTACATAGGGAATAATTGGAGTGTCTATTGGATTCTAAGAGCTTTTACTAACTTCATTTCTTGAGGGAACATGATATATTTGTTTCAGTTTCAAATTGGATGTATGTCAAATATTATCTATTAGAATAGACTAATTAACTAGAATGTTAGTCAACTCCCCCTCAATTTTATATAGTATAACATCTTTATGATTAGAGTATATGTTCTATACTTATTATATCTAAGATAGTTCAGCTATCTACTCATTAGGATTGAGTGTTTTCTACCCCTCACTTGTGGCTTCCATATCCTTTGAAAGAACTGTTGGAATATCATGCATCAATGTGTCCCTAGTCTAACTTTCATGGATTATACTAAATACAACTAGTGTAGAGGGTTGAAGTTGAACTACCTATTGGGTAGGATGAACATGATCAGAACCATTAGGTTCATTCCACTCATGAGCATAACTACTTTATTGTGTTGATTAACTCATGATCAGAGAAACTTCCATTATATCCAAAATTAGGATTCCCATCAAGAGCTTCATCTACGTTATTCTTATAAACCCCTCTGGATGATTCAACTGATTTATGAAGATCCAAAATCTATTTATCATTTATTTCATAAAAAATTTATTTCTTCCATCACTACTCTCCTCATGTGAGGTCTCAAAAGTGGATGATTTATATAGAGATTCTTCAGAAACATTGGTTTCTTCTTCATTATCATTCTTAGGTAAGAGTGTTTCTCTATAAGGTAAAGAGCTTATAGAACTAACATAATCACTGGATACTCTAAAAGTATATTTTAGGTTCATTTGATCACTCCCTTTTTAAGCTCACTCATCTTATTCTTCTTATTCATCTCTTTCAGCAATAACATATAAAATTGAATAATAAAAAATGTCATAATGATCAATACCGGGATCCACATATCCTTTGGTCTAGTTGGGTGATTAATTGAATTAATATCATCAGATAGTTTTTCATTATCCCTAACCCAACATCCATTCCATGAATTGAAAATAACATTCTCTCTTTTTCATATTGACATTAATGGGAAAAAACACTCAATTTATCCTTAGCTTCTTCTCTTAACGTGACGTAAAATTTTACATCTATGATGGTAGAGATCATTTTTGGATAAATGAAGAAGTTTAATATAGATCTCTTATTAAACATCTCATTATTGTGGACCATCAAAAATATGTGAAGATTTATTATTTTCCCTTTATTCAGCATATACATAAAGTAGATATCTTGATATCTCATTGTGTTAAAGTCTCATTTCCTTAGAAAAAAAACATTATGATCAAATTTAAAGAGCATCATTTACTCAACATCAAGCCTTGTATCTATTGGTATCCACTAGGATCAATATATTGTTAATTCTTTGAGATCCTCTCCTATATTACCATTAGGTATAATACCTTGTAAATCATTATAAACTTCGTTTTGATGAAATTGTAGACATTTATTCCATTCTCTCAAATAGGAAGAAATTTCTTCTACATCTATATTTCTCTAAATTCTATCAACATTATCTGTAAAAATAAATCACATATTCTGTTAAATTTCAAAAACTATCATTCGATAATAAACATGATGATTCGTAGTAAACCAATTCATACACTTTTTTTATCACCTTTAATACTATAGTATTGCTAATTGGAATCCATTGTGCATCTGTATCTTTTTCTACATCAACTATATGGTTCTTCAGATGAAGATCTACTAAAACAGCATGAAAACTACTTGTATATAATCATAGTCTCTTGGAAGGCCCTATATATTCTATAATTTATTAGGTATCTCGTGTCATATGGGCCATTCGAATCGGTTGATGTCTTTAGGTGGAACAAGAAATAGGGAAGATTTTTTTGGGAGGAAGGTAAAGGGATTTGGATTTCAAGTGTTAGAAGAAGTGAATTGATTTTGATTAATCCTTATGTTTTTATTATTTAGGTATTCTAGAAGAATAATAATATAATTAAGATAATTAAAATATAATCTATATAGTAAAATATAAAAAGGTCATAAAAATAATTGTAAGATAAAAAGGAATGGTGACTCGTTCAACAGTGACTCTTCAACAGTAACTCATTAACAGTTACACATAAATAGTGACTCATCCGCTGTGACTCATCAAATGTGACTCATCAATGGTGACTTCGACAATAGTGACTCATCAATGGTGACTCACCAATGGTGATTCATCAACGATGACTCATCAATGAACACTTATCAACGGTGACTCTTTAACGGGGACTTTATCAATGGTGACTCATCAATGGTTACTCATCAATAGGGTCTTCATAAATGGTGACTAATAAAATAAATATTATCATTCTAAATTCATGTTTGATGTAGTTTAATATTTCCGAATTCAAAGGCCTCAAGAATATATCAGTTTGATTATTTTCAATTCCAATAAATTCTCATGGTAAATCACCCTTTTGGAAATGATCCCTAAAAAATTGATGTATGAAATAAATATTTTTTATTGTAGAGTGAGATAATATATTTTTGGAAATTTTTATTTCACTTTTATTATCCCAATTAATAGGTACATGTCTAAATTGGTATCCAAAGTATAGTAAAGTATTTTTCATCCCCAAAATTTGTGCACATCATGTAAGACCCTAGGTAAATACAAAAAAAGAATTTTTCCTATTTTTTAATATATTTTAATTAAATATTAATTTTTATTTAAATGTGATGTTATGTTCGATGTAGTGCCTGACACACAACAATGTGTTTCTCTAAAATATTATGTTGTACACAAGACTGAGTCATACTAAAAAATAATAATATAATATTATTTTAAATGGTAGTTAATGCCTAGCCGTTTTATTGGTGTAAATGAACAGAACAAACCATATTATGATTAACAATGTTTTTTAAATGTTTTTACATTTATCCAATAAAATTTAGAGGCTCAAAATGAGAATGAATCCAATTTTGAGTATAAAAACTCTAATATTTTTTAAAAGATAGTTTTTCCACCTTTTGATGGAGAACCCCTTTTAAATCTATCCTGGTCACTTTTATATGATTAATTTGTCAAAATAAACTTATTATTTAAAATTGGGACATGGAAGTATACTTTGGGTAAATTTTTGGTACTTTATTAATAATGTTCTTGATTAAATGAATAGTGAAAAGTACTGCATTTTAAGTCAAAACAATACTTTCAAATGATTTAATTATATGGTTATATTATCTTTTTAATTGGTTTTAAAGTGTAATTAGATTATATTTTTACAATTTAATCCATGGATGGTCATTGGAATTAATTTCACTTTTAAATTGGACATAAACACATGTCAGTATTTTTGTAGTTTTACTTCTTAAAAACATGCTTTCATGTTTTGAAAACAGAAATTAATTTTAAATTAATTAATAAAAAATATATCCTTTGAATTTGGAAAAATAGATATTATTTTTTAATTCGGAATATCAAAATTGGTTGTGGGTGTATTTTTGGTATTTTTCTGAAAATGTTGAATTTATGATGAGTATTGAAAACACTACATAATAGTTAAAACTGATTTTTTCATTCAAATAAATCTTACCGCTTCTGTGAATTGAATTTAAAAAATCATACATATATGGTTTTCATTAGTAAGTAAAATTTTTCTCAATAGGATAAAAATGATTTTTGTGTAACAGTTACATTTGATTTTTATTTCACACGGTTAAAGGTAAATAGGGTAATTCAAGGTAAAAATAATATTATAACAATATAAAATTTCCTTGATAGTTGTCCTAACTATATTGGATGAGTCAGGGATGAAAAATAATATCCTTGGGTTGAACATTTGGACTTTGTAAGCCACATGGGTAAGATAATCACATTAATAACTTTTTATTCAAAGTAAAAAAATAAAAATATCGTAAACATGTAATGTTTTTGTAAAAACAATTTAAGTGGGAATATATAATTGATATATTTGGATAAAAATAATCATTAGAAATCTAAAAATATTTCCTTCAACTTGGTATATTATTTATTATTTTTAGACATAAAATATATAAATTAATTAATGACACAATGATGATGTAATTATTACATCATTAATGAATGTTTTAATCAAATTAGATTATAAATATTAAAATAATTTATTTTGAATATTTTTATGTCATACAGAAATTTTATGGATGATTATGAATTTTTATCTTTTAATTAATTATTTTTTTCGAATTTATCAAGTTGTTATGGATTTTTTAAAATCCATGATAAGAATAGTCTAAAAATTGACAAAATGAGTTTTTAAATAAATTAATATTTTATTAAATGATAAAATAGTATTAAAAATATAATATTTGTCTAAATTATATATATGATGTTACAAATTTCATTAATTATAATTTTTGGGTTTCTTGTCATTTTATAGTAAATATATTAACCATATATTATGAATATACAAGAAGACATGGAAAATGTTAAATAAGTTAACAAAGGGTTAAATAAAAGAGATATGGATTAAAAAAATATCCAAAACCAGCCTAATTCTTATTAGAAGATTTTATTTAGACTTATATTCATCTTTTATTTGAATTTAAAGTGTTCTGGTCCTTTTGAAACTGAAAATGATTTTATAATAAAATAATACTTTCAAACATCCAAAAAGAGACCCTCCTTCATCTTATAAAAGGACACCACATCTAACCCATTTCTCATACCTCTCAAGACCCTTGGATCATAAAAACTCTACCAAAGTAATCTCCCAACATCCATATCTTCCTCCTAAAATCCTTTCATTAGGTATAAGGCACTTCAAGAAATCCCTTTGGTTCAAACCAAAGGGAGTTACCCGATTTATAGGTAACGTCTTCACTCAAGTTCGCTTCTATTATTTTACTTCTTCACTCCTTATTATATTATTATTAATTTATTAAATAACAACATCAGTATCCTCAATATACTATGTATTTTTGTGAAAAGGATTTGAACTACACTTACACACACTTCCATCTAATGGGTAAAGAACATAATATTTCTGTGGACGGTGAACTACTAACTCACGAAACAATGATTGTTCAATATTCTCCTACCACCCATCATGGTTGCCATTATTATGGAACTATATTTATATGTGATATATATTATATTTTTATTGTCTCTATTCTTCTTTATTTTTCATTTATATCATACCTTTATGGTTTCTATAATGGGTAATTCAATAATTTCATTTGAGGAAGTGAGGACTACCGCCCCGTCAAAGGGATATGGCTTGTTCATTCCATATGTGGAATGTATAAAGGATAGATTTAATGAAATTATATATGATATTATTATGGAATTATAATATACCTATATATCATTAGGTTTTAATTCCATTAAATATGAAATATAAATGAATGTTGTGTTCATGCATACGTACGGTTTACCGTCTCCATGAATGGTGCATTTCATTTATTATCTCCAAATGTTATATACTATTGTAAATATATATTTATATACGGGATATATATGATATATATGATATCTAAATCATTAATATCATTCTTGAGATAATATATTTTTGACCACATGGACAACTTGTAATTATAAGAAGTTCATTTTTGACTCAAGTAAAAAATATCAACAAAATGACCTTTATTAACATAAATTATTATGTAATGATTTTAATGTGGTAATAAGTTATATAAAGGGAATAATAAACTTGAGAATGGTTCTGAAGAAAGTATAAATTAACTTTAGTTTATTATTCATTAGATTAATTAATGAACGTGTCAAGTCAGACATGAGGTAAGGGACTTCGTCTCAATCTCCTTTCATAGAGGCATTTTTTTTATACACTACTTTATTTTATACGGTGTATAAAAACCAATGAATTTTCATTTCATTAAAATGGAAGATTTTTCTATGAGGCATTTTTACTGAATGAAAAAAATTAATGTTTCTTTTTAACATACGTAGAGATAATGACCTTTCTGCCACCACGACTATTATATGGCCTTTTGATTCCTTAAAAAGTCATTGTTTTTTAAAGGAAAATAAATACCATATAATTTTTTATGTATTTTGGTATTGAAAATGTTTTTGGGAAGCCATTAATTATTTCAATATCATGAAATGATATATTGTGATTGCAATGTAGAAATTTTATCTTTTAATTATTCTTGTTTTCTGTGATATGGTTCTTGGGAATTATTTACATATACGGGTGGTTCCATGATTAACCTAGGGTGGGTGAGCTTGATATAGCTCTCCAATGAATTGGGTAATGTGACAGAGGTAAATTGTAATGCTTATCATAAGAGATTTAGGGAATATAATGTGATGGGTATTCCAAATGTAACTCCTAATGTAGTTGTGAAAGCTAAAATCTATGTATGTTATGGATTCCGCATGTTACCTTTGATATTTTTTATTTCTATGTGTTATTCATAAATATTATGATTTCATGGGGTGTGTTAAAGAGATTATGTTTTTTATGTATTGATGGAATTGTGATTTCGTTCATTATTTTGTAACCCTTTCTGATCTTATCATGCTCATATGATGTTTTTGAAAAAGAAAATCACCAGATATAAAGAAAGGTAAGATAAAGGAAAAATTCATGAAGATTTATATCAAGAAAAGAATTATTGTTTCCATTTAAGAGTTTTTATTTTATTAAAAAAATGGATACTGAGTAGATGTTTCTACTTTTTAATATTTTAGATATAAAGAAATATTTATGGATAAATTCTCTAAAACTATAAACCTGAAAATACCCTAAATGTGTATCCATGACTTAACTCAAGATAATGTAATGTTTATGGTTGGGGCCATATAGTTGGTATCAGATGTCGGTTTAGACATATTTTGGAGTTATTATATTGTTAAATTAATATCCATAAATTAATTTATTGTTATATTGAAATGATATATAATTTAGATATTAACGTGTTGCTTCGAATACGATATTTATGTGATCAGAATGGTTTTTCACAGAGGAAAAATGGCCGCTATGATGGGACGACATCAAGAGGAAAACAACATTCCAAATTCTACAACCTAGGTTAGTCCGAATCCGAACTGAATAGTTTGTTGTAGTGATGGCACAATTTACACAGGCTATATATAGTGCTGGAATCCAGGCACTAGATTAGCTGGATCAACCACAAAGAAACAAGTCAGTAGTTGAGAATTTCATGAGGTAGTATCCCCCATCATTCAGATGATCATCTGACCAGGTGCTAGGTGAAGGGTGTATTAATGAATTGGAGAAGATTTTGGATGTCATGGGGTGTTCATAACATCAAAAGGTTAGCCTTTCTGTTTAACGTTTTAAACGTGAATCCGGTCAGGGGTGGTCGATGGTGAAAAATATTAGGTATAGTGAGGAGATCGGTGGTCATGATTTGGATGAATTAAATGGTATGTTTCTTGAGAAAAATTTTCCTAAGGTGGTTCATCTTTGGGTGGAAAAAAATTCTTGGAATTGAGGTAGGAGGATGACTCAGTGGCTACTTACGAAGAAAAATTCACCAGACTGGGAAGGTATGCTCTAAATTTTATAAGAGCTCTTGATTTTAAAATCAACAATTTTTCTTAGGATTAAAGCCAATGTATTTAAGGTATTTATCTACTCATGAGTTTAAAAGTTATTTAAAACTAGTTTGATATGTGGATAAGGTGGAAAGGATGTTTGCTGATGATTAGGTGTTCTTTCAAAAACAACTGAATAAGAGGTCGATGTGGTAGAGGAAAGGTAAGAACTCTTCAAAAAATACTGATAATAAGATAATTATGTTTTTAGTTTGTGAAAGTTTTGGTAAAAAGAATGTTGGGGAATGTATTTTGAGTTTTGTTAAAGGATACCGATGTGGTAAAATGGGAAATAAGGATTATAATTGTACTATAAAAATCTGGGTAACGGTAAGATAAAATCTAATTTATAGTGAGTAAATTTTTTTAAGTGCAATGAAATGAATCATTATAGAAATGAGTGTTCGATGAAGAACTCAAGTGATGAAAATCAGCTGAATTACAAGTAGAAATGAGTGGTGAAATACATTGCAACTACTACAACAGATGTTGGGCATTCAAATGAAGTAGTATCAGGTACACTTTTTGTTTATTTATATTATGCCAATGTGTTGTTTCATTCAGCATCTACACATTCTTTCATTTCTGATAAATTTTATAGTAAATTGGGAATTCTATCTCAAGATATGAATCATGAACTTATGGAAAAAAAACCTGGAAGAAATGTTGAAAAAAATAAATTATAAGAACCTTCATGTCCTTATGTGGGGAAAGAATCTACCCGAGAACCTTATTGTTTTTCCTCTAGTAGAGTTTGATGTTATTTTGGGTGTGGATTGGATTTCTGTTTACCATGCTAAGATTTAATATCGAGATAAAGTGGTTTATTTTTAGAAATAATTTCAAATTGTGTACAAGAATGAACCTTTACTTTTGGTAACATATCTGCAAGCTGATAAACTAGTGAAAGATAGAAATTAATGATACCTCACACATATTGTTGAAAACAAAGGAACTGTTAGATTAATGATGTTCTAGTGGTAAATGAGTATCTTGTTGTTTTCCTGATGAGTTTTCTGGTATAATACCGAATCAAGAAGTTAAATTTACTATTTACTTTGTTCGTGATGCTAAGACAATTTTATAACAACTTATCGAATAGCTCAAATAGAACTTTTAGAGTTAAAGAATCAATTGCATGAGTTATTAGGTAAAGGTTTCATTCGATCAAGCATATCCCCATGGGGGGATCCGGTCTTTTTTTTAAAAGAAGGATGGTTCAATGATAATTTTCATTGGTTATTGAGGCTAGAATAAAATCACTATTAAGAACAAGTATTCTTTTCCTCATATCGACGATTTGTTTGATCTACTCCAAGGAGCTCAGTATTTTTCGAAGATTGACTACAGGACAGGGTAAAATTAGTTTAACATAAAGGATTTAGTCATTAAGAAGGTCTTGTTTCGTACTAGATATAATAACTGTGAGTTTCATGTTATGCCTTTTGGGTTAACCAATTCACCGGTTGTATTCATGGATCATATTAATATGATTTTCTATGAGGTCTTGGATATGTTTGTGGTTGTGTTTATTGATGATTTTTTGGTTTATTCCAAATGTAAAGAGGGACATGAAATTCATTTAAGGTTTGTCTTCCAACACTAAAACAAAAATAAACTGTATGGGAAATTCATTAAGTGTGAATTGTGGTTACAAAAAAATTTATTACCTAGTCACATTGTCTCAAAAAATGGAATAAATATTGATCTTACTAAAACCAAATTTGTTGATGAATGTACAAGACCCACAAATATAACTGATATTGGTAGTTTTCTTGGTCAAGCATGTTTTTACTAGAGTTTTGTTAAAACTTTCTCATGGTTATCTAGACCATAGACTATATTAAATCGAAAAGGTGTTAAGTTCATTTGAACATAAAAATGTGATGATAGTTTTCAGTATTTGAAAAGAAGACTGGTGAATGCTTCAGTATTGTCACTACCTTCTAGAAATGGTGAGTTTGTTATTTACACAGATTATTTACTGGATGGACATGTTTGTGTCCTAACACATAATGATCAGGTAATTGATTATTCTTCACGTTAGTTGACAACTCATGAGGTAAATTACCTTACACGTGACTTGGAATTAGCTGTTGTTGTTTTTTCTTTAAAAATTTTGAGGCATCATCTATATGGAGTAAAATGTAAAATATATACGGACATAAAATGTTTGAAGTATATATTCACTCAGGATGAATTGGACATGAGACAGAGGATATGTCTGGATTTAATCAAGGATTATGATTGTATGATTCATTACCATCTAGGAAAGGAAAATAAAGTGGCTGATGCTTTGAGATGAAAAAGTAATTCTACATTAACCATTATGTTTGGAATAATTTCCTTTGATTAACAATTTTATGAACTTTTCAATAGAAGTTTTTGGTGGATAAAAATCCTCAGTTTAGTTTTAGGTCTCAGTGAAATCATCTCTATCAGATATAATTATGCAAGTGTAGAAGGAAGACACTGAGTTAAAGAAAAAGGTAGTGTTCGTTCATAAGGGTACATTTCCTGAATTTAACAAAAATAATGATTGTATTTTGAGATTTGGGAATATATTATTTGTGAATTTTGATTCACAGTTAAAAAAATATTTTTTATTTGAAGTTTGTAGTTCTCCATTTTCTGTGCACCCTAGAAGCACTAACATGTAAATAGATCATCTGGAGTATTACTAGAGGGATGGAATGAAAATAGTGATTACTGACTTTATTGTGAAGTGTTTGACTTATCAACAGGTTAATGTTGAGTTACAGTTACCAAAAGGGATGCTTTAGCCTTTCCTAGTGCCGAAGTGGAAATGGTAAAATGTGTCCATGGATGTTGTTTTGGGATTACCAAAGACATCTCGAGGTAACAATACAATCTGGGTTGTTGTTGGTCAATTAAATAAATCTACTCATTTATTTCCCATTCGAGATAATCAATCTCTAGATCAAAATTCTCTGTTTAATGATGAAGAGATAGTCAGGTTGCATTGAGTTTCCTTCTCCATTGTATCTAACTGGGATCCTGGGTTTACTTCTAACTTTTGAAAAGGCATTCAGAAGTTGTTGGGTACTGAATTAAATATTAGTATAGTTTATCATCCTCAATCATATGGGATGTCAGAACAAACAATTCATACATTGGAATATATGCTATGTGCTAGAATAATGTATTACCAGGGAAGTTTTGACCAACATCGTTCTTTGGATGAATTTTATTATAATAATAGTATTCATTCTAGTATACTGATGGATCCATTTGAGGCATTATATAGACAGTGGTTTTGAACTCCATCTTCTTGGGATGAAGTAGGTGAAAGGAAGTTGATGGGACTAAGATTGTAAGAAGAGATGGTAGAAAGTGTTCAATTGATTTAAAAGCACATGAGAAGAACTCAGAGTATGCAAAAAAGTTGTGCAGATAACCAGAAGAAGGATATTTCTTTTGAGGTAGGTGATCATGTCTATCTAAAAGTATCTCTATGTAAAAATGTTATGCGTTTTTTGTAAGAAGGTAAAGTTGAGTCCGAGGTTCATTGGACCCTTTGAAATCCTGGAGAAAGTTGGATCTGTTGCCTACAGAGTGGATTTTCCTCCATGTTTATCACAGGTACACACAGTTTTTCATGTTTCAATGTTTAGAATGTATATTCTAGATCCATCTCATGTTTTGAGTCTAGAAGTAGTTCAGTTATAAGGGAATCTCTCTTATGCGGAACAACTAGTCTAGATTTTTGATCGAAGGGAGAAAGTGTTGCAGAATAAGGTAATTCATCAAGTAATAGTTTTGTGAAAATATATATATGGGTAAGGAAGGAATGTGGGAATCCGAAAATTCTATGAGGGATAAATACCCTAACTTATTTAATAAGTGAATAAAATTACGAGGACGCAGTTTCCAAAAGCGGGGAAGGATGTAACACCCCAGGTAAATAAAGAATATGACATTTTTATATTTATTAATATTTGTGAATTAAACATTAATTTCACTTTTAATGGGATGTTATTTTGATGGAATTCCTAACATGCAATAATGGGATTCTCTGAAATTTGGTGTTTCACACATGGCTAGGTTATACTGAAAAATAATGATATAATATTTTTTAAAATGGTAGTTAAGGTCTAATCATTTTATTAGTGGCAATGAACAAAACTATCCATATTAAGATTAAAAATGTTTGTTAAATGTTTTTAAATATATCCATATAAATTTAGAGGCTTAAAATAAGGATGAATCAAATTTTAAGCAAAAATACATTAAAATTTGTAAAAGGTAGTTTTACCGCCTTTTGATGGTGACCACTTTTATATATATATTTTTTCAATTATATATATTCCATTTTAAAAAATAAAATTCTTTTATTAAATCGATACATAAAAATTTAATTTGGGTGATTTTTTGGTATTTTTCAGAAACAGTTCATTTTTAATGAACAGTAAAAAATACAGCATTTTATGTCAAAACTGTGTTTCCAAATGATTTTTTATGGTTATATTATATATTTAATTGTTTTTGAAGTGTAATTAGATTATATTTTTACCATTTCATCAAATTTTGTTCATTTGAAGTAATTTCATGTTAAAATTGGAAATAAACATATGTCAATCTTTTTCTAGTTTTTACTTCATAAAAATACGTTTTCCAGTTTTGAAAACAGAAATTAATTTTAAATTAATTAATTCAAATTGTATGTTTTGAATTTGGTAAAAGAGACATCATTTTTGAATTTCTTATATCAAAATTATCTTTGGGTGGATTTTTGGTTTTTTTCTGAAGACGTTCAATTTTGGATGAATAGTGAATAACACTACATAGTAGTTAAAAATAGATGTTTTCATTTAAATGAAATTTTACCACTTCTGTAAATTGAATATAAAAAATCCGACATAATTTGTTTTCATTAGTAAGTAAAATATCATTCAATAGAATAAAAATAATTTTTGGTGAATTGTAACTTTTGATTTTTATTTTACATGGTTGAATGTAAATAGGGTAATTCAAGGTTAAAATAATATTATAATAATATAAAATTACCTTAACACTTGTCCTAACATTATTGTATAAATCATGCCTGACCAATAAAATCATTGGATATAACTTTTGGCCATTTTATGCCACTTGAGTATGATAATTACAATAATATATTTTTATTTAAAGTAATAAATACAAATATAAAAAACATATATTGATTTTATAAAGAAATTTCAATGTGGGTTATGTAATTTATACTTTTTACTATTAATAATCATTATAAAGATAAAAATATTTCCTACATCGTGGTATTTTATTTATAATTTTTAGAAATAAATAATTAAATTTATTTATGACACTATGATAATGTAATGATTTCCTCATTAATGAATGTTTTAAATAAATGAGATGGTAAATAATAAAATAAATTTATTTTAGAACAATTTATGTCATAAAAAATTTCTATGGATAATTATGACTTGTTATCTTTGAATGAATGAATTCTTTTTCTAATTGATCAATTTTTTATGGATTTTTAAAACTTCATGATATGATTAGTATAAAAATTGACAAAAATGAGTTTTTAAATCAATTAATATTTTATTAAATGATAAAATATTACTAAAAATATAAGATTCTTCCAAATTACATATATGTTGTTACAAATTTCATTAATGATCCATTTTGGGTCGCTTAAAATTTTATAGTAAATATATTTACCATATAGTATGAATATACAAGAAGACATGGTTAAAGTAAAATAAGTTATCAAAGGGTTAGATAAAAATTCAAGGATTAAAATAAATATAAAAAACCTATGTAATCTTGATTGGATGACTTTATTTATAATTATATTCATCTTATATTCGAATTTAATAAGTTTTGGACGTTATGAAACAACAATGTATTTTGAAATAAAATAACACTTTCAAACTTTCTTAAAGAGCCCATGCTCCCTCTTATAAAAGGTCACCACCTCCAACCCATTACTCACACCTCTCATTCCCCTTGGATCGTCTAAACTCTATGAAAATATGCTCCCAATATCCTTATCTTCTACCTAGAATCCTTACCTTAGGTAGAAGGCACTTCAAGAAATCCTTTTGGTTCAAACCAAAGGGAGTTACCTGATTTATATGTAACGTCTTCCCTCAAGTTCCCTTCTTTTATTTTACATCTTCACTCCCTATGCTCTAAATATAAATTGATTACATAATAACACTATTATACTCAATATACAAGTTATTTTTTATGATAATAATTCGAAAAATACTTACACACACCTCCGTCTTATAAGTAAAGAACATATTATTTCTACATACGACGAACTACTGCCCCACGAAACGATGACTGTTCAATATTCTCCGACCACCTTTCACTGTGGCCACTATGATGTCACTATATTCATATATGATATTTATAATATATTTATTTTCTATATTCTTATGTATTTTTCAATTATATCATACCTTTATGGTATCCATAATTGGTAAATCCCATAATTTTATCTGAGGAAGTGTGGACTACCACCTAAAATAATAATATACCTATGTATCATTAATGTTTCATTGCTTCAAATATGAAAAATAATTGAAAGTAGAATTCATGCGTACGCAACTGTTACCGTCTCCATGAACGGTGCATTTAATTTCTAATCTCCAAATGTTATATACTATTATAAATATGTACAAATATATATATATATATCTATATATAATATATATGATATATATGATATCTAAATCATGAATATCATTCTAGATATAATGGACTTTTGACCACATGGAAAACATGTAATTATGAGAAGTTCATTTTTGAATCAAGTACTAATTATGGACAAAACGACTGTTATAAACATAAATGATTTTTTAATGTTTATAATGTGTTAATAAGTGATATAAAGATAACAGTAAACATAAAAATGGTTCTCAATAAAGTAGAAATTAACATTATTTTATTATTCAGGAGATTAAATAACAAATGAGTCATGTCGGACATGAGGTAAGGGACTTCATCTCAATCTTTTTTTATTGAGGAATATTTTGATTTATACATGACATTATCTTATATATTGTATAGACACCATTGGATTTTCATTTCATTGTAAGGGAATATTTTTCTATTTATTGTTTTACTAAATTAGAAAAATGAATGTTTTTTTAATGTATGTGTTGACAATGAGCTTTCCGCCGCTATGAGTATTATTTGATCTTTGGCTTCCTTAACAAGTCGTAGTGTTTTTCTAAAAGGAAACTAAATACCATATTCCTTTTTATGTATTATGGTATTGAAAATGGTTTTGATAAATCACTAATTATTTCAATATCTTAAAATGATATATTTTTATTGTAATGTGGAAATGGAATCCTTCCTTTATGTTAGTATTATGTGTTACAAATTTTTGGAATTGTTTACGTATATGGGTTGTTCTGTGAAAAACCTAAGTGGGTGAGGCCGAGATAGCTCTCCAATGGATTGGGTAATGTGATGGAGGTAAATATTTATGTTTCTCCTAAGAAATTTAGAGAATATATTGTGATGGTTCTTCCAAATGTAACACCCTGGGTAGCTCTGAAAGCTACAACATAAGTATGTTATGGGTACCATAAGTTACCTTTTTGATTTATGATTTCTATGTGTTATTCATAAATATTATGATTTCATGATGTATCTTAAATACCTTATGTTTTTTATGTATTAATGGACTAAATATTTCGGTTCTTATTTTATAACCCTTACTAGGCTTTTTATGCTCATCCCATGTTTTTGAAATGTTTTTCATAGGATATAATTCCAGGTAAGAGAAAGGAATAATTCAAGAATATTTATATCAAGAAAATAATTCTTTTTTTCTTTTAAGAGTTATTATTTTAGGAAAACAATGATATTGAGTATAAGTGTATACTTTTTAATATTTCAGATGTAATGAAATAGTTATGGACTAATTATATAAAACTCTAAACCTGAAAATATCCTCAATGTGAATTCATGACTTAACTCCAGATTATATAATGATTATGGTTGGGGCCTTATACAACAATTTCCTGCAGCTAAGTATTCAGTATTATTAGTTGATAGTGTAACATAATTTTTCTTCTTACTTCTTCATGATACTAGATATTTTCCTAAAATATGACATGTTCTTGATGCTATTATCTATCTAACTTGCAACGATATAAATCAGCATCAGAATAACTAACTAAATAAAAACCATGTCCTCATGGGTATGACAATCCTAAATTTATTGTAGACATTATGTATTTAAAAACATTAAAAGAAAAAAATGTGACTCTTTTATTTTCATGAAAGGAAGAACACATACATAAACTAGACATAAAATTTGGCCAACTAGAAATTAAATATAGTAGTCTACCAATCATACCTATATTACTAGTTTGATCTACCGATTTCAAAGTTTAATCAATGTCTTTTTTATAGGTTGTACTCATGGTGGTATCACTACTTTTAGTACTCTCCAAGAAAAAATGTTTTAATAGATCATTAGTATAATTACTTTGATTTAAAATAATTCCTTCTTTGTTTTGAAAAATCTGAAATCAATTAAATAATTTGAGTTCACCCATTAAACTAATTTCAAATTCACTTTTAACTAATTTTGAAAAAATAGTATCAAAGGAATCTTTATTAAAACCAAAAATAATACCATCCCTTTAAATTATAACTATCAAAACATCTTTTGAAATTATTTTTATAAAGTGATTTGGATCAACAATACCTTTTGAGAAAACTTTTGAATAAGGAAAGAGTTATACATATCATACCAAGTAATGAGAACCTTTTTAAACCATACAAGAAAAATTTATTTAAAAACACAATTTGGAAATTGATATTTTAGAATTCATGGAGGTTGATCAACAAAAAAATACTCCATAATAAATCCATTTAAGAATGCACTTTTATGATCCCTTGGATATAGCTTGACATCCAGATGTGCTACATTGGAATGTAATATCCTAATGGCCTCAATTATTACTATATGTGAAAAAAATTCTTCATAATCAATACATTTTTATTGATTATAACCATGTGAATATAATCTAGACTTAATTCATAATATAGTTCTAGAATCAACAATCTTTTTTTCTAGACACCCACTTAGTGCTAGTATGCCTATTATCTTTATGCCAGTTAACAAGTTCCCAAACATAGTTTCATTCAAACTGATTATGTTATTCTTGTATAGATAATACCCAGAATTCATCATTGATTGAAACATTGATGTTCTTAGGTTACATTCGTGATAATATGAATTTTTTTTCAATTTGATTTCTCAGGGAATATTTGGTATGTGTACCTCTATCTATGTTCCCTATTACTACATCTTAAGGGTTCTGTCTATGAGTCCAAATTGGTTTCTGAAAAGAGGGGTTGGTAGGCTTATGGATTTCTTCATGTTTATGTTCTGGTAGATCATAGGCTGTAGATTCAACTTTTTTAATAGAACTTTTATAGGTTTTACAATTGAGATTGGAATATGAATGATTATCCTCTAGATCATCAATGATTTTATTGCCTTCATTGGGAACAATTTCATCAAACATGATTTGAACATATTCTTCTATTGTTTATACCCTCTTGTTAAACAGTATGTAGGTCTTTCTGGATATTTAATACCCAAGTAAAATTACTTCATCACTCTTGGATGAAAATTATTCCAAATTGTCCTTGGTATTATGAATAAACACTTTGTATCCAAAAACTCTAAACTAATTTACCATGGGATTTCCTTTATTCTATAACTCATATGGTGTCTTCATTAAGAGAGTTCTAATCAAAGCACTACTAATAATATTAATATCTTTATTAATATATTTAGATCAAAATTAGATAGGTTGTTCATACTCAGTTAAAATGGTTTGGGATATCTTTTGATGTTCCATATTTCTTCATTCTACCACACCATTTTTATATGATGTTCTAGGTGAAGAAATGTTGTGATTATAGCCATTTTGAGAGAAGAATGACTCAACGTCTTGATTTTCATATTCTTTACCATGACCACTTCTTAAGGTCTTAATCCTATGTTCACTAAGGGTTTCAAAATATTTGGAATCCTTAATATAATAATAAAAAGCTTCACTTTTTTTAGATAGAAAGAATACCCAAGTGTAACTTGAGAAGTCATCTACAAGGACATAGACATAATGGATTCCATTTAGACTAGAATCTATAGAAGATCCAAAGAGGTCCATATGACTAACATTAATGTTTGAGGGTTTGAAACATATTTCATATATTTGAAATAAAACTTATGAAGTTTCCCTTTTGGCTAGGGATTGAAACCCCTATCATTTTAGAATTCATGATTTAGTAGGTCTCTTACTAACCCTTTCCTCGTATGATATATAAGAGAGTGAATATTTAAATGGCATAGTATCCATTTCCAAATCCACAATTTTTATGGAAAAAACATAAGCAATAAATATTGTTATAATAAAAATAATTTTAATCAATTGAATAAATATTATCATTTTTTAATGAAGTAAATATTAAATCATTTTTTTCATTACCAACATGATAGTAATTGTTTCAAATTTTACATAAAATCCATCATCATACAATTGGGATATGCTTAGTTGAATATATTTTAAACCATCTATATATAAAACGTTGAAAATTAATACTCAATTAGATTTCCAATTTGGAAAAGCCCGATGATTTTCACTTTGGCATTGTCGCCTAAAGTGACATGTCCAGCATCAAGATTATTCAAATTCATGATGTTTGAATACTCACCATTCATGGGTCTAGAACATCCACTGTCCAAATTCAATATGCTATTTCTAGAGGTTTTCAAATGGGTTTCCAATAACACAAATAATATGCCAAAAATGATTTTGGTAAACAAATTCTCTTGTGTCCATTTATATTAGTAAAAATATATTTTTTTTATCCAAATGTTTCTAAAAGGATTCATATGAACAGATTGAATACCACTAGAGAAATATTTTTTAGGTCCATTTGATTAGAATTTTTTAATATATGAACTTTCAAGATAGGATCTTGATGCAAATATTTTTTTTTATTTTTCTTTTCCCAATCAGGTAACCTATACCAATTGTATACTTGGGAGAATGTTTTTCCCATTTATTTATGATAATGTTTTCTTACCATTGGTAAATTTTTCATTTTAAAATTTTAATTCATTTTTTTCTTTCAACAGTTGATCATTTTTCTATATCTAAATAGTAATATTAATTTTGAGATTTACAATTAATACATGATGTTTTTTGAGAGACATATATTTATCTTTTATTTCATCAGATGTCTCTAACCACATGTTATAGTAATCATAAAAATATTTTCAATTAATGTTTTCCTCATTGTTATTATTTTTTTCATTTTTAAAAATATATAAAACATCAAAAGGAGACAGTGGAAGATCATTTTTTACCTATAATGAGCTGTCTATAAACCAAATGTTGGCCCTTTCATACATATGTTCTCAATTTGTTTTTTTGTCACTTGAAAATTATTTAGAGGCACTTCGTGTTGCCTTCTTGACATTTTTAATCTCATATCTTTATCATCTTACTTAATTATATATTTTAATTTTAGGTAGTCATCTCTAGTTAAGAATTTCCTCTTACATTCATAAAAACTAACTTCATTTTGGGTATTATCCTTTTTCCAAACTATTACACACAATCCTTTAATGTCATAATATCTTATTAAATTTTACATTTTTATGATTATAATTTTTCTATAAAATATATTGAATCATCTTTCCATGGGTGAAATCCTTTCATCACTATCATCAGGATATCCGTCTTCACTTGAATCTTTGACATTCACTTTTTCTTTTTGTCTAGAGGTACTAAATTTGAAGGCTATAGATTTTTTAGGTTCATCTTCATAAATTACATGTTGACTTTAAGTTGTTATTTATACATCATCATTTTTTGTATAAATTCCTTTATATGTTGTCTATTTACATCACCTGACACTCTGATTGACACAGTTTTTCATCTCTATATGTCATTTGAGAATCTAATAAGTCTCATCACTTGATCTTTTTTTATCACTTTAATTCCATGTGAGTTCATTGTTATCACTATTTCATTGAGATTGAGATAAAAATAAGAATTATGATCATTAGATTTCATTTAATCATTATCATACTTCATTTTATATGTATTCAGTATCATTTAATTAACATTTCATGTTCTTTCATGTGAAATAGATAAGGTATCCCATATTTTACAAGCAAATTTTCAAGTAGATATTCTATTGATTTAATCAACTCCCAATGCACAGAATAAAGCATTTATTTATTTACAAATATTATTTTAAGATGTTTTTATAGAACTACTCCAATCACTTCGACGAGTTTCTGGTATTTCATATTGTTCTTCTATTATAGTCTATATATCAAATTCTATACATTCCAAATGCATTCTATTTTTGATGTTCTATTGAAAATAGTTTTTTCCAATAAAATAATGGTTTTTTTGGTAGCTGATAATTCTTATATATTATCTATATGGGAAAAAAATTTATAAAGGAAATAAATTTTATATCTTTATAATAAAACTAAAATCACAGTGAAAAGATGTAAATTTTAAACACTCATCTTATATCAAATGTTGGTCAGTGATAGTAACTCAAGAGGGATTGAATTGAGTTCCCTAAAAAAATTCTATTAACGAATTGATTAAAAATATAAACCCCTGAATAAAATATACTATCCTATTAATCAAAAGAGTAGATCAAAATAAGATCTAACCTTTTAAAAGATTTCATAAAGACTGATTTGTCCCAGTTAAAATACGGTTTAGAAGTACCATATCTTTTGAGATAAATTTACATAGATATAAATATATATAATCACTTTTTGAGGTTAATTATCAAATCAATTTTTTTCCTTTTGCATGAAATTTTATCTTGAATAAGATAGAAAAAAATAAATAACACAATGAAATAGTGAAATTAACTAGAGGTTCAATCTCAAGGTGAGACCTAATCCCTCTACTTGTAAATCACCCACTTACAAGCATTTTATTAATATAATATAACAAATCATCAACCTGGAGTTTGTATATAGTCAATAGAAACAAGCTATCAGTACTAAAAATCATCTTCCATAGTTAAATGTGGGATAAAAGAAAAGAACTTGTCATACATGGACCTTTTCCACAAAAATAGTGGAAAATAGATAGATGAAGAATAGGATAAAAAGTATTCTCCAATAATATATAGAGGAAAATGCATGTTGGATAATAGGACAACAAAATAGTTATCAATATTAAAACAGAGAAAAAAATATAAAGATCTTAGTCTGATGTGTATTGTTTGTTTGTAATCCTCAAATCAACAATGGTGAGGTGTTTGTCATTTGTTTTGGAAAATTGAAGTAGAACCTAGGATCATAGAAACCCACAGGTTTCCATTAGATGATCTATGTTTGTTGAGGCAATAAATCTAATTAATGGTTTCAATGCTTCTGTGTAGTTTATCTTCACAGAATTTGAATAAAACTTTTCGAGCAAATTTTCAAATTTTATCACAAAAAATTCTTAATCGACAATAATTGTTGAATCTAAATATAATCCTTATTTTAAGATAGAGATCATTCATGAATATGTAGCAATTTTTGTTGATGTATATCCAAATTCCTTTGATCATCTTTTACTATGTCATAATGACTTGTTCAAAAAATCTAGAAAATATTTTTATATTTATCCATTCATGGCGAAGATCTCGGACATCAATGGTAGCAAGAGTGATGGAAGTGAATCAACCTATGGTGATGAATCTGTAGATAGTAAATCCTTTGTGAGTAGTAGTGACTTACTTCTCCTGGTATCTCTACATGGTGGTAACGGTGACTTTAGTCTGGCAGTGGGTCATCCTGGTCGAAATGGTGACATGAGTTTGGAGGTAGCTTATCCTTGTGGTAACGGTGAATTTAGTATGGTGGTACCTCATCATGGCAGTAAAGGTGACTTGAGTCTAGCAGTGTCTTTCAGTAACATTTACCAGGAATATAATAGAAGTTATATGATCATATAAAATGCTATCATACAACTTGTTAAGCATTAGAAATAAATTAAACATGATTTTTGATCATTAAAATAATATATTCCAAATACACTCCATTTAAGGACGTGTCAACATATACATTTCTAGAATTTAGGGGTAATTCTCATATCCGAATTGGATTCAATCCATAATTGTACTCCATGAATCCTCACCACTTCTCTGTTGAATATTTTTGAAATATGATCAAATGATAATTCCACTCTAATTTTAATATAGTGTGTTTTCTTCGTATAATAATCCACAACTACCCATATAGCATTATTTACTTTTGATGTCTTTAGATGTACATTGGAAAAGTCAATGATGAAGTTTTCCCATTTCCATGTAGGTATAGGTAATGGTTTCATCATACCATTTTCCTATCTTCATTTCATCATTCTCTTATTGAATTACATGATTCATTGATTTATATTTAGTGTTCTCGTTCTTCATATTGTCCCACCAATAGTTCCCTCAGAGATCTTTAGTCATATTTGTGCTCCCGGGGTGGATGGAGAAGGTATAACTTTATGAATTATTTAAAAAATCCCTCTCTATCTCACAGTTTTACAAAACAAATAGTCATATTCCTAATCATATGAGTCATTCCTCGTCAATTTTTGACTTTGAGGATATCATATTTCTAATAGATTTCACCTTCATTTGAATTTTTACCTAATCTATTTGAGAATCCTTGATCTTTTCTAAAACGAATGGTTGAACAATAATTTGAAAAATGGATGATGGAATTCCTTCCATTATGATTAACAAGTCCAACTTTTCCAAGTCTAATAATATTGGATCCTTCTTAATTCTCATCATTCATACTGCTGTAGGATCCTTTCTACTAAGGGCATCTTCCACATTCCATTCATTTCAAATATTGTAGTGAGTTAAATAATCATAATCCTTGATATGCTCTTACTATATTTATTGTTTCATATTACTCTCAGTCTATTTGAATATATTTTTGAGGCTCTTTTGATCAATATATATCTCACACTTCTCACCAAAGAGATAATGTTGATGGATTTTCAACTTGAAGATCACAACCACCGACTCAAGATCATATATTGGATAGTTTTTCTCAACAACATTTAGCTACCCTATGGAGTAGGCTATTACACTGTCATTTTGAATCAGTACATATCCAAATACTTTATGTCTTGTATCTTCATATACCATGATATGTTCCCCAATTTTTTGAAGAGTATGTAATGGTGTAGTGATAATCCCCCATTTAAACTATTCGAAGCAATATGAACATTCACTGGTCTAAAAAAAATTACTCCCTTCTGATTCATCTTGGTTAATGGGTTTGACAATCCTGATAAATTTCTTACAAATTGTCTGTAATACCCTGCTAGGCCAATGAAACTATGAATCTATATTATATATGTTGTCTTACGAAAATCCTTAATTTCCCTTATATAGGAAGGTCCCATATAAATTCCTTTTCTGGTTACAACATTTCCCTGGAAAGATACTTCCCCCATCCACAACTCACAATTACATTACATTTCATAAATATTCTACCTTCTAAAAGTGTTTAGTATAATATTAAAATTATCCACATTCTCCTCTTTTCTAATAGGGTGTATCATAATGTCAACTAAAAATACTACCATAATTTTTTCAAGGTAATATCATAAGACTATATTCATTACGTCAATGAAAATATATGGAGAGTTGGTGATTTTTAAGGGAATCACTACAAACTCATAGTCTCCATGCCTCATTTGAAATGACGTATTATTAATATATTCTTCATTCACCTTTAACTAGTGATATCCCAACCAATGTTCCACCTTTGGTAATTACATGGACCAAAACAATTGATCTCAAAAGTCATCAATATTTGGTAGGGGATACTTTTTCTTTATTGTGATTTTTTTATATCATTATAATCAATTTACTGGTGCAATGATCAATCATGCTTCTTAAAGAAGAGGACTAGTGTACCCCATGGTAAAAAAATATCTACATATAAAACCCTTATCCATATTCTTATGTAACTTCTTATTCAATTCATTTAAATCAATAGTGGTTATCCTATAGGGACTCTTTGATATTTGAAGAGATCGAGGTATATGTTTAGTTTAGATCTCAGCCTATTGATCTTGAGGGATACCAAGAAATTCTTTAGGGAACACCTTTGTATAGTCCCTCACAATGGGAATGTCTTCAAGAATGATCCTCATTTCGGTCTAAATAATTTTATCTATAATTTATTTCTCATAAGTAAATAGTATCCATTATTTAGAAAATTATTCCAAAGTTTATTCATCCTCCTACCTACACTTGTACATAATTAGAGGTTACCTTAGGATGTGAAGAAAAATTTCCCTTTCGCAATAGTTGGTGTTGTATTTATATGATGATAGGCAATCCATGGCCAATATAGTATAACACTCTAGAAAAATGTATTAATATGAGATTTTACCATAGGTTTAGTCCACGTACCATTAATGGGGAGGACTTATATACTTCATATGAAATATTATACTAAATTTGTTGTTGTGGATGAATTAACCACCATATTTTGATGTGATGTTTCATTTGTTCAAATAAACATAAATGATATAAAAGAACATTTAAAACCAAAATCAAATTGTATGATTTATATTCTTGAATGAATAATCAGTTTACGTTCCCCATATTATTTCAATGATGCACCTAAGAATTAGTGATAGAATATTCCCATCCATGCTACCTTGGACATTGTTATCGTTGACTGTCTCCAACAAACCTTGTCATAGAAAATCAGTTCGCATAATGCATATTTTGGTTCTAGTTGATAAATTTTACTAAATATTGAGTGTTGATAAGAAATATCTTTTCTTCTCTTACACTAGTGTCCTTATTCATATCACTTTAGTAAATATTAGCATGATGTACCTCTTTTCTACATTGGAATAATCTCTGAGTTCCCATTAGATAGTTCCATGGATACTTCTTCCCACACATTTTATATGTGAGATTATGGAATTTCTTCCATCCATGTTAATTGTCTATTGATCCTCAAATATCAATCTCCATTTTCCGCTTTTTATCTCAATTACCAGGGGACCATTGAGAGATACCAATATTTATCTCAACCTTTAGGGAACAACATAATGTATTCACATAGACGTGAAATTCTTGAATCACCATTGATTTTGATATACTAAGCATTAATCCACTAATGAAGTGACCCCACTTTATTTTTGTGTTCCTGACAATGATAGAGTTGTGTAGTGAAATAATTATATTTTTTTCTCAGTCACTAATAGAATCTTTATCCTTTTTCTTTTTTTTGAGGAACACCCTATCCATCTTAAGATAGAGGTTTTTGGAAAAATATTTATTAAAACAAATTTTATTGACCCATTCACATTCCATGGATTCAATTTTCTATCTATACATTGTGTTTTTTTCTGTTTCCACCACTGATAAGATTCCCTATCAAAATGATACACTACTGACATGACCCTATCATCTATTGAGAATTAAAGGACAAAGAATATTTTTCAGTGAGTTAATCCATTATTCCATGATGAAGAGACCATTAGATCCTCTATAAATAAGATGTTCTTATCTTATATAGGAATCAACCATGACATGCTATTTCTTAGGGTAAAGATTTTATTCCATAGGATTCTAGTTATAATTCATAACTTGAGCCACTAGAATGAGTATATTTATAAAAATCTAAGCACATGCTCCCATTGGGATTGGCATATCATTAGAAATATTATCACATTGCATATCACATTTTTTGTTATCACGAGTTTTTATGTTACAACACATTAACTAAAAAATAAAATAAAATTATAGGGATTTAATACTAAGTTAATAAGAATAAATAAATGAAACTATTAATGTAGAAGGATAAACTCATAAATGAAATTCATATAATAACTTATGAATCCAAATTTTTTAATCTATAATTTCCATAGTTATGAATTATTTCGAGGGTTCATACTAATGTTTTCTATTCGTAACACCCAAAAATAACTAGATCATGAACATATCCAAACTAACCCATGCATTTTACACATATTATTACACAATTTTAAACAATTTTACACTTAATACTCCATCAAATAAAAACCAAGGATCGAAAATTCTTGTGTATTTCGGAGACTAGGTACATAATTATAAATCATAAAGCTAGATTAAAACATATTTTTATTAATATTAATAAAGATCACCTAAATCCCCTTGAACTATTACTACATAATAGTATACCCATCGGAATACATAAATTGAAGGGATGAGCTAAAAATACTTTTAAGTGAATATACAAGGAAACAAAACATAAATCATGAGTTAGTGGGAATAATATGATAACATAAAATTAATAGAACACAAATAAACATAAGTAGGAATAATATATATATCATTGAATCATATTATCATGTCAACATAGTAAATTTTCAACAACATATAACATGATAAAAACACGATTCAAGGCTAACTTCCCAGACTAAATAACATAGTGTTCATAGTCCCATAATGTATTAGGTTTACTGCCTAGTCCCATACATTATGTCTCAGGAGAAAAAACATTACCCAATCCATTATAATGATAAATGCAAGAACCTGTTATAACATGTTCTTGGATATGTGTTCCACATAATGAATCAAACATAAGGAATAAACAGAAGGGTTTCCCATGGAATTAAAAGGGTTTCGTTATCATGTCATAATGCATAACCAAAGTGAGTATGTAAAGACCCGTAAAATTCAAGGAAGGGCGGAGAAGTGCGGCGCCGTCGCGTCGCGCCATTGAAGACGAACTAAACCGTGACGCCGTCACGCCACGCCTGAGAATCACAAAGGCACCGTGGCTGGAGCAGGACCGCGACGGAGGGGCGCGGCGCCATCGCGCCGCGGCGGAGCAGGGACCAGTAGCCGGTTCTGGGCCGCCGGTGTTGGAGCAGGAGGACCGGCCCATGCTGGTCCCCTGGCGGCAGCAGCCGGCCGGCCGGTGTGGGTCAGACGGTCAGGGGGAAACGCCAGGGGTCGTAACCCCCGGCTGGCCAGCAGGAGCAGCTCCCCACATGGGGGCCGCGGTTTCGCAACGCAGGGGGCAGTGCTTACAGATCATGTGTGGGTCTAATCCTATATGGGTCATTGCGGGGGTTAGTAACTATCGATCCTTTGTGGGTCATTGCGGGGGTTATTACTTATCAATCTTTTGTGGGTCATTGTGGGGGTTAGTACCTATCGATCTTATGTGGGTCCGACGGCTTAGATGAATCAGTGGCTACATCTGATCATCTCTATCGTCTTACGAAGAAGTATACCTGTGTGA
Organism: Viscum album; assembly: GCA_963277665.1. Lineage (NCBI taxonomy): Eukaryota > Viridiplantae > Streptophyta > Magnoliopsida > Santalales > Viscaceae > Viscum > Viscum album. Next base: position 1,082,841,995 of record OY728155.1, read on the forward strand.
GCTGAATCTTGACTTTCAATCATTATCTTTGAAATTATTTACTTGCCTTCCTATGTGTATTGTGTTGTGCTATCTTATGTGGACGTGATAAAATTTTGGCTCGGATGTTAGAGCCGAACTGGAATTGATAACTTAGGTATATGTATGGGAATATACCTAAGTAGTGTCGGATGTTACATCGTGATTGTATCTTTCCTTTGTGGATTATCCTCTATGGATTCTGGGAGACCTTCGGGGGTCTTGGGGTCCCTATTGAGTAGATTATACTCACCCTTCCACGGGCTATGCCACACTACATTGTCTTGGTTGCAGGCGATGGATAGCGCTGATCTAGGTTGAGGCTTGCGAAGAAGGTCGGTACCTAGATGTGGACCACTGGACGGGACATACTCGGAACGGACGGCTGGACCCGAGGAGATGTGGAGGCTATATTTACCCACCCTTCAGGTGGGGCTTCCAGTGGATGGCTTGACGTTGCGGATTTACTTTCAGTTGTTGTTTTCCCTTTCCAGTTGTACTTTACATTCAGTTTGGGTTTGTATACTGGCCCACTTACTTTACCGCCATTGTTTTTGTACCCAGTTTTTACTTAGTGTTTACTTCTGCTTGCTTGCTCTGTGGTGTTTGTTTACTTTATAAAAGCAATTACTTCCCTTTTTACCGGCAATTACGCCTTGGTGTTAGTCGCCATCCCCTGGACTATGGAAGGTGGGCTTGGGGTAGTCATGGCACGGGCCCCAAGGATGGGTCGTGACAAATTGGTATCAGAGGAGTTCAGTTCTACTGCAGAACTCAGGACTCTGATCTTTTTTAATGTGAAGTAATAGTGTTAATAGTATTGAGTGTGGTTATCAGTCCAAGGAGTCCAGTGTTGGTGCGGCTGCCAACGTATCCGTACACCAGGACCCTGACTTCTAATTTTTTGACTTAATGCACGAAAACATTGATTGCATGTGTCTTTCAAGTTTTCCTTGTGATTAATTTGTGTCAGCTCACTAGGTATACTGTTGGACCATGGAACACATGTTTCTTTTTTAGGATGGCCCCACGACGGCAGCCAGCAAGGGTTCCGAGCATTGTACTTGACGACATCCCACCGAGCGACGAGGCCTCGGTACAGGGCCCTTTGACAGTAGAGGCACCGGTGGTACCTCTACCCACCGAGCCACCGATACTACCAGCCCCAGCCGCTGACAGTGAACGTCGCCTTAGTGAACTGCACGAGTTTCAGAGTCATCGACCGCCCAGGTTCCGCGGGGAGATGGACCCTCAGGTAGCCGAGGATTGGCTGGAGGTAGTTGTACGAGTTTTCCGTTTGATAGGGACACCACCAGACCTCATAGTGATCCTCGCAATGAGCCTCTTACACACGGCCGCAGGCAGATAGTGGAGCTTGATGCTCCAGGTGCACGACAAGGCATCTCTCCTCTGGATGGACTTTGAGAGCCTTTTCCACTCAGATTTTTTCCAGGACACCCTTCGTGCGGTGCGCATCCAGGAGATTCTACAGCTGCGGTAGGGCAGCTTGTATGTCGCCCAGTACTCGACAAGATTTACCGATCTCTCGTGCTATTCGACGGACATGGTACGAGACCCATTCTTCTGGGCTCGGACCTTTGAGCAGGGATTGAGGCATGAGATCAGGGAATCACGGATCTCCCTCAGCATTCCGACACAGGCAAGGGTAATGGAGCGAGCCCTTCTCATCAAGAGCTTCCTTGCTAAGCCTACATCAGTAGCGAGACCTACCGCAGGGCAGCACATAGCAGAGTCTTCTATAGTAGGCAGTAGACGGATGACACATGGGTCCAGGAAGACCAGACCTCAGGCAGACGACCTTAGGACACTGGCTCAGAGGTGCGTGGAACACAGCGCAGAGCCAGTCTTTCGAGAGGCAGACAGTGCTACACATGCGGTGGGTAGGGCCACATGGCTCGTGACTGCCCGACCCCCCGTACCGAGGAGCAGCAGACAGTTGAGGGGGCACCCAGGCACAGGCTGAGGGTCGACCGTGGCGGTCCGCTGGGAGCAGGAAGAGGAGTTGGCCGAGCGGCAGATGATGGGTGACGCTTTGAGTCTCTACCACCCCCACCACAAGGTGGTCCACCCTGACCACAGGGAGCTGGCGGGCAAAGACAGGCACAGCTCTAGGAAGTATAGTCCTATGACCACGGCGCGCCAGAGATGATTTGAGGTACCATCTGTGTCTATTCCACCCTTGTTGCAGTTCTTATATACACAGGAGCGATTCATTCTTTCATTGCTGCTGCCCTTGTTTGGAGTTCGGAGATTCTGACAGAGCCCTTGGCTCGATCCTTACGACTAGATACTCCTACGGTAGTAGACGCGACGATTACGAACTGGTGTCGGCAGTGTGAGCTTACTCTAGGAGGAGAGAGCTTCGGCTTGGATCTTCTTGTAGCGGCGTCGAGGCCTTATGACGCCATCTTGGGCATGGATTAGTTATCTACAGTCTATGATCAGATTAACTGTATTAGGCGCAAGGTGCGATTTGTACGCACTGACGGGAGTAGGTTCACCTTCACCGGCGAGAAGGGAGCCTTTTCAGCACCGGATGGACTCATGCAGAGGAGAGGACAACCCATAACTCATTAGTTGGATAGCCTCATCCTAGGAGCAGTTGACGTGCGGAGTCCTGGTTTTCCTGCAGTGGTGGATCTGTATGCTGACGTTTTTCCCGACGACATTCCAGGACTACCTCCTCACAGATAGGTAGACTTTTATATTGACATGTACCCTGGGACAGCCCCGATTTCCACCCCATCATATCAGATGGCCGCTACTGAGCTATGAGAGCTACGGGTACAGTTGGAGGACTTACAGGGCAAGGGATTCATACGACCCAGTGTTTCACCCTGGGCTTCCCTGATATTGTCCGCCAAGAAGGCGGATGGGAGCTTGCGACTTTGTGTTGATTACCGTCTCCTGAACCAGGTGACCGTGAGGAACAATTATCCACTACCGAGGATTGACGACCTCTTCGATCAGCTCAAAGGAGCACGATGGTTCTCAACGATAGACCTCAGGTCGTGCTATTATCAGCTCAGACTTCGGGGTGAGGACGTGCAGAAGACGGCCTTCAGAGGTCGGTATGGAAACTATGAGTTCTTCGTTATGACATTCGGCATAACCAGTACTCCAGAACTGTTCATGGGCCTCATGAACAGGATCATTCAGCCATACCTTGATCGATTTGTCGTGGTCTTCATCGACGACTTTTTGATATACTCGACGACTGAGGAGGAGCACGCCTACCACTTGCGGGTTGTACTAGACACACTCCAAGTGCACCAGATTTATGGCAAGATCTCGAAGTGTTAGTTCAGGTTACGGGAGGTCCACTTCTTGGGACACGTCATCTCTGATGTGGGAGTTGCGGTGGATCCTGCTAAGATCGACGCAGTGCTAGCTTGGGGGCCACCCCGGAGCTTTACAGAGGTGCGGAGTTTCTTGGGGCTAGCTGGATACTACCAGAGATTTGTCCCAGACTTCTCTAGAGTTGCGGCACCACTCTCAGCTTTGATGAAGAAGGGGAAACCCTTTGTGTGGTCAGACAAATGTCAGCAGAGCTTCTAGGAGCTAAGATAGAGATTGACCAGCGCACCTATCTTGAGGCTACCAGAGGAAGGAGTTGAGTACGTAGTTTACTGCGATGCATCAGTGACCGGACTCGGATGTGTCCTAATGCAGGATCGGGCCGTGATGACCTATGGATCATTTCAGTTGAGGCAGCATGAGCAGAACTACGCTACCCATGACATGGAGTTAGCAGTAGTGGTCTTCGCACTGAAGATGTGGCGACACTATCTGATGGGAGAGCGCTTTACATTATTTTCTGACCACCAGAGTCTCAGGTACATATTCTCACAGAAGGACCTGATCCTGAGACAGCAGCGATGGCACGAGTTCCTCCAAGATTATGACTTTGTGATAGTATATACTCCTAGGAAGGGAAACGTAGTAGCCGATGCTCTCAGCAGGAGGACGTTCATTCAGCTACTTGGGGAGGTGACAGAGTAGCTAGCCGCTGTGCAGATATCCTTCATGGATAGAGATGGAGCAGCCTTTCTACTGTCACTCATAGTCACTCCTCCACTTCTGCAGCGGGTCAGAGAGGCACAGCGTGGGGATGCTGACTGTGAGACGCGACATGTGTAGATATCCTTAGGACAGGAACCTTATGGATTATCCATGGGAGGAGAGCACGATGTCCTTTTCAGAGGACGTACCATGGTACCAGCTGATTTATAGGAGGATGTGCTGAGAGATTTTCACACTTCCCATTTGGCGGTACATCCTGGAGTGGAGAAGATGTACTAGGATCTCAGACGACAGCACTAGTGGTCGGGTATGAAGAAGGTTTTGGCAGAGTTCGTTTCTCAATGCCTCACTTGCCAGCAGGTGAAGGCATAGAACCAGGTACTAGTGGGCTTGGTAAAACCCTTGGAGGTCCCTTAATGGAAGTGGTACGGCATATCTATGGACTTCGTGACTGGACTTACATGCACTTCCAGAGGTCACAACTCCATTTGGGTGATTGTCGACTGACTCATCAAGTCAGCTCACTTCTTACCCATCAGAGAGCAGGGCTTAGTAGAGACCTTGGGACGTCTCTACATTCAGAAGATTGTACGGCTTCATGGTGTGCCATCATCCATCATCTCCGATCGAGATGCTCACATTACTTCCCGGCTTTGGAAGGGGTTGAAGGAGGCATTCGGGACGCACCTACGTTTGAGCACCGCCTTTCACCGTCAGACGGATGGTCAGACGGAGAGGACCATTTAGACTCTTGATGACATGCTCCGTGCATGTGTCCTCGACTTTGGTAATAGGTGGTAGGACCACCTACCCTTGGTGGAGTTCGCGTACAACAACAGCTACCACTCCACCCTTGGGATGGCGCCATACGAGGCGTTGTACGGCCGACCTTGCAAATCTCCTCTGTGCTGGATAGACCCTGGGGAGTCAGCACTTGTGGGACCGGAGATGGTCCAGGCCACAAAAAAGAAGGTCCAGGTCATCCAAGAGCAGATGAGGACATCTCAGATCCGGTAGAAGTCTTATGCTGACAGGAGGCGGAGGCCACTAGAGTTCGAGGATGGCGACCATGTCTTCTTGCGGGTCTCAACTCGATGTGGATTACAGAGATGTGGCCGAGGCGGCAAGTTATCTCTATGCTTCATCGGACCCCTCCAGGTCCTCAACAGGATTGTCGAGGTATCTTATCGCCTGGCTCTATAACCTCAGTTGCACTAGGTGCACGACGTCTTCCACATATCTCAGCTGAGGAGATACGTGCACAACCCGACGAATATCATTGACCATGGGGAGCTGGACATTGATGATGGGGCAACTTTTGCAGAGGTCTCAGTGGAGATCGAGGATCGACAGGAGCGGGTCCTATGTGGACGGTCGATTCCTCTAGTGCGCATCAGATGGCAGCACATGAACCTCCAAGAGAGCACTTGGGAGCGGGAGGCTCATATGCGTTCTCAGTACCCACATTTGTTTCCCTATTTTATGATGTATCTTTACGGGGACGTAAATCCCTGAGGTGGGATTAATGTAAAGACCCGTAAAATTCAAGGAATTTTTTTTTCTTAATTTTCTTTCGAATTTTACAAGAATGCAGTTTCTAACGGCACCTGATTCCGAGGCCCGGTGTGCCCAGAATAATTTTCTGAAGTTTGGCTCGGGTACGTTCAGTGAACGAACGAGAGGGTTTTTATATCTTTTAAACCAGTGCTCGGAATCAATTTCCGAGGGAACCGATGGAATCGTAGCACCGGTAATTTCGTAGAAACACCTTTTCTGGAGTTGGGTTTCCTCAGGTGTGGTTTTTAAATTTCGGCGTTATGTAAAGGAATAAAATAAAAATGGTGCGACCAATTTTTATTTTACTTAATGTTTCTTAACCTAAGCTAAGTGTTTGGAGTGGGACCCACAATATCCTACCCAACAGGTAGGATATTTTTGAGTTGGGACCCACACGAGCCCCACTTTTTATTTCAACTTCTTCAACCCCCTCTTTTATTAAGGTAACGCACCTGCACCCCGATTAATTGGAAGTCAACCCTTGCATTTTTCTGTTTATGAAACGCCTCAATTAATTAGGGCGGTTTAAACATTGAAATTAATTCATTTAATTGATTGTTTCATTTTTAAATTTCAAAACACATGGCTTGAGAAATAAAATAAGACAAACTCTTATTTTATTAAGGGTTTTTGGGTTGTGAGAGGCTGGGGAGATTTTTCTCAAGTTCTTGAAGTTATTCCTCCTCGATGAAGAACGCGAAGAATGCTGACCTCCGATGAAGGATGACGGTGAGAGACGCCTTCCTCGGAGATCGACAACCCAACGCGCATCACCACGTTCCTTATATTCGCATCAAAGGAAGGGAGACACCGTTCCTCCGCGATGTGATGATCTGCCTTCTTTCCGTGACGTCTCTTTCCGCGACAACCTCGTTCGATGACTACGCTCGAGGTAGGGGTTTATTTTAATTGTTTGTTCATGATTACTTCCGTCTCTTTATTCTTTTAAATTTGATCTGCTTGATATCGCACTAATGGGAGGAGGTCAGACAGCGCAAACACGGCCGACCCTCCTCCCCCTTGTTGGTTTGATTTTGTTGTGGCACGGGTAAAGCGGCGCGGTGCAGAAGCACCGCGCCGGAAATATTAAAGGAAGGGTGGAGAAGTGCGGCGCCGTCGCGCCGCACCATTGAAGACGAACTGAAGCGTGGCACCGTCGCGCCGCACTGGAGAATCAAAAAGGCACCGCAGCTGGAGCAGGGCCGCGGCGGAGGGACGCGGCGCTGTCGCGCCGCGCCGTACGGATCTTGGCCGCGGCTGATGCCGCGGAGGAGTAGGGACCGACGGCCAGTTCCGGGCCGCCGGCGTCGGAGCAGGGGGACCGGCCCATGCTAGTCACGTGGCGGCAGCAGCCAGTCGGCCGGTTAGGGGGAAATGCCGGGGGTCGTAACCCCCGGCTGGCCAGCAGGAGCGTCTCCCCACATGGGGGCCGCGGTTTCGCAACGTAGGGAGCAGCGCCTACCCCCCCCCCCCCCCCCTCACCGCTCGGCCGAGCCACCTGGCCAGCCCCCGCGCGCCGGGCCGCCAGGCCGGGTCGGGGAGCACCCAGGCCGGGCCAGGCCGATCCAGCCGGGCCGGGTTGTGCCCAAGCGGGCCGGACTCGGACCCGGTTTGGGTCGACCCAGTTCGGGCTGACCCAAGGGGTCTCGGGCCGGGTCGTTCTGGGCCCGAAACCCCCACTTCCGGACCTCTTTCGGATTTTTCCCCATAACATGGGCTGCGGACCTCCGATCAACACACCGTCAGCTACGATGAGATCCTTGGATCGAGATGGTCATTTCGGTATATTACACTCAATGTTTCGGAGAACTTTGGGTTCGTCCGGGGTGGTTCGTACACGAAACAAACCGGGCCCTAAGAGCGGAAACGCTTATAACTTGAGCTCCGGGCGTCCGATTGATGTGTCGTCGACTTTGATGTTTTCCTCTTAGTGATACAGACCTTTTGGATTACTCCGCTCGAGGTTTGGATGCAGTTTAAGTATGGTTAGGTCGGTTTTGACTTAAAAACCAACCGGGCCCCTAGGACGAAAAAGCCTATAACTCTCAGATTGGGCGTTCGATTGACGCGCCGTCTGTGACGTTGAGTTCCTGTTGACGATACGGAACTTTTGGATACATCAACTTCGGACTACGTGTCAGTTGATGTATCAGTCGCTCGGCTCATGGAGAGGACCCTCCCGAAAGAGCTTGCTGTGTGCGGGAACCCTGGAGCTGGTTACAGATCCTGTGTGGGTCCGATCCTGTGTGGGTCATTGCGGGGGTTAGTACCTATCGATCCTTTGTGGGTCATTGCGGGGGTTAGTACCTATCGATCCTATGTGGGTCTGATGGCTTAGATGAATCAGTGGCTACATCTGATCATCTCTATCGTCTTATGAAGAAGTATACCTGTGTGAGCTGAATCTTCACTTTTAATCATTATCTTAGATATGATGGACTTGCCTTCCCGTGTGGATTGTGTTGTGCTATCCTGTGTGGACGTGATCGAATTTGGGCTCGGATGTTAGAGCCGAACTGGAATTGATAACTTAGTTATATGTATGGGCATATACCTAAGTAGTGTCGGATGTTACTTCATGATTGTATCTTTCCATTTTGGATTATCCTTTGTGGATTCTGGGAGACCTTCGGGGGTCTCGGGATCCCTACTGAGTAGCTTATACTCACCCTTGTACGGGCTATGTCCGCACTACGTTGTGTTGGTTGCAGAAGATGGATAGCGCTGATCGCAGTTGAGGCTTGCAGAGGAGGTCGGTACCTAGAGGTGGACCACTAGACGGGACGTTCTCAGAGCGGACAGATGGACCCGAGGAGCTGTGGAGGCTATCTGTACCCACCCTTCAGGTGGGACTTCCAGTGGACAGCTCGAGGTTGCAGCTTTACTTTCAGTTGCTGTTTTCCCTTTCCAGTTGTACCATACTTTCATTTTGGGTTTGTATACTGGCCCACTTACTTTACCGCACTTTCTGTTGTACCCATTTTTTACTTAGTGTTTACTTCTGCTGGCTTTCGCTGTGGTGTTTGTTTACATTACAAAGGCAATGCCTTCCCTTTTTACCGGGAATTACGCCTTGGTGCTAGTCTCCAGCCCCTGGCCTATGGAAGGTGGGCTTGGGGTAGTCACAGCACGGACCCCAAGGATGGGTCGTGATAGAGTATAATAGCGGTATTCAATAATTATAGGATTTAAATATTTATTTCCCTTACGTAAATGAAAAATTTTGAATATAACATGAATAATTATGTGCAAAATAATTGAAAAAAAGTTAGTGGTTAGGTAAAATTTGAAATGTGTCACTAAATTATGGGTTTTTTAAATTAATAATGTTTATTTAAAGGGAATAAAAAATTACTGTTTGAATAAGACTAGAAATGAGTTATTTTTTTTATAAATAAATTAATGATTTTATTAAAATATTTGTAGAATAATTCAGTATAGGTACTATAATTTAAAATTGTTAACAAATGGATAAGTTACCTCTAATTAGGTTTTCTTATCATGATTAATTGATAAGGAAACCCTTTAAAATATGGATTTCCAAAATAAATAATGATTAATTTGAGAAAGATATATATGTTTAGAATATATATATAGAATATAGGAGAACTGTAAAAGAATAATTATGAGATAACTTGGGGATAAGAGAGATAAAGAGTTACCCAAATGAAATACAGAGGTCCAGATACATCCCTTACCTTATGTCTGAATATGTTTGCAACATTCACCTATTGTACAAGATTATCATATTAAAATCATTAATTAAATATTAAAAAACCTATTAAAAATGAATTTTATTTATTATAATTCTATTAACTTCAATCATGTCCATTTTGATGAGTTATAAATATTAATTTCATCTTTCCGAGAGTGTTCATTTAACGGTTTCATATTTGGATAACATGCCAATATTTAGAGATATTATTTTCAAATGGGAATAGTACTTAAAAAGATATATTATATGATATTAATTCATATGAAAAAGTTTTGTTTTCTAATAGTTTATTTTTATTTCTGATTTGAGGAAGATTCATTTGGTAAAATGCTAATAATAAGCATTTACTCTATTTGGGTGGGTTTTTTTGATCATCACAAACTACTTTCATTTTATATAATATTATTTCCAAGTATTAATTACATAATGTAATAACATACAATATAAATATATATTTATGTCATTTTAAACAATTGTATTTGAATTTAAACCATCCATGAAATTGGGAATGGGAAACAAAAAACTCATCATCCCTAAAGGCGATGAACCAACATATCGAATATGATTTTTCTATTTTTAGATAAAAAAATAGAATAGATTTGATTATAGTTATTTCATTAACATAGTAACATTATTGTATATATATTTTATTTTATTTATCATTCCACCTGGGATTGGGGTGAGGATAAAGTATAAGAATGAATTAATTTAAAAGATAAAGGTGGAGGATTTTACCTCTTGAATGTCATCTCCTTGAGAACATCCTTAAGTCAATTAGAATGGGAATTTTGGTGATACTAAAAACAAAAAAATGGTGAGTAAAAGGATTTAAAATTTAATTCGACATAAAATTGGGTTGATCCATTGATTAGAAGGTGTGATGGGAATGATTTGTGAGGGGTGGTATTTTTAAGGGGAGGAGAGGGGTGTTTTACATATTATATTCATTAGTATATTATTTTTTATAATAACTATCAATAGAAATGATTTTTATGACTATATACATTAACTACTTCATGTGAGTTATAACTAATTGGTTATTACATCTTGAATGACTAAAAAACTCATATATTTGTCTTATAATGTAAAATAATCTAAATTATCGGATTTCATTATTCACCAAAAATTAAATTATTTAAGAAAAATACAATAAATTCAGCCACACCATTTTTATTGTGTAGATTTCAAAAATTGAATCCATTTTATGAATATAATTTCATAAATGTGGGAAATTTAATTTATTAATAAAATCATCATTTATTAAAAAAATACAGATTTTGATATTATAATATATTTTATAACCCTTGGAAAAATTACTTATAATATAATAAAATTATCTTATAATTACAATAAAATATAATATTAATTTTTTTAATCATTTCAATGAAAATAATTTTTTTGTTAAACAATTATATTTATTATAAAATTTCGTATAAAACATTTATGTTTTAAAAAAAATACAAACACCTAATTTATAATTTCTATTCATTTATTTACTTGTACAATGATTTGAAATTTTCATTTTTTTAAGATATCAAAATATTATTCTAAATCTACATAGGTGAGGTTACTATTTTAATAGTCTTATTGCTATTCTAAATTTTCGAATGACCATTACAATGGGTTTATTTATAATTTTCATATGGGTTTATAACTTCGTATAAATACCTCTTATCTCATTTGTTATTCATTAAATTATATATTCTCTGAAGGATTTTTATACATTAACCTTAAAAATGTATTATTTATTACGAAAATAATAGGTAATTTATATAACATTATTGGTGACTGTATTCATTCTGGTTTATGGAGAAGATAAAAATTAACCTATTCATATTATATTATTTTATATTTATTATCCCTATGTAATATTTGGCATTACTATAGGAATATTTGCAGAATAATTTATCATTATTAATTTATGATAATAATGTTTTTTTGGTTTTTCTATGTGATTTATGTGATATATACTATATAACATAATTATAAGATGGTAATTTCCTTTGATAAAATTCTCAGTCATGAAATTAACATAGTTAATAAAATTTTGAATGACGTTTTTGTTTAATTATATATTCACAAACAATGGTATAGTGGTGATCCAATTTTTTTTTTTTTTTTTGCAGTTACATGGACTAACTAAAATAATTGAAAATTCTATCGCATTTTGGACATCATTTTGGCACTGATTACAATATAGGAAAGTGATAAAAGTATCATAGAGTATTCATATATGAAACATTATTTTTTAATTAGAATGGAAATGGATCATTCCATTTATATAAATCCATTTCATGACTATAAAAGGGTGTTTTCTTTCATACAATTCTTTTTTACATTGAAAACAAAGAATTCCATGGAAGAGTAAGGAGATCATGTTGTTGTTTTTGGGAAGATTCCATTTTATTTTTCCTAATCTATACATTATCATACACATTCATAACTAAATATTTAATTAATACCACTAGTGGTGTTTTATGGGACATCACATTTTTTATTTTCCTTGAATGTGAAATAAAAACTCATTCCATGATTAATCAAGAGAGGAATAAGATTAATTAATAATAAAATTAATCAAATTAATGTACTTTAATTTATAATATTTCAATATACCAAAAAATGAGTTTGATCAAGTTCTTACGGTAACAAAAAAATGGGTTCTCAACTGTAACAATATCTACCCACTGCTTAAATCATTGAATTCATTAGTAGGTCATCAATTTTTCTAAACGGTTTTATATAACCTCATCCTAAAAGGAAACAAATAATAATGGGAATGGTATTGAATTTACTAATAGTGTAATCACCACTATATCGAATGAGGTCTCTATAGATCTATTATATACAACACCTTCATTCAATAAAGGAGCCACATGGAGTTCAACATTTCATTTATTATGTGATAGAAAACTATAGGAATTCATTTACTATAAACCCTTATAGATGAATCCATGAACTAGATTCATAGTCTATTTTATAATCAATGACATAACAACATGATGAGTAAGTGGATTAAATAGAGTGAAAATTAGAATAGGATAATTCTTTTAATAATATCATGTTTCATTCTCTGCATGATATCTCATATGATGTGACAGTACTGACTATAGAATTATGATAGCAACTATTTCATAGTCTTTGTTTAGGTGCACCATGATGTGGTGACTTTCTATAGACTAGGTGTTTTCCTAAGATCACAATTATAACTATATAAATCAAAATTTTCCCCATGGGACAGATCTTGTTCACTTTAAAAATAACTCTATTAGATGTCCATGATTGTACATTGATCATAGGATTTTGAATCAACTGAGCATAAAAAGTCCCTTAAATTTAAGATATATATGAATAGTTAAATGGTGTATAGTAGTTTTATAAGATTAATTACAGATTGGGGTGTTTCCAAAAAAGGGTAGAAAAGTCTAATATACACAATAACTCTTCATAAATTAGATATGGTTACTTTGAGTATATTTTGGTTTTTTTTCCTTGAACAATGGTCTTTTAATATTTATATATCTTATGAACTAGATCTTTTATAGATACACTGAATCATTCATTGTGATTTTTTGGATGACATTGTTGTCTATATAAATTATAAAAATAAGTTATACCATCACTTAATGTTTGTTCTATACATTCGTCATAACCACCACCTATATGTGAAATTATCCATGTATAACTTATATATTTGATACGTAGTGTTATTGAAAAATGTTGTTCCTGAAAAATCAATTTTTTATTGATCCTAGGAATTTAAATTTTATTATGCCTTTGGAAGTTTAAAATAACATATTCTATATATGATTATTCTTTGGTTTATAGGGATACATATAGTGGTACATAAATGATTTATGATAAAAAAAATTATCCTTTAACATCCCTCATCCATATAGAATTGAAATTTAAATGGATTCATATGTGTGACATACCATTTGATGAGATCAATAGGATGCTGAAATTATTTATAATTATAAATATAGATAATCCTAGAAAGGGATATGTTGTTTATTGTGATTCATTGAGTTCGGTTTTGGGATGTGTGTTTATTTTAGTTGATCATGTGGTGACTTCTGGCTCTCATCAATTAATAAAACATCAGATAAAATATCCAACTCATAACCTTGATCTAATAGTGGTTATACGTGCTTTAAAATGATATTTAAATTATATTTTTATTTGAAAAATGTATAGTATTAATCAAAAAAAATTATAAGTTATATTTCCACACAAAAGGGCCACAAATTCATTAAACATTGATGGGTAGAGTATCTATATTATTTTAATTTCAACCACACCTATACACATGTGAAGGGTAATGTGGTAACTAATGCACTTTGAATGGAATTTTTTCATCTATAATGAAATATTATAGAAGTGATTGAAATATAATGTAGATATTTTTATAAATTCACCATGAGGTGATGGAAATGAATGAGGAGGTGTTTTTAGATAATATACAAATTAAAACGTATTTTTTTGTACTTATTCATCATGATTTACTATTATATAGTGAATTTAATAGTATCAATGAATCAAAAATAGAGGGGAGTATAGTAGTGTTTTCCCTTAGTCTCCTAATGATTTAATTTCCTATATAAAATTATTATGTGGTATATCATTCTATGAGATAGTAAAATTGAAGGATTACCCTCAATCATACTATGTAGTTTTTTCCAAGAACTACCAAAATTTACTATGGTATGAAAATTAAATATTTTTGGTTTCTTGTGATATAGGACATAGTTTCTTGTGTGTTTTGATGATTTACTTATAAAAGAGTTAATGTTGGGAAATAAAATCTAGTGGATATACTTCTACATCAACCTACACCTAGATGGTAATGGGATGAGGTGACCAACGACATCATTATTTGATTCTCTAACAAGACTTTCTTAAGAAATGTTATTTAGGTAATAATTTTTTTTATAACCATATTAGTCCATTTCCTTTTGATCAAAGATATCATGAATGTTAAAGATCTTGGAAAGATGTATGTTAACGAGATAGAAAAATTACACTGATTTAATTGATTAATAATTTCATATAGAGATGATAATTTCACGTATTTATTTAATAAATGTCATTATAAATTCATGGTCAGTCCTGTAAGACCTATCAAGGCTCACCACCCTCAAATAAATGTGAAAATAAAAGGGGAAATAAAAATTTTGTGTATGTGATGTATTTTAGAGGATCACAGGAGGTTCATTTATCATTGGTTAAAGATTCATATATTAATATTTTTAAATCATCGATAGTGATCGATCCATTTAAAACCTCATATGTTTATCGTTTTTGGACTCTCTATTTTTTGTATGAGGTTAGCAATGCTTATTTAGAAGGATGAATTACAGTTCAAGAGAAGATATTGAATTTTTATCCTATTTATAAGACAATGATAATGGATCATTGTTTCTAGATATCATATTTGGTTATAATTATATCCCATATGATTTTTTTAGATAGCAATAAACAATTATTGAAGGTAATAGGTGAAGGTTTTAGGGAATAAAAGAATTTGTAGACACTATAAAATGTGTTCCATGCACTTTTCCGTAGAGTGAAGATATGATTCTCACATAGACAAAAAACATCAAGTATGAGTAAATATGTTTTCACCATGAATAAAGAAGATCCATTCTGAATTTCAATGGGCCAAAATACAACTCCATACCTGATAAATTAGTTGAATGATCCCCCCATATAGAAGTAGGAATTAGATTTCGAAGGACGATGAAGAAAAGTTGTTGACACATTAATTTCAATTTCCGAGTTTCATCCCAGAAAACATGGTGTATTACCTATCACAAGAAGCATATATTTGTTCGAGAGCTTAAATTTGATAGTTCATGGAGCCCAAATAGACTTACATATCAAAAGTTATTCCACTTCGAAGACAAATAAATTTCACAAATGGACCTAGGTGGAGGACCTACGTGGTGGAACTACACGGGGGACCTATGTGGAGGACCTACACGGTTATATAATTTCTTCACCCCTACATGGAAGAGCTATGTATTAGACCTACCTAGAGGACCTAAATGGACAACTTCCCTTCGACCAGGTCCCCTCCATGCCTATAGAGAGGACCGCTGGGCTCCGCATTTTAGAGACAGGAAAAAGTTGGATGAAGTCCCAAATCTCCCATTGTGTAGCTCTTTCAGAAAGATCCCCCTAATATTCTCAGGTATCTCTCTTAAAACATTAGAGAAGAGAGAATTAAATGGAAAAAGTGGTTGAAAGTCCCATAGACATCTTGAACAAAAGGACCTGTGTGACGCTCCTGTGCGACACACCTACGTGGAGCACCAGTCGATGACATTTTCCATTGCGCCCTATATGTGTCCAAACTTCCAACTTTGGAGTACCATGATCAGAGACACTCTATCACACTAAATAAAGATACTTGATTTTACTTATTCCACTTGGATATGTTCACATGATAGGATTTTGGACTCTCCTTATGGATTCCTCGAGTACCTTGAGTCAATACACTCCTCAAGAAACACCTCAAACCACAGCACCTGACTCCTATATCAATTTAAATCACAAATGGGAATCCTCCTTAGGAGTAAGCCCCAACCAATTTCTAAATTGGAACCCTCCATAGGATTAAGCCCCAACCAATCTCAATGGGAATATATCCAGGTGTAATACCTTAACCTTCATCCCTTCTTTCTTTCCATTCGACCCTTGTATAATGTAGAGAGAATATAGGGAAAGCTTGTCGCCTCACCCTCTTCCATGGTTGATGCACCCTCTTCCACCATAAGAGGAGGAAAAAAATTTATATGTGAATGCCTTTATTGAATCTTTTAAATCCTCTTGTTTCTCATGCTGAGAATGACTCACATGGGCTTAGAGATGTTTCATGGTCACAATATTTTTACAATATAAGGAACTATGAGAACTCGGATTCCTATTCAAACTAGGATACGTAGGAAGCCCTTTTTGGGCCTGATCCCACTAGATATTCTCTTCAAAAATCCAACCCCAATTCCCTTTAATTAGGGGATCCTCCTTAGGAGTAATCCCCAAATTAAACACCTAAATTATCAAGGCACCATTTTCAAGAAGTAATCCCAAAGTCATTTATTTCAAAGTACAATACTCTCTTATAAGTCTTATTGAACTACAAGGTATTTGATTTTAATCTACATGGGATATTTTTGAAGGCTCAATGATGTTCAAACCCAATACCTGATCAACTCTGTTCTCCTTGGGAAATATTCCAAATAGGGTATGATCCTACTTGGAAACCCATATCCTTTCCAGAATTCCTTGGGATTCTTCAGTATATGTCCCACACTACATTTTAACTAAGAACCTTCTGCTTAGATTTCCAAAACACATGACATTAAACTGTATGTATTGGTCTGATTCACATGACCATAAAAATTATTAAGTGTCTCATTTAGTGACATTGAACAATGAGGGTTCTGATTCCTTTTACAAGGATATGTAAGTATCCCATCTTATGGGAACGATCCCAAAATCAAACAAAACCTTTGTCTCCCTGGATGACAATAAATTCCCGAGTGCCCCAATGAGTGGCTTAAAAACCATTGTCATCACAATGATGAATAAAATAATCTTTATGCAGTATATATTAGAGGATACCATTGATGGAGAACCCCGAAGACATATGGATATCTCCATTAATGAAGAACATTGAATGTATACTGATGGCTCTAAATTTTACACATGTTAATATGTGATTGAAAATTCTAAGGGAAACTTATGTCATGCATGGTTAATTAATAAGTATTCATGAAAATATCTTAAATATACAAAGTGTGTCATGGAGTAGAAAATAATTCCCCCCTAAATGGTGTGATGGGTATGACCTCCCATCCTCTCAACTAATGTACATTTCTTAGTATCATTAAGTTAAAACATAATGACCACCTAAATTTTTAAATAAGGTCTTTGTCGGATAAAAAACATTGGGATGTTTCAATTTCCATAAACAAATCCAATGGAAACTGCCTAGAAGTACTAATTCTTAAAACTAGAATACAAGTTTCAAGGACCTATGAAACAGAAGTATGTGGGAATGTCCCCAATATATCAATTCAAAAATATTTATGCATAAGTACTCATAACGAGGTGATTATAACACTAAGATTTCTCAAAGATTTTATTTTTCACATGTAATAAATTTTTTTATAAATAAGAATTACCCCAGTCGTCCAATTCATTATTATTTGATAATGTTGATTGATCAAAACCTGTTTCAGTCATAATTCTATTTCACCAAGATAATACATAGTTGAATTATTCTATACATATCCACACATAATCTACAAATATTAGATCATCATAGATGGTTCTTGGCGTAATAGCAGGGAAGGCTCGGTCACCTTAAATTTATCCAATTGATTTCGACTAGAATTATTGGAGACTAGAATTATTCTCTTGTCCTCTCAATATTGAGGGGAAAAGGTGGATCCATATCTATATTCATTAAATCATTCATGAGTGCCTCTCTTAATGACTAATTCAATTCTATATTGATATATCATCATCTACAACCAATCTTCTAATCTGAAAATGATATTATATATTTAACAAACATAGTTTTTTCCAATAGATAATTACTTATAGGCCCATAATCTAGTTTTTATCTCTAAATAAACCTCATGTGAAATAATTAAAATAATTAAAATAATATTATTATATCCCATGAAATTCACTAACTCATGGATTTTTTCAAGTCCATAAATAAATTAATATTTATTTAAATGATATTAAATGAAATATATCATCTCCATTTTTCACTTAATTTATTTCGTTGATCCTACATGAAATTTATAAAACCTGGAATAAAAAAATATTTATTTACTAAAAAAAATTTAATATTTGATAAAAAAATATATATTATATTTAAATACCGATGAATGAATATTTATTTTCAATTTAAATAATTAAATAATTATGTGGATGAATAATAAAACTTCAAAACTAGAAAATTATATTTATCTAATATTCCACTCAAATATGTACTCTTTTTGAATAACGAGAGATTGAATCTATGTATTCAACATAGAAAGGATAAATATCATTACTACAAATTAATATTTAATCAAATGATAATTTAAAGAAGAATTAAATACATATTCATGTAAAACATTGTGTGAGGCCCACTAGGCCTCTTTCTAAATGGTGTTAGAATAACTAGTATAATGCCCTTGATTGTTCAATAGATACATGTCAAGGAACCTATAGAGAAATTAACCTAGTAATAATTATCGATGTGAAATATAAACCCCTTATCTTGATATCTCATCATCACTATAGAATTACATGTGACTTCAATCAATGTGTTTGATATATTTTTCATTGAATTAACTAAAAGGAACTTATTGATAAAACTATCATGGACAGAAAACTAATTGGATATTTTAAATTCATAGATGATATAATATCTATTTACTTTAACTTATAATGGATAAATCCTTTTGTTTAAATATTCATTCATTCAATAGCACTTGTTTTTACCCAGCTTTTTCTACATTTCTGTGAACATATAGAAAAGAAGTTTTTATCAATACATTAATGTAAATAGCTCATGATATGAATTTATAATAATATAAACTCTATAGATCATGAAACACAATAATACATATGAATATATGATCACATAGATATAATGTTTAATTCATATTAGTGGGTATGTTCTCATAATATCCTCTTATAGAGATTACCAAGTACGAAGTTCATGAGAATAAGTCACAATGTTTTTTAATACGCCAATTAAAAATAGTAAGAATCATATATATCTTATAAAATTATTTCATCCAACCATAAAACATATTTTAATAATATTTTCATATCAATTACTTCATCTCATATATCATAGAATGGTTATGTCTGATCTATGGAAAAAATAAAATAGTAAAATTCTAACATTAAATATTATATTGAAGTAAAATAATAATGTCATGATATATTTATAATTTTCAAGTCATTGAATATACAACTAATAAAAAGTACAATGTTGTACATGGTTCATGGTAACCAACTCCAACAGACTCCATCTTGTAATATATGCAAAGTCCAAATAACTAGTTAGTATCACATGTAAAAAATGATTTTGTTGAGGCATGTATAAAAATCTTAGTTCAAACATGTTTTATGGGATATTATGTTTACTTCAACTTCAAATATCATAAAAAACCTTTGAGAGTTATATCACCAAGTATATTCTCTTATTTTAACTGTAATTCATAATATATTTCTTAATACGTAATTTTAAGATTAATCATTGATTACCCATTATTTTCTCTTTAATATTATAAAGTCTAGAAAAGTTTCTAATCTATTAAATATTTTACATCACATTCCAAAATGAACACTTTTTTCATAAATATGAAAACCAGTTTATGTAATAAGTTTTATCTTAGATATTAAATTATCCTAACTATGATACCAGATCAATAGGATCTAATGGAAGAATAGTTTTTGTCCACTTGATAAATAAGATTATATTTTCTCCAATTACCTGGAAGTCATATCCTTATATTTTATCATGGATTTTCATGTAGTTATAACTTACATCCTCTGAATTATTACAACATTTATTTCCAATACCATGTAACTGGATAGAATATGAATTGAAATAATAAACCAATAGATTTTGATCTAAATATATTTTTCTCTAGAACAAGTTGGAATATGTAATTCACTTTAATAGAATGTCTCTGTAGTTTCATTTAACTATAAGACTAGGGAACTATTTTACATATGTTGTAAATATATATTTCATGGTAAACCATAGTGATCTCTCTAAACTATTTTTAACACATGGAACACTTTCATTCCAAACAATGTTTTCTATGATCCTGATACATAATTTAATCAATAATTATATCTCTACCTCATTGAATCAATATTGGATTTCTATGTTGTTATCAACCATTTCTTTTCAAGTCATGTAGACATCTTCCATAACATTTCCTCCAAAAAAAGTGACCCTGAAAACCAATTACCTATATAAATATCACAAAAAATTATATTTCATGTATAATTATAATGAATTTTTGAATGATGACATTATAGGAGGTTTTTCATATACTATATCTAAACACATTCTTAAACATTAATAACCAATCATGACTTATTGGTACCAGAACCAATCAACTAATTTTGAGTTGTCTTGAATACCCACCAATTGCATTACATTAACTGTAGAAACAGTGAATATTTAGAATTATATTTTGGTATATCGAATCCATTTATAAATTGTTGTGGACATTCTAGTCATATTATGTTATTATTTACTTATTTCTATTGGATTTCATATTCCTAATGAATAATATATGACAAATTTTCTGAATATAAGGTCATCTATTTGGTTTAAATTTTATAAGTATTATGTGTTTCTAGAATAATTTATCCCACTAAATCTAATTGAGTTTAGTTTTCCTATTCCATCTCATCTTCATTTGAATCCATAACTTTATCAAGTTATATCATACTTCCACTATCTCAAAATATTAATTCTTCCCTCATAGAAGTATAGTTTGTATTCATAAATAAATTTCTATCAAGTGTCTTTTATTACACTGAGTATCTATATGATAATTAACTAGGTTTTTGTGTGTGTTTCTATTAATGTATGTTTGTTGATATAAACAAAATTTAAAAAATGGTTTGCATCAATCACTTATGGTTGTGGAATAATGGACTCCCATAATATCATAACTTCTATGATATCCCTTAGTTAATCTATTTTCAATATAGTTAGTTGTTGCACTATTATTTAAAAATATGTAATTAATGTCTATAGAATATTGTAAAAAAAATTATGATTGATCATTAATCTACTATGAAGTGATATCAACTCATTAATGTGAATATGATAATTTTATTTTAGGAAAAACATCACACATTATTTTAAGTGGTTAAAAATACTTATTAAACAAATTATTCAAATTGACCACTCAAAAGATCCTATATCTTTTAAAAATAACATTCATTTCTTCCATTTTACATTACCAAAATTTCAAAATTGGATTTAGTAAATTATATAAATTCACCTCTAGATTCTGTATAGAATAGTCTATGTGGTCCACATGAACTAAAGCTACAAGTGTAGTGAAAAACCACTGTTTAAATATTTTTATTTTCCTATAGAAATTTATTTATATATACTAATAATACATAATTATTTTAGCTCCAAATAGTTTAAACCACCTTTTGGGTATATACCTATAAATTACTTTTATGTTTATTTGACGAACAATTATCTGTCCATAACTAGGTATGAGCAATACTTTCTATATTCTTCATTTATCTCAAATATAGGATATATTTGATTCAAGTTTAATGGATCTATTATTTTTTTATGAAATACCATAACAAAATTTATTCCAAATATAAGTTAATTTCTCTTTGTGTCTAACTAGACACTGGGATACATGTTTTTGTAATAAAAAATAATAGTCCGACTAAAATATATCCACTTGGAAATTTGTTGTTGGGTCCTCCTATAGGCTGACTTCGGAATCAACATATCTAAACTACTTATACCATTTGAGATGCTTCCATTAATGATTCTGAACTCCCTTTTTAATTATACATATTTGTCCTAGCCCAACATTTTACCAGCCAATCAGACTATGACCTATGGAATGTTTGATTAAAGACTTCTACAACATGAACCATCACATAGAAGTTACTATCCCCTCCTAGTGGGTATTTATATTTCACCTACTCTATAACTCAAACTTGTGACCACATGCGTAATATCTAATTGGGAAGCATTCTAATTACTAATGGGAAAATGGTACTCTTAATTATTCTTATATGGCTACTATCCATATTGTAATAGGTTTGAGTTATGAAGGAGGAAAAATAAATAACCAAAGAGTTAAGGGAATATACCATCTATGTTTTAGACCATGTGGTAGAGGGAACTAGGCCTAAAGAGTTTAGGAAACCACTATCCTTTATTCATAATCTAATTGAATGGTAACTAAATGAGATAGGACCACTAAGGATGATTACATAAAAAAGGATCCATTTTATCTAACAATCACTGGGGGGTGACTTCCAATCCATGACTATAAAATAGGAATATGTTCTAAGGAATGTGGGTGCCCATTCACATTGACCAAAAGGGTTTCTGTCTCTACTTTTCTCAGGTCACAGTCTCACTGGATGATCAAGAATTGGGACTCATGCACCAAGGATCATTATACCCTTGGTCCCTATATTGGAATACATGAATTTTATTTTCATATTATTTTTAATCACCAAAATCTAGAATATAAATATCATAAGAACTAATGGATATAGATGAATATGTATCATTGTACTTCTTTAATTCATTAAAATTTTTCTTCCAGTGGACATTCCTACCACATTAGAAGTAGATAACCTTCTATTCATTACTCTAAATATGAATATTTAATCTATTTTAAGGATTTTTTAAATACAATGTTGACCATATACTAGTCATGTGATATTCAATATGTTCTTTCTTTTATCACCATAAGGGGTGAGGAAAAAAGTTCAAAATAATACTTATATTCCTCATAAAGAATATTCAAAATATCCTTGACTATATTCTCCATAATGTTCATCCTTTAACATTTAATGAATGGAGAGAAATTTGGTGGTATGGATGATAATGTGATATTAATGGATAACATATTACACAAATAGAAAGTTAATGTTTAAAATTGAGCAATATATATAAGGATTTTGAAAGTCTTGGTAACTAATTAAATCTTCACCATATAGTTTACACAGATTTTGGGTAGTGAAAATATATCTTATCTTTAGAATCTCCAGATCTTTTTCATCATCAAATAGAATATTTTTTATTGTTTAGGAATCTATTTCTATTTTTCAAAACTCAAATCCTCTTGAAATATTTGATTTATTAATGAAACAAACATAATAAGAATCCTATATTAATATTTTTTAGGTATATCTATCACCATCAATCTCTTGGTGAGATAGGTTATCAGAAATAAGGGACAACATCTTATAAAAATATTCTACAGTAATTAAGTTTATAAATACTTTAACTGCACTAAGAGATTTATAGTTGTAAAAACATGGTCTGAGTCAAGAAATGATCATAGTTTCCCAGTGGTTTTGATACCATTTTCCACAATAAGATAAAGTAAAGAATCAATTTCATTATCATGATTATGTAAATGTGATATAAGAGAATTTATTTATAATTCACCATATAATATATCAAATATTAATAACCCTCACAATTGGATTTAGAAAAACCTCTCATGTGAATAATCTATTGGAATGTATCTATATTTCCTTCATCATAATGTAGAATTTTTCATAAAATTTATTTCATGGTTTTTTGGAGGGTTGTATTTCCAAGTGTATTAACTCATCTCTCATTGATCTATTGTGAGGAATCCCCAATAATAATACATTAGACTCAGATTTCCTCAACACATTCCTCTAGGTTATAATAATTACAAGTTGGGTAGTAAACACTTTATAATATTTTGTTCTGGATTAATAAAAAATTTAGTTAAAACAACCATATAATTGAATGAAACCAAACCGAGTCATGAAATAAAGTATAGAATATGGTATCTGTTGGGAAAAAATCTCTCAAGGCATCATTGAAGTATTTTTTGAGGTGATTGTGTTTGTTGAAAATGTGGAAATCTGTGTTGTGATTGTTGACAAAGAAAACCATTACATACAAATTTGTTGAGAAAGGGGATTTCATGGGGACATGTCAAGTTCAAGGTCTTTGGATAACAATCCATGTTTAGTTCAAGAAAGTTAAAAAAAGGAATGGATGATCTAGAGGCAGTACAAAAAGAGAAGATAAGGGGTGCCCAAGTTCTAGGGTTGGATGCGCAAGTGGATTGTGTGGCAGAGACTTGCACGCCGAGACTTGCGCGCCGAGGGGAGACTTGCACATCGTCGCACAGGGTGTCCAAATTCCTTTAAATTGAGGTCAACCCCTCCTCATTCGGTGAAGACTTCAACACTTAGAAAAATCAGAGCTCCCGTCACGCAGGTGTGGTGGTCGCACAAGTGGTGTGTGGTCGCACAAGTAGAAGATGTGTGCCAAGTGATATTTGCACACCTGAGGTGGTTTGGGAAAGGAAGGATGTGAGTCGCGCAAGTTTGGAGTTGCATAAGCTTTCTTCACGCAAGTGATTGAGGTGAACTTGCACGCCAGTTTTGATGAAGCGCGGAAGTTGTCAGTTGCGTTCCAATATCAGTTTGGGCATAAAATGGTGTGGGTCGCGCAAATATGGAGTAAGAGAAGCTTGTATTGCGCAAGTGGTTGAGGTGGACATGCGTGTTAGTTTTGACTTATGCACCGAGACTTGTGCACTGGCATAGAGAATGGTGCCAAGTAAGGTTGATTCATGGCATAGATTCAGGGATGCGTGAAAGCTATAAGATTGCCTAATACCTACGGTGCAATGTGAGATTAATCTACGGGTGAAAGTTGGGCTTTAACAGAGAATCCACATACAATAGATAATGTATTCAATAATGATAATGAAGATACAAACAAGTCTATAAACTGTGAGTGGATCCTTTCTAGATCAGTGAGAAAAGGAAGAGGAAGAAGGTGATCCTCTCCACCGGCAGTGAACCAAAGAGAGAGAAACAGGGAGTGACCCTTGGGAAAGTAGTGAGCTGGCCCTAATCATTGTAAAGGCAGTGAGCCTGGGAATAGAAGAGATCTATCCTGAACTTTGTAAACAAAAGTGTTCTTATAGTGGATTTGGTACATCGGCACATTGTCGGTGTAAGCTCCTTGGACATAGCCTAGTGAGGGTGAACCAAGTAAAAATTGATGTGTCTTGTCCAGGCTTTACTTTCTGTTTATATTATGCAGTGGGAAAGAGAGAGAATAGTGTTTTCTTAAACGTGAAACAAGATCAGAATGAGATTAAATTTTAAATTAGTCATTCCCAAATTCCCCCCCCCCCCCTCAGGGTATTCAGCCTTGTGGACCTAATAGTATCTTTTTAGATGATGTAATAAAAAGATTTCATGACATAATATTTGATTGAGGGACTTTTATACTACCATTATTTATTCCTTATTTTATCCTTTCACGTTATTTTTAATATAATGTGGATTTATTATTATTAATTGTTAATTTCTATGATAAAATAATTTACGCACAATACATTTATTTAATTTCATATTACCTTTTTTTGAAATTATTTATTTTAAATATTAGATTTTAACCATCAAATAAACATTAATAATTAAGAATCAACATTTTAGAAATAAAATAAATATTTGGAATGATCAAGATATTTATGACTTGTTATTTTATCAAGAAGATGATAAACTAACCCTTTGAACCAATGGGAATAACTCCATGTACAATTCTTGGTTATAGTAACAACATTCCACCTAAATCCAATGTATCCCCTTCATTGGTTTCACCTTAACTCATGTTTTATAGTTCATCCTCTCATTGAAGAATAATTTTTTAAAAATAATTACTCACACACATGGGAGGGAGAACTAGGGTTATTGGGTTATATAAAAGTAACCAAGGATATATATTCCATTACAAAATAAAAGTGGGAGGGATAACTCTTATGAATTTTTTTTTCATTAATAAAACATTTCTGACATAATAAAGTAATGAATTAAATATTAAAATAAATAAAAAATACAGAAAATACATTGGTTGGTCAAGCTCATGATCATCCATGAATGAAACAACTATTCATTTAAGAACAATGGATGAAATTCATTTTTATTCATTATTTATTAAGAGAAATAGGTCAAATTCATAACAAAAATCTTATTAATTCATTCATTTACTTATCTTAATTATCCATCCAAATAGTATGAGATATACCAATCCTTTTTAATTATAAATTAATAAAATTATTTAATTTTATTTAAAATTAATACATATATGTCATGGGCTACCTAGGGACACACATAGAAACCTTATGGATAATCGTAAACTCAAACCAAAATTTAACAAAACATGTACTATATATAACATGGTGTATAACCTTCTACAAAACATGTATTATCACTCACATAGTATGTGAATATAGAATATATAGTAAATTTGTTGTGCCATTTACTTAAAAGACATATAGTGTACATAACATACCATAAAAACATGGATTGAAGTTTTATGAGTCAACTCAAGTAGGAATCAAAATGTTTTTGACAAAAAGAAGTGACATTAATATATGAAAAATTTATCAATAAAATGAAAATGAATTACACAAGGTGTGTGATGATTATTAACAACTCTTAGTTCCAAAAAAATGAAATATTTATTCATTTAATTCAACATGACATGGTTAAAATCACTCTCGGGGTAATTCATTTGAAAACCTAGTCACAAGGTGTGTACATCATGTTCATTCAATGTAGTTTAATTGTATTTCTATATTAAATATTTATTTCAAATAATTGATTCCAATTAATTCATCAGATCATATCATGTACATCCCTTGAATGTGAATGATTTCAACATTTTTTAAAACAAACTACATGTCGTGTACTCCATTATCTAGCCGTCTAAATTGCATGTCTAGAGACTCGGCATGTTTTCCACATAGGAATTTATATTTTAGATGTTCTCTATTCTAGAAACAATCTGTTTAAAAACATCTAGCCAGTGTTTCTGAGTAGTCCACCAACACATATAATTAATTAGTACACACCACAAACTTTAACCACACAACATCCAAGATTCACAAGTGTTCAAACCATGTGTGGTAACATGGAATGTATTCTATATACATGTCATTAAACCCTATAAAGCCATGTTCCATATATAAGGTTAATACATGGTGTGTAATGTTTCCATGTTGTGTTCTCCCATAATATGTTCGTTGATTCCCTCAAAATGTCCTCGTGTTCTGATCATCGATACATGGGATGTACATTTCAGTTACATATTGTATATTTATGTTATCCAGTCAAAATCTATTACAACTCAAGGTGGTATCTGTAATTTCTCTTAATTTATTTTCTATGCCTATTCATGAACATATAATGGTGTCTAAACATGTTATATTTACTTTTATATTATAAATTAGTGAACAAGAAATGAAAAAAATATATCAAAAATTTAAATCCATGAATGGATGATATATAAAAATAAATTGACATGTGACCACATTGAGATAACATGATGGACTTTGGGCACAAAATATGTGAATTGAACCATTCCCAACAATGTTTTTCATATTTTGCTTCAAATAAATCAAATGAAATTGATGAATAGTCACCATATAATCCTTAATGAAAGGATCTTTCAAATATAATTTATAAATAATTTATTTATAAAAATTACCATAACATATAAGTTCATTATTAATTTTTGATGTTGATTGATCGAACCTCATTTAAATTATATAGTCATTTCATCAAGAGGATCTAAGGTAGAATCAATCAAGAAGTATCTACACATTCTTCAAAAACCTCAGATAATAGTGGATGGATCTCCAAGATCTAGTGTAGAATACCTGATCACCTTAAATCAAACTTGTTGATAGTAACTACAATCCTTCAATACTTGATGGATTCTTATTATGTTATAAGAATCATGATATATATGAGGAGGATCTATAACCTCATTCATGTTATCATTCTAGAGTGCTTCTACCAAGTCTAGGGGGAATTATCTGAAATTATTTCATTGTCTATAATCAATCATCTTTTATGAAAATTATATTCTAAAGTTGATATATATATATGGATAAACAATAGATGACTTCTCATAGGCTCATCATCTAATAGCTAACTGTAAATAAATCCCATGTTTAATAAAAAACATATCATTTTTATTAAATCCTATGAAATTCTATAATGATTAAATTATTTAAATATCAAAAATAAATTAATATTTATTTAAATGATATTAGAAAATGTATCACTTCTATATAGGCCCTAAACATGTCCCTAGGGACCTTCTATGAGTTTATAAAACCATGATTAATAAATATTCATTTACCAAATAAATATTATTCAGTGAAAAATAAATAAATATCATGTTCACTAATTGAAAAAAATATATCATTTTTCTATTCGAATGATTAATCATTTACCTAGTGAATAAAACAAGAGAAAAAATATTATATTATATTGGGTAAATTGGTAACCAATATTTCATTATTATTGAAATCGCATATTTATTCTTTTGAGTAACTCTTGATTGAATATATTTTATTAGAATAACATTAATAAATATTATTCCTTTGAACTGGGGAATAATATTTATTTTAATGTTAAATTCAATGATAATTTAAATTTTTTCTGGGAAACACATAGTTTGTGATCTAGTTTGTTTATTACCTAGTTGAATGAGGCTACGAAGGTTAAATTCTGAGATATGTGTCAAGAATCATTTTAAGGAACCCATCAAAAATTCTGTGAATGTTGTAACAAGTATGACCTCCTTTTAATACACACTATGAAATACAATCTCGTTTTCTTGATATGTCCTCATATCAGTAGTATTAATTATGTCATCAACATATATTCGTGATATATCGTTCTTTGGATTTCCAGAATTTTATTATTACAAAAATTATTATTTCTGTGGAAATAATAATAGTGTAATAATTCAATCAATGGTCCTGAGATATCTACTTCAATTAACACCAAATGAATGATTACTTTGTTGAATTATTAATTAATACCGTATAACTCAGGATGCACCCAATGTAATAAACATCAATTTGAATATATGGAATTATAGTTTTTTTCTATAAAATATTATACAAGACCCTTGATATGAGTTAATAATAATCTCATGTCTTGGGATCATTAAACATGTTCATATATAGAAATAAAAATGACACCAATATAATGTAGAATTCCGATTAGAAAGTTTGTTCTCATAAAATTCACTAATGAAGATTACCAAGTGATAACATAATGAGAAAATGTATCAATATATTATGATACCCAAGACCTGTGTAACACCCCAGGTAAATAATGAATATGACATTTTTATATTTATCCATATTTGTGAATAAAATATTAATATTACTTTAAAGTGGATGATATGCTCGATGGCGTACCCAACACGCAACAACGAGTTTTTGGGAATCTTACGTTGCACTCTAATAATAAAATAATATTATTTTTAATAGTAGTTAATGCCTAGCCGTTGTAATGGCGGGAATGAACAGAACTAACTACAAAATGATTATATATGTTTGTCAAATATTTTTAATTTTTACAATAAATGTTAGAGGATTAAAAATGCGAATGAATCCAATTTTAAGTGTAAACATTCTAATATTCTTTAAAAGGTCGATTAACAGCCTTTTGATGGGGACCCTCTTTTAAATCCACTTTTTTACAACATTATGTGTTACATTTGACAAAATAAAATTCTTTTTTAGAATCGGGACATCAAAATTTACTTTGTGTAAATTTTTGGTATTTTTCTGAAAAAGTTCAATTTTTAATGAATAATGAAAAATGTTGTATTTTAATTCAAAACCTCTTTTCAATATAATTTATTTATATTATTATATTATCTTTTTAATTGTTTTAAAGTGATATTAGAATACATTTTTACAATTTAATCAAATAGTGGTAATTGGAATTAAGTTCACATTGAAATTGGACTTAAACTACTATCAATCTTTTGATACTTATTGTTTCATAAAAACACGCTATTTGCTCTGACAGTGGGAATTAATTATTAAATTAATTAATGCAACTTATATGTTTTGAATTTTGTAAAATAGACTTCATTTTTGAATTCAGAATATCAAATATAGCTTAGAGTGAGTTTTTGGAATTTTTCTGAAAAACATCAATTTTTGATGAATAGTGAAACCACTAAGTGATAGTTAAAAAAACTGATTTTTCATTTAAATGAAACATTTCCACTTCTGTGATTTTATTTTCAAAAATCCAAAAAACATGGTTGTCATTAAGAAGTAAAATTTGGTTCAATGGGATTAAAATAATATTTTTGGTGAATAGTAACTTATTAAGTTTTTTTTCGCGATTAGAGGTAATTAGTGTAGTTTAGGGTAAGAATAAATTTTTAATAAAATGAAATTACCTAAACACATGTCCTACCCTCATTGGATGAGTCATGGCCGACCAAGACAATCCATGGGTCAACTTGGGGACCCCATGGAGACACTTTGGTTGGGAAATGACATAAATAACTTTTTATTTAATGTTAATGTAAAAATAACACAAACATGACATGTTTTACTAAAACAATTTTTAAATGGGGTTATACAAGTCAGATTTTTTACTATAAATATTCATTACAAATAAAAACAGATTTCCTACATCATGATATTTTTTTATAATTTTTAGAAATTAAATAAATTAAATTATTTATGACATCATGATGATGCAGCGATGACCTCATTATTTAACGATTTAAATAAAATGGAAAGATAATGTAAAATCTAAGACCTACACATGTAAAAAACCTATTGTATGGGTGTATTTAAAACCCTTATCACCTTATCCTCGAAACACATCAATGTGGGACCACTAAAATCCGAAACTCATTCTAAAATAAAGTAACTTTTCTTTACTTTCCAAGAGTGCCCCTTCTCTCCTCTTATGAAAGGCCCACACCTCTACCTCTTTGAATACACTTCCAAAGCCTTTGGCTCCGGAACCCTTGCCCATTTTATCTCTCCACATCCCTCTATTACTCTTTGAAGCCTCACTTTGGGCAGAAGTATTCCCAAGGAAGCCTTTCAGCTCAAACCAAAGGGAGTTACCCGATTTTTAGGTAATGTCTTCACTTAAGTCCTTTTGTTTTATTTTGCTTCTCCAACCCCCTAAACTCTTTTTATTATTTTCTTTTGTAAAAACTCCAGTATCTCTTATATACTATGATGTTTTTATAAGAATTATTAGAGCTACACTTACACACACCTACACCTAATGGTTAATGAACATAATGTTTCCGTGGATGGCGAATTTCTACCTCCCAAAACGATGATTGTTCAACATTCTTCTAACACCTTGAAAGGTGGACATTAAGATGACACTATATTTATATATGATATATAATATGTTTATGTTTTACTTAAGCTTCTTTATTTTTCTTTTATGGCATACCTTTATGGTTTCCATTATGGGTAAACGCGATAATTTCATTTAAGGAAGTGCGGACTACCGCCCCCTCAAAGTGATTTGATTTGTTAATACCATATGTGGTACGTATAAAGGATATAATTAATGATATTATATATGATACCATACTGGAATTAAAATACTATTATGTACCATTATTTTTTAATTCCATTAAATATGAAATAGAAATGGAAGTAGCATTCATGCGTACGTACGGCTTACCGTCTCCATGAACAGTGTATTTCATTTCTTTACTCTAAATGTTTTGTAATATTATAAATACATGTATATTATGGATATATATGATATATATGATATCAAAATCATGAATATCATTCTTGAAATAATGAACCATTGACCACACGAACAACATGTAATTATAAGAATTCCACTTTCGACTTAAGAACCAAATATCGACAAAACAAACATTATTAACTTAAATGATTACATAATGTTTATAACATGGAAATAAGTGATATAAAAGGAATAATGATCTTGAAAAAGGTTCTTAAGGAAGTAGAAATTAACTCAAGTTTATTATTCAGGAGATTAAAGAACGATCGAGTCAAGTCAGACCCGAGGTAAGGGATCCTACTCCTCTCTTTCATTTTAAGTACACTCTTTTATGTCATTTTTTAAGCTCATCTTTCTTGTGATGGGGATGTTCTTTTATATTACTCTTACTGTAATTTTTTTGTTCATATTATGAGAGACCGTATTCTGTCTCATCAATCCATTTTGGAAGTTTTGAGTGGCGCCGTTAGGCAGCCGAATTTTCGTAAGAGATCTAACCTCTCTCTTTCTTTTTAAGTACTCTCCTTTATGTCACTTATTTTAAGATCCTCTTTTTTATGATGGGGGATGTCATTTTATAATCCTCAATCTGTAAATTTTATTGTAATCTGATGAGATACCCTATTTGATCTCATCAATCCATTTTTTTGGAAGTTTTAAGTGGCGTCGTTAGGCTGCCGAGTTTTCGTAAGGGATTTTTCATCTCACTTTTATTCTCGTGAGATTTATGCTACATTTGCCACAATTTCCTTTGAGTGCTGTATTTACTATCCATTATTCTACTCTTTGTGTAATACACTTTTGTTTATGAGTATTTACATCAATTTGGTATGACCCTTCTTTCGTGGGGTGTATGTTTTGAAAGTTACCCATGTCGGTAAGGGAACCTTTCACCCTCCTCTTTTAAAAGACTTCTTTTGTTATGTCTTTTAATTCACATAATATTATGTTGGGATATGTTCTTATATATCCTTATTGTTGTTAATTTTATGTCCAAGTGATGAGATACCCTTTTTATCTCTCATCAACTCTTTTTCTGAATTTTGAAGTGACGTCGTTAGGATGTCGAACTTTTGCAAGGGAACTTCTTAACCCAATTTTGATTCTTTGGGATAAAGTTGTACTCATTGAATATGTCGTTCTATGAATCTGTGTGAATGTCATCTAATAGTTTTACACTTAATATCCACTTATATTTGGTATATTCATTTTTCACACATAATTACGTAATTGATTTATCATTAATCCAAGGATATCGTCTTTGTATGGGACTTCGTCTCAATCTCCTTTCATTGAGGCATATTTTGTTTTATACACAACCTTATTTTATACGGTGTATAAACCCATTTGACTTCTATGTTTATCCTAAAGGAATCTTTTTTATACAAAGCGTTTTACTAAACGACAAAAGGGAATGTTTTTGTCGTACGTATGTGGCGACAACGACTTCTCCGCTGCTGTAACCATTGTTTGAGTTTCGGCTTCCTCTACAAGACATACCTTCTTTTTAAAAGAAAAATAAATACCATGTTTTACTTTTCTTTTATTTTTCTATTGAAAATGGTTTTCATAATGTTTTTATATCAATGTGTTGTGTTGATATCTTGTGATTGAAAAGTGTAAATGTTATGTTTCCTTTATGCATGTTTTATGTGATACGATTATGTTATGGTTCTTGGGCATTATTATGAAGACGGGTGGTTCCGTGATAAACTAAGGGCAGGTGAGCCTGATATAGCTCTCCAATTCATTGGGTAACGAGAAGGAGTGAAACATTAAGGTTTCTCTGAAGCGATTTAGGGAATATACTGTGGTGGTTATTCCAAATGTAACCAAGAGGGTTACTCCCTACGTAAGAATGTTATGAATGCCTCAAGTTACCTTTATGTCTTATGATTTTTATGATTTATTCATGATTTTATGAGGTATGTTAAAGTGCTTATGTTTTATGGGTAAATTATGATTTCATTCTTATGTTAACATGTACTCATGTTTCCTTTCTATATTTTTATATCCCTTACTGAGCTTTTTATGCTCATCCCAAGTTTTTTTTGAAATGTTTTTCATAGGTCAAGGGAAAGGTACATGATATGATGATAGTGTCAAGGAAGTGTCAGAAAAGAATCCATGATTTATTTTTAAATATGTTTCCATTGATGGGAAAAAAATTAATACTATCTTTTATGTAACCACTTTGTTTAAATGTGGAATGTAATGCAAGTTTAATGATATAATTCTCTAAAACTCTAAACATGAAAAGATCCTCAATGTGTAATCTTGTAATAACTCAAGATTAAGTAAGGTTTAAGGCCGGGGCCTTATAGTTGGTATCAAAGGTCGGTTTAGATAACTTTAGAGGTTAGGGTATTCTCTAAGCATAAGTGACATTGCCATGATGGTTAGGATTTCAGAAAGAGTCCTAGTTTTGGATAAAGTGAATGAGTAAGTATATATTAGTGTTTACCTACCTCATTAGTACATGATGGTTTTGTTGATATATTCACACTGACATTTCCGTTTTTAGTGAATGGATGGATCTATCAGGCACCAAAGTGATAATAGGTTTGAAGGAAACTATGGTGGTTCTCTGATTAAGAGATTGGATGAAATGGGGGATTCAAAGAGGAAACTCATGGTTGTTCTAAGCCAACTATCCAGGAGTCATGATAAACCACTTGTACCTTGGTATGTTCTGTAATGCATCATGTACGAGATGACCAATCGATGTGGAAGTTCAGTAAATAATTATAAAGGTAACCATTAGGGTTTATATGATCCTTACTTTTGAGGTCATTATGGGTTATTATATGTTATGATGGAAAATGAAAGGCGTGAGATAAACTTGAGGATAAAATATGTTATGATTATTTTTTTGAAGATTTTATCTCGTTTTGGGGAATGTTTTAAGAATTATATATTTTTGGAAAAAGGACAACACGAAGACCGTGTGAAAACCCGTCGCATTGGACAAAGCTGCGGGAATCAAACCCACAACCATAGTGTGACTGGTATTTATCGCCTACCACTGGACTACGTGAATTCCCTGGTTTGTTTGACTAATTATTTTTAGTTATATGATTTTAGGAAACAAGAGTAAGTTTATTTTAGGGTTATCTATGGAAATGATTAACCTATCATAGAGGATATGTGAGTAGGTTAATTACTTTTCAATACGAGACTTTAGGAAAAACTGATGTTGTTTGGAGATAGATGTTACGATTTAACATGGAAGAATATGTGACTAAATCCTTCAAATATTTGGGTTTCAATCCTAGTTTGGATTTCATGAATAATTTTATGGAAAAATTGTTTATTGAATGGTCCTCGTTGAACTTTGGGTTTTGTTGGACAAATTTTGGAAATTAAGAATAGATTTTCTTTTTATAAAGGGTTATCCTTTTATGGATTATCTGATCTTGTACAAACCTTTTTGGTTTTGGTTTTGGATAGAGACCAAAGAAATAGGAAGTATATAGTTCTCTTTTTTAGATTAGGTGATTCTCTATAAATTGATTATAGTACTCTTAATGTGAACAAGTCTTCCTAAATACTCGTCTTTTGGAGGAAATATGAGTTTGATTAAGGAATTTAGTAAAAGTTGAAAGTCTAAATGGCATGTAAGTATGTTTCATTATGATTTAGTTAAGCTCAAAAATAAATTCCTCAATGATAAGTAACATTACACAAAAATGTTTTCTGTTAACTTTTCCTACTAGGGAATCGAATACCGTTTAACCCATCACAAGTTTGTTATTTTCTTATGGTTAACTTTCTCCTAGACATGTTTTCTATCACTCTCCATCAGAACATGAACCTATTTTTTCTCTTCCATGTCCATGTTTTCCTACATGGAATCCTAGTATGGGTTATCTCAGGTGACCTTTGTACTTATCTTTCTTTATTTTAAAGTGATTGTTTTACTGACTCTTATTCCGATGTGGGATTTTCAATGATGTTTCCAAGACCAATTTTAAAATATTGAGGATGCAATTCCTAAAAGGGGGGAAGGATGTAACACCCGAGGTAAATAAAGAATATGACATTTTTATATTTATCCATATTTGTGAATAAAATATTAATATTACTTTAAAGGAGATGCTATGCTCGATGGCGTACCCAACCTGCAACAACGAGTTTTTGGGAATCTTACATTGCACTCTAATAATAAAATAATATTACTTTAAATATTAGTTGATGCCTAGACATTGTAATGGCAGGAATGAACATAACTAACTACTAAATGATTATATATGTTTGTCAAATATTTTTCATTTTTACAATAAATGTTAGAGGATTAAAAATGCTAATGAATCCAATTTTAAGCGTAAACATTCTAATATTCTTTAAAAGGTCGATTAACAGCCTTTTGTTGGCGAACCTCTTTTAAATCAACTTTTTGACAACTTTATGTGTTACATTTGACAAAATACAATTCTTATTTAGAATCGGGACATCAAAATTTACTTTGTGTAAATTTTTGGTATTTTTCTGAAAAAGTTCAATTTTTAATGAATAGTGAACAATGTTGTATTTTAATTCAAAACCTCTTTTTAATATAATTTATTTATATGATTAGATTATCTTTTTAATTGGTTTTAAAGTAAAATTAGAATACATTTTTACCATTTAATCAAATAGTGGTCATTGAAATTAATTTCACTTTGAAATTGGACTTAAACTAGTGTCAATCTTTTGATATTTATTGTTTCATAAAAACACGCTATTTGCTTTGACAGCGGGAATTAATTATTAAATTAATTAATGCAACTTATATGTTTTAAATTTTTTAAAATATACTTCATTTTTTAATTCATAATATCAAATATATCTTAGGGTGAATTTTTGGATTTTTTCTTAAAAACATCAATTTTTGATGAATAGTGAAACCACTAAGTGGTAGTTAAAGAAACCGATTTTTCGTTTAAATGAAACGTGGCCACTTCTGTGATTTTATTTTCAAAACTCTGATAGACATGGTTGTCATTAAGAAGTAAAATGTGGTTCAATGGGATTAAAATAATTTTTTGGTGAATAGTACCTTATTAAGTTTTTAATCGCGATTAGAGGTAATTAGTGTTGTTTAGGGTAAGAATAATTTTTTAATAAAATGAAATGACATAGACACTTGTCTTAACCTAATTGGATGAGTCATGGACGACCAAGACAATCCATGGGTCAACTTGGGGACCCCATGGAGCCACATTGGTTGGGAAATGACATAAATAACTTTTTATTTAATGTTAAAGTAAAAATAATACAAACATGACATGTTTTACTAAAACAATTTTTAAATGGGGTTATACAAGTCAGATTTTTTACTATAAATATTAATTACAAAGATAAAAAGATTTCCTATATCATGATAGTTTTTTTATAATTTTTATACATTAAATAAATTAATTAATTTATGACATCACGATGATGCAGTGATTACCTCATTATTTAACGATTTAAATAAAATGGAAAGATAATGTAAAATATAAGACCTAAACATGTAAAAAACCTATTTTATGGGTGGATTTAGAACCCTTATCACCTTATCCTCGAAACAAATCAATTTGGGACCACTAAAATCCGAAACTCATTCTAAAATAAAGTAACCTTTCTTTACTTTCCAAGAGTGCCCCTCCTCTCCTCTTATAAAAGGCTCCCACCTCTACCTCTTTACCTACACTTCCAAAGCCTTAGGCTCGGCAAACCCCAACCCATTATTTCTCTCCACATCCCTCTATTACTCTTTGAAGCCTCACATTGGGCAGAAGTCTTCCCAAGGAATCCTTTGAGCTCAAACCAGAGGGAGTTACCCGATTTTAAGGTAATGTCTTCACTAGAGTCCTTTTGTTTTATTTTGCTTCTCCAACCCCCTAAAATCTTTTTATTCTTTTCTTTTGTAAAAACTATAGTATCTTCAATATAATAGGATGTTGTTATAAGATGTATTTTGTCTACACTTACACACACCTACATCTAATGGTTAAAGAACATATTGTTTCTGTGGATGGCGAATTTCTGACTCCCGAAACGATGATTGTTCAACATTATTATAACAACTTCAAAGGTAGACATTAAGATGACAATATATTTATATATGATATACAATATGTTTTTGTTTTACATAATCTTCTGTGTCTTTCATTTATGTCATAACTTTATGGTTTTCATTATGGGTAAACGCGATAATTTCATTTAAGGAAGTGCGGACTACCGCCCCCTCAAAGTGATTTGATTCGTTAATACCATATGTGGTATGTATAAAGGATATAATTAATGATATTATATATGATACCATACTGGAATTAAAATACTATTATGTACCATTATGTTTTAATTCCATTAAATATGAAATATAAATGGAAGTAGCGTTCATGCGTACGTACGGCTTACCGTCTCCATGAACGGTGCATTTCATTTCTTAACACTAAATGTTATGTAATATTATAAATACATTTATATTATGGATATATATGATATATATGATATCAAAATCATGAATATAATTCTAGATATAATGAACCTTTTACCACACGAACAACATGTAATTATAAGAAGTCCACTTTCGACTTAAGAACCAATTATCGACAAAACAAACATTATTAACTTAAATGATTACATAATGTTTATAACATAGAAATAAGTGATATAAAAGGAATAATAATCTTGAAAAAGGATCTTAAGGAAGTATAAATTAACTCAAGTTTATTATTCAGGAGATTAAAGAACGATCGAGTCAAGTCGGACCCGAGGTAAGGGATCCTACTCCTCTCTTTCTTTTTATGTACACTCTTTTATGTCATTCTTTTTACGCTCATATTTCTTGTGATTGGGATGTTATTTTATATTAATATTACTGTAATTTTTATGTTAATATTATGAGAGACCCTATTCTCTCTCATCAATCCATTTTGGATGTTTTGAGTGGCGCCATTAGGCAGCCAAATTTTCGTAAGAGATCTAACCTCTCTCTTTCTTTTTAAGTACTCTCCTTTATGTAACTTCTTTTAAGCTCCTCTTTTTTATGATGGGGGTGTCCTTTTATATTCCTATTTCTGTAAATTTTATTGTAATATGATGAGAGACCCTATTTGATCTCATCAATCCATTTTTTTGGAAGTTTTATGTGGCGCTGTTAGGCTGCCGAGTTTTCGTAAAGGATTTTTCATCTCACTTTTATTCCCGTGAGATTTATGCTACATTTGCCACAATTTCCATTCAGTGGTGATATCCATTATTCTACTCTTTTTGTAATACACTTTCATTTATGGGTATTTACATCAATGTGGTATGACCCTTCTTTCATGGGATGTATGTTTTGAAAGTTACCCATGTCGGTAAGGGAACCTTTAACCCTCCTCTTTTAAAAGACTTCTTTTGTTATGTCTTTTAATTCACATAATATTATGTTGGGATATGTTATTATATATCCGTATTGATGTGAATTTTATTTCCAAGTGATGAGAAACCCTTTTTTTCTCATCAACTCTTTTTCTGAATTTTGAAGTGACGCTGTTAGGCTGTCGAACTTTTGCAAGGGAACTTCTTAACCCAATTTTGATTCTTTGGGATAAACTTGTACTCCTTGAATATGTCATTCTATGAATATGTGTGAATGTCCTCTGATTGTTTTACACTTAATATCCACTTATATTTGGTGTATTCATTGGCCACACATAATTACGTAATTGATTTATCATTAATACAAGGATACCGTCTTTTTATGGGACTTCGTCTCAATCTCCTTTCATTGAGGCATATTTTGTTTTATACACAACCTTCTTTTATACGGTGTATAAACCCCTTTGAATTCTACATTTATCCTAAAGGAATATTTTCTATACAAATCTTTTTACTAAACGACAAAAGGGAATGGTTTTGTCGTACGTATGCGGCGACAACGACTTCTCCGCCGCCGTAACCATTATTTGAGTTTCGGCTTCCTCTACAAGTCATACCTTATTTTTAAAAGAAAAATAAATACCATGTTTTACTGTTCTTTTATTTTTGTATTGAAAATGTTTTTCATAATGTTTTTATATCAATGTGTTGTATTGATATCTTGTGATTGAAAAGTGGAAAAGTTATGTTTCCTTTATGCATGTTTTATGTGATATGATTTTGTTATGGTTCTTTGGAATTATTATGAAGACGGGTGGTTCCGTGATAAACTAAGGGTGGGTGAGCCCGATATAGTTCTCCAATGCATTGGGTAACGTGAAGGAGTGAAACGTTATTGTTTCTCCGAAGAGATTTAGGGAATATACTGTGGTGGTTATTCCAAACGTAACCAAGAGGGTTACTCCCTACGTAAGAATGTTATGAATGCCTCAAGTTACCTTCATGTCTTATGATTTTTATGATTTATTCATGATTTTATGAGGTATGTTAAAGTTCTTATGTTTTATGGGTAAAGTATGATTTCATTTTTATGTAAACATGTACTCATGTTTCCTTTCCATATTTTAATATCCCTTACTGAGCTTTTTATGCTCATCCCATGTTTTTTTTGAAATGTTTTTCATAGGTCAAGGGAAAGGTACATGATATGATGATAGTGTCAAGGAAGTGTCAAGAAATAATCCAAGCTTTATTTTTAAATATGTTTCCGTTGATGGGGAAAAATGAATAATATCTTTTATGTAACCACTTTGTTTAAATGTGGAATGTAATGCAAGTTTTATGATCTAATTCTCTAAAACTCTAAACCTGAAAAGATCCTCAATGTGTAATATTGTAATAACTCAAGATTATGTAAGGTTTAAGGAACAGGGCTTATACATGACAG
The DNA here is from genome assembly GCA_963277665.1 of Viscum album. NCBI lineage: Eukaryota > Viridiplantae > Streptophyta > Magnoliopsida > Santalales > Viscaceae > Viscum > Viscum album. The sequence continues at coordinate 1,082,882,485 of OY728155.1, forward strand.
TCTATAACATTTTTGTCTTATCATATGATGTCTATTGATCATAGATCTGAAGATTATTAATATTGTAATAAAACATCAAGGCTCACATTATAACATTGAGATTCTTGGTCATTTCAATGAAAAAATTATTCTAAGGAAATTATTATATTAAATATTATGTAAAATAAAAATCATCATGTGATAATGTATTAAATATATTCAAGTGTTTGACTATAAAATTAATTTTAGATATAAAGTATTTGTTTCTAGGAAACGAAGTCCAAAATCTCCATGATTGTTTCACTAATAAAATTATTCCAATGCATGGAAATAATTTGGAAATTAATAATATGAATGAAAATGATTCAGAATAGTATAAGTTACTTCTTAGTGAAAATGTGTCTTTTATAGTCATATTTCCATACAGGTGAATAGGGTCATCATAAAAACTATTTATTAGTATCATATTGTTTCTCTTCATAGTGATAAAATTCAATAACTAGTGATCTTTCTTTTGTGTTATTAAAAATTATAAATACGGGGTGATGGATTTTGTGAATAATATTTGTATATTAAATAAATAAAAGATTTTTTTCATATAGTTTTCTTCCAAGAAGATTTTACTCTATTAGAATAGAAAATATTATTCAATAGTAATAGTCCTCACCCCAATTCACTTATTTCCACATGTTGTTCATGAAACTAATATCACTAAACACCACTATACAGAAATACTGTTTTCAAACAAAATAACCTTGTCATAATAATGATAATAAAAGCCCCCATATAGTTTCATGGTTATCCTCATGAAGATTAATGTCTTTTCAGTTACATGGTGTTGTAATTCCACTTCCTTACTCAGTTTGAGATATGAGTTCATGAATTTAAATTCCTTATTGGCATATTTTTCAATTAAAATATATCGGGTTTCACTCTATTACACTAATCCCCCGTGTTATATAATGTACTTCTTAATGTGTTTAGTGTAGTTTCAACCATTGTATCCACCCCTCACTTACTAGTCATTATCCAATTGTGGTGTATGAACACTTTTTGGATGTATGGGCATCCACGATCAATACATCACCAACAATACTTTCAAATCATTCCAAAAACATTAAAATTGCATTCATGTAGTTACAAATAATCATTCATGAATAACTTTTAGTGGACTAAAAAATCAAAATCTATCAAAAAAAATATCACACATATTTTTTAAAGCATAAATAAAGACACAATCATAAGAATATATAAATTAATATAAAGAGAGAGTAAAGATTAGTATGAAATGTGAATACTCTATATATATCCTTTAGGTGGTGATATACTCCTCCAGATTTTTCTCATTCTTAGATTTCTCCTCCATTTAGAGATTAATTATTCCATTATCCCAAATTCTATTTTCCTTCAAGGGAGTCAATGGAACCACTTTCACTTCTTATTCATCCCCTATAAAATATAAAAATACTTTAGGGATTTTTTCTATAGTTTTGGGTATCATTAGAACTTTGAATAAAATATACAAGAGACACATCCACTAGTATAGTAGTCTTTCTCCTTAAATAATTTTAGAAACAAGCTCCTCATTCTCATTTATTCTCCCTCTCTCAATGATCATGCTCCACATTAATGGTTTTTTGAATCCTTTTATTTATTTGGATAGATAGATAGTATGAAAATATTTTTAGGTTCCCACTTATTTTCCATGAATGCCATGTGGGATGTGATTTTCATAAAGGGACATGGTCCTCTTTATTTACCCATAGATAAAAATCAACACCTCTAATATAATTCGACATTACATAATGTTTCTAAATAGAACACTATATATATATATATATATTTAATATTTTAAAATTTTAATTTTTAAGTAAGAAATATAGAAGGTGTTGTAAAGATAACATATACTTCACCTAAAATACATGCTACTTTGAGTGGATAAGGAAGTAATAAGAGATAACTACATATAGTGTTGGTTTTTTACTTCATTGGTTATATTAAAATAACATTATATTGAGTAAATTAAACTCCAAACAATTATTATTATGGAAATTTTGGAATCTTAGTACTATATCACTTTGAAAGTTGTAATTTAAGAACCCACGACCTATAGAAATATTTCGGGATCAAAAAAAATTATATGTACTAACATTGGAAAAACTAAACAATCCCAACTTTTACAATCTCTAATTATGTTATTTATAACCATAATTTTTTTACTTTTTTTATAAGGCCCCAGCCTTAAACCTTACATAATCTTGAGTTATCACAAGATTACACGTTGAGGATCTTTTCAGGTTTAGAGTTTTAGAGAATTAGATCTTAAAACATGCATTACAACCCACATTTAAACAATGAGGTTACAATAAAAGATAGTATTCTTTTTCCCATCAACGGAAACATATTGAAAATAAAACATGGATTCTTTCTTGACACTTCCTTGACACTATCATCTTATCATGTACCTTTCCCATGACCTGTGAAAAACAATTCAAAAACTTGGGATGAGCATAAAAAGCTCAGTATGGGTTATATAAAAAAAACAAGGAAAGGAAACATGAGTTCATATATTCATAATAATGAAATCATACTTTACCCATAAAACATAGGCACTTTAACATACCTCATAAAATCATGAACAAATCATAGAAATCATAAGATATAAAGGTAACTTGAGGCATTCATAACATTCTTACGTAGGGAGTAACCCTCTTGGTTACGTTTGGAATACCCATCACAGTATATTCCCTAAATCTCTTCGGAGAAACCTTAACGTTTCACTCCCTCGCATTACCCAATGCGATGGAGAGCTATAACGGGCTCACCCGCCCTTAGTTTATCACGGAACCACCCGTCTTCATAATAATGCCCAAGAACCATAACATAATAATATCACATAAAACATGCATAAAGGAAACATAACATTTCCACATTTCAAAAACATTATGAATACCATTTTCAATGCCAAAGTAAAACATGGTATTTATTTTTCATTTAAAAAAAGTGTGTGGCTTGTAGAGGAAGCCGAAACTCGAATAATGGTCACGTCGGTGGAGAAGTCGTTGTCGCCGCATATGTACGAAAAGAAAAACATTCCCTTTTGTCATTTTGTAAAATGCTTCGTATAAAAAAGATTCCTTTTTAATAAGCGTAAAATTCAAAGGGGTTTATACACCACATAAAAGAAGGTTGTGTATAAAACAAAATATGCCTCAATGAAAGGAGATTGAGATGAAGTCCCATACCCCGTATCCGACATGACCCGACCGTTCTTTAATCTCCTAAATGATAAACTTTAGTTAATCTCTACTTTCTTAAGAACCTTTTTCAAGTTCATTATTCCTTTTATACCATGTTATGAACATCATGTAATCATTTAAGTTAATAATGTTCATTTTGTCGGTATTTGGTTCTTAAGTCAAAAATAGACTTCTTACACTTACATGTTGTTAATTTGGTCAAAGTTTCGTTATATCCAGAATGATATTAATGATTTGTATAACATATATATCATATATATTCATCATATACATGTATTTATAATATTACATCACATTTATAGGTAAGAAATGAAATGCACCGTTCATGGAGACGGTAAGCCGTACGTACGCATGAACGCTACTTCCATTTATATTTCGTATTTTCTGGAATGGAATCATAATGATATAAGAGTATATTATAATTCTAGTATAATAACATATATAATATCATTAACTTTATCCTTTACACATCCCACATATGGTATTAACAAATCAAATCACTTTCAGGGGGCTGTAGTCCGCACATCCTAAAATGAAGATATCGTGTTTACCCATAATGGAAACAATAATTGTATGCCATAAATGAAAAATACAGAATCTTAAGGAAAGAATAAATATATTATATATCATATATAAAAATAGTGACATCATAATGGCCACCTTTGAAGGTGTTAAATGAGTATTGAACAATCCTCGTTTCGGGAGGCAGAATTTCTCCATCCACGGAAACGGTATGTTCTTTAACCATTTTATGTAGTTGTGTGATAGTTTAGCTAGAATAAATCTTATAACAACATCCTATTATATTTAAGATACTGGTTTTGTAACAAAAGAAGTAAATAAAAAGAGTTTAGGGGGTTGGAGAAGCAAAATAAAACAAATGAACATGAGAGAATGAATTACCTTTAAAAGTGTAACTCCTTTTGATTTGAGCCTAAAGGCTTCCTTTGAAAGGATTCTGCCCAAAGGGAATCCTCTAGGATGAGGAGAGGGATTTGTAGAGAGTAAATGGGAAGGGGATGGCCGATCCAAAGGCATTAGGAGTGTGTGAAATGAGGTAGAGGTGGGGGCCTTTTATAAGAGGAGAGGAGGGGCACTCTTGGAATGTAAAGAAAAGTCACTTTATTTTAAAATGGTATTCAGATTTAAGAGTTCCAACATTAATTTATTTCGAGTATAAGGTGATAAGGGTTCGAAATACACTCATCCAATAGGTTTTGGACATGTGTAGGTCTTAGATATTACATCATCTTTTCATTTTATTTAAATCATTAAATAATTACGTCATCGCAGTATCATAATGATGTCATATATAATTTACTTTATTTAATGTCTAAAAATTATAAAAAAACTAATATGATGTAGGAAATATTTTTATCTTTCAAATGACTATTTATAGTCAAAAATATGAATTGTATAACCCCATGTAAAAATTCTTTTAGTAAAACATCTCATGTGTGTGTCATTTTTACATTAACATTTAATAAGAAGTTATTTATATCATTTCCCAACCAAAGTGGCTCCATGGGGTCCCCAAGTTGACCCATGGCTTTTCTTGGTCGGCCATGACACATCCAATAAGGGTAGGACATGTGTCAAGGTAATTTAATTTTATTATAATATCATTTTTGCCTTAAATTGCACTAATTACCTCTAATGGTGATTAAAAACTTAATAAGTTACTATTCACCAAAAAAATTATTTTTATCTCATTGAACCAAATTGTACTTCTTAATGACAACCATGTATGTCTGATTTTTGAAATTCAAAACAAAGAAGTGGTAAAATTTCATTTAAACGAAAAATCAGTTTTTATAAGTACCACTTAGTGGTTTCACTATTCATAAAAATTGAAGTTTTTCAGAAAAATACCAAAAATTCACCCTAAGATATATTTGATATTCCGAATTCAAAAATGAAGTCCATTTTACAAAATTCACAACATATAAGTTTCATTAATTAATTTAATAATTAATTCCCACTGTCAGAGAAAATAACGTGTTTTTATGAAACAATAAGTATTAAAAGATTGACAGTAGTTTAAGTCCAATTTCAAAGTGAAATTGATTCCAACGACCACTATTGGATTTTATGGTAAAAATATTTTCTAATTTCAATTTAAAACCAATTAAAAAGATAATCTAATCATACAAATAAATTAGATTAAAAAGAGGTTTTGAATTAAAATACAACATTTTACACTATTCATTAAAAAATGAACTTTATCGGAAGAAAAACAAAAACATACACAAAGTAAATTTTGATGTCCCAATTATAAAGAAGGATTTTATTTTGTCCAAAATAATGTATAAGAGTGACCAAAACTATATTTAAAGAGGTTTCGCCATCAAAATGCGATAAATGAACCTTTTAGTGAATATTAATGTATTTATGTATAAAATTGAATTCCTTTCTTATTTTAAGCCTTTATCTTTTATTGGATAAATGTACAAACATATATATTAGTATTTTAGTTATTTCTATTCATTCCTGCCAGTACAACGGCTACGTGTTAACTACCATTTGAAATTATATTATTAGCGTGTAACGTAAGATTTCAAAGAAACTCATTGTTGCGTATCGGGCACACTATCATACATAGCAACCCATTCAAAAAAATTAATATTTAATTAAAAAATATTAATAAATATGAATATGTCTTATTATTTATTTACCTGGGATGTTACGTCCTTCCCCCCTTTTGGGAATTGCGTCCTCGCAATTTTATTCACTTGTCGAATAAGTGGGGGTATTTATCCCTCATAGCATTTTCAGATTCTCATGTTGCCTCTTCAACCATATGGTTTTTTCATAAAACCTTTACCTGATGAATCACCTTATTCCGCAATACCTGCTCCCTGTGGTCAAGAATCTGGACCGGTTGTTCCTCGTAAGAAAGATTCTCTTCCAGCTGAACTACCTCTGGACTCAAAACATGATATGGATCTGGCATATACTTTCTCAACATCGAAACATGAAAAACATTGTGTACCTGAGATAAACTCGGAGGTAAAGCCACTCTGTATGCAACTGATCCAACTCTCTCTAGAATTTCGTATGGTCCAATGAACCTTGGACTTAGCTTTCCTTTCTTACCAAATCGCATAACACTTTTCCGTGGAGAAACTTTGAGAAAAACATGATCACCTACCTCAAAAGAGAGATCCTTCATCCTGTTGTACGCATAACTTTTCTGCCTGCTCGGAGCTGTTCTCATGTGTCTCTGAATCAACTGCAGTTTTTCTCCCATCTCTTCTACCAACTCTGGTCCCATCAGCTTCCTTTCCCCTACTTCATCCCAAAAAGCTGGAGTTCGACACTTTTTTCCATATAATCCCTCAAATAGAGCCATCGGTATACTGGAATGAAGGCTGTTATTATAAGAAAACTCAACCAAAGAAAGATGTTGGTCCCAACTTCCCTGATAATCCATCGAACAAGCTCGTAGCATATCCTCCAAGGTCTGAATTGTTCGTTCTGACTGCCCATCTGTTTGAGGATGAAAAGCTGTACTAAATTTTAATTCAGTACCCATCAACTTCTGAATGCCTTTCCAAAAGTTAGAAGTAAACCTGGGATCACTGTCAGATACAATGGAGAGAGTAACTCCATGTAACCTGACTATCTCTTTAAGATACAAACGGGAAAGTTGATCTAGGTAAAAAGTATCTCGTATAACAAGGAAATGAGAAGATTTAGTCAAGCGATCAACAATAACCCAGATTGCATTATTACCTCGAGATGTCCTCTGTAATCCCACAACAAAGTCCATGGATATGTTTTCCCATTTCCACTCTGGCACTGGTAAAGGTTGAAGCATCCCTTTAGGTAACTGTCGCTCTGCTTTAACCTGCTGACAAGTCAAACACTTCATAGTAAAATCAGCAATATCTCTTTTCATTCCATCCCACCAGTAATACTCCCGCAGATCTTTGTACATCTTAGTACTGCCAGGATGAACTGAAAATGGGGAACCATGAGCCTCACATAACAACTCATTCTTCAACTGTGAATCACAAGGCACACATAATCTCATCCAAAACCTCAAAAAACAATCATTATCAGTGTTGAATTCAGGAAACTTACCTTTCTGAACCAGCTCTACCTTTTTCTGCAACTCACTGTCTTGCTTCTAAGCTTGCTTGATTCTGTATGATAGAAAAGATTTCACTGATACCTAAAACAAAACAGAATAACTTCCTACACTAACAACTTCTATGCCAAAGTTCATCAAATCCTTAACCAAAGGATCACGTTCCAAACGAAACATTGCTAATAAAGCATTACTTTTTCGACTCAAAGCATCAGCCACTTTATTTGCTTTTCCCGGATATTAGTGAATCGTACAATCATAATCCTTGATTAATTCTAGCCATCTCCTTTGTCTCATGTTCAAATATTTATGAGTGAATATATACTTTAAACTTTTGTGATCGGTATATATTTCACACTTTACTCCATACAAATGATGCCTCCAAATTTTCAAAGAAAAAACAACAGCAGCTAATTCCAAATCATGTGTTGGGTAATTTACCTCATGTGTTTTCAATTGTCATGAAGCATAAGCAATTACCTGATCATTCTGAATTAGGATGCAACCAAGTCCTTTCAATGAATCATCGCTATAGATGACAAACTCACCCTTCTGGAAGGTAGTTCCAAAACCGGAGCATTCACCAATCTTCTTTTCAGTTCCTGAAAACAATCATCAAATTCTTTTGTCCGGATAAACTTAACACCCTTCCGAGTTATCTTAGTCATTAGACCATATAACCGTGAAAAATTTCTAACAAACCTTCGGTAATAGCCTGCCAATCCAAGAAAACTACGTATCTCGGTTACATTTGTGGGTCTTGGCCATTCTTCAACAACTTTTGTTTTAGTAGGATCAACAGTTATCCCATCTTAAGAAACAACGTGACCGAGGAAAGAAATTTGTTGCAACCAAAACTCACACTTGCTGAATTTTCCATATAGTTTCTTTTCTTTTAAGGTTTTCAAAACAACCCTTAAATGACTTTCGTGCTCCTCTTTACTTTTAGAAAACACCAAAATATCATCAATGAAAACCACCAAAAACTTATCCAAGAATTCATGGAAAATTCTATTCAATAAGTCCATGAATACAGCAGGTTCATTGGTTAGCCCAAAAGGCATAACGACAAATTCATAATGGCTATATCTAGTACGAAAAGCAGTCTTCAGAACGTCTCCTTCTTTTACTTTCAACTAATGGTACCCCGACCTCAAGTCAATCTTCGAAAAATACTGAGCTCCCTAGAGCTGATCAAACAAATCATCGATATGAGGCAAAGGATATTTGTTCTTAACAGTAATATTATTCAAGTCTCTATAATCAATGAAAAGTCTCATAGAACCATCTTTATTTTTAACAAATAAAACAGGAGCACCCCATGGTGATGTGCTAGGTCGGATGAAACCTTTATCTAATAAATCATGCAATTGCTCCTTCAACTCTAAAAGTTCAATTTGAGCCATTCGATAAGGGGGTTTGGAAATTGGCTTAGCATCAGGAACTAAGTCAACAGTAAAATCAACTTCCCGATCCGGTATTATTCCAGGAATCTAATTAGGAAAAACATCAGGATACTCATTTACCACTGGCACATCATTAATCTGAATGGTTCCCTTGTTTTCAAAAATGTGTGCAAGGTAACATTCATTTCCATCTTTTACAAGTTTCTCGACCTCTTGATATGTTATCAACAGTAAGGGTTCATTCTTGTACACAAACTGAAAGTCTTTCTGAAAAGAAACTTCTTTAGCTCTACAATCAGTCTTAGCATGGTAAATTGAGAGCCAATCCATACCCAGGATAACATCAAACTCTACTAGAGGTAAAACAATAAGGTTTTCAAGTAGGTTCTTTCCACAAATAAGGATAGGAAGATTCTTATAAATCCTTTTTGCCTCAACATTTCCCCCAGCTGTTTTTACCACAAGTTCAGGAGTCATTTCTTGAGATGGTATTCCCATTTTACTAGAAAATTTTTCAGAGATGAAAGAATGTGTAGACCCCGAATCAAATAACACACTGGAATAATCTGAAAAAACGAACAAAGTACTTGATACAACTTCATTTGATGGCCCGACATCTGCAGAAGTAGTTGCAAAGGATTTCACCACCCCTTTCTACTTGTAGTCTAACTGCTTCCTGTCACTCAAGATCTTTTTGGGACACTCATTTGCATATTGACCCATCTCATTGCACTTAAAACATTTCACTAAATGTAAATACAATTTGGTCTTACCATCACCCTGATCTTTTCCAGTGCAATCATGAGCCTTATGTCCCATCTTACCACATCGGTAGCACTTTCCAGAATTCAGAAGACATTCCCCAGCATGCCTTTTACCACAATTATCACAAACTAGAAACATAGTTTTCTTACCATCAGACTTTTTTGAAGAATTATTTCCTTTCTCCTGCCACCTTGGTCTCTTCTTTTGCTGGTTGTTGTAGAACACTTGATCATCGTCAAACTCCATTTCTACCTTCTCATCACACCGAACAAGCTTTTCATAACTTTTGAACTCACAAGAAGCTAAAGCCTTCGATATTTTGGCTTTAATCCTGAATAAAAACGATTGATTTTACTATCAAGGTCTCGGATAAAATTTGGTGCATACCTTGCCAATCGAGTGAACCTTTCATTATAGGCAGCCACTGAGTCTTCCTCTTGCCTCAATTCCAGGAATTGTTTTTCCATCCTAAGTCGAGCAGCCTTAGGAAAATACTTCTCAAGAAAAATACCTTTGAATTCATCCCAGTCGAGAGCATCAATCTCATCAGCGTCCTTGATGTTTTTAACCATCGACCACCACTAATCTGCTTCACCCTCAAAACGGTAAATAGCAAGACTAACCTTTTGATTGTCTGAACACCCCATGACATCGAAAATCTTCTCTAGTTCTTTAATCCACCCTTCAGCTAACACAGGGTCAGATGATCCTCTGAATGATGGGGGATGTTGCCTCATGAAATGTTCCACTGCTGACATGTTCCTTTGCGGTTGATCTGGCTGATCTCGTTCATGGATACCACCACCATTTATCGCTTGAGTCAACTGTGCCATTACTGCAACAAACTGTTCAGTTCCAATTCCGACCATCTCAGGATGCTGGTTCGAAAGGTTATTTCCTTCCGTATGCCTTCCTAGCATTGCTTCCCTATTTCCTCTGCGGAAAACCATTCTGAACAAACATGTCTTAGATAAAGCAACATGGTAATCTTTAAATGCTATATCATTTAAATTTGACCATAAAAAAACTTTTGGATAATTATTTCATAGAATTCTAACTCCTAAAGTTATCTAAACCGACCTTTGATACCAACTATAAGGCCCCAGCCTTAAACCTTGCATAATCTTGAGTTATCACAAGATTACACGTTGAGGATCTTTTCAGGTTTAGAGTTTTAGAGAATTAGATCTTAAAACATGCATTACAACCCACATTTAAACAAAGTGGTTACAATAAAAGATAGTATTCTTTTTCCCATCAACGGAAACATATTGAAAATAAAACATGGATTTTTTCTTGACACTTCCTTGACACTATCATCTTATCATGTACCTTTCCCATGACCTATGAAAAACATTTCAAAAACATGGGATGAGCATAAAAAGCTCAGTATGGGTTATATAAAATAAACAAGGAAAGGAAACATGAGTTCATATATTCATAAGAATGAAATCATACTTTACCCATAAAACATAGGCACTTTAACATACCTCATAAAATCATGAACAAATCATAGAAATCATAAGACATAAAGGTAACTTGAGGCATTCATAACATTCTTATGTAGGGAGTAACCCTCTTGGTTACGTTTGGAATACCCATCATAGTATATTCCCTAAATGTCTTCGGAGAAACCTTAACGTTTCACTCTTTCGCGTTACCCAATGCATTGGAGAGATATAACGGGCTCACCCGCCCTTAGTTTATCACGGAACCACACGTCTTCATAATAATGCCCAAGAACCATAACATAATCATATCACATAAAACATGCATAAAGGAAACATAACATTTCCACATTCAAAAACATTATGAAAACCATTTTCAATACCAAAGTAAAACATGGTATTTATTTTTCATTTAAAAAAAGGGTGTCGCTTGTAGAGGAAGTTGAAACTCCAATAATGGTCACGGCAGCAGAGAAGTCGTTGTCGCCGCATACGTACGACATGAAAAACATTCCCTTTTGTCATTTTGTAAAATGTTTCGTATAAAAAAATTCCTTTTGAATAAGCGTAAAAGTCAAAGGGTTTTATACACCATATAAAAGAAGGTTGTGTATAAAACAAAATATGCCTCAATGAAAGGAGATTGAGACGAAGTCCCAAACCTCGTATCCGACATGACCCGACCATTCTTTAATATCCTGAATAATAAACTTGAGTAAATCTCTAATTTCTTAAGAACCTTTTTCAAGTTCATTATTCCTTTTATACCATGTTATGAACATCATGTGATCATTTATGTTAATAATGTTCATTTTGTCGGTATTTGGTTCTTAAGTCAAAAATAGACTTCTTACACTTACATGTTGTTAATTTGGACAAAGGTTCATTATATCCAGAATGATATTAATGATTTGTATAACCTATATATCATATATATTCATCATATACATGTATTTATAATATTACATCACATTTAGAGGTAAGAAATGAAATGCACCGTTCATGGAGACGGTAAGCCGTACGTACGCATGAACGCTACTTCCATTTCTATTTCTTGTTTTCTGGAATGGAATCATCATGATATAAGAGTATATTATAATTCCATTATAATAACATATTTAATATTATTAAATTTATCATTTACACATCCCACATATGGTATTAACGAATCAAATCACTTTTAGGGGGCGGTAGTCCGCATTTCCTAAAATGAAGATATCGTGTTTACCCATAATGGAAACAATAATGGTATGCCATAAATGAAAAATACAGAAGATTAAGGAAATAATAAACATATTATATATCATATATAAAAATAGTGACATCATAATGGCCACTTCGGAAGGTGTTAAATGAGTATTGAACAATCATCGTTTCGGGAGGCAGAATTTCGCCATCCACGGAAACCGTATGTTCTTTAACCATTTGATGTAGTTGTGTGAGAGTGTAGCTCGAATAAATCTTATAAAAACATCCTAGTATACTGAAGATACTGGTTTTGTTACAAAATAAGTAAATAACAATAGTTTAGGGGGTTGGAGAAGAAAAATAAAACAAATGAACATGAGAGAATGAATTACCTTTAAAAGTGTAACTCCTTTTGATTTGAGCCTAAAGGATTCCTTTGAAAGGATTCTGCCCAAAGGGAATCCTCTAGGATGAGGATACGGATGTGGAGAGATTAAATGGGTAGGGGATGGCCGAGCCAAAGGCTTGCGGAGTGTGTGAAATGAGGTAGAGGTGGGGGCCTTTTATAAGAGGAGAGGACGGGCACTCGTGGAAGGAAAGGAAAAGTCACTTTATATTAAAATGCTATTCATATTTAAGAGGTCCCACATTGATGTATTTCGAGGATAAGGTGATAAGGGTTCAAAATAAACTCATCCAATAGGTTTTGGACATGTGTAGGTCTGAGATATTACATTATCTTTCCATTTTATTTAAATCGTTAAATAATGAGGTCATCGCTGCATCATCATGATTTCATAAATAATTTACTTTATTGAATGTATAAAAATTATAAAACAAATACTCTGATGTATGAAATCATTTTATATTTCCAATGACTATTTATAGTCAAAAATCTGAATTGTATAACCCCATGTAAAAATTCTTTTAGTAAAACATCTCATGTGTGTGTCATTTTTTACTTTAACATTTAATAAAATGTTTTTTATGTCATTTTCCTACCAAAGTGGCTTCATGGGGTCCCCAAGTTGACCCATGGCTTGTCTTAGTCGGCGATGACACATCAAATAAGGGTAGGACATGTGTCAAGGTATTTTCATTTTATTATAATATCATTTTTTCCTTAAATTGCACTAATTACCTCTAATCGTGATTAAAAACTTAATAAGTTACTATTCACCAAAAAAAATTATTTTTATCTCATTGAACCACATTTTACTTCTTAATGACAACCATGTATGTCGGATTTTTGAAATTCAAAACACAGAAGTGGTAAAATTTCATTTAAACGAAAAATCGGTTTTTATAAGTACCACTTAGTGGTTTCACTATTCATCAAAAATTGATGTTTTTCAGAAAAATACCAAAAATTCACCCTAAGATATATTTGATATTCCGAATTCAAAAATGAAGTCCATTTTACAAAATTCACAACATATAAGTTGCATTAATTAATTTAATAATTAATTCCCGCTGTCAGAGCAAATAGCGTGTTTTTATGAATCAATAAGTATCAAAAGATTAACACTAGTTTAAGTCCAATTTCAAAGTGAAATTGATTCCAACGACCACTATTGGATTTTATGGTAAAAATATTTTCTAATATCACTTTAAACCCAATTCAGAAGACAATCTAATCATATAAATAATTTATTTTAAAAATAGGTTTTGAATTAAAATACAACATTTTACAGTAATCATTAAAAAATAAACTTTATCGGAAGAATAACAAAAACATACACAAAGTAAATTTTGATGTCCCAATTATAAAGAAGGATTTTATTTGGTCCAAAATAATGTATAAGAGTGACCAAAACAATATTTAAAGATGGTTCGCTATCAAAAGGCGATAAATGAACCTTTTAGTGAATATTAATGTATTTATGTATAAAATTGAATTCCTTTCTTATTTTAAGCCTTTATCTTTTATTGGATAAATGTACAAACATATATATTAGTATTTTAGTTATTTATATTCATTTCTTCCAGTACAACGGCTACGTGTTAACTACCATTTTAAATTATATTATTAGCATGTAACGTAAGATTTCAAAGAAACTCATTGTTGCGTATCGGGCACGCTATCGTACATAGCAACCCCTTCAAAAAAATATTTAATTAAAAAATATTAATAATTATGGATATGTATTATTCTTTATTTACTTGGGATGTTACATTTTTACCCCATAACAATTATGTCCATATATATAATGAATTATGGAAAATACTTTTACACTACCAAAACAATGTCTTTCCATCCAAATGGGATATTTTCACACTATACAAAGAAATTATTATTTTTAATAAATTCTTCATCATCACCTACAAATTATACCCATGTGAAATGCTTATAAACATATCTTATATAATATCATCTTTCATAACCTAGGGAACTGGAAATATAATAAGTTAGGGGTAAAATATTTGGTAAGGGTAAATATATGAATTGTCAATCTAAAATCACTTGTTTGAAAAATATGAAAATGTGGGGATTATATCATAATAAAATAAATTAATATAATGTAATATAATCATACCCAATAACATGTGGGTGATAATTATTGAATCATAGAATATAAATCATAAGTCAATAATCATAAGCAATGAAATTATATCATAATATTTAGAAATTGGAATTAGATTAATCATAAAAATAACATTTCAATGATACTTACCCAAAAAACATCATGAATTAGACCTAGGATAGCTACCCATGTTCCTTATTGGGATTCGAAAAATCACCCTTATACCCTCATAGGATTGGGATAAACACCCATGTACCCTTCTGATCACATCAGATATAAAAAGTTAAATAGTTCAGTGGAGATATATAAGAGTCCCACCAGTGACATAGTAATAAAATAGTCATTGTATTCCATAAGAAAATAAAACAAGTCATTGTTACATCAATGCATAATTAACTTGGGTAAATGGGTATTGGTTTCATAAAAATTTTCCCCAAACCTGAACACAAGAAATCCAATGAATGAAATTACCTAGAATTATAAGAGAATATCTTAAGTATAACATGTAATTCAAGAATTATATACAACATATAAATTATAATAGGTGTTAAAGATGAAACATGTCTTAAAGGGTAAAATTTGAGACAAGAAACTCTTATGAATTTTATAACATTAGAATAAAAAAATTAAATAAAATCCAAACATTGATTTTAAATCCCATTAATTTCATATAAAATATGATGAATCATTTCCATAGGAACTATCTAATCCACAGAAAAAATATATGTGGTAAATATGAAAATATCTTCACATTTTGATTTTGAGATAAAAACCCCTTAAAAGAACATAAAATTTGATGTAAGAATGAATCATTGAAGTAATTATTTGAAAATAAAATTAAATAAAAAACTTTTCATTCCACGTTCAATAATCTTGGGTCATAGCACATGAAATCAATGCATAATGTACTCAATCGAAATGTAATATAACCTAATGAAATAAAATTGATTTAAAAATCCTCTTACCATGGACTTCTTCATAGTCAGACACACGCTATCCTCATGTATAATAAATTTTGATTTTTAAACATATATTCGAAGAAAATATTTATTTTTATCTTTCTAGATACTATTTAGTTATAAGTTTGTATAATTTAATTTTTATTAATTCTTTGTTAAAATCAAAATGTTTTGTTAAAAACTCAGTTTTCAATGGATTTTCTAATTCAGAAATTTCAATCCTTGAGGCTAGATGATTATTTCATCATATCAAAAACATTAATGATGTTTATTATTATTTAGTTGATATATTTTTAGACCGCCATGTTAATTTAATGAACTTATGGTGGAACATTTAATAGAAGGCTAAAGGATGTCATATTTTAGAAACATTGATAACATAAAAAAGAAATCATTTTATTATTGAATAAAAATATTAATATAACTAATAAAAATAATAAATAAAACATAAATATATCACTATATCATAAAATATCATGTACCTAACATCTATTATTCATTCATGACTTATGTATTATTACAATGTTCTAGTCAGCTATAAAACCAACCAAAACAGGAACATGTAAAAATAGTTGAATGAGAAAGAACATGTTATTTTATATTGATGGAATAAAATTTATATAAACTCAATAATTTTATAATATATATATATATATATTAAATCCATTTTTATAAAAATCCATTTTAGGAGGTGTTAGAAAATGAAATACATCATTCATAGAAACTGTAGTACGCACATATACATAAGTGCCCTTTTTGTTTCCTAATAAATTGAACTAAATAAAGATAGATAATGGATTACATTTACAGAATAGTAATAATATATTAAATATATTATTTAATCATTAAATACTTATTTTATTACACTCCCTGTAATTCATCTATGGAAAATGAAATACATCATTCATGTGGGAAATAGTCTGCATGTATGCACGAGCAATGTATTCATTTTCTATTTGATAGAAACGAACATGATGATTGTTCCTTTCTTAATAAAATAAAATTTCAGTTTAAAAATTAAACCAATTTAATTATATTGTAATTATTATAGATTATTTTAATGAGGATTATGTAGAATGAGAATTTAATGAACACGATTAAAATGATTGCCTCTTTTTTTGATATCCACCTTTAAGTTGAACTTAAGGTAATGGGAAGTGAGGTTTATGGTTACACATCAGGAATGGGAATATGTTATTTGAATTTTGGAGTGGTAATTGGGTATATTTTTTATAGAAACTAAAATGATAGGCATCTTTCAAAGGGTTATATTGTGTCCAATTATAAAAGAAATAATGATCGTGGTTTCTAAAATATTATATGTTGTAGGATTTATAATGTAATTTTAAAAAATTACTGGTGGTTCATAAATGTACCATGAATAATATTATTAACCATTTATTATTTTCCTTTATAAATATAATTTCTTTTTAAATTAAATCTATAAAAAATTTACCTATAATACCCAATAATGTAATTTTGATGAATTTTTACAAAAATTTTCATCAATGGTATATATATAACAAATGATTTAGAATTTATACCATAAAATTTCTTATTACAAATATTTATTTTACCCAAAAAAATTAAAGGCTCCATTTAACAAAAAATATTATTACTATTAATATTTTTAAAACCATTTAATTTGAATTTTCTAAAACTTTCACAAGAATTATGTTAACCCAATGTGAGAATTTAAGATAATTATATTATTTTTTAAAATTTCAAAATTACATTATTAAAATAAATGTAATTATACATCCACCATTGTATTAATCTATATTCTTTCATAATTTATATTTCACCTTATCATTTTCATAACAACATATTAAATTATTATGTGATAGAGAGAGACATTTTTTCCATACTCTTTACAAAAAACAAAATAAAGTTAAATATTAAAATAAAGTGGAAAAATTGAATGAAAATTTATATTAAAAAATAATATTTTTATAATAGCCTCATACATATCTTTTAAGATAATTTGTTACAATATTTAATAACATTACCCATTGATAAAACTATAGGTTTCATTTTAGACATTATGTTTATTATAACCTTGTACCTTGGTAACATGTTTTTATGAAACAATAAAATAATAGTCCTTATTAGATAGTATGAATTTAATTAATAGAAATATGATATAAATTTTATAGAATTAAATTTTCTATTTTTTTTTAAAATGTAATTTAATATAATTTGGAAAAATTCAATGAAAATCATTTTTTAGAAAAATGTATTCTTAAGAATAAATTTGAATTTACACCAAAATCATGTATAGACTTAATTACCATTATAATTATTATTTTAGGGATAAAAATATTTTATTTTATTTTAAATAAATCAAAAACAAAATCGATAAATTTGAATATTTAATTAAGGGAAAAGGACAAAAAATATTATTTGAATAAAACTACACTTTTGTTAGAAAATGTGATGCTTATGTTTATAAATTAAAAATTATAGTTTTAAATCAATTATATTAATATTTAGAAATATATATTATTTATAAAAATGTTTCATTTATTTTAAATTAACTTTTATGTCATAATTATATAATAAATGTTACAATATTTTATGCATAGTATTTTTCCTAATTCACTTAAAAACAAAAATTTCATAAAAATCTCAAAATGTCAATCTAAACTAATTTCAATGTGATTAATCAAAAAAATTATTTCCACATTATCTAATATAGTCTATAAAATTTATAAAAAAAATTCAAAAAAATTATTTATATTATATAATAAAAATAAGGTTTGTCAAACAAAAAATTTTCGTTTGGACATGAATCATTAAATTAATATTCCTTATAGTTTCATAATTATCTATTGGGTGTTATAAATTTATAATCCATTTAATTCCATTCATAAATTTTATAATAATTAATATAATTTAATAATTATGTCAGATGTATTTAAAATAAATAATATTAATATTTTTAATTTATTGGAGGTTTTTTTCTTATTGTCATTTACATAAGGACATTTCATATTGTATTTATTATTGATTTACAAGAATTTTAATAAGAAATATTATAGTTAATTTTAGTTTGGTTTTGTTTTTTATATAAGAAACTCGATATAGTTTTTATTTAAAAATACATATTAAAATATTGGTGTGTTAGATTCTTCCCCCTCAAATAACTTTCACCACAAAAATGTTTATTATCACATACTAATGAAAATAAATTAGGGTATCCTTAAGGTAATAATGACATAATAATAATTTCTATTAATATATCAATAATTGTATCTTTTGTGATACTAGGATGTTCATTTTTTTACTTGTAATACATGTGAACTAGATATTGGGTTTCCCCTAGCCATAAGAGAAAAATATCTCACATGATAAGGTATTAAGACGTATATAATGGAAGTAATTTCTTTTGGTAGTTTATAGTCATCCTTAAACAAAAAATGATCATCTGTTGATTTTTGGAAATGAATTTTGGAATAAATACCACATCAATTTAATATTACTCTGCATAGATATATCAAATATATTCCCAATATAACATTCAATTTTACTAAATATAGAAGAATAAGAGTTACATAAAGAAAATTACCATCGGATTCAATCTAGATGGGGTTTTAGTAATGATATTATTACATCCTTCCAGTAGAATATAAAACTACATATTAGTCATATAATCTTTAGAGTATCAATTTTATTCCATTTGAAAACATTTTACATGTATAAGGTTGGGTAGATATATAATTATATATGAAATTTTTAGATCTTGAGTGGATGATGAGTGCACATTACTGCACTTTAATAATACGAACCACTTCTTCAGGTGTGATTTCATAAACCTTCTATTTTTTCTTAGGATTTGGGTCTTGCTGATGTTTATTATCATCATTTACCCATGATTTTGTACACGTTGTAGCACAATTCTCATAATCTATACAATTAAACTGTTAGGGTGTCGGTAACTCTATATGCCCTAAATATCCTACTATAAGTTTAGATGTTCGACTCTATGAATATTCTTATAATTTATTCTCTCAATGAGACTCACTTACACACATGAATCATTTACCAATTATATGGCCACATTTTCCTTCATACTTACTCCGTCAAATTTTACATATATAATGATAAATTTTAATTCCTTCCATGGTTGTATCATCATAACATCCATGATACTTCATTTTTCACTTATTTGATGGTAATTGAAGATTAAAAGTGTTTATATTTTTAATAATAAATAAATATGTTCTGTTATGTATAACCAAAATATTTTTCATTATATTTCACATTTATTTGGATTCTCTTTAAGATGGCCATTACGTTATGTGTAAAATTATTCATAAATGAAATTCACCACTGTTATAACAATATAATAAAACTAAAAAAGATAGTGTGGTCACCAAGAAATAATATAATAAAACCTAACATAAGGAATATCAATCCTAATATGTCTTATCCTATGTCACCTTCACATAAAACCATGATAAATTCAGTTTATTTATGAAATTATAACTCTCTCTCTCGGTCTTAGTTCAACTAAGACTTCCACCTGTTTTATCATATAATCCCCAAAAATTACCAACCCAAAATAATTGTATTCATTATTATTATATTATTAACACAAAAATCATATATAGGTATAATATTAAAATGAAACGTAATCTTATCACTAAAAAAATAATAACATACCAATTAGCATACATCTCAATCACAAATACTCCAAAAAAATTTAACCTTTTCCCAAAATAACATAAATTGCCTTTTAACTGAATGAATTTTAAACCCCCAACTTAATCTATACTAATCAAATTATATTAACAATGAAAATAAAATAATTATCATAGTTAAACATATTTACCTCAAAATAACCTCATATATAATCCCAAATGTTTATATAAAACCTAATTATTTAACCTTCCCAATAAAAATCAACCAAAATATCATTAATAACTTCAAAATACAATCAAACAACCCTTTAAAATGGGTATTTATGCCTT
Organism: Viscum album; assembly: GCA_963277665.1. Taxonomy (NCBI): domain Eukaryota; kingdom Viridiplantae; phylum Streptophyta; class Magnoliopsida; order Santalales; family Viscaceae; genus Viscum; species Viscum album. The sequence continues at coordinate 1,082,903,081 of OY728155.1, forward strand.
TGATCTTGGGATAAGATTATAAACCCATACTGATATTAATTACAATTAAATATTCTCACATAATAATATTTTAACCTCTAAAGTTATTTAAACTCTTTTCAAACAAAAATTGAGATTCCCTATATTAATATACACATATCTGGTACTTTAAATATATTCATAACATACAATATTTGATACAAACTAATGTTAACCAAATTTAACTACATATAATTACATTATGAATGAAATAATTGATTCACTTATGGCCACAAGATACTTTAAGTTTAAATTTTATAGAATTAGAATAAAAATCAATTAAATAAGAAAAACCATGTATTTCCAGAAAAATGGTCATTTATTCCACTATATAGGGAATTTATTATTTCACATATAGTCTGCTTCATCCCAAAAAAACATTCCACACATTAAACCCTTATAGAGATATCTGACATAATATCATTCTCCAAAATCTCTGGAAATTGAAATATAAGAAGGGTGAGAACAAATTCTCAGTAAGGGTTAACATTTATTTATCAATCAAATATCATAAAAATGCATATGATGAACTTGTGTTTATGTGTTCATAATCAAAGGGACTCATATTCTTGAAGATAATCATACCTAGTAACATATGGATCCTAATTCTTGAATCTTTGAATATAAATAATAAGAAAAAAATATTTAGTTATGAAACTATATCATGATCCTTAGAATGTGGAATTTATATAAGCATATAAATCATAGTTCAAGGTTATACACCCTGAAGGTCATCACATAGTAATATGGGATAAATTAGTTATATTTCATCATGGACTTGTAATAACCTCCCATGTACCCCCTTAGGATTTAGTTAAAAATTTATATACCCATTTAATCCAATGAGATATAAAACGTTACCCAATATAAAAAATTTCTATTACATACCTAAAATTCTCATATTAAATATTTATATATGTATGGAAAAATAGAATGAAACAATTTTTCATTCCATCAATGCTTAATTTACCAACAAAAACAATAGAGGATTTGCAAGAATTTCGATTAAAAATGATCATAATCCACATAGAGAAAAAAATGGATGGTACCATAAGAACATATACCTAGTAAAGAATAAAAATCAAGGAAGTATGTTTAGATATATAAAAACCCATCATCAAATAATTATAAATATAAAATACTATTTTCATATAGTAACTTTAAAAAATAGAAATTATAAGATCAATGGGTTTGTTATGTCCTTATAAAAATAATTAAAACATGTAATGGAATACTTATAATTAATAATAATGAGTATGGTGGGAAAATGCATTCAGGTGATAAATGTGAAAAAAATAATTTCATGTTTTTTAAAGAAATTAAACAATATTAAATATTGAAATTGTTGAAAGGGTTCATGTAAGGGACAAAATATTAGTATTCCTTAATTTGGATTTTTTTTATTTTAGGTGCCCAATGAGGTTTTCTAAGGATTTCATAGGGTAAATGTGGATAAGGGTAGTTCCACTTACTTTTTTTAATGACTACAACATATATTTTTTTTATTATGTATGCCTTTATTATGCAATGATAAGGTCCATGATGCGATATAGGAGGGTTTATAATTGAATTTTTAACATACTTCTAGAATTGGGTTCACTATACCGTGGTTGTTGGATATAGCCTAGACCCTTCTATGGTGGAAATATGTTGTGGCATGGAGAGAGGAGGCTATGGAGTAGGGTTTTTGGGTTGTTCGTCTATTTGGTGGTAGCTACGTAATGGGGACAAGGCTATATTGTAACCTCTCTATTGGAAAAGGGGATTCCTTGATGTGGTGGTAGGATTTGACATAGTCCCTCCCAATAGGTATATAGGATCTATACCATAGAATTTGATATAGATATCGAACAAAGAATTCACTGGGGGGTTTCAGTGTGGTCTCATGACATTGTGTCATACACCTTCTATTTTTCAATAGTGCAGTGATGTGGTCTAGGGGTTTGTATTATGACCTTGTAAAATTCAGTATATCTATAAATACTTATGATAACCTCTATCCTTATTTTCACTAGCTATATTCTCTAAAACAATAGGATCCATGAAGTTATTTTAAAAGCACTTAAAGAAACTTTTGAAAAGGATTAATCCTCATTTTCCTGAGTTTGAAATGTGGTGATTCGAGGAGAGTTTTACCTCTCGTTATTATGGTTTCTCCTACGATTGTTCTCATTTTCCACCTGTTTTTCTATCCATGAAATATAATTTAGTCTCCATTGTTCAAATGATGTTTCTTGTATTTTTTTCAAGTGTGTTCTTGTCACAAAAACCTTGTTATATTGTAGTTTTCTTATATGAGTGGTGATAATAGATTCTCATTATCATTCTATTTCATTTTGAATAATGAATAAGTCCTATAGTAATGGGATTTGTTACAACACCTTTATTTATGTGAACTCATCGATTAATCAAGCATTGGTTTCATGGGGTAGTTGTGGAATTAACCTAAATAATGGTTAAATCAGATTTATAAACAATTAGTTTATTATTTGTGATCAATTTTTTTTCCCACCATGTTAATGGCTTTATTCTGATTTTATAGATAGTGTAATATCTATGTTATTCTATTTTTAAAACATGTAAAACCTGGAGTGGCATGTTTTTCTCAATGAAATTGTTAACAAATACAAATCTGATAATTTTTTCTATTGGATAAATATTTAAATATTCAGATTTAATGAACCTTTTTTTCTCTTAATTTGATAGTAATCAAATTATTGAGTGGTGAATGTTTAGTTAACGTTATTCTTCGTCGTCCTAATGAAATTGGATAAATATCATGAAGATGGAATTAGTTTTAATTATTATAACAATAATAAATTCTTCTAAAATGATAATTTTAAATACTTAAATCCTGTTGACGTTAAAAATTACTTGAATTCATATTTATGTAATTAGATAGATTATAATAGATGATGAATTTTGTTTCCCATGCCTATGATAATTGAATATGATATTCTAGATGGAGTAAAATCTATTGTTTATTAAGGATTACTATTTGGGGTCATTTATTTTTGTTTTGTTATGATGGATAAGTTCCATGTGTTTGGGACCATGTGATTTTAGTGACATAAAAAGAGAAATATCCTTGTTTTTGGGCCATGTTTTCTTGGGGAACTTGTTAGTTATTTTTGATGCCCTCTATATTTCTCCACAAATGATTCGTTCTATGAAATATCATATGATAATTTGTTCTATGATGAGTTATTAGCATTAAGGGCAGAGGTTGTGGCACTAGTAAATGCATGTGACAGTGAAATGTATGGAGATGTGAATAATGGTTGTTTTTTATTCTTTTTCTAGGGATCACTTCCACGCATGTTATCATTTTTTATCACACATCCCCCCTCCTGTCTTCCTAGAGGTAGATGAAAACCTTCACAATTTCCAAGGATGTCTTCTCCTCGATTGAAACGAGATGATGGGGCGTTGGTTCCATTTCCCTGGATTCCTCCTTGGATATCGTTGTGTAGTCTGGGTCTCCCTTGTAGAATAATACATGTATTTGAAACTCATTTATAGAGACATATTTTTTTGATGTCTTTTAATTATGGTTCTTCTGTGTGGACATTGAAATGGTACATTACATGGTAGCCACCTTCAGTCAGGGGAGTAGTCTCATTGGATATTGGTGGCATGTCTGTATACTAGAACACGTGTAACCTGCATTCTTCCTCATAAGAGGGAATCTCATGGAGGCATCTCAAGTCTGAAACATGAGGAACCTGATGTTGATTAAGGGTTATCTAATACCAAAGGATATCTTCGGATGTTTTCCTTAGGCATCCAATGTTTAACACAAGGAAGGAGTGTCATAGGTCACGAGTTTATCTTCTTTATTAGATGGTGTTGGTTGATTAGGATGTGTTCTGGGTAGGATCGGGTAGATTCATCCCAAATAGGTATAATTTTTATGGCTTTCCATTTGATGGATCAGAAAACCCCAGGGAGATTAACCTAGGGAGGTGTGTCCTATAAAGTTAAGATTTCACCTAGTGGAGGATGATCTGAACACTGCTATGGGTGGATCCAGGTGGTGATCCCCTATGAGGGGGACACCAATAATTACTATTGGTTGGTATTGAACCTTAGGGAGGAATCCTATGTAACCTGTTTAGGATACATGGATCAGAACACATGTAGTTGGATGGATTGTGTTTGGATTATGGATGATTTCTTCTCCTCAAAAACTGATTTCTCTTGATCAGATTGATGTGGAACTTCTTCATGGGAGTTTCCTGGGGTGATTCTCAGAATAGATCTATAGTTAATGGGGCATAAACATTGAATACTTCTGAATAGATGGCATGATCTCACCAGGATGTGGTAGTCTGGGTAAAATAAGGAGGGATTATGGATAGAGTTATGGATGGAATGGATGGAATTAAGGGGGTGATTTGGATTGGACCTCAATGAAGATTCCTATGTATCCTATGTGGTTGTGAATCAAATCCCACATAGTTTGACAAGTGGTTTTGAGTATTACTCTATTATGAAATCATGTTTGGTTGGGTCTTATGCACGGAAGCGGGCCTGGTATGAGGATAAAGAATGGTTCTTACATAAGAAATGATTCCCATGAGGTAGGTATGGATGGGTTTCATGGTCATTCGTAACCTTTAATCCTACATCAATCATGATTTGTTTGAGAAACAAGAGGAATCCATTTACCTGATAGTCGTGTCTTGAAATATTCATATTTAATGAACCTTTTGTTCTCTTAATTTTATAGTAATCAAATTATTGAGTGGTGAATGTTTAGTTAATGTTTTTATTCGATGTCCTAATGAAACTTGATAAAGATCATGAAGATGGAATTGTTTTTAATGATTATAACAATAAAAAATTCTTCTAAAATGATAAATTTAAATACTTAAATCCTATTGACGTTGAAAATTACTTGAATTCATATTTATGTAATTAGATAGCTTATAATAGCTCATGAATTTGGATTCCCATACCTATGATAATTGAATATGTTAATTCTATATGGAGTAAAATCTATTATTTATTAAGGATTGCTATTTTGGGTCATTTATTTTTGTTTTGTTATGATGGATAAGTTCCATGTGTTTGGGGCTATGTGATCTGAGTTACATAAAAAGAGAAATTTCCTTGTTTTTGGGCAATGTTTTGTTGGGAAACTTGTTAGTTATTTTTGATGCCCATTATATTTCTCCACATATGAGTCATTCTATGAAATTTGATGTGAGAATTTGTTCTATGATGAGTTATTAGCATTAAGGGCAGAGGTTGTGGCACTAGTAAATGCATGTGACAGTGAAATGCATGGAGATGTGAAGAATGGTTGTTTTTTATTCTTTTCCTAGGGATCACTTCCATGCATGTTATTGTTTTTTATCACACATCCCCCTTCCTGTCTTCCCAGAGGTAGATGAAATTCATCACAACTTCCAAGGATGTCTTCTCCTCGATTGAAACGAGATGATGGGATGTTGGTTCCATTTCCCTGGATTCCTCCTTGGATATTTTTCTGTAGTCTGGGTCTCCCGTGTAGAATAATACATGTATTTGAAACTCATTTATAGAGCCATATTTTTTGGATTTCTTTTAATTATGGTTCTTCTGTGTGGACATTAAAATGGTACATTACATGGTATCCACCTTCAGTCAGGGTAGTAGTCTCATTGGATATTGTTGGCATGTCTGTATACTAGAACACATGTAACCTGCATTCTTCCTCATAAGAGGGAATCTCATAGAGGCATCTCAATCCTGGAACATGAGGAACCAGATGTTTATTAAGGGTTATCTAATACCAAAGGATATCTTCGGATGTTTTCCTTAGGCATCCCATGTTTAACACAAGGAAGGAGTGTCCTAGGTCATGAGTTTATCTTCTTTTGTAGATGGTGTTGGTTGATCATGATGTGTTCTGGGTAGGATTGGGTAGATGCATCCCAAAGAGGTATAATTTCTATGGTTTTCCATTTTATGGATCAAAACACCCCAGGGATATTAACCTAGGGAGGTGTGTCCCATAAAGTTAATATTTCACCTAGTAGAGGATGATCTGAACACTTCTATGGGTGGATCAAGGTGGTGAACCCCTAGGAGGGGGACACCAATAATCTCATTAGAGTTATGTGGGGATTACACAGGGAAACTACACAAGGCACTCATGATGATAATGCCCAATGAAAGAAGGATAAATGATTGAGATTACGGGGGGAAAGAAGGCTCCCAGAGCCCATCCATTATCTGATCCTATACGGAGGATGTCATTCCATTTCAGTAGGATCTCATTCCATGTCACTAATACATAGGGACATCATGAATTTTCCACATAGAGGGATATCATCGTTTAAAATCACGTGTTGATGATGTTTATTCTATATGGTTTTACTCCATTCATCTCTAATGTAGGGGGATTACTCATCACCCTTGGGATTCCATATCCATCACTTTTCAACCATAGGGAGGGGTATGGTTTCAATAATGTCAGGTTTTGGTGGTGTGGAGGTGTGGTCACTCATTAGAACCACGTTATCATCCATATTCATTAAAATAAAGGGGGATTAGTAAACTAATTAAAAAAAGAAAATGTTAGGGAGACACATTCACTAGGAGACTAGGGGCCATCTTTTGGGGGTCCATCAAGTCACTGTGCGTAATCCTAGACAGATTTTTGCAAGAGGCACACACAAGATTTGGGGGTTGCATGAAAGAGGGGATAAAATATGATGTTTTGACAATGGAATAAGCCATGTAGAATCAAATATGGTGTGCATGTAGTATTAGAGAGTTATCCATAAGGGGAAGGGTTGTGTTCTATATAGGGTTGTGCACAAGGCCAAGGGTGTGTGTAGGAGGGGAATTTTTCATGCACCTACCTTCTCATGAAATAAGATGTGAGGGGGTTAATCAATAGTGGTCCCACTCAAGGGTGGAACCATATGGGTCCTATTTCAAAAGATTTTGTAAATTTTTGTCTCAATTATATCGTGATGTTGTGGAAGTCCAATCTTACACACAGAAAAAGTAGTGTTTTAGATTCTGAAGGATCGCCCTACAGAAGAGGGTTTCAATTCAATATATAGATGATTCCTTCTATAGTGTCCCTCAAGATTTAGATCATGGAAGATGTCGTCTGAATGTTCATACCTTGATTCATGGATGTAAAGGAGGTAAAGGTAAACCTGACATCAAATTGGGTGTGGAAGGGTCTTGTGTTTGATTGACTAACATACGTGCAAAAAGATTCACATTAACACACCTTTCAAATCAGCTTTGACTAGATAGGCTATAGGATTCCCATTTGATGTTGAATTGGACATTCAAGGTACACGATCATAGATTTAAATCTTGCGCGACGATCTCAAAACATGCATGCACATTCATTATTATTCCTAGGATGTTTTGTTTAGTCATAAGGATCCTTCAGTTTACACAAACATGGTCATTATGGATTTATATTGAATTAAATTCCGAAAAATCCCCCTCATGGAATATGAGTTAGAATGGGACCATAAGGCGAGGTTATGAATAAAATGGTGAATAGAATAGTTGATTCCATGAGTTGTGGACACCAAAAATGTCGGGTGCCTAAGTGACCTTATGTATGTGCTGAGTCCTAGGTCCATGCCTACATGTAAGTGGGGGGGGGGGTATATACGGTACCTTAACCATCCACATGACTAGAAAACCACTCCCATGTGCTTATGTTTTAATAAACTTGGTGTCAACATAGAGTTTTGGCGGCTCTTTCATGTAGCTACTGATTCATCCACAATTTTATGTTTCATGAAATTCATTAATTTTCTATGACCCATGGATAAACATGATCGCAAGACCATATTTTCATCACCAAAACATAATATTTCATACATATGACTTAGTATTTCTACAATTAACCAAAATAGTCATTCAAAAAAACACTACTGAGTTCAAAGATTCCATTTCTTCAAGAAGATCATATATGATCGAGAAACCTAACATACTTTATGATAGGAAAGTTGTATTAGTTAATTATATTATTTTGGAATGATGAAACTATTTAAGAAGGACTATATATTACATTATTTCCTCTAATTATGAAAATTTATGCTACCAGATGAAGTGTTCATCCCATGCATCGATACCACTTAACAATGGTCATGGTTCACGTGTGATGAGAGCCTCCAGTGATAAAACAAATATGTTCATGGATATTCTCCAAGACATCATCGAGATATGGACGTCAATGTCTTGAATGAAAAGACTAGAAACATCACAGGAGATGATCCAGTGTAGGATGGGTTCCCATCCCACTGTTCCAGTTCCATCTAAAGTAGCATGAGGAATTAGAATTTGGGTTGGAAGAATGATTGGGTTCTGAGGTCTAGAGGAAACATCACAAGTGAATGGGCCTGGCAATACTGGGTTTTCCACACATTTGATAAGTTTGATGAAGAGATGTGGAACATTATGTTATGTAATGTAGAATGGACAACATTGTTCCATATCTAAAGTCAACATGAGATGGTGCCAGAACTCCTTAGTTGATGATCTCCAGACACGAACATGTTCCACCTCCACTATTGGGAAGTTTGCATCATCTTTTGGGACATTCAATAAATTGGAGGAATTCCATTAGAGGGATTCCAAAATGATGAGTTCATTTTTTCAGATAATTCTTAGAATGAATGAGAATTATCAAATAACCTTTTACCAAATCTATTGCTGATAGTTAATAAGAATATTGAGATCAAATTCATCCAAAAGGAAATAATGTTTCACGTTTGGTAACACTTGTTTTTCAAGAGGGATGAGACAGTAATAATATAAGGTTGAGGAAATTAGTGTTTTATCTTGTCATATTGTGTAATTTTGGGATCATATTGGGTGATCTTGGAGACAGGATAATACCATACATGAGGGAACATCATGGCGGGAGGATAAGAACCACTGGTTTGTTACACCACCTTTTATTCAACATTCCTGAGAGTGTGTCTATTTCCATTGAGATGCACAAGGATGGGGAAGATTCTGAGGTCATTTCTAGTGGTGGGGATTCTAGTAGCTTAGAATAGGGTTAAACTATGATTTCATGTCTTGTCTTGGATCTACAGAATCCTAGGATTTAGCATAAGGGGAACATGCCCTAGAGAATTGTCAGGGAATTTCAGTTACAACTTGGGTGGATTATAGCACATCTTGATGGGTATGAATTATTGAATTCTATCCTCCCTCTAAGAACTTGTATATGTCCATCATTACTAAACATTGAGGGGGATCAGCCATAGACACATCACAAATATGGAATTTTACACCATATTGGAAACCAAATAAATGTCAACTTCCACCCCTTTTGTACTACAGTCGAGTTAATGGTTGACAACCTACAAGATTCATGGTAGTAAAGAGAGAACTTATAGAGTTTTATGGGTGGTGTGTAGGTGGTCAAAATCGATCGAATGGTTATCTATGAGAAATATTTGATGTCCCATTTCTCTAAGTAATTCGGACTCCATCAACAAGTGGTGAAAAAAAGTGTAATGGGAGGTTTGAAATTTTTTTAATACTTGTACCCCTCACCAAATATGGTTCATGCTGAATAATGAGGGTTTTGGTGAAACTATCATGCATCATCCTATATATGTTGATGTTTAACTATTCACATACTATGCCAAAACAAGGTGGAGACATATCTAAAGGCTATCTGGTGAAAATGCATTCAGATGATGTAGCTAGTGTATGTGGAGCCAGAGCGGTGGGAAGGTAGATAAGATACTACCTAAGAGCCAAGCCAAGCACCAGGGGCAGAACAATATAGAACCACAATAGAGGGGACATCACAAGGTGTGGTCGCACCCCTCCTTATGAAGGAGAATGGTCCCAAAATAGACATTGAGGTCTTGCTATGAAGTCCCTTGGAAAGAAGATGAGGCATCTCTTGAAATCATTCATTGATGCTATCAACCCATCCTTCTAGTATTACTAGAGAACATAGTGACAATCGATGATACCTGAAGACCAATAGAATAAGCTGAAGCATAAAGGGATTAAATTCTAGAATTCGGGAAAATTTTGGCAGTGAATTGGGTAATCAACCATCAGAGACATTCATACGGGATAACAATCGATATCTACACATTCCATAGTGGGAATTATGAGGAAAATTCCACCATGGTAAAGGTCATTCTTGTAAAAGAGTTAGATTGAGGAGAGAAGTTTCTTGATGATGCAAATGATGATGAAGGAGAATAATTGGAAGAATATGGGGAGTTGCAAGGGATGGGTTCTCTTCATGGGATTCACCATGAGAGTGTTGAGGTCGTGGGATCCAAAGAAGTTTTTTTCCCTCTCAATAATCTTAAATTACTAATGTATTTCATCAATCTCTATTTTCACCACATAGATAAACTAACCAAACTCATCATGAATAGGAGAAACATGGTGTTGAGAAATGGTCTCCCGCCATTAGGGGTGATGATATTCCAATAGGTTCATAAGAGAATGCTTTATTATCTTCACTCAGAGCTGAGGGAGATGGTGAGACCATCATGCTTGAGGAGACTAGTGGTGGGCCATTAAAGGTGGTTGGTGTAACACCCTCAGAATCCCAGGCTCTTCATTTCATATATGGGGGGTCACACCCTAGTATATGTATAGAGGATCCCACCATTAGAGTGATCGCATGCTGAAGATGGATTATAATCCACATTCTTTATCCTCAATGAAAGAAAAAATATCGAACATTTTAGTCATAATTTGGATTCCATAGAGCATTAGAATCAATGTATACTAGTATTATGAAATTCCTATTCAAAAGAAACAAGGATAATCAGTCCTAATCATTGTAATACCAAATTCGGAAGGCTCTCCTACTTTGGAATCCCCTGTAGTGACTCAATATATTGACCCAGTGGTGCTCAGTTTCTGTAACTCTTCTATTTCACAATTTCATACCTATAATTGATTAAGAAAATTGAATGATCTTCTTCGTTCCATACAATTCTCAGAATTCTATGAGGCCAGTGAGAAGATGGGGCTGGGGAATCCACATGATCTCTTTTGAAGGTTGTTACTATTCACGAGGACTTGTTTATCCAAGTTGCTTTGGCCTTGATGTTCTCGTATGAACAAGTGTATGTGTCTATGAGCAATGCCATAGATATGGAAAAACTCTATACTGGAAAGGGATAGCCTAATAAAGAATAATCATTTGAATATGGTTTCCTCCATGATATGAATCCTAGTACCTTAGAGAGGATACCATAAAAATACCATGTTATTGAACTCTTGGATGCGTTCTTGGAGTATGAGTCTATATATCCTAAGGGTGTGTATGAATCTAACTATGAGGCAACCAAATATTATTACATCGTCTAAAACATGTCATGATGGTGCATTTAACGCTTCATTGACCCGACTCTAGAGTCTTAGTTAGTGAGATAGATGGGATCCCTTTACCATTGAATGTGCAATCTATGAGTCAGTGGGGAGGATGCTCGAGAAATTCGTGTGATGATTCATGATTATATTGGTGAAAAGATGTGGGAGGGGATATACAATCTAGAATTTTCCTAACACTAGGAGAAGTATAAAAGTATGAACATTATTTGGGAAGTTAAGAAATATATCTATAATCTATAGGAGGAAGTGTCAATGGGTTTTTACCTCCTCATAACTCATGTCAGAGTCATCAGTAAGCTTATTTCTAGCAAGTAAGAGGTCAAGAACCAAATGAATTAGATGGTTTCTCAAATTTATGATCTGAATGTTGAGTGGGGTGAGAACAAATAATATCTGATGATCATCTTCCAACATACAATGATATGGAAGCAGGGCTTGGGAGAATGCAGAAACTCCCGGAAGGTACATGATAGAGACTGGAAGAGTTGATTCACTCAATCGCATGACTTGAGCTATATGAGAAATTCTATTATAAATCATGAGAGGCTCCAATATGTAGATTAACCATTCCACACCTCAACTCATTTACATTCATTTATACCATTATTTGGATGAGAACATTACATTGTTTTCTTTAATTATCACACTTCCATAATACTTTTTCGACAACTAATAATCAATCCCTAAGCTCAAATGGGATAGGTATGTAGTGAGAAACAAGGGATGAACACATGATTGTTCACATTATATGATAATGTCATATAACCATCGCACAATTGGGCTCCGCTATTATTGAATTACCACCGTGATTGTTCGGACTGAGAGAGGTTATAGAAGGACAATAGGGCTCTTGAAGCAGCCAACTTCCTTCCCTTATGTGCACTATTTCACAAATGGGATAATGAAATGGATATGTATTTTACCTAAATAAATGGTAATAAGAAGTGCGAATCACAAATGCCCAATATCTAGAGTAGACGGAAAGAAGAATAGTGATACATGATAATTATTGAAAATGTTCGAAACATATAATCCTTACAATTAATCTAAAATAGAGACAAACAACTAGGGTCAATAGTTTACCATGTTCAAAACATGGAACCTGTATCAAAATTTTATCCAGACCCTTTGGGAACATTGGCCTAGGACAATAGGTGAGAAAAAATGTCAATATACCAAACCGTTAGGGGGTCCCTTCAGATGTGTAATGTGATGAGGATCCAAATAAGGGGAATGAAAAGTGTTGGAATGGAGTGATGTAATTTATTAATGGATTGTGAAACTCTTATACTTACACCACTATAACTTTTGTAGTATTTTTTTGGGTTTACGAGTCTAAAAAATGGTCAAGACCATATTTTTGAGGAGTGTCATATCATGTTCCAAAAGATAACTGAATATGAGAATGATGTGGTAGGCAAAAAAAACTTGGGGAGAGGACCTCTCATTTGTCGAACTAGGTTGCCTTGTATTTTTACATCCAATAGCTAAAGATGATGAACACATAGATTAATGTCATAAATTAAAGAAAATTCATTGTATAGTTTAACGTCTTGTTATTAAGATGTACCACATAGTTTAACATTATGTGAATAAGATGTTGCAAGAATTTTAAGGTCACAATGCCTAAACCTTATCCAATTGTTTAAATTCATAATGCATGAACAATGTAAATTTCTATTCCCAATGCATTTTTCCTACACGGAGGAAATAAACCCTATGTAAATGATCAAGAAGATTCTTGAGTACCACATAAGAGTTATGGAATAGATGGATGTACAAAAATATGCGAAACATGGGGCCCATTTTTTCACAACACATCCCAAGTGGGGATATTAGTCTACAGTCAAAGATATAGGACCGTAGGGACGCATACTTCCTAAGATAGATATATGTGGAGTGTCCAAGTGATAAACCCAACACTGAGGGCTGAAGGGGCCCATGGACACACCACACTTTCCCTAATATATTATTAATTTATAGTAATAAAATTTGGATTATGAAGGGCTCATGTGCAGCTAAACCACATTGGTATACACCACAATAGAACTCATAAGCACATGTGACTCATACTCCATATGGGAAACAAGGAATGGTACTAGGGTTCTACCTAATATATGGGAGGACAAATTAGAGGTGATACCATGGATTGAATTCCACCACTATACATGAGAGTGAAAAGGGGTATGTCATGAATTTCAATGTCTAGATAAAGAAGTGATTGGTTAGTAAGGATTAAATGCTGACCATGTTTGAATAATATAGTCAAAGACCATGTAAAGACCCGTAAAATTCAAGGGATTTTTTTTCTTAATTTTCTTTGGGATTTCACAAGAACGTAGTTTCTAACGGCACTTGATTCTGAGGCCCAGTGTTCCCGGAATCATTTTTCGAAGTTTATCTTGGGTACGTTCAGTGAACGAACGAGCGGGTTTTCCTAACTTTTGAACCAGTGCTCGGAATCAAAATCTGAGGACACCGATGGAATCACAGTGCCGACAATTTCTTAAGAACACCTTTTCCAGAGTTGCATTTTCTCGGGTGTGGTTACTAAATTTTGGGTTAATTAAATGAATAAAATAAAATGGGGAAACCAATTTATTTTATTTAAAGTTGTTTAACCTAAGCTAAGTGGTTGAAGTGGGACCCACTATATCCTACTCCACTCGGTAGGATATTTGTGGGGTGGGTCCCACATGAACCACACCTTTTCAACTTCCACGAAACCCCCACCTTTAATTAGGTAACGCACCCGCACCCCCCTTTAAATGTAAGTCAACTCTTGCGTTTAAACTGAATATTAAACACCTCATTAATTGGGCGTTTTAGACTCCTCAATTAATTCAATTAATTGATTGATTCAATTTTTGAATTTCAAAACATTTGGCTTGTGTGTTAATAAAATAAGACAAGAATTATTTTATTAATGGGGTTCGTTGTGTGAGAGGGCTTGGGAGAAATCACTCAAATCCTTGAAGCACTCCTTCCTCGATGAAGAACGTGAAAAATGCCGACCTCCGATGAAGGTCGACAAGAACGTCGGATCCTCGGAGATCGATGACGTGACGCCGACGAATCCTTCCTCCGCGATGCGACGATCCCCCATCCGCGACGCTTTCTTCCGCGATGTGCAATTCTGCGACGAACCTTTGTTCAAATTTTTCGTCAAGGTAGGGGTTTTTTTTTTGTTCGTGATTACTTTCGTCGCTGGTTATCATTTTTATTTGAGCCACCTGATATCACAATAACGAGAGGGGGACGGACCGCACGAACATAGCCGACCCTCCTCCCCCCTTGATTGTTGATTTTTTTGCGGCACGAACAAGGCAGCGCGGTGTCGATGCCCCGCGCGGAAAATAATAAAGATTGGCCAAAGAAGCGCGGCGCCGTCACACCGCGCCATTCAAGTCGAACATGCCGCAGTGCCGTCACACCGCACCGGAGAACATCGAAGAGGTCGCGGCCGGAGCGGGGCCGCGGCAGAGGGGCGCGGCGCCGTCGCGCCGCGACGGAGTAGGAAACGGCGGCCGGCTTCCGGCCGCCGGCGCCGGAGCTGGAGAGCGGGACCCCGACGGTCCCGCAGCAGCAGCAACCGGCCGGCCGGACCGGGCCAGCCCGCTTCCGAGAAGGGTCGTGGGTAGTAACCCTTGGCTGGCCAGCAGGAGTGGCCCCCCTCATGGGGGCCGCGGTTTCACACAGGGGGCAGCGCGCCCCCCTCACCCTTCCGCTCGGCCGTTATGGCCGAGCCGCCTGGCCACGCTGGCTAGGCCGAGTGAGCCAGGCCGGGCCGCTCGGCCAGTTCACACCCAAGTCGGGCCGGACCCACACCCAGGTCGGGTCGACCTGTTTCGGGCCGACCTAGGGGTATCAGGCCGGGTCGGACCGGGCCCGAACCCCCTATTCGTGGACCTCTTTCGGTCGTTTACCCATAACTTGGGCTACGGATCTCCGATCGATGCACCGTCAGCTGTGATGTGATCCTTGTATCGAGACGGTCATTTTCGTATATTACACTCAATGATTTGCAGAACTTTGGGTTCGGCCGGGTTGGTTCGTACACGAAACCAACCGGGCCCTCGGAGTGAAAACACTTATAACAAGAGCTCCAGACGTCCGACTGATGTGCCATAGACTTTGTTGGATTCCTATTAGTGAGAAGGAACTTTTGGATTACTCCACTCGAGGTTTGGACGCAGTTGGAGTACGTTCGGGTTGGTTTTGACTTAAAAACCAACCGGACCCCTAGGACGAAAAGGCCAATAACTCACAGACCGGACGTCCGATTGACGTGTCTTCAGTGACGTTGAGTTCCTGTTGATGATACGGAACTTTTGGATACATCAACTCTGAACTATGTGTCAGTTGATGTATCAGCCCCTCGGATCGTGGAGCGGACCCTCCCGAACAAGCTTGCTATGTGTGGGGATCCTAGAGCTGGTTGTGACTGCGATGACGATGACGACTGTACAGAAATCCTCCGTGTATTTGACGGAGACGACTACAGCACTCAGCGATCCTTTGTGGATCAGTGCTACCGATCCTGTGTGGGTCAAATCCTGTGTGGTTCAGCGGTCAGTGGTCCTGTGTGGGCCAGCGCATACCGATCATGTGTGGGTCCGATCCTGTGTGGGTCATTGCGGGGGTTAGTACATATCAATCCTTTGTGGGTCATTGCGGGGGTTAGTACCTATCGATCTTGTGTGGGTCCGATGGATTAGATGAATCAGTGGCTACATCTGATCATCTCTATCATCTTACGAAGAAGTATACTTGTGTGAGATGATTCTTGACTTTCAATCTTTATCTTTGATAAGATTGACTTGATATCATGTGTGGATTACGTTATGCTTTACTGTGTGGATTGGGTTATGATTTTCTGTGTGGACTGGGTTGTACTTGGGCTCAGATGTTGGATCCGAACAAGAATTGATGACTTAGGTATATGTATGGGCATATACCTAAGTAGTATCGGATGTTAGTTCATGATTGTATCTTTCATTTGTGGATTATCCTTTTTGGATTCTGGGAGACCTTCGGGGGTCTCAGGGTCCCTAATGAGTATTGTATACTCACCCCTGTGCGGGCTATGCCCGCACTATGTTGTGTTGGTTGTAGACGATGGACAGCGCTGATCGTGGTTGAGGCTTGCAGAGCAGGTCGGTACCTAGAGGTGGACCTCTGGGCGGGACGTACTCGGAGCAGACGGCTGGACCTGAGGAGATATGGAGGCTATCTATACCCACCCTTTAGGTGGGACTTCCTATGGACAGCTCGACGTTGCGGCTTTACTTTTCAGTTGTTGTACTCCCTTTTTCAGTTATACTTTACTTTCAGTTTGGGTTTGTATTCTGGCCCACTTTCTTTTCCGCACATACTATTGTACACGGTTTTACTTAGTGTTTACTTATGTTTGCTTACTCTGTGGTGTTTTTTTACTTTATAAAGGAAATTCCTTCCCTTTTTATCGAGAATTATGCCTTGGTGATAGTCGCCAGCCCCTGGCCTATGGAAGGCGGGTTTGGGGTAGTCACGGCATGGGGCCCCGAGGGCGGGTCGTGACAAATTGGTATTAGAGGAGTTCGGTTCTACCGCAGAACTCAGGACTCTGATCTTTTTCTATGTGATGCAATAGTGTTAAGTGTATTGAGTGTGGTTATCAGTCCAGGGAGTCCAGTGTTGGTGTGGCGGCCGACGTATCCGTACACCAGGACCCTGACTTCTGATTTCCGACTTAGTGAACGAAAACATTGATTGCATGTGTGTTTCAAGTTTTCTTTGTGATTACTTTGTGTCAGCTCACCAGGTATACTTTAATAACCGTTCCACACCTGTTTCTTTTCAGGATGGCCCCACGATGACAACCATCTAGGGTTCCATGTTTTGTACATGTTGACAGCCCACCGTGCGACGAGGCCTCAGTGTAGGGCCCTATTACTGCGGAGGCACCGGCGGTACCACTACCCGCCGAGCCACCGATGCTACCAGCCCCAGCCGCTGAGAGTGCATGTCGCCTTAGTGCACTGCACGAGTTCCATCTTCAGCGACCACCCCGGTTCCGTAGGGAGACAGACCCTTAGGCGGCCAAGGATTGGCTGGAGGAAGTTGTACGAGTTTTCTGTTTGGTAGGGACACCAGTAGACCTCATGGTGATCCTTGCAGTGAGTCTCCTGCACGTGGCTATAGGCAGATGGTAGAGCTTGATGCTCTAGGTGCACAACGAGGCATCTCTCCTCTAGACGGACATTGAGAGCCTCTTCTGCTCAGAGTTCATCCCGGCCATCCTCCGTGCGGTGCGCATCCAGGAGCTTCTACTGCTGTGGCAGGGCAGCTTGACGGTCTCCCAGTACTCGGTGAGATTTACAGACCTCTCGCGCTATTTGACGGACATGGTATAGGACCCATTCTTCCGGGCCCGGACCTTCGAGCAGGGACTGAAGCATGAGATCAGGGCATCGCTGATCTCCCTCATCATTCCGACACAGGCATGGGTACTAGAGCGATCCCTTCTCATCGAGAGCATCCTTGCTGAACCTACATGAGCAACGAGACCTACCGCAGGGCGGCACGTAGCAGAGTCTTCTGCATTAGGCAGTCGACGAATGACACATGGGTCCAGGAAGACTAGAACCTTAGGCAGATGACCTCAAGACACTGGCTCAGAGGTGCGGGGCACACAGTGCAGAGCCAGTCTTACGAGAGGCAGACAGTGCTATGCATGCGGCGGGCAGAGACACATGGCTCTTGAGTGCCCGACCCTCTGTGTCGAGGAGTAGCAGACGGCTGAGGGGCCACCCAGGCGGAGGCAGAGGGTTGACCGTGGCGGTTCGCAGGGAGTAGGTAGATGAGGCATAGGAGCTGGCCAAGAAGCAGGTGGTGGGAGACGCTTTCAGGCTCTACCACCACCACCACCATGAGGTCCACCCCGACCACAGGGAGCTGGCGGGCAGAGACAGGCACAAATCCAGGCAGTGGAGGCCTATGACCAGGGCGCGACCGAGGTGATTCGAGGAACTATCTGTGTCTACTCTACCCTTACTGTAGTTCTTATAGACACAGGAGTGAGTCATTATTTCATAGCTGCTGCCCTTGTTCAGAGCTCGTAGATTCCGACGAAGCCGTTGGCTCGATCCTTACGGCTAGAGACTCATACGGGAGCAGATTCGACGATTACGCACGGGTTCCGGCATTATGAGCTTACTCTAGGAGGAGAGAGCTTCGGCTGGGATATTCTTGTAGCGGCGTCGAGGCCTTACGACGTCATATTCGGTATGTATTGGTTATCTACAGTCCATGCTCAGATTGACTGCATTAGGCGCAAGGTGCGGTGTGTTCGCACCGACGGGAGCAGGTACACCTTCACCGGTGAGAAGGGAGCCTTTTCCGCATAGGATAGACTCTCGCAGAGGTGAGGACATCCCATCACTCATCAGTTGGCTAGCCTCATCCTAGGAGCAGTTCATGTGCGAAGTCATGGATTTCCTGTAGTGGTGGATCATTATGCGGACGTTTTCCCCGATGACGTCCTAGGGCTACCTCCTCGCAGAGAGATAGACTTTTATATTGACATGTACCCCGGGACAACCCCGATATCCACTCCAGTATATTGGATGGCCCCGCTAAGCTTCGAGAGCTACGGGTACAGTTGGAGGACTTGTAGAGCAAGGGATTCACCCGATCCAGTGTTTCACCCTGGGCTTCCCCGATATTGTTCGCCAAGAAGGCGGAAGGGAGCTTGCGACTTTATGTCGACTATCGTCGCCCGAACCAGGTGACCATGAGGAACAATTATCCACTACTGAGGATTGATGACCTCCTCGATCAGCTCAAGAGAGCACGGTGGTTCTCAAAGATAGACCTTAGATCAGCCTATCATCAGCTCAGAGTTCGGGACGAGGACGTGCAGAAGACAGCCTTCAGATGTCGGTATGGCCACTATGAGTTCTTGGATATGCCTTTCGGCATGACCAATGCTCCAGGAGTATTCATGGGCCTCATGAACATGATCTTTCAGCCATACCTCAATCGATTTGTCGTGGTCTTCATTGACGACATTTTGATATACTCGACCACTGATGAGGAGCACGCCTACCACTTGCGGGTTGCACTAGAAACACTTCGAGAGCACCAGCTTTACGGCAAGCTCTCGAAGTGTCAGTTCTGATTATGTGAGGTCCACTTCTTGGGACATGTCATCTTTGAGGCGGGAGTTGCGGTGGATCCTGCGAAGATCGAGGCAGTGCTAGCTTGGGAACCACCCAGGAGAGTGACGGAGGTGCGGAGTTTCTTGGGGCTAGCTGGATACTACCAGAGATTCGTGCCAGACTTTTCCAGAGTTGCAGCACCACTCTCAGCTTTCATGAAGAATGGGAAACCCTTTGTGTGGTCATAAAGATGTCAGCAGAGCTTCCATAAGATGAGACATAGATTGACCAGCACGCTTATCTTGAGGCTACCAGAGGAGGGAGTTGGGTACGTAGTTTATTGCGATGCATCAGGGACCAGACTCGGATGTGTACTGATGCAGGAGCGGTCCGTGATTGCCTATGGATCATGACAGTTGAGGCAGCATGAGCAGAACTACGCTACCCATGACCTGGAGTTTGCACCAATGTTCTTCGCTCTGAAGATGTGGCGACATTATCTAATGGGCGAGTGCTTTACAGTCTATTCTGACCATCAGAGTCTCAGGTATATCTTCTCACAGAAGGACCTGAACCTGAGATAGCGGCGATGGCTCGAGTTCCTCCAGGACTATGACTTTCATATAGTCTATACTCCTGGAAAGGGTAACATAGTAGTCGATGCTCTTAGCAGGAGGACGAGCATTCAACTACTTGGGGAGGCGACAGAGCAGCTAGATGCTTTGCAGATATCCTTTGTGGATAGAGACGGAGAATCCTTTCTTCAGTCACTCATAGTCACTCCTCCACTATGGCAGCGGGTCAGAGAGGCACATCATGGGGACGCCAACTTTGAGACATGTCATGCACAGATATCCTCAGGACAGGCACATGATGGATTCTCTTTAGGAGGAGAGCACGTCGTCCTTTTCAGAGGACGTACCATGGTACCAGCTGCATTACAGGAGGAGGTGCTGAGGGAGTTTCACACTTCCCCATTAGCGGTACTTCCAGGAGTGGCGAAGATGTACCAAGACCTCAGACGATAGCACTAGTGGCCGGGTATGAAGAAAGTTGTGGCAGAGTTCATTTCTCGATGCCTCACCTGTCAGCAGGTGAAGGCAGAACACCAGGTACCAACATGCTTGGTACAGCCCCCTCGTTTCTTGGTGCCTCACCTGTCAGCAGGTGAAGGTAGAGCACTAGGTACCAGCTGGCTTGGTACAGCCCTTGGAGGTCCCGGAGTGGAAGTGGGTTGGTATATCTATGGAATTCGTGACTGGACTTCCACACACATCCAGAGGTCAAAAATCCATTTGGGTGATTGTCGACAGACTCTCCATGTCGGATCACTTCTTACCTATCAGAGAGTAGGGCTCAGTAGAGAGCATGAGACATCTCTACGTTCAGAAGATTATACGGCTTCATGGATTTACATCATCTATCATCTCTGATCGAGATGCTCTATTTACTTCCTTGCTTTGGAAGGGGTTACAGGAGGCATTCGGGACACAGCTACGTCTGAGCACCGCCTTTCACCCTCAGACATATGGTCAGATGGAGAGGAGCATTCAGACACTCAAGTACATGCTCCACGCATGTTTCCTCAACTTTGGTCGCAGTTGGGAGGACCACCTACCCTTGGTGGATTTCACGTACAACAACAGCTACCACTCCACCATTGGGATGCCACCATACGAGGTGTTGTACGGCCGACCTTGCAGATCACCGCTGTGCTGGACAGACCCTAGGAAGTTAGAACATGTGGGACAGGAGATCGTCCAGGCCATGACAGAGAAAGGCTAGGTCATCCAGGAGCGGATGACGATAGCACAGATCCGGTAGAAGTCTTATGCTGATAGGAGGTGGAGGCCACTGAAGTTCGAGGATGGGGACCACGTCTTCTTGCGGGTCTCACCTCGATGTGGATTACGTATATTTGGCCGAGGTGGGAAGTTATCTATGAACTTCATCCGACCATTCCAGGTCCTCCGCAGGATTGGTGAGATGGATTACCGCCTGGCTCTACCACCCCAGTTACACTGGGTGCACGACGTCATCCACGTATCTTAGTTGAGGAGATACGTGCATGACCCGACACATATCATTGACCATGGGGAGATGGACATTGATGATGGGGCAACTTTTGCAGAGGTCCCAGTGGAGATCGAGGCTCGACAAAATCGGTTCCTATGTGGATGGTTGATTCCTCTAGTGCACATCAGATAGCAGCACGGGAACCTCCATGAGAGCACTTGGGAACGGGAGGCTCAGATGCCTACTCAGTACCCACATTTGTTTTCCTAGTTCATGATATATCTTTACGGGGATATAAAGCCCTGAGGTGGGAGTAATGTAAAGACCCATAAAATTCAAGGGAATTTTTTTTTCTTAATTTGTTTTTGGATTTTACAAGAACGCAGTTTCTGACGGCACCAGATTCCGAGGCCCGGTGTGCCTAGAATCATTTTCCGATGTTTAGCTCGGGTACATTCTGTGAACGAACGGGCGGGTTTTCCTAACTTTTGAACCGGCGCTCGGAATCGAAATCTGAGGACACCGATGGAATCACAGCGCCGATAATTGCTTAGGAACACCTTTTCCAGAGTTCTGTTTTCTCAGGTGTGGTTACTAAATTTTGGGTTAAGTAAATGAATAAAATAAAATGGGGCAACCAAATTATTTTATTTGAAGTTGTTTAACCCAAGCTAAGTGGTTGAAGTCAGACCAACTATATCCTACGCCACTAGGTAGGATATTTCTGCGGTGGGTCCCACATGAGCCCCACCTTTTAAACTTCCACAAAACCCCCACCTTTAATTAGGTAACGCACTTGTACCCCACTTTTAATGTATGTCAACTCTTGCGTTTAAACTAAATATTATACACCTCATTAATTGGGAGGTTTAAACTTCTCAATTAATTCAATTAATTGATTGATTCAATATTGAATTTCAAGAAGTTTGGCTTGTGTGTTAATAAAATAAGACAAGACTTATTTTATTAAAGGGGTTCGTTGTGCGAGAGGGATTGGGAGAAATCACTCAATGCCTTGAAGCACTCTTTCCTTGATGAAGAACGCAAATAACGCCGACCTACGAAGAAGTCCTCCAAGAACACTGGATCCTCGGAGATTGATGACGCAACGCCGACGAATCTTTTCTCCGCGACGCGACGATCCCCCTTCTGCGACGCCTTCTTTCACGATGTGAAATTCCGCGATGATCCTTTGTTTAACTTTTTCTTCGAGGTAGGGGATTTTTTTCTTTTTTTTGTTTGTGATTACTTTCGTCGCTGGTTATCATCTTTATTTGAACCACCTAATATAGAAATAACGAGAGGGGGTCAGATCGCACGAAAACGGCCGACCCTCATCCCCCCTTGATTGTTGATTTGTTTGTGGCACAAACAAGGCAGCGCGGTGCCGATGCACCGCGCAGAACATAATAAAGATTGGGCGATGAAGGGCAGCACTGTCGCGCCGTCGCCGTTGTAGTCGAACAAGCCGCGGTGCCGTCGCTCCGCGTCAGAGAAAATCGAAGAAGTCGCGGCCTGAGTGGGGCTGCAGTGGAGGGTCGCGGTGCCGTCGCACCGCGGGGGAGCAGGAAGCGGCGGCCAGCTTCCGGCCGTTGGTGCCGGAGCAGGAGAGTGGGACCCCGGCGGTCCCGCGGCGGCAGCAACCGGCCGGCCGGACCAGGCCGGCCGGCTTTCGAGAAGGGCTGGGGGTCGTAACCCCCAGCTGGCCAGCAGGAGTGGCCCCCCTCATGGGGGCCACGGTTTCACACAGGGGGGGCAGTGCGCCCCCCACACCCTTCCGCTTGGCCATTACAGCCGAGCCGCCTGGCCACGCTGGCCAGGCCGAGCGAGCCAGGCCAGGCTGGGTCGCACACACTGGGCCGGGCAATGCCCAGGCCGGGCCGAGTCACTCCCACCGGGCTGGGCCATGCCCTGATAGGCCAGACTCGGACCCGGGTCGGGTCGACCCGGTTCGGGCCGACCAAGGGGGTATCGGGTCGGGTCGGACCTGGCCCGAACCCCCTATTCGCAGACCTCTTTTGGTCTTTTTCCCAGAACATGGGTTGCAGACTTCTGATCGACACACCATCAGTTGTAATGCGATC
Source organism: Viscum album (assembly GCA_963277665.1). NCBI lineage: Eukaryota > Viridiplantae > Streptophyta > Magnoliopsida > Santalales > Viscaceae > Viscum > Viscum album. The sequence goes on from OY728155.1 coordinate 1,082,926,698, forward strand.
CTTGGATTTAGAGGGTCGTTTCGGTATATTACACTCATGGTTTCGGAGAACTTTGGGTTCGGCCGGGTTGGTTCGTACACGAAACCAGCCGGGCCCTCGGAGTGGAAATGCTTATAACTTGAGCTCCGGTGATCCGATTGATGTGCCGTCGACTTTTTTGGATTCCTCTTAATGAGACGGACCTTTTGGATTACTCCGCTCGAGGTTTGGATGCAGTTGGAGTACGGTCGGGTTGGTTTTGACTTAAAAACCAACTGGGCCCTTGGTACGAAAAAGCTAATAACTCAGAGACCGGATGTCCGATTGATGTGTCGTCTATGGCGTTGAGTTCCTATTGACGATACAGAACTTTTGGATACATCAACTCTGGACTATGTTTCAATTGATATATCATCCCCTCAGCTCGTGGAGCGGACCCTCCCGAACGAGCTTGCTGTGTGCGGGAACCCTAGAGCTGGCTACGACTACGACGACGATGATGACTTTACAGAAATCCTCCTTTGATTCGACGGCGATGACTACAGCACTAAGCGATCCTACGTGGGTCAGTGCTACCGATCCTGTGTGGTTCAGCACTCAGTGGTCCTGTGTGGGCCAGCGCATACCGATCCTGTGTGGGTCAGATCCTGTGTGGGTCATTACGAGGGTTAGTACCTATCGATCATTTGTGGGTCATTTCATTGGTTAGTACCTATCGATCATTTGTGGGTCATTGCGAGGGTTAGTACCTATCGATCTTGTGTGGGTCCAACGGCTTAGATGAATCAGTGGCTACATCTGATCATCTCTGTCTTCTTACGAAGAAGTATACCTGTGTAAGCTGAGTCATGACTTTAAATCTTTATCTTTGATAAGATTGATTTGATATCCTGTGTGGATTACTTTATTCTTTCCTGTGTGGATTGGGTTATGATTTCCTGTGTGGACTGGGTTGTACTTTGGCTCGGATGTGGGAGCTAAACGAGAATTGATGACTTAGGTATATGTATGGGTATATACCTAAGTAGTTTCGTATGTTACTTCGTGATTGTACCTTTCCTTTGTGGATTATCATTTGTGGATTCTGGGAGACCTTCGGGGGTCTCGAGGTCTCTACTGAGTAGCGTATACTCACCCCTGCACGGGCCATGCCCTCACTATGTTTTGTTGGTTGCAAACGACGGACAACACTGATCATGGTTGAGGCTTGCGGAGCTGGTCAGTACCTGGAGGTGGACCTCTGGGCAGGACGTACTCGGAACGGTCTGCTGGACCCAAGGAGCAGTGGAGGCTATCTGTACCAACCCTTCAGGTAGGACTTCCAATGGATGGCTCGACGTTGTGGCTTTACTTTTCAGTTGTTGTACTCCCTATTTCATTTGTACTTTAATTTCAGTTTGGGTTTGTATTTTGGCCCACTTTTTTTCTGCACATACTATTGTACCCAGTTTTACTTAGTGTTTACTTATGCTTTCTTGCTCTGTGGTGTTTGTTTACTTTACAAAGGCAATGCCTTCCCTTTTTACCGGGAATTACTCCTTGTTGCTAGTCGCCAGCCCCTGGCCTATAGAAGGCGGGCTTGGGGTAGTCACGGCACGGGCCCAGAGGACGGGTCGTGACAGACCACACCGATCAAGAACGGGGACAAAAAATGCAAAATTGACCATTCAAAACGTGCAAAAACATTATAATTTTTTTTCAGAGATCTATTATGGTGATGGCTTAACATGGGGGTTATCCATAATGGCATGTGACCATCAGTGTCAGGGGGTCCATCTGGATTTGGGAGATTATGGGAATTCGAATCAAGGAAAATATAAAGTGTGGAATGAAGAATACTAGACGGTGGAATCCAAACCCGAATAGGGAAATTAGATTAATTTCATATTTCATGGACTATAGAGAACATTTTGAAGCCATGTTTCTTCTAATAAAGGGTCTGAAAATAGTTTAAGGTCATAATTCCTAGACCCTAAATAACATTGGTTTTTAAAGGTTTGAAAAAAAAATGTGTGTGATCCCAATAAAATGTATCGGTATGACTAAAATATCCCATGAGGATGGGAATAATCCATTTTTTGTTCTATAAAACAATGTGGTTGGATACCAGCACTTATTGGGGAAATCATCTATGGCAAAGGGAACTAAGGTGTCTTATGCTTATCATGGGGCATTTGAACTTATTTAGGGTATGGATTTAGTATAATGTCATTCACTGAGGATAATAGATCATACTTCAAGGTTATATAGTTTAGAATAAGGAGGATGGAATATCAAGTTGACATGTGTAATGAGGTGTTATGCAATCTTGGATTGAATGAAGACAAGGAATCTTGGCACCCCATGACACATCACAGAAGTGACATATGCATAGTTCAATCTCAGGATTCTCTGACTATATGCTCTTAATTTATGGTCATGGAGTTCAGAAATAGGGCATAAGCTTTCTAAAATGGTTATGTGTGATGTAGAGGAGTAATATATATTAGTTTAATGAAGAACTATGAGGATTTAGGACAAATCTCATTTTCTTGAGGAGGCTTTTGAGATTAGCACTGTAGACACCTCTATGAAAGAGATGGAAGTAAAAATCGGTATAAATGATCTAAGGGGGACTATTTTTTCCACATCCATGACATTTTTTGAAGGCAAATTTCATTTATTTTTCATTCATTCTATGTTTTTGTGGTTTCCCGAACTTGTTTGTAGGAAAGGGTGAATTTTAATGATTTGGGTCAAACCGTGAGCCCATTTCCAGATTCATAAACCAATTTTGTTTCTTTTATAAAAATTTAATTTTTTAATATTTTTCACCCATTAAAATTCATTAATGGCCTCCCATGACCTATTAACACCATCATTTAAATTTAAGACCTTTTTGAATTCATAATAATGGATGATTTTGGTTTATATTTAACGAATTGGGACAGCCCAAAAGCCCATTTTCAGTTTAAAAAATATAGTTTATTTCATATATTATTAAATTTTTAATATTTTTCAGAGCTTATACCTCTATTCGTAGCCCAGTGAACCTAGTCTTGTCCCCATTCTCTTTTCCCCCTCTTTGGAGTTGATTTTCTTCACGGAATAAGTTGATTCTTCTTATGATTCCTCAATTCAAGCAGATTTATAAAGGTAATTTGTTTCCTTCATAAATCCTTCATTTCTCACTATTTTTCCCCTATTTAAATCTTTACATGATATAATTATCCTTTTTTGTATCTCCATTGAATATTTGGGTGGTTTAAAATTCAGGTACTTGTGTATTTGGGGTGATTTCTTCAAGATCCCTCAAGTTATTCGATCTCCTTCAATCTTGTTTTAAATTATTTAGGGTTTCATTCAATGTTCTTAGAGTTTCATCCATTATTATTGAGGATCCTAATGTCTAGAATGTAGGGTTTCTGAATTAAGTATTGATCTTGGGTTTCATGGTCTAAAATTCAGGTTTTAGGTCTGTTTTACCTTTCTTGAGGTGCGGTGGTGGTGCGTTTGAGTTTTCGCACAAAGGATTTAAGGGTTTTCATTACATTGGTAGGTGATTTCATTTTTATGAAATATTTGTGCTCTAGAATTTTGTATTTATCATATTTTCTGGTTCATATCATTTTATTATTGTGGAAAAAATTAGTTTAGAGGTGTTTGTTTTGCAAATGAATTTTTAACGCCAATTTTATGTGAAATTGGGGGGTTTTCAATGAAATGTTTTATATGTTTATTTGGTGGTTCCCTATAACTTTTTGGTTAATTTTATTGAAATTTATCAGGTATGAAAATTATATTTCAATTTTTTAACTTCATTTTTTTCTTCTACGAAATCCGATTTTGGTGATGTTTGATAAGCAAAGGGTTTTTTGGCACCATTTTGGTGCTAAATTGGTTGTTTTACATGGCTATTTGATGTTATGTCTAATGGGATTGTTTTGTAACACATGAATAAGTTTTATAGAATTTTTTTGGTAATTCTTAATTCTATTTTAGTAAACATGAGTGTGCACATAGTGTGCAGTGTGGGGTTTTCATGGAGTATTGGGTGCAAAATATTGCAGGTTTATGAGAAATTGTTTTATGGAAAATCAAATTGTTTTGTTGTGAGTTTCATGTCGTATAAAGTGTGTGTAGAAAATTTAAAATTTTAATGTGACCAGACTTGGTGTTATATATTAATAAGGATTTATATATCATGATGAAATTGTGTGAGCACAAAGGGGGAAGCCCAGGTACCTAGGTGGGGCAGATATGTACTAGTACGACTAGTGGAAAAGATGGGTTTTGTCCCTATTTCACTCATAATTTGGATAAAGACAACCCTAAATAAACTATATGAACTATGATTAGGGATCAATAGGTTATGGGTAAGTTCCCTAATAGTTGCTCGTGCACGATAATGGATTTTACTATGGTTACTTTACACCGAGGTACATGGGGTCGGAGACTATCTTGTGCCAAGGGGTGTTCCTGATTTTGTTGTTCATTTGATTTTTGGTATTTACCCTTTTATTTGGGTTTGTTTGGAAGTATATTAACGTATCTAAAATTTACATTTAAATGTATCAACATTATCAATGTTTTATCTTTAAAACTATTTTCAATTGAAAGTTTCATTTCATGGAATTTGTCGCTGCATTTCATTGCACATTAAAACTGCTTGCTTTTTCACAATGTACTGCATGCTCTTTGGAATAATTGGGTGGTATCATATTGGGCTTAGTCTCACACCCTAATTACATCCCTTAGGTGTAAGTAGACATTATTATGCTTGACTCAGGTAATGGGAGGGCCATGGGTGATGGCAGTTCTGGGTGCTAGTTCTCATCCTTGGTGCGGAGTTGTGGAGGTGGCTTATGGGTGATGACCCCATGTCATGTGGAGTCCTTGGGTTAATTTTTCTATTGTTTCTTTTTGTATTAGGACCTTTTTTTTGAATTTGAACTTGAGTATTCAGTTCTGGATTTTTGTATAAACCTTGATTGGTATGAATTTTTTAGATTTATTTTATCAAATGTTTTTTATATTTTATGTATACATATTCAAGTAAGTCATTACCAAACCAATATAAATGATACCCATGAACTTGTGTAGCCCATGGGGATAGGGAACTCCCTTTGGGCCTTTCCACAGGCTAGGTTTGGTGTCTGTAACAGTAGCGACCAGATTCGGTTTGTGAAAAAATGGTATCATAGGGGGTAAATGGTTTTTGTTTATATTTCTATTTTGGGATGAATCAGGATTGATAGGAACTATGAAGGTCAGGGCTTGGGGTTTTGGTTGTGAGTAGGGTGCATGTACCACACCTCTTGTGGAAGACCTTGAGTCATATGGGGACTTTGTAATTAACGGATTGACATCACTTCTAGGTGAGATAGGTGGGCTGCAGACCACACATGGACATAAGGAGGAGGTGGAGTAGTTCTTTCTTTTATTACTGGAATGTGTTTAGATTATAGATATTAGATGTATTGGATTAAAATTTTCTGAATTTTGGTATTGATTATTATTTTGTGACTGTTGTAGTTGGTAGCAACATGCCTCCCTAGAAAGCTCCCATGCACCCACGAGATGAATTCGATGAGAGTTCTCCCACACTGATTGATCAGAGGCTAGTCGAGGCTATGTTATAGGCTATCCATGCTTTGGGATAGGGACTGTCTTCTGCTCATATTCCTTCTAGGGAAGAAGAGTCAGGTCCTAGAAAATATAAATCTTAGAGGTTTCTGAAAAAAAAATTCTCCTACCTTCTGAGGTAGCTCAGAACCCCCAGAAGCAGAGGAATGGCATGAGAAGATCGAGTGTATGTTTGAGATTCAGGAAACAGTCATGGAGCATAGGTTTATGTGTGACTCATTTCTATTGGAGGGTCCCAGCTGAAAGTCGTGGGAGTCAGTGCTTCATACTGAGAAGAATGAGCAGATGCATTGGGGAATTTCACGGTCATCTTCAATGAATAGTATTTCCCTGAGGTCTTGGAATATTCCAGGTCTCGAGAGTTCATGGACCATGTTCAGGGGAATCATTATATGATAGAGTATGCCAATTTTTTCACTAATGTGCTTCGGTATGCCCCTGAAATTGTTTCGAATGTACAATTGAAGGCATAGAGGTTCGAGAAAAGCTTGCGACTAGAGATATACTCCCATGTTTTCTTGTTCAAGATGAGGACCTATTATGAGGTTGTTGACCAGGCATGTATGGTGGAGATTGATCGTAAAGTCATAGCTATTTTTTCTAGGATAGTGTTAGCAGTGAGAAGTGGCATCTCTTTAGAGAAAAGTGGAAGCGAGAGGATCTGGTGAATATGGGATGTGGCAGTTCATGCCACTCATCTAAACAGTTTTCATCTATGGATTCTAATGCAAGATCGGTCTTCGGCCACCAGTGTGGGAAGTCGGGGGACATCCGACCATCATGCCCACTTCCTCTGAAGTCTGGTTAACATTGTGAAGTTTTGGGGCATTTGAAGTGCTTCTGCGGGGTGGCACATCCACTTCCTAGTGGGGTAGCATCAGTGGAATCAAGAGGAGTTCCAACACAGTTCGAGCCATAGATGACTGGGGGATCTTGATTTGGAGGCCATTGTTTTAGATCTGGGTCATATTATGGTCAGATCCAGTTCACCGAACAACAAAAGACTAGTGGTCGTCCTCAGGTAGATACAAGACATCTCCATGAAGTGGATTCGGCACCATCTGGATCAGAGGCGGGACCATGGATAGTTCAAGGTACCATTCTGATCGCATCTTCTATAGCTGCTACACTTTTGGATATTGGCACCACTGTGTCATTTATTTCGTCTTGTTTTGTATTCATGCTGAATTTTCCAACTGAGTTGAGGTCTTTCGCGATGGAGTTGGTGACATTGCTGGGAATGAAGGAGCACGGCCTTAGGTGCATCTCATGTGCGCTTTCCATGTTAGGGGCTGATATGGAGTGGGACCTCCTAGTTCTAGATATGGAACTGTTTGACATAATACTTGGCATGGATTGGATATCACACTTTCAGGAACACATTTATTTCTACATGCAGTGAGTGAGTTTCACTGCACCTGATGGGAGTCATCAGGTTTTTCGGGGAGAATGGGATCCTTGGTCAGGTCGTGCAGGACTTCCACACCCATAGTTGGGAAGTCATACCTTCCAGTTAGCATCTCTCGTGCTAGAGGATGATGGTATTTCTCATTAATGTGAACTACCTCTAGTATTTAATGAGTTTCCAGAGGTATTCCCTGATTATTTCATAGGTTTTCCCTCAAAGAGGGATGTGGAGTTTTCGATTTATCTAGCACCAGGAACACAGCTGATATCTCTTCCCTCTTATTTCATGGCCCCCACCGAGTTGAGGGAATTAAATATATAGTTGGATGACTAAGAATCCAATGGATTCATTCACCCTAGCATCCCTCCTTGGGTCTCTCTTGTGTAGTTCATGAAAAAGGCTGATGGATCCCTCTGGTTTTTCCTTTATTACCAGAATTTGAATAAGGATACAATTAAGAACAAATACCCTTTTCCCATAATAGAATATTTATTTGATCAGTTGAAGGGGGTAAAGTGGATCTCAAAAATAGACTTGCATTCGGGCTATTATTAGCTCTGGGTGAAGGAGTAATATATCCAAAATATAGCCTTCTGTAGCAGGTACGACCACTTTGATTATTTTTTGATGCCCTTCAGACTGACCAATGCTCTAGTGGTATTTACAGCCCTCATGAAAATGTTGTTCCATAATTATTTTATTGATTCATTGTGGTGTTCATGGATGAAATTATAGTTTGCTCTAGCTCTGAGGAGGAACACGAACATCACTTGAGGATCATCTTGGGTACTTTGTGGGATCACCACCTTAATGAAAAGCTGTAAAAGTGCACTTTATGTCTCATGTAATTGATATTTCTACGGAATGTGATCTCTGAGTAGGGGTTTTCAAGGTACCCTTAGAAGATTAGTGGAGTTATTTCATGAGAGCAGCCAAATAATGTGTTTGAGATTAGGAGTTTCCTTGGTATGGCTGGTTATTACAGGCGATTCATTCGAGATTTCTCTCAGCTTATTTACTGATGACCGCGCTCACCCAGAAAGGGGTAAAGTTGGTATGGGAATCAAAATTCTAGGCATCATTCGAGGAGCTGAATAGGTGGTTGGATACCACCCCCCGTGCTGATTTTTCCAAAGGATGTAAAGGGATACGTTTTCTATTGTGATTCTTCATGTATGGGTGTTTGGTGCATGATTATGCCTGATGATCACGTGGCGGCGTATGGATCTCACCAACTCTGACCACACGAAAAGAACTACCTGAACAATGACTCTAATTTGGAATTGGTAATGCATGACTCGAAGACTTGTCTTAACTACATCTTTAGGGAGATGTTTCTGGTCTACTATAATCACAAAATATTTGTCTATTTCTTCTCGCAGAAGGACCTCATCTTAAGGCAGCGTCATTGGATCATGTAAATTTAGGTGTTTGAAATTGACATTGTCTATACCCTAAGCAAGGGTAATTTGGTGACCGACGTATTGATCATAAGAGTTCAAGTGCAAGCTTTGAGGAAGTCTAGTGATGGGTGGACTTTGATGGGGCTCTTTTCTCAGATGCTTCTGCAGACCAGGGAACACAGTGGAGGTACATTCTTAGTGAGAATCTAGTTGACTCTTTCTCTGTTGGAGTTGATTCAGTGGGAATAGCCCAGTGATGATCTTTTTCAGTGGTCGAAGTAGTTTCTTCATGGTGGGGAGACATCCTCTGATTAGTCATCGTCTCCTGAGGGAATCTGGTGCTTCAAGGGTCGTTATGTAGTACTATTATCTCTGCGGAAGGTGGTGATGGATGAAAACCACTAGTCATAGTGGGTAGTCCATTCGGGTACCACCAAGATGTATTATAATGTCTTTCGGTAGTTCTGGTGGCCTGGTTTGAGATTAGACATAGTGGACTTTGTGTCGAGATGCTACACATGACAGCAGGTGAAAGAAGAGCATCAAAGGCCCTCTGGTTTGCTCCAGCCGTTTCCCATTCCTACATAGAAGTGGGACAAGGTCTCCATGGACTTAATTTTTGGCTCACCTCATACACCTCAAGGAAAGAATGCCATTTGTGTGGTGATTGATCGTTTGACCAAATCAGCCGACATCATTCTGATCAGAGATACGACTAATGTGGATGAGTTGGGTCATTTGTATGTTCAAGAGGTGGTGATAATTCATAGTGTTCCATCAGCATTTGTATCATATAGAGACCATCATTTCACATATCGGTTCTAGGAGGGCCTTCATAAGGCCTTGGGGTCTCTGATTAAGATTTCCATGACATACCATCCTGAGAAGGATGGTCAGACAGAGCAGGAAAATCAGATACTGGAGGACTTGCTTCGTGCATGTGTCCTAGATTTTGGAGGTTACTAGGATATCCATTTGGGTTTGGTTGTTTTTTTTATAATAACAGTTATCAATCCTCAACTTGAATGGATCCTTTTGAGGTGCTCTATGGTCGGCCAAGTTGTCCCCCATGTGGTGGGCTGAGATAGGTGAGACCTCACTACTGGGGTCAATTCTAGAGTAGGAGATGTCTAAAAAGGTCAAATTGATCAGGCATTTCTTGTTGACATCTCAGAGTCATCATTAATATAATGCTGGCTAAAGGTGTCGAGACCTATAGTTTTTTTGTGGGTGATATGGTATTCTTGAAACTGGACCCACGTCTGGGCCCTTGTTAATTGGGGAATCAAGGGAAGCTAATTTTGTGGTATGTCGGGCCGTTTGAGATCATTGAGCATATTGGAAAGGTGGTATACAAGTTGGATGTATCTTCCCATTTTACATCCATCCATGATGTCTTCCATGTCTCCCAGTTTATGAAATACACCCCAGATCCGTCCCACGTGCTGAGATGGAAGAATTGGATATATAGCATGAATAGTTTGTTGTAGAGAGGTTGGTGAAAATAGTTGACACCGAGATAAGGTTCTTCGAGGGAAGTCAATTCTGTTGGTCTGGGTTCTTTGGAAACATGGTAATGATACACATGAGACATGGGAGCGGAAGTCATGGGTTGAAGAAGAGTACATGTTCTTGTTTTCCAATCAAGGATCTGGTTGACTTCCCCAGGCGAAAATTCTTTCATAGTGGAGATAATTTTCACATCCATGACTTTTTTAAAAGTTATATTTAATTTAATTTACATTCATGCTGTGTTTTGGGGGTTTCCCATGCTTTTGTTAAGAAAGGGTGAGTTTTCATGATTCGGGTCAAACTGTGAGCCCATTTTTAGATTTAAAAACCAATATTGTTTCTTTTATAACAATTTCATTTTTTATATTTTGCACTCATTCCAATTTTTAAATGGCCTCCCCTGACCTATTAACACCGCCATTTCAATTTGGACCCTTTAGTAAGGGATAATAATGGTGGATTTGTGTTTTTATTTAAATAATTGGGCCAGCATGAAAGATCATTTCCAGTTTAAAAAAAATTGTTTAATTAATATCTTATTCAAATTTTACTATTTTTCTATGATTCAGCCTCTTACCCAAGCCCACTAAACATAAACGCACCCCCATTCTCTTTTCCCCCTCTTTGGAGAACATTTTCTTCACAAATTATGTCGATTCTTCTTATGCTTCCTCAATTCGAGCAGATTATTAAAGGTAATTTGTTTCCTTCAAAACTCTTTCATTTATCACACTTTTTCCACCGTTGAAATTCCTACATGGTATACTTATCCTTCTTCGAACCTATATTTAATGATTGGTTGGTTGAAAAATCAGCTACTGTTGTGTTTGGGGATTTTGCTTCAAGATCCCTTAAGTAAGTGGGTCTCCTTCGATCTTCATTCAATTTGTTTGGCTTTCATTTAATGTGCTTATGGATTCATCCATTAATTTTGATTTTCCTAATTTCTAGCAATTAGGGTTTCTAAATTAGGCTTTGATCTTATTGTTTCATGGTCTGAAATTCTGGTTTTAGGTATGTTTTACCTTTCTTGAGGTGCGGCGTTGGTGCATTTGAGTTTTCACATAAAGGATTCATGGGTTTTTATTACTTTGGTAGAAGATTTCATGATTAAGAAATATTTTAGTCTTAGCATGATTTATCTTTCATATTTTTAGGTTTATATAATATTATTATTTCTGCAAAAAATTAGTTTAGAGGTGTTTGTATTGCAAAATAATTTTAAATGCCAATTTTATGTGAAATATGGGGTTTTTCATAGAAATGATTTATATGTTTGTTTGGGCATGCCCTATACCTTCCTGGTTGATTTTATTGAAATGTATCAGGTCTGAAAATTATGTTTTTAATGGTTATCTCTCTTGTTTTCTGCGGAAAAATATTATTTTGGTGACGTTTGATAAGTGAAGGATTTTTTGGTACCATTTTGGTGCTAATTTGGTTGTTTTACATGGCTATGTGATGTTATGACTAATGGGGTTTTTTATAACACATTTAATATGTTTATAGAAATGTTTCGGGCACATGGAATTCTATTTTTGTAAATGTGTGTGTTCACATAGTGTGCAATGTGGGTTTTTCAAGGAGTTTTGGGTGCAAAATAATGAGGGTTTTGAGAAATTGTTTAATGGAAAATCAAAGTGGTATGTTTTGAGTTTTAAGTGGGATAAAGTGTTTGTAGCAAATGTACATTTTAATTTGACTAGTAGTGGTGTTTTATATTAAAATGTATTTATGTATCATTATGAAATTGTTTGAGCATAAAGGGAGAAGCCCGAGTATCTAGGTTGGGCGGATATGTACTAGTTCGGCCAGTGGACCGGATGGGATTTATCCCTGTTTCAATAGAAATTTTGATAAAGGAAACTCTAACTAAATATATAGATGATTATTGGAGACCACTGTGTTATGGGCATGTTCCCTACTAGTGGATCATGCCTAAGAATGGATTTTACTATGGTTACATTACACCGAGGTACGGCGTACATGGGGCCCATGACTATCTAGTTCATAGGGGTGTTCTTGATTTTTTTTCTCATTGAATTTCAAGTATTTTCCCATGTATTTCGGTGTTTTTGGACGTATATTATAGCATATAACATTAACATTTAAATTTTTTGGCATTCTGAATGTTTTAGTGGGATAACTATTTTCAATTTAAAGTTGCATTTCTTGGAATTTGTCGTCGTTTTTCATTGTGTATTAAAATTGCTTGCTTTCTCACATTGTACTGCATGGTCTTTGGAATCATTGGGTTATATCCTATAGGGATCAGGCTCACACTTTACATATATCCCTTGGGTGTAAGTAGAATTTATTATTCTTGACTCAAGTAAAGGGAATGCTATTGGTGATGGCAGTTCAGGGTGTTAGTTCTCATCCTCGGTGTGGAGTTGTGTAGAAAGCTTGTGGGTGATGACCCCATGTCATGTGGAGTCCTTGGAACTATTTTTATGTTGTTTATTTGTGTATTTAGACCTTTTTTGTGAATTTGAACTTATGTATTAAGTTCTGGATTTTTGTATAAACCTTGTTTGTTATGAATTTTTTGGATTCAGTTTATCAATTTTTTTTATGTTTTATGTATACATATTCTGGTGATTCATTCCCAAAACAAGATAAATGAAACCCAGGACCTTGTGACGACCCTTGGGGATAGGTAATGCCCTTTGGTCCTTTCCACAGGTATGGTTTTATGCCAGTAATAGTGGTGACCAGATTCGGTTCGTGATATTTTACCATAAGCCGGGCCTAAGAGAGAAAAAATGGAGATGAATATAAATATTTGGTTGGGCTAAAGGAAAACATTTCTTGGTGTTGCAACATATACCATGAGGATTTGAATCAATACATATGAATTTCTCAATAAAAATAGGCATCCCTGCATAGGTTTGACCAATACATGGGGATGTGGTATATATATTATATTTTTTGGTCATTTTTTAGTGGATAGACCATGATGGAAAATCCAAGAATCTATAAATATCGTATGTAGATGGGATTCAATACATACATAGTTGTTGAAAGATTTCATAGTAGATGACTAATGATAGAAGATACATCCTCTCTAGTGATGTCACCATTTTATTGCACTATTTTTCATCGTTCAGATAGTATGGTAATCTGTAGTTTGTAATCATGAAAAATTCCAATGTGAATTAGGTCAAATAATTCCCATCACCACACAACACACTCATGATAAGAACTCACACATAGTTTAATGTTGTGATGCATGGACTATAAGGGAGGCCATATCCAAAAATGGGTACATGTGTAGTGTAGTAGGAACAACCCGGTGTGAATGAGGGACAAATTAGGCCTGGGTTGCACGATATATATCAATGGAAAACCCAAACATAGTTTAAAGTCGTGGTTTTTGGACTCGGGAACCCAGTTTAAAATCATGTTCCTAGGACATTGAACTCCTTAGGTCTAGTGTTTAGTGTGGTCTTGGCATTGGTTGGATGAGTTATTTTCTCCCCATCTGTGGTGACAAATGATTATGCACTATTATGATAGACCTTGGGAATCATGTACATTCATTTCCACTTATTTTACAACTTTGGTGGCCACCTACCCAGCATCACATCTCTTTGGAGACCCAAAACCATATCACCTTGGAGGAAGCAGAGGAGTTGAACCTTCTTATTGAACACTCTAGATATCTCATTCTGGTGCCTCTCAAGATTGTTCAAGGATTGTATCTTGTTCTCTTTGAGGGATTCCACTTCTGCTAGATGGACCTCATCTATCTTGTATGATGTCTAATGATCATATATTGTTGTTCGGAGAAAAGGGAACTAAATATAAATAGACAAGACTGCCTCATGCTTCATACAAAAATGAATATGGAGTCACATTAGTAAAATTTTGGGCCATCATCCAATAAGACTAGAGGGTGTTGGGGAGATTTTCCATCTAACTTTTATTCTCCAGTCCCACCATCGTCTATAAATTGTTTGCAAGTTTTTTTTAATATCATGATCCATCCATTTGGATACGTTTTTATGAGAAAAGTATGTTTGGATAAGATTTTTACTGGTTATATAACTTTTTAAGCTTAGTATCCTTGAAAGAAATGTCATTTTCTCTGGGATTAGAATGAGGGAATCTAAGCCCATGGATACTGGTGGAGCACACAAAATTTTCCAATTATCAATACTTGATTTCCTTGACATGAATTTATTTTTCCCACATGGAGAATAAATACATCAGGATCTGAATAAACCTAAACTTACGAGCTGTTTATAGTGGATACGACCCCATGACATCGATTCCTTATAATGAAAATGTCCAGGAATACATGGTGGTATGGAAGGGATCTGATGTTTTATGTACAAAGTTAGAATGGATATGACATACACAAAAAATCTTATAGAACATGATAGAGTTACAAACCATGGTGGTCCAGATGTAGCCCATCCTTTTAATTGGGTGGGAGAGTCTCTACCCTACATGATCTTCGTATATAACTTGGGAGATCTCACCTCCCGTGATGAAATATAGTAGGATTCCATAAAATCAAATTTTTTCGAGAGTCTGTTTGAGGTTGGTCACACTTGGTAGGGTTAATTGAGTGGTGTTTCAATGGATTCAATCACATTCAGCTCTGTTTAGAGGTAGAGTAGTGCACTGAAGATACTCAAGGAAAGGATTTTTATGGAGAGAGGCTTTTTCTTCTACCGGGGGATATGATGGTCCTGACGTGAATGTACCACCATTTGGGTGATTTACATGATGTCATTCATCATCAACAACAATGATATCATAAATAACTCCTCTATGAACTATTTTAATTAACATATCATCCAATTCAATCTTTAAAAGAGAAGAATGTAATATTTTCATGGAATCATCTTGAACATTCTATGACAGGGAACATGATTTAGTTCGGACTATGAAGGGAACTGGGTCCTCAAATAAAAAGTGATCTCCTGAAAGGGCTTGACCTTCAGCTTCTTAATTTCCTAGTCACCATCGATCATCTTGATTATTAACTAAGAGTTTATGTTATCATGTAGTTGGGGAACATCAATATCAGTATCTATCTCTACACAAGTAATGAGATCCACACACTACGCCTTATTGCTGGTGCTGCCTTCTGATAACAAGAAATATTTTATAAGAATAGCCTAAGTCGGGGTGATGAAGACAATCCCAACGCCTACTCTATTGAGTATGGGAACATTGAGCCTTCTACTGTTTGGACTCTGAGTAGCTCTGTAAAAATTCATTTTCCAGAATTTCATAGCTTGGTCCACTAAAAGGATGGCCGCATATAGGAAATCAATATCCATGGAATCCTCTATTTGGGTCTTATGGGTGGCCATGAAGTCTTCCAACAAGTGACCCTTGATGGATTTATGTGGAACAAACCTGATGTCGAACTGGTGAAGGATGACTATCATGTTTTCTATATTTCCTTTCAACATTGGACGATTTAGGATATTCTTTATTCGATCCACACAGGATTCCAACTTTATCTCATGATTATCCCGACAGTGTCACAAATTTTGCACTATGAAAACCATCATGAGATAGATCTTCTCGATAGGAGAGTATCAGGAATCTGTGTCGAGAATCATCTGACTAAGAGTGTATAGACATTTCAATGTCACTTCATTGCACTTTTATGAAATAAGGGAGATGATTGATCATTCCATGTTGGTCACTTAAATGACTAGGGGATTCCCTGAAATAGGTGGCATCAGGACCAAATGTTGTAGTACATATTTCATGACTTCATAGATTACATTTTGTGCCCAAAAACATTTTTTTGGATTTTCAAAAGAGTCACAACAAAGCATGACCGCAAAAAGACCATGAAAAATAGGGTCAAGGTGGTTTGAAGTAGTGAAGGCCAAGGTCATATGCGTATACAAGGTTGACACCCTCTTCGGGAAGGTTCCAAGATCAAAAAAGCAAGATAGGCGAACCCCTTGAGCTTCCTTGGATGCTAGAAAGTCATCCACAAAATTCCCTTCATTCCATGTATGACATACCTCTGTGCTGCTGCTCAAAATCCCCTTGCATCATTGAATGGTGTAGACAATATCCCATGGAATGGGACCAATACCACACAGAGCATTGTACACTATAAGTGAGTCTCTTTCCACAACCGCGAGAAGGACATTATTTTTCCCGCACAAGAGTAAACAAGTCAACATCATTGAGGATTCCACTTGAAGGGAAACCCCACTACCAAGAGTGCCGAAAAAATCCAGAGTCACTGATCCCCTTGGGTCCTGGATCTCCCCCCACCTCACATCATTCCTAGGATGAATTAGTCGTCCATGTTCATTTTGAGGCCCGAATGATGGAGCAACTGGCATACCCATCTTCCCTGCCTGCTATAGTGTTCGTTCCTGGGAGCAATGGTTGCAGCGAGAAGCGGTCTGATGGAAGGCACATCCTAGCATGCATGACACATCCAAACCAGATTAGCAATCACACAACTAGTATTGAAGATGATACCCACACGAGATCCTGGGATACCCTTATGGTGGGCCTCATTGTGTTCCTTCCAGATCCCCCAACAACACGCCATCAAGATGATAACCCTAAAATCCCTTTCCAAACCACTGTTATTCGTTCCCATAAACCACTGCTCAAGAAAGACAGAACATGGTTCTCCTCTGGATCTTCTACCCACGAAGCCTTCATACTCTTGCCACACTAAATTTTCCCAGTCACTTCCAAATAATATATAATCAATATTTTCAGTATGTTACACCCTACTGCATAGGAATTTGGAGGTCAGATTCACTCCCAAGCATTGCATATTTTCCTCTCTAGGAAGCTCCTTGTTCTGGATTCTTTAGATGAGAAAATTGAACTTCTTTGGGACCTCTCTCATCCATAGAACTTCTCCCCAAATGTCATATCCTTGGTTAGGAGAAATCATTCTGATATAGTCTTTGGCAGTGAAAACACCCGAGGAAGAACCTGAAAAAACACACATGTCCAGCTCCAAGCTAAGAACAATATTTTCAAATGTAGCCCATTATTCCTCATCCAGAATAGAGTTCATGAGTCATGGTAAATCACTAGATTGGAAAAAAGTAATTTCAGGGACCAGACAGCTAGGGAATCCAGATCTGACACCAACCGAGTTATGTTGCCACATATTAATATCACCTCTACCCACAATCCAGCAAGAAATATTCTGATGAGATTCCAAATAAGGTTAGATCAGTCGCCCTGCAGTAGACAACCTTCCTCTTCCCCTGTCCAGGTTACTACCATACCTTTCTTGCATAAAATTTCCCCAACATGATCTCCCTTCAAGGATCTCCCATGCTAGTTTAGCTTGGAGACCCTGCATCGTGGTAGAGATGCTCCTCACATTGATCCCACCTTCTGAGAGAGGTCTGGTCATCCTACTCCACGCCACCCAATGATTTTTCCCATCGGACTATGCATCCCAAAGTAAAAAATCCCTAATATTCTCCAATTGGTAAACGAACCCTTCCGGAACCTTAGTAGAGAAGAAGACATGCATCAGTATGGATGATAGCACACTATTAATTAAATTTATTCTTCCTCCAAAAGAAAGAAACTTATTCTTCTAATTTAAGATTTTCCCTGTGATTTTATCGATCATCTTGTCAAAATGACGAATGTAGATTTTCCCAGGTGAGACCGGGGCACCCAGGTACTCCATTGGAAAGACCCCTCTTTTCAATTCCAAAACACTTTGGAGGGACTCCACTCTTCTAGTCGTGAACCTATTAGGGGTAAAGATGTTACTTTTATCCCTATTGATCACTTGTACACTCCATTTTTAATAGTCCACTATGACCCCATTGATCCCCTAGATTGGCCTATTACCGCCATTTAGAAAGATCATAGTGTCGTCATCAAACATAAGATGGGAAAGTCCAAAATCATTTTTCCTGGACCGATAGGGGAGGTTGCTACCCAGCCTAATGTTTTGGTTGATGTGGTGACTAAGGAGGTCTTGGGACAGGATAAAAAAGTGGGGGAGAGGGGGTCATCTTGCCGAAGGCCCCTGACCACTTTAAAGAAACCATATTACTTCCCTATAAAAGTTGTAGTGATCCAAGAGGAGCTGATTTATTGAAAAAGATGGCCAGCCACCCACACGGAAATCCCCATGCTGGACAACACATTGAAAATGAAGTTCCATTCCAGCCTATCGTAGGCTTTATACATGTCAATTATTAGGTAAATATTGGAACCAAAATCCCTCTGATTGATATCACTGATCATCTCCTGTGCCAGCCCAATTGCCCCCTATATGGACCTTCCTTTGATGAAGCCATATAGCTCTTCAGAAATCTAGGTGGGAAGGTGGGCTAACAATAATTTATTGGAGATGGGGGATAAGACTTTATAGTGGAAGTTGCACATACAGATTGGCCTATACTGCAAAAGGGAAGTGGGATCCATAACTTTTGGGACAAACACCAACTTTGTGACAAAAACCACCCAGGGATGATGTCTACCCTTGAAGAAATCATCGATCGCCTCCACAAGATCTCTCTTGATCAGGTCCCAACAACCCCTATAGAACGATCCAGGGAAGCCGTCATGGCTGGGCACATTTTTAGGATTGAGGGACCAAACTGCATCACGAACCTCCCTCTCTTCCAGGACAGCCTCAAGCATCTCATTCATTACCATTGTAAGCAGCCATGGGACTTCTTCCAAGAAACCAGCACTGTCACTCGGGTACCCTTCATCCACTCAAGGTATGGGTCCAGCCAGAAGCTCCCTGAAAAAATCATTAACCATCTTCCCCACCTCATCTCTATCATTAGATAATGAGCCGTCTATCTTGCGAAGGTTGGGTCTCTTGGTACATTGTTTCTCTTTAATACAATCATGCAAAAGTCTCATGTTTTGGTCCCCTTCACGTAGCCATAAGGCCCTTGACGTCTCGTGTGCCACCCTTTCCTAGTGAAGGAGTGATTTTGAAATGGAATTTTTCCAA
Source organism: Viscum album (assembly GCA_963277665.1). Classification (NCBI taxonomy): domain Eukaryota; kingdom Viridiplantae; phylum Streptophyta; class Magnoliopsida; order Santalales; family Viscaceae; genus Viscum; species Viscum album. Next base: position 1,082,945,581 of record OY728155.1, read on the forward strand.
CTTTTGAGGTCTTCAAATAGGGATTCATCTCAATTACATTCCAACCTAGGTTCAATTTTGCAAGCGATCTCCAGATTTTGCAAGCGAGATGGTTTTCATTTGTCCCAAGAAAGAAGATTTCCCTTGAGGTGTCGAAGCTTGTTGTGGAGCTTCACCCAAGGGCTACCCTACACAGATTTGCACTAAGAGTCCTTGACAACATCCTGAAAGCTAGGCTCCGCCAACCATAGGATGGAAAACTGTGTGGGACTAATTCCTTCCGGTCTAAGTAGCACGCCAATTCTCAGGGGGAATGGTTCGACAAGTAGCGTGCAAAATGAGATACTTTTGTATTGGGAAAAGTGGATATAGTGTGACAGTTTGCAAGACACCGGTCAAAGTAGCACTAGGTTCGATTCTTGCTTTTATGATTGTTGCACTACGTGAAGTGATCTCCCTCGAACCCCATGTCCAGAAGACCACTATTTTCCATGAAGCCTACAAACTGTTGGCTAGACCAGGAGACCTCAACTGGTTCTCAGACACCATTCCATCAGCGGTGTCATTCCCCGGAACCACCAAAGGATGAGTCTGAAAAACACCGCAGGCCGGAGGAGAGGCAGGGGATGAAGCCAGATGATCATGGGATCACTGTTGGTTCCCTTGTCCAATATCTGGGCAAGGCTGATGACATTTGCGGCAAAGGGAAAAAGAGTGACCCTACATATAATAGTGGTACCAGTAGAGTGGCGGTGACAGGTTTCACAAGAATTGGGACTAGTCCACCAAAAAATCCATGCATAGGGAGATCCTCTCAGGGAACGGGGTGTAAAGGTTCATTTCCACACAGATCCAAACCTCCACCAAAGCTTCACGCGAAAGAGTCTGATCGCCTGCATAGAGGAAAGATCCCATCAATTCTATGATGGTGCGAAGGAAAGAAATATTCTGGAAGGAAAGCGGGAGACCCGGAAGGGAAATCCACACTACCACCCTATATGAGTCCCTCCCCAAGTGAACATCCATCGACCAATGAAACATAAAGAATCTCCAGCGACCCACAAATTGAGCCAAGCGCTCAAAGACCTGGAGAAGTAACCTTCCGATGTAAGAACAGTGAAGAAGAAATTGCAATTCAAAATTGACATCGTGCCTAGAAACTCAAACACCAACGAGGTGACAAAGTCCTAGAACAAGGGAAGTGGGGGCCTAGATGGTGGACATCAACCTGAGCGTCTATCCCTTGAATATTATTAGACCTCCCATAAATCACATCATGCTTTTTTGTTCTTATGGTAGCATGGTTTCTTTTATCATTGATGGCCTTAGATATTTCTAGGTACCAACATTCACCAGAAGCAACTCATCAATAGTGGTGGAGACACCTTCCTCAAATACAGGATGAGCATCCTCTAAATCCTCTACATCGTCTAAGGTAGGGGAGTAGTCGGAGGAGACAGTTCTTCAAAACAGACTGATTATAATGGAACACTTATACCTTGTTTGGTGATAGTAGAATCCTCTCTATGAGAATCATGCTCTAGAGAAACCTAAGGGATGATAGCTATCCACCAGATTCCATCAGTCCTTTAACCCTGAGGTTTATGACTGATGTCAAAAAATGGTGACAGGTCAATTTCTAGTTACTTAACCCACCCCCAAAAAATATACGAAGGTGTCGTAGAATGGTGACCATGGGGTGAAAATTTTTATACCTTACATAATTAGGGGTTTTTGGGATCACTTGAGACTATCCTATGTATGAGTATGAGTTAATCATATGATGTTACTTATACCTGGGTACATATCTCCAATGTTTATTAGAAATAATTTATCAGTGTCCCATGTTCGTTATCATGGATATCTAACTAATTAATTAGGAGTGTTAAAGTGTTTTCCAAGTCTATCTACTGTTCATCCATAGTGGTAGTGTGCTCAACCTTGTTGTTCTGAAATTTATTGTCCATAATCTTCTAATAGATTAATTACATAAAGAAGGCTTCTTAGGATTCAAATGGAGATATTCTTCCCTCATTTTTAAACCAAATTTTTATTTCCAATGTTTTTTTCAAGGAAAGACAACATTTGTGTTACCATTCATCGTCATGCATTGTTACCTTGCATTACATATTTCCAAATATGTGTGTCATTAATCAATATTTATGGTGATTTATGATCCTTCATCAAAATGAGATGATGGGATGTTAGTTTTTCTTTCCATGCATTCCTCTTAAAAGAACATTTTCTCATATGGGACTCTCTCATAGATTAATATGTGTTCATGAAACTCTCTCCTTGTTTAATCTATTTAGGAATTATGTTAAATTATGATGCTTGTATCTTGACATTTCAATGGTTCTTGACAGGGAAGCAACCATCAGTAAGGGTTGTAGTAATGTTGGGTGTTTTTGGCATGTCTGGACGTCAGAACCTTGTTCACCTGAATTCTTCCTCATAAGAGGGATTCTCATGGAGGCAACTCATGAGAGAAACATGAGGCTTGCCATGTCAATCACAAGGTATATGATACCAAAGTAATATCTATTGAGGTTTTCCTTAGGCATCCAATGATTGACAAGAGGTAAGAGTATGAGGAGTCACAAATTTATCTTCTTATGGTGACCGGGCTGGTTGATCAGAATGACTTCTGGGGAAGATTGGGTAGATTCTTCCCTAGGGGGGAGAATCCTAAAAATTACCATTGGATGGATTAGAACACCCCATAGAGGTGGACCCAACTAGGGGTCTCCCATAAAGGTAATACGTCACACTATGAAGGCTGAACTGAACACCACTGGAGGTGCATCAATGTGGGGAACCACTAAGAGGGGGAAACTAAGGGTTTCCATTTCATAGGATTGAACCTCGAGGAGGCATCCTACATACCCTGTTTAAGAGAGAAGTATCAAAAAACGTGTATTTCAATGAACTGCTTCATGTAGTTGGATCCATGGCCTACACATCAACACATTTCAGGAAGTATCCTTAGAGACAACCATGAATTCAATGTTTTCTACTAAGCCATATGACTGAGTCATCATTTGGATTCTTTCAGACATCCTTTGATTAATCCTATCATAACCCTAAAACTTGATGTCAAAGGGAATCAGATCATTACAAGTCAATCCTGTCATTTCAAGTGTCTGGTTCAAAATGAGATTGATCCTCAAACTTGTATTGACCAGACAGTAAAAATTTTCCGTTATATTGAACTGACCAATGAAAAACAATGGGCGGGTTTTCCCTTCAATGAAAGATCCCCCATCATCTCAAGATAATGATATTATGGATTTTAATAATTATCATTAGATATTCTCAACATAGGAGGACTCAATGGACACAACCAATCTTTTGAACTAGTGGGGGACTTTTTATTACTTTTATCCATCAGAATCTGCTCTTATGAGCTTTGGGAGGCTATGATATGGATGTATAAATGTCTTCTAGAGATGTTCCAACTATTTCAGGAGTCTCAGGCATGCCTACGTTGGAATGGATAACTCCATAGGAAAAAGAGAACACTCTATCGGCCAACCAGTCATCATACTTCTGAGTTCCATGGCTAGAGACCTAATTTCATTCACTAGAACCTTTGTTTTAACTATCATGTATAGCAGAGACGCATGTCATATACACCAGGATAGGGCCCAATCTAACTACCTCATTTTCTACATAGTCTAGAATCCAATAAATGAACACATATAATTTCTTGATGTTATATACATTGATTAAGTTGGATGGATAGTGGTTAGGGAATTCAGTGAGATTCTCCACATGTGTTTTCCTACACTCTGGAAATTTCAGGCCCCCTACTCTTGGGAACTACAAAAATAACTGAGTTCATACACATCCTTGAAATAATTGTTTCCGTTTCTCTTTTACATGAAGGGAGGTCTATGATTTTTGTCATAATGATGGGCTGGGGTCTGATGGGTGTATGGATCCACATTGTCTCTTTTGTGTGGCAGTTCTTCACTTGAAGCTCTCTGTCGATTCTGTGCTAGGAGAGGCTCTCTATATAGGTGTTTCACTCATTGAGGCTATGTTTGCAGAGGTTACACTGGGTAAGGAACTTATAATAAAATATTTGGTGTTTCTGGAGCCCCAACCTATACTGTAGTGTTAGTTTCTTCCGTGTTGATTCTGCATGCAGAATATGGAAGAGGAATAATGTGTTCTTGTTTAGCTTGATGTGAGGCTTTCTCTAGGCACTGGATGACTTTAGAGAAATCCCTAAATCCACATCAGAATTAATGAGTGATGATGTAAGGGACCGGATCTATCTTGACGTACCCCACACACATTTTTAGTATCTTCCATTGAGATATTGGCATATCGAGTTAATAGGTTAGGCAATTCCATCAGGTAAAAAAATCTACAACATGATCATTAGGTAGTTTTTTTCACTTGAAGGGGTTAGAAATACTTGTATTGAAAGTGGTGGTGGTAAACTATTATAGAAACATACTCTGGAGGTCTTCCAAAAATGTGGTAAAACCAATAAATAGCTAATTGTACTAGAAAATTTCATTTTATTACTATTTTTATACAAAACATCAGATCATGAAGGCCGCTTGCTGCTCTAGAGTTCCCAACATGATCTACACCTTGAAATGGAGTGGTAAAGATACTACATCATTTTTCCCATCCTAATAAAGGGTATGAAGTTAAGAATCCTAAAATCTAGGGGTGATTTCATTTCATCAACCCATGAAAGGTACATATTTCAATTAAATGGGACTGCAACCTGTCATGTCTCAAGGGATTCAAGGAATGAAATGAGAGAATATATCAAATAATCATAGTGGGGATTCCTGTCTTGATGATTATTCTTTACCACCGATGTGTTGAAATTCTCTTTAACATGATAGGAATGTATAGAATCTCATGGAGTGGCCATTGGATCAACCTATGGAACAACTTGATGAGCAGAGTGATCCGGGTTCTGATGAAGTTTATCACATTCATGCTGAAGATTTTGTGGTGCATACCATGGTCACTTACCAAAAAATCAAGTCTCTATCAATTCTTGATTTGTGGGGTCTCCAGGATAGACTTGGGTAAATTGGTCGAGATGGACTTGTGGATACCCTACTACCCCAGTGGAGGTGAAACAACATCTTGTAGTGGGTAACCATAATCTGGGTGTCACATGGAAATGAAATCATTATTGATTTTTTCCGGATTCGCAATGCACTATTATAGGGTAACAATTGAGGGATCATACTTTATCCCATGTGAGGCATCAAGTAGGTATGAGGGATCAAGATATCCCTTTACCCTGTTGAGAATCTACCTGATGGGAAATGATGTGGACATATCCCCTGGTTTGAGTTCATTCCTTTCAAGGTGGGTGAGAACACCTAAGTGACGGTCCACTTCATTCTGTTCTACCCTAGAAGGATGGTACTCTATGTCAGATCCTATGTCGATGTCCACATCCTTAGGCCATGTGAATTCATTCATATTCACAATGACAACACCTAGAGGCATGTCCTCAATATCACTAGGAATGATAGGTTTCCTCTTGATACGATTAATGTATAGAGCAGTGTACTATCCCAAGTCCTAGATCTTGATGTGAGAGGATTCCTCTTCAATGATTCTGTGGAGCACTGCGATGATCTGGATGAATCTATGTTGTAGGTTCTGGTTGTTTCTAGGTGATGCATGATGCTAATCCATTGGGAGTTTTGTCAACTCTACCACACAATATTGCTGATTGATTTCATCAAAAGCTCCAAGATTTTTAGATATACCAACTAATGGCCCCAAAAGAGAAAACAAATCATGCAGAAGGTCTAGTGAAAGTGTGAGGACTCATCCTTAGTGATTCTCTCTATATTGTCAATATTGGGAAGCGTATATATCCTATACACTTATAATAGATGATGTTTGGAAATATTTTCCCCCAAACATCCATGCTCGAAAGTGGGACACAACTCCTCGTGGGACGAATATTCACCAGATGCAAGCTGGGAAAATCCCAATTCCACTGATGTGGTGTGACATAGATATGTATTTCTCGATGGAAATGCTACTGCATGAGATAATTTATCACTTTGAACTGGATCATCTCTTGGGGGTGGTTTCAACCACATCATCACATCCATGTTGGATTGCATACTTACCAGTTCATCAAGTGCAAGGGCAGCAGAAGATATCTTCAGTTTAATATGATTATCATTCTCCATCAAATCCCCAATTTACTCATTATGATCTCAGGTAGAGGTATAAAATAAAACTATAAATTCTAGAGAATACTGCACTACAGGGCCTTGTAATGTAGAAAAATATTTCTCCTTCTAAATTTACATGTGAATGGGTTGAGGTATTTTTTGGATCTCACCTTTCAAGATGACGAATTTCACATGATGGAATCTTATACCAGACCATGATGTAGATGAAAAGGGTGAAGGATCCATCATTTAATTTCATTCAGCATTGGAAACTGAGAAGGGAACATGATTGAAAATGACTTGTCATTTCCTGGAGTCTTTCCTTCGGTAGCGGAGATTTTCCCTTATACCATAGGATGGTTCTATAAGAAAGGGAGGTTTATTTAATAGTAAGTATCTCTATTTTGGTTGGTCCTCAGCTTGGGAGGACCTCCACTTTTTCTAATTGGGATATGGGGAGGACCTCTGTATTAGTTGTTGTCGGATCATGGATGACCTCCTCTTGGATGGTTTTGAGAGTGGGAGGGCCTCATTTCCGATATTGACAAATAAGGGGGCCCTATTCTTTGTACGGTGAGAAAATACGTGGGAAAAACATTCTTACATGGTGAAACAACATGAGGAGGGATTTTGTACTAGAGAATGGAAGCATGAGGAGGACATTTCCACTTATCAAGCTTCATATGGGGAGGGAATCCGTGTTTTCTACCATTGGAGCATGGATGACCACCACTTTGATTGGTGGTGGAGTAGGTAGGACAACCGCTTTATTGGGTGGTAACATGGTTACAACCTCCATGAGTTTTAGATATTTCTTAGGGAGGACCAGAATTTTGTCAAGTGGTTGTATGGGGAGGTCTTCACACTAGTTGACTATTTCATAGAGAGGACCTTCATTGTGGATGTTGGTCCTGTGAGGAGGGCATCATTACTAATTGTCTATTACATGGGGAGGACCATCTTTTTATGATTTTGTTTTAAGGTGAGGGCCTATGTACTAGTTTTGGATGAAGTGGGGGGGAGGGACTCTACTTTTATTGATGATGATGCTGGGAGGACCTATTCTTGAGCGGTGAATGGTGCATGGAGGACCTTCACATTGATGGTATTTGATATGGGAAGGATATCTGTATCATGAACCCTGGTTATGGGGAGGACCTCTGTATTAGGTGTCGATGAACTAGGGATAACCTCCACTTTGGTCAATACTGGGAAGATGGTGGGGACCTCCTTGTTGAGTGTTAGAGTGGGGAGGACCTCATCTCTGACTAGATATGGTATACAAAGAGCCTTCATACCGAATCAAATCTTCTTGGTTCAGCCTATGACAGTTGTTGTTTGTCATAGGAATTGAGAGATTCAACCTAGCCTACCTATAAGGTATCTAGGGTCTCGATCCAAACCTGGTGTTAATGGGTCCATTCTCTATAGAATCATGGTTTTGGAAGAATGTGATGACAGTGGAATGAGCCATGTAACACCCCAAGATTTCATAGTGTGTTATTTCTTCAAAATAATTCAATAACTTGCACTACACGCAACACCGAGTTCAATCACACCATGACTTACAAAAAAAAGCCATTAAAAAGAGGTTATGAATAGTATTATCTAAATTTTAAACTTTATATAATCCTTATAATTTTAGAATCCATATTATGAGTTTCTTAGATATAATCCAAGAACAAATTCATTTTTAGTATTGCACTTTTATCAAATTTTAATAGTGAACCCTTTTTAAATACAATATTTTAAACTTTTTGACTAAATGGGGGCATCAAAAATTTAAAATGAAACATCCCAAGCTTCCACGGTACGCTTTCTTTGAATAATACAGTAGCGTGTGTTGTACGCAACCTTGAGTTTTAACACACACCACAACCAATCAAACTAGCCGTTATGAATAGTAATACCTACTTTTCGAAATTATATATATTTTATATTTTAAAATGGACTTCATTTCTGGATTCAGAATATCGAATTTAGCCTAAGGTGAAATTTTGGTACTTTTCGGATAACTTTCATATTTTGATGAATAGTGAAAATTACTAAATTTTAATTAAAAACAACTTTTTTAATCAAAATAATTAATAGTGAAAAATTTTGAATTTGAGTGGTTTTAAAGTATATTTAGAATAAATTTTTACCATTTAATATAATTTTGGTCATTGGACATAATTTTACAATTAAACAGAACATAAACAAGTGTCAATCTTTTGATAGTTGTTATGTCTTAAAAACACGCTTTTTGTTTTGACAGCGGGAATTAATTTTAAATTAATTTCTGCCACTTCTGTGTTTTGAATTTAGAAAAATGGATTCCATATTTGCAATCAGGATTTCCAAATTGTGTAAATATGTAACTTTTATTTTTAGACATTTTTGAATAATTACTGTGGTAAATATTTTATTTACCATGGTTAAGGGTAAATCTGGTAAATAAGGGTTAACAAATAATATTATAATAATACTAAATTACCCTAAAACGGGTCCTAGCCTTATTGGTTGATACATGTTCGACCATAGCCATCTTTGGGTCGATTTGGGGACCCCATGGTGCCACTTGTAGGTGATAGGGACACTTTATTTTAATTAAGTTAAAATGAAAACAAAAATGACACAAGCATATATCTTTTAGAAAAACAATTATTAAATAGGGTTATATACGTTAGATTTTAGATTATAAATATTAATTAGAAATATAAATATATTTCCTACATAATTATATTTTATTTATAATTTTTAGACATTAAATGATTTAATATATTCATGACACAATGATGATGTAGTAATTACTATAATAGTGAAAAATTAAACTAATTGATATTATAAATACCCAAATAAATATAATATGAAACTTTTAATGAATTAAAATAATTTTCTAGGATAATATGATATATTAGGATTGATTTAATTGACTTTTTTCGAAGTAATCAATCTGTTATGAGTTTCAAAAAAATCAACTATTGAATAGTGTCAAAATTGACATAAAAGAGTTCTTAAAACAAATATTATATTATTAATTGATATTAAATTCCTAAAAATCTAAGAATCGGCCAATAGACTTATATAATGATAGGTTCATCATTAATGGACCACTTGGGGGTCTCTTGGATGTATATAGTAAGTTTATTAACCATATTATATAAAAATACAAAGAGACATTGTAAAAGTGAAACTAATTAACTTAGAGTTAATACTTAAAGATAAGGTTAATATAAGTACCCAAACCTGTATAAATTATATTGGTTGAGTTGTCGTCGACCCATCCCCACCTTAAAATTTAAATAATCAAATTTGGAGCCATTAGAAACCGAATATGAATTTATTATAAATTAATATTTCTAGCTTTTCCAAAGGTGCCCCTCACCCCTCTTATAAAAGGGCACTCCTCCTTCTCATTTCTTCACACCTTCAAAGCCTTTTGGTTCGGCCAACCCCTGCCCAAATACTCTCCCAACTTCCCTCACTACAACCTAGGGTCCTTAGTTTGATCAGAAATCCAACCTATGGAGCCCTTTTGATCAAATCAAAAGGAAGAACCTGAAGAAGAGGTAATGATTTCACCACCCTTTTTCAAGTTCATTTCTTCTTCCACTTCTTATTCCTTTGTTGTTACCATTATAAAATAATAACTCCAGTATCATTTATATATTGGATGTTATTATAAATATGTTACAACCATATTCAGTATTCTATCCACCCTTTTAATGACATGTCACCATACGTGCGTACGTACGGCTTACCGTCTCCACGTCGTGGTGTAATTGTTATTCAATATAATATTATTTGGATGGGTATAATAATGATGTGTAACTCATGTAAATAATAAATATAACATTTTAATTATTCTTTATATATGATATACCATCCATTTATATATTATTTTAATATCAAAAGAATGATATTGTCGCTCGTGTGTACGTACGGACTACCGTCTCCACGGAGGCGATGAGATTCATTCTCCATCGTATCCATTCAAGTATAATTATCATTTTATGATTTAAAAATGATTTTTAAGGACTTGATATCATTATGGATTTGAATAATATACAACCTATTCTTTACAAACATGTATTACGTAACAAAACATACAAAAGAAAACAAGTAAGTTCACACCCGAAACAACAATAATACTAAGATATTATTATCAAGTCAATATTAAAATATCATATATATGATATCATATTAATGTAGATGATTCTTGTATAATTTAATAACAATTATTTCACCATTATACAGGAGGTTAACCTACCCCAACCAAGGAGAAGTACAAGGTAAGGGGTTTTCATCTCACTCCTTATTCCCGTGAGATTCATTCCATATTGCCACCATCACCTTTTGTGTGGTGTTTGTACTGCCCATAATTATATTATTTGTGTAATACACTATAATTTATGTTTATTTACATATTCATTGTATGATACCTCTTTCATGGGTTTTATGTCTCATAAGTTACCAAATTGGTAAGGGTTATTTCACAATCTCTTCATTATCCGAGGTTGTTTATACGTAATAATCTACTGGGATCTCTTTATCATCCACATCCATGTTTCTTCAAAATGTATTTCAAAACATTTTTATTATTTACAAGAATATGGGTTAAAGTCATTTATACCCTTGTTTGACTTTTTATAAGAGGTTTATAAAGTAATCTTTCCGTCGTTTTCAAAACAAGGTCCTTTTTAACCTTTTCGACAGAATTATGGTAAGAATGTTTTTTTAACTTATACGGCGGGTGCGGCTATTTTCCGCCGTTATAAAATATTCAAAGCTTTCCTTACAAGCTTATAAGAATATTTTCAAGAAAATGTTTTATTTTATATGGCTCTTAAATGCTTTCAAAAATAGAAAGAGATATTTCTCCAAAAAGTGTTTTGATTTCATCTATGTCAACATCCTTTGATGGATTTTACGCTTATTTGAAGTTGATTTATTATGATAGAAAACTTCTGTATTGTATTGAATGTTTTGTGATATGTTTGACTGTGGATGTGCTATTTTTATACCATTCATGGTTTATGGTGAAAGTATTGACATTTCGTATGCTAGTTTTAATACGAATGTTTATGTTATGTTTAAACTTTTCATATGGGAATGCATTGGACTTAATATGTGACGGGTGGAGCCCGCTATAGCTCCTCAATGCATTGGTAGGTCTCATGAGACAAACTAGTTTCTTGGAACAAGGCGTTGACAAAATCTTATTTGTAGTCTTGGCACGAGGCCTTGGCTATGTGGTTATGATAGTTTGGCATTATGCATTCCATCATTATGAAAGTGGTTATTGATTTTGCATGTGATTATTCGATTAGTCGAATATCCATGTGAATAAGGAAATGGCATTATTTCATTTTATTTATGCCATACTATGTTGAAAGTTCATGTTTTAAAGGCTTTTGTTTTAGTTATACATTGCCTTAAATGTTTACTCTTATTTATGAAAGTTTCTGCTATATTGTTATCCTTACTGGGCATTTGAGCTCACCCCTTTTCTATGTTTTATTTTTCCCAGGAAGTGAAGAAGTAAAATATGAATGATATGCAGGGATATTATGTGGGGATATGAGTGTGGATTATGGAGACAATATGTTGTTGTAGTAGTTTTTCATTTTATGATGTAATGTAAGACTTATGAATATATCTAGTGTTTCCAAGGCTACTAAACCAATCAGTCTTTCGAGATTTGATCTTTCTTGTGATCATGCCAATGTTATGTAATAAGGCACCGACTCTGGGTAACTACGGTCGGGGCGTTACAGTTGGTATCAGAGGAAGTTTAGTACAAACCTTGGAAGCTAGATTCAGATAAACTCTGATTAGAGCACGTAGACCTAAGATGAACTTTGAGGATTAGTATAGAAGAACTTCCTAGAATTTTGGTATTGTAGAGATTTTGTGAGTTTTCCGAGCAATACAACCCTGTCTGGATACGAGAAGGTAGAGGCGGCTCTGGAACAGATGTACCTAGGGGTAAAACCCGAAAACACCGATTTGAGCTAGACTCGAACGGGAACTGGTGCACAACAACGGGCCTTGCTGCACTCTTGCTTACGACACTCCCGGGGGATATTCTTAGGATAATTCTCATTTTCTTTACAAACCATTATGAAGGGTTTATGAGTATATACATCCTCAAAGGAGACATTTTTATGATTATGGATTATATCCATAAATAGTTCAATTTATGTTAAGTGTTTTATAAGTATGGGACTATGTATTTTGATTCATAAACTGATCTAGTGTATGACATTGTTTAGAAATGGAGCCCAGTAGAAGGAACGAGAACTCCAGAAATGCACATGATCCAAAGAGAAGTAAGGATCATATCTTTCATGGTCTTAAGATAGAATTTATAAGAGAAATAGTCTCCCATGTATTATCATCATATGAAGAAATAATATCATGTGTTGATAAGATAAGTAAAGAGTTTACTGAGTCCTATGGCTTTGAAGGGATGCAAGAGAAGAAAAGGATGGAAGAGAGAAAGATGTATAAAGGAAAGAGGGAAAAGAAGAATTTTCCCATATGTGGTAACTGTGGAAAGAAACACCCTGGAACTTTCCTGAAAGGAATGAGAGTTTGTTATAAGTGTGGAGGAAAAGGGCACAAAGTACGTGACTGCAAGGGTAAGAAAATAGTTTTAAATGTACAATGCTTTATTTGCAAGGAGTTTGGACACTACGCGAATCAATGTCCCAGTCATCAGACTATGCCGCAAATGATGTTATTGGATAATAATCAAGTTATGATACTACCACAGATGAAGAGGAAAGATTAGAGTTCTTATGTTGATTATGTCAATTGAGTGTTGTATCAACAATGTACTTGTTATAATAATTATGGAGTATATAAGGATTGTACTGCAGTACGATTTCATTAAGGACTTGAGATTGTGTGGAACAAAGAAAAGTGACTCAATAGCAGGATAAATTTTTGGAAAATATATGGTTGAGAGAATGATAAATCATAATATAGTTCTGATACTGAGGTAGTGATTTTGGAATAATATGTGAATGTTTTGGATAAATTATATAGGATATTTCTTGACTACCTTGGAACTGATTAATGATTTGTATATTCCATCATTGTTGGGGTTTAAAACATTTTAGGATTAATGAAGTATATCTATAATTCTATATGGAATAAGGGAGCATGAATGTAATCAATAAGGAATATGGTAATACATGATGAAGGTATTCATATTCTATTACGGGGTAAAAAGGATCTATATTATGTTTACCTTCCTTATAAATGTTGGACTGTGAGTTTGGACAGAAGTATTTTGGATAGTTCTAGTTTGGATTATTTTGGATTGCCATAAAAAGACAACCCAGAGGTCGGGCGGCAACCCGTCGCGTCCGGCAAGGCTGTGAGACTTGAACCCGCAACCGAAGGGCGACAAGGGTGTATCACCTACCACTGGCCCACGAGATGTCCTGGATTAAATAATGTAGTTTTTATTAAAATATCTTGTAGATGAATTATAAATTCATTTATTTTTGGAACCCTGTACGAATAGTATAAATAGAATTTTTTTTACGTTCTATTATCTTTTAGAGTGAAAGATGCGTTTGTGGTAGAAATTTATTAATGGATAAAACTCTAATTATAAATTAAGTATATCTCATTATGATCTTATCCAATATCATAAATAAATTCCTCCACAATAATAAAAAGAACTTAGAACAAAAATGTTGCCCTAGATGGTACCTTAAATCATCACTAATTTATGGCTTTGGGATTGTTGGCCTTTTCATAGCCATGTTCTCTACCACTCTCCATCAGGTAATTGATGGATAGATTTCTCTTCCATATCCATATTTTTCAATATGGAACCCTAGTATGTGTTATTTTCGGTAATCTTCATACTTTCCACTCTTTATTTTAAATAGAGGCCTCATTAATTCATTTTTCGATGTGGGATTTCAACTAAGATATTTTGAAACGTCAAAAATGTGTTATCCTAATACCCTATGTTTTGTTGAACCGATGGTATTTCAAATCATCATATATTGATGAATTTAAGGACCTCAATTTTATACTTGTTTGTGATTGATGACCTCAATCACTACCTATAAATATTTACGTTTTTCCTCCAATTATATGTCTCTAATTTCCACCAATGTTCTCCTAATCGAGATCATAATTTGGTGGGGACCCTTTCATTTCTCTTTTCCTCATATTAAGACTAAATTTTATAACCCAATTTCTGATGGGGGTTTTCCCACAAATATATTTTCTATTTTCAACCTTTTATTTTCGAAGAACAATTTCAAATTTCAAGGATGCAATTTATTGAAGGAGGGGAGAATGTAAAACCCCATGATTTCATAGTGTGTTATTTCTTCAAAATAATTCAATAACTTGCACTACACGCAACACCGAGTTCAATCACACCATGACTTACAAAAAAAAAGTCATTCAAAAGAGGTTATGAATAGTATTATCTAAATTTTAAACTTTATATAATCCTTATAATTTTAGAATCCATATTATGAGTTTCTTAGATATAATGCAAGAACAAATTCATTTTCAGTATTGCACTTTTATCAACTTTTAATAGTGAACCCTTTTTAAATACAATATTTTAAACTTTTTGACTAAATGGGGACATCAAAAATTTAAAATGAAACATCCCAAGCTTCTACGGTACGCTTTCTTTGAATAATACAGTAGCGTGTGTTGTACGCAACCTTGAGTTTTAACACACACCACAACCAATCAAACTAGCCGTTATGAATAGTAATACCTAATTTTCGAAATTATATATATTTTATATTTTAAAATGGACTTCATTTCTGGATTCAGAATATCGAATTTAGCCTAAGGTGAAATTTTGGTACTTTTCGGATAACTTTCATATTTTGATGAATAGTGAAAATTACTAAATTTTAATTAAAAACAACTTTTTTAATCAAAATAATTAATAGTGAAAAATTATGAATTTGAGTGGTTTTAAAGTATATTTAGAATATATTTTTACCATTTAATATAATGTTGGTCATTGGACATAATTTTACAATTAAACAGAACATAAACAAGTGTCAATCTTTTGATAGTTATTATCTCTTAAAAACACGCTTTTTGTTTTGACAGCGGGAATTAATTTTAAATTAATTTCTGCCACTTCTGTGTTTTGAATTTAGAAAAATGGATTCCATATTTGTAATCAGGATGTCCAAATTATGTAAATAGGTAACTTTTATTTTTAGACATTTTTGAATAATTACTGTGGTAAATATTTTATTTACCATGGTTAAGGGTAAATCTGGTAAATAAGGGTTAAAAAATAATATTATAATAATACTGAATTGCCCTAAAACGTGTCCTAGCCTTATTGGTTGATACATGTTCGACCATAGGCATCTTTAGGTTGATTTGGGGACCCCATGGTGCCACTTGTAGGTGATAGGGACACTTTATTTTAATTAAGTTAAAATGAATACAAAAATGACACAAGCATATATCTTTTAGAAAAAAAATTATTAAATAGGGTTATATACGTTATATTTTAGATTATAAATATTAATTAGAAAGATAAAAATATTTCCTACATAATTATATTTTATTTATATTTTTTAGACATTAAAGGATTTAATTTTATTATGACACAATGATGATGTAGTAATTACTATAATAGTGAAAAATTAAACTGATTGATATTATAAATACCCAAATAAATATAAAATGAAACTTTTAATGTATTAAACTAATTTTCTAGGATAATATGATATATTAGGATTGCATTAATTTACTTTGTTTGAAGTAATAAATCTGTTATGAGTTTCACAAAAATCAACTATTGAATAGTGACAAAATTGACATAAAAGAGTTCTTAAAACAAATATTATATTATTAATTGATATTAAATTCCTAAAAATCTAAAAATCATCCAAGAGACTTATATAATGATAGGTGCATCATTAATGGACCACTTGGGGGTCTCTCGGATGTATATAGTATGTTTATTAATCATATTATATAAAAATACAAAGAGACGTTGTAAAAGTGAAACTAATTAACTTAGAGTTAATACTTAAAGATAAGGTTAATATAAGTACCCAAACCTGTATAAATTCTATTGGTTGAGTTGTCGTCGACCCATACCCACCTTAACATTTAAATAATCAACTTTGGATCCATTAGAAACAGAATATGAATTTATTATAAATTAATATTTCTAGCTTTTCCAAAGGTTCCCCTCACCCCTCTTATAAAAGGGCACTCCTCCTTCTCATTTCTTCACACCTTCAAAGCCTTTTGGTTCGACCAAACCCTGCCCAAATACTCTCCCAACTCCACTCACTACAACCTAGGGTCATTAGTTTGATCATAAAGCCAACCTAAGGAGCCCTTTTGATCAAATCAAAATGAAGAACCCGGAGAAGAGGTAATGATTTTACCACCCTTTTTCAAGTTCATTTCTTCTTCCACTTCTTCTTCCTTTGTTGTTACCATTCTAAAATAAAAACTCCAGTATCATTTATATACTGTGATGTTATTATAAATATGTTACAACCATATTAAGTATTCTATCCACCTTTTTAATAACATTTCACCATACGTGCGTATGTACGGCTTACCGTCTCCACGTCGTGGTGTAATTGTTATTCAATATAATATTATTTGGATGGGTATAATAATGATGTGTAACTCATGTAAATAATAAATATAACATGTTAATGATTCTGTATATATGATATACCATCCATTTATATATTATTTTAATATCAAAAGAATGATATTGTTGCTCGTGTGTACGTACGGACTTCCGTCTCCACGAACGCGATGAGATTCATTCTCCATCGTATCCATTCAAGTATAATTATCATTTGATGATTTAAAAATTATTTCTAAGAACTTGATATCATTCTGGATTTGAATAATATACAACCTATCCTTTACAAACATTTCTTACGTAACAAAACATACAAAAGAAAACAAGTAAGTTCACACCCGAAACAACAATAATACTAAGATATTATTATCAAATCAATATTAAAATATCATATATATGATATCATATTAATGTAGATGATTCTTGTATAATTTAATAACAACTATTTCACCATTATACAGGAGGTTAACCTACCCCAACCAAGGAAAAGTACAAGGTAAGGGGTGTTCATCTCACTCCTTATTCCCATGAGATTCATTCCATATTGCCACCATCACCTTTTGTGTGGTGTATGTACTGCCCAAAATTATATTATTTGTGTAATACACTATAATTTATGTGTATTTACATATTCATTGTATGATACCTCTTTCATGGGTTGTATGTCTCATAAGTTACCAAATTGGTAAGGGTTATTTCACAATCTCTTCATTATCCGAGGTTGTGTTTACATAATAATCTACTGGGATCTCTTTATCATCCACATCCATGTTTCTTCAAAATGTATTTCAAAACATTTTTATTATTTACAAGAATATGGGTTAAAGTCATTTATACCCTTTTTTGACTTTTTATAAGAGGTTTATAAAGGAATCTTTCCGTTGTTTTCAAAACAAGGTCCTTTTTAACCTTTTCGACAGAATTATGGTAAGAATGTTTTTTTAACTAATACGGCGGGTGCGGCTATTTTCCGCCGTTATAAAATCTTCAAATCTTTCCTTACAAGCTTATAAGAATATTTCAAGAAAATGTTTTATTTTATATGGCTCTTAAATGATTTCAAAAATAGAAAGAGATATTTCTCCAAAAAGTGTTTTGATTCCATCTATGTCAACATCCTTTGATGGATTTTACGCTTATTTGAAGTTGATTTATTATGATACAAAACTTCTATATTGTATTGAAGGTTTTGTGATATGTTTGACTGTGGATGTGGTATTTTTATACCATTCATGGTTTATGGTGAATGTATTGACATTTTGCATGCTAGTTTTAATACGAATGTTTATGTTATGTTTAAACCTTTTCATATGGGAATGCATTGGACTTAATATGTGACGGGTGGAGCCCGCTATAGCTCCTCGATGCATCGGTAGGTCTCATGAGACAAACTAGTGTCTTGGCACAAGGCCTTGACAAAATATTATTTGTAGTGTTGGCACGAGGCCTTGTCTATGTCGTTATGATAGTCTGGCATTGTGCATTCCATCATTATGAAAGTGGTTATTGATTTTGCATGTGATTATTCGATTAGTAGAATATCCATGTGAATAAGTAAATGGAATTATTTCATTTTATTTATGCCATACTATGTTGAAAGTTCAAGTTTGAAAGGCTTTTGTTTTAGTTATACATTGCCTTTAATGTTTACTCTTATTTATGAAAGTTTACGCTATATTGTTATCCTTACTGGGCATTTGAGCTCACCCCTTTTCTATGTTTTATTTTTCCCAGGAAGTGAAGAAGTAAATTATGAATGACCTGCAGGGATATTATGTGGGGATATGAGTGTGGATTATGGAGACAATATGTTGTTGTAGTAGTTTTTCATTTTATGATGTAATGTAAGACTTATGAATATATCTAGTGTTTCCAAGGATACTAAACCAATCGGTCTTTCGAGATTTGATCTTTCTTGTGATCATGCCAATGTTATGTAATAATGCACCGAATCTGGGTAACTAGGGTCGGGGCGTTACGAGCCACGAGAGATGTGGTAGATGATTCCCCTAGATGGATATACTACATATCTTGGGCCGACATTAGATTCAGGTCATACAGACTAATGCTAGTAGAGTAGGGTAATGATCCACTTGTTCCTTGGCCTAGTGGACCGGTCTATGCTAGCATTGATGAGGCATTAGGGGATCCCTCCTTGGATTCTCTCGAGTTATGGTCATTTCTAGGGTGACTTGGGATTCCCCTACCTCTTCATCATAGGGGAACAACTTGTAATATTACTCCATGGAGAGGCTCTAGAAGCATTTCATTGTCATAGTGGGGATTAGTGGCTCCATGTGTGACCCTTGGGGGTGATAGTGTTGGTGAGGAACATTATCTTTAAGGTCCTAGTGATCCAGGTCCCTCATGGTAATCACACCTTCCTACTCATATTATCATATGAGGGTATTGATCGCCCTCCTCTAAGGGAACCTTGGGGTGAGAAGGTGTTTGGGGGACAGATAGATGATAGAATATAAGATGTCATGGTGGAGGAGGGGTTATGTAGGAATATTGTAAGGACATTAACCACCCTGACATCATAGGGCATGAGAAGTTGGTTTATGGAAGCTTGGGCCCTATAAAACAAGGGGATTCAATTGTTAGTACAGATGCCCAAAAATTGATTCCCAATCCCCAGCATCGTCCACCCTTCTATGGTAGAGAGTGAAATCCACATTTATGATTTATAATAATAGAATAACCAATGATTAATTTCCCCAATTTTTAGTGAGTTCAATGTTAGGCCCATAATTTGATTGATGAGACTGGGTGATAGATATCTAGATCTAGTGACATTCTAATCAACTGATGCCTTGAACTCTAATAGTACCCATATTGAGGATAACATTTTCATGTTGGTTTTACAATTTTGATTCCTGTTAAATTCTCTTGAGAACATCCCCATGCGTTTTATCACCTGCTGCATGCATTGTTTCCCCACATTCCTTCTTTCCAAAGGAAGGTGGCATTCAACACTCATGATGGCAATGTCAACTCCTTGTTCAAAACCAGATTATGGGATGTATATTCCATTTTACAAGGATTTATAATTTTAAAGCATTTCCTATTCTAGGTATCCCTCATAGATTAAGATGAGTTTGAGAAACACATTTATGGTGCCATATATTTTTAGTCACCTGTTAATTAAGCTTCTTCTGTTTCAACATTCTAAGGGGTCTTGATAGGGAAGAAAACTTCGGTTTCAAGAGTAGTCATGATAGGCATCGCTGGCATGTCTAGACAATGGAACATTGGTTATTTGAATTCTTCTTCATAAGAGGGAATCTCATGGATGCATCTCAAGGTCAAAGCCTAAGGCATCACATGTTGATCATGGGGTATATGATGCTGAAGTCAATCTTATGAGTTTTTCCTCCAGCATCCTAGATTTAACATGAGGTATGACTATTAAAGGTCACGAGTTTAACATCTTGAGGAGATTGGTTGGTTGATCAGAACACCTCAGGGGTCAAATCAGTGAGATTCATCCCAAGGAGGAAGAATTAGGAAGGTTTACCATTGGATGGATTACAACACCCCATAGAGTCAGACTCGAGGAGTTATGTCCCATAAAGGTAATTTGTTACACATTGATGGATGATCTGAACACCACTAGAGGTGGATCAAAGTGGTTCACACCTAGGAGGGGGACACCAAGGTTTACCATTATTCTGGATTGAACCTCTGTATGGCATCCTATGTACCCTATTTAGGAGATAGTGATCAAAACCAATGTTTTTCAATGGATGGTGTGGGGAATATGCATGAGTGATACCCATCGCAAGAAGATTTATCTTGGTTTTATTGATGTAGGGATTATTCAAGGAAGATACCTAGGGTGATGTAAGTATCAATGATTTTATGGATGGGTATTACACATAGAAGTTTCCATGATTGATTTCATGGTATCACTAGGATGTGGTAGCCTTGGTAAAATTTGGATGGATTATAGATGGAGTATTGGATGGAATGGGAGTAATGTTGGGGGTGATTTTGGACCTCAAAGAGTCTTCATACATATCCCAAGTGGTTTGAAATAAAATACCACATAGTTTGACAAGGGGAATTGGGGATTACTTAATGAGGGGTTCCAATTTGGTTGTGACATATGCATGGAAGAATCCCTCATAGGCCGATGAAAAATGGGGCATAATCTAGTATAGATTCACATGGGGAGAAGATGGATGGGTGTTGTGGTCACTTATATCCTCTAAGACCAAGTGATTCATGCATGATGTGATAAAAAAGAGGAATCCATTGACCATGCAGTTGTTTCCTGAAAGATGTGAAAATGAGAGATGATGTGGGGATTATGCATATAATATACATTAGCAGCACTTCATTTTGTATGATGAGTATCTCATTACATATGAGGAAGATCTCATTAAATGTCAACTATACACAGAGCATACCATCCATGGTATTATTGTCTTACACATGGAAACAACTTATGGCACACATTGAGGAAAAGCTAAAAGTGATAGGGATAATGCATTAAGAGTACAGGAGTCAGGAAGGATCTTGGTGAACATCCCTTCTCTAATCATATACGGAGGATGTCATTCCATGTGAGGGTGATCTTATTCCATGTCACTCATACATGGGGACATCCTTCATTTTTCGCATAGGGTGAGATCACAATTTAACATCATGGGTTGATGATGATTGTGTTGGGTAGTTTTAAATCATGCATCTCCGATGTAGAGAACTCACCAAACACCCCTTGAAATTACATTACCGTTGCTCATCAACACTATGGAGGGATAAGTAATAAACAATGTCAGGTGATATCAGTGTGGAGAAGTGGTCACTCATAAGGTGCATGTTAGTGATTATTTGATGAAAAGTATCATGGATTATCATACCTAAATAGAAAATTGGGTTTTTGGGAAGCTCATGCACTATGGGAATAGGGGACATCTCAAAAGGGACCAATAAGTCAATATTCACAAGCCTGGAGGGATGCGCACAGGAGTTTCACAGAAGAGATGGGTGTTGATTTCCAGAATGGCTCAAACATGGTGTTTTAAAAAACAAACATTCCCTAGAGCATCAAAGAGGGGGTGATCACAATATTGGAGAGTTACACATTAATGGAATAGTTGAGTGTAATATTAGGTTGCATGCAATGCTAGGGGAGAAACAAATAGGGGACTTCTACATGCACCTACATTGGGAAGCATGAATTTGGGCAAGGGATCAAAAATTGTGGGCCCGCTGAAGGGAGGAACCACAAGGAACCTATCATACAATATATTATACTATGTGTTTTCCATTCGTTCGCGATGTTGGGTAAGAACAGTCTTACACCCAGTTGAATGGTGTTTCAGCTTCTAGAGGATCATCCTAATGAAAGGGGGTCCCCTTCAATATATTGACAAGGCCTACCATGTTGGAATGCATGATTTTGATCTTAGCAGAGGTCTTCTATGTGGTCATTCCTTGAGAAATTGTGGGAGATCATGTAATGGTCCTCTTAACATCAAATTGGTAATAGAAGGGTCTTTCTCACGATTGACCTACAACCATGAAAAAGGAACCACATACGTGAAGCTTGCTTGTCCATTTTGAGTGGTTGTGGGAGAATATTACAATTATACATTGCATTGGGTGGACAAGGGAGTTTCATGTCGATTTCAATATTATATGTTGACCACAAAACTTGTGTGTTCCTTCCGTTGTATTCTCGAGATGTTCTGTTGATTTGGAAAGTGCCTTCAAATTACCAAAATAATATCATTGTAGACTTATGCATAATTTGGCACCAACAATGGTGTTGGGGATGTAATTCGGATGATGGAATGCGCTGAAGCTAGTCTTATCCATTATTTTTCTAAAATATTGGATTTTTTGTTCTTAATAAATCTGTTAAAATACGAGCGGTTAGATTCCTTTTTTATCTACATTTATTTCTACACTACTTGAGGCAGTTATATGAGTTTTGTTATGAATCTTCATTGTAATAGACTAGGATATTTCCTAGGGTTACTAAATTATGTATTGGTAAATGTTATTATTACATGTTTATCCATTTTTTTTGGTTTTGACTGGAATTAAAATGAAAATTTTGATCCTGATTTACCATGGAATTTGTTGGTCTATGCCCAGAGGACTTTTCTTGATGAAATAAAGTGCAGTTTAAGTCAATTTTAATATATATTAAATGAAATTCAGTTTATATGATATTAATATATAGAAAATTAATTAATTAACATTAATTGAACTAAAAAATGGAAAGAATAAATTTAATGTAAGTCTCTTTAAATTCTTGTGAACTTATACGATATATATTCCTAATGAGTGGAAGTTGGTTGTTGAAGTGATGATAGTGTTGGTTGATCCTAGGACATGGTTATGATAATATTTTTGTTGTTATATATATTATATACTATTTATTGTGATTCTATATGATACCCCACCCATGTCTGCTAGGGAGACTAACACCAAGTACACTCTAGGAGGGTGTTTTACCAAACATCTTGATTGGAAAGGGATGTATGGATTACTAAACCCTATAGATCCACTCTCTTTTCCTAGTAGTGTTATTTTCCAATATTCATGATATTTAGTTTCACCATATATTTGTGTATAAAAATTTAATGGCTTATAGATATTTCAGACATATGTATCTCTATATATAGTCTTCAAATAAATACAATAGGAATTCCATGTATGGGTTTTGATGTCTCGAGGTATATTACATAGTGTATAGACTATGATGGTGTGTGGTATAATACCTAATATGTAATACATAAACTATTAGCCATTTTGTCTCCCAAAAAACTACTCACTTACTATATGGATATTTGGATGGGATGATGAGATGATGTGATGCATAAGGTGTATGTTATTATATGTAGCCTATGTGACATTAGGATGGATTCATTCGGAGAGATATATGTCAAGATGTACGACTATATGTAAGGGTTGAAAATTTTAGGGAAGTAGTAGCGGGGTACACATGTTTTATTACTATAATATATGATATAATGTATTTGATACATTGTGAGAAATATTCATGGTGAAGCTAGGAACATAATATACCTATTTTGGTGATGTGTTATTTTTAATTGTTTTTTACCATTATTTAGCATGATTTCAATATATATTGAATGAGATGATATAGACAGTACAATTTTATTCTCACCCCATGCATATATAAACTATTTTTCAATTCAGTGGTAGAAGGTTGCATATTATTCTTGATTTTACTAAAATGACATTTTGTATGAGTTGTTTGGGCTATGTGGTCACTATTGAGTTTATCATTTGGTACATGTAGTTCATTTTCAGTTATATTAGTTTTGTATTACATTATATGTATGTTCTTTGGATTTATTTTATCCAAATTAGAATGATATGATTTCTATATATATCTTATCTATCCTTTTTTAATTTTCACCTAGAGGATAATGCATCAAATAATTATATATGATACACCCTTGGGGATTTTTTCTTACTTAGAGCCTACAGGAGGAAGCACTCAGGGCTCATTAACTGTGTTAATTTATTATTGGACAGAGAGGGGTACAATTGGAGGAAGGTTCATGAATGAGTGGTATCAAAGTTTCAATTTGAGGTATGGGATGTAGTTTGGAGTTATGCACATTTTAGGACAGAACTGGATGGTTGGGAAATAGTATCTTATATGTTTAGTAATGAAATGTAAATAAAGGGACACTATCTTAGAAATTTTTATTTAAGGAACCCTATAATGGAATGCATTAACCTTTTTGTTTACCATGCTTACTAAATGAATTGATACTATTTTTGGGGTAGAGACCTAGGAAAGGATCCTGAATAATTCTTCTTTACACTTGTATTTGAAATGGATAGACCTTGGGTGGGATAATAATTTAAGAAATAAGATAATTATACAATTAATAATAAATATTACATATTCTTGGTTTAAGAGTCTCTAACAATTTTTTCTATTACACGTATGCCTCCTAATAGACATCCTCATCAACTTTACTTCAAAACATTTCATCAAGATATGATATCGAATCACTAAAGTGTTGTGATCAACAATGATGAAACATAGAGCAGTAATCTACTAGAATTTTAGTAATCTTTTCTTCAGAATTATATGGCCAATGTTTGAAGAATAGTAATAAAAGACATGTTTGAGGAAGTAGAGATATCTTTTAGTTCGATATGTGATCTAAACGAGCACTGAGATTCATTTGTTGGGACCATACAACATAAGGATGTTAGGAAGTAGTGGATCTTATTCCTCAGAGATCATGAGCTGTTAGATGAATCAGGGGAAATTTTATGAGACCAATTCCAAAAAACTATTATTTCTTCATCCCTTAAGGCATAAATTTTTCAAGATTTTCTAACATTTTTATAGGAGTATTGAATCGCGTGGGAGTTTATGATCCAATTCAGGACCCATATCTCATTTGATTCATAATTATTTCCAAATGGGGAGTCTAGTGAAATGTATTTTGAGGATTCTTTGTGTTCAGTGATCCATCTATGAGTCATCCTATTTATTCTACTGACATATCTTCGGGTTTAGGAAATTGAAGATGGTTTTTAAGGGATGTTGGCCAGAACTAATTCATCATGAGGTGAGAGTCATCAAGATTCCTCCTGAAGTAGATCTATTGTTTGGGGTACCCATTTCTATGGGCATAAGATATTTTTAGTAAGTAGGTGCATGTTCCAGCCCTCGTCATCAAATTTCATGGGGGTTGGTTCTTCTTAGTGCATTTTCAAATGACCATATTCATGTTTTTTATGTGGATGATGAGATCATCCGTGGAGAGAGTGTCTTTACATTCTAAGTTTGAAGTGTTCACTAGTTATTCCACTTAATATTCCTCTATGGAGTTAGTTTCAGTCGAGGTAGAAGCTATTGGATGTTCTATCTAAGGATTAGGAGAGAGGAGACAAGACGAGTAGAGGATATTCCTAAGATAATTTTTTTATCAATGATCCAATAATGGTCATGGAAGTATTATTCATTAGGAATATGGGGTCCCTTATCATGTACAATATTTTAGGGTATTTACCATATAACTATAATCATATTGTGAAGGGTGATTCTCTTGGCCTCCATCATTTATACCCACCTTGAGTTGGGAGTGGCCTTATTTTTTAGGTTTTCTACAATATAAAAAGGTAAACTTTTCATTAGTCATAGAGGTTGTATATTTTTCAATGTTTAGTTTCATTGTTTTTCATTTCCAGTGTTGAGTTAGTAATACATTTTTCGTGGTACCCTTCACTTGTTTTCAACTTGAGTGTATTCCTTGTTTTATTCAACAGCTACACAACCCTTTATTTCAACAAACTTCAACTATTCTTTGGGACATGAGGTAGATATACTTCTATTGTACTTGGATTTTATGACAATAGTTAGAGGCTGATAAATTCTATATATAGTGAAGATATATTTTGAGGTAATTCTGAGGTGGAACCACTGTTGGTGATACATCATATGTTTATGTATACAACCCCATGACATCCCCATCAGTATGGACTAGCTGTATTTGGTGAAAAGTGTTGTGGATGACTTTATGAGGAAGGATGTATTCAATGATGAATATGGAGAGCCACCAGTGTTCATTGGTGTGTTAGATCATTGGAAGGGTTAGAGGTGTGTTCCATCAATGGATTTCATGATGACAAATTAGATGTTGAGTTCATTAGAGGTTTCCTCGATGGTGTTTCCTAAGGATTTGAAGGAGAACCCGTATACCTTTCTTGAGGTTGTTGTGAAAATAACCCATTGGTTGGAGATTATGTTTATTGTAGAGAAAAAACCAGGAATTTCCCCAATATTTATTTCTCTATATATTATGGAGCCCTCTAAGTTGCAAGAACTCTACGTATAACTTAAAGATTTATTACAGTGAGGTTTTGTTCAAACGGGTGTGTCACCTTGGGGTGAACTATATTTTGTTTGGAATAATGATCATGTAAGATTGAATATTTATATTGATTAGAATCATTTTAAATAGGTGATATTGATGAAAAACTATCCCCTTCTATGGAGTGATAATCTATTAGATCAACTAAAATGAGCCGGTTGGTTCTCTTAGATTGATTTATAGTCTGGATGTCATCAGATGTGGGTGAATGAGGATAATATTCCAAATACCAATTTCCAATGTCATAATGGGAATTAAGAGGTCATTTTTCAGTTTTTTGGTGTGAATAATTCTCTATTAGGGTTCATGGGTTTGATTAATGTAGTGTTCATAGAGTTTTTGGACTTGTTCATGGTGGTTTTCTTAGAAGATATCCTTGTGTACTCTTTATCTAAGGAAGAGATTAAATGACATATACATGCCATTTATGGAGTTCATGGCCTTCATCATCTACTGAAGAAGTTATCAATGTGTGATTTCATATATCATGAAGTTCATTTCCTATGGAATTTCATGTCTTCACAAGGAGTTATTCGAGATTCTTTTGTTATAGAGGGAGTTGTTTCCTAACAGGCCCCTAAAACTATTACTGTTTTTTTTCGATGGTGTTTTTTAATATTATAGGTGGTTCATAGGAATTTTATCTAAAGCTTTGACACATCAAATAGCCTTGAATATAAATTATTTGGTTTTATTGTAGACTATCCAATGGCAGGAATCTTTTGAGTACCTAAACGAGAGGATGTTCGGTGCTCTGGTCCTTTTATTTCCAAATGACAGAGTTCAGATAAGGGTTTTCTTGGATACTTTTAATATGGGGTTATTATTAATTCTAATACATTAATGATCAATTGTTAGTTATCATTCTTAGAGTTTCATAATCATGAGAGTTATTATTCCACTCATGATCTTTAGATACAGTGGTTGTGTTTTTCCGATTTGTTTGGTAAAATTACAACATTAGAATGAATTTTGTGGGTTTTATCGATCATATGTGCATGAGGTGTATATTTTAAATTCAGGAATTGAACTTGATACAGTGATAGTTGATGGAATTTTTATAGGATTATGATTTTTAGATTTCATATATACCAGGATTGGGAAATGTTATGGCTGAGGCACTAAAAAGGATTCTAGGTACGGATGGCATGCATGGATATTTGGATTCCTGGAGAGTGATGGAATATATCACAGCGAACGATATAGATATGGGGGTGGTTAGAGGAAGAGTTTTTGTTTTCAGATGATAATAATGTTATATTAGTTATCGTAGGAGTATGAATCACAACCGTGGGATTTTAAGGTGTAGGTCTCAAGGGACTGAGTTGTTTTTAGCGATTCCCCTAAGGGATGCTCTGAGGATGAATAACATCTGGAGTTATTCTAGGGGAGTATTTTAATTTCTTTTGTGATTTGTGAGATTCTTATGTATGAGTTTACTTGCACACCTCTGGATGTATATCCTAGTTTGAAAAAGATGTAATGAGATTCGAGATGTTAGTTTTGGGGTCTGGGATGAATCATTCAATTTCAATGACTATATCCCAATGTTTAGTTTGCTAGAATTCGATGGTAGAGCATAGTGTTCTTGATGGATTTCTCTAGATACTAGATTTTACTCATTTGAATTAGGTTAAAATATCAATGGGAGTCATTAATGGTGTACCTCATGGTCAGTGAGTCTTTGGTTTTAATTATTGATAGTTGATTGTTTGATGATTCATCCAACTTTATAGTGATAGAGAGTCAATATTATTTGAGGTTTTGTCGATACAGTGTCTTGAAGAGGTTGTGAGACACTACTTAATTTTGAGTAAAATCATTTACTATCACTATCCTTGTTTAAAATATAGGATTTTTATTTTTTTCTATCATGATTTTGGCTCTTATTTATTCCTAATCACTACTTTCATCTAACAAGGACGGTCAGAAAGTAAATACCATCCGGATTCTTTCAGACTTGTTTAGTTCTTATGGCACCATGGTGGAATGGAATAGAGTATATAAGAATGCGATTTATAGATACATTCTTAGTACACCAATGTTTGTTTTTTATTTTTATGGATGAGATTATAATTTTGAGATATAAACAATTTCTATTTTATGAGATGGTTTTATCTTAATTATTTGTTTTTTGTATTATTCCTTTCATTTGAGTTCTATCTCCCACTGGGAGGGTGTTTGGAGATGATTTACTATTTTTCATTGTATTTTTCATTTTTCCTCTAAGTTAGGTGGTTGATCTCTTATGATACTGAGATCCTTCAGCAGTATCTCATGGGTTGGCTATTCAAAAGTCCCCTTTTCTTTTATTCTATTCAGGGTTGGGTTTGAAGTATCTTGTTTGAGAATAGTTTGATAGGTATCTAATGTAAGGAAAAAAAATACTATTATCCCTTAAACTAATATTTTTTTTGGTGTTGTACATTTCTGAGGATGGTTCCTAGGGAGTTTGGAGTGAAAATGGGGACACAGGGAGTGCCATTTATTTATCTACAAGTCTGTAGTTTGGAGGTTTTGGTTATGTCTTATGCTTGGATTATATAGTGTAGAGGTTGAAGTTGTGGAATTGGAGGGATCAATGAGGGATTTTGAAGTTACTACAAAAATGGGGATAACTATATCGTGGTGGTTGGATATTGATTTCCCCTCTCCTTGTTGGTCAACAACATGGTGTGGAGTGATTTAGCTATAGCATATGGTTTTTGTAAGCTTATTCAATTTGAGAGGAAGTTGTCCTGTTGTTTATATGATGTGTAATGGAATCCCTATTATCAAATAGGGTACTAAAATGTGGTGGTGGGTTGGGTTTTTGTCCCTCCTTTTGGAATATTTTATCTATGTCATAGAGGGTAGTATGGATCTCAAACATAGATTTGACCAGGTGGTTGCGATGTGGTCTCCTTCAATTTTCCAATAGTCATCCCCATTTTAAATACTGTTACGACCTGGGGAGTTTCGTTATGGTCTCCTAAAAATCTATCCTCATATAAATACCCTAAATGAAATCATCCCCAACTTTCTTCCTCTCTATTCACTCAAACACTAGGAACTTCAATGTGTTTTTCAAAGTCTTTAAATCACCTTTCAACATGCATTAATCCCCAGTTTTTTGAGCTCGATCAGTTATGACATGTGATGAGTTCTACCATTTCTTATTAAATTTTCTTCTCTATTTGATATTGTTTTCCTTCATCTCTTCTTTTCGTGAACTGTTTTGCATTATCCATCATTCCATTTGAGTTTATTATGTTTTTTAGAGAATTTGTGGCGTGATGTCTCTTTTTGATTGTTGTTCTCTTATAAGAGTGAAGATGTGATATCTAAGTTTTCATTACATTTATTTTAATAACAACGAAAGATTATAGGTAAAGGATTCATTGCATATAATTTATTTATCTGTAATCATAAATTAAACATAATTTATTTTATTTGGGTGGTGGTGGAAATAACCCAAAAAATGTTTAAATCTGATTAATAAATAATGTTTTATGGATAGTTATCTCAAGTGTTTTCCACCATAACAATGATTTGCCTCTAATATTATAGATAGTGTGTTATCTATGTTATATTGTTCATATTTTCTTTCATACACAGGTTACCAGGTTTTTCTTGATGAATTTGGTAAATAGAGTAGTAACATCCCACCACTCTTCATTGGAGTGAGTTGAGGAAGAATTTTTTTCTTATCCTTAGGGGATATCCCCAAGATTCCAAAGACATTGAATAAATTATAAGTGCTTTAATACCATTGGGGATGATTTTCCCTTTGAGAATTAAATTAACCCAACAAAACAAACAAAAAAAACTACCACTAATGTATTCATGATATCAAGTTAATCCAACTCTATGTATCACAAATCAAACCAAATAATATCAGAGTACCCAGATGAAACCAATATAAACATCAACTACAAAGAGGAATAAAAAACAAACAATGTTAAAAGAAACTAGAAACACCAACTTTATAACTCCTAACATGATCCTAGATCCAGCTCCACAATCCATTCTCATGAATACCAAAGCACCACTAAATTAATTTTATATCTTTCCTTTAATTCTGTCACAATAGATGGTATCTTAAAAGCACCAATGTTCACAGGTAGGGAGTGAGTAAAGAAAATAAGTAGGATCCCCCCAAATGAAATCCCTACTCAAACCACTAATATAGAATATGTTGTCACATTTATATAAAAATAAATATAAAAACGTTAAAATACATTAACATTTTATTGAAAATCCAAGTAGTTCACACCAAAACCATTTTTCAACCAAAACTATTTTCAAGGAAATCAAACAAACATTTCATTAAAACCATTTCTCATATTTCCATTTTTTACACAATCCATTCCACTCCACATATCCACACATCCAACCATTCATGAATCCATGGACCTCCATATAATCATCAGTGGTGATTCATCCTTTAACCAAGTCATCACTTGGTGAACCATTTTAATGTGGAATGTTAATACCCTTATCCATCGCACATTTGATGGGGGAATCTTCATACCCTTATTCATCTAAAGTGCACATGAACATACACCAGACATTACGTAAAAACCAATGAAAAAGAAATCATTTCAATAATTTAAATCATTTATATAAAACTCTTATTTTGTTGATAACTATTCTAACCACCCATTTCCATAAATCAAATAAAGTAAAATTTTAAAATAAAAATTTTAACATAAATAATTCAAGGTACATTGCACCACCAATTTCCACAATTTCACAAACCATCACTAAAGAGGGTTTATAACAAGATTTGAACATAAATTTTGCAACAATTTTCATGATATTAAAACAATTAGAAACTAATACTTAATGTTATAATAAGAGTTCATGAGGTTGAATCCACCGACCGAAGAAACTATTGAAAAATATAAGAATGACATAAATTCTTCAACAAAATTGGGTCGAATCTCAAAAAACCCACCTTAGATATCATTCCCTAACATCAATGTTTCTATATCTCATCTTGAATAGCATCAACTATCATTGATATAAATCCAAAAAGTAGATTTATGAATCCAAGTGATTGAAGAGTATTAGATATAAAGAAACCCACCATGAACAGAGACTTACCAAGTAATCTGGATTTCAATGCACCAAGACTTTCCATGCGTCACTCCTATATCAAAGGGGATAGTCTCCACAACCATTTGGAGGAGAGAACTGATTTTGAGACAAAATAAGTGAAAACAATGAGGCTTTAAGGGGATAAAAAACGTGAGATCTACAATATTCACATCTCACATTTTTCCATGAACTTTTTTCTCGAACGGTTAGAAGAACATTATGCTAACCATGCATATGCCTCTTCCTCAGGAAGAAGAACGCATGATTGGCCCACACGGTTAGGAAAACTCTATGCTAACCATGGAGAACCCCATGTCCCTCTTCCCATGGTTAGAACAGACGGGGTGGCTACCATGTGCCAACCCAGAAGCCTATGTTTTACTTTTCGTAGTTTCCTTGAGGTGTTTTAGAGTTTCGAATAATATTACTCTATGAATGAGCCTCCATAAATGTAGGAAAAAATTCCAAAAGTCCTAAAAACCCTCTTGATCTTTACTCAAGTACATTACATACAAAAAACATGCATGCATGATTACTTACATGAAACCATGGGTGATACATTCTCACAACCATTGGAATTTCTAACCATAGAAAATAGAAAATCTCCATTTTCAAGAAAGATTTATGTTCATTGCATGATAATATACTTCTCTTATTCTCAGATATCTTCCTCAATCAATCCTTGTTTCCACAAAACACACAATTAACCAATTATTTTCCAATGGAATTATTTTTCTTGCATGTCAAAAATCAATACCATCATATAAACCTTTGAAGTTTCTAGCTCTATGCCAATGTGATCCCATACAATCACATGGTTAAGAATATGATGATACTCTTTCAACTGAGATATATAAAACACATTTTTTACTAAACTAAACCATGGGGAAAATAAAACGTACATACCACCACTCCAAACCATTAAAGAATCCCAAAAGTGCCAAAGTAATGAAAATATAAAATTCCCTTCTTTCCAAAATAATGATTACCATTCCATGGAGTGATTCTTAAGAACATATGAACACTCATCTCAAATGACAACAGTCATCAATGATGATCTGTATATGATTTCTGATGACTCTTAGTCATCTCTCTTCTCATCCAGATTAACTAAATCTTCTCCATTATCTCTTGGAAAATGCTCAGCCTAACTAGTGAAGTCTCATCTATTTCCATGCAACATTGTGGAGAATGAAAATGAAACCCATGTAAAGCTTCAAGATAATCCATTTGTATCGAGGTCTAAAGCTATTTGTTATACAGTAACTCCACTAATGGTATATTCTCCTCCTATGAACCCCCAAAATCCATTATACTAGCCGAAAACATCTCTTCCAATGTCGTTATCATCCTTTTGGATCATCAATCTCTCTAAGGATGAAACACCATACTCATGGTCAACATAGTTCCAAGGGAATGTGGTAACAATTTCCAGAAATGAGAGGTAAACTTTGTATCTCTATCTGATACTATCGAAACTAGTATACAATTACTCTTTACCACTTTATGGATATAGATTTTAAACATTTTATCCGCAGTATGATATTCAAAAATAGGTATGAAATGGGGTGACTTTTTGAGGTGATCATATATTATTCATATGGAATCATGTTTTTGTACCATCATTGGGAGAACTATTAAAAACCCCATGGTCATCTACTCACATTTCAAAAATGGAATTGGTAAAGTCTACAAAAACCTACTGGATATTGGTGATATGATTTAACCTAACGAGATGTCGGGAATCTTGAGACAAACTTTGACACCATCCGTATCATGATTTCCCACCAAAACTATTTATTCAATGACTTATTCACCTTTTGTATTCCTAGATGAAATACACTTCTCAAATGGTGGTAAGTAGGAATAAGTTGTTCCTGACAAACCATACGTATGACCATCCTACCTTGAAACCACAAAACTAAAATCACATAATATTTACTTACCTAAATTTTCTACCCTATATTGATATTTCACCTCATAGAAACACATTCTGAATTTGATGTTTAGGCCTCTTTAACTATCTCCACAAAATTAGGGACAAAAGTAACAAGAAATAAAGATACAACATTACCTATATCTTGACATTCCATGTGCATGTCAGATATCACCTAAATACACTTCTATTGATATGAATCCTCATTTTACAACATACAATATGACATTTTTTAATGCATACGCTACCAAATTTCCTTTACCCAGTATATACATCAAATCAATGTCAAACATTTGGAGATACGCTATCCATTTCAATTGTCTCAAATTCACATCTCTCTTTGAGAAAATGTGTTTTAAACTATTATGATACTAAAATAATATAAATTTTTCACCAAAGAGGAAAAGATGACATGTTTTGAAATCATGGACTATAGTAGATGACTCTAAATATTTTTGTGGTAGTTCTTCTTATGAAACTATAATTATTATGAGCCATAAGCACCAAGATGATCTCCCTTCATTACAAAAAATTCCAAACCAGTTCACGAAACAACACAATACACACCGTACCCTTATCCTGATTTAGGAAAAATCATGATTGGTGCTGATGTAAGGTAAAATTTAAGATCCTTAAAAAACATATGAGATTCGTCATTATATTTGAATTGAAAATTTTTCCAGGAAACTCTATCATTTGTAACGGTTTTAATGATAAATCACAAAAAATGCTAGTCTTAACTCACTAGGCTAAGAAAAATGTATATCTTGAAGATGTTCTTTAATGGTTTCCAAGATATTACAACCTCTATCATATTTATATCCATAGAAAAAACAATTTCAGAGATTACATGGAATAAGAAATGTAACTCGTGTATCAAAAAAACACACATTGATAATTTTTCATACAAACGGTGATCCCCCAAGCTTTCCCGCACTGTCTCCAAGTGTTTTCAATGCTCATCCTTTATCCACTAATACATTAATATTTATTGTACAAAAACAAATAGAAAATAATCAAATTATCATTTAACTATCTGATTCATCAATAAAAATAATTCCATCTTGTAGGTTGATTGAAAATTCAATTTTCTATTTCTGTTATATCCTAATGAAATCTTGTAGAAATACATCACGATATCATTATTCTATGGTTGGAAGAATCATATTTCTATTTTAATAAATAATGGCCTAGGTCATCACTTCTAGATGATAAGTTATGGTTCCATCCACTTCAAAAAAAGTTTTTAGTCTTCTAGATTTCATATATTGATCCCATTTGAATAAAAAACACCACCAGGGGATGTGATGGTTACCTTCTAGGCATAATAGTCAATATATATAACAACTCATACTTTAAATACATATATATTAATTAAAAATTTATTCATATTCATTAAAAATTATAACAGAATAATGACAAGGCCATATTGGTTTAGTGTATTTTGAAAATGGGAAACCTAAACACTTGGTTCATAAGACATCAATATTGTATCTAGCTTATTTCTTAATAACTATACCCATTTTGATATATCATACATAATACCCATCTTCATGTCCTAAGAAATAGAACCATAATAAAGTGTGATATCATATGCTCAGTCAGTTTAAACAAGGGAGATATCAATCATATCATAATCAAAAGACATACAAACCTAACATTAGAAAATATTATCCTACATATAATGATTGTGATGTCATGTCATGGGATAAATCATAAAAGTTTATAATAATTAATTAAAATAATCCCAAAAGTCATAAAATAATTAATTAAATATTCAGGAACACACATAATCATATAATATACTTTCATATTTGTCATGGTTCATTTATAAGATGATGATAGTATACAAAGTCCATTACTTAACTGAACTCACTCCTCATTTCATCCCTGTATTAGTGAACTGAGATCATTTCTCATTCCAACCCCATCTATATAATAATATCTAAATTTTTACCCAATCCATTGGATGGGTATATGGGTCACACCCATCTCATAATTAAATCATTCTTACATTTTCCCAACAAAAAAATTAATTATTCATCAAAGCATATCCCATGGAATAAAATGGGTTTCTTAAACATCATTTCATCATAACACAATCCTTGTAAAAAAAATGGATTCCATAAAAACATTCCATAATAAACACAAAAAAACCATTTGAATAATTTGTATAGTATACTAGAAACATAATCCCATTAAAAAATTACAACTTAGATGGAAAATAATTTATATAGAATACTTGAAATTAATTCTTATAGAAAATATACATTCTTATTTGATATTTTTTCTCTCTCAAAGTACCATAACATTCTAAAATAAATGAATTTATTTTAAAATAACCTTCAAATTAACAAAACTAGTCTTCATTGAAATAATATTTTAGGAAGACATAAAAATTCGTTCACTCGTTATAAGTTAAAATAAAACATTCTTCTCGTACATTTTTCCAAATGTCAAAAAGTACCTTCTATAGAAAACAAAAAAAAGATTATGTTCATTCCATTTCGTAAAAATTCACCGATGGGTAAAATTTAATTTTGATTATAATAGAAGAATATGAATAATATTTTATAATAAATATTTATAAATCATGGACATGGATAAAAAATATATCATAGTAAATACTTACGTATCAACCATCTCATATTAAAATGAGATTGAGAAATTATCCCTTACCATAGGTGTGATATCCTTTGTACATATTCGAACCTCGTGTATAATGATTTAAAAATTTTCACTGGCTTAATATTGAATCATACTCATTTTTATGATGTCGTATATGATCATATTATCATTTTTTCATTATCAACATTTCATTATTACTCATTTTTCCGGTATAAAAGACTTCATTTGTTAGTGCATGTTTTGTCGAATAAGTTCTGATTATTCTTCATAGGTTATATTCATATAATTTCTATAATGATATTAATATAATATATGTCATTTTTATTCATTATATACATGTATAATACCATGCTTCAATGGATATCCTGTAGAATAAATCACATCTCCTAATGCAGACGTTGGGTCGTACGTACTCAAGAACGATGATATCAATCCTTTATTATGAAATGATATGGTATTCAGTGATATATATATTGTTCTAGAATAAATATTTTGTTTTTATGATAATATATATTTATTATTTCAATCATTATACCCAAACAAGTAATGTGGTGCTGGAAAATAGATTACACCACTATGTGGAGATAGTAAGCCGTATATATATACGCATGGTGATTTTATTTTTCATAGGAAGGATATAAGGTATAATAATGATATTTCATAAACATAATAACAAATCATAATATATTTTATAGTAGATTCATTAATTAATTATTCAAACAAAAAAATTAAGAATAATTAGAAGAAGAAATGGTCTTGAGTGAGCCTCTAAAAGAGATTACCTCTTCTCCAACAACCTCCCTTAAGATCTCCTCTTAAAGGGACTAAATATGGCCTTTTTAGAAGACCAGAACCTATAAAATGTGACTAGAGAATTTGAGAATGGAAATGGGAAGGGTATGGATGAACTTGAAGGCTCAATGTGTAATGAAGAAATGAGGGAGGAGGTTCTATTTTAATGTTTTGGTCGGGGGATCCTTTGGAAGTTCCAAAAAATATTAATTTATATTAAATTAAAACCATATAAAAAACCTCAAAAATGCCTTGGTATCAAAGAGGAGATGAGAAAAGGTTTCAATAAAAATTTCCAATATATTTTACACATGAATTTATTTCTATTTATACCATATATATTTAATTAACTCTTAGTTATTCAATTTCATTTTTAACAATATTAACAAATATTTAAATGTTAAAAAGGTAAAATATTTACTTATTTAATGTCAATTAGAACATAAATTAAGAATTTAGAACATTTTAATCCATCTAACACTTATTATTGTTGGTTAGAGTAGGACACTCAATAGGGGGTGAATTGAGTTCCTATAAAAAAATCTGTTAAAAAGTTTTTCTTAAAAGATTCACCCAATTAAAATTAAAATATGCCTATTAATCAAGGTAGTAAGTTTATAAGAGTTTGAAAGTTCAAACAACTTCTCCTAAGATTGATTAATTCTTAGTAGTATCAATATGATATATTGATACAACTTTTGAAACTATTTTAATAGGGAAAAATAGTTACAACAACTATCCAAGACTAACTATCAAAGTAGAATTTAGTTTTCTGATATATAAATTAAAATAGAGAAAGACTAAATAAAAACATATAGCTGATAAAAAAAGTGGTTCAGTCTCAAGACAAGTCCTTACCCACTCCACTTGGTTATCACCTACCACTAAGCAGTTTATTTAAATAAACATGATTCACACCCTACATCAGGGTAAACAATAGTGCACAAGACTATATGGATCCCGCGACCTCTTCCACTATTCTTTTTGGGCATAAACTACGAGTCCACACAAGGACCTCTTTCAAACATATTCATGAGAATAAATAGATGATAGAAAATATGAGTCGAAGGATGTCATGTATCCTTTAGTTAGATATAGGAGAAAGTTTGTGTTTTAATACAGACACACACTTCTCGAATTTATGTAAAAATGTACATGAAAAAGAAAATAAGAATGAGAGACAATTTATAAGGCTCTATGTGTCTTGAGATATAGCTCTAGACTTGTAGTTTGAAGCAGATGAAAATATCGAGTCCTATTTTGGATGTTGACACAAAAACTGAGTGTCGTATTCTGGCTTCCAGGTACATGTATGGTTCTACCTGTATATTATTAACTTTCTTTAATATGCTTAAGTAGTTTTTCAATTTGATGTGATTCTCAGTTTAGATTGACTTATTTTTTATTCTTTTTGTTCTTGAGTTTACATTAGATGCATGAGAGTTGCAGCTATTCTTCAGTATGTCTCACGCACACTCTATATTTTTCCTGAGTCTCGTGCGTTTTTTTAAGGAGTATGAGTTGGAGCTAAATGGAAGCATGATTTCTACACCATATACCTCATACTATTAGGTGGCATGTCTAAAAAGAAACATTAATTAAGAATGTTCCATTAAATGACTCAAATATGACTGTTATAAATAAACTTTAAATTTTAATTGAAAAAGACATAAGGTAAGGAACGATGTCACAATATTTATGGAAATGGTTTCATTGGATAAAATGTCTTCTCATTTTCCTTTGAGCGGTGATAGAGCCATGATTCCACAATTTCATTGAGATCAGGAAGCGGTAGCACATATGTGGTGTCAAGATCACTGTGTCTTAGGTAACGGTGTCTAGAACTTTGTCAAAAAATTGAACAGTGTCTTACAGATGTTAGAAAGGAACTGGTGTCACAGAAATTATGAAATATGAAACTGGTTACGGTGTTTAAGTCATGGTGTCTGAGTCACAGTGTCATAGTTATGGTGTTAGGTTTACAATGTTAGGGTTATGGTGTTAGGTACATTTCCAAAATCTTGAACCAGTGGAAGACTCACGGTTTCTCAGAATTATGCAAATATTTTTAAAACTTTCTTAGGAAATAATATTCACATAATGAATTATACATAAGAATTAGTATAATAAAACATTATAGAACATGATCAAATATAATTTATAAGATTTAAACTAGATTTATAATATTTTGATTCAGGATCTGGTTAAAGTTTATACCATGAGTTGTAATCTTTAAATCATAGGAAAACCAACAATTTCTACACATGGATTGTGACAGATTAAACAAGGTTAATTTGATTTTTGATCACTAAAAAATGATTGACACATGATGAGTCCAACAATATCCCCCTTTTTATGATAAAATATCTTGGGATTTAAATGTCTTTTTTATTCTCCCCTCTTGAGATTATCAAAAATAGCATAAGAATACGAAAATAAACATGGAATTAATGTTAGTAAGAAAGTAAACGACAATAGTTCACAATTCATTGGATAGAAAAATATAGGTCATTATAATCATGAGGAAAAATAAAAAACCCAATCAAAATACATTTTTCACTTCTCTTCAGGGTTAAAAATATTATAGTTTCCCTTCGTAGAAACATTACGAGGAGTAAAAGTTGTAGAAGAAGCTGTCAGATAATGGATTGAGACAATTGTGAGAGTAGGAATGGGTACTCCTTTAGAAACAGAAGGTTCCAGAGTAGGTTTGGTGGAAGACTAAGGAAATGATTGGTCAATGATAACAGGTTTGATCTAGCTAAGATCTTTTGATACAGACTTGGAGGCAGAAGGAAAGGTAGTGGATAAAGAAGGGGTTGAGCCTAGATGCAAAGAAACAACTACATGTGACACAATGGCAGTACTTTTCACAAGAAGATAAGGATTCAAAAACATAATGAAATTGGTAATGATCTCACCACCATACTTCATTGCATTCTCAATATCATCTTTGTTCTCAATGAACTTGTCCAAAAGTGGGGTGAAATCTTTCATCTTTTGAACTTAAGATTTGATGGTTTGAGTTACATGGGGTTATTTCAAATTCACTACAAAGTACTTGAAATTATTGGTCAGATCATGTTTAGAGTAAATCATATTAAAGTAGAAATCCACTTTATTAGTAATTTATTCTTAAGAATCATTGGAAATATATGAATGAATCCTCAATAAATAAATTACTCGGTCACTAATCATGATGAAAATATATAAGCATTCCTTATCAACACCACCTAATGATGGATGAAGTTATTTTTTAGAAACAATACTGATGAAATCACTGTCTATAGGTTGATATGAATGTCCAGAGGCATTTGAAGATGTAACAGCTGAAGTGAGAGACATAATATGATTTAGAAATTTTTTTAAACATACATTATACTCATCAGTTAGCTTGTTAAGGCCAAAAAAAATCTGACACATTTCATTTACTATCTTGATGTTTCTCTTAGCCACTTTGTCACATATTGAAGTAAAATTTGGTTGAATCAAATACATGCCTTTTGTGGAATCTGATCACTAACATTATCAAGAGGATGTGTGGTAGGATCTTGTCTAGTTTTAACACCTTTTTCATATATTCAACCATTGATCAGAGAGACTTCACCTCATAACTCAATTATTTATTCTGAATACTAACTTATTCTTTTTTCATGAAGCATTCTCAGTTGAATTCGACATTTTATTTTCTCTAATAGCAAAGAAGTATATCTTTCACTGCGATTTTTCATTGGAGCATGTTGTGATGTGATGATCCTTTCCAATATAGCTAACAAAGTATCTACAAACATTTTTAGATCATTTTTAATTAAAAACTCATAATATTCATGTGTAGGTTTAGGAATAGGAACTAAAACAGGTCTAGGGTCATTAGTTGAAATTACTTCTCGAGAATAAATTGGATTCAATTGAAACATAGTGGAAAGGACTATGCCATTAAACAATTCCTCCTAGGTATTTTCCGCATCAAAATAGATAGGAAACTTATACTACGTATCCATAGTGCATTGATCAATAGGATTGGGAACTTTAACCCTTTCTAAAATGGGGTGCTTCTCCCCCTCAATAGGTGCATCTCTTCTGGGACTATGAGATTCAGTCTCTTGAACCACTTTTGAATTATCATATCTAACAGGCTCACCCATCTCTTTTCTACATAGATGAAAATATTGTTCCATTCTTTCCTCAGTAGATAGGATAATTTTAGGATCAGCTTGTTCTTATTATTTTTTCGTAGTAGTATCCTCATCCTCAAAAGAAGGGCCTTTTAAATTCTCCTCAAGAGAATCTTGTTCCTCTACAGTAGTAACAAGGTTTTTCAGCAATAGTTTCTTTTTCAAAAGCATGTTCTTCCATTGGGTCAACACTTCTTTTAGCAACAGGTTCTTTTACAACTACGTCTTATAGAACAGGTAGGCCATTATCTTCTTTCTCAAATACAAATCCTTCTTTAGGTGCAATAACATCATCACCTACATCTTCATCTGAATAATCAACAACATCATCTGGTTCCAAAATAGGGTCATATTTGTTCATAGTTCTTGATGGGTTCTCAAATCGATTACAATTTTCATAAAATCTTTCATTGTCCTGCACCTAAGACCTTTTCCATGGATTCCAGTTAATTTTCATTCTTTTTATTATATAATTTGAGATATAGAACTCATAATCTTCAATAAAATATTCATTCGGGATAACAACTCCTTTAGAAGACAAGGTTGTAGAGATTAATCTTGAAAACAACATGGAGGTAGATTTCGAAGTTGTCTTGATCATTTCACACATGTAAAGGGTAATATACTTACAAAGATTTATCTTGTCCCAATTTTTTTATAAGATGTATCAAGAATATATCTTGATACTTAAGAGTAGAAAAATATCTTTGCCGTGGAAAATATATTTCTTGAAAAACTTAAATTGCAGCCTTGTCTCACCATCAAACTCAGTAGCAATTTCCTTTATTTTCTTCTTATTACCATTGAAGAATCCTAAGGCCTCTTCTAATATAAGAACATCAAAAGGAGTAGGAGTAACTCTTTGGTTATCCTGGAATATTCCTTCATGAGGAATCCCTAGGAATCCATCCCATAACATTGAAGGAAAATTACACCTTTTACCATTTATCCAGCTACTTACTACAAAGTTATCTTATGTATTGAATGAAAATTGAACATATTGATAAAACTAAGAAAAAATTATTTATAATTCATCGTTTTCTCGTTTATGAACCAATTCATCCATCCCTACTCTTCCAGTAAAATCAAAATGAGTGACCTTCTTATCAAAAACCACTTCGGATGGACTTCCTTTTCTGGTATGACTGTTCTATCAGCAAAACTCAGATTTAGTAGTCCCTCAATAATATCTTTAGGTTCCTCGTTCACTTTGTTCTATAATCATACCTTCTCAAGAGTCAATGAATATGGGTGATTCATTCTGGACATCCAATTCAGGTTCTAGAAAGGTGAAGGGTAAAAATAGGACTAACAGTTTGAGAGGGAAGGGTTTTGGTTTTGAGAGAAGAGGTCTCTGGTGAAGAGAGGAGTGAAAGATATTGAATTTTATCATTTTGGGATTTAAATTGTCAGAAATTTTAAAATGAGGCATAAAAACTATAGAATAATCGATACAAAAATATGATAAATAAATTTACAAAAATAGAAAACTGAGTCATTACGGTGAGACCAGAACAGGTTTTCACAGTGTCATCATTACGTTGTGACTCCAAATGGTTAAACTGTGTTATTGATATAGTAAGTGTAATATGGTAACTGAGAGACAGAAACTATGAGACCATTAATGTGAGAAAATAATTTCAAGATAGTAACTTGTGAAACTGTGAATCATGAAACCATAAACTGTGAAATAGTGAGTGTGACATAGTATGTTTGATACCATAAACTATTTTATTTAGACATAAGATTACTAATTCATGTATGATATAATTTATTCTTTCAAAATTTAATGGATTAGTGAATATATCAGAAAGATAATGTTCAGTGCCCATGAATTCAAAAGTGATATCGCCTTTTTGGTAATGGTATCTCAACAAGTGATTCCTTACATAAATATACTTTTTCTTGGAGTGTGAAAAAGGATTATTTGATATTTTAATAGCTATTTTACTTCCAAAATTAATTGGTACATGTCTTAATTCATATCCATAGTATAGTAATGTGTGATTCATCCAAAACATTTGTGAAAAAAACTACCAGTAGCTATGTATTTAGCCTCATCCATAGATAATGAAACAGAATTTTGTTTCTTACTACACTAAGTAACTAAATTCTTTCCCATAAAGTGACATTCCCCAGAGGTGATCTTTCTATCTAACATTCATCCACCAAAATCAGTTTTAGAATAACTCACTATATCAATTGATTTTCCTTTAGGGTAAAAACCACTAAATTGATTGTATGTTTGAGGTATTTGGAAATACTTTTAACTGCATTTAAGTGAGATTATTTGGTATTTTCTTGAAAACCGGCACAAATACACACACTAAAATTATAAATATCATACTAGAAATCTGGTATAGAAAACATCCAATAATTATTTTGTAAGTTGATTAATCGATAGATTTACCATTTTCATCAAGATCCGACTTACAAGTAGTAATCATTGGAGTATCAGTACATTTAGTGCTATCCAAGACAAAAAAATAGAAGATATTTATTATATTTACTTCAAATTAAAATAATAAATTCCTTATATTGAATGATTTCAACTCTAATAAAAAATTTAAGCCTCCCTATCAAACTCATTTCAAATTTACATTGCATCATTTTGGAAAAATAAATACATAAATAATTTCTTGAAGATCCAAAAAATAATATCATCTACATAGATTTGAACTACTAAAACATCTTTATAAATTCATTTAATAAAAAGTGTAGCATCAGAATTTTTTTTTGTAAAACCTATTGTATTAAGAAAAGTAATCAATCTATCATACATATCTCTTAGAGATTTTTTCAAACCATTTAAAGCATTATTAATTTGAAAACATGATTTAGAAACCGAGGGTTTGTAAAATCATGGGGTTGTCCAACAAGAACATCCTCAACTATATACCCATTCAAGAATTCACTCTCGATATGAATTTTATATAGTTTCAAATTAAGATAACCTACATAAGAAGGAATTATTCTGATAGCCTCAAGTATAGAAATAGGTAAAAAAGTTACTTCATAGTTAATGCCTTCTTATTGACTATAACCTTTTGTGACCAATCTAGATTTATTTCTAACAATATTACCACATTCATCTACTTTGTTCATAAACACCCACTTACTGGCTATGGTCAAGGTTTCTTTGGGTCTATCCAAAAGTTTCCAAGATTTATTTATTTCAAATTGATTAAGTTATTCTTTCATATCCATCACACAAAATTCATCATTTATTGAAACAATTATGTTTTTAGGATCATGTTATAACAAGAAATCTTTATGTTCAACCTTATTACTAATAGAATCTCTGGTTTGTGTCCCTTTGTCTAAATCTCCAACAACAACATCTAAAAGATGATTCTTAAGGGTTCTGGTTGTCCTAGAAAAGGAGGGGCTAGAAGTTTTATGTTCATCTACAGGTTTGGGTTCATCGTGTTCTAATTCTAAAGAACTTCCAAAAACATTTTATTTAACAGAATATTTGACAAGAGGATTGGATGATTATTCATTTATATCCAGGTCTTTCATATCATCTTCATGATTCTCTAGGGAGGTATTAGGTTAATGTGTATCTATTTCATCAAATTTGACATGTACAGATTCTTCCACACAATTATTTCTTGTGTTAATGACTCTATAAGAATTACAAGAGGTTGAGTAACCTAGGAAGATTCCTGAA
Organism: Viscum album; assembly: GCA_963277665.1. Taxonomy (NCBI): domain Eukaryota; kingdom Viridiplantae; phylum Streptophyta; class Magnoliopsida; order Santalales; family Viscaceae; genus Viscum; species Viscum album. The sequence goes on from OY728155.1 coordinate 1,082,990,530, forward strand.
TCACTCTTGCATGACAACTTGTCAAGATTGTCCTTTTTATTACGGATATTGACTTTTTAGCAAAACAATTGAAGTAACTAACATTGGGGTTTTCATAATTCCATAACTGATAAAGAGACTTCTTGAGGATATGTTTAATTAAGACTCTATTGATTATGTTTCATGTTGTATTCACAGTCTTATCCCAAAATTAAATAGGTAGGTCATACTCGTTAAGCATTGTTCTAGCAATTTATTGTAAGGTTTTATTCATTATTTCCACAATTCCATTTTTTTGAGATGTCTTAGGTGAAGAAATGTTATGACTATGGCCATTGTGTGAGAAAAAAGATTAAATTTTTTGATTTTCAAACTCACGGCCATGATTATTTTTTAATGATTTCATTCCAAGTACACTTAGATTTTCCACTGTTTTAGCATAAATGGTGAACTAAGTATATGCTTCACATTTTTTAACTATGAAATAAGTCCATGTATACCTAGAATAGTTATCTACAAGAACATAAACATAGTGCTTAACATTTAAAAGAGAAACCTGAGATGGTCCAAACATGTCCATGTAAAAAAAATCTAATGGTTGATAAGTTGAAACATCATTCTTATATTTCAAATATATCTTGGGTTGTTTACCCTTTTAACAAGGATTACACACTTTGTCATTTGGTAACATAGGTTTGGGTAGGTATTTGACTTAGACATTTTAGGTAAGATTTCAAAGGGAGTGTATATTGCAATTTCATAATATTCTATGCCAAATCCAAGACTCTTTGTGAAAGTCACTTAAACAAGAATCATTTTGAGAAACTAAATAATCTATGTTAATAGCACAAACATTTTCATTTCTAAAAGCTGAAAATATCAATTAATTTTTAGAGCTGAAAAAATTTCAACCAGAATTTTCATATTTAACAAGAAATCCATCATCACATAATTGTGAGATACTCAGAAAATTATATTTCATTCTATCAAAAAAAAGTAATTTAGAAATTCAAACTAGGGTAGAGTTACCAATCTAGCCAAATCTAATTATTTTTTTCTTTAGCATTATCACCAAAGATGGAATATCCACCATCAATATGGAATTGAAACTTGATGGTAGAATAATATCCTATCATGTGTGTTAGACATCCACTATCCAAGTACCATAGGGTTATACATGAGCCTTATAAATAGATTTCCCAGAAAATAATAAGAAAAAATAGATTTGGGTACCCCGATTTGTTTGGGTCTACTGACATCAGTAATCAGTGCATTAGGTACCCACATTTTCTTAATGGGTTTCCTATAAGAATAATATAATATATTTTATAGTTATACTCTATTTATTCTAGAGGAACTAGAGGTAGTAAAATATTTTCTAGAAATAGAAGTAAATGTAGAATTTTATTTTGGTAGAAAAACAAATTTTCCAGATTTAGTTATAAATATGTTTTTAGTAATATTTCTTTTTCCAGGCTGATATACAATACTATATGTTTACATTAGAGCTATATATTTTTAAAAAATTGAGTAAGATTATTTTTCCCATTGGTAAAATTTTCTAGATCCTTCTTAAATTCCCCATTAGAATTTTTTAATTCATTACTTTCTTTGTGTAGCTGACCATTCTTTTTCTTTTTAGTTGTATGTTTAGAATTAATAGTTAATGTAGGAGAATACTATTTATTTAAAGATTTATATTTATATTTTAGTTCATTTCATGTCCCTTCCTATATGCTATAGTATTCAAATAATTATTCACTAGTCATATATCAAGAATCACTTACATTTCCATAATAGAAAGAATTGTGTGCAAGAGAATCTACAATTACCTCATATATGTTTGTCCTAAAACACATATTTTCCATGTTATCTTTATAATAATGAGAAGATACTGATTCATTTGAAATCTCTTCAAATGAACTATAGGTATCCTTAATTGATTTCTTATTCTTCTTGTCTTTTTTTCATATTTATTTTTGTATTTTAATTTTGGACAGTCGGCTTTGACATGTCCTCTCCTCTTACATTCATAGAAAACAATCTCTTCTCAATTGTCATGTCTTTTCTCGTCCTTCTTCCAATTTTCCTAATTATCATACCTTCATTTATAATTTGTATTCATGAAGAAATTATTCTTCCTATATAATTACATGTGCTTTCAAAAGGGTCTAGCACATTATATTCTTTTTTTTCTTAGAGGTAGAAGTCCTAAATGCTACAGATTTCCTCTTAGGTTCATCATATTCTTCCTTGTTGACTTTCAGCTCTTCTTCATACATCATCAGGTTTCCAATGAGTTCTTTGATAGGTAATTTCCTTTTTCCCCATGATTCTCTAGTGGAGACAGAAGTTCCTATCCATCTATCTGGTATGTATCAGAGAATCATCATAATTTGTTCTTTGGTAGTAACAGCTCTTCCTAGAGATATCATAGTGTTCACTATTTCATTAAAAAATGAGATACATGTCAAAAATGGACCCAACTTTCATTATTTTAATGTTACCATATTTTATAGTATATGTGTTAATTCTCATTTCGAAAACAATATAAGTTCCTTCATGTGAAATAGACAATGTATCCCAAATTTCATGGGTTGTTTTACCAACAGAAATTCTGTTAAATTCTTCATCTCCAATATAAAAGTATAATTAATTCATGGATTTTAAATTATTGTTATAAGCAGTCATAGTTGGGTCATCAAAATATGTTCTAGAATTATAAAGAATCTTATATTCATCTGCAATTAAAGACAAAATCTCAAGCTCCATACTTTCTATGTGCATTTTCATTTTAATTTTCAATTGTGCATAATTTGTTCCATTAAAGAATAGAGGTCTTTTGGTAGTAGGACCTTCCAATATTTTATAAATACATATAGAATAAAGTGTATAATAATTATTTTTAAATAAAACATAATTTCTAACTAACAGAAATTTTTAGGTCCTTAAAAAAAACTAAAATCACAATTGAAATATATGTTAAACTGATTAACAATTTAAAATTTTGAAAATAGGGATTTTGAGAACCTTTGATACTACATGTTTGTCGGTGTAAGACACTCAAGAGGGGTGAATTGAGTACCTATGAAAATTTCTATTAAAAATGGTTTTTTAAAATATTCACCCAATTAGAATTAAAACCGTCCAGTTAATCAAGGTAACAAGATTATGAGATTTAAACAATTCAAAGAGCTTCTAAAAAGATCAATTAATTCATAGTATTATCAATATGAGATATTGATAAAACTTTTGAAACTAATCTAATACGAAAAAATATTTATATCTATTATCCAAGACTAACTATCAATGTAGAATTCTGTTTTCTGATATATATCTTAAAATAGAGAAATACTAAATAGAAACACAGAGAGGATAAAACAAGTGGTTCAATATCATGTAGAGACCTAATCCACTCCACTTGGTGATCACCTTCCACTATGCAATTTATATTAATAAATTTTATCTACACCCTTGATCGGGGTAAACAACATTGCACATGACTATCCAGGTCACATGACCTCTTCCACTATTCATCGTGGGCATTAAATACCAGGTCACAGAAGGACCTATCCACACTTATCCATGGGATTAAACATACCCATGAAAGTATGTGTTGATGCATATCTTGTATCCTTTAGTTTGATACAATAGACAATGTGTATTTTAATACATGAACACACACAACTCGAAAGTACTTAAAAATTATCCTGATAGATAAAAAAAGTATGGGAGAGGATTTATAAGGCCTTGTGTGTCTTTAGATGCATCTCTGGACTCATATGATGAATCATATTCAAATTTCAAGTCCTGTTCTGGATGATGAAACAAAAATATAGTGTGGTATTCCAGCTTCCCATTGCAAGTATGGTTCTGCATGTTTATTCTTCTCCTTTTAGGATATATTGAATTAGTTTTTTAATTCAATATGTAGTTCATCTTAGATTTTCTTGTGTGTTCTTCTTTGTGTTCTTGAGTTCATACTGGTCACATGAGAGTTGCATCTATTCTTTAGTATGTCTCACGTGTAATATTTGTTTTCTTTATGTCTCAGGTTTTGTTTTTATTTCAAGGTGTACGAGTTTGAGCCAACAATAAACATGATTTCTACACGTCATACCTCATACTGTCAGGTGACATGTCTATAAATAAACATTAATTATGTTTGTACCATTAAATGACTCAAATATGACCATTCAAAATAACATTTATATTTAAATTAAAAAAAATAGAACGTAAGGAATCATTTCATAGTATGTATTGAAACAGTGTCATTGGAAATGGTGTCTTCTACCTTTCCTTTGAGTGGTGAGAGAGTCATAGTGCCACAGTTTCATTGATATCCGGAAATAGTATCACAAATATGGTGTCAGGATCATGGTGTCTCAGCTAACTATGTTTATTCCTTTGTTAAAACATTGCAGGGTGTATTAGAGTTGGTATTAATGAACGAGTGTCACAAAATTCGTGAAATATAAAACTGGTTAGGGTTTCTGACTCATGGTGTCTGAGTCATGGTTTCATGGTTATGATTTCAAGGATACGGTGTCAGGGACTTCTCCAAAATCTGAAATCGGTGCCGGACTCACTATTTCTAAAACATAGCCAAATATATGTAAAACCGTCTTAAGAAAAAATATTCACATAATAAACTATACATAAGAATTGGTATAATAAAACATTTTAGAACAAGATCAAATACAATTCATAAGATTAATATATGATTTATAGGATTCTGAATTAGGATCTTGTGAATGTTTATTCCATGAGTTGTAAGCACTAATGCATAGGGAAACCAACAATTAGTACCCATGGTTTGTTACAGATTAAACAAGGATAACAATATATGTTATTATAAAAACATGATTAACATAAGAGGATTCCAACAATTATATATTTTTTAAAAATATTTTTTGATTTTTAATTGATTTAATCTCTCATTATTTTGATAAATAGTCAATATTTTCAATTTTGATACGATAAAATTAATTGATTTAAAAAATAACGCTAACACGTTAACATCAAACCAAATGTTGGATTATATTTTTAAGAGGTCAAGTTAATCTATAACATTAATCAAATATTCTAATTATCCCAAATTATATTTATTTTAATATTTTTAAATACATTTATTTATTATCTCTGGTAATAAATTAATTACAAACTCACTTTTGTGTAATTGTTTAACATACATATTTGTTGAATTAAAGTTAAAAATAATATTATATGAAGAATATATATCCAAAAAATTTAATATTAATACTTATAGTCGAATATATATTAAAACAATTCTATATTAAATTGTTATATTTATTAAAACCAGAATGTGACAACTTTAACAGCAATGTAAATAAAATATTATAAGAGTCATAATATTTCTCATATGGATCCAAATGGTCATTAACTCTAACCTTGGATGCATATGGTCTATATATACTCAACCAATAAAATTTGGTTAGTTGTTATTTTCTTTTAATCAATATTATCATTTTAATAAAAAATTATTTTATTGATTTATCATCAATAATATAATTTTTCATCATTAATTTATAAGCTATTAAAGAAATTATTTATTTCCATGAAATTAAAAATAAATTTTCCAAATAAAGGAAAAAATATCAAATTTCAAATGAGTACTTATAGTAGAATTTATCTTCTATATAAAAATATATTAAAAGTTATATATTTATTAAAATTTGGATAAGACTTATTTTACTTTACTTTAAAAAAAATAAACTAAATTTCCTAATCTAATACAAGTGGAATCCAAAGGATAAATGTTAGACCCTAGAATTATTTTGGAAGAAAAACACTAATCCAATAATATTAGGACAAGTGTTAACGTAATTTTATAACATTTTTTTAAAATAAATTACCGAATTTACCCATTTACCGTAATAATAAATATTATCAAAGTTACTATTCATAATGCCTAAAAATTAAAAAAAAGATATTTAATAAATTTTGACATATAGATTAAAATTATTGTATCCATTATTGAAAATTAAAACAACATAAGTTAGAGTGATAATTTTAAAATTAATCTCATTTTTGAAATTAGAAAATTAATTTTTAAGAGTTAGAAACATTGCAAAATATTGAAATGTTTTTACATCTAAATTCAATGTAAAATTAATTCCAATGACCTAAATTATATTAATTGTTAAATATATAAAATATTCTTACTTTAAAACAATTCAATAATATAAATGAACCATATAAATTTTTTTTATGAAAAAAATTAGTTTTCAATTTAAATTTAGTATAATTATACTATTCGTCAAAACATAAATGTTATTAGAAAAATATCAATATTTCAGCCAAAGAAAATTTATATATCCCACATCAAAATAAAGAGTTTATGTTGAAATATAAAAAATATCATGGTGTCAAAATTTTAATCTAAAAATTGTTCACCATTAAAAGGCAGTACCTTACCCTTATGAAAAATTAGGTTTTTATAAATAAAATATATATAATTCATATCCTATGATTAAAATACCTATTGTATGAGTGTAAAAAATATTTTACTGAATATGTTACATATAAATTTAATTAATTTCATTTAGTAATTTTAATTAACTCAATTTATTATTACAAAAAAACAAATATTTCTTTTACATTTAATTGGTTTATATTTTTTTATAAATAACTGGTAGCCAGAGAATTCACCCGACATCTTCATAATTTTGTTATATTTTTTCTCGATAACTTAATATCTAGGTTATAATGGTAATTTTATACCAAGGTTGTCTCATGGTTTTTTTGAACTACTAATTACGTGGAAAACATGATATTGAAGAATTAAAGTATTTAAAGAAAATATTTCATAAAAACATCCAGGTGTTACATTATACCCCCCTTAAAATAAATTTCGCCCTTGAAATACAACACTTGAATAAAAAAAGATTAGTATAACTTTTCCTCATTACATCCCCAAATTCCTATATAGATTCCTCAAATTGGTGGTTCCGCAATAAAAATTTAACCAAGTGAGTGGTCTTGTTTCGTAAAACTTTTTCACTATAGTCCAGAATCACTATAAGTTTTTCTTCATAAAAAATTTCATTCTCCAGGGATATGACTTCTAAGTATAGTACATATGAAGTACCATGTATGTACATTCTTAGGAGAGATGCATGGACCACGTCATGAACATGATAGAGATTCAGTGGAAGTGCTAATCTATATGATAACTAACCTAGTGAATCTAGAATTTCAAATCGACTAATTTATCTAGGTCATAACTTTCAATTATTTCCAAATCTAATTACTCTCTGCCAGGTTGATATTTATAGAAACACATTGTAATCCACTTCAAACTGTTGGTCTTTTCATCATTTTTTAGCATAACGTTTTTACCTATTAGGAGATTCTCTTATGTGTTGTTGAATATATCTGACCTTATCATTCATTTCATCAATAAGATCATGTGCTAATATCTTTAGTTCCGAAAAATCATCATACAAAGCTGGATTTCTGAAATTCTTTCCACATAGGGATTCAGAAGAATATGTCTGAATAATGGAGTAAAATTCATTGTTATATGTAATTTATACCAAGTATAGGTGTTTTTTCCAACCACTCTCGAAATCCATAGATAAATCTCTCAACATGACTTCTATTGTTTTAATTGTACTCTCAGTCTTACCGTCTATCAGAGGATGATAAGAAGTGCTAAAACATAACTTCGTATCAAGATCCTACTAAAGAATTCACCAGAACATCGAGGTAAACTTCATATGCTAATTAGATATAATGTAATGTGGTACTCCAAGAAGTCTTACAACTTTCTTTACACATATCCTAAAAAGCTGGTCAAGAGGGGAATCCTCTCAAATAGAAATGAAGTGTGTCGACTTCGTAAGGTGATCAACTATAACGCATATAGAATTATGGAATTTATTTGTTTTAGTAATTTTGATGAAAAAGTCTATAGTTATTTTTCACATTTCTATTATAGTATGGGTAATGGTTGTAACATCCCCTTAGAATTATATATCTCAACATTAACTTATTGTAAAACCAAACACCAAGAGATGTATTCTGAAATATCTCTTTTCATTCCATCCCCCCAAAAATAAACTTTCATGTCCTTATACATCTTTGTTCTTCAAGGAGGAATAGATAATGAATAACTATGAGCCGCAACCAATATATTCTTATTTAATTATACTATCAGAGGAAAAAAACACAATTCTTTAAGATTATTATTCCATCATTATCAACGTTGAATTGATGAACATTTATCACCAACTTTTGTAGCTCAGAATCTTCCTTTTTGACCTCATGTATCTTTACATGTATATACTATTGAACATTCATTTGATAAAGATAATATTTCTCCCTTCCATTAACATTTTAATATGAATCCTTCAAAATCCATAAATGTGTGATATTTCATGATCCCCATCATGGGTAGGACAACATGGTTCTTTCAACTCAAATCACCTTCCACCTTGCTGCTTTCCCAAGGTGTTAATGTATCAAGTTGTTGTAATCATTAATCAACTCCAAATATATTATTTGGTTTATATTCATCTCCTTTTGTGTGAAAATATACATTAAACCAATATAATGAGTAAAAATATCACACCTTTCACTATTTATATAGTGCATCCATATCTTTAACAAATCGATTACTGCAACTAACTGAAAATAATTTGTTGGGTAATTTTTCTCATGGGTTTTCAATTATTGTGAGGAATAAGCTATCACTGTATCATTATTCCTGAGAACACATCCTATTTACTACTTGTATGAATCACTGTAGATCTCAAACCTTTATACACTATAGGGAAGTGTGAGCACAAGTGAACTGGATAAATTTATTTTTAGCTCACTAAAATTCAATTTAGATTCCTCCAACCACATGAACATAGTTCATTTATGTGTCAACATGGTGAGTAGATTATATATTCATGAAATTTCTTTCACAAAACATTAATAATATCTATCCAATCCAAGAAAACATCAGATTTCAATCACTATTGTTGGTATTGTCCAACACTCAAAAAATTCTATTTTTTACGGATCCATAGATATCCCCTGTCTTGAGATTATCTTACCCAAAAAAACATTTTGATGAAAAAAATTAACATTTCTTAAATTTTTCATAAATCTTATCCTTCCTCATTGTATTTAGTACATCTCACTAGTGATATTCACGCTCTTCTTTAATCATTTAATAAACCAAAATATCATCTTTAAATACTACCACAAATTGATCGACATGGTCTCAAAAGAATATATTCAATAAATCCAAGAAGATATCCATGGTATTTGTATGACCCAAATGTATCACTATAAATTCATTTTTTCCATACATTGTGTGGAATGTGGTCTTTGGTATATTTTCCTTCTTGATCCTTAATAGATGATATCCTGAATAAAGATAAATCTTGGGAAATTATTGAGCTCTACATAATTGGTCAAATAAGTCATCAATGCAAGGAAGATGATATTTTTTCTTGAAAGTGATTTTTATGTTCCCAATAATCAATGTAGAGTATCATTAATACATTTTTCTCCATAAAAAATAGAATAGGTGCACCCCAAGTTGATATAATAGGGTATATGAATCCCTTGTCAAGATTCTCTTGGAGTTGCTTCTTTAATTTTTGTGACTCAATTAGGTCCATTCTATAAGGTTTCACTGTATTAAACATACCACCCTGTATGAGTTCTATTGAAATATCAACTTCACGATTTGGTGGAAGACTTGGAAATTCTTCCAAAATTATATCAATAAACTCTCATAGAATAGGTGTATTCTTAATGGTGAGTTTCTCCCCAACCTTTTGAGATAGATAACCTTTATGTATAATAATCAATACCCAAAAGATGTAATAAATATCCAATGGAAGGTCATATTAATCCTTGCATCGGTAGATGGTCATAGATTGATCTGGAATATAAAATGTGACTTCCCTTCCGAGGAAATTGATATGATATCCATATCGTGAAAGCTAATTCATGCTATGAATCACATAAAATTAAACTAGAAGAAAGACCAAAAGATATGTAGGAAGATCTTTTCGACAATCTTCAACTGGAGAAAAATTATAAACATTTGATGTGACTGTTGTTCCATAAGAAGTTTTCACAGCTAACTCAACATATATTAGTTGAGGAAATATAGTGATACCCTTAGACAAATGTTCAGAATGAAAAGAGTGGGTGGATCTAGAATCAACTAAAACATTTTCTACTTTCGATTTTATTGTAATTTTACCTTTCAACACTTCATTATCACACTCCACAAACTTGGAAGTGATCACATGTGACATGCCTTATTATTTGGATTTAAGATTTTTCTAATTTCGATAATCATTGAGAACCCTTGGATTTGGGCATTGGATGGAATAATTCCCCATTTCCATTCACTGGTTCCATTGAAGTGTAGGAGGTGCATTTTGTTTATCTCATTCTCAATTTGAATTATTAGTCATCTTCTTCCCATCAATTCGGCATTCAACTACACGATGACCCTCTCCCCCCACTTAAAAAATTTTCTAATCCCTTTATGAAAATATACTCCATATTCCTTTAAAGACTTTGATCCTAAGTGAAAACTGTTATTCTTTTCATTTTGGTATTTTATTTTTCCTTTCAATTCAGTTCTTCTCTTCTTATCAATCCTCATTAGACTGATGAGCTACTACAACCAACATCTTAACCTTGAGATCATGTTCAATGATTTTCTCATAGATATTGAAGTCCCTTGTGGCTAATGACCTTTAGATACATGGTTTTAGGCCACTAAAGAATCAGTCAATTTTAATCTCATGTTGGATAACAATTATAGAATCCTACCATGAAAGGGTCATAAAATTTTCTCCATAGGTACAAATGGATTCATCATCCTTTTTATTAAGTTCAAATAACTCTTACTCAATAATTTTTTGATGAATATGAGAAAAGTAATTATTGAAAAATAAATTCTTGAACTAGTCCCATTCCATGGATTCAGTTTCATCTATTTTCCTCGTCTTATTTATAAGATTATACCATTGCTCAGTTTCACCTTCCAAATCATAGTGTACTAAGATGAATTTAGCATGTTCTGAACATTGGAGAACTAAAAATATCTTTTTAGTAGTGCTAATACATTGATCAAATATTAGTGGATCAAAATAATCACTGAATGTTTGTGGATACTACCTCATGATGGACTTAATAGAATTTTCTTCCCTCTTTTTCTCATCTACATGTTTTTCATGATTCCTATCTTGAGAAACCTGTGTGAGAATAACAACATGGTTTTCCATTCCATCTCCCATAACATTCAGTATCTCATGAGTAAAATCCTTTCATTTCCCATCACATATAGTATTAACATAGATCCTTTGGGTTCTATCCATTTCCTAAAACCAAGAAGCATAGTATGAGAAACAATAATTATAATCTGAAAACCACATAATTCGTAAGAATATGTCAATTTAGAACACTTTAGGTTTTATCCATGTTTATTCATGATCATTTATGAAACAAAATAATTATAACTAATATATGGAAATATCCTTAGGGTTCTTAAAAAGGTTTTCACATCCTAGTTTCCAAACATTGAAATTACCTCTCAAATGATACCAACTATAACAAATCATACTTTACACACATAAACATTACATACATATTGAAGCATATTAATTTAAAAGTATAAAAAAACCATGATAGGGCCATATAGGTTTAATGGCTTTATAAATTGGTAAACATAAACAATTGGTTCATAAGACATGTATATTTTCTCCCACTTATTTCATCATAACAATACCCCTTATGAAATATCTTACTTAATACCGTTATTCTTGGCCTAGGAAAAAGAAACATAAGTAAGGTTGAGCTCAAATTCTCAAAAAGAGTAAAAAGGGAGATATAAATTATAACATAATCATAGTAAAAAAGAATATAACATTTGGAAATATTATCTTTAAAATGAAAGATGTTGATATCATGTCATGGGAGAAATAATTGAAGATCAGAGAAACAAATGAACATCAACCCAAAAATTCATAACCTGAGAAATTAATTTTTATTATTATACACATAAGAATATAAAATAATTTCTTATTTTTCATGTCTCATTTCCAAGACCATCTTAGATGATAAAGTCCATTACTAAACCGAGCTCACTTCGCGTTCCATGTATTAATGAACCATGATCTTTTCTCATTCCATATCTATCTATAAATGATATATAAATAATTAACCAACACATTGGATGGATATGTGGGTCTCATACCTATAATAATGAAATCATTCCAACATGTCCCACAAAAACATAAATCATTTATCATATCATAACCCATGGAATAAAATTAGTTTCTTAAACATCGTTCCATCAAAACAAAATCCTTGTAAAATAAATGGATTTCATAAATAGAATTCCATAATAAAAACAATTAAAAAATAAGAATAATAGGGATATTTTACTTGAAACATAAGCCTGTTAAATAATTCCATCTTAGATGGAAAATATGTTTTATAGAACACTTGAAGTTAATTCATGAACAAAATATCATTTCGACTTCAAAAAAATTCTTTTATTAAAATGCCAGGAAATTTTTGAGGATGAAAATTTCATTGAAAATAATCAAGAAATATTATAATGGTAGCTTCAGGGAAATAAGGATTTATGAAAATGTAAAATACTGTTCATTTGGTTTAAGTTAAATGAAACCATTCTTCTCAAACATTTTTCGGATGTTAATAACAACATCATATCGAAAAGCACAAACGATTCTTTTCATACCATTTTGTAAAAATTAACCAATGGGTAAAGTTTACATAAAATAATAGTATATAAATATGAATAATATTTTATAATACATATGTATAAAATATTGACATGGATCATAAATATACCCCATTAAATACTTGTGTATAATCAATCTCTTATAAAAATGAGATTGAAAAATTATCCCTTATCTTATGTCTGATACCCTACGTATGTATCGAAAACTCCTATATAATGATTTATATAAATAATTTACTTATTACAAATTCATATTCATTTTTATGATATCATATATGATCATATTATCATCTGTTTGTTAATAACATTCCATTATTACTCGTTATTCATGTATAAATAGCTTCATTTTCTTATGCATGTTTTTCCATATAAGTTTTGATTATTCTTCATAGGTTTTAGTAAAATAATTTCCATAATGATATTAGTATAATATATATAGTATTTAATTATTCTAAAAACTTATATAATCATTATTTAATGGATATCATGTAGAATGAATCGCATCACAACATTGAGATTGTTGGTCGTATGTACGCATGAGCGATGATATCATACCATTAATTATGAAGCGGTATAGAAATGGATGGTATATGTATTTTTATAGAATATATATATTTATAATATATATATATATAGTTATTATTTTAATCTTTATACCCATCCAAGTAATGTGGTGGTGAATAAAAATGTTACCCCACAACGTGGATATAGTAAGCCTTATACAAACACGTGTGGTGAGTTCATTTTTTGAAGGATCAATAGAAGGTGGAATAATGTTTTTTCATAAACATAATAAAACCTCATTATATATGTGACATTTTAGTTATTAATTGATAATGTAAACAATAAATTAATAATATATAGAAGAATAAATGATCTTGAGAGAGTAGATAAAGGAGATTTCCTATTCCTCGATGAACTCCCTATAGATCTCCTCTTAAAGGAATTAAAGTTAGTATTTATAGAAGAATATGCCTTTGGAATGGGAATAGGGATGTTGGTAAGGGAAATGGTAATGGTTTAGACAAAAATTAAGGCACAATGAGTAATAATGAAATGATATAGCAGGATCCATTTTATAGTTGAGGTTAGGAGAACTTTTGGAATTTCCAGAAAATATTAATTTATAATAATTTCAAACCACATCCAATAACACTAAAATGATTTAGTTTTGAATAGAATATGATATAAGGTTGTAATATCAGTAGAAAGTAAATTTTAGAACTGTTTTTCTATAATTTAGAATTTATCATTTTAATCAACACTTATTATATTTTATATTTAACTTTGGTAACAAGTATTTCTATAATAAAAGGGTAAAATATTTACATAAACGATCTAAATTAGAATATAAATGAATAATTTAGAACATTTCCAACCACTTCATTATTATTCTATATTTTTAGTAATTTCTTTATGATTTTTAAATAATTTAATAGTACATCATTTTGATAAATAATCAATAGTTTCAATTTTGATACTATAAATTTAATTGAATAAAAATATAAAGATAACAAATAATCATTGAAAGTAATGTTTTATTATATTCAACAAAGGTCCAGGTCATCTAGAAATTTTTTTACTATATTAATTCTCCCAAATTATATTTATTTTAATATATTTAACAATATTTATTTATATCTCCATTAATAAAATAATTACAATATATGTTTTCTGTAATTATTTAACATAATTTGTTTCCAAATAAAAATAAAAAATAAAACAATATGAAGAAGATATATCCTCTATATTTCATAAAAAGACTTATTGTTGAATATATCTTCAAAAAAATCTAACCTTAAAATGTCATATTTATTAAAACATTATTGTGAAAACATTGACATCACTTTTAAAAAAATTATAAGTGTCCTCATCTTTTCTATATGGATCTATATGGTCAATAACATGACCCATGGAGGAATATGGTTGTGATGTATTCATAAAATAATATTTTTTCAAGATTTATTATCTTTTAACGGCTATTATCATTTTAATAAAAATTATTTTATTTGTTTTTAATTAATCAAATATTTTTTGTGCCATTAATGTATGGTAATTATTTTTTTCCTAAAAATTAAAAAATGTTCCATGATAAATAAAAACATATTATATTTTTAAAAGAGTATTTATAGTGTCATTTAGCTTCTTGATAACCTCATATTAGAAATGATATAACTATTTAAATTGGAGTAAGACATATTTAACCTTTCGTTAAGTAAAATAAATTAAATGTCCTTTTCTTAAACAATTGGGTCCCCAAGGATACCATTTTGACCCAATGATGATTTAGGTAAAACAAAACTCAAACAATTATTTTATTAAGAGTGTTTGGGTAGTTTTATAATATTATTTTTAATCATAATTAGTTGATTTACACTTTTAATGTATTATTAAAAATTATTGAAGTTACTATTAATAATGCCGAAAAATAAAAGAATGATAGTTACATAACATTGACCTACTAATGCCAAATATGGAATCCAATTTTAAAAATTCAATACACATAATTTACAAAAATTAATTTAAAATTAATCCCATTTTCAAAATTAGAAAACATGTTTTTAAGAGTTAAAACATTGCAAAAGATTGAAATGTTTTTCCATATTAATTTAATGTAAAATTAATTCTAATGTCCTAAATTATATTAAATGTTAAAAATGTAGTCTATTTATACTTTAAAACCATTAAAAAATGTAAATGAACAATAATAATTATTTTGTTGAAAAAGGTTTTTTTAATCACAATTTTGTATATTTTTACTATTTATCAAAACATGAATGTTATCTGAAAAATATCAAAAAATCTTCCAAACTAATTTTTTTATCTTTAATCAAAACATGATGTTTATTTTATGAAATAAAAATTATTAATATGTCAAAATTTTTATTTTTTAATTTATTTTACATTAAAAATAATTAATATTAAAATTTTGAAACAAAATATATATCTTTTTATACATAAAATATGATTTATTCATATCCTATGACTAAAATATCTCTTGGATGAGTATCAAAAATATTTTATAAATTATATTTGATATATATTTATTTTAATTTCATTTACTAATTGTAATTAACTTAATTTATTAATACAAAATTCTTTTAACTTTTAATATGATTATATTTTTAATAAAAAATTGGTGGCCATATAATTCACCAAAAATTTTCATAAGTTAGTTATATTTATTCCCTCTAACGTAATGGATAGGTTAAAATGTTTATTTTATACCAATTTAATATCATGGTACGTTTAAAATAATGATTTCATGCAACACACACTATTGAAGAATTGAAATTATTTAATGGAAATATATCTTAAAAATGCCATAGTGTTACCATATAGTCTTTGAATTATACCAATATTTCTTTTAAAAATATTAAACCATTGATGTACATTTCCAAGATAGTAAATTCTCACAAACCCTATACTAAATATGAAGTGATAGAACACATTAAACACTTAAATACTTAGCATTATCATGGGCCAAATGGTATCTTGATGTATAGAACTAGGTCATCACTTTCACATGAAAACCTAGTATATTTATCATTTGATAAGAAAAAAATAAGTGGGATGAACTTGTATCAAAAATCATGTGAATAAGGGCTGAGATAAGAATGATGTTAGCTCACACCGTCATGGGACACAACATTACAATTGTAATTTTTTACTCAACTATATACAGTTATCCCTGAGTTCTAATTTAGTAGTACATGTTTCCATATTGAAGTGGTGTTGGTTGGACTGCTGAGGTCATTCTCACCTGTTGAATTCTGACGTTTTTATCTATAATGATTGAGGTGTCATCTTCATCCATAGTTGTGAAACTCTTATGATGGTTCCATATACTCAATTATCTTGTAACATACTAGGTCATAATAAAATTACCTTGGTTAACTACTAATGTGAGGGGGGAGGATTTGGATTTGGTGGATTATTTCTCTATTTATCTACTACCATAATGGTAGTTTCAAGTTATGGGTTTATTTCAACCAATCGATTTCCCACCTATGTTAGGTTGGATAATGATTTTTCTTCTCATATAGTTCATTACTATTTCTTTTTCTACCACCAAAACATTATTAACCATGACTATATTGATTTCAAAGAAAAACATGATAACCCTAGATTAAATATCTGCACATAGACCTAACACTATTATTCATACCTTGAGATAATTTATGGCGCATCCACCACTACTATAAAGTGATCTATGTATGTAAATTGAGACTTATATTCTATAACCAATATGCTTCCTTTCATTAGATCAAAGAAGTCAATTGTTTGGGAGACCTATAATGGATGTGTATAGAATTACTTCTTAATAAATTTGTAAAATGCTTCCCATGTATGGCCTCGATAAAGACTACTTTGAATAGATAAGTCTCACAATTGTTAGGGCAAGTCATCAAGAATGTACACTACTAACTTCGCCTTATCTTTTGTTGGAGTTCCATGGAGACAAAATATTCTATTCATCATACCCATTCATGATTATGATTTATCATGTATAGAATCACCCCAAAATGTCACAGGGTTCTATCATTATAATTGTAATGTGTGATATACTTGACATGGTTCTACGGTATTATTTTCATTATCAGAAACTAGAGATTCTAACTTTATTCTCTGAACTAGTTGATGGACCACGTGTGGTTTAGGTAGAACCATGTTCTTGGATACACCCTATTTTTTTAATGATCTCATAACTTTTAACATATTTATATAATGAGGTGATCCAGTAAATCCCAATCGCAACATTTGTCTCTTATCAAAAGTTACATTGAATATCGTAGGTCAAAAAGGAACATAATGTTTGAGAAATCCCAAAGTAAAAAGTATAGAAACAATATTAGACATTGAAGTCCTAGTGGGAAGACACTTTACTAATGCAAGGCACTCAACTCTCATTATGTAATCCTATAATGATTATATTATGGAATTCTTATATGTATTTAACAATACATTTTGAATCCAAACCACCCTGGTAACATGATTTTCATTATAAAGAGGATAGTTATGCTATTTTATATTTTTCATTTCACATTTTGACATATAATATATCCTTCATACTATCACAACTGATGCACTTAATAAAACCACGATATTTTATATTAAAATTTACCTTTAAACGAAACACGTTGATAGATTGGTGAGCACACAACACAAAACTAAATCAAACCCTATAACATTATATATCAATTAATATGTAGTCATTAAACTAACAGGTAAATATATAGGTAAATTTATTATTAAATACATTTATAAATTAAATAAAAGTAATTTTTAATTATAATTCATTGAAAAAATAAAATTAATGTGGAAAAAGAAATAATAATATCATTTTATGCTAGAAATATATTTTCTTCTAAAATAGGATTTTTATTTGATGTAAATAATTAAACAAAATATAATATATAAAAAATATATAATTGATATGAATATTATATTAACACTAATTTAATTATTAATTATTAATAAATAAGAATAGGAATAATAAATATTTTAGAAAACATTATTTTCTAATAAAAATTATTTTCATTGTACATTATATTTTTTTTATAAAAGTAAAATTTTATAATATTACAATTTGAATATTAAAAAATTAAATATATTTTATTACTTATAATAAAAATATTTTTTCTATATATTTTTGTTATATTTTTCCAAAATCATTTATTTTTAGGTGAATAGATTAAAAATACCAATTTTTTAAATAGACTCATTTTATGATATTATTATAATATGAGAATGACATAAAAGTTTTTGAAACATTTTCATATAAAATTATATATTTATAATTGAAAAAAATTAAAGATATTTTCTTGAATTTATAAAACATTTGTTTAACAAACTTCATACTTAATTAATATTTTACTCTGTTAACTATTTTTATTTTGTTATATTAGAATCTTATTTTCATCATTTGTAAAAATTAAATCTACAAAAACGATTTCATATTTTATAATAATAATTTAAAACTTATCTAATATGGTCACTTTAATATTTAGGAACAAAATTATGATTACTGAGATTAATGTTAAAGAACATGATAAAAATGAGAGGGTTATTTTAAATGAGTGGTTTTATTAATGATGAGTAGTTTGTATCTAATGAATGAAAATTATATATTTCACATAAATATGATGATATTATATTTAAACATATATAAAAATATATTTTCACTCATTTAACAGGTCATTAATATTATATAGTATCAAGGACACTAAATGGTTAAAAATCATTATTTTACAAAATAGTTTTTTATATAGTTTATGTTTTAATTAAAAAAATATCATTCACATATTTTTAAATTTATTTATGATAAATATATTTTCAATTTATTTTTTAAACCTAAATATTTTTTTAATATGGTGTATGTTCTATTTTTAGTTAAATGTTTATTACTTAGTTAAAAACTATTTACTAGGGTAAAATTTGATAAGGTAATAGTTGTATTCTAATTTTAAAAGACTAAAACCAAGATTAAAATATTGATCCAAATGAATGGATCCTGTATAATAGAACTTATATCATAACCCACTAAATAATTTTCCATTTTTATGACATTTATTCTTGAATTATATCATTTCATTACTGAAAATGTATTAGGTATTTCGAAAAAGTCCATCTTTAGCATTTATAAAATAAGATCACCTCTGCCACATTTTTCAACCAATTAAAATGAATTATCCATATAAGAACTATTTATGGTATCTCTTAAATTCTATATAAACATCCAAGAACCCTTTCTATTCTAAAAATATCATTCTAAAGAGCCTTATGGTGTTACCTAAGGGAGAATATCCAAAGGGAGAGGTAATGTTCTCAACCAAGTGCTCTCAATTTGTTTCTTCTTCTACCCAAAATATATTTTCTATAAATGAATGTGTGATAACATCAGTATTATTAAAATTATAAAATATCATTATAATACTATTGAATCCATTTTCTGTCTTCATCAAAAATGATATGAAAAAATAAAGGCATTGTCAAGGGTACGTGTAGACTATCACCTCCATCAATGGCATGCTCTATTTTCCATAGACACATAAAAAGTATGAATTAAAAATTATATTTAAATTATGAATAATATTTTTAAAATAAATTAATATAATGAAATAAAAATATTTTATATTTTATAATAAATATTAAAAATAAATTTTCATAGAGAATTTGATGTCCATAAATGAACAAATTGATAAACATTTATTAATATGAGATCATTTTTGGAAAACATAAAAAACCATATAATTTTTTATAATGGAATCATAAAATTAATAAAACAATACCATTATGTTTAATGTGATTTTATTTCTCAATGGATTTAACCATGGTCAATGTATGAAGGATGTTTCATAGAAATTAGTCAAACCACATCATGTAATTGACATAATCAAAAAATGTTTCATAGATGAATAGAGAATGATAATAAATACACAATATAAAATAAAAAATATATTTCAAATCATATTAGTAATTTTTTTAATAAGTATAATATTATTTGTTGGAAATTTGATTAATTTTTAAAATAAATTCGGTATCAGGGTATAATTTCCTGTAGCTCAATTTCACTTCATTGAGAAATGATGTGTACCCAAAAATTTATTCTATTTATAGTGTATATGTTGTAAAAGGATTTATTTTTATAATAATTTTTAATTAAATATAATATATTTACATATCCATCTCATTATATACGTTTAATAGGAATTATATTGGAATTATTACAATGATATAAGCATTTACGTTAACTTAAATATACCATTTTTGAGTTGTCGTGTTTCATCTTGATCTTCTTACTTCTAGGATTAGACTCTTCCACCATAACAATTTATATTATCAATTATATTTATCTTCAAGGAAAATGAAACTTTTGATTCAAATATTCATCATTTTTGAATTTATTCTCCATTATTTTTATATCATTTTTTAGAATAATTTCCATCCTCATTGATGTTGGTTTCCCCAAATTTTCCCCATTTTCCTTTCCCTTCAATATTCTCTATTCTTATTAATGACCTGGAATATATTATAGATATTTTGATCCTCATATTTCTTATTCAAAATTTTCTTAATAAGTATTGATTATCATTTTAAGGATTTCTGACGTATATAGCATATTTTAGAACCTAAAAGGGATATATTATACCACCCTTGTTATATTTGGGTTACGTGTTCTCTTTATTTTTATAATTTTTTGACATTAACTTATTATAATTTTTTTTATACATATTTTTATATATGTTCCTTACATATATACCTATTTTAATTTACCATATTTTTATTTAGATAATACATGTTTTAAGTTTCTTTATTAATTCTCTCATGTAAGTGGACTCGTATTAAAGAAACATCTGAATTTCTTATTCCATGTAAATAAAATGGTAATCACTTTATTTCATAAAACTATCCTTGAAACATTTCATAGTGAATCACCTAACTATCCCGTTTTTATTATTATATTTCCAATAGATCTCATGTTGTTTTGTAACTTATTTATAAATATTCAAAATTATGTTTATTTTTCAAAAATTAATTTCCAAAATTATTTAATTCCTCAATTTCTTGTAAATATTTACCATTTTACCATCATTTATATTTTGAGACAATATTATTTAACCCACATAGGTCCAATGGGTTTCATCATGATTATGTTTTGTATATGGTTGATTTCCTCATCTGGAACACATATTCATGTACAGTTTATTTTATGTGATGGGTGGGATTATAATTATATATCACACCAATGTACGAGGTAATGTTTTTTCATGAGATAACTTTCAAGGTGCATGGTAAATTATCCATGCAGAATATTTTATTTTTTCTTAGAAATTAGCCTTGACTTATTCTTACGATGTCAGGTTTTATTTTATTTTCTAAAATTAATTATTTCTTGAACTTATTATATAATTCCCTTATTCCATGTTTCATGCCTTATATCATACTCGTATTCAATGGTACATATTTACTAATTTTATATTACATTTTCCACTATCCTGACATAAGGAAAACTCTTATTGCATTATTTTATTTCTAATAAGATATTTCTTCCCAATTCATATTGTCTCAAAATATTATCATCTGACCCTTGATGAAATTATTTCTCTTACTAAGAATTTTATCTTTATACATTATTATGTTTCCATTACTTGTATTATAATGATGATTTTATCATATGAAATGTCTAGAAAGGACATTACTATTGCACAATTATATATAAACATTCACCAGAAATGTAATGTAATTTTGTAGTACAAAAAGTTCAAAAATACACTGAACCATCCATTATTTGGATTATGATTTTTTTAAGAGATGAAATGTACATGTTATGGAAATTTTGGGAAATATATGTATTTTTATGTTGGGTTATTATATTAGGTATCATAGAATTTTTTTTATTTATGAAAATTGTTTTAGTTCTTTGGGGTTTATGATAGGAAAAAATTATTGAAACCCCATGAGATAAGTATAAGTGTAGGATAACATCGTGATCGTTTCATAAATTATGTATTTTGTGATCTATAAGAAATTTCATCCATATATGTATAATATAAAGTGGATATGTATGTGGTATAGATTAATCAAGGGGTTATCAACTGGGAAAAGCGTTGTTGAGTATCAACTCGATCTTCACCTAGTTCATAATGGGAGGGATAAAGACTTCACACCTAGATAAGCACTCTTAGAGGATATTCTATGTTTAATTTCATTCTCTTTATGAACCATTGTTAGGGATTTATTTTGTCAAACACATATTTTATGGGGAATGATAGAACCCAATAAAAAGAAACAAGGATTGAACTGAGAGTGATTTAGGATGAATATAAATGAAATGTGATTGTTCAAAAGAATAAGGGAATTCAAGTACATCTTTTTACTTATATCTTTTTTTATAATTGTTTTATTATGTAAATATTTCATCACTCACATTAACCACTTCTATTTTTTGGAATCTTTGAACCTCTAATGAAAAAATTTAATAATGGATTCCATATAAGATATAAATATTATCCCAAGGAGAAACCAAAACAGGATAAGAATTGGAGTAAGAAGTGATGAGATTATTCCAAGATTGCTATCAAAAATTATTATTTACAATGTAAACTTAGTTTAATTCCCATACTCACTAAAAAATTCATGGCCTAAATCTTATGTAAATTTGAGTGTTGATTAAGATTAAGGAATAAAGAATCCATTTCATTCATGTAATCAATATCAGAAGATGCACCTAAAAAATATGTAAATAGAACCGGAATATGTTTTATTTGTTGTAAATGAGGGAATTGAAAAAAAATAATTTGTAAAATGGAAGATTTTAGTTAGCATGGGGATTAAAATTAATTTCCTTCGTAAGGATCTCGTATCAATCATAGGTTTTTATGGGGTGTAATTTAGGAACTATGAAAACTGGTGCATTAATCCAAAGGATTAAGATGAAAATCAAAAACAAGAACTCATTAGGTGATAGTAACAAGTAAAAAATTATGAAATTAAATTTTTTGAAGAGTATAATAATAATTAAGAAGTTCCAATTATTTTTAATTATTTATCAGTTGATTTATTATGTTTTGTAATTTTTCACAAACTGTTGTCTATTTTGTTATAAAACAATATCCTAGTGGTATCATAAATGTATCTAAAGTTTATTACTCATGATAAACATGATATCTATTCCAAAAAATCTATTATTAATTTTATGACACCTAATAATGAGTGTTTTTTAGACTAAATAATCAGATAAAATCCTAATATTATGGTTAGGCCTATTATAAGGAAAAAATATTTGTTTTCGTGTTTGTATGGATGATATATCTGTAGATATAATATCATGATTCATGTATATATTTTTTATATCCTTAAATAATTACCATTATTAAGTGATAATTAACATTAAAAATACACATATTGTTTAATGGGGAATAATGTAGAACCTCAGGATTTTAAATTATATTTTCCTTTGAGACCTATTGTGTTCAGTATCTTTCTTCACAAGAAACATCGAATGGAAGAAGACCACAAAACATTATATAATAATTAAAATTAAGTTACTTAATTGGTGGTAAAAATTAATGTTTAATTATTTATCATATATGTGATGAAATATAATTAATGTTTTTTTAAAACTAATGCATTGATAAAATCTAGTTAATGAGGATGAATAATTAATAGGATCATTTTTTGCTAGAAATACATTTCATTCGAAAATTAGATGTTGAAATGATTCATATTTAGGTAAAATATATATTATATTTAAAATATATTGTTTATTTGAATAATATATTAAGATTAACTTAATTAATAATTGATAAGAAAAACATAATCAGAACAGATACATTTTTAAAAAAAGTTATTTTCTTATAATAACAATTTTAATTATATTTTTATATTTTTTATGTCAAATTCTAAAATTTTTTGATTATAATTTCATCAATTGAGTTTCATATATATATTTCAAATAATACGATAATATAGTGATAAATTTTCCATATTGGTTTAAATAAAATTTAATGTGAATAATCATAAAATAATGATTTTGTTAGTACCGTCACTTTTTATGAAATTATCATAATAAAAATTAACCTTTTTTGAAACATTTTAATATGAAATTATTTCCTACGAAATTAATTTGAAAAATTTAAAACTACTATGATAAATTTATAAATTCCATGTTGAACATTTTGGAGACTCATGCAATATTTTACTCTAAAAACTAGTTTAATTGTACTATATTTAAAATTAGTTTTCTTAAATTATAGGAGATAATTCTAAATTAACGGATTTTTAGTCAAATTTATTTTATTTTATAGGATAATTTTCAAATTCCTATAAAATTACGATTACTGTGGTTAATGTTAACAATCATGATGATTACTAAACAAGTTACTTTGAAATAATTATACATTTATTGTTGAGTATTTTTTATCTTATAAATGAAAATTAACTTTTTCATATAAAAAATATTAAATAATTTTTATAAATTTTAAAAAATATAATATCACTCATTTAATTTTTTATTAATTTTATATATGATCTCGTCCACTTGATGGTTTAAACATGTTTTTTTCTATAAAATATTTTTCATGTATATTATTTATATAATTTAAAATTAACTTTCAAATATTTGGAAATTCATTTTGGTTCAATGGTATTTAAATTTATTTTAAAAAACATTAAAATAATCTAATATGAATTATCTTATATTTTTAAAAAATATAATTACTTAAGTGAAAATTAAAATCCATGCTAAAATTAAAAAATGTAAAAGATAAAACCTAATGTTAAAAGTCTAAAAACATGTTTAGAAACTAGAACCAAATGTTAAATAAAGGTATAATATAACATACCTTATAAGGCCCCAGCCTTAAACCTTACTTAATGTTGATTTATTTCTAGAAAACACATTGCGGATCTTTTCAGGTTTAGAGTTTTAGAGAATTAGATCATAAATCAAGCATTACATTCCACATTTAACCAAAGTGGTTACATAAAATATAGTATTCATTTTTTTCCCATCAACATAAACATATTTAAAATAAAACATGGATTATTTCTTGACACTTCCTTGACACTATCATCATATCATCTACCTTTCCCTTAACCTGTGAAAAACATTTCCAAAACTTTGGATGAGAATAAGAACCTTAGTAATGGATATAAAAATTCAGAAAGGAAACCTTAGTACATGTATACATAAGAATCAATGAAATCATACTTTACTCATAAAACATAAGCACGTTAACATACCTCATGAAATCATAAGATTTATGAATAACTCATAGAAATCCTAAGACATAAAGGTAACTTGAGGCATCCAAACATTATTACGTAGGGAATAACCCTCATGGTTACGTTTGGAATACCCATCATAGTATATTCCCTAAATCTCTTTGGAGAAACCATAGCTTTTAACCCCTTCGCGTTACCCAATGCATTGGAGAGCTATATCGGGCTCACCCGCCCTTATTTTATCACGGAACCACCCAATTTCATAAACAATTCCCAAGAACCATAACATAATCATATCACATAAAAAATACATAAAGGAAACATAACATTACCACATTCAAATAACAATATATCATTTTAAGATATTGAAAGAATGAATCCATTCTAAAAACCATTTTCAAAACCATTTAAAACATTTAATAAAGAGATTTTTGAATCAAAGTGTCCCATACAACATTGAAGATTTTAACATTTTAAACCATTAATATCCATACAAATAAATCCTTAAACCCATTTTGAAAACATTGATATTAATGATAAATACTTATAAGAATAAATCATTAAAACATTTAAAATGATATTTTAGTTAAAGGGTTTTTTAACAAAATGAGAGACACTTGAATACAATAATTGATGAATAAAATTTAATCAAAACTTTATAATATCATGAGAATAAAGGGATTCATGATATAATATGTCAAAGGACAGTATATACACAATATAAGAGTGAATTGGTGCATAACAACAATGAAGTCTCAGTAGAAATGTAAAATGAGATGAAATCCCTTATAAAGAAGGTATCCTTAAATTAAGGATTAATCAATCTCATAATTATGTGTGAAAAATATAAATACACCCAATATAAGTGGATATTAAGTGTAAAACAATCAAATTTCATTCACACATATTCAAAGGATGACATATTCAATAACTACATGTTGAACCCAAAGAAATCGAAATTGAGTTAAGAAGTTCCCTTGGTAAAATTCGACATCCTAACGGCGTCACTTAAAATTTCACAAAAAGGGTTGATGAGAGAGATAAAGGGTATCTCATTACTTGGACATAAAATTTACAGAAATAAGGATATATAATAACATATCCCCACATAATATTATGTGAATTAAAAGACATAACAAAAGAAGTCTTTTAAAAAGTGGAGGGTGAAAGGTCCCCTTACCGAGTTCGGTAACTTTCGAAAAGTTCACCCCATGGAAGAAGGGTGATAAAATAAAGATGTATATAACCATAAATAAAATTATATTAATCACAGTTTATAATAATGTGCATTACATACACCACTCAAAGGAAATAGTGGCAAACATAGCATAAATGTCACGGTAATAAAAGTGAGATGAAAAATCCCTTACGAAAACTCGGCAGCCTAATGGCGCCACTTAAAACATTCAAAAATGGATTTATGAGATCAAATAGGGTCTCTAATAATATTAACATAAAAATTAAATTATGAGGAATATAAAATAACATCCCCAAACATATGAAAGATGAGCTTAAAATAAATGACATAAAAGAGAGTACTTAAAAAGAAAGAGAGAGGTTGGATCCCTTACCTCGGGTCCGACTTGACTCGATCGTTCTTTAACATCCTGAATAATAAACTTGAGTTAATTTCTACTTTCTTAAGAACCTTTTTCAAGTTCATTATTACTTTTATATTAATTATCACCATGTTATAAACATTATGTAATCATTTAAGTTAATAATGTCTGTTTTGTCGATATTTGGTTCTTATGTCAAAAGTGGACTTCTTACAATTACATGTTGTTCGTGTGGTCAAAGGTTCATTATATCCAGAATGATATTCATGATTTGCATATCATATATATCATATTTATCCATAATATACATGTATTTATAATATTACATAATCATTTAGAGGTAAGAAATAAAATGCACCATTCATGGAGACGGTAAGTCGTACGTACACATGAACGCTACATTCATTTCTATGTTATATTAATGGAATTAAAACCAAATGAGAGGTATGTATATTTTAATTCCAGAATTATAATCATTATTTATATGTAACATAAATCATATATAATAACTTTAAATCCATCCTTTATACATCCCACATATGGCATTAACGAATCAAATCACATTGAGGGGGCGGTAGTCTGCACTTCCTAAAATGAAATTATCGTGTTTTACCCACAATGGAAACCATAAAGGTATGACACAAAAGAAAAATACAGAAGCTTTAATAAAACATAAACATATTATATATCATATATAAATATAGTGACATCTTAATGGCCACCATTGAAGGTGTTATATGAGTGTTGAACAATCATCGTTTCGTGAGGCAGAAATTCATCATCCACAGAAACAGTATGTTCTTTAACCATTTGATGTAGGTGTGTTTAAGTGTATCTCGAATGCATCTTATAAAAACATCATAGTATATTAAAGATACTATATTTTTTACAAAATAAAATAATAAAAAGAGTTTAGGGGGGTGGAGAAGCAAAACAAAACAAAAGAACACAAGAGAATACACTACCTTTAAATCGGGTAACTCTTTTTGATTTGAGAACAAAGGCTTCCTTGGGAAGACTTCTGCACAAAGTGAGGCTTCTATGAGTAATATAGGGATGTGGAGAGACAAAATGGGAAGTTTTTGGCCGATACAAAGGCTTGAGAGGTGTGGGTAGGGGGGTATAGGTGGGGGCCTTTTATAAGAGGAGAGGAGGGTCACACTTGGAAAGTAAGGAAATGTTACTTTATTTTAGAATGAGTTTCGGATTTTAAAGGTCCCACATTGATGTATTTAGAGTATAAGGTGATTAGGGTTAGAAATAAACTCATAAAATTGGTTTTGGACATGTGTAGTTGTTAGATTTTACATTATCATTCAATTGTATTTAAATCACTAAATAATGAGGTAATCACTGCCTCATCATGGTGTCATAAATAATTTAATTTATTTAATGTCTAAAAATTATAAAAAAAATACTATGATGTATGAAATATATGTATCTTTCCAATGAATATTTATAGTCAAAAATATGACATTTATAACCCCATATAAAAATTGTTTTAGTAAAACAACACATGTTTGTGACATTTTAATTTTAACATTAAATAAAAAGGTATTAATGTCATTTTCCTACCAAAGTGGCTCCATGGGGTCCCCAAGTTGACCCATGGATTTTCTTGGTCGGCCATGACACATAAAAGGAGGTTAGGACATGTCTCTAGTTCATTTCATATTATTAAAACATTATTTTTTCCTTAAATTACACTAATTACCTCTAATCGCTATTAATAAACTCAAAAGTTACTATTCACCAAAAATTATTTTATTCACATTGAACCAAATTTTACTTCTTAATGACAACCATGTATATCAGATTTTTGAAATTCAAATCACAGAAGTGGTAATGTTTCATTTAAATGAAAAAATTAGATTCTTTTACTACCACTTAGTGGTTTCACTATTCATAAAAAATTGATGCTTTTCAGAAAATTACCAAAAATTCACCCAAGGCTATATTTGATATTCCGAATTCAAAAATGAAATCTATTTTAAAAAATTCAAAACATATAAGTTAAATTAATTAATTTATAAATTAATTCCTGTTGTCCGAGAAAATGGCGTGTTTTTATGAAACAATAAGTATCAAAAGACTGACACAAGTTTAAGTCCAATTTCAAGATGAAAGACTATACAACATTGATGTAAATACTCATAAACAAAATTATATTACACAGACTAGAATAATGGGCAGTACATGCACCAGTCAAAGGAAATGGTGGCAAATGTATCATAAATCACATGAGAATAAAAGTGAGATGAAAAATCCCTTACGAAAACTCGGCAGCCTAACAGTGCCACTTAAAACTTCCAATAATGGATTTATGAGATCAAATAGGGTCGCTCATAATATGAACATAAAAATTACAGAATGAGGAATATAAAATAACTCCCCCAAACATAAGAAAGATGATCTTAAAAGAAATGACATAAAAAAGAGTACTTAAAAAGAAAGAGAGAGGTAGGATCCCTTACCTCAAGTCTGACTTGTCTTGTTCATTTCATTATATTCTTGAATAACAAACCTTGGTCAATTTATAATTTATTAAGTTCCTCCTTTAAATATTATTATTCAGTTCATATCACATATTACAATGTTATAATAATTGGTTAATAATGTGAGTTCATATCATATGTTTTTTTGTCGACGTTTGGTACATGAGTCAAAAATAAAATTGTTTGAAAATGATTGTCCATGTAGTTATAAGTAAATCATCTCCAGAATAGTATTAATGATTTAAATATCCTATATATCCAGTAAATATTCATTTTATACTATTCCATAACATTTGTAGATAAAAAGAAATGAAATGCACCGTTTACGGAGACGGTAGGTCGTACGTACGCATAAACGCAGCTTTCATTTCTATTTCTTACTTAATGGAGTGAAATCATAATGATATAAAGATATATTGTAATTCCAGTATAATACCATATATAATATCATTAAATCTATCCTTTATATTTCCGATATAAGGCATTAACGAATCAAATCATTTTGAGGGGTTGGTAGTCCACACTTCCTAAAATGAAGATATCGCGTTTACCCATAATGGAAACCATAATGGTATGACATAAATGAAAAATACAGAAGCTTAAGGAAAACATAAACATATTATATATCATATATAAATATAGTGACATCTTAATGGCCACCTTTTAAGGTGTTAGAAAAATATTGAACAATCATCGTTTCGTGAGGAAGAAATTCGCCATCCACGAAAACAATATGCTCTTTAACCATTATATGTAGGTGTGTGTAAGTGTAGCTCGAATAATTATTATAAAAAAATCCTAGAATGTGGAAGATACTGTTTTTGGTACAAAAGAAATTAATAAAAAGAGTTTAGGGGGTTGGAGAAGCAAAATAAAACAAAAGAGCAGTAGAGAAGACTTTACCTTTTAATCGGGTAACTCCTATTGGTTTGAACCAAAAGGATTTCTTGAAGAGCTTTCATCCTAAGGTAAGTATTCTAGGATGAAGATAAGGATGTGGAGAGACAAGAGGACCAGATCATGTCTGATACAAAGGCTTGATATGTGTGGGTAAGGAGGTATAAGTGGGGGCCTTTTATAAGAGGAGAGGAGGGGAACTCTTGGAATGGTATAAAATGTTACTTTATTTTCAAATGAGTTTCGGATTTTAATGGTCCCACATTGATGTATTTGGAGGATAAGGTGAAAAGGGTTCAAAATACACCCATCCAATAGGTTTTTTACATGTGTAGGTCTTAGATTTTACATTATCGTTTCATTTTATTTAAATTGTTAAATAATGAGGTAATCGCTACATCATCATGGTCTCATATATAATTTAATTTATTTAATGTCTAAAAATTATAAAAATATAATATGATGTAGTAAATATTTTTAGATTTCCAATGACTATTTATAGTCCAAGAGATAATTTATGTAGACAAAATTAAAAATGTTTTACTCAGGTGATACATTCTTTGTTTCATTTACTTTCTTTAAAAAAATTAAAAGATAAAAATTCATTATCACACAAAAGTCATTACATGGTGTCACCAAGTTTCGAAAAATAAATATCATGGTCTTCCATGACACAAACAGTAGTATTAAGATAGATTTTTGTGTTATTTTATTTATTAAGATATTATTTTATTATCCTTAACTACCTGATTACTAATTAATCAAGATAATTAACGATAATTACGGTCGTTAATATTCACAAAGTCCAAAAACAAAAGCATCTTAATTACATAATTTGGAACCTCCGATTGCAAATATGTAATCCATTTTACAAAATTCCAAACAAATAAATTGAAATAATTAATTTAAAAATAATTCCCGTGGTCAAAACAAATAGCGGGTTTTTTTGAAACAATATCTATGAAACGTTTGGCATTAGTTTATGCCCAATTCCAACGTGAAATTAATTATAATGACCACTATTAGATTAAATAGTAAAAATATATTCTAATTAAACATTAAAACCAATTAAAAAGATAATATATCCATATATTTTAATTTGATGAAAAGCAGTTTTGATGTAAAATGCAATATTTTTCACTATTCATTAAAAAGACTGAACATTGTCAGAAACATACCAAAATTTTAACCAAGGTAAATTTCAGTATCCCAATCATAAAGAATAAGTTTATTTTGACAAATATAGCTTATAAAATTTTAAAGAGTTAGATTTAAAAAAAAATTTCCATCAAAAGGCGGTAAAACAATCTTTTAAAAATATTAGAGTATTTATTTCTTAAAATTCGATTCATTTAGATTTTAAGCCTCTAAAATTAATTGGATAAATGTAAAAATATTTGAAAAACATATCTAATTATTTTGTAGTTATTTATTTTCATTCCCTCAATTACAATGGCTAGGGGTTAACTATTATAATATTATTATATTATTAGTGTGCAACGTAAGATTTCAAAGAAACTCGTTGTTGCGTATATGGTACGCCATCGAGCATAGCATTCCCTTTAAAGTAGTAATAACATTTTATTCCCAAATATTGATAAACATTAGAATGTAATATTATTTATTTACCTGGGATGTCACATCCTTCCCCCCTTTTGGAAATTGCGTCCTCGGAATTTCAAAATTGGGCTTGGAAACTTCATTGAAAGTCCCACATCAGAACAAGAGTTAGTAAATCTATCACTTTAAAAGAATGGGAGAGAAGTACAAATGTCACCCGATTTAACCCATAAATAGGATTCCAAGTATGAAAATATGAATATGGAGGAAAAACAAAGGGTCATGTTCTGATGGAGTGTGATAGTAAACATGGCTTGGAGAAAGTTAACCACAAGAAAATCACAAACTTGTGATGGGTTAAACTGTATTCGTTTCCCCAGTAAGAAAAGTTAACAAACAAAATTTTTGTTTTAAGTTATTCTTAATTGAGGAATTTATTTTTGAGCTTAACTAAGCCATAATGAAACATACTTACTTGTCACGTAGACTTTCAACTTTTACTAGATTCCTTAATCAAACTCATATTTTCTCAAAAAGATACGTATTTAGGAAGACTTGTTCGCATTAAGAGTACTATAATCAATTTAGAATCACATAATCCACAAAAGAGAACAATATATTTCCCATGTCTTTAGATATCAACCAAAACCAAACCAAAAAGTTTAGTACGAGATCAGATAATACCCAAAAAGGATATTTTTTTTACAAAAAGAAAAACTACTCCTAATCTCCAAAATTTGTCAAACAAAACCCAAAGCTCAACAAAGACCATGCAATAAAAATCTATCCATAAAATTCGTCAAAGTAAACCCAACTATGATTAAAACCCAAATATTTGAAGGATTTAATCACATAGTCTCCGAAGGTACAAATTAACATTTATCTCCAAATAACATAAGTTTCTATTAAAGTCTCAAATAGAAAGGTAATTAACCTAATCACATATCCTCCATGATAGGTTAATAATTTCCATAGATAACCCAGAATCAAATTACTCTTAATTCATAAAATCATCTAACTAAAAAGAATCATTCAAACTAACCAGGGACTTCACGTAGACCAGTGGTAGGTGATAAATACCAGTTGCACTTTGGTTGTGGGTTTGATTCCCACAGCTTCGTCCGACGCGACGGGTTGTCACACGGTCTGCATGTTGTCCTTTTTCCGAATCTATATAATTCTAAAAACGCCCCCCCAAAAAGAGATAAAATAATCAAAAATAACCATAATATATTTTAGCCTCAATTTTACATCATGCCTTTCATCTTCCATCATAACATATAGTAACCCATAATTACCTCAAAAGTAAGGATCGTATAAACCTTAATGGTTACCTTTATAATTATCACATGAACTTCCACATCGAGTTGGTTCACTCGTACAAGAGGCACTAGAGAACTCACCAAGGTAAATTGGTTGATCATGACTTCTGATAGTTGGTTTAGAATAACCACGAGATTTCTCATTGAATCCCCCATTTCATCCAGTCTCTTAATCAGAGAACCACCATAGTTTCCTTCAAACCCATTGTCACTTTGGTGCCTGCTAGATCCATCCATTAACTAACACCAAAAAGATCAGTGTGAGTATATCAACCAAATCATAATGTACTAAATATTAAGATAAACACTAAGATATATTTATCCAAGTTATCTCATACTCATTCCAACCTTCAAAAATAACAATGACTCTATCCAATATAATAACCATTGTGGTCATACACAACTTGTCACTTATTCTAAAAAAACACTCTAACCTCTAAAGTTATCTAATATGAACTCTGATACCAACTATAAGGCCCTAGCCTTAAACCTTACTTAATCTTGCGTTATTTCAAGAAAACACATTGAGGACATTTTCAGGTTTAGGGTTTTATAGAATTAGATCATAAATCATGCATTACATTCCACATTTAAACAAAGTGGTTACATAAAAGATAGTATTCATTTTTTTCCATCAACGGAAACATATTTAAAATAAAACATGGATTCTTTCTTGACACTTCCTTGACACTATGATCATATCATGTACCTTTCCCTTGACCTATGAAATACATTTCAAAAACATGGGATGAGCATAAAAAGCTCAGTAAGGGATAAAAAAATTCAGAAAGGAAACATTAGTACATGTATACATAAGAATCAATGAAATCATACTTTAATCATAAAACATATGCATGTTAACATACCTCATAAAATCATAAGATTTATGAATAAATCATAGAAATCATAAGACATAAAGTTAACTTGAGGCATTCATAACATTGTTATGTAGGGAGTAACCCTCATGGTTATGTTTGGAATACCCATCACACTATATTCCCCAAATCACTTCGGAGAAACCTTAGCGTTTAACCCCTTCGCGCTACCCAATGCATTGGAGAGCTATATCAGGCTCACCTGCCCTTAGTTTGTCACGGAACCACCCGATTTCATAAACAATGCCCAAGAACCATAACATAATTGTATCACATAAAAAATGCATAAAGGAAACATAACATACCCACATTGCAATAACAATATATCATTTTAAGATATTGAAACAATGAATCTATTCTAAAAACCATTTTTAAAACCATTTAAAACATTTAATAAATAGATTTTTGAATCAAAGTGTCTCATACCACGTTGAATATTTTAACATTTTAAACCATTAATATCGATATAAATATATCCTTAAAACCATTTTGAAGACAAGGATATTAATGATAAATACTTATAAGAATAAATCATTAAAACATTTAAAACGATATTTTAGTTAAAGGGTTTTTTAACAAAAAGAGGGACACTTGAATACAATAATTGAGGAAAAACATTTAATCAGAACTTTATAATATCATGAGAATAAAGGGATTCATGATATAATATGTAAAAGGATAGTATATACACCATATAAGTGTGAATTGGTGCATAACAACAATGAAGTCTCAATAGAAATGTAAAATGAGATGAAATCCCTTATAAAGAAGGTATCCTTAAATTAAGGATAAATCAATCTAATAATTATGTGTGAAAAATATAAATACCCCCAATATAAGTGGATATTATGTGTAAAACAATCAAAGGTCATTCAAACATATTCAAAGGATGAAATATTCAATAACTACATGTTGAACCCAAAGAAATCGAAATTGGGTTTAGAAGTTCCCTTGGTAAAATTCGACAGCCTAACGGCATCACTTTAAAATTCAGAAAACTAGTTGATGAGACAAAAATGGTATCTAATCACTTGGAAATAAATTTTACATCAATAAGGATATATAAGAACATATTACAACATAATAAGATGTAAATTAAAATACATAAAAAAATAATTCTTTTAAAAAGATGAGGGTGAAAGGTTCCCTTACCGACTTGGGTAACTTTAGAAACGTACACCCAATGAAAGAAGGACTATACAACATTGATTTAAATACTAATAAACAAAATTATATTACATAGACTAGATTAATGGGTAGTACATTCACCAGTAAAAGGAAATGGTGGCAAATTTAGCATAAATCACATGGGAATAAAAGTGAGATGAAAAATCCCTTACGAAAACTCGGCAGCCAAACGACGCCACTTAAAACTTCCAAAAATGGATTTATGAGATCAAATAGGGTTGATCATAATATGAAAATAAAAATTATAGAATTAGGAATATAAAATAACATCCCCAAACATAAGAAAGATGATCATAAAAGAAATGACATAAAAGAGAGTACTTAAAAAGAAAGAGAGAGGTAGGATCCCTTACCTCAAGTCTGACTTGTCTTGTTCATTTCTTTATATTCTTTAATAATAAACCTTGGTCAATTTATAATTTATTAAGTTCCTCATTTAAATATTTTTATTCAGTTCATATCACATATTACAATGTTATAATAATTGGTTAATAATGTGAGTTCATATCATATGTTTTTTTGTCAATGTTTGGTACATGAGTCAAAAATAAAATTGTTTGAAAATGATTATCCATGTAGTTATAAGTAAATAATCTCCAGAATATTATTAATGATTTAAATATCCTATATATCTAGTAAATATTCATTTTATACTATTCGATAACATTGGGAGATAAAAAGAAATGAAATTCACCGTTCATGGAGACGGTAGGCCATACGTACGCATAAACGCAAATTTTATTTCTATTTCTTACTGAATGGAGTGAAATCAAAATGATATAAAGATATATTATAATTCCATTATAATACCATATATAATATCATTAAATCTATCCTTTATATTTCCCATATAAGGCATTAATGAAACAAATCATTTTGAGGGGGTGGTAGTCTGCACTTCCTAAAATGAAGATATCACGTTTACCCATAATGGAAACCATAAAGGTATGAAATAAATGAAAAATAAATAATCTTCAGGAAAAAATAAAGATATTATATATCATATATAAACATAGTGACATCTTAATGTCAACCTTTTAAGGTGTTATAAGAATATTGAACAATCATCATTTCGTGAGGAAGAAATTCACCATCCACGAAAACAGTATGCTCTTTAACCATTAGATGTAGGTGTGTGTAAGTGTAGCTCGAATAATTCATATAAACACATCCTAGAATATGGAAGATACTGTTTTTGGTACAAAAGAAATGAATAAAAAGAGTTTAGGGGGGTTGGAGAGTCAAAATAAAACAAAAGAGCATTAGAGAAGACTTTACCTTTGAATCAGGTAACTCCTATTGGTTTGAACCAAAAGGGTTTCTTGAAGAGCGTTCTGCCTAAGGTAAGGATTCTAGGATTAAGAGAGGGATGTGGAGAGACAATAGGATCAGATCTTGGCCGAGACAAAGGCTTGAGAGGTGTGGGTAAGGAGGTATAAGTGGGGGCCTTTTATAAGAGGAGAGGAGGGGAACTCTTGGAATGGTATAAAATGTTACATTATTTTCAAATGAGTTTCGGATTTTAAGGGTCCCACATTGATGTATTTGGAGGAGAAGGTGATAAGGGTTCAAAATCCACCCATACAATAGGTTTTTTACACGTGTAGGTCTTAGATTTTACATTATCTTTTCATTTTATTTAAATCGTTAAATAATGAGGTAATAACTACATCATCATGGTCTCATATATAATTTAATTTATTTAATGTCTAAAAATTATAGAAATATACTATGATGTAGTAAATATTTTTATCTTTCCAATTACTATTTATAGTCCAAGAGATAATTTATGTAGACAAAATTAAAAATGTTTTACTCATGTGATACATTCTTTGTTTTATTTGCTTTCTTTAAAAAAATAAAAAGATAAAAAGTCATTATCACACAAAAGTGATTCCATGGTGTCGCCAAGTTTGGCACAAGAAATATCATGGTCTTCCATGACACAAAAATTAGTATTAATACAGATGTTGGTGTCATTTTTTTATTATTAAGATATTATTTTATTATCCTTAACTACCCGATTACTAATTAATCAAGATAATTAACGATAATTACGGTCGTTACTATTTACAAAGTCCTAAAACAAAATCGTCTTAATTACATAATTTGGAACCTCTAACTCCAAATATTTAATCAATTTTACCAAATTCCAAACACATAAATTGAAATAATTAATTTAAAAATAATTCATGTTGTCAAAACAAATAGCGGGTTTTTTTGAAACAATATCTATGAAAAGTTTGGCATTAGTTTATGCCCAATTCCAATGTGAAATTAATTCTAATGACCACTATTAGATTAAATAGTAAAAATATATTCTAATTAAAAAATAAAACCAATTAAAAAGATAATCTATCCATATATTTAAATTAGATGAAAAAGCAGTTTTGATGTAAAATGCAATATTTTTCACTATTCATTAAAAAGACTGAACATTGTTAGAAACATACCAAAATTTTAACCTAGGTAAATTTCAATATCCCAATCATAAAGAATAAGTTTATTTTGAGAAATATTGATTATAAAATTTTCAATAGTTATATTTAAAAAATGTTTCCCATCAAAAGGCGGTAAAACAATCTTTTAAAAATATTAGAGTATTTATTTCTTAAAATTCGATTCATTTGGATTTTAAGCCTCTAACATTAATTGGATAAATGTAAAAATATCTGACAAACATATGTAATCATTTTGTAGTTATTTATTTTCATTCCCTCAATTATAATGGCTAGGGGTTAACTATTATAATATTATTATATTATTAGTGTGCAACGTAAGATTTCAAAGATACTCGTTGTTGCGTATATGGTACGCCATCGAGCATAGCATTCCCTTTAAAGTAGTATTAACATTTTATTCACAAATATTGATAAACATTAGAATGTAATATTATTTATTTACCTGGGATGTTACATATTTCCCCCCTTTTAGGAATTGCGTCCTCGCAATTTCAAAATTGGGCTTGGAAACTTCATTGAAAGTCCCACATCAGAACAAGAGTAAGTAAAACAATCACTTTAAAAGAATGGGAGAGAAGTACAAATGTCACCTTATTTAACCCATAATAGGATTCCAAGTATGAAAATATGGATATGGAGGAAAAAACAAAGGGTCATGTTCTGATGGAGAGTGATAGTAAACATGTCTTGGAGAAAGTTAACTACAAGAAAATCACAAACTTGTGATGGGTTAAGCTGTATTCGTTTCCCCAGAAAGAAAAGTAAACATACAACATTTTTTTTAAGTTATTCTAAATTAAGGAATTTATTTTTGATCTTAACTAAATCATAATGAAACATACTTACTTGTCACGTAGACTTTCAACTTTTACTAGATTCCTTAATCAAACTCATATTTTCTCCAAAAGATGCGTATTTGGGGAGACTTGTTCGCATTAAGAGTACTATAATCAATTGAGAATCACCTAATCCACAAAAGAGAACAATATATTTCCCATGTCTTTAGATATCAACCAAAACCAAACCAAGAAGTTTAGTACGAGATCAGATAATACATAAAAAGGATATTTTTTTACAAAAATAAAAACTATTCCTAATCTCCAAAATTTGTCAAACAAAACCCAAAGTTCAACAAAGACCATTCAATAAAAATATATCCATAAAATTCTTCAAAGTAAACCCAACTAAGATTAAAACCCAAATATTTGAAGGATTTAATCACATAGTCTCCCAAGGTACAAATTAACATTTATCTCTAAATAACATAAGTTGTTATTAAAGTCTCATACTGAAAAGTAATTAACCTAATCACATATCCTACATGATAGGTTAATAATTTCCATAGATAACCCAAAATCAAATTACTCATAATTCATAAAGTCATCTAACTAAAAAGAATCATTCAAACTAACCAGGGACTTCACATAGACCAGTGGTAGGCGATAAATACCAGTTGCACTTTGGTTGTGGGTTCGATTCCCACAGCTTCGTCCAACGCGACGGGTTGTCACACGGTCTGCATGTTGTCCTTTTTCCGAAACTATATAATTCTGAAAAAGTCCCCCCAAAAAGAGATAAAATCATCAAAAATAACCATAATATATTTTAACCTCAATTTTACCTCATGCCTTTCATCTTCCATCATAACATATAGTAACCCATAATTACCTCAAAAGTAAGGATCATATAAACCCTAATGGTTACCTTTATAATTATCGCATGAACTTCCACATCGAGTTGGTTCACTCATACAAGAGGCACTAGAGAACTCACCATGGTTAAATTGGTTGATCATGACTTCTAATAGTTGGTCTAGAATAACCACGAGATTTCTCATTGAATCCCTCATTCCATCCAGTCTCTTAATCAGAGAACCACCATAGTTTCCTTCCAACCCATTGTCACTTTGGTGCCTGCTAGATCCATCCATTTACTAAAACCAAAAAGATCAGTGTGAGTACATCAACCAAATCATCATGTACTAAAGATTAAGATAAACACTAATATATATTTATCCAAGTTATCTCATACTCATTCCAACCTTAAAAAATAACAATGACTCTCTCCAATATAATAACCATTGTGGTCATACAAAACTTGTCACTTATTCTAAAAAAACACTCTAACCTCTAATGTTATCTAATATGACCTCTGATACCAACTATAAGGCCCCAGCCTTAAACCTTACTTAATCTTGAGTTATTTCAAGAAAACACATTGAGGATATTTTCAGGTTTAGGGTTTTATAGAATTAGATCATAAATCATGCATTACATTCCACATTTAAACAAAGTGGTTACATAAAAGATAGTATTAATTTTTTCTCATCAACGGAAATATATTTAAAATAAAACATGGATTCTTTCTTGACACATCCTTGACACTATGATCATATCATGTACCTTTCCCTTGACCTGTGAAAAACATTTCAAAAACGTTGGATAAGCATAAAAAGCTCAGTAAGGGATAAAAAATTTGGAAAGGAAACATTAGTACATGTATGCATAAGAATCAATGAAATCATACTTTACTCATAAAACATATGCACGTTAACATACCTCATAAAATCATAAGATTTATGAATAAATCATAGAAATCATAAGACATAAAGGTAACTTGAGGCATTCATAACATTGTTACGTAGGGAGTAACCCTCATGGTTACGTTTGGAATACCCATCACAGTATATTCCCCAAATCGCTTCGGAGAAACCTTAGCGTTTAACCCCTTCGCGCTACCCAATGCATTGGAGAGCTATATCGGGCTCACCCGCCCTTAGTTTGTCACGGAACCACCCGATTTCATAAACAATGCCCAAGAACCATAACATAATCGTATCACATAAAAAATGCATGAAGGAAACATAACATTCCCACATTGCAATAACAATATATCATTTTAAGATATTGAAACAATGAATCCATTCTAAAAACCATTTTCAAAACCATTTAAAACATTTAATAAAGAGATATTTTAATCAAAGTTTCACATACCACATTGAGGCTTTTAACATTTTAAACCATTAATATCCTTATAAATATATCATTAAAACCATTTTGAAGACAAGGATATTAATGATAAATACTTATATGAATAAATCATTAAAACATTTAAAATGATATTTTAGTTAAAGGGTTTTTTAATAAAATGAGAGACACTTGAATACAATAATTGAGGAAAAACATTTAATCAGAAATTTATAATATCATGAGAATAAAGGGATTCATGATATAATATGTCAAAGGATAGTATATACACCATATAAGAGTGAATTGGTTCATAACAACAATGAAGTCTCAATAGAAATGTAAAATGAGATGAAATCCCTTATAAAAAAGGTATCCTTAAATTAAGGATAAATCAATCTAATAATTATGTGTGACAAATATAAATACACCCAATATAAGTGGATATTATTTGTAAAATAATCAAAGGTCATTCACACATATTCAAAGGATGAAATATTCAATAACTACATGTTGAACCCAAAGAAATCGAAATTGGGTTAAGAAGTTCCCTTGGTAAAATTCAACAGCCTAACGACGTCACATTAAAATTCAGAAAATGAGTTGATGAGACAAAAACGGTATCTCATCACTTGGAAAAAAATTTTACATCAATAAGGATATATAATAACATATTCCAACATAATAATATGTAAATTAAAATACATAAAAAAAGAAGTCTTTTAAAAAGATGAGGGTGAAGGGTTCCCTTACCGACTTGGGTAACTTTCGAAACATACACCCAATGAAAGAAGGACTATAAAACATTGATGTAAATACTCATAAATGAAAGTATATTACACAGAGTAGAATAATGGGCAGTACATACACCACTCAAAGGAAATGGTGGCAAATGTAGAATAAATCTCACAGGAATAAAAGTGAGATGAAAAATCCCTTATGAAAACTCGGTAGCCTAACGACGCCACTTAAAACATAAAAAAATAAATTTATGAGATCAAATAGGTTCTATAATAATATGAACATAAAAATTACAGAATGACAAATATAAAATAACATCCCCAAATATAAGAATTATGATCTTAAAAGAAATGACATAAAAGAGAGTACTTAAAAAGAAAGAGAGAGGTAGGATCCCTTACCTCAAGTCCGACATGTCTTGATCGTTTCTTTATATTCCTGAATAATAAATTTTGGTCAATTTATAATTTATTAAGGTCCTCCTTTAAATATTATTATTCATTTCATATCACATATTACAATGTTATAATAATTGGTTAATAATGTGAGTTTATATCAGACGTTTTTTGTCAATGTTTGGTACTTGAGTCAAAAGGAACTTGTTTGAAAATGATTGTCCATGTAGTTATAAGTCAATCATCTACAGAATAATATTAATGATTTAAATATCATATATATCTTTTACATATTCATTTTATACTATTCCTTAACATTTGGAGATAAAAAGAATGGAAATGCACCGTTCATGGAGACGGTAGGCCGTACGTACACATGAACGCTACTTTCATTTCTATTTCTTACTTAATGGAGTGAAATCATAATTATATAAAGATATATTATAATTCCAGTATAATATAATATATAATATCATTAACTCTGTCCTTTATATATCCCACATAAGGCATTAACGAATCAAATCATTTTGAGGGGGCGGTAGTCCGCACTTCCTAAAATGAAGATATCGCGTTTACCCATAATGGAAACCATAAAGGTATGACATAAATGAAAAATACAGAATCTTAAGGAAACCATAAACATATTATATATCATATATAAATATAGTGACATCTTAATGGCCACTTTTGAAGGTGTTAGAAAAATATTGAACAATCATCATTTCGTAAGGCAGAAATTCTCCATCCACAGAAACAGTGTGCTCTTTAACCATTAGATGTAGGTGTGTGTAAGTGTAGCTTGAATACTTATTATAAAAATATCCTAGTATATGGAAGATACTGTTTTTGGTACAAAAGAAATGAATAAAAAGAGTTTAGGGGGGTTGGAGAAGCAATATAAAACAAAAGAGCATTAGAGAAGACTTTACAATTGAATCGGTTAACTCCTCTTGGTTTAAACCAAAAGGGTTTCTTAAAGAGATTTCTGCCTAAGTTAAGGATTCTATGATGAAGATAGGGATTTGGAGAGACAAAATTACCAGATCTTGGCCGAGAAAAAGGCTTGATAGGTGTGGGTAAGGAGGTAGAGGTGGGGGCCTTTTATAAGATGAGAGAAGGGGCACTCTTTGAAAGGTATAAAATGATACTTTATTTTCAAATGCGTTTCAGATTTTAAAGGTCCCACATTTATGTATTTCTAGGTTAAGGTGATAAGGGTTCGAAACCCAGCCATCCAATAGGTTTTTGACATGTTTAGGTCTTAGATTTTACATTATCTTTTTATTTTATTTAAATCGATAAATAATGAGGTAATCACTGCATCATCATGGTCTCATATATAATTTAATTTATATAATGTCTATAAATTATAAAAAAACTACTATTATGTAGGAAATATTTTTAGCTTTCCAATTACTATTTATATTCCAAGAGATAATTTATGTAGTCAAAATTAAAAATGTTTTACTCAGGTGATACATTTTTTGTTTTATTTACTTTCTTTTAAAAAATAAAAAGATAAAAAGTCATTATCACACAAATGTGATTCCATGGGGTCCACAAGTTTGGAAAAAGACATAAAATGGTAGGCAATGACACAACAAGTATTATTAGGACACATGTTGGTGTCATTTTTTTTATTATTATGATATTATTTTATTATCCTTAACTACCCGATTACAACTTAATGAAGATAATTAACGATAATTACCGTCATTACTATTCCCAAAGTCCAAAAACAAAAGAGTCTTAATTACATAATTTGGACCTTCTGATTCAAAATATGGAATCCATTTTACTAAATTATAAACACATAAATTTCAATAATTAATTTAAAAATAATTTCTGTTGTCAAAACAAATTGCGGGTTTTT
Organism: Viscum album; assembly: GCA_963277665.1. Taxonomy (NCBI): domain Eukaryota; kingdom Viridiplantae; phylum Streptophyta; class Magnoliopsida; order Santalales; family Viscaceae; genus Viscum; species Viscum album. Next base: position 1,083,034,325 of record OY728155.1, read on the forward strand.
GAAACAATATCTATGAAAAGTTTGGCATTAATTTATGCCCAATTCCAAAGTGAAATTAATTCTAATGACCATTATTGGATTAAATTGTAAAAATATATACTATTTAAACTTTAAGACCAATTAAAAATATAATCTATCCATATATTTAAATTAGATGAAAAAGCAGTTTTGATGTAAAATGCAATATTTTTCACTATTCATTAAAAAGAATGAACATTGTCAAAAACATACCAACAATTTAAACAAAGTAAATTTAAATATCCCAATAATAAATAATAAGTTTATTTTGACAAATATAGCTTATAAAATTGTCAAAATTTATATTTAAAAAAGGTTCTCCATCAAAAGGCGGTAAACGATCTTTTAAAAATATTAGAGTATTTATTTCTTAAAATTGGATTCATTTGGATTTTAAGCCTCTAACATTTATTGGATAAATGTAAAAATATTTGACAAACATATATAATCATTTCTGTTCATTCCCTCCATTACAACGGCTAGGAGTTAACTATTATAATATTATTATATTATTAGTGAGCAACGTATGATTTCAAGGAAACTCGTTGTTGCGTATAGGGTATGCCATCGAGCATAAAATTCCCTTTAAATTAGTATTAACATTTTATTCACAAATATTGATAAACATTAGAATGTAATATTATTTATTTACCTGGGTTGTTACATACCTCATCCACCAATCAATTATTTTACCTTTTAAGGCTATTGATCCTTGAATATTGTCATTCCATCATTGAAAAAGTATTGAGTATTTATGAAAATTTAATTTTTTAACTTATAAAAGAAGGTCACTTCCACCAAATTTTGGAAACTCATGCAATATTTTACTCTAAAGACTATTTTTATTGGAATATATTAAAATTTAATCTTCATCAATTGTAAAAATTAATTCTAAATTAATTTATTTGTAATAAATTTCATATTATTTAACAAAGAAAAATTCAATTTCAGGCATAAAATTATGATTACTAAGATTAATGTTAATAACCATGAAGATTACTAAATGTGCCAATTTCAAAAAATTATATTGATAATGTTGTGTGATTTTTATCTAAAAAATTAAAATTAACTATTTTATATAAATAATTGTATGTTATTTTAGAAAATTAATCAAATATATTATCCTTCATTTATATTTTTATTGATTTTATATCAGATAATGTTCACTTAATGCTTTAAACATATTGTTTCTAGAAAACATGTTTCCAAATATATTATTAATTTTAATTTGAAAATTATTTGTACAATATTTAGAAAATTATTTGGGTTTAATGGGATTAGAATTTATGTTAAAAATAGAAAAAAATTTTAATATGGATAATAATATATTTTATAAAAAATAATTACAAAAGTGAAAATTAGTGTCCAAGGGAAAAGTTCAAATGGTATAAGATATAAACTAATAGTTAAAAGACTGAAAACTCATTTAAAAACTAGAACCAGGAGTCCAATAGATATATAATCAACCTTAACTCATCCCACATTAAAATATTTTTCTTTTATAGGTCCATTTTTCCATTAATTATGTCATTCCATCCTTGAAATAGTACCGTGTATTTATAAAGATATCTTTTTCTACACTTATAAATGAGGGTCACTTCCACTACATTTCTCCACCAATAAAAAATATTTATATCTACCAAAAAATATAACATTATCTATACTTAAATATTTACCCCCATTATAAAATCCTTGTTATTTCTAAATGAAAAGTCTAAAAGTGTCATAATGTGTTAACCAAGGGAGAACATCCAGAGGGAGTGGTGACATTCTCAACCAGGCTCTCAGAAATGTTTCCTTCTTATACACTATAAAATATTTTATATACCTAAAATATGACAAAATTAGTATTATTAGTACATCTAAATGTTATTATAAAAATGAAATATTAATTTTATACCTTCTTCGAAAACAATTTGAAAATTGATGACATCACCATGCATATTTGTAGACAACTGTCTCCATAAATGGTGTGTTCGATTTTTCAAGTAACCCATACAAGGATCACATTAAAAATATAGTTAATTTTTTCAAATAATTACACTATTAATATAATAATATAATAATATTTTAATTTCTATAATTAAATTATGAAATAAACATCCATGTTGAATTTTACTACATGAAATGAACATATCATAGCACATTTCCAAATTTAATCCCATTTTTGGAAAAAACTAAAAATTAATATAAATATTGTAATATATTATAATTAAAAGGAATATAACTTTTTGGTTTTTTGTATTATTGGTCTATTTTATGACACATTTTACCATGGTCATTGTACCGACCAATTTTAGAGAAATTGGTTGAACCACATCTAGTAACTAACATTAGTGAAAACTGTATAATAAAAAAAATAGAAGATGAAATTAAGTAGACCATTAAAATGAATTATTATTTTAAAAGGTACATAATAAAGTTTTTAATAAAAATAATTGGGTTGTTCATGTAATTATTCATACTTTTATAGTGAATAAGATCCTATGGTAAGGCTTTTTCATCTTAATTTTTCTTCATTGAGATATGATGTGTACTCACCACATTCCTCATTTTGTGGTTTATGTAACGTCGATATATTTATTTTATCATAATATTTCAGGAAATATAAGGATTTAAAATTCCACCTCATGTTCTTCCTTTCATTTTTATTCAATTGGAAATGTAACAGTGAGGTAGGGATTTTTTTTAACTCAAACTACCCTATCTTTGAGTAATAGTGATTCACATATAACTTCATATAATAATTATTTTTCACTCCCACCGTATGATTTAATATTATAATTTGATGTTATACCTAAAGGAAAATAATTTTTTTAATCAAATATTCCCCATTTATGAATTTCTTCCCCATAAAAATTATATCATTTTTTAGAATAATTCCCATCCTTTTTATGGTGGTTCCCCCAACATGTCTATATTTTCCATTCCCACCATTTATATCCCTTTTTATTTGATAACTCAAATGATTTATATCCCATGGTGCCCTCATATTTTTATTCATTATTTTAAAAATAATGTTTTATTATCATTTTAACAATATGGGTTTCAAGAAAGGCATTTTATGTCATAAAAACTGACCTTGTGAACCACCCTTGTTATTTTTGGGTCACATATTATATTTATGTTAACCATTTTTACCTTAATGTTCTTAATATAATTTTAATAAATAATATACATATATGTTTCTCATATATATACATATATTAATTTACCTTCCTTTTTGGGGGATAGTACATGTTTTTATGTCCTCTTTTCAATTCTATCCATTATGTAAACATGATTTAAGGGAACATTCCAATTTATTATTCTAAGTCAAGTACTAAATCCATAAAATGTGTTTAATCAATGAATACATTTTTAAAAAAATATTATTTTATTTAAAATCCACATGGATAAATTCTATTCTATAGTAGAATGATAATATTTTTTATTATTTAAAAGACAATTTACTCAATTTATAAAGCATCATCTAAGTGGATTGATTTTATTCTCACTTTTCCAATACTTCTCAAGAAAGATTCAACATTTTTATTCAATTTTTAAGAGATTTTTTTATTTTAAAAACATTAATGTCCAGAATTATTTTTTCCCTCCTTCTCTTTTAAATATTTTCCCTATATACATTATTTGTTTTTTGAGAAAAATATTGTGGAAGCCACTTCCTTTTATTGGTGATGGTCATGATTATGTTTTAGGTATGGTTTTTTCAATCATTTTAATCACATATGAATATATATATTATGTTATTTGATGGGTAGTACAAATATTATATACCCCTATAATGATTCATGAAATTGTTTTATCTCGTGAGATGCTATTTATAGTGCACATATTTTCAACCTAACACACTATGTTACGTTTCCTTGGTAGTGATCCCTGAATTGTGATTATAATTTTATCTTTTATGTTGTTCCCACATATCTAGGATTCCATAAACATATGGTATTATACACTTAGGTCATGTTTCCAGGATTATATGAAACTCTTATTCCATGGTATGTTTTTTAATTTGATATAACAAGTTCCATTATCATGACTTTTAGAACAACTGTATTTCTCTATGTTATTTTTAATAAGTTATTTCTCCACAACTCATGTTATATCAAATTTTATGATCTTACCCTTGAATACATTATTTTTTTTATTTATTTTTTTAAACTCACATATTTCTTATCTTTCCATTCCACATGTTATGAATATGATTTTAGCTTATTGGATGTTCACAAGGGACTCTAGGGTGGTTCAATTATAGGGAAATGCTCACAAGTATTGTAATATATGTTTCTCATATAGAAATTCCAAAGAGACACTAAAACTTTATTTCTTAGGATTATGATATTAATTTGTGATATATAATGTATAAGTTATGGATATGATGTTAAATATATGTATGTTAATATTGGTTCTTTATTGACCACACAGAACTGATAACATTTTTAATATCATGGCTTCAAACCATTAACTTGGGATGGTTTTAAATGCCGACAATCGTTGGTGACACTCCCCATGAACTAAAGGATTCAAATAAATTTCTTGGGGTTAGAATTGTTTTGGGGAATGATTTATCCTTTTAAAAATACACAAAAAATATAATATAGAATAAAAATAGACAACCTTTAAATAATATGATGAATAATAAAAGACAAAAAAATCAAATAATTTTCTTTAAGATGATAAGATGAGAGGTGATAGACAACAAAAAATAGGAAACCAAAATCCAAAAACATGAATGACTACAAGGTATCAATATGGAACAACAACTCCACCACAAGATAAACTCCAAACCCCAACTACAGAAGGACCTGAATGTAGTATCAGGAGCCTCCAATAATATAATATGAAATCGTACCCATACAAATATCATGATAAATAAAATCTACATATTCTCTAAATCACATTTTCATTGGTTGGGTATGCATCCTAGTAGAAAAACTTAAGGACTTAGAAAAAATTTCATTAAAAGATAAATAGTTTATCTCACTTTTTTATGATAAAATTGAGAAAAAGTAAAGAAATAAATTATCGAGATGATAAAAATAGGGCTGTAAAATAGCTGACAAGAAAACATACACCTATTATGAACCCACAAACCCATGAATTGAAAATCATAATGCACCTCCTATCTGATCAGGCCCTTTGAATAACCCATACTCACATGCGGTATCCATCCATCTAGACCTAAGTCTTCACTTGTTGGTAATATACCAAGTGATTATAATTGGATCAATTAATATTTCTAACCCAATGAAGCACTTATTCATATGTATATGAACGCATGAAAACCATATCCATAATAATTTCACTCATCCAAACCCATATTTTATTGAAGTTCCAATAAATCATTTATTTAATAGTGTTGTGGACATCACTAATAATAAAAGATGTAAAAAATATCCAGTAATACACATTTCTAACAAGGTGAAAAGTTGATTTTTCTTATAAAAAGAATAATTAAATTATTTAGAAAATAGAAATAAATATAAATATAAGATAAATCCAAATGAGGGAGAACCTCACTACCTCAACATGTTTATTCAGAATAATAACACTGCAACTAAAATAATGTGAACCACCAATAGATCCTTAAATCAATTCCAAATCTCCATGTATAAAACTCCTCAATAAAAGGATCATTATATAATTATTAAAGCTAAAATACCTCCAAAAATCATGTTGGGTTTACTTGAAAATCGATTCCAATGAAAGATAATTAATGAGGAAGGTTCATGCGGCATAATTGATAATTCAGTTATAACTAACATCATTCATGACATGGAAGATAAGTTCACATTTTCGTTTGTTATGACAGTAACCATTCAAGGTGTGATAGAAGATGAGATTTTGTAAATTCTCACTCATTCAAAATTAAGTATCATTGGCTTTAAAATCCCCCAAACACATACACACTATGAATCAAATTTCATTCCACAAATGGACACATATCAGATCATTTTAAATCTTCATAGAAACATTATCCCCATGGATAATTTCTCAAGCCATGAACTGCTTCTTATAACAAGATTCTACACCCAATTCGACTTCATGTTCCAAAAAATCTATCGATCCACCCAAATTAATTTATAACATAAAAACAGAAACATTAAAAAATAACTCAAACTTGGGGTGTGATAAATAAAGTGGGATAACCCAAATTTTTTCCACTCAAACCTCTTGACCTCGATTAGATGTCAATGTAATGGTACCAAATGAAAAAAATCAAATGTTGATCATATTAAAAGGTCATCTTTTTTCAAATCAAATAAATCATTCACAATGTACGTTACATGAATTCCATGACCAATGAAAGTTTTTCTGAACAAATTTTTAAAAGTATGTTTTTGAAAACCAAGAGAGAAGATATTTAAAAAAAACATTCTAATTAATTTAAAGGATAATAAGAAACATTACCTAGGACTTAAGATCATTCTTCATTTATGGTGTGGATATCTCAAACCTAATTGGTGTATCATCACATTTTCCAAAGGAACCAAAGAAGATTCCTTCCAGAGGTTATCCACACTTTCACATTTGATTTCCAAATAACATGAATGAACTACTAGGTGCAAGCATGGTAGATTGATCATATTTCATTGTTAACCAAGATTTATTCACGTTCTTGAATATTAAAGCAATATCTCTTGTTCTTCTTAGTCATTAGAGGAAGAGATTTGGATGAAAGTGTATAGGAATGTTCTTTGGATTGAATATCTTTATCTGATTAAAATAGTGGTCTCTTTAAATACATAGGGTTGGGGAATAATATTTAATTAATTTCTCAATATACTAAATAATATGATAAATTAAAAAATAATCTTATATCACAAAATAAATATTTATTATGATTATTTTATTTTATGGGGTGTAGTAACCCTCATATTTATTAATATTTATTTTATATTTTTCTAAAAAAATATTCATAACAAAAAAATACCAATCCTCCTCCTCAATATTTATTGAAACATATAATACTTATTTAAATTAATATTATTCATTCAATAAATAATTAGTTATACAATTCATATTAGGGTTAATAAATATTTATTTAATATTCACATAAAAAACTCAATTATTTATTTGATAATTAAAAAATTAATTATTATCAAATGATTAATAGGAGATAAGTAATTATTATATATTCATGTAATTACAGAATTATTTTGTGAATAAATATTTAATACATATTTTTGGTCATTTTGTAAATATTTAATGAATATTAACTCTCATCCTGGAGAATAATATTTATTCCAGTTTTTATATATAAATAATATATGACTGAGATCAAGGAAAACACTTTGTGTGGACCCTCTCGGCCTCTTTCTCAGTGCAATTAGGGTTTCTCACTAAACATTCATGATTATTGTCTAGAAATGTGTTTTGTAACACACATTGTAATAAGATATGTCATAATTAATATAACGATATATGAACGTTCACTTTTTTTTATAGTCCCTTTGTCTCGATATCATAATAAGAGGATTTGACACCCCTTTCATCAGCCTACATGATTTCTATACCTTTATTTTACAATCTAAATTGAACTCTTCCATACACTATGTCCATGAAATTTAATGTGGTGATTTTCACAAACGAAAAGGATGATATATAAACTTCTATAAAGATGGATGCAGAAAATCCATTATTGAATTATTAATAAATAACATATCATTTTTATGCATCCAATGTACTGAAATTTCCCATAATAATTTATCGTCATGGTTTATAACAACACCTAAAAGTTTATGACTCATTAAAAGAATTTATAATAATAATAATGCATATGTATCATTACACACGATCACAGACATGAATATGCAATGACACAAAAACATGTGATTTTAAAATAGTTATGTTTGTTATCACGATCTCTGACCATGGAGACTACCAAGAGAAAATATCATGTGATAATTTATCATATTCTTATGACTAATCACATAAAACTATAAACATACCATGTGTCCCATAAAAAATGAAATTACACCCTATAACAATGGTTAGGAATATCATTATGGAATTTTAAGGTTCACATCATACTAGGGAACATAAATAAAAAAAATTTATGTGAAAAATATTATAGGACATAATTAAATTAAATTAATGAAAAATAATAAACATTATTTAATACAAAATATAATTAATACTCAACAGTTTGAATATAAATACAGTATAACGTAAACATAGTTTTTCTAGGGAAAATCCAACAAACTATCATTTCAATTAAATCCAACTAAAAAAGTCCCTTATTATACAACCTCTTACATGATGATAATGTTTATATATATTTTAGTGTTTATTTAAGGTGAAATCCATGTAATATTATTTTTAAAATATTATCTCTACGATGTCAAATATCAAATAAAATTCCAATAAGAGATGATGTTTCTGAAGTATATGTTTCACCTTGTAATTTCACCTTAGATCATTTTCAAGAGCCACTTATACGGTATCCAAATAGAGTGTGACAGAGTCTTTAATTTTTTTTGCTACAAAAATATCTGTAAAAAAATTCCTTCCTAAAACAATTATGTGTCTTTGTTTAAAGAAAAAAATTCCCAACCCCCACTTTAGAATTGGAGACCATGGATTACATTGAGATTGTTGATCTCAAAGAACCTCCATTAAGAGTGATGATAAATCTTGATTGAGATTTAAACCCATAGTTATTTATTTGGATGTAATATTATATATATATTTATTGTGATTTTAAACTATCATGATCTCTTTGGAATCTAGAATCTATATATCCCAATAAGAGTTCCTCTATTGGGAGTGAACATCTCCTTAGTATAACTGAAAAAATTAAGGATAGTCTTGAGTATCATCCAATGGAATTCCCCAGGTTCTTATTGATATATTCCTAACACAATTATGTGGGGAGTGAAATATTTCATAATATGTGTAATAACATATATGGATAACCCATTCACTAACACATGTGGAGTCTATAAAATCATTTGTCCATCCTTTTGTGTCTAAGGAAACATTTGATTAGATCCATAAATAACACGTGACACTAGTACTATACACTATTACATTATTCCATAATGAATATCCTCAGTATCTATTCAATGTACATATATTGACATAATATAAGAAAATTGATGGATCTATCACGGTGGATCCTTCCACCAAGAATATATAATTCATCACCTAAGTCCTTAGTGGATAAGCATTTGTCTATTCAGACCATAATGTACTATAATAATGTTATTTCATTTCCAAAAGCACTATGTCATTATTATACATGATTTGAAAAATGACCACACTCTCACTACACTATTTACCGACACTTTGATTGCATTCATTATTTATGAAACTAATTTTTTATCGATTTGATTAAAATGATTGTTATAGGACATGGATGCATTCATTAATCCAAAATTTGATCACAAAAACATTAATATCATGTTACAATACATTGGAGTCCCAAAACCCTTTTTTTTGTGCATTATAGACATCTTCTGGAAGGGTCCTGTTTTGGGAGGTTTTTTTACATCCATAAGAAAATATATATTTGTCATGGTAAGTAGCTATATAAAGTAAAATTTTGATGGATTTTAGAATAACAACTGGTGAAAATGTTTCACCATTGTTTATTCCTTGACACTATAGTTTATAGGATCATTATTATATAGAAATAGTGATTATCTATCAAATGTGACTAGAAAACCATAACTTTCAGGTCCCTTAACCTCTCTTGTACTTGTATGCAAAACTTATGTCTCGAGAAAAATCTATTTCATAGGGTTTATAGAAATTGTTCATGTGAAAACTCATTTTATCATTATCCATGACTTTATTTAAGTCTATCTCACTCCCACTATATCTTTTAGACACATGACCCTTAACAATAATTTTTATATCTATATTAACCAAAAGTTTCTTATATGTGTGTTATTATATGTAATATTCTATAGACTCATTAGGATACCATATAATGATACACACAATTCCTCAGGTAGAATGTTTGATTCCAAAAATATCCTTAACAAATTCTCTACAATCCCACACTCATACACGTGAAAACATGGGCTTATCTCCATACCAAAGATGATATTGAATATCATTCTCTTCATTTTTTTCTACTCAATTTAGTAAGTATATTGTTTTCTATAATTTATACCCCCAATAAGATATTTAAAGACTCTCCTAAATAATCATTTATCTTATCTGGTATAATAGGGTGTGGTTCATCCATTTACTTTCATTACATTATGTTGGGTAAGGAGGATTGAGTAAGGATATATTCCCAAAAAATATTTAAGATTCAATGAAATAGTGATTAAGATAATATACACCATAGACTAAGTATAGTTTCATAATCTAATACCAAGTTAGTTCTCAACCTCATTCTTATTATCCTTTAATATTTAAATGTAATTTTACTTATATCTCATTAATTAAACATATCCATATACTAAATTCATTAGTAAAAGTATTGAATTATGAGTACAGACACAATAATTGAACTGGAAATGGTGTACACACTTCTATATGAACTAACTCAAGAAGATATGTGGGCCTTTACCCTTTTCCACTAAAAGTGTATTTGATCAATTTTTCTTAAAAACATGTGTGACATACACAATGTATTTTTAGATCAAAGTAATCCAAATATCCATCTTGGCTCAATCTGTTAAAAGACATTATTTTACATTACGTACTTGGTGGTGCCATATGGGTGTAGTATGAATCACGTGGAGGATTTTCATATTAAATTTATATTCCTTGTATTCCATAATACAACTATTAAAGGATTTTCATTATATATTCATTACCCTAAAATGAATAATTTATTAAATAAGAAATATTTATTTATAAATTTGATAATAAATCCATATGTATTATATCTAGATATTGGAATAATGTTTTTGGTGATTGAAGGAACATAATATCAATCTTTCAAAAATAATATCATTATTTTCAACAATGTGAGGTTGTAATATCTAATAGAAATAATAGAAATGCTAGCTTCATTGGATACTTGTAGATCCAAAAATCTAAGGGAAATCATTAAAAATCAACATGGTTCCAATATTCGAACACATATGTTAGCACCACCTATTATATCTAATCCCTAATTTCTTAGGGAAACTATTTCTCTTAGTAAAATGAATTCAATATCCCCTTGATTCTTTTTTTGGGTTTAGTTTTTATTCAATGGTCCTTATTTCTATATGAAAAATAGATTTTTTTTCTCGTCCTCATTTATTCCCATTGATCCACTTCTACATGTAATGGAATTGTGAATAATATTTATACATGGAGTTAGTCTTAGATATCTTCACCCAATATTTCCTTTTATTCACCATAAGAAAAAAATTATTTTTACACATCCTATACTTATCAACCAAGTGATGTTAGGTAAGAATATATTTTCTAGTCTTCACTATTTTTTGAAATTTATTTCTTTAGGAAAATATTTTGAATCTGTGAGGGTGTTTTGAATGAATTTGATCAGTGAATAGTTTTTAAGGAAACTTAAACCCTAGAACCATTAGACATTCTATCTAGCCAAATATTTTGACTATGTGTTTCCAATCTAGAGTACCTTATATTGCTTTTATCATGAAGATGACTTTTGAAAACTCAAATTGTTCTTGTCTCTCTATCACCCATGATAATGATCATAGATATTCTAGAGTATTCCCAAAGAATCTATATTTTCATGTGACATAATGAGTTCAATAAACAAATATGTATGTATAAAATAATTAACATATAGAAAATCATTCATTTTTTCATAAACATTGAATTCCACATAACATGCATCCTTATAAAGATGATAAAGGTCGAGGATTTTAGAACATAATACTAAATTTCACAGCATAATACAACTTGTAAAAAATGTACAATTTCATATAAGCTAATCCTGGTAAAGAGATAGTCTTTATCTAGAATTGATTGAGAGGATACTCTGGTTGTAGAACATGACATTATTCTAATATAATAAGTGAGTGGGTTATTAGTACTTTACTTGATAACAAATTATTTGAATTATAAAATTTTTAATTTCATTTAGTATCTTAATATTTTATCAAGTCTCAATGACCATCAACACAGAAATCATATTTTCCCACCACATTATAAATTCTATTGTAAATGAATAATATTTCCCTCCTTATGATCCATCCAATATCCATGAAAACTATAACATAGTGTTTAGGTGGGAATTATTTCCAATTGTAGAATTTTTGTTCCATGAATTGTTGAGTACACACGCCAATCTTGAAATCCTAACTTGTATTTCAACAAAACATGCTTCCAAATTTGTATTAAAAAGAATGTGATAATTAAATATAAAAACAATTGGTTTATCTGACCCATTATTTTAGTTAAGACTCTAATATAGTTAATAGTTCCTAAAACGATGGCTTGAACTGACAGTTTTACTGTGGTTTTTCATTATCCATATAATAGAAGTTCTAATTACATAAAATTAAATAGAGATACATTTTTTACTAAGTTTATATTTTTTCTATTTTATCTTTTACATGACTTGGTAATATTAGGTAAAATTTACTAATTTGATTAACTATTTTCTAATAAAATATCTATCCATTATCCCTTTATTTTAATTCCAACTTTTCATATTAATCCATTCATTTATGGGATCCTGATCAATTATCCAAAAAATAAACCAAGAAATAGATACAAATAAGGTAAATTAAACATGAAATTATCATGAGTGTTAAATAATAGTTTTTTCATTTATAGGAAAATAAATAGCCATTGAACACAGGGGAAAAAATAAATGAGATATCCTCAGACGAGTTTATATAATTCCACCTCTATTCTATGTGCCTACTAGGTTTAGTTTCTACGTAGCCCCATCTCTAACCAAATCCATACACCTTAGAGGTTCATCCTTACAATTCAATTATTTCACTTATAAGTAAAGAGAACTAGAAAGGTGTTTTTTATAAAATACATTGTGGAAACATTGGCCCATACAGAATAAGTTGGGACATATGACTCACATGTAATCAATTTATTTTAATAAAATGATTGAAAACCCCATTAATTAATTAAAGTAAATAAACCTTACCTATACAATGGTCATTCTAATTCAATATCATCCCATACTACAGTGAATATATATTTAATATAACATCCTATCATTAATTTTGATTTATTATTATATTAAGATAAAATTACATGAATTAATAAAAATAATTTTTTGATTAATTAAATAATTAAATTTATCTTAATCTCTACATAATATATCTAAGAGATACTCATTAGCATTGATTTTAAATAAATTAATTTCTTTTTTATTTTTAAATAAAAGTTGATACATTGTACTTGTATATAATAAAGTGAACCTTTCCAAACTACATAGAATTTTTTCAGATAGTATATAGTCTACTCATGAAACATATAAAATATTTATTTCCATGCATAATTACATGTCTTGTATGAGTCAATAAATTTACCATGGAATACATATTAATTATCATTGTATATAATTATTTTAGTTTGTGCGGGGTAGTTGGTATATTACTACTATACGATGTATGTAGTTCATAAATTTACATTGATATCAATAAAAATTAAATGCATAAATATATAACCTATAACACAATACATTCAATTCAATAAATGACACATAGAACACATGTTATTGAGTTTTAAAGAGGTAATAAATTTAATTTTAATTTCAGTGTAAACAGGTTGCGTACATGGCATGTGAATCCTCTTACACACCTTGTATCTTACTTGTTGTATATCTATCATACACACCTAAGTACTCAGTATGTAAACATGTAGTGAAATTTGTTCTGAGAATGGATTGTATAGATGGTAACCATCATTTAAACTCCTTGTCTAGTGTAGCCTTCACTTGATCAACTGAGAAACCATTTTCAAAGCGATGATCTTTGGAGGTGGAATAAAACGGCTTTTAAATGGGAATCGAACACTGTGGAGGAGGAGTCCTATGTGGGATGTAGAGATGAGTATGGGTATTATGATATATAATGCTTTCTGGTCTGTCTGGTTCTGTTTTTTTTTTCAGGTGACTGGTTTGTGATGATGTATGTTGGGATTCTATTTGGTTTTAAGATTTCTGCGGGTTCACACTTTTCCTTAAAGTGATTAGAAATAAAAAATATAATTTTCAGTCAATACACAATATATATTATAATATGTGATTTAAAGTATGAAAATACATGGTCTATAAGGCATGTAACATAGTTACATGGCAATTAGTCTCATATGATATGTGTTAGTCTAGAGTGGTCAGCATATATAAAATTGAAGACATGTTTTATCCTTTATTTCATAATGTGGTGAATTAATTATTTCTACATCCAATTATAATGAGCTATGATACATTGATGGTACATTTGTGCAATATCGTGCTCTCAGTACAGACCTCTTGAAACCTCATGATGGGTTCTTTGGTTGTTTTCTATTAAAATTTAATAGGATATTGATTAAATTGTTGAAAATAATTGAAGAAATAAGTGATCTAAATTTTTAAATTTAGGATTGAATTATATTAAATTAAAAGGATGAACATTAAATTCATAAAATGATAAGTAATAATTAAATAATTTTAAATTTAATGTTAATCTTATGAAATAACATGATAGATCTAGAAGTAGATGAATAACTTATTATTCTATAAAAAATCTAACATTTTTCAGATTCAATGAATCATTTTCAATTTACATGACAAGAACTTAATGGAAAATAAAAAAATCGAAAGAATGTTGAGATATTATTTTTTGAAATCCAAGAGTTATGGTCTTTCATATTAATATATAATGGAAATTAAATATAATTATAAGGACTACCTTGAATACATGATGTTTCCTCATTGATGGTTTGGACCAATCAAATATGGTTGTTGTATATTAACTAAATCATGAGGACCCAATGAATATCCATTTTAGTGATGATCTATACATGTTCCGTTGACCTCTAAAAAACACTGATGAACTTGTGGGTGCTAGATTTTAAGATTAATTGTATTTCATTATTCACTATGAACTATTTCCTCTCCATCAGGAATTGAAGAAATATCTCTTTTACTTATCGTTCTAGTGGAATATACAAGGAGGAAGAAAGTGTAGAGTAATGTTATCCACAATAATTAACTTGTCTCCAATTAATAGTATAACCTATTTATATAATTATGGTTAGGGATTAGTATTTAATTAATTTTACAAAGGCTCTTACTTGTGTATTAAACCCTAAAGTATTCTCACAAAAAGTAATATAATAATATTATTATTTTAGTTTATGGTGTGCAATAACCCACTAAATGATAAATATTTATTTTATAATATAATAAATAAATATTCATATCAGATATAATTTGGTATACTCGTCTTCCTCAACAATTCATGAATTTTGGAATAAATATTTTAAAACATATTTTTTATATAATAAATTAATAAAAATACCACTCATAGTCTGTAAACAAATATTTATTAAATATTCATGTAACTAAAAAGATATTAATTTAATAAATAAATAATTATTTGTTATTTTAAGAATAATATGAGATAAATAAATATTATAAATTCATCTAAGTGAGTAATTACCTCAATATGGAATAAATGCTTTATATTTTTTAATCATTTTTAAAATAATGATCAAATAGTACTTCTTGATCTCGAGAATAATATTTATTCCAATCGTAAAATATAAATATTTTTTAACAAGGATCAAAGGAATCATATTGTGTTTTACCCTCTATGACTATTTCGTGGTGGCATTAGGTTAGATTGCATATTGTCTAAGATTACTATATATCAATGGGTTAAGGAACCATAGAGGATGTAAATATGACATAATGAAAAAAACACATATGAATGATCACAATGTAATATAATCCATTTGTTTCTATATATCTTTTAGCAGGATTCACACTTGATTCATCAACATATGTTCTTAATAATTATTTCATATAAAATCTAGAATGAACACTTTTATACCCCAATGCACTAAATTTTAATGTGTTGGTTCTATTTCAATCAAAGGGATGAGATATTAACATCTATAAAGATGGAATGGACAAATCATTCTTCAAATTTTTTATATATAACATATCATTTGTTATGCACCCAAATTTTATACCATCATGGATTCCATATTTCATCATGGTTTATGAAAATTCATTGAAGATCATAGGTCGTGACAAGAATAAATAATAATCTTAAATTTTCATGAACAATACACATGCTCACAATCAAGAACACCCAACGATACATAAACATGTAGATTTACAATAGGAATTCTTTTTCTCATAATATCATTTCTTTCAAATTACCAAGTGAAAACTTCCTGAGATTAACTCTAACCTACATATGAGTACTCGCACTAGATAGTCAACACACTATGTTTCCAATTATAAAATGTATCTAAATATAGAAAAATGTTTAACAATATCATCATGTATAATCATGGTTCACATCAAAACATGGAACTACATTGATCTTTTACAATTCAATAGATACCCTACAACATTACTAAATTAAATTCAAACAGAAGAGTGAATAATATTAAATAAGATATTTAATTAATATTCACATCATTGAATACACATGAAATATAATGTTCAAGATGTTGGTTCTAGGACACCAACTCACACACCATCAACTAAATATACCCATAGATATTTTAATAAAGTTGTAAACAAGACTCTAATACCACTTATATGAGATGTTCATCCTTATCAACCACATAATATAACTCGAGGGAAAAGGGGTTCATTATAATTATATTTAGTAAATTTTCTTCTTCCATAACTTATGTGTGATAACCCAAAAATAACTAGCATGAATGATTGGGTATTTTGTCATTTTATATTAAACAACTCTCTTTAATAATATTTTTTAAAAAAATTCCGATATACAATGTCGATTGAAAACCCAATCTCACATTAGTTTTAGAGAAGATTATCAATCCATATATAATCATGATGAAACAAATCCTCCTATAATTAATTTTTTTTGAAATAAAAATTATTTGGACTTATTTATTTCATTTGGGTGGTCTATATAGAAAGTACAACCCTCACATATTTAATTAATTTTGGTCTAAAATAATACCCACAAACCGATTATTTTAAAATAAAATCCTAAAAATTCATATTTTCATATTACCCACACCCATGGACCTTATTTACAGACATTTACTGTAACTTATACCTTTGGATTCTTATAAAAAATATTATAAGTCATTTGATATTAATGTTATGTATTTCAACTTTTAAAATTGACATGTATTTACAATCCAAAATAAGTTATAATACCATATTATACAACCAAAATATAAAAGGATATTTTCTATTATTTCCAAAGATAAAAAATAAATTCAAAATATGTAAAAATATAATTAATTTATTGTAGATAACTTTTAATATATATATATATATATATTAAAATTTTAAGAAATCATTTTGAATTTAATTCATCGATGAATTTATCATCCCCATTAAAAAAATTTATAAAAATTATTAATGGGTTATTTTTAAAGACACTTATAAAATATTTTTTTATATTTATATTTTTTAAAATAATTATTTCACTAGATTCCAAAAAATAAGAGGAAATTCACTATAAGAACAAAAAAATTTAAATCCCTTAAAATTAAGGAATTTTTAGTCGCTATATATTTTTTACAATTGTCCTCTAAAAAATTATTGTGTATTTAAAAGAAAAATATTAATTTTTAACACTATATATATATATTTAAAAAGATTCCTATATTTAAAATAATTAATATAATTTAGAAAATCAATAAATTTTAAATCATAATTTAATAATGTTTGTATATTAATAACTAAGTTAAATTTCTGAAAACATAAAAAATCCTATTTCCAAAAGTTTTAAAATATTTATAAAAATTTATATATTGATTAGTAAAATATATTTAGTATGGGTTGGATTTAAACTCCCTATAATATTAGAAGAATAAAATTGTATTAGATATCATATGTGACACCCAACCCTGAGAATAAAAAATTCTTAAATTAGATTTCTTTACATTTAATTTCTTCAATAGCTTACAAAACATTCAACCTAGACTCTAAATGAACAGTTATATAGTATACCATTATAACCTTGACCTTCATTTGGAAGTTATGAATAAAAATAACTACATTTTACAAATTATAAGTTTTATAAATTTATAAAATAAATTAAGTGGGTATCTATCGATTACAAATAAAACAAAAAACATTTAATAGAAAAAAGAAATGTTTTCTGAAAACCTATTTTTTAAAAGAAAATGGTCACATCACATTATGATTACATATGATAAAATTAATTTTAGAAACATTCATAAAATTTATTTCATGAAATGAAATTCAGTTTTCAAATAGTCATATCAAATTATCTTTGGTTTATTTTTTGGATGTTTTGAAAAAGTTTAAGTTTTCATTAAATAATGAAAAGAACTATTTTTTATTTGAGAAATGAATTTCATTTAAATTATATAAAAAGTAAAATTATAATTTAAATTGGTTATAAAGTAAAATTAGATAAAATTTAATATAATAAATACAATTTAGGTCATTATAATCAATTTTATATAGAATTTTCATAAGATAACCTTATTTAGTTATGAGAATTTTCCTTATGAAACCCTGGTTTTCCATCACGTCTGCAGGTTTTTTATATTTAATTTTGACACTTATATTAATTGAATTTGTTAAAAATTTATACAATTTTGGGAATAATAATAATTTATATTATATAATAATTTCAGATAACCTTTTTACCATAATGAATACCGAAAAGAATAAAAATTAATTACCATAGTAATGGTAAAATTGGTTTTATCGTGGGGCTAAACTAAAAAGATAATAACTAAAATGACCTATAAAAATTTAGAAAATATATTTTATGGAAACATTTTTACCTCATAATGTATAATCCTTTATAATACACAATTTTAGATTGTTTATGGTAAGTTAAAAATCAGGATACACCTTTATTTTAAATATTTACAAGTATGCTCCACACATCACTTATAGAAGAACACCCCCTCTTCTCTCTTCTTAAAACTAAAAAAACCACGAGGTTCATAAAATACCTTCCCAAGACTCGTGAAAAATAAAATATCATCATCCTATAATCCTTATTTTATTTATAAAACATTCTAGGAATACTTTAGCTATTATACTAAAGAGGTGGTCCAAGAAGAAACAAAATTCGCAACTCTGTGTTTTTTATTTATTCTTCACCATCCATAAAATAATGATAATTTATTATTGTAAAATAGCACTATTATATAAAATATAATTATATAATATTATATTTATTTTATGACCTATAAACATCTCCTCTTCCATCGAATGGGAAATGGTAACATCGCTAGTGTGTATGGAGGACTACCGCTTCACAAACCAATTTGACACGTTTTCCATCAACACCTCTCATGGTTGGGTATGATGATGAATATAACGTGTTTATATTATATTTTTAACATATTTAATCCTATTTAGTCATTATATCTTATATAATTTTTTTACCTTCCATTCTATAGGGGATACGATAACGACACTCCTTTGTACATCAGACTCCCACCTTGAGAAATAATCTGACTCATTTTTCACTGAATCATTACATTGAATGTAATAAATATAAATTTAATTAAAACCTATTATATAGATGTAATAATTATTATATTAATTAAATAATTATCATTCTAAAATATAAAATATATAATTTAGTTTATCCCCTTTTCACTCACTCAAATATAATACCATCATTCATGTATGTGTGAACTACCCCCACCATGAAACAATGTCACTCTCCTTTCATCACCACACAAAATTGATGATATATATAAGAATATTTCAATATATAATTTTCTATTTTTGAGAATATGACCAATCTGTAAAGATAAAATATTTCTGAACTTTTTGTCTATAATCATCATCGGAAAATGGATGTCTCTATTATCATAATGTACATCATTTCTCAAAACCATATTTCATGATTAGTCTGAAAATGTAATTCATTTTTTAAAGTGATAATTATTTAATAATTATCAATAAATAGATGTAGAAATTATAACTTATTAGACAATTATTTACTATATCAAATTTATTTTTGTGACATAAGTAAAATATAATTGAAACACCTCAAGTAAAATTAATTGATTAAATAATTGAATAAAAGATGATAATAATTGAAATAAAAGTGATATTATACAATAAAATGGATATTTATGAAATAAATAATTGATATTGTTTTATTATTCCAAAATATAATATATGCATGTGATGAGTCAGACGCAAGGTAGGGTCTTCATCTCAATTTCACTTTATTAAGGAATATGGAAATTTTATGAACCCAATTTCTTTATATGGTTTATATAAATTCCCTTATACATGTAATATCATTATTAATTAAAAGAATCATTGAATATTATATTTTAATTTTAATTATTTCATCCAATGATATTTCACACGAATGTTACCATGTTGTAAAGAATTTCATAACTCAATTTCCTTTCATTGAGTAATGTTACTTCTTCATTTCCCTTTCATATTCTATGATTATATATATAATGAATTTTTATTATCTTATGTTTTATTTTTATTTTTATTTTTTAGTTTATATTTTATGAACATAATATACAAATTGATTATTTCTCATTTCAATGTTATGATCTTTGTATGGTTCTATTTTACCATATAATTTTAATCAAGATAATTTAGGTTTGAATTTATATTGATGGAAATTATTTGATAATTGGAAAACATAAAAATTTAATTTTCTTATACTCTAGTTATTCATGAATTTTATAAGTAATAATAACATTTGTATTATTTCTTATTCTTAAAATTATTGAGAAAATATTTTTAGTGAAATATTAATTCAGTTATCTCTTCGGTCGAAAATAAAATTTCTTCCAAAAGCATTATTTCTAAAAAAATTAAACTTATTTTTTAAATGATTCCAAATTTTTAATTAAACCATTTTTTAACCATGTTTTATTTCTTTTGAATATGTACCTAGAAGAAGCATCATTTTTTTCCTAAAAACACCCATTTGGATTTTACCATAAAAAAGTGGAAGATTTTTTAGTTTTAATGTGTAAATTATGTATGTAATTTCCTACCATCATGATTATTCAATGATTAAAATGTTAATTTATATGTTTCAATGGAT
The DNA here is from genome assembly GCA_963277665.1 of Viscum album. Taxonomy (NCBI): domain Eukaryota; kingdom Viridiplantae; phylum Streptophyta; class Magnoliopsida; order Santalales; family Viscaceae; genus Viscum; species Viscum album. Next base: position 1,083,055,480 of record OY728155.1, read on the forward strand.
ATCTACAATGAAATGTATTTCAATTTTACAAATTTTATTTTTAAAATGTATTTTTTTAATAATAGAAATGATATATTCCCCATGGATTATTTACATATATTTTTATGTTATTTTTATTACTTGATGACAAAAACCCATTATTTTACATATAATATATTGGGGATATGTTGTATTAATAAAATCATTATTCTTTTTCTGGATGGTTTATGATTATTTTGAGCAAGGATAATATTAATATTCACTTCCTTAATTCATTTTTGTAGTCATTAATTTCCCCTTGAATTATTCTTATTCTTATGAAAATTGAATACTAAATTTCCCCTAATATTAATTTTATTTTTCATGTATTTTATTATTACATAAAACATATCTCATTTCTACATAAAATGTTTTACATTTAATGGTTATTTAATTGACTGGATAAATATTAATATTCTATATTCTTTCTTCAATATAAATATTTAATGGTAAAGGACATTATTCATGAAAAAAATTCATTATTAGATATGTGAGTAATACATTGGACATATGGATATGGTTAGGGAATTGTTATAGATGACCCACCTATTCATCAATACATCTGATGAGATAAATCAATTGGCCAAATTAAATGATATTCTTCCTGTAGTTTTGAAATATATTCTGAAAGGTATTGATAGTAAAGATATCACCATTCTGAGAACATGAAATCCAATGATTAAGAATTTTTATTTAGAATTCAATTATTATTATCAATGAAATTTTAATGATGGTAATATCTCTAGAAAAATTTGTTTCTCAGCTTTTGGATTAAATTGCACGCATTTTCAATTATTTTCATTTCTATATGGTTTACTGGAGTTGGGGTCATTACATTGACATTATAAAAAATATTTTATTTATCATAAAGAAAAAACTCCTTTAATTTTTTTTGTTTTTTAATGTTTTATTTTGTAAAAATGAAAATAAATATTTTTTTATATTCATAACAATTTAAATAGAAAATTCCATTGAGATTCTATACAATAAGTTATTCATTGAAAAATTCCACTAAAAACTATAGATTAATATCACATGGGAAATATTTCACACTAAAATATTATTATAATAAACTCATAATATAATTACAAATAAACATTACATTAAAATTTTATTCAAGAAAAAATTTTACTAAAAAATTAGTAATTTTTTTGGGAAATTTTAATTGCAAAATCATATAGAAAATTCCAAGAAAAACCTAATGTAAATTTAGTAAATAAATTTTTCTGTATAAAAATAAAATGAAGAATTCCACGGAATCTATATAAAAAACTAAACGTATTCCAAAACATATGGGAAAGGGTAATTTCTTAAAAAAAATCATAACTAAATGAAGAAATGAAAAAATTATAGAATAATGGATAAGAAATTCCATAATAAAGTTCAAATAGAAATTTTGTCTTGAAATTTTCACAGGAAAATACCATTAAAAATTCATTGTTAAATTCCACTGAAAATATCACAAAATAATCCTTGTGAAAAATAAATTGGAAAAATATAACTAAACATCTACTAAAAAATTACACTAGAAATTTTGATTATAAAAATTAAATAAGAAAAATTACTAAAAATTTATTGATTTATTTCACAATAAAATTCTCCTATAAAATCACACTAAAAAATATATTAGAAGATTCGATGAAATTTTCCACCAGGAAAATCCATCAAAAAATATTACATTATAATCAATTGGAAAATTTCACTAGAATAAACTATTAGAGAATTATACAAGATATATTCACTGAAAAACTAAATTAAAAAATATTATATTATATTATATTGGAAAATCCATTCAAAATCTAAAATAATTAATTACAGTAATTAATCAATTTTAAAATATTTGTGGAAATCTTCACTATAAAATTATTTTCTAAAATGTATTTAAAAAACACTAAAAAATCCACTGAGAAAATATCCACTATAAATTTAGTGTAAAATTCAACTGAAAACTATATTACAAAATTACTATGAAAATATTTTGTGTAAAAATTAATTATAAACAATAATGAAATATATTACTATAAAATATTAGTTGAATATATTATTTAAAATTGTACATTATATTTTTATTGTACATATTAATTGAAAATTTAATTGAAAAGGTAATGAATTTGAATCTTCATCAGAAATTTTAATTTTTTAATTAATTTATAATAATTTAGTAATTTTTTTTCATTTTAATATTTATTTATTTTAAGAAATTATAAATTTGAAACTTTTGTTCCAGTATTTCCTTATTTAATTTTAAAATAAAAATTCAAATTTTATTTGAATCACTTAGAAATAATCTTATTTTTTACAATAATAAATGATTAAATAAAAACATCAAATAAATTATTATGCATTCCTAGAAATATTTCATTTACAATAAAAATAAGTTTTTATTTTTCAAAAAAAATTATTAATTTTCGAATGAATTGTAAAATTATTTTTCGAAAACATAATTTTTTTTATTTTTTTTATAAATAAGAATCTATTTTCTTGAACATAAAAAAACTAATGCTAAATTTCCCTAAAAAATATAATAATTTATTTTTTCTCAAAATATAATTATTATACCTTTAAAACCATGTGTACTGATTAAAAAATATGTTATTGATTGATAAAAAAATTAGTATGTTTTCTCAAATGATCTAGAAATTTTTTTCTTATAGATAATTTTTTAAGTGATAAAAGACTATTTATAAACAATAAAAAATTCCCATCTTGATTTTTTTCATACTGTAATTATTTTTCATTTTTCTATGGATTTAATTTTTTCATATAAACATTAAAAAATGTTACTTATTTAAAAAATATAATTATTTTATAAAAATAAAAGCATTATGTAATTTGAAAATGTAATATAAGATATTTTTTTATAACATAATTTTATTTTTCATTTTTTGGAAACAGCTACAATTTTTCTAAAATCCATAACTCTGGCTACACATATTTACATCATGTTCTTCCTTTTCCCACCTCCATTTTCTCCCCCTTCATGTGGTTTCAATAACCCAACCTCTATTCCCCTATATCTTCTCTTCTCCCTATATCATTATCTCTATATATCTACATCTCTCACCATCCATAACTTCATCTATGTCTCTTCATCTCCACCTCTCTACTACCAACACTATTCCACATCCCCATCCTAGTTTTTCAAATATCATTTGAAATGCTAATTCCAACACACATTTTTATATCCACCTAAAATGTGATTTGTTTTTACATAGTTCTCCCCAACAACATATCTAATATATCCCAAAGACTACTTTACTTGATTCCCCTCTTTCAGTTTTCCGGATACCTAATACTTCATCTCTAAAATAATTCCCTATAACCAATTACCAAACTCCCACATGATAAAATCATTATTGGAGTTAGTTCCCTGAAACAATTACTACATACTTTAGATTACCATTATAGATATTAATATACTATAACCCAAAGATAATTGTTCCACATAACATTAATATAATAATTTTTAATATTATTTTTCATGTTGAAAGGTAGTAGAAGATCCTCCATATAATTTGAACCTATAGATATTGAGACAATATTCTTACATATATGCACTATAGTTTAGATAAAATCTGTCTGATGGGACACAATGTATTTTTGATTATCAGGTGTTGGAGCTTATTAAGACATTAAGACTTTCTCTCATGATGTTCACAAATAGTGATCTCTAATAAGGTAGGTTATTAGTTGAAGAAGATAAATTTATCCCTTTAAATTAAATTTAACTATCTTATTTAATGTATGACCATAGTAGTTCGTTGAATTGTTCATTTTTGAATTTCAGTGAAAGATAACTGAAGCATATATGGTAACAACATGATTACCCATCTTCTTGATGAGATATTAGTAGGACCAAGTATTTCTCTATATAGTAATGTTTATTAGAAGATTTTTTCTATTATAATGTTGGCTTCTTATTTTCCAAAAAAGTAATGTTATGGAATCTTAAAATGGGGGTAAATTAAATTTTAAAATTCAAATTATTATTTTCCAATGACTCAATGTGTATATTGATAACAATTTATAATTTCATACCAAATTGAAGTATAATATGTGAATGAAATATACGAAGTTTTAAAAAAACTATTGGATGTTAACAAGCATATCTAAAAACAATAAAATTAAAGGATAATAAAAAGATATTAAAGTATAATAAAAAAGATATATTTTAATATGATGTTTTAAAAAATTATATATAGGATATTATTTACTAAAAAATCCCTTGACTTCATTTATTTTTTCCCAATGAAATATAAAGGATTGTACACAGACCTAAGAGTTATTATTTCTAAACAAGGAACTTCATCATTATCTTTTCAAAAGAGACAAGTCCTTAGCTTGACTTCTTTAATACTCCAATACAAAGAAGGTGGTTCTAACCCAGAGGATATCTTCAATATAGACTATCAGAAAAAACTATTCTATCTACAAACTTATTTGAATATACATGTTCAAAACTAGTAGTATAATAACCCTGGACACTCATCAATATTTAATATTATATTAATAATGATACTAATATAAAGATTAATATATTTCATAATGTAGTTCCTCATAAATGATGAAATTATTAAAACACATAAAATATAATACAATCATAGGCACTCAAGGTAGTGAGATTATTAATGTTTCATGATTCATTAGTTTATAGTATTTTATATTCAATAAAATCATTTTTCATATTTATATATATTATTGTGAAAAACACCAAAGGTAATATCCCAATATCATCATGTTTTATTATAACAACATAAAAATAAAACTAAAATATTTATGAATGTAATTCAACACCACTTAATGATTTTTTTGGAAATTATATGGATATATTTAGTTTACTAAACTTCTTAATCAAAATATATGTCTATATATAAAGTTAACATATAAAATCCTAAAATTAACAAGAAAAAAATAAAGTGTAAAATGATTTCTAACTAAAAGGATAAATAAGAGTCATTTGAATCAATACTCTCCCCCTTTTTGATATTAAGAATAAATAAATTAAAAGGTTAGTTGGAAAAATATTTAATGTTAGAACTTTTTATATAATCTCAAATATATCACCTTGGAATAACATATATAAGACTAAAAAAAATCCTTTAAGAAGAATACAGGGATAGTAAAATATATTTTAATTCCAAAAACAAACTCTTCATAATGAAAGATAAAAATAATATTTATAATTTTTCCTTCTTGATTAAAGATAGAAATAAAAGATAAGAAAAACATCAATTTCTTTAATTTATAAACCATTAAATGAATTGATAGAAAAATTTAACAAAAAATCTATAAACACTTCATGAATATAACTTATACAAATTATGACCAACACCACTATAATAAAATGAAAGCATACAATCCCTATCATCTATAAACTATCCCCCTTTATGATTTCTTTTTGAATTACCATCCAAAGGAGAGTCATTGAAAAAAAAAATAAGAACAAGTATGAAAAGTATCTAATATTTGAAAACATTCATATAACTTTTAACAAGTATACACCCTTTTGATATATTTAATGAGTATACAAAATAAAACTCATGTCCTTTAACATTATATTACATTACTTGGACTTCAATTCAACTAATAAGATAAAGTACAAATACTTCAACCCTTTACTAAAATAGAATAAACATAAATCCTCTTATCATTTTCAGATGAATCATAGTAAAATATTTATTAATTGATGATAAGAAATAATGAAAATAATATTTTTGAATGTATATGATGCCTATGGATGATCTTCATTATATGTAGATTTTTCCATAATTATTTATAAAATATATTTTTCCTCCCTTAGATAAAAGAAATTCTATATATATATTAACAAAGAAACTCGCTCCCATTATCAATGATTAATCTATATAAAGAGAAAAAAATAAAATAGTAAGAAGTCTCATTTAAAATTAGTGTATTAGTCAAGACAATTTCAAAATAAGAGAAACCTCAAAGAAAGGTATAAGTAATCTCATGAAAATAAAATGTTAAATTTTATTCAAAGTGAGCATACATATGAGTAACCAAAAAAATCATATAAATTATTAATACATGTTCATTTCATAAGATAAACACATGAGAAAATAATACCTTCTAGAAGTTAATTTCTATTATGAAAAATTGAAAACATAAATTATTATATGTGTAGTTCTTAACATTTTAAAATTATATAATAAGTTATATTCAACAATATTTTAAAATATATGATGTACATGCATACAAGTCAGTATAATACTATATAACTATACAATTTCCTCTCAATTTCATGAAGTTTTTTCAATTTCAGCAGATTGTAAAATAAGTAATAAATCATATTATTAATTCAAAATAATCATACCAAAATTTGGTTTAATATATTCTAATTTATTAGATTTTATAGGTTCGGTAATAAAAATCTAAACATGATCCTTAGTTCTAGTAAACATTAGAATATTAACCCATTTTTTGTGCATGTTACCAAATAAAGTGGTGTCCTATATTTCTATATATAACTTGATAATAATGTTTATCATTATTTGATAAGAAAATATAACCCATTGTATCATAAAAAATCAAATCCGAGTAATGTCCAATTTTAAAAATGTTAATGTGATCTAGATCAATACAAATTCAGTGCGAAAATTTCCAAATTCTACATATTCATCTTCAATAATGGAATGTTAAATGAAATTTTATTTCATACTAGATCATGGGACTAAATATTCACAAATAATGTGAGAAGTTCTTAAAGTGGTCTACTGATCCATTATAAAACCATTGACTTTTGCATCTAAATAAATATTATGAATGGACTCAATTCTAGAGGAATAAAACAATAAATATTTTGGAGTTCCTTTAAGGTAACAAGGGATCTTTTTAACTACCTTAATATGGGATTTCAATAGATTATCTTAGAACCAAACACACAACACTATAGATTAAATAATGTATGGTTGAATATCTCTTAATTAAACTAATCTTCAAATCATCCATCCATGATATTTCAGATTAACTAGTTTCTAAAATTCATTATGATAAAGGTTATAGGTGGTACCAACCAAAGTATAAATAATATAATAATTTTAAAAAGAAAAATAGTTAATTAAATTTATGATATATTTTTATTTTCTCAAATTTTTTTTTATGTCCGTATATTAATTGTATTCTAATAAAATAATTAATTTCAATAATCATACTCATCATAAATTAACTTCTCATTTGTTGCAAAAAAATTATATATAACTAATTTTTAGATTAAGTTAAAAAAATATTTCATCAACGTAGATTTTTAAAATGTTGGTTTCATTAAAAACATTATCAATAAAAAGGTAAGAATTTTTCATTCATTTAACATGATCATTTTGTAGTAAGAATCTGGATAATATATGATATATCGAAATAAAATATTATATAAGTTTGTATATATCTATCATCAGTTTAAATAAATTTTTTTGTAAATTAATATCTTCAAAACTATGAGTATTTTCAATAGAAAATTCATATGGAACATAAAAATTAATGAATGAACTATTTACATCCTTTGGAAATTTATTAATGTTAAAATGAGTTATGCATAATAATATAATTTGGATGGATTTGACTTTAGATTAAAATACAATGTTTAATCGATAATTTACAACCATTTTTTTATTATAGACGTCAGAAACTAATATGTCCATATTCTGAAGAATAATTATATTTTCATATGAATTACTTTTAATTCACCATTTGACTCATTTGACTAAAATATCAATAGGGAACTCAACTAAGATCCAAAACCAGTTTTTTTTAATTTATTAAGCTCTTATTTAATAGATACTTCCCAAATATAATCACCAAATAAATCATTTAAAATTTTAGGTTCAAAATAAGTTACAGGTGAAATATTCTAAAATTCATTTCTATGGAGACTTGTTGTTCTGAGTAGTTGACCCATGTAACCAAATAAGTTATCATTGGGTTCATTTCATTAAATCTTGTATTTTTGAGAAACAAAATGAGTTTTATTCCCCCTCAAAAATTTGAATAAATTCAATTATTCTATATTCTGGTATCAAAGGTATTATTGGTAAATGTTTTGTTAATATAGAATATCATGTCTGTACTTCAAATTGTGGTAATAAAACAATAAGGTTTTGTAAATACCCCAACCCTAGTAGCCCAGAGTTAGTGGTTACTTTATTTAATTTGTATAGGGTATAAATAATTGTATCCCGAATGACAAAATATATTATTATTATTGGAAAACTAAATACACAATTTAAATTCACATTACAATTAGAAACATAAAATACACAAAGTATATTCTTTGAGAAAGATATTGTTCCTCATAATGTATCCCTACAAATCAACCAGAAAATACTTCCTGATATCCTAGAAAAATAAAATATTAGGAAGGGGTGATCTCAAATACTTATTAAGGATAATATTATAGTGAAATATATAATTAATAGATAATAATAACAAAATTTGGATTGGTAAATGACTAAAACACATTCCATTTAATCAATAAACTGAGCATAATATGGCCAAAATAAATTATGATCAAATAAATCCATACAAATAATCACATGATCTTGAAACGTATCCATGACTATTATAACTAATTTAATAATCACACAGACATCAATAAATGATCTCATAATGAGAAAATTCATGATTTTGGACATTTGAAACATATTTTCAAGACCATTCACAAGGCAGTTTAAATATTTTGGAAGAAATACATTTTATTTTACCAACAGATTTACTCGTGTGTATGGAGGACTACTACCTCACAAAAAAATGTGATTTATTTTTTATACTTCCATCAAAATTAAATATTTAATCGACTCTAATGATCTAAACTAGTTAAACTTAATTTAATTGAACTAAGTTTAATGTTAAACCGACATAAAATAAAACTTATCTTTGTAAATACTATAGAAAAAATGATACATTCAACATAAAATTGAATTTATCATTATTCATAAAAAAATTAATATTTCTATAAAATTATAAAAAATTCACCCTCATATAATTTAAACATGTAGATTTAAAATATCAATTTTACCCAAAAAATTAATTTTTTTATATTTTTTAAAAAATTATTTTAAATTATTTTTGAAAAGAACTGTTAAACCACTTTTTAAAAAAGTACTATTTTACATAAAATATTCCTTTTTATTTAAAATAGTTTTTTTTATTTATTATCAATATAATACCATTGAATTTATTTTATAAATGTCCAAAAAATATAATTTTATTAATTTAGCAATTAAAATTAATACTCACCAAACTAATTCTTAGGTTAAAATGGTCATGTTTGAATAAAAATATTTTAATATAGTATGATTTTTGTTCAAATTTGGTGTTGTATGAATTGAAAGATATTAAAATGATTGAATTTATTTAAAAATAAATATATTTCAAAGTACCACAGTGTCACATTTTATTTTAATCTTGGTGATCTTTTCATATACACTATTTTATATGATGATACTATTTTAAAGTATTTAGGTGAACATTATACCCCACATAAATAAATTGGTTCCTTGAAATTTAATCTTCATCACAATAATCCAGGGATTGACTTTTAAAAATATGTTTTTTTGGAACCCCACATTTTAAAATTGGTTAATAAAACTTCCTCATGGTAAGATATAATTGTAAGTACTAATGTCCCCAATAATAACACATTATTGGTTTACAATTTGGAGAACATTAGTGGGTATTGAAAACGTGGATACGGAAGAAAAGAATAACTAATATTATTGAGTGATATATATCAATGATAACAAAAATGATAATTATCTACAAAAGTTAATAAACACATATCCATAAATCTATGATGAGTTAAGGGGCTAGTTTATTCACTATAAATTAAATTAGTATGAAAAAAATTTAATTTCAATATCCTTAAATTTGAGTTGTACAATTATTTTACCATCTAGACATAGAACATATAAAAATATACATACTTGTTGTCATTTTTTTCAATGAAAAATTTTTAACTTTTAGTTTTTCTTAAATTAATACCAAATCCATTTATTACTTCGAGAAATGAATATACAAAATTAATTTGTTTTCCTGAAACAAATTTAACATATCCTTATAATAACAAGGCATTCATCTTGTCACTAGATATTTTCTAAAACCATAATGGTTAGAAAAATTTATCCAATAAACCCAAATGTTAAAATTAATACCTTCCATATATATTTACCCTTAATACTCATCCAAAATATGTTTATCCAAATTCAAAGGCCAATATATTTGAAGGAGTTTCCCTCAATTAATATTATTTTCCACAGAAAATATAAAGTGTCACTTAATTTCACATTCAAAATATATGAATTAATTGATCACTATAATACCTTAATTAAAACATGCATTCTTCAAAAAAAACTCATGTTATTGAATATATTTTATAAATTCAAACATTTTGTAAACAGGGAACAGGATAACATAAATCACTGAACAATTTCAAGGATACCAATATTACCCCATAAATATATCCTTATCAGTATTATCTCAATATAATCAAAAAATTATGGGTTATCTTTCCTCAATCATATGTTTTTAAAAATGTTTAACTATCCATAGAATCATGTTTGTTGTTTGTCAGTATTTTTCATCATTGATTTCAGATCGTTAATGAAATGGTATTGTAGTACAATCCTTACACATTTAATGACTCTTATATTAATAATATCTTTTATCAAATAAATATAAATAATATTTCCGATATCCAAATTCAATCACTTTAATCAACCACTTTTTTTTATAATAGCTCAATATTTACCTTGATCACTTATCATATTCTAAGGTATATTACCTTAATGCTTGGTACATTAATTTTCATAGTCCCACAAATCCATATAGCTAAATCAAGTAATATTGGAAACATATTTCATTACCTTTAAATCAAGATCATGGTTCATTTTCTATTCATACTTTTAGAAACTCACATTATCATATATCATTTACCATGGTTTTTGTTTTCACAATTACCACATGGGCGAAAATGTGAATTTTCTTTCTTTCCATTATCTTAATTTTTCTATGTCATCCTCTTTTTCTCTTTATCCCCTTAGAATATAAAATAAAAAAAGAATTTTTCTTTCTATTTTGAAAACATATAATACTATTTCCTTGTATAACAATAAGGATTGGGAAACTAGTTCCCTTATAATAAATGACATTAACCCCTCAATGAAGTAATCAATATTTCTCTTTGGATTACATTCATAGTTCATAGCATTCCTATATCATAATATCCCAATATTTTTATGGAATGTCTCTTTTAAATTTAACATCTTTAACTGCATTTGTTTCATGCAACGATAAGCTTAAACAAATCATTATATACTATTAAATATTAATATAACCATTGGAATAGTGATTTAACTATTAGAAATAGTAATCCACACATTAGAATAACAACTTCATGTAGGATAGTATAAATAAAATTCATTTATCTCATAAATGAAAATATGATGTATTTATATCATTGAATATGTAAATAAATATTTTAAAATTTGATAAATTAATTGTTGATATTTTGTAAAATGTAAATGTTTATTTACAATTTAATAATAAATATAATAAAATAAATGAAAATTTCTTATCATCAAATAGATACACAAATTAGTAATTTATTTTCTTATAATTATAATATATTTTATGTGTCCATATTTAATTTTTCTAATTGTTTCAATATAAGTTACAATAATTAAATCGTTGTTTTTGGAATAAATGATGATTTTATTTAAAATTAAATTTCTCATTTTCAGAAATTTATTTTCCAAAATTATAGTTCATTTTCTAAATATAAATATAAAAAATGGAAAGGGTAAATTTTTAGGGGTTTTCTAATATAATATAATTTTAGACGAATAGTTAAATATAGTGATTTAAGGTATTTAAAATTATAATCCAAATACATGAATTTTCGAGTCATAGATGGTATATGGATGATTTAAACACCATTATTTGGAACTCATATGAACTATTTACTTTACATTGTCACAATAATCAACACTTTTGATCATCTTGATCCAAAAGAAGAAACTAATGAAAAAAATAATGAAAAAACCCCTCTCAAATACTATAAATACCACCACTCACCACATATTCTACCAATATCTTATAAGCCTTATTGCTTGTATATATTATACCCAATCCCTCTACCTATATTGTTCTCCACATTTTGGTCATGTCGGTCTCACCAAAAGGCCATTTCTATGTTCCTTATGGAGGGTCTCTAGGAGACGACACTCATTAAGTTAAACCCCCCCCCCCATCTTTTTCTTTTAATATCTTTTCTTTACTTATCATTCACACACCACTATATTCAAAAGTAACTGGATGAATAAAGTAACATGTATATATATATACACACTATAATGTTATTTTTTCATTATAATATCCATCATCAAATCTATTCTCCTCTCATTTTGTTCTAAAAATGAAAACATTATTCATGTGGTATAACTGACAACATTTGTGGACAATGAGTTTTCATTTTTCATTACTACCTTCATGAATGGTCATAAAGAATTATTAGGGTTAAAATAGATTATAATATGTGTGTAAAATGTTATTTAATGTTCTATAACTAGTATATGAACATATTATTAATTTAAATGTTATTAATTCATGATGGTTATAAAAACAACCAAAATAAATTAAATCATTTTCATTTACATTTTATCTAATTAATAACTTTAATTACATATTAAAAATTGACACAAAAGATTATTTAAACATATTTATGTTCAATAATGGCAAATAATTTCAATTATATTACTATTCTCATTTTACACGATCCTTAATAACTATATACAAGTGAATAGGTCATGAAAACACAGAAAATGAATGAAACTCGAATGAAAAAGTTAAATATTATAACCTATAAAAAATGAAAAAAATGAACATAATTAAATTATGATAAAAAATATATATCAGAAAAACTTAGTAACTAATTAATTAAAGAATATAATTTCAATATCACTGAAATTAGGTTCAAAGTAAAAACACTTTCGGACAAAAGCGAAGGGTTTCTAATCACACTTCATTTCGATGAGATATGACTTAATCGACACTTATTCCTTTTGTTTTATTTATAGATACATCCATTTCATATATCCTATAATGAATATTTTTATCATAATGGTATTAAATTTTTCCTTTCATAATTCATAATTTTATTTTCCATATGGTTCGGCTTATTACAATGTTGTAAGGGAGTTCTTAACCAAATTTTTATTCGTTGGGTTAAACATATACTTCCTTGATTAAGTCATACTAATCATGTCTATTTTAATAAATTTTGAATATATAATATTGTATTTAAACTTATTTTATATGTATTTATATTTTATATACATATTCAATTCATTTTATTAATGATCACTAAAATATTTATATGGTACTTTCATTTAGAAATTATCTTTTTCAAATTTCACTAAAAATAATCATTTTCCTCGACATCCATGATCTCCAAAATTGGTTAAATTTTTGATCTTATCTTATAACAATTTTATTTAATTTTTACTCCAGTTTTAACTTTTATAGGTTCATCCTAAAATATAATGTTTTATTTTATAATTTTTCTAAATTTTAATCATAAGTGATTTTGAAAGTGAAAATGTGTATTTTCCTAAAGAATTTTTTCCATGATATAATTTAATTTATTTTTAATTATGTAAATATCCTTTGATGAATATGATGATTCATTTATATTTATCTCCTATGATACCATGTTCTATATTTTATTAAATGGTGTATAGGTACATACTATTTATAAACCATTCATTATATTTCTCTATATGGTTTTTGATCAATTTTCTATTTGTAGAATGTTATTTACATTTTAAATACTAATTTCAATAGAAATGTTTATGCTGATTATGTTTCCACACTTTCATAAACGGATTGCCTTGGAATTAGTAATTGTCGGTTGGATCCCGCTATAGCCACTCGATACATAGGAAGGTATCATGAGACAAACTAGACAAGGGTCTGGGTGATACCTTACGCATTTATGTAATCTTCTTTGCTAAAGACTTGGTAGTATATTTTAGACATCCCACAACATTTATTCCCACATTATGATATTTTTATTGATATTCAAAGTGATTATTACACTAGTATAAGATCCATGGTTTAGTTTCATTATCATGTGATTATTTATATTGAATATTTTGATTAGCTTGTATTCCTATAATATTATGATTAAAATTATATTTTAATAGTATGTGTTTTTAGTTGTTCACATTGAATTATTACTTGTGGGTTTTTATGATAGCTTCCAATGTATGCTTACACTTACTGAGCATCAAAGATCACCCCTTTGTTATGTTTTATTTTTCACTAGGATGATCATAGTATATTATAATTAACATGTAGGGATAATCATGGATAATAGGGCTGTTTCATTGTGTTTATATTAAATATTTAATGTAATACTTATATTATTATCTAATGTCACGAACCGCCCTCGGGGTCCGTGCCGTGACTACCCCAAGCCCGCCTTCCATAGGCCAGGGGATGGCGACTAGCACCAAGGTGTAAATCCCGGTAAAAAAGGGAAGGCATTGCCTTTGTAAAGTAAACAAACAACATAGAGTAAGCAAGCGGAAAGTCAACACTAAGTAAAAACAGAGTACAACTGAAAGTGCAGAAAAGTAAATGGGCCAGTATACAAACCCAAACTGAAAGTAAAGTACAACTTGAAAGGGAAAACAACAACTGAAAAGTAAAAGCCGCTACACCGAGCTGTCCACTGGAAATCCCACCTGAAGGGTGGGTACAGATAGATCCACTGCTCCACGGGTCCCGTCGTCCGCTCCGAGCACGTCACGCCCAGTGGTCCACCTCCAAGTACCGTCCTGCTCTTCAAGCCTTAGCTAAGATCAATGCTGTCCGTCGTCTGCAACCAACACAACGTAGTGCGGGAAAAGCCTGTGTAGGGGTGAGTATAAGCTACTTAGTAGGGACCCCGAGACCCCTGAAGGTCTCTCAAATCTGCAAAGGATAAACCATGAAAAAAGGTACAATCACGAAGTAACAACCGAAACTGCTTAGGTATATGCCCATACATATACCTAAGCCATCAATTTCAAATACGCTCCAACCTCCGAGCCCAAGTACAACTCAATCCACACAGGAAAGTAAACGTATTCCACACAGGAAAGCAAAACATAATCCACACAGGATAGAACAACACAATCCACACAGGAAAGCAACAGGATTCATCTCACACAAGTATACTTCTTCGAAAGACGATAAAGATGATCTCTGATCCATCTAAGTCATCGGACCCATGAAGGATCGATAGGTAACTAACCCCCGCAAAAGACCCACATAGGATCGGGTCCACATAGGACCTGTAGGCGCTGGTTCACACAGGACCGCTGAGCGCAAAGACCCACACAGGATCGGACCCACACAGGATCGGGCCCACACAGGACCTGTAGCACTGATCCACGTAGGATCGCTGAGTGCTGTAGTCGTCGTCATCGAATCCACACAGGATCTCTGAACTGTCGGCATCGCAGTCACAGTAGCAGTAGTAGCAGTAGTAGTCACAGTAACAGTCGCAGCCAGCACTAGGGTTCCCACACACAGCAAGCTCGTTCGGAGGGTCCGCTCCACGAGCCGAGAGGCTTATACATCAACTGTCACAAAGTCCAGAGTTGATGTATCCAAAAGTTCGGTATCGTCAACAGGAACTCAACGCAACAGACGGCGCGTCGATCGGACGCCCGGTCTGAGAGTTATTTGCATTTTCGTCCCCGGGGCCCGGTTGGTTTTAAGGAAAAACCAACCCGACCGTACTCCACCTGCGTCTAAACCTCAGGCGGAGTATGCCAAAAGATCCGCCTCACTAAGAGGTACACAACAAAGCTGACGGCACGTCAATCGGACGTCCGTAGCTAAAGATATGAGTGTTTCCGCTCCGAAGGCCCGGTTGGTTTCGTGAACGAACCAACCCGGCCGAACTCAAAGTATTCCGAAACTTTGAGTGCGATATACCGAAACGACCGTCTCGATCCAAAGATCGTGTTTACGTAGACGGTTCGTCATTCAGAGGTCTGTGGCTAATGTTATGTCCAAAAGACCGAAACCGTCTCGAAAACGGGGGGTCCGGGTCCGGGCCGACCCGGCCCGGCCGGCGGCGGACCGGCGCGGCGGCGCGGCCTGGCGCCACTGGGGTCACGTGCGGGGGGCTAAGCCCCCGCTTCCAGCAGATGGCGGCGCGGCTTTTAGCCGCGCCTTTGGAAACCCCCCCCCCCCTCGTGGGGGGGCCTGCTTTGAAGAGGACCAGGGGGCCGCCTGCACCCCTCAAGGAAACCGCCCCCCAATTAAATGGGGGGGGGCTTTTGAACGCTGGCCGGGGGAATTAAATTCCCCCGGATTTTGACCATCCGGCCGGCCACCTGGCCGGCCAGTTTTTCTCAAACGGGACCGGCAAACCGGTCCCCTTTCCAGCTTCCGATGCGGGCGGCCCGGCCGCCGGTCTTCTCGTCCCGCCGCAGCCCGGAACCGGCCGCGGTGTTCGTCGTCCGGCGCGGTGCGACGGCACCACGCCCCTCCGCCGCGCCTTTGATTCCCTTCGACGCGGCGCGACGGCGTCGTGTTCTTGATGATCCTTCCACGGCGCGGCGCGACGGCGCCGCGCAATATAATCGTGCGAATATCCGCGTGGTACGACGGCACCACGCCATCTTGTTTCACCCGCAAGATAAATCAATCAAGAACAATGGAGGGGGTTCGGCCGTGTTCATTCGGTCTGGCCCCCTCATGTTAAATGATAACACATATTTAAATATCCTCACGTTAGTCATGCCAGAACCACGAACAAGAATAAATAAATAAACAAATAACAACAACCCCTACCTTGGGTTCAAGTTCGAAGATTGTCAACGACCCGCGGAAGACAACGTTGCGGAGGTCTGGCGTCGCGGTAGTCATTCGTCAAATCCGATGACGAAGAGGTACGTCCGAAGAGGTACGTCGTTGGCGAATCTTCGTATGCCGACGAAGGATGTCCGAGGAGGAAGCGGCGTTCCCTTTCGTTGACACAGAAGACGAAGAAGAGAGGAGCGGCATTCTTCGTCGGAGCTTGAGCGTTCTTCGTCAAAGTTTGAGCGTTCTTCGTCAAAGTTGAAGAAGAAGGAGAAGAACCCAAAAGCTCTTAAGATAGCTAAACAATTCTAAGAAAATAAAATAAGATAGAGTCTTATTTTATTCACAAACTTAACAAATTGAATTTCAAAGGTTTGAAATTCAAAATAGATAACTCCAAAATTAAATACCATGTTGTCATGTCATTTAAAGAGGGGTTAAAGGGAGTTTGAGAGAAGATGGAAGGTTTAGGTTCTTGTGGGCCCCACCACACTTAATCCTCTCAAGGGAGGTTAAGTGGGTGTGGGTCCCACCCCTAACTTCCTTTGAGAGAAGTTAACCAACAAAAGTAAAATAAAAAGTGTTCCACATTTTTATTCATCTTTTTTATAATTCTCCCAAAAACTTTCGTTCCGCAATAAACGCAACTTCGGAAAAGGTCTCCTTAAGCGAATATCGGCGTTGCGAGTTCATTGGTGTCCTCGTATTTCAATTCCGAGCACCAGATCAAAAGTTAGAAATTCCCGCTCGTTCGTTCACTAAACGTACCCGAGCCAAACTTCGGAAGTTGATTCCGGGCACTCCGGGACTCGGAATCAGGTGTCGTCTGAAACCGCGCTCTTGCAAAATTCCAAAGAAAATTAAGAAAAAATTTTCCTTGAATTTTACGGGTCTTTACATTACTCCCACCTCAGGGATTTACGTCCCCGAAAAGATACATCAAAAACTAGGGAAACAAATGAGGGTACTGAGCACGCATCTGAGCCTCCCGCTCCCATGTACTCTCCTGGAGATTCCCATGCTGCCATCTGATGCGCACAAGAGGAATCGATCGCCCACGTAGGACCCGCTCCTGTCGATCCTCTATCTCCACTGGGATCTCCGTAAAAGTCACCCCATCGTCAACGTCAAGCTCCCCATGGTCAATGATGTGCGTCGGGTCGTGCACGTATCACCTCAGCTGAGACACGTGGAAGACGTCGTGCACCCGGTGCAACTGAGGTGGTAGAGCCAGGCGATAAGCCACCTCACCAATCCTGCTGAGGACCTGGAAGGGTCTGATGAAGCGCGGAGATAACTTGTCGTCTCGTCCAAATCTCTGAATACCACGTCGAGGTGAGACCCGCAAGAAGACGTGGTCGCCATCCTCGAACTCCAGTGGCCTCCACCTCCTGTCAGCATATGACTTCTGCCGGCTCTAAGCTGTCCTCATCTGCTCCTGGATGACCTGGACCTTCTCTGTCGTGGCTTGGACCATCTCCGGTCCCACAAGTGCTGACTCCCCAGGGTCTGTCCATCACAAAGGAGATCTACAAGGTCGGTCGTACAATGCCTCGTACGGTGCCATCCTGATGGTGGAGTGGTAGCTGTTGTTGTACGCAAACTCCACCAAGGGTAGGTGGTCCTCCCAGCTACTACCAAAGTTGAGGACACATGCGCGGAGCATGTCCTCGATAGTCTGAATGGTCCTCTCCGTCTGACCATCCGTATGAGGGTGAAAGGCTGTGCTCAGACGTAGCTGTGTCCCGAACGCCTCCTACAACCCCTTCCAAAGCCGGGAAGTAAAGCGAGCATCTTGATCGGAGACGATAGATGATGGCACGCCGTGGAGCCGCACAATCTCCTGAACGTAGAGACGTCCCAAGCTCTCCACTGAGCTCTGCTCTCTGATGGGTAAGAAATGTGCCGACTTGGTGAGTCAGTCAACAATCACCCAGATGGAGTCGTGACCTCTGGAAGTACGTGGTAGTCCAGTCACGAAGTCCATAGATATGTCGTCCCACTTCCACTCCGGAACCTCCAAGGGCTGTACCAAGCCTGCTGGTACCTGATGCTCTGCCTTCACCTACTGGCAGGTGAGGCATCGAGAAACGAACTCTGCTACAGCCTTCTTCATGCCCGGCCACCAGTGCTGTCGTCTGAGATCCTGGTACATCTTCACCACTCCAGGATGTACCGCCAAAGGAGAAGTGTGAAACTCTCTCAGCACCTCCTCTCGCAAAGCGACTGGTACCATGGTACGTCCTCTGAAAAGGATGTCGTGCTCTACTCCAAGGGAGAAACCATC
This sequence comes from Viscum album, assembly GCA_963277665.1. NCBI lineage: Eukaryota > Viridiplantae > Streptophyta > Magnoliopsida > Santalales > Viscaceae > Viscum > Viscum album. The sequence continues at coordinate 1,083,074,654 of OY728155.1, forward strand.
AGGTGCCTGTCCCGAGGATATCTGTGAACGCCGTGTCTCACAGTCAGCGTCATCACGCTGTGCCTCTCTGACCCGCTGCAGTAGTGGAGGAGTGACTGTCTGAGACTGATGGAAGGCTGCTCCATCTCTATCCACGAAAGATATCTGCAAAGAGGCTAGCTGCTCTGTCGCCTCTTCAAGTAGCTGAATGCCCGCCCTCCTGCTGAGGGCATCAGCTACTACGTTCCCCTTCCCAGGAGTATAGACTATCTCAAAGTCATAGTCCTGGAGGAACTCGAGCCATTGCCGCTGTCTCAAGTTCAGGTCCTTCTGCGAGAAGATATACCTGAGACTCTGATGATCGGAAAAGACTGTAAAGCGCTCACCCATCAGATAGTGTCACCATGTCTTCAGAGCGAAGACCAATACTGCGAACTCCAGGTCATGGGTAGCGTAGTTCTGCTCATGCGGCCTCAACTGACGTGATCCATAGGCGATCACTTCCCGCTCCTGCATCAGAACACATCCGAGTCCGGTCCCTGATGCATCGCAGTAAACTACGTACCCTACTCCCTCCTCGGGCAACCTCAAGACAGGTGCGCTGGTCAATCTCTGCCTCAGCTCCTGGAAGCTCTGCTGACATCTGTCTGACCACACAAAGGGTTTCCCCTTCTTTGTCAATGCTGTTAGTGGTGCTGGGACTCTAGAGAAGTCTGGAACGAATCTCTTATAGTATCCAGCTAGTCCCAAGAAACTCTGAACCTCAGTCACGCTCCTGGGTGGCTCCCATGCTAACACAGCCTCAATCTTTGCAGGATCCACTACAACTCCCGCCTCAGAGATAACGTGTCCCAAGAAGTGGACCTCACGTATCCAGAACTGGCACTTAGAGAGCTTACCATAAATCTGGTGCTCTCGGAGTGTGTCTAGTACAACTCGCAAGTGATAGGCGTGCTCCTCCTCAGTCGTAGAGTAAATCAGAATTTCGTCGATGAAGACCACGACAAACCGATCGAGGTATGGCTGAAATATCCTGTTCATGAGAGCCATGAACACGGCTGGAGAATTGGTTACACCGAAAGGCATAACCAAGAACTCATAGTGGCCATACCGACATCTGAAGGCTGTCTTCTGCACATCCTCGTCTCTAACTCTGAGCTGATGATAGCCTGACCTGAGGTCTATCTTTGAGAACCACTGTGCTCACTTGAGCTGATCAAAGAGGTCATAAATCCTTGGTAGTGGATACTTGCTCCTCACTATCACCTGGTTCAGACGACGATAGTCAACACAAAGTCGCAAGCTCCCGTCCGCCTTCTTGGCGAACAATATCGGGGAATCCCAAGGTGAAACACTGGTTCGGATGAACCCCTTGCCCTGCAAGTCCTCCAACTACAACCGTAGCTTTCGAAGCTCGGCGGGGGCCATCAGATATGTTGGAGTGGATATCGGGGCTGTCCCGGGGTATAAGTCAATATAAAAGTCTACCTCTCTGCGAGGAGGTAGCCCTGGGACGTCGTCAGGAAAACGTCCGCAAACTGATCCACCACTACAGGAAAACCAGGACTCCGCACGTCAACTGCTCCAAGGATGAGGCTAGCCAACTGATGAGTGATGGGTTTTCCTATCCTCCGCGGAAGTCCATCCTATGCTTCTAAGGCTCCCTTCTCGCCGGTGAAGGTGAACCTGCACCCGTCGGTGCGTACACATCGCACCTTGCGCCTAAAACAGTCAATCTGCGCATGGACCATAGATAGACAATCCATGCCCAAGATGACGTCGTAAGGCCTAGACACTGCTACAAGAAGATCCCAGCCGAAACTCTCACCTCCTTGAGTAAGCTTACACTGCCGGCACCAGTGCGTAATCGTCGAGTCTGCTCCCGTAGGAGTCTCTAGCCGTAAGGAACGAGCCAACGGCTCTGTCGGAATCTCCGAGCTCCGAACAAGGGCAGCGGCTATGAAAGAGTGACTCGCTCCTGTGTCTATAGGAACTACAGCGAGGGTGGAATAGACACAGATAGTACCTCGAATCATCTCGGGTGCGCCGTGATCGTAGGCCTCTGCTGCCGGGAGCTGTGCCTGTCTCCGCCCGCCAGCTCCCTATGGTCGGGGTGGACCTCCTGGTGGTGGTGGTGGCAGAGCCTCAAAGCGTCGCCCACCACCGGCTGCTCGTCCAGCTCCTCTGCCTCGTCCGCCTCCTCCCTGCTGACCGCCACGGTCGACCCTCTTCCTCTTCCTCGGTGGTCCCTCAATCGACTGCTGCTCCTCAGCACGACGGGTCAGGCAGTCACGAGCCATGTGGCCCTGCCGCCGCACGAGTAGCACCGTCTGCCTCTCGAAAGACTGGCTCCACACTGTGTGCTCCGCACTACTGAGCCAGTGTCCTGAGGTCGTCTGCCCGAAGGTTTCGTCTTCCTGGACCCCTGAGTCATCCGTCGACTGCCTGCTGCAGATGACTCTTCCACGTGCCGCCCTGCGGTGGGTCGCTGCGGTGGTGTAGACTCAGCAAGGAAGCTCTCGATCAGAAGGGCCCGCTCCAGTACTCATGTCTGAGTCGGTATGCTGAGGGAGATCAGCGATGCCCTCATCTCGTGTCGCAAACCCTGCTCGAAGGTCCTGGCCCGGAAGAATGGGTCCCGTACCATGTCGGTCGAGTAGCGCGAGAGATCAGTAAATCTCGCCGAGTACTGAGCGACCGTCATGCTGCCCTGCCGCAGCTGAAGAAGCTCCTGGATACGTACCGCACGAAGGGTGTCTGGGACGAACTCCGAGCGGAAGAGGCTCTCAATGTCCCTCCATATAAGAGATGCCTCATCGTGCACCTGGAGCATCAAGCTCCACCATCGTCCTGCTGCTGCGTGTAGTAGGCTCGCAGCGAGGATCACCATGAGGTCTGCTGGTGTCCTCACTAGCCTAAACACAAGTACTACTGCCTCCAGCCAGTCCTCTGCTGCCTGGGGATCAGTCTCCCCGTGAAACCTGGGTGGTCGCTGGCGCTGAAACTCATGCAGTGCGCTGAGGCGACGTGCATCGTCAGCGGCTGGCGCTGGAAGCATCGGGGGCTCGGCGGGTAGTGCTATCGCCGGTGCCACTGCTGACAAATGGCCCCGCACCGAGGCCTCGTCGCTCGGTGGGCTGTCGTCACACTCGACTCTCGGAACCCTAGCTGGCTGCCGTCGTGGGGCCATCCTGAAAAGGAAACAGGTGCGCCACCGTTAGAACAGTATACCTGGTGAGCTGATATAAATAATCACAAAGAAAACTTTGAAACACACACGCAGTCAATGTTTTCATGCATTAAGTCGGAAATCAGAAGTCAGGGTCCTGGTGTACAGATACGTCGGCCGCCGCACCAACACTGGACTCCCTGGACTGATAACCACACTAAATACGCTAAACATTATTGCTTCACATAGAAAAGATCAGAGTTCGCGGTAGAACCGAACTCCTCTGATACCAATTAGTCACGACCTGCCCTGGGGGTCCGCGCCGTGACTACCCCATGCCCGCCTTCCATAGGCCAGGGGCTGGCGACTAGCACCAAGGAGTAAATCCTGGTAAAAAAGGGAAGGCATTGCCTTTGTAAAGTAAACAAACACCACAGAGTAAGCAAGCGGAAAGTAAACACTAAGTAAAAACAGAGTACAACTGAAAGTGCGGAAAAGTAATGGGCCAGTATACAAACCCAAACTGAAAGTAAAGTACAACTCGAAAGGGAAAACAACAACTGAAAAGTAAAAGCCGCTACACCGAGCTTTCCACTGGAAATCCCACCTGAAGGGTGGGTACAGATAGCTCCACTGCTCCACGGGTCCTGTCGTCCGCTCCGAGCACGTCCCGCCCAGTGGTCTACCTCCAGGTACCGTCCTACTCTGCAAGCCTCAGCTAAGATCAACGTTGTCCGTCATCTGCAACCAACACAACGTAGTGCGGGAAAAGCCCGTGCAGGGGTGAGTATAAGCTACTCAGTAGGGACCCCGAGACCCCTGAAGGTCTCTCAAATTCGCAAAGGATAAACCACGAAGAAAGGTACAATCACGAAGTAACAACCGACACTGCTTAGGTATATGCTCATATATATACCAAACTCATCAATTTCAAATATGCTCCAACCTCCGATCCCAAGTACAACTCAGTCCACACAGGAAAGTAAACGTATTCCACACAGGAAAGCAAAACGTAATCCACACAGGAAAGCACAACACAATCCACACAGGAAAGCAACAAGATTCAGCTCACATAGGTATACTTCTTCGAAAGACGAAAAAGATGATCTCTGATCCATCTAAGTCGTCGGACCCACGAAGGATCGATAGGTAACTAACCCCCGCAAAAGACCCACACAGGATCGGGCCCACATAGGACCTGTAGGCGCTGGTTCACACAGGACCGCTGAGCGCAAAGACCCACACAGGATCGGACCCACACAGGATCGGGCCCACACATGACCTGTAGCACTGATCCACGTAGGATCGCTGAGTGTTGTAGTCGTCGTCGTCGAATCCACACAGGATCTCTGAACTGTCGTCGTCGCAGTCACAGTAGCAGTAGTAGCAGTAGTAGTCACAGTAACAGTCGCCACCAGCACTAGGGTTCCCGCACACAGAAAGCTCGTTCGGAGGGTCCGCTCCACGAGCCGAGAGGCTGATACATCAACTATCACAAAGTCCAGAGTTGATGTATCCAAAAGTTCCGTATCGTCAACAGTAACTCAACGCAACAGACGGCGCGTCGATCGGACGCCCGGTCTGAGAGTTATTGGCATTTTCGTCCCCGGGGCCCGGTTGGTTTTTAAGGAAAAACCAACCCGACCGTACTCCACCTGCGTCCAAACCTCGGGCGGAGTATGCCAAAAGATCCGTCTCACTAAGAGGTACACAACAAAGCTGACGGCACGTCAATCGGACGTTCGTAGCTCAAGATATGAGCGTTTCCGCTCCGAAGGCCCGGTTGGTTTCGTGAACGAACCAACCCGGCCGAACTCAAAGTGTTCCGAAACTTTGAGTGCGATATACCAAAACGACCGTCTCGATCCAAGGATCACGTTTCCGCAAACGGTTCGTCATTCGAAGGTCTGTGGCTCAAGTTATGGCCAAAAGACCGAAACCTTCTCGAAAACGGGGGGTCCGGGTCCGGGCCGACCGGGGTCCGACCCGGCCTGGCCGGCGGCGGACCGGCGCGGCAGCGCGGACCGGCACGGTCCGGCGCGGAGGCGCGGCCTGGCGCTGCTAGGGTCACGCACGGGGGGCTAAGCCCCCGCTTCCAGCAGATGGCGGCGCAGCTTTTAGTCGCGCCTTTGGAACCCCCCCCCCCCCCCTCGTGAGGGGGCCGCCTTCCCCCCTCAAGGAAACCGCCCCCCAATTAAATGGGGGGGGGCTTTTGAACGCTGGCCGGGGGAATTAAATTCCCCCGGATTTTGAACATCCGGTCGGCCACCTGGCCGGCTGGTTTTTCTCCAACGGGACCGGAAAACCGGTCCCCTTTCCGGCTTCCGACGCCGGCGGCTCGGCCGCCGGTCTTCTCGTCCCGCCGCGGCCCGGAACCGGCCGCGGTGTTCGTCGTCCGGCGCAGTGCGACGGCACCGCGCCCCTCCGCCGCGCCTTTGATTCCCTTCGACGCGGCGCGACAGCGTCGCGTTCTTGATGATCCTTCCACGGCGCGGCGCGACGGCGCCGCGCAATATAATCGTGCAACTATCTGCGTGGTGCGACGACACCATGCCATCTTGTTTCACCCGCAAGATAAATCAATCAAGAACAATAGAGGGGGTTCGGCCGTGTTCATGCGGTCCGTCCCCCTCACGTTAAATGATAACACATATTTAAATATCCTCACGTTAGTCATGCCAGAACCACGAACAAGAATAAATAAATAAACAAATAACAACAACCCCTACCTTGGGTTCAATTTCGAAGATTGTCAACGACCCGCGGAAGACAACGTTGCGGAGGTCTGGCGTCGCGGTAGTCGTTCGTCAAATCCGATGACGAAGAGGTACGTCCGAAGAGGTACGTCGTTTGTGAATCTTCGTATGCCGACGAAGGAAGTCCGAGGAGGAAGCGGTGTTCCCTTTCGTTGACACAGAAGACGAAGAAGAGAGGAGCGGCGTTCTTCGTCGGAGGTTGAGCGTTCTTCGTCAAAGCTTGAGCGTTCTTCGTCAAAGTTGAAGAAGAAGGAGAAGAACCCAAAAGCTCTCAAGATATCTAAACAATTCTAACCAAATAAAATAAGATAGAGTCTTATTTTATTCACAAACTCAAGAAATTGAATTTCAAAGGTTTGAAATTCAAATAAGATAACTCCAAAATTAAATAACATGTTGTCATGTCATTTAAAGAGGGGTTAAAGGGAGTTTGAGAGAAGATGGAAGGTTTAGGTTCATGTGGGCCCCACCACACTTAATCCTCTCAAGGGAGGTTAAGTGGGTGTGGGTCCCACCCCTAACTTCCTTTGAGAGAAGTTAACCAACAAAAGTAAAATAAAAAGTGTTCCACATTTTTATTAAACTTTTTTATAATTCTCCCAAAAACTAACTTTCGTTCTGCAATAAACGCAACTTCGGAAAAGGTCTCCTTAAGCGAATATCGGCGTTTCGAGTTCATCGGTGTCCTCAGATTTCAATTCTGAGCACCGGATCAAAAGTTAGAAATTCCCGCTCGTTCGTTCACTGAACGTACCCGAGCCAAACTTCGGAAATTGATTCCGGGCACTCCGGGCCTCGGAATCAGGTGTCGTCTGAAACCGCGCTCTTGTAAAATTCCAAAGAAAATTAAGAAAAAATTTCCCTTGAATTTTACGGGTCTTTACATCTAATGTTCCAAGTATACTAATAAATTAATTACTTTGGGATGCTATTTCTTATACGTAGTGGGAATGTAAAAAATTAAGGCACTGAAATTTGGATACAGAGGTTAGGATCATTACAGTAGGCATTAGAGTATGTTTAGTTGAAAATTTGAAAAATATATTTAGGAAAATATAACCCTATAACTGAATTTTAAAATATTCTCAAGGTAACCAACCATTTTATTATGATATTATTTATAATTTATGTGTTTTAATAGTTATAAAATTTAATATTCTAATATATTGTATGAAACTATTTGTAAATTGTTCCTAGTGGGAGGAATGGAAACTATATAGACCCACATATTCCATTTAGGGATTTCCCTCCAATGTAATGTAATGATGTTAGAGCTAGAGCTACAACTAGAGACGAAAAAATTAAAAATATATTGGGACAACTAACACAGTTTATGAAAAATAATCTTACTCATAAGGAGTATATGATTCACAACATGGTGTAATAAAGTTACACTGCTTCATGTGATAACAACCTCCATCATTCAAGGGGATTACAAACATATTTATATCTGAGCAATATATAATTCCAAAGATAAGATATTTCTCAGTTTGGTATATAATCAAAGGGATAAGTTTTTTCATGACATTTTATCATCTCCCATGACATTTAGATGAATAGAGGTTATTAATTCAAAACAAAATATGGAGGTTGAAATTGAAAATATTGAATGGAATGATTTAAAGGAACTATTCTGGGAAAAAAAATTCTATAATTTTCAGTGAGAAGATATGGAGAGATAATTTTTTATTCAAGGATATAAAGAGGATAAAATCATTGCTAGTTATGAATCCAACATTACAGAGTTATGAAGGAATATTGTTGTTTACATACGTAATCCGAGGATAAAAATTGATTGATTATTTGATCCTCACAAACCAGTTATATTAATGAAACGAGTCTCCCAAACATCTTCATCATATGAGGATATGGTATCATGTTTCATAAACATGGAGAATGAATCTTAAAAAACATATGGATTCACATGGAAGAAAGATAAGCGGAGGGATATTGAGTACTCTAGAAAAGTAAATAAGCCAAAAGGAAAGAATGGAAGAATAAAATTTCCAACTTGTAATAAATTTGGAATGAAGCATCATGGAATAAGCCAATTGGGAATGATAGTTTCTTACTAGTGTGACGAAAATGGGAACCATGCATGTGATTGGAATGGAAAGATATATGTAGGAAATGTGAGATGCTACTACTATAATGATATGGGACACTATTCACACGAATGTCCTAGATGTCAAGGGATCTTTACCCAGAAATTCACAAGAGAATAAGTCCCTGATTTGGAAATCACAAAAAATGGGGTTGAAGTTTCTAATGATTTAGTGACGGATACCATAATCAGCTTCTCAAATTTAGATAAAGATTTATTTGATTCTAAATCATCACATTATTTATATCTCCTAGTTTTCTATAAAAATTAGATATTTCCAATTCACATTTACAATGGAGTTGTCAGAAAAAACTCATATTGGAAAGATTATTAGAAAAAAATATGTTTTTAGAAGTTTCTATTAGGACACATAAATATTCCTTAATTTCTGATTTCATTATCGAAACTATGGTTTATTTTTTATGAAATAATATGTATAGAATTTATTCGAAAATATAATAAAAAAATTATTAGAAAAAAGAGAAATTATGATCTGTAATAAAGATATGTAATTTCTTATCTTCAGAGGGGAAACTTCAACATCTCAGTCGCATCTAGATCCACATCCAGTAGCTCTTTTTAATGATATTCTTAGAGATAGGTAGCAGATAAAACCTATGGATAGAAAACGTGATCTTCAAATTGAGGATATTCCTATTTTATAGAAATACATTATTGTATTTCTCAAGGAATTAATTGGATAGCCTTCAAAGTGGAAAGTTATTTTTCTATAAATTTTGTATATGATTCAAGACCAATATCGAAGAATCCCTATAGAATAGACACATTGGAGTTAGTAGATTTGAAGAAACAACTAGAGTAATTGAGTGATAAGGGTTTTATATTCCATAGTGTTTCAAATTGGGGAGGGTTGCTAATATTTTTATTAAGGAGAAATATAGATCTATGAGGCTATGCATTTACTATAGGGAGATAAATGATATTACAATAAATAAAAAGTATCATATTCATCTAATTGACAAAAGTTTTGACAAAATTTATAGAGCTCAATATTTATGAATGATTGATAATTATTCCTAATATCATAAATTACATGTAAATAATGATGATATTCCAAACATGGCATTTCGAATAGGGTATAAACTTTACATTTTTACCAAAATTCTATTTGGATAGACTAATGAACCCTCTATTTTTATGTATGTAATGAATAAAGTATATAAGGAATATCTTGAGAATATTGTTGTGGTATTTTTTGATGATATATTAGTGTAATAAAAATTATCTGTGGACTATGAGAACCACTTTCTGGTTTTTCTGGAGTCTCATTGAATAAAAGGGTTATGTAGAAATTTTAGCAATTGCAAATTCTATCTTAAAATAGTTTATTTCATGGCCATATTATCTCCAATGATATAATATTAGTTGATCATGTGAAGAGAAAGTTATTCCAAGACTATCCTACACCAACACACCTAATCGACACACATAGTTTAATTTTTTAGAAGGTTACTATTGGTGTTTCATTCATAATTGTTCTCGATTAGCTAACCCATTAACCAAGATTACTCATAAATGGGTTTGGTTTATTTGGAAAAAATAATGTAATGATTGATTTTCATAATTTAAGAGTAGATTAGTGAATTCTCTGATCTTGAATCAACAACCATGAAATGGAGGATTTGTGATATATAGTGAATCATTAAAGAGATGACATGTTTGTGTCCATTTGAATAATGATAGAGTTATTGAACATGCATGAAGGTGGTTAAAATCATGAAGATTACTATCCATCTCATGATATTGAGTTATCATATTTAATATTTACTCTAAAGATATGAATACACTATCTCTTTGGTTAAATATTTGAGATATATATAGACTAAAAGGGTTTGAAATATTTAATCTCACTAAAAGAACACCACATGAGACAAAGGTGTGGGCTCAAGGTACTCGTGGATTATGATTTTTCACTACACTACCACCTAGGGAAGGGTAATGAGGTAGAAGATGTATTGAGTTAGAAGGATCATGGATCTCTAAACAATATTTGTATTGAAATAGATCTTATGTGCTTAGATCTAGAAAATATGGATATGGGGATGGTCAAGGAAGGTTAAACATTGCTACATTTTAACATGGTTTCCAAACCATATTTATTTGAAAATATTAAAATTCATAGTCTGAACATGAGTTTTTTCAAAAGACAATTAAATCATTGAATGATGGGAAATTGGTAGACTTTTTATTTGAAGATATAATTTTGAGATTTTGGAAGAGGCTTATTCTAACATCTATACCTAATCAAAAAAGGGAATTATTAGATGATTATCGTATCTAAAATCTCTCTATACATCTTTATAACAAAAATATGTTTATAGATTTGAAGGTACATTTTTTTCACTAATATGAAGCGATAAATTATTGATTATGTATATGAAGGACCCTAGAACACCCTGAGAGTGGTGGGGTGAATCAAGGTGTCAAATTTTTCTTCTCAAGTGACGGGTCTTATTCAAACATTTGTAGGAAAATGATAAACTCATCCTGATGGTAATGTTTAGTAATTAAAACATTCACAAGCAGTAAGTCCACAAAACAATTTTACATGGTACCCCACTAAGAGATAGTCCAAGGAGAATATAGTGACAGTGTTTTGTTCATACCTAAATCCATTATTCTTCACTAGATGTGGAATAAATTTTTTTAGACTAATTCACTTTGTTCTATGAACACATCCTTTAAAATATTTTGGGGATAAAACATTGCATCCCTCTAAACAAATTCATCGACTCCCCCAAGCTCACTACTTTGAGATATGTCTAATTCATTTTATTGACTTAATGTTCACTTAATTTGTTTTGCAATGTAGTCTTTATCTCTACACAACATGAGAATATTCTTGCATTGAGGTCTTGAATTGATTCACTTGAAATCACTGATCAATCAATCCATATGTTCATAACTTTCTAGAAGTTCACATTGGATCTTTCCTACAACACCTACTCTTGGGTGCAAGATTTTTTATTTTCATGCAAGATGACTTCTACACAACCCTTAATTTAGTGAAAACCTTATCTTTCAAATAGCTACACCATAAGTTTCACATGGTTTTTTAGACTAAAAGAACACTTTTTTTGAATGATTTACTTTCTATAACTCTTATGAATAGAAATCATTCATGCGGAAGATAATCATGATCATCATTGGAAAATACCTATGTCTAGAGTTGTGGTAGCTTCCTATTTATATCCTCGATGTCCCAGTGTGTATGATTCTCTCCAAGCACATAGAAACCCAATTTGATCTCACACTAGGAATGTACATCTCTTCTGTGCAACCATGTCTTTCATGAAAATTTAAATCTTTTGTGTGTTTTTTAACTTTTCCATGTGAGGATTGAAAAAAAACACAAACCATTCTCCATTTCCATCAAAGAAATAACTTTATTCCAACAGTATGAATATGTTTGGTTTTTTAACAGGTGAAATATGAATGGAAACATCCTCTAGGATTCATTAAACATATACATATTACTACATGGAAATAGGATGAAATTACTATGGATTTTGTCATAAGATGGCTAAAGACTCCAAAAAATTCTGACGAAATATGGGTAATAATTGATCAACATACCAAATCATCACATTTCCTTGCTATAAGGGAGGATTTTCCTTTGTATCACCTTGAAAGACTCTTTATTAATGAATTTATAAAATATAATGGTGAACTTATAACGATTTTGTATGATTAAGATCATCATTTTAGATCAAAATTCAAGAAAGTTATCCTGAAGGATTTGCATACATAGCTTCATTTGATTACATATTATCACCCTCAAATAGAGGGATACTATGAAAGGATTATTCAAACAATATAAGAAATTTTGAGATCATGATCACTTAGATTTCAAGGTATCTTGTATCATTATTTTTCTTTGGTATATTTTTCCTAAGAAAATAGTTTACATTGAATTTTTTAAATGATTCCATATGAATCTTTATATTGAAGTACATGTCATTCTATAACTTGTTGTGATGAATTTTATGAAAGGATTCGTTTATGAAGAAAACCTTTGGAGGAAACAATAGAAAAGGAAAAGAAAATTCTTGTTCATATTAAATCCTCACAAAGTAGAAAAAAGTGTTATACTAAAAACTGGGGTAATGATTTGGAATTTCATGTGGGAGATCAAGTCTTATTGAAGGTATCTACCTATAATAGTGTTATAATATTTATAAATAAAGTGAAATTAAGCCCCACTTACATTGGTCCTTTTGAAATTTTTTGAATGAAATTGAGCTATAACATACCAATTTGAAATTTCTCTAAGTCTCTACCAAGTTCATGAAATCTTCCAAATCTATTTGTGAAGGAATTTCACACCAGACCTAGTGTAAGTTATCAAATCTAATGAAATTGAATTCAAACCTGATTTATCTTGCTGTGAAGAGTCTATCTAGATTCTGGACACTATAGAATAAGTGTTGATGAATCAGATGAATAGCTAGGTAAAGGTACATTGGAAAACCCATAAAGTTGTAGTGGCGATGATAGATCTAGAGAAAATATTGATGAAGAACAACACAAATATTTTACAGAGGTGACATTATAAAAATTTTGAGGATGAAGTTATTGATAGAGGGAATAATTTAATGTCATAAGATTTTTATGGTATGTCTTTTTATAATTTAACATCATTGATAGAATTATTTGCATGCAACCCCGAGCTTAAATGAACCATGATATACTATTAAATATTAACATTATCATTATAATAGTGATGTTATCATTAGAAATAGTAATCTAGAAATTATATTAATAACCTCACAAATGAGAGTATTAATAAAATTTTGATATCTAATAAATTAAAATATTATATATTTTGTCGTAGTATATGTAAATAAATGTTTTTAAAATGATAAATTAATTGTTTGCATTTTTGTGAAACATAAATGTTTATTTATCATTTATAATTAAAGTAATTATTAAAATCAAAATTTCATTTCATAAAATATATTCATAATTTAGTATTTTTTTCGTTATAATTATATAACAATTTTATTAAATCATAAATAGTTTTTCAATGTGGAAAAAATCTATTATAATTTTAAAATTGTTATTTTTCTAATAAATGATGATTTTCTTTAAAAATTAAATTTCTAATATTTAAAAAATTAATTTCATAAAATGGATTTAATTTTTCAAATCTAGTCATTGAAAAAATTTTAGTTTTAATTTTAAATATTTTTCAAACATAGTTGAATTTTTTATACATCGAGAAATACGGTAATTTACAGTATTTAAAATTTTAATCCAAATAAGTGAATTTTTGAGTCATGGTTTGTGTATGGATGATTAAAACACCTTAGTTATAACTCACATTTCCTCGTTATAGTACATAGTCATATGAATCAACACTATTTATAGGCTTGAACCGACGCAATAAACTAATTAATAAAATAATCAAAGAAACGCACCCTCCCCTCCACTATAAATACTACCTCTCACCATCTCTTCTCCTAACACATTCACATCCTATTTTCATGATTATGTTGTGAAAAATTATTCTCAGAAACATATTACTCGAGATCATGTCTTTCTGGTCTCCCCAAAATACCATTTCTAAGTGTCTTAAGGAGGTTCTCAAGGAGACAACTTTCAAGAGGTAAAACTCTCCCTTGTTTTATTTTAATTTCTTTTATTTTCTTATCCTTACATAACCTAACCTAACCAAAGTAACATGATCACAATATTATCATATAGATACTGAGAAATTATTATGTTAATAGAATACCCATAATCAAATCTCTTTTCCACTCTTTTTTTAAAATGTGATCATCGCCCATGAGGAGTTGATTCAGAGGCTTTGTGGATGAAGGGTTTTCATTTCTCATTATTACCATCAATGATGGTCATAAAGACTTTTTTTGGCTAAAACAGATTCAAATATATCTATTAAAACTTATTTAATGTTCTTTAAAAAATTTATAAACATATTATTATATAAAATTATAATAATTCATGATAGTCGTGAAACCTCTAAAATAAATTAAATCATATTCATTAACATTTTATCTAATTAATTACCCTCATACCATGTAACTAAATGATATATAATACCATTTAAACTTATTTATGTTCATTAAAAATATACATTTTCAATGTTTTTAGTATTATTCTGGTTTTAAATGAACTGTCATGCATGGATACAAGAGAACCAATCATAAAAACCAAGAAAACATACACACGAGGAACAAGAAAATTTAATATTATAACACATTGATATTGTCATAAAAAACATCAAAAAATTGTGATAAATAAAATATATATTTAATAGTTTATGAATTTAGAAAATTATTAATATAGTTTTATAATCCATGAAATTATGTTAAAGTATATAATTCTTTTGGACAAAATGTACAGTTTTCTCATCTCACTTTTCTTTCTGTCAGATATTTCTTATTCACAACTTATTCCCTATGTGTGATGTATGTATACTTACCTTTCATATATCATATAAAAAATCCATTTATCTTCTTGGTATTGAATTTTTCATTTGATAAATATTACTTTTATGGTCTATATTATTCAACAGATTATAAAGTGGTAAAAGAATTCTTTTCCCAATTTCCATTCTTTCAGTTAAACTTCGCCTTCCTTGATTATATAGAACTGAGATTTTTTGTAAAATGACTATTTAATATCTTATTTTTTATTGCCAATATATTATTTACATTGGATACAGATATTAATTCATTTGATTAATGATCACTTAAATTATTCTAAGGCACATTCATTTAAAATTTATCTTTTTAAAATTTCTCTTAAATGTCTCTTTTTTTCCATGTCCATGATCTATAAGAATGTTTTAAAAATATTTTTTTTATTATATTATTATAGTTTTAAGTATTTTAACTCTTTTTTAATTTTTACAAGGTCATCTTAAAGGAATAGTTTTCTTTTACAATTATGTGTCGTTTTAATCATATGTGCTTTTCAAAGTCAAAACAAGTTTTTTTTCAAAATAATTTATTTATGATATTATTTAATGTATTTTAATCTATGTAAACATCACTTGTTGAATATTATTTTTCAATGAGTATGATATCTTAAGATACTGTATAAAATTTTTTATTGTATGCTTTATGGGGATATACAACCTTGATACCACTCACCATATTATTCTAGATGGTTGGTGATTATGTTTTCTGATTGCAGAAAGTTATTTCAATTTTTTGATAATTTAAATAAATATTTATATGTCAATTATATTTCACCCTTTTCATAAGAGGAATTCATTAGACATAGTAATTGTCATATGGGTCATTCTATATCCCCTCGTTGCATAAGTAGGTCCCATAAGACAAACTACACTAGGTTATGACTGAGGCCCTACCTATTTATGTGGACTTATATGCTAAGGCCTTAATGATATATTTTAGACATCCCACATTATTCATTACCTAATTATGATATTAGTTAATAATTTTACCGATGATTATTATACTTTTATTATACCCATAGTTATATTTCATTCTAATGTGATTATTTATATGACATTATTTGATAACCTTTTATTCCTTCCATATTGTGATCAAGGTTATATTTTAATATAATTTTTTTAGTTATTCTCCTAAAATTTTTATTTATGTTTATTTTTGATAGCTTCCAATTTATTATTACCCTTACAAATCATCTAATCTCACTCCATTCTTACATTTTATTTCTCATCAATATTCCAACATGTATATAATGATTGACATTCAAGGATAATCTAGGATAATATTGGGGTTCCCAATGGAGTTATTGTGTTATTTTTTATTTAAATATTTATCATAAAACATATCTTTGTATTTATTTTTCCATACCTACTAAACTATTCATAACATTGGGATGTGATCACTTGTACTTAGATACTTTCATATAAACATGTTCAGATGATAAAGAGATTGTAAAATTAACCCTTACGTGGTACTCTTCCTTAGTTGAAGTCACATTAACCTCTTGAATAATTGTTAAATAATCGTTATTAAATTATAAAAGAACCAAATACATAAATATAACATCATATATGATCCTCTAATATGTCTTTATTAATAATATTTCAGTATTATCATTATTTCAGGTGTTAACTGATTCATTTTCCTTCATATGTTTTTTATGTAAGTCATGTTTGTTATGGACTGGATATATTGTATTCATATCCATAATGATTTTAAGTTCTTAAAAATTATTGTTAATCATCAAATGAAAATTATTCTTGAATAGTTAATAAGGGGAATGCAATCCCATCACATTGTGGAGATGATAAACCATACATACGCACGAGCGAGAAAATCATTCTATTAATGATGAAATTGATTTTAATTGGATGGTATATTATATATACATAATAATTAACATGTTATATTTATTATTCACATCAATTATACTCATTATTATACCCAACTATATAATTAAGTGTTTAATAACAAACTACAACATGACATGGAGACGGTATGTCGTACGTACGCATTTATGGTGACTTTGTTATTTATAGGAAGGATAGTATAATGAATATGGTCATACCATATTTAAAATAAAAAATAAGTATCTAGAAGGTATTGGAGTTATTATTTTATTATGGAACCAACAATGAAAGAGGATGTATAAGAAGAAAAGAACATTAAAAGAGGTGATGAAATAATTACCTCTTCTTCAGGTGCTTCCTTTTGATTTGAACAGAAGGGCTCTTTAGGTTGGAATTATGATAAAATTAAGGCCATTAGGATGAATTTAGGGTATTTTGGATGATATTTGATCAGGTTTTGGCCGAGACAAAAGGCTTTGGAGGTGTGAATTTATGAGAAGGGGAAGTACCCATTTATCAGAGATATGAGGGGCACTTTAGGAAAAATCTTGAAATATTAATTTATTATATAATGTTTTTCGGTTTCCAATAGTTCCAAATTAATTTATTTATAGAATATGGAGGGATGGGTTTAAATAATCTCAACCAATAGGTTTTATACATGTTAAGGCCATCATATTAACAATGTCTTTTAGACATAACCCTCGTTTATGTAGTTTAGCTTTTACGTGTCTTCTTATTTTTTTATAATAAATGGTCAATATAGCTACTATAAACTTACAAGAGAAGCCAAAGTTATTCATTAATAAAATATTTAACATTATCTATGTTATTTGGCCGAATCTTATTTTTTTATGACTATTATCTAATTTAATGAAGTATTATTTGTTTTATAAACTCATTTATGTCAATTTTGAAACTATTTAATATTTGGTTATTTTTAACTCAACACAACTGTATTACTTATAAAAAATAAATTCAATCTACCATAACATGTAATATTCCCCAATAAAAATCGTGTATGGCATAAAATGTTTAAATTTCATATATATTAATATTTATAATATCATTTATTTTAATCTTTCATTAATAACGTAATTACTTCATCATCATTGTGTCATAAAAAAAATTAATTATTTAATGTCTATAAACTATAAATAAAATACTATGATGTAGGAAATAATTTTAAATTTCCAATTAATATTTATTTTGGAATTTATCTTATGTATAATCCTATATTTAAAATCATTTACTTATTAAAATTTTAATTTAACACTTTTAACTCTTCTTTAAATAAAATATAATAAATGTCATAATCTAATCCAATAGGATAAAAAAGGATCATATTTTTTTCTTAAGATTTATTTGGGTAGAAAAAAACATATCCAGTAGAATTAGGACATGTGGTGGGGTAATTTTATATTATTATAATATATATTTTTACCTTTAATTACTTTATTTACTTTTAAACGTGGTAAATAAAATTGAAGAGTTCTTATTCACCAAAATTTATTTTTCTCGTATTGAACTATATTTTACATTTTGATAAAAACCATGTCTATTGAATTTTTTAAATTCAATTCATAGTAGTAAAATTACATTTTTTTCAAATTTTCAAATGTGCCTAGAAGGTGGGTGAAAGACGTTAAAAACATTAATAAAATTTTATTTGTCTAGTCTTATTAAAAACTTAATCTAATTATTACATCGGACTAATATATGTATTATGTATCTATTTTGTCTTTAAAATAAATTTAAATTAATAATAATTATGTAAATCCTAAGTTGGTTTTAAACGATAACAGATTGTTTTTCACAATTAATCAAAAATTGAATGTTTTCAAAAAATACCAAAACTGTACCCTAAGCTAATTATGGTATTCCAAATCCAAAAATAAACTCCATTTTGAAAAATAAAATTTGTAAAATCTCAAAAATTGGGTATTACTATTCATTACTGGTTTTTAAACGGCTAGTTTGTTTGGTTATGGTGTGCTAGAACTCGAAGCTGTGTACAATGCAAGCTATTATATTAATCAAAGAGAAGTGTATTGTGGATGCTTGGGGTGTTTCATTCATCCTTCATTAAAAGAATTTGATACTTGAAATTTCTATAATATTATTACATAAAAATATTCAGGTGGTTCTTTGTCAGAATTTCCTCATGTTCCCACATTGCCTCTTCAATTTTATGGTTTCTCCAAAGAAATTTTTCCAGACGAGTCGTTCAGTTCCTAAACAATTGTGATCTAGTATCAAGAATCCTGATAGTCTCTTTAAAATAAGACAGATCTGGTTCCAATTCCATTTCTTCATAGGTGGGTACATGAATTGGGCCAAGCATGTATTTTCTCAAAAGTGACATGTGGAACACATTATGACCTATGAAGAGACATGGTGGAATTTCCAATCAATAAAATAAAACTCAGATTTGTTATAGAATTTTGAAAGGTCTGACGTAACCTGGACAAAATTTACCCTTATAAATGAATCGTATAACACCCTTCCATGGAGATACCTTCAATGAAACATGATCACTCACTTGAAATTCCAAAACATTCCTTTGGTTATTATCATAGCCCTTTTTTCTAAATTGAGATACTTGATGTGGGTTTTGATAACATTCACCTTTTACATTATTTCCTCAATGTGTTCTGGGCCTACAAGTTTTCTTTCACCAACATCATCCTAACAAGTTGATGTGCGACATCTCTTTCTATATAATGCATTATATTGTTCCATATGAATACTATAATGGAATCTATTGTTATAGGAAAATTCTACACAATGTAAATACATATCCCACATACCTTGAAATTCAAGTGAGGAAAATCTCAATATGCCTTCTAATGTCATAATAGTCCATTCTGATTTTCCACCAGTTTGAAGGTGGTAGGCTGTGCTCAAATGAAGTTTATTATCCATGGATTTTAGACGAATTTTCCAGAATCATGATGTAAAATAGGGATCATGGTCAGAATCAATCAATAGAGGTACACCATGAAGTCTTTTAACTTCATTAATATATAGTCATTCTAAACATTTGAGGGGTAAATCTTCTCTTATAGTATTAAAATGTGCATACTTGGTAAGACGATCGACAATGACCCATATTGCATCATTATTTTTGGGAGTCTTTAGTGTCCCCATGATAAATTCCATCATAATATCATCCCATTTCCACTCAGGTATGGGAAGAGGTCACCCGACTCTTCTAGGATGTTGTCTTTCGGCCTTCACTAGTTGAAAACCCATACATCTTGACACATAATCAAAAATCAATTTCTTCATATTTACCCACCAAAAAGGTTCCTTCAAATATATATACATCTTAGTGCTACCAAGGTGTATATAGAAATTGGATCTATGAGCATCTTTAAACAATTCCCTTTTTAGAACAGGTAAATCAAGAACACAATGCCTCTTCCCAAATTTTAAAATTCCACCTTTATATACGAAGTTAATCAGTCTCCCATAATTCACTACTTTAATTTTTATTTGAAACTCCTCATCATCTTTATGAGAAATTTCTATCTATTCTAGTAACGATGGGTTGAAAATCATTTGAAAATGAATTCATGTTTCACCGTTCATGAATATTACCATATCCATATTTACTAGATCCATAAACATATAATCCCATTCAATTATCATCTTGTTCAGACCTGCATGATCCTTTATTATCAAAAAATCTAACACCCTATTTTCTTTCCCTTGGTGGTAGTGTATTGTGCAATCATAATCCTTGAGTAGTTCGAGCCATCACCTTTACCTCATGTTGAGTTCGTTCTGTGAGAAAATATACTTTAACCTCTTGTGATCAGTATATATCTCAAATTTTCCCTCATATAGATAATGTATCTATATTATTAGAGAAATGTTTATAGTTTCTAACACTATATCATTATTAGGGTAGTTTTGTTCAACAAAATTTAGCTATCGGGATACATAGGAAATTACTCTATTATTCTGCATATGGACACAACAAAGTCCTTTCTTTGATTAATCACTATAAATAACAAACCCATCATTCCCTGATGGTAGTGTCAATATAGGAGTATTAAATAATCTTCTCTTCATTTCATCAAAACATTCTTCACACTATTTTTTCCAAACAAATTTAACCCCTTTACGTGTGAGCTAGGTTAATGGGTAAGCCAATCAGGCTAAATTATGGATGAAATGCAGATAGTAACCTGTTGAACAAATAAAACTACATACCTTAGTTATACTCATCAGTGTTGGCCATTCTTGGATTTCCCTTATCTTTGATGGATAAATTGGGATTCCATCCTTAGAGACAATATGTCCACGAAAATAAATCTACTAAAGCCAAAATTTACACTTGTTAAATATCCCATATAATTAATTTCATCTAAGAGTTTTCAAAATAGTGCATAATTGATTTTCATTACCTTCATAGCTTTTGGAGTATACTGATATATCATCAAAAAATACCATTAAAAAGTCATCAAGATATTCCTTGAAAACACTATTCATTAGATCCATGAAAACATAGGGTGCATTATTCATTCCAAAATTAATTATTGTAAACTCGTAATGCCCATAGCTGGTTTGAAATGATATATTTGGAATTTATTCCTTCTTATTGCGCAACTGATTATATCCAGATCGAAGGTTAATCTTTGAAAAATATTGAGCTCCATAATGTTGATCAAATTAATAAAATATGTGAGGTAGGGGATACTTGTTTTTTATTTTTATGAAACTGATCTCTCTATAGTTAATAAACAGCCTCATAGATCCATCTTTATTATTAAGAAAAATAATAGGGGTCCCCATGGATAAACACAAGGGAAAATAAATATTTTATTACACAATTCCTCTAGTTGTTTATTTAGTTCCGCTAATTCCATAGTGTCCATTAAATAAGGGGTCTTTGATATGGACATTGAACCGAGAATTATGTTAATAGAAAACTCAATTTCTCATTCTGAAGTATGTCTATGTAAATCCTCTGGAAACACATCAACATATTCTTGCACAATAGGTAAATCTACTATTTAAACATTCCTTTTCTCCCCCATAGTTATTTCACTCCCTTCCTACCCAATAATTTAATTTAGAAGAGTTACTGTGGGGGGATCTAGATGACAATCATATGGTGATGTTTCCACTCTAAAGATAAGGGATTCATTATCGTCATCAAAAATTGTAACCACCTGATTCATACAAATTTTTTTTTCATCCTGGTCCAAAAGCCAATCCATACGGAGGATTATATCAAATTCAATCATGGGTATGATAATAAGACCAGAAAATAAATAATGCTTATAATCCATAATGGTAACTAATTGACAAAACGTTGTTGTTATGATATATCCCTTATAATTTTTGATAGAGAACTCCCTTTCTAAGTCAAATTGGAAATATGCAATTTTCTTGGAAAACTGGGAAGATATGAAAGAATGAAATGATCCGGAATCAAATAAAGCAACTTCTAATTTTGAGGACACAATTAAATTATCTTCCACTCCAACATTAGGAACATTAACCTCAGTAGTAGTGATCACATAATCTTGGCCTATCTCCCTTTTCTTTTTCTGGGGAAACATTCCTTGCCGCTTATGAAAATCATATTTATAATGTCCCCTCTATTTAAAATTATAGCATTGAAAATTGGTAGCTTCTTTCATCACATTTCATTGATGAGCTTGGCGTCCTTTCTCACCACACATGTAACTAACTCTCATTCCATTTATGAAAGTACTAGGGTGTTTCTTCCCACATTTACTATAATGTGGAAATTAAACTTTTCCTTTCTTCCCATTATTTCTTTTTCTTGGGTGTTCAACAGATGTCTTCACCTCTTGATTTTCTTTAAATTCACAAGACATATAGAATTACTTTTTTTTATTGATAACACATGAGTCTAAATCTTTATACTATGAGAAGGATTGGGAGACTAATGCTCATCGAAGAAATGTTTTTAGCCTATCAAATAATCAATCAATATTTCTTCTTGGGTTACATATATAATCTACAAAATACCTTTATAACCATGTAAATTTCACCTCATACTTTGTGGCATTCCTATCCTTCTTTTCCTCATACTCAAAAATTGTCTCTACATATCCTCTCAATGTTCACGAGGAATATATTTTTCTAATGAAAGCTCATTAAACTCCCTATATTCCATATTTGAAACTTCTTAATACTCTTTTTTGTTTTGAATAAATGAACACCATTGATATGTATCTCTTGACAGATGATAAACTGCCATGAAAACCATTTCCCTTTCGCTACTCCCCAAAGCATGAAATATTCTATCTATGGAAGTTATCCATTGCTCAGCTAGAAATGGATTTTTAGTCACATTGAGTATTGAGGGTTTTTACCTCACTAAGAAGTCTAACATTGTTTCTCCATTTTGTGGTTTAGGGTGATCTATACAGGTAAAGTTATTATTCATAACCTGAGTGAGTTTTCCGGGAATGGTGATAAGTTTTTCTGTACCAGTTGCATCACTAGCTCCACTATAATTATCTTGAGTAGGAGGGAAATCCCAACATGGATTAAATGCATTGATACGGTTTCCATTCCTTCCACTATTCACTATTTCTAAACAATGGAATACACTAGATTAGTTTGTGAATCATAATTTGTAATTCCAAACTTGTAAAATACTTAACATAAATTGAACAATTTTTGCATATTATCCATAATCATAAAAAAAATTCTTTCTGGAAGTATTTAGTGATAAATCCTTCATAATGTTTTTTAATGAAATTGGGAATTGTCCAAAGAATATCCCCCGGGGGAGTCAACCCAGGTGTGCACTGAGACCCTTTGTCATGTACTAGGGTACCCTAGGTCAAGACTGAAACTCTTTTCTGGAGTTTCCACAACAAGGTACATCTTTCCTTGAACCACATCCACTTCTAGTATCTATACAGGGATTTATTTCTTGGAATACCCCCATAATATCTAAATTACCAGAAAAAATGGATATTCTTTTATGCTAATCCTTAGATTATATCTTAGGGTAAGGTTCTCTAGTCAGAGTCTTTATAATTACAGTTCCCAAGTTTTGTACTAAAATTCTGTTGATACCACCTGTAATGCCTTGACCCCAGTTTCCTAGAGTCGGTGCGTTATTAAAAAACATTGGTATGATCACAATTGATCAAGCCCTGAAAAACGTACCAGTTTAGTGGCCTTTTAAGTACTAGATACTTACATAAGTTTTACATTGCATTATGAAATGAAAAAAAAACATTGTGTCTCATTTAAACACACTCATATCCCTTAGCCTATCCCTTATGGTCTGCCATAATATACTTCTTCGAATCATGGTAAAAGTAAAAGAAAAGAAAGGGATGAGCTCAGATGCTCAGTAAAGATAACAATATAGGTGAAACTAATATAAATAAGTGTAAATAATAAATCCAATGTTAAAGACTAAAAAACCAATCATTTGAACAAAACATTCAGCATAAAATGAAAATTGTAAATCAAATAATTCCATTTTCATTTTCACATGGATATTATACTAGATGAATAATCACATGTAATATTAACAGCTAGTCTCATGATTTTAGAAAGAAAAATTTCAGATATCATAACCAAATAGTCAAAGCCACGTTCCCTGATTAAAAATAAAAATATTTTCAAGGCCATGTGCTAAGAAACTAGTTTGTCTCATGAGATCCACTGATGCATCGAGGGCCTATAGTGGGCCACATCCATCTCTTACTAAGTCAAATTCATTCCTCAAATGAAAATGTCAAACAAAACATAAACATTCATATATAAACTAGAATACAAATTTTTAATACTTTAACCCTAAATTGTGAATGACATAAAAATATCACATCCACAGTCAAACATATCATAAAACTATCATTACAATATGTAATATTTTATCATAATAAATCAACATCAATTAAACATAAAATCCAAAAATATATGTAAACATATATGTAATCAAATCAAAAAAACTATTTGAGAGAAATATGTCTTTATACTTGGAAATCATTTAATAGTAACATAATTTTAAAAGAAAACATTTATTTTGAATATATTTTTTTATGCTTGTAATGTAAGATTCAAAGGTGTTATAATTTGGGAAAATATTTGCACCTGCAGTATAAGTTTAAAAAAATTAAATTATTTTTTGTGAAATGGAGATAAATTACCTATGTTGGAAAATGACGGAATGATTCCTTTCAAAACATTTTATAAAATAGTCAAACAAGGGTATAAATGAGTTTAACCCATAGTATAGGAAGTAGAAAAATATTTTGAAATACATTTTTAAGAAACATAGATGTGGATGATAAAGAAGTGTTAGTATATAGGGATTGGATCTCTCGGCTGTAGTGTTGATCTTGGATCAGAAGGACTTCTGTATCGTTTTGGATTTGAGGGACGATATTGTTAATGCTTGGAGTAGAATCCCGCGGTTTGTGGGGAGTTGGCGGTTTTCCCTTTATCCCTGGTCGATAGATGCCAATTCTAGTAAGCAATGTCCCATTGTGGTGGTCTGGATCATGCTTCCAGGGATCCCTCTTCCCCTTATAAATGAATACATTATTAAGGTGATTGTTGATTTGTTGGGATATTTTTTGTGCACGTATGACAGGACGAGTAGCATGGCGGAGGTGTCTGTTGTGAGAATCTGTGTAGAGTTGGATATTTCTCATCTAATTTAGAGCCACCTGGTCATTTGGATAAAAGTGATGGTGGACCATCGTAATCATCTGATATACCCAAATGTTCCCCATTTTTTCCCATTTTTTCACATTTCTGGTCACTCGTTGTAGGTTTTCCACAAATCTCAACTAGGGGCCTCTACCTCTTAGGATTTATCAAGGCCTATTTCATGTTTTTCTGGCTCATGCTGTACTTTAGGACTGTTGGGCTATGACAAGGATAAAGGTGTGTATTCCCCTGGGCTAGGATCTGAGGCCTCCTCATCCTCGTAATCCTTTTGTTGCGAAGGCCAAGAGTCTCTTGGCCATGACCTAGTTCTCTTCCAAAAAATTATGGGTGGGAATCTGTCTCTCCAGCTATGGGATAGGGTAATCTCCTCTTTTGGGTCACTGATTAATAAAGCATCTGAGCTCTTTTCTCCTTCTATTGATCCTTGTGTTCTCTCCTGTATTTTCATTTTGGATATTCTTCTGATAGATTTGGGCTTCAATTACATTGAATCAGCGATGCCTACTTCGCCGAGGGAGCTTTTTCTCTAGACCGCTGTGTGACCCACCCCCCCCCCCCCCCACGCGGTTTCATTTTATGAAAGTGAATTATTCTCCTCTGAAATCACCTTTAGTTTTGACTGGGGTTGATAAGATTAAGGCAATCAATCAGTTCTTTGGCTCTCTGGATAATTTATTCAAGGCAATGTACAATGGAATGTTCTCTCCTATGCCAGTTCGTTCGATGGTGCATTGTAGTATATGCACCTGGTATCAATCTAGAATTGGAGCCATTGTCTCCCTAGTTTTATCTCATCATGTCAAGGGACATGAGACTAGGACCAAAGCCATACATTCTTGTTTCAATTTTTGAAATCCTTATAAGTAATGCTCGTGGTCTCGAGGCTTGAGAGAAATCTCATTTCACAGTCAATGAACTTTGTAACAA
Organism: Viscum album; assembly: GCA_963277665.1. Taxonomy (NCBI): domain Eukaryota; kingdom Viridiplantae; phylum Streptophyta; class Magnoliopsida; order Santalales; family Viscaceae; genus Viscum; species Viscum album. The sequence goes on from OY728155.1 coordinate 1,083,100,588, forward strand.
TTTTGTATATATGGTTGCAATTATTAAACCTAAGAAGGTGCATAGTAAGATCAAGGATTATGCTCAAAGGCTACAAGTGTGTGGTTTCCAAAACAAGGATTTTATAAACTCTCAAACCAAGTTGTTCTAGAAGGACCACATCACAGTTGATATGCATAGTGTGTCAGATTACTTTATGGACATGAAAAGTTCTATTTGATATCATTTTTTTATATTTTCCTTTATTTATGAAAAGTGAAATGATCAAGATAGAGAGATTTTTTGTAGGTATTTGGATGGTATCATCTCATATACTGTTCTTCGGATCGTCGGGGGATATTTTTACGTCATTGTAAGACTACAGGAGAAATAGGGGTGATGCTTTTCCTAGGCAATCTATCCAATATTTCATCTCGTTCATGGAAAGACATGGACTTTTGGATGTAGGATATAAAAGAGATAACCTCACCTAGTGTAATAACTAACTTAGAGGATGTAAGACTTGGTGTGACCTTGATCAGTGCTTAATGAATGAGGCAACATTATCTATCTTCTGGGATGAAAAAGTCTCTCATCTTGTGTGTTGCCTTTCGAATCACTCTCATCTTTTCCTTTCTTTAGTTTTTAGGGAGTCCTGGAGCCTCTAACATATGGCAAACCCATGGATCACAATACACAACAATATCAAGATACCTAAACATCTTAAATGTCATTGGAGGAAGGATATTCCTGTGTGGGATAAGGACTTGGTTGAGATCAGAAATGAGGTGTCTCATATAGAGGAGGTTCTCGAGATGGAATGGGATGAACACCTTTTTACTATGTTAAGGATGAAAAAATATCTTCTCTCTGATACCCTCCTTTGGAATGAACATTTGGAATCAAAAGGAGCAAGAATTCAATGGCATCGAGAGGGGGACTCGATCACCAGTTTTTTCCATTCTTGCATTAAGCAGCATCGATGTGTTCAGAGACTGAATATTCAAAGGGAATATATTTCTTATTCTAATGATCGTGATGAGGTTGGAGTTCTGGAAAATGAAAATATAAAATCCTTACTAGTAGTCCCCAATCCTGGCATGGCTGGTGGGTATCTGAGGGGTGATGAAGAAATTTTTGACTAAATCATGCGATGTGTTTTAGAGGAAGTGGATGAATGTTTGAGGAGGACTCGAGAGGAAGATGAACTCCATGAGGCAGTCTTGACCCTAAACCTGGAGACCACACCAGGTCCATATGGCATTCCAGGTTCTTTTTATAGGGTGTCCTAGGACACTGTTAAGGGAGATTTAGTAACGGAAGTGTAGGACTCCTTCCAGGGTGGGAATTTTCTACGTATTTATTATGCAACCAAGATGGTTATGATTCTGATGGTATGAAACCCACATTACATTGATCAGTAATAGCCCATAATCATGTTAAATATTCCATAAAAGGTTTTCTTCAGCATTCTCAATAAAAGGATGACCCTTCACTTGAACACCTGGTTGTCTCCTGAACAACATGGTTTTATTAACGGGTGGTAAATTTAGGGGCAAATTAGAGTGGTGAAATAAATGGTTAGTGACATTAGCAAAATACTATTTTAAGGGTAACTTGGTGGTCAAATACGATATGATCAAGTCATATGAAATATTGAAATGGGGTTTCATCTTATGGTTGCTGTCTTGCATGGGGTTCTCCAACTGGACTACCGATCTTCTTTTATTTTTCTTTAGTTTGGCCGAAATATCAACCTCATTTATGGGTAAGAAGATTGGGTTCATCAAGGAATGAAATGGTCTTAGGAAAGGGGGTTCTCTCTCCCCCAATCTCTTCATCCTTTCTCAAAATGTTTTTAGCTACTGTATCAACTGGGGTCTTCTCTTGGGGAAAGTCATACCTTATCAGAATAGGGATGCAACAAGGGGTATCTCACATTTGATGTTGGAGGATGACACTATTTTTTTATCAATGGTATTAAGAGATCAGTGTAGGTGACAAATGGGCTATTAGGAGATTATTGCTTGTGGAGTGGGAAGGTGATGAACTAGGGAAATCATGTATTATACAACCAAGAATATCTTTGAGAGCAGGGTGAGGATCCTTAATGACAGCTTGAATATGAATAGGGGTTCATTTACTATGGAGTATCTTGGGTCACTAGTGATTATTTTCACACTTAGAATTCATCTTTTTGATATTTTGGTTACCATGATCATAGGGCACATCTACAATTGGAATTAAATATTCTTATTCTTTGGAGATCGCATTACCCTTATGAATAGTGTTCTTGTTTCAATTACCATGCACGTAATGTCCACCTTGAAGGTCCCCACAACATTATTTCAAACTTGGGGTGGATTATGGTGTCTTCGTATGGGATGGGCAGATAGAAGGCATGAATTACTTGGCGTTGGGAAAGCGTCTTGCTAGATCTCTCTCAGAAGGGGGCATAAATTTGAGGAGTGTTTCATTGACCATAAAAGGGCTCAATGCTAAACTAGCATCGGAGGATATAGAAGGGAGAACAGTATGGGGCAGGATAATGAAAGATAAGTATGTCAAAATGTAAATGAGAAGAGGATATAGCCAAAAAAAATTGGTAACCTGATTCACCCATACACAATGTTCTTACATCACCACTCTAGGTGGATGGTGGGAAGTGGTAACATCAACTTCTGGCTTCAAGATTGGGGAGCTGGAAGGTTGTGTTTCATGGGATGACCCACATTAACTCTTTCATTTAGAGAGGCTAGAGGCCACCCTGGTTTTATTCAGTCCATTCTGGATGAGAATCAACAAGCTATTTTCAATAACATTGTTACTAATGAAGAACTTGATAACCTCATTTTTACAGGCTTCCCATCGGGTGAGTTTTCATGAATGGAATTTTCTCATGTGATTTGGGATTCTACCGAGGATGATCTATGGGGTGACCATGTGGTGCAAGGAGGTTCCCTCCAAATTTGACTTATTGATATGGCGGGTGAGGAACCGAGCATTTCCCACGGATGATAACATTTTGCGCATCGGCATCAGCATTTCCTAGAGGTGCAGGTGTTGTCGTGATCCCATGTAAGAAACTGTGGGCATCTGTTTTTTGATAGAGAATGGGATAGATGGACCTGGTAGGCCTTTTTTTCACTGGATAGAATGTCTAGACAGGGATACAGGATTCCTTCTCTAGTTCATGGTTTCAAGGGGTGAGTGAACATGGACCTGAGAAGAAGGTGAGGGTTGTTATCATATTGGCAGGATGCTCGACCATTTGGAAATCTAGAAATGATGCACAACACAAAAGAATATAAGGCTCTCTGCCTAGAATTATCATTAAAATGAATAACTCATTTGTGGATCTGGTCCGGTTATGTGTCGACTACCACGACGCACCATCGGTTAGAGCCATCATCCCGAGCTATTTTCTTTCAAAACAGGCCAGGGAGCTGGGTCAGGGGCATTGGGTATGTTAGAACCCTCTCCACCTCGGGATGAATTTCAACATGTATGCATCTTTTATCAAGGGGGGAATCGAGGAAGAGTCATCATCAAGAACTAAGAGGGGTCTTTGGTAGCAGTGTTCTATGCCTTCTATGGAAGGGTTGATGTTTTACAGGCTAAAGCGCAGGCTATGCTCACGGGTTTGGAGATGTGCTGGCAGTGGGACATCATGATTAATTTGGAGGAAACAGATTCTTTAATTCACTTCAACGAACTAGCAATTACATTCTGAGAACCATGGAATAGTGTATATCTAATCTGGAAGTGTAAACATATTCTGGGCAATCACATTGAGATCACCCACACATGGTGGGAGGGGAACTGGGTGGTAGATTTATTGGCTTCTATGGCATCACAAAATCAATGTATATTCTATTTACTTAGAATAGACTCATTTCCTAGTGAGGGTAAGAAGTTTTATATTAATTATGCTCTGGGATTTCATTTTTTGCAACCCTCATGATTTCTCTTATATCTTGTGTTTCAATTCAAAATAAATAAACATGTTAGTTTCAAGTCAGTATAAACAACCTCGGATTACAAATATATTGTAAAATTATGACGTACGTTGTACTTTTCCATAGTCAAGGGTATGTTAACCACATTTATAATGGTTTAATAATAGTTATTAAATTATAAAATAACCACATACATAAATATGATATCATATATGATCCTCTAAAATGGCTTTGTTAATAATATTTCAGTATTGTCTTCGTTTCAGCTGTTAACTAATTAATTTTCATTCATATGTTTTGTTATGTAAGTCATGTTTTTTATGGATACGATGCATTTGATTCATATCTATAATGATATTATGTTCTTAAAAATTATTTTTAATCGTCAAATAAAAATTCTTCTTGAATGGTTACTATGGGGAATGAAATTTCATCGTGTCATGGAGACGGTAATCCTTACGTATGCACGAGGGACAATATCATTCTATTGATGGTGAAATAATTTGTAATTGGATGGTATATTATATATACAGAATCATTAACATTTTATAATCATTATTTACATCAATTATACTCATTTTTATAACTATCGAAATAATGAATTGTTGAATAACAAACTACACCACGATGTGGAGACTGTAAGCCGTACATACGCACGTATGGTGAATTCTTAATTCATAGGATGGGTAGAATAATGGATATGGTTGTAAAATATTTATAATAACAACTCAGTATATATAAGGTACTGGAGTTATGGTGATTAAATTATTATCTCTTCTTCCGGTGCTTCCTATTAATTTGAACAAAAGGGATACATAGGTTCCATTTATGATCAAATTAAGGCCTATAGTTTTAATTGAGGATAGTTGGGAGTGGATTTGAGCAGGGTTTGTCCAATCAAGTGTTTTGGAGGTGTGAATTTAAGTGAAGGGGAAGTACCCTTTTATAAGAGAGGTGAGGAGAACTTTAGGAAAAATCATGAAACATTAATTTATTATAAATTGATTTTCGGTATAAAATAGTTCCAAATTGATTTATTTATAAGATAAGGTGGGGATGTTTCTAAATTATCTCAACCAATAGGTTTTAGGCATGTTTAGGTCACTGTATTAACATTTTATTTTAGACATAACCATTAGTTAAATAGTTTAACTTTTACGATGTCTCCTTGTATTTTTACAATATATGGTTAGTATAGTTACTATAAAATATCAAGAAAACCTCAAGTGGTTAATTAATGACATATGTAATATTATATAATTCATTTGGTCGTATATTATTCTTATAAGACTACTATATTTTAAAAAAAAATCAATTATATCAATTTTTACACTATTTAGTGTTTGGTTTTTGTTAATGTCATAAAAACATGATTACATAATATAAAATAAATTTAATCAACCCTAACATGTAATATTCACCTATAAAAATCGTTTATGTGATCAAAAGATTCAATTTACATTTATTTTAATATTTTTAATATATTTTATTTTAATCTTTCTTTAATAAGGTAATTATTTCATCATAATTTTGTCATAAATAGATTTAATTATTTAATATATACAAATTATAAAGAAACTACTATGATATAGGAAATATTTTCAAATTTATAATGAATATTTATATACTAATTTCCTTTATGTTTAACCACATATTAAAAATGGTTTAGTTATTAAAATTTGAATTTAACACTTTTTACTCTTCTTTAAATAAAATAGAATAAATATCCTAATCTAAAAAAACTGCATAAAAAAATAAAATTTTTGTCCTATTGATTATTTTGGTTGAAATAAACATATCAAATAGAATTAGAACATGTGTTGGAGTAATATTCTATTATTATAATATTATTTTTACCTTTAATTACCCTATTAACTTTTAACCGTGGTAAATAAAATTTAAATGATAATATTCACCCAAAAAAATTCCATCCAATTGAACCACATTTTTCTTCTATATGAAATCCTTTTCTGTCAGATTTTTGAAATACAATTCATAGAAGCAGTAAAATTACATTTTATGCAAATATGAAAATGTGCCTAGAAGATGGATAAAAGACGTTAAAAAGTTTGATAAAATATTATATGTCTAATATTATTATAAAATGACTCTAATGAATAAAATTAGAATAATATAGGTATTATGTATATATTTTTACATAAAAATAAATTTAAATTAAAAATAATTATTTAAATAAAAAGTCAGTTTTAAACAAAAACACAGAGTTTTTTCACAATTCATAAAAAAATGAATGTTTCCAAAAAAATACCAAAAAAATCACCCTAAGCTAATTTTGATATTTTGAATCCAAAAATGAAGTCCATTTTGGAAAATGTAATTTATAAAAATTTGAAAATTGGGTAATAATATTCATAATCACTTTTTAAACAGCTAGTTTGGAGGGTCGTGGTGTGCGAGAACTCGGAGCTATGTACAACACAAGCCATTGTATTAATCCAAGAGAAGCATACATTGGAAGCTTGGGGTATCACATTCTTCCCTCTATCAAATATTTTCATCCTCAAAATTTCTATAATATTACCGCATAAAAATATTTCGGTGGTTATTCATCATTAGTTCCTCAGGTTCCCACGTTGCCTCTTCCATTTTATGGTTTCTCCAATGAACTTTTACCAAACAAGTCATCTTGTTTCTCAACACTTTTTATCTGGCATCAAGAATCCTAATAAGCACTTCACAATAAGAAAGATCTGGTTCCAGTTCAATTTCTTCATAGGTGAGTACATGCATTGGGTCAGGCATGAATTTTCTCAAAAATGATACGTGGAACACATTTTGAACATAGTAGAGACTTGGCGGCATTACCAAACAGTATGTTACAACTCCAATTCATTCTAGAATTTCAAAATGTCAAATGTACCTAGGACTTAATTTACCCTTCTTACTGAATCATACAACACCCTTCTATAGAGATATATTCATGAAAATAAGATCAACCACTTGAAATTCCAAATCCTTCCTTGAGTTATCGGTATAGCTCTTTTTCCTACTTTGAGCGACTTTGATTTGGGTTTGGATATTTTCGATTTTTTCCTCAACAAGCTCTATGGATCTATGTTTTCTTTTACCAACATCAACCCAACAAGTTGGTTTGTGAAATCTCTTTCCATATAATGCTTCATATGGTGCCATCAGAATATAGGAATGGAAGCTATATTTATTGGAAAATTCTACCAGAGGTAAATAATAATCCCACATAACATGAAAGTCATTTGAACAAGATCTCATCATGTATTCTAAGGAATAAATAGTATGTTCTATTTTTCCATCAGTTTGAGGTTGGTAGGTAGTTCTCAATAAAGATCAGTATCCAAGTCTTTCTGAATACTATTCTAGAATCATGATGTAAAATGGAGATAATGATCTGAAACAATCATTAGGTGTACACCATGAAGTCTTTAAACTTTATTAATATATAGTCTTGTAAAACTTTCAAGTGGTAAATCATCTCCTATAGCAAGAAAATGTGCAGACCTGGTAAGACAATCGGAAATGACCCGTATTGCTTCATTCCTTCTAGGAGACATTGGTAGCCCCATGAAAATGTTCATCATAATATCATCCCATTTCCACTCAGGTATGGGCAGAGTTTTCATGACCCCTCAAGTTTGATGTCTTCCAGCCTTCACCTATGGAAAACCATACATCTTCACACGTAATTAGAAATATCCATCATCATGTTGTCCCGCCATAAAGGTTCCCTCAAATCTCTATAAATCTTAGTTCTACATGGGTGTATAGTGAAATTGGAGCTATGAGAATCATCCAACAATTCCCTTTTTTATCAGGTATATCGAGAACCCAAATCCTCTTCCCGAATTTCTAAATTCCACACTTATATATGAATTCAATAAATATCCCATCATTCACAGCTTTAGTTTTCTTTTGAAACTCCTCATCATCAGTCTGAGATCTTTTTATCCTCTCTAGTAATTATGTGTTGGCAATAATTTGAAAAAGTATTGATGTTTCACCTTCCAGGATTATTCACATATCCATCTTTACTAGATTTTTGAACATTGGCTCCCATTCATCTCTCATCTTGTTCAACACTCCATGGTCCTTTCTTCTCAAAGCATCTTACCCCTTATTTTCTTTTCCCGAGTGGTAGTGTATTGTGAAATCATAATCCTTGAGTAGTTCAAGACAATTCCTTTGCCTCATGTTATGTTCTTTCTTTGAGAAAATATACTTCAAACTCGTGTGATCAATATATATCTCACATTTTTTACCATATATATAGTGTCTCCATATCTTCAGAGAAAATATTACAGCAGTTAACTCAAGATCATTATTAGGATAGTTTTTCATAAAGTTTTAGCTTCTGGGATGCATAGGCAATAAATCTATCATTTTTTATGTGAACATAACCATTACTTTCTTTGATGCATCACTATAAATAAAAAACACGTCATTCCCTAATGGTAGAGTCATTATAGGATAATTGAATACTATTCCCTTAAATTCTTCAAAACATTCCACACACACTTTTTTCCAAACAAATTTAACCCCTTTACATGTGAGCTTGGTTAATGGGTTAGCCAATCGGGCAAAATTCTGTATGAAACACCGATAGTAAGCTGGTAAAACAATAAAACTGTGTACCTCGGTTATACTAAATGGTTCTGGCCATTCTTGTATTTCCCTTGTTGTTGAAGGATCAATAGTGATTCCATCCTTAGAGATAATATATCCAAGAATAGAAATATCCTAAATTCATAATTCACACTCGCTAATCATCCCATAAATTCATTTCTTTTAAGAGTTTTCAAAATACTGAACAAGTGATTTTCTTAATATTCATTGCTTTTGGAGTATTCCAAGATATCATCAATAAATATCACTACATTGTTATCAATATATTCATTGAAAACTCTATTCATTAGATCCATGAGAACATAGGGTACATTAGTCAGTCCAAATGTCATTACTTTGAAATCATATTTCCCTTACCTAGTTCGAAATGTTGTCTTTGGACTGTATTCCTTCTTCAAACCCAATTTATGGCATCCATATGGAAGGTCAATATTTAAAACATATTGAGCTCCCTGAAGTTGATCAAATAAATCATCAATGTGAGGTATGGGATAATTTTTCTTTCTTGTAATACCATTGATCTCGTTGTAGTCAATACGTAACCTCATAGATCTATCTTTCTTCTTAACAAAAATAACAGGGGCTCTCCATGGATAAACACTAGATAAAATAAATCCTTTATTACTCAATTATTCCAGCTATTTCTTTTGTTCAACTAATTCCACATTGGCCATTTTATAAGGGGTCTTCGATATAGGCCTTGAACCAGGAATTATGTTAATGGAAAACTCAATTTCCCAATCTGTAGGATGTTTAGGTAAACCCTCAAGAAACACAAAAACATATTCATGTACAATTATTACATTCACTATTTGAAAATTCCTTTCCTCATCCATAGTTATTTCGCTCCCTTCCTCCCTAATAATTAAATTTAGTAGAGCTACCGGGTGTAGATCTAGATAACAATTAGATGGTGATGTTTCTTCTCTAAAGATAAGGTATTCGTTATCATCATAAAAAAAAATTAACCTCCATCATCTTACAATAAATGTTCACATCATAGTCTAAAAGCCTATCCATACTGAGGATTATATCAAATTAAATCATGGGTATGGTAATAAGATCAGGAGATAAAGCACATTTATCCATAATGGTAACTGATCGACAAAATTTTATTTCTATGATACTTCCCTTTGGAGTTTCTCCTGACAACCCCCTTGTTAATTCAAATTGGAAATATGTAGTTTTCTTGGAAAATTGGGAAGATATGAAATAATGTGATGATCCAAAATCAAATAAATCTTTGCCTAATTTTTAGGAAATGATTAAAGTGCCTGCTACCACGTCATTAGGAACTTCAACCTCAACAGTAATGATTGCATAAGTTTACTTTTTCTGGGGAAAATATCCTTGACACTTAGGAAAATAATTTTCATAATGTCCAATATGTGTAAAATTATAACATTGAACATTAGTAGATTCTTTCTTCCCATTTCATTCATATTCTTGGTTGAATTTTTCTCCACACCTATAACAAACTCTCATTCTCTTTAGAAAAGTACTGGGGGGTGTATTCTTACCACATTTGTGGTTGTGTGGAGATTAAAATTTTCCCTTCTTCCCCTTATTTCATATTAATAGTGTGTTCAGCAGATTTCATCTTCTATTCTTTCACTTTAAAGTCATAAGACTTAAGGAATTTTTTTACTATCTTAATATCACATGAGACTATATCTTTGTACGATGAATAGTATTGTGAGACTAATTCCTATCAGAAAAATGGTTTTAACCCATAAAATAATTGATCAATATTACTTATTGAGTTATGTATATAATCTACAGCATGCCTTGCTAACCTTGTAAAGTTTGCTTCATAGTTTGCAACATTCTCATGTTTTTTTCCTTAGACTCTGATTTTTTTTCAATATCTGCTTGATGTTCACGAGGAAATTATTTTTCAAATAAAATCACTTTAAACACCCTCCATTCCATATTTCATACTTCTTCATCCTCCATTTTATTTTGAATTAATGACCACCATTGATCTGCATCTTCTGAGAGGTGATAAAATTCCCTGAAAACCTTTTCCCTTTCGTTACTCCATAAAGCCTGAAATATTTTCTCTATGGAACTTTTTCATTGCTCAGATACAAATAGATTTGTATTCCCATTGACAGTTGATGTCCATTTCCTCATGAAGTGGTCTAACATTGATTCTCCACATTGTGGATCTGGTTTCTCCATATGGGTACGATTATTATTCATAACCAAAGTGAGTTGTCCTAGTATGGTTATAAGTTTTTCAGTACTAGTGGCATCACCAGCTCCACTATAATTATTTTGAATAGGAGGGAAATCCCAACATAGATTATGTGTGTTGAGACAGTTTCCATTCCATACACTTGGCGCCATTTCTAATCAAGGTAATACACTAGATTAGTTTTTGAATCTCAATGCATAATTCCAAACTTGTAAAATACTTAACATAAATTGAAAAATTTATGAATATTATCTGTAAACATAAAAAAATTATTTCTGGAATTATTTACCCAAAAAATATTCATAACGTTTTTTAAGGAAAATGTGAATTATCTTAAGCATATCCCCAGTAGTATCAAACTAGGTGTGAAGTAAGGCATTTTGTCATGTACCAGGATACCCCAGGTCAAGCTTGAAACTCCATTTTTGATATCTCACTCCTAGGGAAATTTGATCCAGAACTAAGTCTACTTGTACAATCCAGACAGGGATGTATTTTTTGGAAGTCCCACATAATTTCTACATTACCAAAAAAAATAGATGTTCTTGTACGCTAATCCTCAAAGTCTATCTTAGGGAAATGTTTTCTAATCATATTTTTTCTAAATCTAGTTCCCTAAGTTTATACTAAACATCTTCTAATACCAACTGATATGCCCTGACCCTAGTTACCCAGAGTCAGTGCTTTATTACATAATATTGTCATGATAAAAATAGACCATGTTCTGGAAGACCAATCAGTTTAGTAGTCTTGAAAGTACTTGATATATACATAAGTTTTACATTAAACATTGAAATGAAAAAAAACAACATTGTGTCTCATTTAAAAACACTAATATCCCTTATCCTATCCCTACAGTTCATTCATAATATACCTATTTGCATGCTGGGAAAAAACAAAATAAAGGGGTGAGCTCAGATGCTTAGTCAAGATAATAGTATTGCAGAAACTAACATAATTAAGCATAAAAATTTAAGACAATGTATAAAACAAAAACACCAGAATTTTGAACATAAAATTCAACATAATATAGAAAATGTAAATAAAATAATTAAATTTACAAATTCCCATGGATATTCTACTTGACAAATAATCACAAGAAATATTAATAGCTAATATCATGATGATGGAATGCTTAATGTCCGACATCATAACCACATAGTCAAGACCTCATGCCACAACTACAAATAAAAATATTGTCAAGGCTTTGTGCCAAGAAAAATGTTTGTCTTGTGAGACCTACTGATGCATTGAGGGGCTATAGTATACCCTAATATTCACTTACTACATCCAATGCATTCCTCATATGAAAAAAGAGAAACATAACATAAACATTAATATTAAAATAGCATAAGAAATTTTAATACTTTAACCATAAATCGTGAATAACAAAAAAATATCACACCCATAGTCAGACATATCATAAAACTATCAATACAATATGGAATATTGTATCATAATAAATAAAGATCAATTAAACATAAAATCCAATTATATATGTTGACACGGATGGAATCCATCCAAAAAAATATTTGAGATAAATATCTCTTTCTACATTGAAATCACTTAATAGTAGCATAGTATTAAAATTAAACATTTATGTTGAAAATATTCATATAAGCATATATGGGATGAAACGAATTTGTTATAACAACGGAAAATATCTGCACCCACTATATAAGTCAAAAAACATTCTTACCATAATTATTAGAAAAGTCCATAAAGTACCTCATTTGAAAAATGATAGATTGATTCCATTCAAAACATTTTATAAAAATTAAAACAAGGGTATGAATGACTTTAACCCATAGACTATGAAATATTAAAAATGTTTTGAATTACATTTCTATGAATTGTGGATGTATATGGTAATGAATTCTTAGTAGATTCTTATATATAAACAACCTCAGTTGATAAAGAGATTGTAAAATTAACCAATACCTTGTACTTTTCTTTCTAAGAGGGTACGTTAACAACTGTTATAATGGATAAATAATTGTTATTAAATTTTACCAGAACCACATACATAAATATGATATCATATATGATCCTCTAATATTTCATTGTTAGTAATATTTTTGTATTATCACTGATTAGGGGTTTAACTGATTCATTATCCTTCATATGTTGTGTTATGTAAGTCATGTTTGTTATGGATAGGATGTATTTGATTGATGTTAAGAATGAAATTAATTCCTTAAATATTATTTTCAATTATAAAATGAAAATTATTCTTGAATGGTTACGATGGGAAACGAAATCTCATCGCGTCGTGGAGATGGTAAGTTGTACATATGCACGAGCGATGATATCATTATATCGATGGTGAAAACATATGTAATTGGACGGTATATTATATATGTAGAATCATAAAAATTAAATATTTATTATTTATATAAATTATACTCATTATTATACACATCCAAATAATGAAGTGTTGAATAACAAACTACACCACGATGAGGAGACGGTATGTCGTACGTACGCATGTATGGTGACGTTGTCATTCATATGATGGATAGAATAATGAAAATAATTGTACCATAATTATAATAAAATATCATTATGTATAATGAACTGGTGTTATTATTTAATTATGGAATCAACAACGAATGGGGATGTAGAAGAAGAAAAGAACGTTGAATGAGGTGATGAAATAATTACCTCTTATTCGGGTGTTTGCTTCTAATTTAAACAAAAGGGATCCTAGGGTTGAATTTATGATAAAAGTATGGCCTCTAGGTTAAATTTAGGGTAGTTGGGAGGATACTGGAGAAGGTTTTGTCGAATACAAAAGGCTTTGGAGGTGTTAATTTAAGAGAAGGTGAAGTACCCTTATATACGAGAGGTGAGGGGCAGTGTAGGAAATTTTTTGAAATATTAATTTATTATAAAAGGATTTTCGGTTTCCAATAGTTAAAAATTGATTTATTTAGTGGATAAGGTGGGTATGGGACTAAATACTCTTAACCAATATGTTTTAGGCATGTTTATGTCACCATATTAAACTGATCTTTTTCACTTAACCCTTAGTTAAATAGTTTATCTTTTACAATGTCTCCTTGCATTTGTATACTACATGGTTAATATAGTTAATATAAAATGTCAAGGGAACCTCAAGTGGTTCATTAATGACATATGTAACATAACTAAGTCATTTTTCTAAATCACATATTTTTTGTACTATTATATAATTTAATAAAATATTATTTGTTTTAAAAACTCAGTTATGTCAATTTTGACACAATTTAGTGTTTGGTTTTTGTTAAAGTTGTCACAACATGATTACATAAAAAAATTCTTTGAATAAACCATGAAATTTAATATTCCACTATAATATTTGTTGATTCCATAAAATATTTAAATTTACATTTATTTTAATATTTATAATATCATTTATTTTAAACTTATCCCATAGAATTAGGATAGATTTTGGAGTAATTTTATATTATTATAATATTATTTTTACCTTTAATTACCCTATTTACTTTTAACCTTGGTAAATAAAATTCAAAATCTACTGTTCACCCAAAATTATTTTCATCTTATTGAAATGAATTTTAATTACTGAATACAACCGTGTATTTCGGATTTTTGAAACTCAATTCACAAAACCCGTAAAATTACGTTTTATGCAAATTTAAAAATGTGCCTAGAATGTGGGTAAAAGACGTTAAAAAGTTCAATAAAATTTTATATGACTAATATTATTATAAAATGAATCCAATGAATTAAATTGGATAAATATAGGTATTATATATTGATTTTTACTTTAAAATAAATTTATATTAATAATAATTATTTAAATAAAAACTCAGTTTTAAACAATAAAGTAGAGTTTTCACTATTTTTCAAAAATGGAGTGTTTTCATAAAAATACCAAAAAATCACCCTAAGATAATATTGATATTCCAAATCCAAAAATGAAGTCAATTTTGAAAAATAGAAGGTATAAATTTTTAAAAGGTGGGTATTACTATTCATAACTGCTTTTTAAGGGGCTTGTTTGATTGGTTGTGGTGTGCTAGAACTCAGATATGTGTATAACACAAGTTAATATATTAATCAAAGAGAAGTGTACCGTGGAAGAATGGGGTATTACATTTAGAATCAATGATCACTAATGATCTGAATATTTAGATAGACAATAAAATTCTATGTCGTCCTGCTCTCTTTTTTACTTCCCAATGAGAGAAATATCATCTCTAAGGAACTTATCCATTTCTCCGCCACAAATAGTCTTGTAGATCCATTGAATGATAGAGTTTGTTATTGAATAAATTGGTTTAACATTGTAACACCATATTGTGGATCAGTGGGATAATCCATATATGAAATGATATTTCCCATAACCTAATTCAACTTCCCTAATATGATTATAATTTCATCAGTTTTAGTTGTAGCTCAAACATTAATAAAATTATCTTTCCTATGAGGGAGATCCCTACATGGTATATGTGAATTTATATGTTTATCATTCCTCCACAAGGATCCATTTTTAAATAATGGAATACAATATATTATATCATAAAATTATGAAACATAATGTATAATACCAATACGAGTGAAGGACCTATAATAAATTGAAAAAATTTAAGCATAACTAATATTATAATCATAAAAAAGGTTTATTAGATATGGTTATCAAATAATATAAATATTTTCAAATCATTCACAATGATTTTAAATGAAAATATAAATAAAAAAAATCATATCCCATGGGACTATTAAACCAAGTGGGTCGTAAGGCCCGTTATCGTGTACCAAGTAACACTCAAGTCAATCTCGACCTGGATTTTTAGAAATTATTTTCCCTAGGTATATATATGCAAGAACCACGCCAAAATGTTGTATCTAGACAGGGATATATTACTTGAAAATAAAATAATCTCTACTTTATCAAGACAATATGTTTTTACCATATATTTATCCTTATCTATAAACTAATTCTAAGGATTATAATCATTAAAATAGATTTTTTTGAAATCTAGATTCCATGTTTTCTATTGAACTTTCTCTAATTCCAACTATAAATAACCCAACCATAGTATCCCAGAGTTGGTGGTTACTTTTTTACAATGGAATAATATACAAGGAATTTTATCCCGAATCACCAGATTGTTTAGTAGTCTCGATAAAATATATAAATACTTGAAATTCACAATACAACTAACAAAATAAAATAATCAAAGCGTTTTCTATGAAAACGTTATTTTTACATATAGTGTTTCCTTGCATATTAATCACAAAATATATCCTATAATCTAGTGGAAATTGAAACAAAATATATTTTATCCCTATATGATAATATAATAACAAAATTTACATTAATAACTGATCTCATTA
The DNA here is from genome assembly GCA_963277665.1 of Viscum album. Classification (NCBI taxonomy): domain Eukaryota; kingdom Viridiplantae; phylum Streptophyta; class Magnoliopsida; order Santalales; family Viscaceae; genus Viscum; species Viscum album. The sequence goes on from OY728155.1 coordinate 1,083,116,668, forward strand.
TAAGACAATTCACAATTCCAGACATCTGAAACATACATTCAAGACCTATCTCTAGACAATTTAGATCATTCGGTAGAAACCCATCTAATTTGGCCAACTAAATTGCCTCATGGTACAAATTGATTCACATAGGGTATATCTATAACTAGGACCCAACTATAACAGCATGTCTGAATAATTCCTCATATATCAAATTTTTGGTTTCATTCATGAACAATATGACTTATTAACCGGTTTCTATATTTATTAAGGAATGCATATTAATAATAATTTCCCTGGTCACTCGTATAACTTACAATGTAAATACCATTTATAGGGATGATAAATGTTTTAATTTCTAATTTTATGCATGATATGTAATATAGATATTTAGGGAAAATTTAATATCCATTGATGATAAGAAAATGAATATTTCAAAGGAATGTTAATGATTACAAAAATTAATCAAGATAGAGAATGGAAATACTTTCCAATGTAAAACTAATCATAATCCATCTGGATAAATAATAATCATGTTATTAATAAAACATATCCCTAAACGATCATAAGTAAAATAAATGTTCAATGTCTTTGATGAACATAAATATTATAAAAATGTCAATAAAAACATTATTTAGGAAAATTATCCATTCGATTTGGAAATATTTTTTCAAAAATTAACGTTCAAAAAATATTGAAAAAAAAATTATTTGAAATTATCCTTTGGAACATATAAAAGAAATGTTAAAACATTGAGTGGTCATAACATCATTAAAATTAGTTCAAGTTAAAAAATATTATCATCAGATTTTCAATAACATACATATGTAAATTATTTGGAAAACGATATGGTGATTCCATCAAAAAAAATTTGAAAAAATTCAAGCATTAGTAGAAATATCATTAAAAAATCATTTTGATAATGTTTAAAAAAATCAATACTTTTTTAGAAAACATGGTTTTGGAAAATAAGTATTTTTGACTGAAGAGATAAATGATGTTTTCTTTTATTAAAAAAATTCTCAATGAATTTAGTAACCAAAGGGAGGAATATCGTATTATTACTTGAAAAAATAATTAATTTTAGAAGTAGAATAAAATAAAATTGGTTCATTATATAATTATTTAATAATTTATATCATTGTAAATACATGTATAAAAAATATAGTTTAAAATAAGATTATGAAACAAACCCTTAAAAAGGATATAAAGATGAAATAAAAATTAATTAATGAATTAATTAAGTGTATAAAATGAAAATACTATTTAAAATATACTAATATAATATAAGATATTCATAATTATTTAAACATGAAATCTTAGTTTGTCAAAGACAATGAAGAAGTACTATAATAACATGAAAATATATTGAGTTACAAAATTATTTACCACTTAATAATTTTCTTGTTAAGTCCTCTTAGATGAAATTAATAATATTAAAACAAAAAAAAATTAATTATTTACTATAAATGAAATTATATCAAAACGATTAGTATATAGACCATGTGAAATAAATTTGATGTATAGAATTAAAATATTTATGAATGAATAGAAATTTATATAAAGTCTCTTAACTCTTGATTGAATTATTCTATATGTGTATGAACCTACTATATAATAAATATTGATTTAGGGAAAATATATTAAAAACAATAATCATATATCTCCTAACATATTTTATTTAATTGTAGTCATTTATCACCTTTCAATTAACAATTATTTGTCAAAATCCTTATTTCGATGGATAGTTTCTTCCTTTTCAATCTACATTTTAGTTCGGTAATTTTGGTCATTTTAATTTGACCATGGTTATAGATAAATTATTTTAAAGATGATATAAATATCATATATATTTATTATATATTTAATTTCAATAATCTAATAAATTTAGAGATATAAAATGGATTACAACATTCATGGAGACGGTAGGTCATACGTTTTCATGAAGGTTGTTTCCATTTTTCTAGCCAAACATAATGAATGGAAGATAAATATTAATTCACATTTTCAGAATATTTATTTTCCCATATATATAATAAAAATTAATCAAATACTTACTTATTATTATCCATGTAAAAAAAAAGATAAACATTTCACTTGGCAATGTGGAGGGGGTAGTCCACGCCCATGCACGCATGACCCTATTTTATAGAAATAAATTAGAAGGTAATAAGTTATATGTGATATTATATTAAAATAAAAAAATTTATATAATAAATATCACATATATTCATTATTTTTAACCATTCTATCTTTTTTGCAAAGCATATGAGAAATAGGAATTAGGTCTCTTTGTGAGCCTGTAGTCTATTGTAACACGACCAACGTTATCGTGCCCACCACTGAATAGAAATTAAGAAGTCATATGTGATATATTATTAAAAAAATATATAATAATCTCATAAAGATAATATAAATATTTTAAACCCATAATTATATCATTCCTTGAATTTTTGTGATTGAAAATGAATTAGTTCGGTTCACGAGGTAGTAGTGCATCATACACACGATCGACAATTTAATTTCCTATTTGATGGTAGTGTAAAAAGATATAGGTTATTAAATTATAATAATTATATAAAATTATATATTAAATACTTATTTTATTATAATATTATATTTTAATAAATATCAAATGAGGTGGAACAAGAAATAAAACAAATACAAAAGTTCATGAATTTTACCTCTTCTTTGAATACCTCTTTAGGTTTATATATAAAACCTTATTCAGAGATATTCCTAATAAAAATAGAGTATTGGATATGGGTAGGGAATTATGGAATGTATTTTGGTAGTTATTGGATGAACTAAAGTGTTTTTAAATGTATATATGGGATAAGAGGTTGTGTGATTTTATACGTGGGGGAGAGGACAAGCATGGAATTCTTGAAAAGATATAGTGATACCCACATTTGAATCATGAAAAAAGCCTCAAAAATGGATAATTGTCAAACCATAATGTTTATAAAGACTATATATCCCCGTAAAATGCATTTTGGAAAACATTGGGTAATTTTTAATAGTTATCTTCACAGTTTAATCCCCTAGAAAACCAATTTTTACCATATCCGTTGTAATTTAGTTTTACTATTTTCACTAATATATATTGTATAAAAATAAATTTTACCATATAATATAATATAATATGTTATAATTAAAAATAAATAATACATTTTTAAAAAAATTAATACCCATAATGGGACGAATTAAAAGTAAAATTAAACCTATAAATGCGATGAAAAAGCAATTTTACAACAAGAATATTCTCATAAATAAAGATTTTTTAATAAAAAAATCAGTATGAAATTGATTAAAATGTCCTATATTATTTAAATTTTAATATAGTTTGACAAATATTACTTAAGAATTAAAATTTTAATATAATTTAACTCTATAAATAATTTAATGAAAATTGATGATTTTATTATAAAATAGTATTTTTTTCATTATTCATAAAAAAATATTCTTTTCATAAGATTGTCAATAATTCACAAAAAAATAATTAAGAAATATAGATTTTAAAAAATAAAAGTATAATTTTTCAAATACATTTTCTAATTATGTTTAGAATTAATTTTAAATCATATGTGAAAAGCATGACTAAATATCTTCTTAGAAAAATATATTTTTTCAAAAAACTTTTCTTTTTATCTAAAATAGATCTTATATTACTTATAATCAATAAGTAACATTTAAAATTATTTTATACATATTTATAACAAATAATATTTATTATATAGTTGTTTTTATTCAAACCCACAAAATTAATGGTTAGGTTGTAATGGTTTTGTTTTAATTTTCATAATATTTTAATAAAGTGTTTTTTTTCATTCAAACTCAGTGTTGTGTGCATTGGTATTAGATATATGTAATTTATTTAATATTAAATATATCATAGAGACTCTAGGTTCTACATTATATTATAATATTTTTGTTTCATGTCATATAGGCTCTCCAATATTGTGTTCCTCATTTTAAATCTCAGGGTGTTATAGGTTTTAAAAACACAATCCAATTTATTTTCATTATTCAGACATTTTAACTTCATATATGGATATGTAACATCAAACATGAAATAGAACATTTCTACAATGTCATTTATCCACTTTTTAAAAACATGACAAGACGTAAGAGTTTTAGAGTAACCCAATAAAATACCTTCATAAACCTTCTGATAAAATTTGTATAGATTATCATTTTTATTTAAAACAACCCCTTTTCATTAAAAAAATGAATTAATCAAGTTTTTGCTTACATAAATCTATTATTTAAATAGTTTTTCAACCATAAAAATTAAGACCCTATTTATAGTATAATCACTGGTACATATTGAATCTTCCCAAATAAACATTGTAATAATATTTTCAAATAAGGATATCTTTGTAATTTATTGAAGGGTTCTATTACTTATTAAAACTTCCTCATTTTTTCATAGAATTATTGGTGTTGAGAAAATAGGATTAATACCTTTTTCAATTGAATATTTCAATTTAAAATTTCTCTATCATGATCAATCCATATATTTACTAGGGGTATTTTTTCTATTTTCTAGAAAGAACATAAAACCTTATGAAAAACAATAATACTTATATTTAAGAGTAAGAAAATAAATCCATATAAACCTAGTATAATCATCAACAAAGAATTACACATACTGTATTCCTTTTAGAAATATGGTTTTTTAAGACAAAAAAATCCATATGCATGAATATTAATGTTTCAAAAGTTGGGATTTTCCCAGTCAGTTTGACAGTAAACTTATATTTCTTTCCAAATTATAATGGCTCACAGAGTCTAGAAGAACATAACCAAAATTATTGAAACTATTTCAAAAGTATTCTCAGAGAAATATTATCTATATTATAAATATTATATTTTCCTAACATCTAATTAAAAATCCACAATAACTCTTTATATTATAAGATAAGGAATGTCCTAAAAATAATGTATTTTAATTTATTGGGGTAAACAATTTCATGCCAATCGACAGTAAGATATGAAACCCAGACATACTTTTTATTTAGAATTTAAAAATTCCTAAAGTTTTTGGGGGAAACAACTATAACATAATAAAATTATTTTAATAAGGTTTTCCTTAGTTCCTAGATCATAAAGTCCTTTTCAACTAAATGTCTTAGAATGAAATGAAATATCAATACTACAAATGATGTTTCTTGAAACGTTCTCTCCAAAATAAACATATCTAAAGTACAGTTTCTATAAGTTCTAAAAGTTTAAATTATTACAGTTCATGTACCATGAAACACCAATGACCATATATTAAGTGTAACGGTGTCTGGTATGCATCCCATTTCACAAAAAATAATAGTTATAAAAGTTTTGTACCCAAACATTCATGGGTATATTGATGATAGAAATTTTTTTTGAAACCAACATCATTTTTACCCTATGATTCAGAATATATACTATTTCTCTATAAATATAAGAACATAGAGTTCTAAATCATTCAACATTGTTAAAAGAAAATAGAATTCTATAATTATATCTTTTCTGACATTTCTTATAGTAGGGTTTATTTTTTTAATGAATAATTTAGATCAGATGTATGATTTTGTGATGTAAAATTGGTTCCAAGAGATCTATAACTAGGTTTCAATTTTCATAAGATCTTTACAAATATCACCATACCAGAAGAAAAAAATAGATATATTTATTTAATATTTCTATCATGAAACATTATTTCTATAGCTATTTTTATAATGTTATGAATTGATATAAAATTTTATTTAGTATTTAACCCTAATTTTTTTAGAAATTATATAATGGGATTTTTAAATACCTTATTTATCTAAATCCTATCCTTCTATCATTTTATAAATTATTCTCGTGGAAATTAACATATCAACACATACAATAAAATAATTGATAATCTTCCATATCTTAATCGTCTGATGAAAAAGGTAAAAAAAACTATAAAGATAAATTCATAAATTGTTCACACATTAACTTTCTCATGAATAAAATTTCATTATATTATAAATTTCAAAACAAATCAATAATTTGTTAGCTGTTATTATTTTTCAATTCAATACTATAATTAGAATATGGATTTTTTTTCTATCATGCCTAGTGATAATCTTTTCTTTAAAATCATTCCTACATTTTCTAATATCTGATATAATAGATTCCTTCTCTTTCATTATAATTAGACTATATGGTTTAATTTTTTCATGGTTGTTTACATTCATAAAAAAACATTTCATTGGATCCTTTAATTTATAATTAAATTTTTTTTCTTTTAATTGGTATTTTTTATGCTTTACTTTATGTAATTCTTATCTATATTCTTTGTAATCCATGTAAGTTGGACTTTACAGACTTTTGAAAAACTATTGTTCATATGCTTTTTATATTTTCTCTACAAAATTTTGGACCATGAATTGTTTTAATGTGATAGTTGAATCTCTATATTTGGAAAAAAAAATGAAATCCATCTTCCTATTCTCTTTCTCATCTTCTCGCTTCAGCTAATTCACATATTTCATGAGAGTTTTAATAAGATCAGTAATAATATAATTTATAAAATTAGTAATATCATATAACATATTTGGTTGGGATTCCCATTTATTAGTAAGAATTATTATTACCTTTTAGAACAACTAATAATACAATAAATCATTTTCACCAATTTATTATAAACCACAAACTATAATCATAAATATCTACTACATTATTTCCAATAATTCTCTATAGAGAATGATAATTTATTGATAATATTACATATGGATATATTTATGAGTTTTATAAACAATATATGTTATATAATTTTTGATTTAGCACTTTCTCGATATATATTTCACTGCCACACATGATGAAATTAGACTTTAGATGTTCTGTTTCATTGAACATAAAATTTGAACCATGTAATTCAGTTAATACTCTAACTTTTCTATCAAAATAAATTGATATATTTCCTTCTTAAAAATATCAAAATTATCTTTCAACATTTTATAATGATTAAATTGAGCATTAATAATAAAATTCTCAATCAGATCAATCCAGTATTCATAATAAACACTGTCAAAAAATTTTAGTTGATGAAAATTCAAATTCATAATAGTTCTTATTGGTATTCCTTCCACACAAAAAAATAAATAGATCTTTCATCCTATACATGTTGGTATAAGGAAATTGAATATTAAAAAAAGTATTAATTTTGTTTTTAAATGAAAATAATTAAGAAATAATAATATGTTTTTTTCAAAATTGGTAGTTTATAGAAAACTTTATATGGGATGAATTGGAGTCGAACACTCAACTTTCAATTTTTCAACCAAAAACAGAGTATGTTGATTAGAAAATATAACAATGCAAAATAATTGATATACAATACATAAAATAAATCTACATAGTATATTTGTGGTTTAATATATTTACTGATAAAATTAATACAATTTTAATATTTGAACAAGAACTTCAAGTTGAAAAAAACATGAAATTTTAGATATCAAACTAAAGTCTTCTATAAAGGATATTATTTTCCCAAAAAAATTAAATAAGTAATTATTCACTTTTATCCTAATTAATTTTCATGTCCAGTATCTAGAACTAATTTATATAAGTTTCATATAAGTAAATTCATCAAAAAGTTGTCAGAATATACAATTATGAACCTAACATATTTGAAACTCATGTTAGAAAAAGTTAAATCTATTCCCAAACACCACTTTGATCAGTATTATTGGTAGAAAAAATTATATCACTAGATTAATGAAACATACATGTATATAATATGAATAATAGTGAACTAAGAGTATTTTTTATCATGAATAACTACAATAAAATGATTACTATAGAAAGTCTAAGAGTTTTTACAATGTAGTTCCTCACAGTGGAAGCTCTATCAAAACAACAAAAAAATATAATTATAAAAACTCAAGTTAGTGTGATGATTCAATATAATTTATTGATCAATTTACAGTATCCTTATTTCAACAATGCCGTTGGGTTAATTTATTGTGGTCATTATAAAATCCCCCAATTGTAATTTTTAAAGATCTTCAATCTCGGTTATAACAACATCAAAATCAGATCAACATCCTCTGATAAATGTAATTTAGTATTTCTTCTAAATTATCTATAAATTTATTGGATTCATTAATTTAATTTATCCTTAGAATTATAATTTATGACTTCATATAAATATAAAATATTATAAAATAAAATAAGTATAAAAATAAAATGAAGTGTGTTGTGATTATTAAAACAAATTATAAAGAAGATTCATTTGAATCAACACATATTTCTCTATTTGTGCCTTAAATATTTTTATAACTTAGTATTAGAGTACAAGAATATTCATCTAATACAGGTATGAAAGATTCCTAGAGGTTCACACACTTAGTGTGTCATGAATCCTATTAAATTCGATTAAATTTAATATTAAGAAGAAATGTGATTTTCAACATTTGGAAAACTAATTATTATTGTAAAGTAAATAATATAAATATTGAAAAATGGGGTATACAAATTTAGAATATGCGAGTTCAATTTTGTTCTACTTTTTATTTTTCATAATTTAATATATAAATATTTATTTATTTCCCAGTTTATTGAATATATTAATATAAATTCTTATTTAGCGTCACGAATATTAAAATAAATATTTATTCATAGGTTTATTGAATATAATATTTATTTATATATGAAATTATTCATATTTATTTTGATAAATTTATAATTATTCATGATTTAATAAATCCCAAGTATGATTGATCGTTTGACTTAATGACCCAATCAAAAAGATATATTTTAATTATTATAGATAAAATTCATAAATATTTATTTATTTTAGAGGTTATATTTTAATCGGCTTGTTTTATGGGAAATAATAATAATAATATAATTATTATTTTAAATGGGAGTTGTTAATAATAATAAAAATGTATAAAGTGACTTCGGGAAACTATCAATTATTATACCATATGTACAAAATTCGAGTTATTACATGTTTTTGAGGCGAAACTTTTTGGGTACGATTATAGAATCTATTGAATTGTCTCAAACCCTAAAGATATAAAACCCTATCCATTTATCCCAAGAACATAGAAAATGTAATATAATACCTTATTTTTATCACCAATGAAATAAATAAAGCACTTGTTAGTGCCACGGTAACACTTGAATATTCAAGATCATTAACTAGAGATTTGAGAAGCACATTTTTATAAACACAATGGAATCCTCACTTGAATTATCCATGGAATTCATGTCATGGATATATGGAAATGGAAATTGATTAAAATGAATTACATATTTTACATAATTCATTTTTTAAATTAATTATACTTTAATTTTAATTTTCCTCTCTATGATATTATATGGGTGTTTTTGTCAAGTTCATCAAATTTATTAATTAAAACCAATGAAAACCCAAAATTGATCCCCCATAAACAACATTCACTATGTCTTAGAATTCAAAAGTAGGGTCAAAGAGGTCAAATTATAATTTACAATTATTTATTACTTTTTTGATCAATTTTATATAGTTTTTCATTGTTTTCTATTCTAAATTTGTTTCTTAATAAATAATTTGAAACAATGTATTAATTTAGATTTATATGGTCAAGCAGTTACCTGGGAATGCAAATAATTCTTTGATATCTCCCCAGTAGGTGCTAAGGTCACCAAAATCATGGGATGGATACATGATTAGAGATGATACATTACAAATTGTGTTCCCATGGAAAAGTAACACAAGTTGAAAACCATGTAAATCTTTGCACAAGTTGTGACAAAATAAATGAATTATTTTGTATTTTTTATTGACAACCAATATTTCATGGGGTTTTATATGGATTAAATGGTGTATAAATAGCATACATGTTATGTAACTGTACATGATTTATACCCCATGTAAATCATGTAAATTCATGTGGAGAAATACACAACATCATTATAGGTAGAAATTGAATTCCATTTGAGTGATGTGGCTAGTAGTGGACTAAAACATATGTCTATAGCATTTACACATAGTGTAATAAGTAACAACCCACACAGATTTGATCCACATGATAATATATGTGAGTCAAAAACAATATTGACTATAGTTAGTTGTGTATACCATGTGATAGTTCTAGTTATGTATCAGGTAAACGTCGAGTGATCATCAGTGTGTCTTGTGGGTATAAACCCTTAATAATTATTTTCCACATAATTTCTACAAATACACAATATGTAATATTTTTCCTTCAGAATATATAATCTATATGTATTATCAATATTACAAGTTCCATTTATTATTGAATTTAATGTGTTCATACACACAACACAAACTGCATAACTTTTCCCATGGAATAAACAATATTTATATCACGACTCATAATCTAGGCATACATTTGTTTACATAGACAATAAAAGGAATGGGATATATATATATATATATATATAATGTTTCACACAACATGTCAAGTGTAAATAAATTTAATGATATTATTAAATTTTAAAATTATATTTAATATGATGTGGATAGTACACAGAATGTCTCATCCTTAGTACATGCACTATTCTGGATTGTTTTAAAGGAAACAATTTATTTTATTTATCATAAATAATACAATATGGAAATATTATTACATATCTTGAACAATTTAGAAAAAATATAAATATATTTAAAAACTTAATTAATTAGACAAATAATTTAATGATTCAAAAAAAATATCTTAATTATAACAAATTAAAATGTATTCCAATAATTCTAAATATTTAGTTGTTTCATATTTTAATTGATCATGATTTGGACAAATGGATGTATGTATTGGATTTTTTTTATTTAAATTAATTATTTATTATATTATTTTATGCAATAAGGTATTATTAAATTATATTTTATGATCTATGAATCATCACTATCACATTTATTATATATGGGATTTTGTTTTCAATGCCTATTTTTGGTAACCATAAATCCCAGGTACCCCTCACCTATTAAAGAATAAACAACTCTAAAGGATGGAGATTCAAACATGAAGAAATAGTTTAGGACCCAATATGATGTGAATCCATTCAAGGGCATACATTTGAGATTAAATGAAATTTAAAACTCAAACTAATGGATGGGTCAATGATTTTATCCCTTGGGGAATATATTAGTTTATCTATACTCAATTAACTGACTAGTGAACAAAATCTCATGAGAATATCTCATATTTATTTTATTTTATTAGTTTATTGTTATTGAAGTGAATTAATTATTTTAGATTATGGTTTCTTTATATTTATTCAATAAATATTGTGAAATGGTAAAAGTAAATTTGACTGGCCTGTTAGCTGATAGAGGGAGAAGTCACACACCAAATTTTAAAAAGGTGTTACCAATCCATTATTAAGGAAAGAGAGATTGATATGGATGATAAAAAAGAATTCCCATACATTAGATGACTGATAAATTTGGTCCTTAGGTTAATAACATGTTCTCATGTGAAAAGTTTTTAGCTTATTGATTTGTAGATATTTATTATTTTAACCACTGGATAAAAAAATTTTAAGCCTTTATCAAATAAATTCAAGGTTGTTCGATTGGAAGATTCAAGAGATCACACTATAGAGAAACCAACCATTTGTTATACTGAAGTGTAAATTTTGAGATTTAATAATAGAAAGTGAAAATTATATTTTAATAAAATTCTTATACAATTAAAATCATATTATTTCATGGAAGAAACATTATAATTTATCAGATGAATCCTGATTTTGAATATACTTGGTCAAAATATACCTAGAATATGTTTCTAAAATATTCCCTTACAAATAAGGTTTTCTATATAATTTAAAATATATTATTTTATTATATTAAATTATATTTATATAAAAGTGTAAAAATATGTATAATTCATCATATATTGACTACCAATTTTATATAATAAAACATAACATTATTTGTAGGTAAAAGAGATAATTTTTACAAAACATTATTTTTTATCATATTGAATTTTTGTATTAATTAATGAAAATTATATTTAATGATGAATTATTTAAATAAAATTTAAATATATTAATTATATATTTATTAATTTAAATCTATAAAATTATAATTACTAGTCATATATTTACTGTAATATCATATTATTCATGAAAAATGCATTTCTTGAAAATCATTTTTTGACATTTTTGTGGGTTTATTATTAAATAAAATTCATAATTATTTTTAATATAATTGGATAAAAGGGATTAAATATTTTCCATCATATTAAATAATATTTTATATTAATGTTTAAATATTTCTTTCTCATTATGAAAATCTAAAATAGTAAAACATTAGTTATCATCATTATGTTAAAAACATGTTTTTGGGGGTAAACCTAAAATAAAGAGTTGTTAAAATGACATAAACACTTCTGGAATCCCCATTTGAAGGTGATATTTTATCCCAAAACATATAATCTTTGAATATGATCCGTTTTGGATTCATTAATCTATGAAATTTACTTGACAATTCTACAATTTTTAAAATTTACAAGTGTGTCATTCGCCTCAATTATAAAAGGGATCCTCCTCCTATCAATTCTTCACTCTTATAAAGTCATTTTTATTACCAAAACCCTAAAACAATATATCCAAAAAATAATTATCCATAGTCTTGTGTTTATTTTTTTCCAAAATATTATCCATATGAACCTTAATAAGAGGTCCAATACAGGTTTTTCTAAGAGAATGTAATCATCTTACCCATGATCTTTCGTTTTTTTGCTTCTTCATTTATCTCCTTAAATTATAACTTAAGAATTACAATATAAAAAAACAAATATATATCATATTATGAAATCTTATTATGTGTATGGAATAATATTAATCTATCACCATCTCCAACAAATGGGAAAAAAAATCATCGCTTATGTGTAGAGTGAACTATCACCTCATGAACCAATGTAATTTGTTTTCCATCAAGGAAACACATGGATTGTTATAATGATACAAATAATGAATATATTTGATTAGTAAGACATCATATTTATTCTTTATAGTTAATATATCATTCAATTCATTACCCTATCACCCATTAAATAAATGATAATGTCACTCAAGCACACGTACGACCTACCATATCCACAAAACCCGTAAAATTATAAAATGAATCCAATGAATTAAATTGGATAAATATAGGTATTATATATCTATTTTTTCTTTAAAATAAATTTATATTAATAAAAATTATTTAAATAAAAACTAAATTTTAAATAATAAAGTAGAGTTTTCACTATTTTTCAAAAATGGAGTGTTTTCATAAAAATACCAAAAAATCACCCTAAGATAATATTGATATTCCAAATCCAAAAATGAAGTCAATTTTGAAAAATAGAAGGTATAAATTTTTAAAAGGTGGGTATTACTATTCATAACTGCTTTTTAAGGGGCTTGTTTGATTGGTTGTGGTGTGCTAGAACTCAGAGATGTGTATAACACAAGTTAATATATTAATCAAAGAGAAGTGTACCGTGGAAGAATGGGGTATTACATTTAGAATCAATGATCACTAATGATCTGAATCTTTAGATAGACAATAAAATTCTATGTCGTCCTGCTCTCTTTTTTACTTCCCAATGAGAGAAATATCATCTCTAAGGAACTTATCCATTTCTCCGCCACAAATAGTCTTGTAGATCCATTGAATGATAGAGTTTGTTATTGAATAAATTGGTTTAACATTGTAACACCATATTGTGGATCAGTGGGATAATCCATATATGAAATGATATTTCCCATAAACTAATTCAACTTCCCTAATATGATTATAATTTCATCAGTTTTAGTTGTAGCTCAAACATTAATAAAATTATCTTTCCTATGAGGGAGATCCCTACATGGTATATGTGAATTTATATGTTTATCATTCCTCCACAAGGATCCATTTTTAAATAATGGAATACAATATATTATATCATAAAATTATGAAACATAATGTATAATACCAATACGAGTGAAGGACCTATAATAAATTGAAAAAATTTAAGCATAACTAATATTATAATCATAAAAAAGGTTTATTAGATATGGTTATCAAATAATATAAATATTTTCAAATCATTCACAATGATTTTAAATGAAAATATAAATAAAAAAAATCATATCCCATGGGACTATTAAACCAAGTGGGTCGTAAGGCCCGTTATCGTGTACCAAGTAACACTCAAGTCAATCTCGACCTGGATTTTTAGAAATTATTTTCCCTAGGTATGTATATGCAAGAACCACGCCAAAATGTTGTATCTAGACAGGGATATATTACTTGAAAATAAAATAATCTCTACTTTATCAAGACAATATGTTTTTACCATATATTTATCCTTATCTATAAACTAATTCTAAGGATTATAATCATTAAAATAGATTTTTTTGAAATCTAGATTCCATGTTTTCTATTGAACTTTCTCTAATTCCAACTATAAATAACCCAACCATAGTATCCCAGAGTTGGTGGTTACTTTTTTACAATGGAATAATATACAAGGAATTGTATCCCGAATAACCAGATAGTTTAGTAGTCTCGATAAAATATATAAATACTTGAAATTCACAATACAACTAACAAAATAAAATAATCAAAGCGTTTTCTATGAAAACATTATTATTATATATAGTGTTTCCTGGTATATTAATCACAAAATATATCCTATAATCTAGTGGAAATTGAAACAAAAGATATTTTATCCCTATATGATAATATAATAACAACATTTACATTAATAACTGATCTCATTATAAGACAATTCAAAATTCCAGACATCTGAAACATACATTCAAGACCTATCTCTAGACAATTTAGATCATTCGGTAGAAACCCGTCTAATTTGGCCAACTAAATTGCCTCATGGTACAAATTGATTCACATAGGGTATATCTATAACTAGGACCCAACTATAACAGCATGTCTGAATAATTCCTCATATATCAAATTTTTGGTTTCATTCATGAACAATATGACTTATTAACCGGTTTCTATATTGATTAAGGAATGCATATTAATAATAATTTCCCTGGTCACTCGTATAACTTACAATGTAAATACCATTTATAGGGATGATAAATGTTTTAATTTCTAATTTTATGCATGATATGTAATATAGATATTTAGGGAAAATTTAATATCCATTGATGATAAGAAAATGAATATTTCAAAGGAATGTTAATGATTACAAAAATTAATCAAGATAGAGAATGGAAATACTTTCCCATGTAAAACTAATCATAATCCATCTGGATAAATAATAATCATGTTATTAATAAAACATATCCCTAAACGATCATAAGTAAAATAAATGTTCAATGTCTTTGATGAACATAAATATTATAAATATGTCAATAAAAACATTATTTAGGAAAATTATCCATTCTATTTGGAAATATTTTTTCAAAAATTAACGTTCAAAAAATATTGAAAAAAAATTATTTGAAATTATCCTTTGAAACATATAAAGGAAATGTTAAAACATTGAGTGGTCATAACATCATTAAAATTAGTTCAAGTTATAAAATATTATCATCAGATTTTCAATAACATACATATGTAAATTATTTAGAAAACGATATGGTGATTCCTTCAAAAAAAATTTGAAAAAAGTCAAGCATTAGTAGAAATATCATTAAAAAATCATTTTGATAATGTTTAAAAAAATCAATACTTTTTTAGAAAACATGGTTTTGGAAAATAAGTATTTTTGACTGAAGAGATAAATGATGTTTTCTTTTATTAAAAAAATTCTCAATGAATTTAGTAACCAAAGGGAGGAATATCGTATTGTTACTTGAAAAAATAACTAATTTTAGAAGTAGAATAAAATAAAATTTTTTCATTATATAATTATTTAATAATTTATATCATTGTAAATACATGTATAAAAATATAGTTTAAAATAAGATTATGAAACAAACCCTTCAAAAGGATATAAAGATGAAATAAAAATTAATTAATGAATTAATTAAGTGTATAAAATGAAAATACTATTTAAAATATACTAATATAATATAAGATATTCATAATTATTTAAACATGAAATCTTAGTTTGTCAACGACAATGAAGAAGTACTATAATAACATGAAAATAAATTGAGTTACAAAATTATTTACCACTTAATAATTTTCTTGTTAAGTCCTCTTAGTTGAAATTAATAATATTAAAACATAAAAAAATTAATTATTTACTATAAATGAAATTATATCAAAACGATTAATATATAGACCATGTGAAATAAATTTGATGTATAGAATTAAAATATTTATGAATGAATAGAAATTTATATAAAGTCTCTTAACTCTTGATTGACTTATTCTGTATGTGTATGAACCTACTATATAATAAATATTGATTTAGGGAAAATATATTAAAAACAATAATCATATATCTCATAACATATTTTATTTAATTGTAGTCATTTATCACCTTTCAATTAACAATTATTTGTCAAAATCCTTATTTCGATGGATAGTTGCTTCCTTTTCAATCTATAGTTTAGTTCGGTAATTTTGGTCATTTTAATTTGACCATGGTTATATATAAATTATTTTAAAGATGATATAAATATCATATATATTTATTATATATTTAATTTCAATAATCTAATAAATTTAGAGATATAAAATGGATTACAACATTCATGGAGACGGTAGGTCATACGTTTGCATGAAGGTTGTTTCCATTTTTCTAGCCAAACATAATGAAAGGAAGATAAATATTAATTCACATTTTCAGAATATTTATTTTCTCATATATATAATAAAAATTAATCAAATACATACTTATTATTATCCATGTAAAAAAAAGATAAACATTTCACTTGGCAATGTGGAGGCGGTAGTCCACGCCCATGCACGCATGACCCTATTTTATAGAAATAAATTAGAAGGTAATAAGTTATATGTGATATTATATTAACATAAGAATTTTTATATAATAAATATCACATATATTCATTATTTTTAACCATTCTATCTTTTTTGCAAAGCATATGAGAAATAGGAATTAGGTCTCTTTGTGAGCCTGTAGTCTATTGTAACACGACCAACGTTATCGTTCCCACCACTGAATAGAAATTAAGAAGTCATATGTGATATATTATTAAAAAAATATATAATAATCTCATAAAGATAATATAAATATGTTAAACCCATAATTATATCATTCCTTGAATTATTGTGATTGAAAATGAATTAGTTCGGTTCACGAGGTAGTAGTGCATCATACACACGATCGACAGTTTAATTTCCTATTTGACGGTAGTGTAAAAAGATATAGGTTATTAAATTATAATAATTATATAAAATTATATATTAAATACTTATTTTATTATAATATTATATTTTAATAAATATCAAATGAGGTGGAACAAGAAATAAAACAAATACAGAAGTTCATGAATTTTACCTCTTCTTTGAAGACCTCTTTAGGTTTATATATAAAACCTTATTCGGAGATATTCCTAATAAAAATAGAGTATTGGATATGGGTAGGGAATTATGGAATGTATTTTGGTAGTTATTGGATGAACTAAAGTGTTTTTAAATGTATATATGGGATACGAGGTTGTGTGATTTTATACGTGGGGGAGAGGACAAGCATGGAATTCTTGAAAAGATATAGTGATACCCACATTTGAATCATGAAAAAAGCCTCAAAATGGATAATTGTCAAACCATAATGTTTATAAGGACTATATATCCCCGTAAAATGCATTTTGGAAAACATTGGGTAATTTTTAATAGTTATCTTCACAGTTTAATCCCCTAGAAAACCAATTTTTACCATATCCGTTGTAATTTAGTTTTACTAATTTCACTAATATATATTGTATAAAAATAAATTTTACCATATAATATAATATAATATGTTATGACTAAAAATAAATAATACTTTTTTAAAAAAATTAATACCCATAATGGGACGAATTAAAAGTAAAATTAAACCTATAAATGCGATGAAAAAGCAATTTTACAACAAGAATATTCTCATAAATAAAGATTTTTTAATAAAAAAATCAGTATGAAATTGATTAAAATGTCCTATATTAGTTAAATTTTAATATAGTTTGACAAATATTACTTAAGAATTAAAATTTTAATATAATTTAACTCTATAAATAATTTAATGAAAATTGATGATTTTATTATAAAATAGTATTTTTTTCATTATTAATAAAAAAAATATTCTTTTCATAAGATTGTCAATAATTCACCAAAAAATAATTAAGAAATATAGATTTTAAAAAATAAAGTATAATTTTTCAAATACATTTTCTAATTATGTTTAGAATTAATTTTAAATCATATGTGAAAAGCATGACTAAATATCTTCTTAGAAAAATATATTTTTTCAAAAAACTTTTCTTTTTATCTAAAATAGATCTTATATTACATATAATCAATAAGTAACATTTAAAATTATTTTATACATATTTATAACAAATAATATTTATTATATAGTTGTTTTTATTCAACCCCACAAAATTAATGGTTAGGTTGTAATGGTTTTGTTTAAATTTTCATAATATTTTAATAAAGTGTTGTTTTTCATTCAAACTCAGTGTTGTGTGCATTGGTATTAGATATATGTAATTTATTTAATATTAAATATATCATAGAGACTCTAGGTTCTACATTATATTATAATATTTTTGTTTCATGTCATATAGGCTCTCCAATATTGTGTTCCTCATTTTAAATCTCAGGGTGTTATAGGTTTTAAAAACACAATCCAATTTATTTTCATTATTCAGACATTTTAACTTCATGTGTGGATATGTAACATAAAACATGAAATAGAACATTTCTACAATGTCATTTATCCACTTTTTAAAAACATGACAAGACGTAAGAGTTTTAGAGTAACCCAATAAAATACCTTCATAAACCTTCTGATAAAATTTGTATAGATTATCATTTTTATTTAAAACAACCCCTTTTCATTAAAAAAATGAATTAATCAAGTTTTGGCTTACATAAATCTATTAATTAAATAGTTTTTCAACCATAAAAATTAAGACCCTATTTATAGTATAATCACTGGTACATATTGAATCTTCCCAAATAAACATTGTAATAATATTTTCAAATAAGGATATCTTTGTAATTTATTGAAGGGTTCTATTACTTATTAAAACTTCCTCATTTTTTCATAGAATTATTGGTGTTGAGAAAATAGGGTTAATACCTTTTTCAATTGAATATTTCAATTTAAAATTTCTCTATCATGATCAATCCATATATTTACTAGGGGTATTTTTTCTAATTTTCTAGAAAGAACATAAAACCTTATGAAAAACAATAATACTTATATTTAAGAGTAAGAAAATAAATCCATATAAACCTAGTATAATAATCAATAAAGAATTACACATACTGTATTCCTATTAGAAATATGGTTTTTTAAGACAAAAAAATCCATATGCATGAATATTAATGTTTCAAAAGTTGCGATTTTCCCAGTCAGTTTGACAGTAAACTTATATTTCTTTCCAAATTATAATGGCTCACAGAGTCTAGAAGAACATAACCAAAATTATTGAAACTATTTCAAAAGTATTCTCAGAGAAATATTATCTATATTATAAATATTATATTTTCCTAACATCTAATTAAAAATCCACAATAACTCTTTATATTATAAGATAAGTAATGTCCTAAAAATAATGTATTTTAATTTATTGGGGTAAACAATTTCTTGCCAATCGATAGTAAGATATGAAACCCATACATACTTTTTATTTAGAATTTAACAATTCCAAAAGTTTTTGGGGGAAACAACTATAACATAATAAAATAATTTTAATAAGGTTTTCCTTAGTTCCTAGATCATAAAGTCCTTTTCAACTAAATGTCTTATAATGAAATGAAATATCAATACTGCAAATGATGTTTCTTGAAACGTTCTCTCCAAAACAAACATATCTAAAGTACAATTTCTATAAGATCTAAAAGTTTAAATTATTACATTTCATGTACCATGAAACACCAATGACCATATATTAAGTGTAACGGTGTCTGGTATGCATCCCATTTCACAAAAAATAATAGATATAAAAGTTTGGTACCCAAACATTCATGGGTATATTGATGATAGAATTTTTTTTTGAAACCAACATCATTTTTACCCTATGATTCAGAATATATACTATTTCTCTATAAATATAAGAACATAGAGTTCTAAATCATTCAACATCGTTAAAAGAAAATAAAATTCTATAATTATATCTTTTCTGACATTTCTTATAGTAGGGTTTATTTTTTTAATGAATAATTTAGATCAGATGTCTGATTTTGTGATGTAAAATTGGTTCCAAGAGATCTATAACTAGGTTTCAATTTTCATAAGATCTTTACAAATTTCACCATACCAGAAGAAAAAAATAGATATATTTTTTTAATATTTCTATCATGAAACATTATTTTTATAGCTATTTTTATAATGTTATGAATTGATATAAAATTTTATTTAGTATTTAACCCCAATTGTTTTTAGAAATTATATAATGGGATTTTTAAATACCTTATTTATCTAAATCCTATCCTTCTATCATTTTATAAATTATTCTCGTGGAAATTAACATATCAACACATATAATAAAATAATTGATAATCTTCCATATCTTAATCGTCTGATGAAAAAGGTAAAGAAAACTATAAAGATAAATTCATTAATTGTTCAAACATTAACTTTCTCATGAATAAAATTTCATTATATTATAAATTTCAAAACAAATCCATAATTTGTTAGATGTTATTATTTTTCAATTCAATACTATAATTAGAATATGGTTGTTTTTTCTATCATGCCTAGTGATAATCTTTTCTTTAAAATCATTCCTACATTTTTTAATATCTGATATAATAGATTCCTTCTCTTTCATTATAATTAGACTATATGGTTTAATTTTTTCATGGTTGTTTACATTCATAAAAAAAACATTTCATTGGATCCTTTAATTTATACTTCAATTTTTGTTCTTTTAATTGGTATTTTTTATGCTTTAATTTATGTAATTCTTATCTATATTCTTTGTAATACATGTAAGTTGGACTTTACAGACTTTTGAAAAACTATTGTTCATATGCTTTTTATATTTTCTCTACAAAATTTTGGACCATGAATTGTTTTAATGTGATAGTTGAATCTCTATATTTTGAAAAAAAAATGAACTCCATCTTCCTATTCTCTTTCTCATCTTCTCGCTTCAGCTAATTCACATATTTCATGAGAGTTTTAATAAGATCAATAATAATATGATTCATAAAATTAATTATATCATATAACATATTTGGTTGGGATTCCCATTTATTAGTAAGAATTATTATTACCTTTTAGAACAACTAATAATACAATAAATCATTTTCACCAATTTATTATAAACCACAAACTATAATCATAAATATCTACTACATTATTTCCAATAATTCTCTATAGAGAATGATAATTTATTGATAATATTACCTATGGATATTTTTATGAGTTTTATAAACAATATATGTTCTATAATTTTTGATTTAGCACTTTCTCGATATATATTTCACTGCCACACATGATGAAATTAGACTTTAGATGTTCTGTTTCATTGAACATAAAATTTGAACCATGTAATTCAGTTAATACTCTAACTTTTCCATCAAAATAAATTGATATATTTCCTTCTTAAAAATATCAAAATTATCTTTCAACATTTTATAATGATTAAATTTAGCTTTAATAATAAAATTCACAAACAGATCAATCCAGTAATTATAATAAACTCTGTCAAAAAATTTTAGTTGATGAAAATTCAAATTCACAATAGTTCTTATTGGTATTCCTTCCACACAAAAAAATAAATAGATCTTTCATCCTATACATGTTGGTATAAGGAAATTGAATATTAAAAAAAGTATTAATTATGTTTTTAAATGAAAATAATTAAGAAATAATAATATGTTTTTTTCAAAATTGGTAGGCTATAGAAAACATTATATGGGATGAATTGGAGTCGAACACTCAACTTTCAATTTTTCAACCAAAAAAAGAGTAAGTTGATTAGAAAATATAAGAATGCAAAATAATTGATATACAATACATAAAATAAATCGACATAGTATATTTGTGGTTTAATATATTTACTGATAAAATTAATACAATTTTAATATTTGAACAAAGAACTTTAAGTTGAAAAAAACATGAAATTTTAGATATCAAACTAAAGTCTTCTATAAAGGATATTATTTTCCCAAAAAAATTAAATAAGTAATTATTCACTTTTATCCTAATTAATTTTCATGTCCAGTATCTAGAACTAATTTATATAAGTTTCATATAAGTAAATTCATCAAAAAGTTGTCAGAATATACAATTATGAACCTAACAGATTTGAAACTCATGTTAGAAAAAGTTAAATCTATTCCCAAACACCACTTTGATCAGTATTATTGGTAGAAAAAATTATATCACTAGATTAATGAAACATACATGTATATAATATGAATAATAGTGAACTAAGAGTATTTTTTATCATGAATAACTACAATAAAATGATTACTATAGAAAGTCTAAGAGTTTTTACAATGTAGTTCCTCACAGTGGAAGCTCTATCAAAACAATAAAAAAATATTCTTATAAAAACTCAAGTTAGTGTGACGATTAAATATAATTTATTGATCAATTTATAGTATCCTTATTTCAACAATTCCGTTGGGTTAATTTATTGTGGTCATTATAAAATCCCCCAATTGTAATTTTTAAAGATCTTCAATCTCGGTTATAACAACATCAAAATTAGATCACCTTCCTCTGATAAATGTAATTTAGTATTTCTTCTAAATTATCTATAAATTTATTGGATTCATTAATTTAATTTATCCTTAGAATTATAATTTATTACTTCATATAAATATAAAATATTATAAAATAAAATAAGTATAAAAATAAAATGAAGTGTGTTGTGATTATTAAAACAAATTATAAAGAAGATTCATTTGAATCAACACATATTTCTCTATTTGTGCCTTAAATATTTTTATAACTTAATATTAGAGTACAAGAATCTTCATCTAATACAGGTATGAAAGATTCCTAGAGGTTCACACACTTAGTGTGTCATGAATCCTATTAAATTCGATTAAATTTAATATTAAGAAGAAATGTGATTTTCAACATTTGGAAAACTAATTATTATTGTAAAGTAAATAATATAAATATTGAAAAATGGGGTATACAAATTTAGAATATACGAGTTCAATTTTGTTCTACTTTTTATTTTTCATAATTTAATATATAAATATTTATTTATTGCCCAGTTTATTGAATATATTAATATAAATTCTTATTTAGCGTCACGAATATTAAAATAAATATTTATTCATAGGTTTATTGAATATAATATTTATTTATATATGAAATTATTTATATTTATTTTGATAAATTTATAATTATTCATGATTTAATAAATCCCAAGTATGATTGATCGTTTGACTTAATGACCCAATCAAAAAGATATATTTTAATTATTATAGATAAAATTCATAAATATTTATTTATTTTAGAGGTTATATTTTAATCGGCTTATTTTATGGGAAATAATAATAATAATATAATTATTATTTTAAATGGGAGTTGTTAATAATAAAAAAAATGTATAAAGTGACTTGGGGAAACTATCAATTATTATACCATATGTACAAAATTCGAGTTATTACATGTTTTTGAGGCAAAACTTTTTGGGTACGATTATAGAATCTATTGAATTGTCTCAAACACTACCGATATAAAACCCTATCCATTTATCCCAAGAACATAGAAAATGTAATATAATACCTTATTTTTATCACCAATGAAAGAAATAAAGCACTTGTTAGTGCCACGGTAACACTTGAATATTCAAGATCATTAACTAGAGATTTGAGAAGCACATTTTTATAAACACAATGGAATCCTCACTTGAATTCTCCATGGAATTCATGTCATGGATATATGGAAATGGAAATTGATTAAAATGAATTACATATTTTACATAATTCATTTTTTAAATTAATTATACTTTAATTTTAATTTTCCTCTCTATGATATTATATGGGTGTTTTTGTCAAGTTCATCAAATTTATTAATTAAACCCAATGAAAACCCAAAATTGATCCCCCATAAACAACATTCACTATGTCTTAGAATTCAAAAGTAGGGTCAAAGAGGTCAAATTATAATTTATAATTATTTATTACTTTTTTGATCAATTTTATATAGTTTTTCATTGTTTTCTATTCTAAATTTTTTTCTTAATAAATAATTTGAAACAACGTATTAATTTAGATTTATATGGTCAAGGAGTTACTAGGGAATGCAAAGAATTCTTTGATATCTCCCCAGTACGTGCTAAGGTTACCAAAATCATGGGATGGATACATGATTAGTGATTATACATTACAAATTGTGTTCCCATGGAAAAGTAACACAAGTTGAAAACCATGTAAATCTTTGCACAAGTTGTGACAAAATAAATGAATTATTTTGTATTTGTTATTGACAACTAATATTTCATGGGGTTTTATATGGATTAAATGGTGTATAAATAGCATAAATGTTATGTAACTGTACATGGTTTATACCCCATGTAAATCATGTAAATTCATGTGGAGAAATACACAACATCATTATAGGTAGAAATTGAATTCCATTTGAGTGATGTGGCTAGTAGTGGACTAAAACATATGTCTATAGAATTTACACATAGTGTGATAAGTAACAACCCACACAGATTTGATCCACATGATAATATATGTGAGTCAAAAACTATATTGACTGTAGTTAGTTGTATATACCATGTGATAGTTCTAGTTATGTATCAGGTAAACGTCGAGTGATCATCAGTGTGTCTTGTGGGTATAAACCCTTAATAATTATTTTCCACATAATTTCTACAAATACACAATATATAATATTTTTACTTCAGAATATATAATCTATATGTATTATCAATATTACAAGTTCCATTTATTATTGAATTTTATGTGTTCATACACACAACATAAACTGCATAACTTTTCCCATGGAATAAACAATATTTATATCACGACTCATAATCTAGGCATACATTTGTTTACATAGACAATAAAAGGAATGGGATATATATATATATAATGTTTCACACAACATGTCAAGTGTAAATAAATTTAATGATATTATTAAATTTTAAAATTATATTTAATATGATGTGGATAGTACACAGAATGTCTCATCCTTAGTACATGCACTATTCTGGATTGTTTTAAAGGAAACAATTTATTTTATTTATCATAAATAATACAATATGGAAATATTATTACATATCTTGAACAATTTAGAAAAAATATAAATATAATTAACAACTTAATTAATTAGACAATTAATTTAATGATTCAAAAAAAATATCTTAATTATAACAAATTAAAATGTATTCCAATAATTCTAAATATTTAGTTGTTTCATATTTTAATTGATCATGATCTGGACAAATGGATGTATGTATTGGATTTTTTTTATTTAAATTAATTATTTATTATATTATTTTATGCAATAAGGTATTATTAAATTATATTTTATGATCTATGAATCATCACTATCACATTTATTATATATGGGATTTTGTTTTCAATGCCTATTTTTGGTAACCATAAATCCCAGGTACCCCTCACCTATTAAAGAATAAACAACTCTAAAGGATGGAGATTCAAACATGAAGAAATATTTTGGACCCAATATGATGTGAATCCATTCAAGGAAATACATTTGAGATTAAATTAAATTTAAAACTCAAACTAATGGATGGGTCAATGATTTTATCCCTTGGGGAATAGATTAGTTTATCTATACTCAATTAACTGACTAGTGGACAAAATCTCATGAGAATATCTCATATTTATTTTATTTTATTAGTTCATTGTTATTGAAGTGAATTAATTATTTTAGATTATGGTTTCTTTATATTTATTCAATAAATATTGTGAAATGGTTAAAGTAAATTTGACTGGCCTGTTAGCTGATAGAGGGAGAAGTCACACACCAAATTTTAAAAAGGTGTTACCAATCCATTCTTAAGGAAAGAGAGATTGATATGGATGATAAAAAAGAATTCCCATACATTAGATGACTGATAAATTTGGTCCTTAGGTTAATAACATGTTCTCATGTGAAAAGTTTTTACCTTATTGATTTGTAGAGATTTATTATTTTAACCACTGGATAACAAATTTTGAAGCCTTTATCAAATAAATTCAAGGTTGTTCGATTGGAAGATTCAAGAGATCACACTATAGAGAAACCAACCATTTGTTATACTGAAGTGTAAATTTTGAGATTTAATAATAGAAAGTGAAAATTATATTTTAATAAAATTATTATACAATTAAAATCATATTATTTCATGGAAGAAACATTATAATTTATCAGATGAATCCTGATTTTGAACATACTTGGTCAAAATATTCCTAGAATATGTTTCTAAAATATTCCCTTACAAATAAGGTTTTCTATATAATTTAAAATATATTATTTTATTATATTAAATTATATTTATATAAAAGTGTAAAAATCCGTATAATTCATCATATATTGACTACCAATTTTATATAATAAAACATAACATTATTTGGAGGTAAAAGGGATAATTTTTAGAAAACATTATTTTTTAGCATATTGAATTTTTGTATTAATTAATGAAAATAATATTTAATGATGAATTATTTAAATAAAAGTTAAATATATTAATTATATATTTATTAATTTAAATCTATAAAATTATAATTACTAGTCATATATTTACTATAATATCATATTATTCATGAAAAATGCATTTCTTGAAAATCATTTTATGACATTTTTGTGGGTTTATTATTAAATAAAATTCATAATTATTTTTAATATAATTGGATAAAAGGGATTAAATATTTTCCATCATATTAAATAATATTTTATATTAATGTTTAAATATTTCTTTCTCATAATGAAAATCTAAAATAGTAAAACATTAGTTATCATCATTATGTTAAAAACATGTTTTGGGGGGTAAACCTAAAATAAAGAGTTGTTAAAATGACATAAACACTTCTGGAATCCCCATTTGAAGGCGATATTTTATCCCGAAACATATAATATTTGAATATGATCCGTTTTGGATTCATTAATCTATGAAATTTACTTGACAATTCTACAATTTTTAAAATTTACAAGTGTGTCATTCGCCTCAATTATAAAAGGGATCCTCCTCCTATCAATTCTTCACTCTTATAAAGTCATTTTTATTACCAAAACCCTAAAACAATATATCCAAAAAATAATTATCCATAGTCTTGTGTTTATTTTTTTCCAAAATACTATCCATATGAACCTTAATAAGAGGTCCAATACAGGTTTTTCTAAGAGAATGTAATCATCTTACCCATGATCTTTCGTTTTTGCTTCTTCATTTATCGCCTAAAATTATAACTTAAGAATTACAATATAAAAAAATATATATATATCATATTATGAAATCTTATTATGTGTATGGAATAATATTAATCTATCACCATCTCCAACAAATGGGAAAAAAATCATCGCTTATGTGTAGAGTGAACTATCACCTCATGAACCAATGTAATTTGTTTTCCATCGGGAAACACATGGATTGTTATCATGATACAAAAACTGAATATATTTGATTAGTACGACATCATATTTATTCTTTATAGTTAATATATCATTCAATTCATTACTTTATCACCCATTAAATAAATGATAATGTCACTCATGCACACGTACGACCTACCATATCCACAAAGCGTTGTGATTCATTTTCCATGTCAAAATTTGATGAATGATTATAAAAATTCATATAATGAATAAATATATTATTTAAAACCTTAATATCATTATTTATATGTTGGAACCAAATTATATGTACTAGAACTGGATCTTATATAAAAAACACACCTGAGAAACTGAAGGAGTTAACACCCAAAACAAAAATAACAATGATGTATTATTAATGAACACGTGATAAGATTTTTTAAGATTATTATATATATGAATATTGTTCTTGTATAAATTAATAACATGTTCATATAATTACATAGTATTTTAAAGAATATCCAAATAAAGGGAATTTTGAGGTAAGGTATTTTATCTCAATTTCTATTACATTAAGTCATATTTGATATTATACCCTGATTTAATTTTATGTTGTCTATATAATGAACCATTTATATATTTAGCATGATTTCATAATTATTAAATACTATTAATGAATTTATTATAGTTTATTCTTTCAAGGGGTTATAATTTAAATGATACAAATATATAAGGATTTATTTTATAATCCCATTTTTTTGGATTGCATTAATTTTTATTGAATTAATATTATAATTCACAGTTAAAAAATACATATATTTTCATATCATTTATATATTAAACATGTTACCATATATTCTTATAAATAATATCTTTAGCCCCAAAATCAATAAAATAAATATTTAAACTAAAAACTAATTTAATTTCTCTTTTAATCATATTTTTTCATTCTATGAAAATATTTTTAAAATATTGTCATTAAGAAGTACTTTTTAAAACTCAAATGATTATTATGGTAATTTTTAGTATTAATTTAATATTTAAAAGTTCTGAAATGACTATTTATGTTTTTTTCCATAAGGTTCATTGTCAAATTTAATTATAAAAATTCAAATTGAATTTTATTAATGTATATAGCATTAATGGATTTCCCTCCCACCGTAAAGAAAACTCTTTCATGAAATAATATTTTAATATTTCAGTCTCATTTTATTTATTTTTCACAGAGAAATTATTTTCACACAAAACCTATATTTTTGATGAACTGATGGTAATTTCATAACTCTTATTAACTTTTTAGCCATTAACTTTCTCTTGAAACAATCACACTCTTGTGATCAAATAGAAATTAATTCATGTTATTTGTGAATTGAATTTGTCATCAAATATATGATGAATACATTTGAAATGTAGGGATGGGTGGGTACCAGTTATAGATAGCTCCTTGATGCATCGAAAGGTCTCATGAGACAAGTCAGTTGGCCAAGATTAAATAGTTTTCCGGTGTATACCTACCCATCAAGTAACTATCCTAGAACAATGATTTCATGGAATAGTTATCATTATTTATAAGTTCATTACATAAAATATTATTGAATTTCCATCATTGAGAAATTAGATATTATTATCCATGATATTATTTTAGTGATATTATATGTGGATTCTTTTTATTCTCAGGTTATTGATAAAATGGAATTTTTTTATATACCTTTACACATTTAGTTTTCAATATTTACCCATATTAGCTTCCACTTAATGTAACCCTTACTAATAATTTTATATCACCCTTATTTTTTTATCCTACCCAATGATATGAAGAATAATTCCATGAACGAGTTCAGGGGTTATGAATGATTTATTTTACTATGTTTTATATTTTATTTTCAATGTAAAAATGGAATGAAATTTATATTCAGTTTTTCAGGAATAAAAAAATGATTAATCCTTTGTGATGTGATCCATTTTATCCTATAGCAATGTAATAAAGTAACCGATGGATCTTTTTTATTGTATTTGGCATTATTAGAGTTGGTATCAGAGATCATTTAGTAGATATCTTAGGAACTTTATATAGAAAAACATAGATTATGGAACATTACCCTATAACAAACATTGACAATATATCCAAATGTTGGATAATATCATAATTTTTTTACTAAGGTATGGATTATGTTGTTTCTTACATAAATATATTCTTTTCTAGATACTATATGGGGTAGTGGTATTTTCACATCTATATCAAGGGTTATAAACCATAAAAATAATTGGTCATGTATATCTCATACATCATTATATAGCATGATTAATGGGCCTTTACTACACACATAGTTTTACACTACTAGGTGATATTATTTTCTCAATACACATTTTATTTCAAAAACATTATGAAATATTAGAAAACATTTCATTGATTTAAAGATTTTCTTAAAGAAGTTGAGTTTATTATTCTATGATTAACATAGGATAAATTATTTATCTTTATTAACTATTATAATAAATTTAGAAATTAATAATATGATTTAAAATTTATAATGTATGAAATAATCAGTAAATGTATTCGTTTAAAATTCCTCTTCGATGAAATAATAGTATCAATACTTCGGTCCAATGTATTAATCTCCCTTCTGAGTGATCCAATACAACTGGTGTTGGATTTGAGCAGATCATGGACATATTATAGTAGCTGATCCTGGTTATGAATACTAACCTTTTGCATATGGGGAAATATGATATTATATGAAATTATACACATATATTGGATCATTTCATGCAATATAAACCCCCATATTTTAGTGGAACTACTAATCTAGTTGCCGTTATGAAATAGATTGCAATACCCCATTACCTTCATTTAGGTATTCTTTGACTTTTTTCCCTTTTGGTTTGTGTGAATTTTAATATTATCAGGAACAAAGATAGTTTTTTTGAAAAGGGACCTAATTTTTTGGTATGTATCTTCTTTTGAATTAACAGAGTCCAGGTATAAATGTGTAAATAGGTATATAGGGTGATTATTGTGACCAGAGATCCCAAAGTGTTTTTTTGGCGGTTTCTAGATGATATTTTGGATTAATACTTCCTTCTAAACACATTAACATCATGAATATGTTGGATGGTGTGGATATATTATAGGGAATATTCCAAGAATCTCATATATGGTGTATAAATTTTAATGGTCATGAAATCTTTAAGCACCATGAATACATTGATGCATATTTGATTTAATCTGAGGTGATTTCTTTTTTGATATACTTTTAATATGTATGATTTCACACCATGAAATGATTTCACTATGTGAATTCCTTAAATCAATTGATTTTAAATTCACTGCACAGCAGATTATTTTATCATTCATCATGTAGGATTCCCTCTAAAACCCTATGTAAATTTTGTGTGATTCTAGGTGATCTACATCAATCTAGATTTCTCTGTTTGATGTTCGATTCATGTGGTGGTTTCATCGCAAATCCCTTTTATGTGTTATTCCTTATTATTCAATTATTTTGTTCATTGTGGTGGCATTGGATAAGTTTTTTTTAAATTAATGATTTATTGGTGTTTTCTATCAATACATTGATGTTTTTTGTCATGCCTTGACATTATTTAAGATCACGACTATTTATGAAGGTACGTCCTTTTTTTAATTTTGGTTAAAAATATTTTTTAATAATTAAGTGGATATGGGGTGTATGACTTGGTTTTGGGGTATCCCAAGGTTCAGAACACGGAAAAGGGGCAAGAAGATGTAACATCCCGGGTAAATAAAGAATAAGACATATTTCATATTTATTAATATTTGTGAATTAAATATTAATTTTACTTTAAAGAGTTTTCTATGTTCGATATCATACCCGATATGCAACAACAGGTTTCTTTGAAATCTTACGTTGCACACTAATAATATAATACTATTATCTAAAATGATAGTTAACTCCTAGCCATTATATTTGAGGAATGAAAAAAAATAACTACAATATTATTATACATGTTTTTTAAATGTATTTACATATATCCAATAAAAGTTAGAGGCTTAAAATGTGAATGAATCTAATTTTAATCATAATTTACATTAAAAAGTCAACTTACCAGCTTTTAATGGTGAACCCTTTTTAAATATAATTTTGGTCACTTCAATACATTCTATTTGACCAAATAAAATCATTCTATAGAATGGGTACATCAATATTTACATTGTGTAAATTTTTGGAATGTTTCTGATAAAGTTCATTTTCTAATGAATAGTGAATAATATTGTATTTTAATTCAAAACTATGGTTTAATATAATTTATTTATATAGTTATATTGTCTTTTTAATTAGTTTTAACGTTTAATTAGAATATATTTTTACCATTTAGTCCAAAGTTTGTCATTGGAATTAATTTCAATTTAAAATTGGACATAAACAAGGGTCAATCTTTTGATAGTTTTTGTTTCTTAAGAACACGCTATTTGTTTTAACAACATGAATAAATTTTAAACTAATTAATGACACTACTATGTTTTGAATTTATAAAAAATTGACATCATTTTTGAATTCATAATATCAGATAAATCTTAGGCTGAATTTTTGGTATTTTTCTGAAAAACTATAATTTTTTATGAAAAATGAAATCACTTAGTAGTAGTTAAAAAAACTGAATTTTTTATTTAAATGAAATTTTACAGGTTCTGTGAATTGAATTTCTAAAATCCTAAAAACATTCATTTTATCAACAAATAAAATGTGGTTCACTAAGATTAAAATAATTTTCGGTGAATAGTAACTTTTTTACTTTCATTTACCACGGTTAAAAGTAAATAGGGTAATTCAAGGTAAATATAATATTTTAATAATTCAAAATTACTTTAACACATGTACTAACATTATTGGATGAGTAATTGCAGACCATGTGCATCTTTGGGTCTATTTTGGGACCTCATGGAGCCACTTATGAAAGATAATGGTAGTTTAGATTAATTAATTTAATGTAAAGGCAAAAATGACATAAATAAAAATCGTTTAGTAAATTAATTTTTATATGGTGTTATTTAAATTATACTTTTTACTAAAAATGTTAATTGGAAAGATAAAATGATTACATACATCATGATATTTTTTTTATAATTTTTAGACGTCACATAAATTAAATTATTTATGACACAATAAGGATGTAGTATTTACCTCATTAATAAAAGATATAAATAAATAATATTATAAATATTCAATTAACATCCAAAACCTATCCAATTCGTATTTGATGATATTATTTAGACTACTAGTCATCTAATAATTTACTTTAATGTTTTTTGGACCTTTAGAAACCGAATATCATTATATAATAAAATAATATTATCACACATTCCTAAAGAGCCCCTCCTCTCCTTTATAAAAGGAGACCACTTCTAACCAATTCCTTACACCTCTAAATCATTTTGGCTCATCCAAACTCTACCCAATTAAGCTCCCTACATCCCTATCCTCCTCATGGAAGCCTTAACTTAGGAATAAGGAACTTCAATAAGTCCTTTGGTTCAAACCAAAGGGAGTTACCCAAATTAAAGGTAACAATTTCTCTTAAATTGTTTTCTTTTATTTTACTTCTCCAGCCCCTAAACTTATTTTATTACTATATTTTGTAACAACACCAGTATCCTCAATATACAAGGATGTTTTTATGTTAAGGATTAGAACTAAACTTACACACACCTCCATCTAATGGGTGAAGAACATAATGTTTTTGTGGATGGCAAACTAACGCCTCGCAAAATGATGATTATTCAAATATCTCCAACCGCCTCTCATTGCGGATATTATGATGGCACTGTATTTATATATGACATATAATATGTTTATTTGTTCTTTATGATTATTTATTTTTCCATTTATATAAATACTTTATGGTTTCCATAGTGGGTAAATACGATAATCTCATTAGAGGAAGTGGAGACTATTGCCTCCTCAAAGTGATATGACTCGTTAATGCCTTATGTGGGACATATAAAGGATGGAGTTAATAATATTTTATATTATATTATACTAGAATTATAATATAAATATGTATCATTATGTGTTTAATTCCATTAAAATAAGAAATTGAAATGAAAGTAGGGTTCATGCGTACGTACAACTTACTGTCTCCATGAACTGTGCATTTCATTTCTTACCTCTAAATGTTATGTACTATTATAAATACATGTATATAATGGATATATATGATATATATGATATATAAATCATTAATATCATTTTTAAGATAATGGATATCTTACCACATGAACAACTTTTAATTATAAGGTGCTCATTTTTTTACTCAAATACCCAATATCGACAAAATGACCGTTATTAACTTAAATGATTACATAATTTTTATAACATGGTAATAAGAATATAAAAGGAATAATAAACATTAAAAATATTTTTAAGCAATTAGAAATTAACATTATTTTATTATTCAGGAGATTAAAGAATGAACGGGTCATGTCAGACACAAGGTAAGGGATTTCCTTATCTCACTTTTAATTCCATGAGATTTCCATTGTTCGCCACTTATTCATTGCATGTGGTGTATTTTGTACTTCCATTTGATATATATTATCATGATTCTCATTATATTCATGGTATTTTGTGATTCATTTTGTTGTTATTAACTTTTGGTCATACGAGTCGATTGATTACAACGTGGTAATGGGATTTCATCTAACTTTTTATTCCCGTGAGATTCATGCTTTATATTCCACTATTTACTTTTGTGTGGTGTATGTACTAACCAATATTGTATTCATTGTGTAATATACTTCAATATATGGGAATTTACATCTTCATGTTTTGATGATTCTTTCATGGTTTTTATGTTTCGTAAGTTACCAATCGGTAAGGGAACCTTTTAACCCAATTTCCACTCCTTTGAGTAATCTTCTAATTCTTAATTATGTCATGATATGATTATGTGGGGATCACTGTTTATTATTTGTGTAGAAACTTACACTCCCCTATTTGTGGATACACTATTGATAAACATAATCTCTCCATTGATAAATTCTCAACTCATCGATATGAACTTGATAAGAGTAATTTTAACTCAATCTCTATTTATTGACATAAACATCCAATTCGTTGGTGTTGTTTTTTCAAGAATATGTGTGAATGTACTATGATTGGTTTACACTGAATATCCAATCATATTTAGTGTATTTATATTATTCACACATAATTATTTCATTGATTTATCCTTAACCTAAGGATACGGTCTTTATAAGAGATTTCATCTCAATTTACATTCCATTGAGACTTCTTTGTTGTTATACACCAATTAAATTTTATATGGTGTATATAATGTACTTTGACATATTATATCATGAATTCCTTTATTCACATGATATTATAACATTTGGATTAAATTTTATGCCTCAATTATTTTTATTCAATTATCTCTTTTTTTGTTAAAAGAAACTCATTAACAAAAATATCGTTTCAAATGTTTTAAAGATTTATTTTTCTAAATATTTTTCATTAATGTACATGTTTTAAAAATGGGTTTTTGGATTTATTTATATGGAAATTAATTATTTCAAATGATAATTCATTTAAAAGCTTCATTTTGGTATGGGACACTTTGATTCAAAAAAATTAAATGGTTTTGAAAATGATTTGATAAAGCATTGTTTATTTCAATATCGTTATTCGATATATTGGAATGTGGAAACATTATCATTCCTTTATACTTTTTTTATGTGTTAGTATTATGTTATGGTTATTGGGAATAGTTTACATATATGGGTGGATCCGTGATAAACTTGGGGATGGTGAGCCTGGGATAGCTCTCCAATGAATTGGGTAACGTGCCGGAGGTAAGCGTGAAGTTTCTCCTAAGAAATTTAGGGAATATAATTTGATGGGTATTCCATGTGTAACTCCATATGTAGATTTTATAGCTATAATTAAAGTATGATATGGATGCCATATGTAACCTTTATGATTTATGATTTTTGTGTGTTATTCATAAATCTTATGATTTTGAAAGGTATGTTATAATTGAAAAATATAGTTTCATTGATTTGTTTTTATTGATGGGATAATGTTTTCCTTCCTTATTTTATAACCCTTAATGATATTTTAATGCTCATCCCAAGTTTTTGAAATATTTTCCACAGGACTTAATGTTGAATATTGTCAAGGATGGGATCAAGGAAAAACCGTCCTATCTAAAATATGGAACTAGATATGTTTCTTTTTAAGAGTTTTTATTTTATGGAAAAAATGGATACTGAGTATTAGTGTCTACTTGTAATATTCAAGTTGTTATGTAATAATTATTGACTAATTCTCTAAAACTCTAAAACTAAAAAGATCTTCAATGTGAATTATTCATTTAATTCAATATTATGTAATGTTATAAGTTCGGGTCCTTATAGGAGGTCTAACAGTGTGGAGTGCATGGTTTGCATACAGTTAGGAAAAACCAAATGCGTGGACCAGGAAATCATTTAGCCTAGAGACTCATTTAGACAGAGGCTAGATCATGGTTAATGCACAGTCTTCCAAACTATGTGGGTGATCCTAGGAAAACATTCATCTTGAAAGCTCTTGGGCTAAGGGATCTCTATGGATGGAGTCAGATTTGGAAAACTGTGCAGCCACTAGAAATTTGTAAATTCTATTTACCCTCCCATTTCATTTTCTTTCTTCATCTATATTTCACCCCATTCAATACCCTACATCCTACCTAATGAACCAAACCTGATAGGGATTACAAGAGGTGATTCTCCATCAATTAATAGGTATTTTATGTGATATTTTGTGTGAATAAAATATCAGGGTGATTTTGACACTCCCCTTTGCTCTATTTTCCATATTAGGATTGTAGAATCCCTCCACCCCATTCATATACGTAAAACCATCACTTCTCTAGATGATTATATGTTGGATATTTAAATGGTGTTTATGTTTGAATCGAGGGATGTGTTTTTGGAGAGTAATAGTATTTTAGAATGAAGTAGGTGGTATTTAATATTTTCCCCATTATCTCAATGTTTTATACATGTAAGCGGATGTCCCAATGTGTTTCAATGTTTTGATCCATTGGATTCGATTTTTTCGAATGATTGGGGCCATAATGTGATGTTTTAAGCCCCTCAGAGACCCCATTGGGTACTTTGGTGAGTGACAGCGAACCTAGGGCTACCCATGGGGTCAGCTGAACCCTTGAAAATGGTAAATAAAATTGGTAAACATTGATAAATGGTAATTATGATATCAGATGGGTAGTAAAGTAAATTTAGATACATGATTATGGATAATGGTTTTGTTGGAATGACTATATGTTGGATCTTATAAATTCCTAGGGTGTTTGTAATGCATTTTATGCTTTGTTGTGTGGATTTAACCTGATTATAGATTTATTTGAGGAAAATGATTTTTGGTAGTGAATGTTGTTTTTAGATGATGTTCTGAACTCAAATGATTTCAAAATGGGTTTTAGATAATTTATTTCAATTGGTGATTTTAAATGGAGGGATTGACCCCATTAAATTGTGAAAATTCTTAATGATTATTTTGAATTGTTAAAAATGGAAGTGAAGGCCTTGGGGAATGCTTTAATATTCTAAAGAGGAAAACCCACATTTAAAGGGGTGGCTTCAAAATGATTTCAAATGTGTATTAAAATGTGTATTATTCCAGGAAGTATTTTAAAATTTTTTATGGGTCTATAGTGATTGATATAATGTATGGATTAGTAATATAGTACCCATATCATGTATTTTTTCATGTTGACAGGATTATTAGATGAACCAAATGATGAATGTGTTTAGATAAAATATATAATAAGGGAGTGTTTAGAATGATGTAGAAAGGGTTAAATGTAATAAAGTAATTGTGCTAAGTGAATTATGAATTATTGAATTTTTTATATGGGCTAATGTTTGGAAATTATCAAATAATCCTAATATGTTGAGGCATGAGAAATGAAAAATGGGTTAGATAGGTTATGATAAATAATCAATAAATGTGTTAATGAGTTTAGTTATAAGGATGATTTATGTGTTGAATAAAATGTGAAATGTTTATGTTATGTGTATTTTGTATGTATGGTTTGTGATATTATAGAGACCAAGATTATTATTACATATCTTATTACATAATTTAAAATAAACATAAAATCATTACACAATGAGGATCCAAAGGTTTACTGTATTGAAAAAATTTGGACCATATAAAAAATTTAAAAAATAAAATATAACAGTTATTTATTTCCATTCTTCTCTAGCTTATTATAGTCCCATTGAATTATCCTTAGTACATATAGTCACCTAAGGATATACATCAAAAATGGGCGAGCTAAAATCGAAGTATGAAGATAGATAAGAACATGAAACAGTACAATATGGGCTGAGCATAATCAATATCATCACAACAGAGGTAATGGATCGTAATCATGATAGGAAACATTATATTGAAGAAAAAATGTGGCAAAACCTAAAAATGAAACATTGTGTCTTAGTGGTTTACTACCACACATATTTTTGAACAAATAGAGCATCTTGTTCATGAATATTTAACTTTTATCAAGAGATAAATCACAATAACCAATGCATAAGAGCACTATAAAATTCCAGGTGCATCCATCACACCATAACATTTACATTCTTCTATATAAATCTGGGCGCACCCGTCACATCATAACATTTATTTTATTATGCAGATCAGATAAAACATATAACAATATTGAACATAATATAGCTCTTGTAACGGAATGAGTTTAATTCAATAAAAAATTCATAAACATTCGGTTCCAAAATTAATGAGGGAATAACATACCTGATTCATCAACCTTGAGTTAAGAAGAAACAATCTCGAGATATAAAACATCTGTATTTTTTAAAAAAAAGAGGATTTATTTTGGAAAACATTTTTTTTGTCATAAAATCAAGTATAAAACATATATATCCTAGAAAAGAGAAAATAATTATTAATAAATGATATTTATGGAATATCCAAACATAATGTGGGGTGAAAGGGGGAAAACCCAAAGAAAGAGAGTTGGGTTTGAGAATTCCCCTTATATTGTGTCTGATCGCTTTATTCACTTTAATGTCCTTTATATTAAAATTATATTAATTAATTAAAAATTAAAAAACCCTTTATACCTGAATATTATTCACTATGGTTTTATTAATTTCTTTTATGGGCCTATATACGAGTTATAGAGCATAATTTCAACATTTGAGAGTGTTCGTTTTCACATTTTTCATGATCTGATTGTTTGTATACGTGAATGGAAGTTCATTTATAATGAGGATGAATATCTAGAATTGTTATTATATGTTATTAATGATACTCCATAAACTCGAATGATCTTTCAATGGATTTGGTTATATACCATTAATATGATTTATTAGATAAAGGTTAATGATGATCATTTTAGGTTAATTTTGGTGGTTTTCAAACACGACAAAATTATTTTGTTTTATCATTTAGTATTAAGAGGATAAGTTATATTTATAAAATAAAAATCGTTATAGAATAATATTTAAAATATTTTTAAAAAAATTAAATTTTCTTATTAATATCCTTGAATTTGTTTAAGGAAAATAAAATTGCCTAACCCACGATGTGGGTAAATTGACACTTCGCAGGAGATGATTCCATTTTTAAGATAAAATAGGTGGAGGGAGGATTTTAATGTTTTATATTACATTAAAATTATATAATTCTATTATATTTCTAGTAATTTAGTTATAATTCCATTTTAATGAAGGGGGTTGGGGATAGAATAAGAAAATAAATTAAAATTTAAAGGAAATTAACCAAAAAGAGAGGGGATTTACCTCTTGAATTCTCCTCTTCAGATCCTTCTCAAGGCACCTAGTCTAGGTATTTTGATTATAGAAGGAGATCTTGGAAGTGTGGGAGGGGTTATTGAAGCTTATTGGGAATAATTTAGGGAATGATCAAATCTTTAGAGGTGTGAGGAGAAGTGTATGGGAGTGTTGGTATTTATAGTGGACGATAGGGGTGGTTTCTCAATATTATATTCATTAGTTTATTATTTTTTCTCAAATCTATGAATAGTTTGAGAATTATCTAAAAATATGTCAAAATTATGATGTATGGTTCGATATTATGTTGATTACATCATCCTTATATTAATAATGACTCAAAAATTCATGAATTTAGCATTTATTTAAAATGGTTTTATTTAACTATTCATCAAAAATTGAAGTATTTTAGAACAATTCCAAAAATTCTCCCTGAAAATTTTTTGACCTATAGAATTCCCAAATGAACTCCATTATATGAAAAAAAAATTAATATGATTAATTCAATTTTTAATTGAAATCACCATTTACTTGGAAAATATATATTGTAAAATTATAATTGATTTTATGACACTTTGAAAAATTATCTAAGGTCTTATAAAATTATCTATAAATCATAATACATAGAAATATTAATTCATGGGTACATTTTATGAAATTTAATGTCTGTTTAAATTATTAAATTAATAATAAAATATTACATAATTATTTATGACTTATTAAAATACCAACACTTAATTAATAAATTTTGAAACATTTATTTACTTAAACTGCAGTATAATTATACCATAATTTTATTAATATGATGCCTATTTTTTTACTTTCTTAATTGTGGTTACTATTCATTTTTCATTTTTCCTTTTCATAAGGGCTGTATTATGATTCCTATGTTTAAGTTCATAGTTCATTTGTATTGGTTCCTTAACTTCTATAAATACTTCTTATTTCATTAATTCATCATTTATAATGATTTTAGTATAGTATCTATGTGATTTTATGTGATTTATAATATATAAAAATTACTATAAGCATGAAGAAATTCCCTTTACGAAACT
This sequence comes from Viscum album, assembly GCA_963277665.1. Taxonomy (NCBI): domain Eukaryota; kingdom Viridiplantae; phylum Streptophyta; class Magnoliopsida; order Santalales; family Viscaceae; genus Viscum; species Viscum album. The sequence continues at coordinate 1,083,157,044 of OY728155.1, forward strand.
TTGGGTCATTGCATTCTTCCCCCATTTTGAAATTTCACTCTCGAAATTTCATTTTACATAAACAGGTGACGGTACTTCTCCTTCATTTCCTCCTCTGGTTCCCATGTTAGTTCCTCATAATTATGGTTCCTCCAAAATACATTGAAAAGGTGGGTTGTCTTGTTGTGTAGAACCTTATCTCTCATGTCTAAAATCATCACTTCCTTCTCCTCAAAAGAGATATCATCTTCTTGTCATACCACCTCTGAGTTTACTACTTGTGAGGTATTTGTTATGTACTTCCTTAGGGGTGACATCTAGAACACATCCTGAACTAGATCCATATTCGATGGAAGAGCAAGATGATAGGCCATACCTCCAATGGGTCTCAAAGGGGGAAATGTACCTTGGGCTTCGCTTCACTTTCTTTCCAAACTGCATTACACTCTATCATATATATGTTCAAAGAAAGACATTATCTCCAACATGAAACTCCAAGTCCCTTTGATGGTTGTCATTGTATCCCTTTTTATGACTCTGAGAAGATTTGATATATTGCTAACTGGATTGACCCATGTCTATCATCTCTTGCACAAGATCAGGTCCATTTGGATTTCTTTCTCTAGCTTCATACCAATACGTTGTAGTTCTAATTCTCTTTCCAAAGAAAGCTTCAATTGAATCCATTTGAATACTTGAGTGGAAGCTATTTTTTGTTTGAGAACTCAACCAATGGGATATGTTGATGATATCCACCATGTAATTTTAAGGAGAAATATTTTAGATTATCTCTGAGTGTATGAATATTCCTTTTTGATTGGCTATCATTTTGGTGGTGATAGGCCATTCTAAAATTTAATTCAGTACTCAAGTCATGTTAAATACTCCTATAGAATTTATATTTGATCCTAGGATCATGATCCGAGATAGTTGAGAGTGGAAATCTATATAGTCTCAACCCTTCCTTCAAATATATCTTAACAAGTTGTTCAATAGAGATATATTCTCAAAAAGAGATATAGAGGGTAGTCTTGGTGAGTTGGTCCAGCACAACCCATATTGAATTGTTTCATTTGGATTTATTCTAGAGAATATTGATGAAGTTCATAGTGGCATTCTCTGATATCCACATGGGGTATAGGCAATGGATTCGTCATCACTTTGGACTTCTATCACTCACCTTTAACTTGCTAACATATCAAGCATCTTGAGATATATTCTGCAATCTTCTTCATTATGATTTCCCACCAGAAGTGTTCTGGTAGATCAGAATACACCTAGGTCCTCCTAGGATGGAAATTGAAAGTTGAGATACGTGAATTTTCCAATAGATCCTTCTTTATCCCAGGTGATGAAGTCACAAAGTGCATCATTCCAAACCTAATTTTTCCATCATCATCAATATAGAACACTTCTTGTTTCCTACCTTTACTACATTCACCTTCTTTTGTAACATTGGATCATCCCTCTGTGCCTCCTTAGTCTTCTTTGGATATATTGTTGGGTAATCATTTGGGAAAGTTAGTATGTATTTCCTGCCATTATGATTTCCAAATCTATCCTTTGAATATCAAAGAAAATATGGTCTTTCTCAATCTTTATCATTGATATAGTAGAAGGTTCTTTTATGATTAGGGAACCGACTAACTTGTTTTCATTTCCACAATGATAGTGAATAGAGAAATAGTATTCTTTGATTAGATCTAATCTTCTTTGACACAAGTTGAGCTAATTTTGTGTGAATATATACTTTAGTCCATTTTGATCAGAATATATGTCACAGTTCTTACCATATAGGTAGTGGGGTCATATTTTCAGGGAAAAAATCATAGTTGTCAGCTCTAGATCATGCGTCTGGTAGTTCTACTTGTGAATCTTCCACTTCTGTGAGGCACCGACTATTAAATTATGATTTCTCATGAGTACACAAATCGATCCTTTATTGGATTGATCTCATTATATCACAAAACATTCTCTACTTTTCGTTAATTTGAATTCAGGTTCAATGGGCAGCCTTATTTTTATCTCTTTGAAGAATCCCTCAAATTTTTCTACATAGACATACCTTACCCCTTTCCTTGTTAACATTGTTAGAGGGCTTGAAAATTGTGATAAATTTCTCACAAAATGTTGAGAGTACCCTATAAAGCCACAAAAACTATGGATTTCTATGACACTTGAGGGTCTATCCCATTCCTTAATTTCCAATGTTTTTTAAGGGTCCACAAAAATTCCCTCACATGTGACCACGTGTCCCATGAATGTGACTTGGAACATCCAAAAGTGACACCTGATAAACTTATCATACAACTTCTCCTTCCTTAATGTCACTAACACAATACTAAGATATTATTCATGTACCTGCATTCTACTGGAGTAGATAATAATTTCATAAAGAAACACTACGACAAATTTGATGAGGAAATGTATAAATATTATAATCATTGAATCAATGAATATTGCTGGGGAATTAGTAAGTAGGAAGGAAATATATAGAAACTCAAAGCTCCTATACTATGAACTGAAGGAATCATTCTGAATATATTACTTCTTCAACTTTATCTGATGATATTTGGTATGGAGATCCAACTTTGAGATGTATTGAGTGTAGGTTCCGGGCGAAGCGGAAGAGCATTGGTGGGTGTACCCAACTTTAATTTTAGCATTAACAACGATCAATATGAGATTTTTCACAATAATAAAATGCTAGATCTTCGAAATATAACGAAGAATCAAAAATAAAGATGTGGTCCCAGAACCATAAAGACAGGATCACCATATGTTGGTTAAAATTAATTTAATTAATTGATAAGAATTAACTTGATGGAATTATTTCTTAGTTGATGTCTCTAGTCATGATCCAATGTGATTCGTCATTATTTCATAGAAGCCAAGTGTAGAATTCCTCTATCAAATATCCACACATGCACAATGTATCTCTGGACGTCACCAAAGTATTCTCCGGGTGCTAGCGTGGAGAAGCCTTTTCTTTCATTATCCACCTTGGATCGCCTTGATCCGATGAAGGAGGATCTCTCTCAGTCTTGAGACCATTCTTGGAAGGAGTTATTTCATCCTTGAGAGACTTATCAAGAATTTTTTTTCACAATGATTAGGGAAAATTGTTGCGGTTGTGAGGATATTTATAATCGGGTTTGATGTTATACAGTTATGACAATAAATAAACGTGTTATGCATTTTATTTATCTCATTAACTCTTATTGAAAACCCCCATGTCAAATAATTAATTCCTTGACATACACCCATGCTGATTATAATAAATATCATTTAGTAAAATGATATTATTTCCTCAAAATACCGAATGGAAAAACTACATGGTGTGTTTTCATTAATACATGGTGAGTACTCATTTTTCATTTCCATTCTTAAATGAAAACTAAACAGCGTGTACATTCAAGGTACATGGTGTGTAGATCTTGTTTTTCATTTTATTCTTCCTCCAACATTAAAACTATTTGGTATTCCATGAATAATTATTAAACCACATATGGGAATAATCTTTATTCTACTTGAGATACTTGGATACACTTAGTGTGTGAACCTCTAGGCCTCTTTCCCATTTGCATTAGCCGGGCTTGCCTAATTTCCAAGATTATTTTCTATGAATGGGTCAAGGAATCCAAGAGAAACAAGTTGGCGTCGCTTTGGCATGTAACCTCATTCAAATGCTTACCATGTAATATAATCCATTTTCCATGATATTTCGAATCAAGCGGGTTGCATGCTAGTGGCATCAACCCATCTGCTTGATTATTCTTTCTTTGACATTCCATAATTGAACTTTCCCATTCCATACCATGGCTATGGATTTACATAGGCTATATAAATTCCATCAAAGGGACTAAGATATCTACTTACATTATGGAACAGAAGGGACAAATAATTTCCCACATTATCTATTAATGTTGTATTACTCATGACACACCCAACGTATCCTACCTCACTGCGAACAGTTTGTTGTCAAAGTTTTTTGTCAATACATCTAAGTGTATGAGTTGTAATATTGATTAATAATAATCTTAAATTATAAGGACCAATACACATGTCCACAGATAGGAACATCCAATGACACTATGAAATGTGGATTTACTACTGGCGGGTCTTGTTCTCATAATATCCTCCTGGATATTACCAAGGGATCACACCATGAGAATGTGCCTCAAAGTTTTATCAGTCCTCACACATAAAGGCCTGTATTATTTGTGTCCCTCAAATAACATCATCTGGTCAAATAACATATACTCAAGAACAGTGTTATGGAACTTCCAGGCTCTCATCATAGCAGGGATTTTCTATGACCCTTTAATGCAACAGCTATCCTTAGGACATAATCACATTAATTGTCATGTAGAAGAACAATAAAGATGTGATAAGGTGTTTATTTAATAAATAAATTATAGAGTAGTTGGTTCTAGGCCACCAACTCCAACATTAAGATACATATAACTGATCGATCAATTTATAAATCCTTCGAAAAGGAAACTTGTTCTTTATAGTGATCTTATTGAGTTCTAGACAATTTCTTCATTGTCTCATTGATCCATCCTTCTTCTTTATAAAGAGCACTGGAGCAGCCTAGGGTGATGCGCTAAGTTGTATGAAACCTCTGTCTCAGTTTTATTTTAGATGCTTATTTAACTCTTCTAGTTCGATGGGATCTGTCTTATAAGGACACTTTCATATAAGAGTAGCTCCAGGTGTGAGTCCTATTGATAACTTGGCCTCAATATCTGGTGTTAGTCTAGGTAACTCTTTAGGAAATCAATCATTATAATCCCTTAAAATGGGAATTTTCACTAGGTTGATACCTTCTGTTGAATAAACCATTTAATAGAGGTATGATTCTTCATAGGGAATCTACACCCACACCATTGAATGATTTTCCAAATGAGATTTATTATATTACTTACATTTTTAGAGGATCATGGAATGGTTTAGAATGTGAAAATATATTTCCGTTTATCGATAGTTTATATCTCCTCTATAAAACAAGATTCAATCAATTCCCAGTATAGCATCAAATTCCACCAAGATAAGTATCATGAGATTTGTTGGAAGAATATTCAAACATATGTGATTAAGATAAGATTCGAACACTTGGGTTACAATGGTTTCACCCCTATTTTTTTTATATATATACCTCTACATCAAGGATTTGGGGCTATGATTCAATAGTTATTTCTAACATGAAAGATATGAAGGAATTTGTTGAACCAGATTCAAATAAGTGTTTTTTCATTCTTGAGTGAATAGGAATTTTACCATGTACGACATCATTCTCTTGCTATACCTCCACGGTAAGGATGCCTTAATACTTCCCTTTCTCCTTTTGCTTTGGTAGGGGATAACACTAATTACCCTCAAGGGCTTGAGGTTTAGTTCACTAGCTTTCATAGTTCCCTTTCTCCCTACAGTAGTAGCATTAGACCATGGGTGGTTCTCTCATTTCCTCTATCACATTGTTCGACCCTTTCATGTCTTTTCTACATTCATGAGTTTGGTGGCTTTCTCTCCCAAACATGAAGAATTTAACATCAATTTGAGGCGGTTCCCAGGTTGCTTCTTCCTAAATTTTTGACATGTGGGGGGTTGAGTTTTCTTTCCACCTTTCTCATTAGATCCTTTGGCATGAAACTCTCTCTTTGGTTTCTTATCAAAATAGACATGGGACCATTCTCAAAACTCCATATCCACTTTGAGGGCACATCAAAAAAATTTATTAACTCCCAAGGTCTTGAATTAAAAGATTTGTTTTGAAAGATTTGTTTTAAACCACTAAAAAATCTATCAATTTTTCTATCATTTTTTATAAAAAACCCAAAGCATACCTTTCGTAGGCTGTGATAGATTCTCCATTCTTTTTCTTCAACTATATGAATTGTCTCTCTAAATTTTTACTAAGAGTTTGAGGGAAATACTTATTAAGTAACATTATCTTAAAGTCCTCCCACTTCATCTCTTCAGTTTCTTCCCTTGCATAGGTGTTCTTAATCAACTCCCACCATTGGTCGGCATCTCCATATGGAAGATAAATGCCTAGAGTTCCCTTCTCCATCTCAGAACATGGAAGAAAAAATTTTATCTTCTCCATTGAGTTGAACCACTACTCTACGACTAGTGGATTGGAAGTTCCACTAAATATCAATGTTATTTGCCACATAAAACAATTTATTTCCACATACTCTCTCTTAGGTGAAAGTGGATATTCCACATTATTCGGGTTATTGTTCTTGACCTGAGACTATTGGGTAGGCATCACCATAAAATTTTAAACTCCACCACCCAAAGCATTTGGGATGTCATTTGGTCAATCACTGCCTTGTCCCCTACAAGGGTTGTTAGCATGATCTCTCGTAGTTCGAACAATTTTCTATTGTAGAAAATGTTAGAACAAAACATAAGTCCATAAGTCATCAGTACTTTATCCCTTGGTAAAATTAAATCTAGTGGAATATCGTATGGGATACCTATGTTTAGAATTTTATAAAATAAAGATTTTGGGATCCTCACTTATACTTAGTCTGATACTAAGGTTTTTCACTAAGGTTCTCTATTTCTAATTCCCAAATTAAATAAATCTTCCTCTGATACCGACTATGGGAACCCTGATTTTCTAACATATTGTATTGCTTCACTTTAAAGACAAACATAAAATCATTACACAAATACGATCCAAATTTTTTGTGTCTTGGCAAAATTATGACCATATATAATATTTACAATATAAAATATAAACATTTATTTAATTCTTTCATCTCTATCATCTTATTGGCCCTTAAATTCCCTTTAATACATGTAGCCACATGAGGATATACATTAAAAGGGGGTGGGATAAAAGCCTATTAAGAGGATAGATAAGAACATGAAACAATACAGCTTTGGGTGATCATAATTAATATCATCATATCATAGTAAAATGGTCATATTCATGAGAGGAAATATCAGATAAATCCACGAAATGTGGAAATGCATAAAAATGAAACATCATGTCTTAGTGGTGAACTACCATGCATATTTATGAACAAAGATAGAACTGAATTCTAGAATGTTTTCCTTTTCTCATGAGATGCACCTCAAATCCAAATTCATTAGATAATTATATAATTCCAGGTGCATCTGTCACATCGTATCATTTATATTGTGCTATATAATTCTAGGTGCACCCGTCACATCACGACATCTACATTATCATACATACCACTTAGAACCAATATCAATTCTGAACATAAGATAACCCATGGAAATGAATGGGTTTCATTTCATAAGAATATATTCATAAAATTTTTTTCCCAAAGTAATGGGGGGAATAACATACTTGAATCGTCAATTTTTAGTGAAAAAAGAAATAATCCCAAGAAGTAAAAGTGTGTTTTATTTAAAGAAAAGTTGTTTTGGAAAACAATGTGTTAGACATAAACTCAATTAGAAAACATTTATTTCCTATAATAGGTAAGATAATGATTAGTAAGTGATATTTAAAGAACATCTATACTGAAAATTCGGTGAAAGAGGGGAAACCCAAAGAAAGAGAGTTGGATTTGAGAATTCCTCTTAACTTGTGTCTAAAGGATTTCATCACATTATTTTATTGTATAATCAAAATAGATTAATTAATTAAAAATTTCAAATAATGTTATACATGAATATGATTCATTATGATTTTATTAATTTCTTTTATGGGCCTCTCGATGAGTTATGGAGTTTAATTTCGCCATTCGAGAGTGTTCATTTTCATAGTTTTCATGATCAGTTTATTTGTATTCATGAATAGAAGTGCGTTTGTAATGATGATGAACATATAGAATTGAAATTATATGTTATTAATGATAATATATAATCATAAATGATATTATAAAGTATTTTATTATTTACCATTAGGATGATTCATTAGATGAAGGTTAATGGTGATTGTTTTAGGTTAATTTTGTCGGTTTTTCGAACATAGCGAACTCGTTTTGTTTTATCATTTATCATTATGAGTGTAAGTTATTTCCAAAACATAAAAAGGATTATAAATTAAATTTAAAATATTATTTAAACCATTTTATTTTCTTATCAATATTACGGAATTTTCATTAAGGAAAATAAAAGTAAATTTTCCACGATGTTGGTAAATTGACACATCACAAGTGACAATTAAATTTTTTCAGATAAAATAGAGGGAGGAAGGATTTTGATGATGGATATTACATTAAAATGATATAATTACAATATATTTAAGGTAGAATAGATTTCATTTCATTTTTATGAAGTGATCTGAGGAGAGAATAATAAAATAAATTGAAATTGAAAGAAAATTAAAAGAAAAATAAAGAGGATTTACCTCATGAATTCTACTCTTGAGATCATCCTTAAGGCACCTAGGGTTTTCCTTTTGATGAGACTAATATATACTAGTTGTAAGATAGGGGATAGGTTAGAGTATTGGAAATAATTTAGGTATGTCTCAAATTATGAGAGGTGTGAGGAGAGGAGGGTGTGAGCAGCGGTATTAATAATTGATGAAAGGGCTATTTTCTCAATATTATATTCATTAGTTTGTTATTTTGGCTGCATGAAATGAATAGTTTTAGAATTATCTCTAAATATATAAACATAATGAATGATTTTTATAGATTATGGTGCTAACATCATAAATACATCGACAATGACTTCAAAATTCATGTATTTAGCATTTATCGAAAATTGTTGTATTTTACTATTTTTTAAAAATTTAAGTATTTCAAAAAAATCCCAAAAAATCATCCCAACCATTTTTTGTTGTGTATAATTACAAAATGAACTCAATTTTATGAAAATAAGTTCCTAAATATGATTAATTTAATTTTTAAAGAAAATCATTAGTTACTTGAAAAATTGATAATTTAAAATAAAAACTGATTTTATAACCCTTTGAAAAATTACTTAAGGTCTCAAAAAATTATCTACAAATAATAATAAATAAAAATATAAACTTTTGAGTACATTTTATGGAAATATATTTTCTTTTTAAATATTAAATTAATCATAAAATTGTAATTAATTATTTATTACTTATAAAAATACCAACACATAATGAAATAATTTTTAAAACATTTATTTACTTAAAGTATTATATAATTATAAAAAAATTGTATTTATAAGATGAATAAATATTATTTGTACTTTAATGGTTGTGGTTACTATTCATTTTCCTAGTTTACTATTCACAAGAGTCATATTACTATTCCTAAAGTCATGTAACTATTTCATTGGTATTAGTTCCTTAACTTCTAGAAATACTTCTTTTTTAATTAATTATTCATTAATAAATAATTTATCATGGTCTATATGTAAATTTATGTGATTTATGAAGTATTTTAAATTACTATGAGAAGGGATAAATTCCATTGACGAATGTTTGCGTCATTTCTGATATGGTATATATGGTAAATAGATAAATAAGCATGTGCACATGAATCATTCATTATAGTGTATTCGGCAAGAGGATCTATGCCCATGGGTTAGGTTGGATAGAGGCTCTAAACCCAACCCCATGATGCACGGGTTAGAGAAGGGGACTCGGGCTCTATTCCTCTAATGGGTACATTTGATGATACTCCCCGGACCGAGGCTCCAAGGTAAGTGTGATGCATTTTTTATTTAAATGTTATTTTCTAGTGAGATATGAAACTTGATTTATTCCTTTATTCATGTTAATTTATCTTCTTAGAACGTAGTGTAAATTATGTAAATGCCTAACCCATGACCAAGTTAAGAATATATACTTTGTGGTGATGTTGGTATAAGTGAAGAATTGTAAATAATGACTATAATAGTTAAAGTGAATGTTTTTAACTAATGTAAATGTACAAATTTGTGACTAACTAATTCCCCTTAAGATTGAATGTATTTGAATCCCTATATTATAGATTAGGCCCCCTGTGTGACTAGAGTTAGTTCAATATAATGGTTAACCCTAGAGGACCTAATGGATATAATGGAAATTATGCAATTAATTAAATGTTTTACTTGTTTCCATGTTTATTTTTTTCACTTGATTATATAGATAAACTATTTTGGAGACTAGTTATTTATTTACTCAGTATTGGTGGTATCCAGCTGAGTTATACTGAAACCCTTCTCGGTTCCCCATGGAACTTGGGAAACTGAGCAGATGCTACTTGATTTCATGTATAGGTTTAGAAAAGGGATCTGATGTGTGTTTCATGCATGGGATGCACGGCTAAAGCATGGGATGTCATAACCAGGTTAGGGCACGGGTCTGAGTTTAGGGTTTTTTGGTATTTTTCGTTATTATTGATTTGTATGACTGGTCTGGGATGTAGAGTATTCATCTGATTATTATATCAAGGGATACTTGGTTACTTCTAGGAAATGTTGTATGTTGTATATTTATCTATTTCTATGGGTTTTTATATCGTTTGATATTATTTCTTATTATGTATTACTCTGAGAATTGGGTATTGCCTCCCCAAAGTTCCTCCATAGACATGCGCTACTAGTCAGTTGCATCTAGGGTATGGGGAGGCACACTTGAGGTTATGTGAAGACCCAGTTTGGGGCACCAGATAATGCCCAATGGTTCCAGGATTTTATAAGGTGATATCAAAGTAGGTATTTTGTCTTAACATTTTGGTTATAGTAAACAGGAGGCTACGGTCTTTTCGAGGCCTGGTATTGAGCATGTGAATGGGTTCCTGCAACCCCAGAAACGAGTGAAAATCCCATTTCTAGGGGTCATAATGTGTGTTTAATTTTATTATTTTATGATTGATTATTATTTCCACCTTGAACGGTGCACTTGGATGTGGTGGTATCGATTTATGAGGAATATCTCTTAGCCCAATATTAGAAGAGAGTGTGTATGAGTTTATACATTATTTTAGAAACATAGGATTTTTAGGGCATTTGTATGTTGCTTATAATTGATAATAACCTGGGATTCAAGTTTTGGTAGTGTAATTTTATCCTAGTATATTTATTATGGGGGGTTTTCTTTTGAATTGTTTTATTGAGTAACTATTATGAAATTTCAATTTCAATAAATCTTGAATTTTTGAAATTTTAAGTTAATAAAAATGTTTAATGTAAGTGTAAATACTTGGAGTTTTGAAAATATAATGTTTTGAAATGAGAGACCATTGGTTTTAATTAGTAAAGTTTAATTAAGAAGGGATCGTAAAAATGATGGAACTAGTAGGAATTTTGGAAATTGGTTTCCGTAGTTTTGTGAGAAGGCCCTCTGTATAGTGGTTTAGGAAGTAAAAGTTCCCTAGTTTGAGTCCTCGGTTTTAGGATATGCGAATTTGTTGGGTGTTTTTAAATGGTAAATGTGATGTCGTTTTTGTACTCTCTATGTGGTTTTCATCAAGGGATGTGAGTGGTTTCTGATAATGTCGATGTGGAAACTATAAGGGATTCTATTCGTAGGATTTGTTTTTTGGACCCTAGAGTGGGTGGTTGGATCATAATACTGACATATGTGTGTCGGAATCTTATGTGTGAGGCATAGATTAAATGTCCACTTGGGTGCATTAGATGTAGTATGTTTTGGGAGTGGGGGTGAGAGTGTCACCATGGGAAGCAGGTTGGTTGAGGTTTGATGTGTATGGATAGAGAGAGAGAGAGAGAGAGTAAACATTCAGTCTTGTGAATTCGGTTTTGGAATTTGGTACCATTTGATAATTGATGATGAACTATGAGAGAATTTGGTAGGGTTATTACTTCTTTGGGTGTTTATGAGACAATTTGACATTTCAGGACTAATAAGTTTTATAAATAATGTGTTTCCTAGTATAGGTATATCCTATATAGCTAAGAAGAAAAGTAAATGGTTTGGGAATTCTATTTGGGTTTTAATTATGTTTTGAGAGTTTTGGGAGATTGAGGGTACCCTCATAGATGGTTTCCCCGGTTTTGAAGGTGCCTAGTGATGGTAATCACGATTGGTTTCTTTAAATGAAGAATCTATGCATAGTTGGTGTCATAATGTGTGGTAAAAAGTGTATGGTTGTGACATAGTTTCTTTTTCATGATGTGTTTTAGTGCTTATGGTTGATTGTAAGGTCGGTTTTGGGGAGAGGAAAAGTCTTTATGAGTCTTCCCATGTGGCCTTAAAGGTGAATGATGCAAAAATCAATGTTCATATTGTAATGAAAGGTAGGGGAACCATGGAGTGTATGGATCCTTTGTGTTTGGATGTGACACTTGGAGTGGTGGTGGTAGCATGGTTGGGTATGCATGTGTGGTTTTTGGTTAGTAGGATGAAAATGTTTAGAATGCCACAAGTTTAGTGAGGGTGATGGACTAGAAGGCATGGTCATAAGACTGAGCTGGAATTGAGCCTAGCTCTAGGGATGTGTAGTTCATATGATCTAGAGTCAGTTTCAGTTTGGTCGAATGAGACTGAGAGACCTTGATGAAATTGACGATCTCCAGCTGTTGGTTTCCTTTGGAAAGGCGCGATGATGTTGTGATGGATTATCAGGTGAATTAATATCAATTATTGTCATGTTTTTTATTGATCATAGTGGTAGGAACATGTTATATAAGAAGTAGTTTGGTTGTGGTTTAGTGTGGTGGTCGATTTCTTTTGTCTTAATCACCAGTTTCATTCTAAAAGAAGTCAAGTGGGGTAATGATAGTGGTTCTAATGAAAATTTTGGGTTGTGAATGATTTTTAAAAGTTTGTGAAGTGGTAGTGAGTTTGGGATCGAATCCCCTTTTGGGTTGTGGTGTTTGAATATGGATGAGGTGTTGGTGATCAGGGAGGCATAAGGCTTGTGGAAGATTATGTTTTCCCCATAGTGGAAAGTCACATCTGTGATAGGTAGTTTGTGGTGGTGTTTTTGACAATTTTTTGGTTTAAATTTCGTTAGTAACGATCATGTCGAATATCTTACCATCATCTGAGGTATGTTGAGAAGGATCATTCATTGCACCTAGATGCTAGGTTTTTTTTATGTTGGTTATGGGAAAAATTAGAGTCTATTCTCTCGGTGCGGCACATGTGGAGTCGTATGGTGGGGAGAAACCCATTTACTAATTCTAAAAGTGGTACTCAGGATGGGTAGGATGTTAAATAATTCCCTGGGTTCCATTTGAAAATTACTCCAATGGGTAGCGGTTGATGTTGGTTTCGTTATTTGGGAAAGGCTGGACAATCACATCCCATTTATAGGTTCGTATTGTGAACGAATCATGAGCCACAGTGGTTTAAATCTCATTAGTAATGTGGTTAGAACAATACTCAAAATGTGTGGATTGTTATGTCAATCAAGGATGTATAGAGCATACCATAAAGTGGATTTTGTGGCATCAAGATTCTAATGAGAAGTCTATAAGGGCATGTTTGGTTTCCTTGGGGAAGGACAAGTGGGCCTCGGATATAGTGGTAGATATTTTTCAAAGATAGCATTAGAATCGGGCTGGTTTCAGAGGTGAACTAAGTGTTAAATCGAAGACACATTGGTGAGTGTTGTAGAACCGATAAAAGTTTGCTAAGCATTTATTGATATGGTGGTAAGTTCCATTAGATGTTGGAAATGTACCTCTAAAGGTGTGGTAAGATGATGATATATGCCTTAATTGAGAAGGAATCATGTCCAAGTAGAGAACGACATGCCAATAGTGGAAGTTGGGTGACAATTGAGAGAGTTGGATGTGATGCGTTAACTCAGTTGGGAAAAAGGGAACAATTGTGGTGGGATATTATCCACATTTAGTTAATGTTGAGAGGATAAGTGTTTTCAAGTATGAGAGAGGATTTTGAGGAAAAATCCATTTTATTTAGATAAGGAATACAGAGGTGTGATTAATCTAAGTGGTCTCGATGTCAAGGTTGTGAGCGAGTGTTAGGTGCATTTTCCATGGATGTTTGGGCACATTGAGATGGAAAACACATTGGGAGTGTTAAAAAAGTCATGTTTAAGATACATTGTCCTACTTAGTGGTGATGGTGGTTCCTGACACCAGGTGATGGTGTTTGAGAGAAAAATTATATCGTGTGGATCATGATAGAGATAATGTGGATAATTGATTCTTTGAGAGTTAGTATGAGTTATAAAGAAACATGTAGGATCCATCTTTGTGAAGTGGGGTTGGTGGTGGGTGATGGATCGAGTTTTGACTAATTGAGTGTTGTGAGATGAAGGATATGTATGGGTGTATTTTGGATGTTCATAAATGGGGTGAGGCCTTTGGTCCTCGAGTTGTGGACTAGGGTAGGTTGAGAAGTGTGGTCAAAATCAGTGTATCCATTCAATGATGCTGATCTGGGGACATTGATAATCTTTTGTCAATAGGTATGATGGATTCAGGTATTTTGGGCCATCAAATTATGGAGTATTAGACCGAGGGTGTTCTGAATGGATCTCCCAAGTTAATTTAATGCCTTTTCAATATCCAATTTGTTTGGTGGTTCAGTGATATTTACTAGAACATTTCCTTGTGTTAAATTAGTAATAATATGTAGAGGTAGTTGCATCCTTGAGGAGTTTTTGCTCCTAGGTGTGGATTATAGTAGAGGACGTTTCATTGGGGTAGGATTGTTCCTTGGTCTGAGTGTGGTGGTAGCATGGCTATGTCTTAGATAATTTTTGGAAAACAAAAGTTAGAATGTGGGTCCAATGGCCCAATCATTGGTCTTGGAGGATCATTATGGTTTGGAACTATAGCTTGAGGGAAAACATTATAATTTGGGGATGTTGTAAGATCCTGAGATTTTGTGAAGGTATCTACTTGTTTAAATTTTGGTTAAACCTGTTTTTTTATAACGAAGTGGATCTGGGGTGTATGAAAGGTTTTGGGGGGGTATCCATGGGTTCAGAACACAAATTTGAGGGAAATAGGACCAATAGTGTGAACTCTATGGTTGGTTCATGGTTAGTGAAAACTGTTCAACTTGCCTAGGAAATCGTGCTACACAGATACCCTTTTAGACAAAGGCTATTGCAAGTTTACCACAATTTTTTTTCCCAATTATAGGTTTCTCTGATGCACCCCTATGGATTGGACCCCCTTGTACATAGGGAGATACACTGTTGGCACATAGTTTGGAAAAATATGCATCCAAATTTTGTGGCTATTAAAAAGTGGGAAATTCATGTTTTCCCTCCGTATTCAATTACTTTATTCCCAGAGTTTAAAACCCATTTGACCCCCAATAGCTTAATTGATGAAAAAAAACCTACAAGACTTACTAGAGGATATTCTCCTTTGATTCTTAGTCATTTAGAGTTTGTTTGGGTTTGAATAAAATATGTGGGTGAGTCTAACACTCCACTTTTCTCTATTCTCCTCATTAGGGATTTTGGAATCCCTCCACTCTTTCTTGATCCCTAAAACCCTCAATCTTCCAGAAGATTAGATGTTGGAGATTTAAAGTGTTTTTGATCGAATCAAGGGATTTTTTTGGGCTATCATACATCTCTGAGAATGAGGTAGGTGGTATTTAAACTTTTTCCCATAGTCTCGATGTGTATATGTGTAAGTGGTTGTTACAATATGTTACCTTGTTTAATAACATTTTCATTTATTTTGGAGAACAATTTGGGCCTTAGTTTGAGGTGAGAAACACATCACATACCACATTGAGACATTTGGTGAGTGAGACCAAACCTAGGGTTACCCATGTGGTGGGATGAACCCCTGCAAATGGTAAATAAAATTGGTAAACATTGAGAATGGGTAATTATTAGACCAGATGGGTAGTCAAGTGAATTAGGATATGTGTGTATGGATAATGGGTTAGTTGGAACGACTATAATTTTTCTATTGTAAATGCCTATGATGCTTGAAATGGGTTTTATGTTGTGTTTTGGGGTTTTACCCAATTATAAATTTAATTAAGGAGAATGATGCTTGGAAGTGAGTAATGTTTTGAAAGGAGGTCTTCACCAAAATTGATTTAAAAAGTGCTTTTTAATAATCGATTTCCATTTATGATTTGATTTGGGGGGGGGGGGTTGGCCTCCTTTCCTTGTGAAAATTTTAAAATATTGTTTTGAAGTTTTGAAAATGGAAATGAAGGACTTAGGGAATTCTTTGGTTTTCTAAAGGGGAAAACCAATATAGTAAGGGGTGGCTGAAACAGTATTTCAAATGTGTGTTATATTTTGTTTTATTCCATGATGTAATTTAAAAGGTATGATGGGACTCTTATGATCAAAATAAAATTAGGGTTAGTGAAATAGAACCAATAATGAGTATGTTGGCATGTTAACATGATTATATGTTGAACCAAATGATGAATGTGTTTAGTTAAAGATATATCATAAGGGAGTGTTTGGAATGACGTGAAAAGGGTTAAATGGAATAAAGATATTGTGCTAAGTGACTTATGAATTATTAAATATTCTATAAGAGACAATTTATTGAAATTGTAGAATATATATAATAGGTTAATCCGTGGGAATGGGAAATGGGTTAGATGGGCTATGCTAAATAAGAAGTAGTGTATAAATGGGTTATGTCATGAAGATGATTTATGTGTCGAATGAAATGTTAAATAATTATGTTATGTGTATTAATTATGTATGTTTTGTGATAAGGTATATGTGGTAAATGGATAAATAATCATATTCACATGGCTTTCTCATTATGGGTATTGGAATTGAGGATATATTTCATACGTCAGGTTTGAAGGAAGATTTAAACCCCATACGCATAATGCACAAGTTCGGGTAGGGGACCAAGGATCTATTCTCCTAATCGTTGAATTTAATGAGACTACCTGGACTGAGGCTCCAAGGATATTATAATGAATTTTTTATTGAAATTTTATTACCTAGTGAGATAAGAAACTTGTTTTATTCCCTTATTCATGGTAATTGGTTCGATTTTACTATAGTGTAAATGATTTAAATTCCTAATCCATGAACAAGTTAAGGAAATGAACATAGTGATGATGATGGTATATGTGAAGAATTGAAAATAATAATTGTAATAGTTGAAGTGAACATTGTTAACTGATGATTGTATACTAATTTTTAATTAATGAATTCCCTTTATGGTTGAATGTATGTTTGCCCATATATTTTGGCATAGGCTCTGGGTGATACCGGAGTTAGTTCTTTAGAATTGTTAACTATATAGAACCTAATGGATATGATGGATATTAAGTAATTACTTAAATGTTTTCCTTGTTTACTTGTTTACTCATTGCACTTGATTATCTGTATACACTATTGTACAGACCGATTATTTATTTAGATATCATTGGTTGTGGATTTATGAGTTGTACTCACACCCTACTCGGGCCTCCATGGATCTTGGGATCTTGAGAAAATGCTACTTTTTTAGGCACAAGTTTAGGATAGGAACCTGATATGTGGTCCATGCATGGTCTGTTTTGTTTTGGCATGGTATGTTAGGACTGGGTTGGTACTTAGGTCCGAGTTTCTAGTCTTTTGGTAAACTGTTTTAGATTTATTCGTTTAAATTCATGTCATGTAGATTATTCATTTTATTGCAATAGTAAGTTATAATTGGTTAGTTTTTGGAAATATTGCATGTTGACTATTTATCAATTTCTACAGGTTATTATATCTGTTGATATTGTTTTCTATTATGGGTTACTCTAAAAAGTGGGTATTTTCTTCCCAACATTCCTCCATAGACCTGAGCTTCATGTCAACAGCTTCTTGTGTATGGTTAGGCGTGCTTCAGGTCATGTGTGACCTGGCTTAGGACAATGGATAGTGGACACCAGGTTAGGGATTTTACACTTTCAAAGTTTGAGACATAGTTTTTCGACCACCATTTTTAAATGAATATAGGTTTCCATCAATCTTGAGGTATTTTTATTTGTGAAAGTGTTTCAAATTCAAAATTACTATATTTTCTTGTTTATCCATTTTGGTCATTCAGTGAAATGGATTTCCTTTTCTAAAAAATGGTTTAAATAAAATGTGAGAAAATTTTTGGAAGTTTTTCTAAAGACAATCAGTGATTAGAAATAATAGGTGTGGTGAGAAATAGACATAGGTGACCCTCGTGTGTGTGGAACCACTAAGGGTTACTTATTTAATATTGAAATACTGTGGAAGTACATGATATCCACTAGAACTAACTTATTCCTAGTTTAGGTTTCTTTTATATCTAGTACATCATAACATAGGCTAGAGACCAAATGATGTTATTTGTCTTCTATATATACATTTTATCCCATGATTGTTTATTTCATGGATATTTTCTCAGATGTTTAATTTACTTATTTTCCATGAATATAATTTTCATTTATGAAAAATTAAGGATATATATATAATTTTTTTTTATTTATGAAAGTCCATTATAATTGTTTTTATTTCACTTGTGCATTCTTGATAGTAGAATTTATATATATTATTTTCTGGTATCTTATTATGCTTTATTCTCACACCCTGTTTTTTCATTTGAGTGATTGTATACCCTATTTTTTGGAAATATGGAAATGAAATGGTATCATGTTACACTCTCGGTTCTCTTCACATATTTTTCCTTTCGTAGTGGGATGGAATAAAGGTGATGGTTGGTCACCTGGAGTCTTTTGGGCATTGATCTTTCATACAGTACCGGTTTATCCAATTTTGATTGTCTTGAATGGATATTTTTATATCTGTTTCTTTTGAATTTTATATTATTTTTTTCATATTTTGGTTATATTAAATACATGTTTCTGTTATCTTAATTATAACTCACTAGGGGATGGTGGGATCAGTTTGATGGATTAGTTAACCTAGGTTGATTCATTTAAAATTTGTATAATGGGGATTCTTAGCCTGAATTGTGTTAACACTGCGTGAGTTTGGTTTTATTTATTCGGTAGAAAGTAGTTTGGACAATAAAAATGTTGGTAGTACATCTGGGAAGGGGCCCATATAGCTCACTTTTGTGTCTCAACTCGACATACCATGGGTGGTTGGGAAATCATTACTAGGTTTGAGGCATTGTGTTTGAGGTCATCTGAATAAAATATATTACATTTTTATTTAAATGAATCTGTACCTTTTGAAAGTGTCATCATTCCTTAATAGATTTCATAATTTATTTAAATTTTTATTTCTTTGAATCATTGATATCAATACAGGAAATTGGCCTAATGATTTTTTAATTTTCTCGTGACTGGTTGGTTTTGTCTTATGATTGTTAATCAATGCCTCCTAGAAGAGACATTCTAAATCCATGTTATTAAGTTGTTTGATAAGTTTCACAGGAAAATCCTTCGTCAAACCCATTTGTTGTAGAAGTTGTAATCTACACCATTCAGACTCTAGGTCAATCAGGTGTTGGGTACCCAGGATGAGCAGTGGATCATGACTCTAAATTTACATATAAGTATCCACCTACCTTCTGTAGTGACAAGGGACCCAATTAATCTAATGAATGGAATAAGAATAATGAGGGGATATTCATCTTTATTATTTAATACTAAGGTCTCTAAGGTGGTTTTTCAGTGTATATACTTCAAGGATAGGTATTCAAGTGGCGGTACATGATTGTCCAAGCTATGTTTCATGAGGATATTAAGCTGGATTATATTAAGAAAATATTCAACCAGATGTTTATCAAGAGACATTATGGCCATAAAGATAGTATAAGGTCTGTTTCTATCATTTTTGGTGGCCTATTCATTCAAATCTGAATTCTATGGAAGCTCCCAATACTAATCAACATTGTGTAAAATCTGTCCATTTGAAACATTTTTGTGAAAGGATGTCCCATCATTTTAAGGTTGGATCCACATACACCATGAGCTTTCAGATTCATGATGATTCATTCAAGGTTGGTGGTTTTATCCTCAAGATAAGGGGGATGTTCATTGTGATAATAAATCCTTTGTAGGAGATGATATTTAATGTCTTTCTATGAGGGAGTATGTACCAAAGTATTGAAAAGTTGGTCTAGCCATAGATAGAGGCATGGTGTTTATTTCATCTTCTATGGTATATTTTTTTTATATAGGTATCACTCATTATTTTATATAATCTATTATAGATGGCATTAAACCCTTAAATTTAGATGTTATTTCATTCTTGTTATATCAGTACATGCCTTTGTAAAAGATTTTGGAATAACGTTTCATGTTTCTCTCCTTACATATGACAATATTAGACCTATAGGTGGATTGGGATATACTTGGGGTCTAAATTGAAATATGTGACTTGAATATCGACATGGATTGTATGATTACTGTTATTTCCAAGATAGATTATTATCAACATCGAGATCTGTCATTATTTATCGATGGGGAAAATCATGTTTTTAGGGGTGAGTAGGATTATATATTGATAAGGTTGTGGAATGTTATTCTTTATGCTGGGGTAATGTCATGTTAGTTATTAGAGTTTTTTCTTATTGGTTTTAACCCTTGTTTAGGAATTTATATTCTGGCAGTCATGTGTGCATACCCAAATTTCTCTCTGGGTGATTTTTATCGTTTAACACCCCAGAGAGAGGTCGAGTTTACTATTGTCCTAATCCATGCCACAATTCCCATTTCTATTCCATCTTACCGTATGGAACCTACTGAGTTGGTAAACATTAATATCCAGTTTATAGATCTCAAAGATATGTGATTTATTTTTTCTAGTGTATCATTGTGGTATTTGTGTGTCCTCTTTCCTATGAAGTTAGATGGGATCCTCGAGATATTTATTGGGTATTGGAAATTACATTATGTTAACATCTAGGAAAAATAACCCTTAGTTGGGACTGATGATCTCTTTGATCAGCTTATAGGTTCAAGTTGATTTTTATAGATGACGTGTGGTCAGGATACCACCAATTGAGTGTGTGGAAAAAGGATGCACCTAATATGGTTTTTAATAGATGGTATAGGTATTTCAGGTTTCTTGTTATGTCATTTAGGCTCACTAATGATCTTGTGGTGTTTATGGAATTGATGAATAAGATCTTTAATTTGTTCTTGGACTCTTTTTTGGTCTTAATGAATGATATTTTATTTTAATCTATGTCATTAGATGAGAAAAAGAACCATTTGGGTATCATTATTTTAATATATAGGGAACATCATCTTCTTCTTATTCTTTCCAAATGTGAGTTTCGGATTCAAGAAGTAAATTTTCTTGTGAATTTTATTTCTGAGAGGGGTTCAATGTGGATCCTGAAATGGTTCACGCAGTAATCTAATAGGATCACCCTATAAATGTGTTTCGTATATGAAACAGCTTGGGTTTGGTTAGTTATTACAAGTTATTTGTCAATGACTTCTCCAAAATTGTATCTCTAAGGATAGATTTAACACATAAGGATGTAAAGTATGATTGGAAGGATATGTTTTGGAGATATTTTTAGGAACTGAATGTGGGACTAACAATATCTCAAGTTTTTATTCTTCAAGAACCATAGTCAGTTAATAATGATATTTATGAGGCTTCGGCCATGAGTTTGGGGTGTGTCCTGATTTAAGGAAGATGTGTTGTATCCCCTGAATCTCTTCAGTTATTACCTAATGACAAAAACTACCCTACTCAATATCTTTAGTGAATAGTGGGTATGCATTATCTCAAAACATGAAATAACTACCTCTTTGGGTACATGATTATATTATAATATGATCAAAAAATTATGTGGAATAATTTTACTCATATGGATCTACAATTTTGATAGAGGCACTGGGTGGAGTAACTCAATCCTTTTGATTTTGATATTGCTTAAAATTCTATAAAAATGGATTGTGGTTCTTGATGTGATGAGCCATAAATTACTGACAGTAGAGATAATGTAATCAGTGGATGAGTGGTTTTTGGTATGTTTGTTTTCTGATTTGATATTTGGAATGGAAGAATCTGGAGATCAGGTAATCTTGGATCTGATAAAGGTTGAATCATCAATTGATGAGAGGGTTCAGTTCGAGTATATTTCGTACGATGAGTGCCAGATATTTAGTAAAATCCTTCATGGTGGGGAGACCTCGGTTGAGTGGTCTCAGTATCTTTGTGAAAATTTTATTATTTGAAACATGTCTATTTTTCATTTCTTTTATTATGTAAGATTTGATAGTTAGTGGAAACCATTCTGGTTGGTCAGGACACCCAGGTACTACCAATAAGTGTAATTATTTTTGGTTGATGATGAGATGTCCAATTATGGATTTTGTATTATGGTGTATTAATTATTATAGAATTAAGGTAGAACACCATATCCTTATTGGTTTATTTCAACCCTTATGAATTTTTGTATAAAAATGGGATGATATTTCCTTTGATATTATCATTTTTACCACAGAATCCTAGTGGGAAGGATGAGATTTCGGTGATCATTGATTGAATCAAAAAATCAATGAATTTACTACATATAAAGAAGATGGGGACAATGGAGCAACTTGGGGACTTGTATATATGAGATATTATTACACTTTTTGGGGTTCCAAAAGGGTTTTTTCTTAGAGGGGCCTAAGATACATATCTAGGTTTTAGAATGGTTTTTAAAATTCGATGTCATTCTAGTTGAAATTGAGCACAACATATTATCAACATATGGAGGAAAATTCAGAGTGAGCTATCCAGATTCTTGAGGATATGCCCCATGATTATGTGATGGCTTTTGATGGATCTTGGGAAAATCATTTTTATTTAATCAAGTTTTCCTATAACAATAGTTATCAATACTCGTTCAAAATTATTACCTTCAAGGTTTTTTATGGGTATCCATTAAGATCTCCCTTTTTCTAGGTAGAGTTGGGGGAGGGGTCCTTGGTAGGGTAGATCCTTGTTGAGGAGACAATATAGAGGGTTCAGTTGATCCATAATATGTAGATCGTAGAATAGAGTGACCATAAATATTAAGTGTGTTGTCATAACCAAACAATAGATATTGAGGTTGGTGTTTAGTTATTTCTAATAATTTCACCTAAATTGGGACTTCATTGTTTTGGTAAATAGAGTATATTAACATTGAGGTTTGTGGGCCCCTTTGAGAACATTGGATGACTAGGGGAGGTGATCAATCAGTCAGACCTACCATCTCATTTAACTTTCATACATTATGTGTTTCGTGTTTCCAAGCTGAGGAGGTATGGAATGAATCTTTACCTTGTGATTGAAGGAAAGGATGCCAGTCTTGATCCAAACATCACTATGGTTGGGAAACTACTTTAGATTACAGATCACTGAGAGAAGGTTCTGAGGGGTAAAATGATTTTTTTGTTCTATGTATTGTGGAATTTTGGAATGGATAACCATGAGATGTGGGAGAAGGAATTATTGATGAGGTAGTATTGGACTTAAAATTTTATGTGCCCAATATATTGAGGACTTTATAGGGATGGGAAAAATTACTGGTGGGGAGACTGTAACACCCTACTACCATCCTTAATGTATGATTTGCCTTTGGTTTTTTGGTTTCCCTTTTTTTGGGTGCATTATGGGATTCTTGGGAATGCAAACCCTTTACTAGGGAAAAAGATCTAAGGTTATAGGTTTTTTTGTTTGTAAGAATTAATGTCTTCCTAGTATTAATGTGTAAATGGATTTTGAGGTTGCTCTTAGGGACCATATCTCATTGTGTTTGGTTTAGAGGTTTTTTTATTGAAATATAGGATGAATACTTCCTGATCGACACGTTCATATCAAGAATGTATTACACAATGTGAATCTGTTGTAGGGAAGATTCATTGATTCTAGTGTAGTGTGTCAAACAATTATAGGATGTTAAATATTTACATGTTTTGAGAACATAGATTGGGATTTAATCAAATCCACGGTGGCCCCTTTTTCAGTGTATTTTTAATATGCAATATTTCACTCGATGAAAGGGATTAACGATGGGAATTACTCACATCCAGCTGTTTTAAACATGTTTCACACCCGATTATTTTATAAATTAGTACATATTCCTCCCACTAAAATAGTAAGGTTATTTTGAGTGATTTTTGGTTATATACATCCTTCGGTATTTCTATGTTTATCATTTCATTCTTGTGGTCGTTTCACCAAATAACACTTGTATGTTTTATTTCTTCTTCTCCATTTCCTTTGGCCACAGCAGCGGTGTTGTATAAATTTTTCTTTTGGATTCTTGATTAATTTGTGGTTTCTATTTATCCTTTATATTTTTTAGTCCATCCAATTCTTTATAATTTTGATCCATGGTTTTTCAATATCTATTGTCAAAGGTAGATAGGTTTCATCTTTCTTAAGGTAGGTGTATCTATGAAAGTGTTTCTCTTTAATGAATTGCAATATGTTCTTCTATATCCATATGGTTATTTATTAAAATGGAGCTTCCTTGGTAAAAATTGTTTTAATGAAATGTGAGCATGGTTTTAGAGATGGTTTTTAAAAATCATAGCACATTGGGAACCTTGTGTGTGTTAGGAAATGGATATAGGTTTCCCTAGTGTGTTTGAAACCACTAGGGGTTACTTATATGATATCGACAGACTATATAAAGACTCAATATTGGTTGGAACTATCTTATTCCAAGTTTAGTGTTCTGTTATGTCTAGTATGAATTCTATTAGGCTAGAGACCAAATGATGTTCTTTTTCTTTTATAATTTGTTTATTTCATGATGGATTATTTCATGGATATTTTCTCACATGTTTAATTTAATATATTTCAAAAATAGAGTATGTATTTATGAATAACAAAGAAAATTTTTTACAAATAGTTTTATTTATTAAAATTATTTAGAAAATGGATTTTGTTTTTATTTTTAGATCTTTTGAATTCATAATATTAGATCATTAATAGATTCTATTGTGGTATCATAATGGGATTTTTGATTACACCATAATTTTTCATGTGGGTGGTTGTAGGCCATGTTTTGTAGGACTTTGGGAATGGGAAGGGAATTATGTTACATGTAAAGTTCTCATGTCATTTGTTTCCATCGTATTAGCATGGTTTGGAGGTAATAGTTGGTCACATTGAGACCTTTGGGTCATGTATTTTCATACATTACTGGCATATCCATTTTGGCATGGGTTATATGGATCTTTTGGTATCTCTTTATACCCCATTGTCCTTTGTTTTTTTTTCTAGTTTTGGTTATATTGAAGACTTGATTCTATTTTTTTTATATCACCATGTTTATGATGGCTAAGGTTTATGGATTAGTTTACTCATGTTGGTTTGTTACAAATTGGCATCGGAAGGATGATAATCCATAAGTGTATTAACACTACCCTTGTTTTGTTCTACCTCATGGTTATACAGGAGTCAAGACCATCATAATTAGGGTTGTAAGTGTGGTAAAGGGTCATGTCATCTCATATCCATGATTGAACATAAGAATAATGGGTTTTTGAAAAAAAAATTACTAGGATTGATAATTAGTGTTTGAGGAAAATTTAAATAAACTATATGGGGTGTTTATTTAAAAGGAATGGTTCATTTTTAATGTTTCATATTTCATTCATAGAATTTATAATTACTTTAAATTATTATAAATTTAAATAATTTTTATAGATACATATAGTTGGTTCAATGGTTTTGGAATATACTCATAAAGGATTTTTTTTCCTGTGATTGTTAGACATTGAATCCCAGAATAGATCTTCCCATTATGAGGGAGGAATACTAGAGATAGGTTCCATATGTAGAATCCTTTTGTTGATCCTTATTTAGTAGAATCTACAATTTTCATCATTCATAATCAGGTTCAATCAGGTGTATAGAGCATGATATGAGAAGTGGATCAAAACTATGAAATTACAAAGCACCATCCACCTTCCTTCCATGGTGAAAAATTCCATAGGAATCTGAAAAATGTCTTCACCCCATTGATAGTACATTTACCTTTTAGAATACTCATGAGGAATCTATGGTGTTTTTTCACATAATTTCTTGAAGTATGGGGAAGGATATGATCATACTCTATATTGAAAGCTAAGTTGTAGGAGGATCTTACCAGGGATAGATTAAATTAAATATTCAACCATAAATTTTATCCCAATATAATATGTGGGGAAAAGACCTGAGAGTTTTGACCTTGAATAAGGGAGAGAAAAACATTCTGGATTATTCCACCTACTTTGCTGAGTTAATGTACTTGGCATCGGAGATTGTCACTAATGATTAACTGATTGCTCGGAGGCTTGAGTTGGGGATGAGGATCAGTATTTTTTTAACATCATTCAAAAGTGACATTAAAACATTGTAGAGGTAGTTGATATGGTATAACTATTAGAGGCTGACATAGCTAGAAAAATATGTTTGATAGGTTCTTTAGTTCGTACAATCATTATCCAATATGTTTTTTGTATCTAGAAATAGAAGCACATAGGTAGCCAATTTTTTTCAAGAACAGTTTTAGAGGCTTCTTACAAATAGTGGTAAATGTTTTATATTAGTTAGGGCATCATGTACATACTAGTCATAATTTTGTGGAGGCCCCCAATACTTTTCATCATCGGGGAAAATCTGGTCATTTGAAATGTTTTGGTTACAACATGTCCCAAGGATGTAATGTTGGATCCACACTCACCATGGGATAAAAAGTTTTTACTAATGCTTCCAAGGGTAGTGGGTCTTATCCTCAGTATAATTTTGATGTTTATATGGCTAATAATGATTAAGGAGGATGCTAGACTAGAAATATTTATGTGGTGGAGTGTGCACCAGAATAATCTGAAGGAGGTATATCAATAGTTTGAGCAACAATGTTTATCTTTTATTATATGGTACTATATATGATTGATGTATGTGTAACTTGTTATTTTATATAATAATATATAGTTTATTTGTTATGAATGTGTTCATAGATAATATAGTTCATGTTAAATCGTTCCATGACTTTAGGTAAGAGTTCGAAACAAGGTTTTTGGAGTCCCACGTGTCAAGTGACGATATTGGACCAATAGGTAGAGTGGGACATATTAATGATCGATATTGACATATTTGACTTGATTAATGGAATGGATTAAATGATTGGTGTTAATGCCCAGATAGAATATTATCACCATCGAATTTAGTTCTTATCTACTAATGGTTTCACAAATATTTTCAAGGTGATCAAGATTCTAGATTAAGAATAGAGGGACCAATTGATCCTTATGATGAGGCAATCTAGTGTGAGTTTTGAGAGATGTTTCTTGATTATTTAAACCCTTCTATGTCCATTCATCTTCTTACAATGTTTTTTTAATACACCTATGTCTTTTTGGATTATTTTTATAATTCATCTACCTAGAGAGAGGTCGAGTTTACTATTGAAATTCCCCCTATAATAATTCCCATTTCTATGAAATCTTATTGTATGAAATATAATTTATAGGTAGAAATTAATATCAATCTTTAAAATCATGAGTTTATGGGATTTACTCATCCTAGAATGTCATTGTGGGCTTCATCTTTCTTCTTTTCTATGAAGTAACATGGGATCCTCAGGCTTTTTATTGACTATTTAAAGTAAAATTAGGTGACTATCTTGAAAAAATATCCCTTTTATCAAGAATAATGATATATATGATCATATCATAGGGACTTGTTGGTTTTTAAAGTTTAAATTTTGGTTATAATACCACAAGGTGAGTGTTTGAGGATAGAAAACACTTATGAAATCATTTAGGAGCTGCTATGAAATATTTATGTTTTTGGTTATGCCATTCGATCTCATTAATTATCATACGGTGTTAATGGAAATGATAAACTAGATCATTCATCATTTATTGGAATCAATTTTTTTATATTGTTCATAGAAGATATTTCATTTAACAAAAATTTAGAGAATAAGCACATCGACCATTTGGATTTCATTATCAGAGCCTTGAGAGAACATACTCTATATGGGATGCTTTCCAAATTTGGGATTTGGTTTCAAGATATAATGTTACATGAGTTTGTTATATCTGATAGAGGAATCTCTTTGGATCCTAAAAATGTAGAGGTAGTTATATCCTAGGAGCATCCCAGAAATGTGTTTTAGATCCTAATATTCTTCGGGTCGGCAAGTCAATATAGGTGTATTGTTCGGAACTTCTATATGATTTTATATTTGATGAAATATTTAACCCATATGGGTGTAAAATTTGAGTATAAAGAAAAGTTTTAGAGATACTTTACATAACTAAAGTTGATATTAACTTCAACTCTAGTATTGATTCTTCTAGGACTAGGTTCTTATTCTAATGTTTTCTATGATGCTTTTTCAATAGGTTAGAGGTTTTCCATGATACAGGGCAGAAAAATGGTATCCTATGTATATCATTAGTTATACCCTCATGAGATGAACTACCAAAACCATGATATTGAGTTAACATTGTTTATTCAGGAACTCCAAACATGGATTCAATACCTCTTTGGATATTGGTTTATGTTATATTATGATAAACAAATCCTAAGGTATATTTTGACATCGCGGGATCTGAACATGTGACATTGATGTAGGGTATAGTATCAATATAATTTTTATTTTGATACTGATCATACTCTTGGAAAAGGGAATGTGGAAACTGATGTGATGGTGGGAAAACTACTGACACAAGATATGAAGGAATACGTGGAATAATGGTCATTTATAAGTTTGTTTGTTGAGATGGTCATGGGAGTGGAAGAAGATGGTGGGAATGTATATTTGGCTTCAATAAGGGAAGAATAATTGTTTCATAAGTGGGTTCAACTTGAGAAACTGTATGGTCTTGAGTTCCATAGATTTAATAAAATCATTTATGATGGGGAGACCATATTTGAATGGTATTGTTCTCCTAATGGTGGTTAGTTTTTTTGAAATAGGCTTGTTATTCCTTTTTCCCTTAGGTAGAATATGATAGAAATGGACTTGATTGTTTTTAGTTTGTACCCCAAGGTACTACAAAGATGTATCATGATTTGAGACATCAGAATTTGTTGTTGGTGACGAGACGGTCGATTGGATATTTTGTATCATGGTGTTTCACTTGTGACAGAATTAAGAAAGTACACCAGAGACCTATTAGTTTATTTCATTCCTTACATATTCTAGTATGTAAATAGGAAAATATTTCCTTTTATTTAATCATTAGATTACCACGTACTCTAAGTGGGATGGATGTGGTTTGGTTGATCATTGACCAACACAGTAAATCAGTTTATTTTCTATCAGCCTTGGAGGTGAAGCCAATGGAACTACTTGAGGACATGTATATTCGAGAGATTGTGAGACTTCAAGGGGTTTCCAATTCGATTGTTATGTATAGGGACCTAAGGTTCACATCTAAGTTTGGTAATGTTTTTTAGGAGATGATGGGTTCCTAGTTGATATTGTTCACATCATATCATCCACATAATGATGGAAATATGGATAGAGATATATTCAGGTTCTTGAGGATATGCTCAGGGATTGAGTTCATGATTTGGATGGTTTTTGGTAAAATAATTTACCTCTAATCATGTTTTCCTATAAAAATATTTATTGGGACGTTATCAAAATAGCACCCTTCATGGATTTTTTTGGGAGGCCATTTATATCTCCCTTGTGTTGGCCATAGTTGGGAGATCAGTCCTTGGTCAGGCCATGTCTTTTTTGGGAAATAATGGATATGTTCTAGTTGATCCCATAGAGTCTAAGAAGGGAATAAAGTCTCTATAAATCTTATCTAGAACATTTTCTCTAATCACTGAAGCTTGGGGTTTGTGATCAGGTCTTTCATAGAGTTTCAACTTTTTTTGGACTTCATCGATTGTGTAAGTGAGATACGTTGGTACTAAGTCTTGTCAGACCTTTTGAGATCATTTGATAACTATGGAATGTTCACTATCCTTGGAAATTACCGCCTCATTTAAATTATATATATAAAACGTTTCATGCTTATAAACAGAGGAGGTATTGAATAGATATTTCCCTTGGGATTTAATGGGTGGATGAAGATCTTGATGCTGACATCACTCTTTGTGAGAAACTATTTTAGATTATAGATTATCGAGAGAAAGTGTTTCCTTATAGAACAATTACATTGGTATATCAAAAATATATTTTGGTTGGGATATCCAAACAGTGTGGGAGTGAGAATTGTTGATGATGTAAGAGTGGAATTCAATTTTTTTCTATTCTAGGACCTTGCTGAATTTCTAGAGACATATTTCATTTATGGTCGAGTGATTGTAACAGCTCATTACCTTCCTTCTGGTATGATTTTTCTTTTTTACCTTTTTATTTAGATGAATTGGGGGATTCCTGAGAATAGAGATCCATTTTTGGTGACAAATAAGGAGGCTTCGGGGGTATATTTTTGTTTTAATTAATGAAGTCTAGGTATTAATGTGTAACTGTATTTAAAGGTTTCTCCTTAGGACTGAAGATCCTTATTTTTTGATTTATAGGATTTTTATAGAAATATGGAGTGAATATTACCTATTGGACACATTAATGTCGCAAATGGGTTGGAAAATGTTAATATATTATAGGGATGATTTCATGAATATCACATAGAGAATGAAAATTCTAAAGGCTCTAAAAGATTTACATTCCATGAAAATGTTGATTAGGATTTAATTTTATCCATGTTCATTCAATTTTTATGTACTTTTAATATGTGGTATTTTACACCATGAAAGGGATTCATGACATGAATTCCTTATTTTTAGCTATTTCAAATGTTTTTGATGCCTGGTTATTTAATCATTATGTGGAAGGGCATCCCTCTCAAACCATACAAATATTTTGGGAAATTTTGGATGATCTCCCTCATTCTGGATAACTGTGTTTGGAATTGGATTCTTTTGGTGGTTTCAACCAATATCCCTGGTAAGAATTATTTCTAATTATTCATTTACTTTTGTTTTATTGGTGGCATTTGATGCGTTTCTATTCCATATTCTTCATCTATTGGGGTTTTATATTTATCCTTTATAATTTCTTGTTGTTCCTTCTCTCAAGAAGGTCGATCTCAGGTTTTCTGGTCTTTGTTATCGAATTCATATAGGTTTCTATCATTATTGATGTTGGTTTATCTATTAAAGTGTTTCTCATTCATGAATTTCTATATGTTCTTGTTTATCACATTAAGTTGTACATTGAAATAGAGTCACATTATTGGAAAAGGGTTTTAATTAAATGTGATCATGGTTTTGGAAATGGTTTTAAACAAACATAGTACATTGGGAACAATGGGTGTGTCGGGAAATAGAAATAGGTTACTCTAGTGTGTTTGTCACCTTTAGGAGTTACTTTTTTTATATACATATACTATATAAAGACTCAATTTTACCTATAACGAACTTATTCTTGTTTTAGGATTCTGTTATGTCTAGTGCATATTCCCATTGGCTAGATCCCAAATTATGTTCTTTTTCTTTTATACCTTGTTTGTCTCAGGGTCATTTATTTCATGGAAATTTCTAAACATTTTTAATTTATTTTTCTATGTGGAAATAGTATTAATTTATGGAAAAAATGATCACAAGTTTATTTACTTATGAAAAATAATTATAAACATTATTTGGATTCTAAATATATAACATCTGAATTCTTTATAATACATCTTGTATAGATTCTATAGTGGTGTCTTATGTTGATTTCCACTCACATGCTAATTTTTTCTTATGGTTAGTTGTAAACATTGTTTTATAGGACTTCAAGAAAGGTAAATTCTTCTAGTATCATGCTAGGTTCTCTTTTCATATGTTCCCTCCATGGCAAGATGGTTTGGAGGTCACTGTCGGTCACATGAAGACTCGTGGGTCTTGAGTTTTCTTAATTTACTAGTTTATCTTGTTTGTATTGGGTTTTAAGGAACATTTTGTATTTATTTCTACTATATTTTAATCTATTTTTATGTCATATTCGTTTATATTCATTACTTTTTTATATTATTTTTGTAACACCTCAACATGTGACGATCAACTCGGGTTTATCGTTTAGTTGTCTCAGGTTGCTTCATTATATGGATTAAGACTCTTAAAAATATATTTCTCACCTTAGGCTATTATGAAAATGAAAATTTAATACATGAGGAATATTATCTTAAAGGTGATGTTGATCAGTGGTGGTAGGGGATCCAAAATACTATGTAGGATGATAAAATATAACAAATTGAATGGAGAGATTTAAATGTAAAATTCTGCAATAAATATTTCCTTCCTGAAGAATAAACATAAATAAAGATAAATTTATTCATCTTAAAAAGAAGAAGATGATCCAAGTGTTTCAGAGTATGATGATACAATTATAATACAATTCTTGTATTCTACGTATTACATAAATCATACATAATTAAATATTCACAATTTTTTGAAGGGATTAAGACATGAATTCAAATGGAACTAGTTTCTAAAAAAATTCATCATATGATGAAATAGATTTATGTGACATCAAATGATAGAGTAAATTTTCTATACACTATATGTTCAAGGGAAATAAAGAAAAGAAGTGGTTGAATAAAGACCTATAAAAAGGAAAGGAGTTAAAAAAGAAGAATAAAATGAATCAATTTCCATTGAGTAAAAATTATGAAATGGAACATAATGGAATATACTTGAATGACATGGCATTTTGTTAAAATTGAGAAGATAAGGGTCATCTAGATATTGAATATAACAGAAATAAAAATACCATGATTTTCTAGTTCTTCAAATGTAATTAAACGGTCTATTACTGAAACTAATGTCCGATGCATTATGGGAATCCAACATAGATGAGGATAATGGTGGAATTCCAAGCTTATTTGATCACTAATGTGGATGTAAAAGTTATCAAAGATGTGGTCATAGGTATATTAGTCATAACATAAAATCTTGAAAATTATTTATTTGATTTTGGGTCCTTGAGAACTCATTTATACTACCCACCTTTATTAGGAAAATTATTTTTTTTCCAAGCACCTTAAGAAGGGAGTTTTGGGGGAAAATCTTAGTGGAAATCCCATTGCAACAATGTTGTGTCTAGCAGTTCCGATTATGACACATTAACATGCTCTATTTTCTAACATTATTATTTTTATTTAGGTTTACTTTAATGTAATCCTTGGTATGGAATGAATTTAAAAATATGACGAAAAACATTATTTAAAATAGAATGAAATAATGATTCATGATAAAGATGGTGAATTATTTATATTTAGAGTGGATGCTTAATCATATGATTCATTTTGAGATTCACCTATAGTTTCTCTTCTAAAATATATTCTAGGGGAATAAGATTAGACCAAATATTTGAATAGAATGGTTGATCCTTATGTTGAGGATGTACCTATTTTACCGAAATATATTGATGTGTTTCTTGATGAATTACTTAGACATTCTCCCAAGCCTGAAGTTGAGTTCTCCATTGATTTAATATCTGATGCAAGAAAAATATCACAAGATCCCTATATAATATCCACTATATATTTAGTGTAGTGGAAGGAAC
This sequence comes from Viscum album, assembly GCA_963277665.1. Lineage (NCBI taxonomy): Eukaryota > Viridiplantae > Streptophyta > Magnoliopsida > Santalales > Viscaceae > Viscum > Viscum album. The sequence goes on from OY728155.1 coordinate 1,083,190,293, forward strand.
AACAAGAGGATTCATATAATAATGGATTTATAATCTAATGATTCCCCTTGGGGAGCCCACATTATTTTTGTTATCTAGAAAGATGGATTTATGAATCTGTGCATTGATTATAGTAAAACCAATGTTGTTATGATAAACAAAAAGTTTCATATGGCTCATATTGATTAATTTCTTGAATAAATGCATGGATCTTAATATTTTCCAAGATTTACCTTCATTCTGGATGTCATCAATGTGAGTAAAAAATGAGATATTTCTGAGCTATCATTTCAAATGAGGTATGTAAATTACAAGTTTACAATAATTCCATTTGGATTTACTAATTAACCCTATGTTTATATGGATATAATGGATAAAGTATTCATTTAATACCATGTTTATTTTCTTGTTGTATTTATTAATGATATCATAGTGTATTGAAAAATCTAGGAGGACCATGATGATCATATGAGCGTCATTTCTAAGACTCTTAGAATAATATATATATATATATATATATTAATTTAGAAATTTGGAATTATGGATTAAGAAATTTTATTTTCATGGAAATATGTTCTCTAAGGATTGAATAACAATTAATCCTATGAACTAAAATACTATAAGAGGATATCTTAGGTCAATGAACATTATTGAGATACATAGTTTCATTGGTTTAACGGGTTACTATAAATTATTTGTTCACTATTTCACCAATTGGATAACCCAATATCAAATATTACACATAAAGGGATTATGTTGGGTTATTGCTGATTTCCTAACCAATTACATAGATTTCTTTACTATAATGAATGAATTACCACTTGATCACATTCTCCAAAATTCCACGATCTCGAGAAGCTAGCCCAAAGAAGTTATTAAATAAAAAATGATAAAGAGTCCGGGATACAGGGGGTTATTACAAGAAATGAGAGTGTGTGGCCTCACATCTATCAGCCTCTACCAATGAGGCTCATTAGTCTAGGGCCACAAAAGACCACATCATGTCCATTCTAGTAATCGCTTTCTTTGCTAGAGTATCTACCACTTAATTGGCCACCTGATAGGCCTGTGAAACAACAACATTTACTTGAGTAATCATATCAAATAAATCAACCCAATGTGGTAACACTCTCTAAGGAACATTACATGTCCTTGTTTTCATGGAATGAACCGCAAACTGAGAATCAGATTCCATCCTTATCAAGATACAACTCTAATGGATAGCGTATCTGATTGCAAGAATTATTTCCCATAATTATGCTTCATAGGCAGTGCCAAAACTAGTGAAATGGTAAAAATATCCTTTAATAAACCCACAGTAATTGAGAAACACCCCCCCCCCCATAGCCCGATGGACCTAGTTCACCCGAGGAAGCTCTGTCAACATTCACCTTGAGGAATGGTGATATCTGAGGTATCCACCAAATGTATTTGAGCATCTAGGGCTTTTATGGTTGACCAGAAACCACACGAAACCTGAGAGTTTGAAGGTCATAAAAAATATTAGACATTTTACCATCTTGGATAGCTGAAACAGCATAAACCTCCCTATGAAAGGCCACCAAATCCACCTGTAAAACATTGGGAGCACTATCAAATAGTGAATCATTATGAGCTTCCCATTGAGATGCAATAGTTTCAGTAGTATTGAAAAGTAGGGAGTGCTTAATTTTTTCACTATAGTGAGCATAAGGTGACTTTTCTAACAGATCAGTGAGAAATGTTCTAGTATCAAAGTTCATCCCCAATAGAAAACCAACATTGGACCTGAGCTGTTTGGCTTGGTCACATTATAGGAGAAGGTGTCCCATGGTTTCTTCAGTACACATACATAGAGGACAGACTGAATCCAAGTGGAAACCAGATCATTTGAGCTGTTTAGAAAGTAGTATGCAATATTTTTAGATCCGTCAATGTGACAAAAATCTGGAAGGCTAGATGAAGTTGGTCCTGAAATTTATAATATAGAAAGGTGGGTGAGAGATGCCCCCACTTTCAATCTAGTAATACTCCTTACATGTGAACTAACCATTCCTGCTATGACTCCAAACCACGGTGTCACAGCCCATGAGTGTGTAAGACAGTATTTTAGTCTCAACATAGTGTGGAAACATGAAATCAGAAGAAAAAATTCATGAGACAATGTATGATATGGATAGATTTTCTTCATCATGGGGGATGTTTATACTCTTCTAAAGAGGGTGTTCAAGACAATTTTTTCTCTAACAGTTTAGAGTGGACATCCTAAAAACTAGACATTTTGTGTCATATATGATATTATAAAATGAGTGCCTAAGAGATGACCAAACTAATGAAGAAAGGTAATACTTATATTTATTAAATTTCATTCTTTTCAATCTGTTTTCAATAAATTCACCCGAGATATCATTGAAAATCAGTCCCGGTGTGAATTTCCTAACCATAACATCATTGAAGGTTCTATGGTCTTAAAATCCTAGACCACCTGATTCAAATGGATTGATGCATTCTTTCCAGGCGATAGTGATCAATATCGTCTCATGTGTTTTACCTTTCCTGATAATTTTTTATAATATTCTTTGAATGTCAATCATAAGGCCTCTAGGACATCTGTAGAGAGAGATGGAATAGACAAATTTGGATGTAATCACTGAGTTCACAAGATAAACCCTCTCACCCATAGACATGGCTTTACCTTTCCAAATATAAAGTTTATGGATGATGTTGTCATATATGACCTCCATGTATTTCCTCTTCACATTCCCTAAAAATAAGGGGACACTAAGATACTAGAAAATATCCTCTCTTCGCCCCAAGATAATTAATGATCATGTTCCTCTTTACTGCTATAATTCCATAACCAAAAACAACGAAGTATTTGTCCTAGATAATTTCCTAGACAACCACCTCTTAATTATGATTGAAGTGGGATTTAATATAGGAAATAGTTCTCTTTGAGTCCTGACCAAAAAACAGAATATCATCAGCATACAGAAGGTGAACAGGGCATATTCATTCATAATAGATTTTATTTTCTTGTATATACCCATTTGAGTAAGTCGATTAATTCATCGGATTAGGTATTCCACCACCATAACAAATGGAATCCAAGATAATGGATCACCTTGTCTCACACCCCTGGTGCATGGAGATAATCCTTTGGGGGAATAATTTTTTAGGATGGACAGCCTTGATGATCCAATAAGGGTGCTGATCAGATTAATGAACACACTGGAGAATCCATATCTTTTAAAAACATCAAGGAGGAATCTCCATTTCAGTGTGTAAAAATCCTTTGAGATATCAATTTTAATGGAAAATTTCCCTTCCTTTGTTTTCCTAGTCATTAAATTAATATTTCTTGAGGCTATAAAGAGACACCTTTGATTATTTTTTACATGTTCAAAGCCAAACTGATTTTTAGTTATCATGTCATCAACTTGTACTCAAAACCTATTCATGATAATTTTATTGATGATCTTGGAAATTGTCTTCCCAACTACCACAGGCCTGAAATTCTTAATGACAAGAGCATTATCTTTCTTAGGAATGAGAGAAAAGAAATAGGAGTTCATTACATGGGGTATATAAGAGTGAGAAAAGAAATCCATAATGTCTCAAGTGATATGATTCTGCAAAATGTCCCAATAAAACATGGAATATTTATTAGAAAACCCTATCCGGACTAGGGGCACTCTCCAAGTTAAGAGAGATGAGAGCAGTCCTGATCTCCTCTTTGCATGGGGGGAAATAAGAAGATGATTATTATTCTCATCAATGGAAGGATTTATGTTTTCCACCATTATGTGAGTATTGGACTGCGCATAATTATAATATATCCCCTTAAAATTATCCACAATAGTAGAGGAAAAATCATTTTCAAGAGTATACAAATGGCCATTAATACTAATAACCTTGTTTCCTTATCATGACCTCTTCTCCTTGTACAATCTATTGAATAATTTAGAATTTTAATCTCCATCCTTTAACCATATCAAATTTAGATGATTCATGACCAGCCTTTCTTTGACCATTAATAGGTCATCGATCTTTTTATGATCCATAATTTCTTCTCTAGAAAGGGTGGGATGATTCTCATTTATAATCTGAATACAGGATAGTTCCTCCTAAGAACCCCTGATTTCATCATCTATTTTGGAGAATTATTTCCAACTCCACTCCCTGAGTATCCCCTTAAGGATCTTAAGTTTCATAGCCAACTTTTATAGAGGGGTACCAATACGTTCAATCTTCCAGACCTCCAAAATAACTTCCCCACATCCTAAAATCACAAGCCATCCACTGTTAAATCAAAAAGGGATAGCGTGTGACATTATATGTTGTCTGTTGACATCAAAACCTATAGTATTATGAACATAATTGTTCTTTGGGAGTGTGAATCCAAATACCCCATGGGTAGCATTGTGGTCATCAATTTTGACAGGACATCTATCAAGTTTTCTTACTTGTTTTCTCTAGCTGGTGTATCTACACCATGTGAAATCAGCTCGACAAAGTGGTACACGAACTAGATTACACTTTTCAACGCATTCAGAAATTTTAGAGGCATCAATCTTGCTGAAATTACCGCCAGTGTTTTTCCTCATGTCTCTATATAGTGTTAATGTAAACAATGATCGCCTGTTTTTTGATCCATCTTCCCATAAGTAACTTTAATCTCCTCCCATAAATCCATTCTCCAAATATATTAGGTGGAATCATACATAAAAAATATTGATTGATCATTCCCAGAAAATTTGCATGTGAGGAGAAAACTCTGAAGTCCTCTATCACAAGAGCTAATTTTGGATGGTTTCTTGACTTGAAACCCATAAGTGATCTATAGATGTTTCATGAGAATTTCTAGACACAAAGCTTTATCCAAGAGAGACCCACCTAAAACCTATCCAATTATCAATGAAGAGTTTTGGTTCAGCAATACCTACAAGAATGGTTTGATCAAATTTCACAGCTCTATATTAATGAATTTTAAAGACTTAATATCACCCCAATTTCAATTTTTTTCATACAATTATCCACAATTTAGAAAAAAAATCTTGAATACTCATCAGAAGGCTCCTGAGACTGATCTTTATTTGAACACAATACTTCATCCTCCAATTTATGGACATCATGAATAGAGTATTCAAATATTATAATACATGTTAAGGTTGTTCTCACTTGACTTAAAAAGTATGATGGATCCATTTTTACCTTTGGTGGAGTTTTTCTATAATAATATCATCCTTTCAAATATTCAAATGGCATTGTATAAAGCATTATGTGAAAAGTGACGTCATACTCCAACTTGTTAGGATGAAGTTGGTGAATAAAAACTTATAAGACTAGTAATATTTGGGTAGATAATGAAAAAGATAAATACTATTCAAACTCATATTAAATTATCTCAATGAAGAAAAATATATAAACTGATAACTGACGGAAATACTTAAAATTTGCAGTTGGAGATTAAATTTTCCTGAAATTATCTCCATGAAACGGTGTTATATGTTTCATTAAGAAGGGAAACATGTTGCTCAAGTACATTATACACTTTTAAATTTTATAAGTAATGAAATTTTTGGATTACCGATTTTAAATTCCACCAATTCCCTATAATGTTGACGATGTCTTCAATGTGCCATTATTAAGGAATTACATTCCCGAGACAACACATATGATCACCTCTAAAAATGGAATTGAAAAATGATATATGTTATTATGAAGATTCTATCGAAATTCATAACACTATAGAGAAAGTATTGGTAAATTGGAAAACACATCTAGTAAAGGTACTTTTGAGAAATTATATAATTTAGGAAGAAATAAGGGGACGATATGAGGTTATGATGAGGAACCACCTTATCTATTTAGAAAATAATATCCATGAAAATGTTGAAGAATTTTTTTTTAGGATGGAATAATGTAACACCCAAGTTTCAGTTATAGTATGTGAACATTATTCATTAATAAAATAATAATACAATTCCTATTTTAATATTTCATGGTATAAAAATTCTACTTTGGTGGGATAAATATTTATTTTGAAAATAATTTTTCAAAATAATCCTATATTGTATTTTTGAAATAATCCCATAGAAATAATCATTGATGAATAATTTAAAATTTAGTATTTTTATACTCTTCTATTTATTTAAAAAATTTATAAAATTTATAATTAACCTTGTTTTTACTACAAATTCTATATAAATAAAGATAATATCATTTTGATGTAAAAAGGGATATTTTTCATTGAATTGTTATTTGTATGGAAATAAGTATTTCTATTTCAATTAATTAAAATAATATTTAATGATGAATGATTTAAATTAAATATATAGATCATATATCTAAAAATATTAATTTATTAATTTATTCCCATATATTGATTTTTTCTATTTATATAGTTAATGTAAGAACATCTTCTTCTAAAAAAATGCATTTCTTGAAGAAAAAAAATTCGACACATTTTGGGTTTATTTTATAATTTAATTGTACCACTTATGTGAATTTATTGTGGTAAAATAAATTATATCTTTTGAATCATAATAATAAATATTTTTTTAATAATTTCATATTTATTTTTTCATAATTAATAGTAAATTTTTTTAAAAAATTATTTATCGTGGTTAGTGTTATTATAGATTTATAAGGGGGTCACCTAAATAGATAATGGATATAATTACCTAAAAACATGAACCCCCTATTTTTGGATTTATTTCAACCCTAACCATATCACCTTATAATATGAGCCATTTTCTCATTTTTCCATGAATGTTACTTGAGATTATTGTAAAACATTGAAAATTAAAAAGTGTGCCACCCACCTCAATAATAAAATCCATTTCCTCCCTTTACTTCTTCAAACCTATAAATCTATATATCTCAATGAAAGACTTCAAAATATCTCCTTATAATCCTTAGAAATGTTTTATATTTTTGGTCTTTTGAAAATACCAAACCTAGGGTCCTTAATAAGAAATCCAAAGAATGTTTTTCTAAGTGAAGGTAATCGTTTTCCCCATGATATTTCCTTTTCTCTTCACCTTTTACCATATTCAATAATTTATTATAAATTAAAATATAATAATACCAATATCTCTTAAATAATTAGATATTATTATGTTGTTGTTATAATATTTATCCACCTACTTCTCCGTCAAATGGGTAATAAAACTATCGTCCGGGTGTAAGGTGGACTACTACCTCGCGAACCGTTGTAATTTTTTTCCATCACCAAATCGGATGGATATTCCAAATGATATAACAGATAAATATATATATATATATATATATGATAATTAAATAATAATATTTATTCTAGAGAATTAATATATCATTCACTTCCTTACCCTATTTCCCATTAAGTAAATGATAATATCTATCAAGCGTACGTATGACCTATCGTCTCCACAAGGAAATGTGAAAAATTTTCCTTGTCCAAATATATAGATTTATAAAAAAAATAACGAATAAATTTTATATCAATAACTATAATATAATTCTTGATATTATGGATCCATATCCAATGTACAATAATCAGAACTACTATGATAAAACATGCATGACAAAACGAAGTGGTTAACACCTGAAACATTTGTAATAAAAAAATATTATTAATGAATTAGTGATCAGATGTTATAAGAGGATCATATATGATATTTTAAATTCAAAATGTTTATAGTATAAACAAATAACATAATTTATTCACTTACAAAGGTGGTTAAATCATGTTCAACTAAATGGAAGTGTTAGGTAGGGGGTTCCATCTCAATTTACATTCCATTTAGACATATTCGATATTATAAACCAGTTTACTTTTATTTGGTTTATATACTTCATCTTTGATATATTTAAAAATAATACCTATTTATTAACAATTAATAACTTTTCAATTAATTTTTATTATTCCAGGGGTTGTAGTTCAAAAGTAACAAAATAGGTATGATTTATTTTATTATCTAATTTATTAGGGATTGCCTTAATTTTTAATAAATGTATATTATAATCCATCCTTCAAAAAATATATCTATTTTCTTATTATCTTGATATTTACGTAGCTTCCATATTTTCTTCCAATTTTCTGTCTATTTGGCACTTGAATCAAGAAAATAAATCAGTAAATGAAAAACTGATTTAATTTTTCTTTTAATATGATTTCTTTCTTCCATGTCAATATTTTTTAATTTTTCTTACAAAAGTCCTTTTTCTTACTCAAATGATTCGTTATAGACATTTTAAGTTATCCTTGACTTTAAAAAACATTTCAATGAAATATTTCTTGTATTTCATGAAAGGTTTTTCTTAATTTCTTTATAAAAATATTTAATGGAATATTTTTAATGTAGACACAATTAATATACCTCCACTCTATTGTAACCATTTAATAAAATTTATCTTTATATAAAAAGTTTCAATTGTTTTACAAAAATATTTTTTGGTGAAATATTATTTTAATATTTAACTTTAATTTTCTTTATTTTATATAGGATAATATTCTATTTGAAACCTAGTATTTATGTTAAATTGATGGCCATGTCATATAACTTATTAATTTTGTAGTACTTAACTTTACCTTGAAACATTAGATTCCTTGTTATCAATGGAAATTATATTTCCATTAAATATCCATATTCATTATATCATATATATGATTATTTCCAAATGCTTATAGCATTTTTAAATATGGTGTTTTACTATGAATGTTATTTGATTGATTGGAAAAAATATTAATAAAACCATATTATTTACATAATAAAAATATTTATTATCAATGAATATTATTTGTGAGTATAACTGGTCTTTTAAAATGTGATGAACGCATCAAAAATATAGTGATGGATGGGTCCTCGTTTAATATATCCCCTTGATTCATTGACAGGTATCATAAAACAAATCTATTGGACAAAATTAAATGGGATTTTTATGTATACCTACCCATCTATGAAACTCTCTATGTAACAAGGGTTATATATTATAGATATCATTATTTTTGAGATCATGACGTCTAATATCAATTCATTTCCATTATTGGGATATTATTATACATGAGATTACTGTATTAGTATTATCCATGTATGATTTTCGTGATCAAGTTATTGATTAAATGAAATTTGTTATAAGTTATTTAAATTTTCATGTTTATTATTCTTTATTTTGTAATAATTGAATCTATTGTATGTATCCCATAATGATAATTCCCTCTCATCCTTATTTTTTTAAATTCCTTAGATTGGAATAATAATTATTTAAATGAGTTAAAGAGTGTTGAAATTTATTCTATTTCGATGTTTAATATTTTATTTCCAATGTTAAATTGGGAACAAATATGTATCTAATTATTTCAGATATCTAAACTAATTAATTCTTATTGTTTTGATCCCTTGTATCTTATTCCAATAGAATAAAGTTACCTGTGACTCAGGGTTACTGAATTTGGGGTTTTCACATGAATAATGATAATGTAATTGTTAAAAAACACATGGATAAAGGTTGGAGATTATTTAAAAAAATAAATCAAAAGGATAACTACTAAAATGATCTTGAAAAGGATACCATAAAATTAAGTCAAAACCATTATAATTAAAAAGGAAATCATTCTATGGTTTTTGAGATTTAAATATACTAATATCTTTATCCAAGGATTTTTGGATAATGATATAAAGTGATTCAAACTGTCCAATATGTCCTAGAGTTTATTTGAAGAATTATTGGTTTTATTTGCTACTTTTTTGACTTCTTAGACTGATCATAAATCATAAATTCTATTTTTATAGCTTAAGATTTAGTAATTCTTCATTTTGATCGTATGACGTTAAGAAAATCATATTAATTTACAAGTCATATGAGATGGTTAATCTTGTAATACATCTTGGTAAAATGTAAGACTTAATTTTGTGAATACCAATTTTAAGGTATTGTTTGGCCTTTGAGAATTGTATGAGATTATGTTCCAATATCATACTTCGAGGTTACAATGTTTGACTTTTCCCTTAATTATAATTTTGAGAGCCTAAATGATATTAAATACACATAACATTCTAATAATATCCATAATTATTTCATTATAATGAAATTGTAATGGAGTAATAGTTAGAATATTTTTCATGTATGAAAACAAACCACTATAAATTGAATTCATTATTTGAATTTTTGAGAAGATGATCTTTATTTGAAAAAATATAAGGCCAATGAAATTATAATTTAGAGACTTTTCACATCAAAAAGAGCTAAGTTTCTATAATTTTTAATATTGATGAAGATGAAATAACTTTTTTTAAATTCATTCATTATTGATTATTACAATATGACAATAAGAAAATATAAAATCTAGTATAGAGAAAATCAATGATCATATTATTTCAAGTATGTGATGGTAGCAAGAAATTAGATGTTTCTAAATAAATTATGCATCGAAATGATTAAATATAAAAAAGGGTTTTGATAAGATATTATTTTATGTTCAAGATCCTAAGTTGAGTTATACAGTGATTCTTTGTGTGTGTAACATCTAATGTTATTGAACTCCAAGTCTCTTATAGTGAAATTAAAATGTTGGTGTTTTTGGAATTCATAAATAATTTTAATTTTTAGTTATTATATTATGGTGAATGTTTCATGCTGATGTTGTGTAGATATATTGATAAGAAAATTAGGATTAAATTTATCTTATTGGAATTATATAGAAGATCATTATTGTCCATGGGAAGAGAAAAAATGTGGAAAATATGAAAAATGTTTTTTTAAAAACCAATATAAGATAGCAGTTGAGGGGAAATAAAGAAATTGAATATCCATGAATATGGGAGAAACCCACATTCAAAAAAAGTTGTTAGAGGAGGAAAATGATATAGTGGTATCCTAATCCTTAAGGATAATTTTTTTATATTAAATATGTAAAAAAATTATGGCCTATATATAAAATAAAAAAGATGAAAGTGTGTGAGATGTTTTTTAAGGAAGAGAATAACTAAGAGAAAAAATAGACTCTTGATATTAAAAGGATGATATAGTTCCCATGAGGATAAAGTTTGATCATGTGAAGATTGAAGTTAAAGTAAGGAGAGTCTCTTAAATCATCCATTATTAGAGAATATTCGGAAAATAATATAAAAGATAAGTAAAGAGAGATTGATATTGTGTTGTTTTTGTTTATATTATCCAGTTTCATACATTTATAGATCTATGAAGAACTATAATATATATGATCATAGTAAATAAATTAATTATGAATCCAATGAGAAGATTCTATGAATGTTTTGTGAAAAATTTTTTGAAGCAAGTAATTGGTTTTTGTGGTTTTGTTTTTTAACGTCAAGAATTTGAAGACACCCTAGTGAGAAAGGAGATCAGTCCAGAGGGATGAAGGTACATGATATACATATTGTTGAATGAATTCATAAAAATATTGAAAAGAACAGTTGTATATAAATTGTTTGAATCTATCAAACCAGTGGGACTTTGGAAATATAGGGAGATCATAGAGAGAATCTGTAACTATAGTGGGAATATTTTGAGAGGAGACTTGTTTAAAGAAGTAAAATTTATAACACTATGGGACTCAGTATTATTTGTGAATCATAGCTGTAATATATTCTATTTTTACTGATTAATTAGAATCCATGCTTGTGAGAATAATAAATTAATAAAAGGAGTAGGTTTCCCGAAAAGGTTCTAAACCTTGAAAAAATATGAATTTACATATTTATTTACTTTATATGTGTTACATGTGGAAGATCATTTCATGGTAAATTATTAAATGATCCAACTCCGTTAACAAGAAACTGTTGTTCATAACAAATGGAGTTAATGTTTTAATGAACATATGGAATTTAAAAAAAAATACAACACTCAATTCACCATCCTCATATGTGTCTACATCAATTGTAATAGTTATTTCAATTGGTATCAGAGCACAGGTTCCCAATTGTTGGATATAAATTTTACTTTCCCTTGTATTTTTATAAAAAATAGAGTAAATATTTTTTATGTTCTAAGTAGATCCATGGATATAAGAGACAATATATACTTTTATTCCCACAGAATCTAACAGCTTGGTGATGACATTTCTATAATCCAAAAATAAAGAGGAAATTTTTCTAAGGAAAATCTCAGAGATATTAGAGGAAACCCCACTAGAAATGGTTCTCTGATTTGTAAGTGTATAGATGAACCCAGAATGTTATTATTCCTATAATAATGAAATATTGGGATGTGAAGAAGATGATAGCAGTGATAAATCAATTTGAGGTTTGTATACCAATGTTAATGGTTATCTAATAAAAGTTCCATATGAAATTTTTTTATTTATGATAATCCATAATAGGGGACTATAGAATAAAAATTCACAATTGGAGAAGTTCTGCAGTTCCATGTAAGAAGCATTGAATGAAAATAATGGCCTGTAAAACACCCTAAAAACATGATATTGAAATGTATGATACAAAATCACATTGAAATAAAATATATTATCAATATATTTAATAATTTAAAAGAATACTTTACTAGAGTGATGTGTTTAAAAAGAACGTTAAAAATATGTTCCATGAAATGTAAAATATTTTGAAACACTTCAGAACATAGGTATGATTTATTTTGAATTTTATTTTTTATCTATCCAGGAAGTTCCCCAGAGCTAGTGTTCAGATATTTATAGTTTTTAATGGAAATATACCATTGCAATTTAAGAATGTAGCTCGGTGTAAATGTGTGGATAACCATGTGAGAGAATTTTATGTAAGGTAGTGGGGTTTTCAATAATTTTTAAAACCAGGTGGTGAAAATTAGGAATCATTCAACTTTATGTTGCAAAGAGTGTATCCCCCATGTGGTTGGTTCATGGTTTTCTGAACTTTGCGGCCAAAATATGTAGGTTTTACAACTCAATAAAATTTAGTGATTTTAGATAAATTTATTTATTTATTTTAAACCAGAATCACCCCTCTTCATCCCCACTCATGAATTTCTCCACCTACATGTCTTGTAATTACATCCACCGTGGATTTTTTTTTGGATCTCCCTTAATCACTAGTCATTTTGTTTTAGGTAATATTTTTTTATTTTTTTTTCTTCATCTACCACAATTGTTCCTCCCTTACTCCTCCTTTTTCATGGAATTTTGAAACCCTATCATGAAATTATGTCCAACATTTGTTTCTTTATGGGCTATTTCTAAATATTTTATTATGTATTAGGTGTGTTAGGTCTCAACCATTTCAAATAATTTGTTTTTAATTTAGGTGAAGAGTTTTAGTTTGAATTTTAGGTAGGTGTCTCTATTTTATCACCCTTTTCCATTGATAACCTATTATTTTTATTTAATTTACATGTATTTATCAAATTTACATTAAATTGTTTTATAAATGATAATTCATCCATTTTGGGTTTTATTTATGAAGTGTGTTTTCAATTTTATGTTTTAAAATGTGATTTTTCAATGGAATTGATTTAAATACATATTTTGTTTTTGATAAAAATTCTTTTTAGAGTATTAATGGTTTAAAATGGTTTTAAAAAGGGTATTTTTTAAAAAAATACCCAAAGTATGGTGTTTGATTATTATGGTCATTTTTCTATGAAATTGGAACTTGTTATATATTTATGGGATTAACATGTGTGGCTCATGGGTGACCTTGGGTGTCTGTATAGTGGATTAGATAATTGTATCATTAACCTATGTCATGAAATGTCTAGAGATGGGTATCCAATGAACCATGAAATTATTTTGGCGGAAGACCATGGTAGATTAAAAATTATTTTCATGTACACTAAGTGTGCCCATGAAACTATTTTTTGACCGGGGGAAGATTAGGAGAGATTCTAATTTTTTTGAATAAAAATAGTGAGATATTGAAACATGTTTTAGACTAAGTCACACTATACTCCATCGGTTAGATCTCATGGTGTTTTTTTCTGATGCTCAGTTTGTCTTATTTTTCAATAATGCTTATATTTATTCCCATGATTACCCTTTTGGGATATATGATGATGTTTATGTATATTTTTATGATTGTATATTCTATTATTCCAATTTGGGTGAGGTGAGTTTGTTTATTCCTAGTGGGATCACTTCCTCTTTATTTTATCCTTGTTTATTCATATTTTTGAAAAGTGGAATGTTTCAAAAAAACCAAAATGAAACATTTAAAGTAAATGATTTCAAGAGAACATATTTTTAATGTGAAAGTTTTTTAAATATGTTTTTTTAAAATAGTGTGATTTGTTTTCATAGAGAAATTAATTATTTAGATTCATGTTGGTTCCCTACTGATATTTGTGCTTCACACCATACCTATTCTATTGGTTTTATGCAGACTCTATTTTTTAAGATATATGTAAGGGTAATTGTACCGTATAGTTTAGTGGATCCTATTGATTATTGATTACCATATTTGTTTTCGGGTGGTGTGGATTTGGTCTCATAGCGTTTATCTCTTATCAGGAAGTTTTGTTATTTTTTTACATTTGAGATATTATTTATTGGAATGTTGGGTTATGATGCCTGTTTTGAGTTTTCATCTTTTGAATATGGATATCCTATATATCATTTTTTTTATAGATTTTTATGTTGTTATGTTTATGATATCCATTTTCCATTATTTATATATTTAAACTGTTTAGTAACTTTTATCCATTTATTTATTTTATTTATTTTGTGAAAATTTCCAATTAATTGATGGATTATACTAAATTGTAATGGGTAAAACTATTTTGAAATGGTTGAGTTCATTTCTTTAGTGATTTCAGCTAGCCTATTGTAATTTGGGATATGATTCAAGCCATGTGGTGATATGCCTCAGGTGACGTGTATGGCCAACCCATGTGATTCATTACAAAATGATATCATAGCACTCTTGTTAATTAGGAATTATTGGTAGATATAATATGGTACCATGGGGGATAGAGATGTAAGAGTGTATGTTTGGTTGGATAGCTCCTTTTTAGGACAATAATTGAGTTTCCATGGGTGATCATGAGTTCGGTTTACAATATGAACTTTATTTTCATATTTTTTTCTATATTTTATGATTTTCATCATTGGTTATGGGTTTTAGGAAGGACCCACGAGTGTTTTTGATAAATTTTAATCTTTAGGGTAAAAAACAGAGGAAAGTGGTTTTGGATAACTACTAGTACAGAAAATATAGAGATCATATATCCATGTCTTCAATCCATGCAATACTATTTCATACAATTTCTATATTGTTATTTTAATCATGTGACCTGACCATGAAAAGTGTAAATATGATTAAAATTTTGGTTCCTTACACCTTAGTCATTAGAAATTATTTTTTATGTTTATATTGATTATTTGAGACCTATTTTAAGGGTTTAATATGGTTTAATTAAAGTTAATCGACAATAAATTCTGTTTTTATTGCCTTTTTGTTTTTAATTTTGTGGATAATACCTCCTAGAAGGGCCTCTGTTAGGTAATGGGATATATTTTGGATCATGTGCCTCAAGAGAAACCGCCTATTGATCCTATTTTAGAAGATTTAGTAATCGGTAGCATCCAATCATTGGGGTTTGAGGAAGATAAAGGCCAGATATGGATTGTGGACCATTATCAGAGGTTTACTGATCTAAATCCACTAGTTTTTTGTGATAAGAAACGGACCAAGGATCTTGTGGGATGGATCAAAAGTATCAAGTGTATCTTTCTCTTCTTGGAGACCCTAAACACATCAAACGTAGTTTTTTCCTCTAACATGTTAGATGGACCCGGTAGGAATTTCGTAGACCAGAAGGTGAAAGTAAAGAGGCAAGAGGATCTCACCAAAAATCAAATTAAAGAAATATATTAATTGGTAGTTTTATCCTGAGATACTATATATGGTGTGGGATAATAAGTTCATCACAATAGAGAAAGGAGACCATTTATTTATGGAAAATTATAATTGGCCCTCAAATTTATGTCATTTTTTCCATGAGATTCTTGTGAATTCCCACCATAAGGCCTGATGTTTTGAAATATGTATCATGGAATAGAGTAAATAATTGATTATTCCCTTATGAATACTGGATTATGTTTATTTTTTGGAAAAAGGGTTGGGGTTGAGGAAGAATTCGTTGGAAATATAGGCCTCAGTGGTGATTCTATATTAGTCAGTGGATGTCAGAGTTCTTCCACTCGATAAAAGTGGAAGTAGGATGAACCTCATCAAAGTAGTGGAAAGGATTCTCAGTAATACTCATGATCTATTCTTGTAGTATCATCTTGGAATAAGATGCTGAATTTTTTCGATATATAAATTCATTCCATACCAGTTCTAGATTCCCAAAATCTATGAGGATGTCCCACTAGTGTAGTTGTTCGATTCATTTTCATTTCTTATACAATGATTCCCTATTGAGGATTGGAGTTGGTTATTATTTTTATAAGGGTTTGAAAGTGTAATCAGATTCTTATAAGTTTTTTTCATCTTTCCCTCAGTATTTATTGTATTCTTAACTAGCTAAGAAGGATCAAAGATGGTTTAATTTAGGGAATTTTCATAAAATAGTTATGGAACTTGAGGAATTTGATTCTGGGTTGGATACCATGATACTTATAGTATTTATTTTTACTTTTATAGATTTATAATTGTTTGATATGGGTGATTACCATTCCATTATCTTGTTAAATTTTCTTATACCTTTGGTTTTCAAGAGGTGTTGATTCAATTTGTAATGGATCTACTTTCCCAATTGGGAAGAAAGAAGGAAAGTTTTTTATGTGTTTGAAGTGTCATGTTTGGAATTTTTTGTGGATGTTGTGTTGTAAATCATTGTGTTTAATGTTGAATTTTTAATCACATCACTGTTAAATATTTGATAATTGGTTTCAGAGATCAGAATTACTATTATCATTGTACGGTATAGTTCTATTTTCCTTGCAAAATCAATTGTTCCTTCTACAGTGAGTGGATCTTGAGGGGGTAATATACATTTCTTCATATTTAGGGATGATTTAAGGCTAGTTGTCTCGATTTTTCATTGATGTTGTGGATTTGGGTTATGATGGTTATCATACCATGGTTGTCGACCAATATCAATAGGTGTTTATAATTTATTTTTCCAGGTTTTATCCTAAGAAATATATAAATTTAACTATCAATCTACTCTATGGGATGATCCCCATTTCTTGGACATTATATTTTATGGATTCTGATGAGCTAAAAGAGGTAAAGATTCAGTTATATGACCATGAAAGAAAGGGCTCTAATTTTCTAAGCATGCAACCAGGGTAATTGATAATTATTTTTGAAAACAAGGAATATGCGAGTCTCTGAGTTTTAATAGACTATCATATGCTAAAGCATGTGAGTATTAAAAATAAAAACATGTTTCCTATATTTTGTGATTTTTATCTACTTAGGTAGTACAATGGTTTTCAAAAATTTACCTAACTTTACTATATCACCAATTGAGTGTTTGGGAAGAAGATGTTCTTATGAATGGATTGATGGGCCTACATAGGCAATTTCAGTATCTGTTATTATTGTTTTTAAATAAAAAGTCTCCTAGATATTTTATATAATTAATAAAATAGGTGTTTCATTTCATTTTGGACAGCTTCATTTTCATGTTTGTGGATGATATCTTGGTTTATTCCAAGATGGAGGATGACCATAGAGACCATCTTAGTGTTTTAAAGAACATTGAGATAATGTTTATTATAAATCACGATTTCCAAAAGTGAGTTCTAGATTATAGATTTTATGTTTTAGGTTAATGTGATTTTCAATCAAGGGATATCAATGAACCCAATGAAGATCCAAGTGGCCATGTACTACTAGTGGACTAAGAATTGGTTTTATATCAGAATTTTATGAGTATTTCCTGATATTATAGGTGATAAGTTTAAATATTTTCATGGAAAGATTACCCATGATAATACTGTCCCGAAAAGGGGTGATGTTTGCTGGTAGTGACAAATTTCATCATTCCTTCAAGGATTTGTAGTTCTAGTTTAAATTTTCCCCAATTTTGTTTCTCCCTATTATAGGGAAAGGGAATGTTGTTTTGTTCGATGCATCGTGTGTGGGGTTGCGGTGTGTGATGATGTCGGATGATCATGTGGTTCCATATGGATCTCATCTACTATACCCACATGAGAGGATTCACCTGAACCATGACCTATAGTTAGTAGTTGTGACCCATGAATTGAAGAATTTGGGTCATTACCTCTTTTTTGATCGATTTATAGTTTATTTAGATCATAAGATCGTGATTTATATTTTCACAGAAAGGGGTTTCTACCATAGTTTGAGATTTTTGGTGGAGTATCTTAAGACCTTTTATTTTTATATCTCATATACCCTCAAGAAGATGAATGTGGTCGATGATTCCTTAAGTATAAAGTTACCAATCTGGGTATTTAGAGAATTTGTGTATGGGTGGTGTTTGAGGGGAATGATTCCTAATCTATGTTCTGAGATACATAATGATGGATAGAATGTTTCAAAGATTAGTTTTTAGGTTATTCTCTATCTTGTTGATCCGGTTTAGCAAGACTATTAATTTGACCCAGAATTCTAATATATTTGAGGAGTTTTGAATAGTGGGAACACTAAAATCATATGATGGAAATTTTCATCATCCATTATATTTTTGGGTTTTTTATTGTCAATTCCTCTAAAAATATGTTCAATTGGGAGACATATCTTGAGAAATTAGGTGATGATGGTTCCTTCTAATGTCAGTTAATCCCTATTATGGAATAAATTGTGAAATAATCCTCTTGGTTTGACATTCCACCTTGGATTTCCTCGATTCCAAATTTCTTCCATGTATCTCAGTTAAAGAAGTGCCTTCCAAAACCATATCATATGGTAGAGAGGGAATATTTGGAGGTAAAACCTTATGATTTCATTGTAGGGAAGCCTATTCATATGATATATTATTATAACAAGTTTATCTATGGTAAATTTACCTCATTAGTTTATGATCTTTAGCAGTGTTATAGAGATATCCATGATACAAGTGAGTTGGAATCTTTAATGAGGGAGAACTGGCCTCAACAATTTTCTTCTGAAGATCCTCGAACACATTTTGTGTTAGAAGATATCATGGTGGGGAGAATTATAACATACATTATTTTACACCTTGATATTTTAATGAAATATTTCTCTTTAAATTATTTATTTTCTTCAATACCTTACGTTACACGCAATATTATGTTTATATGAACTGTGTAAAATTATAGAAATTTTGTGTGTCCATTATCATATATCCATTGGATAAATTGGTATAGATTTAAAAAACTAAGTAATGAAAAATATATTGACAAAAATTTTATAAAATTACATCAATATTTTTTCAAATTATTATAATTTAAAACAAAATTCATTTGTAAATAAAAGTTGTGTTTTTTATGAAATATTTTTTATTCATCCAATATATTTTAATTAATAAATAAAATTAATAATATTTAGTGATTGATTTTTATAAAATTTATATATTATTTACATCACTGCATGTTTTGAAATAAAAAAAACATTTTTTCTCTAGGAATATGTTTATAAAGAAAGTATGAAATCAATGGGATATCATTATTTCCAAACAATTTCTAATGGGTTTATTAGTAGAACTGGAAACACCCCATGGTTTTATATCCACAAGGACCTCCTTTCCAAATATAGGATCACATTTGGTATTTTGACCCATGATGTATAAAAACTCATATTGGTCGAGAGAATGGTAGGTTAGACTTGTTAAACCCTTTTGGGTGGGAATTTTAGCCTACTCTGGGACACTTATAAATTTAAGATTTGATCATTAATCTTTAATTAATTACCAAGATTAATGTGGGATATCCCAATATTAACAATCAATTATTATCATGTGTTGAATTAAGAATCATCTGTATGTATATGAGGTTCTTTATCAATGGAGATATTTGTATGTATATGACGTTCTCAATTGATGGTATCCACTTTTATACTACATAGTTATTGTTTAGTACTTATTACAACAATGTTGGTTTTTAACCCACACAGTGGGTCACTCTGGAGTTTATGGTCATCCTAGTAGAATAATTTCACACAGGAATTTATTGTCATATTGGGAGATGGAAGTTATTATGATGTTGGGATTGAACCCACATGTGGGCTTCATATGTATCCTTGTGAAAGGAAATAGAACCCACATAGTTCGGTGTTTCCTAATATGATGCATCATACCATTTAAGTTCGTGGGATAAGGACTCAACTGTAATGTTTATTGTCATGTGGTAAGGACTTCTAGATGTAATATTCCTAGATAATGTTTATTGTGGGACTTATACCTAATAAAACCAAGAAACATGGATGGGATATGAGTTTCGATGTTGAATTAGACCCTGCTGTGGATATGTCCTTGAAAAAAAATCAGTTCACAGTGTTGGGTTTGAACCTTAGAAATACTTCCTACCAATCATAGTTGGATGGGAAAGAAGCCAATGTAGTTTGTTGATGATGACTCACGCCTATGGAGTCACCCAAGTATATGTCTCATAGGGAATCATGACCCGTTGATATGATAGGTTGGGGTTTTTTCTGAGAAGTTTATCAATTATGAAGGGACAATGAGAGATGTTTTAACTCATGGTTATTTAAATTCTTAACTTTGGGTTTACTCCAAAATAAGAAACCTAAATTAAGTGGATTATGATTGGTACTTATTCGCAAAAAGGATTCACATTGAGGGAGGCATGATTTCTCATTTCATGGATGATATTATATGGAGATCGATCCTTGAGAAGGCTTCATAAGTATACCAATTTTGGTGGGAATCAGATTTCTCATAATTAATTCCTTCATGTGGATTGTGTGGATGTTGTGATCATTACAAACCTATAATACCACAGTAGACAAGATCGTTGTGAGAAAAAATAGGATGTGAAAGATTCAACAAACCACGCACACTTTTCCCCCTTTTCTGGTGGAAGAGGCTAGGGTTGTGGGAGAAGAGGCCTTGGATTTAGTGGAAGAGATCACGGTTATGGTGCTTCCCTTTCTTTAATTTATATCAGATAGGGGTCCAATGTAAGGATGTAATGATGGTGAATATGTATAGAGGATAAAAACTACAACTTCCTATATTAAAATCTAGGGTATTACCCAAGGATGGTTTCCCTTTGATTGGTCCTAGGATTGAAGGGAGATTTTTCCTTTTTTAAAGGTAAAATAAAGTGTTCTGCTTATCCTCCTTACCAGGAATAGAAAAATCTGGGTCTTAAAAATGAAAAGGGGAGGACAAAATCTTACCCTTGAAATCCAAAACTGGGAACTCTAAAACACTTTCCCTAGGTAAAGGTTTCACTAGACCATAGATATCCAAATCTATAGATTCCTCAAATATCCTTACACTATGGTAGGACAAGTGTGGGAAATCTCTGACCATAGAAATCCAAATCTAAATGGGAGACACTGTGATATGCTTATCTA
Organism: Viscum album; assembly: GCA_963277665.1. NCBI lineage: Eukaryota > Viridiplantae > Streptophyta > Magnoliopsida > Santalales > Viscaceae > Viscum > Viscum album. The sequence goes on from OY728155.1 coordinate 1,083,211,661, forward strand.
TAAGGTTTTGTAAATCCAAGGGTCTTGGTGGAGGTTTCAACATGGTCCCTTTCTGGAAAGGGATCTAGTTATGGAGAATCATTTCCATGAGTGGAATTGAAAAATGTAGCATGAAAGGCTCGCATATGCTAGAAGGATGAGGTGAACCATGGAGGACCGTGCAGGGGGTTCACCAAACAAGGGGTCTCTATACAATTTGGATTAGTTGAATTTGTTTCATCATAGATAATGAAAAACCTAGATAACTACAGTTGGTAAAATCGTTTGTCAATCCTTCAGGGGTCTCTATTGGGATTACAAAAATTAAGTCGCACAAATTTTATTTTGAGGAAGTTCAAGTTGTGAAAGTCTTATTAATACAAGGGTTTGGGCTAATGAGTCACACATGTTTTCTTTTTTTTTTTACTGAATGGGATTAATTATCACTATCCACATTTAATTATCTCTCTTTTTGTGTTTAGGAAACTACTTTGGGGTTTCAAGGGACTTGGGAGTAGCACTAGGGTGATAAGACTAGAAATCTGCCTTTGGGGAAATTCAACCATACAAATGATGGCCTCAATGGTCTATTTATTGGAAAATATGATATCTTGGGTGAACTTTTCTCATCACAAAAGTGGTTTGTATTGCATGTTCTTGTGCACCGATGGTGATTCGGGCAACTTTGGGAAAACTACCTTTTGAGGCTTTACAAATCATGGATTTTTCCATTTATCATCTCCATTTTCTAAGTCGTTTCCCTATGTCACGTTGTCATCTATGTTATGAAATAGACAGTCAAAAAATCCCCCCATCATGATTGGATATGAAAAAAGAAAGATGGTAAAATCCTGAGGTAAAGGGATGAAAAATACAGTTGTACTACACATGTTTCCCACTTAGTTCTTTATGCAGGTCTTCCGTGCAAGATGTCCACATATGTAGACTTTATCATTTATAAATAGTCCCTTCACTTCAGTGAAAAACTCTCATAATTTAGAAATTTTATTTCCCAATTACCCAAAATATTCTATGTATATTCTTTTCTATCATTCGTGTTGATACCCTGTGTATTCGAGAGATACAATTGTACACCATAAGTTGAGTGACTGATATGTCTATTTCATGCATATATTTTAATGTGTTTTAATGTGTAGATTTTTTAATTTTTGAATAATATTCCAATTTAAGTAATTTAATTACTTGATTTATTATTTGTGTTAGGAAATGATGTATTTATAAATAAGGAACAAAAGGATATGGAAATATGAGCCAAATGACCAGTCATGCCATAAAGGAAGTGAAGCGGTGCAACACTGGATTTCAGGAGATAAAGAAGCGATGGAGACTGAAGAAAAGTTGACCACACATCGTGTACCACAAGTACACATAGTGACAATTTTATGTTAAATAGATATGTGTTGGACAAGTCATAAAGAGCATACACAGAGTGAAATCCAAGTACATGTCGTGAGCCACCAGTACACGATGTGATGATAGTCAAACCAATGTATGAGAGTTTCACAGCTTCAATGCAATGGAAGAAAAATAGGATTTAAGGAACACATCGTGTGCCCAAAGTAAACGTCGTGTAGGGTTCAACATGTAGAGAAACATCAAGTGACACAGGAAACATTTTTGATGAGAGAATCCTATAAATACAAAATTGGATAGCCCATCCAAGACAATATAGGGAAGAGGTATCCAAGGAACATCAAATGAAGTCCCCTAGACTATGGGTGATGATCTAGAGTCATTCCTCACCACCATTCTTCCCCAGGTAACCATGATTCTCACTCTCATCATGAGTAAGTAGTCCTATAGTGTCATGAGATGTAATTTATAGGGGGAGTATTTCTTAGGGATTATTTTCTTTATTTTATTCATGCTTTGGATTTTTACGAACTTTATTTATCAATTCAAATATATTTATTTTCATAACTTCCTAACCATTACTTGTGATTTGAAGAGAATTATTTCATTACTTTAATTAATTTTCCTACTTTTCCCATGACCGTTGTGCAATATAGGACTGTTATGTTTAAATTGGTTTTTAGGTCACCTATTTCAATGATTATGCTAAGTAGATTCCCATTACAAAAGTTCTATAATAAGACTAGGATGGGATACCAAGAGCAAGGATCCCTGCTAACCCAATTCTGACACCAAACATGAATAAACCCATACTCAATTGAATCCCTAGAACACATCCATAAATATCACTAAACCTTGCATGTCTCACCTATAAAATTTCAACCAAACCATATTTGTTTTTGTTTCTCTTTTCTCACAAACAACCGTTCAATTGAAATTTAAAATTCCTAATTAATTATGAACATATAGATCATCCTTGTGGATTCGACACTCAAAATTACCAAGTATTACAGTATTGAGTTATGATTTTTTGAGTTTTATAAATTCGTTTTTTCACAAAACCGTAGGGAATGAATGATTCCCTTTGGGTCTATCAAAATTAGCACTGTTGTTGGGGAGGGTTGCCGCTATGTTTAAATTACTTAGGAGTTTAGATATTTGTTTCTATTTTAATTCATTATTTTACAGTTGGTCATCACGTGATGTAGTTTCAGGAAGCAACCCATTGCACGAGTACTCCACTTGAGGGAAAGAAAAAAATTAAAGGGCTCGCATTCAACCCTATATTGGAGAAGACTCTCCACCTGCAAAGAAAATAAAAAGAAGAGAATCAGCTAGAAAAACACACAATGGCTGGGATAGAGAAATTCAATAGAGCTATACATGAAATATGCCAGAGAGAAGGACCATAAATTCAAGGGAGAATCCAAGGGGTCCAAGTGCTCATCAACTATGGGAGACCCTCGAACATGGGATTCAACCAAAGCATCCTGATACCTCTTGTTTATTCACAACAATTTGAGATTAAGCTGGAGGTCATCCATATGATCAGACACTCACTACAATTTTTTGGGCTACCACATGGAGATCCAAATTCACACATCGGATGTTTTTAGGAGATTTGTGACATGTTCCAATTCTTCAACGTCACAAATGCTGTTTTAAGGCTGATATTGTTTATATCTTCACTGAAATAAAAATCATGAGAGTGGATCGAAAGTCTAACCCCACATTAAATCATAACATGGGAAGATCTGGTAAGGTTGTTTTTAACAAGGTTTTTCCCACCATCAATGTCTATGGATTTGTGGCTAAGTATTTTAAATTTTTAGCAAATAAATGAAGAATCGTTATATAGTTAATGGGAGGGGTTAAAAGGTTTAATCAGATAATGAACTCATCATGTCATCAAAATGTGGTTACTAATTCAAACGTTCTATAAATGATTGTCATATGCAAATTGGTCTTTAGTAGATGATGTTGCAGGAGGTTCTCTAATGAGAATGTAACCATAGTAATGTTACGAGCTACTAGATGAGATGTCCAATAATAGTTTCCAGTGGCATATTGAATAAGGAAGAGTACAAGGAGAACACATGGTAGATAATATAAGGATGGCTACACAAATGGGGACTATGACATAGAAGATGGATGTGATTATGTACAACAAAAAACCCCAAGGTCTGTACTACGAAGATGAAAATTATCTTGAATATAAACGTCAAAATTATGTGTTAGGATGGAGGCCGCAAAAACCACAACAACAGAATCAGAAACAAGGTATAGGATTTTAGAAAATACAACAAGGTTTTAAACTTCAACAATAAGGCCCTACACTAACCATTCATGTCCATTCACTAGAGGATACCGTGGAAAATTTTATGACCCCCATAGGAGCATCACCTAAGGAGCTGACTACATACACAATAGATCATGGTACTAAAATCAAATAACTGATAAATGACTCATGAAACCAATAATCATCATTATGGAACATATAAAGTCAATTTGGTCAGATCACTGTGACACTTAGATAATTACATAGAAGAGAGCTTTTAGAATTCCTAGAACACTATACTAATGTAAATGTGAAATCCATATTTCTAAGAGGTGTAAGGAGGATTCAAGGGAGAGGAATACATTTTGGAGGAATGAAAGAACCACCATTAACAGATATAAGTCATGAGAAGAACAGAGAAGCTGATAATGATGATAAAGATGCACCACCACCATAACAGCCGCCACTACCATATCCATATAGGGAAGATCATGGGAAGATTGATGAGAAGAAGTTAAATTTTTTAGATATTTTCAAGAAGCTACACATCAACATCCCATTCGTTGAGGTAACTAAAAAAATTCATATGTATGAAAATTTCATGAAGGATTTGGAGAAAAAAAATCATGAATATTTAGCTACCATTTCACTTGAATGAGCAAGTTCAATAGTTTTTTCAAGCATCCTATCAAAGAAGAAATGTGATCCAGGTAGTTTTTCTATTATAATTACCATTGGCACTAATGATTTCGGTAGAGGTTTGTGTGATTTAGGTGCTAGGGTAAACATCATTCCCTATGCAACATTTAAAATCCTGGGATTTAAAGAGATGAAAAAAACACGTGTTATGATTAAACTAGTTGATACAACTTTGATATGTCCTTGAGGAATACTTGAATATGTCATTATTAAAGTTGAAAAGTTCTATTTTATAGAATATTTTTTGTTCATAGACATGGATTAAGAGAATGTACCAATAATTTTTTTAATACCGTTCCTAGCTACCAGAAGGGAACTAATTGATTTTCTGAATTGAGAGTTCAGTTGTAGAGTAGGAGGATATTAGGTAAAATCCAATCTACACTAACTAATGAAGACGTTTAATGAACTTTTTGATGAATTTTTAGATAATTTGATGAACTAAAAGGACAATGTTGTCCATGGATTGTGAACTGAAGTAGTTGCGCAAGAGACTGAAGAAGAAAGTGTGAACAAGCCAAAGAAGGATAAGAAAGTGTAAGAAAAAAGATGGAGATAGAGGAGGATCATTCTTAAAATAAGAATTCAAAGAAGTAAATAATGTTTTGGATATTAGTGGAGTGTCATTTAACTATAAAGTAATGTCCTAGAACCCCTGTATGGGGCCTTGGAAAAAGATAATTTTTTGACAAATGTAAGAGTGATGTTAGTTTCAGAGAAAGGGAGAGGACCAATCTACACTGAGGAATCAAGGATTTGACATCTTCTAGATCATGATCAGGTAACTTCGTTCCTAACGTCGATCACCAAAGTTGAAGAGATAATGTAGAGGCAACGATAGTAAACAAAAGTGCTTTCGGGATGCAACCCAAGTATTTAGTATTTTTCATTATTTATTTTCTATTTTTAAGAAAATTAATCATTCCTAATAATTATTGAATTTAATTTCTATGGCTTGTGCTTTCACTAGTGATTTTTTTGTAGGAATATCAATCCATGATGTAGGATAAAAAGTTATTGAGGAATTACATATTGTGAAGGGATCATACACATCATGATGAGATGTAGGCAGAATCTATACAGACCAATTTTTTAAGTGTTAATTACAAGGGGATTATGAGTTTCAATTTAATAATTTTCCATTTTATTCCACACATTTTAATTGTTTTAGAGCTCTAATTTTTAATTTCATGCCCTGCACTAGATTATTTCATTACTTAATATGAATAAGGATACATAATATACTTAGGAAAATTATTATTCCATGAATTTTAGTTTTATTTGTCAAGAAATTGGAATGATAAAATGGAGGGAAAAAATAGTATAGATAAGCCTGTAGATTAAGATTTAGAAAATCATGAACAAGAAGAGCATGTTGACAATTGTAGTTGAACTTTTACTAAGATTTGGCCCTGTTTTGAATTTCATAAATTTTTATTAGTCGATTTAATTATTCGTATGCATTTTGATGAGTGATTTTACAAACCATTAATCTCATTCCTGAGATATACACTGATCCAGTATTTCCTATTCTATCTATAGAATATTTCTTGAGAAACTTGGGAATGATTTCTTCTAGAATATTATTTTCATCTTATCAATGATATGAATATATAGAATCCATTTTAATATGATTGATACATTATTTTTGTTAGCCATTATCCTAAGACCCACCTTACATTAATCGTTTTTAAGCCCATAGAATCCATGAATTTCCATGTTTGGAATTGAGCCATGTTACAATCTTATTTTATCCATTACAACCTTCCTCTAAATGATTTTTATGATATTTAAAAGAATAAGTCTTGGGTTGGAACATTATTGGGTGTACCATGCTATATATTATTGTGGATATTTTTCTAGGGGTATTTTTAATTATGATATGGGGAAAGTCCATGATTTCCATCATTTTATTTCATTATTCACCTCTCTTATTATAAAACATTTGTCAAAAAATGAAAAAATTGGGTTTGTGTGTTGGGAGGTTCAAAAATCACTATTTTCCATACTGAGGATTATTAATCGTATGAGGTTAGGTGATGGATGTGAGATTTATCCTAATCATAACTTTCAAAAAAGTAAAAAGGGAAAAATCAAGAGAGGTTGATTTATTAATTTTATTTACATGTATCATGAGCCCACTTTAAGATTTTTTTTGGGGGGAGGGAGAAATGACATTTTTTAAGGAGACATTCATTGAGCTAGTTTTTAATTTCATGCAAATTACTTTATAGTTGATCCTCCTTTTGAGCATTACTTGTTTCTATCATTTACCTACTAACCATAAATCCCCAAAGTCAATTTGATCCATAACAGTGAATACCTCATGATTAATTGTGATTTCTGTCATTACCTGGTAGAGATATTGGTTGCCTTGAAATGTTGTGGTATGTTACATGATTTTGAAGTATTTCCTGAATGCTATTTAAATTTGATCCCTAATGATGAGTGGAAAAATTCAGTTGAGGTAAATTACATGTGGAATGAAGATTAACAATGGATTGAAAAATCTAAATAGACGATTGACATGGTTTGGTTATTTCAAATTTGAAAAGTAAAATACTTGACCGAATTGTTTCATTTAAAAATGAGGCGTTGATAAGTTTTCTATATGTGGTGCTGGAAAATTTGATTTTCCATTTGATCAATTGATTTCGTTGAAATTGGATTTAAAGCTTGGTAAGTTAAATGTCCTCTATAGTATATTGAGATTCCATCCCTAAGGACAAGGTGAATTCATGTGTGGGGGGTTTGATACATCTATTCCATGCATATATTTCAATGTGTTTTAATGTGTTGATTTGCTAATTTAATGAATAATATTGACAATTTTCGAATGTATTGACTTGTTTTTTTATTTGTTGTAGAAAATGATGGATTTATGAAGGATTAATGAAATAATATAGAAATATGAGCTGAACGACCCACCGCCCTACAAGCGTATCAAAGCGGCATGATACTGTACTTCAAGGGATAAAAGAATAAATGGAAAGAGAAGAAAATTTGACAACACATCGTGTACCAAAAGTACATGTGGTGACCATTTTATGTGAAAAAAATATGTGCTGGAGAGCTCGTAACGAGCGTACACAGTGTGAAATCCAAGTACAAGTCATGAGCCACTAGTACACAATGTGATTGTTGTCAAAGAATCATATGAGAATTTTACAGATTCAACGTAGAAGTGGAAAAATAGAATCTCAGGTACACATCGTGTACCCAAAGTACACATTGTGTATGGGTCGACACATAGAGAAAAATAAGGAGACGCGAGCCACATTTTTGACAAGAAAAGCCTATAAATATCGGCATGGACATACCTTCCAAGACAATCTGGGGAAGAGGCAGCCATGGAACATCATAGGAAGTCCTCCAAACCATGGGTGATGATCCGGAGTCATTCCTTTCCTCCATTATTCCCCGGGTAACAAGACACTCACTCTCATCAGGAGTGAGTTATCCCATAGTGTTGACTGTTTTTATTTGTAGGATGAGTGTTGCTTGGGGATTATTTCCTTTATTTTATTCATATATTGGATTGTTGGGAACATCATTTATCAATACAAATCTCTTTGTTTTTATAATTTCATGATCATTACAAGTGATTTGTAGAGAATTATATCATTGCTTCAATTAATAATCCTACTTTTCCCATGACCACTGTGGAATCTAGGATAGTTACGTTTAGACAAGTTTTCAGGTCACCTATTTCTATGGTTGCGCTATGTAGATGACCATTCGAAAAGTTCTATCATAGGACTAGGATAGGATACCAAGACCAATGATCCATGTTGAACCAATTCCGACACCAAACATGAATAAACCCATACTTAATTGAATCATTTTCATATAACCTTGACTATCACTAAACTCAGCATGTCACCCCTATTGAATTTCAACACAACCATTATTCTTGTGGTTTCTCTTTTCCTGAAAACAACCAGTCAATTAAAATTTAAACTTCCTAATTAATTTTGAATATATGGATCATCCTTTTAGGTTCAACACTCATAATTACCAATGACTACACAATTGAGTTAGGATTGTATGAGTTTTATAAATTTGTTTTTTCACAACTCTGTAGAGAACTAATGATGCCTTGTGGGGCTGTCAGTGACACACTTGTGCGTTGAACGTTCACATTAAGGCCTTAATTCTTTTTTAAAATATTGATTTTTTCAAAAAAAAATCAAAATATACGTGTTCTAAAATGAATTTTATTTTTTTCAGGTCCAGTGCCTCCCAAAAAGACCACAACTACTATTACGACTACTAAGTAAGCACTTCATCAGGCCGAGGAGATTGAAGTCGGTTGGCTGACTGCAAATCGACAAGTAGCTGATAGGGATCATGATTCCATTCCACAAATGAAGAACTATATTGAAAAAAAATTAATATATGATCTAGTGACTCCATTTTGTGGATGTCCCTCTGATTTTTCTATATAAATGAAGAGGATTTTATCTTTGATCATATTTGACTTCATATCTATGTTCATCATGTAATCATAATGTCAAATATAATTTTCAATGCATTACATATTCATGTCATATAATCAAAATTACAATGATTGGGATGGGTTTTCCCTTATTATTACCTAATCGATAATTCCTAGTGGGAATAGTTTGACTTTTACTAGGGACATGCAGACAACCCTACCACATTTGTGTCTATTTTTCACCACCCTGATTTTTCTCTAAGCTTAATTAGGATGATACTTAGCATATGAGACTTGGATTTTGTTTATTCTTACCTTTTTTGGATTTCAAACTAACATGTTTTATTCATTTTAACTTTTCAATGCATGATTTTTCCTAAAACATACAGAGTGCAAGTCTAGCGAGTTGAGACTCGACTTTTGTTGAGAGTCCCCTTTGTGAGTTTTCAATTTAATGAGTATTATGTCTCTTTTTGTGGTCATTTTTAATTCATGCATGTCAGACTAAAAGGGATAGTGTTTTAGTTCAAACATCTTTGACCATGAATTTTGAAATTATAACCCAAACAAAGCTTGATGGCTAAGAATGATCCAATATTCTTTAAATATTCCCAAGGGGAATCATGATCCAATTTTTTATTCTCCACATCAAAAATATATTATTCAATAATAGAGAATTTCTCCCCTATGAATTAAGTTACCACTCATTTACAAAACACATTATGAGGGATTTTTTATAAAATGCCAACTGAGGCATGTACTTCATGGTCAAGCAAAGGGGATACCAAGAATTCTAACATTCTTTTACTAATGAACATATAAAGTTTATGATTTGGATATCTCAGACCATAGTGGGTGTCATTGAGAAGGAATGATTCCTGAGAATAAATAAATCATTCGTACTGATATAGGACATGAATGGGAAACAACTCTTTCATGAATTTTATATGTTAATGAGGATACATTTTGTTAGAAATTAGCTTTCTGATATTATGTTTTGTAGTTCAAATTCATGAAATAATGACATTAGGTGGTTGTGTAGTTTAAATTCATACATCAAAAGTAATTATATAGGGATACTTAAATTCATTCAGTAAGGACATTATGTTGTGCAATTTACATTCATACAACAATGACATTATGTGAGCTATAATATAAGGTATTTATCTTTGACAGAAGGTTTGGAGATTCTACAATTCTTGGTAATCTATCTGGAAATGACCTACTATATTTAGGTATGGAATGATAAAGTTGTATGGTGTGATTTGGTGATTTCCAGATCCAAAGAGAGTTATAGAAAAAATGGATAGTAGCACAAGAGTATGTCTCTCCCAAGAACAAAATTAACACTACTTTTCAAACCCATTATGAGGGATGTTTTATGAAATTCCAACAATGGAATGTACTCCATAGTCAAATAGTGGCATAATTTTCCTGACAAACAAATTATGAGGGTGATATATGCAAGGCCAACTAGGGCACATAATACATGTCCAGGAAAAAGATCTCTAAATATTTATGACATTCTATCTCTAAAAGTAAATGGAAGTTTATAGAGATTTGGATTTTCCCAAAAACAGAGTTTTTTTGTGCAGAAAGTACCTAAATACAGAAGGGGTATTTCAATTCATAATTTCCAATGAATCAAGGAAATGGATTCTCTATGTAGGTCTGACCCAAATTCTGGAATCATGGTGCTTGTAGTTTTATTTCATATGAATAAGAGCATAATATTATAGAAATAATGGATGATACATGGTCAAATAGTCCAAGTTTATTCAAGTATTCCTTGAATAAGTGAAGTATAAAAGTTTAAACCAAGTGCTTCAAGACATTCAGGTCAGGATAAAGGATATGGGACCAACATACAAGGGATTACTGTTGGTTTATGGGGTCCATTATATTGTCATCAAATCTTAAACGGACGGAAGAGGATTCTCCCAAGAATGAAATTATTGAAGGTTGAAAAACCCATTATCATGATTTTTTTATGAATGTCTATCTAGGGTGTATACTACATAGTCAAATAGTTGCATTCTTTGGCTGACAACCCATTATGGGAGTGATATATGCAATTCCATTGGGGGGTTGTATTTCATGGTTGGGTAAAAGATCTCTCAGGTTTTAGAAATTCTTATAAAAAACATCAAGGAAAAGTTAAATATTTGGGAAGGTATTCAATATTAGTAGAATGACATGTAAAAAGGGGTATTTTTCAAAGCATAAATAAATCATTGTACTGATACAAGCCATGAATTTAGAGTCCCTTTCATAAATCTGACTCATATGTAGAATCGAGACATCTCTTGTTTTCTTTGTGGTATCTCTAAGTAGAGGACCCAAAAAAACCACATACAAATATTTTTTTAATGTATATAGGTTAGGGGAAATTTTCTTTTACCTCATGACAGGAGCTAGTGATTAAGTCTTAGCCTTAAATGAGTATCTTAATAGGATGAGGATCAAGACACACGTAGTTCTAGAGGCACCATTCAGTTTGAATTAATGCGGCAAGGATGTTGTTGATTTTGATGTGAAATGGAATAATGTGTTTGGGCCAAAGTGTAGACCCTAGGTGTCACTATGTATTATATAAGAGTACGAATCAATATATATGTAGTTATAACAGATATGAGTTCATGCATAATGTCCAAACTTCTATCGGGTCTTCCCATGAAGATCTAACACATACATGGGAGAGTAGGGGCTTTTTCTATATTGCGATGCAGTGGCCCAGGATTGAAGATCTATACCTCATTACATATCTCAATGAAAATGAAAATAAAGCCACATGTAGTTCTTAAATAATAGTCCCTCACCATGCTTTTAATTCATAAGTGGGAGATAATGGGGGTATATTTTAGTAAGGGTTCATACATAAGATGAGAAATCGGATTGAATCTCCTCACGTAGATATGACTCATACTTGGGAGAAAAGATGCATTATTTGAATTGTGTTGGGACTGGGATCAGGAATGAGAGTTAGGGAATCACTACGTATCTCATATGATTTATAATCATTCCATAGAGAGTTCTTCAAGAAGTTCCTCATGCAAGTATGATATGTAAACAAGGAATGGGGGATTTTAAATTGTGGCTGGACCAGTGGATATGACCCAAGTTTCTGTATATATCTCAATAGGATGGGAATCAAGAAACAAATAGTTCTTTGAATTCCACGCAATTTAATGTCATGCAGAATGTACGATGGTGAACTGGTGTGGAGTGATGGAAACATTGTAGTTATTCCTAATAAGGAAATTTTTGGTGTCAAAATGTATCTCATATGGGTAAGAATCCAGCCACAGGTTTTCCTTGACCATCTCCATATGTAGACACGATTAATGCACAAGAATCACAAGGGCTTAATGATTAACAACAACAAGACCCAATATTGGATATCTGGGCATCACTATGTATCTTTTTGGGCCAAGAATCAAGCCATGTATAGTTCTTAAATAAAGTTCCCCACACCAACTGAGGTTTTACGTGTGGAACGAGGCTTTAATGACTTCAAAATAGTTTCCGGAATAATGGTTGGTCAGAATATACAATATGGTATAAGAATTAATCCATATCTTCTAGAAGAGATCCCAGTATAAAATTAGTTCATACAGAAGGAAATGAAAAATTGTTACTTTTATGATTGTGGATGGGCCTGAGATTGGATTTTTATATGTCACTATATATCTAATTGGAATGAGAATCAAGCCACATGTTATTCTAGAGATACCATGCAGTTTATCATCATGTGGCGAGGAGGTCGATCCCATAATGTGAAAGAAACATTGTGGATGGATTTGGGGATAAGACCCACGTTTCACAATATATCTTTTTAGGGAATGTATCAAGAAACACATAGTTCATTGAATGTTGTTCCCTATGTAGATCTGATCCAAACATATAGATAAATGGGGCTCATGTGCCACTAGGGAGTGACAATGATGTGGGTGTGGTTTATGCATGGAAACTACTCATCTTTGGAGGGACCACAACAAGTGTCCACTTGTGGTATCATGGGGATTTCCTAATGTCAAATAATAGAGATGTTAACCGTACAGTTAAACGCCATGTGATGAGGAAAAATGGTGTTATGCAGTTTAATGTCTTGTAGTTAAGAAGGCATGTCATGCAGTTTATTGAAATGTGGCAAGGACGATGATGTTACACAGTTTAACATCATGGAACATGGATGAAAATGGTGATATGAAGTTTAAGGTCCTGCAGCTAAGATGAACTCTGTGTAATTACTCAAAGTACTTCTTCAAGAACCTTTCATTGGATGGATTTGTAAGGAGCTCCCCATCCATTGATATTAAATAATAATCTCCATTAGAGAAGACCATACGTATGGAGTAAGGTACCTCCCAATTTGGCATAATATTTGGAGGCTTATTTCTTGGTATAATCGGATTCTTAATGAAAAATACCAATTCTCCTTGGTGGAATGAATGATAAAAGAACTTCTAGTTAGCGGAACATGTTGTTCAATACTGATAGACCTCCAAGTGGTGCAAGGTGTGAAATCTCTTTTCATCCAATCACTCATGCTCATCCAATCATTTCTCGGATTCCTCATCCATGGATATCTGGTCACAAAAGGAAATACGGAGTAATGGAAATTAAACCTCAATGGGTATGACTACTTATGTTCTGTGCACTAATGAGTATGGGGTTTTTTACATAGAAATACAGATATAATTCTGGTAAGACCAAAAGTAACAAAAAATATTATCTGGCCATGATTTATAATATTTATCAACCATATTCTGGAGTATGTTTGACCTGTTCTTGTAAAAATCCTCTATCTTTCCATTATCCGCTACATGATATCCGGATGAATGGTCGGATTTGATATTTTATTTTTCATATAGCTTCACCATCGTAGTATAACAGAAATTGGTTCTATTTTCCATCAAAATGGTATAAGGAATGCCAAATTTGGTGATAATGATAGCATTACCAAAACTAATGATGCTTTTGAATCTAAATTCTTAAAGGGGTATTTCCTTAGAACATTTGGTGAAGAAATCGATGGTAGTAAGGATGTACTTGAACTGGTTAGATATAGCAGAAGGATATGGTCTAACAACATCCATTCTCCATGTGGAAAATGTCGAGGATTATTTAGTGGTATGTAACAACCATGGGGGTTGATGGATGAAACTGGAATGAACTTGGCCAGGATGACACTTTTTAGAGAATTTTTTTCAATACTACATCATCAAAGTCCAAAATTATCAAATCCTTTGGATTTTATTAGAATGAATATACATTGATTGATGGGAACCATAGAATCCATCATTTACATCTTCAATGACGATCATAATCTCTTCTTCATCAACAAATCTGATAAAGACTCAATAAAAGCCTCTCTAGTAGTGGATTTTCTAGTGATTTGCTTCATCATAAATAGTGAAATTAACTGCTTGTTGTTAGATCTATTCTCTTCTAACCATGTCCAATATAATTAATCCATCTTGGATATATTTTATGATTGCTATTATGCACCTCATTGTGGGGCTATATGGATCAGGGATGGGACTAATTTCATTGATCTCTTATTCTTTTATCTGAACAAAAGAGGAAAGCATTCAACATTGAGAAATATAGATAATTGTTTCGTATTGATTTGGATCTACCAAAGCTATATATTCATTTTTTGAATTCATCTACATGATCATTATGTGATCCTGGGATGTGATTCAATGTTGTCTCTAAGGTAAATTCTTCCATTTACCCTCATACATATTCACATAGGGCAATTATCTCTTCCTTTCTGATGGAATAATAATTGTTGAAATTTTTTATTATCAATTATAAATCACCTTTCACCTATATGTGATTCACTTGTACTTATATTGCCAATTCCAGGCATAAAATTAGAGTATGATATTTCACCTCATTTTTGGTACCACCTTCTGATAATAGGAGGGATTATAGAAACAATTCCTTCTCTGAAGAGATAAGAATAATTCCTAACCTGACATTATTAAGCTTATGGTATTCCAATATCTTCCCCATTTGACTTATAGAAGTACCATCAAAATGAATCTCTTTTTCTCAAGGGCTATCCTAAATATATACTATTTACTCATTAGGTAGTTCAGTATTAAATGGCGTCTCTTCTACAGATTGGTGCTCAGTGAGGATGTATGCTAGGGCGTTTCCTTTCCCTGCTATCGGAAACACAAACTATATATCAAACTACATCAGGATAATTACCCACTATGGCAGGTACCCTATTATCATAGGATGATTGAGGATAAATTTTATTAGGTTATTATAAGAAACCAAGAGGATTTTGTTGTGATGAAGGTAGCATCTTTGATTTTTAACTATGTAGATTAATGCCAGGAATATCTTCTCAGTATCTGAATAACGAGTCTCTACATCAATCTTTATTCAAATTCAATAATAAAGGTTGTTTTCATTCTTAGTATCATTCTTCTGTGTGGGGAAAGCACACAGTGATCGCTCCAAGTTTGTGAAGTATAGAAAGAGGGGATTTACTAAAACAGGTTTCATCACTACCGGTGGGCTGAATAGGTATTTCTTGATGGAATAAAATGATTCTTGGCAGTTGTGGGTCCACCAATAAGTGAACCCCTTCATCAATAATTTGGTTAAGGGTAAAAACTTTCCTATTTTTTTGGCTGTGAAGTGCTGAATATAGGCCAAGTGTCCTTCAATTGCTCTCAAATATATCAAGTTTAGAGGATGTTAAATTCTTAGTATAGAATTGGTCTTCTCAGTATCAACTTTGATACCATAATGGCGTACAATAAAGCTGATAAATTGTCCTAAGGTTACCCCAAAATTGAATTTTAAGGGGTTGATCTTTGAATTTTGTTGTTGATGTTTGTTGGAGATGGTTTTTAGGTCATCCATGTGATCAAAACATTTTCAGGATTTGACCATTAGATCAATAACATATCATTCAACATTCTTTCCCAAGATGGGTTTGAAGATATGATGGCTAACATGTTGATATCTGTCACTATCATTCTTCAAGCCAAAGGGCATTACCCGATAACAGAATATGCCATGAAGTGCTCTAAAAGTATTGGATCATTCATCATCTAGGGCCATCCAGATTTTATTGTAACCATAATATATATCCATGAAGGAGTGGTCTTAGAAGCTAGTTGTTGCATCGATTAGGAGTTTTGTGATTGGAACTAAGAATCCATCTTTTGGAAAATAACAGTTGAGATCTTTGAAATCAAGTAGAATTCTAACTTTCCCAATCTTATTTTCAAAGGGAAAAAATTTGGATAGCCACTTGGGGAATTTTACCTCTCAGATGATGTCATACATGAAGAGTTTTTTCACCTCAACCTCAATTTTGGATGTGTGAGTTGGGTGTGTCCTCTTAGCTTCTTATTTGTATCCCAAATGATCTTATGGTTGTCTAAATGATGGGTGGCCACCTCTTCATCAAAGCCTAGAATCTATATGTAATTGAAGAAAAAAACCTCCCAGTTCTACTTTAGGAAGGAGGTGTATTCCTCCAATTCATGAGGAGTCATTTCCACACTAATAAAATATTGGCATGGATCTTCTTTTGTTCCCATATTTTTTTCTATGTGTTCATCCAGGGTAGTGGAGATGCCATCCTCAAATGTTATAGGGGAGTCTATAATATTTTCTTCTTATTCATTTTCATCTTCCTATTCTACATGATTCGGTATTCTGGTTCTTCCCAGGGAGGAAAAGATAAAACAAGTTCTTAAGAAGGAAGAGGGGAGTAATAATTTGTAAATCCAGAGGATGAGGAAATCAATTTATGCTCACCTATTGGCATGAATCCCTCTTGGAGTTTTGAAGGGAAAACAATGGACTGAGAATGAGTCTCTTAACTTTCTCCTATAGTCATGATCGATTACACAAATTCAGATGGTAGAACATGGATTTGTTGAAGCTCAGGGGAAGGAATGAATAAATTTTCATTCAAGCTTTCATTATCACTAGGAGAGTTGATAACTTCTTCAGCATCTTTGGGCCCAAATACTGTGACGGGCATTGTGGAATCCACTGAATGAAAATGTGAATTCTGACCTACCCCATCAATTTGATTAATAGGAAGCATGTCATCTGCATTGAGCTGCTTGAAAGGGTTAGCTGAGATCATCTCCAAGCATTTTGTATCATTAACTCAGGAAGTATTATTATCCATTGATTTCGTCCCTTCATTGGGAAAGAACCATGCATAAATGTATTCTTTTTAACAAGATTAGAATGGGGCCTTGTCACTATACAATGTCCCAATTTGACCATTGATATAATATTTTGAACCTTGCTGGTATGAATAATGTATAGTTGGATGCTTATGTAGCCAAGGACCTTCAAGAATAACATTGAATGTTGTGTCCAACTAGTCCACCCAGAAACTTGAGTTAGAGAGAAGAACTCTGAACTGATTCCTGGGGGTATTCTCATCGAGAGTTTATTTCTAATTATGTTGATAACTCAGTAACACCATAGTTGTGAGAATCAAATGAGAGTCATTGAGACCTAGTTTACAATGTGTTTGTATAGGGATTAGGTTGACTCCTGATCCATTGTCAATAAAGGATCATCATATATCAATGTCATTTAGCCTACTAGATATATAAAACGGTCAGACATTTCCTTTTATGATAGTATCCTCATCTTGGTTGGTGAGGGAAATGACCACAAGGAATTATGCGGGATCATTCTTCACGGGATATACTCTAGCAGTAGTGAACTCAACATAAAATTATTTATGTCTTAAAAATACCAAAATTAATGCTTCCCGAAGTTCTATTTATATACTCAGAGCATCTATGATTGATAACATAGCTAGAACATGGTCTACTTTCTTCAAAACATCATAGTTTTGATTCATAGGTCTACATTTACCTGAGTAAAGATTATCTTATGCAGGTGCCTTGGGAGTCAATGTTCTAGATGTGGATGGGTTGTTCTTTGGGAAACGAGCTGGATGTGTTCCTTCCCTTGGTAGATTGGGTCGGTTATGTCTACCTATCTACTTAGGATCTAGTGGCATAACCACTAACAAACCTTCAAAGATAATCATGTCAGGTAAAACCCTAACATGTGTGGAGGAAATATTTTCTTCTTCCTGTTAAGCTTGTTAGATAACTTTCCCATGGGTTTGGACTACGTAGATAGTTTGAGCATGGTTTTGGATGAAGTAATTCCTCCTAGTATGACTGTGTTATCCCCTATATCATCTACCATGAAAACCTCTTCCCCTAGTTCCCTAACTAAGTTCTAGAAAATAATGTTCCGAATTAGAATCATCATTTGAGTAAGGATCTATTAAGTGAATAATATTAACTAAACCAAATATCAACTCCTCATCAAATGAATATTCTGCCTTGGGGGGTTGCCACTTGTTGTACCAATTAGAGGGGAGTTGTTTGTTCTTTTGAGATGGTCGGTATGAAATATGCTAAGGTCAAGGAAAACGTTTTCCATGACATGAGCTCATTTTCTTCTATGTGTTCCTTATCCTTCTGGCCATGTCACTTCCTGAAGGATTGGACTTCATAGGATGGTTCTTTTGATGAAGCTAGCTTTGCTGTAGTAGAAGTGGTAGGAGGAAAAATTGGGTTTTCAACTGTGTTCGTAGAATGGAATGAGTCTAATTGATTTTTTTCGAACCATCCAAACATTAAACATCTAAAAATTCATCATCGTGACATCTTTCCACTCACCTTCCACCAACAGATCAGTAAAATAAATATATTCCACCTAGGTTGGTGAATTATTCAATTTCACTTTCCCAGAATATGATATCTTTTATAGTAGGTTCATGAAAACTAAACACTCTTGGAGGGGATTCCCTAACATTTTATAAAAATGGAAATAGTTTGGGATATCCTTGCACCTTCTTTGATAAGATTATTGGGATTCAATAACTGGAATAATTTGTTTTCTAAAGATGAGATGAAGTAGTTGGGGACTTGGTCATTCTGATGTAATAGACCGTGTTTTTTAACTCCTCTAATTGTTTCCATATCTAATCTATTAGATCATCTTGATGGGGCGGTCATTTTTGTTGACACTTGAGAGGTTGAGCCTTGTGGTATGGTGTATTCATTATGGCAGTAAACGGTATATAGGCCTATATCTGTGTAACTATAGTAGATTTTTTTATTCTTGTTCTCCTGCCCTGAGCTGATGGGATTACAATAGTGATGGCTTTGGTCTCTACAATGGACTTTTTAAGATATTCATAACTATGGACAAATAATGAAACCATACCTTTTATTTCATAGGGATCAATGGTGTGTGCAACTCATCAAAGATATTTTCTTAACAGATAGGTAACAACTCTTCTTGATAGAGTGATAGGTTCAAGGAGTAAGTCAATCCTTTCCATAGAGCAATGAAATCTAAGACTCTTTCATTCTCCCTTCATTATTAGTTTGTGTGATCAAAGATTTTAGTAATTTATAGAATTGAGATGAATTGAAAAAGGAAAATCTGAAAGATATCTTCCCATCAAGTGATCGATTGGAACTGAAAACTCTTGTACCATAAAAAGGGTGGCCCCTAAAATGATTGCATGAATCATTTGAGTTTCCCTACTTCCTACTACACAGGGGTTCCCATTTTGCGATTGCAATGGGAGATGAAATGCATCAAGTGGTGCTCCTTATCTCACAAACCATTTGAAAATCTGAAAGGTAGGATTCCCAAAGTTTGGAAGGGGAGGGGATGGATTCACCCATTTGGGATAAGACTTCTTCTATAGTTGTACTGGTGGATTTCATCCTTCCATAGCATAAAATAAAGTCGTTAATGACTCAATGTAATTCATTATAATTATGGAATATCTTCCTATGCTGAGACCTAAATAGGTTTTTTGGGAGGAGACTGAATTGGTCTGACGATTCATAGGACTACGGGGGGTGGCACCACTGGTATCTACCGGGTATAGCCAATTGGGGAAGGCCTGCAAGGATATCTCTGAACATGATTTAGTTGTGTATCGAATATAGGGAATTTTTGACCTTTTGTCATGGGATCCAAATATAATGGTGGTTGATGTCCCAAATTGATTGTATGTTCTCTTTATGCATTAGTTATTGCCAGAAACCCTTTTTTTGAGGTGATCAAACTGGAAGTGTGAGTTGAGGGTCTTCTTGTCAAGCATATCTAGAAGTAATATTTCCTATGAGTAACACTACATTGAGTCTTCTCAACTCTTTCATGTTCTCTTATTTCTTAGAAAATAATTCCTCTAGTGAAATGGAATGGCCTTCTCGGAGGGGAAGGAATGACATGGTATAACCCTTACCTTTTCCTATATTAGGTTCCTTTTGGGGATGTATAGTTGGATTTTTTGAGGGGGTACCCAAATTCTGGGTGAGCCAACGGTTTTGGGTGTATAGACCATCTGCATTTTCTTCAATTTAGACCACCTAATGAACATGAAATTCTTCTTTTGAATCTTATGAATCGTTATTATGTTCTAGCGGTTCATTAATTATGGCATTGATGACATTCATTGATGTGTGGTGCATCGCAGGTATTCCATTGGAATCTCTATGAGATCTCCTTCTTCTGTATAATTTACAAGACCTTTTCCTCTTAGTTTATTCTCCAAGGTTTGTTTAATGGACAATGATCCGAAACGGAATACCAATGTAGTTTATTCATACATGTTCCAAGGGATTTCATTGGATCACAGGATGGAAAAAATGGAGAGAATTCAATCTACATCATCTTCCCTAATAGATAGAAAATTGATTTCCGATGAGGAGGGTATTGTTAGGGTGAAAAATACCCTAGCTCTGAGGGCTAGGGATGTTCCTTTTTTTCCTTCACAACACTCCAGACTTGGTTGGCTAATCCCAAGTGTTGGGTTTAAAAGCCCCCCATCCCTATGGTTTGGGTTTGTTTTTGAACTACAATTTCTGATATTATCGTAGCTACTCCTCTAATTTTATAAATACTATTCAAAACGTGTGTTGTGAGATTTATTCGGCACTCACTAAAATCTCCCATTTTAGATGAACATTGATTTTTTTAAAAAATTTAATAATCTAAGGGCTTAAATCCTCTAAATGGAAGTCATGATCGATATTCTCATATGATTACTCTAAAATTATCTTAAAAAATTGCTCTCTTTGGGCCTAAATTTTATGAGATTCAGTTGAGGCATGTTCTTCTTGAGGGTATCCACAGTCATGAATAGAATCTATTTTTTGTAGCCATCCTTTGGAAATAACATTGCATGCGACCACTTTTGGTGGGCTTCACTGGCTAGAGAGTGTAATGAAACTCAATGCTCGATGTTCTCCCCATCCATTGATATGAACACTATATGGGTAATCTATGATGAGTCTTCACATCCTTATTAATACATTGAAGCATGCACATTGAAGGGCTCCCCACTACTTCTCGATCCTTGGACATCTAGAAGCTAGGAGATATTCCAAGAAAATTTGTTTTTTCAAAACATCTATTATATTAAAATGAATTTGACATTCATCATACGATCATACTTTGACATTTAGATGATGAATATTTTTCCATATGTTGATGTAGATATCATGAATACAATATTCTACCAACATATCTGGAATTTTGTATTGGGAGGGGTTCAAAGGCCAAAACATGACAGATATTTCATCCTTAGCAATTTTTTCCCTCATATTCCACATATCCACTTCATATTTATCTAGGGTTTCCTATATTTTATCATAACTATGTTGGAATTTTCCTACCACAATATCATACTCAGCAATATTAGGAGAGAGTTCATCTCTTTCACTAAAAGGTAAGTGGCCCAAGGGTGGTTCGAATAATGACCATCGCTTTGGGCTATCTGATGGATGGGAAATAATTTCACCTTCCATGACAAGGGATCATACATGACTGTCCTGGTGTTTGAAAGTGCCTCAAGATAAGACGGCTTTCTCGTTACTACCCTTTCAGTTGGATAATTATCTTGAAAATGTGAATCACTACTATAGAGAGAACTTTCATAGATAATGGCATCATGGGTAGGACCACCATGGTGGATTATAGAAAAGGGAGACCCCTTACTCCATAGCCTTCTAGCCACATGAATGGTTTTCATGGATCTCATCAAGAGATAAGCTCTCAAGATTGACTAGATTTTCATGAATCAAGCCTTCATGAGAAAGTTTCTACTAAGGACCTTCAAAATTATTGCTACTTATTCCATAATTTTGTAGCAGGAAGGTAGGATTAAGAGCATCAATAGATAAATGTATGTTGGTTTTAACAACTCTAGTATTAAGTGGAGCCTGATCACAAAATGGCCCTTGATTCTCTAACTGTTTTTCATGAGGCCTCTTCTTGGATGTCATATTACACGTAGTTGGGGTCACCTGCTGAAAGAAGTGCTTATCATGGGAAGGTGTATGTTCCTTCCTTAGAGTGTCAATTAGAATAGGCTGATTGTATCCTGTTGGAGTAGGTGTATGTGACAGATCCAATTTTCTGTATGATATGAGGGAGTGTTCCCCATGACCCTCCTGGAAACGAGTAGTCGTATGTAATTACCTGGGGGTTACTTGATGATTATCCAGCCCAGGTACAAGGATAGAGTTGTGTGTTTGTCTCGTGAAGACTATTTTTGTCACCGTTATGATATTCTGTAACGTATTTAGGATATGGTTAAGAATTTATGTCTACCCTTTCACAATTACAACAATGTTCTTTGTGACTTCAGTGACTAGAATGAGAATATATATACATTCCATTTGAGGATTAGGTGTATGTTCCTACTCATGTCCTCTCTTTCTTACCAGTAGATACTGACAACACTTGTGTTTGGGGTAAATAAATTGATTCTACCCACAAATTATATTTATATCTTTCTGGATGAACTCTCCGGGTGCTGCCTGATGATGCTCCTAGCAGGTTTGGTGAGTAAAGACAGGTGTATGTTCTTGTTTACAGATTTATAATAAATTCGATTGGATAGATTATTACAAAACTACCATATGAGTCTGATGGTAGGCATGATGATTATAAGAAAGGGTATATTCTTGTTCATGGTATTACACTAGATTTAAGAAGAAACTTTGATTGGACACAGCCAGAAGAGTATGGTGGTTGGTGAATGAAGTTGGATAGGTGTATGTTCCCACTCATTGTTTTCCACCAAATTGGGTTGGTGGGATTCTTAGAAGGTGTAAAAGGAAGGAAACTACTTCCTATTCAATGTTCTTATTCCCTGGAGGTCTATCTTGTGTGCCCAGTTCTAAGGGACTCAGGCCGGATAGTCGAAGGTGACACTATCATCATGTTGAGGGTTCAATGCCACACGGTTTTGGTGGAAGAGACTGTTGGTAGGATTCTTGGATAAGGAACCATGTGTCTTTGGGATAAGGCATTAAGTGGCCTCTTGATCCACCTCCCTAAATTTTGGAGGTACTGGTTGTTCTGTTCCAGTGATAAGCTCCTAATATGGTTGAAGACGGCAGTGATTGTTGACTAAAGGACTGGGTGTGATTATTGATCTATAGAGCATTTCAGGTATCCTCTAGGGTCAGGATAGTATCATTCTGATGGTACTCTCAAACCACATCATTGGAGACCCAATGTTGAATACTTTAAGTCAGTGATTTTGTCCTATAAGAAAATGAGCATCCATCCCTAGCAATAATCGGAGTGTTCATTAGAGTAAACATGATGGAATTCATTGGATTTAAGGGAGTTCTTGGAAGTAAGTACATGTATATATGAAAAATACAAACAATGACCCCAGAAAAGTAGCGTCTTTTTTGGATGAATATGTGCATGATTGATTTCTGTGTACATCCCTCGTTTACTTGGAAAATGAAAGGGGCCTGATAGGTAGGTGAATTTATCATCTTGGTTAAGGATTCAAGTTGTGTTCTCCATTTTTTGTATATGATGGAAATGTGACATCATTGGGGAAATCAATATTTTTTGAATGGTTTCTAATGGTATTCTTCATGCAACCGGAAACACCCAATGGTTATATATCCATAGGGACCTGATTTCTAAGGGTATGTGCTCATTAGAGATTTTGATTCATGATTCTTAAGTACTCGCATTGGTCCAGTGGATGGGTGGTCGAGCTCATCACACCCTTTTGTTGGGAATTATTCTTTACTCTGAGAGTATCTTATAGATTAAATATATGGTCATAAATCCTTCATTAATTATCATGTATGATGTTGGTTATCCCAAAATTAACAATCAATTATAATCAAGTGTTGAATTCAGAATCATCTATATTTATTAGAGGATCATCACCACTAGAGAAATCTATATGTATCTGAGGTTCCCCATTAATGGTATCCTCTTATATACTACAGAGATATTCTTCAGTCGTTATTACAATGATTCTAGTTTTCGAGCCATGTTGTAGGGCACTATAGAGTTCATTATCATCCAGGGGGACAAATGCCACTCATAAATTTGTCATCATCTTGGGAGATAGAAGTTATTGTGATACTGGGATAGAACCCCTAGGTTGTCTTCCTACATATCATTGTAAAAGGTATCAGAACCCACATAGTTTGGTTTCACTTAATAAGACACATAATGAATTTTAAGGTCTTGTGATAAGGACCCAACCATATATTTTAATGTCATGTGGTAAGGAATTCTAGGCGGAAGATGACTAGTCAAAGTTTAGTGTGGGACATATACCTAAGCATCATAAATAACATGGAAATGATATGACTTTCTAATTTTAATTAGACTCTAATTGGTATATGAACCAAAAGAAAATGGTTGGTTCAGGGTGATGATTTTTAACCTTAGGGAGGCTTCCTACATATCATGTTTTGATGGTAATCAAACCTCACGTAGTTCGTTGATGAGGAATAATTCTTATGGAGGCCCTCAAGGGTATGTCTCTTAGGGAAATGTTCCACGCGACCATAGATATCCAAACCTACCAACACCACGAAGATCCTTACCCACCAGTAGGACAGGTGTGGGAAACCTATGACTGAAGAAATCCAAATCCAAATGGGAGACATCCTAATGTGTATATCCTTAAGGTTCTGTAAATTATGGGGTCTTGGTGGAGGCTTCAACATGGCCCCTTTTAAGAAAGGGATCCAGTGAAGGAGAAGCCTTGCCATGACTAGCTTGGAAAGGGGCTTAATGAAACGCTCGTGTAGGCTAAATGGATGAGGTGAACCAAGGAGGATCGCACAAGGGGTTCACTATGAATGGGGTCTCTACGCAAGTAGGCTTGGGAAAATTGGTTTCACCTTGGGTGATGAACATCCTAGATGACTATACTTGGGTAAAACTTTCTTCAATCCTTCAAGGGTCTCTAGAGGGATTCCCAAAAGTATGTCAAGAAAGTCAGTATTTGAGGAAGTTCAAGTCAATCTATCCTACTTAATCCATGGTGTGGGAGAATTATTCATGTGAGTTTTATTTATTTTTAACATTGATTGGTCTTTAGTCTCACTACCCCTCTTTAATTCCATCTCTTTAGGAGTTTAGAAAACTACCTTGGGGTTAGAGGGACTTGAGTGAAGCACTAGGGAGATAAGAGTAGCAATGGGACTTCAGGGAAATTCTTCCATAAAAATTAAGTCCACAAGGGTATATTTATATAAAAATATAAGACCCTAGGCCAAAGTTCATGGTCACATAATTGGTGTGACAAGTATGTTCTTATGAACCAATGGTAATTGGGGCTACTTTGGGCGAACAATTTTCTAAGGATTTAAAAATCTTGGATTTCTTCATATTTCTTCTCCTCTTTTTTATAAGGAATTTACCTTGTCACTTTTTCATCCACGTGATATAACGGAGTGTCAAAAACAAATGATATTCAATATACTTTTATTATTAAAAAGGTATTATCTAAAAATAATTTCTATCGCATATTGAACACTTAATTTAAAATTAATTTATGTCATTTATAGGTTCTAAATTAGATAAGATGAATTAAATATATATAATTCAGTGGTTAAAATTTGTAAAATAATCTCTTTTGGTTTTTGGTCTATATAAGTAGTAATTGAATTGAAATTTATCACCTCGATAAAGTGTAAATTGTGTTAATATACATTAAAAACAACTAATAAACCCATAATTATTCCTCCTGATTATTAATCATTGATGATAATTCTACCCATAACACATTAGGCTCAAACTAAAGCGGTTTAATTGACATTTTTCCTTGAAAATGACATTCATTTTTATTTAAATCAAGGAATGTTATAAAATGTTACTCTCAGTTTTTTAATATATCTTATGTGTCCACATAGGAAAAATGGTACGTTATGAATAAATATAAGTATCTTTTGATCAAAATAAAATAAATCATGATATTATTTTATTTTTAATTTTTATTAATTATATAATGACATTAATTTCTTATGAAATTTCGATGTAGTATTTCACCATTTAATAAAAATATGTAATAAATGATTTTAGAATTATTAACATTGTTATAATATGAATTACATAATATTGCCCAAAAAAATATAAATCTATAGTAAATATTAGGTATGTTAGAAATCATTATCCACCATTGTATAGATGTATTTAATTTTAATTAAATGAATAGTGTCAAATCAATAATATTTATATTTTTTCAAAATAATATTTTATTAAATTAGTTAAGAATTATAAAAATATAGAAATATTGAAATTAGATTTGATATTTTATAAAATAACATAATTTTTCCATTAATTCATGAATTTTTACCTTATATGAAAAAATTAAAACCTTTAATATTCAAGAAGTTGTTATCGTGGTTAAAATTTAAATTGGTCAACTATGGGTTAATCAAGATGAAAAAATTTAAAATGAGTCCAAAACATGCCTAAATTATATGGTTTGATGGGATTAAAACCCTATAATACCTTATTTTCGAATCCATCTATATTTTGTGGCATTTATCATGCTAGTTAATTTATTATAGTTTATTACTATTAGAAATTCAGAATGTTCTTCTTATTAGAATAATAAATGAAAACCTCCTACTTCAATTATTTACAAAACATTTTTCCTTCTAGATCAACAAAACTCTACAAATTTCCCTTATAAACATCACTATACACACCCTAGATATTTTTTTCCTCCCAAAACACCAACCCTAGATCCCTTTAGAAATTATCTGAAGGATTCATTCCAAATATAAGGTATGTACCTTAACCAATCACTTTCTTTTATAATCATTTTTAAATTCTCTAAATCAATGGTATTTATCATAAAATATTTAATTAATTTTCATCGATATAATCAAATGGTATTATTTTTATGAAAACACAATTAGAACCCCACATTCCCCTCAAACAATAAGTGAAATTATTTCTCAAGTGTACGTATGACTTATCATCTCGACATAGAAATACAATTCATTTTCCATCGCCATATTTTTTGGACTGGTATTATGATGGGTTTAATGTTTATATGTTATATTTATGAAATTACTGTTATTATTTAACTTTATTATCAATTATACCAACTTACAATCTAATTTGTTTTGAAAAAATGTCCTTTGTCTATACGTGTGAACTACGACCTCCATGAGGTGATGTGATTTTTTTTCTTTTATATATTGCATGGACGGTAATGAGGGAAAATGTGACAAATATATCTAAAATATATCATATAATAATGATCCTTTAAGTGTTAATTTAAATTTACCTTTATTTCATTTCAACCTTCAAAAAAGAAAAAGAGTGTGCATGCATATGTAGGGCCTCCCTTATCTTTGAATGGTGTAATTTGTTTTTATGTCTATAAAATTTATAAATTACTATAAATATGTATATAATGAATATATATGATATTAATATCAAGATAAATATAATGGATATGGTTTATTTAATATTAATGTAAAATGAAAATAACTAATGAACTAATAAACTCATTATAAACGAAACTTTTAACACCAAGAAATAACAATTTTAATAAGTAATTATTGAAAAAAGGCGTTTATTATACGTTATAAAGGGATAATATATTATATTATAAACATGATTCCAATATTTAATTATAATAAATTTAAATTTATTATACAGTAGGTTAGAGTTCTTTCTGAACAAGCAATACTTGAGGTATGGGTTTATGTCATAATCTCATTGTTTATAAGGATTGATTAGGACTATGCCTCCAATTATGAGATCTTATGATCTAACACTCAATATGACATACTAATTTTATTATCCACTATTAATTTTATTAAAATACATTTTTTCATTAAATTATCCTCATTTTATGTACTCAAGTGACTGAAAATTTGTTTTTGAATAAAATTGACTTCATTTCTCCCTTTGGTCACAATACATTTTTATTCAATATCCATATTTTCTAAAAAAAATTAAAAAATATTTTTATTATTCTCATGTGATTGTTTAAATTAATATTTATAAATGGTTCATTTTTTTAAAAAATGGTTTGAATGGGATATTCTTTTCATTTTTTGAATGGGGGTCTTTTTAACATTTTTTAACAATGTGAATGGAATGTTTTTTAACGTATAGAGAAACAACTACTTTTCTAACCATCATGATTAATTTTTTTTGAATCTTTCTTTATAGGTTTACATGGTTCTTTTTAATGAAATGTTTTCCCTTTATATTTGTGAATTCTTTTTAATATGTAACTTCAAAATGGAATGTTTATTTTCCTCAAGAATGTTTTAATTATATTTTATTGATATTTATATTCATAAATTATAAAAACATTCAATGTTTCTTATTTTTCAATAGGAATATGTTCTAATGATATCATCTATATTATTTTCTAGATGGTGTGTGTTTTTGATGGACTGATTTTTATGAAACCTATTCATTTTCCATGGGTTATGTTATGTTTAAATGAATATCAACCCCATTTCATTTCAGAGGTTATGAAATAATTAATGTTTTAGGATCCTATAGAAAACATACGTATTATTTTCATTATTTGATGTGTGGGACTTGTATCTCCATATAATGAACTAGGTAATTATTTATATCTAGTGACATAAATATGATGAGAATGGGGAGTGAACTTGGTTTAGTACGGGAATATATGCACTATGATAGTCTTTCAAGTTTACCTTGACTTCTTTTATGGTATTGGTAGTGAACCCATTCCACTATGATAGCAGTCACAATGAGACTCAACTAATAATGAATTAATGTTCTATACTTATGTGTATCAATGCCTTATGCTTATTATTTACATTATTGTTCATGTTCCCTAATTCTTTTATGATAAATGACATAGTAAGTTCAATGTTTTATTACATGACTTGTGATTATGATCATTGATTCACATGGTATGGTTTAAAAATGTTATGATCAAGTTACTATACCCATTTCTTCATGTTATGATTATTTATATCTCCCCTTGTTACTGTTACTAATAATTTGATCTCGCCATTTTTCTATGTTTCATTTCCCAATGTTATTAAGAAAGTTATTAAGTAAAATATGTCTATGAAAAGTTCATGTTAAGAGAAAATATGTGGGAGATGATGTAGATATTTTATGAACCATTTATTAATGCTTCCAAGATTAAAATTATACTAGACCTATATGATTTTTCTATATATTATTATGTTTTCTAAATAATATTAATCTATGTAGATTTAATATCTACTTATGAAAATTATGGTCCAACATTATTTGTATCAGAGAAAGGTTTAGTTATTCTTTGAAAAATAGGAAAAGAATAAATTTATAAGAACCCTTGGGATGAGTCTATGTATAGGATAATATTAAAAATTTGGCAACGATCATGAATGACCAAGGTTAAACCAATCATGTCAGAGAAATTGGTTTCATGATTTAGAAATTATATAAATAATTTTCAATGAATTTTTTGTTTCCTACAATGATTATAGTTTCTGGTTCTATGCTTTTTGGTTTTATTCAATGGATGAAACCTGAAGGAATCATGCTAATTATAAATGTGATAGACAATGAAATGATTTTCCTACTAATCAAATAAATATTATGGTATCTAGAATGAAAAATATTATTACTACTCTCACAAAACCATCACAAGCTATAAATTATGATGAGCTTCTAAATAAAAAATTGAGGGGATAAAATTTTTTGATCCCTTCTTAAGGTAATGTACACCTTCTTTTAATGGGTTCACTAATCCACTAGTAACTAAGAAATGGACCACTACATTTTACCATTCTACATAGTTCATAAAATTAAAATTTCATTATGGGTTTCTATCTTTTGGACAGAAAATTAGATCAGTGGTGGACTCTTATAAAGAACATGAGGGAACATAATGAAATTGACTCCATGTAGTCAGATTAATTTAAGAGATTATTTATCAATAATTAATTTTCTTGTATTCTTTATACAAAAATGGAGAATGAATTCTCTGATCTAAATTATAATAATGATGAATTTTTTGGTACCAATGAGGTAAATTTCACAAGACTTCTGAGATTAAATTCTAGTGTTTTCATCAAACATGAAATTAATGTTTACCAATTATTTAGTTTAATAAAACAAAGTCTATGAAGGTTGTTAGCCATAAGTGATTTCAATAACTTTGAGAAAATTATTTGATATGATCTCATATTGGATATAAAGATTGGTCCTACCCATAAATCTCATAGTTTTGATATTAAAAAAATGGAATTCCATGGAAATTCTAAAAAACATAGAGAGGATAATATGAACATTCATTTATACCCTTTGTGTAGATGGAAGCATGGGGAAAATTTTCTTAACGGAACTTGCAAAATTTTCATGTGGGGAAAGGAAGGTCATCGGTCAATCAAATTCCAATATAATGGTAAGAAGTTAGGTAATGATGTGAATAATTTAAAAACTATACATAATTCCCCATCCACACTCTAATATTTTAAATTCATTTAGTATGGTAATTATGCTAACAAGTTCCCAAATATAAAGGTTAATTAAAATTTTTGATGTCAATAACCTCTTAAGCTTGGAGACGATGGTAAATCTCATGAGATCACTATTTTTGATGAGGGGTATTATAAAGTCATGGTTAAAGGTACACATACCATCTACTCTAGAACAGTTAATGTCTTATTTTATCTTTTATCTACACTCTATTTTATATCCAAATAATTTTCTAAGGGTATCACAGTACCACTATCAAAATTATATATTTTTTTAGTAGTAAAAACTCAAAATGTTATGTTGATAAAGTCCTACATCTATGATTATTCTCTAATTTATGTTTGTGGGAATGTGTTTCTGGAAAATCATGTCATTATAACTCAAGTTGAATTTTATGTTATTTTGGGAATGAATTGGATTTCATTACATAATTCCAACATCAATTTTTGTGGAAGGGAATATAGGTTTGATATTTCGAACTAACCTATGATCTCTTTTCAATGTGATGAAAAAAATTAACTTCATATAGATATTACACATATTGGGTGGGACAAGATTCCAATTAAAAAGGGGGTTTTATATTAGTTTTTTTGGGGAGAACCTCATAATTGAAGATAAACCTATTGTGAAAGAGTTTATTAATTACATTATATAATAATTTTCTAGTCTACTACTAAATACTGAAGCTGGTTTCTCAACATAACTCATACCTGGTGCTACACTTATTTCCATGTATCCAAATAAAATAGCCCCTATTGAGTTTAAATAATTGAAACAGAAACATTAGGAGAATATAGAATGGGGATTCATTCATCCAAGTGTGTCAATTTAGGATGCACCAATATTATTTTTAATAATAAATATTTATACATAAGACTCTTCATTGATTATCAAGAATGTAAAAAAGACAACTATAAAGATAAAGAATCATGTACTCGGTATCAATTACTTGTTTGATCAAATGTACAGAGCTTAATAATTTTCCAATATTGATATCCATTATACATATTATCAATTATCATTCAAGAAGGATAATATACCCAAGATATTATTCTATATAAGGTATAGACACTATGAGATTATAGTGATTACATATGGTCAAATAAATTCCATTACTATCTTCATGGATTTAATGAATAGAGTATTTAGAGATTACCATGATCAATTTGTTATATTCTTTATATATGATATTATTATTTATTCAAAGTGAAATAAGATAATGAATATCACTTCAGGATTGTGTTGAAAACAATGAAGACAGAGGAGCTTTATTCAATATTTAAAAATAGTGAATTTTTTTATTAGGAAAGATTCATTCATGGGTCATATAATCTCAACTGAGTGTATATCAGTAGACCCATTAATGATCAAAGATATTGAAAATTGGGTGAGACAAACCACCGTAATTGAGATCTATAGTTTTTAGGGTCTTTCTAGTTATTATTGATGATTTTTTTAATAAATTTTCATCCCTCTAAAATCCACTCAAAAAATTAACATGGAAGTGATCTATGTATATTTGGATGGATGAATGTTAGGAATTTTTTATAGAAGTGAAGGGAAGGCTAGTCATTACACCTGTGCTTACATAGCTATGTAGTGGGAAAGGGTTTATAATATATAGTAATTAAACAATGAAACAATTGTAATGTGTTTTGATGAATAATGATATGGTTATAGCTTATGCCACATGAAAATTGAAATTCTTAGAGAAAAATTAACCAACTCATGATTTGAATTAAGCTATGGTAATTTTTTTATTAAATGTATGGGGGAATTCTCTCTATAGATAAAAGTGATACAAATATACTAATTAGAAATATTAAAGTATATGTTTACATAGAAATAGTATAATATGTTCCAATGAGTGTGGTTGTATCTAATTAAACATTATGACTAAAAAATACAATACAACCCTAGGAAATAGATTTTGGTGGCAGATTCTCTAAGTCAAAAGGATCATGTTATCTCATATATGATGAGGATCATGAAAATACAATATTTATAGACTTGAAAAGTATGAATCATGAAATACTAAAGGAAGGGGATAAATTATATCTCTCTCAAATTAGTGTTCAACCATAAATCCACGTGATTATTAAGGATTCATATAAAGAATATGTAGAGCCTCAAAAGAAGGTGAGAAACTTTCTAGATTTTAACCTAGATTGTGATGGAATACTAAGAATCAAGAACCATGTATATATCCCTTTAGTACAAAATATTAGGGATATTATGTATGATGCTCATATTTATTCATTATCTATTCATCCTTGTATTATGAAGATGTATATAGAATTGAAAGATTTTTTCTTAAGGGATGGAATGAAGAGAAATATTGTATATTATGTTTCTCATTTCTTATTATGTATTTTAGTTAATGATGAGAGATATAATGCTGATAAAATTTTACAACCATTACCCATACCATAATAAAAATGGAAAAACAACACCATAGATTTTTTTTCTTCAGAATCCGTAAAATATCTAAAGGTCATAATGAAATTTCTGTTATAGTTGTTCACATTATAAATTCATCACACGTTATTTTCATTAGATAATATTTCACACTTCATCAACTTACATTATTATACATTAATGAAGTGTTAATATTTCAGGGTTACCACTGTCAATTATTTTTAATCAAGATCCGAGTTTAACAAATAAGATTAAGAGAAGTCTTTGTCATGCTATGAATATATAGTTATGTTTTAGTACTACTTATCTTACTCAGAAAAATGGTCAATTTAAGAGGAACATTCAAACTATAGAATAAAATTTAAGAGATTTATCTACAGATTTCAAAGGTGGATGGGATCAATACCTTACTTTGGTGAAATTTTCTTATAATAACAGTTTCACTCCAACATTCATATGGATCATTATAAATCCATCTTTTTACGAAATGTATAACTCTAACACAAAAGAATAATGTTGGATTAATAGATCTATTGATACCTAATCAAGGTGAGTAAATGGTTGATAATGTTAAATTTATTCAACAGCACATAAGAGAATCATAGATCCAACAAACAAGTTATGCTGATAATAATCGAAAAGCAATAGATTTTATCATTGGTGATTAAGTTATTCTTAATAATATATCTTAATATGATGGTGATGAGATTTAGATAGAGGGTAAAGGTAATCCCTTGGTATATTAGTCCTTTCAAAATTCATGATCTTATTGGGATGGTAGTTTATTGAATGGTGCTTCCATCAAATCTCTGCCAGGATCATAATGTGTCCATGTATCTCTCCTAAGGAAGTACATACCTTGTCTATAACATATAATGAAGTTAGAGGTCATGAAACTGGAGAAATATCAAACATATGAAGAAAAATCTTTTAGATTCTTAATTTTAGATAGAAGTTTCTAGGAAACATGACCACTCACCAGGTCAATATTTTCCGGAAAAACAACCAATTTGAGGATGATATGATGGAACCTGAGGAATTAATGAGGCAGAAGTGTACTCATATGTTTGTATCTGAGTATAAAATTTTATTGAAATTTTCATGCTAATTTGGGTATAACATTACACCTTGAGATATTTATGAAACATTTCTGTTTAAATAATTTTATTTCATTGATATCTTGTCTTGCATACAATAGCGAGTTTGGATGAGTCATGTAACATTATTAAAATATTATGTGTCCATTTTCTCCTAGAAAATGGATTAGAAGGTCTGAATAGTAAAAACAAAGTTATGAAAAATATATTTTCTACACTTTTATAGAATTAATTCATTAATCATCAAATGATTATAATTAAAAATATATATTTGACAATAAAAGTGGTGTTTCATCAAAAAATGTTTTTATTCATGAAATGATTTTTTATAAATAAATTAAATTAGTACCTATTATTGAATTATTTTAAGGAAATTTATATATAATTTACATGATCAAATGTTATTAAATAAAAAAATTGCAATAGCCATTGTATAAGAAAAAAATCCACTTTTATTCTAAAAAAGTATTTTTTGGAAAAGCAGTTTTTATCGCATTTTTTTCACTTAGTCTAAAAGTAATTTATTCCATTTTATTTATTTAATTATAAAAAATTAATAATATATTTAAAATTCTAATTTTCAAATTTTCTAAATAGACCCTTTTTATTTTTTGTCAATATTAATAGTAACCATAGAAAAATTTATCACCTCATTAAAGGGTAAACCATGTTAATATAGATTAAAAAATCTGATAATCTAATAATTATTTATCATTATTATTAATAAAAAAATTTAATTGGACCCTTAACACCTTAGTCTCAAAATTGAGTTTTTAATGGACATTTTCCCATGAAAATGACTTATATATTATTTAAATTAAACAAAGATCCAAAATGACATTATCATTATTTTTAATATCTTTTATGTGTCCATAGAGGGTAAAAACTTAGTTGTGAATAAAGATAAGTTCTTGTATTGAGAGTAAAAAAATTATTTTCATATAAAAATTTATTTTTAATTTTTAGTAATTATATAATTACCATAATATCTTATGCAACACCGATGTTGTGTATTTATCTATTTCAAAAATATAAATAATAAATGACTTTAAAAATATTAAATGTGATATAATTTTAATGAATTAATGTGACCCTTAAATTTAATAGATCAGTATGAAAAATTAAGGATTTTTTAAATCATTATATTCAAAAAAAAAGTATTATTGTATTTGAAGTTAGATTAAGTGAATATTGTCAAAATCGATAATAATGATATTTTATCAAAATACTATTTTATTAAATTATATAAAAATCTTAAAAATATTTAAATAATACATGGTGTGTATTATATTTTCAAATATTTTATAAATTTAAAATTTATGGTCCAATTTTTACCTTAAAAGTAAATATTTCAACCTTTAATATTGAAAAAGTTTTTATCATTGTTAAAATAAAAATTGGTCAACTATAGTTTAATCAAAATGATATGGTTTAAAATGATAAAAAAAAGTACAAATTATATTTATTGATAGTATTAAAAACCTATCCTACTTTACCTTGGAATCCATGTCAATTTTTAAGAAATTTCTATTAGAATGAATTTATTATAAATTAATCTTTTGAAAAATTCATAAAAGTCCTCTTACCTCAATTATAAAATGGAACCTTCGCCCTCAATTATTTAAACCACATTGGGCACTCTAAATAAATAGAACTATTACATTTTCTCATATAAACATCCCTATAAACATCCTATATGTTTCTTCCATCACCAAATACCAACCCTAGAGCCCTTTATAGAAGATCTAAAAGATTCTTTTCTAAGAAGTGGTAATTGCGTTATCCAATTTCATTCTTTTTTACTCTTCTTTAACCCATCTAAATAAATTTTATTTATCATAATATAAAAAATTAATTATACCCAAATTTCTTAAATTTTATCATCGTTATTAAAACACCATTATACCCACTCTTTCCTATCAAATGAGAAGTGAAATTATCATTTGGGCGTATGTATGGATTATTATCTCACATTGTGATACAATTCATTTTTCATCACCATATTATATGGATTTTTATTATGATGTTTTTAAAGTTAATATATTATATTTATGACATAATTATATTTATCTAACTATAGTATCACATCTACGTACTTACCATCCAATCCTTTGGAAAATAATAACCTCATTTGTCCATATGTGTGGACCTCCACCGCTACGAAGTGATGTGATTTGTTTTTGAATTATATTTTACTTGGATGGTAATTATGAATAATTTTCTGACTATATATATAATATATGTGATGTAATAATGATCTTATATATGTGTATTAATATTTACGCTTCTTTTTTTCACCCATCATAAAATTAAAACATTGTTCATGTGTATGTATGACCTACCGTCTCCATGAACAATGTAATTAATTTTCAATCTATAAATTTTACAGATGACTATAAATTTGTATATAGTTAATATACATTATTTTTATATCATGATACATATTCTGGAGATTATGGAACTTATAAAAACATACAAGGATCATAACAACAAATATAATAAACACATGATAAACTAAACAGTTTACACCAGGAAATAGAAATTTTAATATGAAATGTTTTATAAAAGGGGGAGTTTTAATGTTATAAAGAGATCATATATGATAAAATATGGAGGAATATGTTATAAAATTAAAATAAATGTAAATTTATTATGTGATAGTTTAGATTATTATATAACCAAGGAGAATTAGTGGTAAGGTTTTTATTTCAAAATCACATTATTTATCAAGATTTATTACGATTATTCCTCTAATAATGAAATATTATCACCTAAAACTCAAGAAAGTTAATTAATATAATTATTCTCAATTTATTTCTTTAAAATTCATGTTATCTATTCATTTTTATCATTTTATCTGATCAGGAGTCTAAAAATATTATTTTAATGAAAATTGACTTTATTTCCCTCTTCGGTATAAATTTATTGATCCATATCCATGTTTTCATAAAATGTTCTAAAGGAATTTTTTAATATTCTTATATTCTTTTTTAAATTAATTTTAAAACATGTTATAAATTTTACAAAATGGTTTTAGTGTAATATTATTTTTATTTTCTGAATAAGGTACTTTTTAACATTTTTCAATTGTGTGAATTTTTGTTTACTTATATGGAATGAACTCATTTTCCCACCATCATGAATGTTTTTTTATTTTAATATTCCATTAAATGTTTGCATGGTGGTTTTTAAAGAAAATATTCTCCTTTATATTTGAACTATTTATTTAATAATTTAATTCAATGTGGTATTCTTATTTTCCTCAAGAATGTTTTAATTATATTTTAATGGTATTTTTATTCGTCAAAGACAAAAACCATAAATATTTATTTTAGGTTGATAAGAGTATGATTCAATTATACTATCCTTATTCTTCATTTGAATGGTGTATGTTTATAAAAACCCATTCCTTTTCTATGTGTCATGTAATGATTAAATGTTTATGAAACCCATTCCTTTTCCATGTGTCATGTAATGATGAAATGTTTATGAAACCCATTTTTTTGTGTGTTCTAATATGATTAATGATTTATGGTCTTGTAGAAATCATATGTTTTATTTTATTATGTGATGGGTGGGTCGTATATCTATCTCAAATGAATTGGGTAATGATTTATATCTCATGAGATAAAGAGTAATGAATGGGGTGTGAACCCTATTCAGTGGGGGACTATGAGTACTATTATAGTCTTCATATTAAACCATTTCTACTATGGCGGTTTGGGTAGTAAACTAATTACAAATTTTTAACCTTGGTAATTATCCTTTAATACTACCAAAATTATTTTCTATGATTATGTGTATCCCGCAAATCAATGAATTATGCATACGTTAAAATTTAATGGTTTATCATTCTTCATTATCTTATGATTTATGTCATATAAACTAATAATATTAATGATATGACTTAATATTTTTATTTTTAATATATAGGGTATGGTTTGAAAATGTTAAGATCATGTTATTATACCCTTGTTCTCATGTTATTCTTATTGATATCTCCCTTGTTTACACTTGTTGAGCATTTGAGATCACCCTTTTCTTATATTTCCTTTACCTATGTTATGAAGAAGGGTATGAAGTATGACATGTCTAATAACAGTTATAGTTATGAAGAAAAAGTGTGACATGATATAGATATTTTATGAATTTTTTTTTCAAAGCTTCCAAAGATAATATACTTAAACGATTCTAGTGTGGATCATTATGTTATTTAAATAATATTCACCTACATATTTCTAATATATATATAAAGAAAGAATGGGTTAACATATATTAGGTTATTGGTAAATTTTATTTATATTTTTATTTATTTATTTATCCATTCTCAGAGTTTTAGGTAGTTCGGTGTTGGAATTTTTAGTGTTTTTAAAGAAAATGATCCAAATTATGGTACGTGAATAGTTAGGACTAACGATGTGACTAATCATGTGAGGTAATTTTTTAAGGGATGGTATGTTTTCCATATTTCCTACTCTTTTTGACTAGCAATGCGGTAATCTCTAGGAACCCTATGGCTTTTTTGTAGACAATGGTTCTTTCATGGTTAGAACATGGCTTTCTTAATCAGGTGGGATGTACAACTCATTAAAATTTATTGATTTTACAAAAATTACAATTTCATATTTAACATAAAATTAAACCTTTTTCTTCCCACCCATGTGTGCATACTCCCCATTAGCTTGAATATTCTTCCCCATTGTATTTTTGTGGATCACTTTAAATATTTTGTGGTTTTGTTCAATGTATTATTTATTTGTTATGGATTATTCACTCTCTACCCTTGTTTTCCCCTTATTCTTCCATTTCCTTGATGTTGAGAAATCATAGCATTCAAGTTCGAATACAATTTGGATATTGATGGCGTATTTTTTGTTAAATTGTTGTTTAGTTGTATGAGCACTCAATCAACTTGAACCAT
Organism: Viscum album; assembly: GCA_963277665.1. NCBI lineage: Eukaryota > Viridiplantae > Streptophyta > Magnoliopsida > Santalales > Viscaceae > Viscum > Viscum album. The sequence continues at coordinate 1,083,250,678 of OY728155.1, forward strand.
GTGGTTTTTTCAAATTCTATGAGTTTTAGATTGATTTTAAGTTAGGTGTCACTATTTCAGGGTTTTATTTCTTGTTTATCCTTTCATTATTTATTTCCATTGTTTTTTTATCAAATGGATATTAAATGGTTTAATAAATGATGATTTATTAATTTTTGGTGTAATTTATGGTTTGCGATTGAAATTTCATGTTTTAAAAGAGAATTTTCCAAATGAATTGATTTAAATTCATATGTTTTGTTTTATAAAATTATTAAATAAGTATTTATGGTTTTAAATTTATTTAAAAAGTGGGTTTGGATGATGTTTTAACATGAGAAGGAGTTTGAATATTATGGGCATGTTTGGTTTATAAAATTTGAACATTCTATGTTTTGATATGATTGGAATGTGTGGAAGATGAGAGACATTGGGTTGTTTATGGTGACCTAAATAATTAAATCATTAACCTATTTTATGGAATAGATATTGAGGGGTATATGAGGGACCTATAAGTCATTATAGAGGAATATTGATGAAACTTCCAAAATCTTCCATGTGTGCAAGTGTGTTCGTAGAATAATTCTTGAACCTAGGGAATACTAGGAGAGATTGTAATTTTTTTGAATATTCTTATCGAGCTCAAAACTATGTTTTAGAATATTTCACACTAGTATCCTTTGTTTAGAGCCTGTGATGCCTATTTCTTGAGCCTTGTTCACTTATTTGATATCATACTTATGTTTATTCCTATTCTTCCCTTTTTGTTGAATATATGATGTTATTTATTAATATTATCATGCTTGTATTTATACTTATTTCATGCTGGGAGAGTATTGATTTTTTATAACATGTGTCTTCACTTAATCCTTATTTTAGCCTTGTTTATTCATATTTTTGAATTATGGAATGTTTTTTTGTAAACAAGAGTAATATTTCAAAATAAATGATTTCAAGTGAACATTTTCTCAAAATGAAAGTATTTTTAATGTAGATTTAAAAGTATATTGACGTTTATTCGTGGTGAAACGCCTTATTTTGATTTATTGTGGTATGCTATATTTTTTCTACCTCACACCATTCATATATCTGTTGGTGTATACATACATTTTTTTTCGGACATAGAAAAGTGTAAGGGAACCATGAAGTTCATTTTATATTCTTGATTACTAATTTCTATTATTTTTTTGGAAGGTGGAGACATGGCCTCATTGAGTTTATCTATTACAAAATATTTTTGGGGTCTTTTCTTTTGGGATATTATATATTGTCATTTTGGATATTGATCCCCATTTTGTGTATTTATATTATTAATATAGATATCATGGATATGATTTTATCATAAATTATAAAGTGGTTATGTATATGATATTATGTTTTAGTCATTTCTATGTTTACACATTTAGATAATAATATATGTGGATGCATTGTTTTGTGGAAATCCAATTAATTAACTAGTCATTCCAAAATTTTTAAGGGAGAAATTGTTCCCAAATGGTTTTTTATGTTTGCCTAGTACTTTTTTCTAGACCATGGTGATCAAGAATGTGCTCCAAGCCTAAGGGGGAGCTGGTTTGGGAGACGTGTATCATCAACCAAGGTAGTTTCATTACAAAGTTATATATAACCTCTATGTAAATACATAAATGTCGACTATAGATAAAAACAAGTAATTTGAAAGTGATTAATATTTTGTTACAAGTGAAAAAAAGAATCATGATGGATAAATGTAAAAGTTAAATATTAACAGGGAAGATATAAAGATATCCAATTAAATAGAAAAACATTCCCTCCACATGAATAATTGAGAACCTGAGATAATGTTGGGAAATCAAGAAGTGAACCAACTTGAATCTTCCCAAGTTGTAGTGATGTGACCATGTTCTTCCATAATCATTTATAAGAGGATACATTACTCTATAAAGGATCTAATTTGTGCAAAAACATTTCTTGATACCTTCAAGAGATACATTTACTATATGCTCAGGGAGAATAGGGTCCCAATGTCATGATGAATTTTCTAACATAAAAACTACTTTGTAAAAATATGTAGCACAAATACTAAAATATAGATAAGTTTAGAAAGATTAAAATTTTAATAAATCCAACCAAAATATGTATAGTGGATGTGAGTGAGATTAGAAATATAAGCCCCTCAAACGAATCCCAAAAGAGAGGGGCTCCAACCTTAAAATTGTAAGAACTCAAATATAGAGAGATTACACCCAAAAAAATATAATAGTCTCTTTGGTATTTTTCAGTGCTATTGGAGTTTTCGACATATGTATATGGAGTTTTATCATAACCGTTCATTGTGTAAAAATATATATAGGACTCGATTAAATGGTAAAAATTATAAAATAAGAGGAAAGCATAATGGTTTCAATCTAAAGGAACATATTCAAAATAATTTTTCTCATAAGAACATATTTGATGATCAATATATATATTTTTTTGAATACTACAATATAATATGTCACTATTTTGAATAATTATGGTATATAATAACCAAGAACAACCCATGCGTTATTGATAAAAGAAGAGAAATATTATTCCAAAATAAACTAATGAAGAAATAAAACTAGTATTCCTTGGGATGTAAATCAAAAAATAAATCTCCCGAAAATATTACTCTAAATAATTCAATTATTAAGGACGGAATATATGTCACACTAGAGAAGATAATATGCTTCTAATAGGTTAGGTAATTCCATATCATGTACAATCATAAAATGAACATGAAGATCAATTTTCAAGGGAGAAATTCAGAATCAAAAGGTGTCTAATAAAATAAAATCATAATATTGACATGGTAGAAGATATCATTGATTATGGGTTTGAGAAGTTTCCCAACAAATATAACTCTAAATTTAAAAAAGGAAGTGTGTGTAAGGTAAATTCTACTAAGAAACATTCTATATTGGTGTATAACAGTCTTACCCATTCAAATGTACATTGATGCCAAAAGAAATGCAATACTGTATTCTACTGAAAAGAAGTGATTCAACTATAAAATATTACATATAATAGACCAATATTTTATGAAATTATTTTTTATCAAATAAATCTAATCTTATCTATATTTTTTTATTACAGACAACAATGAATTTAAATGAAACGTGACTTAATATTAAAATATTATTATGATAGTCATCAACTTTCTTTTGTAATGATGTGTATGAAATGGACTATCTAAATTATGAGAATATATGGTTCAAAATTTATATATACATAATTATTTAGTGATCAATTAATTTAAAATGACAATAAATACTTTTTCATAATAAAGGAAATATTCTTCTAAAAAACTATTTATATATGGAAAAATATGTTTTTACTTAACAAATTAAATAAATCTGCTTTATTAAATTATTTTAATGATATTTTTATATTATATATTCAATAAAATCTTTAACATTTATCATTTTTTAATCTATACAAGAGATAAGAATAAACCCAATTTTATGATTAAAACAATATTTTTTTAAAACTAGTTTTGTCCTTTTGGGCCCACTAATTTTAAAATAAATTTTTAAAATTTTATAAAAAATTTCTATAATAAAAAAATTAAATAGGAATACAAAAATTAACATTGTGTGATTTTTTTTATTTTTATGAAACAATCCATTTTATCATAAATAGTTAAAAACAGTGATTATTAATTCAAAAAATCCTCTTTATTTTATTTATTTATAAAGATAATTTATATTTTAAATTGATTTTAAAGTTAAATTTGATCAATTGTACATACTTTAATTAAATTTTGTTCATTTTAATTAATTTAATTTTAAAATTGGATATAAAAACTTTGCAAACATTTGAACATTTTCTTTTAAAAACCCCACATCTTCGTCGTGTCTGCAAGATTAATTTTAAATTATATTTCAGAATTCTGTGAATGTAATTCAGAAAATTGGATTAAATATTTTCAATCATAAAAATTTATATTTCCTAACAATTAAAACATTATTTTTTACCATAATGAATTGTGAATGCAGAAAAGATTACATACGGTTATTAAGGTATAAATGGGTTTGCCATGGGTTGTTAAACAAAAATGATAAGGATAAAAATAACCAATACACATTTCAAAAAACTAATATATTAAAATATTTAGAACATTAATCCCCTAATTTTCTATAAGGTCTATTTTATACCCCTTTTACAAATGAAAAATGTGGGAGCACACAACTCTTTTCAAAAATACTAAGTGCGTTCTTTCCCCAACTTATAAAAGGCCACCCACTCTTCTCTCTTATTCACACCTTCAAACCATTTTTTATCAAAAAATAACTATCCAAATCACTTCATAACTTCCCCAAACTCATCATATAATTCTTATATGCTTCAAAAAACCATCCTAGGAATGATTTTAGTGTTTTCCTAATGGGGATACCTAAAGAAGAGGTATCATCCATCAACAATCATTTCTATTTTCTTTCATCCTCCATCCCAATTAATTATTATTATACTAGGATTATATATTAAACTTATTATATTACATATCATTAAAAGTTTTTATTTTAATTTAATGGCCTATAATTGTCACCACTTCCATCAAATGAGTTACAAAATTATAATTCATGTGTACAGTAGACTACCGCCTCATGAACTAATGGAATTAATTTTTCCATTGCCACCTCTTAAGGATGATTGGAAAGGAAGATTTATTATTTATATATAATATTTATTAGTTTATTATGATTATATAATTATTATATCATATATACCTTCATACTCTCCACCATGTAGGAATATGATGATGTCACTCGTGAGTGGAGGAATATCACCACATAAAGTGATGTGATTCATTCACGCTTTTCGTGGAATGTATTAAGGATGATTATAATAATCATATTTAATATATGTGACATTTAAATGATTTTGGATGATGATATATATCTTTTAATTTTTTTTATTTCAATCAAAAAAGAAAATGGAAGCAACTTACTTGCGTACATACAGCATTCTCTATCCATTTATGGTATACTTCATTTTCTATCACTAAATTTTGTGGAATAATATAAATACATATATACTGAATATATATTTTATTTATATCATGGTTATAATTATGAATATTATGGAATGATGATCGATTTTAGGGGGCCAAAAATATGAAAAATCAAAACATATATGAAATAAAAAAGAAGTTGTTGCCCGAAACATAACTTTAATATGGAATTGTTGAAAATCATGTAATAAAATGTATTAATAAAATAATATATGGTACGATATATATATATATGAATGTGGTTCTATAATATATTAAAAAAGGTAATATTTATTATACAATATGTTTTAATGATTATGATACAAATCAAGACTTAAGGTAAGGGAATTTGGTCTCACTTTTGTTTTTCTCTGAGACACATACCACGTTCTCCACATATTTCTTTTATGTGGTTTATATAATTCTTATGGATTTATTTTGTGATTATTCCTCATATAATTATTTTAATTTAAATATCCATTTGAGTATCTCTCTTTCATGGGGTTTAGGATTCAAAAGATACCAAATCGGTAAGGTATTGTTTTCTTAATTTTCCTTCTTTTAGAGATATGACTATCATGTACATATATCTTCCTGTACAGTGGGTATATACTATCACTTTTAAATTTAATATATTTAATTTGTTTATACACATTATATTTTATGTTTCATTTAATTTTGTTCCTTCATGGCGATTACTTTTCATTGTTACCAATGTGGTAAATATTTTTTATTACAATCTCCACATTTATCAAGATTTTTTATGATCGTGTTTTCCCATGATAGAATATTATGATCTATCTCTCAATAAACTGATGAATTTTCTTATAATCTCTTAATTTTTGGAGAATATAAGTTTTCCCTTCATTTTCCCCCCATTATGTACTTAAGAGTTCAAAAAAAATTAACCAAAAACGTTTTTATAGTTGAATACCCATTTTTCTACCAAAACCATGTTTTATTAAAATGTTTTCAAAAATATTTTTAAAATTTATATTCAATGATTTATTAGAGACATTTTTAACCATGTTATTCTTTTTACTAAATTTTTAAAAATAAATCTTTATATATTTTTCTATAATCAATACACATTTGGATTTCACTGAAAAAGTGAAAACAATAGTTTTTTACACACACGGAATGAATAGTATTTCCCAATATCATGACCAATAAATGATTTCAAGGTTTATTTAAATTATTTCAAAATTAATTTATAATAGAAATATTTCCTTAATATTTGTGGAATTACTAATTTTTAAATAAATTGTTTCATAATTAAAAGGATTTTGATTATTTTTTATGTTTGAAAATGTGTATTTAAATATAAAAGGATATTTTACTCATCAAATTTTTTAAATGATTTTTAGAATATCAATTTATTACATTTCATTTATTTTTCTAGGAAAAGTATTTTTAAAATTTTTTATATTTTGAAAAGTGATTTTCAAAGAAGGTTTATTTTCAGTAGAAAATGATCTAACTGATCTTTTAAAATCATTCTACATCTAAGATGAAATCCTTTGATATAATTTATTCTTTATAGGGGATATTAACTAAGAATACCTTTATTAATATAACTATAAATTTTTAATTATTCTAATATTAAAAAATTTATGAAACTAATTTCTCTTCTAATAGTTATACCATTAGAAACCTCTAATAAAACCTGGTTCTTTATGTGGTTTATTCTATGATTAAATGATAAAATGATTATGTAACATACATTTATTAATAGGTTATGAAATAATAAATATTTTATGAAACCCCTTTAATTTCGTGGGATATGATATGATGAATGATTTATGATCTTGTGGCATGCATATGTATGATTTTCATTATGAAATGGTGATTATATTATAACCATGGACGGTGGTTATGTTATAACCAAGGAAAGTGGATATGTTATAATCAATTATGGGTGAGACCTATATCTTCCTTCAATTCATTAGGTAATGATTTATATCTCATAATATATAATGGATTTTAATGGGGAGTGGAATTGGTTTAGTAACGGACTTTTTCTACTATTATGGTCTTTAGAGTGATACCTGACAACTATGATTTGTTGGAGAGAGAACTCATTCAACTATATAGAAATAGATACAACTAGGGATGGTTTTGTGTCCCTCCTATGACGTGTAGTCACCCATATATTTTCATTAATTGTTTTCTAAATGATCTTTTTCCACAAAGGAAATAATTCTTTTTATTTATGTGTATGTCCCAATATTATTCCTTATGCTAATATTATTCCATCATAGCTCATGTTATTTAATTAACTTATGACACATGTGTTATCACCATTCAATATATATTCTATGACTCACGATTGTAATATTTGATAATAATGGTATGGTTTCAAATGTTATTATCATGTTCTCATATTTTCATGTTCTCACTCTTTCTTGTGTTTCCTTTACCTAGGTTATGAAGACTGGTTTTATGAAGTTGTACTAAAATGGAATATATTTTTGAGAGACATTTATGATATTTTATTAATTAAAAACACTAGGTTCCAAGTTCCCAAAGGCACTAAAATAGTATTGTCATTAGGAATGTGTTTGTGTAATATAATGAATATTCATCTAAAAAGATGTAATATCCATGAATTATATGGTTGGGTCATTATAGTAGGTATTAGAGTATTTTTTTAGTTGAACTTTTAAAACTAGGATAAGAAAGTTTTTGATAAATCCATAGGGATATTTTAAAGGATATTTTAGGGATGTTTCTAAGGATATGTCTAAGTATTAGTAAAAGTTTAGGTAACTTTCTTGGAATTTTGTTAAAGGATGGAGAACGTGGTTTCCAAGTAATTACTTCCTTGTATGGATAATAAAAGTGAATTTTTATTTGGAAGTGAGGTTCCAAGGGGTAATAACTCCAGAAATGTGTTCATCGATCTAGACTCGATCATCACTTAGGGCATGAAAATGGGCCTTACAGCACACTTAGTTTGGCACTCCTTGGGGTTATGCTTTGGAAATTCACCAACTACATACAAGCCCTTATAAAATTTTTAAATATATAATGATAAATAATGGACTCAGAAAAACATAAGGTTCCATATATTAAAAATAAGGTGTCTTAATTTAGACCCCTAAATAAATTTTCAGACTATATGATTTTCTATTCTGATTAGCATTTCTCACACTATGATTTCTAGTTTTAGTCAATGTGTGGAGTCATGAAGAACATGGATAACATTAAATTTGATGAAAATTTGATAATGGGTAGACAAATGGGATGATAATTGGAGTAAATTATGGTTTAATTATACCTAACTAGTTTTCAAGGAACATGTTTAACAATGCATACCTTAACCAACTCTCTGACTCCTCAAAGAATATAATGATATAGTTTACTGAGATTTTGGGCAGTGGAGACTTAGGAGTAAAAAATATCTAGTTTCATTTATATTGAGAATGTTGGAAGAAACACCCATTTTGGTGTATTATATGTACAAGAATATGTTTTTTTGGAAAAAATAATGAAACAGAACAGGTAGCTGCAAAGGAAAAATAAAGAGTTTAGTTAATTCAATGGATGTACATATTAGTCTCTCTAAGATATTAACAATGGATGAATTCATCAAATATGGGAAATAAGAATTATGAAAATTGAGATCCTAAGGGGAAAGATTTTGAAGGCTATCAATAAGGTGGTACATGTAATGGTTATATTGTAGACAATTAAGAGACTAAAAATAAACTAATAAAGGAAAAAAGAAGTGTCAAGGAATAAGACCAAAAAAATTAGTTAATTTTTTGAGAAGGAATTAGGATTATTGAAGTATTTATGTATTTTATTTTAAGGATTATGATATTAGAATCATGCAATGTATAGGGTTTTTTAGTGTATATTTTTCCAAAAAAAAATATTTTTAAAAAAATGTTAAAATGTACACATGGAATAGGAAGTGATTTAATGTAAATGTGATATTTTTATTGAGGGGATATAAATTTTAATATATTCCTAGGGTTGATAAAATTGTTTTTATTTTGGATAAAGAGATTATTGATATGTATAAATTAAATTGGATTGTATTTATCCCTTATAAATGATAAAGGATTTTTTGATAATGTTGTTTATGTTATCATTGATGTAGTTTGCAAAATTATTTGATCTAGGTAATATGTTTGATAATATATGGTTTTATTCAAAATATGTGGAAGCGTGCATATTATCATTGAGTTATTCTTGTAATTATAGCTATTAATATGAATATGGAAAATATATGGCCATGGTATTCACATATATTTCATGTGACCATTAAGATATTATTAATGATATTTGAAGGACTAATATTAAATTTATTATTATAAATTGAGTGACCCACTTTATTAATATTGAATTTTTAAGGGTTATAAGGTTAACCATTTATAGAGTGGAAAATTTTGAAATATGGATGAGGTTTTAGAGATTAAATTATAAATTGACCATATGAATATTTATATTTATTGTATTACCAACGATAACTTGTTAGATATTGAATGAATGACTTATCATTCTATTAGGGAACTTGTGATCTATTTGTGATTTAGAAATAAAAATATCATCTTCATTTCCAGGATTTGGAGATAAAGTGAAAATTGATTAAAATAAAACCAAAGGATGAAATTTATCTTTTAATTCAAATAAAATCTATGCCCTAGGTATATCATCCCCTTTATAATTCTGTAATACATTGAGACGATACCCTATCGATTGGTGATTCCACCAAACCTTCCTGAGGTTCATGATGTGTTCCATGTATCACTCTAGAGGAAGGGTAAAACTTATCCTTAACCTATGCTGAACTACGAGGTCGTACTTCTAAGACATGAGATTTATCATAAGGAATTACTGGTCGAGATTCTGGATAAAATAAATAAATTTATATGAAACCACACCACGCATCTAATCAATGTCTTGTGGTGAAATGACCAGCTTAAGGAAGTTACCTGGGAACCTGAGAGATGTAATGAGGTATATTTATATTTATATGATGGTACCAAAGTGATAAATTTAAAGCTAAAATAATTTTTATTGGGGTAGAAGGTCACATGCTAATATTTTTTAAAAATATTTTTTAAAATTAAATTTAATGTTTTCTATATTTTCTGTTACAAGTAACACTTAGTTTAAATGAAACATGAAATACTATTAAAACATTATTATGTTAGATATCACATAGAATTTTAATGGAAATTAGGAATATTATTAACTAAATTATGAAAAAATATGTCTTTAAACTCTCTATATATAATCTCATTTTTGTCCAATAAATTCTAAATGTAAATAAATATCATTTTAAAATTACGAAAATATTCGTATGAAATTCTTTTTTCTGTGGATAAATTTTTTTTAGTTAATTAATAAAATAAATAAATTTATTTAAATGGTTTTAATGTAATTTATATATTATAAATTCAATTAAATTATTAACAATCATCTTATCTGTTTTCTATATAAGATATAAGAATAAATCCAACTTTTTATTTAAAACATTACTTTTTTTGAAAAGCATTTTTTCAAATTTGGAACACTTACCTTTAAAAATAATTTTTAAATATTTCAAAAAAGAATTTTTATAAATTAAAATTATTTTTTTGAAATATTAATACCAAAATTTTCTTATGGCGATGTTTTGAGGTTTTTCTAAAAAGTTTCAATTTTTTTATAAATACGGAAAAATAATGAATTTAAATTGAAAACTACCTCTCCATTTAATTTATTTTTAAAGTAAAATTATATATTAAATTAATTTTATTGTAAAATAAGTTCAATTATACATCCATTAATCCAATTTGGGTCATTTTAGAAAATTTAATATATAATTGTTTTATGAAAACTATGTAAACTTTCGAAGGTGTTGTCTCTAAAACCCCCATTTTCTCTTCCTGTCTACAAGGTTAATTTTAAAAAAAAAATTACCACTTATATGAATGGAATTTAGAAAATTGATTCCATATTTTGAATAATAATATAGTATATTATAAAAAAAGGAAAAATTTATTATTTAACAAATAAATTGCGAATATAGTAAAAATTAATTATCGAAGTGATTGTAAAAATGGTTTTACTAAGGGTTAAACCAAAAATATAAGGGTAAAAATAACCTAAAAACTTGTCTAAAATTTTTTCCCATACATATTTTTACAATAAATCCTATAAGGATCAATAATTTTTCATTTTTGAACCTTTTGAAAAATGAAAAATGGGGTAGCACTCAATTATTTTTTTAAATACCAAGTGTGTCCTCTCCCCACTTATATATGGAATCCCACTCTCCTCTATTATTCACACATTAAAACTCTTTTTTTCATCAAATAACTGACCAAATAACTTCCAATATTCTATCCCTACATATTATAATACATAGTTTTTTCATTATTCCATCCAAGAAATTATTTTAGTGAAATCATAAGGATGATACCTCATGAAGAGGTCATGTTCATCGATGATTATTTTTGTTTTATTTATTCCTATACAATCATTAAATTATTATTTTACCATTATTATATAATATAATAATTATAATAATTATACTGATAGTTTTTTATGTTACGTTCATCACTTAAATTCATCACAACATCCATCATGTGGGTTATGAAATCATTGTTTGTGTATACAGCGGATTACCCCCATGTGAACTAACCGGATTCATTTTTAAATTTACACATCTCAAGGATCGTTGTAATTATGGATTTATTATTTATCTATGATATTTATGTTTTTATTATGATTATGGAATATTATATCATATATACCTATATACTACCCATTTTTTGGGAATACGATAGTGTCGCATATGTGGACGGTAGAAAACCTCATCCTAAAGCGATGAGATTCATTCGCGCTTTATATAGAATGTATTATGGATGGATTTAGTAAACATATTTTATATATATTACATATATATTATTTTGGTATTTATATATCCATTTTATAATCTCTCTTTCATGGACCCAACGATTAAAAGGTTACCAAATTAGTAAGTAATTTTTGTTTTAATTTTTCTTCTTTGAGACATATGTATATGATATACACCAATATTATTATATGAGGTGTATATAAATACCATTTGACATTTAATTTCATTAATTTAATGATAATACTGATTTTTTACATTTTTTTAGTGGAATTACTTCATGGGTCTTATGTTTCAATGTTACAAATGTGGTAAAGATTTTATGTTACAATATTTTCATTTATCTAGATTGTTTATGATCATTTTTTCTAATGATATAATAATATTATCCATATCAAAATAAACTCATGAATTTCTATATCCTATTTTTTAATGTAGAATAAATGTTTTCCATTTTTTTCCCTATTTATATACTAAAGAGTTAAAAACGAACATTTTTCATAAAAAAGTATCTTTTCTATCAAAATAATTATTCCAAAATAATGCCTTCTAAAAATATATTCAAAAAGGTTTCTACCATGATTGAAAATGATTTATTCAATAAATTTTAACACATATTTACCATTTTACAAATTTTCATAAAATAAATATTCATGTCAATTTCAAATAACAATGGCCATTTAAATTCTATTGAAAATGTGAAAAGAAACTTTGTTTTTAACATGCATTTAATGAATAGTATTTCCTACTATCATAACTGATCAATTATTTCATGGTTACTTTAAAATTTATCATTTTTATTTTCAAATAAAAATTTTTCCTTAATATTTGGAGAAGTGATTATATTTTAACTAATATTTTTTAAAATTAAAAGGATTTATGAAAATTTTAATTTTTAAAAAGTGTATTTTAATATATAAAAGATATTATCCACAGAAAATGTTTTAAATGGATTTTAAAATATTAATTTATAACTTTTCAAATTTATTTAATTATTTTTTTTAAAAATAATGTTTGGAAAAGTTATTTTCAATGAAAGGTTATTTTATTTATGAAATATTCTATATTATCATTCAAAATCCTTCTCTATATAATATGACATATTTTATATAATTTTTGATTTAATAGGGATTTTAATCAGGGATACCAAACTTATTCTTTGAATAAATTTTTTTTATAATGAACTTTTTTTTATGAAACTTTTTTTTATTCCATGGGTTATACCACGATAGAACTATTATGATACACACTATTTTTCATGAGTTCTTTTTGATAAAATGATGAAATGATAATGAAATATACCTATTTTACATAGGTTATAATATGAAGAAATCTTTATGAAACACTTTTAAATTCATGGGTTATGATATGAAGAATGTTTTATGGTCTTCTTGTACGTATATGTATAATTTTCATTATTTAAATGTGTTTAAATAATAACCAAGGATATTGGTTACTTTATAACAAATGAAATTGGTAAGTTTATGACCATAGACAGGTGGGACCTATATCTCTGTCCAATTCATTGGGTAATGATTTATAACTCATGAGATATATAGGATTTCAATGTTGTGCGATCTTTACCTAGAAAGGGACTTTGTATTCTATGTTAGTATTGGTAGTTAACCTCAACTACCATGATGGAATGGGGAGTAAACCCATTCTACTATGAGTAAAGCGTTTCCACTGGGTATGGTGGGGTGTCTCCCCTAGGAGGTGTATCCTCCTATAGAGTGACCTTACATATTTTGGAAATGAACCTTGACTACTAAGGAGAATATTTTGTTTGCTTATGTGTATGTCACAATTCTATTCCTCATTCTAATGTTATTCAAAAAGGGCTCATGTTCTTTGATTATGTTATGATTCAAGTGTTATGGACTATAAATACCTATTCCATTACTCAAGATTATGATTGTTGATATAAAAGGTATGGTTTCAAATGTAATGATCATGTTCTCATAAACTCATGTTCATGTTATGCTTATGAAAATCCTTTCTTTACCCTTACTAGGTAGGTGAGCTCACCCTTTGGTAAGTTTTCTTTCTTCAGGTTATGAAAAAAGGTTATATGTATGAGTACTAAAAGGGATACATTTTTCGGATAAATTCAATATCATTAATGAATTATTAACATCATGTTTCATCCTACCAAATGCACTAAACTATTATGGTCATAAGGATTGTTTTTGAGTAATATAATGAATATTCATATAAAAAAATTCAATATCCATGTATTACTAGACTAGTTTATTATAGTCCACACCAAAGAATAAAGATGGACATGTTCCAAAATATTGTTAGATTTCACTAAAATATATATTATAAGAGGCTTGGTAGTTGAAACGAGAAGTAAATTAATTAAATTTAGTAGATTTATAAATTAGAGAAGTCAAATCCAATTAATGAAAAAAATTAAAAAGAACATTAATCCTTATTTCCCAAAAAATATTCAAATTTTGAAATATAAATGAAAGGTTATCATGGTTAGTTTTAAAAGCGTTAGAGATAAAAAGAAGAAAATTCATGGGTTGAGAAGAAATTTTCATCTAGACTTCTATAATTAAAAAGTTTATAAAGTCATACCATATTACCATATATGTTTTCTACTTCTAAAAGGTAGGAAATTGGTGGTGATTTAACAATGAAGGATAGTTGTCTCAAAGCTATAACCACTATACAGTTTAAAGGAAGTTCCATCATCATGTACTTAAATTTCAATTCATATGTATTTTCATTTAAAATCAGACATCAACTATTATACAGACTCCATAGAGCATATTTATGAATGAAAATTTCCATGGGTAATAAGTATGGAATTCATCCCTTGAGGGGGAGCTATAAAGATAAGAAAGATACCAGATATGAAATATTTATTGCTAAATATGTAATCAGTACATCCCCAAACAAATTTCATGTTTGAGGTATGAGTTTCACTTTCTAACTCCATTTCATTTTATGTTATATATATTATCAAGGTGGAGTTACTATCTAATTTTTTTTCAATACAAATTCAACCTAAATAATATTGTTACCTTTTCTGAAGTTGGGTGTTGGTGTATATCATTTCTTAAAAATCTAATGAATCATTACTAAAGAAATATATATTTAAAGTTGGTAGCATAATTTGAAAACTATATGGATTTAGGTGATGATTTTGTGAAATCAATATTTTTATCAACATTGGGATATCCCATATAGACCTATAGATAACTAACCTAAGGCACCTTGCTAAACAATTCATTGATGTCATCCTTCTCTTGAGAATGAAAAATAACATGAATGGGGATATTTTTTCATGTTAATGATGTTGAAATAATGAGTGGAATACTTCACTTACACTATTGGTTTCAATAAGGGGTATCAAAATCTTTTACATTTTCATTTATTATCGATTAGAAAAAGAAGAAAAACATTGACCATCAATGATATTGGGAACTAAAAACAAATCCATGGGAGATATTGATGGGATCCAATGTATTTAGAAGTTGATGTCAGAATTATTTTAAGAAAATAATACTCTAACATATAATTAAATTTGTTTTTTGTGTTTGGGAATAATGTAAGAATCCACCCACTAAAGCTAATAAATCTATTACACATAAAATTATTTGAAAAATTAGAATGACCTGATTGCTAAAAGTTCATTCCCTAATATCATATTATTAATATAACATATCCTTAAGTAAAATAAAAGTACTCAATTTAATGTTTTGGTATAAAAGAGTTTATAAACCCATAACGTTATTTCTACTATATACATATTACTGAGGCTTTTATTAAATAAGTTCAAATATATTCAAACACAAGATTAAGAAAATTAAATAGTATGATGGAATGTAAATTAGTCTTTAAATTTTTTTCATAAATTAAATTCAAGGTTTGAATAAGTGGAGAGAAAACCAACCAATGGTTTTGGAGGTTTAGGGATACTGGGATCTAAGGTCAATGTTTTTGGATGATGTTATGAAGTGATTTAATGTGTTTGGAAGTTCCTTGAGTTGATTTTAAGAAGACATGTAGTCATTTGATGAGTTTTTTAATTATTGAGTAGATAATATTACATTATTTTTATTTCATATGACTTATAATTTCATAAGTATTCTTGTCCAGTATATTAATTTGATGAAATCATATTTCTTTCCAAGTTAGATGAAATAGTTAATCTCATTAAAAGTATAGGTACATTGTATGACTTTATTCTGAGTTTATGAATTTTAAAAGAATGCAAAGCTTTGGATCACGATGATACTTTAAGTTCTTATATTAAATTTTGAGGGGGTCGAATATTAATTTTCCCTACATCATTCTTTAGTGGTCCTCTTTGACCATAAAACCATATAATGTTCTAAGAATATATAGAACATTTTAATTTTTAGGAAAATATAATGGGATAATGCATGTACCCTATTTTTGGATGGAAACATATCGTATTAAATTTGATATAAGCATTAAATAATTGAGAATATTATCTTCAAGTTAACAAAATTGATGATCAAAGAAAGCAGTGTTTGAGAGTGTTAATGTCTAAAAAATATGAGTTTCAAAAAACTAATTCTAATGAAAATGAAAATAGTTGATTCCATAGTTGTTGAAAATTGTTTAATACATCAAAAAACTAGGTTTTGACCTAATATGGTTTGATTAAAATCAATACTAATATGATTTTGAGTATGTGAATTGATCATTTAATGAGAATATTTCATATTTAACTAATACTAAAATGATTAAATATACTCAATATTTTGGATTTGATATTAACATAACTTCAAACTACAGATTATAGATGTGAAGAAAAACTATGTGATTTTAATATCTAGTAATGATTACATTTAATGAAATTCATTGAAAGGAGAAAATAGGTATTTCTATAATTTAAAAATATTCATATTTATGTGTTATACCATTATGGTGAATTTTTTATGAAAATTCTATGAAGATATTTTTAGAATAAGATGAATAATTAATTATGCCTTTTGAAATTATATATAAGATCATGTTGAGCTATGAGAAGATAATAAATGAAGAAAATAGATGAGGGGTGTTATTGTAAACTCGTAGGAGGCACAAAGACAAATATTAAATATTGTATCCTTAATCAAGTGTGACACCCATTTATGAAAAGGTGCGATAAAATGTAAATTATATCATAGACATCAAATATTTATGGTGAATTTTTATACTATAAATATAAAAAATATCTCTAGTGTGTATATATAAAAAGAAAGATAAGAAATAATCAGATTTGTTTTATTTAAGGAATATAATAAATTATAGTACAAAATAACACTCTAAGGAAAAATATGATGTTAACCACTTGTTTCTAAATTTTTATCATTTGAGTAATAAAAATTAATAAAGAAGAGGAACCAATGAAATACATTTATGTTGAATCATGATGAACGATTATAAAATAATAGTTTGAACATAATTACACTATGTTATTCTTGTTTATATGAGTTGTGTCCAGACTATCATAAATCGAGGAGAAACTAAATTATATATGATCATAAGAGATTAGAATATTGTGAAGATTGAGAGAAAATTTTATGAAAGTTGGGTGATGTTATGATGTGATTTACATATTGAGTTATAGTTTATCTAATTTTTTATAATTAGAAATTCAAAAAATCTATAGTGAAGAAAGAGGTCCCTTCAGATGGTTATAGTGAGATCATATTTAATTTGATTATTGAATTTAAGAAGGAGCATGAAAAGGAAAAATGTATATACATTGAGAGAATCTATTGAACCAGTGGTACACTTGGTATACTGAGAGATCACAATGAGTCTTTATATAATGGGATACTTTTGAGTGAAGATTAAAGGGAATTACGAATTAGTGAACCATTAGGGGACTCAGTGTTGTTGTGGGAAGCACCATTTTAATAACTTATATTAATATTTATTAAATAGAGTCAATCATTGGGGGTAATAACTGATAATTTCATGGAGTATGTCTCCCAAAATATGTAAAAACATGTAAAAATAAAATGTTTCATCTTTACATGCTTTTCTCGAATTGCATCTTGTTGATGATTGGTCTGTAAAATATAAAATGATCCAACTGCCTAAAAAGGAACTGAGTTTCATAACCAATGGTGATTAATGTTTTATAGAAGATATGTATTTTAGAAAAATACATATCTTCTAAGGACTACCTGATACCAATATTCACAGGTCAGATCGGGGATGGTCGTCTTATTTTTTAAACATTGGGGTAGGGTACATTCATGTACATAGTACCAGTCGATTTTTTAAATGATATAAAAAACCAGTTTAGTTTGGTGAAATAATTGATCATTGATCTATTATGTACATACTTTGGTCTTCTCCAGAGGAGGTTGGCCTAAGCATTAATGAAATCAAGCTTCTCCCAATTCTCAGGATGAATTCAAAGAGAATCGTGTGTTTTTTACCTGCTGGTCAGGTTGGTTTTGGTTTTCATGAAAAATTAAATGATTTTTTGAGTTTAAATAAAAGGAGTTCCACATGTCTTTTTATGTTGAATCTGATCTAGCGTGCCTATGATCGGCTAGTCTATCTCTTATTCCAATGATTAGGAGACTCACAAGGTGGGGATAATCACATCGGTTCAGGTGTATGTGTTAATTCTTTCTCGAAAGCATGACATTAATGAGTTTGGATGGGTATGAAACCCTTTGTGAACACTATTATTCATTGATGGACTTTGGTGTAATGATTTAATGATCACAGGATCCCTCAGGTTGTAAAGGCATGTGACTAGTTACTGATAGTATGTCGGCAGGTGAATCTAATATTCACTCAAAGGATGTCAACCAATAATGGTTCGAGTGATCTTCTTGGAATTCATTGTTACCCACATAATGTGATATTTTTATGTGATGAGAATGTACACTATCTTTATGTCATCCCTGATACACTAAGAGAGAATTGGTTTTACATCGCGCTAATGTTTTAAAAATTGTTGGTCTCGTATGGCTGGTTTTCTCAATGTTTCACACTGGAACATGTTTCTTATGGAGTCCTTGTTAGTCCTGCGTGATAATTGGGTTCCCAAATAGGAATTCTTAGGATGGACTCTAGGAAACCAACCATTTATTTTTTACTTGACCACTAGGTGGATTTCTCTCTAGCCTAAGTCAATGTTTTGAAGTGGATGTCTTGGCCTAGTAAGGATATCTCACTTGTAAAAATAGAGTTTGTTCAACCAGGGGTAAGTTCCATAGACTCTTGTTAAAGGAGTATGAGGTTTAAAGTGACTCATTTTGAAATAATAGGCGATGTTTAAAATGGTTGATGATTTCAGTTTGTTGTATTTGAGTTATACATTTGTTAATACTGATGCATTATGGTTTTAAATGGTCAGGAGATTGTTTAACAATGTAACATTACTGGGAGTGGGGTATGTAATTCAAAATAATTTTTCATGGTTGATGTAAGATTCCTTGGAATATGGTGTTTTGATTCATTATGTAATACGATGGCTATATTAGAAGATCCTTTAATAATTTTTATCTAGGGTAAGGTAGGTGTGGTAAAAAGGTTTCTAGTGTCTTTTAGGAAAGCATGTGTGACTAGTTTCAGTTTGGTTGATTGGGATTCATCCATTCCTTTACAGTGAGTTCCTTGATATGGCCTAAATTTTTTTTGGGTTCACCTTGTTAAAGAAACCATGTTAGGAGTGTCACCAGAATTCATTGTAGCATTATTTTTAAGAAAATTCTGACGGTGGAGGTACCGTTGGTCAGAATTGGCACCTATTATGATAAAACCTTTAGTGGGGAGAATCATTGGATATATGTTTAAAGAAACTATGATGTCATCATGTCCCCAGACAAATTTGATTTCCATTACTGGTGGTCAGGTATAAAAAGTGGTGTAACTGGTTTTTTAATGAGGTATTCCACTTATCAGCAGGGGAAGGTGAAACATCAGCGACCAGGAAGACATTTACAATACGTACCTATTTCTAAGTGAAAATGTGATGACTTCACGATGTAATTCTTGACCATTTTACCTGGTTCACCACAATGATACAATGTGGTGTGGGTTATTGTTGAAAGGCACACAGAGGTGTCTCATTTCTTGCTGATCAAAGAGACATTTAGTGGAATATCAACCTGAGTTATGGCACCCCATTCTCCCGGATATCTCTCTCGGCTTCATACCTCGTCTTGGCTTTCCTCTCTTTACGGTTTCAGGTTCTCCCCGACGGATATGGGATTCTCCTCCTCTGACTGCTTCATTTTTCCACTTTTCAGGGTTTCGTCACTCAAGCCTCCGTTTCAGCTTTGACATATCCTTCCTCGGGTATAGTTTTCTTCTTGGCAGTGATTGGTCCTTCTTACAGCTTCTTTGAATTCCTTCTTTCCAAGTTCTTTCACTTCTATCTCTATGGAGTTACCTCACATTCTCCACTTCCACCCCTACTCTGCCGATCTGACCCAACACACACAAACCCATCATGGTTGGGTGTGTTGTTTACTCAGATGGGATTGGGATTGTGGCGGTGGGAGTTGGGGAAACACAGGGTTCTTCATTTCACCAGCTTTCTTCTTCAGTTTATCTCGATCTGTTTGGGGTTTCTTTTTAGTGTTCCAATCCCCAATTCCTTTTATGGATTCAGCTCAGATTTGGACTCCCTTGTTTCCATTTCTGGTTATGCGGTTCTTCTGGTTATGGGTTTCTTATTCGTTTGTTAAGTCTCTTCTTAGATAGTGTAGTTTGTGGTTTACTTTGTGTTGTGGTTTTTTGATCTGCTGGTTTTGTTCATGGAGAAAGGCTCTTTCCTCCGGATCCTTATGCTACTTTAACACTGCCCCGGCCCCGAGTTCCATTTCTCCTCTCCAGGTCGGTCGAGTGTGGTGGATCGTTGGAGTTTTGGGAGGTCTCATTCGGTCAGTTATGGGTTCTCTATGTAATATGTCCCTTTCTCGGATGTTCGGTGTGTTTGTGCATGACGTTTGGTTTCTTGGTGGTGATATTGGTTCCAGTGACTGGTTGCCTCCGACTTTCTGATGCGGTGAGGAACCAGCGACGATGAAGACGTGGTGATTTTTCAATGACAATGACGATGGGTACGAAGATGATGATGGACGACGATATTGATGGACATCATCGTGACTCCGACTGATGCGAGCATATCCTGAAAGCGATCTCATCGTTTTGTATGTGTATTTTGAATTTTGAATTTGGTTCACCATTGTGGAATCTTGCTGTATGGTTTTGACTTATGTTCTGGTTACCGCTCACCTCAAACTGGTCTTTTTGAAAATAAAATAAAATTTATTTGGCCAAAAGAGACCTTTAGTGTGGGTAATATTGGGTGGTTGAATATCTGTGAGGTAATAAAAATTCAAGGGGTCCTATGCAATATCATTTTAGATAGGGACAATTGTTTTACATTTTTTAAATGTAAAATTTAATATAGGGCTCTGGGTACAGTAGTGATTCTGAGCACAGCATTCCACCCTCAGACTGATGTCCAATTTGAGCATACTATACTGGTTCTTAAGGTAGTGTTACGAGCATAGGTCCTAGATTTTATGGGGTCTTTGTAGAGGAATATACCCCCAGTTTTTTTCCCAAAAAAAATAGATTTTAGGTTACTATTCAGAAGTTTCCTTATGAGGATTTGTATGGTAGGAAAATATAATCACCCCTATGTTTGTTAGAGACACGAGAGCCAACTAAGCTTGGACCTCGTCTTGTTCAAGACCATGAAGTATGGGCAGTTGATTCGGAAGTGGATGGATACTATGAAGTCTTGTCAGAAATATTATTCCAATCATTATAGAAGAACTTTTTATTTCAAGGTCAATGGTTGGGATTTATTATGTGCTTCACTAAGGTTTTTATATAGAAGAATCAGGATACATGATAAGCTTTCACTATGTTATGTTAGGCCATTTGTGATTCTGGATAGATTCAGGTTAGTGGCATACCGGTTGTTGTTACCTTAGAGGTACCAAACCATGCACAAAATATGCCATGATTCTCGACTAATATATTTCTATTCTGACCCATCTCATGCCTTTCATCCTAAGGATGTTGAGTTACGTGTTGATATGTAATTTGAGGAGAATTTTATACATATTGTGATTCGTAGCATAAATGTTCCTTGAGGCCAGTCACATCCATTAGTAAGGGTGCTATGAATCTATGAACGTGTGAAGGATGAGACCTATGAGTGGGTGGCCAATTTATGATCACAGTGGCCATAGTTATTCACAGATCATGCTTCACAACTATTAGAAGGGACATTCGGTGACTAATTTCTTTAAGGGGGGAGTTTGTAAGAACCAGGTTTTTATTTGAGGTATTAATCCTTTATATTTTTTCAATTTTAATTCTAAATGTCTAAATAGGGATTAATATGAATTTACATTGAGGTTATAGCGGTATCAGTGATTTCTAGGACTAGTTTGGATCCTAGAAACCATCCTTCTATGGTGAAATAATTCTGGTGTACGGTTAGTTAAAACTATGTGGGGATATTGCATGGTTAGATAAAACTTTGTGAGGCTAGACAGTGGGAAGAGGAAGGTCACACGGTTAGAAAAAAACCTGGGATTTTGGGTGCATAACCATGAAGCCATGTTTGTAATTTTGACAGTGGGTATTGGCCTGGTTTTCACATGGTTAGTAAAACTGTGTGGGTAAACTATGCGCTACACCCCTTCCTATAGATACCTATGCACGATTGGTGCACGTTTTATCAAACCATTAACCTAAACTATTTGACCCTATAAATTTAGTTAATTTATAAAATTTCCCCAACATAATCTATTAAATAAAACACTTATTTTCCCTTAACACCAACATATAATATCCTCCCATTGAAAACCCATTTGGAAAATACTCTTGGATTTTAGAGATATTGTTAGTTCGAGAATGGAATCTAGGGTCGGTCATCTCATTTCATTCCTATTGGTAATATATCCTTTACTCTTTATCAATTATTTGTTCTTCTATAAATCAGTTATGCTATTTAGGTGAATCTAATATGTTCTATTTTTAAGTTATTCATACTTTATTTTATTTCTTCTTGATCTGAGTTGAATCAAGAGGTGAGACTGGATATGATATCCTCTAGGGACCTATGGTAGCTGGTCTCATTCCTTACACTAATCGTTGAGGTTTTTATATACGTCATTGTTCCGCGAAACCAATTTTTGGATGTCACATAAATTAGTTTTTATCCTAGAATATAATGTTTGTGCATGGCCTATTAAATTAAATAGATTGTCAATGAATGCTATTGATTTTGGACCTTGATTCAGAAACACCCCTTGGTGTGTTTGTAATATAAACAGACCACCATGGGTGGCCTTGATATTTGGATACACTGAGGTGTGCCTTTTCCTTCCCAATGGTCTTAAATGGATGAATTTAATTTTAAATCAATAGATGAATTGAATTGTGTTCTAAATTATCAATTGATTGATTCAATAGATGGTATGGAATAAACATGACCCTTGTCACTTGATATGAAATTTCTAATTTAAGAATTATATTATCTTTAAAATAATTCCCTGTGTGAGTTTAATGGATTCAATGTTATGTGATAGTCTATTAATCACGAGATTCTAGTCATAACACTACAAAAAAATACACATTTAATAAAGATGGAAATTATTAGTGCTAGAAAAATTCACTAATAATGTTCATATTTATCAGTGCTAAATAAGAACTGATAAAGGCATCCCTTTATCAGTGCTAAAAAAGACATGAAAAGGTAACTCTTTTTTAGTGATTTTTTTAGCCTTGATAAAATGTAACCTTTATCAGCGCTTTATTTTTCATGCAAAAAAGGAAATATTTATCAATTCCTAATTTTTTCGATAATAAAAGTTACCCTTTATCAGCATGTTTTTAGTGCTGATAAAGGTTTCCCTTTCACATCACATTTTTGGCACTAATAAAGTTCCATAACAAAATTAAAAATTAAACAAATAAAAATAAAATGACAAAATTTAGAAAAATAAGAAACATTTTATTAATTAAATAATTGTTGATAAAAATGAGAAAATTTAATATAAAAATATAAATATTATAAATATTAATAAATAATATATATTAATATAAATATATAAAATTAATAAGTGTAATATATAAAATGTTAATTAAAAACATATTAATGTCTAATTCATTTCTAATGTTTTATTTTTCAATTTAATCTATATCAAACGTCGTGTGTTGAATTTATTTCACGTACATACATATATATATATATATATATATATCTGTGTGTGTGTGTGTGTGTGTGTGTGTTAATTCATGTGTATACACAAATTCACACTCAAATATATTTACACAATATATATGAACACATACATGTAATATTTATGTAATTTATTCAAATTTTAATGTATTTTATAATTTATTTATAACATGATACATTTAATATATATTATGTTTTTAATATCCAATTTTATTTATTTATTTTAATACTACGGTTAGGGTATTCATTTTTAATTTTTTTATTTTTTATTTAATTTTGAATTTGATCATTTTCTATTATTTATTTATATTTATTTATTTACTAGGTTGTAGCATTTTTTATATGTATTTATCCACTTCAATATATATATATATCCATATTTTTTTGATAATCTATATTTAATTAATAAAAATGATCCATTTTTTCAATATTTTTAATGTGTACTGATTTCGAAATAATAAACTTTACTCATTTTTAAAATTCATGTATTTCATATTATATATACACTAATATTGTTAAAAATATATTTGTAAATAAATATTTATAAATAAATATATCTATAAATGTATATTTACTATATTTATAATCATTCTAAATAAATAAATAGTATGTTTTAAATATGTATTTATATAATTTTAAATTATTAAATATATATATTAAAATACTTATAAAATTATAATAAATTTATTTAGATAATTATAAAATTATAATAAATTTATTTACATGATTATAATTATAAAACTTATATCAGTGATTAAATATTATCACTGGTAATGTTTTTTTAGCATCTCTTTTTCAGCACTAATAAAAATTGATAATTATCATTGCTAAAAAAGTGCTAAAAATATTCCTTTTATTAGTACTTATAAATTTAACACTGATAAAAGGGATCTATATGAGAAATATTCTGAAAGCATTGTTAAAAGTGTCCCTGATATATTTTAAAAACCATTACAATGACTAAGTCCCTTGTGATTATCGAGATCTCATAGAACACCTCTACTACCGGTGAGACTCTTGTATATTCCCTCAGATTAATCAAGGCTATAATCATGTTATTTTCAATTATTCCACTATTATTTTTTGATGTTTTGGGTTCTGCGTCTTATGTTTTTTCTACAATTCATGACCATGATGAACCCTATATCTATTCTCCTCACTACTAATATACAATGGTTGGTTCTGTATCCTCGTTTTCTTCCATAGACAACCATTTTGAAGAAAGAGAATGATGTTTTCATATGGTTAGGATTGTTAATATATGTGTATGGGTCAGTATGTGTAAATAAAATAGATTTTACACCACGTGTTACGGAAAGGTAATGATGGATTAATAGCATGATCAAATTGAGTTTAGTTAAAAATTTAAGAGGTTAACCCATTTCTCGTATATGTTTTCTATATCCCTTAGCATTGACATGAGACTTTATTGATTGGGAAATGTGTCTAAGATGGTGTACTGAATAGAATTGGGAACTATTTGGGTATTTTAGGTCAAAATTGTTACAAAATGGAATAAAATTGAAACTAGGGATATTGGTATTAATTATATAAAAAAATAAAAAATATAGACATAAGAAGCAATCCATACATATGATCAGAAAGTATGATTATGTTGGATTCTATAGTTACCATATAAAGTCAAAGTTATTTTTTGTTTATTTTTCCCTTGACCTATCTTCTTGAGTATCATGGCTCTTATTTAAGAGTTTATAGGCATGAATGAGTAATAATATATGAAATGTCATTTTCATATATGTCGTTGTTTCTTTTTTTCTAAAATCAATTATAAATTTATATTAATAGAAACGTGAACAGTAAATAAATAGTCCATTCATATTTACTTATCAGTGATGATTGGGTTTATATAACTTATTAATTGATTGAGTTTATTTAATGACCCCCTTTATCAATACTATTGGTTAGTTGTTTCATATTTATATTTAAAACATTGATTTTAACATATTTTAAATTATATATATAGTATTCAAAGAATTATTGAAAATGGAATGAATAAGAGAGGGGGGAGGGGGTTCACATTTAATATAGATTATTTTGTCCCTATTTCTAAAATATTATTGTTTTTTAGAAGTATAAAATTATGTGAATATCTACATTAATATTGAATATGTCACCACTCTAACCACATGATCTTCAAAGTACTGAGCAAATGAACATCTTATGTATGCTATAACATATATTCATCCTCATGTCCTAGAGGTAATTGTAGATCTACTTCAAACTATGTGGTATAATTTTCAATTATGGAATGTATCTATGGTTCCTCTATGATTTTATGGTAATATATCATTATAATAAATTTAGGATTGCAATGAATAGATTTATTTCATTTATAAGAGTAAAAAAAATTCAATATCAACACTGAGAATAAGTTAAAAAATTAACCCTTTCTATGGATGTATGTTATTGGAGGGATCTTAGAGTGGATTGAAAAAATATCTATAATTAGAAGGTGAGTAATCCTTGAATAGACAGAATTCATGTCCAATGTTTGTTGGGTGAGATTCATTTCTTCAAGACCATTAGAGTGAAGGTATTCTTATTGATGGGACGTTTTGAGTGATTCCATTAATGTAGGTTCCTAAGATACTTTTATCCATAGACGATTGATTTTCTTACATATATTAAAGATGGATTGAACTCTATCTCTCAAACTATCCTTACTCCCATCATTCTAGTTCGAAAGTTCATTAAGTACAAACATCTCAAACAGTGATGGGAGGAAGGCTACTTTAAAAGAGGTAATGAGTAGCCTAATATCCATCATCAAGAGAAGTAAGGCAGTCATACATTTGAGGATGGATTAAATAAAGGTAGTGAAGCTTAGTTATACTATAGTATTAAAGTATTGTAACTTTGTTCAAGATAGTAACATTTTTCATGCAAGATTCATTGAATTGTTGACTTCTATTCATAATGTGTATTGTATTATTGTTAATGAGGACAAATTAAATGATTGGCAACTCATGCATACAATGTCTTCTGAATATGATGATGTTATCAATCCCAAGGTATAACGTACTATTGATGATGAAATTGTGGAATTATAAAGGGATCAACGACATGTTGATGAAAAAACAATAGCACAACATCAAGGTTTTGAATAAAATTATCAAGGCCAGAAGTTAGGGAATAAAATATCAGGCTGGTTGGAATCAATGTGTCTCACCTAATGAACCCAAAAATTCAACATTTATTAGTTATCTTGGGGTAACAATGAGAATGAATGTTCTATTGATATTGGCTCGTGGCACCCCATCCAACCTGTAATGAAGAAAATCGTTTGGAAAGATTTGATGGTAACCTTATAATATACTTTCTCTATTTTGCTGAAAATTTATATAATGAAACATTGATTAAGTTTTCATTATTCATTTGATAATTTTCTTATTTTAGAAAAATTTTGACAGAAATATTTCTTAATGGACACTAGAAAATCCCATAGAGGCTTCCAAACTCTTCAATCAAAGTAACATCTTAGGGATGCTAAGGGAAAGATAATGTCCCACCCATAACTTAGTTATGCACACATTATAAACCAAGAAACATGGACTGCTTTCATCAATTGTCCCAATGAAAAATCACTTAAGGTGCCTTATAGTAGATAATATATTATTTGAAATTATTTATTTTATCA
The DNA here is from genome assembly GCA_963277665.1 of Viscum album. NCBI lineage: Eukaryota > Viridiplantae > Streptophyta > Magnoliopsida > Santalales > Viscaceae > Viscum > Viscum album. The sequence goes on from OY728155.1 coordinate 1,083,278,369, forward strand.
AACTTGATTCAAAATTATTAATTTATAAAATAGATAAAGACTTCTGAAAATAAAAAATGTGTGTCAAAACCAATATACCTCTATCACAAAAGAATGATGGGGTATGCTTCATTAGAGAATAAATTGGAAAGTATTTTAATAAATAATAAAAGTTTAATTATGTTATGTGAAAGAAAACATATTTTGTTGTTTATATTCATATTGATGAATGAAAATATGAATCCACTTCCATCCCACATCATGTGCTATGGAAGGAATCTCATGTAAATAAGGATGTTAAATTAGTCGATGAAAAAAACAAGTAAAGGAAGCATGTGTAAGTATTATATAATTGTAATTATTTATGATTTATAATGATATAACATAAAAATAAATGTGTTTGAATTTTTTTTATATGGTTTATACACAAGAATTGGTAATGGTCGTACTAGAAGAAAAGCGACTTTTAGTAGCTTTGAAGTGGCCTGAACAATATGCATGCTTTAGAGGATTAGGTTTTGGAGTCTCCCCTTGAACATATTTCGAGAAGATAAATACACATGAAGATACATATAATATGATGAAACTATTATAGGTATAAATAGACTCACTACATGATATTATTTTGTGGTCTTATTTGGATGACCAATTTATATGAAATGATTAAAGAGAACCGGCATTGGAGAAAAGATATGTACATAAACGAAATGACCCCACTATCATTGAGGCTAGTCATTCCCCCTAACCACATACCTTACTTGGGGTAATAAATTTTTTCATTCCACATTCTCCAAAATGTGAATCAAACAACATTCAAAAACTTTATATTACTAAAATTATGTAGGGTATAGTTGTATGTAATTTTTATCTGTCAACACTCACGTATTGCCATGTTGTGATGGGTACATTATATAATATCTTGAGAAACCAGTTACATGATCAAACCCTACCTAAAAATAACATGAGAGAGTAGTTTGAGGTAGATTATGAGCTCACTTCTTTGTATCCCATTCCACATGATGGTTTGTATATTACAATGCTCAAATATTCTATTGTAGCTTTCATTGCATGGTCATCTAATCTAACAAAGATACATGACTTAGATATTTTTTGAAAATTCATATGAAAAACATGTAACTTTTTATGATAAAAGTCCTACTGTGAGGTATGATATTATATATTGAGAAATCAGTTTAGAAATATAAGGTCGATTTGATAAAATATAAGGAAATAAACATGAAAAAAATACTTTCCAATAGTGCCTTCCCCCCAATAGTTTTAGTGAAACATTTATTATCATTTCAACTTCATGTAGAGACCACATTTAAAGATAAAACCATGTCTTAAATTTAATATGAACAAAACATATATGGAGATTCCTTCACAGACGTAATTGTTCTCAAGACTCTAACTGAGATTCTAAATCCTGAATTGTTGGGCATATCAGTTGTGAATACATACATAAGGTACATTTTCATAATACATCTATCCAAATAATGAGATACATAAGTTTATTAGAGTTAATAAATATTCATATTTTATACAGACATTTTTATTTACAACTATATAAAGGTAAGATAGTGTGAAGCACGATTAAGATTCATTAATCCCTATATCATTTCTATAACATAAATTATTTTGAAGGAGGAATAAATTAAGAATAAAAAATATGACTTACTTGAAGCATTTAATAAAAAGGCATCAGATAACATACTCTTTTTTTGCCTACATAGAAAGGGTAAAACACTAAGATCTAATCACATAGAATATATTTTTTTAATTTTTTTATTACATAATTGTTTTTGTTTTTTTAGGAGGCACTAGATGATAATAGCGGTCGATATATACACCTCAAATATTCATTTTCGGGATTAAATGCATGGATATGCAACCAACCGGCCACAAATAATGTGTATTGTGAATATTTAATACACTAAAATCAAATTTTTATATATAAAATTATAATTATATGTTTAATCTATGTTTTAATGATAATTTTGTTATGATAGGGTGGTGTCTCAATAAAGGCTAGATCATGGAATTAAGTTTGTCTCTGAAGGGATAAAGCTTGTGGGTTACTAAAAATGGAAACAAATTATGTTATATATAGAAATAATTAACAATCAAAACATATCAAAAAAATTACTTATTTTGTTCTATGTTTTTACAGTGTCTAAAACAGCATAATGAAATTCATTATTAAGTGTCTATAAATCATTGATCATATGAAATTGAATGATCATGAGAAATTAAGTGATCACAAGATCATAAACTAAATAAGTGATAAAAAGATCACCACTTCATTAAAAATGAAGGTAATATGAAATATTTTTTTTCTCAATACCATTTTCCTAATGTTTATGGATATTTAACATTAGATAAATATAATTACATTATTTTTTCTCATTTCAAAAGCACGGACTCATGATTTGGTTTTGCATAAATCAATTTCCATTTCATCTATTACTCTATGAAATGAATATTCAAGGTAAATTCTCCATGTTTAAATAACATAAATTATATTTTAATGAATCATATGATTTATAAGGCATTCCTCCTGCCTCTAAATGTTTACCAAAAAAATTCATCATATGTTTTATGATAAAATCCATAGTTCGTCATAATATATTCCATAAATATTTATCCTTAATAATCCTTCAAAAATATGTCTAAGAAAAAGTGAATTCCATATATTGGAATGGTTTGACCTCATATCATTCCATGATCAACTTAACGATTATCTTGAAATAATTTTAATCACACATAATGTCACAAACCAAAATGTCTATACCCTACACATTTCCCAAAATGAAGACACCATAAAATCATATATTATTCCAAAAGGTAACTCACCTTTTTACTTATAAATTCACCTATATTAAAAAAATCATTTACAATGGAATTCATGATCCATCTATACACCAATAAAAGATCATAAGTTGATTGAAAATATCAAATATGATTTCATTGATCTAGAATCTACATAGATATAGTTATTCAATGCTCAAAATCACATCCAAATTCACTAAAGGGTGAACAATTAGATTATTATAGGGATAATTCATACACACTGCAACGTGAAATTCCAAACCCTATAGTAGAGGATAAGTGTGCCCTAATTATTATGATTGAGTTCATCTGTTGTGATTACATAAGCTTTACCTTTGTCTTTGGTATTAAGAGGTTATTGATGTTAATTGTCAAAAACCTTTGGATTTTCTCACTGGTTATAATAATGCCTATAAACCTTTTATTTGTTTCATTGTAGTGTGTGTGGTGTATTTTTGGTGTATTCATTCCCTCCATTGAATTATCCAACCCACTCATCTCCTTTATACATTATATACCTTTTTGACCCACCCTTCCAGATTTAAATCACATCCCAATTATATTAAAGCAATTCTCGTGAGGATTATTTCTACATTTCTAGAATGTATATGGCTACAATTTATTTCCCCTAAATTATTTATCAGAGTTTTAATGAGGCTTTTTCTTCGTTTTCATGTCAAAACCATGGTATTGAAGTGAATTTACACTTTTTATTTATATGTTATGTGAAAATAAAACGATTTATTCATAGCTACTAAATTTTCTCATAGATAACTAGTACATCGCCCATGCATATGCACGACATCATAAATGAAATTTAAACTACAAAATGCATTAGAAATATGTGAAGTGATCAATGGAAATTAATAAATAATATAATGAAATTATAAATCTATTCATAGAAACGGAGTATGAAAATCTAATTTCTAGATACTTAAAATAGGTAAACAGTGAAACAGATTCATGGTAAGAGAACATGAAATTGGAAATAGACATTAGTTTTTACTTTCATGTAACCTTTGAAATAGAAATATGGAATGTTATTTAATCATGATAAGAGAACATAAATACACTTTATGTAACAAATACTTGTTTGACAACAATTACAAGAACTATGATTTTCAACAACAGTGGGTGTGCAGATCATATTACAATTCATGTCATCAGAATGTGTAGTCAATAGCCTCCCAGTACTACCATGAATCATTGATGTAGAGTTTCAGTTTGTCATCTTCGTTTATAGTTATATTGATACCTGCAATATATAATGAGACATTAATATGAGTAAATGAGACATATTACTAGGAAAAAACCTGGGTAATGTAGTGAAGTGAAAAAAAACATGTCATAAAAAATTGCTTATTTTTTTACAGTAGTCATCAATGGAAAGAATATTGATAAAAATTCAATGAAAACAATTATTATTATAAAAATGAAGAATCACTAATAATTGAAATAATTGAAAATTCAGTACTAATTGAAATAGAAAAAGTGGTTAATCTGGATAGCTTGTCACCCCCCCCCCCCAATTTTCCATCACCTCCTCCAACCCCCTACCCAGCTATACCCCTCCCCTTCCCCCTCTTTTTCTTGTCTCCACTCATTCGTCTTTACACATACTTCATTGATTTTTTTACTCCAAGATTATGTGTGGAATCACTATTCATTTTCTTATGTCATAATTTCCACTCCACTTTCTAAGGATATACTCTTGATACACTTAATCACTCCATTTATAATTTCTCAAGTCATCGATAAGAACTTGATAAGAGTAATTTTAACTCAATCTCCATTTGTTGATTTAAGCATCCAATTCATTGGTGTTGTTTTTACATGATTATGTGTGAATGACCTATGATTGATTTACACTAAATATCCAATTATAATGAGTGTATTTATATTTTTCACGCATAATTATGTCATTGATTTATCCTTAACCTAAGGATATGGTCTTTATAAGAGATTTCATCTGAATTTACCTTCTATTGAGACTTCTTTGTTGTTATACACCAAATCACATTTATATGGTGTATATGATTTTCTATGACATAGTATATCTTGAATCCCTTAATTCTTATGATATTGTAATGTTTTGATTACCTCAATTATTTGTATTCAAGTGTCTCCCTTTGGGTTAGGAACTCTAACTAAAATATCATTTTAAATGTTTTAATGATTTATTATTCTAAATTTTTATCATTAATTTCCATATTTTAAAAATGGTTTTATTGACATTTTTATATGGACGTTAATGTTTTAAAATTAAAACTCCTTTTAAAAGTATCAAAGTGGTATGGGACACTTTGACTCAAAAATCTTTTTTTAAATGGATTCTTAACAAATAGTGTGGCTTTTAAATGTTTTCAAGAAAAAGGGGATATTTCCCTCAAATAGTTTTGATGATTATTTTCATCTATGTAAATATCCTTCATTATTCTCGATTGAGGTTAATCTATTACAACACAATATTCCATATTGTATTGAATAAGTTGTGTTTGACTGTGGATGTGTTATTTTTATACCATTCATGGTTGTGGATGAATTATTGACATATCATATGCTAGTTTCAATACGAATATTTAAGTTATGTTTCAAAATTTTCATATGAGGAATGAATTGGACATAGTAAGTGACGGGTGGAGCCTGTTATAGCTCCTCGATGCATTGGTAGGTCTCATGAGACAAACTAGTTTCTTGGAACAAGGCCTTGACAAAATCTTATTTGTATTCTTGGCACAAGGCCTTGACTATGTGGTTATGATAGTCTGTAATTATGCATTTCATCATTATGAAAGTTTTTATTGATATTTCATGTGATTATTAAAATAGTAGAATATCCATGTGAATAATTAAATGGAATTATTTCATTTTATTTTTTCCATGTTATGCTGAAGATCATGTTTAAAAGGCTCATGTTTTAGTTATACATTGCCTTAAATGTTTATGATTACTTATGAAAGATTCAGGTATATTTTTATCCTTAAAGAGCATCTGAGATCACCCCTTTCTATGTTTTTTTTAGGATGTGAAGAAGTATTTTATGACTTACCTGTAGGGTTAGTCTGAGGGGATATGAGTGTGGTCTACGGAAACAATGTGGTCATAGTTTTTTATTTTATGATGTAATGTAAACCGTATAAATTTATCTAGCACTTCCAAGGCTACTAAACTAATCGTTCTTTCGAGACTTGATCTTTTGTGATCATGTCAATGTTATGTAATAATGCACCGACTCTGGGCTTCTAGGGTTGGGGTGTTACAGTTGGTATGAGAGGAAGTTTAGTAAAAACTTGGAAAATATATTTATATAAACTCTGATTAGAGCACATAGCCCTAAGATAGACTTTGAGGATTAGTATAGAGGAACTTCCTAAAATTTTGGTATTGTAGTGATTTGGTGAGTTGTCCAAGAAATACATCCATGTATGGATACGAGCAGGTAGAGGTGGTTCTGGCATAGATGCACCTACGGGTAAAACCCTAAAACACAGCTTTGAGCTAGACTCGAACGGGAACTGGTGAACGACAATGGGGCTTGCTGCACTCTTGGTTACGACACTCCCGGGGGATATGCTAAAGATAATTTACATTTTCTTTACAAAATGATTTGAAGGATTTTAATATATGTTGACAATAAATGACATTGGTTAATCCTAAGGTGTTTCAAATTGAAAATATAGTGTCATGATATTCTCTAACTGATTTTATGACTACTATTACTCACACAATGATTTTTGGTTTTAGTTAATGGATAGATTCCAAGGAAGTCATAGTAACTTTGAGAATGATGTACAAGGTGGGAACGGTGGTGGAAATGAGCAAAAAAATGGAATGTTGGTAGGCGTAAAAGATATCATGTTCATGCAAAATTAATTTTTTAAAAAATATTATCTACAACATATATATTATCCAACTCTCGGACTAAACAAATAAGATAAAGGTGATGAATGATAAGAGCTCCAGCAGTGGAGACCCTGGAGAAAAGAATCATCAATATCCATCATGAAGGAAATGTGGGAGACACCGAGAAAAGTGTATCAATGGAAAGAAGAAATTATTTACGTGTGGGAAGAAAGGACATAAAGTGAAGAACTGCCGAGGAAAAATGAAGAGTACTATGGAAGAAAATAAAAATGGTCCCAAGATTCCAATTATGGTTAGTTGTCGTAAATGTAAGGGACCTTGGCATCACCCAAGTCAATGGCATATTCTATAGGATAACCTCTTGGTCATGGAAGAACCTATGTGGAAATAAATGGATGGAAAATTTTTAAAGGTATTAGTGCTCTTTGCTGTTGAGATTACTTTGGATGAATTTTCTATTATGTGTGTAACCCTACAATTTATCATGTAAAAATGATATTTGAGGAAGAATTATCTTTTCTCTTGAATATATAGTTATAAACCACCATTTGTTTTTACATGATCATTGGGTTTGAGACAATTACAAGTTATTATATTTTGGGATGAAAATGTAAGGTATGAGATAACATTTGTGGTTAAATTATGTTATGGTTATTTTGAGGAATTCATCTCATTTTGGTAATATTATAAAATATATTTTTTGAAAAAGGACAACACGCAGACCGTGTGAAAACCCGTCGCATCGGACAAAGCTCTGGGAATCAAACCCATAACCAAAGTGAGATTGGGATTTATGTAATACCACTGGACTACGTGAAGTCCCTGGTTAGTGTGACTAATTATTTTTAGTTTAATGATTTTATTGATCAATAATAATTTGATTTGGGATCTCATGTGTTATCAAATTAAAAACCATAGTATAAGAAAATGATTTGGTGATTAAGTGATAAATTTCAATTTCGAAGATGTTTGCTTTGTTGGGAGCACTATATGCCCAAGGAAAATGGAATACTATGAGATTTTATTTGAAGAGTAATGGTGGATTTTTATCTATGTTTTTATTGTGGTTTTATAGTTATTGGGTTTATTAATGGAAATGATTAACCTATAATAGATAATATGTGATTAGGTTAATTACTTTTAAGTATGTGACTTTAAGAGTAGTTGATGTAATTTGGAGATACAATTTAACGTGGAAGACTACATAACAAAATTCTTCTATGTTTTGGGATTCAATATTAGTTTGGATTATACTGAAGTATTTTAATTACAATTGATTATTGAATGGTATTTATTTAACTTTGAGGTATTATTGGTTTAATTTTAGAAATTACGATTAGTGTTTCTTTATCTAATGGAATACCCTTTTGGGGGATCATCAGATCTTATACTAACCATTTTGGTTTTGATTATTCTCTAAAGACAGGGTAAATATATATTTTATCTTATGTGGATCATGTTATTCTATATAAGTTTATTCTAGCTCTTCCAGTGTGACCAAGTCTTCTTGAATACTCATCATTCAAAAAAATGAGTTAGTGGTAGAAATTTAATAATGATTGAAACTCTACTTAAAAAGTAAGTATATCTCTTTATGTTCCTATTCAATATCATAAATTAATTCCTCATCTATTTGTAATGTAAGTTAAAACAAAAAAATGTTGTCCGTTTACTTTTCCTACTAGGAGAATAATGACTGTTTGTCCCAACAAAAGTTTGTGGTTTTCTTGTTGTAAACTTTCTCTTGATCATGTTTTCTATCCCTATCCATCAGAACATGAAACTTAGTTTATCGTCCATATCCATGTTTTCCTACATGGAATCCTATTATGGGTTATCTTGGGTGACCTTTATACTTCTCTTTCTTTCATTTAAAGTGAAATTTTTATTGACTCATTTTCCGATGTGGGACTTTCCATTATATTATCAAGCACAATTTTAAAAATTACAAGGATGTAATTTATTGAAGGAGGGGAGAATGTAACACCCCAATCTTCCACAGTATGTTTCCCTTTGAATAATGCAATGGCTTGCATTGGACATGACTTCAAGATTTCTAACACACCACAACCAATCAAACTAGCTGTTATGAATAGTAATACCCACTTCTTGAAATTTTATACATTTTATCTTTTAAAATTGATTTCACTTTTGGATTCGGAATATCAGAATTATCTTAGGGTGAATTTTGGGTACTTTTCTGATAACTTTCATATTTTGATGAATAGTGAAAATTACTAAATTTTAATTAAAAACAACTTTTTTTAATCAATATAATTAATAGTGATAAATTATGAATTTTAGTTATTTGAATGTATAATTAGATTATATTTTTACTATTTAATCCAATGTTGGTCATTGGACATAATTTCACATTTAAACTGGACATAAGCAAGTGTCAATCTTTTGAAAGTTATTGTTTCTTAAAAACACGCTCCTTATTTTAACAATGGGAATTAATTTTAAATTAATTAATTCCACTTCTATGTTTTTAATTTGGTAAAATATACTTCATTTTTTAATTCGAAATATCAAAATTAGCTTAGGGAGAATCTTTGGTATTTTTCTGAAAACATTCAATTTTTTGATGAATAGTGAAAAAAACACTGAGTTATCGTTTAAAACTGAATTTTTATTTAAATAATTATTTATTTTATTTAAATTTAATTATTGTCAAAAGAGACACATAATACCTATATAATTTCAATATAATTCATTGGAGTCAATTTATAAAAAAATTTAGATATATAAAATTTTCTTAGAACTTTTCACTGTCTTTTACCCATCTCCTAGGAGAATTTGAAAATTCACATAAAACATAATTTTACCACTTTTGTGAGTGGAATTTCAAATACCCAAGAGACATGGTTGATATCAGTATGTAAAATGTGTTTCAATGAGCTGAAAATAATTTTTGTTGAATAGTAACTTTTTACTTTAATTTACCACGGTTAAAAGTAAATAGGGTAATTAAGGGTAAAAATGATATTAATATTACCCTAACACATGTCCTAATTCTATTGGAAAAGTGTATATTGACCAAAAATAACCTTACGAATTAAAAATTATCATTTAGGTCCAATTGGATTAGATTAGGACATTTATTATTATTTAATTCAAAGATGAGTTAAAAGAGTTAAAATCAAAGTTTAACTTCTAAAACATTTTTAATATAGGTTTATACATAGGATAAATTATATTTTTAATATTCATTAGAAATATAAAACAATTTCCTACATAATGGTATTTTATTTATAATTTTTTAGACATTAAATAATTTAATTCATTTATGACATAATGGTGATACAGTAATTACCTAATTAATGAAATATTAAAATAATTGATATTATAAATATCCAAATTAATGTAATTTGAGACTTTCTAGGAATTCCAAAAACATTCTAGGTTAATATGACAAATTATTATTGGTTATATGAATATTTTATTAGTAATAATGCTATTATAAAATTATCAAAAACAAAATACTCAATAGTGTGAAAATTGACATAAAAGCGTTTTTAAAATAAATATTATATTATTATTTGATATTCTATTCCTAAAAATATAAGGTTTGGAAAAAAGAATTACATAATTATATGTGTATCATTAATGGACCACTTGGGGGTCACTTGGATGTATATAGTATGTTTATTACTATATAATGGAAAAATACAAAGAGACTTAGTAAATGTCAAACTATATAACTAAGAGTTAAATATAAAAGTTAAGGTTAATATAGTGACCCAAACCTATCTAAAACCTATTGGTTGATTGGGTTTCGAACCATACCCACCTTATACTTTAAATAATACACTTTGGAGCCATTATAAACTGAAAATTAGTTTATTATAAAATAATATTTCAAGCTTTTCCTAAGGTGCCCCTCACCCCTCTTATAAAAGGGCACTCCCCTTCTCTCTAATTCACACTTTCAAAGCCTTTTGGCACGTCCAAACCATGCCCAAATATCCTCTAAACTTCCCTAACTTTATCCTAGAGGCCCTCCTTTGGTCATAAAGCCATCTTATGGAGCCCTTTTGATAAAATCAAAAGGAAGAACCCGAAGAAGAGGTAATAATTTCACCACCCTCTTTCGAGTTATTTTCTTCTTCCACTTATTATTTCTTTGTTATTTCCATTCTAAAAAATCCAGTATATTATATATAATATGATGTTATTATAAATATGTTACAACCATCTTAATTATTATATCAATCCTTTAAATTACATGTCACCATATATGCGTACGTACAGATTATCGTCTCCATGTCGTGGTGTAATTGTTATTCAATATATTATTATTTGGATGGGAATAATAATGTTGTGTAATTCATGTAAATAATAAATATAACATGATAATTATTCTTTATATATGATATACCATGAAATTATATATTATTTTAATATCAAAAGAATGATATTGTTGCTCATGTGTACGTACGGACTACTGTCTCCACGAACGCGATGAGATTCATTCCCCATCGTATCCATTCAAGACTAAATTTCATTTTATGATTAAAAATAATGCTTAGAGACATGATATCTTTCTGGATATGAATAATATACATCCCATTAATAAAAAATATGGCTCACATAACAAATAATATAAAGGAAAAAGAATCTGTTAACACCCGAAACGACGATAATACTAATATATTATTAAAATATCAATGTTAAAATATCATATATGTTATCATATTAATGTATATTATTCTTTTATAATTCAATAAAAATTATTTCACCATTATACAGGAGGATAACCAACCCTCAACCAAGGAAAAAGTACAAAGTAATGGGTTTCTTATCTCACTTTTAATTTTGTGAGAATTTCATTGTTCACCACTTATTTATTGCAAGTGGTGTGTGTACTACCCATTATTGTATTCATTGTGTAATATAATTTAATTTAGGGATATTTACATCATTTTTTTATGATCCTTATTTCATGGGTTTATGTTTCGTAAGTTACCTAATCGATAAGGGAATTTGAAATATCAATTTCCACTCATTCGGCTTCACACATACTTCATTGATTATTTTACACCAAGATTATGTGTGGCATCACTATTCATTTTCTTATGTCATAATTTCCACTCCCCTTTCTGTGGATATACTTTTGATACACATAATCACTCCATTGATAATTTCTCATGTCATCGATATGAACTTGATAAGAGTAATTTTAACTCAATCTCCATTTGTAGAGTTAAGCATCAAATTCATTGGTGTTGTTTTTTCAAGATTATGTGTGAATGTCCTATGATTGATTTACACTGAATATCCAATCATATTGAGTGTATTTATATTTTTCACACATAATTATTTCTTTGATTTATCTTTATCCCAAGGATACGGTCTTTATAAGATATTTCATCTCAATTTACCTTCCATTGAGACTTCTTTGTTGTTATACACCAAATCACTTTTATATGGGGTATATAATGTTCTTTCACATAGTATATCATGAATCCCTTTATTCTCATCATATATTGAAGTTTTGATTACCTCAATTATTTGTATTCATGTGTCTCTCTTTTGGTTTGGAACTCATATAAAATATCATTTTAAATGTTTTAAAGATTTATAATTCTAAATATTTCTCATTAATGTCCATATTTTAAAAATGGTTTTAATGATCTATTTATATGGACATTAAAGTTTTAAAAATAAAACTCCTTTTAAAATTTTCAAGGTGGTATGGGACACTTTGATTCAAAAATCTATTTTTAAATGGATTATTGACAAATACTGTGACTTATAAAAGTATTCAAGAAAATGGGGATATTTCCCTCAAACAGTTCTGATGATTATTTACATCTATGTAAATATCCTTCATTATTCTCGATTGAGGTTAATCTATTACAATAAAATTTTCCATATTGTAGTGAATAAGTTATGTTTGACTGTGTATGTGTTATTTTTATTCCATTCATTGTTGTGGATAAATTATTGACATATCTTATGCTAGTTTCAACATGAATGTTTTTGTTATTTTTCAAAATTTTCGTATGAGGAATGCATTGGACTTAGAAAGTGACGGGTGGAGCCTTCTATAGCTCCTCGATGCATCGGTAGGTCTCAGAAGACAAACTAGTGTCTTGGAACAAGGCCTTGACAAAATATTATTTGTAGTATTTGCAAAAGGCCTTCACTATGTGGTTATGATAGTCTGGCATTATGCATTCCTTCATTATGAAAGTTGTTATTTATATTGCATGTGATTATTCGACTAGTAGAATATCCATGTGAATAAGTAAATGGAATTATTTTATTTTATTTTTTCCATATTATGCTGAAGTTCAAGTTTAAAAGGCTATTGTTTTAGTTATACATTGCCTTTAATGTTTATGCTTATTTATGAAAGTTTCCTCTATATTATTATCCTTACTGAGAATCAGAGATCACCCCTTTCTATGTTTTTTTCAGGATGTGAAGAAGTATTTTATGACATACATATAGGGTTAGTCTGAGGGGATATGAGTGTGGTCTATGGTAACAATTTTGTCATAGTTTTTCATCTTATGATTTAATGTAAACCTTATAAATTTATCTAGCACTTCCAAGGCTACTAAACTAATCGGTCTTTCGAGACATGATATTTTGTGATCATACCAATGTTATGTAATAATTCACCGACTCTGGGATTCTGGGTTTGGGGCGTTACACAATAAGTTTATGGAATGTTTTCAATGAAATGCAGCACTGTTTTACCTATTTTTCGTTCTCTCATATGAAGTCTCCTTTGCAACCTTGCATCGCACGATGTTGATGGTGTCTGAATCTTTGTTTTTTTCTTTATATTGAATTGTAATGTTTTATAATTTAATTAAAATATGTTTATGGGTATATACATTCAATTTAAAATATATTGATAAGACAATTGATAGAGAATGCATGTTTGAATTCTATATGATATATCTTATAATTGTAAATTGGAAGTATACTGTGATTTTACTGAACGACACTTACACCAACACAAAAGAACAATATCTATTTTATACAGAAATGATATATTAGAAAATAGCATATTCAAATAAAAATAATGCAGTACGGGAACACATCTACAAAACTGTTTGAATGAATACCTTGGATGGATATTGAGAAATATTTATGTAGTGAAGATGGATGGAATCATGACAAAATAATATGTAAACCTGAATAAGCATTGTACTATGATTTCAATGAACCACAGTTATACCAACATCAATGAAACATATATACATTATACAAAAAATATACAATGAAATCTCATAATTGAATGTCACATAATGTAGTAAGAGGTACCCATTAATAAGCATTGTCCTTTAATTTTACTAAAGGACACTTATACTGACATTGAAGTATCATGTATATACTATACAGAATTGAATCATTTGAAAATAGCATATTCAATTAAAAACAATTTTGTATGGAAACACATCTTCAAATCACTTTGAATGAATACCTTCAATTGATATTGAAGAATATATATGCAGTGAAGACATATGGAATCGCAACTAAATATTATATAAACCTGAATAACTACTATTCTTTGATTGTAATGAACCACACTAATAAAAAAATTAAAGAAACATATAAATATTGCACAGAAAATATGAAATCAAATTTGAAAATTGAAAGTCACATAATCCACTAAAAGGTACCCTTAGATAAGTAGTGTAAAGTTATTTACATTTAAAAGAATGCACCATGGGAACACATTTCCAAAACAATTACAATGAATACCTCATATGGATATTGAGGATTATTTATACAGTGAAGACGGATGCAAGAGTGGGGGTAAATAATCTGTAAAACTCACGAAGCACTGTTCTATTATTGCAATGAACCACAGTCATAGCACCATCAAAGAAACAGGTATAAATTAGACTAAAAATATACAAGAAAATCTGCAATCTAAATGTAATGTAATGCAGTAAAAGGTTCCCATACATGAATTGCAGTTGAATACTGATGTGAAAAGTGAGACAACATATACGTGATAATAAATACTAGAAGATGTCATTCGGACAACATATTGTAGAATGTATTAATCTGAACATCTATTCAATGATAGGAGCTTGCGTATAGTGAATCTGAACCTGGATGAAGAAATACGGATAGTGTAGTGAAGAGGCGGACTAATGTTTCGTTTACCTTCATCAAAGCCACCTGGTAGAACGAAACTGTGATATAGAGGTAAGAGTAGATAGTACACCGGTCACCGAATGGCAACATGGGAGGTGCGAATGAAAAGTGGCAGAGTGTATCGAAGTGTTTTTTCTAATCAGGTCGGTACCTCGAAACCCTAAACCAGATTAGAAGGAGGAACAAAGTGCGGGCGGGAATACTGGTTTTCGTCGCTAGAGAAACTAAAAAGGATTGGAGGAATGTCGAATGAAGCTAGATACTCGAAGGAATTCAGAAGTCGGGAACCCTAATTCAGAGGGATTTTGGGAGAGCGCATGGGGGGAGCCCAATTGGGTCGCAGGAGGGAGGATGGAAAGCCATTGGGAAATAAAATGGAAGGATACGTGGAGGTAGTTGGAGGCGACAAGTAGGGTAAGAGGAATCCTAGTTTAGTACAGATAATAGATTCGTTTCAAAGACTATGTTTTAAGCTACGAAATAATCAATCAACCTTACTTTTAGGTTGGATGATAATACTAGAAAAAAACATCAAAATTCCTACTAAATTTTCCACAATATGTACCAATGGATTCATAATCCTTCTACTTTATCTCAAGGAATTCATTTTCCATTTTCATATAAATAATATGAGGAAAGTACTTATTGATAAGTAAGCTATTAAATTCATCCCACTCCATGGAGTCAATTTATTTTTATTTCCTTATATTTTTGATTAGATTCCACCATTTATCTACTTCACCTTCAAAATGATAGACATTCAAAATGAATTTTTCAACTTTTGAATATAGGATAACTGAGAATATATTTTCAATGGCACTGATCTATCTCTCGTCAACTAATAGATCAATGGAAGCAAAAATGAGGGGGGTGTTTCCTCATAAATGAATCAACAGAACATCATTCCCTCCTTCTCTCATTTGGAAGATCAACATGATTCATAGCTTGGGAAATTTGTGTGATCATAGGAATGAGTTTTTAAATTCCAACTACCATAACATTTGATTTCGTAGAAGAATAATAATTTCATTTTCCACTATATTCTATATTAACATGATTTCTTTAGGTTCCACCCATTGATTGAAACCAAAAATCAAACTGTAATGTTCATACAATGATAATTAAAGTGTGGTATCATATATTCAAAAAAAGTACTTCAAATGATGTCTAAATCATGAAACCTTCTTCTCAATTATGGGACCACATCTTTAACCTATAATATTCATGGTCATTACCAAAAAATTTGGTTGTTATCCTATACATACACTTATCTTCAGGGGTTTCACTAAATATGTGTAATCCCAAACACCAAGGAATGACTAAGACCTAATTTGATACCAACTATAACAACCCATTCTTTTCATAAAAAAATATTCGATATTTTGAAATTAATATTCAATATATTTCCCAACCACTAACAAAAATACCATAATGTTTTAGTTTCTTTGGAGAATAGATACAAAATCATTTTATATTCTTAAATATATTTAATATCTCCCACAAATACCTTCCCATATAGTACTCTTCATACAGAAAACCTACTTAAAACCATTATTCATAGAATGGGAAAAGGAATCATATGAAAGGGTGATCTCGAATACTCAATAAGGGTAAACATGAGAGATGTAAATCAATGATCATATTAAAGTATATGATAATTATAAGGGAATGAGATCATAACCGTAACATAAAAAGTTCATACTCAATATTTTAAAGATATTAAGTATGATTCATGGAATAAATATTAATTATTTCAAAAAAAATCATAAGAGTATGAAAACATTATAAATCAATCATCAACCATAAGTTCATGTCATATAAGTGTGGAACCATTGTAGGTGTAGAAACTATTTCGTATATCAAGGTTAATTTCCAAGACCATTAAATCACAACTTATCAGGCCCCAATAGCTGTTTTTCATAGTAAATAAAGAAAATAAATTTTTTATCACTATCTTCCAAGAATATTTACCTGTGTCCTTTAATACATCAATCTCATCAAATTTTTTACCTCAATTAATCAATCACATTGACTTATTCCCCATAGTTATATCATGAGATATAAAAATTTACTAAACTCATTGGAGGGATATATAATTCTGGGAACACCCATAACATTATAAAAACCATAAAATGATTATTATAAGATCATAATAACATTCATCAAATCATTAAATCCTAAAATATTCAAATAAAATAGTTTTCATAAACATTACAGTAATTCAACAAAGTATAACCCATGAAAATAAATGGGTTTCATAAACATATCAACATCATAATCATAAAACATATAGGGAAATAATAAGGATGGTAGAATTGTATCACATATAAATTAAATCATAAGTAACACCAATGGATGTTATCATAGATAAAGAAATTATTTTAAAGGATCACTGGAATTTTTTTGGAGGAAAATATCATTTTTCACCTTGATATATAATTTATATAACATAAAAGTTTCCAAAATACCAATGAAACTATTTTATTTGAAAATAATCTTTGAAACATTTAATGAAAGATTAAAATAATTGGTCGTTCATAGAAGTAGTAAATTATTTTCCTTTGACATGAATAAAAATTAAACATTCTTTTCACACATTAATACTCTATTATGTTCTATTACTATAAATAATTAAATTCATATATCATCTTATAAAGCCTCAAATAGTATATGGAAAATTTCGGAGGTAATCCATTTTAAAACTTCTAAAGTCATTGAGATAATAAAAGATATTATTAGAGGTAATTATGATTCTTTTTATTTTATACCTAGAGATACTATTGTATATATCCACTAAATGTTTATGAATATTATAAATATTTTACAATACCTTTTTGAAAAATATCATACAAATTAAATCATTGTGGAAAATATTATTGAAATAATTCCTAGTGAATGGTAATCTAAAAGGACTGCTTTGAATAATATGATAATAAAAACTTATCCAACTCATGATTATTTTATTGGAAACCTTATGATGTATGAGGGGATATTGAAAAGGGATACTGGGAAAATGAAAAATAAAAATAGTGGAGTTTATTTTGAAAATACATCAAATGTTCATAGCAAGTTATAATCTATTAAGAAAATTATAATGTCTACTGAAAATAAGAATGTGATTATTGATTCAGATAGTAGTTCATTAGAACATTCAGAAATTGAACTAGCTAATCTTGTTAAAAAAAAGTAAAGTGATAAAAAGGATTCTTCAGAAGTGAAATTTTTTCAATGTTTGAAAGCTAGATACAACAGATCAGATTTTCCTAAGTCGAAAAAATGGTAAGAAGGTAAAAATACTTTTTGATAATACTAGACTCAAGAATTGTTGGGATATGAGGTACTAATGTTTTTATTTTTAGGAAAATAAGGATTATACCAACAAAAAATTTGTACATGGATAGTGGTTTTCTAGACACTTGATTGGAAAATAAGACATATTTAATAATTTTATAAAGATTAAATGAGGAAAAGTTACATTTGGAGATAATGTTCAAGGATAATTTTTTGAAATTGGTAAAATATTTATTCTTGGAAAATAATTAATTTCAAATATTTTTTTTGGTTATAGGACTTAAGAACAGCCTTATAAGCATAAGTAAATTAGGTGATGATTTTTATCTACTAATCTTCAGAAATTATTAATGTATTATTCATATTCTAAAGATGAATTTATTATTTCTCTCGATTAGAATAAGAATGACTGCACACTAAACATAGAAGGAATTAGAAGACAATATCTATTTTTCCTTAGTAAAATGGAAGACCAATCACGGTTATGGAATAGAATATTAAGACACTGTAATGTTAAAACTTTTTCTAAATTGTCAAAGAAAGGAATAGTTAAGGATCTTTTAGAACATAGGTTTGATACATTTGAAGTATGTGATCCTTGTAAATTTGGAAAGAAACAGAAGTCATGTTTTAAGTTAATTAGTAAAGTATCATAATCTAATGCTTTACACTTAGTTCACATGTATTTTTTGGGTCCTACAAAAAAATAGAATTATCATTGGAAAATACTATTCATATTATATATTTTCTGATTACACTATATAGACTTGGGTCTATTTTCAAGAAAATATATTCGAAGCATTTTTTTCTTCTAAAACATTTTTTTCAAGAGTTAAAAATGATAAAAAAAATATCTCTACGATAAATATTCATATTGATCATGGTGTAGAATTTATAAATTCTTATTTTGAAACATTTTTTGTAAACAAGATTTTTTACCAAACATCTCATCACCTTGAACACTACAAAAAAAAATGGTGTAGTTGAAAGAAAAAATAGAATCCATAAAGAGATTACTAGAACTATGATGAGTGAATACTTAGCTGCTATATATTTTTTGGATAAAGAATTTAGTACTTCCTTTTATACAATAAATCTATTTTTAAAACGAAATTTTGTTTATAAACCTCTTTATGACTTGTGGACTTCAAGGAAACCAAAACATTCATACCATCGTGCTTCGGGAAACAATGTATTAATTTTGAATGCTAAGGATAATTTACATAAATTTTCTCTAAAACCTAATGAAGGAATATTTTAAGGTTATTAATTAACTAGTAAAGCATATATAGTATTTAATAAAACTACAAGGACTATTGAGGAATGATTTCATGTTAAATTTTATGAAATGGATCCTATTGTTTTCAAACAACCTCATCCCACATATTTGGATGTAATTCCAAAAATTGATTTTCAACCTAAGTTGGCATGTTCTTCTCATGAGAAAAATCTTTAGAATACTTTTCTGATGTTATACCCTATGAGTATTTTCAACATTTTGTTGAAGAATATAGTTATGTAAACCCAATTAATAATTTATTTCTTAAGAATCATCCAAATGAAGAAATCATTTGTGATGTAGATCAACCAATTAGAACTAGATGTTCTTTCAAAAATGAAATTGAAAATTTTTATTTTTTATATCAACAAGAACCTAAGGATTTAGATGAGGATTTAGGTGATGAATATTTGATAAAATAAATACAATATGAACTCAATTGATTTGAGAGGAATAAAGTTTTTACTTTGGTTGAATGACCTAAAGATACATCAATAATTGGAGTAAAATGGGTTTTTTAGAACAAATGGTATGAAAATATAATAATAGTTATAAATACATATAAAATTTTCACTAAGGGATAAAATCAACTAGAGTAACTAGATTATTAAGAAACATATGCTCTTAAAGGTAGACGTGAATAAATTCTTATACATATACCATATGAAGTATTAAAATATTTAAAACTATCCCAAATAGATGTGAAGTGTGCATTCCTTAACATATATGTTTAGAAGGAAGTTAATGTAGACTAACCCCATTTTTTAAAAGTAAATAAAATACTAAACATTATTTTTAAACTTACTAAGGAGATTTAAGGGCTTAAACAAGCCCCTAGATCATAATATAATAGATTAACTATATTTTTGTTACAAAAATCTTTATTAATGGAGTTGAGAATACAACTCTTTTTATAAAATATGTTTCTAAAAACCTAATAATTATTCAAAAATATTTCATTAAAATATTATTTGGTTAAACTCGATAATATTTAGTAGATTACTATCTGTATCTTATGGTGTCATAGTTTGAAATGATTATGATGGGAGAACTCACTTATTTTCTTTGTTTTCAAATTTCACAAAATGAATAAGTAACTATTATATCCCAATAAAATAATATAAAATATCTTATTAAAAATTCGGATATGACAATAATAAATTTATTAGTATATATATCATAACATAAAATACTTTATATATTGATGAATCAAGGAAATCAGTTGATCAAAATATTTTTTTTAGGAATGATTAGAAGTTTACTTAATAGTTATTCATCAGGATTTAATGTTTTTTATGTGATTATGTGAAAGATATCAAGAAAATAGAAAATAGTACCATGTTTAATATAAAAATATATGTTTTCATTACCTTAAGGGAACAATGGATTTTGGTTTATTATACTATTTTGGAAAATATATTGAATAAAAAAATTCAGATTATAATTTTGGTGCATGTAGAAGGACAGAAAAGGTACTTCTAGAACATATCATTTATTAAGAATAGTTTTATTGTCTTGGTCTGGTAAAAAAACACTCAATATCACTTTCCACTTTTGAATAAAAATATGTGGTTAACAGTGTTTTTTATGCTCAATTATTCTGGATGCAAAGAAAAATCTTAGACTATTACTTGTGTTTTAGTTAAACTCAAATGTTCTGTGATAACACAATTTCCATTTATTTGTGTAAAAACTCAACAAATCATTCATAATAAATATATATATATATAAGACATCATTTCCTTGAAGATCATAAAAAAATGAGATATCGTTTTACAACTCATCAAAAGACAATAACAACTTGTAGATATTTTTACTAAACATCATATTTTTGATATATTTGAATATTTTAAATTTAATCTTGGAATGGTTGATATGAAATAACAATTCATATCAACTTCATGTTTAAAAATACACTTACATTAATGAACTACTTTACAAAGGGGCAGTACATAAGTTGTGGTTTTTTAAAAACATTTTTTTTAAATAGTGTTCCAAAAATTTATTTTCACAACTTCATAGTTTTTTGGAATCAATATTTTTATAATTAATTGTTTCTAAATCATAATTTTTATGATAAATCTTTTCGGAACATACTTCTTTACCAAAAAAATTTAAAAAATTATTTCAAATTTTTTTGGATGATCTTTTTGTTATAAAGAATATTGAATTCGCTTTCCTTTATAAAACCCAAGAAGAATAGTTTACCAGATAAAGAATTCATTTTGAAAGTAAATTTATATTCTAAGAGGTGTTCTTCTAATCAATATGTTCTTTTAGTCATGTATTAATTTTTATTTCCTATATTGATTTACCTATTATTTACTTCTTAAAAACTTTTATTTTTATAAATATAAAACATTATGTAATCAGATAATATGTTTGTCTAATGAATAGTTTTCTTAAAAAACATTAAGAGTTCATAGTATTTATTAAATCTTTCCTCGATGAATCTCAACCATCAGATCAGAATATGTATTAAATAAGAGCCATTAAATTTTTAAAATATAAAGGGTACCCCCACCCCTACCCCCCACCCCTCGAGCCTATATATAAGGAACTATGTCTCTATGTCCCTCATAGTTTCTTAATACTGGTTGTTAAAATTTGGATCCCCTTTTTTTATTAATTCTATAATTTTGTAACAAGTCTAGTCATTTCATCTTGGCATCAGTTTTAGTCTAATGGCTTTAGCTAAAGATTTTGTGAAGAAATAAATAGTGAGCAAATGGCTGATTGAGAAAAAATGGTAAGAAAAGTGTGACTCTCTTTCTAAAATTGTTATTAAATTTCAAGTATGGTAAAATATCTATGTATAAAAACATTAATTTGAATTACATTATTTGGAAAAATATAGAGAAATGTTTTCTACAATAGATTGTAGTGTTACAGATGATTTAGATGGGATTTATTCAGCATGTTTGGTGAGATTTTTAAATTTATGATTCATCAAATTTTTTATCTCATGGAATTTCAATTCAAAGGAGATGCATATTTTCTATCACATAAGATTATGGAGAATATTGTAAGATTCAAAATGTATTAAGGTTAATATTCTTTTTATCATTTTATAAGAAGGTTAGAAAACTATTTCACTTAACTCCATACATGAGGTTAATAACTTTATCGATGCAAGGATATTTGATACTAAGAAAATACGATTCTGATAAACTTAATGTTCTTGATATATTTCTTTTGTATTTATTTCTCAATATTAGGAAGATTAACCTGGTTAAGTTTTTGTTTCTATCGATTAACAAAATTAATAAAACATCCAAGAAATTCATAATTCTCATGTTTTTTTGCTACGTAAATAATAAGTTTGTTAACTATATGGAGTTATTTCGGATAAATAATTAGTAACATGTAGCTCTAGAAAATGTTTCACTTATTAGAGAGTAAACCATGGAAATAAAACAACTTTTTTTCAATTTGATGCTAAAATGTTTTTGGTATAAATCAAATAAAGTCGTGTCCAATGAAAACATTTTTAAAGAGAAAGAATCAATTCAAGAAAATTGAAAAGTAGAATCCTCCACTACTAAGATAAAATATAAATATAAAGCCTCTTACAAGGATGAATTAAAAAATTAATTGATTTTATGTCTAAGAAAAATATTGGGGATCCATATTCTAGACTTGATAAATCTAATAATTTAGATCTTAAGATAAATTTAGCGGACACAATTAAAGAAGTATGAAAGATGAAAAGGTCAAACAAAAGGCATATTGAATCGATGATGTTGGAAAATTTTATCAAACGTATAGTATCAGAATCGGAAAATAAACCTATATTAGTATCACCATTATCATAATTTCATAATGTTATTGGTTTTTGATTATATTCTCCTCTTAATTTAGTTTTTTAAGAATTTTCAATAAGTCCAATTGTTGTAAATAAGGGAAAGGGTAAACAAGTTGAAATTAAAAAAAAATTGAAATGTAAATTTGGAAATATGTCTCAAAATTAGATAAGAAGAAAGCTCATATGAATGTGAAAGTATATGTTCATAAGGATACAAAGGGTGTTTTAAGGATTGTGAGGCAGTTAGCTAAAAATCTTGAATAAATATGAGAAGAAGAAGAAGAAGAAGAATGAAAAGAAGAATACATTTCATCAGAGTCTTTATCATATTATACATCCTTATTAAATGTTTATAATAATAATAATATAGTTCTAGAAATTTATATTGATGAAAAAGAATCATCATTTGAGGAAGAGAAATCACGAAATTCCAATTTAAAACTATCAAATAAGAAAGAGACCAATAGAGAGGATGATGTGATGAAAGTTTCAGATGATAATAATGTTGAAGAGAAATAAAAAAAGATAGATATTAGAAATATTAAAAACATATTTCAAAATACTTATTGGATTCATCAGATACATCACTCCCTAAATCCCATAATATAATAGTTTTTTCAAACATTGAAATAGATAATGGATTAAACTCATTATTTACCAAACATTGATGGAATGTGAAAAAACATCCAAAATAGATTGAATGATAAGTCAGAATATTTGAAATTGTTGAAAGAATCAGTTGTTAAAAATGAAGCTTATATTAATTATTTCAAAGATAAATCATTGGTTCATAATAAAGGTTCAGTTATATGGTTAAATGTTCAAAAAATGTAGTGGGTGATTTGAAAGAACCTGATTATCTATTTAGGGTGGTCAAGAAAGATTCTATTGAGATATTTGATTAATTTAATAAGTTGCATTCAAATTTCTCTGATAGGTTAATGTTTATAGAACAGTTTAAAAATATATCAGATCTCTAGAATTTTGAAATCTCTATCTTGAAATAAGTGATTCGAAAGATGAAGGATGTGAATGAGATGACCCAATATTTTTAATGAGACTTCTTGGGGTTGATGGAAGAGAAAAATAATATCGGTTTACCTGAATATAATACTATTAGATTAAAGGTATAGAATCAAAATTTTAGTGTCATGAATGAAAATATAACAGGGATTTAATCTTTTTCATTAGAATCCTTGAAAAACTAGGAGGATTATAAGAATATAAATGCAATTTTCAAAAAAATTTACAAGAAAGAGTGAAAATTTTCATTCTGAACACTTAACATGTCTATAAGTAAATCTTTTTGAAATATATCTATATTGAATAATTTTTTCTCTAAAAATGTTTTACAATTTTATTTGGATGAAACATCTATATTTTATTATTTGAAGAATAGTCATTCAAACACAATTTTTTAATATTATACTCCATAAAACTTCAAGAAAATACATTAATTTCCCTATTCCTTTTTTAAAATAACAAAGGGGACAATAATAAAAATATGGGAGAAATAATCCCAAGGTGGATGAATTATTTAAGGGGGTGAAATAATTAAAAAGGATATAATTTATTGAGGGTGTAATCCAATGTAATAATATTTTATATAGGAAGAATTATTTTGAATAAAGAGAACTTATCAAGATAGGGGGAGTTTAGATAAGAAAAGAAAATATTTTTCCCCAGGAAGCTTATCTTTAAAGTTATTAAATGTATCAAGGGTTGTATGTTTTTCAAAAATAATAGATTTACATTCTAAGAGTGGTGTTTTTTTCGTTATAAAAACGGTGGATTATTGATTATAAATATTTTACTTTCTACTTTTCATTTTCTTCTTTTTGAAAATTACAAAAGCATTCTTAAAACTCCATTTTACTATCATTTTATGTTCCAATTATTTAAAAAATTCCGAAAAATATTAAATTTTAAAAAATGTAGAAATATATCTTATATAGATAAATATTGACTATATTTTTTTTAATATGATCTATTTAACTAACTTTGATTCTGGTCCATCAGATAGACTAGTGCCTTGCCTATTTGGTTGACTAATGTTATGTCCCAGAGAATGAACTAAATAATATCCATAAGACTAACCATATTTCAGATCTATCAGAGATACCATAGTTCAGTTTATAGGATTGACTAATATTATATTCCATCGAACTATGAAATTTTTATTATCAGAGTGTTAGAATTATTTCTATCGGACATAATTTATAATAGCATTGTAATTTGATATCAAAATGGCATCGGTTGGAAATTGTTTTGATGAGTAATCAAGTGAAGAACATCCATGATAATTGACACCAACTACCGGAGTCATGGAAAATATTTAAATTTTAAGGATTCCTATAAATAAGAGTAAATTCAAGGAGCTTGGAGATGATTCATTTTTAACTCAACGTGTCTACAGATCGCTCTTCTTAAACATATCATTCTTAAAATTTCTAATATTTTAGATAGTTGTGTCTATGGAATTGTAGTGAGGAATTATAAAATAATTTGAAAAGTTTTCCTTTTTGTTGACTTGTTGTAATCAATAATTAGATCAAGGGAATTTGGGTATCGTTATATAGGTGATATTGATCAGGTCGGTTGAGGGCTTTCATGGGATTTGATGACATAAAAAAATTGATCATAATATTATGGGATTCTATAGTTTTGGAAGGGAGGGTTATTCAGATAGTTGTATTTAGGTATTTTCTAGTACGAAAATATGATCCTTAATTGTTAGGTTAAATACTGTGGATATCTTAATTCCAGATATCTGACTTTCTTAACACTTAAGGTTGAAGAGTAAAATATCTTTTATAAAGCTTATAGTCCATTATTACTTTTTTATAGGCTTTCATATTACTTTTATTCAAAATGTTTAATATTACACTTTTCTATTTATATTAGAATTTATTTTTTATTAATGTTTATAAAATATATTTTATTTAACTGTTTGTGAGATTTATTAATAACACTAATTTATCAAATAACTTTTGGACCTGATACATTTACATTGATCATTGGAATTGTTTTGAGTCTAATATTTTTTAAAAAATAGGTTTTGGTTTGTGTGATAGTTTAGTTTTTTTAAAAACAATTCACCTCCCCCATATTGTGTCTATTGTATACTCTTAAAATCCAACATACCATGTTTTATAAAATTACATTTTTAACCATAAAACTGGATTTATTATTATATCATGGTTATAAAAAATATTGGTTAAAGGTTAAGATATATGATTTAATAAATAATATATTAATTATATAAAAATAATTCACTAATATAAATTGATTTAATTTATTATGATACAAATAAATTGTAAGCAAAAAAGCTATTTTTTTAGAAAAAATTGATTTTTTAAATATAAATTATTTTATAAAGAAATAAAAAATAAAATTTATTCCAATGGATTAATTGGATTATTTAAAATAGAATATACATAATTATACTTTTATATCATTTTATAACAAAATGGAACTTTTTAAATGATTGAAATGAAAATACAGTTTTTAGTAAAAATCAGTATTTTTTACCATTCATTTAAAAATAATACATTTTCAAAACTTCTCAAAAAAACATCCTAAGATAATATGAAATGATAAATTCAAAAATAATATCCTTTTATCAAAATATAATTTCTAAATTCTCTAGATACTAATTATAACATTTTCTAACAAAACGAATAAAAGCCCATTTTTGAAGAAATCGTATTTTTAAAAAAATAAAATCAGCTTAATAAAAATTGAGTTCTTATTTACTTAAAATTTTACAATAAATTTATATTGAGTATCACATTATATATATTTCATAATGTTGTTAATCTTATTCATAACCATGAATTTAATGTATAGGTTATAACGGTCGAATTTAAATAAAAATTTGTCATGGTTCATTTAGGTTTGGCATTGAATATCATGTGGCATATTGAATATATTGTTCTTTTATAATCTCAGAGAATAAAAATGTGTGTATCTAGAATCACCTCAAATGAATCCTAATAGTGTGGGGTACTAACCCATAATCTACAAGGACTAAAATCTTGATAGATTTCATTTATAATTCAAAGGAATATGTTTTTTGGGTATTTGTTGGAGACTCGAGGTTTTGACATGAAGATATAGAGTTCAAACATAATAGTTAAGTATGTGAAATTAAATATATTCCTAAATTCAGGGGTAGAAATTCTAAAACAAGAGTAAATCATTTAGATTTGAAGATAAATGAATATAATCTGAAGACTTTGACTCATAGGAACAAATTTGAATCTCATGATATCTATTACATTCACTCTAATATAATTGGTCACTGTTTCAAGAATTATGGAATGTATTATCAAAGAAAAAACAAGTTATTCTAATAAAATAAGACAACAATAGTTTCATAATTGGCCTAGAAAGAAAGAAAAAAATTATGCATTATAATGTAAATCAGAGAAGAAATCATCAAAGAATATTACTCCCAAAAAATTCAATGATGATGATTGGGGTAGATGTCACACCAAAGAAGATAATATTTGTTTATTGGGTTATGAATTTCCATATCACGTACCACTATAAAATTACCATAATGATCAATTTTTATGGGAGAAATATAGAACCAAAATGGGGGACAATCAATGAAAATCATATGAATATTTTAATGGTATAGGAAATCATGGATGAAGAGGTCGAGAGTTTTATGGACATAGATAACTCCAAACACAAAAAAAGGAAGTGTGTGGAAGGTGAAATCTACTAGGAAACAACCTAAACAAGTTTATAATAGTTCTATCAGTTCCAATATATCTTGAAAATAAAGGAAAGGCACTTGTGACATTGAGTGAAAATAAGTGGGTTTACTATAAAGTAGTCCACACCTAAAAATAAGGCTGATCAGGTGCCCAAATATTATTTTATTGTATAGAAAAATAATCTAGATTGGTACTGTTAGTTGGAAAATTGTAATAATTGATGAAATTTCCTTGATTTATAAAGAAAATATGTCCATTCCAACTATTAAATTAATTTATAAAGAAAAATATTTCACGCATCCCAAAAATATATAGAACTTGAAAACTAAAAAATGGTAAGAATGATTAGTTATCAAAGATTTGGAGCTATAAAGAAAAATATTCACGGTTTGAGAAGTAATTTTAAATAGTAATTATACAATTAAGGAGATTTTGAAAGATCACCTAATTCACATAGAGGTATACTTGTCCTCAAATTAAGGAAATTGGAGTTTATTTTTCAATGGTCCATAATTGTATCAAAGTTATAACCACTATAAATCTTGAATGATGATCCATCATGGTGTATGAAAATTTCCATTGGGATATATTTTCAATTGGTATCTGACATAATACAGTATTAATAATTATTAGAGAATATGTAGGAAATAAATATTTCATGGGGAAAAGTTGTGGAATAAATCCCTTGAGGGGGAGGTATCAAAAAATCAAGTTACTAGATATGAAATATTACATTCTTAGTCTATAATCTAGACATCTCTATGAAAGGTTGATGTTTTAGGAATGATTTTAAATATATAACTCCATTTTATTTTATGTTAAATATATTATCAAGGGGGTAACTACCTAAAAAAATTGGAAAGAAAGGTAACTTTCCCCTTAACATTCTTGTTGCTTTTTTTGAATTAGATTATTGATGTAGATCATTTCATGAAAATATGATTAAGAATCCCTAAATAAATAGTTTTTATTGGTTTTTCCTCAATGATAAATGTATATATCTATCTTTAATACTTTTGTTAAATCACTCATGTTTTATAAATTGGGTTATACAACATAGACATAGACCTAACATACCTAAGGTTCATTTTTATAAAATTCAGTGGTGCCAACCTTATCTTGAGAAATAAAAATAATATGTTGCATGGAATATTTTTTTATGTTAAAGAAGTATAAGGAAAGAAAATAATCCTTCCCTAACATTATTGGTGTCAATAATGGGAATAAAAATATTTTTTATTTTCATTTACTATAGATTAAAGGAATAAGAGAATCATTGACAATGGGGGATTTAGGGTATTGAAAACAATTAAAAAAGGGGGAGTTGGAGGGACTAAATGGATTTATAAGGAAACATATTTTTGAAAAAAAATATTTTTCTAAGGTAAAAGTGAATATGATTGGTGTTTTTAGTAATGGAGTAAGGATCTACCAACTAAATATATTTAATTTGTTCCCATATAGTGTTTGAAAAAAGGAGAATGAACTGGTTACGATGTGATCATTACCAAACATTAAATAATTGATAGAGATTGTACTTAATTAAAACACAACTAATCATGTGAAAACTATTGTCTAAAGGATTTTATAAAGTCTTAATTTTCCTTATATTGGATAAATCTCAATAAATCTATTGTAAAATTTGTTCAATTCTAACCAAATAGAATATAAAAAACTAAAAAGAATGAAAAAACAAACCATATGTTTATAAGCATGAATAATGATGAAATAAGTCTTATAAAACACTTGTGTTAATATTGAATTTTATTACGAAAATGAAATTGAACAATGGATACTACAGAATCATTGAAAATGTTTTCAAAAACTGAGTTCTAGGTTTCCAGAAATGTAGACGAAACAATCCAATGGTTTTTGAGGTCCAAGGTAATTGAGATATAGGTTTAAAGATTTTTATGACATTAAGATGTGAGTTAAATCATCTGGGATGTTCATGAGTCAATTTAAAAATTCCTAGAGTCATTTTAAGTGTAATAGAATTATTGAGTAGATACTAAGACTTTATTTATATTTCATATTACTTATAATTTATCAATAATTATTTTCCACCATATGAATTTGATAAAATCATATGTCATTCCAAACATGATGAAATAGAAAATTTCATAATACTTTTAGGTAAAATGTTTAACTTTACGCTAAGCATATGACATTGAAGGGAGTTTAGAACTTTGTCATACCATGTGATCTTAAGTTGTCATGTAGGATTTTGAGGGTTCAACATATGAATTTTCTCTCCGTTGAACTTTGTAGGTCCTCCATAACATTAAAGTCATGTCAAATTATGAGAATATCAAGAATTTTTTAATTTTTTTGTAAATAGAAAGAGATGATGCTTTGTAATTTTTTCCTGGATTGAAACATAACATATCAAATATTACACAAGTTATAAATAATTGACAAGCTAATATCATGTTTAGAAAAGAGACGGTAAAAAAAGAAATGTTTCAAGGAATTTTCATGTCTAAAAAAGATGAGTTTCTGGAAATACTAATTTTGATAAAAATGAAATTAGTTTATACCAATGTTTTTCATTATTTTTTAACATATTAAAAAACTAAATATTTACCTAATACGGTTTAAATAATATAAATACTAAGATGATTTTGAGTAAGTGAATGAAAATAAATAAGAAAAATCTATATTTAATTAATCATGAAGTGATTAAATTTTATGAATCTTGATGATCGGATACATTTTTAAGTTTAATCTCTTGAGTAGAGATTTGATGAGAAACTTTCGGATTCTAAAAGATGAATATATTGAGATCTAAGGCTATTTTAGTTAAATGAGAAAAATTTTATTTCTATAATTCATAAAAAAAATTATTTAAGAGTTATTCTTTTATATAGAATGTTTCTTGCACCTACTATATATATATATTGATAAGAATATGAGGAATAAATAATGATTTTTAAAATTATTTTTAAGATCATATTGGGTTATAACAAGAGAATAAATGAGGGAAATTAAAGATATGTAATCCTGTAAATTAATAGGAGAGTTGGATTTTGGAGGAAAAAAAATTAAAGTAGAATATCCTTCATCAAGGGAGATATCCATGTATGAAAAGGTAGTAAAAAATATAAATGATCTCATAGCCCTAAAATCCTGGAGGAAAAGTTTTATAATATAAATATAAAAAATATTATCTCTAGTGACCATAGTTAAAAAAAAGAATAAACTAAGTCAGGTATTTTTTAAGGAAGATGAGAACCAAGATAACCAGAGTAATCTCCAAGGAAGAAGATGATATTGATCCTATACTATTGAAGTTTAATCATCTGAGAATTATCGATGAAGTAAGAAGAGGATCCTATTAAATCCATTTTTTATAGATTGAGAAAAGAACATAAAATATGGGTGAAGAGAGACTAACACTATGTTGTTGTTTTTTATATTACTTTTTTTGATACTATTAGAAATTGAGGAGCTACTAGATTCTATATGATCATAGCATCTTATCATCAAGTATTCATAAACTCCATAGTGATGAAGTGGTCAATTCATATGGATGTGGAGATATCATGTGTAGATTAGTGATTGAATTTACTAAAGATCATGAAAGTAACATACGTATATACATGTAAAAAATATATCCAACCAATGGGACTCCAAGTATGTAGGGATATCACAGTGAGAATCTATGGCAATAGTGGGAGGCTTTTGAGAGAAGTCTAATGACAATTAGGCAATAGTAAACCATTGTGGAACTCATATTTATTTCATAAAGTGCCATTGTAATCACTTATGTTTATAGTTATGAAAGAGAATCCATGATTTTTGTTTATAACCAATCATGGTAAGGAGAAAATTTCCCCAAAGGGTCTAACCCTTATAAAAATATTATGTTCAATATTTACTTTATTTACATGAATTGCATGTGGTTGATGATTGCTCAGTAATATATAAAATTATCCAATTGTCTTAATTGGAAATTGAGGTTCATAAATGAGGGTGGTTAATGTTTTAAAAAAAATTATATTTTAGAAAAAAAATTAAACAACACCTAATTCAATCCCCTCTTAAGTGTCAGCACCAATCCATAGAGTCTTCTTAGTCATTTATTTATTTATCTATGCATGGATTATTTTGATGATTAAATATGATCAAATAAATTAAATAAATTAATTTTTATATTAAAGATAAAATATAATAGAATTATTATGCATAATTATTTTCACATGATTTATTAATAAATAGCATAAATACCCCATAATATTAATAACCATGTGAATAATAAAATTAAGATTATTTAAACATATTATAAATGAAATACATCAATCAAAATATTATATGAGAAACATTTCATCCATTACTTAAGTTTGAATTCTACCAGAGTTCAAAGTAGTTATATATCCCTTATTAAGGTACTTTATATTATCACGGATTTCTTATGAAAGTATTACTTTGTATTAACCTCATTAGCATTAATGGTTGATTACCTTAGTGGTATTAGGTGTAAATTGCAATCAAGACTCAAGGAAATCTATATTTAGTATTCTAGGATTGAGGAGCCATGTGATAGCTTAATGAGTATAAATTTAACATAGATCACAAGTATACCCTACTTAAATACCTTAAAATAATTTTATAATCCCTCCATATAGGTTATTTAATGGGGGGTATGTACCATTTCCAATATAATATCCAAGATACTATATATTCTAAATAATATAGTGGGGGCTAATGGGATTTGATAAAATGATGGGAGACTAATTGATTTATTAGTTAATTACATCATAATTGGTAATCAAGATAAAGTAGTAATAGTTTGATTTTATTTATTGTTGAAAATGGATAATTTAACAGAAAAAAATTGATCATTGTTGGAAAATGAAAATATACTCACTCGCACAACATCCAAGAGTGGTGCAGGCCCTGGAACATTTCACTACTATAAGGAAAATATTTATGTGTTCAATTCCCAATTCCTAATTAGACAACTAATGGAATGTATAAAGGGGAGCATAAACCCTATAGGATACATGGGGAGGATGCTTCAGATATTTTTTCTTCTTATCATCATCTATGTCCAAAGAGATAAGGAAGAACCCCAAGACATGAATGTATACACTACAATAGATATTCTCTATATACTTAAAAAGGAAATTGAGAGGAAAATATGAACTAGACAATTTTGAACTACAGGACTAATACCCATATATTATTCAAATACTCAACATGTTTAAGTGTATTTATTAGATAGTTAAGATAGTATTTCAAATAGTGATGTAATTACCCATTAATCACATATTTTTATCCTTAACACCTACATTATCCATATTCATAAAGAACAGTAAAATGAATAATATGGTCAATCTATAATCTTTTAATTATTATT
Organism: Viscum album; assembly: GCA_963277665.1. NCBI lineage: Eukaryota > Viridiplantae > Streptophyta > Magnoliopsida > Santalales > Viscaceae > Viscum > Viscum album. The sequence goes on from OY728155.1 coordinate 1,083,311,632, forward strand.
TTCCTAGTTGATAAATATTTTTAGGAACATGGTTCCTCATCATTTATGATAAATAAAGTGAGGAACAAGGTTGAAATTCCTATGACAAGGTTAGTGTCAATGGTTCTCTCACAAAATCTATTAATCAGGAAAAATATTTATAATGGGAGTAATTGATAAGAGAATATCTACTTTTCAAGTGGAAAGAAAGGTTACATTCGGAATAATTGAAATGAATTGAGGAAGAATCAAGGATAATCTTCTACCTCAGGTATATTCATATTTGTGTAAAATATTTCAAATTCATTACGTGGGTGAAAAGTACTATATGTCATTATCTTATTTGTAGAAAAATACATAAACCGTGAAAGATGGGAAACCATATAATAATTAAGGTTAATCATCATGTTGTTGATTTTTTATGACTAATTCATTGTCTAAATAAGATCATACCTTTAATGTTTACAAGTGTATTTATTCAAATAAAACTATTTTTTGTATTGATTGTTACCAAGACATTTGTCTTAGTATCGATTTTTGAATGAAATTGTACATTATGTCATACTTGAAATGAAAATTTAGTATTTTTTAATTAATTAATAGTTTATTTTTACTTGAATAATATATGTATAAATATTATTAATTATGTTATATGTAAAATTTATGAATCACATAATTCCCAATAGTGGAAAAATATTTCTAGGTATGATAAAAAATAAAAGTAAATTCCAAGGATGTAACTAGAAGATTGTTTAGAATCCTTTTAGATAAGAATATTATGTATTTTAACATGAACACTTTTATTTTTTAAAAATAGAGAAACCTTTGGAGATTTAAAGTTATATTACCAAAAATATTCTAGAATCATTTTTGAAAAATATCTATGAACTATTATATACAGAAACTAGAGGTAAATTCATATAATTCATAAAATTCAATTAAAATTTTAGGAATGTAAAGTAGATAGGTGAATATATTTAATAAAAGATATAAGATCCTATGAGGTGGTTATTTAGATAATATCATAACCAATAATTCCATGATATTTTAAATATAGAGTTGAAATATTTTTAAGTGAGGTTACCTCAAACACATTATATCTCTAATGATAGTAAAAGGAGGATCGATGATGAGAATTATAAGTATTTAAAGTATTCAGTAATTACATTTATGAAAATTTTCACATATATTAGTTTTAAAACTTATCTATATTCTAGTTTTATTTGATAATATATTACATATATTTTATAATATGAAAATATCCCATTATATTGTAGTTTAATGTTTATTTCGTGACAGCAATTTGTTAAGTCTAGTTTGAAAAATGATATTAAACCAATAAAAATATAATTAAATCATAGATAATCATTATAAAAGCTACCAATGATGTAATTCTACCTAATTTACAAGTCTTTGGAAGGAATCATAGGACACCCTAATTGAATATGGTGTTGTGCAGGTACAACCGGCTTCTCGGTGAGGTGCACCAGCTTCTTGGGGAAATGGGATCACCAAGTCTCTCATATTGTATAACCACAATATACACTATAGAGGAGAAACACCCATCCATTATACTGTGATGGATCACTTATAGAGTTCTTATATATTTTCGTTTCAATAGAACGCACATTGACTACACAGTGGTGGTTATTGAGTATCCGATGGCATCATAGTTTGTTTAGTGGAAACTTATTTAATATGGTAAAAATGGCCATAATGGTGTCCCATTCAAGGTTTGATAGACCGATTGAATCCAAAAAAACTCCAAATTCTTTTTAGATCCCATAAATGGACTCTCCTATATCCCTTGAATATTTGAATTTGTTAACCCTGTGCTCTCAAAGACCAATCATCATTTAAGATCTATAATTCCAAATTTGCAGCCTTCAAGTTCAAAATATTCTTAAGGATCTCCAACCACTCTCAAAAACTCTATCTCTCTCTACATTGTACACCAATACATCAATAGATCTATGGGAATCTTTGTAAAAGGTATTCTATGATAGAACCTATCTTTCTTTGACCTCCTTCTACTAACGGTTCGCAATATGAAAAATTGTGGGATGGGTTACATGGAAACCAATGATGTCTTAGAGGGAAATCACAATCCATGGTTTTGAGGGATGGGTTCTTGTTCACCATTAAATCCAACTATTAATTAAGATTTACTCTCAATTCAGGGATGGATATGTAGGGTCACACATCATGCTATTACTGAACTCCTTACCATTTGTATTTTTATTCAATTTTATTTTCCAAATTTCATCATTTATAATTGACTCTCATATTTTCATAAATTTTATTCGATCATTTCCATACTTAAATTATTTATAAATTATTATTATAAACACAAATCGAATTTATCAACTATAGAATTTTTTTTATATCTTTAATTATTCTTTTGTGCTTTTGTTATTTTTAATGGGACATTCACCCCCCCCCCCCCCCCCCTCATAATCTCTGATCAATAAATGGTCTCAAGGGTTTGGATTCCTCTTATTCGAAAATAACTTCCCAATACCAACATTTCGATTCAAAATTATATTTTTCAAAAACCATTGTTTTTTCAAAATTCTATTTATATTCAACATTTGTTTTTAATATCCTTGATGGATTTTCATTATGGCCACTAATTCCAATTTTCATGCTTAAATTTTTTATGGTGTTGAATTTTATTATTGGAAGAATATAATGACTACCTCCCTCAATAGTACTTCTTATCCTATATAGAAAAATGTTATGCATTAGTATGTTCCCACTAATGGAACTAAAGAAATACAAACTCTTAAAAATTTTATGAATTTTGAGCTGAATAAACATACAATAAATTTATTACGCTATGGTATGGAGAGAAATTAGTTTATTCATGTTTCACATGAAAAAAGATTATCAAATTTATAAATTATTATAATTGAGACATGAAAGAAAAAAAATCTGGAAACTAGATTAGATATATACTATCAAGAATTTGAATGATTTATTGTGCATTATGATAAATCTATTTAAATGATGTTTATGAAATTTGATGATATTTGTAGTTGTATAAAGTCTCTTGGATGTGATTTTTCAACCAAAATTCTGGTATTGAGTATCTTATTATTGTTACCAAGATCCTTGGATAAAAAAATGATAGCTATCAAATAATATAAAGATGTGAAAATGGTGGAGGAAAAAGAAACCATTACCTTCTTAATGACTTATAAAATCATGATGAGACGAAAAGTGGAAAAGGTGTTCAATAAATCCAAATAAATTAGAAATATCATCACCTTTAAGGAAACCAATGATAAACATTCCAAATTTGAGGCTCTAGATTTTTCTATTTTTCATAAACATAACCTGGTTCTTTAAAGAGAAGAACTATAAAAAGTGATCCAAAATATCATACCAAAAGGATAACTATAGGTGAATTGTGAAAAATTTAAAAATAAAGGTCACTTAATACCATAATTATCCATTAATAAAAGAAATTTCAATGAAAATAATGTGCATAAAAAGTAATTTAAAGTCTCTACGTGGAGTTCAGGTGATGATTCCATGGACTCTATGACATTATCCACATCAAATGACTCAATACAAAAGTGACTTATGGCACATGTTTTTGATGATGTGAAGGTTAGTTCCCTTATTCCCAACTCCTCTGTTTCTTAATCTCATTATTCTTATTCTTATTTCTCGTCATCTTCTTCTTCATTATCCTTCGGTCACTAAAATTATAAGGAACTAAAATATTTTTAAGACCAACTTGAAAAAGGATATCATCAAATTTATTTTTCATATGAACAAAATTAAAATAAATATAATCAATAACTTCAAGAAAATAAATATTGTAAAATAAACATATACTCTCGTAAAAAAGAATAATTATCCATGAAAATAAATAATTAATTAAATTTCGATAATATCAAACAAACCATTAAGGACCTCAAAAATTATCTTCCCTAATTCACTAATGAAGAAGAAAATTTTAATTTAATTTTTGGATCTCACAAAAAAGAAAATGATTGTGTTAGATTTTTTTATTCAAATAATTTTATCTATTCAAAAAATAAAGCGAAAACGACTTTTTAAAAATGTGTTTCTCAAGAAAAAAATTTCAATTACTGTAGAAGAACTACAAATTTAATATATGATTATGATTGTTCGTCATTTGGAACACAAATTTCTATATATATTTTTATACCACCCTTTTAAAAATAAAACCTCATAAACAAATCTGGATTCCAAAATATTTACTTGTTAGCATAAGTGTTCACATGTTTTTGGGGTAACAAAAACATCAATAATTTAATTTTTTATTAAAATATTCTTCTGATAAAACCCCAAGATACACTAGGGTACCTCAATACAAGTTACTCGACACATGTGTCTGGAGACATCTCTGAATTAAATCATATTATATACTTGGAGGAGTTCATGTCACTATTGGTGGTAACTGTAGGTGTAAGATAATCGGTGAATGTTCGATGAATATTTTTAATCCCTCTTTGTAAAAAAATATTTTATCCATTAATTGCTTTGAATAAAATTTACTTATTATTAGTCAATTATATGATAATGGCATTAAAATATCTTCAAAAAATGAATTTTAAACAATTTTTAAATCACTAATAAACCTTATATTTACCCCTTCATGATTTAAAAAAGTTTATACAATTAACTTAAAATATATTTCTATTTAAAATGTAAAATGTATAATTGAAAAAGTGAATGATCAATGGATTTATCAAGGATGCCTCATTAATTATAGCTTAGATTCTTTCATCAATAAAAAATGATATAATATATTATAAGACATTTATAAATTGTATTTCAATAATGACATGGTTTGTAAAGCATGCCAACATGGTAAATTACACAAAACCAATTTTAAATGTAAAATTTGTATTTATTCATAGAAAGTTCTTAAAATGATTCATATTGTCCTTTTTCATAATAAAATTGAAATTATATGAGGAAAACCCTATACTCTCAAAAAATTTCATGATATTAAAAGATCCTCATGGGAATATTACTTATCTCATAATAGTGAAGCTTTCCAATCCTTCATCAAATTTTCAAAAAGGGTGGAAATAATAAGGGTTTTAAAATTATTTCAATTAATAGTGATCATATAAGTGAATAATATTACAATTAATTTAATTATTTATATTCTTATGAAGCCTATATTCATTCTTCTTCTACACCTTGAACCTCTCAAAAAAATAGGGTAGTGGACAGGTGAGATCAAACAGTATAAGAAATTACACGAACAATTTTAAAATAATTTTCCCTTAAAAAATAATATTTCTTTGAGGAAATGAACACTTCATATTATATCATTAATTTTCGTCTTTGTAGTACATTTCAAAATATAACACTATATGAGACTTTGAAAATTAAAAATTCTAAGGGGGGTTTTTCAACACTTTTGGTTGGAAATGTTTTATTTAATACTCCAAATAAAATCTTGGTAAATATGATTTTAAGTATAATAATGGTATCTTAATTAGGTACTCTAACTCCATAAAATATTACAATGTACTCAATAAAAGGAAAAAACTGGTTAATGAATAATTCCATGTATTAATTGAAGATTTGTTTTCAAAAAACTATTGCTCAAAAAGTTTTTAGAAACTCTATTTTAAATGAACCTTTTCAAACCAAATAAGATAGTTAAGAACAATAATATACCTTAAATTATTTTCCTAAAGTTTCTAAAAATATAAATACAATCCCCTAATAAATTTCAATGGTAATTTACTAGAGGAAAATCTTACTCAAATATTGGTCTTAAATAAGGTTCAACATCTTTCTTTTGTCTCTCAACTTGGACTCCAAAATATTAACGATACCCTTAAAAATGAAAATTAGGTACTTTCTATTTATGAGTAATATAACTCTAAGTAAATATAATTTGAAAAGGTGGAGGGGAAACCCCCTTTAATTGAAATATAATGAACACTTTTTGAATGCTGGGAAAAAGAAAAAACACATTACAAAGACTTATGCAAAACATCTAAAACAATATAGCACAAGGCCATACAGGGATCCAAATGCCGAACAAAAACCCAAAAACATAAAAATTATCCATAAGAATATTTTTGACATTTTCTTCTTATCTTAAATTCAAATAATTTTATATGAATGTAAAAAACTATTTTAACAATTTTTTATTTCTAAATATTTTTTGTGGAATGACCACCATGTTTAAAAATCCACTTTTTTGAAAATCTATTTCTAAACATAAAAAATATATTTATGACTTAAAAATCCCATTGATATTGGTTTGATAATATTTAAAACTATATCCATTAAAATGTTTTTTAAATGAAATAATCAGATTCTACTGTTTCTTTAAACTTATATCAAATGATCTTTAGCCCATTCTAATTTATGGTTATGACGTGGTTTTAGAAACTACCAATTAAAGACATTTTTTTCAATTTTATTATTTAATAAAAGAGTAATTTGATATGAGTTTTATAGGATAACATAAATTATTTATCGGTTCTAAAATTTGTCAACACTATGATCGAATATTACGTAAAAACAGAAACCACATGAATTAACTTATAAAATGATTAATATAGGATCATTACAAGGAAGATAGAACTCCCATGAGTAAAAATTGTTGGTAACATTGGATGAAGATGGTAAAATGGTCGACGACGTGTTTTTTAGAAGAATGATTAGTAATTTACTTTACCTTACTATGACCATGATTGATATTAGGTTTGGTATTTCAGTTTGTGATCCTTATCAATCTAATCAAAAGGAACATCACTTTAAACATGTTAAAAGAGTTTTTCATAATTAAAATGGATCATACAGTGTCAGTTTATTTTATCCAAAATTAACCCATTTGGATTAAACTTTTTTTCTAATTCTAATTTCAATAGATGCTTACTAGATACAGAAAGTAAAAATAGAACTTTCATATACTCTAAAAATCAATCATATATTGGATTAGTAAGAAATAGAACTAAGTTTCCCTTTCTATACTAGAATCCTGATATATATATTTGTGTGTGTGTGTGTTAAGAGTTGTTTCACTCAAATTATATGGATATGACACACTCTCTTAGACATTGGGATAAAATTCAACTACATTCCTATCAAGTGAGAAAATAAAAATTTATCAATATCCTTGAAAATATTATATAGTATTCTCATACCAAATTCATTAACCTTAGTAATTATATCCAAAGACATCACTCCTAAAAAGGTTATGTATTTTCAGATTTCATCCCAATAGAATATCAACTCATTGATATTCTCTCCAAACCCTTTCCCCTTGATCCTTTAAAATTTACTAAAGATAAATAATGAATTATTCTATTATAATATATTTCATTTGACCTACTACTATCTTCAGTTATCTTTGAAAAATATTACTTTATAACATTACTTTAATATTAAATATATCTGTTTATTTATCTATCATGTCCATGATCCCATACCTCACCTTTATTAACTTTTCATGGGGAGCCTTGTATTTCATTATTTTTAAAATTTTCCTTAAGAGAGATCTTTTTCTTTTACAATTTATTAATTATTACTTTCAAAATGTTTTTCTCTTAATTTAAAAAAATCACAATCAATTATATCCTTTATTTTTATTTTTAACTTTTATATTCATCTATTTTTCAAAACTAAATTTTTATTTAAATATTTTTTCTACTTATAAAGTTCAAATAAGTTTTTATAATAAATATTTTTTAATATATTGTAATTAATACTAATTAAGAGTGAAAATAGGTTTTATAAAATTTTCTCTAAATTATTCTTCTTCGTTTATCTTTTAAAAAATGTAAATTAAAGAATTATTTTTCATAAATGGTTTTAATTCAAAGGAATGTCATAATCAAGCCCTTACAAAGAAGTCATATTATAAAGAGAGGTTAAATCAATTCCATGAAGAAAAATGATGTTGTGACAAAGGTATATACCATTTTTATTCTTCATATCATTATTTTCTTTTTCTACTTCTTTCAATTATCTCCCTTTTTTCGTTACTTTTTCTGTTGATTCCTTCTTCTTTTTTATTTCTTATTTATCCTCACTAACTCTATAATAATCATATTTGGGGGGGTTAGGGATCAATAATATGTTTTCTCCTTTTTCTTTCTTGTCGATTTTTACTTTTATTATTTCTTATCTGTCTATAATAGTTATATTATTTTTGGAGTTTTGGAAATTTAAAGTGTGTTTTCAAAATAGTTTTCAAGATTTATAAACTGTTATTTATTTATTTATTTCTCTTTTTTCTATTAAACTTTCCCTTCCAGAACTATTTTTTATTTTTAAAAATTCTTTCATGATTTTTTTCTTCAAAATAATTCCTAAAAAATTATACTCTTATCTTCTCTTTTAATTATTATTCATTTCTTGATGATCAAGAAGGGGGAAAATTGTTCTAAAAAGTTATGTAATAGAGAAATATTAGAGAAATTTCAAAGTAAGATGGATAAATTTAATTTAATTTTTTTTATAAAGGGGTTGATAACTCAAAACTAGTTCATAATTTATTAACTATTTTTCTCCCACTCATGCAAGAATTGATTTATAAAATGTAGATATTTAATAATCATTGTTTAAAAAAATATTATTTTCTTCTTTGTATTTATTAAAATCATGAATTATTATTTTAACTCATGATAACATTAAATATCTATTTATCACTTGAATTTCTTCTCTGTATCTTTTGTTCTTATTTTATTATTAATTTATCTTATTAGGTTAATTGTTTTTTATCACCAAATAAGGGGGTTATTTTTTTAAAACTTACTCTCATGGTGATTTCAGGATCACAAACACTATTTAATGTTTCTAATGATTTAATTTATGTGTGTTTATGTATTTTTTTTATGTTTAATGCGTTAGAATTCATGAAATCATCAAGTTATGTTAAACACTTGATGATGGATTTTTCATGTATAAAATCATCCTTCAAAGTATTCAAACCGGTTTTTAAGAATCATAGAAGGATTTTCAGTATAGAATATGAGACCATAGTTTAATATATTATTGTACATGTAGCATCATTTACCCATTCAGGTGCACCAGATACCTGATAAAATGGAGGCTGCAAGTCTGCCATACAACAGAACCAATGGATAACCAGTGGAGGATAATATGCAAGTCAGTATCTCCAGAATATGTGAAGGCATTCGCAGCTATCTAGTGGAGGTCTTCCAGCTTTCCTTATCTACGGGAAGCCCATTGGCTACCCAGTGATGGCTACCGAGTGTCTAGTGGCATTGTGAAGTGTCTAAGATGGACTCAATTAATATGGTCAAAGTAAACATTATAGGGTATTTTTCTAGGTTTTACATAACTGGTGACTCTAGAACTTTTTAGATCCTTTTAAAGCCTATAAATAGACAATTCTAGCTCCTTTTAATATACATACCAGTTACCAACATGCTCTAAAAGATTAATCAATAGTGAAGCTCTAAAATTTCTTATTCTCTCAAGATAATTCATGTTCTAAATCCAATTAAGGATTTACCTCCCATATCTTTATCTATCTCTGTCTACCCATTATACATTACTCCAATAATAGACTTTTGATCTCATTTTTAAATGGTTTTAAAAGAGCGAACCTCTCTTTCCTCAGCATCATCCTTCCAATGGTTCACACTCTTAAAAAGTGTGGTATGGTTTATGTGACAACTAAAAATATTCAATGGGGTTCCAAATAGACACAATTACGTGGGATGTTTTCCTGATCACTATAGATTCAAAGGGATTTATACAATTTAACTCCTGATTCAGGTGGTGGAGATACTAGGCCACACATCATTTTATAGACAAACTCCTTTTAAACTACATTTTTCTTTAATTATTTTTTTCACAACGTCATTTAAAATTGATTCACTTACTTTTATAAATATTATTTTTTCATTTCCATGATTAAATTACTTTGATATTGCTATTATATATTTAAATAAAATTTATCAAATATAAAATAATTTATTTCTCACATTAGTTTCTATTTTCATATTTAATTTGTTTTTTAAATGAAATTCACCCCCTCATGATATAATCTTTAACCAAAATAATTGTTCCAATGATTCATACTATATAGGAAAGATAAAAAAAATAAGAGGCAGTTATATATTTACCATGTATTTTGATATATTATTTAGTTAGAATAATGAATATTTTTTCTAAATGGAAGAAATAAATGGAAATGGGGAATTATTTGAATGTTCATATGAATTAAGAAATGGATTATAAGTAAGAAAATCCATTTTTATATTTTGTTTGTTTATTTTATTTATGTAAATTCAATTTTGGGTATTCATGATGAAACTCAGAATGTATAGTAAATTTTATACCTATTAGGAATGATTGTTTACTAATATTTTAAATAAACATAAAGGTATAGATTATGGTGAAACCTTTTCACAAGTCATCATGTTGATATCTATAAGAATTTTAATTTTTTTAGAAACCTTATACGATCATGAAATTTTATAAAAGGATGTTAAGACAGCCTTTATTAAAAGAAAACTTTTGGAAGATGTCTATATGACACTACTACAAAGGGTGGTGACAATAATGAATTACAATAGGGTATGAAAGTTATAGAAATCCATATATGGGTTGATGTATGCATCATTGTGATGGAATATTCATTTTGATCAATCACAAAGGGATTTTGGTTTTATTTAGAATGCATGTGACACATGTGTCTACAAGAGGTTTTTGGGAGTGCCAAAACATTAAAATTCAGTTATATTTATAACATAAAGAAAGTATATATTAAGTATTATAGTTAATTAAGATGAATATTAAATATATTTCTCTAATAATGGATTAAAGTAGAAACCCATGTTCTTGGGGAAAATATCTACTGAGATAGAGTTATGGGGACTCTTATATCTAGTTATTATACATTGATATGGTATTAAAAATACAAGATACAAAAACTCAATAATTTTTTTTGCCTCTATCACATAGAGTAAAATCACTCCAATATTATATGTTAAAGCATAAGAGGACGTTATTATGATTAATAGAATTACATAATCAAAAGTGTTTGACTCTATCATATATTTCATTATATGCATAGGGATTTTTATATTGCTTATACATCAATAATATTTGGAAAATATGAAATATAAGTAGGATAGATATATAAGGAAGCAGTTTGAAGTGTCGAATAGTATGTGATAAAGTATAGAGACTAATATTTTAGTTTATGAAGATGTGGGAATATTAGTTATAATGGGGATATAAAATTTATTATTCCATCAGATAAATTTGATCTTAGATATTGTAGTGATACTGTGTAAATAATAAAGGGAATCTTATTAAATAAAAACATGTCTATATTAATAACAATTGTTTATGTTATGGATTATGATGTAGTATAAGAAGTAATTTAGGTAATGGTTTTTTAGTTCTTCTAATTGTATCAAGAAATCACAATAAAGTCACAATATATATTATGATAATGTAGTAGCATAATTACTAGTCAAGAATTCAAGTTAAATATTAATAACAATGTTTAATACTTTGGGATTTAACTTTTAATAAGTTTTTCTTGCATATGTGAAGTTGCATTAAGAAGATTATCCATATAAGTACACTATAGGCACATCAGTTATAGTTATACCTCATTAGTAGAATGTTTATCACATGAGAACTAAATAGTTTTTGTCAGTCGGATCTAGGGAAGTTGAAGTGTATTGGAGTTGGTTCCTCAGAACCAACTGACTTTGTACATCAGATTACATAAATATTAATTAATATATTATCACATGATTATTATTATTCTACATAAATTTAATATGATTATTTCCTTATATTATTTATTACATCTGATGGTTATAGTAGTTCCCCTCTATAATGGGAACCTAGAGATGTTATGAAAATAAACCTAAACTTATGTTTTATGGTCTGGATAAAATTTTATTGATGATACAAGGATGAGCTTTCACTATCATGTGTTGGGGAAAAATAATACGTTGATACATCTTCTCATCAAATTCACACTTTGTGATCTACAGGAAGGTCATTCCTAAATACATCCCTTCCAATATGAATTATGTATTTTTACCTATCCAAATATATTCCATTATATGAACATGATTGTTTTTTAATTTACTTAAGATTATTATTAATTCATATCATTAATAACATACATTTACTTTGGATGAAAAATGTGAAAATTTATACTCTTAATGGTGCATCATATGTTGAGTGCATCATAAGTTAAATAGAATTAATTAAATAAGTCAATAAAGTATTTTTCATTCCATATTAATATAAGAAGATATCTAGGGACCTTAATTGAAATGGAACTGTTTGATTAAATCCATGTCCAAGGTTTTAAATTGATGAGCTTAGTTTAGAATGTCAAATAAAGATAAATCAAACATAAAGGGGGACAACAAAAGCATGTATCCAGCTTGATAAAATATCAATTCACAAAGGGGTTATATTACATAGTGAAATTCATAGGATGTTATTTTTTCTTCTAAAACTAACTTATTTCTCTAGGGGTTCTTTGGAATGTTGAAAGACATTGATTTTGGACTTTTCGTAAGTTTGTATAATACAAATATAAAATTGGACTAGAGGTCCACAAAGTATTTGTGTCTCGAACATCATTAATATATTATAAATTAAATATTAAAATATATGTTTTATTACTCACTTTTGGAATAATTATTATTCAAGAAAATTTGGTCACATAAATATTGAATCACAAGATATTCCCATTTAAAATATTTGTTTAGAATTTTATATCTTGTTATTATTCAAAAGAAATAAATAAATATTTATTTTTTCACCTTTTTAGTGAATAAATTAGTATAAATATTTATTTTTTAGATGAATATTTAATATAATATTTTTTTCATGAGTTTATTTAAAATAAAATTTATTTATTAAATAAATAATATTTATTTTTTTAAATACATTTTTTTCTATGTTCAAAAAATAATATATAGGATTCATTGGTCGAGTTAATGGCCCATTGGAAATGATATATAATTTTATACCAATTAAATATAAAATAATTTATTTATTTAAGAGGTGGTATTTATAAAATATCATGTAATGGGTTATATTATTATTATTATTATTATTATTATTATTATTATTATTATTATTATTTTATTTTTTATGGGGAATACATAGAATAAAAAATATTAAGGGAATTTAATCAGTTATAAATTGTTCATCCCTAACAATAAAATCCTATATATATATATAACTTTTTAGAGTTGAAATTCATTAGGCATATTGACAACCACGCTAGAATTCTATCAAATCCCAGAGGGATTCTTTATGAACTCTTCCTCCTAAGAACAAAGAGAGAATAATTAAACCCCTTATTTCAATAAAAAATGAATGATCTAAAGTACTTATAAATCCCTCAGACTACTTCCTAGGTATGGATATGTATAATTGTTACTATGCTGTGAGTTTTCTTTTATAAAACTAAAATGTATTTTGGGTTTGGTGGTGGTTCGTGGAATGATTCATTGAGTGAAATGATGATCCATGACATAATTCAGGGGTGAATCATGTGGTAAACCTTGACATGACCTCTAACCTGAGTGTTTTGGTTGAACAATTTGGTTTGGGAAAAGGAATGAGAGAGGAAAGTCGGATGTTCTATCCTATAGGTTAGGATGTTTCTTCTTAGACATCAGGTTTTTTATGGGAGACCCTATAGACACTTCTAGGGGATGAGAAATCCTTAGAGGAAGAGTTTGTAACAACCCTTGCGTTTTAAAGTGGTTTTAATTGTATTTTGTCCAATACAAGCATATCATGGTAATTTCTACTTATTACTGATGTTGTGATAGTTTTCAACTGAGTTTTGGAGGATGAGGATGGACTAGTAGCACTTCAAGAGTAATAGGGACAGATTGAAGGTGTAATATAGTGTGTCGCACCATGAGAAATCATGGTTAGGCCATGAGGACTATCAACCCAAAATTTCAAATTGAGAAAGTGTATTTCACACCATGAACTACTTTGGGTAGTTTTTTATGTATTTCTAAAATAGGGGACTCATGTGGAAACCCTATCTTTTATTCTGTTAAAACTCTCGACATGTTTTTGAAAATTTTTACCCTCTAAGGACTATCCTTATTTATTTATTCATAGATATAAGTTTCATTCATTGTGATCAGTTTATTACTATAATACTAATCATTTATAATATATATATATGTCACATTCATTTTCTATTTATTTTCTTATTTCTAATAAATCATAATATTTGTTGAAGGAATCAGATTTACAGTTTTTTCTCATTGATTTCCATTCAGTTAGTGGTTCTTAATGATTAAGATTTGTTATTCTTTATGTTGGTGTTCAAGTGGTTTTCTATCATGGCACGACCCAATGGGGCCCAAACTGAGACTACCCCAAGCCTACCTCCAATACACTAGGGGCTGGTGGCTAGCACCGAGTAGGCATATCACATACATGGGAGCCCTTGGACTACTGTACTTGTACACATGCACACATCACCAAGATCATATAGTGTTGAAATTTAAAATAACTTATAACTATGCATGCGTACATCTAAAATACCACCATCAGAGTATAAAAAAAAGAACTGGAAAGCTAGGGGAAATATAATCCCACCCAAATAAACTGAAAACAAGTCCAACTGACAAATTAGGATTGAAATTTAGTCAATTTAACTGCTAGAACACACCTCTGGTTGTCTATATCACTATGCTCTACATGTTCTCGGTCCCTCTAGAACTATGTCAAAAGGTAAATATTCTGCAAAAGACATGAAACATGTAGAAAAATCACATAGAGGGGTGAGTATAAAAATACCCAGTAGTCTACTACAAAATCACTAATCATTTATCATCAATAACAATAATTAATTCATCATAGTTATATGTCAATGGTATATCTAATAATGACATCCAAATATACTCATCATATAAACACAGTATCACATAAGATCAGAACCATATTACCATCCTAGGACTCCTGCTCGAAGGTTCTATATAATAGTCATCTAGGAAAACACACTCCATGAATCATATAGAACTTATGGTGTCCATCCAGGATGTCATGCTCATAAGGTATCTCCATAAGAATTACACACTATAGGTCTGAAGAGAACGACACACAAATTCATGTCACACCCAAGGCTATGGGGTATACCAAAATCCCTATCTAGATTAACCCTCGTTGTATAGTATCGACACCCACGTATTGTTGTTCATGACAATACCAAAAACCCCCACCAAGGGAAATGATGGTGACATAGGTTCTCAATCCAGACCTCATGTAAGGATTCTAAAAACTCTATCTAAGACTAATTTTCCATAGAGGGTATCTTCATCCAACTACATAAGATGTAATTCCATCCAAAAACATAAGGTAAGGGATCAAGGGAACAACCCCTAACTAAACCTATCCAAGATGAAGAGGAAAAGGGATCCAAGACTTCTTTCAAGGATTACACAGCATGAACTGGAAGTACACAACATGTCCCTTAGGTACTAGGCCCAAACTGAGTATCATGGCATGTACTTGTGTCAATATATGAGTATACAACATGTCTATGAATGTGTACTCATAACCAAGTCTATGTATCATTGGATGTGTCTATTTATTTCTATGTGTTTCCATATCTAGGTACCTTCCCATGTACATATTGAGCAACCATTTAAGGGTCAGATGCCAATTGACAGGGGTCACACAACTTATTATACTTAACTCCATGGAAAACCCCAATGTTGCGGTCATGGATCAATACATGGTGTGTTTTCAAGCATTAAACATCGTGTAGTAAAAAATTTCACATAAACTGTGAATATAATTCATGTGACACCTACCACACCTCCAACCTCTGATACTTCCATAAATCCCACTGGAGAATATTTCTTGGGTCGATTCGAGCCTAGCCGTTGATAATCTTTAGAGTCGGACCATCCGATTCACAAGGAAATATGTCATTGCTCGTTGTTGTGAAATGACCAACTATTAATACCAAGGATCATAAAACTATTCTTAATCCTCTATAACCATTGTTGTATCTAAATCTCAGCATCAATCCGAACCTGATTCTATGATAACAATCTATTGTTTTATGTAATGGGTGTGCTACAATTGTTTATCCGTCATTTGTTAAATCACTGGACAAAAATAATGTTAGTGATAAATAATGAAGAACAGTTGGATAAATACAAGAAATACAAGAGATTAAAAAACTTTGATCATGTTCAGGTTGACCTCGATTCATTTCCATTAGAACAACTAACAAATATCCAAAATAGATAAACAATTTCTCCCAAATTGACTGAAAATAAACTCATACTAACAATAAGATTGATCTTTAATTCAATACATTGGTTGATTTATTTTTTTTTCATTATAGGATAAATAATGGGTCTAAATCCAAATAAAACAAACATCCTACCTTGATATGGATCAGTCGCTGAGGATAAATTAATTATTTTCATTCTCATTGGTGAGATTCTTGAATTCTGATGGAACAATGATCCTCGGCCCCTATCTGATCTGATATCCACCTCCAATAATTAACTCCTCTAACACTCTCTCATAATTTGTAGGGTTATTTGAATAACACTTAAAATTGGTTGTTACAACATTTTTATGGAAAATGACAGTTCATAGAGATTAAATAAAATAAAAAAATAATAATTTATTTTATTCATTTAATAATCCACCCAAAACTACAATCAACCTAAACATCATATGACCTTCAATGTAATGCCTCACCTACTATAATAAAAATTCTATGAAAGAAATAGAACCCTTAGATTTTTTATTTATGTCTCTATTTAATATTTCTTCTATTTTTTAGGAAAACAGTGCATGTGTGATATTTAATATATCTAATATATTTCAAAAATTAATTTCGGACTCCCTATGCCTCAGAATATCACATAATCATAGCACCTATATTTTAAAATAATCCATATAATATTCTAATGTAATAAATGGAAAAAATAATTTTTGTTACATTTACCCTACCTAGTGGATTTACATGCCAAAAATCAAAACAAAATACTACAGAAAGAGATGTGGGTGTTAAGCATGCATCTGGGTCTCCTGCTCCTAGGTTCTCTCCTAAATATTTCCATTTTATCACCAAACATGAACTAAAATAATTTATCACCAACAAAGGATCCTCTTATATAGATCCCAAATATCTACATGTTATTCTAAAAAGGTATCTTCATAATTGATTTCTAGCACACCCCAGTCGATAACATGTTATTGTTCATTCACGTAAATCCTCAACTACGACATGTGGATGAAGTTGTTTACCTGTTCTAACTATACGGGTAGAGATAATAAGTTCCCAACCTCTCCAAATCTACACAGTATTTTTCATTTTATAATGAATTTCAAAGATATCTTTCCACCCTGGACAAATCTCTAAAACTCGTGTCTACGTGAGACACATAGGAACACATTGTTTCCCTCATCAAACCCCAAAGGCCCATGTAATCTATCTGCATTGAACTTTAGATGGATCTATGCATTATTCATCTAATCCGGGATTACCTTAAACTTCTCTAAAGTGGCTATAACAAACACCAAGGCCAAAAGTTCTTAATCCACATGGTCGGTACAACATAGTGGTGACCTATATGTTCACCCATACAAGGCCTTGAATGGTGTCATACTGATGGCGGAATGGTAGTTTTTGTTTTTCACAAACTCCACCAATGGTTGTTGATCCTCCCAAAATTGTACAGAGTATAAGTTAAAATCATATAGAATTTCTTCATGGATCTGAATGGTCTACTTAAAATGGTCATCATTCTCAGGGTGAAACACACAACTAAAATTCAACTGTTTCCCAAAGGCCTCCTACAGTTTCATCAATAACTGATATATGATGAAATATTCATGATTAAAAATTATTTTATGGTTATATCCATGGATTTATAATATCTCTTGAACATAAATTCATCCTATTCTCTTTACTAAATTCTTCTCTCAGACAGATAAGAAGTGGGATGACATGGTGAGTTGATTTATGATCACCTAGATAGAATCGTGTCTTATAGACATATGTGGTAACCCCATCATGAATTACATTTCTATCCCATACAACTTCCACTTTGGATCCTCAAGGTGTTGATCTAAACTCCTTAGAACCTGGTGCTCATCCTTCACTTACTGATAAATAAGGCATTGCAAGACAAACTCTGCAACTGTCTTCTTTATTTGTGCCCAACAAAATTTAATTATGTGGTCCCGATACATCTTTTCCACATATGGATGTACTTGAAAAGGTGATGTATGAAACACCATAAGAATATCCTTCGACAATATCACTAGTACCATAAATTTTCCTCTGAAAAGGACAACATGATCCCCACCTTCATAAAATCCATTATGATCATGTCCAGTTAATATCTGAGTATGTAGGGTCTCATAGTTAGTATCCCCAAGTTGTGCCTACCTGACTCCCTATAAAAATGTATGACTACTAAACATAAAATATAGGTAATCCAATCCATCCCCATTCACAAAATACTACAATAATGAGTCCAAATACTCCAACGCCTTGATCAGTATCTCTGAACAAGATCTCATGTTTAAGGCATATTCTACCATGCTCCCCTTCCCAAGAGTATAGACCATCTCAAAGTCATAATCTTAGAGGAACTCTAGAAATTACCTCTATATAATGTTAAAATCCTTATAAGATAATATATACTTGAGACTCTTTTAGTAAGAATATATTATAACCACTCACCCATCAGGTAGTTTCGCCACATCTTCAGTGAGAATACTACCACTACAAACTCAAGATCATGGGATCTGTTGTTTTTATCATTTGATATCAACTAATGTAAATCATAGTCTATCACCACCATACTCTATATCAAAAAAAACCATCCCTTTTCCATGATGCATCATAGAACACTAAATAATCAACACCCTCCTTTGACAATCTCAATATGGGAGTGCTTGTCAATATCTTCCTCAACTCCTAGATAACTGACAGGAACCACTCTATCCATATGAAAGGCCACACCTTTTGGATCAAAGTATTCAAGAGAAGTGATATCCTATTGAAATTGGGTATAAATTTCAGATAGTATCCTATCGACCCAAGGAATCCTTGCACCTCCATCATGCTCTTATTGGCTCCCAATCTATCATTTCCTCAACCTTCGTTTGGGTCCACTGCTACACCATCTACTGTGATAGCATATACCAAAAATTAGACCCCAGAAATATAGAATTACCACATCAAGAGATTACTATAAATCTAGTGATCATGGAGTATGTCTAGAACCATCCTAAAGTGTATCACAATCTCTTCCTTATACGTTGTGCACACTAGGATATCATTAACAAATAACACTACAAACTGGTCTAAGAAAGACTGAAAGATCTAGTTAATGAGTCTCATTAACAATATTTGGGAATTCTTCATTAAAAAGATAATCACCATGTAATCATAGTGATATGTAACAACATCAGAAATCCATCCCTGATATATCCTTGTGACCTACTCATAGTTGGTGATGGCCTAATCAGATTTCAATCTTTAAGAAC
The DNA here is from genome assembly GCA_963277665.1 of Viscum album. Lineage (NCBI taxonomy): Eukaryota > Viridiplantae > Streptophyta > Magnoliopsida > Santalales > Viscaceae > Viscum > Viscum album. Next base: position 1,083,331,141 of record OY728155.1, read on the forward strand.
CATCATGCCTATCATAACTGATCAAAGTGGTCATCAATCCTTGGAAGTGGATATTTTTTCATTATAGTCACATAGTTTAGTTATGGTAATCCACACAATATATCAAAGATATTATATGCCTTCTTGGTGAACAACATAATGGATGCTCAGGGTGAAAAATTGGGTCTGACAAATCCCGTCCTCTGTAAGTCCTACAACTACACACTGGTCTCATGAATCTCTGTGGGAGACATCTAATATGATAGAATAGTTATCAGGGTCATCCGATGGTGTAGATCAGTGAAGAATTATATCTCTCAGTAGATAGGTTATCATGAAATGTCCTCATGAAATACATCTTTGTACTCTAACACTATTTCTAGTAATCGAATGCTCATAGAATGCAATGCACTGAATTTATGCTACATAAAAAGTGTTTAATCGGATGCACCCTCATAAGAATGAGTCCATCCTACTCCATTGGGGATTTCTTTTCTCCCACAAAGGAAAACCTCCTCCCATCACTACGAACACACTGTATCATCCACCTGAAATAGTCTATTAGGTAATAAACTAAATATAACCATACCATAAAAAATATGATGTTGTAAGGACTCATCTCTGCTACAAAGAGATCCCAAAAAAATTATCACCTCCAAAACTCGGGTCACACCATCGGCAGAAGTGTTTGATTGAGGATTCATCTCTATTAGAAGTCTCCAAGTGCATGGGATGAGCTAAGATCTCAACCAAAATTTATTAGTCAAAAACTATTTAAGGGGAAAAAATGATTGACTCACACATGTGTCTACCAATACTTCACCTAATTTAGAAAAGAAAAATATTGTACCTTGTATCATCCATGTAGCCTCGGGTTTATAATCCCCAAACTCCTAGTTTTTTACTCACCCCTGATCATTAGCTTATTAAGCATAGTAGGGACCACCTTGGGGTGACGGGAGAAACTAGTCAGAAAATCTACCACCTAAAGCTGGTCTCCCAGCTCTGCTTCTATGTTTGCAACTCTATGGACCTAACTGCTCTTACCATGACTTCTTCTTAGGTATCTCATCCACTGTCTCTCTATAAATTGTATGTTAGGTAAGACAGTCTAGTGTAATATTCCCCTGATCATCACAAGAGTTTCACCACCTCACTTTAGGAAGAATATATCAATCCAGTGAGCCCTAGACAATAAACCATAGGCGATGGGATTGGCTCCTAAAATTTTTCCCACTTACAGGTCCCTATATCAATCATTGGGTCCCTTTCACTAAATTCTAGAATCCATTATTCCCCCATCCAACACCAATTTTCTAAGTATCCTCAATCAAGAAACTCTCTACTACAAAAGAATTCTGTATCACCCATGACATAGGTAGGAATTCATAGAGGTATCAAGCTAGATTAATTTACACTTTTTAATCCTCTCTCAAAGTTCCAAACCTGAAAGAACTAATCATGCACTATATACATTGAGTATTGATATAGGTTAGTCAACATTGATGTATACTTATCCATAGTCATACTACCTTACAAAAGTTGTAGAATCTCCTGGATCTACACAACCCTCAATGTTTCTGTAGAAACATATTCTCTAAAAAATTTTCTCAGACTCTGACAATGGAAGTGTCACCTCATTATACAGTTGGGTCACGATGCCCCACTATTATCCTACAAATTATTGAAAATGATGATTTTTAGTACCACCATTTAGTATGCAGGTGTCCTAAAAAGATGATAGAATCACATCACTACCTCCAGATATTCCCCAACCCCAAAAGGATTGTGATCTACTCGAAATGCAAGGGTTTTCGTCATTGATACTCAAGTGTGTGCTCATGTTTCCCATCTCATCAGTTGTTACTACTAGTACCATCTATTTCTCAACATGTGGTAGTAATATCGATGCACCACCTAGAGGTAGAAACTCTAAAATAAGTCCTTGTATCAAAGTCTAATCTCTATGGGGGTCATCCTTGTGATTCTGATACCGAATCCAACATGGAAACAATTGTGGAGGCATCCAGAAATAGACCAGATATACCATACCCAATGATTATATATATATATAGATGACTCAATAAGGGTGTGGAAATCAAAACCCATTCGTATATGGTTCATGTACCAATTTTTCCCAACAAACAATGTATGCCTATAATAAGTCTAAAAGAAGGTGATCATATTTATTATGTATGGATACATTGGCCGCCACACTAATACTAGTTTCCCTCCTGAAATCTAAACATGAAACATAGAAAATTGTTTCCCCAAACTAATATCTTAGACTCTGGTCCTATGGTAGAACTAACTCTTCTAATACCAATCTATCATGAACATGCCTAATAGGACCCAAACCATGACTACACCAAGCCCACCACTAATAGGACAGGGGTTAGCTACCAAAACTAAGTAGGCACATCACACACATTGGAGTCCATAGCCTAATTTATTTGTACACATGAACATAAATTGAATCCCATATAATGATGAAATGTAAAACAATTGATAACCATGTATACATACATCTTTGATACCACCGTCAGAGTATGAAAAATGTAATGGAACAAAATAGTACAAATACAATCCCACCAAAAGAAACTAATAATAAGTCTAACTTATAAAGTATGAGTGAACTTCTATTAATGTAACCTTCTAAAAACAACTCATTATTTCTGGCTCATAAATCTTCACCTGTTTCTAGTCCATTTAAGAATATGTCAAAAGGTTGGCCATCTACATAAAACAGTACACATGTGGGAAAATCCCATGCTGGGGTGATTATAACAATACCCAGTAGAAATCCCCAAAAAATAATCATATATAATCGGGAATAATATTCCGCTCATCACAGGTATATTTCAATGAAATTTATAATAATAACATCCAAATATACTCAAAAAAACACACTTCCATGCATTATACCACAATTGTAATACCAATCTATGATTACTACTTGAAGGCTCCATATAATAGTCATCTGGGAGAACACTTTGTTTACTAGAAGTATAGAGTATGTTCCTTCGATAGTGAGTTCTACCCACGTATCACGGTTTGTGATTATGTATGTCATTGAGAACACGACATGTTTGAGAACTTTTACTCTTGATCGTGTTTGTTTATGACCTATGTTTCAATGTACATCCATCCATATACTTATATGTGTACATCACTGAGTACACATTGAGCCTCCAGGTATGTCTCACATTCCATGTTCAATGGGTCACACAATGTTTTATACATAACTCCATGTGAAACCTGATCACTACAACCAGGGATCAATACACTGCGTGTGTTCAAGCAATACATGTTGTGTAGTGCAGGATTTCCCAGAACCCGCATATATTTTTTATATGCCACCTCCCACTCCACTTAACTCTAAAACTATCATGAATCCAACTAGTGATTATGAATCTAGTCCATTCAATCTGATATGTCACTGCTGGTCTGAATTTTTCCACTAGATTCACATGTAAAATGTTCTTAGTTGGTCCTCATCATTTCCACACTCCAAATCTGGAATAAAGGGGAGTGTCACACTGTTCCTGATCCACTATCACCATCGACTTAGCTTGATCATGTCATCGATCTAAACCTAGATCTGTCATAATAGTCTGTTTCACCAAGAAAATGTTGTGAATCATTTCTGTATCCAGTATTTGTCGACCAACTATAAAAAACTAATGTCAGTGATAAAAAAAGGAAGAATAATGTGAGAAATACATGAAGCACAATATAGGAATAATACGAGATCATTTTTGGGCTGGTCTCAATTCTTTTTTATAATAACAAAGAAAAAAGATTCCATACACATTAACAATTTCTCCCAAATTCACCATAAATAAATGTGTACGCACAATACAATCGATCCATGAATAAATCCATTGGTAAATTGATTTTATTCATCATAGGATTTGAAAATGGTAATAAATCTACATAAAACAAATTTCCTACCTTGAGATGGTTTGATCTCTAAATATGAATGAATGTGCATCAGTTTCATTTGTGAGATCCTCAAATTTTCTTATTGCAATGATCCTAGATCCCAATATGATCTGCTGTTATATGCTATGAAAAATATCCTTGAACATTATCTCTCAATTCGCAGGGTTATGTGACTAGGAATATAAATTGGTTATAAAATAATATTTATATACAATTCTAGGTTGTGGTGATTAAATGAAATAAAATAAAAAAACTATTTTATTCATTTAATAATCTTCCCACAATTTCACTCTCCCTAAACATCATATGCACTATAAGGTTAAGTCACAACATTGGTAAAACCCATTCTCTAAACTCAAAAGAATCCTCAAATATTTTTTATGAGTATTCATTTAATAGTTATTCACTTTTTCATGAAAAAGACACATTCATGATATTTAAAATATCTAATATATTTTAAAAAAATAATTTTGGGCTCACCGAGCCTTGGAATCTCATGTCATATTAGTGCCTAACTCCATAAATATTTTGTATAATATTCTAAATTAATGCATGGAAATCATTAGAGTCATTACATTCTCTCAACAAGTCTTACTTTTTATAGTGCATTCATTATGTATTCATAGATACAAACAATGAATTCAACCTAAAATTAAATCACATAATATAAATTATAAAATGCATCCTATGAGGATGAATTAAAATGGAATTATTTCATGGAATGTCATAAAAATTAACTGAAATATATTTGTTTTTATTTCAATATAAGTATATAAATATTGATGTATTAAATATATAATTGTAAAGATTAAAATGGGTGAAGGATGGTATCAGACTAGTGATTGACAGTGTTTTGTATTAAATGGAGAAAAGGATTCCAATAAGGAGATAAGGTCATGATTAGAAAATGAGTGGTTTGATTGTTTGGATTTATGGTACAGTATTAAAGATGATGTTTCCCTTGGATTTTTCTTCTATGCTTCCGAATATGGCTTCCCTATGGGTATAATCTTTTATTATAGGATTGGTATATTTTCACATTTGTGAATTTTTTTCTAATATGGTAATATTTTCTTAGGTGTGAATCTTTTGTTATGGGATAGGTATATTTGCCCTGGATGTATTCCTACTATTCAGAGTGATCCAAAAATGGTTTTTCCAAGTATGGTTATCTTTGGGTTTCATCATGGAACTTGAGGATCAATAGTTTTCATTTTTTTCTTTTCTGATTCAATTATTTTGGTATATATTTTTCACTTCAACATTTACTTACTCATATTAGATATATATATACACAAATAGAGGTGGCCTACCAAGTTGTACTCACACCATACTTGGGTCATCAGTTAGTACCTTTGTATAATTCATGAGTATAGTATGGGACAAGGGAAAGTACCTTATGAATGGCGCATGACGAGGATAGCTAAGTTATAGTTGGGGATATCATGATATTTTGTGTAGTTTTCAAGTTTTGTTTTTTTATCATTGGTTTTTAGATGTTTATAGATTTGGTATACTATGAAGTGAGGGTTTGACATTCATAAAATTCATTTGATATTGTATGGGTTGTGATTATTTATTTTTATTAGCATGGGTATTAATTTACTAATTATTATGGATTTATATTTGATTGCCTTTATTTCTTTTTTCACTCCCATTTGTGGGTATAGTTTTCAAAGTATATCACCTTAGACCCACACTGATGGTCATAGACCTTGGGTGTATATGGAGGTGAACATGAGGTTATGTAGAAATCATTGTTCCTGCACCAATTCATTGAAATTGATCAGTTGATGTTACATGGTAGTATCATGGTTATTTCATTTGTCTAAATAGTTTGGGTAAGGTATAAAGTAAATAAAGAGTTGTTGGGACATGGTATGGAAACTTTGTGTGGGAGTAGCTAACCCATATAAAAATAAATTCTAATTTAATGTAGATATAATTGATGACAGTTTTTTTAATTTTTACTGTTGGATATTTCACCCGAATAAATGCATATGAGTTTGGAATTTAAGATTTATAGTATTTTGTTTCTTACCAGAAAGGAAAGAGAGCATGTGTTCATGCATTATAGTAGGAATAAGATTCACATATAATAAGAATGATTATCTATGGTTGTCTACTCTTGTTATAGTATGAGTCGGTTGTTTAAATTTTGATCATATATTACTTAATCAGTCATTTAAATAACTATAATGGAATTTCGGAATCTTTTTCTAATTTATTTTTTAACATCAATTAAATTAAATGCAAATTATAAATTATAATGTTCATCTCTTGTAACATTTAATCAACATCTTATTTTAATTATCAATAATTATGAATTCTGGAAAAATTATAGTGGAAGATCTTGATGACATGAATCCCATATGTATGATGTAGATTTTATGGGTATGATGTAGAAATTATGTTTGTATAACATTGAAATTGTGTATGGGTAGATTGTGCCTAGTGAGATCACCTATGTTATGTGTTTCTTGTGATATGATATTTTGAGGATCGCATAATGTAATGCATATTATCACATTCCTTATATTATGTTTTCTATAACTATTATAGTTAGATGTTCAATGGAATTTTTTTATAATTATAAATATACACCTTGATAAAGAATCTTTGTATAGAACCAAGAAACTAGTTACAAGAATGCCACTATAATTATTTGGTCGGAACCTCCTATAGTACCAGGATAGGTGGAAGTTGAAAAACACGGAGTGATATTGTTGAGAGAGTAAAAACTATATATATGGAGGATTTTTGATCTATGAAGATGATGTCTAATATGACTATGGAATTTCAATTGTGGAACCCCCCAATATTTATTAGGGAGAGTAGTCATTAAACGGATGGGTTCTAGATTGAATATATCAAGATGATTTTAGAGTAGTGAGAGACACTCCTAAAGAGGTGTGTGATGCTTTCAGTGTTAATTCACTAGGAACAGTGAATAATTTGTGGGATATTTTGGATAAGGTAAAAAAACATGTGGGAAAATTTCTGAATGTTTGTCTCTGGTGTGTAAAAAGGAACATTTCAATGTATTTTTTAGTGTAGTACAATGGCTACCCAAGGTTATATCACTTGATGAGCTTTACCTTTTTTACCTACTCAATATAATTCACCTAAGAGCAAAAAATTATTTGTTTTATTTTTTAAAAAATAATGATATTTCAAGAAAATAAATTAAATGCTAAAATATACTAATATGAAATGTAAGACAATGAATAAATAATGTTTTCTTTATAGTTTGGTTTATGGGTTCCATAATTATTCTTGTTGTTTTTTAATTCTAGTTTGACAAGCTAATTATGAAATATCACTCTCATATTACTATTCTTTTATTTTATGATTTTGAACCCTTGAATTACTAATAAAACTAGATTCCATATCCTCCTATAATCAATGTTGATGTAATACCTCAATTGAGAGTGTGAAACCTTCACAGAACCAGCCACATCATATGATATTTAATACCTTGAATGGATCTACACCATTATATAAAGATCTTATGTTGAATAGAATAAAGGGAAAATATTAAAATAAATGCATTGAAGTGACTTCTAGTTCCATGTCATAGTGGTCAATCTCACACTCATACACTTCACTATTTCTCTCCACAAATATAAATAAATCATATGAATTGAAGTGAAGAATTCTAGAAACACCACTTACCTCCCATGGACCAATCCTCATGTTATCCCCTCATTATGGAGGGTAAGAGGTCATTGAGGACAGAATGAATAGAAGAGAAGAAAATAAATAAAATAATGAAATAAAAATAAGGATGAGAGAGAATGAGAAGAAGAGTAATGAAATAAAAATAGAAGTTTGAGGAAGATAAGAAGAGATATGGAAAGACAAAAATAGAAGAGAATAGAATAAGAAGTGAGTAATAACACTTGAGATAAAATAAAATAAAATAAAGAAACAGAAGTGAGAAAATTAATAAATTAAGATAAATAGAAGTAAAATAAGAATAATATAAAAAGGGGATAAAACGAAGAGAATAGGAAGAGAAGGAGATGAAAAATAAGGCCGGAACACATTGTTGTAAAAATAAATATGCATGAATTATATTTATATAAAAAAAATAAAAAAATATATTAAATAAACTGAAGAATAACGAAAAAAATAAAAACACAGCTGAAACCATATGAATTATTCTATATTGAATTCAAACTCCTCTATCTTGATGGAAACCCCCTTTATTTTCAGAGGGGGTAATATCCTTCTTCATATCTTTCGGTCAAGATGGTGAAGATGTGTTTCTATTTATAAGAAAAAATCATTTAGTTGACTCGGGGTAAAGAAATTAAAAACACATGAAAAAAATATAGCGTTCAATACCCCTGATTGCATGGGTAGAAGGATGAGTTAAATGACCATGTTTATGGGATTCATGGTACATGCATGTTGGTTCTATAGGAATGAAATGTGGGAGAATAAGTTCATGGAAGTGGTGAACGATGCTCCCTCAAGCCCTCTGACCTAGATAATAGCCTGGTGGATTCTCATTTATTCTATAATGGTATGAACCCCATAGAAAATGGGTGTAATGTGGTCATAACATGAACTATATGTGGTTTATTTTGGTTTATGGCATTGTAAGTGGTTCTCCAACTCATTCTGAGCTTCTCAAGTAGGTGGCCATGGTGATCTCTAGCTGATTCACACAGTAGTGGTCAAAGATGAGTGGCTACAAGTAATGGTGAATCTATCTAATGTGGGGTGCATGTGGTTTTCTCAAAGAATGGTGAAATTTATGTAATTATGAATAGTAACTAGGAACATGAGTCCGACATTATAAAATGGCAGGCGCTTTGTGAGAATATAGATGATAATTTGTGGATTCAGTGGCTTAGAAGACTGCCCCAAAATTGGATCTTAGATACAAAAATAAACATAACATGGGTTGAACTGCACTACTCAAGCCACCACCTTATGCCTATAGTACTCACCAAAAGACACACTCTCTTTTTGGCCGATACGGGCTCCCCTGGTGGCCAACTTGGCTGGAAATCCCCTTCATGGGGAAGGATATTTGGTTTTGGGTCTTTGTTTGGGGGAATACTCATCCTGTGGCATTATTTTTTAATTAAACAATATCCAAAATCACTATGATAAAGTCAAAATAATATTCAATTAAATTCCAAACAAAAAATTGTAAGTAATTTTATTCCTTTCAAATCATTTTTATTGCTTTAACTTCAATTTCCCATAACATAATAAAAAATTTAATTTTATGGGAATACATATTAAAATCATTAAAAAATACATAAACTATTCTTAAAATATTAATCAAATATGAGTGTAATAAATAACCCCACACTTAAACTATAATTATTCTCAATCATAAAATCAAAACATTAAAAATTAGAGGTAACCAATGTTATCATTATATAAATTTGAAATTTATAAAATAAAATTTTTATTAATGATAAATTAAACTTCTAAAAATACCCATAAAATATCACTTTAATTTCCAACTTTTCAAAAGCTTAATAGATCAGAGAATATTACTTTCCCACTTTTAAAAATGATGGACCTTCACCTTTCATTCATTATGACTCTTAATTTATTATTATTAAACATACCATGTTATTATTTACCTCACATTTGAATATATTCTCTCATACTACATGATAAAAATTCAAGTACAGTTATTCACATATCATGAGAACATGCTCCTTATCTATAGGCTTGTAGATAAACAAATTTATACACTTTGTAATGATAAATCTCACATATAATCATGAGGGATTTTAAAATTATGGTTTTGATAACACTAAGGCTTAAGGTTGGTAGGATTTGATATTTTAAAAATTAAGGCTCAAGGAAGATATTTTTATAGTAAAGTTAATGATATTAAAAAGTAAAATATAAATTAATTTATACGATTAAAATTGTAACAAATTAGGTTTCCTAGGCTCAAAGTAAGGTCATGATCAAAATTTAGCAAAAAATAATGATTTCTGCACCATCTAGAATATTTTTCTATTCTAATTTTTTTAATTACCTTTTTTTAAATTAAATATTGTAAAAAACTCACGTCCATTACCTAACCACACATGATCAAACTAATCAGTCTTGTAATGGTATTTTTTTATTCTCACAAGTCAAAACCAATGTTTTTTCTCTTTTTTTATTCCTTTTATATTCAAGATGGGAAAAATAAATAGTGAAATTTATGAATTAATAAACCTTTCCCAATACCCAAGATAACACCCCCAAACGTTTCCATTAAAATGTAAATCATCCCTTCTACAATGACTCCCTTCAACCCCATACTTAAGCATTAAAATATCATGAAAATACTAAGGGGAGGATATAAATGCATAAAAATTCCTTGAAACGTTGCTCATTCCTATCAATTTCATTCATTGTCTCTAAAGTCGAAGAAAATAATAATTAAAAATGTTGTTTCAAGGATAAGGGAATATAAATAAATTCCTCAATCATTTTAAAAGTGATTTCTTATTGTAATAGATTTTACAAGTTCAAATGAAAGATCTAGCACGTGAAATGTATCAAGATCACTTAAGAAATATGGAAAAGATAAAATAAGAAATAATTGCTCTAAAAATAATCTCTATAATGGAACATATGATATTGGAAAATCACTCATGTCGTGACTAATAATAAGAAATCAATTCTCATAAATTTCATAAATTCTAAGAAAGAAAATGATATTGAAAATTCATTTACAAGAATTAACCATTTCCTTAAAATCATGAGTCCAAATATCAATATTTATTATTCACATTAATCATTCAATTATCCATTTTACTCATTAAATCTCACTAACAATGAAATTTTAAACATATAAATACAGGATTACTAAGAAAATTATGTCTATGAGATAATACAAGTAAAGAAAAAAATTCGATAATGGGCATGCAATTTTTAGTTGAAATCACAAAAACGTTTTTTATAAAACAAATTACAAAGTTTAAGAGAAATAAAATAAATGTGAACTCCGTTTTGAAATGAATATTTTGTCCTCTTCATCCACTATTCAGGGGATTCTTAGTGCCATCATGGTCCTAAAAAGGTAAATAAATCAATTAAGCACAAGGATCATGTAATTTAAGATAAAAATGAACAGGGGGAATGATTTTCATGATAAATTAGTCCTATGAATTAAATTTAAATACTATAAATAAATTGGAAAGATAAATATTGGAATGATCCCCAAGTGGGCCATAGATTTGTACTGCCTCTAGATTGCAGTACCATCAATTATACATAGTTTGTTGGAAATAGATCTTCTTGGAATTGAACCACAACATATGGATTTTCTCAGATTTTACGTCTTCTTCAGTTGTGAGGAATAAAATATGGATATATTTTACCAGATCCATTTCCCTCACAATTATGTATCGCTTTCATAACGGGGAATGAGAATGTATGGACCATCCTCCTTCTTCGTCACTTATTTTGCAACCTTCTCTTGATTTTCTAGTTCATTGTCCATGTGGGTTTCATAAATTGAATTTTCAAATAGGATTTTATAATGTAATTTTATGTTAAAAAATTGAAATAATAAGAATCATAGAAAATATCGCTTGCAATATGATGAGCCTCTCCATTAGTTTCCTTAAGCTCAGTAACTTATACATCTCCATGTGATTACTCAAATTCATGTTCATCCAAAATAGGGTGATCCATGTGTCCTTAATAGGAGAAGGTGTTGTTTCTTCATCTTACTCTAAGGTATTATAAGGATTAAAGAAATCTGAAAATTCAAAATAATATGTAGTGTTGCTCAATTTAGATTGAATAGAATCAGAAAATAAATAGTTCAAAATAAGTTCATCTCCCTAACTTGTTTTGGTTTATTTTATTTCAAAATGATAAGTGCATCTTGAATTTGGATAACATTCGATAGAGGAAGTTATTCATGCTCCACTATATTTTCTAGAAATTCAAAAACTATGGTGGATTATTCCTTTTCCAGGGCTAGAAAAATATACAATAGTTCTATCTCTTTTTATTTTTGAGGCATGGATAGATCATATTACACCTCAAACTAATTCCAGAAGTCAACCCGAACTTATTGATCTCCCAAAATTATCACATCAATCAAGTATTCCTCATCATAATTCCACTATATCTCATCATTAAAATATTATATTTTGTTCTTAAAATTGTTGGGCTATTGATGGTCTTCAATTGTGGCCTCAACACTTTTTATTTCTTCATTGTAATTGGGTAAAACCAATAGAACATCCTCCTTGGCCTCCTCTAGTTATATCTTAGGTTCTCGTTTATCTATTAATGTGTAAACATATTCAAATTCTATTTCAATTTTTCTCCCCATTTTTCTATGTCTCTTTTATGTTCTTGTAACGAGACAATATCATAACCAGTCTCTTAATCTTATTTCTCTTTCCCCTTTAATTTTTCTACCAATGCACAATAATATAAATTTTAATACATCATTTGAAAAATAGTATAATTATTTTTTGTATCATTTCATTATTCATAAAATAATGTAAATCTATCTATAATGGGAAAATATAAAAAAACAAAATATTGATCAGCTCCTCGATAATAGTGTTAGTTCTGACGCATGACTATCGTAGGGAGTGGTAAAAGAAAGTTTCTATGTTTTTTCTAGTGCATCATAGTGAATTATCATTGTCGTCACACTTGAGGAGCTTCACATTTTGTTGACATACTTAATCTAAATTTCTAAATAACTAATAATTTTTTTATGAAAATAGTGATGTTTTCAGAAAATAAATGAAATGATAAAATATACAACTATGTAAAGCATATAGTGAAGAAACAAAATGGACTTTGTGGTTTGGTTTATCTGTTCCATTATTCTTTTTTCTTTTCTTTAATTCAATTTGATAAAACAATTTTTAAATCACACTCTTATATTACTATTCTATTATTGAGTGATTTTGAAACCTTATATTCATAAGAACACTAGACTCCAACTCTTCCTATAATCAATGTTTATTTCACACCTCAATTGAGATTTTAATGCCTTCTAGGACCCGACTCCATCATATGGAATTTTATACCGTGAATGGATCAACTTCATCATGTAAAGTGATTATGTCAAATGGATGGAAGGGAAAATATTAAAATAAATGAATAAAAGCTTTTTTTATTCCATGTCATGGTGAGAAATTTTCACACTCATACACTTCACTCATTCTCACCACAAACATAAATAAAACATATGAATTGAAGTGAATAATTTAGGAAATTTTGCCTACCTACCTTAGGCCAAGCCTTAGGATTTCCCCTCATTATCAAGGGTAAGAGGTCACAATTGATAGAATGAAGACAATAATATAATAGAAATAAAATAATATAATAAAAATAAGGATAAAATTCAATGACAATTAAAATAATGAAATAAAAAAGAGAAGTGGGGAGAAGGGAAGGAGAGAGGGACAGAGTATAAAACATAACACAAACCAATAAGAAAATAAGAAGGACATATGAAATAAAATAAAATAAAATAAAAACATAGGAGATAAAGAATTATGAAATTAAGATAATTAGAAGTAGAATAATAATAAGAGAGGAAGAAGATAAGAATATGAGAATAATAAAAATAATAAGGGTGAAACAAATGATTGTTAAAAATATATTCACCAATTATATTAATAAAAAATAAAATAAAATTAAAAAGGGATAACAACTAACTAAACATAATGAACAAAATAATAACATAGAAGCATCCTTTGGGGTTCTCCTCTGTTGGGTGTGAACTCCTCTCCCTTGATGGAAAGACCCTATATTTATAGATAGAATAATGTCCTCTATTATATATCTATGTCAAGATTGTAAATATTTTATTTTATTTTATTTTAAATCATCCATGAAACTCAGGGTAATTAAATGGGAAACACCAGAAATAATAAGGGGTTCAAACCCCTAACTGGAGTGGGTAGATGGCCAAGTTCAATGGCCTTATTTATGGATTTCATGGGATTTTAAGGGTGATTAAATGAGCCTATAACATTTTATTAGAGTTTCCTGATAGTGGATAATTATGCTCCCTCAAGCCCTCCAGCCTTTACAGTGTTCGGAGGGAGCAACATTTATTTGATCATGGCATCAGCCCCTTCAAAAATTGGAAGAAGGTGGTAAAAACAGGAATCATAGGTCTTCCATAGGGGTATGTGGGCCTTGGTAGTGGTTATCCAACTCGATATAATATTCTTTGGTCATTGCAAATGGGGATCTCTAATAAAATCATATGGTAGAGGACAAAGATGAGAGGCAGTGAGAGGTAGTGGTTTAATCCAAGGTAGGGTTCATGCTGCTTTAACAAGAAATAGAGATGTTTAAGTAATCATGAATAGTTAACAGGAATATGAATCTCACATTGTAAAATTGAATGATATCTCTGAGAATATAAATGATAGTTGGTAGGTTCAGTGGCACAAAATCTTACACTAGGTCGGTCTTATGAATACACATGCACTCATGACATGTTCCAAGTCGCACTGCTCGGCCAGTAGGGACTTTGGTCCTCTATATGCACATGGTACTCCCTGCATGAATCACTCCCTATATAGACCATGAAGGCTCTCCCAATGGCCTTCTTGGCTGGTTAACCCCTGTATTGGTCCTGCTATGTGACTATGAGTCTTCAGTTGAGCGCTTTCTTAGATTGTGGTATACTTTTTTACACGAAAAATATTTAAAATAACTAAGTAAAAAAATCAACAAAATTACCAAATAAATTAAAAACATTAAATTATATGTAATTTTATTCACAGAAAATAATTTTTAGGGTTTCAAATTAAATTTCTCAAAAGTTAATAAAATCTTTAATTTTATTGGAATACATGTTTAAATCATTCAAAAATATTTAAATTATGCTTAAAAATATGAATGAAATGTGAGTGTGGAAATAATCTCGGAAGGATTTTTAAATGAGGTTATTTGATCACTATTATCTAGATAACCAATGGGGTGGATTGAGCCCATGAGTTCAGGCAGAAGGCATAGAGTGGGGTGTTTTTATTTTATTATGCAGCTCATTCTACATATTTTCATTGTTTCACCATGACGCTGGTGAGGGATGAGGTAGAATGTTCTAGGAATTTTGGGGATGATATGAGGTATGAGATATGATTTTGGATAGATTTGTTCCACCTACCATATTTTTTGAGTTCGTGAACCGAGATTTTATTACAGAAAGGAACCTGGGACAGGGAACAAGATCAGGGTAATTCTCTTCTCTTTGGGGTCTCAGTACTACATCAATATGAAATAGAAATATCTAATTTAAAGATTCATGCTAGGTTTGTGGTGATCTCATATATCAAATAAATGTATTGCCTCCCTCTACCTAGGGGGTATATTATCCAGTGTTATCAATGTCATAGATGGGTCCATACTCTACACAGTACCATTGAAAAATATTCAAGTGTCATTTTCTAGAAAGAAAGGGGAACCTATAGTGGTTTGGTATTAAGACTCAAGGGTAACACAATAGTGGAGTGTTAGTATAGGTGTAGGGATTAGGACCAAGTCCAGCTACACTATTATATATAGGTAGTTTGAGTTTGTCCATATGTATGGTTTGGGGTAGAGGGTAGAGTTCCCCGATATAGGGGTATCTACATTAGTAGGTTAGTGTTTTACAAGGTACATGAGATATGGTTCATGACTGAGGGATGATCTAGATTCATAATGTTCATCATTCCTTCATTGGTTGGGATATTATTACCTCAATCAAAAGAGGTATGATACCAGTTAATCCTACATTATATTGTGCCTTGTTTTATATAGGTGCTTCAAATTCAGGTTTATATTTTTTGGTTTATTGAGAGACTAGGGTTTGCTATAGAGTACTTGTATGAGGTGCTTTATATTAACCCATTGTTGGGGTCGTAGTCAGAGGGACTCATTAGTGTAGGTAATGTGCCTTAGATGTTGGATGTTACTAATTATTATGGTACTTTTTTGTGATAGAATTGAATGCGTTTGATCTAATCCTTGGAATGGAATACTTAGTACCATGCTACGCACAAATTGAATGAAACTATTGATGAGTGTTGTTCGCATATCCTGTGGAATATGAATATGTTTATGTAGAATTGTGGGAATTAATGTAAGGTTGTGTAGGGCCTGACCATTATAAATAGAGAAAGATTAGAGCTTAGTTTTCTAGTTTTATAAAGGATGATGAGGGTGAACCGTGAGATATTTCTTAAACCAATGTGGAAAGGTTTTAATGTTATTTTTAAAAATAACTTATCAAGGTTTCCACCCAATATAGAAGTTGTTTTCACTATCGATTTCATACCAGGATATAAACCATTTCTTTTCCACCATATTGGATGGCTCTAGTAGAACATTGTGATATTATGCCTCAGTTAGATAAATTAGAGGCTAAGGGGTTCATACAACCAACCATATCACCTTGTGGATCTCCAATGATATTCACCAAGAAGGAGGATGGTTCATTGTAAATTTTTTCAAATACCCAGATTTCAATTGGATGGTGGTTAAAAATTGGAACCCACTTTAACTTATAGATGACATGTTGGATCACTTGAGAGGATCATGAGTTTTTTCAAAAATTGATATGAGATTAGGTTTACATCATCTAAAGTTGAGTCCATATATATTGTCATGTATTTATTTTAGGAGCATGTATAGATTATTTGAGTACCAAGTGATTCGAATTGGGTTGAATTACATGCCAATAGTATATAAATTTGTGATAAGTATGGGTTATCTCCAGTATTTGGATGCTTTTCTGGATTTCTTCAGGGATGAAATCCTCATGTAATCCAAGTATAGGGAGGATCATGGGAATCCCCTAGATATTATGTTTAGTACACTCTAGGAACATCATATTTATTCCATGATATCCCAGTGATACTGTTGGGTCTAAAAGCTACACTTTTGGTCAATGTTATATTTGAAGTCATCATATCCATCGACCTTGATATTCTCTAGGAATTTATTTCTTGGAATTTTCCCAAATTTGTCTTTGACATCAAGAGATTTTTGGGTTTACCCAAGAATTATACGAGGCTAAACTAGGATTTTTACCAATTGGAATCACTAGTAACATACTTTACCAAAAATGGAGTGAAGTTCATCTCATATGAATATAGTTAGGATAATTTTCAAATACTTAAGGAAACACTGACAACAACTCCAATCTAGGCCTTAACAGAGTCAATTAAGGAGTAAAATGTATTTTTATACATAAGGTGATGGACTTGGAGTTGTCTTGATGTTGGGGCTTAATATGGCCATTCATGGTTCAAGGAAGTTGATTCCTTATGAGAAGAATAATAAAACCCATGATCTAGAGATGGTATAAATGGTTCATGATCTGGGAGATTATATGTAATATTGTTAGGAATAAATTTATAGTTTATACAGACCACCAAACCCGAATATAAATCTTCTCCCAAGATGAACTGAATCTTCAGGAGTGAAGGTGGGTCATGTATCTACAAAATTTCTATTTTGAGCTAACCCATACCACTATAAAGGGAAATTTTGTTTTAGAATATTGAAGAAGAAAGATACAGGATCAAGTAGTTCATGATTCTAATTATTAATAATAGTTAATTGAAATGTTCACTAAGATGAATTTAAATGTTAAGAAGTATTAGAGTTAAGAAAACCTCACATCTTTTTTTATTACACATTTTTTTCTCAGCAAGATATAGAGGATATAAGTATGAGACACAGAATTCTTATCCTTGAGGGATAGTTTATAGGGTGGGGATCCACCACCAGAATAATCCATGGATGATGATAAGATTCTCCATCTTGATTTTCATGTCCATGTTCCCATGAAAATGTGGGAAGAGTTGATGTGCAGTTCATTAGCCAAAAAATAGGTGGTTCACCCAGGTTTGTCGAAGATATACCATGAAATGGATCAATAGTATTGGTGGATGAGAATGAAGAAGGATTTTTTGGGTTTTTATGAGATGTTGTGCATGTTAGTAGGTGAATCTTGACCACCAATGGACCACTATCCTTTTACAACAATTTCCTATTCCTATGTGTAAATGGGATGAAATTACTATATATATTGTTATAGAGTTATTAAGGGAACCCTAATATAGAAAATTAGTTTGGTAAATATTGGATCAGGTGACAACTTTTGATGACTTTTTACCAATCCAAAAGACCTTTCTAATAGTTGAGTTGGTTAAGCTCTATGTTTTTGAAATTTTGCACATATATGGGGTCTCATAGACCATTTTTTATCAAAATTTGTGTTTCAAATCATGATCTAGTAAGGGGATTCACAAATAATTGGGTAAATAGGTGAATTTGATAATTTCTTATAATCTATAGACCAATGGATAGTTAAAATGGACTATATAGGTTTTGGAGGATATGTTGAGAGTGTGTGTCAAAGATTTTAGTGGTCACTAGGAAATCAATTTGGACTTGGAAATAAAATTATAAGAAAATAATTAATCTTCTATATATATGGAATATTATAAAAAGTTTTTGGGTAGACTATGATTCTAAACTATATATTGGTTGGAGACTAGAGAGTAATTATTGATTGGTATGAGTCTCATGTAGGAGATATTAGAGCACATGGAGTTGATCTATAAGTGGTTGGATACTAGTGAAAGAAGAAAAATGTTTAATGTGGACGAATTATTCAAAATACTTGAGTTTAGGGTTATTTAATTGGTGTTTTTGTGAGTTTCATCACGACTATGGAATTATCAGATTGAGTGATGGGATAATTTGGCACCTAGAAATGTGGGGTGGTTTGAGATAGTTGATAGGATCAGTCGAGTGGTGTATCTGTTGGCTCTTCCACAATTCTTCAATTTTATTCATGATGTTTTTTTTTGTATCATATTTAAGAAGTTACCATCTATATCAATCTTGCATAATTGGAACTAATGACATTGAGCATGAGGTTGATGTATCTTTTTAGGAGTATCCAATTTGTATAGTGGATTGAAGATGAAAGGATCTCTATGGAATGATAGTTCCTTTGTTATGGATGTGGTGGTAGTATGGACATAACTAAAAGGATACCTAAGAGAGGTAATTTTTCATTATTAATTAGTTGTTGTAATTTTTTATCGATGATCCCAGTTAATCTTTGGAATATAGCTTGAGGATGAACTTCAGTATTGTGGGGAGGTTGTAAAATCCTATAATTCTTCCTTTGTATAAACCAATTTAATATTTTCTAAAATATGTGTTTTATTGTTTTAAATTATAATTTTTTCATGGATTGGAGGTGGTTTTTGAAATTATTCGAGGGTGAAATGATTATTTTAAACATAATTCTAGGGGTGACTCTTGTAAAAAACATGAAAATACCTATGACATTAATGTTGTAGTTTCACTGATAACTCTAGGAAAAGGAAATGGATAAATAGATATATGCCCAGGCCTAGAGGAATGGATGTTTTGGCTTAGTGGTTATGTTTTTTTAAAGAGACACCTAAAACCACTTATTGGGGTAGATAATTTCTTTAAGGGGGAGTTTAAAATTCAACCCAGGTTTTTAGAGGCATGTTGTGGTTTATATTTTGTCCTAGACATGAGTATCATGGTTGTTTTCTTTTAGTTGTGTCGAGATAATTTTAGAGAACATTTGGGAGGAGTTTGATGGACCTAAAGTCATTCGAGAGTTGTATGCCCACCTTCATGGAATGACATAGAGTGTTACATCATGAAAAATCATGGCCTACCCCCAAGGAGTACTAGACCAAACATTCATAGTGTAAACTGACTTTCACAAAATTAAATCCTTTTAGGTGGAGTTTCAAAAAAATTAAAATTGGTGGATCATGTGGAAAACCTCTCTTTTCATCTTCTCAAACTCACCTCATTTTTTCATTTTTTTTCTCCCACCAAGGGTACTTATACATTGTTTCATAGAAAATATATGTGTCGTTCATTATTGATTACCTGTAGTAAGTAAAATATTCCACAATCCAGAGATGTCTCATTAATTATCTATTTATTTTCATCATTCTCATAACTCATAATATGGTATTAATTGAATCCAATTTAGGGATTTCAGATCATTAAGTTTGAGTTGGTTGTGGTACTTTGTGATTAATATTTTTTATGGTTGAAGTGGGTGGTCTAGGATTTTTTCCAATGAGTCCTACTTTGTTTATTAGTAAATTCATTATGTGTTCACATCAAATTATCATATGTTTGACCAAGAATTCAATAAAATAACTTAAATTAGGGATGGATGCCTATACGAATTTCTTGAAATGGATTTTTTTCCTGAAATGTGTTTACTATGTGAAAGAACTATAATTTTTCGGATCGAATTATAAATACAAATTTATTTTTTTATTAGAAGGATAATATTGATTTTTTAAAAGGCCAAAGGATGATGATGGATTGGTCATTAATGATGTTTAAGTTTAAATGGAACAGGGATTCTAATGATGTTCTAAGGGAAAGATGAGATAATGACTGTTTTGATTTTCTAACCTTAGGGAATGGTTTGGGGGTTGATGTTTCCCATTGGTTTTTTTCAGATTTTTAGTAATGGATTTCCTCTAAGTTTGATACTTTTTCCTAAGATGGGTATATTTCCTCACGTGTGTCTTTTGTTCTGTGAAGGGAATATTTTTCAGGGTGTTACTATTTTGTTTCAAGATGGGAATATTTCCTAAGGAGGTATTATAATTGTGGGGATGGGTATATTTCCCATGTATAAGTGCTTGTTGTTCATAGATATCTAACACTGGTCGAGGTAAATATAGTTGGCCTTGGTTTTCATCATGGAACCTTAGGATCAATTATATAAAATTTTTTGTTTTTCTTTTTAGTTATTCATGTATTGTTTTTCACTCGATCATTATCTTACTAAAATTGAATATATATATATATATACACACACACACACACTATTGGTGGGGGGGGAAACTGAGTGGTACTCACACCCTTTTTTTCTACTAATTGGTACCCGAGAAGACTTCATGATTATAGGATGGGATAAGGGAAATAACCATATGATAAATTCATGACTTGGAAAACTATATTGGAGATGGAAATATCAGGATCCTTTTAATGGTCATGTAGTTTTTTCTATCCTCATTATCTTTGTGATGTTTATATATATGGCCTTATATCAGGTGATTGTTTGATATGATTATAGTTCATTTGATATTTTAGTGGTTGTAATTCTATATTAGCACTTTATTGGTAGTTTGTTTCTTCTTATTTTGGGTTACTATTTTATTTCCTTTATATCCCTTTTTATTTTACTTTGACATACGGGTATATTATACTCACCATATTGCATGACACTCATGATTTTTGAAACAACATATTCCTTTTGGGGGGGTATTAATGAGGTCAGGAAGTGATATCGAGTCCATAAACAATTAGATTCTATAGATAGGTGGATAGTATGGGAATTTTATCTACATTTTATCACCTAGATATTCAAGATTATCATCTGGGGATTCATTGAGTGCATGTGGATTCCCCAAGAAAAATATATTTTAATAATCTCTATGGTAGTGATTAAATGATAAGATTGGTAAAAAAATTGATCAAAAGGAATTCATGAGTTGAGGTCATTAATGTTTTAAATTTATTATAAATTAAATTTGAAAGATAATCTCTATGAGATTTTGAGGTAGTGTTCATCATGTTATTTTTATTTATCCATTGAAACTGAAGAAAAAAAAATTTGCAACCACCCACCACTTCTGTAGTGGCCCTAATCCAATATTCCTCCTCCATCACCCAATAATGTGGAACATAGTGTTCTAGTGTATTGGTGGAGTGAAATTATAAAAATTCCTGGGCTTAATCTTCACCAACTTATAATCCTTTAGTATCATACTGACTATGAGTGTGACTTATCTTTTATTCCTTCCCATTATTTAATTATTTTTTATTTTATTTCTTTACTTGGATATTTTTGGGTTTTCATTCTAATTAAATTGTTTTAAAAAAAATATTTAATCAGTTATTATATATTTTATTTTTACCATATAGTCACCATCTATATATTTTTATCAATGTCACAAACTTCTTCTTTAAATCCTATATAGCAGCCTTGACTTCTTTTCTTTTACAATTTTCACCTTATATCACATTTTATTTTACTAGTATCAATTTATTTACACTTTATGTATATTCATTTTTCTTTACTTTTCCCATTATATTTCATTTATTTAACTATTCCACATGAACTAAACAATATTTTTACATAAAATAAAATTAATCTCTTACTATGTGGTCCATAATTATAGTTTCAATTTTAAGTTGTGGTTTTCCAAATTAATATTTTGAGTCAGTGTTTTAGAAAACCCTCCACTATAATTTTTCATTGTAACTTAGGTATATGTTTAGCCTTTTACTATTGATCTATTATACAATTAAATTTTTTTGTATATCAAGGACGTTTCCCATCAACCTTAACACTTTTCATTAGCCTTATCCATTCTTTTCTTATCCATAATGATTTTCTATATGATACATTGATGCGTTTAGTTTTCTGTAGCTTAATTGATATCTTTATCAATTTAATTATCAATTAGTTATAACTCAATTTTTTAAAAAAACTAATGGATAATTCTAATTCATCCATTCTAAATAATTTAATTTGTTCTTGGATTATGTACTATTGAGATGTTCATTATGATTACAAAAGGTGGATAAAAAGGCTTCCAATACCTATTTTTTATTAAATTAGACTAGCATTATATTTATTCTAGTTTTTAATTTTACATTTTTTCTTATTACATAGGTATTTTAAGGGAAGTATTTGATATTTTTATTCCAAAATCCTTCACTAGGTGGCCCAAAACCATCATGAAGGTTTAATTAGTATTCTTAATTTGGGTCAATAGTGAGGCATTCAATATATTCCTATGAAATTTTATATCTATCTAAAAAAATTATTGAGATTTATATTTCATACCAATGATGTATATATGATCTCAAACTATTCATTTTGTATTTTCTTATCCATCCTTTTTTTCTTTTAAATTTTTCCTCCAAATATTTATTTCCTAGTTTATTTAGTTTTGCTAACATCTATTGCTAGTATGGGTTCACTTATATATAATCTGAAAATTAATTATGTGTGATATTGATTATTGTTTTATTAATTATTTTTTATAGATTTTTTGTGGGTTAATAAATATATATTTAATTTAGAGCCATTTCATTCTCAACAAAGATAATTATCATAATCTTAAGCATGAAATTAATGATTCTATGTGGTTTTATAATCCATATTGTCCAAAAAATAGTAATTTAGTGTCTAGTAAAGCATCCTTTAATCAATTTGAGATATTTATAAGATGTTTTTTTTAATCTATAATAGGGAAGGTATCCCAAAAATAATCATTTAAGTAGTAAATTGACTTA
This sequence comes from Viscum album, assembly GCA_963277665.1. NCBI lineage: Eukaryota > Viridiplantae > Streptophyta > Magnoliopsida > Santalales > Viscaceae > Viscum > Viscum album. The sequence goes on from OY728155.1 coordinate 1,083,354,418, forward strand.
GTTTCACATGTTCTGTTTTACTGTAACGAATTCCAATTTTTTTTGTACCTCTATAAGTGATGTTTATAAATAATGGAAGTTTATAAGAGATATTATTTTGTATTTAACATGAATGGAAGTGTGTTTTCATGAATTCTAAAACATGTGATGATGTTATTGGAAAACTTTTATGGACCTGATACCCTGCTATGATTCCTAGGTTTTCTAGTAACTAATGGGAATTTAGGGGTATTTTTTAGTTTTTTCATGATAATTTTGTTAATGTTTTGTTTTTACCCAATTTTAATGTATTGAATATATAAACCAATATGTATTCAAATAAAAAAATTAAATATTTAATTTATGTTGAATTAATTAAAATAAATAACATTTACTCATATTTGTAAATCAACAATGATTATTCAAGAATCTGTATTCATATATACAAACATATATATATAGTTGAATTGATGCTTTAAATCAACATATATTCAAATGAAAATCAGCAAAATGAAATAATTAATTATTTTTATTTTCAAGATATGAAAGATACCATAGAACTATAGATTATATTTTTAAGGATAAAATTATTGTTACAATTTTGTTTTGGGTGTTTAAGGGTTATTGTGGTTCCCTAGGCTAGAAAAGTAATTTTGTGATTTATTATTCATTTTATTTTTCACTCTTTTTAAATAATGGGGGACATGATGGGACCTGATATTATATTTTTCATGTTATATACATCATTTATTGAAACCTATTATGTTTAGAAGAATTCATATATAATTTTAGTGTTTCGTTAAATTATATTAAATTTTTAGCTTCATTAGTTTAATTCAATACATATAATATTTTTTATTATAATTTTCTCTTATTATTGTGATATAAATTACTAGGATGACCATTAATTGATTTCATTTATTGTTATCCATCGATGGGTTTTTATATCTATTATTATGTACATTAAAAACTAAAAAAAATAAATAAAAAATAATACTCTTTATGATTCATTCATATAGTATCATATGAGATTTCTAATCCATAATGACTAAAATGGATTTCCTTTTTCCTATATCTATGTATTTCAGATTTTAATTTTTTAATTTGAATATAAATAACTGATAAGGAAATTTATATTTTGATAGGCTATCTAATTTTTTTTGTAATGTAACTTATGTTTGGTTTTATAATATATTTCCCATTTTTTTTTAAAAATGAACTCAAAATTTCTTGGTAAATATTTTTTATATTTGTGTAAATAAAAATAAATTTGATTTATATTTTGAATTTTCATATCTAGAATGATGAAAAAATATTTTTAATATTTCCCAATATTCTTTCATTTCCAATTATGTTTTCTAAAAAATGGATTACATTTATATAAATAAATAAATTTTCCAATATATATTCGTAAATTGGACACACATAGTGGTAATTTTCAAATGAGGGTATGATTTAATATTATATGATTATTTTCATATTTTCTATCAAATAATCTTAGTGTCATAAATATGGATCATGTTTTTTAACCATCTTGGTTTCTATAGGTTTAATAAATGTCTATACAAATATATTTTTTGTAAGAGTTTTAAAATATCAAAAAAACCATGATAAAGATTCTAATTTCATAGATAAATCTGGTATGAGCATTAATATTTTTCTTTTTGTGAATTTTTTAAGTGAAGAACCCATTATATTATGGATAGATTGTTATATTTTTTACTTATTTTATTTTAGGATGAATAAGAATGTTTTTGTGTTATTCTGAAATGAATTAATCTAACAGAGATGTTTTTAAGAAGTTTTGAGATTAAATTTGGATTGTTGAAGTTTGTTGAAGAAAATATATAAGAAAATGTATTCTTATACCTTGGTATATTAAAAATTTTAATGTAGGAAAAAAATGAAATACATAATATCATAGAGATATTTGTTTTTTGGAAATGTACTTACGTGATATTAACTTTGAGTTTTCCTTGTGATACATAATAATAGTTTTTCGATAGATATTTTCTCATATAGGTTATATAAGGTTAAATTAGTTTATATGTAAGAATAATCTAGTGATATGTAATAACAAATATAGAGTTCCATAGGTAATGTATGATTAACTTATTCTTTTAAATAATACCAAATATCTTTCTAAATGTTATCTGTTATTTAATTGGATTAATCAAGTAAAACATAAGATTAAATTTGAAAATTATCTATTTGAATTTATGTTTTAAACATTGTGATGCAAAGGTTTAATTCATGAAACAATTCAATGGTAGTGGTTATAATATTTAAAGAAGGGTATCATTCCATGAGAAAAACTTTTCACCAAAAAGATATTTGTAAATGATCGTGAAAGCATGGAAAACATGATATGGGGTTCACAGAACCTCATTGGAGAATAGAATATAATATTTTATGAGATTTAAATACAGATACTTGAGAAGATATTTGAATGACATTGGTGAATCTTAAAATATAAATATATACTCCATTAATTGAATAAAAGCCTAGGATTTTTTCACAACTGATATCTAACCTATTTCAAAAATAAACATTATGATTCATATTTTTCAGGTATTTTCCAAATATTAATATTAGAAAATTTCCTTCTCTTTAATGTTGATTTTTGTGAAGGTGAAAATGAGTTGAAGTTCTTGTATCTATAGTGACATTGAATTAATTTTGAATATTTTAAAGGCTCAAGATAAGTTTTTTATTATATCAGAAGTATCATGTAGCTTATTAAAGGTGTTTTTATTTCTTGGATGAATGCCATTATAAATTGGAGGGATCTAGAATAAATAATAGTAGTAGAAATTTATATTGGGAAATGTATTTTAGTTAATGATGATACCTTCAGCCAATATAATCACCATATTATTTTAATAATACATATGTGTCTCATACTCTACCCAAAACATTATAAGGATTTAGTCACCCCCCATGGGTAGGACCTTAAAAACATGTGTTTCATGTGTTTATGTTTTCTTTTATGAATATTATAGAGATTCAGTTTTTAAATTTTGAGAGGATCTCTGAATTAACAAATCACAAAGGTTTATTTCGAAAGGAGTTTATAAAAGTGTTTAATATTGATTCAACCCCTACCTCCCAATATTATATATCTGTTTACTTGGAAATTTTATTTGGTACCAGGGAATAGGTTCTCTTTAAAAGATTTCATCTTAACTAAATAGAAAATGGAGAATCAAAATTCTATCAAAAATAGAGGCATACCAACATTTCATGTCATTAACTATCATATATGGAAGAATAAGATAATCAATTATATATTATATCATATCCTAGAAGGTATTGGTGCTTCAATTGTTGGTTTTACACTAGTTGGTAAACAATTTATTATGATACATAATAATAAATTAAATAAAAATTTTGAAGGAAATTATAGAAATATTATATTGATGTCCCATTCTGAAAAGGTTTAATACAATGTTGTGGGTTTGAAAACTAAAAAATACATTTTTGATAGACATGGAAATATTTTGGAATGAATGTTTATTATGAAGGAATTCAAAATGATGATATGGGGAGAAATAATTGATGATTTATGGATGGGTAATGAAGAAATTATTAATGAATTTTTCAAAAGAGTAAATGATATTTTTTTAAGAATTATGAGAGGTTTTTAATGAACATTATTATATTATATCATAGTTAAGAAGTTATTCATATACTTTTTGGATATGATTGTGAGAAATATTTTATTTTTAGAAGATACAAACTTCAATTTTTTGTCTCGTGATGAGTTTCACAAAATTATTGTTCCTTATGAGTTAATGATATCTTTAGTTTTAAAAAAATGATATCATATTGGATAAGTAGAAGGGATTTAAATTGCTGAAGAGGACTAAAATAAATAAGAAGGAACAAGATTTATTTGATGGTTTTAATGATGATACAGAACATGATGAGAAGTATAGGAAGATCATGTCTCTCATTTAAAATAACTATATAAAATTTAGTTGCAAATACAAAGGTAAACATTCATTAAAATGTTTTAATGAATTTAGAATTTTAAAATTTGTAGTTGATTATATAAATAATAAAAATTGTGACGTTAAAGATGATGAGAAAGAGGTTATTCTGGCCAAAATGATATGGAAAAATGCTAAAAAGTTTACTTATTGGAATAATGAGTTTTTAAAATCATATAGAAGAAGTGTGATAAGAAAATTAAATGAAATCTATTCATATAGATGTGAGTTAAAAGATAAATTAACCCTTAAGAAGAATAAAACTTGTACGGATCATGTTCAAAATAATGAAAAATATTCAAGTAATGTTGAGGTTGTGGGAGAAGGTTATACTGAACATATCATGTAAGAAAACATTAAATAATTTTCTGAACAAAAAAATGATCAAGAATGAAATAAATCTAATAAAGTATCAGTTCAAGAAGATAATAAAAAATATTGATTATGTACTCAAGTAGAGATAATATTGAATAAAATAACTCTATCTTATCAAGGTGATGATTTCATAACTGGTTAAACTTTTGAAATAATTTCATAAAAAATATATTGTGAAGGAAAAATAGTAGAATAATGTACAATCAAGGTTTCTTAATGTAAAAATCACATTAAAGAATGTTATATAAGTTTATAACAAATTATTTAAAGTATATGCTAAGTCATGTTATGATTCATGGGATACTAGCCTAATAGAGATGGTAAAATTGGATCAAATAAATAACAAATCTATTAAATCTATTTCAATAAATAGTTTAGGTTCTAAGAAAAATATGATCTGGTCTATATTAATAAAAACATAAAACACCTAATTATATATCCTATATATTTGATGAAAATTTTAGAAGAGACACTCCAACAAGATAGAGAAAAAAATTAAATTCAAAATATACCTTGATAGTAATAAAATTTTCCCAAGAAGAATTATAATATCATAAAGATTAGAATTTATGTGGAATTACAATTATTGTGGAACCTATGGGAATAAATCATATATTTACTGAAAAAACATGTCTTTACCTTGGATATGAAGAAGAAAAAAATTGAGGAGAATATACCCAAATAAAATTATAAGTAATTTGGAGGAATGGTTCGGTGTGAGTATAATTTCACCAAAACTACACAATAAAAATAGATATAATTGTTTGGAAAACAATAGAATTATTTTACCAATAAGTTCATTATGATATTGAATTTATGTCTACTATTTTAGGGAAAAACCCTCCAGCTATTGAAGTTGATAAATTTCATAGAACATGAGGTTAGAAAATTTGAGGTGGTCCCTAAAGCTAGAAATAAGAGAAAAATAAGGATAATTTTTAATGCATGTCAGTCACACATGATGAGAAACACAAAAATAAAGAAGTACATAGTATTTCATTATGGTGGTTCAGATAATTTCTCTAATTATAGATTGTTTATAATTAAGAGAGTTGTAACTAATGAAATTGAAGCTCAAAATTTTAATTACAAGGATGATTTGTTTGTTTATGGGTTGAAAAATAATTTTTTGTGTTATAAAACTATGTAGTGATGGAAATTAAGTTAATTTTTGAAATGAATTTTAATTATCAAATGTTTTAAGGATTATAGATGTATCCATAAAGTAATAAGAACAAATGGTATTCTATTTCAGGTTGGTAGCATAAATGTTCTATGTTATTTCAGTAAAAAAATTGAAAAATCTCTCATCTACAAGACATAGTCATATTGGAAAAATATTTATGTAATGATATCTAAATAGGAATCTATTAGTTGTATTACCTAGATAAAAAGAGAAAGTTTCACTATCTATGAGACTTATAAATTGGTAAAAATATCCTAAAGAAGTTAAATAAGATCAGAGATACAATCCGCTGGTCCACTTTAATTAGTTCATTTTAATTTATGTGTACCATTGTGAAATAAGTTTCATAAAGGTGATATTTATTTCATTACATTTTTTGATGATTTTAACAAGACTAAAATTGTGATGTTTAAGAAGAAAAAATTTCAGTTCTTAAAGAAGTTCCAAATGTTCAGAAGAGATGTTGAGAAAGAGTTGGGTGTTTTTATTAAAATTTTGGGAAATAGTAATGGGAGAGACTAAACATGAAGTGATTTTAATAATATCTACTTAGTTATGTGATCAAACAAGTTTATAATTCTCCTTGTAAACCATAAAAATGAATTTACTGAGAGAAAGGATAAAAACCTATTGAAATAGGAAGAACAATGTTGGTAGAATTCCAAACACTCAATGTTATTTTGTAGAGAATATATTCGAATATCTATACGTATTTAAAATAGAAACTTGATAATACCTAAATAAAATATAAATTCATTTTATATTTGTTTCAAGAATAAGGCATCAGTGAAGAACTTGAAAGTGTTTGGAAGTTCATGAAAATTGAAAATAAAAAATTGTATCAACAAAAGTTTCATAAAAAGGATAAACAACAGATTAGGTGGGTTATATATCAAATGGAAGAGGAAATAAATTTGATAAAAACATACTAAAAATATATTGGTTTACTCATATGTGATGCTCATTTAAAAAATCCTAATTTCAGTGAGCTACATGATGAAACACTTGAAAATGTTGATCAATAGATCATACATATTTATAAAGAAATGAGTAAGGGGGAAGCAAGGTATGAATCAAAAAAAATTAATGATGATTCAAATCATACTGGTGATGAAAAATTCTCCATTATAAATAAAAATTATAATTTAAAAATTATTCAAAATAATTTTGAACTAGAAATCATCATGATAAATAAGAAAGTGGCCATTTTTACTTGAGGAATATTGAGATTTGACAGGGAAACTAATCTTATATCACTAATTGTTAAAATATAAATTGTTGAATAAATTGAGAAAAAAGTGTGTATAAATTCTATGAATGATAATATTTAATTATTAAAATAAACTAATTATAATTGGTATAGAGACTATGATAAAATAAAATACATATCAAGATGTACATTATTTTAAGAGATATTTTTGTGAGTTATCCTAATAAAATAAGAATATATTTAATTTAAGAACCATATAGTTTTAATATATTTCTTCAATATTTTCATATATATAAATTATAAGGGTTGAAATAAAAATAATATATTTCAAGGTAATGTTTTAGAATCCATTATAAATTGGTTGAAATAATCAAAGTATAATTGATTTATCTATAAATATAGGGAAAACATGAGATCTAATAATATTGATATTAAATATCATTCCATAAAGGTGAATGTTGAAAATGGATATGTGAGGATGGATTGTATTTCTATACTATATAAAATTTAAAATATTTACATAAGTCAATTTCAAGAGGTAGATATGAAGAGTTGGGGATCAATATAATTTTCTGGACATTACCTCTTACTTAAAGTGCATTAGTATAACCCCACAATTATTTATACTCAATTATAAAAGTGGGAGAGAGATACATAAATCATGTAATATTTTTTTGTGTAATCCAATGATTACTTTGTTATAAAAATGAGGATAATTTATTAATATGATTAACTGGAATAAAAACACATTCACATAACCAAAAAAATTTCCACTGAGGGATGGAATTATCTAAAAAATATATTTGTTTATAAAACAATGTGGTGTATGGTTGTTTCTATTAGATAAATATTGTGATTTTATATGTGTTTTTTAGTAACTAGAGTTGATAACAAAACTAAATTCAAAGATTGAATAACGCATGGAATGGTTAATGTATTATTATAATTTTTTTCACAATATTTAAGGAAGAATAAGAATTTTTTGAGTTATTTTTAATTGAAGAAAAGGAGGTGACATATATAAAATGTGTTTTTGGATTTATTTTACATTTATGTTTTTTTATCTCATAAATATGAGTAAATATACTTAAACCTTGGTATGTAATATTTTATGAATTATAAAAATTTAAAAGGTAATATGTAGGATATTATAGAGATAGGTTTTTATAAAATTACTTTTATAAGATAGATTTTGTGTTTTCCTTATGATGCATATAATTTTTTTTATACATAATATCTCACATAAGATATGTAACATTAACTTGGTTCTTGTGAAAGAATAATCTAGTGATGCATAGGTTTAACTTTGTAGTTTCATTTCGTACACAATATTAATAGGGGTTTCAATTGATATATAATATCATTCTATGGATTACATATGATTTATCAAGCTAATCATATAATTACACTTGATAATGATATGTTGTTACTTATGTATTAAATGTCAATATTCTAATTGTTCATTCATGACTCATGAAAAATATGATGGTTCTGATATTTGAAAAATGAAATTTCATCCAGAGATAGGACTTGTCACCACAATGATATTATCATGAGAGCATTGAAACATGGAAAAGAAGATTTTCATTTTATCTAGTTTAAAAGGAAATTTGAATATGATATTTGAGGAGATTTAAATATAGATATTTTATATTTTATTTGAATGATATTTATAGAGATTCAAATATTAATACTATTTTTCTTTATAAAATATCGAAGATGGGATTTTTTTGTAACTAATATTAAACCAGTTTTAAATATAAAAATCATGATTCTATTTATAAACGGTGATCAAAATTTTGACAATTATAGATTATCCTTGCATTCAATTTTTTGTTTTAAAAGGGTCAAAATGATTCAGATATGATAATGAGTATTATTGAAAAAGACCAAAGGATAACTAATATCTTCATAACTATATATAAATCATGATTATTAAAGATAAAGGGGACTTGGATTAACTTTGAATATTCTAAAGGATGAGGAGAAGATATTTCTATTGGTGAGGAAGAATCCAAGAGAGTAATGAAGGTGATTTCATTTTGTTTTTGAACATTATTTTAAATTGATGGGATCTTGAGGATCATTTTTGTTAGAAAAAATGGTGTAAGGGATCTTTAATTTTAAGTCAAGAAAATCATAATATTATATTTTAGGATCATTTAACGTTATATTTAAAGATAATTAGATCATAAATCATACATAAAAACATATATTTAACAATGTTTACATTTCTGATCAATATCCATTTATACTATTATATGAAAATTTTAAAATGAATCATGTTTTCTTTTCATGAAAACTCTTTATGACTTCAAACTTTACTTATTATTTTTTCTTACCCAACACTAAACCATGTGAAAAAACATTTTACAAATGTGGAATCAGCACAAAAATAACTTTGTAATGAATATAAATGAATAAATTCATCAGTCTTGGGAAAAACATTAAACCCCATAAAATACTTACATTAATAACATTATCCTTTTAATGTATGAAATAAATCATTTCCACATGAAAAACACACCCATTTGTTCTCAAGGAAAACCTGTAAAACCCATAAGAAGAAATAAAAACAACATTCAGGTTACATAGAGAAATTACATTCCTAACAAGTGTGAAACATAATTAGAACCCAATTAAATCCATATGATAAACATCCGAGATAACTCCCTCATTCCTTTATATTAATATAAGAAATATTACCCAATGAATTTGAGTGATATCTAGGTGAACCAATTGTATAAGATATATCAGTATTACCAATTCAACAATGCATAAAATTGGGCTCAACATGTCATATAAACGGTATCGATCTCACTAATTTATCATCTATAATTCTCAATTACAATATCTGGAATAAATCACTTTATTCTTGAACCAATACATAATAAAGACATTAGAATATATTTTTAAACCCTTATTAAAAACACTTTTACATATTTAATTACTATTTCTTTTCAAAACCAATTTTCAAAACTAAAATATCTGAAATGAATTGGAAAAGGGTTTTTCTTTGAACAAATCATGAAATGTTGTAAATTAATCTAAAATTAAAATAACATTTACTTTTGAAAAACTTTTAAAAAAAGTTACATAGAAATAATATGTCCTCTATAATTCTTTTATTTAAATATAAATTAATTAATAAGATATTTTTAAAAATATGGACATCAAATAAAAAGAGTTGGAAGGGAAACCTTAAAAGTGGATTTTAAATCTAATTTCTTAAGAAATTTTTCTAGTTTTATTTTTTTTTTCTATTTATTACCATGTTATATTCAATTACTTAATCCTGTAAGTTTATGTAAAATGTTTTGATCATATTCAACTTATATGTCCAAAATTACTTTGGTAGGTTTACTATAGGAAAAGGGTTAATTGTCCCATAATCTATCGAATAGTAATCATGAAATAATTTACATTTTTATACATAAATTATTCCCTTTAATCGAATAATTAAATATGGTTATGAAAAATTAACAATGTTACAATTATAGAGATGGTGGGTCGTATGTAAACATGACTATCTTTTTTATTTATTAATGACCATTAAAAAGGAGAAATATTATTTTAACATTAATCAATCATAATAATGTTATAAAACCCTATTAATTCATTAAATTTACTTATATATGTCATCCATTTGATGTGGTGAGGAAAAAAAATCGCATCGCTAGGTGGAGACCTTAGTTCACACTTACGCATGAACGGCGTTATCATTTTGTAGTGGATGGAATGTTAAGAAATTAAATGATATATTTTATTTTAATAATGATTAAATTTTCACTAATATCATTTATAATATTTTAATGTATCATTATAACCATTCATAAGAGGAGTTGATGGAAAATTAATTACAACAGTCCATGAGGTGGTTGTCCTCCGTGCACACAAAGGATGGGTTCATTTCCCATTTTATAGAAGAGGAAATGGATATAGTATATTCCAATAACATAATAAATTCTCATTATATGGTATATTTTGGTGATATTATTCCATGTGTTTTAATAGTATTTCAAGAAGTTATTAAAAGAACAAAATGAAAATGTCTTATTATTAATTATACCTCTTCTTTAGACAACCTATTAAGGTTTACAGAAAATTATTTCCAAGGATGGTTTTATGATAAAACAAAGTCCTATAAGAAATTTTTTGGAATTTAATTAATTTATTTGGGTTGGTATTTTAAAAAAATGGTTTTAATGTTTTAATAAAAGAGAAGAGGATGTGACATTTTTTGAGAGAGGAGATTGGCACTCTTAGAATTTCATAAATTATAAAATTAATATAAATTACTAATAATATTATAGTGGATAAAAATTCATAATTTTACAATAAAATATGTTCTTTATTCAATATCCACTAATTAAATAAAATTAGAAAAGTTTAGGTGATGTTTTCTTCCCTATATTTTTGTTTTAACACTTTTTTATAATTATCATGGGAATAATTTTTTTACAATTTAGGGGCCAAAAATTTTAAATAAAAGGAAAAGTTGTTAATAAATGATCCTTGTATGATATTATAAAACAAATCCCATTCACTTGGATGAATATAATATTTTTAGGGATTTTTAATCATTTAATAAAATATTATTTCTTATAAAATATCATTAATGTCATTTTTGATACCATTCATTTAATTTGACTTTAAAAACACCAAGAAATTAATATATCTTGAATATAAACATTTCGCACATCCAAAATAACTTATAATTAACAAAATAAAATTTTGTAACACAATAAATATCTCAATTTATATTACTTTTAATATATTTAAAAAAAATTATGCTATATTAATTTTTGTTAAGTAAATTCTCTGTCATTGTTGCGTGTGAATTTAAGGTTATTATATAGCAACTAAAAATTATAAATAAATTAAAATAATGTAAATAATTCCATTATTATAAAAATAAAAATTAATATTAATTAACATCTTTATTCTACCTATATGAAAACATAAAATATTTTTAAAAGTAGGAGAGTGACATTTTTTCCTTTTCTATATATAAATTATTATAAAGGTACAAATCTTGGTCAAATGGAACCATAAGGTCATATAGTCAAATATTACATGATTATGGGTGAACATTACTCATATAATATAATTAGTAAAAATTTTAATGTAACTTTTTAGTCCTTATAAAATTATTTTTACCCTTAATTAACCGATTCTATATTTTTCGTGGGAACAAATATTTATTGTTTTCCAATTAATTGTGAACAAAAATAAAGATGGACTAATTAAATAATATAAATAATTTTTATTTCAAATATGTAATCCATTTTAACAAATTAAATCCTCTTAATTTTCATACATTCATTTTATAAGTATCCAACAAAGTGTGATAAAAAACAATTTCAGGAAAATGCATTTTTCAAGCAGTATATGACCTAATATTAACTCTCTCAGTAGAAATAATAATTATATGAATTTAAATAAATATAAATAGATAAATAATAGATAAATTTTATTTGAATATTTCATTATTAGTGGTAATTTTAAATAATTAAAATGGAGAAACATTATGCACTTTTGAACAGTATTCATAAAACTGGGGTTTTATGTATAAAAAACACATAATAAAATCAGGAAAATTAATTATTAAAAATAATTTAATCATATTATTAAATATAAAAAGATTCATATTTTAATTTATTTTTAAATCCAAAATGTAATTTTATATTTATATTAAATTATTTAATGAACAAAATTTACAAATATGGAGAAATCGATAATTTTCACTATTTACTAAAAAATAAAAATTTTGTTTATAATACCCAAAAAAATTCTTAATATAATTTTGAAATTATGAATTTAAAATTATAAAATTTTTATAAAATAAAATTTCTAAAATTTATAATTATTAATTATAATATTTTCTCAGGCAAAGTAATAAAACCCATTTTTGAAGAAAATGTATTTTTCAATAATAATATGAATTTACTAAAAATTGAGTGACTATTTACAAATAATTTATCAATTAATTTAAATTAAGTAGGAAATTTATATTTATATTCCACAATTTCTTTAATCCTATTCACACCCACCAATTTAATTACAAGGTTATAATGATCATATTTATAAATAATATTTCATTGTTCATTTTATCTTTGTGTTGTGTATTGTATACACTATTGATCATAGTTTATTTTAATCTCATGGTGTTACATCCACTTCTTTCCCCTAATAAATTTCATCCTCATAATTTAACCTTAATCTTGATAATCATAGGTTTGACATTTGAAAATAACTTCCTTGGTATCTAACATATTAAAAAGGGTTATTAAAACTTCTTCTTAATAAGAGATAAATGGAAATATATAGGTCATCTAGTATAATACGTAACTTGGTTTCCAAAGGGTAAAAAATTATGATGTAAAAAAATCGACACCTAAGAAAAGAATAATATCAAAATAATGATGGAGAGTGACAAAGATCATCGATCATAAGAAAGTAAATGGTTGTCAGAATGTTAATGACAACAAAACCATAAACTAAAGAGTTGTGAAAAGGTCCATGGATTCGTCAAAAATAAAGGTAATGTGATAAATTTTTCATTTTAATATCATTTTCCTAGAGTTGAATAATTATTTTACCATATAAATGAAGAAAAAAAAGAAAATATATTTACTTAAAAAGTATAATTTCATCATTTAATCTTTTTTTACCATAATATCATCTCTTACTATAAATGATGAGTATTCAAGATGAATATTTTTACCTATAGCACTAAAATGAACATCTTGGGGATCAAATAATATAAAAAAGGAAGATAATCCATTCCTCCAGTATTTAGAAATTTAGAAAAACCAAAATGGTTAGTAAAATTTAATATAATTCCCAAAAACAATAAACATTCATATGAATAAATAATTAATGAATCTTAAAAATTCAAAATTAATACCCAAATTTTAAACTAAATAATTATATAAATAAATATCCTTAAAATTATTAAAAATATTTCTAACTGATATTGAAACCCAGATATTAGAAATATTTGATCCTATATTCTTCCAAGCTAAATTTAACATTTATCTTAAAATAACATCAATCAATATTGAAGTATCAATGTAAAAATATATATTACTTAATCATATAATCTCTAATGTGTGCTAATGATTTCCATTAATGACATGAATCACCATAAAGCCACGTAAAATCATATATACCTCTAAAATATGATTCAAAATTTATTTCTCAAATACAATCCCATAATTTTTGGTTTACCTTAATCATATAAGGTTTCCAAAATAGTGAACTTATTCTGAAATAACATTAATCACCAAATCACTTTTCTATCCCATGGTAATATATATGATGAAACATAGGTTCCCAAATTCAAAATAATAATTAATTTTTAAACCTTTTAAGTAAATAATTATGTCATTCTAACTAGTACATCACATAGGGTGATGTTTGGAAATGTACCCATGTCGTTATTCGATTGTGGGTTCAAGCCCAATAACCTTACTTGATCCTAATGGGTTTTCCTTAGCATGTGGGTTGTCCTTTCACTAAAACTATATCTATATAATCCATATAACATTACCAAAAACAAGACTAACTTCTTTAAAAATAACCTTATTCATCAATGATTATATAAACCCTAAAGTTTATCAATACCCATGAAAAATAAAAGTAAATTCTTCCTCAAATAACCTTTTTTACATTTTAAACATAAGGATTACATATACCTCAAACATCTATCACAACTCAATAAATTTATCCCAATGTAAATATATAAAATAAAATATCCCAAGAATATTAATTATTTTAAGGTTATGATAATACTTAAATGAACCACCACATCACAACTCTTAAATCCATATATATATATATATATATACCTTAATCATTCAATGTTCTTCATAATCCATTAACTTTGATTTTAGATATTATTCCTTAATAATCCCTCTAGAAAAATAAGAAATACTAATCATGTCCTAATATTCAACAATATATAATGTAATTCAAGATATAATTAATACAATTATATGTCATTTGTAGTTTCTTTGTCTTCAACTATAATGGAATTAGGAATTTTTATACATTTATCTATATGGTTTTATTGATCATGTTCTTCAGTTTTCCCCCCTAGGATATCAATTTTCATAATACCCATACTACACACATTTTAAAGAAAATTATTTATACCTTGGGTAGAATTTTATTCCCTTTATGTCATTAACTGAATTCTTCTTTATCATTAGAAAATTGTTACTTTATTCCGTTATTCACTAGATACAAAACATCTTCCCATTCTCTTAGGATAGTTTCCCAGGTACTTATACTCAAAATTAATGACACATATGTCATTTAATATTTTTACATTTATGATCATTATCACCTAAAATTCCATGGAGATTCATTTATATCTTTTTTTATGTATTAATAAACTCACATAATTTTAGGTTTTTAATCATAAATCATGATTACTAGTTAATAATAACAACAATAATTTTCAATACATATAACATTCCATTCCATTTCACATTTAGACAACCGCTGTATTTTTCTTCACATCTATCAATAATTTGATTCCAGTTGTATCCATCCATTTAACAAAACCAAAAATATTTGTGTGAGTATTTTAATAAAATCATAATAAACTACCTTATAAGTAATATGTATACTAGGTAATCTTTAACCATGTTATATTTAACTCTTTATATTTATTCCAAATAACCATATTTTTTCATATCATAAAACACTTTTTGGTTATAGAGGATTCAAAAAATTAGTTCATATGACATCAGAACCTATAAAGTTATCTAAGTTAAACTTTGATAAAATATATAAGGATTTGTCTTTAAACATTAAGTAATCTTAAGTTTTAATTGTAAAAATAATTCTCTTACATTTGATGATCATTTCATGTTTAGATTTTTAGAGAATTGGGTAATAACTCATTCATAAAAAAGTCATATTTTAAAAAGTGGACACTTCTAATTAGTGTCCATTTTATCCATAATTTAACAAATTTAATATTAAAAACGTTATCTATTCCTAAAAAATATTCATAACATTTATCATGACTTATTCTTCATCTTTACCCATCCTAAAAACCTATAAAAAACATTTTAAAATGTGTTAGAATCACAAAACTCTCATTAAAAGACATAAAAAAATCAGTTAGTCCAATGAAAAAATTAAAACCCATAAAATAATTACTATTATTATATTATTAATAGAATTTATGAAATAAATCATTTCTAAATTAAAAACACACACTTTTTTCTAAGATAAAATCTTTCAATACCATGAAAAGATAATAAAGAGCACAATCAAGAAAATTAAAGAAATTTTATTCATAATACATGTAAAACTAATTGTATCCCAGTTAAATACATAGGAAAAACCTTCTTGGCAACTTCATATTTCTTTTTTAATAAGATAAGTAACATTACCCAGTACTATGGATAATTATCTGGGTGCACCAATCATATAATCTATATCGGGATCTCTAGTTCATCATGATCTATAATGGGGCCCAACCCAACTTATAAGTTGTATCAGGTTCACCCATTTCTTATATATAATTATCAAGTATAATATCATGAATAAAACATTTTATGCCTAAAAATTTTCATCATAAAGACATTGAAAAATTATTTTAAACCCATACACAATAAAATTTTGATATTTAAAAACCATTTCTTTTAGAAACACGTTTTCAAAACTCAAATACCAATAATGATGGGAAATAGGGTTTTGATTTGAATAAATAATTAATGAATCTATATAAATACATTAATACAATACTTCTAAATATATATATAAGGAATAAAAAGTGTTGTAAGGGAAATTCAAAAATATTGTTTTTAAATAAAATCTCGTACCTTGAGCCTAACCTGTCATGTATGTTCTTTATCATCCCAAATAATAAACTTATTTTAATTGTTATATTTATTAAAAAAACATTTTTCATTTTTATTATTCCTTATTCTTTTATTCATTACCATGTTATATTCAATTACTTAGACATTTAATTTTATGTCAAATGTTTGGATCATATTCAGATCATATGTATAGAATGAATTTGGTAGGTTGAATGTGGTCAAAGTGGTCATTGTTACATAATATCTAGAGTAATAATAATTTCATAATTATCCTTTTATACATAAATTATAAATTTCAAAACAATAATGAAATATTGTTATGAAAAATTAACAATGTTACAATCATGGAGATGGTAAGTAATACGTACGCATGAGTAACGTTTCCATTTTTCAATTGTCATTAAAGAAAGAAGTTAAATTTTAATTTAACATTCCATAAATATCATAATATCATAAATACTCTATTATTTACTTTAATATACTTATATATATCATACATATGATGTGGTGATGAGAAATTAATTATGTCTCTTTGTGGAGGTGGTAGTTCGCACACACACATGAATGGCGTCATTATTTTTTATTAAACAGAAATGTAAGAAGTTAAATGATATATTACCTTTTAAGAATGATAAATATGTCATGAATATAATATATATATATATATATTATACCCATAATTACAACCATAAATAACAGGTGATGATAGATAACTAATTACATCGGTTTCATCAGGCGGTAGTCAACTGTACACGTGAACAGTGGTCTAGTTTCCAATTTCATGGAAGAGAAAATTGATATAGATTATTACATTAAAATAATAACATAATATTATATTTTATATATTTGTTTCATTATTTCATCATTCTTGGATTAGTTTTTTAGAATCTATAAAACAAACAAAATGAAATTTTTAGGTGAAGAACTTTACCTTTTTTCAGACAACATCTTAAGGTTTTTATCAAAAGATTTCCTAGGTTGGGTTTCTAATAAAACCAAAGCCTCTAAAAATTTATAGGGATTTAAATAATGCATTTTGGTACTAATTTTTGAGGAAAAAATGTTTTCTAAGTGTGAGTGAAGTTGAGAGGATGTTCCCTTTCAAAAGACATGGGAGGGACACACTTGGAATTTCCTAAAGTATTAAATTAATATAAATTAATTCTCAAATTAAAATTGATCCAAATTGAGAATATTTTAGGTAAATATTATTTATCATTTAAATACTCTCATATAACAAAATTATGATAATTTTAGAACATTTTTTCACCCTTATATTTTTGTTTTAACTCCTTTTAACCCTTTTTGACAATTTTTGTAGTATAGTTTTTTTATTTAGCGGAAAAGAACCTTTATATTAAATTAAAAAAGGATAAAAAATCAAAACATACTGATATTATCATCCATTTACCATTCACTTGGCTGAATATAATATTTTTATGAATTTTAAATCATTAACTAAAATATTTTTTATTATAAAATATAATTAATGTCAATTTGGACACTATTCATTTAATTTGAATTTAAAACATCAATAAAAAATGTATTTAGAATATAAAACATTCACAATCCCCTAATTATTTATAATTATATAAAAAATTGATGGAACATAATAACTCAATAAAATTATATTACTTTAAATATTTTAAAAATCACTGACTTTATTTTTCAATTAATTATGAAAATATTTTATCATCGTTGCATATGAATTTAGAGAAATTAAAAAATTACTAAAAATTATAAATAAATTACCATCCTGAAAATAAATTCCATAATTCTCAAAATAAAAATTACTATTCATTCACAACTTTATTATGTTTCTATGTTAACATATAAGTTACTTTTAAAAGAGAGTGACATTTTTTCTTTTTCTTTTATTAAATTATTATTAAAGCCATAATCACAGCCATACGACCAAAAATGTCATATATTATAATCTTGGATGATTATTGATTAAATTTTCTCATCCAATAAAATTATGAAATTATTATTGTTACTTTTTAGTCTTTAACCAATTATGTGTGCCCTTAATTACATCATTTTATGTTGACTGTGGTAACAAATATTTTGTGTTGTTACTATTCATTATGACCAAAAATTAAGTTAAAATTTTTAAACAACATAAATTATGATTATCAAAAAATATGGAAAACCTTATACCATATTTAATCCCTAGAATTTTCATAAATTCATTTTATAAGAATCCCAAAAAGCATGATGAAAAGCAGTTTTTTATGAAAATGCATTTTTCAAGCAATGGATGAGCTTACATTAACTATATGAAAAGAAATGATAATTATATGAATTTAAATTAATATAAATAGATATATAATCTAAAAATTTTATTTTAATCTTCCCTTATTAAGGGTTATTTTAATTAATTAAAATATAAAAACTTCATCAAATTTTATATAGTTTTTAAAAAACATTGTTTCTAAGCATAATAATAAATATATAGGAAAATAATGAAAATTTATAATTAAAAATAAGTAAATTATATTATTCTAAACTAAATGGTTCATTTTCCACTTTAATACCAAATCCAGAATATAACACAACTTTTAAATTACTTAGTATAATGAAAAACATGGCAGTGTTTGAAAAATCAATAATTTTCACTATTCACTAAAAAAATCATTGTCTTCAAAAATATCTCAATAATTCATCTTAAGATAATTTTGAAATGATGAATTGATAAATTAAAACCTTTTATCATATAAAATTCTGTAATTTTCTAGAAATTAATAATAATAATTTCTCACAACAATCCATAAAAACATTTTTGATAAAATTTATTTTTTATGAATAAAATGAAATTAATAAAAATTGAGTGATTATTTACAATGATTTTATCAATAAATTTATATTGAGTAGTAAATTTATAAATATATGTTGGGAAAATTCTCTCAAGGTAACTTTGTAGTATTTTTGGGTTGGTTGTGTATGTTGAAATGGTGGATTTTCATTATAAATTGTTGAGTTCTTGAGATATTATTGACAATCCACGTTGAGAAACAAATATGGAAAAAGAAAGGATAATCTGAAGGTGATACAAAAAGAACAGATACAATGTCACACCATTTTTCAGTGTTTGGTAAATTTTTAGGGTCACAAATTTGGAGTTTTTTCTAGCATTTTGAACAGTGGATTTCCTTGAAGATCTCATCAACATATGGAAAAAGGAACAAGTTTCACTAAGATGGGATTCTTGAAGTGGATTTTGCGAATACATGAATATTTTGACAGTAATCTTTTAAAAAATGATGAGCTTCTCAAATGACACATGTGTAGAGAATTGCGAGTAGAGAATTTCAGCGGTGCAAAAGTTTTGATGGAAGCTCTGTGATTCCAAGAGAAGGTGCATTGTGGAGGTTCAAATGATTTGACAGAGATCTCAATGATTATGATGAGCATTGAGATATAGAAAATAGTTATAGTGCTTCATGAATAAGAGATAATTTCATATGAAAATTCAGAGCTCTATGAAATGGGATTATGTGATGAAAACGTGGCATGGAAGGTTCTGGAGTCAGTGGAAAATTCCTATAAATAGGCCTCCACCCCCTAAATAAGAGTAGATAGACTCCTCAAAAATCTTAAGGCTATCAAATCACGAAGGAGTTTCATGAAGGAAAAGATATTTTTGAAATTAAGGGTATTCATGAAGGCTAGTTGATATTTTCTAAAGTGGTGTGCTTCACGAAGGCTAAGTGAGCTTCACGAAAAGGAAAGAGCTTCATGAAGGCTAGTTTGAGCTCTGTGAAATAGTGAGTTTCACAAAATGAGGTGTACATTACAAAGGTTGGTTTGAGTTTTGTGAAAGAAGGAGCTTCATGAAGTAGTGATATTTGTGAAGTTTGTTCCAAATGAATTTTCTAGTTTTATGTGGTAAAGTGGTATTCATCAGTGGATGAAAGTGGAACTTCAAATGAGTATCGATATATATTTTAGGATGAATTCATTAGGGATAATGAATATACCTATAGGTTTATAAACTATGAGTGGATTTTCTGAAGAAGCAGTGAGCACACTTTAGTTGAGAGAGCAGTGAGATTTCAAATTTTGATTGGTTGTAAACTAGGATAGATAGTAAGTATGCTTCAAACTTTTTAAACAGGAGTGCACTTTTAGTTGACTCAGTACATCGGCACATTGTCATTGTATTCTCCTTCAACGTAGCCTAGTGAGGGTGAAACATGTAAAAATTGATATGTCTCAGGCATGCTTATATTTTTGTTCATACTTTTCTATGGCAAAGATAGAGAATAGATTTTTGTTTAACAATGAAATAAGGTCAAAAGGGGTCGTTGTTTAAATCTATCATACTCTAATTCACCCCCCCCCCCCAGGGTATTTGACCTAGTGAACCTAATGATATACTTCATAATGTAGTTAATCATATTCATACCCACCAATTTAACAGGTAGGTAATACCAGTCATATTTTAATAAAAATATTTCATTGTTTGTTTAGGCTAGATGTTGCATGTTGTATATGCTGTAAAAAAATATAATTATTTTTTAAAATCTCAAGGTGTTGAGGTTGTTGCCGAAAAATTCATTCCCCCCAATATAATATTTCATAATAAATTTTAAAATATGATTCATCAAAAAAATTCCATTGATATAAATCCATTATATATAAATAGGAAAATGGTGGTCAAATCATAAAATAATTTTTTTAGAAAACAATTTTATATTTTCTCTAAAAGAAGAAGTTATTTTCACTTTAAAAAGTCATTTTAAAAAAAATTAAAAATATTAAGACTTTTCATTTTAAAAATAATATTCAATAATAGAACATTGAAAATATATAAATGTTATCAAGAATGAATGTGGAATGGAATATAAAACCTTTTATTTTGAAAGTATGGGAAAATTTTGGGACATTTAGAACAAATTTTTTGATAACCCACATAATAAATAAGTAATCTAATTATTCTTTTAAAAAAGAGGAAAATGGAAATATTAACGTCCCCATAGATGAAACATAATTAGGTTTCCAAATATAAAGGAGAATATTAAAAGGAACAAATGTTATAAAAAATAGGGGAAACCATCTTATAAGTGGATAGAAATTATCATCAAGGTAGTCAAAATTTCAAGAAGGGAAATCATAAAGAAGGAATATTTGAATTAATGATGATCTCCCAATACTTAAATTGGGTATACCATAATAAATGAAATATTAATCTCTAGGAGAAACAATAAACCTCAAAAAAAGATTGAGTTATGAAAAACCCTTTATATTTTAACAAAGATATCAATCATAACCCATGGTATATAAGATCATGGATTGAAGTTAATTTTCTAATTTGTAAAATAATTTTGGATTTTATATGTAAAGGAGATGTATTTAGACCATAAAAATGAATATTGGTACGTAATATCAAAGTAGGTCTCAATAAATTGTGACTGAGATGAAAACCCTTAAAACTTGAGGTGCATTTAATTAAAAACTGCTCGAAATGGATATATTCAAATTTAAAATAAATTACCATGAATAAAAATTATTTCTGGATATATTATATCAATTAGTAAGTATATATTCCACTTAAAATAAAATAGGTTCATAATATAAAAATGTCTCAGTGAATAATTTGAGATGAAAACCATTACGATTTAAGAAACAGTCTAGTAAAACCCCCTTGAAAGAGAGTGGGAATTAATTTTAAGTTTAAATACAATTAATAAATATAATTCAATATATTTTATATCAAATTGTTAGTATATGTACCATTTAAATGAAATTAGGTTCACAAAAGAAAATGTGACTCAAAGAAGGAAATTTTGAGATGAACCCCTTACATTATTTCTAATACATTCTGTGGATGTGACTAACTTTCTAAATAATAAAATTATGTTCATTAGATACCTTATTAGTAACCATTTTCTTCTATATTAAATTTAATATGGATTATTTATTTTCATATGTTGTTTATTTATTATATATGTTTTACTTATGTTTCCGTGAAAATTAAATCAGTGTCATCTTATATCGATAAAATTAGAGATCAAAGAATATATTTTAATAATAAGTTATATACTAAATGTAAACATTATATAATCATAAAAAAATTATTTTATTATTAACTTATAATAAAATTATTTTTTAAGTTCTGATAATCATCCATGATGGTGTTTTACATCATTATTTCACTGGTTAAACTAACCACAAAAATGAACACGCTATATCAAGATGGGTCAGTATAGTGATAGAAGTGTATAATATCATTATAAAAGAATAATAATGGTATTAATTAGATTTTTTTATGTTTTTGAATCATATTTTAAGTAATTTTGATAAATAAATTATATTAATATGAAAAATGAAAATAGAAATGTTACTTTGTTGTGGTGGTAGTAAACAAAATACACAATTAATGTTATTTTGTTTTTCTATATGGATGGAAGTGGATAAATAATAGTTTTTACATTAATATAATAACACTTTAGTATAATAACGATACTGAGGTTATAATACTACTATGGTAAGGATATTTTTGTAAGAGAAATATAAAGATGAAAATGCAAATTATTAAAGTAGTTTCCCAGACTTTCCATTCCATTACATTGTGAAAAATCTGGTGTTTGAGTTGTCTAGGGGTACTTCAAGGTGTATTTGGGACATCTGAGTCATTCAAATAGAGACTCATTTCAATAGTTTCCCAAATTTCTATTTTTCTAGTTGTAGCTCTCTCGAGAGGTAGCTCATCCTAGTGGTGACTCGCTGGCGGAGACTTTTCTGGTAGGGACTCATTTTGGGGTGACTCGCTAGTGGTGACTCATCTAGCGGTGACTCGCTGTCAGTGACTCCTTTAGTGGTGACTCGTTTAGCTATGAATCGTCTATCGGTGACTCGTTGGTGGTGAATCCTATGGAAGTGACTCATATGGCGGTGACACACTGGCGGTGACTCATGTGGAATTAACTCATCTCGAAATAGTTGTAACTCACTTCAAAAGTTTGGCAAATTTTCAAAATTTTCCAATTTTTCTATTTTTCCCTTTTAACATCTATTCTAATGATAAATGAGTTAAATAATATAATTATTGGTTTTTAAAGCTATTTCAAAGGCTATTGACCATATATTAATTTTATCCAAAATTTAGAGGCTTTTAAATGGTCAAACCATGTGGTTTTATTGAGAAATTACATTAATGAAAATGCTAAACTATATCTAATCCCCAAACATTCTGGATGTATTCTTCCTAAATAAAAGATCTTGTTTACCCTATTTTAGTTTTTCCTTCTATTAATACAGGATGTAACAAATCCTTCCTCCAATAGAAGTCCTAAAACAAGGTGCTGCAGTTGGTTTGAGTCCCAACCCTAAAGTAGTTTCCTTATGTACGCACCCCTATTTTGGTGAAACAAGCCTGGGAAAAAGGCTATGTCAATCATTTGTCTTCAAAGTAGGTTTTCTGTTCAATTATCTTTATGTGTATCAAGTGAGATGGGTTTATTATTGTCACATTATGTAAACTTGGACGCATCCAAATTTATAAAGATAATGAATCGGTTTAAATTTAATTTAAAGGGGCAGGGGAATGTGAAGTATATTCTTACTATGTTTCTAGTTTTTACGATTGATAATGTGAATAGTATGGGATAAATACCCACAAAAAACATGAATGTTGGGGGTCCTTTTTATGAACTAGTTATGGGTTGTGGAATCCATGCATGTTATGTGGATGTTAACATCACTTATTATATAATTGGTTAACCACATACATTTTTATAAAATAAATTCATGCCCCAAGATTATATGGTTTCTGTGATAATACCAAAAATTAAGTGAAATTGAATGAGGGATACCCTGCTAAATCTGAGATTATATTTTCATATCTTATGTGTTAAATGGTTTTCTAACAAATGTTGATTTCAAAAATTAATGTGGCGGATAAATTGGAATTTATTGATAAAATAAAGACTGTGGAAAATATCTTAAAGACGAAAAATATAAATTTGAGGTTGGACACCTAGGGGGAGCGGGAATGGTTGGACACCCAATCTTCCCTTCTATCTCTTTCAGGTAGTGATAGACCAAAATTATTTGGTTAGGATGTGGTTTTTGAGTCCCAAGTGTTTACGGTCGAGTTATGATTTCCCATGTGTCTTTGGGATGAGATGATTTTTCCTTTCCTAGGTGTCTTCAGGATGAGATGGGTTGTGATTTCCCATGTTTCCTTAGGATTATATTTGTTGTGATTTCCTAGCTATATTCAAGATAATGTGTGGTTGTTTTCCTTGGTGTCTTTGAGTGGGATTTGATGATGTTTATGGACCAGGTTTCTACGGTCGGGATGTGTTGTTGTTTGTGGGCATGGTTTCTGTAGG
This sequence comes from Viscum album, assembly GCA_963277665.1. Lineage (NCBI taxonomy): Eukaryota > Viridiplantae > Streptophyta > Magnoliopsida > Santalales > Viscaceae > Viscum > Viscum album. The sequence continues at coordinate 1,083,379,344 of OY728155.1, forward strand.
AAGGATGTGATGTGGTTTTTGGCCTAGGTGTATGTGGGTGGGTTGTGATGTGGATTGTATCCCATGTGATTGGATGAGATGTGGTTTTTGGGGCCCATGTGTGTGGGAGTATTGTACCATGGTTATTTTAAAAGGGGTGGGACTGTGAGGACGTTTTCTGTTAGTAAAGAGTGGATAAACTAGTGGGAAGTGGTGTGGGGTACCCAATTATTAATGAGTTTTAAATTATATTATATTACTTGGAGGCTTTATTTGGTGAGTGAGACTTGTTGAGGCATTGGTTTTGGTTCGTATATCTATTATGGTGTTTTTTAGTTCTACTACTTTCATACGAGTGCATTAGTATGCTCTTTTCACATGTGCAAGAGAGATTTTGGTTTTCCTAAAGAGTATACTTGTATACTCACCCTATATATATAAACCATTTTCAGAATTCAAAGAGGAATTTTTGGACCTTATTGGACATTTCTAGTTTGGAATTTTGGATCTATTATTATGTCACTAGTATAGCCTTTATTCTTTTGGGCTTTCATTTGAAGACTTTTATATGTATCAGTTTTGATTTATACATGCATTGTGGGCTATGTTGGATTTATTTTATATATTTCATGGATTTGTTTTACAGTTAATTCATCTTATCATCCGATATTGTTTTATTATAAAGGGTATTGCCTCCCATATTGTGATATCTTTGTACCCTTTGTGCCAGTCGCAAACCCAGAGCCTACTAGTGTGGAGACCTAGGGGTCACTATCTCCCTTTCTTCGTTGCCAGCCTAGGAGGGATATCTTTGGAGGGAGGGGTCATGAAAGAATGCTATTATAGATTATGGTTGTGAGATAGGGCGAAGTTTTAAGTTAGGCGTAGTGAGGATTTCATGGGTTAGTAAGGAACAGTGTCAAGTGAACTTGGTGCATGACATAGGCCAGGGAAGACCAGTTATGAAACAGGATTTTAGGTCCCCCCATGATCTGATGCAAGGACTCTGAGCCTATCGAACGACCAAGTGAGGAAACTCCGTTCGTAGGGTAGAGACCCTAGGAAAGGTACATGAATCGTAATGACTTGTGTTATTATTTGAAACTATTTGATTTAGTAAAGATAAAATTAACTAAATGGATCAATAAATTTTATTTTTGTTTTTTTACTTTTCCCGTACTTTTATTTCTAATAAAATTCATTAACTGTTTGCTGAATTGTTTTTATAAATAAGAGAAAAGATAAATATGATGTCTTAATGGCTTGAATTATTTGTTTGAAACTTATTGAGGATTGAATATGTTGATTTTATTTCCCCATATCGCATCATTCTTAATAAATTCAATTTCTCTTTCTTTGTTTGAAATGTATAACACACCTTCTAGTTTTTCTAATGTTTGAAATAGTTAGAGAAACATGCTTAGTGTATTATGTTAAGATCAACTATTTAATTATACAAACTCTTATGAATCATGTAACCTCGAAGAATATTTCACTCTAGCATGATGAAATAAAATACTTTGAATCCATTCTTATAAGTATTCTCGTTTCCATGTGAACGAATATGTCTTATGCTACTTTCCATATGTAATATTTCATAATCATGTGTTGTTGGCTTACTTAAAAATATGGATTTAGATATTTAAATTCACAAATTTATGAAAATATCTTTTTTAATTATTGATAATTCTTTCGAATTTAGAATCCTTGACTAGAATAACTTTCTTCTTATTTTTCATTGATTTCAATTATACAGTATTGATATAACCATATCTTGTAATAATGTGTTAGGGTAGAAATCCATGTGGCTTTTATTTCTAAATTTCAGAAAATGATAAGCATGCTTTGGGGTAAGTTTTTGATACTTAGAATAATATAAGTGATTAAACTTATTATTTTATGATTGATGATAAATTTTATGTAATGAAATAACCTTACCTCATAGGTTAAGTCATGAGTAGTTTATTATGGGTAGCATTTCTAAAGTTGAAATCATTTTTGGGTAACTAGGGAAATTCTAGTAAGAAATATTTGAACATATCGCATGATTAATATGAGATGTAATTAGAAAATTGTAATTATTATTTCATTATAAAATAATATTTTACTGAATAATGAAATTATTTAAGAATTTTTAGCTTCAGTATGATAAATCATGAAGTATAGTACTTCAACATCTATAGTTTTAATTTTGTTATTAGAAATCATGTTTTCTAAATCCATTAAATGATTTAATAATGTTTAGTTTAGGAATGATAAAGTATAATACAAAATGTGTAGTTTTAATTTTGTTTCCAGAAATCATATTTTAATTTAAGTATTTTGGCAGCATGTTTTTTATTTGATTTAGTATTTGAATTGAACACAAGAACATAGAATGTAGAATTTTTGAAAAAAAAATTGGTAGTTTATTTTCATGATAATAATAAGAACCTATAATTTCTTGTTTAACCATAATAAACATGGTGTGTGATATAACATGTGTGTAGTTTTTTATTTAACTTGGAACAATGTTAGATCTATTTAAATGAAATTCACGATGTTTCAATAAAAATAGCATGGAAATGTTGAGTATTGTTTGCAGTTTCACTATTATCTTTACATTGATGTGTTGATATTCCTTTTTTGAAAATAGTTGTAGTTGGGAACCTTGTTCTTGCTGTAATTATTTTAGAATATGAGACCCTTGTTATAACTACTTGTTTAACCTCACCATGCCAAAAATAATAATCACTTATATATGACTAATGAACTAGTTCCCCTGGAAGATTTAAAATTTTGTAAATGTTCCTATGATAAATAATAAGATTAAATAATGTACCCCCATAAACTATTCTATAAGATGTTATGTGTTTCTGTTGTGTGTTATTGTACTTGTTGTGATTCCTTCTATGACCTATTATTTAAAAACTTCAATCATATAAACTAGGAAAACCTGATCCCTAATCGAGAAGCATTGTACATTGATACGATTGAAACTGTGTGGGTGAGTCAGTGCTTCACAAAGTGGATAATATCTAAACATAGGAAATGTAATTCCTTGATTTTTGTGTGAGGGTATTTGTGTTTGATTATAATTTTGATTGCTGGTTGGGGCAGTGTAGAGGATGAGATGGAGTAGGTGGTTATGTGAAAAGGGATTTTTTCTGTGAATGGTAAAGTGGTGCAGTGATGGGGTGATGGGGTTTCATGAAATTTCTAGTGAACTTTTTCATTGGATATTAAGTTTGTCCAGTGGTTTTTCTATGTAGGGGTAGTGATGTGTGGGGGAAGTGATGTGTGGTTATTATGTTAAGGTAAATTTTTTGTGTTGTGTGATGTTGTGATTTTATTTATGAAATCCCTCACCTCTAATAAAATTTTTAATAACATAAATTTGGTAATAAAAAACTAGTTGTTTTTAAAATCATAAGACTAATAAAGATGGGCTTTCCTCCCATGCCTAAATCTTTTATAAAGGAATTGATGGGAATGTTATACAATTATCTTGTTTTTTATTTTTTGTGATTGATTTTATGATAATGGCATGTGTTATGACCTCAAACATATGAATAAATGGAAATTATTTCCCACATCATGACGCATTATATTATGACACATTTTAAAATTTTTCAGGTGAGTTAGTGTCACAAAAAGAGGACAATATCATTGTGTGGTGGATGAGTTTCTTTTATTTGTATGCTTATGGTAGCTTTATTTATATTAATATAAGTTTTTTTGGAGGACGAATGCTATTTGAAACTCCTGCAAGTAATGACATGCACCTGTGAAAAAATTAAATATGAAATGTTGAACCTCCTACTATTTTGGTATAAGTATGTTCTTGTTAATTAATGTTTTAATGAAAAACCTGTAAGAAAAAAAATAAACATGGATAATTTGGTGCATCTAAAACTCATGTCATATTTTTTATTCATGCCATATGTTAATTCAGGTTTTCTAAAATTCATGTTAATATATGTTAATTTTAACTTGTTAAAGAGCATGATAGATTTATGTTAGTAGAATGGAATAAATTTTGTGAATGTGTAAACCCTTCCAATTTATATAAGTTGTTTTGGGTAGAATGTTGAAGAAAGGTGGTTTTACAAAAAAAAAATGAATGTGTTTTCACATTGTATTTTGATTAATACCCTTCTATAAAAAGAATTCAAAATGTGGTTTTGAACCAAAGTGGTTTTATGATCCTACTAAAATTTTTTAAAATATAGTACTTTTATGGAAATGAATTTAATAGGAATTTTTTCAAACTTAACATGCTTTAAAATAAAATGTTGAGATACATGTCTGCAAAGTAATAAGTAATTTTATAAATCATCCTTATCTTTTAAGATCCTTCAAAAATATGAATTAATGAAATGAAGAAAATATCATATCTATGATTTTAAAAAAATTATTACTCAACCATGATAATATATTTTCTAAGTGATATGTTAAGCGTGATGTGTTTTAAATATTTCGAATATAAATTTTATGGATTAGAAAATTATGATAGTGCGTGTATAGATATTCATGTAATGGCATGTTTAAGTGAATTCATTGAATTAAAAGGTGTAACAATGTTTTATATTATCTAGAATATAATCATTTTATTCAAAACAATGTGAATAAATTGTTTTTGAATGTGTTCCCTTAGAAGGTGTTAGTTTTATTGTTTGATTGTTATACATTACATACTAGACTTATTAAATCTATCTATGTGATTGTGTGTTTGTTTGAAAGTTATCCAATGTGAAGGTATAAATAATTCTTCAACCTTACTAATCATTCTAGGGAGTTCATACTTATTCTTATGCCTAGGACTATATGTTTTTGTGGTAGTGTGGTTGTGTGATAAGAGAAGGATTGTAGTTTTGGTTTCATAGTGATGTGGTTGTTTGACTTGTTTTTCGTCGTTTGGTTTAGCATGTTTGGCTTGTGGTAGTGTTTGAGGCATAACCAGATCCTTGAGAGGTATCTCAAGGGATGGATTTTTGGACCTTTCCCCTATTTTATTCAAGGTTGGTTTTGAATTCTTGAGTGTGAGAATAGTTTGAGAGATATCTGATGTAAGGTACCAGACATTCCAGTCCGTCTCTTTGTGAGAAATCTTGTAATTCAGGTGTCTAGGGATAGTATGAGGTGTTTTTTGGACATATGAGTCATTCCAATGGTGAATCATTTAAAAATTTTTCTAAATTTAATGCTTTTAGTGGTAGATCATTCTAGAAATAGATCACCCTGGTGGTATCTCATCTTGGTAGTGACTCGGCACAGGTGACACATCTCGCAATGACTTTCTTGGTGGTGAATCACCTGGTAGTGACTCACAAGCAGTGAATCATCTGGAAGTGACTCACTGGTGGTGACTCATCTGGTGGTGACTCCCTACTGGTGACTTATCTGGAAGTGACTCACTGGTGGTGACACATCCGGTAGTGACTCATCCAGTGGTGAGTAATTTGGCGGGACTCAACTAGTGGTGACTCATCAGGTGGGGACGCGTAAGTAGGTGACATGCTGGTAGAAACTCATATGGCAGTGACTCATCTGGAAATGACTCACTGGCAGTGACTCATCTGGCATTAACTCATCTACCGATGGCGGAGACTCATTCCAACAGTTTTCCAAATTTCCATTTTTTCCCATTTTTTCCTTTCTACATATGTTTAGATGATAAATGAGTTAAATGAAAAGATTAAGGGTTTTTAAATCTCTTTTAATTGAACTCAACCATATCATAAATTTCTCCACTATTTAGAGGCTTTTAAATGGTCAAACCACATGGTTTTATTTAGAACATCCATTAATGTAAATTCTAAAATATATATAATCCCGATCTTTTAGGATCTAGTCTTCCAAAAGAGAAGATCCTTCATACGCTCTGTTGATCTTTCCTTCTCTTAATACAGGACATACCAGATCATTTTTCCAATAGGATTCCTAGAACGAGGTACTGTAGGTAGTTTAAGTCCCCACCCTAAAGCAGTTTCCTCCTATGTGTACCCCCTGTTTTGGTACAGCGAGCCTTGGAAAAAGTCAATGTTGATCATCTTTCTTCCTATTAATTTTTCCATTCATTTCTCTTTATGTGTATCATGCAAGATAGGTTTATTATTTTCACCTCCTATGAACATGGTTGCATCCAAATTTATAAAGACAATGAACCTATTTAAATTGAATTTAAAGGGGTAGGGGAATGAGAAGTGCGTTCTTTTTATGTTTCTAGTTTTTCATATTGATATTGTGAAATGTATGGGCAAAATAACCGTTGAAAATCATTGTTGTTGTGGGTCCTTGTTTGTGAACTAGTTATGGGTTGTGGAATGCATGCACATTATTTGGATACTAGAATCACTTTTTATATAATTGGTTGACCATTTACATTCGGCTAAAATAATTGGATTCCCCATGATTATATGCATTCTATGATAATACCCAAAATTAAGGGAAATTAAATGTGTGATGCCTTGAAAAATCTAAAAGTATGTTTTCCTCTATTATGTGTTATAAATTGTTTTGGACATGATTGTGTGTTTTGGGTACGTTCCAATGATATAATGCAAGGAATATGGAGGTTCTGTGATATGTGGTGGAAATGGATGATATTTTTTATGCAGTGGGGCTATGATGGTTGTTATAATATAGTGGTGCAGCGGGTCTGTGATGGTGGTTGTCGTATGGCTATGCAGTGGGGTTGTGAAACCAGATGTGTCTATAAAGAGATGTGGATGTGGAAATTAGGTTGTGGTGTTGTGTTGTTGATTTGTGGTTGGTTCTATCACATCGACCCAAGTTTTAATGGAATAAATATTTCATGTTTACCATTTCAAACGGGCATGTTTAATGGGTAAATTATTGATGGGGTATGTTTTTTAATTCTTTAATGATTGAATATAAACTAATGGATTGGAAATTTGAAATAATATTAATTTCTAAATAAAATTGGTTTTATAATGAATTATGATTTCACAAATCAATGTGGATGATAAAATGAAATTTATTGATAAAATAAAGACTGTGGAAAATGGATTAAAGGCAAAAAATAAGATTTGTTTATGGTTTTTGGTGGTGTGTTTTTATTCATGTAGAGGTAGTGGGGAGGGTGATAGTGTCGTCAGTTGGTTGTTTACTGTGTGCCCATATGATAGGCTTGACTGTTCGGGATTATATATGTATATAATTGTATTTTTCCTTGTGATTTCTATACGCACCCCACCCTAGTTGAGAACTACATACCAAACACCCCCATCGTCAGGGGGAGGGTTTATTTCCCAAACATCCCAATGGGAGGATGGTTGGCTGGCCACACACTCTTCCTTACTCTCTCTTCAAAGAGGTGATATCCCAAGATTCTTCAGGCAGGTTGTGGTTTATGAGGACCCTATGTGTGTGGGAGAGTTTTTCTTTTCTAGGTGTCTTTAGGATGATATGAGTTTTGTTTTACCAGGTGCCTTCAGTATGATATTTTTTATACTTTCCCGAGAGTCTTCAAGATGAGATATGTGTTTCCTTTCTGAGGTGTCTACGAGATGATGTGCGGTTTTTTTCTCGGGTTTCTGGGGGTGGGATGTGATATGGTATGTGGCACAGGTGTCTGCGGGCTCGATGTGATGTGGTTTATGGCCCAGGTTTCTATGGGTGGGATGTGATGTTGTTTGTTCCCCAGGTGTCTTTGGGTGGGACGTGATATGGCTCATTGACTAGGTGATGGCACGAGATTTGGTTTGTGGGGCTTAGGTGTGTGCGGACGGGTTGTGATGTGGTTATTTCATAATCGGTGAGAGAGTGATGAAGTTTTCCATTAGGTGAGATTAGATAAACAAATGGAAAGTGGTGTGGGGTACCCTATTATTGATGTGCTTTATATTATATTATATTACATGGATGTGTTATTTGGTGGGTGAACCTTGGTGAGGCTAGTATTTTGGTTAGTATACCCATTAAGGTGTTGTTTGGTTCTACTACTTTCACACAAGTGAATTAGTATTCTCTTTACACATTTTCATGAGAGACTTTGGTTTTCCTAATGAGTATACTTGTATTATCACCATATGTATACAAAAACTATTTTCAGGATTCTAGGACGTCTTTTTGGACCATGATGGAAATTTCTAGTTCATAATTTTGGAGTTGTTGTTGTGTCTCTACCATAGATTTTATACTTTTGGGATTTAATTTGGATAATTTTATATGAATTAGTTTTGATTTATAAATTCATTATGGGGTGGGTTGGAATTATTTTCTATATTTCATGGAGTTATTCACAGTTAATTCATCCTATCTCCCTAGCATGGTTTATTATAAAGGGTAATGCCTCCCATATTGTGAGATATTTGTACCCTTGGTACTAGTCTCCAACATAGGGCCTACTATAGGTGGGACTTGGGGGTCATTATATCCCTTTCTTCATTACCATCCTCAGAGGGGTATCTTTAGATGGATGGGGTCCTGACAATTATGAAGTTCTCATTTTGGGACCATAAACATTCTATTGAAAATCTCCTTGGAAATGAAGGGATTAATCTAACTAATGATGACCATATGTAACATACCATCACTATTATTTAGGTACTCCTAGACCGTTGTTTAGATCATTCTTTTCTTGGGGATTGTATCGGGTTATTTTAGATGAATTTTATATAATTTAAGAATTCAAAGGGGTTGTGAATGGTTGGCCCGGGGTTGAAGAACACCATGCAGTTTGGCCCAATAAAATGTGTAACCTTTGATGGTGCTCTGGAGGAGGCACAAGGTTTGTATAAACTATTTGGATAGACCCTCTAAATCATGAAACCTCATATAGTGAGGGTTTTCATTATTGGTTCACTATTTGAAAATCCTTACACACTAGATAGTACGGGTACAAGACTATGGAGCATGGTTTCTATAACCATGTTTCCCTGGACAAAAAACTGTGTGTACAGGTCTTTATTCCTCTTAATTTTCTTTTCAAACCCCAAGACACCATGGTTAAACCCCTAATCACCCTATTTAAACCCTAAATTGAGTCATTAGTGAGTAAAGTCTCACAAGACATAGTTTTGGATCCTCAAACCCCTTTTCTTGGTGGATCGAAGCTCGGTTGATCTCATTTGATCTCCTTCGGGTATGAGGATCTCATCTCTATTAGTTTTTTCCAATATTTCATTCCTTACTCCTTATATTTTGATAGATAATTAGGTATTGTATGGATCTAAACTCAATTTTATTGGATCATTATTCTTGGTTTGATTTCTTGATCTCTAATGCCTTATTTCTTCATTGGTGAATCACATTGAGTGTGTTTATTCTTGATCTTTGATTAAAGGTAGGTGGTTCCATATTTATTTTTCCAACAATTAAACCTTGAATTGATATAATAAAATGATTGAGTTTCTAATTTACTTAAAATCATGAAAAAATTATTATTTGAACCTTTATTGGAAATGGATAAGGAAATTGATAAAAAACCCCAATTTCAAAGGAATTGAAATTGTGTGGTGGATTTATGAAAAGTTGTGGATTGATTTGGAAATATTTTGATGAAATGACATGATGATTGATCTTGCGAAAATGAATTAAATTGAAAAGTGGTTATAAATGGCATGAAATGATGAGAACCTATAATTTGGTTTTGAAATGGAAAATTTGTGTTGCAAACTAAAATTGGGAAACTGAATTTCTTTTAAATGTTTTATAATGGTTAATTTTTAATTTGTTTGATTGATTAATTGATTGAAGAACATGGGAGATTAGGTAGTAAGTATGTTTATGTGATTTTCCGTTAAGTGGGAGTGGATATAATTTTCCCATTATTGGGAGAGGATGTAATTTTTCTTTAAGAGGAAGTGGATGATGTAATATTACCTTAAGTGGGAGCGCATATTGATTTGTGATCATTGATGAGATGTGTGAGAATCATATAACATTTAACTAACATACCATAAGGTTTTTGACCATGTTGTTATGAGTTTTTTGATTTGTTATGCAAGTCATTAATTTATGGAATTGTTTTATTCATGCCAATTGATTTATATAAAAACGTTTTTATTAAATTTTCATTTAATCCTATATGAAATTGGTTTTGATATATCTACCATATATTTTTAATTGAAAGAATATTTTTGTTTATAAAATACAAAATAAAATTTATTACCATGTCTCATTTTATCTAATATCATAAATGGTTAATAGATATGGCACTATTTAAGGAACACTTAGTGAGACCCTACTGGTCTTTATAGATCACAACCATCCTTTTCCGTTAGGTGTTTGTAAATTTTCTTATTCTAAGTCCAAAAAAAGTGGATTTTCCCCTTGGAGGTGGTAGATGTTCTTATTCCTTTGGACTGTGGAGTGTTGGAGGTGACCGGTGGAGATGTTATCAACTAGTTGCATTTGATGTTTGAGTTTTTAACTTGTAATATTTTGAGTACTTTTATGATGTACTACCTTAAGTTTGGTTATACTTGTTTCATTTTAGGTACATTCTCTCATTGGATTATTGATCATAAAAACATGGAATCTTTATATTCTACAATTTTTTGGAAAATTTCATCCCTATTTTATCATGTATGATGTTAGGTGTTATTCGTTAAACCATGGGGATTAGGAACACCCTTTGGGCTATGTCAATATTAGCTCAGGTATTAGGCTACCAAGGTGTTCAGGATGGTTTGTAACAAAGGGGTATCAAATTGAGGTAAATCGTATTTTCTTTATGTTAGTATGCAGTTTGGAATGTTGTTTTGGTACATTAAAGGTAGTTACATACATGTTGCGAGCTATCCATCGTCGTAATGAGCCTTATGTTACCATGGGTAGTTCTGGAAAGGCATCTTGAGGAATAATTTGATCTAATTATAGTCTTTTACCTAATGTTTTTTGGGATAGGTTGAAATCCAAATCTTGATATCTTATCTTATGGGATTAGTTATTCTCATTGATCTTGTTTTCGTTATTGATCTAATTAAAATTCTAATGCCTTGAATATTATTTTCTGATGTTCTATAGCATCATTCCACTAAGAAGACATGTGAATAGACCCTAGGAGGAAGCTGTTGGTGAACTATAATGACCAGATCCTCCCATGGACTAGAATCGTTTTGAGGTATTGTGCATATTTTCCAAGCTCTAGGATAGGCACCTATACCAGTTCCCATTCAGTCTCCAATTGTTGAAACTCAGAGTGATGAATCTCATACTCATAATCAGGTGTTCCTTCTCCATAATCCAGAAGTGTTCTAAAGATCTAATGATCAATAAGAGGGTGAGGATTGGTTGAAAAAGATATAGATTTTATTCTTTTTCTTTGAAATGCCTGATTTGATTAAGGATAAATGTGCCACATTTAAGATGGATGGACTAAGAAGGAGGTGGTGGGATTTCATGGTAATTGAAAATAAGCACAAGGGTTAAGAGTGGAAGTAATTTTAATTTATTTTTACTGACCAGATCTATCCAATGCCTATGGTGTTGGATAAGGATATAGAGTTTTTCAATCTTCATCAAACTAATAGGACTGCAATGGATTATGTGAACCATTTTGCCAATATTTTTTTGTTTTCACCAGAGACTATCAAATAATAAGACTATGAAATGATGGTAAAATATTGGTATCTGATAGGATACCCATTCTTAGGTATTTTTCTGAAGCTCTCTTCATATGTCGGTATTCTACATAGGGAATTGATGGTAGATCTTGATGTGGATGGTAATTCTGTGTTAAAAAGAGTTCATTTTTCTACCAGTGGTAGTTCTATGTGTTCTTTTAAAAAAAAGGAATCTTGATGAGTCTCCTTGTGGTTCCTAATAGAATCAATCCTCTAGAACTCAGGAAGTTCCTACAAGAGGCACTTTGACTTTATTACATTGTATCATGGTTAGGAATTCAATATGTGTTTGTACTGAGGCGCAAAAGATCTGTAGTTAGATTGGTCACTTAGGAAACCTATAGAAATTCTACCATTTTTTTATAATCCACATAATGGCACAGTCTCATCCTTATATAAAACTGCTTGGGTGAAATTAGATGCTTTGAGATCTAAGGTGTTCATCCTTAGAAATTAGAAACAAAGCTTCTTCATGTAGATGAAGAGTATCCTGAGGAAGCTGATATAGGTGAAGTGATTGTGTGAGGTACCATAACTATAGCTTCTTCTTTAGTGACTGATTTATTTAATACTATTGAATCTCTCTCATTTATATTAAATCATATTATGAATATATTAAATCTTCTTAATGAAGAATTTATCTTATGTAATCGATATTATTATGCCGCTCGGAATGAATAGAGAGTAGCATCTTTTAAGTCCTTCTTATGTATTCTTTTTATCATAAATCGACCTTACGTAGGATATTCTGATTCTCAAAATGAGACCACTTGATTTCATTTTTTGGATGGATTGTATCATTTCAAATAATTCTTGAATTATCTTCTACCTTCACTGGGTCTCCTTTACTTCACCTGATGGGGTGTGTGCCATATTTTATGGAGAATGGGACTTGAGGTTGAGTATAGATGGATCATCTTATCTAAATTTGGGGAAAATAATATTAGTTTTCACTTTTGATCTAGAGTGGGAATCATTGAGAAATTATCCCCCCCCCCCCATTTTTCATTGAGTTTCCTAATTTTTTTCCTTTTGAAATCACTATTATTTATCCATTAAGATAGGTAGAGTTTTCTATTTATTTATTTCCCAGTAATCAACTGATATATGTACCTTCTTAACATATGGAACTAACTAAAATCAAATAATTGAAGACTCAGTTGTCTAATATATCAGAGAAAGTATTTAAATGCCCGAGTGTGTTACCATGGGCGATGTTTGTTCTCTTCTTTAAGAAAAATAATAGAACCCTTCTCATTTGTGTTGATTACAAGAAACCAACTTTTTATAGTGAAGAAAAACTATATTTTGTCATGGAATGATGATCCATTTGACTAGTTTAAAGGTGAGAAGTGTTTCTCAAAGATTGATCTTTGATTTGGTTATCACTACTTAAGAATAGAAGAATATGGAATTCATAAAACCTTTTTCAATAGTAGGCATTTACATTGTGAGTATCTTGTCATTTTTTTTGGCCTAACCAATTTCCCTATGATATTTATGGATTTTTTGGAATGGATCTTCTAGGGGTATCTTGATACAATCATGGTAGTCTTTGTAGATGTCATCCTATTTTATGCAAAGTATGAGGAGGATCATGTGATTCTTCTGAGAGAAGTTATGGAAATTTTGATAAAGACTCTATACTAAGCTATCAAAATTTGACATATCGATTTAAGAGGTTAATTTCTTGGGACACATGGTCAAGGAACATAGAATTTCAGTTGACACTAATAAGGTAAAATCTATTATGAAATGGTAATAACCATGAAATGTTTTTGAGATTCATAGATTCTTGGGATTAGTGGGGTGTTATAATTGGTTTGTGAAGGATTTATCAAATTTATATTCTCTTAAGACCTCTCTCACTCTAAAGGGAGTAAATATTGTTCACGATGTCAAATGTCAGAGTTATTTTGTTGAGTTGAAACATATTTTGAATTTTTCTCCACTGTTGACTCTTCCAAAAAAAGATTAGGGTTATGTGGTCTTGTGTGATGTATCAGGTTTGGGTTTGGGTTGTGTTCTTATGTACGGTGATCACATGTTAGCCAATGGTACTCGACAGCTTACGTCAGACGAGAATAATTCTCCAACCCATGACCTTTAACTCATAACTGTGATTCTTAGCATCATTTCCTTTTTAGAGAGAGGTTTCCAATTTATTCTAACCAAAATAGATTAAGCTTTATATTCTCTCAAAAATATGTAATCCTTTAAAAAAATTATTTGGACTGAGTACCTACATTATTTGTATTTTGATATTGGATATACCCTAAGGAAAGGAAATTCCGTAGTTGATTCCTTAAGTACGAAACATTTGAACAAGGTTGTGAAGGAATCCCCAGAAGAGTGGAACTTGATGGATCTTTTTTCATAGTTTCATATAGGAGTCTCATCGGAGGAGGAGAATGTTTACTTTGAAATTGTTCAACTAAGCTCCACTCTTCCTAAGATTATTATTTTGGTGCAGCATCTTGATGATGAATTCTATAGTATTAAGGACTATATTTATAGAGGGGAGATCGTTTCTAAGTGGTCATCCTCCATGAAGGTTATTCTATGTTTACAGAAATGATATGTCTTACCTTTACCGATGAGAAATTCTTTGATGGGGGATTTTAATAATTCTTAGTGGGCTATTCACCTATGAACCACAAATATGTTTTACAATATGTGGCGGTGATTCTGGTGGCCGTTTATGAGACAGTACATCGCCGATTTTTCCTAGCCACTTTTAGTGTCAAGCTGGAAGTGGGAATATATTTCTATGGAATTTGTTTTTGGGTTCCCACATAGCCCTAAAAATAAAAATGTGATATTTGTTTTGATCGGTCGAATGACCAAATCATCTCACTTTATACCCCTTCATGATACAAAATAAATGGTGAGTTGTGAAATCTATATATGAAATATATCGTTTATTTTCATAGAATTTTTCTGTTATAGTCTCTGAAAGAGTTCTACACTTTAGCTCTATTTTTTATTCCTTCAGGAGGTGATGGGATCTCATGTTCATTTGGGTATGTCATACCATCCATAGATGGATGGCCAAACAGAGAGGGCTTTATAGACCCTTGAGAAAATTATTTTTTTCTATATACTTGATTTCGCTATACTGTAAGATGACAATTTGGGACTAGATGAATTCTCCTATAATAATATTTATCTACCCACAATCAAAATGGCTTACTTTGAGGCCTTGTATAGAAGGTCATGTAAATCTATATTATGTTTTTCAAAGAGTAGTAAAACATCATTGGTTAGGTAGAGCATATTAAAATAGACAACATAATAGATTCATTTGATTCCCTATAGGATTTTGAAAGTGAATATCCAGTATAATTTCTCACAGATGTAGACCTTTTGCGTTCTTTGGTAGTGACGAAGTGTTCTTGGGAGTTTCACCTTAGTTGGATCACCAACAACATGGGGGAAAATAGAAGCGTCCTCCTCATTTTGTGGGAACTTTTGAGATTGTTGAGAAAGTTATAAAGTTGGATTATCATTTATCAATTCCAAAATAGTTAACATCGACACATAAGTTTTTCCATGTATACAACTTCAGAATTATCTTTCTAACCTATCTATTGTCTTTATCTTAGAAGATTTTGATGTTTAAACAAACATATATGCAGCTTAGAATATAGTTATGATTTTTTATTCTAAGACAAAGGTTCTTCATAGGGGGATGATAAGTTTTTTCTAAGTTCTATGGGATCATGGTTCTGATTCTCATGATACATGGGAGAGGGAGGCATGGATAATAGATTTGTTTCCTCTTCTCCTTGATATGGAAACTTTTTGAAAGGATTTCTGGGGACAGAACGTTTTTATGGTTGGAAGGTTGTGACCTCATGTTACTTATATTTATGTACTCTTTGATCTTTTTTTATAATGATTTTGTTGGATCTTACCTCAGTTTTTTTAGGTGAAATTTAAAAAAAATTGAGATCAATGGGTTGTTTAAATTTGGTGAATAGATAAGGAAAACCATGTAGTTTGTCCCAGAAAAACATGTTCATTGAGATGATTCAATGTAGAGGTGCATAGTTTTTTCAATCCATGTGTAAACACCCTCAAAATCATTCAACCTAAATTATTTAGGGTTTTCATGGTTCACACATGGCTTGAAAAACATTTTTCCCACCAAGTAGAAACCATGCACCCTAGGAAGTAGGGATTCATGTCTAGGATGCACAGTTTTTCTAGTTGTGTGGTCCTGTCCAAAGAAACATGTGTCTGAATTTTTCTTCATTTGAAAATTGTTTTAAATCCTTATAGCCCTCTTATTAACTCCTAATCACTATATTTCGACCATAACTTGAACACATGGTGGTTAACGTAACTCAGGATGTGGTTTTGGATCCTCAACACCATTTTCTTAGTGGATCGAAGATCAATTGATCTCATGTGATCTCCTCCATGTAATGGGTTCTCCAATATATTAGTTTCTTATGATCTCTCATTCCTATCTCCATAAATTTTGTTAGATCATAATGTATTTGATGGATCTAAACTCTATTTCATTTGATCTTGAATCTTGGTTATATTTCTTGATCTCTAAATCCATTGTTCTTTATCGGAAAATCCCATAGCGTTTGTTGATTCTTGATCATTGATAAAATCTAGGTGGTTCTATAATTCTTTTCTCTATAATTTAAACCCTTAATTTATAGATTTAATATAATTGAATTTTAATTTCATTTGAAAACATGGAATATTTATGTCTTTATCATTGAGTTGAAAGGGACTTGGAAACTGATAAAGCCCCAATTTCAATGGAATTGGAATTGTGGGGAGGATTTCTAAAAAATAAGTTCTTGATTTTAAAATAATTTTGATGAAATTATTTGATGATTGATCATGAGAAAATGACTTAAATTGAAATGTGATTATAAATGGAATTAATGTATTAAAAACAGAAAATGGTTTTGAAATGAAAAATCCTTGTTGGAAATTGAAATTGGGAAAAAATTATTTTTTTCTTTAAATGATTGATTTTCCATTTGATTTATTGAATGAATTATTGAACCACATGGGATCTTGGTTTGTTAGTGGGTGGATTGAATTTTCCATTATGTAAGAATGAATGTAATTTTTCCTTAAGTGGGAGCATATGATAGTAATTTTCCCTTTTGTGGGAGTGAATATTATGCCATGATCGCATATGAGTTGTGTGAGAATATAATAAAAAATAACTAAAATATCATATGAAGTATGATTGTTGTGTTGTGAGTTGTTTGATTTGATGAAAATGTAGTAGATTTATAGTACTTTTTTATTCATTCCAATTTATTTATAAAAAATATTTTATCTAAAATGTTCATTTTAGCTAGTTTGAATGTTGTATTAATATATCTCCAAACTATTTGTGTTGAAAGCATGTTTTTGTTTTAAATATGAAAAATGGAATATTATTACTTGAATAATTTTATCTGATTTAATAAATGGTAAATTATTATGTAATATTTTATGGAACACTCGGTGAGACCCTACTAGGATTTATAGCTCACATAGTATATTTTCATTCAATCATTTATATAGTTTGTTATTATAGGTCTGATAAAAGGCAATGAACCACTTGTTGGTGGTGGATTTTCTTGATCCTTTGGACCATGAAGTTTTGAAGGTGACCAGTGGAGATTCTATCCACTTGTTTGAGAGGATTTTTATGTTTTTATCTTGTCAGATATAGAGTACTTTGATGATTTACTGCTTTTGGTCTTGTTATAACTGTTTGGTTTTTGGTACTTTCTCACTTTAGAGTGTTAATCATATTGACTTGTAATATTTATATTCATCTATTTTGTGGAAAATTCTTTCCCTATATTATCATGTATGATTCCAAGTTCTAGTATCCAGCCCATGGGGATCGAGAACTCCCTTCTGGCTATGTGAGTGTCAGCTGGGTTATCAAGCTAATAAGGTATCTCATCAAGTTCATGTCATTAAAGGATAATTAACATGAGAGAGGTTTATAGTAGGACAAAAATGGTTGATTTTTAGGAATAAAATTTAAAAAATTAGTGTGGAATGAATTGGTGTAAGTTTCTCATTTTATAAGTGATAAAAATTGACCTTTTTAGAGAAAAATTTAATTTCCAAGTATATCATTACACTATTAAATGGTCATAGATGCAAAAATTTAAAAATAATGGAGTCTAGGGTGATATTGGGTTGATAAATTCTCATCCAGTTATTTTAAAAGATGTTTTAAACTTATTTAAAGTCATTTGTTATTAGGTTTTTACTTTTATTTTTTGTTTTTAGCTTGAAACCTAGTTTTAAACTAAGTAATTTAGGTTTTACTGAAAATATAAAATAACCCCCCTTAAAAACTTTTGTGTAATGAACCTAAATTTAATATCCATTTAATATTATTAATTTCAAAATAATATAAATTAAATTTTAAATTAAAATATCTTATTTATAGAAAAACTGTTTAGTTGAAAAAAAGGTGTTTAACCATTATGTGTTCTTAATATTATGTAGAATTTTTTACCAATAAAATTTTTTCTAATATAATTTTTATATGTGTTGAAAAATAATATTATATTCATAATTTAAAATAATTTAATTTAATTTATTAGATAAAAATTTTAAATTATCAATAAAATAATTCTTTGAAAAAAACAGGTTTATCATTATCATGGACATTAACGATAATACTTGTAAACATAATTTATGAAAAAAAATTAACAATACAAAATATTATGTTTATTTTAATCTAAAATATTTAATCCATTATTATAGATTAAATTTCTTTAAGTGAAAAAAAATTAATTTTTTATATAAGAAAAACAAAACACATTTTAGAATAAAATTTTAGTAATATTTCCAAAATGATATTCATGGGTTTTATAAAAATAACATAGTAATTTAGAATATATATCAATTATAGAAATATGTTTCAAAATTATCTAATTCAGTCTTTTATTTTTATAATTTCATAAAAGTGGAAATTTATTTCAAAATTTGAATTTTACACTATTCACCTAAAAACCAATTATTTCAGAAAAAATTAAAAAATTAATTTTTTAATAATATTTTTATTATAAATTCTAATAAATAAATATATTTTTAAATATTTCATATTCAAAAATTTATGAATTTATTTTTTATTTGAAAATAAAAAATATAAAAGACTACTTTTATTGAAAAAGTGTTGATTTAAAACATCAATTGTTCCTCATATTATTTCATATTAATTTTTAATTTAAATAATATTAATATATGAGTTAATATACCAAAATATTAAATATTATCATTTAATATTGGTATCTAATAAATGTATAGATTTTTGGATGATTAATATAATTTTACTTACAAATGGTTTTTATAATTCTTACAGTTTTATTACTAATATTCTTTTAATATGTCTCAGATCGTGTTAGTTTAGTGTTGTGTGTGGATCAATATATTGAAAATATTTTACTTAATTAAAATAAAACAAATATTTAAAACTCAATTCATTCCATTCCCCCACATTAGAAAAATTCCATGCAATTTTAATTATCCCTTGTTAATGGAAATAGTTAAGAGAATCAAAATTTTAGAGACGACTCATGATATAATTTATAGAGAGATATCAACCTTAAAAACATGGGAAACATGTCTCTTTCCTCAAAATAGTCTTAACCCTGGTTTAAGTCATTATTAAACTATCTGGGCCAATATTTTTTAATTATTTAGCATCAAGACCCACATTATATAATTTTTTCAAGAGGGTTTTTATTATTATCCTTTAGTTAATAAAATAACATTGGTCTACATGAAATTTGTTTTCCTAACTCAGGATAATTTTTCTCTATGTAGAGGGAACTGATCTATCTCTAAATTCATGTTACATTTATCTAAAGGGAGGATAAAAGGATTACCATAAGGAATATTTCTAAAAAATTCATCTTAGAAGATAATAATCATACTACTAGAAGGTTTCTTTAATAATAAAATCATAAGGTTATGATTTAATTATCTTATAAATTTTCTTTGATATACTAGATCTCCTTGAATCAAATTCAAACAGACATATACAAATCTAAATTAGAGGGTATGTGTAACTTAAATATTTGTTTCTAATTTCAGAGTATTAATTTCATAGGCAGTCCATTCTCTTATTATTCTTATAGGTTGGTGATGCTCATCATCATAGTTAAACATTGGATGAGGTAAATGGCTTGGATAATATCCAAATTCCTCAGGCATAAGGAATTTAATTATAAATGTTTCCTTAGGATGAACACTAATTATTTCAATCATTTTAATCATGCTATACATTTTTCAATGAAAATTTTATGCTATATGACCCCCTCTTCCATAAATCAATCATATTCCATTCATCTTGAGGCAATTTCATTTGTGCTTATTTTTACATTTTTGAAAATAATATAATTTAATCTTCTTTCTTTCATCATCTTCATCACTTTATCTTTCATGATACTCCATCCTTATCTTCTTTGGTGTCTTTATAATTTTTCATATGTTAATTATTAATCATATTTTGTGATAGTTGGTATGGAATAATCAAAAAGTTTATAACTCCATATCCCCTTTAAATGGGTAGTTTGTTGAGGTAATCACTACATTTTCCCTCACACCAATGGTTCCATAGAGTTCAACCATTTCAAAACCAAAAGGGTTGATATGAGTGGTGAAACAATAATAATATGGGCAAATTGTCATACTCATAAAAGGAATTTGACCATAAAATTCCTTTTTATTTTATATTTTCATGTGGTCATATAGTTCATTTAGTTCAACCTATATTGATCTTATATTAACCTTTGTTACATTAAGATGGATTATATTATACATTTAAACATAATTCCCCAATGTAACTAGGAAATCATTCCTTCATAGTGGTTCATAAAGAGAATATTATGAATCAAATCATATCCCCTGGGAATGTCTATATAAGTGTTTATTCTTTATCCCACTCATCATTCCAGAGAGGGAATATTGAGTTAATTCTCAACCAACCCTTTTCGGGGTGATTACTCATAGGTGCATCTTTGTCATGGCTACGTCAACCTTATAGTATCTAGAGATGGATGGATGAATAATTATGAAAATAACCTAATCAAGACTTTAGAAATACTTTGGGATATCATCCTATACTTGGACTCATTTCTAGGGTTTTCACTATGGTTCTAAAACCCTAACACTAAAGGTAACTAAACTAAACTACAAAATAAATAAACCTATCCATTGCAACCAACTATGGAGACCCATACTAAACATACAGAAAATATTACATTGATTTCATTGTTAAATTAATACATATCGCAAATAATCATACAAACTGAGGACCAATATGTTTTGTGTCTTTTATACTAAATTCTTAAACACCTTATTTTAAAACACTTGTTAACATTTCTCTATAATTCTGATCCTATAGAACCTATATTAAACATTTCATATGCTATAATCATCTCCATGGAATATGGATTGGAAACATAAGAAAGAGGTTAGATCATATGCTTGGTAAGGGTAAAAATAAGTGATAATAAATAAAATTTTAATGTTTATCATAAGATAGAAATATGGGTATTATCCAGATACCTAATAAATTCATACCCAACAATACATAGAACATAAATAATGAGTTATGGAATAATTTTTGGAATAAAATAAGTAATGAATCAAAATATTTTGGAAACAATAGTCGAAAAACATGATCCATGAGAGAATAAAATTTTCATGAGAATATTCATAAGATTATGGCACAAATAGAAGAATACAAACCAAATGTTAAGGCTACCCACTAAGAGATT
Organism: Viscum album; assembly: GCA_963277665.1. NCBI lineage: Eukaryota > Viridiplantae > Streptophyta > Magnoliopsida > Santalales > Viscaceae > Viscum > Viscum album. Next base: position 1,083,400,672 of record OY728155.1, read on the forward strand.
CATCACCGGGTATGATTTTACAAACCACCCATGTACCTTGTTAGGCTCGGAATAATACTTTTATATACCCTTGTGATTGGGATAAAACCTCTTGTGTTACCCTATGGGTAGGGAAAATCCTCTTGTGTATTCCTTTTGCTTGGGAAAATCCTCTTTTGTACCCTAGAAATTGGTATAAATCCTCTTTTCTACAATTTTAATAATGTGAGACATTAACATAAACCAAAACATTGGCTGGAGATATAGGGCCCCACCTATTATAATCCATTCATATGAGAGACATAAGACACGAATAATTCTAAATATTATGAAAACCCATGGGAAATAAAATAGGTTTCATTCATCTCATTACAAATAACGGTTAGAAAATGAAAATTTGTTTCACAACTCTACAAGATGGTATCACCAAAATTGACCTCAAAAATGTAAATGTTTAATACCCAAAATTCAGTAACACAAATAGATTATTTAATAATAACATTTCTAAGTTGATTCATTATAAATAATTTAAAAGTAAATAAATTATCTAAAAATAAAGGATAAAATTGTGATGAAATTTTAAAATATAGTTTTTAGAAAATTATTTTATCTTTGGTAAAAAAAGACGATGTTAAAGTCCCATTGAAAAGTATTTATTTTTAAAACATGAAGTGAAAAAACATTAAAACATTTAATTTTTAATATAGTTTTAAATAATATATATTTTTAAATACATAATTGATATCAAATGGAATGAATATTGGATGATAAAACATTTTATTTTGAACGGATTGGAAAAAACCATTTGAGCATTTGAAATATCATTATTAAAAACCCACATTGTAAAATAGTAACCAAAACATACTTCTAAATAGGGTGAAAGTGAAATATGAATATTACATGAGATAAAATATAATTATGTTTCCAAATTTAATGTATAAATATGAATGAGGGAATATTATAGAGAATGAATGTAACTTTCATTTTAGATGATAGAAATTATTCTTAACATAGTCTTATTTTCAAGACTAAGGGGAACTAATCAATAAGTGATATTTGAATTAGAATTTTATCCCAAGATATAAATAGTGTATATCATTTGCATTAAACATTAATATCAATTAGTAAAATTATAAATCTATAAAGTTGATGCAGCTATGAAAAAACCCTTATATTTTACCAAATATATAAATAATATCCCAAAAAATAGATGAGAATGAAAGGAAGTGGATTTAAAAATTTTAAAATAAATTAGGATATTATATTTAAAATGGAATTAGTTACACCATACATATTAATATTAGTACATAATATTCAAGCATGTTTTAATAAAGGGTGGTTGAGATGAAAACCCTTAAAACTTGAGAATCATTTAAATAAAAAAAATCTTAAAAGAGAGAGAATTAAATTGAACTTAAATTACCATGAATAAAAGGTATTTCCTAATATATTATCTCAATTAGGAATAATATACACAACATAAAATAAATTAGGTGCCTAATACAAAATATGTTTTAAAAAGAGGGATTTGAGATGAAACCCCTTATAGTTTAAGAAACTTTCTAATAAAAACCCCTTGAAAGATATATCACTTGAATTTGAAGTTAAAATACAATTAATAAAGATAAATAATGATATTATATATCTATTTAGATGTATATAAAACATTTAAATGAAATTTTGTGCATTAAATAAAATGTTTCTCAAACAATAAAAATTTTAGATGAAACACTTACCTTGTTCTAGATTTGTTCTGTGCAAACACCTAGCTTCTAGAATAATCAAATTAATTTTGTTAGATGACTTCTTAGGAACATTATTATTAACGATTAAATTTAATATAGACCATTTATTGTCATATAATTATTTATTTTTTATATTTTCCCCATTTCATTTTATGAATATTCAATCGGTGTTGGCTTATTTAGGTAATTTTATCTATAAGAAAATATATTTTAATAATAAGTTTAATAATTAATAAATCCCATCCATAAAATAAAAAAATAGTCTTTTATTATTAACTTGTAATAAAAATTTTGGATTTGGTTTCCAAGGAAGAAATATTTTTTACTTTGAATACATGTATATTTTATGTTTTGAATATTAATAAAACTTCTTATTACATATTGTTCATTATTCTACATGAATCTAACAAAATAATTTACAATAGTAAACATCGCATTAATAAGTTCATATAACTTCCTTAATATAATGACAACCATGAAATTCTATGATGATATTATTAAATAATTTTTTATGGTTGGATAAGATACTATGATGGGACATATAGTACATAGACTGTCAGGTGTGATTACTTGTAAGTGGATGAATATTATTTTAATTAAGTTTTAACTTTGTATTCTCCAAGATTGGAGATAATGAGTTCATACCCATTAGTATGAATTCTACATGTTGAGGTTTCATTGGATATTCCTATATTTGAGCATGTGTAATGGTCCTTAGACTTTAATATTCTCATTAATTCTTATCATTACTAGCGCAGTTAGAGTTTCTAATAAAACTTGTGATGAGGTATGTTCATGATGAGGTTGGGTGTTTCATGATTTAAATTCCATTAATTTATAGGTCAAGGAAGAATTTTTACTTTCAAATTTTATATATATTGATATCTCATCCCTTTTATTGAAATAGAACCATCACATAAAATTTCATGGTGATGGTGAAATAATGTGTTTTTTTAGATATTTAATGAAATAAGTATCGACAAATAAAGTTAGTGACACAAATGTAAAACCTACATGATGAGATATTAAAAAAATATTATATTACACAGTAATTGTTCGTATGTGGTTGGCAGTGTTGCGAGATTCGGTTCTTTATCTTGGGTTCCTTGACCCATTGCATGATAGTAATCATGGATTTTAGGAAACCCTCTTAATGACAATCAGAAAGAATCCCTGAAGTGTTACCAATTATCTATATTAAATTTTATTTTAATTTAATTAATTTAATAAATATTATTCTAAAGGTCAGTGGATGATTTTATTAATTTTTTATTGATAAAAAATATTTATTATCCAATTAATTATTTATTCGGGTGTTCAATAAAATCTAGAGGATTTCTAATAGACCAAGACCATGTTTGATGACAAATATTAAATTACTATATGGTCTAATAAAATTTTTTATTATGAAAACTTCTGTGTACCAAAAAATAATGATATTATTTTTATTTTTATGTGTCATGGGGTTTATTAAAGGATATTATATTATTTATGTACCGACATGTAATTAAATAATCATTTTAACCCAAATCCAAGCTCTACAAATAGATGGTTAAGTCTATTCTGTAGGAAGTGAAAAAAAATCATTTGATTCAATAAAAATAAAGAATTTTTGTGCAAAAATAATTCTCTCTCAACTCCTTTTTCTCTATCCCTCTTATGAATGATAAATTCAAGAGAGATTCCTTTAAGATTGAGGGATGAGAAATCAACACAAACAATGCAGGACAATCAATTCACCATGCTAGCACCTAGTTATTGATTGTAATTTATTGGAGAACAAAAGATCACATGTGGATCAACACTAGAGGGATTCTACCCTTGGATCCTCACAATACAATTAAGGAAATGTGAAAGGGTCTTTTCAGATGATCAACATTCACACCGAAGAAAGATCTTAAGCCCAAGAATTCATTTCTACTGATATTAAATAAATAAATTATAAATTTTATGTGAAATATCCTCTCTTGTTGTTTCAAGAAAGTTTAATATTAAGAGAAATTTTAATATATCCCCATCTACTACATGATTCCACTGCACCCAGAACCAACAAGTGATATTAGAGGGGCGTCTATAAATTTATAATTGTTTATTTGATTTTTGATCCCTAAAAAACATGTTTGAACTTTAATTTCTTATTATTCATTCTTTAATCCAACTTTAATTACAATATTATCGATATATTAATCATGTCCATTTAGTGTTTCATTTAACTAGAGGTCTAAGAATAGACAAGGGGATACCATCAGCAACTGCCAACTTTTTGTTGGTAAGATAGGTTTACATGGAATCTATACATAATTACACATTATACACCCTAGTATATTACACTTATCGATACTATGGGATATGAGGAATTTCATGCATTTATTATGTAACGAACCCATTGGGTTCAACTAGACAAGCCACCCAAATTGGCTCATCACATGATATATATATAACAGGATAGTAGAAACTTGTATTGAATATAAGTAAAACAAGTCATACAACTAGATTTAAAAAATAGGCAAGATACCACAAATACATAATATCCCAACAAAAAACAGGCTAATCCATTAATTTAGTAACGATCCCACATGAAAAACAGTCACCTCCATACCAACCCGGACCAAAATGAGCAGCAACAAGAGAACCCATCATATTATAGGATGCTCTCCCATTAACAAGAATCATGTTATAAAATATCTAATTCCACCCAAAGGCATAAGTAGGGTTTCATCCAAATACCAGTAACATACCAGCATAGTTTATATATAATGTCTAACATCATGAATGAAAAAAATCAAGATTACAAAACAAAATATTTTTACATATAATTTTCATAAATCTAAACCTTTTATAAATTATTTTATATTTTTCTTCCATTGGTTTTCATAAAAATTATTTTATATTCTCAAAATGGTAATATAAAAGGTAGAAGTGGTGAAATTTGAAATAATATCCATTCAACAAGAGATACACATATCCATGAAATAACTTATCATGTGAATTATTGTGGTACAACCTCATAAAAAAACTTGTCATAAATAATCCATAATAAAAACAATAACGTGATGGAGAACCATAAATGGAAAATGAAAAATAATATATCACTTCTTGTTGGGATATATCCTATAGTATAATGCATACCAGACACTCACAAACTTAAACAGGATTGTGTAAAATCCAATTGAAATTGATTTCTACCATTAGATATCAAAAAAGTTTACCTCTAAATGGGGCACCACACAGTATGGCTACATATGTCTCCATCCCAGCCCACCCAAGGTTTCAGATATTAATTTTTATAAATTCAATACAAAACCATTAAAATAATTTTATAAAACATTTTCAAATCCAATAAAATCTACTCTTGATTTTAAAAACCATTTCTAAATTAAAAAAATCCAATTTAAAAGAAAACCCCCTTTTTGAAAAAAAAAATCTAAGATATCATTTGAAACCACTTTTCACTTAAAATCAATGAACATCCCAAAGTAATATATCGATAATGATAAATAATTATAATAATTAACCCATTGTATAGAAACAACTACCACAACCATGGAATAAACCTAGCTGCCATCGACAACAAGGACTAGAACCTAAGAGAATTGCCATCGAAAGACAAGGCATGTGGAGAATATGAAAAGGATTGATAAAAATGCTCTATTATAAAAATCCAAACACAAATTTTGCTAAAACCTCTATTGTAACAAAAACCCAAGAAGAACTAAATAGATTAAATACACAGATAGAATAAATCAAACCCCAAAAATGATCAATCGTTGAACAAAGTGATCCAGATGGAACCTAGGGTATTCTCTTGGTTGAGAGAGATTGGATTCAAAGTGGATGAAAATAAAATCATATGTTAACAACCCTAACACCCAAAACTCATTACTTTTACTTCATGTGTAATCCCATTACACATCATGTAACCCATGAAGACTAGAATCACTGAAAAATACATCGATTTTTTATTAAAAACCCAATATTTTACATTACACGAAATGAAGATATTACAATGTGTGTAAACCTCTCATTTTGTGTATATAGTTCAAGGATTCTACCCATAAGCCATTAAAGGGAATGTACTACACTTACACACTATGTAAGTGTCCAGTGAGCACCAAAATAAACAGGTATAAGAGGATAATTATAACATATACCATACTTCATAATTACTAGTATCCTCTAAAATTTATTTTTCAGAATTTCTCAACCAATTTAAAATGAAATAAAAAAAGGTTAAAACATAATAGAAGTAAAGGTAACGGAGCATTACAATCTTCCTACCATAAACACTTTATGTCCCTAGAAATCCCTCAAGATCCTAGATCTGAAAATGTGTAAGTCCACTGCTACTGCATTAACGAATCCATCTCCCACATCTCATATCTATCTTTTCCATACTTCCATAGTACCCAGACTAGGGGGATCATTTTACCACACAATACCTTATCTTGAAGATCTATAATGTGAACTGGTCACTCATCCAATGTGGTATTGGTTTTATGATCAACATCCTCTCATCTAATTAATGGGAAGGATCTGGTATGTACCTCCTAAAATAGGAAATATGAAACACTTCATGGATTGATTTCAATCCATACATTAAGTAAAACTGATAGGTCACCCTCCCTAGTCATCCAATGATCTCCAAGGTTCCCACAATCCTTGGTTCTGACTTACCCATCTTACCTATTTGACAATTTCCCATGTGATGTGAAACTCTGGGAAAGAGTTGATCACCAACCTCAAACTATAGTGGCCTACAGTGATGGTATGCATAGTATTTATGAAGACTCATTTTCTTGATCAAATTATGTTGAATCAACTTCACCATATCTTTCTTCCCTTGAAAAAGACTCATCCCAACCAAGGGTCACTCTCCCGACTATGCCTGACCCAAGGAAGATCTACATGGATTCTTATAAAAATTCATAGGATGCTACCTTTATCGAATCTGGATAACTATTATTGTAATAAAAAATATCCAAAGGAAAATTCTGGTCATGGGATCCTCTGAAATCAAGAACAAAAACCATAGGCTTATCCTCTTGGACTTGGATGTACCTCTCCATCTATACATCCATCTACAGATGATAATTTGTACTTAATTTAATCTAGGAACCCATCACCTGTTAAAAACATTTCCACAACCTGGATGTGATCCATGGATCCCTATTAGAAACAACTACTAATGGAACCCCATGAAAACTCAGAGTCTCTTAGACATTGAAGTACCAAAAATGTTCCACTTTCTTTATTTCATTTAAAGGTATAAAATGTGCCTATTTCTTGAGTCAATCAATTATCACCCAATTCGCATCCTTCCAAGAAGGTGTCTATGGAAAACCAAAGATGAAATCCATGGAAATATCATCTCACATACATAACGGAATGGGTAAGGTACGAAACAACCCCATTGGTCTCTGGTGTTCCACCTTAACTCCTTGAAAAGTGAGACACTACGAAACAAAATCGGCTATCGATTGTATTGTCCCCTACCACCAATACTGAAGCCTCATAAGATGATGCATCTTGCTAGTACCTGGGTGCATGGACCAACAAGAACTATTTCCACTATCCATAAACTTCGATCTCAGGGAAAATGGAATAACCAACCCGCTACGGAAGTAAAAAGCTTTACTGGGTGACCGGGACCATTCACCCAAGGTCATCACACCATAAAGGCTTTAACTAAAGCATTATCACTTGATGTTAATCAATTTATTAAGTAAAGATTTCTCATTAAAATATTATTCAGTTTTTATCAAAGATAAAAACACCTACCACCAACCTATTCCACTCCCTAACTCATCTTTTCCAATAAAATCATTATACACCACTCCTCAACTAATTCATGCATGGATTACTTCAGAAATTTTCTGGTCAACAAAATAGAAACTACATTCATTTTACTAGGGGTATAAGAAATATCAAAATCAAAAGTTTTAAGATACTCTACCCATATCCTCTATCAAAAATTCATATCCCGCTAAGTAAAAATATATTTAAGGCTCTAATGATCAGAATATACCATAAATATCCCCCCAAAGAGATAGTGATGCCACATTTTCATTTCTTCCATAATCACTACTAACTCAAGATCATAGGTAGTTTAGTTCTTATCCTATGGGTGAACCTAGAAAGGGTCATAATATACAACATACTTCCCCTACATCAAGACACATCCCAAACATGTACCCAAAAAATTGAAAAAAACATCATAACCCGATCCTAGTTCCAAAAGAATCAAAGTTGGTGCTAGAGTCAACCTCACCTTCATCTACTCAAAATATATCCATAACTTTTCATTCCATTCAAACTTTAAACCATTATAGGTTAAAGTTATCATTGAATACGTGAGCTTGGAGCAGTATTAAACAAACTGTCTATAGTAACCAGCTAAACCCAAGAAGCTTTGGATCTCAAACACACATCTAGTTTAATCCTTGGACATAAATTACTATACCTTATTCTGATTGATTGGTATTCCCCTCTAATATTTTTCATGCACTATATAATTAACTTTCAAAATCCAAAACTCACAATTGGAAAAATTACTATATATATAGTGTTCTTTCAATGTTTGAATAATGATATACAAATAGTACATGTGATCATCCTCTAAATTGTAGTACACAAAAATATAATCCATGAACACCACAAAAAATGAGTCCAAAAACAAATTATCTATCTAGTCTATCACATCCACAAACTCCACTGGAGCATCAGTGCGACCGAATGGCATAATCTGAAACTCAAAATTCCTATATAAACCCCAAATTATTGTCTTCGGTATTGTAACGTCCTGGTTCCGGAAGCCACCCATAGGTTCCCTGTACCCGGTTGGTAACATGGCCTCAAGTGCATTTCCCCAAATGCCAAAGGCTGCTGACTAGCAGAGAGGGCCTTGGGTGTGATAGTGGGGAAACTATGCCCTCATTGGCAGAGTACACAGCGGAAGACTAAATCAATAAATTGGAGCACATATGTATATATGAAATGATGCATGATACATTACTAGGAAAGCATCCAAACAAGTCACAATGCTGGAAAACACTATAGTACCAAATCAAGTACAAAAAAAATAGAAGTAAAAAGCTCCACAGCATTGCGAGCCAAAACTCGGTCCCATGCTCTCCCGCTCCAAGCAATCAAGTTCCAGAAGTCAAAGGGCGCTTACCCTTGTCTATACCTGCAACAACATAGTCTTCTTGGGACAAAAAGAATGGCCCAAATAGGGTGTGAGATACAATCCCAGTAGGAATTCACCCGAATATCTGTGCCTAATAGTCAGTGAGTATATGGCAGGTAGAAATAAAATAAGCAGTAAACAGCAATAGCAAGTAGTGGGTAGTAAATAGAAAGTAGTAAACCATAAGCAGTAAACAGGATGATACATAGCAGAAATCAATCCACAACCAATCAATAGTAGTGAAAAAAATAGCTAATAATCTGGAAACCCTCTGGAAATTACTCACAACCATCCCCTCTAGTCGTATCCAAGAAGTACCACAACCCTCTGGGCAATGCACTCAGCCTAACCCCTCTGGCTTGGTCATAAGAATTTATGAGACTCCCTAGGGAAGCTCACTCAGTCAATTACCCTTATTGTCTAGGGTAGTCAAGTAATCTCTTGAGGAAGATCACGCGGTCTAACCCTCTTAGCCCCAAGGTCTAGAGACCCTCTGAGGAAGCTATCTCGGTCAATTCCTCCTATAGCCTCAGGTATACCACAGACTCACTGAGGAAGCTCACTTGGTCAATTCCTCCTCTAGTCTGAGAAGGTTCTTAATGATATTCAAACAAGGTAAGACTCTCTGAGGAAGCTCACTCGGTCTACCCTCCTGTAGTCTATAAAATCCAAGACTCTTTGGGAGATCACTCTATCCATCCCCTCTGTAGTCTGTAACATCTAAGACTCTCTGGGAAGCTCATTCGATCTATCCCTTATAGTCTACAGCACCAAGTTCTCTCAGCCCTGTGCCAGTCAGTGCATAATAATTCAATATGGCCAAAGTAAACCTATAGATCGACTTGGCTAACCAAAGTACACCTATAGATCTACTTAGATAAATAGTCTACAAGGCAACAAGCATTTCATGAGTTTCACTTCAACCTATAATCGCAAGGTATGAAAACAGGTGTAAAGGCTAAAGGTAAACGAGACCCAAAGGTCGTGAGCAGAACAACACAAGGGAAAAACATCCAAGCACAACAAAATATCCTCTAACATGGTTTAATTTACCTCTACAGAAGCATAAAAGCAAGGTAGGAAAACAATGTGGGAAAAAAGGTAAACACGCAATACCCCATTCACGGGTATTGGTATAAATTGCACATAAAACTCATTGACATTGAATGGTAAGGCACATAACACCTACCTTGATCCTAGGAGATCCATATACTTGAACCAAGATGGATGATTCTCTCTAGAACGTTGTAGATCTGAGAAAACACAGAAAACCTTCAACCTTAGATAACTTAAGAGAGAGGAAGAATTGGAAAACAAGGTTCAAGGAGAAGGATGAACTTATTGTTGTGCTTCCAACACAATCAACCATGCTCGAATCGGAGGATAGATGGGGAGGCAAGAGCTCGGGGAAGATTCGGTTGTACGGGTCGCTCTCGGTCGAACCAGGCCTAGAAGAAGACGTTTATGGCAATCGGGCACGACCCTGGTCCGTTTAATTAAAAAAAAGTACACGATGTGTACTAGGTCTTTCTATACTCTGACAAAATTGGCCTCCACATCACCCCTACACACCGTGTGTATGGCCCGGACACGACCATCACACAGCTTTGAGCGGGAAAGGAGTACACGGCATGTACTCAGAAAGTACACGACGTGTACTTCAATAATTTCTAGAAACTCCAGAAATTATCAAAAACTCCAAAAAAAGAAAGACATACCTGAAACAAAGATCTGGGTTCTTACAAACTTCCCCCCTTAAAGAAATTCATTTTTGAATTTCCCTAGATGGGTGTAAAAGAAGAATCATCGAATAGCTCCAGCCACTGCGATCGAACCTCGGACTCCGTCTCCCAAGTCTCGTCCTGTACTCGCCCGTGCTACCATAACACTCGTACTAGAGGAACAGACCGGCCACGGAGAACCTTTATACCATGATCGACAATCCTAATGGGATACTCCTCAAATGATTCATCCCCTACGAGCTCAACCACCTCAGGCTGAAAGACATGAGATGGGTCTGAGAAGTAACGTCGGAGCTGAGTGACGTGGAAGACGTCGTGCATAGCCTGGTACCTCTGAGGTAGCTGCAACCGATAGGCGACCGGCCCAACTATCTCCAGCACCTCGAATGGACCGACGTACCACGGTGAAAGATTACCCCGTCTCCGAATCCTCTTGTGTCCCAACCTTGGTGCGACACGCAGGAAAACCTGATCTCTGACCTCAAACTCCAGAGGTTGTCCCTACTGATTAGAATAAGACTTCTGTCGAGAATGTGTTGTAGCCATCCTCTTCCAAATCATCTCTATCTACTCCGAGGTCTCCTGAACAAGACGAGGTCCCAGAAAATCTGCCTCTCCTGCCTCCAGCCAGCATAAGGGTGATCAGCATGGCCTACCGTACAGAGCCTCGTATGGTATCATCTGAATGGTCGCCTAAAAACTGTTGTTGTAGGAGAACTCCCCAAGAGTTATATTCTTCTACCAAGAACCGTAGAAGTCTAGAATGCAAGCTCAGAGAATATCCTCAGGCACCTAGATTGTGAGCTCGGACTGGCGATCAGTCTGGGGATGGTATGTTGTACTCAAAAGTACTTGTGTACCCAAAGCCTTCTTAAGTCCCTGCCAGAACTGAGAGGTAAAGCGTGCATCCCTGTTTGAAATAATGGAGTGTGGAACTCCATGTAGACGTACAATCTCTTGGATGTATAGTCGTCCCAGATCATCAACATTGAAGGTCTCCTTGATTGAAAAGAAGTGTGCAACCATTGTAAGCCTATCGAAGACAACCCAAACAGCGTCACTTCCCTGAGGTGACCTCAGTAACCCAGTCACGAAGTCCATCGTGACATCGTTCCACTTCCACTCTGGAATGGGTAACTGCTGTAAGAGCCCTTCTGGTCGTTGATGCTCTGCTTTCACCTGCTGACAATTAGAACATCTCATGATAAAACCAGCAACATCCCTCTTCATACTTGGCCACCAGTAATGGCGATGAAGATCCTGATACATCTTGGTGACGCCAGGATGAACTGCCCAAACTGAGGAATGAAAGTCTCACATCAAATCCTCACATATGTCTGCTGGCACCCATATGCGTCTCCAGAAATGTAAGATCTCATCCATGCCCACTATCTATCCAGGAAGAGGTTCCCCTCCTGACACATTCTCCCGTAGGACCAAGTCCTCTGAGTCTGATAGCTACCTCATTCGTATCTGATCAAGAAGTGTAGAGGTAACAACCACAGAAGATAGGGCAGTCTGTCCCTGTCTGTCTTGCACCTCCAGATGCATCTCAGAGAACAGGCCCTTAAGCTGCCACTCACTGCTGGCCTCTTGAACTGCTTGAATCTGAGTTCTCCTACTCAAGACATCAACCACTGCGTTGCCCTTTCCCAGCATATAGGCAAGATCAAAGTCAAAGGACTGAAGATACTCGACCGACCTACGCTGTCTCGGATTCATATCACGCTGAGTGAAGATATATTTGAGACTCTTGTGGTTGGTAAAAACCACAAAGTTCTCTCCCTGAAGAGAGTGTCTCCAACATCGTAAGGCATGAACAATAGCTGCCAACTCCAGATCGTGCGTAGGGTTATTCGTCTCATGTGGCCTCAACTGCCGAGACCCGTACACAACAACTCTATCTCCCTGCATAAGCACAGCTCCCATCCTGATACCTGAAGCATCACAGTAAATAGTGTAACCCTTGCCCAGCTTCGGCAAGACTAGTATCGGTGCTGACGTCAACCTCCCTTTCAGGACCTGAAAGGCTGACTCACAAAAATATGACCATAAAAACATCGCCCCCTTCTTGGTCAGACCTTTCAACGGTGCTGTTAAGCGTGAGAAGTCCTGAATGAAGCATTTTTAGTATCTGACCAGTCCTAGGAAACTCCGCACCTCAAAGACTTTCTTCGGCTGCTCCTAGGAAACTACAACTCTGACTTTCTCTGGGTCCACCGACACTCCTATCTCCAAGATAACATAACCGAGGAAGTGAATCTAGTCCATCCAAAAGTGGCACTTCTAGAGTTTAGCATACAGCTGATGCTCTCTCAGTGTACTTAGAATGATCTCAATATGTGAGGCATGGTCGTGTCGAGTGTGAGAGTACACCAAGATATCGTCCATGAAGACCACGACAAAGGAGTCTAAGTACGGATGGAACACTCAGTTCATCAGTGCCATGAAGACTGCAGGCACGTTCCTGAGACCGAACGGCATGACTGTATATTCATAAAGACCATACCAGCTCCTGAAAGTTGTAATAGGTATATCTGATGGTATAACACGCAACTGATGATAACCGGACCTCAAGTCGATCTTTGAGAACACCCGGGCTCCTCGAAGCTGATCAAAGAGGCCATCGATCCTCGGAAGGGATATCAGTTCTTGACCGTCAACTGGTTCAACATCCGATAATCTACACAAAGTCGAAGGGTACAGTATGCTTTCATCGAAAACAGGACAGGCGAACCCCAAGGAGAAGTACTGGGTCGGATGAAACCCTTTGCCTGCAACTCCTCCAACTGCTTCTTGAGCTCCTGCAACTCAGGTGTATCCATCCTATAAGGAGGAATGGACACTGGTGCCGCTCTTGGAACGAGCTCAATCGAGAAGTCTACCTCACGCTCTAGAGGTAAACCTGAAAAGTCATCAGGAAATACATCCCAGAAACGATCCACCACTGGAGGAAAGTCTAACTGCGAAGTCCCCTGTTCATCCAGATAAATACTGGAAATCTAGGTCGTCACTTCCTCTAGCCCATGATGCTCTGGTCCAAATATACCCACCTGGACATCCCACTCTCCCCTATGAAGGAAAGTTATGCCCTCTGGTGATATGAAACTCACCCTGCGGTGATAGCAATCAACGACTTCCTGGAATGGAACCAACCAGTCCATCCCGAGAATAACGTCATAGCCCGTCATCTCTAGGACATAGAGGACCTATAAGAAATGACACCTTGCAACCTCAAGAGGGAACTCTCTGCACTAACTTACGCTAGATGTCCTCATTCCCAACGGCATGTCAAGAGTCAACAAGTCAGCAGACGAAAAGATACAGAGCCCAAGGCTCTCCACAACCACAATAGAGATAAAGCTATCAGAAGCACCAGTATTGAAAAGAGTTGAAGATAAAACTGAGGCTACTAAGATCGTAACTCGAACTGTAGAAGGGTCGAGATCCTGCTCTTGATAGGTCTGATCCATGGCGAAAGACTGGCCTGCACCGCGGCCATATTCCCCTGGTTGACCGCTCTGAGCCGATCCACCCTGCTGCCACAGATGACCTCGTGACTGACCACCATGACCGCAACCTCCACCTCAGCCTGAACGGCCGGAAGAACTCCATTTCCCTGACTGGTGGGAAACTGGTGAAGCATCTCCAGATCGCGAGGTCATAGAGGAACCCCTAACACCAGCTGAAGGTGAGAAGATCTGACAGAAGCACTGAAGATGGCCCATCTTGCAGCAAGATCAGCACTCCATCAGATCCCTCTGGCACTGAGGCCTAGTATGCCCACTCCTACCGCACTGGTAGCATAAAACCTGGCTACCAGAAGACACATCCCATGAACCTCGATCTCCTCGAGAAGACTCTTTGTGAAGCTTCCTACTTTCTGTAGGAGGAACACAAGCTCCGGATGACAATCCGCCCTGGCTCACTGCTCCAGAATCCCTCAGATTGCACTAGTGATTAGCGCCCGGTTGATGATGGAGGATATTGAAGTCAACTAGAAGATATTCACTTGAAAACGGATCTCCTGCCTGAGACCTTCCTCGAACTTCCTAGCAAGGAACAACTCATCACCTGCTAGGATTGGTGTGAAACACTACAGCTTAGTGAAGCGAGACGAGTACTCCCTAACAGAGAGAGTACCCTATTGCAGACTCATAAACTCTTGGGCTCGATCGGCCCTCAGGGTCTCCAGATAGAAGTAGTCATAGAAGGTGCATCTAAACTCATCCCAAGACATATCTTGTTGAGGCCCTGATCCTGAGATCACCTCCCACCACCTCTTGGTGGTGTCTCGGAGCATATAAGTAGCCAACATTACCCTTTTCTCCGGAGGGATCTCTAAGTGCTCAAATATGGTTAGTGTGGCCTCTATCCATGACTCTGCAGCCTGAGGTCCTCCATCCCCTGAAAAAGTAGGAGGATTTTGCTGGTGGAAAACCCCCGTCAACTCATCCATCGACGGGGCAGGAGGCGGCGCTCCCTGGAAGGTATGCATCATCCTCAAGAAGTCCTCCCCGAACTGTGCCTCAGCGCCTGCAACGGGTATGACATCTAGTGTCAAGGCTGGCTCAACTGGTGGATCGGTAGGAAGTCCCTGATTAGCTATAACTAGCGTCTGGTCACTGCCTGATGACCGACGTACAACGAGATGATGTCTCGAAGTCATATCTCTAAAAGATCAAAAGTACGCCTTAGATTAGAAAAACAAGGACAGAGAAAACAAGAGTAAAAAATAGGAACAGGGGAAGAAAAACACACAAGTTTACAAAACACGACTACACGACGTGTATAAAAACTACATGGCGTGTCTTCTTAAGATACTGACATGGGTGTGTACCCCTTCCCTACAGGTCGTGTAATACCTCAATCTACACGGGGTGTTGACCCAACACATAGCGTGTACTTGAAGAATATTCCCTTGCTTGAGTCTCTTTACACGGCTAACTCACACAGTTTAAACTAACCTCAGACTACATGGCGTGTTCCCTAGGGACACGGCATGTACTAGACACTGACTCAGCGGCCCATGTTGTTAGTTAAACGGTTATCTACACGGCGTGTTCTGAACAAACATGGCGTGTATATTAGAAGGAGACATCGTCCCGTGTTGTTCGTGACACGGTTGGGTACCTGGTAAAGACTACATGGCGTGTTCCAAAAGCAACATGGTGTGTCTTCGAGAAGGTCACGTCGACCCATGTTGTTCGTGACACGGCCGGGTACCTGGACAGAACTACATGGTGTGTTCCTTTATAGAATGTTGTGTTCTACTCGAGATTCCACGACCCGTGTTGTTAGTGACACAGCCGGGTACATGGCTCTACACTACACGGCGTGTACATACCTTACATGGCATGCTCCTGATGTTATTTTCACAACATCGTGTTCCTGCACACACAGTCAGTAACACGGACTAAAAACTACACGGCGTGTAACAATAAATTACACCCTGTGTACTTTGGGTTTTTCTGGGCAGTGACTCAGAAACTGCACAGAAGCCCAAAAACATGGAAAACAAGGCAGAGAGGTGGAAAATTCTGATCCGTGAGGGCCCATACTCCCCATGAATCAAATATTGGCATCCCCTACAGTCATGTACAAGAGAAAACCGGATCATGATCCACCAATTTCCAATTTAATAGGGCCCATAACATCTCAAGAATCAAAATATGTCGTGCATTTAAACAAAGTACAACATAAACAATTCTCTAACAAGAAGCAGAGATTCTTTCAAGCATCTATCACAATAGCATGCATAATCTACACAATGTCTATCACAATAGCATACAATCGCTAATACACCCTAAATGGCATGGCAAAAATTCATGGCATGTGATTTCTACAAGTGCCTATATGATGCATGAGATGGCATACCCTCATCTCATCGGGTTGCGATAGAAATAGAATCGTAATATCAAAACAATAAAAGTTCAAAACATGTGAATCACTCTAGGTGAAATCGTATCAACCGTAAAATCTCAAAACTAGAAAACTGCAATAAACGAGGTAGTATGTCTTTTCCTTGTACACGGGTTAGCTACTCCTGGGCACAGCTTATTACCAAGTACTGAATCTCTCCTATCCCTGGCTAATGTCTCCAAACAGTAATGTAAGAGAAAAGAATTCCTTTGATACCACATTGTAACGTCCCAGTTCTGGAAGCAACCCAGAGGCGCCCCGTGCCCTGTTAGTCACATGGCCTCAAGCGCATTTCCCCAAACGCCAGAGGCTGCCGACTAGGCGCGAGGGCCTTGGGTGTGATAATGGGGAAACTATGACCTCATTGGAAGAGTACACAGCGGAAGACTAAATAAAAAAACTGGAGCACATATGTATATATGAAATGATGCATGATACATGACTAGGACAGCATCCAAACAAGTCACAATGCTGGAAAACACTACAGTACCAAAACAAGTACAAAAAAATAGAAGTAAACAGCTCCTCAGCATCACGAGCCAAAAATCAGTCCCATGCTCTCCTGCTCCAAGAAATAAAGTTCCAGAAGTCGAAGGGCGCTTTCCCTTGTCTATACCTCCAACAACATAGTATGCTTGGGCCCAAAAGCATGGTCCAAACAGGGTGTGAGATAAAATCCCAGTAGTAATTCACCCGAAGATCTATGCCTAATAGTCAGTGAGTATATGGAAAGTAGAAATACAATAAGCAGTAAACAGCAATAGCAAGAAGTAGGTAGTAAACAGTAAGCAGTAAAACGTAAGCAGTAAACAGGATGATACACAGCAGCAATCAATCCACAACCAATCAACAGTAGTGAAACAAACAGCTAATAAGCCAAAAAACCTCTGGGAAGTACTTGTTGTCATCCCATCTGGTCTTATCCGAGAAGTACCACAACCCTCTGGGCAGTGCACTCAGCCTAACCCCTCTGGCGTGGTCATACGAATTTAAGAGACTCTCTGGGGAAGCTCACTCGGTCAATTCCCCTTATAGTCTAGGGTAGTTAGGGACTCTCTAGAGGAAGATCACACAGTCTAACCCTATTAGCCCCAAGGTCTAGAGACTCTCTAAGGAAGCTATCTCGGTCAATTCCTCATATAGCCTTAGGTATACCAGAGACTCTCGGAGGAATCTCACTCGGACAATTCCTCCTCTAGCCTGGGAAGGTTCTTAAAGAGATTCAAACAAGGTAAGACTCTCTGAGGAAGCTCACTCGGTCTACCCTCCTGTAGTCTATAAAATCCAAGACTCTCTAGGAGCTCCCTCAGTCCATCCCCTCTGTAGTCTGTAACATCTAAGACTCTCTGGGAAGCTCACTCGGTCTATCCCTTATAGTCTATAGCACCAGGTTCTCTCAGCCATGTGCCAGTCAGTGCATAATAATGCTATAAGGCCAAAGTACACCTATAGATCTACTTGCCTAAAAAAAGTACACCTATAGATCTACTTATCTAAATAGTCTACAAGGAAACAAGCATGTCATGAGTTTCACTTCAACCTATAATTGCAAGGTATGGAAACAGGTGTAGTGGCCAAAGCCAAACGAAACCCAAAGGTCGTGAGCAGAACAAATCAAGGGAAATACATCCAAGCACAACAAAATATCCTCTAACATGGTTCAATTTACATATAAACAAGCATACAAGCAAGGTAGGAAAACAATGAGGGCAAAAAGGTAAACACGCAATACCCCGTTCATGGGTATTGGTTGAAATTTCACATAACACTTAGAGACATTGAACGGTAAGGCACAAACCACCTAACTCGATTCTAGGAGATCGATATACTTGAACCACGATAGCTGATTCTCCCTAGAATGCCGTAGATATGAGAAAATGTACAGAACGTTCAACCTTAGATAACTAAAGAGAGAGGAAGAATTGGAAAACAAGGTTCAAGTAGAAAAATGAACTCACCGTTGCGCTTCCAATGCAATCGACCATGCTCGAATCGGAGGACGGACGAAGTGGCGGGAGCTCGGGGAAAATATGGCCATACGGGTCTCTCTCGGTCGAACCAGTCCTAGAAGAAGACATTTATGGAAGTTAGGCACAACCCTAGTCCATTTAATGAAAAAAAGAAAGTATGCGGCGTGTACTAGTTCTTTCCATACTCCGCCAAAATCGGCCTCCACGTCACCCCTACACACCGTGTGTGTGGCTCGGACATGGCCAGCACACGGCTTCGATCGGGAAAGGAGTACATTGTGTGTACTCAGAAAGTACACAGCGTGTACTTCAGAAATTTCTAGAATCTCCATAAATTCTCAAAAACTCTCAAAAAAGAAAGACATACCTGAAACGAAGATCCGAGTTCTTACAGGTATATCACTTCTTAAACTCTCAACTAGTGGTACCCTGACTACATTCCAATCTTAAAAAAATTAACTAACAACTATAATATGATCAAAAAGATCATAAATCATTGGAAAATAATAATTTTTTTAATTGTCTCCTGATTTAATTTTCAGAAATCGTGAAAACTTTTGAGGCTCATATCTACCTTCATGGAAAGGATGATAGGTAAATCACATAGTTAAATTCCAGGATGAATAAATACTTTAGCCTCTAGGTCCATAACTTGTACCTTAATTTCCAACAACTCAATAGGGTCCATAGGGTAACATGGTATAGAAATGGTCATCATTATAGGGATAATTTCAATAATAAACTCGACCTCTCTCTATGGAGGTAAACCATAAAAATTCTCCAGAAAGACCTCAGGGTACTCACACAAAACTGTAGGAAGTCAACCACCCACATGTTGGGTCTACTACATTAAGAGATATATCTAGAAACTAGAATTATATTACCCTAGTATAAGTAATAATAGGTCAGGTGATTCCCAATCTAGAGTCCCACTCACCCTAGAAAACATGAGTGACTCCATCGGAATATAAGAATTGAACTTGATGGTGGTAATAGTATATCTATTCCTTAATAATAATAATAATCCAATAAATTTTCAATAATCTAGTCAAATATGTAAAGAAAAACCACCAAAAACTCATAGTCTGCCTCAATGTTGGTGATCATCACCCAGTAGGCTGCACATCGAATCCTTGTTGAGGCATCTTTCCCAAAGGCATGGAATGATCAAATAATAATGGAATAATTTTCTAATATAAACCCAATACATCAATTAAATATAATGATATAAATGAATGAGTATCACCTATATCAAAAACAGCTTTCACTGTAGAAAATGGTATAATAGTATTTTCCCATGCTTCAAATTCCTCTAGAACATACTTCACTTCATAAAGTCGTCTGGTCTTAGCCACATGAACATCTCCCTTGGCATTAGTATTAGACCCAACACCCTTGGAAGAATAATCATGAAATTATGAATCTTTGATGAGAGTGGATCATTCCATACTTCCAAAAGATATATTTTCACAAAAATGATAGAGATGGCCAGATCGCCCCCAAAGATGACAATTTATAACATCCTCTATACAGTCGGTCCTGGTATGTCCATGTTTTCCACACTCATAGAAAACAACCTATTTCTTCCCTGTAGAATCCCATGTAACTAATACTAAAGAAAACTGATCACTTTTATACTCTTTTAGGGATAGAAGATACACCCTTGCAAACCATTGAACCAAATGAAGCTTCGTGCAAAAATGTCTTCTCCACTATCTCTACCTTATCCAAAGCCTCATTTTCAACTACCTCCAAAATGGTTGGAAGGAACATTTTTATCAACATCGACCAAATATCAATCCTATATCCTAACTCAAACCATATATCCTTCAGGTACGCATTAGGGAAAATTTCTTGTGACAGATGAAATAACTCAATAAAATGGGAAGAATAATCCAGAATGGTATGATCCCTCTACTCCAAGGTTAGAAACTCCTGGTTCTTTGTTGTACGCAATGTCTGAAGATAAAACTGATGGTTAAATGTTTTATTTAATGATGTTTGGGTAACATCCTCATGCAACTTAGCTTATACAATAGATTCCCACAATCTCATTCTTGATCCCTCTAGAATATATGTGGAAAAACACACCACTAAATCATTAGTAGTCTTAATGAAGTTAAAGATCCTCTCTATTAACTCAATCAAATCCTCAGATTCCTAGGGTCATTTTTCACCACAAATTATGGGTGGATGCTGCTTAGTAAATTCAAAGACATGATCCACTATGTGTCCCAGGTTCTCAACACCCAATTGCCCCAGATTTTAAATATTGTGGATAATAGCTCCTACCAATTTAGGTTTCACTAGACGATTCTCCAATGGAACATGTCTCTTGACTTCCTCTCTTGGATTTGTAAGATCTCTTCTCTGATGCATTATCTAACAAAAGACAGAAACCAATCAGTCATGAGAGAATTCCAAAATTATAGAACCAACTTATGGTATTGATAATAAAGACTTAAAAATTAAGAATTTAAATCAATCACAAAAAAAACATTTCTTAAAAAGGAACATGTTAATTTAAATAATCATCCCCTTAATTTAATTTAAATAAACTCAAAATAAAACTCCCAACACCAGTAAAAGTTCTTTACCACCCATGGCAACTCGATTTCAGTCATCAATGTGAGATGTCCAAACACCTTTTCCACACCTGCTACCTGAATTCTAATAGTACTAACTCTGTTGTACCCTAAACATAGAACCAAAATCATGCATTTAAAACAATCTTCATCTTGAGAGTCCCTATGATACCAAATTGAAATGAACCAACCCATGTCAAATAGACAAGAAACCCAAACCGGTCCACCACATGATAGAGGTAGAAAAGGATAATAGAAACTAGTCTTAAATATAAGAAAAACATTACATAAAACTGGAGTACAAAGAGTAAATATATGAGATACCATAATGACATACAATCCCAATTCAAAACATGCTAAGCCAAAAAGTAATTCAAGATTTCATGTGACCAACAGTCACCTCCAGACTAAACTAAACCAAAAGATAACACAATTAGAGAAACTGGAATACTACAATATGATCATCCCTTTACCTGAATCATGGAATTTAATATCCACAAATTCACAAAGGCACATGCACGGTGTGAGGTAAATTCGAGTAGGATACAACCATAGTTTCTATATAAGTTCTATTATCAGTAATAGAAAAATAAAATCTTTTAAAAAAATATATTTATAATAAATTTCATAAATCCAAAAGCAACAATAATAAGAGAAACCATCATACTACAATATTCCCTTTCCATAAATTGAATCATGTAATACAATGTCTACAAATGTATAAAGGCACAAGTAGGGTTTGTGGAAAATCCCGATAGGATACAACTATAGTTTCTATATGAGTTATAATATAAATAATTCAATCGTTAAAGCTTAAAAATATTGTTTTAAAATGAACTTTCATGAATCCAAACCATTTTTAAATCATTTTCCATTTTTCTTCCTTTAGGTTTCATAAATATCCTTTTATATTCTTGAATAAAAAATATAAAAAGTAGAAGTGATAAAACATAACAGCATATCTAGGAAACAATAGGTATACATATCCATTAAATAACCTATCTTGTAAAGATATGTGAAATAGCCTCATCTAAAATCCTATGAGAAACAATCCATGATAAAAAAAATAAATCAATAAAAACCATAAATGGAAAGTACAAAATGAAAAAGCACCTCGTATTGGGATCTATCCTTTGGTATAATGTGTACTAAACACTCGTGATCATAAAAAAATGAATAATTTGGACCCAATAGATATCGAGTCCTACTGTTTGATATCATAAAAGGTTAACTCCTAGGGGTAAAACACACTCTAAGGATACATGTGTCTCAATCTTGATGCACCCAAGGTTCCTAGTGTGTGTTTATCCAAATTTACTTAAAATCCATTACCCTAATTTTATAAAATGTTTTAAAATCCAATATAATATAATTTTTTATCCAAAAAACCATTACCAAATTAAGAAAATATATTTTCAAAGAAAACCCCCTTAGGAAAAAGTTTATTTTCCAATAAACCATTTAAAACTACTTACCACTTCAAATCAATGAACAAACAAAATAAATTTATCAAGAATGATATTCAATTAAAATACTAAACCCATTATATAGAAACAACTACCTCAACCATGGTAGAAACCTAGATCCCTTTGACAACAGTGACTCAAACCCAAGAGAGTGTTCTTTGAAAGATAAGGCACACCTAGAAACTGATAAGGATCAGTGGAAAATATTATCTTGTCACAATACGAACACAACCATATCAAAAACCATATCCCTAACCTAGACCTAAGAATTATTAAAATGATTACATACTCATAGATAAGTAATCCAACCCCAATTGTGATAAATCGCTAAACAAAGCAATCCAAAAGTAAAAGAGTCACCCAAAATCACTTAGGTTATGCTCTGGGTCAAGAGAGATTGGATGCATAGAAGATGAAAATAAAATAATCTATGTACCACCCTAAAAACCTACAACTTGTGATATTTACATGTCATGTAATCCCATTACATGTCGTGTGACCCACAAAGTCTAGGATCACTGAATAATGGATCACATTTTTATTAAAAATAGATATTTTCTATTACATGGCCTAAAGTTATTACACGGTGTATAGAACTCTCATGTTGTATATCTAGTTCACGGATTCTACCAAGAATCTATTACACAGTGTGTACTATACATACATGGTGTATAAGTGTCTAATGAGAAGAAAAAATTACAATTCTAAGAAGATAATTCCAATAAATCTATGGCTTCACCATTATAGGTATAATCCCAAATTAACGTTTTTCCATCACTCTTCAATGAAAAGGGAAACCAAAAACAAACGTTAAAACATATCTGATAGAAATGTAATGTGACATTACATATTACACATAGACTATGCCATATGTTTACCTTCTAACCCGGAATAAAGTTATCGGATTACATGTCATGTATCAGGATACATGTTTTATTTTCTACATAGGTTAGCATCATAAATCGCACAATCTTTGTGTTCAAAATACCTAATCAGCCCATCTGATATTTAAAATATTTAGAATTTATGATATACAGAATGTTTATGTTGTGTAGATGGAATGTAGTTCATCAATTATTTCATCCGAGATACACACTGATTATCTGAAGAAAAAATAGTAGTAAAGATACACGACATGTAAATAGAGTGTATGCATCATGCAATCTTTTTCCCTGGAATATGTACATTCTTTAAGTGGGTTCCATGAGAATAAATAATTCAAATCATACACTATGTAGTTTGTCACTACATTCCATGAAATCATCTAAGATACACACCAAATACCCAGGTGATTATCTTGGGCACACAATAAGGGAATACACAACATGTATATGGCATGTACATATTGTGCAGTTTAGATAAGTCAACACACTGAAGCCCCAGGTGTGTGACCGGGATACACAGCAATAAAGGTACATGGAATGTAGCTGGATAGTACACATCATGTATTCTCCCAATTAATGGTAAAATTAAATTACATTAAATTAATAATTTTAACATTAAAACCACATTGCTTTGATTAGAACTTTAAGTGTTTGAAATTTTAATAAGGGTTTTTAAGAATTTTAAATGCTCAATTAATTTATTGTAATAAATATACAACTATTGGTTATATTATTTGTTTTCCATTATTGCCTTAATGATTTTTTTATCCAAATGAATTCAAAAAGTCGTTAAGATGAAAGGGAATTAATTAATAAATAAATAAATGCAATTGTGTTAATCTTAATCATAAAGAAAAAATAAGAAATGAATGTTAGAAATATTATTTTGTGTATACATTTCATATATTACCATTCATGTTCTTGACCAATACCACTTTATGTATTGGCATTTATTTAATTTAATTTAATTCATGGCTTTGCATTTTTTATTATTAAATTAAATTTGATGGTATGTGAGTCATCCCTCCCCCCATTTTTATGTAGGATCTTCGTGCATTATGATATTTAGGTAATTCCACTTTAACCAGTCATTTAATTCCCCTCACCTATGTGTGATTTATAAATATTTTTAATTAATGTAGTTTCACAAGTTGTGTGGAGACGGTTCAAAACAGAATCATAATGACATCAACCCATTGGATAGGAGGAATGTTGCAACACATGTAAGGCCGAAAATAACAGTTATTTCCCCAAGTTCAAAGGTTGATTTAATGTTTGTTCATTATATCAGATATTATATAAATCTCATGAACATGTCCTTTAACTATTTATTTATATTTATTTATGAAATTATTTTTTTTATGGATACAATTATATGATCACATAAGTTAATGAATTAATGTGGAAAGATAAAAATTAAATAAATGAATTATTCATAATTTTTTTATACAAAATGGTTAATTAATTAAGTAAAATCCACTTAATATTAACTAGACTTGTAAAGGATAAAAAAAGATAAAATTCATGCATAATAAATTAAAACCCCTATATTAAATATTAATTCAAAATTGGCCTTCAATTAATTTATTAGGAATGAAAGAAATAGAACTAAGTGTTTGACCAACCATCGAGAGGAGACATACTTTAAACAAGGAATTCTTATAGAGGTTATGGGTTCACTTAAACATATAACATCAAGAGAAGTGTACCTTTCTTGACTTGTTGTAACTTGGAGGAATGTTTTGGGGAAATTGAAGTCAATATTTATGGATAGGGGAGTCCACTCAATGGATCAAGGAGGTCAAATCCTATATTTGGAAAATATCTGCCTACTTAAATACCTTCAAGTAGCTTGAACAACCCTCTTTAGGACTATTCAAAGGGGTATATAGATCCTTAAAATAGAATATTCAAGAAATTATAAATTCTTTGTTCATTAGTGAGGGATATTTGGAATTTATTGAAAAGTGGGAGATTTAATAAAATTAATTTATTAATTATTTCTCACATAATTTTCAATCATGAAAATATATTAATAAACATTTGTTTAAATTGTGGAATAAAATGTAAATCTCATCATCCATATTATCCCTATGATCATTATTGGAGAAAGAAAACCTCAAAATTAGTAGTGACTCCTTGGAGTGCCTTAGAATTCTTCTGGCTACGTTACACCATTTATGAAAATCTTACATGCTATATTCCTCAATGACTGATATACCTACTAATGAGGCAAGTTATAAAGAGTTACTTATCTATGAAAAACATTTGATCGACATGGTATATGTTCAAGGTTTTATGATTTCATATATGTTTAGTTAAATAATGATGTCTAACAAAACATGGATGCTTATATATTGCTTGAGGACCTATGTGGTCTTTACTAGGAGAGAGATAGAAAGTAGTGGTTTGAGATCTCCAAGGAACTATTTAAGAGAAATTATTGAGAGGGTGAGCCATATGGGCCTCACATATCCAATATCATTGGATACATTTAGTTCCTAGAGGTTCTTTGGCTTAAACTCCTAGAAGAAATGGGCACTGGTCTCATTCTAGAATCACTCCCTCAGAGTTTCTCCAGCATTCTTCTGAATTTTAATTTGAACAGCATTGAGAAGTCACTTCCATAACTTCTGACTCTTCTTAACCAAGTGGATAAGGATACAAAGTGTGAAAATTCATCAATCGTTTTGGTTAAGAAATAGAAATGACAAGTCAAGAGCCTTAAGTCCAAATATTCTACACATCCTACAAAGAAGAGGATCATGAAGGAGAAAGAAAGGGAAAGGGATATTTTCTTCATCACATGTGTAAAGAAGGGATACAGGAAGAAAAACGTTATTATTGAGTGAAAAGTATATATTTATATAGATTTGGTATTAGATACTACTTGTTGTACTCACATATTTATGAAAATATTGTAACCAAGTTAATTCAGAAATATTAACTGGGTGGAGGAAAATATTCAACCAACCAATAGAGCTAAACATGATGTTATAGCTATCAGGGACTACCACATCACATTTCCGACTAGAATGATCATGATTTTGAAATGTTGTAATTATTTTTTATTTGTTACCAAAAACATTATTTCTATATCCATACTTGATATGGATGGATTTTTTTCAAACATTGAAATGAATGGTGTTACTTTTATAAAGTTAAAAAAAATTATTGTAAGGAGCATTGAAATAACAGAATTTATGTAGTGTATTACACAAAACATGTAATGTAAATCGATAATGAAATATCTTCAATGGAATCATACCACACCCAACTATTGAATCATTTTTTAGGTCATGAAAAAAAGTGCTTGACCAAATTATAATAAGATGGATATTAGATTATTTTGAACTAAAACCACCAAGTATATATCACTAATGTTTACAATGTAAAATGACCAAATCCCCATTTAGTGGAATGGTTAAGGGGAAAAAGAGATTCTTGAATTAGTTCATATATATGTTTTGGACCATTTTCTAATGAGATAAGGGGTGTTCACTCATACTTCATAACTTTTATTGATTATTTTAGTAGATATGGATATGTCAATTTAATGTGGTATAAGTTTTATTCTTTTCATAAATTCAAGTAATAAAAGAATTTATTTGAGAACCATCATGGTAAAAATATTAATAAAATCTACTCAAACAATAGTGGGTAATATCTTAACCAAGACTTAATTGATTCTTTATAGGAGTTTGTGATCCCATCTCAACTCACTCCTCCTTATACACCTCAGTGGAATGGTGTAATTGAAAGGACGAGGTGCACCATGTTTGACATGGTGAGATCAATGATTAGTCAAGTGAGTATTCTATTATCCTTTTGGGGATATGATTTACAAAAACCTGCACAAATATTAAACCAAGTTCCAACTAAATTGGAAAATGGTAAACCATTCCATTTATAGAATGGAAATGAACCTATTTCTTCATATATACATGTGTGGGTTAGTGAGGAAAATTTTAATGACTCTTCGGGTAAAAAACATTCACCCTAAGGCACAAAGTGTCCCTTTATAGGATACCCTAAATAAAAAAGGGTTGTTACATTTATGACCCCTTAAAAAAGTTAATAGTGGAATACATTCCATAGTCCTTGAGAGGGAAAAAATATCTAAGAGTGATAGTGGAATCTAGATATACTTTGATGAATTTAAGGCCCAAGGTACTCAAGATTTGAAACATGAATAGATTACACAAAGCCCCGTTGAAGGAGAAACTATCCCAAAGACACAAGTACTACATAGGAGGACAAGAGAGTTTAGGGAGACAGAATGGTATGGTATTTTATTCATAGAGGTTGGTTACTCATTATTATTTGGTAATAATGATCCTAGAACCAACAAAGAAGTAGTAAGTGGCATAAATGTTTCCATGTGGAAAGAAGACATGAATTCTAAAATGGATTTCATGTTCCAAAACAAAGCCTAGATATTTTTAGATCCTATAGTGGATATAAATCTCATTGGTTGTAAATGGTTATTCAAGAAGAAAGTGGACATAAAAGGAAAATTCAGTACCTATAAATAATTATTAGTTGCAAAAAGTTTTATATATAATCGAGGAATTGACTAAGAAGATACCTTTCATCAGTTGTAATGATAAAATCCATAATAATTGTACATTCCATTGTGGATTACCATGCCTATGACATTTGGAAAATGGAATTCAAAATATTCTTCCATAATGGGAACCATTAATTAGATGTCTATATAAAACAACCTGAAGGGTATCTGACTCCAGAGAAACACAATATGATATGAAAATTGAAAAAAAAATACATTTATGGATTAAATAATACATCTATGTCATGAAAATTTCCTTTTTATGAATCCATAATGAAATTTAGTTTCATAAAGAATGAGTGTGAGCCTTGTGTCTATAAATGGTTTAGGGGGAGTTCAATCATTTTTTTAACAGTATATGTTGATGACCTACTACTTATAAGAAACGAAATACAAGTGTTATAGTCTTGTAAGACATGGTTGACTAAATAATTATGTATAAAGGACTTGGGTGAGGTTGTATAGATACATGGGATCAAGATCCATCATGATAGATCCAAGAGGTTTGTAATCCAAAATCAAAGTACATACATTTACAAGATACTGAATAGATTTAGTCTAGAACAACATAAGATTGGATTGTTTCCAGTTTCACATGGCATTCATATTTATATGAAAATGTTTCCTTAGACACATGAGGAAAGAAATGGATTGATAAGTATTTCATATACATAATTGATTGGTTCAGTCATGTACGATATGCTATGTACTATGCTAGAAGTCTCCTACGCATTAAGGGTGATAGGAAGATATCAAAATGATCCAGGTGCCCACCATTTTATTGGAATCAATACTATAATTATGTATCTGAGGGGTAATAACTATATGTTCCCAGTTTATAGAGGAGATGTGGAACTAATCATCAAAATATATGTAGATTCTAGTTTACAAACTGATAAATATAACACAAATTCAAAAACAGGATACATATTTACTTTTAATGGAGGGGTTGTGATGTGTAAAAGCTCCAAGTAGGATATGGTAATAGATTCAACATGAGTTTCTGAATATATTGCAGCTTCTAAGGTAGCTAAATAAGTGATATGGATTCACAAATTCATCTAAGAGCTTAGCATGGTACCTAGCTATAAAGATCTTATCACTCTCTATTGTGATAATAATAAACTTTTGGCTCTCAAAAAAGGTGTAGAGACCCAATGCTTAACGTACACGGACATTACATTACTTTTTCGGAATACTTATTACATAACAAAAACATACACACAAGGATCGTAATAGTTTAGTGTCATTGGAAACTCGGAATATAATCTTCTAATCGTGGTGAAAGATCATCAACATCTCCCATAAAGATCTTCCTTTTTTTACCTAAAACCTTTCTTTATATCCTGGGGAAAAAAACATAAAAAGGGTGAGCTAAAATGCTCAGTAAGGGTAAGCATGGATAAAATAAAACATACCATATACATTTAAACTTAAAAACATGAACATAATGTTTAAACATCAAAAGCTTGAGAAATGACACAAAACATGGAAGTACGTAAGGCATAGATCATAAGGAAACATTAAGAATGATAAAATATCTTGGGAATAAAACATGTAATTGTGGAAACCATTAAGCTCATGATATGATTTCCATAGTAGCCAAGGCATTGCTTCCAAGACTATCTTAGTGGACAAATTCCCTTTCTGAATCGAGTTCACTCCTCGTTCCAGTCTTGTATTACTGAACCGGTTTAACTTGCCGTTCCGGCCATGTCTATCTCATGAGATATAAATCTTTACCCAATGCATTGGAGGGAGATATAGGTCCCACCCATCTCATAATGAAATCATTCTTACTTGTGCCACAAAATAAATATTACATCATTCATAGTAACCCAATAAATAAAATGGGTTTCATAAACATCATCCCATAATCACATAATCCATATAAAAAATGGATATAATTTCATAATAAGTAAGTGAAACCATGTAAATCATAGAGACTTTATACTTGAAACATACACATATGAAATAATGTCATCTTATATGGAAAAAGTTTTTGATAAAACACTTGAAATGAATTCTTGAGGAAAATATCCTTTCTTTTTCAATATCAATTTCTTTTCACAAAACATCATGCTATTTTAAAAGAAAGAGATTTTGTTGAAAATAGTCATGAAATATTTTTAGGTATCATCATGAAAATAATTCTTTATAAAAGTGTAAAAATCTGTTCGTTCCGTATAAGTTAAAAAAACATTCTTGTTATGCTTTTGTCGGAAAAGTTAAAAAAAGTACCTCGTAGGGTAAACAAAAGAATGATTCCTTCTATACCACGGGGTAAAAGTAAAAATGGGTATAAAAGGACTTTAAACATACATTAATACACTTTTATAAAACATGTACATGGATGATAGCAATAACCCCAGTAAATACTTACGAATAAGTAATCTCTGATAAAAATGAGATTTGCACAATTATCACTTACCTTAGGTTCGATTTGCTTCGTAAGTGTCCGAACCTCCTGTATAATGATTTAAATAATATCATTGAATTATTCCAGAATCATAATAATTGTTATTATATCATATATGGTTCACTTATGACTTTATATTACTCGTTCTTTTGTAAATTCCATGTTAAAGAGTGTTTTGGGTAAAATCGTTTCATTTGTCGTCCGTGTTTTGACTTGTAATTATGCATATGATTACTTAGATCATGATTACTTAATTCCAGAATATAATACATGATTTATATATAATATGTATTCAGAATATACATATATATAATAGATCAGTAAATGGAAATAAATACACCGTTCATGGAGACGGTAGGTCGTATGTAAGCATGAATGCTGTTTTCGTTTCCTTATTGAGTTGAATGGAATTAAGTATACGACATAAATATTTATAAACAAAAATACAGTATCATTATTATGTAATATATTTCATGATTACTTATTATATATACTTTATAATCATTCATGAATGGTTAATGTGGATAATGAATCTCATCGCGTTGTGGAGACAGTAGTCCGTACGTACGCACGAGCAATGATATCGTTCACATGATTGTGGAATTGTATTGGAGTGTATGTATACTATTTCAGAATAAATATCACTTTACAATAATCATATATAGTTATTATGTACACCATTATACCCAACCAATTAAGGTGGTGGTGGAAAATAGATTACACCACGGCGTGGAGACAGTATTTCGTACGTACGCACGCGCGGTGATTTTGTTTTCTGTAGGATGGATAGATTGTGAAATAGGGTTGTTTAATACTTATAATAACATATCAGTATTTGATTGATACTTATGTTATTACTTCATAATGAAACAACCTAATAAGAAGAAGTTTAAGAAGAAATAAAGTTGAAATAATCGGTAACGTACATTACCTCTTCTTTGAAGCGCCTCTTTGAGTCCTCCTCTTAGGGCACTAAAATTGGTCTTTGAAAAAGACCAGGACCTCTAGGATGTTTCTAGGGAAGTTTAGAAGATAATTTGTCAGGGGTTGTCCGAGCTTGAAGGATCAAAGTGGTGTGAGGAAGAGAGGGAGGAGGTGCCCTTTTATAAGGGAGGAGAGGGGCTCTTTAGGAAAAACTAAAAATATTATTTTATTATAAGGCCAATTTCGGTTTTAAATAGCTCCAAATTGATTTATTTTGAAGCTAAGGTGGGGATGGGTCGAAATACTCTCATCCAATATAATTTAGACAAGTTTAGGTTCCTATTTTAACCTTATCATTTATATTTAACTTTAAGTTAGATAATTTTACTTTTACCGTGTCTTTTTGTGTTCTTACACTATAAGGTTAATAAACTTACTATAACAAGACAAAAGAACCCCAAGTTGTTTTTAATTAATATATATAACTTTATATAAGTCATTTGGCCTAACCTTATATTTTTAGGAATAAAATAACAATTAATAATATAATATTTTTTTTAAAAACTATTTTATGTCAATTTTGACACTATTTAGTAATTGATTTTTGTAAAAATCATAAAAGAATTATTAGTTAAAAAAAATTACTTAAATCAATACTAACATGTCATATTAACCTATAAAATTAGTGTAATTCTTAAAAAGGCTCAAATAACATTTATTTTGGTATTTATAACATCAATTATGTCAATATTTCATTAATAAGAAAATTTCTGCATCATCTTTGTGTCATAAATAAATTAAATTATTTAATGGATAAAAATTACAAATAAAATACCATTAGGTAGGAAATCGTTTTTTATTTCTAATGAATATTTATAGTCAAATTTATCTTATGTATAACCCTATATTAAAAATGATATACTTATTAAACTTTAATTTTATCTATTTTAACCCTTCTTTAAATAAATTAATAATAAATGTCCTAATCTAATCCAAGTGGGCCTAAATGGTAATATTTTATTCCTAAGGTTGTTTTTTGTCTAATTACACTTATCCAATAGAATTAGGACATGTTTTAGGGTAATAATAATATCATTTTTACCCTTAATTATCCAATTTACTTTTAACCGTGGTAAAAAAAGTAAAACGTTACTATTCACCAAAAATTATTTTCATCTCATTGAACAACATTTTACTTACTGACATCAACCGTGTCTCTTGGATTTTTGAAATTATACTCACAGAAGCGGTAAAATTTTGTTTTATGAAAAATTCATTTTTTTAACTACCACTTAGTGGTTTCACTATTCATCAAAAAATGAAAGTTTCCAGAAAAATACCAAAAATTAGGCCTAAGCTATTTTTGATATTATGAATTCAAAAATGATGTCTATTTTACCAAATTCAAAACATATCAGTTTTCATTAATTTATTTAAAAATTAATTCACGTCGTCAAAACAAATAGCGTGTTCTTAAGAGATAATAACTATCAAAAGATTGATAGTTGTTTATGTCTGGTTTAAATGTGAAATT
Source organism: Viscum album (assembly GCA_963277665.1). NCBI lineage: Eukaryota > Viridiplantae > Streptophyta > Magnoliopsida > Santalales > Viscaceae > Viscum > Viscum album. Next base: position 1,083,433,598 of record OY728155.1, read on the forward strand.
ACATCCAATAACCAACATTGTATTAAATTGTAAAAATATATTCTAAATATACTTTAAAACCACTCAAATTAATAATTTATCACTATTAATTATTTCGATTAAAAAGGTTGTTTTTAATTAAAATTTAGTAACTTTCACTATTCATCAGAAAATGAAAGTAAGTCGAAAAGTACCAAAATTTCACCCTAAGCTAATTTCGATTTTCTGAATCCAAAAATGAAGTCCATTTTGAAAATAAAATTTACAAAATTTCAAAAAGTGGTTTTTTCTATTCATAACGGCTAGTTTTAATAATATTTTAATAGCATATTGTTGTTTAGTGAAACTCGGTATTTCATACTACACACGCTATCGTGGAAGGTAGCGCTTGCTTGTAATGCAAGCCAAGTCAGGGATGCATGTTGTGCAAGCTCCTTTTGGTGTAGCGTACAACACAAGACATTAATGAAATTAAAAATAATATTTTTCATAAAATCTCGGGGTGTTACAAAAGGGACAAGATCACATCAGTGGATGATGAACATACTTCATAATTATGATATCTTGAGGGATTTTTATCATAGAGGTGAGGTTGCAATTAGTATCATTTCCATGGAAGACATAATGGTGGACCCCTTAACTAACACCTTGACTCAGTAGAAACATGATTATCTTGTGAGGTATATAGGTTAGAAAGTCCTAGTGGTTGTCTCTTGTCTATGTCAGAGTTTGTTGGAGTTGGTGTCATAGGAACAACTATTTTTACCTTGATTACATGTATATTTTATATATTTAATATTAATAAACTTATTATTACATATTTTCCATTTTTAAACATGACTCAAATTTAATAATGTTCAAGATTATATTCCATATTTGTAAGGTCATTGTTGTTACCCGCTATGATAAGAACATTGAATTATATGATGTTATTCATAAATAATGTTCTGCAGTAGGATAATGTAATATAATAGGACACATAGTACATAGAATATCGATTGTGAGAACTCATAAGAAAATTAGGATTATTCTCATGAATTTTCCACTTTTTAACCTCTAAGATGAGAGATTATGAGAATATACCCACTAACAGAAATTCCCCATGTTTTGGTGTCACCAAATTTTTCTATATGTGAGCATGTGTAATGGTACATAGACTTTAAGATCATAATTAATTAATTTCATGATTCATGCACTTATATTTTCTCATGAAAATCATTATGAAAAATGTTTGTGATGAGGTATGGTACAGTGTGTGTGTCACTATTAACATGTCATTAATGAATAAGTAGAGAAATAATTTTCACCGTCCAATTTTATGGAAGTTGATATCTCATTCCTTTCATTGGAATGAAACCATTGAATTAAATTCCATTTCCATGGTTTAATGGCATGTTTATTTCAGATAGTCAATGTAATACATATTGAGAAAATAGGTTTGTGAACTAGGTGTGAAAAATATTTATAAGATATTTTGAAAATGGGTTGTACTATATAGTAAGCATTGGTATGTCGTTGTCATAGTTATGACATTAATTTATTTCCCTTTGGTTCTTTGACCCATTTCTAGATAGTAATAATGGACTTAAGACAGTCCCCTCTAATACCAATGTGAAATAATCCTGGAGGGTCACACAATAAGTGTTAACAATTATCTAGATTAAATTCGATTTTAATTTAATTAATTGAGTAAATATTACTCTCAAGCAAGAGGGATAATTTTATTCACATTTTATTGACCTCAAATATTTATTATTGAGTGGAATAATTAAATTAAATATTTATTTATGTGTTTAATAAATGTTATAGGATTTTGAACGGACCAAGATCGTGCCTATTATCAAGTATTTTTTATTGCGAAAGTTGGAACACACCACAAGATATTATTATTAGTATTATTATTATTATTATGTGGAATGGGGTATATTAAAGGTTATTATATTTTTTGGGTAGGAATGAAATTAAATAATTATTTAAACCTAAAATTAGCTCTATAAATAGACAGTTATGTCTATTGTGGAGGGAGTGAAAAAATCAATCGGTGTGATCGAAATATAGATTTTTTTTTCATAAAAAATTCTCTCTAAACTCCTTTTTCTCCATACCTATCAAGAATGAGAAATGAAAGATATATTATATATAATACATCCCCGAAATCCACTATGTGGTGTCCTGAGATGGTTGGGAACATGGACCCAAGCGTGTCTCCCCATACGCCAGAGGTTGTCGACTAGTAGTGAGGGCCTACGTCAGTTTTTGGGAAGCATATTCCCTCTTGGTGAGAGTCTAGATTAGCAATAAATATTAATGGTAAATGGAAGAAACATAAATGAATAATCATTAATGTGATATGAAAAATAAATCAAATAAAAAATAAAAAATAGTTAGAACCTAAATCATAAATAGATAAAAAATGATGATGATCATGTCACGTAGCTATAAAAAAAATGAGGAATGAAATATACAGTGGAAACATGAATATAACACAGGTTAAATGAAAATAAAAAATAACAAAATCTTCCTCTATTAGAATCATGAAAATTAGATCGGTCATCTTCTATCGTACTTCATCCTATTTCTAAAAATCAAGCAATAGAAGTAGGATGATTCCATTTTTCAACACCAAGAATCATGAAGTCTACTCAGGTCCCAATGGAATCCTGAGTAGGGTGTGATATATACTTAGTAATCCACCACCAAAGGTGTTTAGAACAATCCATTATGTGCATATAAAAAGAGTAGTGTGTAGGTTCATAATAAATGTAAATAAATAAATAAATAAAACATATCGTTCCGGGTTCATCATGGATAACCAACCGACGCTACCTACTTTAGCCTAAGGTTGATGTCTCTGAACCAAGGTGAACCTATACAGATATATAATAGGGTTGTAACGATAGGTCCTCATAAAATAGTCATCAAAAGTAGAAGGACCATAAGAATATGATTTATCTTTGTAGAAGTATCCCAAGTGTAACAATTATGCACTATTAGAATTTAATGAAAAAGGGATCATAATAATTAATAAAAGGCATCATGAGCCTATTCAATGTGATCCATAAAAGGAATCCCAATTATCGCTCCCAGATCACCATAAATACCCATCACCATAAGAGTCTTTCCAAGGAGATCTATATAAGGAATCTAAAATATCACTCTCATCATGGTATAATAATGACCCTCGGAGCCCATCTAAGGTATGTCTCATAGGAGACCGAGTATCTCTCATGGAATGGTATAACCATATGGCCACTGATCCCATCCACAGTGACTCCCCTATGGAACATGTATTTCTCATGGGTAGTAAATTAATCTACCTGGTAATCACATCAACGTAATCCCATATGGATCCAAATACCGCTCTTAGTATGTTTACAATCCATAACTAGATCTAATTATAAATCAGGATGTGCTCATCCATTGTCTCCTTAATTGATACTCTTGTATCACATTGGATTGGTATGAAGAAAAAGGTTTAGCTATCAAAAACTCATACCATTTAACAACCATGAAAACCATATCACTTTATCCAAGTTGTTCAATTCATTTAAATCATGTAATTCAAGATATGGAATACGGGGTAAGGGATGAACATAGGGCCTACCATTTCCTTTAAATCATTTAATATTTTAAATGTATTTATTTCAAGATAAAACACCCACACACTCACACCTTAAAAGTTTGTTTAACAATTTATGGAAATGATTAATTTTGTACCTTAATGAAGAGCACACCCATAGGGGTGGATCATGTCAAGGAAAACACCTGATGACATTGCATCACAGGTATATAGAGTACCATCATATGTGAAAATAACCTTAAATTTAATTAATTCACACATTAAGGAGGTAACATTGGAAAGACCAGTATGTGGAACCTAAAACATGATAATGATACAATAAGAATTTGTGGAAAATAGCTAGACCATCTACCTTTTTCCTGTGTCACTCTCCTCATCTAGTGTTGGCCCTTGAATTGATCGTGAATAATGGAAATTAGAAAATGCACCAGTGCCTTGAAAATATGGCATATGAGATCACACCAAAATAGCACAAGATATGGGAAGATAAATGAATAACAAAAAGAAATATGGTTTGATAGATTTCCATTTTGGAATTAACTCACCTGACGATGAATAAAATAGAGTTCAGATGAGTGAAAGGATTCAATGACTCAAAAAATGAGGAGGAGGGATTCTCTTGGTGAGTGGTCTTCTATAAATAAGTGGGATAATGAAGGGATTAAGGATTAAAAATATTTTGAGTTAAAGGGTTAATTTATCCCTTTATTAAAGGATTGTATAATTTGGGCACACGGTTGGCTAAACCTTGCAACAACCATACTCCCAACACTACCGAAGGAACCCCCACACATGGGCTAGGTGAACAGTTTTACTAAACATGTACACCCCATGTGAAATTGATCTATATAATAACATGAAACACCCACATGGGCATTTTTCTCGGTTTCGTGGTGAGGTAAACCCATGTATCCCCTGCTATGTGTTGAGCACTCTACACAGTTGAGTCACACGATTAGCACTAACACTGTGTTAACCAGGAAACTCAATCTACCTCTCATATTTCTAGAGATCTGGTCTCCAAACGAGCCCTATACTCTTTCAAACCACTCACTAGCATTTAGATAATATTAATCATATACAAAAATAGGTTTTCAATAGTATAATAAGTGTTCATGGCACTCTAAAATGCTGGGAAATTAAAATTTACCCTCCTTAAAATAAATCATCCTCAAGTTTCCCTTATGAGGGTGGAAAAGCATCATCTGAGAAATGTTTTGGCCAATGAGAATGTAAAATAACCTCTCACTCCTAGTTTTAATCCTATAGATGCCCATGTTTACATAACACCAAGATAAGTGGAACTGATCTACCTCTAAGATCCTTCATGATCCGATCAACAATATATATCAGATTCTCCTCAAAGGATGCATCATCCTCGAGCCCAAACTTCTTAGGATCAAAAAATTGATATGGGTCAGAATGATAGTGGTGAATCTATGACATGTGAAAGAATATGTGCATGGACCTGGAATAGTATCATTTCCAAATTTCAATACATCCTAGTATCTTTTCTAAAACACAAACAGTAAGAAAAAAGGGAAAAACCTCTAATACCACTTTGTAGAAACCCACCTTGAAACCCACTAAGAGGTGTCCTAAGACGGTTGGAAACATTATCTCAAGTGAGAATCCCCATATTCCATATGTTACTGGCTAGCAGTGAGGGCCTAGAATGTTTCCATGGTGAGACTATTGCCTCTTGGTCAGAGTGTAGAATAGCGGTAAACAATAATGGTAAACAGCAGAAACAGAAATGAATAAGAGATGGTGAAATATGAATAATAAATCAATAAATAAGTAAATAATAGTCAGAAGATGAATCATAAATAAATAAAAAGAATTATTATTATCATGTCATGTAGCTATAAAAAAATTAGTTATATTGGATAAATAGGAAACAGAAATATACCACATGCTAAAAAAATTTAAAAAAAGACCAAAATCTACCTTTACTATTATCATGAGAATAGTACCAGTCATCTTCTCAAGGTATACCATCTTAAAACCAAAAATCAAGAATAAAAATCTAGAAACATCCCTTTTCTACACCTTCAATTGTGAATTCTTCTCGGGTACTAAGGGTGGCCTGAGAAAGTGCCAAAACCAAGGCTGTTCTTTGCTAGAAATGGATTCTGGTTTGTGGTTTTTTCAATCCACAGATGGATGATCAATCAGTTTTCAAGTAAAGTGATATTAGAGTAAAATATGACTACATTGTTGAAGGTGGTGTCATTTCTCTATGTTTTCCACATTTTTAGGGTCAAAATCAGGAGGAAGATTCTAGCATTGATAAAGGTTGTTTTCTATAATCAACTATTCATAAGTATGGTAAAGGGATAGGTTTCATGAAAACTAGGTTTCTCAATGGTTTACCTTCAAAAAGTTATGGATCTTCACAAGTGCATGATGAGTTGACAGTGTTCTCCACAAATATGAGAATTATAGAATCACAAATACATGATGACTTTACAATAATCTCTGTAACTTTTCCAAATATCACTTGATATTCTCAAATGTATGATCTTCATGAAGATGTTTTTTATGGTTCACAAAAATATTCTAAAGGAATGGGAGTTTCTCAAAGGGTTGATCCTATGTATATGAGGCTACCCCCATTTCATTTGACCCAAGAATAGTGTTAAAAAATACATATTTTATTTTATTTCAAGATGGTTGGGAGATTCGTGAATCTTTATTTTTATGTGATCTTGAGAATTATGAAAATACTATTTAATTCATGACTGATGCTAATGATTCTGAGGAATAGGTGCTTCGTCATGAATGGGTTTTCCATGATGACTCAATGATCTTTGAGAATTTAGTTCGTTCCACGAAGGATGTTTTCTTTGGGAAGGTATTGATCTTTATGAAGGATCTTAATGAAATGTAGTTTTGAACATAAATATTCTAGTGAACAGTGCCACAAAAGAGCATCAAATCGGGTCTACGGTGTATGCAAAATCTCATTCTAGTCATGGAAAAAAACTCTAATGTCAATCTACTAAAGAAACCTTCATATTGATAAACTAGGTAAGACTTCAACCAAGGCAGTGAGCTAGGGGGCGTCGACAGAAGTGTTCTGAGGGACGTAGTGTGATATACCTAAAATCATGTATAGTAATCATTCCTAGAACAAAGTGACTATATCAAAACTTTTATATACCATAACTAATGAATATTAGTGGATTTTAGTATGATTGACACTTTGTCAATGTATGCTCTTTTTACTAGCCCATAGTGGTGAACCAAGTGAAATTGTTGTGTTGTATATATGCATGTGAATGTTAAAATTACTACACATTGCAATGAGATAGGTTTAACAGGTTCCCTCCAATGTGGTAAAAAGATCAATAACTTTAGAAGAAATATTTGACACCCTGATTCACTCATTACCTCTCATGGTGTTCTGGGGTCCTGCAGTAGGGTGTGAGATGTACTCAGTAGGCCAACAACAATGGTGTCTAGAATAATCCATTTTGTGCATATAAAATGAGTATAGTGATGGTACATAATAAATATAAAGCAATTAATAAATAAAAAATGCTGGTATGGGTTCCTCATGGATACCTGAATGACACTATGAACTTCAGCCTAAGCTAGATGTCTCTAAACCAAGGTGAACCTATACAGATATATAATATGTCGGTAATAATGGTTCATCATAAAACAAGAATTGGAAGTGGATCGAACCCAAGCATGTGATTTTTCTTGTGGAGGCATCCATGATTTAACAATTATGAACTTTTATAATTGTATTAAAATGGGATCCTTATAATTAATAAATAGTGTCCTTATCCCATCCAAGGAGATCCATAAATGGGAATCCCAAGTATTGTTATTAGAGATCCATAAGTACCCATCACTGCAAGTGTCCTTACAAGGTAACCCATATTAGGAATCCCAAGTATCACTCTCATCAAGGTGTAAGCATGTCCCTCTAAGCCCATCCTTGGAATCTCTTATAGTGGACCGAGTATCACTCATGTCATGGTATAATCGTCTTACTACTGATCCCATCCATGATGAATCCATTAGGGAACCAGTATCACTTATGGCTAGATAAGTAATTTGTTCGGTTATCACATCCAATCCATACTAAATGGATCCAACTATCTCTCTTGAAATGTCTAAAATCCCTAAAAATATCTAATTATAAAGAATGATGATCTCCTCCAAGGCATTGTTTAATCGGGACCCATGAATCACCCACAACATGGTATTAAGAAAAGGTTTCACTATCAATATCTCATTCCATTTAACAAGAATGAAAATCATATCTCTTTATCCAATTTTTCCAATTCATTTAATTCATGTAATTCATTCTATGGAATAATTGTTAATGGTTGAACATAGGTTCAACCATTTTCTTTAAATAATTTTACATTTTAAATGTACTTATTTCAAGGGAAAACACACTCACACCCCAAAAGGTGGTTTAACAATTTAAGGAAAAGTGGTATTTAGGCCCTTAAAGAAGGGAACACCCATAAGGGTGGATCATGTTAAGGAAAACGCCCAAAACTGTTTTGTAGGTAGAGTGTGTCCCTTCATATATAAAAATAACCTTCAATTTAATTAATTCAAACATTAAAAAGTCGAGGCTAGAAATTCTAGAATGTAGAACAATGCACGTGATAAAAATGCAACGATACTTTAGGGAAAATATCTAGACCACAAACCTTAGTCCCTTATCACTTTCCTCATCTAGTGTTGGCCCATGTATCGATCTAGAATGGGAGAAATCAGAAGAATAGACAGATGACCTAAAACTAGGGAATATGATATAACACAAAAATAGCACATGATATTGGAAAATAAATGAAAATCATAAGAAAGGGGGTTATAGATATTACTATTGATGATCCAACACACCCGATGGTGAAGAAAATGTAGTTTGGATGAGTGAAAGGTTTCAAATCCTAACAAGAGGGGGAGGAGGTCTTCTCCTGATGTGTAGTTCTCTAGAAACAAGAGGGAGGAGGAAGGGTTTAAGGATTAAAAACATTTTAGCGTTAAAAGGGTAATTTAACCCTTTGTTAAGGGGTTACACAATTTTGCATCATGGTTGGATAAATAATGTTCCTAAAACATCCCATGGAACCCCCCCACATGGGCTAGGTTCACAATTTGACTAATTATGCATAGCATATGTGAAATGGCTCTGTCAAAAAGCATGCAACACCTACATAGGCATACATCTTGGGTTGTATGGTTAGTGAAATCTGTGTGGCCCCAACTATTCACTGACCACCCTATATGGTTGAGTCATATGGTTATCACTAGCCATGTGCTAACCATGCGGCTTAATCTTCCTCTCCAATTTATTGAGCTCTAGGATCTAATGATCATTGGACACTCTTTAACAACTCTTTATCCTTTAGAAAACATTACAAACATACAGCAATAGGTTTTGAATAGTATCATAAGTGCATGTAATTATTATAAATATTTTATGTTATGTATTCTCTCAATACTTAAGGATGATCAATCAACACAAACAATGAAAGACAATCAATTCATCGTGCTAGAACCCGAAGATAGATTGGTGTGTTTTGGAGAACAAATGAGCTCGTGAGGATCACTGCTAGAGGGTTTATCTCATTGAATCCTAATAGTGCAACGAATTCAATATAAAAGGGTCTTTTTGGATGATTAACATTAACATATAGGAAATATCCTAAACCCAGGTATTTGTTTCTTCTGATATTAACAAATTAATTATAAATTTGACATGACAGATACCCACTCATGGTTTCAGGAAACTCAAATGTTAAAATAAATTTTAATATATTACCCAACATATTAAGATTCTAATATTCCCAAAACCATCATAAATTAGTATTTATGTTTCCATAGACATCCTTGATAGCTTTTTATATCATTTTTTAGTTAAGTAGTTTAAGCAACCCCAAACATGAAAAGGGAATATCTCTATGAGTGAGTATGGTTATAGAACTATATAAAATCATTACAAGATAAGAATAATGATATTAAATAGATGATTTTATATTAGTGAACCATATTTTAAGTGGTTTTTATATGGAAATAAATCTAATACAAAAAATAGAAAATGTTACTTTGTGGAGGTGATAGTATGCACAACGCACAATTAATTTTCTTTTGTTTTTCTAAGTGGATGGAAATAAATAAATAAATGTTATTACATTAATATATTAAAAATTAAGCATAATAATGATACTTAGGATATAATATTATTATAGTAATGATAGGTTTGTAAAACAAATATTTTGAAGAGAATGTTAATGAATACATTGTACTCACTTTTGGACAATGAACATTATCTTGAAAGTCTCCTTAGAAATGAAGGGATTAGGATAAATAATGGTGAACAGAGGATAACTAAATTGAGAGAAGTTACTATGAGGATAAAAATTCATAGTTCCATGATTAAATTCAAAGGAATTTTTGTTCCATTATGGCATGAAATTGTACCCTTTTATAAGTGAAGAAAAGGACACTCTTGAGAACACCCTTTAATTTTCAATGATATCTTTACATTTTTTAAGGGTAAGACTCAAAAATTAAAAAATAATATATTTTGGGGTCATCTTATGTAAATAAAACATAACAAATTGATTTCAAAACTTCTTTTAAACATGTAGGAAGTCATTTTTTCTTATGTTTTTTACTTAAATCTGTTTTTGTTTTTACCTTGGTAACTAGTTTTTAACTCAGTAATTTATGATTTACAAAAAAATATATGAAAATTCCACTTAAAAAATAAGGGTGTTATAAAACTAAATTTAATCTCCATTTAATATAATTATTTTTATAAATAATAGAAAAATATCTTATAAATTAAAACATCTTATATATAGAGAAAACAGTTTTTGTTGAAAAATGGGGTTTTAACCATTATGTGTTCTTAATCTTGATTAGATTTGGTTACCAATTAAATGTGTTTTAATGTAATTTAAAAAAAATTAAAAATATTATTAGATTTATCATTCAAAATATATTAATTAAATTGATTAGATAAAAAATACATGACATTAGTAAAATAATTAATTGGAAATAAAAAAATTTCATTATCATGGACATTATCTTTAATCTTAGTGATCAAATATTTATGAAAATTTTTTAAATTAAACATATTAAATAATATGATCATTTTGACCTGCAATATAGAATCTTTTTTAATATATTTAATTTATAAAAGTGATGAAATTTAACAATAAATATAAGTGAATAAAAATGGTTTTTGGTATAAAATATTACTTATGTTTAATAAAATATATACATGTTTTTATAATAAAATAGTAAGTTTAAATATATATATTCTATATAAAAAAATTTTTAAAATTTTAATTCATAATTATTTTATGGTAATGTCATAAAAGGGATAGTTTTGAGAAAATCATTATTTTTCACTATTCACCTAAAAGCCAATTATTTCAAAAAAAAATCCAAAAAAGTCATATTATGATAATATTATTAATATAAATCCGAAAAATGAAGTTATTTTTTTTAGATTCTAAAATTTATAAATTTAATTTTTAATTAAAGATAAAAAATAAAAAAGAATAACTTCTTTTATTGAAAAGTTATATTTTTAAACATCAGGTGTTCCCAATATTATTTGAAATAAATTTATAATTTAATGAATGATAATATATTATATGATATTCTAAATTATTATATATTATCATTTAATATTAGTATCTTTTTAATATAAGAATTTTTTTATGATTAATATACTTTTATTTACAAGTGGTTTTTATTTTTCTTATACCTTTATTAATAATATTCATCAAATATGACTTTCCTTGTTTTAGTTCCTTGTTTCTAGTGGAGAAATATATCAAACATATTTTAATTAACTGGAGGAAACAATATGTTAAAATAATAGTTTTTTTTATTCATAACTTCATTTACAACATGTCAATTAGAGATTTGATGGCCAATATATGGCCATCTGATGATCGATTGTTCCTCAGTTTCATTGGTAAATATACATACATAAGTATATTTATATGTATATATTAAACCAGAATAATTGGAGGTATGTACACCAGTTGTATCTCTAGATTGGAAAGGACAAGGAACTTCATTGAGGGTTAACAGAACAAATAAAATAAAATAAAAATAAAAATAAAAATCTACAAGGATCCACACAACCCCACATTGAACATATCATCCCTGAGTACTAAGTGAGTGGTTAAAATAAATTTTTTATAAATAGAATGAATATATTTAATTTTCAATTCAAAAAGTAATATAATTTGATTTAGATATGGATGTCTCCTTTAGTAGGAAATAGAACACGTGGGGCACCCTAAAGGGGTGTTTCCTGTAACGTCCCGACCCGGGTCACCCCTGAACTGGTGGCCGGACTGGTCGCCACATGACCTCAAGCACATCTCCCCTTACACCAAAGATAGTCGACTAGCAGTGAGGGTCTAAGGACAGTTAGTGGGGAGACTATACCCTCTTTTTAGTGTTCAAAAATAGGAAAATATAAATAGTGGAAATGGTATAATGAATGATAAAGCAGCGGAAAATAGATTTTATAAATCATGTACAAAACAAATGGCCAATTCGAAATTATACAGTAGATACATGCATGACATGCTAAAGATACAAAAGTAGAAAATAGTGAACAAAATAGCATGCTTTACATTCCAATGTAGAAATAAATAAATAATCACTCAAAGCCCCAAGGGAAATCTCTTCAAGCATCCTGAGCCTCCACTCGGTCCTCTGCTTCTAACTCCCAAGTAAATGTAAACAACATAGTCCTAAAACCAAATAGAATCTACTCAGGTACCCAGTGCAATGGTGGCCCGAGTAGGGTGTAAGAAATAAATCTCCGTAGGCCAAGGCCACCGATGTCTACCACAAATCCAGACATTTAATAAATAATTTAAAAGATGTGAAGGCATGCATAAAATAAAGTAAGCAGTAGAAAGTAACTATATACTCAAGTGCCTACTTATTCTCTCAACTGGTGTTTGAAACTGCACTATTCATTTTTCATGCATACTCAACAATCATTACATAATAATTTTCCATTTATCAATTACTCAAATATTATAATGAATGTCTTGAGATTCAGCCTACGCCCGACATCTCCCATATAAGTCACTCACCACGGATGTCTCTAAAGACCATCTAAGTAATCACGTAAAGACTGAATCCAAGATTGTTCTTTGGCTTGGATAAAGTGTCATAAGTTATTGAATTTAATCTTTTATATACTAAGTCTGAGCTCATCTACTAAAACTGGTTCACCCAAATCATAAATAAGTCTGAACCCTTTCTCATAAACAATTCACAAATCATCATGTCACAACAGCCTTAATTAAACATTAAACTCATTTCATGCATGAAAAATTATACCCACAGTCCAATGTTAATTAATGGGTGTAGAACATCATGTATAGCACCCTCTTGAGTATTCAGAGCATTAGTCCATTTCTCACAACCCATGGGTATTTGGATCATCAGTCCCTGTCTCACAGCACATCTGTCAATCATACATATACATCTATCATTGGTGTAGAAATCCATTTCAAAAACCTAGTGAGTATTTGGAGCTTCAGTCCCTATCTCACAACCCATTCATCAATCACACATATACATTTATCATTGGTGTAGAATACCAGGTCTAACACTATAAAACTATCATGTTAGTTCATTCAAAAAATAATTAACAACATAAATTTCTCTCCAGATAAGTCAATAATTAATTAACCATCCAACATATCATTAATTAATAATTAATTAACAATTAATTATTCTTAGCATGCTAACTGAATAATTAACTCAACACTTAATTATCCAAATTCTTTAACAAGTCTGAACCCATCCATTCAAACAATGGTTCATCCAAGACTTTAACAATCTACAAGCACTCCATAATCATCTCAAAAAATGTTGAGAAAAGCCAAGATATTTAGTGACCATCTCACACAACATATCATATCTCTAAACAACTCCATCTAAGACAACTTAAGGCATGGAAAACTAATACACATCAAAAGGTACTCCTGGAAAACAATCGTAACAAACAATCAAAAGACAATCTTAATTTAATACATGAAAATTAATTATTTAAACAATTAATTAATTAAATATTATCCCTATAACCAATAATCAATTATTTAACCATTTACCATTTAACATGTAATAATTAATCCATCCATTAATTATTACCAATTTTCAAATTATATCCTAAACATGTCAAATATAAAATATTCCCAATAATCAGTAAAAGCCACGATCTTATCCCAAATCATGACTTGATAATTAATTTCACAATAAACTGTCCACATAATCATTCTTCCCATTCAAATAATTTTATTGTTTAATCATATCACTTTAACTACAATAGCAATCCATGCTTAAGAATAAACACATGTTCAAGTCCTCATTTATCTCATGTGGGTGGCATTACTTAATAACATTAAAAGTTTCATGCATCGACATATCATAATCAAGGAAACGTACATTCTCAATCTATTTAAATAATCTATAATTCTTAAATATATTGTTAAATATTTGGGACCCTACCTCAGGATTTTGACGAAAACTACAACGAATGAGGAACCCTCAAGAGAAATGGGTTAATTCTTCAAGGACCCGCCTTATATCACTTCTCCTAGAAAGACCAAGACCAAAACTCATCATACTTGTCATCAACACACTTAGATTTACCCATAACGGGTGTAGATCTAAGAAATTGTGAGAAGAGGAGATGTAGATCTTAGTAGATCTAAGAAACTGATTAAGAACGGAGAACAACGATCACATACCTCAAGAATCCGGCTTCGATTCACCAAGAGAAGCCTTCGGTTCACCTCCCAAATGCTTGGGAGATGTTATCCAACCTTAAAGGAAGGTTGATCTCGAGTTATGGTCGCTTAGGAGGAAAAATATCCATCTAAAGGCAAAAATGAGTGAGATCCACAATTTAAGGATCTCATTTAAGTGCACACACTATTAGATCTCACTTTTTGACAAATCGTGCACTAACCGTGCATTAGCTACTACCTCAGAAACCCCTCTCACATGGCCTCATCACACTATCTCTCCTAACCATGCACCAACCATGCGAAAGATACTTCCTCAAAACTTCAACGACGCACGGTTTGGCTGCATGGTTAGACAAACTGTGCGCCGCCCGTGCGACTTCCCCTTTGCCTCAAAACTTCAATCAAGTTTGAGAAACGACAGGTGAAGGTGTTACAAAACTCGGAATAAAATTCCATAACTTGTTTTAAAAAGAACTACTTGTTGTTAAATCGAAAAAAAAATCAGAAACATTTGTAATTTTAACCGAGTTCAAAAACACGGGATTCTACAATGCCTCATCGGAATAAAATTCCTTGATCATGTACCAATTATTTCCACAATGTTTTTTCCTGATAATTTTGACTCATTTAGGACCAAAACCCTTCTATGAACCTCTTGTAATCCCCCAAAATCTAATAAAATAATCTAAAAATTTTCAAAAAAAAGTTAAAAATATGAATTTTTAAAACAATTTAGGGCCCTTAGACATGTTGTGAGTGGAATAAAATAATTCTAATATTTTTTAGTTCATTGTGATTCCCTCAAGGTTTGATTTTAGAATTTTTATTTTTACTATACATGTTTATGCATTTTAGACTGATCATGAGCTGAGATCAGCCAATGTATGTTTGATAGTTATTATTTGTCTATTTAATTATTACAATGTGAATTTCAATAATAATTAATCAATATATGATGTTCTATTTATAGAACCTTTACCTCATTATACATACATATGGGCCTACATGTCTATTTTAAAAGCTTACTCATATGTATCTCACATCCCCTGAGACCCTGTCAGCTCCGCATGAGTATTACTATATAATGATATAGATAAAGGTGATACAGTTCGTGCCAAGGGTTGAAAAAAGGGCCAAACAAGATTTTAATTCTTTATATGGGTAGATATTTATAATTATATTTAGATCTGACTGAATTAATTTCCTCTAGGGTCTCTATTTGTACATCATTTTCTCTATGGATCAACTATTTGAAAGATATCATGTTTATGTCATCTATTTTTATTATATACACGATCAATTATTTTTTTGGACGTACAGTTTATATATGATCACATAGAATAGTTATAAATCGTAAATTTTAAAGTCAATAAATGTGTGATGATTGCTTTCTATTTTCATGGTTAAATTTGTGAGGGAAGTCACATAATAATAAGAATGATAAATAGAATCATGTTTAATTCCCTGAGGAAAAAACAAAAACCTAAGTCCCTTAATGTAATATTAAGTAAAAATCATTCCACCACATGAATTTAAACAAAACCATATGTACAAGGTTCTTATCAACCAATATTAAGAGTGGAACATACAATTGGTGATTTCCTATGAGAGTGGTGGGTTTTCATGACAAAATATTTCTTTAAAGAAATATCCATATCTATCATGATGTAAATTTAGAGGCAGAGAATTGATTAAATTCAATGTTAGTATATGAAGTAGATGGTAATCCACTCAATATATCAAGGATCCATGAGTCGATGTGGTTTTATATTCAAAAAAATACTGTAAAACTTTCTAAGTAGTGGCATAGACATAGCTTGAAAAATGAGGAAAAATATTAAGGATCCTTTCCAATATAATATACAATATATTGAAAATTATAAATCTAGTAACTGTGGGTTACTAGAATTTCATAAAAATACTGGGATACATTTATTGATTTAAAAATAAATAATTTATATAATACAACTAATTAATAAAATATAATTACACTATTAGGTTTATTTATTTTTGATCAAATGTAAATCACTACCACAAACTCATTATCATTATAGTAAATTATGAATGAATGAAATATTCAAACCAGAAATAACTTCCAAGATTAGTACAGGTGCTTGTGTATAGTACTACACTATTAAATGATGAAATATATACTAGAGTCAAGACTTCTTGTTGATACTCCTTAGGGAGAAATTTATGCAAAAAAATACTATAATAAGAGTATTGATGATTCATTCAATGTCTATTTCATCATGTTAACATCAATGTTTAACTAATTGAAGAAAATTTAGGAGACAAAGATAAATTCAATATACTAAATCATATACAAGAATTATATAAAGATAAAGAATTTCATGAAGGTTATGAGATCTCCAGTGAACTATTTAAGTGATTACAGGGAGAAAGGAATCAAGATGGATCCCATGTGTTCAAAATTATTAGGTATATTGTGCAACTATAGTCCCTAGAGTTCAAACTAAACAAAGATATAGTAATAGATCTCATACTCACATATTTAATTCCCATAATCACCCTTTTCATTGTTAAATATAATATGAATAACCTGAATAAGTCTATTCCTAATCTGTTGGCTATGGTTCTCTAAGGAAATAAGGATATGAAGAACACAAAATCTTCAGTTCTTATGGTGAAAAATAAAATAAGGGGAAATGAAAATGTTTTTATGGGTGAACTAATTCCAAAGGAACCAATATGTTATCCCTCTAATAATACAATGATACATAGGGGATAAATGTGCTAGAAATAGTATGTTTCTTTCATGTGTAAATAAAGGAAACTAGAAAACGAACCATACAAAAGGGTGGAATAAGCATGATAATGCTTTTATTTTAAGTACATTTGTCATTGAGTGAAATATATATATTTATATAAGTTTGTTATTGGGTACATAATGTGTCTCACACATTTTTATTTAGAAATAGGAATCAATTAGACATTAGAATATTGAAAGAGGTGAGGTAGTTCTCTAGGTAGAAAATAGTGTAAGACTAGTAGCATTTTATGTTTGGGATATCATCTTAATCTGCCTAGTGGTTTAGATCAATTATTGAATAATTTTTATTATATAACTTTGATTAGCAATAACACTATCTCAGTTTCGAGTCTACACACTGCTTAATTTTATTTCATGTTTGTAAATAAATGTTATTTATTTTATATGGTCCGCATATTTTATAGTATGGAATATCTTAACAATGGCTTATACATAGATAAACTTAAAAATAGTTTTGAAAATCAATGATAAATCTAGTGAGAAATTCTCATTCCAAACACATATATGGTACTTCAATTTTGGTCATTTGAATGAAAATATTTTAAATAAACTGCATCGAGCAGGGAATATATAAAATATTGTGTTAAAACCCTTAAATATACCCAATTCTTAATTATAAAGAAAAAACAACTACATCACCTTTTTATGGGAAAGGGTAAAGGGATACAGAACTCCAATAATTGATTCATATTGAAATATATAGTACATTTCTACTATAGGTAATGCATGGGTTTTTTTACATTGTTAGTTTTACAAATGAATTCATTATATATGGATATATCTACTTAATTATGTATAAGACAGATTCCTTTAAATTGTTTGAGTATTTTCATAATAAAGTATAGAATTATATTGGTAATAATATTAAGCATTACTTCTCAGACTATGGTATAGAATATATTAACCTATCATTCAATTAACACATGTTGGAGTGTGGTATAGTCTCCCAACTCACTCATAAATACAAATCATTGTTGAATATGCAAGTAAAATGTGGAATCAAAACCTAGTTGACATAGTCAAATAAATTATGAGTCATGAAATTATAGCATTATCCTTTTTTGGATTTACAATAAAAATGTGGAATATATAATAAACCAAGTACTAAATAAAGCTTCAAATGGGATTCCATATGAGTTTTGATATACATAAAACCCCGATTTGTCACACATACATGTATAGGGTTGTGAGAGGCTTGTCAAGACAATACCTAGTTAAAAACAAGCATATTAAAGCCTGGAGTGAATATTTGTAGGATATCCTAAGGAAACTAAAAGATGTTTCCTATATAAAAATTTATATATATAATTAATTAGGGTAATAAATCTCATGTTTCTATAAATTGAACACATTATCAATAAAAATGGTGAGAAAACGATTGATTTCGGAGAAGTTGAAGCTTTAGATGTGAAAGATATTGTATTGGAACAAACTCTACATGAGATAATGTGGGAAGAGAAGTTCCTCATATATAAGTACTATGTAGGTTAATAAGAGAGGTTATAAACCTGAGAGATATTTTTTTCTTACCATGAAGTCAGTTGAAACATTATTCTTTCAGTATAACGAACCTATTACCTATATTGAATTAGTATACAGAACAGATACCACTAAAAAATAATCCATAAATTCTAAAATGGATTCAATGTACTAAAATTAAGTTTTTACTTTGGTATACCACTATTTCATGTATAATATATTAGGTGAAAATTGTTATTCAAGGAAAATTTCTACATCGATAGTAAATTAAATACATATAAAGCATGACTGGTTGAAAATGGTTTGAGAAAAAAATAGGGTATTGACTATGATGAATCCTTTTAACTATTATCAATTCAAAAATCCACTTTAATATTGAATTCAATTTCTTCTTTCATTGTTTATGATATTTTAAAATGGATTTCAAAACTGATAGATTGAATGATAAGTTGGTTGAAGATGTCAATATGAACAACTGAAAGGGTTCGTAATTTATAAGAAGGGTAATAAGTTATTTAAGCTATAAAGATCCATTTACATATTAAATAAGGTATCATGTTTTATGATTCATTATGGTCTAATATATCATATTATAAGTATAGAAAGTAATCAAATCCCCTTCCCAATATCACTCATGAATGAAATATGGAACTACAGTAAATTGAAATAATGAAATGTTATAAATGGAATACCTTAAAGTGATTATATCTATGTAATGACTTGATCTTCATGGAATAAATTTTATGAAGATAACTAAAGTAGAAAACAAAGTCCTACCACCTCTATAGGTATCCATGGGCTAAGATAAATTTCCCATCGTGTAGGTGAGACTCTTCATCCAACATGATATGATAGAATATCATGATTCATATGATGTAGGATAAATATTGTGTTAGGTAATTGGGATCTTGACCAATGTATCATGTATTAATATACACACTCACTATCATCACTTGGTAGTAACTTTATATGTCCAGGATGATGGTCCTCAGTGGTAATGAATTTACTCATGTGCCATAACGCATGAGTAAATTTCTTAATTAGTTGATGTATTACATACATGAATGCAACCCCACACACAAATTGTATCCCAAAAAAATGTCAATTAAGTGATATTAAATGGATGATAAATCTATAAAAAATATAAACTCTAGTGGAATAAAAAATTCTATTCACTCGATATAACTACACGTCATATACAGGATATACATTTAGGGAATATTTCCTTCAATCACCCACATGCACTAAAGATTAAAAGGATTTGTTCTATTTCAACTTAATTGTATTATATACAATAACTCATTATAAAATATATTAAAATCCTTTTGGATATCTTCCGAACACTTTGTAAAGTTATCATTAACTTCACCTTTTATCACATCATATGTAATACCTTATGAATACCCATCCAAATATTCTTTTCGATTTACTCTAAAAAAAATTTAGAGAATCTATCTGAGTCAAAATAAATCTCTTTCTAATAAACCAAAAAGTGTTACCCAATGCAAATTTATAGCAATAATGACAAATATAAGTCCCTAGATCCATAAATGTAAGAAAAGAAAAATCTTTAGAAAATAAATAATGATGCTCAATCTATAAAAGTATATGATATGATCTCTACCAAAGAAATGTATCACTATACCTATTTCCACTAGTTTGTATCATATAAAAATGTGTGTTCTCATATTTTCCCTTTTTCTAAGACATCGAGTGAACATGGGACATGGAGATTGTCAATACCATATATCCTACTAAAAAATTATCGATTCTTAGAGTATATAATAACTTGGTCGATGAATACATCACATTCATCTTCATGGATAACCACATAACATTTCACTCAACCAAATAGATAATCATAATATATGTACATTATAAGTGTATCCACACACTCCATAGTCTTTATTAATCAAGGTTCATGATTATATACCCATCATACAGGTGGAAAAAATCTATCTTCGTTATGATCCAACCAATTACATGATCAACAATATACCCAAATACCCATGTATTAGCAATATAGACTTATATAACAAGGGTATTAAAGTATTGTAGTTATCAGGATAGGTATCTCAATAACTTCAGTTGATGGGGACCCAAATACGATCCATGCACCTCTAGTATACCAATTAAATTTATATGAAACGCCATGTGGTACACTTCATGGGTCATCCAGCAAACAAATTCCCCCTTTTATACTCATGAGAATATTTTTTTACTCTATACATGATTAAGACTCATGTTATCCTAAAAATTTCATCATAACCGATAATACCCCATGACAAACATCAGTGAGAGATAACTCAAACTCGCACATTAAGAGTTCAATTATCGTTATACTCACAAAATATATATCTATGAAAACATTTATTCAGCCAATATGAGAGACTATTAAAGTAGAGATTTCCTCAAATCTAATATATTTTATAACCTTAAAACTATTGTAATAATATTTATTAAACCCAACATAAGAATTTATTTATCATATCATATATGATAAATAGATAGAATAACCTTATATATGTTGAAATTTTGTGGTTTTGTCGAATCATTACATTTATATGTAATTACACCGCAACCATGTCTAACTATATAATAGAACCTTCCCAAAAACCGTTTAATGAGTAAAATCTATGAAAAATAATGTTTGAA
Organism: Viscum album; assembly: GCA_963277665.1. Taxonomy (NCBI): domain Eukaryota; kingdom Viridiplantae; phylum Streptophyta; class Magnoliopsida; order Santalales; family Viscaceae; genus Viscum; species Viscum album. Next base: position 1,083,454,863 of record OY728155.1, read on the forward strand.
TAATGATATCACTTAGGAATAATGCTTATAATGTTTAACTAATTGAATATATCCAAACTCCTTAAATCCACATCATCAAATGTTACGATGTGAAATTTTGTTGTCCACTTATAACTCCTTATAATTTCATCTTCATCATTTGTAGAACCATTTTTATCAATATCTATCTTGAATAATGAAATTATTTACATTATTTATTTACCAACACATCCAAAACCCTTTTAGGGTAATGTGATATTCCCCTTTTTATGGTAACTAATGTAACATTTTATATTTCTATTCACCACAATAACCTAAACTCTTTTAAGATGTAAAGTGTAATTGTCTATGTTATTTTACTGATATAATACCTCAGTCTATAGTGATATTCACTGTTCTTGATAACTAAATGCAACACTTTACATTTTTCATTGATTTCAAATATCCTAAACTTTTTATGATATTAAGTAAAAAATTTCTTTAATTTTAGACTATTAAAATCCTTTATTTGTTATATTTTAACTTCCATAAGTTCAAAAATACTCCCACTAGCCTCTTAGATACTATATTATTTTTTGAATCTCTTACTATGATACACAAATCATTTTTTTAAAGAAATATTTATTTCCTTTTAGTAGGAAAATTTTAAAAATAAACTATTGTTTTTGTATCTTTTATGGTATTATATGTGTTTGGAACATTTTATTTTCAAAATGAGACTATTAAAATATACCACTTATGGATGGAAGAAACCAATTACCATATATTTTAATAAATATATAGTAAACACTTTATCATTGATAGACATTATTTATCAATGTCTTCTTTTCCAAAATATGTTATATAATTTGACGAATTATAAACCATGGGTATACAATTAATCTTCTCATGTAATTCATAATAACTATTTATTACCTATCCAATATTCTTATCAAATAATAGAAATAATATAAATATATTCATACTTTACTAAGATTCATCTCAGCATTACACAATCCTATATATTCAAATCTTCATTGCGGTAACTCTTTGTTATATCACTTAAATGAAAACTACAAGATATATCAATTATTTTCTTGATTTTGAATTCCTCTATATTTAAAACACTTGTAAAATATAAATTTGGTATCACATAAGATTTAATAATAAAATAATTATTTCTATAAAACCTATATATTACATGAACATTGTAACATAATGAAGTTTTTTGGAATATTTTTTTGAAATATTTCTAATCATATAAAAATTTTCCATTACTCACAACACCGAGTTTAGATTGAATTAAACACAACACTAAGTTTATCTTGTGTTTCATGTAACATTAAATTTAGCTTGTGGTACACGCAACACAATGTTTAGATTACAATACATGCAACTCCAAGTTTAAACAAAATGTTATATACTATTAAAATATTATTATTCAATATAATAGTTATCACCTAGCCATTGGAATTGCGGGTATTAATTAGATTAACGAAATTATGAAAATATATGTCGAATTATTTGGTTAAAAATTAATTATAAATTAAAATAAAAACCATTTTAAGACAAAGTAAATCATTTTACGAAAAAATATTTTTATGCTCACAAAAACATTTTATGTCAATAAATTAAATAAATCACTTTTAGTGGGTGATTTTAATTAAATTTATATATTTTATATTCAATAAAAAATTAACTTTAGAGAATTTTTTTCTATAAGACTTTGAAATGTATAAAGAAATATTTTTGGAACCAGGCTCTGAGATAGCACATGATTCTGAGGCTCGGTGGGCTTGGAATTAATTTTATAAAAATATTAAATATATTTTATGTCACACATGAATGGTTTTTAAAAAAAATGAAATATCTCCTAAATAGAGTCTCATATAAAAAAATTGATATTGTGTCTGAATCTCATGCATGGGATTTACCTTAATCTCGACCTAAAGTTGGTCAATGCCAAACGTTCGGATTAGGTAGTTGTTGGCAGATACGTTAAGTGAATTAATTAATTAATTCAATTTCCAAGACCTAATTTCATATATAATAATCATTTTATAAATAATATCTAGGGTTATACACATAACCTTGGGGTCAATGAGAGTATATTCTATATTTATTCATTGGCAGGTCAAGATCAAATGATGACCAGAAACCATATCAAGGTGAGTCAAGGCGCAACGAACACAACAGATCTCCTTCATCAATAGAAAATTCATTATTCACCAAAAATCAATCCAAATCGAGGTAAGGAATTTTTTTTGTATTTACTCTATTTTTAATTAATCAAGAATGGATTCAATTAACTTCTTCGATTTCTAGTATTTTCCAATCCTTCACATGAGCCTGTGTATTAAATTAAATTATTCTTTTGATTTATCATTACATGATCTAACCTTGGTTTCTCCACCTATAAATCATTGTCCAAGAAATATTGTAAAACAATGTTTATGACTTTTTTCTTTTTAATTTCCCCCATAGTTCTTTGCATTCTCTTTTGTTGGCCTATGAGATTGTCGTTCGACTTTTCCAAGGTAGGTTCAAGTGTGATTGAACCCCCAGATTCAGGGTAGTTGTATAAATGATGATCAAGATGGAAATTTGTAGATGTATCATGATGTTTTGATAGATGTGGATGATTATTCCCAAGTATCTGGGATCTAATATCAATTATAAGACTACAGGAGGCACCCGAGATGGAGATGACTTTGAGCGGAGGATTGGAAATCCAATTTTTGACCACTAGAGGGTCATAATTGATGGTTGGAGGATTGTTTTCACTTATAATGGGTAGTAAAATGGTAGGAATATTTATGGTAAGGATGAATCTAGAAACCACATGAGAATTTCCATGAATTATTTGAAAAACATGATTGTACTCCATGTAGTCTAAAGAAGACATGGAATGTAGACCCCTAGTCATAGCGAGAAGGGTTTCTGGGTAACTTAAATATCACACACTATGTGGGTCCCCCACATGTCATGGGACTCGATCACAGTGGCCTAGCGTGTACTCTAGGAGTATATGAACATAGAAATGGTTATTAACATTCATTTTACTAGCACATGGCCAGTGTACATGGGCACATATAGGAGTGTACGGGCAGGCCTCGGGTGGCCGAGGCACAACGTGTAGTACCCTTACACGTTTTATAGTACTACATGGCCAGTAATCTACATACTTGATAGGAAATTACTATTAATATGAGTGGGGCCACACACCGCATGGACCCCTTTCATTTCATGTACTAGCCTCTACAACATCTACCTCTCATATCTCCTTGTTTTGGACTTGTATTTTGGAACATGAGTAGCTTCTCCTGAGTTTTTTTCACATAAAACATGATGGTGGAATTCATAGTGGCTTTTGATATATGATTAAAGATGATATGAGCATGATTCTTCATTATACGAAGCTTGATGATGGTAGTGTTTGGGAAGGATCATCAAAGAAAGACCTGAGTGGAACCCCCCTTATGGGCTAGGTCATGGGTCCTCAATCTATCTACTGAGTGATACCCCCTTATTATCTAGGGAGTGATTACTTTGTCTATCTACTGATTTATAACCTATTATGGACTAGATTTTGGCTCCTCTATTTATCTACTAAGTGGTATCCCCCTACCAAACTAGGGTGTGGGTCCTCTATCTACCTACTGATTGGTAACCACCTGTCGGACTAGGGCATGGTTCCTCTACCAACTTAGTGTTACCCCAAATAGAATACGACATGGGTCCTCTAGATACTGAGTGGTACCCCCTTATGGAATAGGGTGTGGTTCCTATATCTATCTACTAAGTGGAACCCCCTAACACTCTAGGGGATGGGTCCTTTACTTAGAGACTTTTCCCCCCTTGACTTTGTGGAACATTGGTGAGGTGTGGGACCTCCATAGAGTCACATCTATGAACATACATGCGAGATGCTAGGTATCATTTATGGAACCTCTTGGAACTATTGGCATACTCTTTATTGGTTGGGGTTTTGATATGGGGATCCCCTTTATTTCTCATATAGGTTTCTTTTATGATCATGTGTGTGTGTGTTGTTGAGATTCATTTTCCCTCTTCTTTTGGGGTTGATTTGACTACTTCTATTGTGTCTCTTATTTCTCTTCCTCTATTTTTCTAGGCACCATAATGGATATTTATATACTCACCCATACATGGGATTTTACTACACATGTCATGCCTAATACAGATTATGGATAGGTCCGTGGTGATTTCAAAGGATCATAGGGATACTTAGGTGCATTTGAACATATACAGTGATCGGGGATTGGAGATCTAAAGCTTGGCTCTTTGAGAATTTATTTTATAGTGGTTGTGAGGTTGGGAAATATTTTATGGTTGGCATGTATTTTTTCCCCTATACATTTTTTATTTCACTATCACACACTTTATATTCCATAGAAGATATTATATACATGGTTTTCACCCAAGATTTTATTTTCTTTAATTTGTGTTTATCTACACTTATATGTAGAGATGGTTGGTTGTATACATACAAGTGATTGAAGAAAAGGCCTCTCATTTTTTTACGCATTTCATCACTTTTTTCCAGCTCCTAGCCTATGGAGACGGGCTTGGGTTAGTTGTGGCTCATCCTTCCTTCATCCAGGTGGTCTCTGATGGGTTGGGTTGAGATAGATTGGTACCACAAAGGTGGCTCTAGTTGGTAATGGTGTTTATATTTTTCTCCCCTTATGAGGTTTGGATAGGAAATTTAGGGAAACGGTTCCAAAGTGTCTTGAGTGTGGATTTTAGTCCAGGGAACCCAATGTTGGCATGGAAATTGATGTATTAATTTACCAGGACTCTGAATACCTTGTTCTCGACTTAGAATACCAAGACATCGGTTATAGGGAGCATTAGTACAATAATCATATATGATTGATTCCTTGGACTACCCTTCTTGAGTTAGCTACCCATATATATATATATATATATATATATGTTCATCTAACTTTGGAATGTCTTGATTGAATTTTTAGGATGCCTTTCATGTTTACAATAGGCCAGGTTAAAGATTTAGGATCATGATGATGATCTGATGAGTGATGAGGCCACAATTCAGGTTCCATCATGCAATATATTCCCTCTAGGATGGATGGTTGTTGCACCCCCACCTATCGAGTAGTAGATTATTCCAATAAAAGATTATGAGGATGCATGTATATTTAGTGCACATTATGAGTTCTAGAGCCATAGGCCTCTAATGTTCCATAGTGATCTAGATCCCTAAGAAGTGGAGAACTGGAATGAGTTAGTGGTATGAATTTTTAAACATTTTTGAACCCCAACTAATAATATGGTTGTACTAGCATCCATCCTTTTCCATGGATAATCTGGGCACCGGTGGAGTTTAGTCAAGCATATTCAGGATGAGTAGACACTCTCATGGTCCGGATTCTGGTAGCTATTTTGTGGGGAGTGCTACACCTGATGATTGTGATAAGTTCAGACTTAGAGTTTGGTGGTGTTGTAGTGGGTAAGGGTGAATGTTGATGAGTATGCTATGAGGTTTACTAACCTTATAAAGTACTCTCCCAACATGATTCGGGACTGATACTTTCGATTGCAGAAGTTTGAGTAGGGTCTCCACATAGACATTTATGCCAATGTGGTGGCCCTATATGTTCCCACATATGTTGTAGTGCTAGAGTGGGAGCTGGTAATGGAGAGATTCCTATATGAGGGATTACAAGTAGATGGATCTAGGAGTGGGCATCATAGGGAAGGGTTTTCTCCAGTGGCTAGCATGTTCCATTCAATAGTGTCTTGTAAAAAGATATCCCCTCATGGTTGGACTTATACATGTTTTTATATAGTATAGTGAAAATGGAGAGGACCAAGGAATCCTGGTGAGTGGCGATGTTATGCATGTGACGTTTGAGGTCATATGGAACATGATTGTTTGACCCAGTGTATTGAGGAGGTAAAGCTGATAGTGAATAGACCACCACGGTAGACGTAGTGCCACCATCAGGGATCTATAAGGTGCAGACAGGGTGGACCACATGTAAGAAGATCTAGAAGAGGAGTAGGTGGTTCTCCTGTAGGAGGAGAAACTATTGATGGATGATGTTATGAGCTCCTTCCACCACCACAACTAGGTATCCAATGAAAAGCTTATGTATCTAGTGGTCAAGGTCATGGGTAGTTAGTTGCAATCTATGGAGGCTTATGACTCAGCATCTCATGAAATTATTAGAGGTATTATCTATGTTTATGATACTATTTCTTTATTACTAGTAGAAATTGGTAATATTCATTCCTTCATCAACTTTCTTCTGGTGTGAGATCTAGAGCTCCCAATTGACACTTTAGCTCATCCGCTTTGCCTTGTGGTTCTAACGGGGAACACATCTTTGATATCATCTATATTCTGACAATGAAAGATATTAGTTGGTATATAGATTTTCTCATGGTACTTCTTAGTCATCCCAATGAGACCTTATGACTTCATCTTGGGTATGGATTAGTTTTCCACGATCCGAGCCGAGATCAACAATCATTGCAGATGAGTAAGTTCTCTTTGGACAAAAGGGGTGAGATTTTCCTTTTTGGGAAATTAAAATATAACTGTGGAGTGACTGTGTATTATTATAAGGAATATTGAACCTATCACCATCAGTTGGTAACTTTATGACTTGGCACAATGGGCTCTTCATAAATCTTTATTCCTTCAATCATGGAGGATTATAAGGACGTATTCCCCAAAGATGTTTAAAGAATAATTTTAAAGTTTTAGGTGGATTTTTTCTTCAAATTTCACCCCGAGGCTACTCTAATATCTTTTTTGGTATATTATATGGCCCCTTCCAAGATCTGAGAGATTAGGGTGTAGTTGTAGGTCCTTGAAGAGAATGGTTTCATCAGAACCAGTGTGTCCCCCTGGGTAGCTCTGGTTTTGTTGATGAAAAAGGCAGATGGGTGATTTCATCTTTGGGTTGATTATCATCACCTAAACTAGGAAAATATAAAGAAAAAGTACCGCTTATTAAGTATTTAAATCCTCTTTGATTAGTTTCAAGGCATGAGATTGTTCTCGAAGATCGATCTCAGATCTGGCTACCACCAATTTAGGGTTCACGAGGCTGATATTTCGAAGCATTAATTCCTATGTCACTATGGATACTACAAGTTATTGGTGATTACTTTAAGTGGAATAAATGTCCTAATTGTGTTAATGGATCTATTAAACCATATATTCCAGTCAAACATGGATAGATTTTTAGTTGTCTTCATTCATGACATATTTATCTACTCTGCATCCGAGGAGGGGCATGTAGAGCACTTGTGAATGGTCCTAGAATTTCTTTGAGAGAACCAGCTTTATGGTAAGCTCTCAAAGTGAAATTCTTTTATCCATGATTTTCATATTATGGGGAATGTCATTTATGATCATGTATTATCTATGGAACCAATGAATATTTATTCATTTCTTACTTGGTATCCACCAAAGAGCATGACGATGGTGTGGAGTTTTCTTGGTTTAGAGGGGTACTATCAGATGTTTGGGGTGAATTCCCTAGTATTTCATCCCATTTGACCTCATGGATATGGAGAGGGAAATAATTTACATAGAATGACCAGTGGCATAGAGCCTTTCAGGATTTGAGGTTTAGGTTGACAAGTACTTCTTTTTTTAGGCTACCAGAGAAGGGCATGGAGTACATAGCATATTGTGATTCCTATAGAGATGGAATTATCTAAATGTTTATGTATAGGTAATTTGTTATCATATATGGGTCAAGGTAGTTATGACCCCATGAGAGGAACTATGTAACTCACAACATAGATTTGGTAGTGGCAGTCATATCTCTAATGATGTGGAGGGACTATATTTTGGGAGATAGTTTTTTTGTTTACTCAAACCATTATTGTCTTGGGTCTGTCTTCACATAGGGATATATAAACCTAATATAGATGTTCTAGTTGGAGGTCCTAAAAGACTATAAATTTTAGATACTCTTTAATTTTGTTAGTCCAAACATAGTGGTAGATTCCATTAGCAGGAATTCCCATTTTCACCTAGAAAAGCAAGTGTCTAAGCAATTGGCTTCCTTAAAGATGAACCCGATAGAGAAGGACGGAAAAACTTTTCTTCAGTAAATGGTGTTGATTCCTATACATATCTAGTGAGTGAGGGAGTCTCTATTGGGACACATCGACTATGAGGTCCTACAAGACCAGATATCCTCAAGGGATTAACCATATGGATTCTCTAAAGGAGGGAATAACAAAACCCTCTTTCTAGGGATGGATGGTGAACCCATTCATGTTGTGATGGTAGGTGATAAGGGAGTTTCATACTTCCCCTTTTTCTATACATCTTGTTTTAGGGAGTATGTACAGGGAACTTCAATGGAAGTTTTTGTGGGCTGACATTAGGTGGAGTGTTTCTGAGTTCATCCCTCAGTGTCTCACATGTTAGCAGGTAAAGGTTGAGCACTATGTTTTTGTAGGTTTATTGTCACCTCCTAAGTCCCCAAAGTAGAAATGTGAAGGAATGTTTGTAGTATTTGTGAAATGGAGAATGCAGAAAGTGAGAATCCATAATGCCATTCGGGTGATAGTTTATGGATTTACCAAGTCAGTGAACTACCTTTCGGTCTAGAAGAAAATTTTGGTGGAGAGTTTGCAGTAGTTGTAATGTAAGAGATCATCCAGCCTCATCGGGATCCCTTAATGATTTTCTATGACTATGGTGTTTAGTTCACTTCACAATTGTGGAGAGGTCTATAGGAGTTATTCAGAACCCATATGAGAATGAGTACATCTTTTTACCCCCAAATGGATGGGAAGCCAGAGTACACTATCTAGGTGCTGGAGATTATGTTCAGTGATTTTGTGTTAGACTTTATTTGGATATGGTTGGATCAGTTACCCATGGTGGAGTTTTCTAATAATATTATCCATCACTCTATAGTCGTAATGGAACCTTTTGAGGCCCTCTATGGGAGACCCAGCAGGTCACCCTTATGCAAGATTGGGATCAATGAGGAATCTCTTGTTAGGCCAGAGATGGTGCAGGGAATGATGGAGAAGGTCCATCTGATCCATGAGTATATGAGGAAATCTCATAGTAGGAAATAATATTATGTTCATTTATATTTTTGGTACTTTTAGTTAGATCAGTGAGACCATATTTTCCTGAGACTCTCCCCATAATGAGGATTGTAGAGATTTGACTGGGGAGACAGGATATCCATGAGGTTGATCAATTCATTTGAGATCTTACAGAGGTTTAGAGAAGTTTCTTATCACCTCACCTTACACACACAGGTAGAGTGGGTGCATGATGTCTTCCATGTATCACAACTGAGAAGATACATTCATGATCCTATGCAGTTTATTAACTGTGGTGAGTTATACATCAAGATGGATCCACCTTCAAAGAGTACCCCATGGGGATTTATTATTAGTGGGAGATAATAATGTATGTGTGGAAAATTATCTTGGTTCATGTGTTTTGGAATCATAGTAGAATTCAGGACAGATCTTAGGATCGAGAGAGAAAGATACAGACTCATTTTCCCCACCATTATGCATAGTTTGTACTTTTTTTAGGATGAAAAGTTTGAATGAGGGAATAATGTAGAGATAATTTTTTTTTATTATAATACTTTTAGATATATTAAGATATATTTTCAGATATAGGTGCTGAGATGGTGCGTGACTTTGAGGCCTGGTGAGATAGGAATTAATTTTAAAAGAAAAATTAAATATATTTTATATCATACATCGACATTTTTTAAAAGAAAATGTAAAATATCCTAAACAAAGTCTCTGGTTGAAAATATAATGCTAAAATTGAATCTATGGAATGGGATTGACCATTGGTCTGACCTAATGATGGTTGGCGTTAGATGTATGGATAAGGCAGACATTGGTGGGTATGTTAAGTGAATTAAATACCAAATACCTAATTTCCTCTATATGTATTCTATTATAGAGAATCTTCATGGTTATCTGCATAATGTGGGGATGAATGAGAGGAATTTATTCCGTTCTTCATTGGAGTATTGATATCAGATCATGACCGGAAACAAGATCAAGGTGAATCAAGGGGCAATGAATGCAACAAGTCCCCTCTATAATTGGAAACTATGTTCTTCACCAATGTTTGGTCTGAATCAAGATATGAAAAAATATTTTTTTTATTCCATTCTGAATTAATAAAAGATGGATTAAATTATCAACATTGAGTTCTGGTGTTTTCCAATCCTTTGTAAGAGCCTGTATATCAAATTAAATTATTCTTTTCATTTGTCATTACATTATCTCACCCTAGTTTCCCCACCTAGAAATCATTAGCTAAGAACTCTTTTAAAATGATGTTTATGACATTTTTTCTATTGATTTTCTTCCATCATTCATTTCATTCTTCACCATTGGACCTCTAGGTCTAATTTCAACTTTGTTGGGATCAGTTTGATCATGATCAAACCTCATATTCATGGTGGTTATGAAAATGAATATTAGGATGGTGATTTTCAAACAGATCATGATCTGTTTAGGTATTTGGGTGATGATTCACATATATCTAGGATCTAGGATCAATTGGTAAACTATAGGACGTGCATGAGGTAGTGGTGTCTTTGAGTGAAGGATAGGAAATCTTATTTCAAGAAATCGGATGGCCGGAATCGATGTCAATATGAGTTTTCCACCAATTTCAGGTGGTAAAATGGTGGGAATCATGCGATTAAGTCTATATCTAGAAACCATGTGATGATTTATAGGAATTCTATAAAAATAGACTACACATCATGTAGTCTAGAGAAATCATGGTGTGTAGACCCCTGGTCATGGCTGCTATGGGTTTCAAGCAAGTTAATTATCACATATTGTTTGGGACCCCCACATGTTGTGTGAATCAATTCTGGGGGTCCATAATGTACTCTTGGATTACATGGCTATAGACACGGCCTAGCACACGTAGTGTACTAGAACATAGTAGGTATACATAGGCATGATTAGGAGTGAACATGAAGGCCCTGGGTTGCTGAGACACTTCATGTAGTACCCTTACATATTGGGTAGTACTACATAACTAGTGAGTAGTGTACGAGTGAAGACATGGCCAGGAACAGTGTGACGTCTTATTATATCCCACTTGGTGATAGTTATCGAACTATTTTTCTACATGTCCTCTAGATCATCTCCCCATATTACAGAGGCTATCAAAGAGTAGTGTGGGTCTAAGGTGGTATGGTGGTGAGACTATACCCTCATAATGAGGCTGGAAACCAACAGTAATCAATATATAAATAATTAATGAAATAAATAATCATTAATAAAGTATAAGAACATGTATAAACATATGATCAACGAATTATCATCTCACAAGATGAAACACTACTATATACAAAAAATATGTAAGGTCTCTACAAGATGAATAGGATTACATGGTAGCAAGAAGATATAAAAGAATCAAAATGACCAAAAACAATCCAAGGGAGCAATAGCACGGTCATCTGCTTCCAGGCTCTCATATGAATACAAGAAGTCATAAATCCATAACTAGACACTTACCCTTATCCACACCTACAATCGTATAATCTTCTCATATACCATTGGTAGTCGGGATAGGGTGGGAGATGAACAATATATCCCCCCACCAGTGGTGTCTATACAAATCCATCCTATGAATATAAACTGTAAAATTTTGAAGGTACATCAATGTAAAAAAATAAATAAGTATAATCCAGGTTGATCTTAGGTTTCACATTGGACACCTAACTGACCCTACATGCATTATCCTATGTTGGAAGTCTCTACGCATGTGTTCATTTAATTATTCAGTCATGTTATTATAGATTATAGTAAGGTGACTATGGAGTTATAATTATAATAATAATAATAAAATAGTGTCCAATGAGAAACCAAGGAATCCTTGACCTTATAAGGTCATCATAGCTCACAGTACACAACCATGAATCCTAGTCATATGGTAAAAGTGTAATATAAAGGGTATACCAAAGGCATTCCACTAGAAATATCTCTAACTGGGTCCATAGATCAAGTCCAAAGTAAATCTTAAACTAAGTATGACAAGATCCCAAGGAGAATAATCCAACGTGTCACATGTCTTAAGACAACATGATAAATCCAAGGAGTACATCCAAGGCATTCTAATATCTAGAAATGAATAGGGATCCCATGACATCAGTATGAACATCCTCTAATATAATAGTACTAAGTTCCAGGGTGGTTATCTCCCTTGGAATCTGGCTTAATGAATTGGAATGGTGTCTTATGAGTGCTCAAGGCATTCCCTCAAGAATCCAAGGATTTCCCAACTCTAAAAATCCCTACACAAATAAAAAAGGACTATATGAAATAGTAATTGTATTATCATTTCCATATATAATCATAATTCATTATAGGCTATGTAACGCTCATTCCATTTATAATTTACTTTGGTTCATTCCAACACCTTTCATCATTAGTGATAAGGTCAAAGAGGACATGAAACCACTTTATAATTAAATTACATTATATAAATTCCATGTGATATCTATAAATAAATATATACTTTCCATTTAAGGTTTTAAATACTCATTTATTAAGTTGGAAAACTTACCTTTTAAAAGGAAAAATCAACCAAACATGAATGGTGTCCTGGGTAATCACAATGTTGGTCAATAAATTCATAACAAGAAACACAAACTAATTGGATGGTAGTCATTGAGTTCTCAATAATCAATAATATAAAAAAGTTGTTGTTAGGACCTTATTCTAGAATATAGATTATGGAATTTAATGTAGATAAAATTTATGGAGAAATTATCATTTAAACCAGAATACATACAACAGAAATAATTTATAAATGGTGAGACTTTTTAGAATAATTCAAAGACCACCTACCTTATGCCTCTAGTAGATAACTCATTCTGTATCGACCTTTATTTTGGTCTGAATTAAAATAAAATGGAGGAATAGAAAAATTCCATAAGAATAGATCATAGGATATTACACTAAAATAGTGTCGATGATGGAATGATAAACAAGATAATAAAGTAATAAGATTAAATCTTTTACTGATTGGGATCTAATGAGATGAACGGTGGCTCGATCAGACATCAAGCAGAGAAGATACTTAAAATACTAGATTATGAATAGAAGAGAACTCAAATTTGAGGACAGTGGTTCAAATACTATTGAAAAATAGAAAGGGAAAGGGGTTTTCTAATTTTATATAAGGAGAAAAAAAATATTTCACCTCTTTAAAACTATGTCACATGGTTTCGCCACATGGTTAGCCAAACCATGCACTAACCGTTCACACCACATTGTCTAGGGAAAACACTACAAACAGACTACAGTGAAAAGTGAGTAAAATCATGAATATCCCACTTTCACCCTCTACCTCAGTTACACAAATCCCAAGACCCCCTGTATAGTTTAAATAAACTATGTGACACCCTTACTGGGCCACATGGTTTGAGATTCACATTGTGCACTAACCATGCACTAACTATGATCCTAGGTTATTACCTCTAAAAGAAAGATCTTTGGGATCCTAACAAGCCTTGAATACTCCTAAACATTTACTTAAACCATATGGAACATTAATAAGGATAAAATTAAGTATTCAAACTAAAATTAAAAGGTTCTATACCTCGAATAAAAACCATTTTCTTATAATCTTCCCTACGAAGACATAGGATTTTCATACATATATATTACATATAAATAGATGAATATTTAATTCCTATCATAATGAACCCATGACCAAATTTTATAGGTTTAGTGTCCTTGGAAACATGTAAATAAAAAAATCATTTATAAATCATCTACATTCTCTCCCACATGTTCGTTCATAACTAGAACCCTTTTTAAATGTCATATTTAATAAAATCCTTCATATCCTAGGGAAAATAAACATAAGAAAAGGGTGAGCATAGATTATCAGTAAGGGTAAAAAGGGGGATATATTACATAATCATAAAGTCATAATATCATTAACATAACATATAAAAATTATACCCATCATAACAAAGATCATAATATTGAGTCATGGAATAAATCATATAAGTTTCTAGCACATGATTCATAAAATAACAAGAGAGAATAATACTTGAATAATCCATAGAATGTGGAATACACATGAGAATATAAAATCATATCTTTAGTGGTTAAGCCTCTTTTCCAAGACTATCATAGTGGAATGGGTTCACTCCCCAAAACATCATAGAAGTCAAGGTTAACTCCCAAGACTGTTGTAGTGGATAAATTCCTTTAATGAACTGTTTCACTTCCCATTCCAGTATTATTTATCTAATGAGGTATAAAATCATTACCTAATGTATTATAGAGAGATATAGTTTCCACCTATCACTTAATGAAAACCATAATATGTGTGCCACAAAAACAAAAATCATTCACCATTGAAAAAACCATGAAAATATATGGGTTTTATAAACATTTCATCATAGAATAACCCATGGAAAAGAAATGGATTTCATAAATATTATTCCATAGTATAACATAAACCAACCATAAAAATTACAAGGATATTATCCTTGAAAAATATCCCCAATAAATCAAAATTAACATCAAACAATGTTATCATAGATGCAAAATAATTTTGAGATATTACTTTATATAATATTTGAGGAAAATATCCTTTGTGTTTTGAAAAAAAATTGAAAATAACATTTTAATGTTGTAAAGGAAGCTTCAAAGCACTAATTATTCATGATGGTGGGAAAATTCTCTCATTTTTTATAAGTTAAATAAAATATTCCTTTTTATTTTTATATTAAAAGTCACAAACAACCACCATTAGAAAATGACAAAGACAATCCTTTCAAACCCATCTGTAAAAATTTAAAATTGGCTAAAAATTAATTAAAACAATCATAATAGAATGGTAAAAATATTTTTGGAAATAAGTTTATAAATCATGGTCATGAAAGAAAAATATTGTTTTTAGGTAAACTTTAAAATGATAATTTTTAAAATAAAGTCCCTTATAAATATCAAATCATTGATGTGGGTGTTAAGAAAAAGAATCAATTATGTGTATCAACTTTAAATCCACATTAAAAGGTATAAATACAAAATAATATAATCAAGATACATTTCACAAATAATCTTATAAAAACATAATCAATGAAGTCAAATTTTAACCTAAAGAATGGAAATTGGGTTAATAATTCCATTACCACTTTGTAATCAGTCGAATTGAATACCCCCATAAAAGTAACAATTATAAAATAAAACATTTAACAACATTAATATAATGATATTAATTATATGATATATAAAAGGGTATTATATATAGCATACACAATAAATAAGTTTTGAATAAGGCAGATATCTCACATAAGTAAAAGTGAGATGATAAACCCTTACCATATAGTTCCCTTTAGTTTTACATAATTTAACCTCCTCTATAATGGTGTAAATAATGTTATTAATTCATTAAAGAACTAAACTCAAATTTATAATACCTTATATGATTCTTTTATAACATCTCATCACCCTTTCATTAATAATATTTCATTATTTTTATTGTTTCGGTTTCATTTATTTCATGGATTTATAATCGGTTCATTTCTGTATAATTATGGATTTTTATATTAAATATAAATTAAGAAGTTAAATAAAATTATATTCACATAATTAAATAAATTTAAATTTTCGAATATATCATTTTTATTTTTGACATGAGGAAGATTAATTTGATAAATTGTTAATGATAATTGTTTAGTTTGTTTTTGGCGGTTGTTCCGACCATCACAAACTAGCTCATTTTTATTTAATATTATTCATATATATTAGTTCCAGAATATTAAATTGATTATAATATAAATATTAAAATATTATTTAAACCGAATAATACTTTATGACCAACCTTTAATGTGGTAATGGGAAATAAAATATCATTATTCACGGAGATGATAAACTGCCATAATTTGGACAATGGTATCATTTCTTTGAATAAGAGGATGTAATAAAGGGGATGGATATAATATATTTCCTTAGAAACATAAAATAATAGTATGTAAATTATTTTTTATTTATTATTATTTTATGAATTAGTTAATTTAAGATAATGTATAAGAAGAAAAGAAAATAATACTGGTTGTTGGAGAAAATTACCTTTTAAATACCACCTCCTTAAAAGATCCCTTAAAACCTTGGAATTGGTATTTTGGTGAGACTAGTAGAAATTTCATGTGGGGAGAGTGGGTAGGAGATTATTTAGAATATATTTTAGGAGCTTTAAATCATTTAAGTGGAAAGGGGTGGTGAGGAGTGGTATTTAAACTTGAGGAGGGGTGGTTTAAAGTGATTAAATTATTATTATTTTAGGTTTAAACCCAACCACATTTGGTAGGAATTAATTCCAAATAATAATATTTAAAATTAATGTTTTGAAGTATTTTTATGTTCTATAAACACATAACCCACCCATTTAAAGTTATATTTTTTTGGTATTTTAAGCTTTTACCTTTTAGCTACAACTCGTTTCATTATTTTACTTATACTACAGTAAATCTCTTTTTACCAAGGTAATTTTTTTATGACTAAAAATGAAAATAACCAAAAAACATAATTTTTATATTCTTGTTAAAAATATGGAAACCGTTTTACTAAATTTAATTAACATAATTTTAAATATTATATTTAAAATAAAACCTGCAGATGGGATGAAAAAATGGGCTTTCAAGAAGTTTATTTTTTAAGAAAATAATGATTTTATATTAAATCTATGACTAATAATTATATTTTTTTGAAACTAAATTTATATTTAATGATATATAATATATAAATTTCATTAAAAACGTTCTTTATTAGGTATTATATTAATTAATTGAAAATGAAAAACATTAACTTCTTTAAAGCAGTTTTTTGAAAAATCCCATTTCTAAACCCAAAAATAAACGTATTCTAAAATAAATATAAAATTAAATCAAAATAATTTAAGTTAATTAAATGTGACTAATGAATAATTTTTTTACTTTAAATCATATTCAAAACATAATTTTACTTTTAAATTTCAGAATTTTTTAAAGACAAATGACATTTTCAAAAAACGGTATTTTTTTCTATTCACTAAAATTTTAATCCATTCAGAAGATTCTAAAAAAATCATCCAAAGATAATTTTGAAATTATGAATCCAAAAATGATCTTCATTTTATCATATAAAATTTTTAAAATTTTCCAAAACCAATTGTATTTAATTTTGCATAGAAATCAATAAAAATATCTTTCTGAAGAAAACGTATATTTGAAGAACAAAATGACTTTACTAAAAATTATGTATTTATTTACTAAGAATATATTAGTATATTAAAAATTATTAGTATATTTATATATTTCATAATGTGGTTAATAATATTCATTCCTTCAAATTTAATGGCTAGGATATAGTGGTCTAATTAAAATAATAAAATTATAAAGTTTACTTAAGCATGAGGTTATGTGAAACATAATATATAGAAAAGATTAAATTTATTTAAAAAGTGGCATACCATAAAATATTAGGGTGTAACAATCTACCCCATTAAGATTATTATTTTTTTCAAAATTCATTACTCGAATATAAATAGATGAAGATACCCATTCCTCATCATGTACACAGGTTCCCTCATAGCTTCCTAAAATTGGTAGTTTCACCACAAAACTTTAACCAAGTGGGTGGTCTTATTTTTTATAACTTTGTATTTACAATACATAATCTCTACCAATTGTTCTTCTTAATAATGGTATTGATCTAGTGGTAGGACCTCTGAGTTTATTATATTTGAAGGATCACGTACTTACTTCCTTAGGAGACATACATGGAACACATCATGAACTTAGGAGAGATTTGGTGAAAGCACCAATCGATAATCTACTATCCCGATATGATCAAGAATTTCAAAATTATTAATATACCTAGGGATTAGTATACCATTATTTATAAATCTCATCACCCTACTCTAAATAGATATTTATATATATACCTTATCACCCACTTCAAACTCTATATTCCAATGGTGATTATCACCATAACATTTTTTTAGCTCTGATATTCTCTTATGCATTGTTGAATAGATCTAACCTTCTCTACCATCTCCTCAGCTAGATTAAGTCCTAATAGTTTTATTTCCCCAACTTCATTCCAGCATGTTGGTGTTCTGGATTTCTTACTATAGAGAGATTCATAAGGATCCATCTAAATTCTAGAATGAAAGCTATTATTGTAAAAACAAATCTACCAATGGATGGTTTTGATCCAAAATACCTTTTAAATCAATAAATAAATATCTAAAAATTTCTTCTAGTGATTTAATGGTCCTATTAGACTAACCATCTATCGAAGGATGATAAGCAGTTCTGAAATATAACTCTGTATCCAGATCCTACTAAAGACTTTTCCAAAAATTCAAGGTAATCCTTAGATCCCAATCAAAGAAAATGGAAATTTGTACTCCAAGAAATAATTCAATTTCATTAATATATTTTCTAAATGGTTGACCTGGAGATAAATATTCTCTAATAATAATAAACTATGATGACCTTTTAAGGTGAATGACTAGAACGCAAATGGAATTTTGGGCTTTAGACCTTTTGGGGAGCTGTATGATAAAATTCATAGAGGTGTTTTCCCATTTCCATTTTGGTATGGTTAATGGTTGTAAAATCCCCTTATATTTCTCTATCTAAACCTTAACTTACTAAAAAACTAATAACCAAGAAACATACTCTACAATATCTCTCTTTATATCATCCCACCGGAAATATTCTTCCCTATCTCTATACATCATTTTAATTTCAGAATTAATAGAAAATGATGAACTTTGAGCATCATCCAATAGATCCTTCTTCAAATAATGTTTGGGTTGAACATATACATGGTTCATGAATCTTATTATTCTATCTCAATCAAGGTTGAACTCATGAACATTTCTTACCTTGTTTTTCAGTTATAATCATTCTTTTGTGCCTCTTTAATCTTCACTTGGATATATAGTTGAACATTCATTTGATCTAGATAATATTTATCACCTTCCCTTAATATCTCCAGGTCCATACTTTGTAAATCTACAAACATAGTATCTTTTGTGATCCTCATCAAGGATAATCTATCATGATCCTTTATTCTCAAATCATCATCCACCTTGTTCTATTTCCTAGGGTGGTAATGTATAGAGCAATCATAATCATTAATTATCACTAAAAATATTTTGTGGTGCATGTTCATCTATTTTTGGGTGAAAATATACTTTAAACTTTTGTGATCAATATATATGTCACAAAATTATATATAGAGATAATTCCATCATATTTTTAATGTAAAAATTATCATAGATAAGTTCAGATCATGAGTTGGATGATTTTTTTCACGGACCTTAATTGGAATGAGTTATAAGAAATCACCATATCATTTTTCATTAGAACACATCCCAAACCCTTCTTTGAGGCATTACTATAGAACAAAAACAATTCTTTATTATAGGGTAGTGTTAGAACAGGTGCACTAACCAGCCTTCTTTTCACCTCCTTGAAATTCTCTTCACATTCCTATGTCCATATGAACTTAACTCCTTTATGATTTAACTTGGTTAGTGGATTAGATAATCAAGAGAAATATTCCACAAAAAGTCGATAATATCCATACAACCCAAGATAACTATGTATTTTTTCATCTTGGTTGGTCTTGGAAATTTCTCCATAGATTCTATATTTGAAGGATATACTGATATACCCTCACATGAGATTATATGACCCATAAATGAAACGTTTTGAAGCCAAAATTCACACTTGGTAATTTTTTCATAAATCTTCTCCTTCTTTGGGATCTTCATCAAAATCCTCATGTGATCTTCATGTTCTTACATAATTTTTAAATATTCAAGAATATCGTCAATAAGGACTACTGAAAGCTAATCAAGATAGTCTCTAAAAACTCTCTTCATTAAATCTTTAAAGATAGAAGGGTAATTAGTAGGACCAAATGGAATCAATGTAAATTAATTGTGCCCATACAATATACAAAAAAAATTCTTAGGTATATCCTCTTTCATGAAACTCAATTGATGATATCCATGATGAAGTTAAATCTTATATAAGCATTAATATTTTCATAGATGATCAAATAATTCATCAATTAGAGAAAAGGATGCTTGTTTTTTATAGTGATCTTGTTAAGTTCTAAATAATCAATGTAGAGTCGCATTGATCCATATTTATTCTTAAAAAATATAACATGTTCACCCCTTGGTGATTCACTAGGGAATATGAATCCCTTATCAATATTATATTGTAGTTTCTTATTCAATTCCTATAACTCAATTGGATACATTCTATAATTATTATTTGAAATAGGGATAGCACTAGGTATGAGTTCTATTAGAAACTTAACTTCAAGATTTGGTTGAAAACCTATAAATTATTTAGGAAATACATCAAAAAACTCCCGCACAATAGTTATATCCTTAATATTGAGTTTCTTTCTAACCATTTGGGATGGATAACCTTATTATATAGGAATTATGACCTACAATATGGAATCAATTTCCATTGGAAGTTCATATTTATCCTTTCACTGATAATTGATTATGGGTTTATTCACAATATGTAATGTTACTTCCCTTCCATTAAAATTAATATGTAACCCATATAGATAAATCTAATCTATGCAAAGAATCACATTGAAATTTAAAAAAGGGTGAATCATTATATTTTTAGGAAGAACATTCCCAAAAACTTCAATTTGATAATAACTATAAACTCGAGATGTGATAGTTGGGCCATTAATATTTTTCATAGCTAACTAAAAATCTAATTATTAATATGATAGGATGATACCCTTAGAAAATTATTCAGAAATAAAAGAGTGTTTGTATCTATAATCAAATAAGACATTAATTGTTGTAGATTGGATGATAAGTGTACTTTTCCCCATGACATTCTCATAACCCACTTTGGTAGTCATGATCGCGTGAGATTTCCCTTTGTCTTTGAGATTAAGAGTTGTTTGATGCTGATCATCAAAAACCTTCAGATTTGTGCACTAATTGACATAATTCCCATACTCCTTACATTTATATCATTGGATCATGGGTGGTTCATTCGATTGAGCTTCATATCATTTCACATCAGTGGTTATATTTTTCCCATCATTTCAGTATACATTTTCCTGGTGGAATTCCTTTCTAAATAAGAAACATTTATCAGTCCCAATAAGGCAATTTCTCTCATTTTTTCTTCCACACTTTGATAAAAAGGTAAACATAATATACTTTTCTCCATTGTTTCTAGAATTTCATTTGAATTCCATTTTTATTTTCTTATCAAACCCATAATATTGATGAGAAACTCTAATTTCTATCTCCTCATTGAGATCACATTGAGAGATTTCTTTTTAAGTACTAAAGTCCCATATAGCTAATTCCCTTCAGACACTTGGTTTTAAGCCACCAAATAATTTATCATTTTTACATTCTAGACTAATAATTTAACTAGATTCATTCCTTGGAGGCCTTATAAAATTTTCCAAATATGTATCGATGGATTCCTCATTCTTTTTCTTCATCTCAAGAAATTTATTCTCAATCTTTGTAAGTATAATACAAGGGAATAAGTTTTTGAGTAATATACCCTTAAACTCACTACATTCCATTGATTCAATTTCATATTCTTTCCTCATATTCTTACTAAGATTCCACCACTGATAGGCTTCACCTTCTAGAAGATAAACATCTAGGATAACTTTTTCATGTCCCAAGTATTGAAGAATATAAAATATTTTCTCAATGGTGTTAATCCATTTCTCATCCACTAGTGGGTAAGAAGACCCATAGAAAGAAGGTGTATTTTTCCTCATGAAGGACTCTATAGAATTTTGTTCTATCCTATTTTCATTTAGAAGTCCATTATGATTCATAGCTTATGTGAGTATAACAATAGGATTTTTCATTTCATCTCCCATAACATTCAATTTTTCATGAGGAAAATCATTGTATTTTCTTTCACATTAATCATTAACATGATAACTTTGGGTTTTTTATATTGACTAAAACCAAAAATTAATAGTTTGTGAAACATTAGTCATACTGGTAAAACCACATAATCAAGGGAAGTTTCTTATAAAATTTTGAACTATGAAAACTTTGGTTTAACTTAGGTTATTCAAGATCATTACCAAAACTATAGGATTGTAACAAAGACTTGACTTTAGGGTTATTTATAAGGTTTTCATATCCTAGTTTCCAAAGGTTAACTAAACCTTACTCTGATTCCAATTATAATGACCCATTGTTTTCATATATATATAAATATATATATATATATATATTAAATCTAAATAGATTAATATTTATTACATAACATAACAAAACCTTGTCCAATTCATATGGGTGTATTGTCTTTGAAAACTTGGAAACAAAAAAACTATTTTATAAAGCATCTACATTTTCTTTTTCTTATTCCTTCAAAGCTAAAAAACTTTTGATATGTCATATTTAGTATCTAAATTTATATCCTTCGGAAAAACATAAAAACTGGTGAGATTAGATTATAAAAATGGGTACACAATGTAGATATATAAAATATGCATAAAGGCATAAGATCATGAACATAAAATTTGAAAATTATACCATTCATAACCAAGATCATAATCTTGAGTCATAAAATAAATCATATAAGTTCATAAGACCTAAATCACTAAAATAAATAAGAGAATAAGATTAGAATAAGCCATATAATTTGTAATATGAATAATCATATAAAATCATCTCTTTAGTAGTCAAGTTTATTTTCCAAGACTATCATATTGGAATGGGTTCACTCCTCAAACCATTATAGTATTCAACAATCACTCCCAAAATAATCATAGAAGAAAAAGTCCTTTATTGAACCGGTTTCACATCCTATTCAAGTATTATCTATATCATTATACATAATATCATTACCCAATGCATTTGAGAGAGATCTAGGTCCTAGCCAAGACTTAATTAAAACCATATATATGTGTTCTAAATGAATATAAACCAATCATAATATCATAACCAATGAAAGGAAATGGTTTTCATAAATATTTTATCATAGCATAACCCATCGAAAATAAATGGATTTCATAAATATCACTACATTATATAACATAAACCAATAATATAAATATTAAGGATATTATCCTTTAATAATGTCCCCATTTAAGCATAAGTAACATCGAACAATGTTATCATAGATGGAAAATAATTTCGAAATATCACTTTAAATAATTCTTGATGAAAATATCCTTTCTATTTTGAAAAATAAATTGAAAATAAACTTTCAAGTTTGAAAAGGAATCTTAAAGGGAATAAGGTTTCATGAAGGAAGGAAAATCAACTCATGCTATATAAGTTAAAAAAGCTTTCCTTCCATATTTTTGTTAAAAGAGTCAAAAAAACCCAATTTTAGAAAAAGAATAAAAAATATTCCTTTGAAATAATTTTTAAAAATTCCAAAATCAGTGAAAATAAATTTAAAAATAAAAATATAATATTAAAAAAAATTGGTAATAATTTTAGAAAACATGGGCATGGATGAAAAAATAAATTTTTAAGGCAAACTTTAAAAATATAATTTTAAAAAAAAATCCCTTATAAATATCTTATCATTGATGAGAGTGTTAACAAGATGAATCAACTATGTGTATCCACTATTAATCCAAATAAAAAAGTTTAAATAAAACATAATATAATAAAAACTCATTTCATAAAAAATCTTATCGTAACATAATCAATGATGTAGAAGTTTAACCCAAAGAATGAAAATTGGGTAAAGAACTCCCTTAAAATTTTGTAATCAGTTCAACTGTATGCACCATAAAATTAATAATTATAAAATTAGACATTTAATAACATTAATAAAATGATATTCATGAAATTATATATCATAGATTTGTATATACACCATACACAAGAAATGAATGGTGAGTATGGCATATATCTCACAGAAGTAAAAGTGAGATGAGAAACCCTTACCTCAAGGTTACCTTTAGTTTTGTATACATTAACCTCTAGTATAATGATTTTAAGAATGTTATTAATTCATCTAATAAATATAATCATATTTATAATACCTTATATGATCCTTTCAGAACATCTTACCACTATTTCATTAATATATTCATTATTTACATTGTTTTGTGTGCAATTGTTTCATGTTTTCATGGTCGGTTCAATTGTGTGTAATTATGTATTTTCATGTAAAATAGAAATAAAAATGCTGAAGTTAAATTAAATAGTATTAATGCACTTTTTTATGTTTAAATGGTATCATATATATTTTTTATTTTTCAAATGAGGATGATTCATTTGATAAAATGAAAATGATAAATTTTTAGATTATTTTGGGTTATTTTCCAAACATCATGAACTAGTTTTGTTTTATTTAATATTATGTATGTATATTAGTTTTGGAACATGAAATGGATTATAATATATATTTTATTATCTGATTTAAAAATAATAATACTCTTATTACTAGCCTTGACGATGGTAATGGAAAACAAAAAATCATAATTCACAGAGATGGTAAACCTCCATAAATTAAAAAATGGTTTCATTTCTTTTAATAAGAGGAGGTAGCAGAGGGGATGGATATAAGATCTCCCATTAGAAAAAATCCAATATTCACATGATTTTGAAGTTATTATTCCATGATGGATAAATTAGATTAGGATAAAGTGGAAGAAGAAAAGAAAATAAGAGAGGTGGTTTGAGAAAATTACATATTGAATATCACCTCCTTGATGGATTCCATAATACCATAGGATTTGTATTTTAGTGAGACCAGAATAAATTGGGCATGGGTAGAGTGTGTAAGATAGAGTATTTAGATATTTTATAATAATAAAGTCTTTTGATCAGTAATGGGTGGTGAGGAGTGGTATTTATACATGAGGATGGGTTGTTTAAGTGATTAAATAATGATTATTTTATATTTAAATCCAATCACAATTGTGTGGAATTAATTAAAAAAAATATTTAAAATTAATGTTTTAAAGTATTTTTATGGTCAATAAACACATCAACCACCCATTTAAAGTTTTATTTTTTCTTTATTTTAGGCTTTTACCTTTTAACTTTAACCTATTTCATTATATTACATATACTATGGTAAATCTTTCATTACCACGATAACTTTTTTTCTACCTAAAAATGAAAATAACAATAAAAAATAGTTCTACCTTCTAATTAAAAATATGCAATCCATTTTACCCTATTCAATTTGGGTAATTTGAACAATTATATTTAAAACATAACCCGTAGACATGATGAAAAAGAGTGTTTTCAAAAAGTGTATTTTTTAAGAAAAAGAAGAATTTATATTAAATATATGACTAATAATTATCATTGTATTAAAATAAATTAACATTTAATGATTTATAATCTATAAATTTCATCAAAACATTCCCCATTATAGACTATTTTAATTAACTAGAAAGGATAATCATTATGTACTTTAAAATAGTTTTCAAAAAAAATCCCATTTTTAAACCCAAAAACAAACTTATTCTAAAATAAAATATAAATTTGATTCAAAAAAAATTAATTGTATGAAATATAAATAAATAATTATTATTTTACTTTAAATCATATTCAAAACATAATGGTACATTTAAATTTCATAATTTATTGAAAAGAAATGAAATTTTTACAAAAATCGGTATTTTAACAATTCATTGAAAATTTAATCTTTCCCGAACATTCTCAAAAATTCATACATTGATAATTTTGATATGATGAATCCAAAAATGTTTTTAATTTTATAAAATAAATTTTTTAAAAGTTTAAAAATTAATTATATTTATTTTCTCATAAAAAGAAATAAAAATAGATTTTTGAAGAAAGCATATATTTGAAAAAAAAATGACTTGACTAAAAATTATGTGTTTATTCCATATGAGTAAATTAATATATTAAAAATTAGTTATAAAATTATATATTTCATAATTTGGTTAATACTATTCATTCTCTTTAATTTAATGGCTAGGTTATAATGGTCATGTTAAAATCATAATATTTTATTTTTCACTTAAGATTGATGTTTTGTGCAATGTAATATATCAAGAAGATTAAATTTATTTAAAAAGATTCATACCCTAAAATATTGAGTTGTTACAGTCCCCCATAAAGGAACTTGTCCCTATTTTTCCCTTCCAAGGGTTCTAAAACATTTTCTTGGAATAACACAAGCCACTACACATGTACATTGGCCTCTTGCTCCCAAGTCTTTTCTTGTACATGGTTGGATAGACATAAAACCCATACTAATGTGAAAGAACAACATCAGAGATCCTTCATTATCTGATCGATGATACAAATTGGATACTCCTCAAAATAAGAATTATTATTTAATTTGACTTCCTCGAGATCAGAAGTATGAGATGGGCTAGTATGGTAATGGAGAAGTTGTGAAATGTCAAAGACATCATGCTTGTCAAGGTACCTCTGATGCAGTAGAAACTTATAGGATACTAGAACAAAACTCTCCAAGATCTCAAAAAGTCTCAAAAACAATATGAAACAAATCCCCCTACCTTTGTATCCTCCTAAGCCCAATACTGGGTGATACTCATAAGAAACCATGATCCTTTATCTCAAACTCGACAAGTCATCCATGGAAATAGGTGTATGATTTTTATCAAGACTGAGTAGTACTCATATGTTTTTGAATCTTCTAGACTTTCTCATAAGTCTCTTGAATGATATGATAACCTAGTAGTGCTACCTCCCATGCCTCTAGCTAGCATAGAGGTGAATGGAATGTCCTTCCATGTAAGGCATCAAAAGAAGCCATATGACTTGTTTTAAAAAATATATTATTGTAGGAAACCTTAATTAGGGGTATATGATTCTCCCAAGAACCAGTAAAATAAAGGATTCATGCTCAGGGCATTTATTCCAACACCTATATAGTTTGTTATAAATGTCCATTGGTCTGATGGTCAAACATTGTTACCAAAAGCACCTATGTACCCAGATATATTTTTAACCCTTTCTAGAACCTCAATAAGAAATGAACATTACTTTCATAACTGATAGTATGAGGGACCCCGTGAAGGTGTATAATTTCATATACATACCATCTCCCAAGAAATCCACTAAAAAGGTTACTCTGATAGGTAAGAAATGAGCTACCTTTTGATCCTATCAACGATCACCCATATTGCATCACTTCCTTGAGGGGATCTCAGTAAACCAGTCACAAAATCCATTATGACATCATCCCTTTTACATTATGAACAGATAATGGATGTAACAAGCTAGTATGTCACTGGTGCTCCACCTTCACCTACTGACAAGTGGAACACCTAGTGGTAAATCCCATAATCTTGTGTTTCATCCCAGGCTACCAATATTGTCGATGTATGCCATGATACATCTTCAAAATCCCTAGATGAACTTCCCATTTTGAAGCATGGGATTCTCAAATAAATTTCTCTCACATATCTTTAGGCACCCACATACACCCATGTATAAGTAGGATGTCGTCTCCATCGACTGACCAATCTGGCAGTGGATCTACACCTGAAATAATCTACCTCAGGACAAAGCCTTCAGGATCTATGAACTACCTCCTCATCACTCTATCCAGAAGTGATGAGGTTACCACCAAGGATGTATGAAAAGGTCGATCACAACTTTCTTAAACCTCTAGATTCATCATATAAAGAAGATACATAAACCTCCATTCATCACTAGCTTCCTGAACAGTATGCAGATGAGTCTTCCGGTTTAGAGAATCGGTAACTACAATACCCCTTCTAGACATTTTTTTTAGCTCAAAGACAAAGGATTGAAGGTATTCAACACATATTCATAGTCTGATGTTGTCATGACTCACCTTCACCAAGATGAGGGAAGGGACATCAGATTTCTAAACCCTTCCTCAAGTTGAAGGAGATATAATGACTAATGAGACCTGCCTTCAATAGGCCCCGGAGTGGCGAATAGTACCAAGGGTATAGAATCACATGTAATATGGAAGTAATTACTGTTTTTATTTAGTAGGATTGGGAGATAAGATTGTAAAACCCAAACAACACCAAAGATAGAAGTAAAAGTAAATCCAAAACAATACATTCCCATATGCATGTTCCAAAAATAAAGTACTAAAAAACAAGAAAACTCCAAAGGAAAGTACCAAAAGAAATGAAAATTTTCAATGTCAACAGTCTGAAGTCTGAGCTAATAGGGTCCAGCATGGTCCTCAAAGTCCTCCTAGAAACCTAAAAGCAATTTTATATACATAGGGTGAGTATACATATATACATAGTAGGGAAAACCAAAATCTTCCATGCACAAGTGGGAAGGAATTCTAATGCCCTGTGAGAAAAGGAGATAACCAAAGCCCCTAGTAATGAAACTATCCACCCAAACCTCATCAAGGCACACTCCCCAAATAACGCAAGTCAAGTAAATTAATAGTAATAATGCATCGAAATTTGGGTACCCCACACCACTTTCCCACTGGTTATTGAAGACATCCTATGTAATAGACCTCCCCCGCCATTCTCACCGCAGTCCCACTAACATTACCCACCTGCACACACCTGGGCTACCACAACCACACATCCAGCCTGCAAACACTTGGTCCACAACAACCACACATAACCACACTTGAAGACACCTGGGCTCGAACAACTACTACCATGCCCGAGGATACCTGGGCCTCATCCTGCAGACGCTTGGGAAACAACTTGCCTACACACCCCTAGGCCAATCACCACAAATACCATGCCCGAAGAATCATGGTCTATAATGGACCTCATGTCGTTAAATCTTTCCCAAAGAGTCTTGGGATCCTCAGGAAAGGGGAAAAAAGGATCTAATAACCATCCACTCATAGAAGTGTTGGGAAGAACACCATCCCCCATGAAATGGGGATGTTCGGCATGAAGTGATCAACTTGTGTGGGATGAGAATAACATAAAAACTAAATTATACATATAGGTAACAAGAACTCATCCCAACCTAGGGGTTCCAGAACTAGCCCATATACAAACACGTTCATCACTATTCATTCATAAGAAGCACCACAGCCACAACCATGTCACAACCCATTCTCGGAAAACAATTCCCCATTGAACCCATTCTTGTTCTCATATTCTAGTGATTCTAATTAAAATAATTCTTCACTTCTGGGAAAATAACAGGCATGGACACAAGCCAAGAAAGGGAAAACAGCCAAGAAACAATTTAAGAATTCAAACCCGGTTTTCTTGTAAAGTCACTGCAAAAAAAAAGGGATCTGTGAGATCCCTCGACGTACTGGAACCAAACCAAGCCCCAACATATAGCCCCACATGGCCTCAGATCCAGAACCCAACAACTTCACAATAGCAGGGGATCCCATCCCCATCCACTTCACCCCACAATAATCAAGCTGAAAACCCACACATATTACCATGATGGAGAAAGGGATTTTCTAGATTCAATAACACCATTTATTGAGTTCCTTATTTCTGTTTGGTTAACCAGTGTGATCACACAAGGTATCTTGTTCACTGGAAAACCATTTAATCAACCAAGTTTACGTGATTAACCAATTTCTATGTTACAACCATTCAATCATCATAAAAGATAGGGGTCCATTAGTGCACAAGGAAATACCACCAATGGCCATGATTTTAAATGTACTGAAGCCCATACAATTCACAACATATAAGCAAGGGAAAAAGAGTACAAAAACATCATCAAACACACCCCTTCATTCTTTATAAGTCCATTTATTATCTTATTAAGGTTTGGTTTCATCTATCCCCATAGAAACATTATCATACCCACCCTGTATGATACATAGTAAAGATATACAAAGAAAAAACCCTACTTTGATGATCAGTGATCGAAGTTTTTCTCCGCGTTCCAAGAACTTGGGATGCGCGACTTGATAGGGAGGAACTCCGAGGACTCCAAGTGCGAGCAGGAAATGCTCCAACATAGGTGCACCACTAGTCTCAAGAAGGGGTGCTTCAAACTCACCAAGGAAAGGAAAGAGACCATCCAAGAAGAATAAGAATGAATCTTGTGCGATAAAAGGTGAGATCCTGGAGTTATGGGATATGAAATCATGAATGACTTTAGAGGTGGATCATGGTTTCACCACACATTTGGATGGTTACACATGATGGAATTAATTTTTATTTAATAATTCTCATCGAAGAGGTTTCCATAACGACTTTTAGTTAAAGGATTTCTTTTAAATAGTGGAAAATTCATAACAGGGGTGAAATAGGAAAGTACGGGATAAGGATGTGACACTGAGGGAAAAAATCCACACATTTTGGTAATTCAAGGTTCTCCCAGCTCTTAGAAGATTGTAGATATCATTTATAGGCTTTTAATGTCTTTGAAAGGGGTATTAAGACACTTTTACCATAAAAGATACATTGCGTGAGCGGAAAAAGTCAGAAACTGGAAAAAAACAACAAAGGGTGGGACACCGTTTCATGAGACACCTTCACGGTGCCACCCTCATGGTGCCACCATTATGGTGCTACCCTCACCGTGCCATCGTCACAGTGCCACCGTCATAGTTCCACCCTCACGGTGCCACCATCACGGTGCTACCGTGACCGGTGCCACCCTCACGGTGTCTTCATGACTGGTGCCACCCTTACGGTGTCTCCATGACCGGTTCCACACTCACGATTCCACTATGATCGGTTCCACCCTCACAGTGCCATCATGACTGGTTCCACCATTTCAATGGAACTTTTTCATGGGACCAAGTTTTTGGAAAACTCCTTAATGAGTCAATGTTTGGGCCATTACATCAGATACCTCTCAATCTATTCTCACCCTCAAGAATCTAAACTAGACCCGAATAAAAGATAGGGGTCCGAACAACCGCCTCAAAAGATACCTCTTAGGAGTAAGCCTCCTCAGCATCTAGGAACACCTCTCCCTCAACTGACCACACAAACATGTAAATGTCATACTATCCAGTCATATGGATTAGGGAGTCCCTTTCTCCATGTGAAGATATTATCTTCTTTGGGCGGCACTGACTCACCCGCATGGGTTTAACCACATCCACTTTATTTCATCTTTATTAGGGAACAGGTCCTCCCCTTTCCAGAGTCAGGAATTTTCATACACATTTAGGGGAAAAGGAAAACAACACATTTCATTGATAACAAAGGTCAAACACTACATCACAAACAAGTACAAAACCAAAGAGATTAAAACTCAAAATAGATTTGGGTACTGGGTGTGCATTTGTGCCTCTTATTCCTAGCTACTATCCTCGAGGCCACCATGCCTCCACAACACACGAACCAAAGGTATGGTTCATCCACAAAGCACTTTCTCCTTTCAATCCTCGATTTTCACTGGTCACTCCACAAATGTAGCATCGCCCCCTATATCCAACTCTCCCCAGTCAAGGATGTTCGAATAATCATGTAGATACAAACAGAGCTAAGACACATGGAAGATGTTGTACACCGTCAGTATCGGTGGTGGTAGTGCTCATTGATAAGCCACTTCACCAACTCGTCGCAACACCTCGAAGGGTCCGACGAACCTAGGATAAAGCTTACTCCCCCTGTCAAACCTTCATTTCCCATGCCAAGGGGAGATCTTCTAGAACATTTGGTCCCCAACCTCAAACTCCAAGGGTCTCCTCCTATGATCGGCATACGACTTCTGCCGGTCCTGATCTTCCTTCATCCTCCCCCGTACGAGATGGACTTTCTCTGTGGTGCTCTGCACCGCCTCTAGGCCAAGAACACCTGCTACAACAACCTCTTTCCAGCACACAGGTGAGAAACATGGCCTCTCATAAAAATATTTGAATGAAACCATGCCAATGGAATAGTGATAGTTATTGTTGTAGGCAAACTCTTCTTGAGGCAAGTGTCATACCCCCAATCCCCCAAAGTCCAAAACACTTGCCCGTAGCATATCCTCAAACGTTTAGATGGTGCGCTCTATCTGCCCATCTGTCTAGGGGTGGAAATTAGTGTTGAGGCATAGCTGGGTGCCAAAAGAATGTTGCAATCCTCTCCAGACCTGTGATTTAAACTAGTTATCCTGATCTGAGACTATAGACCTCGTAACTCCATGCAACTACACCACCTCGTCCACGTACCTATATGCTAAGGCATCCACTGAACTCGACTCCTTGATTGTCAGCAAGTGAGATGATTTCCTCAGCTAGTCCACTACTACCCAGATAGCATCATATACTCCTTGAACCCTGGGTAGTTCTATGAAAAAATCCATTGAGATGTCATCCAACTTCCACTCGAGGACATGTAAGGGAAAGAATAAACCTCATGGGACGCGGTGTTCTGCCTTAAATTACTAACACACCAGGCACCTTGCCGAAAACCCTACCACTGCCAGCTTCACCCCGGGCCACAAATACTAACCCCTCAAGACCTGGTATATCTTGGAAACTTTTCGGTGTACCGCCAGGGGTGAGTTGTGGAACTCACAAAGAACTCTCTCGCGTATTTCCATCTATACTATCGTGTTTCCATAAAACAAAATCTGATTCTTCCCATCTTCGGACCATCCTTTTGGAGCATTGCCCTAGCTAACATGATCGCGCATCACTTCAGCCTCTAAGTCCCCCCACTTAGACCCCTCCACTTGCTGCAACAAAGAGGATTGCACTGTCATCTAGAACAAAAAGTCTCTTCCATCCTCTACCCTTGAATCCAGGTGTAGGGTATCCAACTACTCCATCGGTGTAGGGTATCCAACTACTCCATCGCCTTCCAAGCATCTATCGATTCTCGAACCACGTCCTTCTGCGACTTCTTTCTCAAGGAATCAGCCACCACGTTCCCCTTTATTGAGTTGTATGAAATTTCAAAGTTGTACTCCTGAAGAAACTCTATCCACCTCCCCTACTGACTGTTCAGGTCTCATTGGTAGAAGATATACCTCAAGATTTTTAGATCCTTGAAGACCATGAAGCATTCCCCAATGAGGTAATTCCCCTCAAATTTATTGAGAACACGACTGCTGCAAGCTCCAGATTGTGGGTGGCATAGTTACACTCATGGGGACGTAACTACCTAGACCCATAAGAGATCAATCCCTATTGTTGTATCAGCACACACCCCAATACTTGGCCTAAAGCATCACAGAATACTTCAAACATCACCCCTTCCACTGGAAACCTCCGCCTTGGTGCTCTCACCAACTTCCCCTTCAGATAATGGAAGGCTGACTGGAACTAATCACTCCATATAAAAGCCTGGTCTTTCTTGGTCCAGACTTCAAAGGTGTTGCAACTCGGGAGAATTTGGGCATGAATCTCTAGTAGTAACCTACTAGACCAAGGAAACTACGAACCACTACCACATTCTTGGGTGCTGCCCAAGAAACACCGCTTCTACCTTTGATGGATCAACCACTATTCCCTACTCGGACACCACGTGTCTAAGAAAGTGCACCTCTTGCATCCAAAACATTCACTTGAACAACTTCCCATAGAGTTGGTTCAATTAGAGGACCACTAAAACCATCCTCATATGTCCGGCATGATCCTCCTCTGATCTTGAGTAGATCAGGATTTCTTCAATAAACACGACTACAAACCGGTCTAGATATTCGTAGAAGAAGGAGTTCATGAGTCCCATAAACATGGCTGGTGCATTCTTAATGCCCAACGGCATGACTACGAACTCAAAGTGCCCATATCTGCACCTGAAGGCGGTCTTTGGGAAGTCACCCTCCTACACCCTTAACTGGTGATATCCTAATCACAAGTAAATCATAGAGAACCATCTCGACACCTTCAATTGATCAAAAAGGTATTCTATCCTTGGGAGAGGGTAATGGTTCTTGACCGTTTCCAGATTCAGTCTCTGGTAGTTTATGCATAGCTTGATACCACCATCTTCCTTCTTCGTGAACAAGGTCGGAGCACCCCTTGGTGATGCACTTGGTCGAAAAAAACACTTCTTCATCATCTCTTCAATCTAAATCCTCAACTCCCACACCTCATAAGGCACCATATGATAAGGAGCCACCGAAATTGGATGGGCACTGGGCTGTAAATCTATCTCGAAGTCAACATCACGTCGAGGGGGTAGAGTCCCAACCTCCTCGAGAAAAACATCCAGGAACTCTCGGATAACTGTAGGAACATCCATCATCTCAGCATCCAATAATTCTAGTGAAATCTCAACCAACTTAGAAAAAATAGGCTTCACATGCCGTCTCCCCACCTGACAACTCTGTTCGCCAACAAAAGCCACACGCAGTCCATCCTCATTGGAGAACATGAATCTTATCTAGAAGTAGTCAATAATAGCATACACCGAAAATAGCCATTTCATGCCAAGGATGACATCGTATGGATACATTTGTAGCAGAAAGAGATCCCCACTAGACTGATGTGACCCTAACATCAGTCTGCATCCTCGAAAAACATCAAACAGGCTGGTATAACCCCCATCTGGCGTACTCAGCACTAGGGGCATGGATATTCCATCTATGTCAAGGCCCAAGGCATGGGCTAGACCGGGTGTAACAAAGTAGTGTGAAGATCCTGAATCAAACAATGCATAGGAAAGAGTGTTGAACAAGTGGATCTTACCTAAAATTACTTCCGGCCCTACTGTAACTGCTGCCTCTATGGCATGCAACTACCCAAGCCCAGCTCCTCCTCCCCTTGGCTATCAGCCACCTCCCTGACCATGCCCTAGTCAAGGTCCCTGGGTAGCGCTTGGAGGTTGGCCTCCTCCTACAATGTCTACTCTCAAAGGAGCGGGAGCCTATTATCCCTATTGTTGTTGCTGAAAAGGCATGGCCGGAAACTATTACTACTGAGGTGGGCGCTGAACCTGCCCACCCCCACTATAATTCACTCAGTTCTAAAACTAATTCCTAAGGTTCCCATGACTACCACAGATGAATCATATCAACCCTATGCCCACAAGGAAGGTTTGAGTGCTGGGAGATAAAAACTGGATTTGTTGGGGCCTACCCCCCACTGGCTGAAACCTGAAAGGACCTGATGCTGGAGGCCTACTGAAGATAGCATTTCCCTTTGATGAGCCCAACTGGATCCCCTCTCACGGCACACCTCCCAGTGTGTGCATCCTCTCCACCACTTCAGCCTTCTTTTTTACCTCCAAGTATGTCGGTAGAGTGAAGGGAGTAGCATCATACTGAAGAGAAGGTTGTAGTGCCTCCTCTAAACGTCTCACCTGAGACTCCTCATCTAGAAAGAGGTTTGGAGAAAAAAAATGATATCCATGAACTTGATCCCCAACTCTTTCACTAACATGCTCCCCTACTGAAGGAAGAGTATCTCCTACCTCTTTTCTACATTCATTGTGGAAGAGAGGAATTCCGTCCTGAATTCCCTCTTGAATTCAGTCCATTAAACTTCAGACACTCTCTTCTCTCCAAGATAGAGAGTCCACCACTTACGTGCCACTCCCCGCATTTGGCCTATAGCTAGAGGAACCCAGTACTATTTTGGATCCTAGATCAAGCTGAAAGTTATCACCAGCTCCTCGAGCCAGCTCTCTATCTCCATGTCTGAGATGCTTCCCTCATACTTCTCGAGGGTCTTCTGCTGAAAGGCATGAAGCATCCTCTATCAATGGTCATCCTCCTCCTCTTGATCATCCTTCTAATGATCATCCAAAATAGTCTCTTAGCCCTTGATCACCCCCACTACCCATGGTCTCCGTTCGGGTTCCATATATACAAAGTAAACAAGGAATGCCTAAGCTCGAGTAGTGTAGAGGATTACTTTTAAAATTTTTTCTTAAACTTTTTATTCATCTTAAATCCCCAAAATAACTAAGACACACAATAACACAATTCATTATGATGCATGTACCTTTCTTAGGGTCTCTACCCTGCAATCAATGTAGCCTCACCTGGTCATTTGGTAGATCCGTAGTCCTTGCATCGGATCACGAGGGCCCTAAAATCTCATGTCCTATCCAGTATTCCCTAGCCTATTTCATGTACCAATATTGTCTAACATATCTTCCCTACCATCCCATACAATCCTCATTTTACCTTACTCTGAACTCCATCTTATCTCTCAACCATCACCTCTGATACCATTCTGTCATGACCCGCCTTCACCAAGATGAGGGAAGGGAGAGCAGATTGCCAAATCATTCCTTCCTCAAGTTGAAGGAGAGATAATAACCCCTAAGACCCGCCTTAAATAGGACCTGGAGTGGAGAATAAAACCAGGGGTATAGAATCACAAGTAATTTGGAAGGCATTTCCCTTTTTATTTAGTTGGATTGGGAGATAAGATAGTAAAACCCAAACAACACCAAAGATGGAAGCAAAAGTAAATGAAAAACAATTCATTCCCTTATGAATGTTCCAGTAACTAAGTGCTACAAAAAAACACCAAAGGTAAGTACCAAAAGAAAAGAAAAACATCAATGTGAACAGTCTGACGTCTGAGCTAATCGGGTCTAGTACGGTCCTCGAAGTCCTCCTAGAAACCTCAAAGAAATTTTATATACGTAGGGTGAGTATATAGGTATACTTAGTAGGGAAAACCGTAATCTCTTGTGCATAAGTGGGAAAGAATTCTAATGCCCCATGAGAAAAGGAGATAACCAAAGCACCTAGTAAGGAAACAATCCACACAATCCTCGCCAATGAACACTCCCCAAATAATGAAAGTCAAGTAAAGTAATAGTAATAACACATCTACATTTGGGTACCCCGCACCACTTTACCATTGGTTATTGAAGACATCATATGCATCAGACCTCCACCGCCATTCTCATCGTAATCCCAATGCCATAACCCCCCCGCACACACCTGGGATACCACAAACACAAATCCCGCTCGCAAACACCCGGGCCACAATAACCACACATAACCACACCCATAGATACCTTGGCCCAAACAACTACTACCATGCCCAAAGGCACCTGGGCCTCATCTCGAAGACGCTTCGGAAACAACCTTCCCACACACACCTGGGCCAATCACCACAACTACGCTACCCGATGAATCTTGGGATATAATGGACCACAGGCCATCACAGCCTACCCAAAGAGTCTTGGGATACTTTCGAAAGGGAGTATAACAGGATCTAATAACCAACCACTCATAGGAGTGTTGGGAAAAACACCCTCCCTCGTGAAATGGGAGTGTTTGACACGAATTTTTCAACTTGGGTGGGGCGCGAAGAAGAAAACTAAATACTAAATTATAAATAGAGGTAAAATGAACTCATCCCAACCTAGGGGATCTAAAACTAGCTCATATACCAACAACCACATTAATATTCATTCATAAGAAGAACCACAACCACAACTATGTCACAACACATTCCCAGAAAACAATTCCCCATTGAACCCATTCTTGTTTTCATATTCAAGTGATTCCAATTAAAATAATTCTTCACTACAAGGCAATTAACAGGCAAAGCCAAAATCCAAGGAAGGGAAAACATCCAAGAAACAATTTAAGCATTCACACCCAGTTATCTTGTAAATTCGCAACAACAAAAGGGATCTGTGAGATCCCTTAATGTACTGGAACCAAACAAATCCCCAATATATGGACTCAGATCCACAACCCAAAAACTTCACTACAGCAGGGGATCCCATCCCCATCCACATCACCCCATGAGAATCAAGTAGAACAACCACACATATTACCATGACAGAGCAAGGGAGTTTCAAGATTCAATCACACCATTCATTGAGTTCATTATTTCTGTTTGGTTAACCGGGTTGATCACACAATTATTCTTGTTCACTTGACATCCATTTAATCAACCGAGTTTATGTGATTAACCAATTTCTATGTTATGGTCATTAAATCATCAAAGAAGATAGGGGTCCAATAGGTTTCAAGAAAAGACCACCAACATCCATGATTTTTAGTGGATAGAAGCACATATAATTCACAACATATAATCAAGGGTAAAAGAGTATAGCAGCATCATCAAACACACCCCTTCATTCTTTAAAATTATGTTTATTATCTTTATTGAGGTTTGGCTTAATCCATCCCCATATAAACATTATCATAACTTCCCATAATGATACACAGTAAAGAGAGATGAAGGAAAAAATCCCTACATGGATAATCAGCAATCGAATTTTTTCTCCACACCCCAAGAACTGGGGATACGCGAATTGCTGGGGAGGAACTCCAAGGACTCAAAGAGAGAGCAGGGAAGGCTCTAGCAGAGGAGCACCACTAGTCTCGGGAAGAGGGGATCCAAACTCACCAAGTAAAATAAAGATAACAGCCAAGAAGAAGAAGAATGAATCATGTGTGATAAAAGTTGAGATCCTAGAGATATAGGATATGAAATCTTGAATGGATTTAGAGGCCAATCGTGGTTTAACCACACAGTCGGATGGATACAAATGATGGAATTAATTTTTATTAAATACTTCTCATCAGAGAGGTGGCCATAACTATTGTGAGTAAAATTATTTCCTTTAAACAGAAGAAAACACATAACAGGGGAGAAACTAGAAATTACAGGATAAGGGTGTGACACTGAGGGAAAAAAGCCACATGTTTTGGTAATTAAAGGGCCCCCAGCTATTAGGGGATTTTAGATATCATTTATATACTTTTAATGTTTTTGAAAGTGGTATTAAGAAACTTTTATGTTCAAAGATAAGTTGCGGGAGAGGAAAAGGTCAGAAACTGGAAAAAAATCAACT
This sequence comes from Viscum album, assembly GCA_963277665.1. NCBI lineage: Eukaryota > Viridiplantae > Streptophyta > Magnoliopsida > Santalales > Viscaceae > Viscum > Viscum album. The sequence goes on from OY728155.1 coordinate 1,083,493,479, forward strand.
ATTTGGTGAGACACCTTCATGGTGCCACCCTCATGGTGCCACCGCCATAGTGCCACCCTCACGGTGCCACACTCACAGTTCCACCATCAGGGTTCCACCCTCACAGTGTCACCATAACGGTGCCACCCTCACTGTGCCACCATAATAGGGCCACCCTCACGGTGCTATCGTGACTGGTGCCACCATTTCGGTGGAACCTTTTGATGGGACCAAGTTTTTGGAAAACTCCTTAACGATTCATTTTCTGGGCCATTACAGATGATCAATTCAGGTTGTGTGGAAATAAACATGAGTATTTTTTCCCCGTATACACCACAAAGTTCACTCCAACAAAATAGTGTCTCCAGCAATGTAATTCATGGAAAACAGTTGCAAGCTTGAGATCATTCATAGTGTAATTCCTCTCATGTGGCCTCATCTAACGAGAATCTTACAAAACAATTTGATCTTCAAAAATCATAATTGCACCTAAACCGATGTTTGAGGCATCAAAAAACACTATATAGCCTCTTCTAAGCTCAGGTAGAATTGGAATAAGAGAAGAAGTATGTCTTCCCTTCAACTCCAAAAAATATTTGTCACATTCTTCATACCAAATAAAATGGATTCCCTTCTGGGTAAATCATGTAAGTGTGGCTGCAAGACAAGATAAATCTTGTATAAAAAACATATAATATTTATCTAGAGCCAAGAAACTCCATATTTCAAACTCGTTCTAGGGATTATCCAAGGAAACAATGGAACTAAATTTCTCTAGATCAACTGATACTCCTTAATCTCGTATTATATAACATAGGAATGAAAACATGACTATCTAGAAGTGGAATTTGATCAGTTTGGAAAACAAAGTGTTCTCTCTCATTGTACTCAAATGGAATTCAATTTTTTTTCATGATTGTTTAAAGTTTGTGAGTGCCCCAATATTTCATCAATGAACACCACAACAATGGAATTATGGTATAGGTGAAAAAAATAATTCATCAAGGCCATGAAAATGGAAGTCACATTCATATGATTGAACATCATAACCCAATAATCATAAATACTATACCTACTAAGAAAATTTATATGTGGTATGTATGAAGGTCTAACATGTACCTGATGATAGCCTAAATATAAATCAATATTTGATAAAACTCTTTATCCTCATAGCCGGTTGAAAATATAATCTATCTGAAGAAACGGATACCAATTCTTAATAGTAATCTAATGGCCAAAGGGTCATATCCTCCTTCCTGGTGAAAAACACGAGAAAACCCCAAGGTGGGGTACTGGGTCAGAAAAAACTCTAAGATTCCAAGTTCTCTAGCAACTTCTTAAGCTCCTACAACTCTATATTATCCATTATATAATGAGATATTGATACCGGTGCTACTCCTAGAACTATATCAATAGAGAAATACACCTCTCTATCATGAGTAACCCCTAAAAATCATTAGTGAATACATCCCTAAAATGATATAATACCTGAGGAAAAATAACCTAACGTAAACCTTGATCCTCCATATAATTTCTATTCATCTTGTCTATCACTCCACCCATCCCATGATGCTCTAGTACATCTATACTTTCCTGGATATCCCATTCACCCTTGTGAACATAACTATCATTATCTGATGATGTAAATTATATTTTTTAATGATAGTAGTCTACATACATGTGATAAAGGATCAAACATACCATCCCAAAAATAAAATCAAATACTTCCATCTCAAGAACAATGAGTCCCTATAAAAAGTGATAACTGCCTACACAAAGGGGGAATTCCTTACATTGGCATACACTTTCTATCCAAAATTACGAAGGAATTTCAAGTGTCATCACACCATATAAGTACCAAATTTTAATACCAATACTTTCCACATTCGATAAAAAATAAAGGAGTGTGAGGAACCTATATTTAATAAAGATGATGTGAAAGCAGACGATGCCAAAATAGAACCTCGTATTATAGATATACTAGAACTCTTCTCCTTGGGTGTTAGTTGTACTACATGAAACTGACCTGATTCCCAACCCATAGCAACAGCTAGACTACCCTGAGAATGTCTATTCTACTGATGTTGAAAAAAAGATTTATGGATACCATGGCCACGACCTCCTGCTCATCCACATCAATAAGTGCCACCACAGCTCCCTGCCAAACATGGAGCTATAGATCCTAGTCCAAAAGGTGGAGCTAGAGTGGATCCTATCCCACTAGAAACAAATGGTAAGTTAAAAAAACCTCAAAACATGTCCCATTTGGCAGAAATATCTACACTTCATTGGTTTCATGTCACACTGAGGCTTCAAGTGGCCCTACCTCACACACTGATGGAATTATACTAAACTACCAGTGTGGATGCCCAAGCTTCCACTTCCCTATTGATAACTCTCATGATGACATTTATGGCCACTAGAGGAACCACTATAGTGTCTTGGTACTAAGACATCGTACCTTGTACCATTGGATTCCATTATATTTCATTCAGTGTTAAGGTCTTGATTAAAAATCCCTGATATGGTAGATAGCATTAATAAATTTACCTTAATTTAGATAGTGTACCTAAGTTCATCCTTGAAGAGTCTCTCCCTATACATTTCATCTCTAACTAAGGTTAGTGAAAAATTATAAATCTCTATAAAGAGGGTTTAATAGTCTATGATGAACATAGTTCCCTACACTTGGTACATAAATTCTCTGTCCCTGTCATCCCTTAGCATCTCTAGGAAGAATAAGTCATAGAAACTAGACAAAATATTCCACTAATTCATACCCTAATGTAGATCATCCTGATTCAAAACATCCAAACAAAATTTGGTGGAATCAAAAAACATATAAGTAGTGAGATTAACTCTTCTCCTAGAAGGTGTCTCAAGGTGCTCCAAAATAGATAACATCACCTCCATCCATGACTCTGCATCATGAGGTCCTCCATTCTTAGAAAACATGGGCAGATGCTGCTATTGAAACTCACATGTTGGCTTTTCCATAAAATAGGTAGGTTGTTGAGCTCCCTACATCATCTTCATAAGACACAGGAATCCCTCTCAAAACTAGGAATCATTTCCTGTATTGGTTAAAGTATGAGGTTCTTCAGGTGGAACTACTGGAGGTAAAACTTGTGGCTTAGGGTCTACTATCTTCGATGCATGGTCATCACCACCCTCCTCGTGCAAGATTTGAGTATTTCATAGTGTCATTGCTCTGTAATTTCCAATCACATTCCTTAGATAGAATATTGACAATGAAATACTATAGATAAAAGAATAAGACAGGTACAAGCCTTTCTATATAAGAGTCACACCCCTCTACCCGCTCATAAATACATGTTTAGTCCTAGTATAATGCTAAGATAAAACATTAGAGATATTACCTACTTCCCACTACTAAGGTTGGATCTGGGTCAAGTTCTCTATTTAATATTAGGTTTCTGGTATACAGTGTGCAATTTCAAATTATAGAGGAAAACTACCTCTAATTTGAAATTTGATTCACTATTTAACCACAACTGTATTTAAATTAAATATTTTACAATTGTGTCATTTTCATAATATACGAGTTAACTGAAGCACCATTCCCAATTTATAAAAGTAAATTATTTATGAATTGAAATTGGTAGTTAATTAAATTGAATCTAGACCTTTGAATTCAATAAAATAATTTAATAGGTTCCATGAGATGATTTGACTAGATGAATCATCATTCCCAATTTATAGAGGTATGTGCACTCTTTAAATTACAAATGACAAAAATATATTCAAAATCAACTATTATTTATGTCTATGTAACTTTAGTTTCATAACACAAACATATTATAATTGATTTGTTAAGGTTGCATCATCAACCTATAAGGGAAAAACTGTTTAGGTTGGTGTGGACACTTTAATAACCAATTATCTGATCTATTTTTCATACAGAAATGCTAGTAACAAAATAAATATATCACTCAATTCACTTACAACAAGTAATATGTAGTCAGGAAATTCAACCTACATGTAATGGGATACTGCATAACATATTAATCCTATAAGGTTTCTAAAAGGATGCATGATCAATGATTCCTTGTTGTAATCGTCTAAGGAAAAAATGTAATACAATAAAATAACAAGAATAACATCACATATCATGTGTTCTACCTAACGATGGAATCAAATCATCTCTAATAGACATAATTCAGTGCATCATATCACATTCCAGGGAATTTGTCTTTTCTTCTGTATGTGGGTTAACTCCTCCTAGGAACATGCTCTTTACCAAATTCTAACATGTCCAAGTCTCCTTTCTAACATCTCAAAATAGTAAGGCAATGAAAATAAATCTCTATCACAACTTTCTAACATCCCGGTCTGGCCCACCCAGTGATAGTATCCACACCAGTTATCCACATGTCCTCGAGCATTCATCCCCATATGCCAAAGGCATCCGATTAGCAGTGAGGGTCTAAGTTGGAATAGTGGGGAGATTATACCCTCATAATTAGAGTGGAACACAATGGTAAGAAATATATAAATAACCCATTGAAGAAATAATAAGGAATAAATTAGAAGAACAAGTGTAACCATTTGAGCCATGAATAATCAACTCACAAGTTGAAATAGTACTATATGCAATAATAATGTCATGTCTCTATAATATAAACAGTCATACATGGAAGTAGGAAGATACAAAAAAATAAAAACGAACAAAAACTATCCAAGCATCCTGAGCAGTGTCCTGGTCATCTACAACCAAACTCCCATCCTAGTATAATAAGTCACACATCTATAACTGGATTCTTCCACCTATCCATACATACAATCATATAATCTTCATGGGTAACCCTGGCGACCTGAATAGGGTGTGAGATAAACTCATTAGGACACCAAAAATAGTTTATATAAATATCCATCATATGAATATAATCTATAACATTTCATAGGTATATCAAATCAAAATAGTAAATAAATAAAACCCAAGTCCAACCCTGGTTCTATATTGGATTCCCGGCAGACCCTACCTACTTCAGACTATACAGAATGTCTCTAAACCTGTGTTCATTTAATTATTTAGTAATGGGATTAGGTTTTATAGTAATTTTACCATGAAGTAATAATGATTATGATAATTAAATAGGATTTAATGAGAAACCATGGTATCCTTGACCTTATAAGTTCAGGATAACTTATGGTACACAACCATTAATCCTATCCATAGGGTCTAAGTGTAACCCAAGGGGTATACCCAAGGCATTTCATTAGAAATATCTCTAACTGAATCTGTGGGTCAAATCCAAATTAAATCTTTGGATAATCATGATTGGATCCCAAGGAGAATAATCCAAGGTGTCGCATGTCCTAAGACATCATGCTAAATCTAAGGAGTGCATTAAAGGAATTGTAATATCTAGATAAGAACAGGGATCCTATAACATAATGTATGTCATCTTCTAATATAAAAGGACTGAGTCCCAAGGTTTTTATCTCCCTTTGAAGATGTATTAATGAATCAAAATGGTGTCCCTTTTGTGCTCAAGGAATTCCCTCAGTAATCCATGGTATGGTTAAGTCTAACCATTCCTATAAATATAAAAAAATATATGAAATAGGCACCATATTCTCATTTCTGTATATAGTCATAAGTCATTATAGACCATGTAATGCTCATTCCATTTATAATTTACTTAGGTTCATTCCAACTATAGTGACCCTTATTTTTGTAACATATCTTAATACATCATTTTAAAGTCAAAAAACATAAAATAATTACATAATGAGGATCCAAAGGTTCAGTGTATTCGGAAAATTATGACCATACAAAAAATTTAAAATATAAATCAAAAAAAATTATTAAATTCCTTATTCTCTAGCAACTTTGTGTCCCTTGAATCCTTCTTATTACATGTAGTCACCTGAGAATATAAAACAAAAAGGGGTGAGAAACAATCACTATAAGAGGATATATATAAGAACATGAAACAATAAAACATGGGGTGAGAATAATAAATATCATTATAACATATTTAAAGGATCATAATCATGAGAGGAAACATTATATAAAGGCATGAAATGTAGAAAATCATTAAAATGAAACATCTTGTCTTAATGGTTAACTACCACACATTGTTGTGAACAAATATAGAATCATGTTCAGGCATATTTCACTTTTATGATGAGAAACATCGCATAACCCATTTCATTATAATGATATAAAATTCTAGGTGCACCTATCATATCATAACATTTACATTGAGCTATATAATTTAGGGTGCATCAGTCACATCATAAGATTTACATTATCATGAATGGAATATAGAACATCTATCAATATTGAAAATAAAATAACCCATGGGAATTAATGGATTTCAATTAATATGAATACATTCATAAACTATGGGTTCCCAAATTAAATATGTAATAACATACTAGAATCATCAACCTTGAGTGAAGAAGAAACAATCTTGAGAAGTAAAAGGTGTGTTTTTTGAAAGAAGTGTTCTTTTGGAAATCATTATGTTTATCAAAAACTCATGTAGAAAATATAAATATTCTAGAAAAGGTAATATAATGATGAATATTTGATATTTAAATAATATCCATACTTATATGGGGTGAAATAGGGAAAACCCAAAGAAAGAGAGTTGGGTTCGAGAAATCCCCTTACCTTGTATCTGGACACTTCCTTCACTTTAATGTCCTATATAAACACATTAGATTCATTAATTAAAAAATAAAAAATATTTTATACATGAATATGATTAATTATGGTCTTATTAATTTCTTTTATAGGCATTTAGATGAGTGATTGAGTTTAATTTCATCATTCAGGAGTGTTCGTTTTCATAGTTATCATGATCGGTTTGTTTATATACATGAATGCAAGTTCATTTATAATGAGAATGAACATAAAAGAAATATTTATACTCCAAAAGATTAAATTACATTAAAAATTATTCTTTTATATACAATGAGGATGATTCATTAGATAGGCATTAATAATGATCGTTTTAGGTTAATTTTGGCGGTTTTTTGAACATAATGAACTCATTTTGTTTTATCATTTAATATTATGAGTATATGTTATTTAATGAACATGAAAAGGGTTATAAAATACACATTAAAATATGTTTTAAAACTTTTAATGTTCTTATTAACATCCTTGAAGGTGTTTAATGAAAATGAAAGTGCATGTCCCACAATGTTGGTAAATTGATACATCACGGGCGAAGATCCCATTTTTAAGATAAGAGAGAGATAGAGGGGAACGAGTTTAATGTTGGATATTCCATTATCAATATATAATTCCAGTATATATAATTTACTAGAGTTGTTATTCCATTTTGATGAAGGCATGTGAGAATATAATAAGAAAAGAAATTGAAATTGAAAGGAAATTAAAAGAAAAAGAGAGGATTTATCTCTTGAATTCTCCTCTTGAGATCCTCCTCAAGGAACCTAGGCTTAGTCTTTTTATGAGACCAAGAGATCCTGTGAATGGGGGAGGGTCTAGTAAAGTGTATTTTTTAGTATTTAGGCAAGGCTCAAAGCTTTAGAGGTTTTAGTAGAAGAGGGTGTGAGGGGTGGTATTTATAGTGGATGAGAGGAGAGTTTTCTCAGTATTATATTAATTAGTTTATTACTTTCACTCAGGACTATGAATACTGTGAGAATTATCTCAAAATATATTAAAATAATTAACGATGGTTTGAGATTAAGGTTCTTACATCATCCATACATTAACGAAGACTCAAAAATACATGTATTTGGCATTTATAAAAAAATATCGTATTTTACTATTCATCAAAAATTCTTGTATTTTAGAAAAATACAAAAAAATAACCCTAACAATTTTGAGGTTTTTTGAACTAAAAAATGAACTTTATTTTGAGAAAATAATTTTTTAAATATGATTAATTTAATTTTTAATCAAAATCATGATTTACTTGGAAAATACAGATTTTAAAATTATAATTCATTTTTTAACACTTCAAAAAATTACATAAGGTCTCTCAAAATTATCTTAAAATAAAAAATAAAAAAATATTAATTTATAAATTCATTTTATGGAAAATAATGTTTTTTATACTATTAAATTATTCATAAAATTGTAATTAATTTTTTATGACTTATAAAAATACCAACACTTAATTAATAATTTGTAAAACATTTATTAACATAAAGAATGATATAATTATACTATAATTATGTTTATAAGACGCCTAAATTTTATTTATAAATTCACAGGTACGGTTACTATTCATTTTTCTATTTTAATATTCATAAGGGTTATATTACTATTCATAAGATCAAGTTACTATTTTATTGGTATTGGTTCCTTAACTTCAAGAAATACTTCTTATTTAATTAATTATTAATTTATATTGATTTTACTATGGTCTCTAAGTGATTTTATGTGGTTTATACTATATATGAAATAAATATAAGAAGGGATAAATTCCATTGATGAATTTTTGGGTCGTTACATTCTTCCCCCCTTTTTAAGTTTCACCCTTAAAATTTTGTTTTACACAAACAGTTTGGGTAGTTCTCTTTCATCACCTTCTATGGTTCTCAAGTTGCTTATTCATGCATATGGTTCCTCCAAAACACTTTGACAAGGTAGGTTTTCCTGTTGCATATAACCTTATCTCTCTTATCCATAATCTTTATTAGATGCCCCTCATATGTGATATCATATCACATCTGTACTGCCTCTGAGTTCAGTACATGTGAGGTATCTGGTATGTTCTTCCTGAGGAGTGATATGTGGAAAACATCATGAACTTGAGCCATATCCAGTGGAAGTGCAATCCAATAGGCCATATCTCTTATTCGATCAAGGATATCAAAGGGTAAAATGTACATTAGTCATAGCATCCCTTTCTTTTTGAACCAAATTACTCTCTTCCATGGAGATATTTGAAGGAAGACTTTATCTCCAATATCAAACTCCAAGTCCCTTCAATGATTTTCTGCATAGTCCTTTTTTCGACTCTGAGAAGATTTGATGTGTTGTTGGATGGCCTGAAACTTTTATGTAACATCTTACAAAAGACCAAGTACAAGTAGCTTTCATTCTCCAAATTAATCCGAATAGGTTGTAGTTCAACATCGCTTTCCATAAAGATCATCATATGGAGCCATCTAAATACTCGAGTGGAAGTTATTGTAGTATGAAAACTCAACCAATAGGAGATGTTGATCCCATCCACCTTTGAATTATAAAGAGTAGGCTCTTAGAATATCATCGAGAGTCTGAATATACATTTAATATTGGCCATCATTTGGGGGTGATAAGTCATTCTAAAATTCAATTTTGTACTCATGGCATGTTGAAGACTCCTCTAAAATTTAGATGTGAGCCTCGAATGACGATCAAATACAATTGAGATTTGAACTCCATTCAGTATCACCACTTCCTTCACATATATCTTAACTATCTATTCAAGTGAGATATCTTCTTTAATAGTGATAATATGGGAAGTCTTGGTGAGTCGGTCCACCAGAACCCATATCACATTATTTCCTTTAGATGTCTTTGGGATACCAGTGATGAAGTCTATAGTGACATTCTGCCATTTCAACATGGGTATAGGCAGTGGTTGCATCATCACTTTAGATATATGTCTCTTGGATTTAACTTGATAACATATCAATAATGTTCAGATATAATTTTCAATAACTTTCTTTATGTTGTCCCACAAAAAATGTTCTTGGAGATCACGGTACATCTTAGTTCGGCTATGATGGATAGAGAATGTTGAGCTATGTGCATTTTCCAATATCTCCTTTTTTATCCCAAGTGATGAAGGCACATAAATCCCCATTCCAAACTCGATCACACCATCATCGTCGATATGGAACTTTTGCATCTTCCCTTCCTTTACTGCATTTATCCTCTTATGCAACTTTGTATCATCTATTTGTGCCTCCTTAATCTTCCCAAAGATAGATTGTTGGGAAATCATTTGGGTATGGTAGGATGTATTCCTTTCCCTTATGATTTAAAAATCTATCCTTTTCATATCCATGAAGATAGGGGCTTTCTTAATCCACAACATGGATAGAGTAGCAAGTTATTTTCTAGTTATAGCATCAGCTACCTTGTTTTCCTTTCCATGATGATAGGGAGTAGAGCAATTGTAGTATTTGATTAGCTCTAACCATATCCTTTAACATGTGTTGAGATCCTTTTGTGTTAATATATACTTTAGTCTCTTGTGATCGGTATATATGTCTCACTTCTCACAATAGAGGTAGTTCCACCAGATTCTCAAGGAAAAAATCACAACTGCTAGCTCCAGATCATGCGTCGGGTAGTTCAACTCATGGATCCTCAACTGTCATGAGGTGTAGGAAATCACATTGTCATTTTTCATGAGTAAACAATCCAATCCATTCTTATAAGAATAACTTTATATCACAAAACATTCTCCACTTTTTGGTAATGTTAGTATAGGTGTAGTGATTTGCCTTCCCTTTAGATCCTTGAATCTCTCCTCACATTATTCTGTCTAGACATTCTTTACCCCTTTCCTTATTAACTTAGTTGGTGAGATTTAAAATCATGAGAAATGTCTCACAAAATGTTGATAATAACCTACTAAGACAAGAAAACTATTGATTACTATGACACTAGAGGGTCTGGGCCATTCTTCAATGGCCTTTGTTTTTGAAGGGTCCATAGAAATTCTGTCACTTGTGATCATGCATCCTAAGAATGTGACTTTTTTCATCTAAAAGTCATATTTTCTGAACTTGGAATAAAATTTCTCCTTCATCAATGTCACATAAACAATCCTTATATGTTCTTAATATTCCTCCTTTACCTTGAAGTAGATAATAATTTCATTAATAAACACTACCACAAATTTTCTAAGGTAATTTTTAAAGACTCTATTCGTAAAATCTATGAAGATTGTAGGGGCATTAGTACATATAAAGGGAATCACCAGAAACTCATAGTTCCCACACCTTGTACGAAAGGAAGTCTTATGAATATCTTCCTTCTTCATCTTTATCTGATGATATCTAAAATGGAGATCCACCTTTGATAAGTACTTATCTCCTTGTAACTGATCGAACAAGTTATCAATCCTTGGAAGACGATACTTGTTCTTTATAGTGATCTTGTTTAGTTCTCGATAACTGATACACAACAACATTGTTCCATCCTTCTTCTTGAAAAAGTGAACTTGATAACCCCAAGGTTATGCACTAAGCCATTTGAACCCTTTGTTCAAGGGATCTTGCAGCTTCTTCTCTAACTCCTCTAGATTGATAGGATCCATCCTATATGGACAATTTGATATAGGAGTAGCTCCAGGTATAAGTTATATTGAGAACTCTACCTCGCGATCTGGGGGTAGTCCGGGTAACTCTTCAGGAAATAAATCACAATATTACCTTACAATTTCCATTTCCCCTAGGTTGATACCTTCCATTGACTCAATCATTTGAACGAGGTATGCTTCTTTATAGGGAATCAACACCCACACCGTTAAAGGATTTTCTAAAGTATATTCATGGTCTTAATTTCATTTGTAGAGGAGCATTGGATGGTTTGGAATATGAAAAGATATTTCCTTTTCCTAAAACTTTATATGTTCTCTATATAATGAGATCCACACCATTCCTAGTATAGTGTCGAATTACACCAAGGGAAGTATCACAAGATTTAAAGGAAGAATCTTACCACATACGCCAATAGAAGAACATTCAAACACTTGGGTTTCAATGATTTCACCACTAAGTTTTTTTAAAGATATCTATGCTTCATGGTTTTAGGGATTCGATTCAATAGTTCCAGAAAACATGAATGATATTAAGGAATTCATAGAGCCAGAATCAAATAATACTTTTTCCATTCTTGTGTAAATAGGAAGTTTATCTTGTTTGAGTTCATTATCTTGCTCCACTTCCGCAGTAGTGATGGAAAAATCATTCCTTTTATCATTTTTTTTGTCTGATGATGTGGATTACCCTTGAGGACTCTAGTTTTAGTGAACAAGTAGTATAGTGAACATTATCCCTACAGTTGTATCATTGGACCATGGGTGGTTATCTCCTTTCCTCTACCATATTTTCTTGACTTTTCATGTATTTTCAACATTAATGAGATTGGTGGACTTCTCTCCCACACTTGAAGCATTTACCTATCCCTTTTATGTACATCCCATGATTATTCTTCCCACATTTTTTTCATTTTGGTGGTTGAGTTTTCTTTACACCTTTTTCATTTGATCCTCCAGCATGAAACTCTATCTTTAATTCCTTATCACCATAGCCATAGGACCATTCTCTAAAATCCATCTCCACTTTGAGATCACATTGAACAACATATTCATAACTCCTAAAGTATCTAATTACAAGATCCTTTCTAAGGTTTTGTTTTAAACCACTAAAGAATCTATCAATTTTTCTATCATTTTTTATAACAAACCCCAAAGCTTACCATGCAAGCCTTGTGAAATTTTCTTTGTAGGCAGTGACAGATTCTCCTTCCTTTTTATTTAGTTCTATGAATTCTGTATCTATCTTTGTACTAAGAGTTAGAGGTAAATACGTATTAAGAAGCATTATCTTAATGTCTTCCCACTCCATCTCTTCAATTTCTTCCCTCGTCTTGGTGTTCTTAATCAACGATCACCATTGGTCGGCCTCTCCATCTAGTTGATAAATGTCTAGATTCTCCTTCTTTATATTATAACAGTGAAGCATAGAAAATATTTTCACCATTTACTTGACTCATATCTCTGTGACTAGTGGATCGGAATATCAACTAAATGTTAGTGGTCGTTGTCGTATAAAACACTTGACAGTTAGTTGCTCCCTCTTAGGTGAAGGTGAATGTTACACTTTATTCAGGTTATTATTCATAACTTGAGATATCTAGGTAAGCATCACCATGAAATTTCCAACTCCACCTCCCAAATCATTGGGGATGTTTTTTGGGAAATCGCTGAATTGTCCCCCGCACAGGTTGTTGTCTTAGTTTCTCCTGGTTCCCACCATTTTCTAAAATAGAAAATATTATAACCAAGCATAATTCAATAAGTCATCAATAATTTTTCTATTTGAAAATTAAATCTAAAGGAATTTCTTATGGGATACCTATGATTGTCATTTTCTAAAACAAATATTATTGGGTACTCACTTATACTTAGTCTTGTATGATGGTTTTTCACTAAGGTTCTCTAATCATAATTCCCAAATTAACTAAATCATCCTCTGATACCAACTATAGTGACCCTGATTTTTATTACATATCTTATTACATCATTTTAAAGAAAAACAACATAAAATCATTACACAACAAGGATCCAAAGGATTGGTGTCCTAGGAAAATTATAACTATATATAACATTTACAAAATAAAACATAAATATTTATTTAATTCCTTCTTCTCTAGCTTCTTATTGGACCTTGAATTTCCCTTAGTACATGCAGTCACCTGAGGATCTAAATTAAAAAGGGGTGAGCTAAAAGACCAGTAAGAGGATAGATAAGAACATGAAACGATACAAAATGGGGTGCGAATAATAAATAACACCATAACATAGGCAAAGGATCATAATCATGAGAGTAAACATTAGATAAAGGCATGAAATGTTGAAATGCATAAAAATGAAACATCATGTCTTAGGGGTTAACTACCACACATAGTTACCAACAAAGATAGCATCATGTTAACGCATATTTCACTTTTCTCATGATGTAAAAAAAATTACTTAATTAATTGTAGTACTATATAATTTTAGGTTCACCCATCACATCATAACATTTATATTGCGCTATATAATTCCAGGTGCACCCGTCACATCATAACATTTACATTGTCATGCATACTAAATAAAACATATATCAATATTGGACATTAAATAACTCTTGGGAATGAGTGTGTTTTATTTCATAAGAATACATCCATAAACTTTTGGTTCCTAAATGAAATATTTAATAACATACTTGAATCATCATCCTTGAGTGAAGAAGAAACAATCTCTAGAAGTAAAAGGTGTGTTTTTTCAAAGAAGAGTTCTTTTTGAAAACATTTTGTTTTTCATAAACTCAAGTAAAAAAGAATTTATATCCTAAAGAAGGTTATATAATGATGAATAAATTTTATTTAAGGAATATACATTCATAAAATTGTTTGAAATAGGGAAAACCTGAAGAAATAGATTTTTGGTTTTAGAATTCTCCTTACCTTATGTCTGAACACTTTCTTCATTTTAATGTCTTATATAATTAAATTAGATTCATTATAAAACAATTAAATAACCTTTTATACATTAATCTAATTCATTAGTTTTTTATTAAGTTCTTATATGGGCCTTTGGATGAGTTACAGAGTTTAATTTTTTTGTTCGGGAGTGTTCGTTTTCATAGTTTTCATGATTAGTTTGTTTGTATACATGAATAGAAGTTAGTTTATAATAAGGATGAACATAAATAATTTTTATTAAATATTATTAATGATACTATATAATTTTAAATGATCTTATAAAGGATTTTTTTATATACCATGTAGATGATTCATTAGATATAAGTTAATGGTGATCATTTTAGGTAAATTTTGGCAGTTTTTTGAATACAACGAACTCGTTTTGTATTATCATTTAGTATTATGAGTATGAGTTATTTCTAGAACATTAAAAAGGTTATAAAATAAAATTTAAAATATTTTTTAAACCATTAAATAATATTATTCACATCCATGAATGTGTTTAACTAAAATGAAAGTGCATCGCCCCTGATGTCGGTAAATTGACACATCGCGAGTGATGATTCCATTTTTAAGATAAAAGAGAGAGAGGGAGGATTTTAATATTATATATTCAATTAAAATTATATAATTCCAATATTTTTAAGGTAATATAGTTTTAATGCCGTTTTTATAAAGGTATGTGTGGATATAATATGAAAATAAATCGAAATTGAAAGGAAATTAAAAGAAAAAGAGAGAGGATTTACCACTTGAATTATCCTCTTGAGATCCACCGTAAGGCACCCAGTCTTGGTCTTTTTATGAGACCAAGAGATCATGGAAGTGGGTTAGGGGATATATAATATTATTTGGCATAATTTAGTCAAGGATAAAATCTTCAGAGGTGTGAGGAGAAGAGGGTGTGAGGGGTGGTATTTATGGTGGAGGATAGGGGTGTTTTCTCAATATTATATTCATTAGTTAATTATTTTGGCTCGAGAATATAGATGTATTTAGAATTATATTTAAATATATTAAAATATTGATGTATGGCTCTATATTAAGGTACTTGCATCATCCTTACATCAACAATGAATCAAAAATTCATGTATTTGGCATTTATCAAAAATTGTCGTACTTTACTATTGATCTAAAATTAAAGTATTTCAGAATAATAAAAAAAATTAACCCTAGCCATTTTTAGATTTGTATAATTAAAAAGTGAAATCCATTTTATTAAAATAATTTTATAAATATTATTAATTTAATTTTTAATAAAAATCATCACTTACTTGGAAAATACAAATTTTATAATTATACTCGATTTTATTACACTTTGAAAATTTAATTAATGTCACATGAAGTTTTCATAAAATCATAAGAAATAAAAATATTAATTTATAAATACATTTTATGAAAATAAATGTTCTTTTATATTATTAAATTAATCATAAATTCCAATTAATTATTTATGACTTATAAAAATACCAACACTTAATTAATAATTTTTAAAAAATTTATTTTCAGAACTGTTATATAATTATAAAATAGTTTTATTTTTAAGATGCCTAAATTTTATTTATATATTCATGGACATGGTTACTATTCATTTGCCCAGTTTACTATTCATAAGGGTCTTATTATTATTCCTAAGGTCAAGTTACTATTTCATTGGTATTGGTTTATTAACTTCTAAAAAAATTCTTAATTCATTAATTATTCCTTATGAATATTTTACTATAGTCTATAAGTTATTTTATGTGATTTATACTATATATGAAATTAATATAAGAAGAGATAAATTCCGTTGATGAAATTTTGGGTCGTTACACCAAAACCTTTCATTATAAGTGAAAAGGTCAAAGGTTACATGTAACCAGTTTCTAATTAAATTACAATTGAGAAAGGCCAGGTGATATATATATATATATATTCTTTCTGTTTAATGTTTTAAAGATTTATTTATTAATTTGGAACACTTACCTTTTCAAATGTCAAGTCAAGGGCATTTGAACAGTGTCTTGGGTAATCACAAAGTTGGTCACTAAAGGCATAAAAAGTAACTAATTCTAATTAGGTTGTTATCATTGAGGTCTCAATCTCTTATAATATCAAAAAGTTCTTACTAGGGTCATATTTTACAATTCAGATTAATTAATTTAAAGAAGGGGGATTTAAGTAATAATGTCTTGTGAAATCTGTGTGAGCACAAAGAAAACAACTTATATAAGGTGAGACATTGAGGGATAAGTCATAGGCCACATACATTATGCATGTAGTAGATACTTGGTCCAGTATTGACACATGGTTTGGCCTGAATTGGAAGAAAATGGAAGATAAAATGAATTCCCTAAGAATAGGTCATATGGTCTTGCACCAAAATAGTGCCAAAGATGGTGAGATAAAATATATAAAGAAGGAATTTATTTAAAGATCTTACAATGAGGGATCCAATGAGAATAATTGGTGGCTTGATCAAAAATTAGATGGAGAAGATCCTTCAAATCATAGGTCAGATATGGGAGAGAGCTCAAAAAGGAGGTGACGGGTTCAACTACTAGAGAGAAAAATAGAAAAGATAAGGGGTTTTAAAATTTTATAGGAGAGAAAAATAGACCTTTTACCACTTTAATACTAGGTTACACTTTTTGGTTGAATGGTTAGCCAACCCATGCATCAACTGTGTGCACCCCACTATCTAGGGAGCACAGCTCTGATGGACTATAGTGCATGGTTAGGAAAATCATGCACAACACGTGATCACCCTCTGTCTCATCTCTGCATATCCCAAGATACCCTTTCATAGTTAAAAGAATCCATGTGACACCCTTACACAGCTTAATGGTTTGTGGGTCATGGTTATCATCAATCATGTGCTAACCGGGCACCTGTTCTGTTTCCCCTGAAATCCAACACTCTGGGATCCAAACAAGCCATGGTCACTACCAAACCCATACTTATTCCTTAAAAAACATTTATATATTTAAATTTAATGATTAAAACTAAAATTAAAACATACCATAACTTGAATAAAAACTGCGTTCTTACATATAGGATTGGGGACACCCGTCATGGGGACTCCTTACATGTCATGTACATCCCTCTTTAACTTCAAACTATCATATCTACTTAGTTTGGACTTTCATTTTGGAATGTGAATATCATATCCTAAGTTTTTATCTACATATAAGGTGATGGATTCCTTAACAGTAGCTTTTTATATATCATGTGATATTTTCTAAGTGTGAAGATTCTTTAGGCAAAGCTCAATGATGGCAACGATCAGATAGGATCATCAGAGAGAGACCTAAATGGTACCCCCCCCCCCCAGGTGGACTAGGGAGTGGGTCCTAAATCTATCTACTAACTAGTTCCACGTTGTGGATTATTATGTGGGCCCTCTATCAATCTATTGATTGGTACCCCATTACAGACTGTTGAATGGGTCCTTTATCTATTTACTGAGTGGTACCCCCACCCCCACCCAATGAACTAGGGATTGGGTCCTCTGTCTACCTACAGAGTGGTACCACCTCCTCAATAGACTAGGGAATGGTTATTCTACCTATTGAGTGGTACCCACTTAAAGACTAGGTAATGGGTTCTCTACCTACTAAGCGGAACCCTCTTACGGACTAGGGAGTGGGACCCTTATCTCTCTACTGATTGGTACCCACCTATCACACTAGGGAATGGGTCTTCTACCTAGAGATTGCTTCCCCTTGAATGTGTGTCATAATGGATATGTGTGGGACCACAAAAAGTATACTTCTACAAATATACATGTGAGATGCTCGATATCATTGATGGTCCTTCTTGGAACTACTGGTCGGCTCTTTCCAGGGTTGGTATGTGATATGGAGAACCCCTTTCTCGATTATCTGGGTTTATTTTATGATCATAAATATATATATCTATATATATATATTATTGTCTGGATTATTTTTTCTTCCTAATTTAGGGTTTAACTAACTACTTCTATCTTGTCTCTTATTTCTCCTCCTCAAGTTTTCAGGGCTTCCTACTAGGTATGTTTATACTCACCCTTAAATGGGTTTTTTCAAATGTGTCAGGTCACATGCAGATGATGGATAGGTTAATGGTGATTTCATAGGATCATAGGGATACTCAAGTGAATTTTACCATGTATGGTGGTTGGGTCTTGTAAATCTTCATCTACACCCTCTCAACATTTCTTTTCCACTTGTTGTCAGGTTGGGACATCTTTTTTGGCTAGGGGTGTATTTTTTCCCATTACATTTCAGATTTAACTATTACACTCTTTGTATTACATTGAGGTTATTACATTCATATTACTTACTATAGATTTAATTGTCTTTCATATTTATTTTTCTTCACTTCTATATGGATATATTTGGGTGTGTCCATACAGGTACTTTAAGAAAGTGCCTCCCATTTTATTTATTCTTTTTTGTGATTGTCTCAAACCCATGGCCTATGGAGTTAGGCTTGCGATATTTATGGATCATATTCCACTAGTAATTAGGTCCCCAATGGGTTATTCCATGACATTAACATTTATCATATGTGTTTTTTAGATAATAGATAAGAATAAATCCAATTTTTCGCTTAAAACTATATTTTTCTAAAAATTTGTTTTGTGGTATTTTTGCACACTTATTTTAAAATTAATTTTTTACACTTTTAGAAAATGTATTTGAAAAAATGAAATAATTTTTTGAAATAATAACTTCAAAATTATCTAGGATTGAATTTTTTATATTTTTTGGAGAAGATAAACTTTATGATGAATTGTGAAAAATAATTTTTTTACTAAGAATTTAAAAACATAAAAATTATTTTTAGATGGATTTAAATGTTCAATTATTTCAATTATATATCTATTAATACAATTTATATAATTGGAATTAATTTCATATTGAATTTTTTAAAAAAACTTTTTAAACTTTTAAACATTTTCTCTTTGGAAAATAGTTCTCTCATCACAAATGTGAGATTAATTTTAAATTAACTTCTCTTAATTTTGTGAATGAAATTTGGAAAAATTGATTTATTATGTTTAATCTTCAAAAATTATATTTTATAATATTGTAAAGTTATGATTTTAGAAAAACGAACTGTAAAAACAATAAAAACTATGTAAAAGAGTTAAGGAAAAAATGGGTTTATAGGGGGTTAATCTGAAAATAAAAGGGTTAAAAATGACCCAAAACCTATAAAAGACCCATTTTCTGGACATATTTCGATATTTCCTCTTTTATTTTTGATAATGTTATATTTTGGAGACTTTTGATAAGTGTAGAACCATTTTCTTTTCAAATATTACACGTGTGTCACTCACCTCACTTATAAAAGGTCACCCCCTCTCCTCTTTACTTCACACATCCAAAACTCATTGGTTTAAAACAAACTACCCATATCAGTTAATTATTTCCCTCCAATCATTATATAAGACTATTTTTGTCTATAAATCCAACCTAATAATACTTTTTTCAAAGAAAAATTAGTTATCTGAAGAAGAGGTAACATCCATAATCGAGAGTTTTATTTTATTTCTTCCACCATATTTTTAAATTATTATTAAATCATGATGATATAAAAACATAAATATCTTAAATATTGTTATATTTATATATATTAACTCCAATTAAATCAAATGATTCACTAAATCATCATTCTTGTGTACGGAGGACTACCGCCTCACGAACTGATCTTATTCTTTTTTCATCACTACCTCTCACAGATTGATATAATGATGGATTTAATTTTTATATATTATATTTATTATATTTTTATAACTATTAAATTATAATACCTATTATATATTCTTACCACCTAACTCATTGTAAAATAATAATGTCGCTCATGTGTATGGCTAACTACAGCCTCACGAACCGATGTGACGTGTTTTTAATTTTTGTTTTATATAGATGGTAATGAGGATAGATTAAATGAATTAATATGATATTTATAATATTATTATACTTTTGTATTTATTAAATCATATATACTTTATTAATTTTCATTCTGTGTGGGATATGGTAACGTCATTCGTGTGTATGAAAGACTATCACCTTATGATGTGATGTGATTCATTTTTCACATATGAATTACATAGTGGGTAATGAAGATAGGTTAAAATAAAATATATATATGATATAAGTGACATAAATATGATTATTTAATGTTAATATATCATTTACCCTTATTTATTTAATTTCATCAAGAAAATTGAAACAGCATTCATGCATACGTATGGATTATCGTCTCCCGGAACGGGGTATTTCATTTTCTATCTATAATTTTTATGGATTATTATAAATACATTAATAATGGATATATATGATATTTATATCATGGTTAAAAATTATTTAAATTATGTAACCATGATCAATTTAATAGGACCAAAAAAATTAAAAATCTAAACATACCTGAAAAACAAATCATTTATTACCTGAAACATGATTTTAACAAGGAATTGTTGATAAACGAGTAATAAAAGTCCATAATTAAATTATATATGGTAAAATAAATATGATTACAGTTTTTAAATATATTCATAATAAAATTATATTTATTATACTGGATTTCAGAACCTATACAAGGGAAGTCAAGACTTAAGGTAATTTATTTTCACCTCACTTTTTACTTCTTTGAGACACATGTCATATCCACCCCCTATTTCATTTATGTGGTATATAAACTATTCATGAATTTATTTTATGATTCTTGAATTTAAAATTATTTTGACTTAAATATTCATTTTCTCATCTATCTTTAATGGGGTTTACGAATCAAAGCAACCAAAGTAATAAGGTATTTTTGTCTCAATTTTTTTTCTTTGAGACATATGTTATATTATGCAACTATATTAATTTATTAGGTGTATATAACATTTTATTGACATGTAATAACATGAATTTATTTATTCTCATGATATTTTAAGTTTCATTTGATTTTATTCTTTCATTGGGTCTTACGATTCAAAGTTACCAAACTTTTAAGGGTTTTATAATACAATCTCATCGTTTATTAGGTTATGCTTCCGATGATGAAATAATATAAACTATATATCAAAAAACTAATGAATTTTATTATACTCTATTTATTTTTTGAGAATAAATGTTTTCCTTTCATTTTCCTCTCTTTATGTACTCAATATCTCAACATAATAGTTTTAAGAAATATCTTCTTTACTTATCTATTTGGTCTAAAACCCCTTTTACATCCAAAACCATATTTTCTAAAAAAATAAAAAAAAATATCTTTCAATGGATTTATTAAATACATTTTTACCTTTATTTGAATTTTTACAAAATGTTTTTAATGGAATATTGATGTTGTTTTTTAAACAATTCTCGTTTGGATTTTACAAAAAATATGAAAGGAATATTTATATTAACATGTATAGTATAAAAAGAATTTTCCACTATCATGGACATTATTTTATTTAAATATTCCTTTATAAGTTTCAAATTTTATTTTAAAATAAAATAATTTCAAAACAAAATTATGAATTTTTATTTTATAAAAATTGATTTTTAAAAAAAGTTTATTTTCCTCAATTAATGTATTGATTTATTTATAAAAATTATTTTATAATTTTACAAATATTTTTACAAAGAAAAAGATTTTCAAAAGGTTTTATGATTTGAATTTTTTTTTACAGTGGAAAAGATATTTTCCTAAAAAATTAAATTATTTTTAATGTTTTTCTTTATAAGTTTCAAATTTTATTTTCAAAGAAATGGATTTCAAAAATATTTTTTAAATTTTTAGTTTTAAAAAATGATTCTCAAATAAATTTCTTTTTCCTCAAAAAAAATATAAGTTTCTTGTCAAAATCACATTCTATCTAAGATGACATCCATTTATGTTACATATTACTTACTGGGGATATTATCCAAGGATACCATTCTTATTCTTTCCCTAAATGGTTTATGTTAATGATGACATGATGTTAATGAAACTTTCTTTTCATACACAGGTTATATGAGGAGAAAATTCTTATAAAACACGCTTATTTTCACAGGTTATGCAATGATGAAATGAAGAAATGATTATGAAACCATAAATTTTCCATAGGTTATGATATGATAAAAAGTTTATGAAACTCGTTATATTTCATGGGTTATGATATGATGAATGTCTTGTGGTATTCTGGGACACATCTTTATGATTTTCATTATGTGACTGGTGGGATTTATATCTCCCTCCAATGCATTAGGTAAAGATTAATATCTCATTAAACAGACAATACTAGAATGGGAAGTGAACCTGGTTCATTAAGAGACTTTTTGTGTTATAAATTTCTTGGGAGTTAATCTTAACTACTATGATGGTTTTGGGAATCAACCCATTTCTCTATGATATCCTTGAAAGTGATCATTAACTACTATAGAGATGATTTTCTATGTTTATGTGTATACCAAAATTCCATGACTTATGTCAATGTTATTCTTGCATGGCTCATTTTCTTTGATTTCCTTGTGATTCATGTCTTATGAACATACAAAATTTATTCCATGACTTAATATTTTGATCTTTGATATGCATATTTTGGTTTTCATATTTTATTATCATGTTCTCAAACCCTTTTGGTCATGTTATATTTACATATTTTCCCTTTTTTACCTTTACTAAGAATATGATCTCACCCTTTCTTATGTTTCCATTCCCCATGTTATAAAGAAAATTTTAAAGAAGGTTATGTCTATAAATAGTAATAAATGGGAAGATATTTGTCAGAAAAATTGAGGATATTTCACTAAATAAGAATATTGTGTACCTAGTCTCTAAAGGCACTAAACCATTTCTATCCTCAGGCATATTTTTGTGTAATTTAACGAATATTAATATAAAAATATTTAATATCTATGTATGAGGAGTATCGTTCATTGTAGTTGGTATCGTAGAAAACGTTTAGTTAACTTATTGGAACTAGGATATGAAAACTTTTGTGAGAACTCTAAGGATATGTTTAAGGATAAGTCTAAGGATGAGTAAAAGTATAGGAAAATGTCCAAGAATTTTGGTAAAGCATATTGGAAGTGGTTTCCAAGTAATTGCATCCCTATTTGGATACTAAAATTGGATGTGGATCTGTCAAAAAGGAACTTAGGGGTAATAAATTTAAAAAGGGCCTATTGAGCTAGACTCGATCGTCACCTGGTGCAAAACAATTGGCCTTGTCGCACACCTGGTTTGACACACCGAGGGGGTATGCTTTAGAAATTCACAAACACTTTATGAACCATTATGAATGATTTAAATAATGAACATGAATGAACTTGGTTAAGCCTAATGTGTCATATTTCTAAAATAATGTTTCATGATTTAGACATACTAGAGGTAATCTTTCATGATTATGTGGTTTAGACTATGAATATTATTACTCACATTATTATTTTTGGTTTTAGTCAATAGAGAAAACCAATAAGAACTAGATCAACATTGAATGTGATAGAAATTTTTTTTATGATCAAAAAAATGGGTTGATAAGTTGAGTGAAGTATATTATGATTATGCCTAATCAGTTATCATAATATATTATTAAAAACCTTCACCTTAACCAACTCTCAGACTAACTAAATAATAGAAAAATATAGTTCATTGAGAGTTCTGGTGGTGGAGACCAAGGAATAAAGAAGATTCTTTTTCTTATATGTCAATAATGTTGGAAGAATCACCTAAGTGAATATCTCAAAGGAATGGTAAGATGTTTTGAGTGTGGAAAAGAAGGAAACGGATAAATTAATTATAGAGAAAAAATTAAAAGTTCGGTTAATACAATGGATGAAAGTAATGGTCTCCCTAAGATATCATCAATGATTGAGTGTTTCAAATGTTTAATGTATTGGAATTATAAAAATTGATATCCTAAAGGGAAGGATTGTGAAGAGAATCAGCAAGGTTATAAGAATATTGGTCATATTGTTGATGATGAATAGACTGGAAATGACATATAGATGTAAATAATTGTTAAGTAATAAAATTAATAAGCATGATTAATTGTGTATAAAGAATGTGGAATGATTGAGGTATTTATCTATTGGGATTCCAATAATTAAATTTTTATTGGTGGTATTTTGGTTATTAGAATCATGAAACATTTTTGGATTATCCCATAGTAGTTTTTCATTAAGGGGTTTTAAGAATATGTTAAATGGTATTGATGGCCAAGAAAAGTGATTTAATAGAAAGGTGATATTTTTATTAATAGAACATAAGCCTTAAAATTTTCTTTATGTTGATGAAATGGTTTTTAGTTTGGATTATGGTATGATTGATATAGATAAACTAATTTAGATATTATTTATTACCTTTTAATTGATTAATGATTTGATGAAAAAGTGTCTTATGTTTTCATTGATATATTTTACAACATTTTTGGATTTATAGAAAAATTTAAATAATCTATGATTTTATTTAAGGAATGAGGAATGAGTTAATTTTTTAAATAATTTTTGTATTCATTAAAGTTTTATGGTAAACAAATATATTACCATGTTTCAAGAGAATATATGATAATTGTATTAATATATTAGTTATGTGATATTAAGAAATACTCCGTGTTGTTTAGGGGAATAATGATAATTTTATTTTTTTTAATTTAGTGACCTTATTCATAAATTTTTTTATTTTAATTTTAGTCAGACATAGAGGAGACTTAAGGTTAATGATTCATGAAATGGATTAAGTTGAACATTGGACGTTATTGGATAACCTAGGATAACAATTCTATTTTTATAATAACTATATAAATAATGAATGACTTGTCATTATCTTAGAGAACTTATGATCCACTAGTGCTTTTGGAATTAAAAAATCAACTCTTAGAGTAAAAAAATTAAGTGGAAATTGATCATGGCACAACCAAATGATGATATATTCTTATGATATAGAATGAAATTAAATAACTATATATTCTCATAAAAATTATTCATCTTTAATAAAATAATATTGAAATAAAATGCCAAAAATTTACCTTAAGTTATTATATATGAATGGTCTTTTAACCTATCTCAGATTTATAGATTTGTGGTCATTAACTTTTTCTTGAACATGTTATCTATCACTCTTCATCAGTATTTTCTTGTTAGTATTCTCTTTTATGTCCATTTTTTACTTCTCACCTACGCTCTTCTATTGGAAAACCTAGCATATGTTTTTCTATATGAACTTCACACATCCCTTTATATCTTTTCAAGAGGAAGTTTTATTAACCCTTTTTACAATTTGGGTTTTTCACAATGGTATTTTCAAATGATACACCCTTGTTTATCTAACACAAGTTCAAATTGTGAGGATACAATTTATTTAAGGGGGTAGAATGTAACACCTCGATATTTTTTGAAATATTTTTTTCAAATAAATTTAATATTTTATATATTTTATGTTACAAGAGATGCTGAGTTTATTTTGCAATATACAAAATAATAATACTATCTTTAATTACATTTAATCTCATGTTTATCTATTCTTACATGCTACGTTGAGTTTATCTTTCATTTCACACAACACCAAGTATAAAACACAAGAAATACTGTCAAAATAGTATTATTTAATATTATAGTTATCACCTTACCATTGGAATGGTGGGAATGAATAGTATTAACTAAATGATAAAAATATATGATTAATTATTTGATGTACTGTTAATTGTAAATGAAAATAAAAACCATTTAAAAACAAAAGAAATCTTTTTCTGAAAAAAAACTATTTTTTAACAAAAACACATTTTTCCTAATAAATTAAATAATTCACTTTTGGTGAATGAATTTAATGAAATTTATATATTATATATTCAATAAAAAAATAATCAGTCATCTAATGTGTTTTTCATATATGAGATAAGAATAAATCTAATGTTTCACTTAAAAACTATATTTTTCTGAAAAATAGTTTTTCATATTTAGCGCACTTATTTTAAATTTAATTTTTTCAAATTTTATAAAAATTATTTTTAAAAATTAAATTAATTTTTAATGACATAATTTAAAAATTATAATAGGGTTAATTTTTTATATTTTATGAGAAGTTAAATTTCTGATGAACCGTGAAAAATAACAGTTTTTATTAAGAATTTTTATTTCATTTAAAGAATTTAAAAACATAAAAATTATTTTAATATGGTTTTAAAGGTCAAATTATTTTAATTATACATATATTAAACTAATTTAGGTTATTTTAATTATTTTTATTTTGAGTTTTTATACAAAAACGTTTTTAAGTTGTGAATTTTTTTTCCTTAGAAAATCACTTTCTCATAACGACTACGGAATTAATTTTAAATTAAAATTTTCAACATGAATGGAATTTTGAAAAAATAGATTTTAATTTTGGAATTATCCTAATTTATATTATATAATAAATTAAACTTAATTTTTTTACCATAATTAATTATAAAAACTATAAAAATTATTTACCGCGGTTAAGGTAAAAATGGGTTTATCCTGAGTCAAACTAAAAATATAAGTTTTAAAAAATACCCAAACTTGTAAAACGCCAATTATGAGGCCATATTTCAACCTTATATCCTTTAGTATCTATAATGGACCATTTTTTAGCCTTTTTATATGTGGAATATGTGGGTCCACCTTTTTCCTTTCAGAAATTAAAAGTCTGTCACTCACCTCATTTATAAAAGGTCACTACATGTCCTCTCCTCTTCACACCTCCAAAACCAATTGGTAAAGATAATAACTACAAAAATCACTTATGTAATTCCCTAATATAATCCAATAATACTTATTGTTTTCACAAGTCTAACCAAATAATCTTTTTGGTTAAAACCCAAAGAATTTGTCTGAAGAAGAGGTGACATCCCTAACTGAGCATTTTATTTTATTTTTTCCTCCAACACCTTCAATTATTATTACATAAAAATGATATAATTATATAATTATCATAAATATACTTATATTTTTTTCATGTTAATGTAATTACCTATATCAATTTCCACTTCCATTGAATGGGTTAAAATCATCATCTGTGTGTACGTAGGACTACTGTCTCACGAACTGATGTTTTTCGTTTTCCATCACCACCTATCACGAATTCATATAATGATGGATTCAATGTTTATTTATTATATTTTTGATATTATTGTACATATATAACTGTAATACCATAATAATTTCCAATATCCTAACCCTTTTGAAAACAATAATGTCCCTCGTGTGTATGGCGGACTACGGCCTCACGAACTGATGTAATATGATTTTCATTTTTATTTTTTCTTGGATGGAAGTAAGGACAGATTAAATTAATTAATATTATATTTATCATATAATTATAATTATTTAATTATGTTATAATATATACCTTCTTACTTTCCATTCCATAAGGGATAAGATAACATCAGTCGTGTGTATAGTGAACTACCGTCTCGCAAAGCGATGTGATTCATTTTTCACGTGCGCTTTACATGGAAGGTAATAAGGAAATGTTTAAATAAAAATATTTGATATGTATTAAATAAATATTATTATTTAATGGTAATATATAATTTACCATTATTTCTTTCATTCCATAAGTAAAATAGAAAGTGTTCATACGTACGTACAGCTTACCATCTCTATAAAAGGGGTATTTCATTCTTTATCTCTAACATTTATGGATTATGATAAATGCATATATACTGAATATATATTATATTTATATTATTTTTAAATTTTTATTTATTATATAACCATGATCAATGTAATAGGATCATAAAAATTACAAATCAAAACATACACAAAAACAAGCAGTTATTACCTGAAACATGATTTTAACAAGGAGTTGTTGATAAAAAGGTAATAAAAGGTCATAAGTGAATTATATACAGTATGATACATATGATTATATTTCTTTAATATATTTATAATAAACTTATATTTATTATATATGAGTTTATATCGTGTATTAATGAATTTGAGACTTAAGGTAAGGGATTTTTGTCTCACTTTTTAATTCTTTGAGACACATTCCACATTCACCAAATACTAATTTTATATGGAATATA
Source organism: Viscum album (assembly GCA_963277665.1). NCBI lineage: Eukaryota > Viridiplantae > Streptophyta > Magnoliopsida > Santalales > Viscaceae > Viscum > Viscum album. The sequence goes on from OY728155.1 coordinate 1,083,521,636, forward strand.
TCTTTCCCATGAATGTATTGTATGATTATTAACTTAAAAATTATTTATATTTTCATACCCATTTTAGGATATCACTTTCAAGAAGTTCATGGTTCAGAAGTTACCAAAGCAGTAAGGGATTTTGTCTCAATTTTTCTTCTTTTAAGAATATGTTATATTATGAACCTATATTCCTTTATGAGGTGTATATACAGATACATTGACATGTAATATCTTGAATTTATTTATTCTCATAATATTTTATGATTCATTTAATTTTATTCATTCATTGGGTCTTACGATTCAATGTTACCAATGTGGTATGGGTTTTATAATACAATATTATCGTTTATTGGGATTGTTCATGTTTATCATTTTGATGATGAAATCTTATAAAATATCTCTAAATAAACACATTATTTTTCTTATACCCTATTTATTTCTTGATAATACATTTTTTTCATTCGTTTTCCCCTCTTTATGTACTCAATATTTCAAAATAGTGTTTTTAAGAAAAATCTTCTTTATTTCTATCTTGAGTCAAAAACCCCATTTTCATCCAAAACCTTGATTTTAAAAAATAAAAATTTTTACCAATATTCCAATGACTTATAAAATAAATTCATACCTATATTTTTCTTTTTTCAAAATATTTTAATTTTTATCTTCATGTTTTATTCAAAATAATTCTCATTTATCTTTTATCGAAAATTGGAAATGAATATTTGTGTTAACATGTACGATATGAACAGAATGTTTCACCATTATAACCATTATTTACTTTAAAGATTAATTTATAATATTCGATGTTTATTTTCAAAGAAAAGGATATTGAAAATGTTTTATGAATTTCTAGTTATAAAAATTTATTTTAAAATAAAGGTTATTTTCCTCATGAAATGTTTTAAATGGTTTCTAAAGCATCCTTTATAATTTTTCAAGGTTATTTTCATTGAAAAGTATTTTCAAAATGTTTTTCATTTTAAAAAGTTTTAATCAATGTGGAAATTATATTTTCCGCATGAAATATTTTAAATGGTTTTTAAAACATTTTTTACAAGTTTCAAATCTTATTTTCAAAGAAAATGTTTTTTTAAATTTATAATAAATTTTTAGTTTTAAAAAGTGATTTTCAAAGAAAATTTATTTACATCACGTAATTATCCAAGTGACTTTCCGATAAAATATTTCATCTAATATGGCATCTGTCAATATTACATATTATTTACTAGGGATATGATCCAATAATATCATTCTTATTCTTTATATGAATGGTTTATTTTTATGATGGAATTATGTTTATGAAACCTTTTTCTCTTCCACACGTTATACCATGTGTAAATTCTTATGAAACCTATTTATTTACACTGCTTATGATATGATGAAATAATTAAATGATTATGAAACTTTTCTATTTTATATGGGTTATGATATGATGAAATTTTTATGAAACCTATTTCATTTAATGGGTTATGATATGATGAATGTATCGTGAACTTGTGGCACATATACATATTATTTTCATTATGTAATGGCTTTGACCTATATCTCCTTCCAGTTTATTGGGTAATTATTTATATCTCATGAGATAGGTAGGACCAAAATAGAGACTAAAGTCAGTTTAGTAAGGTACTTTATCTTCTATGATGATCTTGGGAGTAAACCTTGACCACTATCATGGTTTTGTGAGTAAACGCATTCCACTATGATAGCCTTGTCAGTGATCATTTACCACTATGGAAATGATTTTATATTCTTATGTTCATGCAAAAATTTCATGTCTTATGTCACTCTTATGGTATCATGGCACATGATATTTTATTTTCTTATTATTCTTATCTTATAATATGACAATATTTATTCCATTACTCAATATTTTGATCTTTGATATGAAGGTTATGTTTTTCATGTGTTATTATAATTTTATCATACCCTTATGGTCATGTTATGTTTATATATTTGTTGTTGTTTACCCTTACTGAGCATCTGAGATGACCCTTTATTATATTTCATTTACCTAGTTTATAACAAAATCTTCCAGGTAGTGTATGTATATGAATAGTACTAAATTAGAAATATTTGTGGGAAAATTGAACATCATTCACTATATAAGAATATTATGTACCTCGTCTCCAAAGTCACTAATCCATTTCAACCCTCAAGTGTGTGTTTGTGTAAATAATAAAAATTCATCTAAAAATTTTTAATATCTATCTATTATAATTATGGTATAATACAAACATTCCATGTATTTACCTAAACTTATTCTGGTATTTTAGATAATCATATGGAATTATTACCCCTCCTTCTTAACAAACTATGATTTCAATGGCCTAATAGGATACTTGAGGAAACATCATTAAATCATATAATCAAAATTTCTTCTTTTGATTCTAAATTTTATGAAATTGTATTATTAATATAGTGATTGGAACCAATAAATTATATTCTAAGTATATACATTATCAATATTCAAAGATTTTTAGTAAAAGTTTTTAATCTCATCCATATTGTCCAAAACTTCCATAAATGAAATAATGATGAATTACCACACAGGAGCAATCAATTTTAAGTATCCCTTAAATAATGTTATATAATTGAAAAAATATAAAACTTTTTGTTTTAAAAACACCCATATTTTTTTTGAAGTATAAGTTTTTATACACTCTTCCCAAGAGAAAAATGAGAAAAATAAAAACATCTTCTGACAATTTTATCTAAGATTGAAACATAAAATTCATCAATGTGACAAGTCTAATACTCCATTACATGAAAGAAAACTTAAATATTTAATCTTTTATTCCTTCTTATATTATTAGAATCATTATATTTATAAATTTTTTAAAATATATAGTTGATATCATATATTATTCATCATAATAAAAGTGAATTTCTATTACATTTATACCTGATGTCGACTCTCCACTATGCTTCTTGTAACCCTTCAGATAATCCAAAAAATTTATTCTCTAATGGAAAATATTTTCCACAATTAAAGCATTATCCTTTTTGTTCTCCTTCGGCTTAGCTGGCGATATGGACTCTTTAAGACCAATATTTTCCTCCCCTAGAAAAACCCTTAACCTTTGTTTTTATTACCATAAAAATGGTACTTTAGCCTATAATACTCATGCCTTTATAAAAAATAGTCAATATATTGAGGAGATCAGATAAAAGTTTATAGAAATAATTATAATTATAATTGAAAAAAATCTTCAGAACCTTTCCAAAGGTTCTTATAGAATTAAGTCAGTGGTTAATTCAAAATTATAGGATTACCCTAGCCTCACCAAGTAATTATCGTACTTAATCATATTGATAAAATGCATTAATATTGATGTTTCATCCATCATTTTTCATAGAAAATGAGATTTTTACAATTTATACCATACATTTCTATCTGTCTCCTAATAGATCATTTTTTGGTTTTTAATCATTTGATAGGTTAATAGGGTCCCGGGTTGCTTTTCCAATATAGATTCCACAGTATGAATCAAGAGTGTGGATACTTCTTGTGAATCTTTTTTATGCTTATCATAGTTATCTAGATCATTTTATTTAATATCTTTACTAATTATTTCCTCAAAAAGAGGTTGTTCTAACATGTAGAACATTCCTTCTAGTTTGATAACTATTCTTAAATTCTAGTACTGGTTGAGGAAGTTATTATCATTTTGTTTCTCCTTGTCAAGGATTGATCTCAAGGTCGAGTTTGATGATGATTCCATTTATATATAATATAATATATTTATCATATGAGTAAATTTATAAATATTTATTATATATTTTTATTAAATTGGGTCCCATTAAAATGATAACGCCTTTTGTATACATCCTATATATTAGTAGGGAAAGATCTATATTTCACTAATCTTCATGTCACTTTAGTGATTTTCTCATTTTTTCTACTTATTTATGGAATCATCCAAATTATATCACATATGACACTTAGATAGTTGAGCATAAAATTATTTTTCCAATTCGTCGTATGGATAGACTCAACTCTGTTACTTCGGTAAGCTAATCCTATTAGGGTATCTCGGATAGTGTATTCTAAATAAAACACAAAGAAAAATCTAACACAAGATAATTCAGGGGCACCCAACTCTAGTACAACCTACTCTTTGGATAATTTAGGTCTCTCATTCTGTGAATTACTTACATAAGATAATCCACAAGCTCTAGGATTTATCATAACCTATATGTTTTGATGATTGAGGTTTTGAAAAGTGATATTTTTTAAGGAATATAACACATATTATTTTAGGGTTATTTAATATCACCATCATATCTTATGTTTATTTCATTTTGTATGATTATTCATAATAATTTTAGTTTCATAATTATATTCTCTCCACTAAATCAATATGTTCAAGACATATTGATGTGTAAGTCTTTACACAAACCATATGTCATTTTACTCACCAAAAATAGAATCCAAATATGTTCATACATAATTGAATTTTTTATATGCATAAGGAATGTGAAACCTTCATGTAAAATTTTAGAGTTATATGCGATTGATAATCTCTATATGTGTAAGCCCAGAGCGATATATAGCCAACCTTATTCACCATTCTAAACACATCATAAGCCTTCAGGATAGTAGGTACTCTGACCCCATGTCTCTTTCCATGCTAAAAATTTTCCTAATAGATAATTGAATTAATCATATCTCTAACACCTAATAGGAATAAAAAATGATCAACAACTAAATTCAAGATAATAAGTCCAATTATAATTTGAGGTCAGTATAGATTAAAAACTAAATTTTATAGTGGTGTGGCTAGCATGTGATTAAAGGCTCTATCTCATAGAATAATTATAATAATTAAACTAAGGAATACACATTTAGGACATAAAAATTTTATAACTATGAATAAATAAGGGTATACAAAATAATCAAATGAACAATTCAAATATTTGAATATGAGATAACCATTTGTGGAAAATTCATAAATAAAATATAACTATAAATATTTTATATATTATCTAACACATTATGGTCATCCCATATCAATGAATATAACCACATTATATTAATCTCAATATAAAAATTTCATATTCACAATTACTTGGACTTTCATTAAAAATATATGATATTATCATGAATTATAAACAATTTTATTGTCACTTATATATTATGTAAATATTTAACATAATGTAAATATCACATATTAAATATTACAAATATGACCCCATAAATTTGAACAATTAAAAATAATTAATTAGAAACAATTCGTAATTTTAAAAACAAAAAAATGTATTTTAACCTTATTGATGTAAATTATAAACACTTTACAAATTACTTCATATGATTATAAAATAAACCCTTTTATTTATAATCTATAAGGTATGACATATAAATTTGTTAAAAGGTATTTTATATATTAGCATTTAATATTTAAGTAATTTCATAAATGATTCATAAATATATATTCAATTAATTATAAACGCTTTATAATTAATAAATATTACATTTTTCAAAGTTCATTGCTTACCACTTTGGAATAAAAAATCATTTTACAATGCCTAACACATATCATTGATAAAAAATTATAATCTATAAATTAACATTTCCAAAAAAAATAACACTTTACGGTGAACAATGGATTTCCTCCACATAATAGTGTATCTTTTATGGCCATTTTTATTGAAAAATCCAGACTTTATCACTACAGTTCTAGCCATAGTTCAAGGGTGAATAATCATACTAAAAAATTCCATGGTTTATAATGAGGGGTTATTTTGAGGACCACGAGAGGAACAATGACATGGAGCATGTCGTGGGGTATGGTTGAACCATGAGACTTTTTTCTGTAAAAAATAGGATCATATCCACGACATAGTAGAGAGGGACTTCATGTTTTATATGTGTTAATAGTTAATGAAAATTGGGTATGAAATAGATTTCACCATGTTATGGGACTCCTCATGGTGATTCCAAAATGTTCACCCATATAAACTATGACATGGTGACATTCCATTTTGGTTCATCAAGAGGCCTCTATGGCATGGTCCTACCTTGGCTTTGACATAGTGATGGTTGAAACATGGTACACTATTTTATAGATCCATTATTCCATGCATGATTTCATGAATCTAAACACTTGGTATCACTATTAATCCATAGGTAGGGATTCATTTGGGTCTAATAACATTTATTAAAAGTATAAAAAGTGATCAAATAAATTTTCCAAGATCTCCCATTTAAAAAATATAAAACAATATTAAAATAAAATGAATAAATAATATATATGGTTTACCATATAGTGATAATACCTTAGTAATGACTCCATCATCATGGTATACACTTTATGCAGATCACCAAATTAATTGACAATTTCCTACCATGTTCAAAGGTATCCATGAGTTAATTCAAATCACACATTATATGTACAGGACTCTCTAACCACAATTGTGTGCTATTATGTCATTATGAAAAGGAGGTAGGAGAAAAAGATAATCAAGTAACAAGGATCTCATCCAAAGTATCATGTATACAAACACACACACATTCATTATATGAATGTATATTTATATGTCCATGAGGATTATTCTCGATACTAATAAATTTACTGATGAATCGTAACTAATGAGTATATATCATGACCAATTCAATTATCACATTGAAGAATAAAACTCCACACGCATGTTTCATCCCATGAAATGGCCCATTAAATTTTATCCATATGGTTGTTCGATCTATATAAACTACAAAATCTAGTGGAATTAAATGAAAAACTCATTCCCTTGATATATCCATTCATCATATGTAGAATGTAGCTTTAGGGAATATTTCCTACATTGTGATCATGGAATGTTCATTTTGATGAGGCTGTAAAGAAAATAACTTTCATTGGTAATGAAAGAGATATATGTTTCTATATTACAATTATTTAGGGTGACTTTATTTTCCTATTATGAAATGTTGATGACATATTATTAATAGTAAATGAAGTATAAGTTTTATAGCCCATTAAGACATATTTAATGGAATATTTCTCCATAAAATATTTAGGTCAAGCAACCTGCACTATTGGTATCATGATCAATTGAGATAGATCGCAACGGATGCTTGGACTAATTCAAAGTGCATAGATTGAAAAGTTAAAAAAAGTTATTATATATAAGAATCCAATGGAGGATTGTTTTCGATGTCACATGGAAGTGTCCACGAGATTTTGATTGTTGTATTTTTTATCAATAAGATATAAAGAGATCAAGAAGCTGGTAAATTCAATTTAGGATTAATGACCTTGATATAATTATATACATATATATATATAGGATATATATTTAAATTTTAGAAAATTATAATAAGAGGATTCCATGAATATATGAGAAATGAAGATAAAGTTGTTTCTCTTGGGGATTTCAAATTTAGATTTTTTGGAATTAGATTATATATATGTGATGATTATAGTTTTATAATTAATAGGAATAAATGAAAAGTGATATTTATTTATTAAATAACTATTTAATACATGATCATGAAGAGTTTTATGATGTAGGATATTGAATAGCTTGAATATATACTGAGTGAATGGATAAAAAAGGATATGAATTAAAGTGATTACCCATCCATTTGTTTTTTTATGATTATGTTTTAAAATTATCACTTGGATAATGGTAAATATTTATGATATTCATTTAAGAAAAGTGCTTCAATTATTTGGTAAATATATCAGAACTATTATTGGGAATATTTTGAGATGAAAACAAATATGATATATTGATGTAGTAGTGGTATATTGAAATACTCAATATGAGTCTTTATATGATGAATATTCTTTGGGAATGTTTCTGGGGAGATTTTTAAAGGTTTGATAAATTCCTAAGTCATTTATGTTATTTTGGGTTGAGTAGAAGTTAATGGTGAGGTGACACAAAAATTACATACATAAATAATACATCATTTTAGATAAATAGTATATATATATATATATCATAATAATATTTTCCCCAGAACCATAATGGTTTAGCATCTTTGAAGACTGGATACATAATAATATTATTTATAAAATATAATTTACATCACCTTCAAAGCTACTAACATATAACACTTCTTATACATACCCTAATTAAAACCTTTCTTCATACCTGGCTAAAGTAAATATAAAAAAGGGTGAGCTCATATGCTCATTAGTGGTAAACATAGCAGATATCAATCAATGATCATATATAAGCATATCATAATTATATTTTAATGAGAATATGAACTTAACATTTTAAATTCATAACAAATAATTCATAGTCCATAATCATGACATAGTATAATGCCTAAAGTTTTTAAAATAGAAGAGTGTGTTTGATTGTTTATGAGATACGCAACATCGAACCCAAACAAACATTGATTTTTTAAATATGATTGTTTTAAGCTTTAAATTTAATTTTCAGATATAATTATGTAAGAACCCAGGTTTTGTTGAGAAATACTTTGGAATATTATTGATAATATTCCAGGGCAGCGCCTTCAGACGGCGTGCGATACCGAGCCCCGGAGTGGCCGGAATTAAATTTTCAGTGCGTTCACACTGGAAAAGCTAAATAAATTTGATAACTCCTAAACGGAGTTCCGGATCAGAGATCCGAGTATACGGATGGGTCCGGAATGGGTTGTTTACCCTAGGAACGACATAAAACTTGTCGTCGCGGGATGCTTGGACCCTTCGCTCGCTTCTGGAACATTAAACGGATTAAATAAATTAATTAATTCGTTTAATGTTGAAACGCAGGTATCTCTTAAACGGTGGCTCGGATTGGAAAACCGAGGGAACCGTTGAGTTCGGAGCATGCCGTTTACCCTAGGAGGGGTATAAGTTTCGCGGGCGCGGGCCGTTTGTGAAAAGTGGCCCCAGGGGCGTTTTCGTAATTTGGCGGTCTCGGACGCTAAGTTCAATAACTTTTGAATAGAGTCTCAGAATAAAATTCCAAGACCGCCGTTGCGCTCAGAGCGTGGTTCTTAGCCCAGGGGAGGCTTAACCTAGACCCTGCTGAGAGTTCGGGTATGGGGCCCACGGGCGGGAGTTTAAGTGTTTTGTTTTTAAAAACTTCTCCCCCCCCCCTCTTAGTTGTTCTCCCTGGCGCGGCAGCCCCTCCCCTCTCCTCGTCCATCTCCAACGAGGTGACTCCGGTGAGACGGTCCGGCGAAGCGCGACTCCGACGGATCGCGGTGGAGCTCCGAGCAACCCCCACGAGGTAGGGTTGTGCTTTGGCGTTTTAATTCCCGAACCTCCCTTTGAACCCCAATTTTAGTGTCGAATTTTTGTTGGATCTTCGAACCAACCACATAAATGCATAGTACGTTTTCTTTTCTTCCCATCGCTTCTTTCGGATCAAAAATCCGAGTTCGGACATGGTCGCAAACTCCCGCCGAAGTTTACGGGTTTTGGGATTTCGCAGCGGCAACGTGGTGGTCCGGGGAGCTCCGGGGCGGCGCGACTTTGGTTCCAGGCGGCGGCGAGGCTTCGGTTCCTGGAGGCGGCGTGGTGAGAAGGCAGTGGCGCGGCGCTTCGGTCGGGCGAGCGGCCAGCGACGGCGGGCCGGCTCCAGGGCGACGGCAGGCGGAGGCGGCCGGGCGGCTCCAACGTAGGGCAGAGGGGAGGCCGCGGGGTGCGCGACCCCACGTGTCACGACCGCGACCCGCGCGACGCGGGTCGCTGCTGGGAGAGGAGACCAGCCTGGACTGTCGGTCGAGGGAGTTGACCCCGGCCAGCTGGCCGTGGAAGATGGAACTGGGCCCGCGGCCGGGCCGCGGACCGGCCGGTCCGGGCCTAGGGAGTGCCCTCCCCCTTCTTGAATTTCCGACGCCCGTAACTTTCGTTACGGGCGTCCGTTTAGCGCGCCGTCAGCGGTAGCACGGACCTTGCGTTGGGGGGAATGTTTTGAGGTGGTTTTGGGAATTTTAAATTCCCGAAACGAGGGGTCGCGAAGGCGCGACGTGTCTTTAAGTGGACGAGCGTTTCTCCCGAGCTTCTTGTTTTGGACGGCGCGGACGCGTCCGATGTCCGTTTTGAGTGCCGTCAGCGGCATTGGAACCCTGGCATCGAGATGTAGGTTTCCATGGTTGTTTCAGGCGTTGAGGCCGAAGACGAGGTGCGGGCCCCACGGCCCGTCTCTTGAGCTGCGTGCAGCTTTTAGCGACTTCTTCCTCGGACATCCGTTCAGGGCATGCGAGCAGTCGATGTTGGGTGTTTTTCCGAGGGCATCGCGCTGGCGCAGTCTGCCCGCTGTAATTCCGCACGATGGTGTGGGGCCCACGAGGGTCGTTTGAGCGTCGACGGTGATTTTCCATCTTTATCACCGAGAGACCGTTTGGGACAAGTGGATAGTCCATCCTGTGTGCTTTTTCGAGAGGATCGCAACGGTACGATCCGGTCGTTGAGTTTCGGGACCGGGTTGCGGGTCCCACGAAGCACCGCTCGTGTGGGGTGCACCGGAATGCACCTTTTTCTCCGGATATCCATTGCACTCAGGTGAGTAGTGCTTTTGACGTTGTTTTTCGAGGGCATTGCGATGATGCAGTCCGTCCGACCTTTTTCGGAGACGTGGTGTGGGTCCCACCCGACACAGCTACGGTGAATAGTAGCCTTTTCACCGGGTGTCCATTTTGGGGGATTGAGTACTCAATCCCATGAATTTTTCCGAGGGGATCGCAGTGGCGTGATCCGTTGGTTCAGTTTCGGGATCCTGGGGTGGGCCCCACATGGGTCTGGACATGGTGAATAGTACCTTTTTCACCGATTGACCGTTTTAGGCGAGTAAGTAGTCTATCTCGCATGTTTTTTCACAAGGATTACAACGGTGCGATCCGTTTGGTTGTGTGGAGACTCATACATGATCTTATTAAATGTGGAAATGTGGAGGTTCCCTGGGGGAGTTTCTTCTACTATGCTCGTAGCGGACCCTTGGTGTGTGATCGCGTGCACTCCCGTGTGAGTGAAGTAATGCCTGAATAGATGTGGTTGGTTGTGCCCTAGTCGTAGAGGTGGAAAGTTGGAGATGTTACGTCACGCCTTCGCATTGACGTTGGGTGCCGGGTGCACAATAGCCCTTGGGCTGGAAGTGGGGTATACTCTGGGAGTATACGGGAGCACTTGGAGGTACGTGAGGTTTGTACCTGAGAACATTTGTGCGCTCAGTTGGGGTTGACTTGGGGTTACACGTCGTGTGGGACCCACGTGCGTGTCGGGTTCTGCTTTGCGTACTTTGACCTCTCGCGACGTAGAGGGTCCCTCTGTACTCGTTTGTTGACCAGTAGGGTGGAGCTTTTCCCCTGGCTTTGTGCTCATTTGTTTGACCAGCAGGGTTTAGTGGTCTCCCCCTGGTTTCGTTCTCGATGGATCGGTCGGTGGCGGTACTAGTGACACCTAGTGATGGAGAAGGCACTGAAACACTTTGGGTGAGTTGTGCTGGAGTTGGGTGGTTGAGCGATACCCACTACGTGTTGGGTTGCCCAGTGGTGTACCCTCCAGTAGAGATGGTTAGATCAGTTCTGAGTTCTACCCTCCAGCAGGGCTGGGCAGTGGGTTGCTCGCTGACTTCTTAGGGTGTACCCTCTAGCAGGGCTGGGCAGTGGGTTGCTCGCTGACTTCTTAGGGTCTACCCTCTAGTAGAGATTGGGCAGTGGGTCACCCGACGCACTCTTAGGGTCTACCCTCCAGTAGAGACTGGGCAATGGGTCACCCGATAACCTCTTAGGGTCTACCCTCTAGTAGAGACTGGGCAGTGGGTCACCCGACGACCTCTTAGGGTCTACCCTCCAGCAAGGTTGGGCAGTGGGTCGCCCGTCGTCTAGTTCCAGGTTTACCCTCCAGCAAGGCTGGGCAGTGGGTCGCATGACGGCTTATTCCAGGTCTACCCTCCAGCAAGGCTGGGCAGTGGGTCGCCTGTCAACTTGTTATGGTTTACCCTCCAGCAGGGCTGGGCAGTGGGTCATCCAATATCGTATCCCAGGTCTACCCTCCAGCAGGGTTGGGCAGTGGGTCGCCGGATGATGTGTTATGGTCTACCCTCCAGCGGGGCTGGGCATTGGGTTTCCAGACGATGTATTATGAATTACCCTCCAGCAGGGCTGGGCAGTGGGACACCTGTTGGCATTCCAGACTCAGTCCTTCCTACTAGGCTAGTCTGTGGTTTTCCTCCATGATTACCGGAGCGAGACCCTTAGTTACGGGCCAGTGTTGTGGTGGCTTGACTTTGAGGAGACCTCTCGACTGCAGGGCAGTGACGAGGTGTGGTTTGACTTTCCCTATAACTCTCAAGTTCGAGGGGTGCTTTCCCCACCGAGACGCATCCTTGTGACACGATCTAAAACCGTGCGGGCGAGTTAGTGACGCCCAAAGCGGATAGTATTGAGGTGCGGTGATTTGGGCCCCTTGACTTGTTGTTCGGGGCGGACGTGCGGGATGCTGGGCATCGATGGAGTTTACTTCTGGGACTGTTGGCTACTCCTTCTTGGGCTGATCTATGGGACAGAGATCCCCTTTTGAGTTGTTCGGGATTCTTGACAGAGCATACATATGTATATACCTTGTTTCCGGCACCCACTTCTTGGTTTGGCTACTCTCCTTCCAGGAGAGGCGAAGACATGCAGGGTATGCCACGTGCTTTCCGTGTCTAGCTTCTCATGGTTGGACGAGTCTACTCTCCTACTAGAGGTAGAGAAGACTCAACGAGAAGTTCATCTTCTCACCGCTTCCAGCTCCTTGTGTCTGGATGAGTCTACCTTCTTTCCTCTTGATGGGTTGAGCTGGACTCTTTAGTGCACTCCTTGTTGTACTCCTTTACTTTTCTGTTCACTCTTCTGCTCACCCTTCGGTACCTCCTTTTGTTACTCCCTCGAGCTTTCGGGGTATCCAACTGAGTATTTTTATACTCACCCCTACTTGGGCTTTGCCCGCACTTGGTGTGCCCTTGCAGACGACGGACAGGTGGAGCGTGCCTTCAGTGGAGCGTAGGAGCTTGGGAGCTTGGACTGCGTGTGGTGGTCGTGGTCGGGTTCCAGGTGGGAGACCCGTCAGCAGTTTCTTTTGATTACCTATTGCCAGGTTGTGGCACTTTTTGGTTGTGCGCGTGTTTTGCCCCTTTTCCTTTCAGTTTGTACTTTTTACTTGTATAGGTCGATGCACTTGGTGGTATTTATATAGTTGTTGCCCCTTTCCTTTACTTTTCTTGTCTTTACTTTTACTCTACACTGTTGCATTGAGTTTGCTGTGTGTGTTTGTACAGGAGCTTAGGCAAAGGCCTCCCCGAGTTATTGTGCCTTCGGCGCTGGTCGCTAGCCCCTGGCCTATGGAGGTGGGCCTGGGGTAGTTGCGGCTCGAGCCCGAGTAGAGTCGGGTCGTGAAAAAGTGGTATCAGAGGTGGTTCGTTCCTTGGGACGTTGTGAGGACGTCCCTAAAAGAGGAATTGGTTGGGATTTAGGGCAACAGTGTTAACGTGTCTCGAGAGTGGCTCTCAGGCCAGGGAATCCAGTGATGGTGCGGCGGCCGACGGATCCATTCACCAGGACCTTGATAACCCGCTTGTCGACTCGGAATGCTGAGACACTTGTTGCAGGGAAATTTGTTTTTGCATCACATAGGATTGAGTCTTGACTATCCTTCTTGAGTCAGCTCCCCATCGTTGTTGTTGTTGGTATATACATATATGCTCATCTGACCGCAGCACTCCTTGATAATATTCAGGATGTCTCCGCGAAGACAGCCAACCAGGATACCAGCTTTGGGTGAATGACGATGACCCTGTGAGCTACGAGGCCACAGTCCAGGACCCATCATGCGAGCCCCTTTCTCTGGGTGGGCTGGTAGCAGCACCACCACCTTTTGAGTAGCAGGCAGTTTCAGCAGAGCAGGCTGAGCTTGAGCGCAGGTTGAGCGTGCTCCGTGAGTTCCAGCGGTAGGGACTGCTGAGGTTCAGTGGTGAGCCAGACCCTCAGGCAGCAGAGGCTTGGATCGAGGCAGTGGTTAGACTTTTCAGGCTTGTGCAGACGCTGACAGATCAGAGAGTGGCTTTGGCATCCTGCCTTTTCTGCAGAGTAGCTTGGCATTGCTGGAGTCTGGTGACTCAGTTTCTTGACAAGTCATCTCTTTCATTTGATGACTTTCAGTTGTTGCTCCGTTAGGAGTTTTTCCCCTCCTTCTTGCGCTCCCCTCGGATTCAGGAACTCCTGCAGTTTCAGTAGGGAGGGATGACGGTGGCTGAGTACACGGCTAGTTTTGCAGACCATGCACGCTTTTACCGGGACTTGGTCCATGACGACAACCTCCGAGCACGGAAGTTTGAGTAGGGTATCCGCCGAGAAAATTCGTGTTGTCATAGTACCCTTGGGCATTTCCACAAATGTTGGGGTGCTAGAGCATATGCTGGTGACAGAGGGTTTCCTGTCATGTTTTGCGGCTGGTAGTGGCAGTGGGCGCGATGGAGCTGGGACGTCTACCGTAGCTAGAAGGCGCCGGAGGATAGGACCTTGATGCAGGTGGCCTTCCCACTGCCGGTTTCGGAGACGTGGTCGTATACCATTGTGGCGAAAAGGCGCAGGGCCTCAGCTGAGGATGCCCTTCCGTGAGTGGATCTCGGGCCGTAGTCGTACACCACAGTGCCACCGGAGGGCACTAGGGCAGCCCAAAGAGATTCGGTGCTATGCTTGTGATGGGCGAGGTCACTTGGCACGAGATTGCCCGACCCGAGTTACTGAGAGCTTCGGGCAGGCAGTAGGCGCACCACCACGGTAGAGGCAGCGCCGTGATCGGAGTAGTGGCCAGAGAGGTGGTGCTAGCAGAGGATCGGGAGGAGCTAGAAGTGGGGGACGACGTTACAAGATCTCCCCATCACCACTAGGCAGTCCACGTCAGGCTCCGGGAGCTGACGGTTGGGACAGCGGGTAGCCGCGAGCTTTGGATGTCTACGATCCTGCAGAGCATGGGATGGTGAGAGGTACCCCTTGAGACTCTTCTACTTCTTGCAGTATAATTCTTAGGCTCTGCGTGTGAAAGGTTTTTCTCCCTGCTCCTTGTTTGAGGTGTTACCAGGGTGATGCAGGGCGTCGGGTGTAACCCTGTGTTGGTAAGGAGAAAGGCGTGAGACCTTTTCCTTCAGTCGATGGTGTTGACTCCTTCGCCTTTTGAGCGTGTAAGAGAGCATCGACTGTGGAACCTTGCATGGACAGATGTCCTTGGGTGCTTCACCATATGGATATTCTGAAGGAGGGAATCATCGGGCCTTTCCCCATGCCCTAGCGGTGATTCCTGTCACGACGTGCGACATAGAGGTTGGACCGGGGAGGTGAGTTAACCCTGAGGGCCTTCGGGTCGTTTCAGACCGTGAAAAGGGATGGTGAGGTGCCCTACCGCCTTGCCCTAACCCCAAAGTCTGGAGTGGGTGCACGACGTCGGAAAGGGCCGACCTAGCATGGACAGATCAATCCTTTGGTCTGTGTGAGGAGGCGCAGAGTTGTGTGTGCGTTCTTCTGGGTATGGGAAAGCCAGGTGTGGGCTTAGTACCCTGTGTTGCTCCCTAGTTTTTCTTTTCAGGGACGAAAAGCTTGAAGGAGGGAATGATGTAAGAACCCGGGTTTTGTTGAGAAAGAGTTTGGAATATTCTTGATAATATTCCAGGGCAGTGCCTTCAGACGGCGTGCGATACCGAGCCCCGTAGTGGCCGAAATTAAATTTTCAGTGCGTTCACAATGGAAACGCTAAATAAATGTGATAACTCCTAAATGGAGTTCCAGATCAGAGATCCGAGTGTACGGATGGGTCCATAATGGGGTTTTTACCCTAGGAACGACATAAAACTTGTCGGCGCGGGACATTTGGACCCCTCGCCCGCTTCTGGAACATTAAACGGATTAAATAAATTAATTAATTCGTTTAATGTTGAAACGCAGGTATCTATTAAACGGTGGATCGGATTGGAAAACTGAGGGCACCGTTGAGTTCGGAGCATGCCGTTTACCCTATGAGGGGTATAAGTTTCGCGGGCGCGGGCCGTTTGTGAAAAGTGGCCCCAGGGGCGTTTTCGTAATTTGGCGGCCTCGACCGCAAAGTTTAATAACTTTTGAACGGAGTCTCGGAATAAAATTCCAATACCGCTGTTGCACTCAGAGCGTGGTTCTTAGCCCAGGGGAGGCTTAACCTAGACCCTGCTGAGAGTTCGGGTATGGGGCCCACAGGCGGGAGTTTAAGAGTTTTGTTTTTAAACACTTCTCCCCCACCTCTCTTGGTTGTTCTCCCTAGCGCGGCAGCCCCTCCCCTCTCCTCCTCCATCTCCGGCGAGGTGACTCCGGCGAGATGGTCCGGCGAAGCGCAACTCCGACGGATCGCGGCGAAACTCCGGGCAACGCCCACGAGGTGGGGTTGTGCTTTTGCGTTTTAATTCCCGAAACTCCCTTTGAACCCCAATTTTAGCGTCAAATTGTTGTTGGATCTTCAAACGAAGCACATAAATGCGTAGTACATTTTCTGTTCTTCTCATCTCTTCTTTCGGATCAAAAATCCGAGTTCGAACATGGTCGCAAACTCCCGCCGAAGTTTGCGGGTTTTGGGATTTCGCGGCGGCAGCGTGGTGGTCCGGGGAGCTCCGGGGCGGCGCGACTTTGGTTCCAGGCGGCGGCGCGGCTTCGGTTCCTGGCGGCGGCGCGGCGAGCAGGCGGCGGCGTGGCGCTTCGGTCGGGCGAGCGGCCAGCAACGGCGGTCCGGCTCCAGGGCGACGGCAGGCGGAGGCGGCCGGGCGGCTCCGGCGTAGGGTAGAGTGGAGGTCGCGGGGTGCGAGACCCCGCGTGCGGCGACCGCGACCCGCGCGACGCGGTTCGCTGCTGGGAGAGGAGACAGGCCTGGACGGCCGGTCGTGGAAGTTGACCGCGTCCAGCTAGCCGCGGCAGACGGAACCGGGCCCGCGGCCGGGCCGCGGGCCGGCTGAGGGCAGACCGGGCCGGTCCGGCCCTAGGGAGTGCCCTCCCCCTTCTTGAATTTCCGACGCCCGTAACTTTCATTGCGGGCGTCCGTTTTGTGCGCCGTCAGCGGCAGCGCGGACCTTGCGTCGGGGGGAATGTTTTGAGATGGTTTTGGGAATTTTTAATTCCCGAAACGAGGGGTCGTGAAGGCACGACGTGTCTTTAAGTGGACGGGCATTTCTCCCGAGCTTCTTGTTTTGGACGGCGCGGACGCATCCGATGTCCGTTTTGAGTGTCGTCAACGGCATTGGAACCCTGGCATCGAGATGTAGGTTTCCAAGGTGGTTTCAGGCGTTGAGGCCGAAGACGAGGTGCGGGCCCCACGGCCCGTCTCTTGAGCTGCGTGCAGCTTTTAGCGACTTCTTCCTCGGACATCCGTTCGAGACGTGCGAGCAGTCAATGTTGGGTGTTTTTCCGAGGGCATCGCGTTGGCGCAGTCTGCCCACTGTAATTCTGCACGATGGTGCGGGGCCCACGAGGGCCGTTTGAGCATCGACGGTGATTTTCCATCTTTATCACCGGGCGACCGTTTGGGACAAGTGGATAGTCCATCCTGTGTGCTTTTTCGATAGGATCGCAACGGTATGATCCGTTCGTTGAGTTTCAGGACCAGGTTGCGGGTCCCACGAAGCACCGCTCGTGTGCGGTGCGCCAGAATGCACCTCTTTCTCCGGATATCCGTTGCACTCAGGTGAGTAGTGCTTTTGACGTGGTTTTTCGAGGGCATTGTGATGATGCAGTCCGCCCGACCTTTTTCGGGGACGTGTTGTGGGTCCCACCGGACACGGCTACGGTGAATAGTACCCTTTTCACCGGGTGTCCGTTTTGGGCGATTGAGTACTCAATCTCGTGTGTTTTTTCAAGGGGATCGCAGTGGCGTGACCCGTTGGTTCAGTTTCGTGATCCTGGGGTGGGCCCCACATGGGTCTGGACACGGTGAATAGTACCTTTTTCACCGGTTGACCGTTTCAGGCGAGTAAGTAGTCTATCGTGCTTGTTTTTCCGCGAGGATTACAAAGTTGCGATCTGTTTGGTTGTGCGGAGCCTCATACGTGATCTTATTAAATGTGGAAATGTGGAGGTGCCCCGAGGGCGGTTCTTCTACTATGCTCGTAGCGGACCCTTGGCGTGTGATCGCGTGCACTCCCGTGTGAGTGAAGTAATGCTTGAATAGATGTGGTTGGTCATGCCCCAGTCGTTGAGGTGGCAAGTTGGAGATGTTACATCACGCCTTCGCGTTGACGTTGGGTGCCGGGTGCACGATAGCCCTTGGGATGGAAATGGGGTATAATCTGGGAGTATACGGGAGCGCTTGGAGGTATGTGAGGTTTGTACCTGAGAACGTTTGTGCGCTCAGTTGGGGTTGACTTGGTGCTACACGTCTTGTGGGCCCCACATGCGTGTCGGGTTCTGCTTTGCGTACTTTGACCTCTCGCGATGTAGAGGGTCCCTCTATACTCGTTTGTTGACCAGCAGGGTGGAGCTTTTCCCCTGGCTTTGTGCTCGTTTGTTTGACCAGTAGGGTTGAGTGGTCTCCCCCTGGTTTCGTTCTCGATGGATCGGCCGGTGGCGGTACTAGTGACACCTAGTGATGGAGCAGGCACTGAACCCCTTTGGGTGAGTTGTGCTAGAGTTGGGTGGTTGAGCGATACCCACTACGTGTTGGGTTGGCCAGTGGTGTACCCTCCAGTAGAGATGGTTAGAGCAGTTCTGAGTTCTACCCTCCAGTAGGGCTGGGCAGTGGGTTGCTCGCGGACTTCTTAGGGTCTACCCTCCAACAGGGCTTGGCAGTGGGTTACTCGCTGACTTCTTAGGGTCTACCCTCCAGTAGAGACTGGGCAGTGGGTCACCCGACGCACTCTTAGGGTCTACCCTCCAGTAGAGACTAGGTAGTGGGTCACCCGACGACCTCTTAGGGTCTACCCTCCAGTAGATACTGGGCAGTGGGTCACCCGATGACCTCTTAGGGTCTACCCTCCAGCATGGCTGGGCAGTGGGTCGCCCGTCGTCTAGTTCCAGGTTTACCCTCCAGCAAGGCTGGGCAGTGGGTCGCCTGACGGCTTATTCCAGGTCTACCCTCTAGCAAGGCTGGGCAGTGGGTCGCCTGTCGACTTGTTATGGTTTACCCTCCAGCAGGGCTAGGCCGTGGGTCATCCAATATCGTATCCCAGGTCTACCCTCCAGCAGGGCTGAGCAGTGGGTCGTCAGATGATGTGTTACGGTCTACCCTCCAGCGGGGCTGGGCAGTGGGTCTCCTGACGATGTATTATGAATTACCCTCCAACAGGGCTGGGCAGTGGGACACCTGTTGGCATTCCAGACTCAGTCCTTCCTACTAGGATAGTCTTTGGTTTTCCTCTGTGATTACCGGAGCAGGACCCTTGGTTACGGGCTAGTGTTGTGGTGGCTTGACTTTGAGGAGACCTCTCGATTTCAGGGCAGTGACGAGGTATGGTTTGACTTTCTCTAGAACTCTCAAGTTCGAGGGGTGATTTCTCCAACGAGACGCATCCTTGGGACGCGATCTAAAACCGTGCGGGCGAGTCAGTGCTTCCCAAAGCGGATAGTGTTGAGGTG
Organism: Viscum album; assembly: GCA_963277665.1. NCBI lineage: Eukaryota > Viridiplantae > Streptophyta > Magnoliopsida > Santalales > Viscaceae > Viscum > Viscum album. The sequence continues at coordinate 1,083,541,149 of OY728155.1, forward strand.
CGGTGATTTGGGCCCCTTGACTTGCGGTTCAGGGCAGACGTGCGGGATGCTGGGCATCGATGGAGTTTACTTCTGGGACTGTTGGCTACTCCTTCTTGTGCTGAGCTATGGGACGGAGATCCCCTTATGAGTTGTTCAGGCTTCTTGACAGAGCATACATATGTATATACCTTGTTTCTGGCACCCACTTCTTGGGTTTGGCTACTCTCCTTCCAGAAGAGACGAAGACACGCGGGGTATGCCACGTGCTTTCTGTGTCTAGCTTCTCATGGTTGGATGTGTCTACTCTCCTACTATAGGTAGCGAAGACTCGACGAGAATTTTATCTTCTCACCGCTTCCAGCTCCTTGTGTCTGGATGAGTCTACCTTCTTTCCTCTTGATGGGTTGAGCTGGACTCTTTACTGCACTCCTTGTTGTACTCCTTTACTTTTCTTTTCGCTCTACTGCTCACCCTTCGGCACCTCCTTTTGTTGTTCCCTCGAGCGTTCGGGGTATCCTACTGAGTATATTTATACTCACCCCTGCTTGGGCTTTTCCTGCACTTGGTGTGCCCTTGCAGACGATGGACAGGTGGAGCGTGCCTTCAGTGGAGCGTAGGAGCTTGGGAGCTTGGACCGCGTGCGGTGGTCCTGGTCGGGTTCCAGGTGGGAGACCTGTCAGTAGTTTCTTTTGTTTACCTATTGCCGGGTTGTGGCACTTTTTGGTTGGGCGCGTATTTTGCTCCTTTTCCTTTCAGTTTGTACTTTGTACTTGTAGAGGTCGATGCACTTGGTGGTATTTATATAGTAGTTTCCCCTTTACTTTTCTTTGCTTGTCTTTACTTTTACTCTGCACTGTTGCATTGAGTTTGTTGTGTGTGTGTGTACAGGCGCTTAGGCAAAGGCCTCCCCGAGTTATTGTGCCTTCGGCGCTGGTCGCTAGCCCTTGGCCTATGGAGGTGGGCCTGGGGTAGTTGCGGCTCTAGCCCGAGTAGGGTCGGGTCGTGACAAATTAGGACTAAATAAATTATTAAATATATATATTTAATAATTATATTATTAAATTATTAACAAATAATCAATAATTTTTTGGTAATTCCTTTTTTTTTGAAAATACGTTTTCTTGAAAAATATTTTTATTTATTTTAAAAAAATATTATAACTATTTTCTTTAACATCTAGATATTTTATTTCATAAAATAAAATAAATATTTCACATCATCAAATATGAATTAATTTAGGGTTAAAATTTGGTACTTTACAGAAAATATAGATTTTTCTCTTAATAGTAAAAAATATTGTTTTTATGTAAATTTGTAATTTTTTTGATGAATTAATTAACTTAAAATTAAAATTTTCATTTTAATTTTATTTCAAAGTGACATAAGTATTATTTATTTATTTTATCTCAATTAAGTGTATTTTAAAATATCTTTATATAATATTTTATTATTTATTTATTTATAGAACTAAAAACACATTTTTCTGAAAACTATTTTTCAATGCATAATGTTTCTCCGTTATAATTAATTAAAATAATTCATAATGAGAAATTATAAAAATTTAATTTTTATATTAAATTTCTATGTTTATTAATTGAAATTATTATAATGAATATTAATTCTTATAGAGTTAAATAGAAATCTTATTTCCTTGAAAAAAATGTATTTTTGGAACATTGATATCCATCGTGCTAGCGAGTTTTATTGTAAATTAAATTATTCCATATATGTGATTTTATTTTGATAAAATATATTTCACATTTTTAATCATAATAATTAATATTATATAATAATTTCAAATTAATTTTTGAACAATATGAATAGTAGATGTTGTAAATATTAATTACCAGAGTAAAAAAACATGTCAATTAATGGTAAAAATAATTTAACAGTGAATTGAAAAAAGTAACCATAATAGTATTAATATTTATATTTTATTTTCATTGAAATTATTATTATATTTATTATATAGTGTTTTTACTTAATAAATTATTATGTAATTAGTTTTATAAAAAACTATATTTTGATATGATAAAAGAGAAATTGTAGATTTAAGTAATATGAAATATAAATTAAGACATCACTTTTGATTAATTAATTTTTTAAAAAAAATAAATAAAATTTTAATAAAATATTAAATGATTTTTATCAAATATAAATTATCATATAATTTTTAAAAAGTTAAATATAATTCAAATAAGGGTTTGAAAACTCTTATTTTCAAAAACATAGGAATTCTTAGTAAATAAGGATTTTATTTTAAAACATAAAATTAAAATATTTAGAAAATTATTTAGTTAAAATTATATTATTTTTGAAATCATAACTTCTAAATTATCCAGTGCTGAATTTTTTACAATTTTCTAAGACAGTCAAATTTTCATGTAAAAATTAAATACTATATAAATATATGTTGTGTATTACAATATTAGAAGGGCATAAAAGTGATATAATAAATACTATAAATGTGATACAAGACCAAATATACGTTTCCCCAATAAAATATTTTGACTTTAAGTTTATTTTATTTTTTTATAATTCCATTATGAATCCTCTGAACAAGTAATATATTTTGAGGTTTTAAAATCCTTCCTTCGGGAGTATGACTCACCTCCACACAAGAAAAAGTGCTATTTTATTTAGTTCAGCCATTGGTCTTAAAAAATAAATAAAAAAACCTCATTTGTTAGAAACCATTGGATGATTTTTAGGTTTGGTAATTTTATTATATAGAGTCCAAAACATAAATAATAAAGAAATCCCCCAAGTTTCCTATATAAACTCACCCAAGATCCAATTTTTCTATAATAAAACTCCTTTCATCAAATTTATAATCTTTAATCCACTCTCTATAGTACTCCCAAGGTGTTACTGATATCTTAATAAGAACCTCCCATGCTTTTGGAGTTACACACTCAAGTAAGGAATCCTCACCTTCTTCTCCTCCTTTCAATTCAAGCACATTCATTGAAATTAGTCTTCTTAATTTCAATTTGTTGTATTATCATTATTTTTTAATCATTAAATTACAAAAAAATTGATTTTATATTAATTATATATCATTTATCCTCTCTCATTTTTACTCTTACCAAATCCATTACTATGCCAAAATTCCATAAGGGACTCTCCTCTTTTTGTTAAGAACTTATTTTTGTTATGTATGTAAATTTACTTTTATTATATTTGGATATGTTATTAAATATCTCCCTTACTATCAATTTTATGTAAAAATGATGATATATTCCTTTTGATCTCATTATGTCTGTTATGATCCTTTATGTTCACTTGTTACCATGCCAAATTTTAGTAAGGTATTTCTCTCTTCTCATTTCTATTAAAGCACTTCTTTTATATTATGTCTCTTAAATTTCATTTTATTATATTGGGATATAATCATTGATATTACCATTAATGTAAATTTCATTTATAAATTCTTATTTCCCCCTTTCATTCTCATTAATCCTTCCATGATCCTTTATGTTCACCTGTTACTATGCCAAACTTTAGATAGGATTATTTTCTTTATTAAAGTTTCTTCATTAAATTATGCCTTCAATTTCAGATTTATAATGTTGGGGTATGTTTCTTCATGTCCCTATTACTTCCCATTTTATTTATATTTAATGAGATACCCCCTTCTCTCTAATCAACCTATTTTTATGAATCTTTAAGTGACACTGTTATTATACAAAAATTTCACCGTGATTTTTTCAAGACAAAACAATTTTGTAGTGAATACCATACCCATTTCCTATCAAGGGTTTTCACATTTATTCACATGTACTGTTTTTATCGGAAACATACATATATGTATTCCACACTCCTTGATTGTGTAATAAATTATGATGATGAATGAATCCATTTTGTATGATCTATGTGGTACACTTAAGCATGATAATGAAATGAATGTGACGGGTGAAATCGGATTTATATATCACTTTAATGTATTGGGTAATTTTTAGTATCATGATACATCATGTTATGATAGGTAGTGAACCTAGTTCCTTTATGGAACTTTTTCCACCATTAATTCTTAGCATTTTATCCTTGACCTATGTTTATGATGATGTTTTTTAAGTTGTTTTGACATTTCCCAAGTTATGATTATCATGTTATATAATCTCTCATTGTTCAAGTTTATGATTCCTGCTCTTTTTATTCCCCATTGATATCCCAATTGTCTAACATCTATAAACTTATACCATATTTATTCCCTTTCTGGTCTTTATATATCACCCCTTTCTTTTGTATTTCACAGGTTATCTCATGCAGTTTTAAAATCTATAGATTTTTTTAAGAATGTTAAGGAATTTTTCAATAATGTTGTTGTATCCCATGTTCAAGATGTTATGCAACGTACCTAATTTCCAAATACACTAGACTTGTCGATCTTTTAGGTTGTATTAAGTGTAATATTATGTAATAAAGCTAGAATTAATGTGTAATAAATAACATGGTTGTTATAGATGGTATGAGAGGAAAGGTTTAGTTATTTTTGGGATTAGGATTAGAAAACTCTAGAGAAATACATAGGGATAAAACTTAGTATAAGAAAACATCCCAAAATTTTGTTAAGTATAGATTAATTGTTTTATCAGGAAAATACATCCCTGTCTGAATATTACAGGTGGACATGGTTCCGGCATAGATGTGCCTAGTGGTAACAACTCTGACAAGGTGTCTCATACCTAACTCGGGGTAACCTGGTACAAAAAAACAGGTTTTTCTAGGTACATGGTTTGACACTCTCGAGGGATGTTCTTTGGTACATTTATAAGCTCATTATGAACCATTATTAAAAGAACAAAAATGCCCATATGGGTTTTTGTTAGAAAATAGATCATGGATAACATAGATTGAATATTATAAATTCATAAGTTAAGGAATAAATTTCATTTATAAGTTATCCCTTTAATGTTATGGGTTTCCCACTTATGTGTTTAATAGTTCAAAATTATTCACCACTAATTTTCCCTTTTATTTTATCCAGTGCAGGGAAATATAAGGATCCGAGTAAACAACCAATGTGAATGGAAATGTTGTGACTGACCAAATGAGATGCCTAACATGATGGGAGATAATGTAGGACATATTGTGATTTTTCAAAACCATCCATCAAGAAAAAAAATTTACAATTGGTACTTTATTTAATGCCTAAGTACCTAAAATATGAGGAATATGACATCTCATGTTAGTTTATCTGGTAAAGTTGAAAGGGGAAAAATACCCAATTTCCTCTGTGCAACAAGTGTGGAAAGAGGCACCATGGGAAATTTGACAAAGGAACTGGGAGATGTTTTAGGTGTGGGAATATATGGAATAAATTATCCTATTTACATTAAGAATGGATGATGTGATGGATGTAAATAATTTTCAATATAAGGTACCTTATAAAGTATTATGTCATGAATGTGGAGAAGTTTGGAATTATCTAAGACAATGATCTATTCCAAGGGTCGAGAAACATTATTAGAATCAATAATCTCTAGGATAGAGGGAACAAGGAATTTCATATGCTGAGATGGATACTGATGACAAAAGTACATGTAGTATAGGTCATGGGGTATTTCAATTCATGCTCTATGAGTATTATTGAATGTTTTATAAGAATATAATTTCACCACTTGAAATGAATTGACAAAAAACATCTATGATTATGTAAATAATATTGGTGTTTAGGGGAATGTTCTTCTTGAAAATATTATTACTCTTCCTCTAGTGCAATTTGATGTTATCCTAGTTATATAACGGTTATCCTTATATAAATCCAATATAAATTTCTAGGAGAATGAACTCAGGCTATGTACCATGAATAACCATTCGATTCTATAAAAGTTTAAGGAGAAAGATTAATCTTCTTTAGTATAGACATTATTGAATTATAATATAGTGTATCTATTTAAATTTTTTGGACTATGGAATAACCTATGCAATAGAAATAATTGAAGTGTAAAGATTAAAGTGTTTATGTATGGGTATTTTAGAGTTATGTTGTAGAAGTGGTATATAAATGAAATTTTGGATATAAGAATCCTGAAACATCTAAGGATTCTTCTATAGTATTGTTTTTTCTTTAAGGGCTTTAAATTTACATTGAATGGTATCGATAACCAATCAAAGTGATATAGTGACCAAGTGATATTTTAGAAAAAAATGATGGGTGTATTGATAACCCTTAATTGGTTATTGATTTTGGGAAAAACCTAAAGAGTGTTGGGATGATATGTATCAGGATAAAATTTTTTTAGAAATCATTGATACAACTTTTTAATATTTGTATGATGTAAGTTTATTATTATATTTTTTGAAACAAATTATAGGATCAAATATTTTTGATTTTGAGGTGACTAATGATAATTTGGGAGATGTTTTATTTTGTTAAGGTATATATATACCCTTAAGGATTATCTGAGATGAATGATATTATGATTTTTTATGTCAAAGGTGAAGGGTATGAGGCAACCTTTTGTGTTAAAACACTCATTAATTTTGATGGTATTAGTGTTATATATGGGTATTTATTTAATAAATGATCTATATCAAACCTTTGGGAATATTTTTTCAATTTTTTAGATTAATATAATAAGGTATTATCATAATTTACACTAACCATTTTTGATTTTGTAAAATATAAGAAGAATATATTGTAATTATTTGGTGTATTATGTGATCTGTTATAAGTTTATAGCACTTCAGGCGTAAAACATTCATCTTGAGTTCTCATCATTTGGAGAAAAATATGAGATTTTAGTGGAAATTAATTATACTTTTTAAGAAAGTATATTTCCTTATATTCTTAGTCTATATGATAAAGTAATTCCCTAACTCTAGTATAATAATATTAAAAAATCATATTATGGTTATTTCTAATGAATTGATGGTCATTTTTTCCATGACATATTTATGGTCTTGTGTCCATTGACTTTATCCTGAACATTCTCTATATCACACTCAACTAGTTATTTAGTGTTATTTTTTCTCTTCAATTCCTATGTTTTCACTTTGCACTAATGATCTCCAACTTGGAAACCAAATTATGTGATAACATTCATACTCCACTTTTTATTTATTTAAGAAGATATTTTATTAACCCTTTTTTTATGAAGTGGGTTTTCAATAAATATATTTTCATGATTAAAAAAAATTATCAAGACAAAGCTTAAATTACAAGGGTGAAATTTATAAAATTTGGGAAGAATGTAACACCTTGAGTTTTTAAAATAGATAATTATGTTCGATAGTGTATGTGATATACAACAACGAATCCAAACAGATATTGATTATTTAAATATGCCCTTTTTAATCTTTATATTAAGTTTTAATACATAATTAAAACTAAATAAATTATGAAATATATATATGAACTAATTATATTTATTAATTATTAGTGAATAATCAATCAATTTATCGTAATGTCTTTTTTTTCTTTAAAATATGATTCCTTCAAAAATGATTTTTATTTATTTTTATAAAAAGATATTATAATTATTTTATAGAAAATTTAGAAATTTTATTTGATAAAATAAATTCCATTTTTTATATCATCATATCCAAATTAATTTAGGGTAAAAATTAGGATTTTTTGGAAAATAAAATTTTTTCGTGAATAGTGAAAATATTGTTTTTATTTAAAGTTGTTATTTTTTGATAAATTTATTAATTTAAAATTACAATTGTCATTTTAATTTTATTTAAACATTAAATAATTATTATTTAGTTATTTTCAATTAAGTTAAGTAAATATTAAATTATCATTATACAATATTTTAGTATATGTTTATTTATAGGATTAAAAATTCATTTTTCTAAAAACTGTTTTTGAATTCAAAATGTTTATCTAATATAATTAATTAAACTAATCCCTAATGAAAATTTATATAAATTAAATTTCTAGATTAAATATTTATCTTTATTAATTAAAAGTTTTACGATGAAGATTACTAGTTATAGAATCGAATTAAAATCTTATATCCTTGAAAATTTGTATTTTTGGAAAATTGCTTACCATCGTGCTTGAGAATTTTATTTTGAATTAAATTATTCCACCTCTATGATTTTATTTTGATAAAAAATCATTTTTTAGACATAATAATTAATTTTATTTTGTCATTTCAACTCAATTTTAGAACAATATGAATTGTAAATGTTGTAAATATTAATTACCATGATAAATGAAAAATATGTTAATTAAGGGTAAAAATAATTTAAAAAGGACTAGAAATAAAGTAACTTTAGTATTATTAATATTTATATTTCATTTTCATTAAAATTATTATTATATTTATTCCTTATTTTTTTTACTTTACAAATGATTATGTAACCTGTTTGATAAAAAACTATATTTTTTATACAATAAAATACAAATTGTATTTTTAAGTATTATGCAATTTAATTTTAGAAATTACTTTTGATTAATTAATTAATTTTAAAAAAATACTTTAATAAAATATTAAATATTTTTTATCAAATATAAATGATCGTATAATGTTTAAGAAGTCAAACAAAATGTTTATATGAGTTCGAAAACTCTTATTGTCAAAAACCCAACATTTCTTAGTAAATGTCAATTTTTTTCTAAATGTGAAAACTCACATATTTATAAAATTATTTAGAAAAAATGAATATTATTTTTAGAATGATAATTTCTAAATTATCCAATGGTGAATTTTTTCATAATTTTTTGAGACAATTGCATTTGAGGTAAAAATTAAATTCTGTATAAATATACTTTCTATATTATGACATCATGATGACCCAAAATATATGTAATAAATAATATAAATGGGATACAAGACCAAATATAGGTTTTAAATTTAAAATAATTTTATTTTAAAATTATTTGATTTATTTTATAAATCCTTGATGAATCCTCCAAAACATGTAATATATTTTAATGATTTAAAATCCTTTCTTTGAGAGTATAACTCATATCCACATAAGAAATAGTATTATTTTATTAATTTCGTCCCTTGTCCTTATAAAAAAATTAAAACACTCCCATTTTTCAGAAACCATGGGCAAAAACCATGTAATACTTTATGTTTTTTCTTATTTTATTATATAGAGTCCAAAATCTAAATAATAAAGAAATCCCCATCTTTTCCTATATAAACCCACCCATGGTCAAATTTATCTTCACTAAATCTACTTGTAGAATGTAAATACTCTGACCTGTAATATCTAGTTTCCTTCTAAGGTTCCCCCAAGATCCCAAGAATCCCCTCTCATTCTTTTGGATTCACACACTCAAGTTTGGAATCCTCACCTTCCTCTCCTCCGTTCAATTCAAGCACATTCTTTGAAATTAGTCTTCTTAAATTAAATTTTTATATTTAAATTAGTTTTTAATCATTAACTTACATTAAAATTTATGTTATATGAATGATATATAATTTATTCTCTCTCATTTTCACCATTACCTAAGTTGTTACTATGCCAAAATTTCATAAGGGATATTTCACTCTCCACTTTTTATCAAGCACTTCTTTTTCTTATGTCTCTCAATTTCATTTTTATTATGTTGGCATATATTATTAAATATCAACATTACTATAAATTTTATGTATAAATGATGATATATTCCTTTTACTCTCATTAAGCCTTCCATGATCCTTTAATTACACCCGTTACCATGCCGAAATTTAGTAACAGATTTCTCTCTTATCATTTCCATTCAATAACTTATTTTATATTATGTATCTTATATTACATTTTATTATTTTGTGGTAGGATATTAAATATTACTATTACTTTAAATTTAATTTATAAATTATTATATCCTCCTTCCACTCTCATTAGGCCTCCCATGATTCTTTATGTACACCTGTTACCATGCCAAAATATACTTAGGATTATTTTATTTATTAAAGTTTCTTTATTACCTTATGCCTTAATTTTCCAATTTTTAATGTTGGGATATAATTTTACTTTTCCCTATTAATTCCCATTTTATTTATATCTTATTAGATACCCAATTATATCTCATCAACCCATTTTTATGAATCTTTAATTTACATAGTTATGCTGTTGAAATTTCAACACAATTTTTCCATGCCAAAACAATTTTGTAGTGAATACCATACCAATTTACTATCAAGGGTGTTCAAATTTATGCATATATAATTTTTTTATTGGGGACATAAATATATGTATTTCACACTCCTTGATCGTTTGATAATTTATTAGATGAATGAATCCAAGTCCTATGATCTATTTAGCACACTTAAGCATGAGAATGAAATTAATGTTATGGGGTCGCCTAGAATTATATAGTACTACAAAGTATTGGGTAATGTTTAGTATCATGATAAAAAAAATTTGAATAAGGAGTGAACCTAATCCCTTTATGGTAATTTTTATAACTTGAAGTCTTGGTGTTTTATCCTTGACCTATGTCTATGATGCAGTGTTTTAAGTTGTTTCCACATTTCCCATATTGTGATTATCATGATATATAATGTCTCATTATTCATTTTTATAATTCATACACCACTTATTCCCCATTTATATGCTTATTCTCTAACATGTATCACCATACACCATATTTATTCAATTACTAGGCTTTATAGATCACCTCTTTCTTATGTTTTTCTCCAGGTAATCCCGTGCAGTTTAAAAATCCATAGAATTTTAAAAGCATGTTAAGGAAGTTTTCAATGATGTTTTTGTATCCCATTTTCAATATGTTATATATATACCTAATTCAAAATTACACTAGACTTATTGATCTTTTAGGTTTTATTAAGTGTAATCTTATGTAATAAATCAATATTTAATTTGTAATAAAGGGCAAGGTTGTTATTATAATACTTTCGAAGATCATAAGACATGAATCAGAGAAGAATAAAAGATCATGAGATTTGGATTACCTATCATGTACCTACTTCGGTCTTGGGATAACCTCCCATGTAACCTCTTTTGGGATTTGTGTAAACTATCATATACTCTTTGAGACCATAAAAAATATTCATTACCAAATTCATGAGAAGTCTATAATGACCCCATTATTTTACATATATTATTAAATGATTTTAAGCATAATTATACATGAAATACAAACCAAGGATTGAAAAGTAATGTCTTTGAAATTCTAGGTACATAATTATAAAACATAAAACAAGAATAAAACATATTTTTATGAATCTTAATAATTATATCCTTACTCCCTTTGATCTCTTACAATAGAATAGGATAACCTGGGGAATACATACGAAAGAGGGATGAGCTAAAAATCCCATTAAGGAAATAAACATGGAAATGAAGCACAACACATGATTTATATTTCATATCATGATGACATAAAAAGGAATGGGTCATGAAAACATTCATAAGAATAAGATATAAAACATGGAATTATGTAATCATGGAAACATATGAAAGTGGAAGAAACATATAACATGACATAAACAGAAGTCAAGGATAACTACCAATACTATATCACATAATGGACAAAGTCCCATAATCGATTAGGTTTACTCCATAATCTGATACATAATGTATCATGAGACTAAAAAATTACCCAATGAATTAGAGCACTATATAGTCACACCCATCATAACATGTTTATGCATATATGTTCTCCATAATGAATCAAACATAAGGAATAAACATAAGGGTTACTTATGGAAAGAAATGGTTATCGTAATCAGGTCATAAGGCATAACCAAAGGGAATATAACAATGGTATCCATGAAATAAGGGATTTAAATCATTATTATAAATTAATAAATGAAAATTCATAATAAATCTTGAATAATTATATCAAAATAAATTTATAATATGAAAAATATGGGTTAGGTAACATTAGAAATATGCCACTTAAGTGCGGTTTTAGGGAAGAGAATAAAGAGTATTTAAAGAGGATAAAGTGATGATTGTTTTCATAAAACTAAAAATGGATTAAAATAGTTCTTCAAGATAAATTTAGTGTTTTTTGAAAAATATTTCAAGCTTGAAATAGTTAATGTAGTGTAATTGAAAATGGGTAAGAAACGGAGAAGTTCCCTTTAATCGGGTTTTCTTATCAAGAGGAATTTAGAAAGGAACCTTATAGAACATGTAATTACACATTATAAATATGAATAGAGATAAATAAATATTCATTGTACATATTTATAAAATATATGGGATGTTTATAAAAATAATTAATGGATAAATTGAGGAAGAGATAGAAAAATCATAACCTAAAAGAAATATAATGGTTTGTAGAGATCCCTTACCTTATGTTTGAATGTGTTATGAAATTTTAATTAATATCCTATATAATAAAATTAGATTAATTAATTTATTAATTAATAACCTATTAAACATTTATTTTAATTTTTATAATATTACTAAATTCATTTATGTCCATTTCCTTGAGTTATAAGGTTCAATTGTTTCATTCCCGTAGTGTTTGTTTCATTGTTTCGTGGTCGTTTTACTTGTGTATAATTATAGAAGTTATTTTATAAGGGGAATACTATTTTAGAAGTGAAATAAAATGGTATTCATGTATATATATAATTTGATATGGTCCCATATGTCATTTTCCTTTCTTACATGACAATGATTCATTTGATAAAATCTTGATGACAAATGTTCAGTTTATTTTGGCAGTTTTTTGGTTCATCATTTTCTAGTATGGTTTTATTTAATATTATATCTATAAATTAGTTAGATAATATTGAATAAGTTATAATATTCTTATAAAAATATGATTTAACCATAATAATATTTTTTTGAGAAGACATTAAAGTGGTAATGAGAAATAAAAACTCATTATCCATGGAGACGGTTAGTCGCCATAATTTGGACAATGGTTTCCTTTATTTGAATAAAATGGGAGGAAAAAAAGAGGTGGATATAAATTATTATATTAGAAATATAAAATTCAATTGTATACATGATACTATATTTATCATGAATTTATGGATAAAATAAGTGAGAAGAAGGTAGAAGAAGAAAATAAATTAAAATCGGTAGTTTGAAAATTTTATCACTTGAATATCACCTCCTTGAATGACCCCTTGAGGAACTTCTAATTGGTACTTTGGTGAGACAAAAATCACTTGTATTTGGGTAGAGTAGGTAAAATAGTATTTTATATATATTTGGAAAGATTCAAGGCATGGAAGTTGTGAGGAGAAGGGGTAGTGATGGGTTGTATTTTTAATGGAGGAAAGGGATGTTTCCAAAATTTCCCGAAAGATTAAATTATAATAAACTTATTTTCTATCTAAATACCACCAAATAGACATTGATACAAATATTAGATGATATAAAGTTTCAATATCATTAACCAATATAATTTATACATTTTTGTTTTCATTTTAAACCCTATCATTTTGATTAACCCTTTGTTAACCTATATTAATTTTAACTATAGTAACAACATTTTCAATATTAAAAGGTTGTATTTTTTACATATATGGTATTGATTTGACCATAAATGTAAAATTTATGGAATTTAAAATCTTATATGAATCACTTTTCAGTTTTTAAAGTTTCTTATGATTTTTAAATAATATAATAATATATTAATATATTAATCCCATAAAATATCATTATTGCCAATTTTGATACTTTTCAATAATGTGACATTTAAACACCTGAATAAAACGAGTAAAATTAGAAAAAAAATATATTTTATTATATCCTAAACATGTCATGGTAATATATAGAATTAGATTATCACCTTAAATATATAAAATTATATTACTTCTAATATTTGTATTATTATTTATTTGATTTTCATTTTAATTGAATAGTTACTACATCAGAGTTGTGCAAGAATTTTAGATAATTATTTAATTACTAAAAAGTTTAAATAAACTATCATATTGAATATAAATATTTTACCTTTTAAAAAATTATTTATAGTCAAGTATATCTTCTGTTTAACCACATATTAAAAATATTATACTTATTAAAAATAAGAGTGTGACATTTTGTCACATTCTTTGATTTTAAAAATCTCTAAGTCGTTTTCAGGTAAAAGTGTCCATTAATTAACTAAAATTCAAACCATATTTTTAATGGTATAATTTAATACATACAATAAGAATTTGGATGAAAATTTATGGCATTATCAATTATTTTTAATCTAGATTTACCCTATTTACCCTTTATTAGGACGATAAATTTTACCACAATTACTATTCATATTGACCAAAAATAAAACGGGCCAGTTTACTAATTTTTAACCTCATGATTAAAAATATGGAATCCAGTTTTAAAAATTAAAAACACATAATTGGTATAATATAATTTAAAATTAAACCATATTAATGAAATGTTAAACTGTTTTCTAAAAAAATTCCCTTTTTAAGTATAAAATGTTTTTATACTAAATTATTATATTAAATTAATTTTAAAGACTAAAATTAAATTAATTATAATAAAAAATAACTAATTAATGGTTAGAACTAATCAAAAATATTTTTTAACTATTAAAATTTTTAAAATAATATACATTTTTCAATGTAAATCAGTAATTTTCACTATTCATTAAAATTTTAAACATTTTAGAAAATTCCCAAAAATTTATCTTAAAATAGTTTTGACATTATAAATTAAAAAAATGAATTTTATTTTTTAAAATAAATTTTCTTAAAGTTTCATAAATAAATATATTTATTTTCTTGTAGAAATCAATAAAAAAAATTCTTTTTTTAAGAAGACATGTTTTTTAAGAATAAAATGACTTTATTAAAAATTAAATTTTTATTTACTAAGAATTGATATATTTAGTAATATGGTTATTCCTATTAATATCCTCCAATTCAATGGTTATGTTATAACAATAAGGTTAAAATAATAATATTTTAATAGTATATCATTGTTTGTTTAAACTCAGTGTTGCATGAAACATAAGCTATCGAAGAAATCAAATTATTTAAAGATAAATTTTTTATAAAAATTTTAGGGTGTTATATTATTCTCCCCTTATGAAATTTCTCCCTTAAATTTTCATTTTACTAAATAAGGTGGAAACATGTTAGGGTACTTCTCATTCATCGCTTCCTCCTATTCACATTTCGCCTCTTCATATTTGTGGTTCCTCCAAAGTACTTTAACTTGGTGAGTGGTCTTATTGTCTAGATAATTATCTCTATGGTCCAAGATATTCAATGGATACTCCTCATAAGAGAGATAATTTTCTATCTATACCACCTCTAAATTTAGTATATATGAGGGATATGTTATGTACTTCCTCAGGTGGTATAAGTGGAATACATCATTAGTTTTAGATATGGTTGGTGGAAGTTTTGGTTGATATTCCATAGCTCTAATATGATCAAGAATATAAAAGGGGATTATGTACTTGTAACTTATATTTCCATTATATCCAAATCTCATTACTCTCTCCAATGGTGATATGTGTAGGAATACCTTGTCTCCAACCTCAAACTCTAGGTCCAATCGATGATTCAGAATGTATCTCTTCTGTCAAATTTAGGAAGCTCAGATATGATTCTAAATGGTCTTCACCTTTTCTGTCATTTCCTCAACCAATTAATGTCCCAGTATCTTAAATTCATTAACTTCATCCCATCATAATGGTGTTCTATATAACTTCCCATAAAGAGCTTCATATGTGGCCATTTGGATGCTTCGGTGGAAACTATTGTTATAAGAGAACTCGACCAGTGGAAGATGACAACATCATCCTACTTTGAAGTCCATATATTATTCTCTCAAAATTTATTCTAATGTTTGAATGGTCTTCTCAAACTGGCCATTAGTTTGAGGGTGATAAGTTGTTCTAAAGTTCATCTCATTTTTCACAGAATGTTAGACACTTTTCAAAAACTCAAAGGTAAATCTAGGATCTTGATCACATGAAATTAATAATAATACTCCATTCAGACTCACCACTTATCAAATGTATATATATGCAATTTGATCAAGTGAGAAATCCTCTTGAATTTAAATAAAGTGATATGTCTCAATAAGATAAGCCACAAAAACCCATATAGCATTATTTCATTTGTATGTATTTGTATGTCTAGTGAAGAATTCAATTTTAATGTTTTCTCATTTTCGTGTCGGTATGGTTAATGGTTTCATAATCCCATTAAACTTTTTCCTTTTGAAATTCACATTCTAATATACTAGGAACTTTTATTTATATTCAGTGATCTCTTTCTTCATATTGTCCCACCAATAGTTCTCTCAGAGATCTAGATATATCTTTGTGCTCCTATGGTGGATTGAGAGAGTTGATCTATGTTAATCATTAATGATATCCCTCTTTATCTCATGATTTTATGGTGTACATAGTCATGAACAAAATCTTACAAATCCTTCCTCATCAATTATGCACTCTGAGGATTTCTCATTCTTGATAGATTCTAACTTCTTAAAAATTTCCATATCATGTCTTTGAGAACCATTTATCTTCTCTATAAGGTATGATTGAAAAATCATTTGAGAAAATAATTATGGTGTTCCTTCCCTTATAATTCCCGTTTCCATACATTTTATGTCTAAGAATATGGGATCCTCCTCAATTATCATCATTGATAAAGTTGTAGGATCCGTTCTACTTAGAGCATCTTTCAATTTATTTTATTTTCCATGATGTTAGTGGATTGAAAAATCATAATTCTTTATTATATTTAACTATCTTATTTGGTGAATATTAATCTCCTTTTGTGCGAAAAATATATTTTTATCTCTTATGATTGGTATTTATCTGACACTTCTCCCCATATAGAAAATGTCCCCAAATTTTCAATGTGAAGATCACATCCACCAACTCTAGATCATGCATGGGATAATATAGCTCATGAACATTCAAATTCCTTGAGATGAAGGGTAACACTTTCTCATTTTACATCAGTACGCATCCTAATCCCTTCTTTGATACATAACTGTATACCACAAAGAGTTCTCCACTTCTGGGTTATGTGAGTACTGGTGCAGTGATAAGCCTCTTTTTAAACTCTATGAAGTAATCTTCACATTAAATGGTATAAAAAAAGTACACACATCTGATTCAGCTTGGTTAGTGGGTTTCAAAATTGTGCGAAGTTGTTCAAAAATCATTGGTAATACCCATCCAGACCAAATAAACTATGGATCTTTGTTACAAATATTGGTTTAGTCCACTCTTCAATTACTATTATCTTATAAGGTTTGGTAAATATCCCATTTGTTGGGATAACACCCCCCAATAATGATACTTAATTCATCCATAACTCCCATGTATTAAACTTTTCATATAGTTTATCCCATCTCAAAGTCTTTATAATAGTATTCAAATGCCCTCCATGCTCCTCCTTACTCATGGAGTATATCATAATATCATCTATAAAGACTACCAAAACCTTCTTAAGGTAATCAATAAATACTTTATTCATTAATTAAATGAATATCATCGGATCATTAGTGAGTTTGAATGGAATCACTATGAACACATAGTGTCCATAACCAGTTTGAAAGGAAGTCTGGGGAATATCATCCTTCTTCACCTTTAATTGATGATATCTCAATCAAAGGTCCTCCTTAGAGAAATACTTGGCCCCATGTAGTTTATCAAAAATTCATATATACATACAAGGGGATACTTTTTCTTTATCATTATTTTGTTGATATCTTGATAATAAATGAATAGGTGCATTAATCCATCCTTATTCTTGATGAAGAGGATCAGTGCACCCCATGGTAAATCACACAGGCGTATGTAACCCTTGTATAAATTATCTTGTAACTCCTTCTTAAATTCTTCCAACTCAATTGTGGATATTCTATGAGGTTTCTTTGATATTCTCAGAGATCTTGGTATAATTTCAATTGATAACTCAACCTCTCAGTCAGGAGGAATATCATGAAATTCTTTATTGAACACATCAGTGTAGTCCCTCACAATAGGAATGTCATCAATCATAATCTTATCCTTTGTCTCAACAATTTGAGCTAGATATTATTTTTTATAAGGAAAAATATCCACACTTGAGTTGATAATTTAGAAGAAGATTAATTCTGTTATTTACACTTTTATAGAATTGGAAGATGCCTCGGAATGTTTAGGGTAATCTCTATATCCCAATAGTTGATGTTAGATTTGTATAAAGATATCCAATACATGACCAATATAGTATAAAATTACCCCAAATGAAGTAATACAATATTTTTTGGGAGTTTCATTCCACAAACATTGACTAGGGAGAAGTTATTTACATTATATTCGATAATTTCCTCATCTTTTATTCTCATAGATAACTCAACTTTCATATTTTAAGGTGTTTTTTGAATAGTTCTATTAAAATTTTAAGATATATAATAATTTATAGAACCAGAATCAAATGAAATGTTCTCTATTATTGAATCAATAACCAAGGTGCCTATCACCACATCATTCTTAGGATCCACCTCGGTAGTAGTGATAGCATATGCCCTTCCCTGCTTCCTTAGAGGTTGTTATTGATGATTATCTCAGACAAACCTTAGCTTAGGGAATTGTCTCACATAATTCCCATGTTTCTTACTATTGAAACACTTTACTGTATGCTGATTTTTTATTTAAACATTCATTTAAACTTCTTCATTAATGGGATTCATTGAATCCCTTTGTCAATGATTATCCTGCTTCCCCTCTTTTCTACATATGAAACAACTCCTGGTTCATTTTAGAGAATTCCTAGAATGTATCTTCCCACACCTTTGACATGTGGGATGTTGGGTTTTCTTTACACCATGGTATTAATTTTTTTATCCTCCATTATTAATTTCCATCGTACTCTTTTAATCTAGTAGTCAACGATACTACTGAGAGTCTTCAATATCAATCTCAACCTTGAAAGAGTAACAAAAAAAATTCTCATAGCTATCAAAGTCTCAAATTCCAAATATTTTCATAGACTCATAGTTAATCCATTAAAGAAGTGATCCACCGTGATTTGGACATTTCTGAAAAATATAGATTCGTATCATGAAATCCTTGTAAATTTTACCTTATATGCTCCGATAGACTAATCTTTCTTTTGCTTTAGTCTGAGGAACTCCTGCTTCATCTTAAGATGGAGAGTTTGGGGAAAATATTTATTGAAAAATATTTCATTGAATTTGTCATAATCCAATGAATAAATTTTCTATTTAGAATTATTTTTATTGATCATTTTTCACTACTGATCAGCTTTCCCATCAAAATTATAAACATCTAACACAACTTCTCTTCTTATGAGCGCTGGAGGACTAATAATATATTCTCAATGGAGTTAATATGTTGTTCTATGATGAGGGGATCAGAAGATATACTAAATATAGGTGTCATTTTTCATATAAAGAATTAAATAAATACATGATCTTTATTAGTATAATTTGGGTGTTCCAGATGATTAGAGTTATTATTTATAACTTGATCCAATTGATCTAGTATTTTTATGATGTTTTATGCTCTCATTCCCATCATGTTTGGCATCTCATTGGGGAAATAATCACATTTCCTATCACATTAGATGTTAAAAAGGGTTATCTTGTTTTCATCTATTAACTATAAAACAAATTAGGGGGGATTTATTACTAAACAAGTGGGCATATAAAAAGGAAACTATGAATATAAGAGGATAGACATATAAATAAAAACCATATCCTAATTTTGGATTACCTAAGTTTCAATCAAGGTTATCCAGAGTGAGATAAGTATAACTAAGTTTCTTACTAAAGTTTTCTAGTCCTAATACCCAAAAAACTATATTGTTCTCTAATACCAACTATAATGACCCAAGCCTTTAACACATATTATTACATGATTTTAAGCATAATTACTTATGAAATACAAACAAAGTGTCAAAAATTCTAGTGTCTTTGGAAGAGTAGGTTCGTAATTAAGAAACATGAAACAATAATAAAACATATTTTTATTAATATTAATAATGACCTCTTGACTCCCTTTAAGCTCCTACAACTATAGAGGATAACCTGTGGAATACAAAGGAAAAAGGAATGAGCTAAAAACCCTAAAAAGGGAATAAATATTGAAATGAACCATAACACATGAGTTAGAAGGTATATCATGATGACATAAAAAAGGAATAGATCATGAATAAACATATAGAATCATAACATATAGAGCATTCAATAATTGATCACGAAAACATAGTAAAGTGGTAGAAACATATAACATGACATAAACATGATACAAGGCTAACTACCAAGACTCCATCACATGGTGTACAAAGTCCCATGATGGATTAGGTTTATTCAATATTTCCATACATAACATCTCATGAGACTAAAACATTACCTAATAAATTGGATTAAAATATGTGTTCACCCATCACAACGTGTTCATGAATATGTGTTCCACATTAAGAATCAAACAAAAAGAATAAAAATAATGGTTACCCATGGAAATAAATGGGTCTCATAATCATGTCGCAGGCATAACCAAAGGGCGTACATAAATGGTATCCATAAAAGTAGGCATTTAAATCAATATATGAAATTTATAAAGTAAACAATAAGAATACATCTTGAATAATTATGTCTAACTAAATTGAAAAAATGAAAATAGTGGTTAGGTAACATTAGAAATGTTTCACTTAAGTTTGGTATTAGTGAAAAGAATGAGTCATTAAATATGATAAAGGAATCATTATTTGTATAAACCCAGAAATTCAGTAAAACAGTTTTAAATGATAAATTGAGTGATTTTCTAAAAATATTTTTGGATTAAAATAGTTTATGGAGTTCACTTAAAAATGAGTAAGAAATGAAGAAGTTCCCCTTAATCATATTTTCCTATTGTGAGGAATTGAAAAAAGAACCTTATTAAACATATAGTTACCCATAAAATATATGAATGGAGATAAATACATATGTGTAGTATATATATAAATAATATATTATAATTATATAATAATTATTAAGGATTAAATTGAGCTAGAGTGAGATAAAGTGTCATACAAATAAAATATAGAGGTTTGAAGAGATCCCTTACATTATTTCTGAATGTGTTATGCACTTGCACTTAATGTCATGGATAATAAAATTAGATTCATTAATTAATTAATTAAAACCATTTACACATGTATTTTATTTTTTTATAATTTTTTAAGTTCATTTATGGCCATTTTGATGAGTAATATAGTTCTATTTCATCATTTCGGGAGTGTTCAGTTTATGGTTTCATGGTCATTTCACTTGTGTATAATTATGAAAGTTGTTATATAATGGAAATAATATTAAAAAAATTAAATGAAATGGTATTCATAAAAGTCCATATGTTTAAAGGGTCCCAGATATAATTTTATTTTCTGATATTAGGATGATTGATTTCATAAAATATTAATGATAAATGTTTAGTTTATTTTGGAGGTTTTTTCATCCATTAAGAAATATATTTTTTTTATTTAATATAATATCTATATACTAGTTCTAGGACATGGAATAAGTTATAATATAAATATTAAAATATTATTTAACAAAAATAATAGTTTTCTTACCAGCCTTGAAAGTGTTAATGTAAAATGAAAACTCATTATCCATGGAGACGATTAATCACCATAATTTGGACAATGGTTTCCTTTATTTTAATAATAGTATATAAGAAAAAGGAGTTGGATAAAAAATATTAAATTAGAAATATAATATTAAAAAATATACATTATAATGGATTAATTATGATTTTATGGCTGAAATACGTTGGTAGAAGGTAGAATAAGAAAAGAAATTAAAATAGGTAGTTTGAGAATGTTTCCACTTAAATATCCCCTCCTTGAAGGATCCCTTGAGGAAAATGGAATTAGTCCTTTAGGTGAGACTAAAATCACTTTAAAGTTAGGATTTTATGGAGGAGAGTGTTTATTATAGATTTTAAAATCATAAAGTCTAGAAGTTGTGGGGAAAAGGGGTTGTTATGGGTGGTATTTATAAGGGAAGAGAGGGGTCTTTTTGAAATTTCTCAAAAGCTTAAATTATAATAAATTAATTTTAAATCCAAATATCACAAAATGGATAAGTATTTGAATATAATATGATATAATATTTTAATATCATAAACCAATAGGATTATACATGTTTTGGGTTTAATTTAGACATTATCATTTGGATTAAACCTTAGTTTAACTATTTTAATTTTAACAATGTTAATAAAATTTTCAATACTAAAAGGTTATATTTTCACTAACATGGTTTAAATTTGACCATAAATAGAAAAAGTAAGATATTTTAGATCATATAAAAATAAAATGTTATTTTTAATGATTTTTATGATTTTTAAATAATTTAATAAAATATTAATCTAATAAAATATGATTATTGTCAATTTTGATACAATTCACTACATGAACATTTAAAACATGAAGAAATCATGTAAAATTAGAAAAAAACAATTTTATTATATCCTAAAAATTTAATGGTAGTCTAGATAATTTTTGGATAACCTTAAATATCTCAAATTTTATTACTTTTAATATAATAATTATCATTTATTTTTTTTCCCTATTAATTAAATAATTACTACATCAATATTGTGTAAGAATTTTGGGTAATTATTTATTTCCTAATTTTTATTAATAAATTACCATGATTAAGATAAATATTTTATATTTATAAATAATATCTATAGTCTATTATATCTTCTAGTTAACCTCATATTAAAAATATTGTACTTATTAAAAATAAGAGTGATACATTTTGTCACTTTCTTGGATTTTAACAATGTCTAAATAATTTTCATGAATAAGTGTCCATTAAATAACTCAATTTATAAACATAGATGTTAAGGGTAGAATTTAATTCATCCAATATTAATTTTTCTGAAAATTTATGTCCTTATCACTTATTTTTAATCTAGATTAACGCAATTTAGCCTTTATCGATATGATAAATTTTACCATGGTTACAATTAATATTAACCAAAACTAAAAGGAGAATATTTATTAAATTTATAATTAATGATTCCAAATATGGAATAAATTTATAAAAATTTAAAATATATAATTGGAAGAATTTAATTTAAAATTAAACCCAAAAATGCAATAAAGAATAATTTTTCTGAAATAATTCATTTTTTAAGTATAAAATGTATTACTACTAAATTCTTGTATAAAATTAATATAAAATACCAAAATTAAATAATATATAATAAAAACTAACTAATAAAACTTTAAAACTAATCAAAAATATAATTTTACTTTGTAAATTTTTTAAAATAACATACAGTTTTAAATGTAAATTAGTATTTTTCACTATTCTCTAAAATTTCGAACTTTTTAGAAAGTTCCTAAGAAATAATACTAAGATAATTTGGACATGATAAATTTAAAAAATAATTTTAGTTTTTCAAATAAATTTTATAAAATTTTCAAAATTAAATATATTTATTTTCTCATATAGAGCAATAAAATCATTCTTTTTTTGAAGAAAACATATTTTCGAAGAATAAAATGAATTTATTAAAAATTAAATGTTTATTTTATAAGAATTAATATATTTTATAATGTTTTTATTCCTATTCATATCCTCTAATTCAATGGATAGGTTATAACAGTCGTGTTAAAATTATAATATTTTAATAGTATATCGTGTTTCTTTTAAACTCAGTGTTGTGTGTAACACAAGCTTCCAATGAAATCAAATCATTTAAATATAAATATTTCATTGAAATTTTTGGGTGTTAAAAAGTCTATAATGGACCCACCCATCATAGAATAATAATCCAATCATATGAATGACATAATATCAAAAAAAACATTTCCCATTTCATCATAACTTAACCCATGGAAAAGAACATGGGTTTCATCGGTATATCATAATAATGATAATAATTCATTCATAAAATGAATAAATATAGTATCATGGGTCCATATCCCTAATTAATCATAAGTGTAATTAATGGATGTTTTCATAGAAAAAATACCTTTAAAAGTTCATTGGAAGAATTCTTTAATAAAATACCCTTTTCATTTTGAAATCAATTATTTAAAGTCTAAGAATTTCCAAAATATTAATATAAAAATTTTCATTCAAAATAACGGTGGGATACTATAAATTAATATTAAAATAAAATAATATTCATAATAGTGGGAAGTTTCATTTTTGTAGTATATTTTAAAACAAAGATTTCATTATCACCTTTGGTAAAAAGTACCTCATTCAAAAAATGAAAAGAATATTCCTTTTAAACCATCTTATAGTAAGTAAAACATGGGTAAAAATGACTTCAATAAATCATTATATATATTAGGTTCTTCAGGGTATAATTACATTAAACACAAAAACCACACAAAAAGTATGGAAAGGCATGTTATAACCACCTCCCCCCCAATTGATAGCCCGCTCATCAAGCCTTATTTTTTAGTACATGGCCTAAAGGCATAATTGGCATTAGCCCATTACATGGCCCAAAGGCCTACAAACTGGCCCGAATGCCTAGTGCAGTATCATGTATACATCATACTTCCTACTTTATTAGGATTCTAATATGCCTGCTTCACCACCTACCTGTGTCATTCAAGCATCATTTCTTGCTAGAATCATGTCTGCATCACTGTTTGTTTGTGTTGTGCATGCAGCATTGCCTTCCTACATCACCGCCAGCCAGTGGAAATTCGTTCTCATTTGGATTTGAACCCAGGTCTGATGTATGATTATAGGGATCATTTAACACTTTTTAAATCCACCAAATACATCAATCATTATATAATATTAAAAAAATTATTGAAAAAATTTAAAAAATATGTGAACATGGAAAAAAATATTTTCATCCGAAGAGAGAAAAAAAAGTAAATTTTCCTTAGAAACATTATTTAGAGATTTTTAGTACATAGAGTGGGATAAATTAAAGGAAAACTTATAATATATATAAATAAACATATGATAATAAAATATAAAATATTTTTTATATATAGATCATATAATTTAATCACTAAAAAATTTAAACATAAATGACCCCTGTAAAAAGTGAGATTGTAGAATAAAACCCTTACCACTTTGGTAACTTTTGAATAATAATACAAATGAAAGAAATAACTACAAATGAAACTTTAAATATCATGAATGTAAATCTATTCATGATATAAAAATTAAAATGGTTATTATGTGCACCACATGAAAGAAAAAAGTGGTGAATATGGCATAAGTCACACGGAAAAAAGTGAGATGAGAAACCCTTTCCACTTTGGTTACTTTCAAATCAAAACCCCTTAGATGAAATAATTTGAATTATAACTTTTAATACCATGAATTAATAATTATTCATGATATAACATGTCAAAGTGTTAGTCTATAAACCATATACACATAAATAGGTTCATTACATCTAATATGTATCAAAAAAATAATATTGAGATGAAGAACACTCACCTCAAATCAGAATTCCTACGTAAGAGATTTTAACCTCATGTATAATAAATTTAAATTTGTTATAATTCTATAATATAACCATATTCATTCTTAAAATACCATACATGTTTTATGTGTAATTCCCCGACCCCAGTTACCCAGAGTCGGTGCATTATTTTAATACATTAGCATGATTACAAGGAATCATGTCCCGAAGGACCAATCAGTTTAGCAGCCTTGTAAAATAAATTACATACATGAACTTTACATTACAATTTAAAATATACAACACAACATAGATAGTGCTTTAATAACACTATTATTCCCTTAGCTTAACCCTTCTTATCAATCACAATAAACTTCTTGGAATACTAGGGAAAATAAAACATAGAAAGGGGTGAGATCAAACGCTCAGTAAGGGTAAGCAATACAGCGGAAGATAACATAAATATTGTTCTTGGTGAATAATTGAAACCACATGCCTTTACCAATAATAAACATGAATACTTTTATGGCATGAATATGAGCTGAGTAAATAATGCCATAATAAAACTTAATCATGGGTATTCTACTAGTCTAATGACCACATGAACCATCAATATTATTTTCATAATGAGGGAATTTATAATTCCAGACATTCTAAAACATTTTTTCAAGACCACGGCCAAGACGTCAAAAAATGATTAAGGCCTCGGCCAAAACCATATATCAAATTAGGAAAGGGCCTCGGCCAATTCCACATAAATTTGTCTCATGAGACCTACTGATGCATCGAGGAGCTATAGCAGGCTCCACCCGTCACTTACTATGTCCAATACATTCCTCATATGAAGAGCTTGAAATATAACATAAACATTCATATTAGAACTAGCATACGAAATGTCCATACTTTAACCATAAACCATGAATGGTATAAAAATAGAACATCCACATTCAAACATATCATAACTCATTCAATGCAATATGGAATATTTTATTATAATAAATCAACCTAAATCAAAAATAATATCCAGTAAAGGATGCTGACATAGTTGAAAATGATGAGTAAAATTTTTTGAGAGAAATATCTTTTTTGTAAAATCATTTAAAACTCGCACATTTATAAAGGAAGTAATTTAAAAGATATTTTTGAATCAAAGTGTCACATACCACTTTGAAACTTTTGAAAAGAATTATTATTTCAAAACATTCATGTTCATATAAATAAATCCTTAAAATCATTTTGAAAACATGGACATTAATTAAAAATCTTTAGAAAGATAAATCTTTAAAACATTAAAAATTATGATCTTGATAAAGAGTACCTTTCATAAATCATTAAAATATTAATTTTTATATCATTTTTATGAAAAATGGATATGGATGATAAAAATTTCCCAGTAAATACTTACACATAAACAATCTCGGATAATAATGAGACTGAGGAATTAACCCTTACCAATTTGGTAACTTACAAAACATACACCCCATGAAAGAATTATCATACAGTGAATATGTAAATACACATAAATAAAAGTGTATTACACAAAGAATACAATTATGGGCAGTACATACACCATAAAAAAGGTAATAGTGGAAATATGGCATGCATATCACAGGAATAAGGAGTGAGATGAAAACCCCTTACCTGGTACTTTCCTTTAGTTGAGGGTACGTTTAAACTCCTCTTCTTTGGGTTCTTACTTTTGATTTGATCAAAAGTAATCCTTACGTTTTCTTTATTACCAAAGGAGGGCCTCTAGGATGAATTGAGGAAATTTGAGAGGATATTTGGGCAGGGTTTGGCCAAGACAAATGTCTTAGAAGGTGTGAAATAGAGAGAAGGGGAAGTGCCCTTTTATTAGAGGGGTGAGGGTAACTTTAGGAAAAGATTAAAGTATTAATTTATTATACAATAATATTCGGTTTATAATGGTTCAAAATGAATTTATTTAGAGCCTTAGGTGGTTATGGGTCTAAATACTCTCAACCAATAGGTTTTAGACAAGTTTATGTTACCATTTTAACCTTATCTTTTAGATTTAACTCTTAGTTAAATAGTTTAACTTTTACTGCGTCTTCTTGTATTCTTACTCTATATGGTTGATAAACTTTCTCTAAACTTCCAATAAAACCTAAAGTGGCTCATTAATGACATATATAATAATATTTAAGATTTTTGGCCAAATCTTACATTTTTAAGAATATTATATCAACCAATGATATAGTATTTGTTTTAAATATTAATTCATGTCAATTTTGACACTATTTGGTATTTTGTTTTTAGGAAAGTCATAAAAACTAGTTTACTTCCAAAAATATACATTGAATCATCCTTAACATGTCATAGTCACTTATAAAATTAGTGTATTTCATAAAAACGTTGAAATTATATTTATTTTAATATTTGTAATACCATTTATTTGATTCTTTCATGAATAAGGTAATTATTGCATCATCATTGTGTCATAAATAAATTTATTTATTTAATGTCTAAAAATTATAAAGAAACTATCATGATTTAGGAAATCGTTTTAGCTTTCTAATTAATATTTATAATCTAATTTATCTTATGTATAACCCTATATTAAAAATGGTTTAGTTATTAAACTTTGATTTTAACTCTTTTCACTCTTCTTTGAATTAAATAATAATAAGTGTCCTAATCTAATCCAAATGGACCTAAATGATAATATTTTATTCCTAAGGTTGTTTTTGGTCTACATATACTTGTCCAATATAATTAGGACATGTTTTAGGGTAATATTAATATTATTTTTACCCTTAATTAACCTATTTACTTTTAACCGTGGTAAATAAAAGGAAAAAGTTACGATTCACCAAAAAATATTTTCATCTCATTGAACCACATTTTACTTACTGATATTAACCATGTATTTCAGATTTTTGAAATTTCACTCACAGAAGCGGTAATATTATGCTTTATGAAAATTTGCAAAAGCACTTAGGAGGTGGGTAAAAGACGGTAAAAACTTCAATAAAATTTTGTTTATCTAAAATTAATATAAAATGACTCCAATAAATTACATTAAAATTATATAGGTATTATGTATCTATTTTGACCTGAAATAAATTCAAATAAAATAAAAAATTATTTAAATAAAAAGTCAGTTTTAACCAATAACTCAGTGTTTTCACTATTCATCAAAAATTGAAAGTTTTTAGAAAAATACCAAAAAAATAACCCTAGGATAATTTTGATATTCCAAATCCAAAAATGATGTCTATTTTACCAAATTCAAAACATATAATTTTCATTAATTAATTTAAAATTAATTCCCGTTGTCAAAACCAAAAAGCGGGTTTTTAAGAAATAATAACTATCAAAAGATTGACACTTGTTTATGTACAATTTCAAAGTGAAATTACTCCCAATGAACAATATTTATTTAAATGGTAAAAATATATTATAATTATACTTTAAAACCACTCAAATTTATAATTTAACACTCTAAATTATTTTGATTAAAAAAAAAATTAGTTAAAATTTAGTATTTTTCACTATTCACCCAAATATGAAAGTTATCAAAAAAACATCAAAAACTCATAGAAACTAAATATTTATGTCCTGATTCTAAAGAAGAAGTTTATTTTATCAAATTTACTATATAAAAGTTTCAAATATTTGATTTTACAAAGGTTTTCCATTAATAGGCGGTAAAATTGCATTTTTTAAAAAATACTTCTTTTATCTGAAAAAAATGAATTTGTTATTACATTATGTCTAAGAAACTCATAGTATAGATTCTAAATTTATAAGGATTATATAATGTTCAAAATTCAGTTAATACTATTCATAACTGCTTTTGAACAGCACATTTGTAAGTCGCGATGCGCTTGAACTCAGTGTTGCATGTAGTGCAAGTTATTACAATACATTGAAGAAATAACATACTATAAAATCATGGGGTGTTACATTATTCCCTCCTTCAATAAATTTCATCCTCGTAATTTAAAATTTTTCTTCGAAAATAAAATTTTGAAAATAGAAAATACCTTTGTGTGAAAACCCACATCGAAAATTGGGTTAATAAAATTTAGTCTTAATAAGAGGAAAATGGGAATGAAAAAGTCACCACCAAATTATGATCTCGATTAGGAGAACATTAGTGGAAATTAGAGACATGTAATTGGAGGAAAAACATAAATATTTATAGGGAGTGATTGAGGTCATCAATCACAAACAAGTATAAAATTGAGGGCCTCAAATCCATTAATCTATGATGACTTAAAATATCATCGATTCAACAAAACATAAGGTATTAGGAAAACAAATTTTTGGTTTTAATATCCCTACCCAAAAGTTTAATAATTAATTTATCCATAAAATAAGATGTAATATATATATATATATACTTGACAAGTAGAGTTTATCCTTCAACTAATTCCTACCACAAACTCATCTTTCACTCTAAAAGATTTCAAAATATTATATATATTCTATTTATCCTAATCGTATAGGGTTCCAAAAATAATGAATTTATAATTCACATATCATAACCTTTTAAAAAAAATACATTATTCAATCTATGACATCATGTGGGTCAGTTATAGGTGATACACCCATGCCTCCCTTCAGTGGCGGGTTCAAGTCTCGCAACCATGCCAGACGTGACGAGTTACCGCCCGACCTCCGGGTTGTCCTTTTTATGGAAATCCAAAAATAACCTTAAAAATAGTATCCAATTTCAATCATAATCCATTAAAACCTTTAGAATTATCCAAAATACTTATATCCAAACTCTCAGTCCAAAGTTTATAAGGAAGTTAAACATAATGAGGATCCTTTTTTCCAGGTAATAACATGTGAACTTCTTCATTGTGTATTATTTTACAACACTGCAACATCCTGAATTACCAAAATCAACCATCTATTATTCCAAAATCACTACCTCATTATCAGGACCATATTAAGGATTACCTTTCCTTCAACCATTTATTTTCCAAAAAGTGTAGCTTACTATTTAGTCACTTTTCTTAGAACCATATAATCTCAAATCCTGAATAAAATAGTACTGCAGTACAATCCTTATTTATCTCCATAATTCATGTAACCAGTATAATGTTGATACAACACTCAAATGAAATGATTCTATAATAACAACATAAGAACACTAGTCTTTCTTCTTCATCTGAGGTAGTATCATAACATGATTATTATACAATAACATCATTTGCGGTATACTCTTATGAATGGGATATTGATTCACATAGTGTATCAACGCCTTGCAGATGAAGCGTTTTGTATTTGAAAACTTTTTCTTACCCTTGCAATCATGTACTTAGTGTCCTTATTCTCCACACTTATAACAAACTCCCATTCCCTTCAAGCATTTACCAAGGTGATTCATTCCACATTTATCACATATTGAAAAGTCCTTCTTTCCCTTATTCCCTTTATCCATATTTCTTTCTATCATCCTTTTCTTCTCTTGATTCCCTTCAAATCCATAGTATTCAGAGAATTCTTTACTGATCTTATGATACTATTTATTCATGTGATGATAATACGTGGGAGGCTATTTATTTTCTAAATGTTACCTTAATACCATGAATGATATAACCCTTCTTACTCTTTGGATCATATGTATTACTAGAGTTCACATTCCTTCTACTGGGTGCCATTTCTAAACAAGGGCATACACTAGGTCAGTTTATGAATCTCAATTGACAATTCCAAACATGTAAAATACCTAACATAAATTTTGTAGTTTATGGATATAATACATATTCACAAAAATATTTTCTTGCGGATTTATATACTCATAAACCCTTCATAGTGGTTTCTAAAGAAAATGAGAATTATCCTAAGCATATCCCCCGAGAGTGACATAACCAATAGTGCAGCAAGGTTCATTGTCGTGTACCAGTTCCCATTCGAGCCTAGCTAAAAGCGGTGTTTTTGGGTTTTACCCCTAGGTACATCTGTGCCAGAGCCACTTCTAGCTGCGCGTATCCAGACAGGGATGTATTTGCTTGGAAAAATCACAAAATCTCTACATTACCAAAATTCTAGGAAATCCTTCTATACTAATCCTCAAAGTCTATCTTAGGTTTATGTGCTCTAATTAGAGTTTATCTAAATCTAGCTTCCAAGGTTATTGCTAAACTTTTTCTGATACTAACTGTAATGCCCTGACCCCAGTTACCCAGAGTCAGTGCATTATTTTAATACAATGGCATGATTACAAGGAATCAAGTCCCGAAGGACCGATCAGTTTAGCAGTCTTGGAAAATAGAATACATACTTGAACTTTACATTACAATTTCAAACATACAACACATCATAGATAGTGCTTTGAGAATGCCATTATTTCTTTAGCTTAACCCTTCTTATCAATCACAATACACTTCTTGGAATCTTGGGAAATATAAAACATAGAAAGGGGTGAGCTCAAATGCTCAGTAAGTGTAAGAAATACAACAGAAGATAACATAAATATTATGCTTGGTGAATAATTGAAACCACATGCCTTTACCAATAATAAACATGAATAATTTCATGGCAGGAATATGAGCTGAGTAAATAATGTCATAATAAAACATAATCATGGTTATTATACTAGTCAAATGACCACATGAACCATCTATATTATTTTCATAATGAGGGAATGTATAATTCCAGACAATCTAAAACATTTTTTCAAGGCCTCGGCCAAGACATCTAAAAATTATTAAGGCCTCGGCCAAAACCATATATCATATTGGGAAAGGGGCTCACCCAATTCCACGTCTAGTTGTCTCATGAGACCTACCGATGCAACGAGGAGCTATAGCAGGCCCCACCTTTCACTTACTATGTCCAATACATTTCTCATATGAAAATCTTGAAATATAACATAAACATTCATATTAGAACTATCATACTAAATGTCAATACTTTACCATAAACCATGAATGCTATAAAAATAAAACATCCACATCCAAAAATATCATAACTCATTAAATACAATATGGAATATTTTATTATAATAAATCAACCTCGATCAAAAATAGTATCCAGTAAAGGATTCTAACATAGTTGAAAATGATGAGTAAAACTTTTTGAGAGAAATAACCTTTTTGTAAAATCATTTAAAAGTCACACATTTATAAAGGAAGTAATTTAAAAGATATTTTTTAATCAAAGTGTCCCATACCAATTTGAAACTTTTGAAAAGAATTATTATTTCAAAGCATTCATGTACATATAAATATATCATTAAAATCATTTTGAAAACATGGACATTAATTAAAAATATTTAGAAAGATAAATCTTTAAAACATTTAAAATTCTGATCTTGATAAAGAGTGACTTTCACAAATCTTTAAAATTTTAATTTTGAAATCATTTTTATGAAAAATGGACATGGATGATAAAAATTTCCCAGTAAATACTTACACATAAACAATCTCTGATAATAATGAGATTGAGTAATTAACCCTTACCAATTTAGTAACTTACAAAACATACACCCCATGAAAGAAGTATCATACAATGAATATGTAAATACACATAAATTAAAGTTTATTACACAAAGAATACAATTATGGGTAGTAAATACACCACACAAAAGGTAATAGTGGAAATATGGCATGAATCTCATAGGAATAAGGAGTGAGATGAAAACCCCTTACCTTGCACTTTCCTTTAGTTGAGGGTACGTTTAAACTCCACTTCTTCAGGTTCTTCCTTTTAATTTGATCAAAAGGGATCCTTAAGTTTTCTTTATGACCAAAGGAGAGCCTCTAGGATTAAGTGAGGTAAGTTGAGAGGATATTTGGGTAGGGGTTGGAAGAGTCAAATGTCTTAGAAGGTGTGAAATAGAGAGAAGGGTAAGTGCCCTTTTATAAGAGGGGTGAGGGTCACTTTAGGAAAAGATTAGATTATTAATTTATTATACACTCATATTCGGTTTATAATGGTTCCAAATGAATTTATTTAGATCCTTAGTTGGTTATGGGTCGGAATACGCTTAACCAATAGGTTTTAGACAAGTTTAGGTTACCATTTTACCCTTATCTTTTAGATTTAACTCTTAGTTAAATAGTTTAACTTTTACCGTGTCTTCTTGTATTCTTACTCTATATGATTAATAAACTTACTCTAAACTTACAAGAAAACCTCTAGTGGCTCATTAATGACATATATAATAATATTTAATCCCTTTGTCCGAATCTTACATTTTTAGGAATATTATATCAACCAATAATATAGTATTTGTTTTAAATTTTAATTCCTGTCAATTTTGACACTATTTGGTATTTTGTTTTGGTGAAAGTCATAACAACTTGTTTACTTAGAACAAGATACATTGAAGCAGTAAAATTATGTTTTATGAAAATTTGCAAAAGCTCCTAGGAGATGGGTAAAAGACGGTAAAAAGTTTAATAAAATTTTGTTTATCTAAAATTAATATAAAATGACTCCAATAAATTGCATTAAACTTATATAGGAATTATGTATCTATTTTTACCTAAAACAATTTTAAATAAAATAAGTAATTATTTAAATAAAAATTCGGTTTTAACCAATAACTCAGTGTTTTTCACTATTCATCAAAAATTGAAAGTTTTCGGAAAAATACCAAAAAATCAACCTAAGCTAATTTTGATATTCCGAATCCAAAAATGATGTCTATTTTACCAAATTCAAAACATATAAGTTGAATTAATTAATTTAAAATTAATTCCCATTGTCAAAACCAAAAGTGGGTTTTTGAGAAACAATAACTATCAAAAGATTGACACTTGTTTATGTGCAATTTCAAAGTGAAATTACACCCAATGAGAAATATTTAATTAAATGGTAAAAATACAATCTAATTATAATTTAAAACCGCTAAAATGTATAATTTAACACTCTAAATTATTTTGATTAAAAAAGTTGTTTTTAGTTAAAATTTAGTATTTTTCACTATTCACCCAAATATGAAAGTTATCAGAAAAATATCAAAAATTCATCGAAACTAAATTTTTATGTCCTGATTCTAAAAATAAGTTTATTTTGTAAATTGAATATATAAAAGTGTCAAATATTTGATTTTAAAAAGGTTCTCCATTAAAAGGCGGTAAAATTGAATTTTTTTTAAAATAATTCTTTTATCTGAAAAAAAAAATGAATATGTTATTACATTATATCTAAGAAACTCATAATATGGATTCTAAAATTATAAGGATTATATAATGTTCAAAATTTAGTTAATACTATTTACAACTGCTTTTGAATGGCACGTTTGGTAAGTCGTGATGCTCTTGAACTCAGTGTTGCATATAGTGCAAGTTATTACAATACATTGAAGAAATAACATACTATAAAATCATGGTGTGTTAATTATGTGTAACATATTATCACCCATTCATTAAAAATCTTTCATTTTCGTCATCATTTCAGGTGTTAACTGCTTTGTTTTTAATATATTTTTATGTTTGGAAGTTATGGTACTTGAAATTTGATCATAGTTGAATAATATTTAAAACTTTAATCATGATATAAATTAAATATATATTATTTATATATATAACTAATTATATAAATTGGTGATGAAAAATTAATTACATCACTTCATGGAGATGGTAGTTTGAATGTATGCACAAGTGATATTACCACTTTATAATGGATGAAAATAAAAATGGTAAATGATAATTCACCATTTAAAATCCATAAAAACATCATATATTTCATAAATATTCATTCAATAAAACATTATAACCATAAAATTTAAGCAGTAGTGGAAAATGAGTCACATTAATTCATAGAGGTGGTAGTCCACACATACGAAAAAACAATACTTTCATTTACCATATGATGGAAAAGAGCTGTAAAATGGTTATAACATAATCATAATAACATATTTATATATATATATGTTATATTTTATTAATCATTTTAGGATGGATACAATAGATTTATATGGTGTAGAATAATAAATAAACTTTGGAATAGTTGGGTAAGACGATTACATCTTCTTTGAGAGACCTCCATTATCTTACACATTAATCCTTCTTATTATGTTATTAGTGGAAGACCATAAGCACTAGGATTAAGTTATGGAATATAGGAATGTATTATGGAATTTTTTTCCTAATATATAAGGAATAAACTGTGTGAATAAGGGATGATATGAGGTGCCCTTTTATAAGTGAGAAGAGGATACACTTGGAATTACATAAAATAGTTAAATATAATTAATTTATTTATCAATTATAATGCTCTTAAATGGAAATAAATTCATATAGAAAAAGTATAAGTTAAAAATATAATCATAAAATAAAATTTATATTGGTTTTTATTTCATTTTAAATATTATCATTTGGTTTAACCCCCTTGTTTACTCTTTTTAACCTTAACCATGATAAAACATTTTATAGTATTTAAGGGTCATACATTTAATTCAATATAGATAAGTGTATCCAAATGTTCAATGGATAAAATTTTGCACCATTTAACATTCTACCTATCCTCTTTCAAAAAATTTATTTTAAAATCATTTAAAAAAATATTATTTAACGTAAAATTTCACTAAAGTCATTTTTTAGAATATTTATTTAATTTTATTTTAAAGACAAAAATTCAAAAATGGAATTAAAATATAAACAAATTTTTAAAATTTATACTTTATAATTGCCTATTAAAGTATTTTTATTCCACAATTCATCCAAAATATCATGTCTTTATTATTTTTAATGACATTTACCTTGATTTTTCTAGTGCTTGAACAAGCATTGTATCGGTGTTGTGTAATTGTTCAAGTATATTATGTCATCAATTAAAATTAAAAATAAATTAATATCATAAAAATAAATTATTTATTTTAAAAATCAAATGTTACATTCATTCATAATGTTATTTTATCCCTATAAAAATATATTATGGAAATTAAAATAAAAAAAGTGATATTTTGTATTTATCTTCTCCTTAAAATAATATAAATTGTATCATTAAAGGAGAGTGGAATAAAATTTGAATATTTTCAAATCTAGGATTTATTTTTTATAAAAAAACTCATCCAATAGGTTAAATCCACTTGTTAGGGATATTTTTATTCCATATATCATAGTTTTAAGCTCGTTTTACCTGCTTTACCCTTACTAAGGTGATAAATTTTTACCATTGTTACTATTTATAATAACCAAAATTAAAAGGGGAATATTTATAACATTTGAACATAAAAAGTAAAAATATGAAAACAATTTTTCAATATTCAATTTATAGAAGTGTAAAAAAATAAATTTTAATATAAATGTGTAAAACGCAATGAAGTCAATTTTTAGAAAAAAAAAATTTAACCTAAAAAATGAACCTATTCCAAAAAAATGTATAATATTGATTCATATGTAATTAATTATATTATATCATATTTTACTTAAATATAAAATTCAAAAAATAATGATACTTTTTAAATTACCTGATTTAATGAAGAGAAATGACAGTATTATAAAAAAAGTATCTTTTACTATTCTTTTTAAAAATTATATTTTCATAAAATACCAAACAATAACCCTAAAATAATATTTAAATTATGATTTAAAAAATTATATTCATTCTATAAAATAAAATTTCTAAAAAATAGTATTAATTAATTATGTTTTTTGTTAAAAATGAAATAAAACAAAATTGAAGGAAATATAGTTTTGAAGCATAAAATGACTTTACTGAAAATTGAGTACTTATTTATTATGCATTAATCAATATTTTATCATTATATAAAACCTTTGTACATATTTTCTACAATTTTTTATTCTTATTAATACTTAAAATTTAACAGTTAGGTTATAACATTTATATTTAAATAAATTTTTTATAGTATATCACAATTATCTTAAAGCTCTATGTTGCATGTTAAGAAAAATATAGAGCATAGGATTATTTTAAAATAAATTTACATGGTGTTACATTATCCCCCATTAAAAAATTCATCTTTTATATTTGAATATATTTTTTCTCAACCAACATCATAAAAATGGATAATAAAACTTCATTTGAAAATTGGAAGTGGAAAACATAAAGGTAGTCTAAAATAAAACATAACAAGGTTTAAACATAAGGAGAACATTTGTATGAAGTGAAAATATGTACATATAGAAGTAAGTTAAGGTCTAAAAATTAATGGAGAGTTATATAGAATATAGTCATGAGAATGTTAATGAACACAAATCCATAAATTATCAAGGGATAAATAACATTATCAATTCATTAAAAATAAAGGAAAAATGATAACACTTTTAACTTAAAATAATTTTCTTAGAGTTGAGGGATTATTTTAATATCAAGGTATAGAACATGAGATAATATAATTACATGATTTATTACCATTTCGTAAGAATACTTTTTATTCTTTAGTTGTGATTCAATCAATTTACACTTCTTTCTCATCTCTTACACTAAGAAATGAATATTCGAGATGGATTTTTATTGTATGAAGAACTAAAATTAACTTTTAACAGATCATAAGATTCACAATATAATGAAAAGTCATTCCTTCTATCTCTATATATTTACCAAAACCAAAATGTTTATAAAATTTTATCTAATATCGATAAAACTTCATATGATGAAATAATACATCAATCTATAAATCCTCAACAAAATCTCCTATAAATTAATTAAACCCTTCCATAAATAGTTAACCTTAAGCCTCCTCCAAAATATGTCTGACCAAATTCAAAACCAAAAAATAAAAAAAATATCACATATTGTTTTTCAATATGTATTTTAACATCTCTCCACAAACAACATAAATTATCTTATAAAGCCACATACCAAACATGTGAATACCATGATCATATATTCTCTTAAAATAAGTTACTCCCTTCCAAAAATAACTTCAATCATAATAGAACCTCAACGAAAACATAAAATCCTCCAAAAGGTAAATCTCCACAAGCTGTCTAATATATTCCAAAATCCGAAAATGAAATAAACTACTACATAAATCATTTTTTCATCAAATCACTAATCACATTCCTCATAAAAAATACTATCCAATTTATTTTATCAATATAAATCAAATATCAATCCCAACTAAAAACTATTACTAAAATATCAATAATATATTATGGTTTATCTATCCCTCAATCGTGTTTTTCCCAAAAATATCAACTTACCACTAAGTCACTTTTCATGGTTATCACTATGATTCAACATATGCTTGAAAATAATTAATGAAAAACTATTATAGAATAATCGGTAGATTTTTCGTGATTCTTATAACCATAATATCATCAATAAAATACTTCCACAACATAGTTCTCAAATACCAATAAATAAACACTTCAATCATTTAACTTCCATCTTAACCCATCAACTAGGACGTGTTATTATATTCCTTAATAATTTCTTCCTTTCACATGTCATATATAGTCTCTTTATCAATAATAGTAAAACCTTTACTCATACAACGTTGTTTCTCCTCTTCTCCAGACTTCCCCCTAGGACATCAATATAAGTAAATCCCATACTTTTCATATTTAAAACATTCAAACATAGATGATACCTTATAGAAACTATTATTTCCATCCATTATGTTAACTAAACATTTCATTTTTCCTCAAAAATTAGTTTCTTCCTGAACTTATTTTCCAAACATAAAATATCTTCTCATTCCATTGAGATATTTTTATGGGTTCTTCTTCCATAATTCTTAACATTTAGGAAGATAAATATTTTTTCATACATGGTCTTCATGAAACTAGATTTTTTATTATTTGTTTAATTCAAAAACTCACCTATATTTATATTTTTAATCATATATTGAGATAGATGGTTAGGCATAATCATAATATTTCACATTCCAATTATAATTTCATTTAGTTTCTCATGAGGTAAAGAACTGTATAATCCATAAAATTCATTATTAACATTATTCCTCCTTGTTTCAACCATTAATTAAAACCAATAATCATAGTGTGATCAATAATAATCTTAGTGATAACTCATATGATCATGAAAAATCATTTATAAGATATGTAAATCATGACACATTCTTTTCAATATATGAAACATTAGGTTTAACCAATGTTAACTATGGTCATTATCTATTAAAATCCATCATAGTGGTTCATAAATAAAATTATAATTAACCCATAAATATACCCTAAGAGGGTTGAGCAAGATTTTCAATCTAAGTCTCACTCATCGTACATCAGTGACGTTCGAGTTAATATCCAATTCTCCACCTTTTAGATATGTTTCCCCTGGGATCATCTATGTCATAGCCACATCCACTAACCAATATCCATATAGGGATTTATTTTCTATGAAAACCATTACATATCTATTTTTATAAAATTTCATTATATTATTTTATGCATAGACTTATCCTTGGGGTTTTCAATGGAGTTCCCTTATCCGAATCTTTAAATATTACTAAACCTTACTATGATACCAACTATGGAAAGCCAAATATTACATATATAAATATTAAATTATGTAAGATAAATATTCTATAAATATCATAATAATACACAACCCATATCCATAAAGTTTTAGTTTATATGAATAGTAGACACATAATCATCTTATTTTATGAAAGATATTCAACATATCCTAGAAGGGTCCTCAAATAAAACACTTCTTATACATACTCTACATAAAACTATTCTTCATTAGCTGGGAAATAAAAAATAATAAAGAGTGAGATTATATGATCGTTATAGGTAAAATAGATGATATACATCAATGATCATGTGTAAGAATGTCATGAGCCTGAGGGTATGGGAACATCAGCTTAACATTTGAAATCTGTACCCAATAATTCATATATCATAATCATGACATAATAATTTGGAAGCTCATAATACATTAATCATAAAAGTATAAAAGATCATGGTCCATGAGATTATATAATAATCATAATAACATGTCATAGAGATTGTCGTAAAATTCGTGGTATAATCATAATAATAGAGAATTTATGTTAAGGACACTTACCAAGACATTCATCATAGGTTAGGCTTGGGCTAACCACTCATATACCTACATTGAGATTAAAATAACATCCCATGTAACCTATTTTAGGCTTGGGATAACCTCTCATGTACCCTTTGAGATTATAAATATTAATCATTACCCAATTCATTTGAGGAATATAATAGAACCATCTGTCACAAAATAATAATTCATTCATATGTATGAAACAAGATCATAAAAATATTTATCATTTCATCATAACTTACCATGTGGAAAAGAAAATGGGTTTTTTTAATATCTCATCATCATAATCATAAACCATCCATATAATAGAAAAATATAGTATCATTGGACCATATTCCTAGTGAAGAATAAGTAACATCAATGGATTTTGTCATAGATTAAAATACCATTAAAATTTCATTAGAATATTTCTTGTTGAAAATAAATGTTTCATTTTGAAATCAAATATTTAAAATATAAGAATTTCTACAATATTAAGAAAATAAATTTATTTTAAAACAACCAAGGAATCTTGAAGATGAATCTTCAAAGTAAATAGTAGTTACTATGGTGGGAAAATTATTTCATGCATTATACGTTAAAACAAATATTTTATTCACTCTTTCGATAAAAAGTACCTCATTTAGAAAAACAAAATAAGATTACTCTTATATTTTTTTATAAAATGTAAAACATGGGGAAAATGACTGTAATAAATCTTTTTATAATATTGAAAACATTATTGAAATTTTTTATAGAAAATATGGACATGGAAGAAAACATTCTCCAGTGAAGAAAGAAATAAAGTCAATTTTTCTTTAAAATGTTCTTTTATAATTTTGAGCATATAGAGAGAGAGAAATTATAGGAAATATTGTAATCTATAGAAATATATATTTTAATAAAGGTAATATTATTTTATAGAGATATATCATATAATTTAATTATCATAAAATTTAAGCATAAACTGTCCTAGTAAAAAGTGATATTGTAACATAAAACCCTTACACCTCTAGTAACTTCTGAATCATAACCCCCATGAAAAAATAACTTCAAATTAAATTTTAAATTCCATGAAAAAAAATATTCATGATTGAAAACTTAAAAGTGGAAGTATATACACCACATTAAATAAATAAGTGTTGAATATGACCTAAGTCATGAAGAAACAAAAGTTAAATGAGAAACCCTTTCCACTTTGGTAACTTTTGAATAAAAACACATTGGATTAAATAACATGAATTTTATATTTAAATATTTTTAATTTATAAGTATCCATTATATAACATGTCAAATATTTTTCATATACACTTCATACACATAAATATGTTCATAACATCAAACATGCCTTGATGAAATAATAATGAGACGAAGAACCCTTACCTCTAATCTGGACAGCTTCGTAATAACTTTTAAAATCCTATATAATAAGTTTAAATTTATAATAATACTTTAAAAAACAATATACATACTTATAATACCGTAAATGTTTTATTTATTACATCTTGTCACTCGTTCATCAGTAATCTTTCATTATCATGAGCATTTTTTGTATTAACTGCTTCATTTTTCAGGTATGTTTTGGTTCAGAAGATATGACCCATGAAATTTGACCAAGGTTTCATTATATCTAGAATGTGTATCATGAAATAAATTTAATATATATTAATAATTTAAATATATATTAATATTAATATAGTGTGATGATAAAAATTAATTACATCACTTTGTGGAAATGGTAGTCTGTATGTACACATGGGTGATGTTTCCACTTTTCTATGGATGTAATGAAAAAAGGATAAAAAATAATTCAAATTTACATAACCATAATAATATCATATAT
Source organism: Viscum album (assembly GCA_963277665.1). NCBI lineage: Eukaryota > Viridiplantae > Streptophyta > Magnoliopsida > Santalales > Viscaceae > Viscum > Viscum album. Next base: position 1,083,583,139 of record OY728155.1, read on the forward strand.
ATCACATATATTTATTAAATCCATAATTACAACCATCAATTTGAAGTTGTGATGGAAAATCAATCACATCACTTCGTGGAGGTGGTAGTCCACACGTACGCACGAGCGATACTTTCATTTCCTATTTGATGAAAATGAGGTAGAAATGGTTGTCCCATAATCAAAATAACATATCAGTATATTTATGATACTATATCAATAATTTTAGGATGGATAAAACATTTTTATATGATATATTATATGAAATAAACTTTGAAAGAGTCGGGTAAGATGATTACTACTTCTTTGAGAGACATCCTTTGGATCACACCACAAGCCTTCATAGTATGGTCTTAGGGGAAGAATAAAAGATATATAATGAATTTAAGGAATATATTATGATATTATAGAAGGTAGTTTATGATATTTAGGGCTCAAACATTTTGAATAATATAGGATAGGAGACTCCCTTTTATAAGTTAAGAGAGGACATACTTGGAATTACTTAAATTTTTTAAATATAATTAATGTATTTTTCAAGTATAATGGTCCAAAATGTCCATGGAATCAAATAAAAATATGATAAGATAAAATTAGTATCAAAAAATAAAATTTAGATAGGTTTTTATGTCATTTTAAACCGTGTATTTTGGTTTAACACTTTCATAATCTCTTTTTAACCTTAACTATGGAAACATGTTGTTTAGACTTTAAGAGTCATAAATTTAATTATATGGTCACATGTGGAATGAAAATGGTACATATATAAAATTTTATACCATTACCTATTACAAATTTAATTGATCAATATTTTTTATTCTTAAATAATTTTATAAAATATTATTTAACATAAAATATCATTAAAGTCATTTTTGGGACTATTCATTTAATTTGACATTAAAGACATAAAAACCAAAATGGTAATAGAATGTAAAAACTTTTAACTTAATTAATAATTTATAATTACCTATAAAATTCTTGGAATGCCTCAATTAATCTAAAAATTATTAATTATATTGTTTTTAAAATAATTTACCTTGATTTTTATTCTCATTTCACAAGAATTATATCGGCATTGCGTAAGGGTTTAAGTCAATTATTAAATTACTAAAAATTAAAGATAAATTAATACCGTAAAAATAAATTATTTATTTTCAGAATAAAATTTATATTTGTGTATAACTTTTTTTATCCCTATGACAACATATAATAGAAATTAAAATCGAGAATGTGGCATTTTATATTTATCCATTCTTTAAAATAATATAATTTTTATAATTAAAGGAAAGTTGAAATAAATTTCAATATTTTATTATCTAGGTTAAATTTGGTTGAAAAACTCATCCAATAAGATTAAGTCAATTATTAGTGGTATTTTTAGGCCATATGTCAAACTTTTAATCCCATTTTACATGTTTTACCCTTATCGAGGTGACAAATATTTACTATAGATATTATTCATAATGACCAAAAAAGAGGGACATATTTACCAATTTTGAACCTCATTATTCAAAATATGGAATCAATTTTTCAAGATTAAATTTATAAAAGTGGAATAAATCAATTTTAATATAAATTCACAAAACATAATGAAAAATAGTTTTTAGAAAAATGTGTTTTAAGCATAAAAAAGAACTTGTACCAAAATAAAATTTAATTTCTCTTCCTATGTAATTAATTAAATTATCTATTATGAAAATATAATATAAAATTCAAAACATAATGGTACTTTTTAAATTATTGGATTTAATGAAAAGGAATGATAGTATTACAAAAATGTTTATTTTTTTTATTCATTTAAAAATATTTATTTCCAGAATAATCCTAAAAATTAAACCTAAGATAATATTTAAATTATGATTTCAAAAATGATAATAATTTCCTTTAATAAAATTTCTAAAAATGTTCAAAATTAATTATATTTTTCATGCACAAAATGAAATAAATCCCACTTTTTAAGAAAACATGTTATCAAATCATATAATGATATTAATAAAAATTGAGCCATTGTTTATTATTCATTAATTAATAAATTTAAATTATATGAAACCTTTTTAAATGTTTTTTCTAATGTGGTAATTCTTATTTATACCACTAATCTAACTTCTAGGCTATAATTATCACATTTAAATAATATTTTCATAGTAAATCACAGATCTCTTAAATCTAGGAGTTGTGTGTTAAGAAATCTATCAATAATAGTTTAGTTTTAAATAAAAAACTTTTGGCGTTATAGATATAGATTCCTTGATAAATCTTGAATAAAATAAACACTAGGTGTTATAGTGTGATATATAACATCATTTAGATGATTTATCAAAGAATAATTAATATATCTCAACATTTAAGGAAGATAAATCCTAATTTTATATAGAAATGTAGAAGATGAAAGGTTGTACTATGATACATAAGATAACTCAAAGCATACATAAGATTTACAATATAATATATAACATATTCCATGTGGTATATAATGTAACATTATGTTTTTTATTTTCCTACTTTATTTTGGTTTATCATTTTTTCATTGGATCTTCTATAAGTTTTTTGGTGTTTCGGATCAAATTTTTGAATTTTTAGGTTGTTTTCCTCTTTTTCATAGTTTTCATTCATGGTTAAGTGGAAACTGTGTGAACTCCTAATGTTAATTCCCTTATCATTTCATTTTCCTCTTGCACAGTTATGGTTTCATAGGTATCACACATTTAGATTTAAACCATGGGGATCCTATGAGCAACCATGCCGGTCTTGGGGTGTCCCTGGATGAGGGCTCACAACTTGAGCGTGTTTAGTCCAATCTATGAAAGAATATTGTGCATTTATATTCGATTCTTAAAGAACCAAACTACATGGTTGGTGAACAGTTTCTCAAACCATGTGGGTTTCCTATGAGTCTAGTAAGGGGTGCACGGTTAACACATCCTTTCCTAAACCGTGCGACCAAACTATAAAAGTTCCCAAATTCATTAAAAATATAAATTTACCCTTTTATCATCTTTAAATTTTTACCCCAAACCACCCCTTTTCCCCTTATTAGATAATTAAACTCTAGGTAGTCTCTCCTCTTCTCCCTCATGCCTCCCCTCCTCCACACATGGTCATTTCAAGTGGATTCCTTCAAGTTTTGGGGTGATTTCTCAAGGTAATCCCGTACTCCCTTCTTTCTCTTCTTTTTTCTTTCATTTTCTTCTTAGTTCCTCTTGTCCCATGGTCTTTTTTGGTCTTTGATTCATGTTTCTTTGGATTTAATTTAGGGGGTTTTTCTTTCTAATATTCCCCTTTCTCTTCCTTTTCCCTTTGGACCATATTAAAGTTGAATTGGGTTTCTATTGTCCATGCACTTGCAGTTTGAGGTAGGATCACTTTCAAATTGGCCTTTTAATTTAAAGAATCATTAATTTATTGCCTTTTACACCATGTTTTTGTAATAATTTGTGATAAATTATTTTTAAAATAATTGTTTGATGTGAATAAAATTATTTCCTACTCATATTGGATTGTTTGAAATATTTTTATTAAACATCATAAAGCAAGTGTTCTACAAAATGCCTGATTGGACCTTATAAGAGATTTGTGGTTAATAAATATGTTTTTTTTATTTGAAATGTATTTCTTTCCTTAATGGTGATTTAGGTTTCTCAAATGGATTTTTAAATTAATTTTGGTTTTATAAGTGGTGCGTCAGGTTCTTTTGGATATGGTTTTTCGTTCAAAGAATGCATTATTCCCGGTTGGCACATTAGGAAAAAATTCTCTTTTTAAAAATCTCACTGGGATATATACCTTGTCTTCATGATAGCTAAATGGAATAGGAGGTCCTCAACATGGAAATTCCCTAATGACTTGATGGTTGGAAGTAAAGGGAATCATCCCTTAGGGTGATTCGGGGGTGATGTTTGGTTGTGTGGGTTGTTTGATGAATAGTTTTTATTATATATATATATATATGGTTGGTTTTTGGTAATTGATTGTCTCAAACCATCTTTAGATATGACATGGTAACCTAGCATAGTTATTAGAAAATCCAAGAACACTTGCTATTATAGTTTAGGATTACACTCTAGCTAGCAGCCCCTTAATATTGGCACACTCTGTTTTTTGGGATGTTGACCCTCTGTTAGGCTAGGTAGGGTACAACTGAGTGTGGGTTATATTTCATTACATAAATTTCATCGAAAGGATGGATAGAGTTTAGTATATTCTTGATTTTCCCCTAAGATAATAGGAATTCCCATGTTCTCTGGAACTTATTTATCTATGGTAGATAATTTAGGTGCCTTATCTGATATGATTTCTTGAGTATTCTTTATTCTATTTCCCTTTTTGTGGTATGGCCTTCTATTTTTTAATCAATGTAAGTTATTCCTTTTGAAATTTAAGTTTTAGTTTTCTTAAATGTTTTATTTTAAAAAAAATTGAAAGATTTCTCACACTTCCCCTTCCTTCCCTCTATTTCAAAAACACCCAAACTCCACTTTTTAAGGAAATCCTATTTCAAATAAAGATGGATATGGACTATGATTTTAAAAAAAATATGAAAACATATGTTTATAAATTTAATTTCAAAACTAGAATTAGAATAAATATTTATTTTAAAGTAAATTATTTGGGAATAGATTATTTCGGCATGCCTGCTAAGTTTTAACACTCACACCAACACTTTTATTCTTGTTTTTTGTCTCAGGTGAAAGTTCCATCTTGTTCATGATCTCCATGGGAAATGTTGGGTTTTGGGATCATTAAGTGGCCCATGGGGTCACATGGAGTTTTAGTATTCATTAGGTTTAGTATGTTTTTATTCTCATTTTGTTTTTAGTTTCTCTAATTGGTTGTTTATTTTTATTGGGTTTTTCAGTTCTTTTATACTAATTTTATTTATTTATTTTCAGTGAAATCATTCCACTTATCTCTCATTGATTCCCTTGGTTCTTGTCACCACCCTAGGGTAATCAGTAATGTGCCTCAAGGATGTCACAGGCCAACTTGGGTGGCTTGTTTAGGGTCGACCTAGGTTTGTTCATGACATATAATATTTATTCTAAAGTTATTTTAAATACTTAATATTCCCTAAAGTATATGTAATATATAAATTATTATACTTAATATTTATTCTGGACTTTTAAATTACAAAGAAGATAATGTTTATCTGGATAAACTGATATGTAATATTATCAATTTCTTACTTATGGTTTACCAGTTTTAATAATCTGATAATTGAAGATAATTAAATTAAAATATATTGATCCATTATTAAATAAATAAATATCATGAATTTTTTGAAGATTAAAAAATTATTAAAGGTAAGGAAATTGGTGAGAATTGTTTTAAAAGAAGATTGTATAGTGAGCTAGATCCTTACATTGTTATGGTATTTTATCATATAGATATAAAGAATATTTTTCAATTGTGGTATTAATTCAATAGAAAATAAAAATTGATATTTGAGGATAATTAATCAGAGAAATTTAGGGGGATTGTTATGATAATTCTTGGATTTTCAAATTTAGTGATATGAATATCATTCCTAAATATCAAAGTAAGGAAATTCCATGAAGATGTTATTAACCAATTTTAATCAGTGGATAATGGGTGATTGTGTAAAAATAATGGAGGGTTATAGGGAAAACCTCATATGAGTAATTGTAAAGTTTTTTACTGAATGAAGATTTTGGAAAATAAATCCATATGGATTTATTTATAAATATAAAATTATAGAACCATATTTTCCATAATTAAATTAAGATATCGATAATTTAATTATAGTAATTATTGAAGAAAATACTCTAAGAATTTAAATAATAGGAGGGTAATAGAATGATGGTGATACATCAAGAGAAATAGAGATAGAGAGAGAGAGTTTGTTGCAATATTGAAAGTCTTTACCATGTACATCGAGGATGAAGAAGAATAATAACATGAAGAAGAATAGAAGTAGAGGGAGGATGAAAAGGTGTTTTTATTTCACGTATAGTTATTATCAAAGATGAATAAGAAAGAAGAGGATAATACCGACCTAAAATACTCTTATATCAAAAAGTTAAATGATAATGAATAAGAAGAAGAAGAAGTAAAGAGGATAATTGAATGAGGGTAACATTGTTATAGATGTTACACATCCTAAGTGTTGAGACTCGTAATAAAGGAAATTGATATTGAGTGAGTAAGGCCAACATTCTATTCTTTCTAGAATATATTTTGGTTATTGAAGTTCATACATCTGAGGAGAAAGAGGAAGACAACATAAAGGTTCTTATTATTCATGTTTTGAATATTTTGAATATTGATTTTAGAGAACAAGTTAAATTTTCATGCTATTATAGCATAAGATATATTGGTATTAAAAGGATTTTATTAAGGAATAATATCCTATCAATTATGGAAATAATATATCAGATCAGAAAATAAGATTTTTTTTATGATTTTCATTGGAAGTTACATTGTAAACTGGTGAGATATAATATAAAGTACTATTAGTGAGACTATGATAATGGGTAAAGGGTGATACCTTCTCTACTTTTATTCACTTTATTATAATAGTGTATATCTATGTCTTCGAATTGACCCAAACACAATATGGATATAGTCACCCACATCAGGAGAGAAATATTTAATAACAATATACATTGTTGTTCTTTTTTATTTACTCATTTTTCTATTGTGTGTTGTTTTAGGAATTCGTAATTATATTTATTCATCCTAACATTTGTATAGGTTGGAATATTAATATATTCAATTCAAATACAAAAATAATTCAACAAAACGGTTTCACAATAATTCACCTCTATTGGTGTGACTACATAGGTCATTGGGCACTTCAACTATTATTAAAGATGAATTTTATACTTATTATTAGATATAATAACTTTTCATAATTGTTTTTATCTATTATATATGAAGTGTACATTTTAAGAAGTTTTTTAGTTTATTTGGATGGAGAAAATAGTTTTAATCCCCATCAATACCAACATGGATGTTTTATCTAAAACCCTGAAGAACATGAATTATAATGTGGATAAAAAACGATAGATCTATCAAATGTAAGAAAATAGATAGGGAATTAAACACCTATTTAAGGTAGTCAAATTGATAATATATCTATCATAACTTTTGAGAATAATCCTCTTAGAGAATCATGTTCTATACATGAAAATGATATTACAACTGAATCACTTGGTGATTTTTACAATAGGATAAAGTATTATTAGAAAAATATACCTATTTAATTTATCACATATATATTATAGTTAATAAAATGTTTATAGGAATATAAAACACATCTAAGAGTGGAAGATGATGAAATAAGAGAGCATTGGTAGAAAGGTTTTAAAATTCAGGCATTCTAATCAAACTTATTAAATCTAAATAATAATATCCATTACTTTATAAAGATAACTTTTAACTTTATAAAGAAAAATTGAAAATAACCATTGATGAGAAATCTTATATAAAGAAAATATTTGAACATAATATCTATTCTTTGGGAGAAACTCATAAATATATTATCATTTTCAAGGATTCTCAATTGAAGATCAAAACTAAAAGGGTTAATGAGATTGAAAATTAAATTCAAGAATAAAGTAATACTCTTAAAGATCAGATTGAGGACATGATAAAGTAATATGAATATATACTTATAGATTATAGGAACACACTAAATCTAAAGTTCTTTGATCTAGAATCCAATTTTATAAATATGGAAGTAGCTCAATTTGAATATTTTCATGATGTTGATAGAAGATTAACAATTATAGGTTTTTTTGAAAATATTTTTATTTAAAAAAAAGGAATAAATCTAGTTTTAATAATTTCTTGAAAAAATCTGATGATATAACTACTACAATTTATAATAAAAAGGTAACCCTTGCTTTATAAATACTTGTTTTCATTATTGTTTTTTCCTAATACATAGAGGTTTGTAGAGATATATTTTTGTAAATAATTCTATTAAATACACTATGATGTCAAGTGTTGATGTAATATTCTCTAAGGATAATGGATCCCAAAAGTATTCTAAAAATAAAGGTTGTTTAACACAAAAATATTAAGGTGTCAAAGATAGCTTGATTGCAATTAAAAGAAAAATAATGATCTTTATTAGAAATTTTCTTATCTTGGAAGGTTTATACAAAAGGATATAGATTTTTGGGAATAATATGTTTGTCTATAGAAGATAATTAAGGCATATATTAATGGGGTATATCAAAAATAAATTATATTCTTATAGATTTATGGAAATATACATAAAAAATAGTAAATCTATTCAATAAAAATATATTTCTATGTCTTGAGGAGTAATATGAAAATTGAAAAACAAAGATATGGTCACAATGATAAATATTTATGGTTTAAATAAACTAAGAAATTTTCATAAACTAATGCAAAAAAGAAAACCAAAAGTAAGAAATAAAATAAAATATGAGTTTCCCTTATGGTATAAACAAAAATATAGTGTTGAAAAAATCACACCCAAGAAGAAGTTTGATAAGGATGATACACCAAAAATGATATACTTCTATTATGGAAGAAGATGTCACATCATGGATCATTGTAAATATAAATTTAGAGAAATAAATCTAAAAGAAAGAATATAATTAATTCAAGAAACAAAAAAAAGGATCAGTGTGGTTGAAAACATATAATAATGAGAAATTGAGATGTTTCCTAGAAATTGAATCTATAAAACATTTTAAAATCCATGTGGATAATCTAAATAATCCAGAAATACTCCAAAAAATGATTGATTATATGGTTATCCCAATAATAAATGACAAGGAATATGGAGTTATCACAAATGAATGAATCTACATTGATAAGTTATGTGAAGGTTACAGTTAAACATAATAAGAAAGTAAAATAGATCAAGAAGAGAATGCTTCCCATGTAAGTTTAATTCTATAAAATCAAAGGAGTAAGAATCATGAATAGTTTTAACACAATTGGATCTTAATAGAAAATATTTTCTAGGTTGGTAACCAATATCCAACCTAGTTTCTTTCATTCAGAAATAAAGTTAAAACCACATTCTTTTCAAATCTGTTGAGTTATTTTTTCTATAAAGTGAATTGAGTGTAATTTGTATAGGGTTAAAACAAGGTGAATGTTATAATAACTATACATCAGGATGATATATTCAACATGGAGTTCTCTGATAGGAATTATTTGATTCCACCCTGCGTCACTTCTACTGGTATCACAATGATATGCTTATAGTCCATTTTCAATGATTATCGGATATGATAAATATTTATGGAGTTTACCCAATGAGGTGGAGTGAAATTGAGATAACTACCATATATTTTCTCATGTTAAAACCTGAATTTCTAGAAAAAAAAATTGATGTTGATTTATGCTTATATCACTTTAATTGTCCTTGTTTTGAGTTAAATCAATTCTAATTTTAATGGGGGTAAGTTACTGAATTAGAAAGAAACTTGATAGATAAGAAACATTATTTTTCTATATTGGTTTTAGTGTGTTTGTAGAGTTGATTATGAGTGATTATTTATGAAATATACTTGAACATCCCATAGAAAATATATTTCATTTGGTATCACTTGTTGATATTTTTATGAAAAAATTTAGTATCTAAGATAGTCACTCTAGTTTTTTACACCAAGATAGAATACATAGAATTAGAGTTGATTGATTTATAGAATTTTCTTATAGAAATTTGATGCCGAAATACTCTCAAGTGAATCGAGTTTTACTTTAAATATGGGGGAGAATATGAAGTTTCAGTCAAGATTGGATAATGAGCTAAGTATGACTTTCCATTGCTTTAGAACCTTATAATTTTTTATTAATATGGTGGGAGAAATAAGAAATAGATATTTATTTTTTATTTTAAATTATAATGGGTGTTAAAAAAAATTTGGGTATTGTAGTGCCCAATATATTTTAATTGTTTCATTTTTTTTTCAATAAGAGATAAGTAAATTGAAAAGCCAGTAAAGTCGATATAGGATGAGTGAGCATGCAATACTCAACATTAGGGGAGATTAAATAAAAATTGATTTAATATATATATATATATATATATATTAATGGATATTTATTCATAGGTTGGAAAATAATAATGATAGGATTCATTAAAAATGATAAATAAAGATGAATATTTTATTACATGATGATTTAAGATTCAGATTTATGGAATCAACTTATATATAAGTGAAGTTATATAGATGGATATAATAGAAATCATGGAAAACTATTATTTAAAAATAAAATCAATGTATATAACATGAATTTGAATATTTCAATAAATCTATCTATTGAATATCTTTAAGAGTTTCTAAGTGAAAGGATAAAGTTGGTTGTGAATTAAAGTGGGTACCCATGCATGTATTTTTTGCATGATAATATTGAGAAAGTTTCAGTTGGATGATGGTGATTATTGAAGATGTTGAGTTAAGGAAGGTGTTTTATTTATTTGGTAATTATTTAAGCACTATTATTTAGAATATTTTGAGTTGAAAAGAAATATGAGATATTGAGGCATTACATATCTATTAAAATACACAAGAAGAGTCATTATATATTTTATTATATTTTGGAATTGTGTTAAAGCTATTTTTTAAGGTTTTATAATTTCCATAATTTATATATGTTTCTTTGAGATAAGTTAGAGTGGTTGGAGATTCCCTAAGAAATTTTACATAGTATTTTACTGGTTTTTTAGAAATTTTGTAAATACTAAGTGGGAGATAAAAAAGATAATAATGGAATGTGTAAGATACTTTATAGTTCAATATTATCAAACTACTAGAGCTTACTAAGGTACATAAGATTCAATAATGAATATTTAAAAAACATTATCAGTTACACCATGATACTTAACATCCTTAAAATGATGTGTAAGATATATCCAAGCATAAATAATATGTCCTAGTAAATATGGAAGATAAATCATGAGTTCATATAGAAATGTGGAAAAATTAAGGTTGTATTGTGATGTGAAAGATAACTGAAATCATACATAAGATTTACAAACTAATACCTAACATTTTATATATGGCAGGTAATATTTAGTTAAAATTTCATCTACATACATAATATTTTCAATAGTATATGTAAGATTAAAATTTATATATGTAAGATTTATTAAAATGTTTTAAGTAAAATGGAAGATAATATTAAGATCACTGAAGTGATATATAAGATCATTTATTTCTTATATAGGTTTTATTAGTTTGAAAAATGTGATAATTATAGAAAATTAAATTAGGTTATGATGATCCATTCTTAAATTCATAATTATCATGATGCAATTAAAGATTTAGTAGTGATTCAATTTGAGGAAAATGATGAAAAAGTTTTGAGTAGAAGATTTCATCGTGAGATGGTACATTTCACTATAATGGTATTTTTTCAATGAATACATGTACAAGAATTTAATTATATGAGGTGAATTCAAAGGAAAATAAATTCCAACATTTAAGGATGATTAAATGGAGAAATTAAGATAATCTTGGTATGATAATTCTTGGATTTTTAAAATTGAATATTTTTAAATCATTTATAAAGAAAAAATATGTAATATTCATTGAAGATACTCTGGACTAGTTTTAATAAGGGGACAATGTATAATTGTAAAAAACTAGTCAAGGATCATGTTGAGTAAACCCGCATGTTTAGTTTGATAATTTTTTTATAGAATGAGGATAATGGGAAACAAACACTCATGGTTATTTTTAAGAATACAAAAAAATATATTTTTTTTGATTTAATTTATATTTCCATAATTTAATTTTAAGAGTTACATATGGAAAATTTTTTCATTTTTTTACTATATAAAAATAAGATAGTGATAGTGATACACACACAAAGAGAGAGATAATGAATCAATAATGAAAGTGGGAGGTGGTTGATGACGTATTACTATTACATATCCCATTATTGTTGAAAGTGAAGAAAAATGGGATGAGAAGACCTACCTAAAATAATATTATATCATAAAGGTATAATGGAATGAAGAAGAAGAAGAAGAGAATAAAATAATTGAGGGATGATATTGTTATAGCTATTGCAAATCCTACATGTTGAGACTCTTAAAGATGGAAAAATATTTTGAGTGATCAATACCAAAGTGTTGCAACTTTTGGGGAGTCTTTTGGATATTAAATTTCTTCAAATATAGGAGGAGGAAGAGAATATAAAGTTACCTATCATATTCATGAATTTTTCATTCTGAATATTCAATTGAGTGTACAAGGAACACTTGCATTCTCTTGTAGCAGAAGAGATATTGGAATTCAAAGACCATTATTGAGGAAGAAGATATTTTCATTTGATGTAGTGACATTGATGAGAAAATAAGAAGATATTGTTCAATATTATGATTAGCATTTTATTATAAACTAGTGAGATCTAGTATAAAGAACCATTTGGGATGATTTAAAGTGTTTTTATAAGATAAAATTGGGATTAAGAATGATAACTTACCCATATATATTCACTTTGTTATATTATTGGATATCTGGGTCTCAAACTTAAACCAAATAGAGAAAAGATATATTCCCTCATAGTGGGGGAGAATCTTGTGAAAATACCATATGCTGTTGTTCTTGTTTGTTTACTACTTTATCAAATGGAATGGCCCTGTGGTCTTAGATTTTTTTTTGATAATATCATTTTTTTTAACTGGATTGAAAAGGAACCCTTAAATGAAACAAAGGCCAAAAGTGAAAAATCTTAAACTACATGACCCATAGTCTTATAGGGACAAGCTCTTATATCTATTTAATAACTAGATTTCACTAAAATAGCCCCTCCCTGGTACTTCTTCAAGTCTCTATCAAGCCCTCCACTTTGACATTGCTTCTAGCTTGTAGTTCCCATGTGAAGAGAAGAACAGTTTGATTCCATGGATTTCATATCCCTCTTTCAATACTTGGGTTCAGTTGGATCTTCCATGGTGATTGCTTCTACTCTGATCTATCCATTTAGAGAAACACGAGGAAGATGGTCTCCACCACTTTGTGGCTCATAGTCTCTATGGCCTGAAGGCCTTGAATGGATCAAAGGCCTATTTTTGTTTCCTGAAATTTAATTCTATATGAATATTACTAATACTATAGTACCCCACTACAACACCTTCTATAGTATGCATATTTCTATAGTGATACATTACTTCTATAGTACCTATGGAAATTTGTTCCCACCCTGATTTGAAACAAAATCTAATGCATTATTATAGGGGGTCTTTACCACTCGGGTAATCCCCTAACTAATATTTACTACTTTACATATGGTGTGTTATGTTGATAATTCATAAGCATATCCATTAATACTAATAGTTTTTGAGGTTTGAATATTAATAGGGTATTTGAATGAGAAAAACTATTCAGTAAATCCAGTTAATACTAATTCACCCCGCTTTGTGTGATAGTATAGATCAATGTGAACTTTAGTATTAATCACTCCATGAAAATGTTTCCACAAATACAAGTGGAGATAAATAGAATGATTAAATTTCTTTATGATTTGAAAGTGGGTTCTATCATATATTTCATGTTATGTACTTGTTTTGATGTTTTCTACACTTTAAACAAGGTGGGAAAATATCAAGCTAATCTATGAGAGCTACATTGGGCAGTAGTTAATATTCTCTTAAATCACATGAGATATAAACATTATATGATACCAGTATATCGAGGATATGAAAAGATAGTGGTGAGTGGATACACTAGTAACGTATCATAATTATCATAAATCATAGTTATCCTATATATTTTGATTAAATAGTGGGAAAGAGATATGAAGAATCTCAAATAAACATGTGGTCAGTTATTCTATAGAATAATATGACTATATAGAAGGTTCTAATGCAACTAAGGTAGTAGTTTGGATATTAATACTTGTCTCAAATCTTGGTATTGTACCTATTAGTGCAAAACCTATTATAAAATATTGTTACAATACTGTAGCTGTGGTATATGCCAAGGAACCCAGGTCACACCAAAGGATTAATAATATGATTTGAAAGTTTCAAATAATATGGGATTTTACTCAAAGAGGTAAAGTCACAGTTAGAAGAGTATTGATAGAGTATAACATGGTTGACCTCTTAAAAAAATCCATAACTTATAAAAATCATAATTCTCATGTGATAGCTAGCGGATTGGGAGTAGTTAGCAGTTGACTAGTAAAAATGGATGTGTTGTGAGAGTGGGTTCCCTAGACCCAACTCAAATTTTTAATTAAATTACAATTAAATGTATACATATTGATATATATATATATATATGACTTTAACTTACCATGATAATAACATTATTTTCTAATATACTATACATATGGTAATTCCCATATATTACATGTCATATCAAAAGGTCATAGCAGTTCCCAACTATAATGGGAACATCAAGATACTATGAAAGTATTAAAAAAATGTTAATTATGTTATAGATAAATCATTCTTATGGTACATAGATGATATTTGAATATTTGGTGTTGGTAGATTACATACATTGAGACTTTTTCTTATGAATTTCACACTTCTTGATCTCGACTATATTAGATCATGAGGAATTTCCAGCTAATAAGAATGCAACATGTTTTGTGTGTTATAGGTTATTTCTATCTATGAACATATATATTTTATTATCCAATAAAAGTGGTTAATATTTATTTATTACTATTAAATTTTCATATTCTATAATATCTATAAACATGGGTATTAGTACATTTTATAATTTAAAATTAATTTCATATTATGTTGCAATTATTGCATGAAATGTAATAATTCAAAAACCATTTATCAACACCATGTGAAACACACATTAGTCATGATTTTAACATTAAATTTTATTACTATATTACTAAATATATGGGGAATATTTTATCCTTCTAGTGTATTTATAGATCATTAGGGAAGAAAATCATTATGGTCCTTGAATCTGGAATTTTTTGGGCAAAGTGAAATGAACAATATTCCCCTAACATGTACGTAGACGCCGTGTTACGACTCAAATGAACTTGAAATTTATAATATGGATATATTAAAACATGAATAGAATTTAATTAACCTTTTTGATGTGATAATTTGGATGTTTCACAGGTGATCATGGTGGATCAATTTGAAGATAAAATTATTTGCCAAAATCCATGGCCTAGAATGACACCCCAACATTTTAATCATAAATTCAAGATGAAAAAGACAATTCAGATGAAACATTAACACTTTTTATAAGAAATATTATACAAAATTTTCTTATTCTAGGACCCACCCAAATTCATCCATATAGAAGCCCATTTTGGAACATTAAAAGAAAGGAAATAGCTTTCACTAATTTTGCATCAAGGGTGGAAAATTCAAATTTCCACATAATTTCTACCCAACTATGCCAACACTAATCTAGTTGGATGACTATGACAACTATAGAGTCAACCCAAAGCTCCCAAAATGCCTATTTATGTTAGTGGTAGTGAATTAAATGGGGTAGGTTGGTGTGTTATTTCAAATATATTATTATGCTATCATTTTATCTTCCAATGTCTATTTTTCTCTTATAAATTTATTCAATCACTCTAATTTATTAATAAAACTAATTCTTATTGTTACATTTTATTCTTCTTATTATCATGTTGATGTTTTTTATTCAATTTTTTAATTTATTCCTACCAAAAAGTGTGAAATTATTCACAAAATGGAAGAGTGTTAATTATTTTCTTATTTTTTATTCTTCAATTCCACCATTATAGTGAACTTTTGTCTTCCATTGAGATGTATAAATAAATAAAGAGATACGCCACTTCTAGTTTGATCCAAGGAATTTTCAACAAGAAGTATTAGATATTACTTCTTGTTCCATTAATATTTAATCGCTTATTATAATTTATAATTTTTTTGATGATTTTTCCTCTACTTTCTTCACTCAATTTTAAAGATACACATTCCAAGTGCGCAAAAAATCCTATACCTTTGAGTGCTCATGAAAATGATTATTTAAGTGTTTAGGTGATTATCCTTGGAATTTTTTAAGTATTAAACTAGTGATTTCTTAGGGTAATTATTATCTTTTTGAATGAATCCCTCTTGAATTTAATAAATTAAAATCCTTTTAAAATACACTCATCCAATCTACCCCTAGAAATAACCCTACATTAACCAATTATCAATAATCAAGTTTACTTAAATTATACATTATGTTTGGTACCCAAATAAAATCAATACAAAATTTAGCCACTTTATAGCTTATTTTTAGAACGTTTATGTTCCATTAGGTTATTTATTAGGACTCTAAATATTTTATAATGAAAACTATGTTTCAAGAGGCCTCTTTAACTCACTGGGAAAATTTTGTTTGGCCAAATTTTGGAATTGTTTTCGGGGATCCAATAAAGTGATCTCAGATACTTCCATTATATTCTCACCAGGTATCTCTTTTCTCACCCCCATTTCTTATATCTTTTCAGCTTTTTATACTTATTTTTATGTCTATCTATATCCATTAACATTCAAACTGGCAAGTTGGAGTGGATAATTCCAAGGGTGGGGTGTCAAGTGAACCTAGAGATCTTCTTCCTTTATATCCTAATATTTTTTAGACTTAAGATTTTTAAAATAAGATCACTAAAATAGAGATACTTCCACATAATATAATTAGAAACAAGGTTAGTCACCAATATGGAAATCCAAATGAGGCTACCCCTAACTTGGGTAATGTAGTAGATCAAACCATGAATGACTACCTCACACTTACCTAGATCAATGAACCCTATTTCATTAGACATGAAAACCTAGGATTTTCATAGTATGTATTCAAATTCCATGTCTCAAACCATCTTCCCATCTATCATGGTATAGAGTCTGATATGCCATTTCATCAAGTCAAGGATTCCAATGACAATGTTCATACCATGTGACCCCATATAAAATTGAGTTGATTAGGGTGAGGCTCTTTCCTTTTTCTCAGAAATGTCAAGCTGTGAATTAGTTAATAAATTTAATACCAGTATCTATCCCTTCATTTTACTAATTACAATGTGAGTTTTAAAAAAAATATTGTACCTACCACAAAAAATTGGGAGGGTGATTTTCTGAGACATGATAATGGTTTAAAGATATACTAAACATAATATCATACCATAGTTTTTCAATTCTAGAATAAGTGAGAATATTTTATGAAGTTTTATGGGTAGGAAATATATAATTCATTAACATGATGTGTAATAGAACCTTTAAAAAATACTAAAATAATTATAATGACCATCTAGAAGGAATTCCTAAACAAGTCCAAACATGGGGAACCATACCCTATTATAAGAATCCTCCTATATCTAGTGGGATTCAGACTCTTAGGTAGGATAAAAACCTCAAAGCTAAACTCGAAACCCCCAATAGGAAGGTTAAGGATATCAGTCTTAGAAAAGTCTAAGAAATTCAATTTGGTATTCCTGTTTTCACAATTTGTGACAAACATGAGCAGAAGACTGGAAATCTCCCAAAATTTCTTTCCATAGAGGATATAATTAAAAGTTGACTAATTTGACTATATTTTAACACACTTTTCCACATGATTTTTATCATTAATTTCCTTTTTATTATTAAAATTGTGTATTTTGTTTAATAAATATCAATTTTTGTCTTTCTGTATTAAACTTTTAAAACAATGATTTTTTTGTAAAACTATGTATTTTATTGTGTATTTTAGTCATTTTGAATAATTTTAAAATTAATTAATTAATTTTTTTTTACTAATTTCTTATTATTTTATTTTTGTTTAAATTTTAATTTTTTATTTTTGTTCTTATAATTCTTTCATTCATTGTGTTTTTCAAAATAACTATTTCATTTATTATTTTATTTGGATTAATTATTTATTTAATTCACAATTATTAATTTTTTAGTTAATATTTTTATTTAATTATTTTACTTATTTTCACTATTTTAGTAGTTAATTTATGGTTTCTTATGTTTTAATTATATTAATCTTATTCAATTAATTTATTCATTTAATTCGTTATTTTAATTTGAAAATAAATAATTTTAACATTGCTATTTTTAATTTTTAATTTTTTTTGTCACCATTTTTTTTAATTAAATTATTATTGTTTTTTGTAGAATAATTTAATATTATTAATTGTTTAAATGTTTTATTTTTTTGTTTGAAACATTAAATTAAATAATTTATTGATTCTTTAGTGTAAAAATTTAATTTTTCATTTTTAATTTATTATTATTATTATTATTTGAATAATCGGTCATTTTATTTTATTTTTATAGGTGATACTACTACTACCATGATGACAGTAGAAAAACAGAGTTGTTTCCACTAACACTTCCCCTATCTCTTATCCACTGCCATAGTTGTTGTCGTTTCAGTATCCAATGCCAAATTCATCTATCTTCGGACACTTTTCCACCATCACGCATGCTTATACTAGTCACACTCAACAAAAGCACATCCTTCTACCCTTTATACCACCACAAACCAAGACCCCTTTAACAGTTAAATTTAACTTCTTCCAGAAAAAGAGGTCACCCAACAGTGCTTCTGTTAGGTGTTGCGACCACCAGGCCACTAGCAAATGGTAGCAGCACAGTCGGCCTCTCTCCACTGGTACGATCTTGTTGAACCATTCATGATCCACCATCTAAAAAATGAAGCATACCCCCAATCCAGATCTTTCTAAATCAAAATATAGAATATGAAGAATAACTCAAAAAAATACCCATTTTTCAGCAGATTTGGAAATAGAAACCCCAAAATAAAAAAAACTGAACCAAAAATATTAAATTAGGTGAGCCAAGAAAATATGAGTGCAACCTTGGAGATATGCTCGCCGGAGTGATTCCACTGGAATTTACGGCTGAAGCCAAATCTTATTAATCCCTTCTAAAGACACCTCAAAAATCCAATGGTTGAACCCCCCTTATCGTTGAAGCCAAAGGACATAACCATTGCCATACAGATTGTTCGCTTCTTGAACTATCTTTATCATGCGCTGATGACCAAGGTTGGCATCATGTGAGAGGATTCTCACCAAAGCCCGAATGAGACCTCCCTTCTTAGGAGTGAATAGAAGACCTGGTGGTACAACGACTTAGATAAAAAGAAAAACAAAAATAAGAAGGAAAAAAATACATAATTTTATTAAATACATACACATACATATATTTATGTATTCATTTAGTAATTATGATATATATATATATAAGTTTATAGTTTTATCACTAATTGGAACAACATGTTTCATAAATTTATGATTTGTTTTATTAATTTTGGGTACAGGATCGTGTTGGAGGGGTCATGCTACATGGAACAAGTCAAGGGGTTGATCATTCTGTTAGAATGGGTATATGATCTAGTCACTAATGAGGAGGAAGTGGATTGGTGAATATAACACACATAAGCAAGAGAGAAAATATGGGAGAAGTGAAAGGAGCTTATGGTGAGGGTATGAAGTTTACAGAAGGCAGTGGAGATATAATGGACTCATTATACACACTTCAAGAGGAGGGTCAGATCATAACATCAACTATTCATTCCACTACTCTAATCATCACTTCTCGAGCAGAGGATCACTATGCATTCCATCCTCCATTCCAGAAATATCGAGGAGGAGATATACTCATTCCACTTCTCACTTCCAAGACCAGGACATCAGAGCTCAGACCCCAAACACCATTCACAGCAGGCAAAGAACATAGACTTGAATTTTGGGAGTTTCTAGTGATCGAGCATGGGGGGAGAACACGCTTCCCTATGTTTTCTTTTGTTTTCTTCATTTCTACAGCATGAACTTCTATCTTTTGAAGTATTTTAACATGTTAGTTGAGATTATGATATTTGGATAATTAATTTAGGGTGAATAGGTTGTATAGGCTAATCTAATTTTCCTATGTTCATGCATTTTTATTCTAATGGATGATTCTCTTTCACTATGAACAATATTTTCTTAAACATCAAGTATCTGTAAAGACTAAACTTCATCGAGCTTAAATTAAAAATTTTAGCAATCTAAAGATTTTACTAAAAAGTGAAATAAGCTCACTAAAGAGAAGCACATTGAGTTCAACTGAAAATTTGAACTTAGTGATTCATGATTTTTTTTCTCAATTAGTGGTTTCTATAGAGGTCGTTTAGTAACAGGTTGACCTAAAAAAAATTTTCCAACCACTTTCAATCAAATCTAATTATTTTAATTCAAATTCATGAATAAGGTAAAATCAATTTAAAAACTAGCCAGTCGATTTCCCCCTTCCATCAATTCTTCGTTCCAACTATTTTTTTTGAACTTAGGTCCTCTTTCTTGTCTCCACTCACACTCAATATCATTATCACAAACAAATTTTCATTCTCTTCACTACATGATCACCATACACCACTATTTATTTTTTTTTCTTGTTCTTGTCCATTAGAAAAAATCAGTTATTCCTTATGTTTTGACCCTTTTACCATATTAATAATATAGGTAGTAAGTAGGTTTATAAATATTAAATTTACATGAATTCAATGATGCATGTGTCAAATTTTGGTTTCATTATCCGGGAAGGTTTTCTACTGTCTCGCCTCATTTCATTCCCCTTTACTCTCACATTTTCTTAACTGATCAATTGATTTGGGATGTGTGATCTAACAATCTCAACATCATCATTCTAGCTTGTGAGATTTTCTGGCCAGAATGAGATGGTTAAGGGATTCATTTTACAATCTAGAGGAATGATTGAGCACTGTATAACTTTTTGGTTTGAGTTTTCATGTTTTTGGAGAGAGAAGTGTTCCACCCGAGTCCTCAGTCGTTCATTGAGTGGGGGGTTAGAGTTTTATATTTAATTATTAAATTGATCTATGAAGGGTAGTTTGGGGTGGATCCATAGGGATCAAGCCTTGTTCTTGCTGACTTTTCTTCGCCTTCTTCTTCTTCCTCTGTTAATCTTATATTAAATTGTTGTTTCACTGCTCTAATTATATTTCTCATCACTATTTCATGTTGTTTTAATCTTCTATTTTCAAAATATTTAAAACTATACAAAGATTTTCAAAAATAACACTAGGGAAATTTCCACTGCTTCTTTGAGAATGAACCCAAGGATAGATATAGTGTTATATCTATGGTTTTATAAATATATCTTTCACCATCCTTACGATGAGAAAAAATCAAATTTTGGTTCCATTGTGGCTATTTTTTCTCTTTTAAATTTTTTGTTATTTTGAAATAAAAAGTAGAACGGTTGGAAAAAAACGACTCATAAAAACATCGAATCCTTGAAAACAATGACCCAAAATTTGACATTATCCTTATCATGAGGACGGTAGAAGATACATTTATAAAACACTATATATAGCATAGTTGATAATCATGGGTTTTCTTAAATAAAGAACTGTGGATTTCCCTAGTAGTATTTCTGAAAATATTTTTATGATTTTAAATATTTTGAAAACATGAGATTAAAATATCATGAAACAGTTATGAAAAAAATTGGGGTGGTGAAATAGTAATGAAATAGAAGACCGAAAAACTAAAAAAATAGATATAGAAGAAAATTCAGTGAGAATAAGGCTTGATCTATGGGATCCACCCTCAACTAGCCTTTATAGATCAACTTAAGAATTAAATCAAAAAATCTCACCCCCACTCATTGCATGAACGATGACTTGGATCACACACATCTCTTACCTAAACAATAAACACCCAAACACATAAGATATTCATTTCCCAAGCATTCCTCTAGATTGTAAATTAAATCCCTCAACCAACTCATTTGTTCGAGAAAATCTCAAAAGCCAGAATGATCCTGCTGAGATTGCCAGATTATACTGCCCAATTAAATTTCTTAGTCAAGAAAATGAGAGAGGAAGGGGAAAATAAATGAGGTGATACAATAAAAAAAATTCTTGCGAAAGAGTGTGCTCTCACACACCCTAATTCATAGTCACAATTTTCTAAGGAGAGGAAGAAGTGATGATTGTAATGAAGCTCATATCTCCATGTGTTTCGGGTTTCACTACCTGAATCCAGCCCTGTGAATTAGTTCCCTATTTCTAGAGAATCAAGATCACAACATTGGATGAAAAATAATAAAAATAAAATAAAAATAAACAAATGATTTATTCAAAAAATAAAAATAGAATTATTATATTTATAGGAATAAATTAGAAATTAAAATAGAGAAAATAGAATAAGAATGAAGAGAGGAGATATTCCCATCACCAGATGTCGAGAAGGTTCCTATGTCTGGGCTTATAGAAAACAAATAGGATTTATCCTCTTATTTGAAAAATAATCAAACAATATAGTGATGAAAATAAGCTAATAGGCTGCAATAATAATCCGCATGGCATGATTTGAGACACTTGTCAACAACTCTGAGTGAATTCCAAGTGAGTATACCCAACCTCCTACAACGACCCTAGTTCCCCTCACATTTTTCCATGATCTCTTGACCTTCGATCACTGACTATGATCACTGAGGTTTCCCTACTAGAAAACATGTAAAAATAAGGCATTAGAAAGTTCTTTTAAAATGTAAGTATAATTATTTTTAGGCTTATATTTTAATATCATTACTTATAGAAATATAAAATTATTTATAAAAAAATATACTAATTAATATATAAATATATATATAAATCCATAATTATTGTTATTAATATTATTATAAAAATATATAAATACATATATATAATGATTTATTTATTTATATTTACTATTATATATATTATTTAATTTAATTATATAATTATTAAACATGTACAACAATATCTATATTTAAATATATATATGTATGTATGTATGTATAATTATTATTAATATTAATATAATTTTATTTATTATCATTATTAATAATATAATTATATATTATTATATATTACACAAATATAATAATAAAATATAATGGGGGATTTTGGGGGTTGGGGGTGTCAGCGGGACAGGAGAAAGGGGGTTGGCGGTGGCATCTGGTGGCCGGAGAGGGTCTTTGAGTGGGAGCAAGGGGTGCTTGGCTCAGTGGAAAAATGGAAGAACCATCCTTGGCCTTTGGGTGGTCTTCCAATAGTTTTGGCGATTCGTCTTGATTCTTCAATGGTGTCCACTTCCTTCTCCTCTAGTGTTACGGTGTTTTCATCTTCAATGGTGGATTCAGCCTTCAATGGCGGTAGGTATTTCTAGATTTGATGATGTGGCAAGGCATTGGTGGTTCAGTCTCAGTTGTTTATCTTCTTCAGTCGGTGGTATGTCCTATTCTAGTAATGGTCGTCAGTTGGGCTTGATTTGGGGTTGGGATCTGGTGAATTTGATTTTTTTTGTTACTCTTATTCTGGTTTGAGTGGGTTTGTGGATCTATGTGAGACCAATGGTATTTTGTAATGTCTTTATAGGCTCTTAATGGTGGCAGGGAGTTGGTGTAAGATCCACTGGGTGGAGGGAAACCGTGGTATGGCTAGCTGGTGGTGTAAACCTACAGTGGTAGTAGTGAAGGGAGGAATGGTGGTGGATTTATGCTACTATTGGAATTTCACTTACTACAGGTAGGAGTACAGATGCACAAGAGGTACTACCATTATATTTTCTACCTAATTCCATTGATTTATTATTTGTAATTTATTATTCATTATCACTATTTGATCCAATTTAAAAACTTTGAGAGGTTGTTACTATATTTCAATGTTGGTTGAAAGAATGAAAATATCAAGAGCTTACTGATGATGAAACAAATTATTCTTGTGAAATCATGAAAATGTTGCTTCAAGAAATGGATAAGATCAAATACAATCAATAATTTAAGGTTTACCGCTAGATACCCACTAAAGCTGCACATTTTGGAAAGAAACTAAGAAGGCAAGAGAAAATAAATAGATGAAATAATAAGTTAGAGAAACCTATTTTTTATCTGGATTTTCTCCAAGAGTCAAGGCTCGAAATTCTACAACCACCTTCTAGAGATTGTTTCAAGGGTTGGAAAGAGATGTAACATGACAAAATTTATGATGTACAACACTTATTTGATGATAATTATTTACCTCATTTTCATATTAATGGTTTTGATTACATTTAATTGTATAATGATTTTTCAATGATACAACTGCTGGATCTAGTATAAGATATCCTCTCATTTTCCTTGGAAGACTAAGAAAATGAGGTGATTTATTTAAAAGAGGGGATCGAGGAGGTTTACTACCACACTTCTGGCCCATCCATGTTCCCAGGTTCATTATTCAATCACTAAGAGGAAAAAATTGCATTGTTACAGAGACCAGAAAAATTCATAGAAGAATATATCTTTTTATTTGAATTTGATTATATTGAAGTTGATTTAAATTTGGTTACTTTCATTTTAGGAATTGAGGCTACAATTCACTTTTATGATTTCCAGGAGAGTCAATAGGAACTGGGGGCTTCACCTACTGAGGAATTACTAGACCTACCGTTTATGGTTAAAAATTTCAGTTTGGGAGATGTTGTTGAAGTTGAGTTGATGGAGATGTACACAGGATCACAAGAGGGTTCAAATTAATATATTATAGTCAATGAGAAAATTAGATATTTTGTTGAACTAGAATTTAAGTCTCACCCTACATTTTATTTTGTTACTACCTTTTCACCCTAAACTTGGAGCTATTAAAGAAGGGATGTATCCCAATATAATGTTACCCATTTCACTTTTCCACAAAAGCCACAATGGAAATTAGGGGTACTAAAGAAAGATTTATATGTGTTACCCCACCAATGTAACTACTCTAAAGTTAGAATAAACAAACTCTGGTGTTTTCTAAGTAAGAATACACATCCGCCATCAGATTTTGGTAAATCCAAAGGTTCTACAACTGTAGACAGTCAAAATATAGTACCCCTTGAGGGGTTAACCCAATATTATCTGGTTTTTTTACTGTTTTAGTTTTTTTATGTTATTTTAATTTGGGAGGCTTTTCTTAGTAGGATAATAATCAGGTATTAAATCCATGTGGCTGTCAGTCAGGTCCAAAGGGAATAGTACACTGAATTTTACAAGATAAAAACTCTCTAACTCAAACCAGGTTCCATTTCATTTTAATCTTTGAATATTGAAGTCTAATATGAATTTTTTTACACTTTTAGGTATTTTAACTAATTAGAAAGAGATATTATATAAAGAAAACCAAGGGAGTCCATATGTGGCTGAGCAAAAAAATGATGAGAAGCTTCTAAACTTAGGGAAGTACTTTATAAAAATTTTCAAATTTTAAATTTATAAATTCATATTGAATGTTGTTAGGAAATAAATATAGAGTAATACCCCATGTTTTGTTAAGTCAAAATTGTGAATCTATTTCTTAACTGGGTGTTTATTCTTCTAATAGCTAGAAAATTGAAAATTAAGTTGAGTTGCATGTTAAATCTGGACGGCACCCCCAAATTTTATTTGAATTCAAAATGATGTTTTTACTGCTTTATTTCCTACCATTCTACTATTTGAATGGATTTGAAAAAAAATCCTTTTTCTATTTATAAAAATACAAAGCATTAACTTTTCAAAAAAAAATCACTTATTTGTTTGGTGGTGGCTGGTTGGGATCATGTAAATTTTCTTTTTGTTATTACATGATTTTTGTATAGCAAGGTGAATTTTTTACATTCCTGTCACCCATTCACAATTCATTAACTGCTAAATTTATCAACTATTTTTAATTAATATATCTCCCACCTTAAGATTAAACTGTGGGGACACTTATGAGTTTTATATGTGGGGGGCGGGGTCTTTCTATGATAATTGTTTCTTTAAATTCAAGACAAATCAATATTTCTATCAATTTTTTTGTCAAAAAATAGCCATAAAATTGTACAATATTTTTCAGAAACTAAGGGTATTATGCTTCAATATGATCCTTAATTATTTCTTTCCTAGATTATAATAACATATGGGTTGTTGAGGTTTGAAATAAATTCTAATATTGTTGGGGATGTATGATTATTGAGTGGTGTTTCTTGGTTTTTTTATGAATATTCTATTTATGAACTGAGAAAGAGAGTGATATAGGATGAATATTTGTGAAATTGTGATTATAAATTTAGAAGATTGGAAATTTTAAATCGAACCTAGGGGAATCAAATTTAGAAAAAAAATCACCTAAGTGATCTAACTCAAAATTTAATCATATAAGTCCTTTCAAGTCATAGTAAAATGAGAAATGGGATCTCACGATGAACATCTAAGACTCTAGGCACTGGTTGTGTGAGTAAACCCTCTTTACATATCAAATAAGTGTCTCTATATAGTAATTTTCACAATATACATGGCAGAGTATAATTAGAAAAAAAAGGAAAAAAATAAAATTAATTTTCTAGTAGTCAAAAATGAGTTCATTAAGGTGAGGGAAATTTTGAATCAATATAAAAAAGGGGAAATTGACCTGTATTAAAATCATTTGAGTTGTATAAATTAAGTGATATAAAAAAGGAAATTTTTTGCAACCTAAGAGATATTAAAAATTGAAGGTACCTTGTGTTGATATTTTATTTCCATTTTACCTAACCTTTCATCACATTTAGAACTGGAACGTTAATTGGAATTGAAGTATAACAGTAGGTGATTCCATATAGGAGGCATAACATTTTCAATGATAAATGAATATGTGCTCCCTTAATTCCTAGTGGGTGTTTGAATTTAGGCAAGACCTCTTTGAAGCATTCTTTGAAAAGCCTGATTAGAACTGGTTTCCTCTATAATTAAAATTTTTGACAGGCTTTAGTTTGAGAAAACTAAAAAAAATCAATTCTTCAATTTCACAAAGACAAAAAACATACAATTTTTTGAAGCTAAACAAATATTTATGTGTTTGTAAGTTTGATGTGGCTGCATTTTAACACACATTGTCACATTATTTTGTATAATTAATTGACTTTTTATTACTAAAATAATTTAATTTGTTTAATAATTTTCAATTATTGTCTTTTTTGTATTAAATCGTAAAAATAGTAATTTTTTGTTAAAATCTAATTCTTATTGCTTGTTTTAGTTTGTTTAAACACTTTAAAGTTTAATAATTAATTTTGTATTTACATTAATTGTTTGTATTCCGGTGTTTTTGTTTTCATTATTATCTTTCATTTTCATTATTTTAATTTTTTCATTATTTTATTTTATGTTTTTCAAAATAATTATTTCAATCATTAAATGTCTTTTCTTATTTATTTTATTCTTTATTTAATTATTTTTCAAATTAATAATTCTTTAATTAATATTTTTATTTAACTGGATTATTTATTACCTTTTTTATTTTATTAATTTATTTGATTTTGTTCTTATTATTTCAATTAATTCTTATATTAAATTAATTCATTATTTTACATTGAAAATAAATAAATTTTCTTTATTTCATTTTAGTTATAATAAATAATTTGTGATCTATTTTTTTCATTTATTTTGTAATTAAATTAATTATTATTTAGTTTTTATTGTTTTAAATTTAATTAATCCTTTCTAATTAATTAATTATGTATGAAATTGTATGACAAATAATTTTTATTATTACAATTTAATTTATTTAATTCATTTTTTTCATTTGAAAATTAATCATTTTTTAACTTTTTGGCATTTTGTTTTTAATTTGTTTTGTTTTTTTAGGTGACCCTACTACCGCTACATGTTACTACTGCTGGAGTCCTCCAATAACTATATAGGGAAGCTATCACCAGAAAAGTGATAGCAAAACAGAGTTGTTATAACGAACCCCTATTGTCTCCATCCCCTCCTTCCGCCACCCCTTACTATCGTCAGTCCCCCATGCCTCATCCCACACCCACTTTTAGCCTCACTCATCACTATCATACCCCAACAGTAGTAGCAGACTCCCTTGATGAACCACCAAAAACATATCCTTCTCTTACTTCTACCATAATAGAGCAAACTCATCAGTATCACATCTGCTAACATCACTTCATTGCATCCTCCAACTCCTGTCGGATAACAAATCAGTGGTAGCAGGAAGCAAATCAAATGGAACCACCTTCAGGCAGGACCTACTGTGAACACATTATTTGAAAAGACTCACCCACCTATGATTCTATTCCTCTACTTTTCGAAATCTTGTCATGTTTATTTTGAACTGACATTGAAAAATTATATTTTCCTATTTTACAAAGAAAAAAGGTATGAATTTTTTTTAGTACAAACAAATATTTAAGTGTGGGTAATTTTTATGATGTTATTTTTCAATACACTCTACCATATCATTTTTTATAATTAATTGTGTTTTTATAATTAAAATTATGTTTTTTAATAATTATCAATTATTTTCATTTTTTGTATTAAATTGTTAATACAAAGACTTTTTGTGAAACTATGTATTTTATTGTTTATTTTTGTCATTTTGAATAATTTTAAAATTAATTCATTCATTCATTTTTAAATACTTTTTTAATTCTTTTGTTATTATTTAAATTATAATTTTTCTTTTTCATTCTTTTATTCTTTCATTCTTTCATTCTTTCATTTGTTATGTTTTCCAGAATAATTATTTCATTTATTATTTTATCTGGATTGATTCTTTATTTAATTAATAATTATTCATTTTTAGTTAAAATTTTTATTTATTAATTTTATTTATTTTCATTATTTTAGTAGTTAATTTAAGTTTTCCTATATTTTCATTATTTTAATCTTATTCAATTAATTTATTCATTTAATTAATTATTTTAATTTGAAAATAAATTATTTTGACTGTGTTTCATTTTAATTTTAATTTGTTTTTTCCTCATTAATTTTTTATAATTAAATTTGTTTTTTTTTTGGAATAATTTTAATCTTATCAAATTTATAAATGTTAAATGTATTTTTTTTTTGAAATATTAAATAAAATAATTTATTTATTTTTTAATGTAAAAAAACAATTTTTAGTTTTTAGTTTTATCTTTTTCTTTTGTTTTATTGTTTTTTGAATAATTGTTTATTTTATTTTTGTGTGGCGATTACGCTATCGCCAATTTGGTGATAGAAAAATACAATTTCTACCATAAGGATTGTGGTAGAAAAAGAGAGGTACTACCACTAAGAAACAATATCACTTCTAGTACTTCCCCTTTCTCCCATCCACCACCAGAGCTACTATCGTTGCAACATCCTCCACCAAATTCATCTACCGTCAGACCCTCCTCCACCATCACCCATGCCTCTGTCATCTAAACTCAACAACAGTGCATCCTATTTCCCTTACAACCACCGTAAACCAGTCCCCCTACCACCATTGAATTCATCTTCCACCACAAATGAAGGCCACCCAACGATGTTCCCGCTAGGTGTTGCCATCGCCAGGCCTCTCGACAATGGTAGCAGCACCATCAACCTCTCTCCACTAGTAGATCTCATCTACCAGTCTAAGCCTATTGAACCATCCACAATGCAATGACAACAAAACCATGCCATACCTCTAATAAATATTTATTCAAATTAAAACATAATAGATGAATAAGAAGAACACAAAAAATGCCAATTTTTTCACCAGATCTTGAAATGAAAACCCCAAAATCAACAAAATGGAACGAGAAATATTTGATGATCCAAGCCTAGCACATCCTTGGATATATCCTTTCTAGAGTCCCACCACTGGAATTGAAGGCTGAAGATAAATCTCATTAATCCCTTCCATATCCTCCTTGAGAAGTCGACAGCCAACCCCCCCTACTTATAATGATGAATCTCATGACCACTATGATGTAGGACGTCCACCTATTAAAACATTGTTGTTGTGTGCTAAAGATCGAGGTCAGCATCAGGAAAGAGGCTTCTCACCAAAGCCTGGATGATCCCTCCCCTCTGGGGAGTGAATACATGGAATCACAACAGCTAAGATAAGAATAAGAAAAAAATAATAATAATAATAAAAGAAAAAGGAAACGAAAAATAATAAATAAAATAAAATAATATTATATAATGATAAGTAATAATAATAGTTATAGTTATAATATATTTATATATATTTATATATTAAGTATAAAAAATGAATATTTTTTATAAGTATTTTTTGTTGTAAATATTTTATATAATAATAGTAATAATAAATATAATATATGTATTCATAATAATCAGTGTATAAATATTGTATTAAATTTATATATATATATATATATATCTAATACTATTAATAGTTATATGTAGATATATTTATATTTTAATAAGTTTAATTTTTTTAATAATTTTGCAAAGTAAAGTTAACATATTTTTATTTTTTTATAATTATAAATGTATAATTATTTATAATAATAAAGTTTTTATATAGTTTTGTTACTGTTATAATAAGATATTTATTATTAATGTCAATAAGTATATTAAATACACACACACACAAACACACACACACACACATATATATATATATATATATATTTATGTATTCACTTAGTAATTTGGTTATATATATATATATAATTGTCTATTTACAATTTTATCACAGATTGGTACAACATGTTTTAAAATTTTATGATTTTTTTATTAATACAGGGTATGGGATCATGTTTTCAGGTTCATGCTACAAGGAACAAGCTGAGGGGTTGATTATTTTGTTGGAAGGGGTTTATTCTCTAGTCACCAATGAGGAGGAAGTGGCATGATGAATGTGTTATGAGAATGCGAGAGAGGTCATCTGGGAGCAGTGATAGGAGATGAAGATAAGGGTAGTAAGATTCGAGAAGTAATTGGAGATAGAACAGACTCATTCCAACCACTTTGGGTGGAGGAACAGATCACAACATTAACTATTCATTCCACTACCCTGAAAATCACTTCTTGAGCAGAAAATCGTCATACATTCCATCCTCCATTCTTGAGACATCCGAGAGGAGATCCATTTATTCCACTTTTCACTTCTAGGAGTGGAACATAATAGCTCACACACCAAACACCATTCACAGTACTCATAAAATAAAGACTGGACTTTGGTGAATTTTTGGATATCGGGTAGGGAGGGAGAACACTCTTCTCTCCATTTTCTTCAGTTTTCTTCATTTCTATAGAATAAACTTATCTATTTTGAAATCTATTAGAATTTTATTTTTAATTGTGATATTTGGATAATATCTTTTGGGGGAATGGGTTATGTTGGTTAATCTGACTTTCCACTGTTCATGCATTTTTCTTCTACTAGATAATTCTCTCTCTCTCTCTGAACTATCTTTTTGTTAAAAAACACCAAGTATTAGTGAAAACTGATCTTGATTAGGGTTAAATTAAAAAAAATCTTAGGAATTTACTAAATAGTGAAACAAGATCAATAGAGTGAAGCATGCTGAGTTTGACTGATAATTTGAACTTAGTGATTTATGATTTTTTCTCACTCGGTGATTGAATGTTTTATACAGTTGATAAACCATAGAGGTCATTTAATAATAGGCTAACCTGACAAAAAATATGTTTAACCTCTTTCAATCAGGTCCAGATGTTTAAATTTAAATTCATGAATAAGGAAAAAATATTATAAAAACTAATCATCTGATTTATCCCTTTCCATCAATTGTTTGTTCTAACTATTTTTGTTAACCTTCTATCTTCTCTCGCGTCTCCACTGATACTCACTCTCACTCTCACACACAAATTTTCATTCTCTTCACTACTTCATCACAATCCAGCACTGTTTCTACTTTTTTTTATTTTAATTTGTGTTTTTTCTTTTTTTCAGTAGAAGAAATCATTCCTTCTATATGGTTCAACCCTCTTACCACAACTAGAATAGGTAGTAATTAGGTTTATAAATATTAAATTAACATATTTTAAATGATGTACGTATCAAATTTTGGCATCATTCCCTAGGAAGGAACCTATGTCAAAACCCAAAAAAACAAAAAAAAATATATAACAAAAAAACATAAAACCCAAATAATTCATATACAAAAAAATCCAAAAACAAATTTTGATAAAATACAATTAAAATATATCAATTATTCCATATAAAAACTAGTTTTAAACCTGATACCATTGACACTTCCATTCCTAAAATTGAGAAACACCTCATATATTTGAAAAGGAAGAAAATGGAAATAAAAATGGAAGATAACATAAAATATGATAACCATAACCTTAAATATTCACCACCTAGAAATAAAATCCCTCTGGAAAATGTGAGGATTGAAAGGCACAATTTGAGAGAGGTTTTGATGCCTTCCCTTTCCAGTAACTCTCCATGTATTAGGATCTCACCAAGGTCACAAAATTATGAAATCAAATTATCAATATTTTACTAGATGATGAACTTCAATGGAATTTCTAGTGAAGACTCTCTTGAGTTCATGAGGGACTTTTATTATAGTATATAGTATCTACCGCTGAGAGGAATGAGTGATGAAGATCATAAATTGAGAGTGTTCCATTTTTTCCTCAAATTCAATGTTAGGACTTGGTTTCAATAAATAGTAGAGGAAATATTTTTCACCTGCGATCAATTCTACAATGTCGTTATAATGAAATTATATTCAGATCAAATATAAACTCACTAGTTTCTTGTAACATGAGGGAGTGCTATTTAATAAAGATTAGAAAAGATTTAGGGGATTACATAGACAATGTTTGAACCACCGGTGCACTATCCAATTCCTCATGGACACTTTCTATAACAATATCACCCCTTACCACCAAACTATGGTGGACCATTCTACTAGAAGGGATTTTAGTGATAGGACAGACAAGGAGTGGAAACAAATTTTTCATACTTTAGAACAAAACTCGCAACATAAATGTTATAAGAGAAGAACCATTGTGAGGAAATAGCCCAACCCTATTCCAAAATCTAAATCCCAAGGTACTGTATTTTTTAATGAAAACTCTCAAAATAACCTTCAGGAATAATGCCACCATTGTGGAATGTTTGGGAATGTACACTCTTGTTGTCTCGATTTTGAAAAACCTTCCCAAGCTCTTGAGAATTCCAAATTTATTGGCTATGTTTCTAGGATATATCATAGGGATTATCCATTCTCAAACACCTGCAACCAAGGGTATGGGAATAAACTGAATCTTTCTTGTAGAGAGAATGGAGTTTTTTTGACCTTCTCTTTCCCCTGGTTTCCAGTAACCACCTAGACAACAGTTCCAGTCCCAACACAAACCTGAATCATCTAATTCATAGGATGAAGTGAGAGGAATTTTTCAACAATTAATAGGAAGTTTGGATAAACAAAAGACTAAAAATGATTCTAAAAAAGTGAAAATGGATTCAAGAATGAAAAATCTAGAAATTCAAATGGGGAAGTTCGCTAGGGTGGTTATGAATAGAGACAAGGGTAAGATTCTAAGTACCACTAAATAGAACCCCAAATAAAATTAATTGTTTTTCACCACCATAACTGGTCTCCAAACCCACCAAGAGTCTTAAAAAGTTCCCAAAAATACTAAAAAAGAAAAATTAGATGAATCTAGAAATAAAAATCTGGAAAATGTTGAATTTTTAAAATTTGATGGTATCATAGAAAATACCATAACTCTTACAATTCCCACTGAAAAACAAAAAGAAAATTACTTGAAAAATAAATAATATAAAGGCGATAAGAATCTTGAAGATTAATTTGAATGGATTCTTAAAATCGTGAGAAACTTTTCTCTTACAATCCCTTTTTCACAAAGAATAAAAAACTCATGATTATGAGCTACTAAAATTTATCAAAGTTATTAAAAAAATAATAATTGATATTCCCTTCCTGGAAGCCTTCATTAAAAGACCAACGTACTTAAAATAGCTCAAAAAATATGCTCAAACAAATAACCATGGAAGAATTTTCCACTTACAATTTGATAGAGGATTGTAATGTTGTAGTGTAGAATAGGATACCTCTTAAACTTCAGGACCCGGGGAGATTTCTCATCCCTTTCACCTTTGGGGATAAAGGTGTAAAATTTAAATGTTTGTGTGATTTGGGATCTAGCATCAATTTAATTCCACTTTCTTTATTTCAACACCTGATATTAGGAGTCCCCCAACCCACCACTAGTGTCTTTAAACTTGCTGATTGATCCACTACTCATCCAATTGGTAGGGTAGATGATTTTTTAATGGAATTAGAGAGACTATTTTTTCCTAATAACATTACAATACTGGATATGGATTGTGACCAGGATATACCTATCATCCTTGGTAGGGCCTTCCTATCTATAGGGGAGATTTCAGATATGTATCAAAGAGAAAATTAATTTTTAATCTGGATGAAAAAAAAGAATAATTGATTTTTTTCAAAATAAATTTAAGAACCCACCCACCCAATGTTTTCTATATATGGTCTATTAGTACATGAAGAGTTTTTTATATAGATGAAGATGATTTTTTGAGGATTTTGTAAGAAAACAATGGTTCACCTGAGATCTCTACTAAAAACTACTTTGGGATTATTTATATTAAGGAGACAAAACTTTTTTATTAGTTTTAGGGGGAGTTGCTAGAAAAACTTGATGATTTTTCTTTTGAACATATTTTTTTCCCAAAATAAGAATATCAATGTGAGGAAAATTTTTCTGGAAATAACATTTAGGAAGAGGAAACCTTATTTAAATCCTTCTTGAAGAGGCAACATGAAGACATTGGTCCACCCAATACCAAGTGTCTTCCCTAAACCCAAGCACCACTCGATCTAGAGATCAACCCCCTCTCTTCCCATTTTAAATATTATATTTTTGTGGGAGATATCTGTACTTCCTATGATCATCTGATCCAACCGAGAGGAAAGTGAAGAGGACAGCCAACTAAGTGTTTTGAGGAAGTATAAGTTTGTAATTTGGTGTTCAATTGCATACAAAAAGGGTATAATTCCATCATTATTCATTAATAAAATCTCCATGAAGACTGAGTGTAAACTTATATTGGAATATTATAGGAGACTTAACCTAAACAAGAAAAAATTGGTCTGAGAACAAGTAATCATATTACTTGATGTCGGGATAATCTTTTCAATTTTCTGACAGTCCTTAAGTAAGTCCTATCCGGGTAGTCCCCAAAAAGAGTAGATTTTTTGTGGTAATAAATGAAAATAATGGGATAATTCAAATAATATCTATGAACAAATTGAAGGTTTGTATTTTTTATATAAAAATTAATGCTACCACAAGGAAGGTTCATTTCCTTATTCCATTTTTTGGCCAAATTCTTGAGGATATCTAAAAATGAATATTGTTGTTTTCTTGATGGATACTCTGGCTACAAGCAAAATTCCATTTCTTCTGAGGATCAAGATAAGACTAATTTCACCTATCAATTTGCTACATTCACCTACCAGAAGATTATATTTGGCTTGTGTGGTTCTTCAGACACTTTTTAAAGATACATGATCGTAATTTTCTTAGACACGATTGAAAGTATTATTGAAGTGTTCATTGATGATTTCTCAGTTGTGGGAAGTAATTTTGAAAAGTATCTTGAAATTTTGGTTTCTATTTTTGGAAATATTCTAAGAGAAAAATATTGTCTTAAACTATGAAAAGTTCTATTTCATGGCTATTGAGGGAATTTTTTTGGGTCATAAGGTTTCTAATAATGGGATGGAGGTTGATAGTTCCAAGATTGAGGTTATCCAAAATATAACCCCACCAAAGAATGATAAGGGAATTATAAGTTGATTCGGACATTAGGGGTTTTACAGGAGGTTAATTAAATATTTTTTCAAGAGTACTAGGCCACTCTACTCACTTATTTTTAAGAAAAACACTTTTGTTTTTTATAAGAAACATATGGAGTCGTTTATCTTTCTTAAGGAGAAAACGACTACCTCACTAGTGATCACTTCCCCATACTAGAAGTTCCCCTTTGAAGTAAGGTGTGATCTAGTGACCAAGATGTTGTTCTTGTTTTGGGTAAAAGGAAGGATAATAAGCTAAATTTCATTTACTATGCTAGAAAATTATTGGATGATGCTCAAAATAATTATTCCACTACTGAAAAGGAATTAAATGGTTTGATTGTCACGCCCGGACTTCAAATTGAGGTACGACTTTAATTTGAAATTTTTATTACGTGAGTTAATTGATGGTTTTCTTCCGTTGGTTGGTTGTAGTGCCTGCTGAACCTGATATGGGTTGCCCATCATGGTGTCGGTGAGTGTGTGTTGGCCTTACCTCGCTTGGCGTGTGGGAAGGCATGGGCAAAGTCATGCGACTTCACTGGTTAACGTGTTGTGCCCGATGCGTGGACATTAAATAACCGGATA
The DNA here is from genome assembly GCA_963277665.1 of Viscum album. Lineage (NCBI taxonomy): Eukaryota > Viridiplantae > Streptophyta > Magnoliopsida > Santalales > Viscaceae > Viscum > Viscum album. The sequence goes on from OY728155.1 coordinate 1,083,619,214, forward strand.
AAAATTTATTATGGTTTTCTTAGTTATTAATATTATTATTATTATTATTATTATTATTATTATTATTATTATTATTATTATTATTATTATTATTGAACCACCTTTATTAATTTATCTTATTAATTTCATTTACCATTTTATTTTAATTTATTTAATTTTAGGTTGGTTTAGTCTTTTTTTAGGTTCCTATTCCATTTTTGATCTTATTTTATTTTCTATTCTTTTTCTTTTCCATTTTTTTCTTTCATTCCTTATCTTCTTTTTTTTATTTTCTCTTATTTATTCTTTCCCTCACCTCTTTCCCTGTCACGGTGCACTGTTAATTTTCTTCTCCCTCACCTGGTTCGCGCCGCCTCCAGCAGAAACCCTAGGCTGGGTTCTCTCCTCCCACTGGACTATCTCGGTTCCACCTCAGCCAGCCTTACACCGCCCTACCTTACACCAGCCCTCCTCACACCCACTCCACCCAAGCCATCAATCACCCTACTGCCCTCCCGTTTTCCCATCCAAACTCGTTTCCCATGCTTCCTCTCCTCTCAAACGGCCGCACCACCTCATTGCTTCCCTCTCATCGCGCCGAACCCCAGCAGCCTCCCCTACTACGCCTCCTGCCCGTCCTCACCTACTATACCTTACCTCCTTATGCTTCCTTCTTTCTTCTTATTTTTCCCCCCGTCCAAACTTCAGGCAGCTCTAGCTTTTCCAGCGCCAGCCTCCTCCACGGCCACCCTGGTTACCCCCCTGCTACCTCCCTCTTGACTGACACATCCTCCCTCCTTCAAAAAGCCCTTCGGTCGACCTTTCGAATCCCTTCATGTAGGTGTGGAGCACTTCGGTTGTGTTGTTCTCTTCCGTATTGGTAATTTTGTGTATAGGTTTTCGTTTGCGATTGTTTTAATTTTTTATTTCATTTTTTTTTTAAGTTTTAATCAATTTATTTGATTATTATTAAATTTTTTTAGTTGTTAATCAATTTATTTAATTGATTTTTGTTTAATTGTTAATTAATTAATTTAATTATTATTGAATTTTTTTATCTGTTAATTAATTAATTAAATTTGTTTAGTTGTTTATCAAATTATTTAATTGACTTTGTTTATTTTTTAATTAATTTATTTAATTATTATTTAACTTTTTTAACGGTAAACTAAATTATTTAATTACTGATATTTATTTTTATAGACCGCTGATGTTTTACTGGGTTGGAATTAAGGTTGCTTGGTCTACTATTTTAGGTCCTTTTTGACGGATCCCTGTTGTGTGACCATTACGCAGTGGGAGTGTTGCGCTGTATCATTTTTTCGTACCTACTCTGAGGTAGGTGGTTTCACATGCTTAGGTTATCTGATCAATTAGTCTGCTGGTTTAATTAAATTCATGTCTCTTTTATTTACTTGACGTTGTAAGATTTTTTTTTTGGGTTGGTAAAATTTGGTGTTTTATTTTTATTAGCGGCATGTTTATGTTGTATGGTTTTTATTGTGTTTTGCCTTTGGTTTTTGAACAAGTTCAACAGTTGAAATTTGATTCCAGTTACAGTCTTAGTGTGCATTCGAGTGAGTTTTGGCACTGATGATTGTGTTTTTTTATTTTCTTTAAAACTACTAAACCAACTTTTCAAATTTTTGATAAATTTTAGTTTGTTTCTTGGAATTATGTGGTTTATCAGACTGTGTGGTTCTTGCATATTGTGTTCTGTTTCTGAGGATCTCTGTTGTGTGTGTAATACCTTTAATGGTTGTTTGTTTTTTTCATTTATATTGAATGTGTAAGTGTGATGGTTGACTTAGTTGACATCCTAGGTGTATGGTGTTTGACTTAGTTGACATCCAGGTGTGTTGGGTCTTGAACTTGATGAGTAGGGTGAACTTTGAACGTTGAGCACAAAAGGGGAAGCCTGGGTACTTGGTGGGCGGACTAGACTAGTGTGCTAGTGATTCGGGGGTGTCCCCATCCCAGTTTCACTTAGCTGGATTGATGCTTACAACACTAACTAAACATTGGATGATGACTGGAGACCACTAGGTTATGGAGGTGTTTCCCTACTAGTGGCTTTTGCACGGGAACATATGATATGGATTCTTTGGTACACCGAGACATGAGGTTCTAGGGCCCCACACAGCTTTAGTCACTTAGGGCCTCTGACAATTTTGTTGCTCCTATGTGATTATATACTCATCCCTGGTTGATTGTGTGATTTCTGTGGTGTAAAAAGGTAAGAATGTTTTCATTTTCTATTAGTACCAAAAACACCATTCCCTATTTAAAACTGTCTTTCTTTAAAAAATTGTTTTCATTAAAGTTGTTAGTGCATATATTTATTTTCTATAATTCAAGCCTGCAAATTGTTTTGGTCACCTAACCTTTACATGCGGAATCTTTTCTCTAGTTCCAACCTATTGAGTGATTTCTCACACCCTACTTACACCCTTGTGTGTAAGTAGATCTGATTATGTCTGATGCAAGGAAAGGCAAATGTTTTGAGAGCGGTGGTCCGAGTTGTTAGCCGCTTCTTCTGACTTAGTGTTGGTGGTGAAGGTCGGATGGTGGTATCCCTCCATCAGGTGACGATTTCTGACTTGGTTTTTTGGTCACCCCCTTTTGGAGTTATTTGTGGTTGGGTTGTAGTTGTTTTTTAGATTCACTTTTTTTGTTTAAAGACTTGTGGTTGCAACGCTATTTTTTAGTTTAGTTTACTTGTGGTTATTCCAGGTTGTTTATATGGGTAAATCATTCCCAAAGTTTCAATTTGATACCCTGGAACTTTTGATAGAACGTGGGGATCGGGAACACCCTTCGGGCCTTTCCATGGGCTAGGTCAGGCATCGGTTTAAGGGCGACCCGACTTGGTTCATGACAAAATGGTATCAGAGGGCAGGTTTAGTTCTTTGTTTATGTTATTTGGGATTATTTTGGATAGACATGAGTTAGAACTATCGGGGATCGGAATTCTGGTTGCGAGTGGAGTATTTGGACAGCACGCCTCGTGACATACACTGAGTCACCATGGGATGTCAGGATGCTTGTTTGACTTCTTTTCCAGGTGGGGCGTACAGGCTACAGACTGTGCGTGGACACCAGGAGGAAAAGTAGAGTTTTGGAACAATGTTATTTTTTCAAGTTTGGTTGACTAATGATTATTTATCTTGCTGAAAATTTGTTTTCTCTTGTGATATGAGTTATTCATGGTGTTCTTTTATGATTTTTGATTCTTATAGCAAGATGCCTCCCCGGAGAGCTTCCACGCACCCACGGGAGGAAGCCGGAGAGAGTTCTCCCGCACCACTTGATCCGATATTGGTAGAGGCCATGGTCTAAGCTGTTCAGGATTTAGGACAAGGGACGACTCCTACTACTGTCCCTATTACAGCTATAGCGGATCAATCTGGCTCTAAGAAGGATTGAGCTCAGAGGTTTATGAAGAATAAACCTCCTTCTATTTGAGGTAGTTCAGAACCTCAGGAGGCAGAGGAATGGATTGAAAAGATAGAATGCATGTTTGAATTCCTTGACATTCCTGAGGAAGTCAAGGTAAAGTGTGCCACTTTCCAGCTAGAGGGATCCAGTGGAAAATAGTGGGAATCAGTGATTCAAGCTTGGAAACATAAGCATATGAGTTGGAAAGATTTCAAGGTTATCTTCAATGAGAAATATTGTCCAGAGTTCCTAGCCTACGCTATATCCTAGGAGTTCATGGATCATTAATAAGGGAATTAGATAGTGATGGAGTATGTGACCCGCTTCGCTGAGCTAGTGCGGTTTGCACCTTAGATCGTTTCAAGTGAATACTTGAAAGCTCGGAAGTTCGAGAAGGTCCTTTGACCAGAAATCCACTCACAGTTTTTCTTATTCAAGATGGGGACTTATACCGAGGTGGTTAATCATGCTTGCATGGTCGAGATTGACCAGAAAAGAAATTTGGGGTTTTCTGGATCAGTGTCATGTGTTGGCAGCGGTAGTTCTTCAGAGAAGAAGAGGAAGCGTGATGAGCAGTGGAAGAAGAGTGGTGGAAGCTCAGGCCATCCCTCCGGACAGAATTCATCTGGGGCTTCTGATACGAGGTTCGTTGTGTTCCATCAGTGTAGAAGGGAAGGCCAATTCCGATCTGCATGTCCCCCCCCAGGACTTGCTACTATTTTGGGATCATGGGGCATGTACAGTGATTTTGTAGAGTGACACGCCCTCACCAGAGTGGGAATGGATTTGTGGCTCCTGGGGGAGTATCATTGCAGTCAGAGATGACTAGGATGTAGGAATCTCAGTTCGGTGGTCGTGGTGGTAGGTCCGGATCGTCTTCAGGGCAGATCCATAGGCGAGCGGTCGTTCTCAGGCAGGTACTAGGCATCTGCATGTTATGGATCATGCACCAGCAAGATATGATGCAGGTTTTTAGATGGTTTGAGGTACCATTCTAATTGCATCTTCTATAGCTGCATTTTTATTTGATATTGGTGCTTCAGTTTCTTTTATATCTTCCCGTCTTGTGAACTTGTTGATCCTTCCAACAAATATTTTATCAATTGCAATTGAGTTAGTGACACCGTTGGGTAAGAAAAAGGAGTAGGGTCTTAGGTGACCGTCATGCGCACTCTCTGTGTCAAGAGTCGAGATAGAGTGGGACTTTTCGGTCCTTGATATGGATCTGTTTGATGTGATCCTCATCATGGATTGGTTTGTGTGTTTCCAAGCCCATATTGACTGTTATCGGTGTCGAGTCATCTTTACAGCACCAGATTGCAGACCTCAGATATTTCATGGAGAATGGGACCCTCGGTCGGGTCACGTAGGTCCTCCACTCCCTGAGTTAGGAAGTCTTGCTTATCATTTGTCTTTGCTGGCACTGGAAGATGATGGTGGTGTTTCTCAGGGTGGGTTACCTCATGTAGTGGATGAGTTCCTGTGGGTATTCCCAGATGATTTCTCAGTCTTACCTCCGGAGCGGGACGTGGAGTTCTCGATTGAGTTGGTGCCGGGAACACAGCCTATATCTCTTCCCTCATATCACATGTCCCCCGCCTAATTGAGGGAATTAAAGATACTGCTGGACGATTTGGAATCCAAAGGATTCATTCGCCCGAGCATCTCTCCTTCGGCCACCCAGTTCTATTCACGAAGAAGGCCGATGGAACCCTCCGATTGTGCATTGATTACCGGAAATTGAATAAGGTGACCATCAAGAATAAATACCCTTTACCTCAGATTGACAATTTGTTCGACTAGCTGAAGGGGGAAAAGTGGTTCTCCAAGATTGATTTGCATTCGGGATACCACCAGCTTAGGCTGAGAGAAGAAGATATTCCGAAGACGGCTTTCCAAAGCAGGTATGGTCACTTTGAGTATCTAGTCATGTCATTTCTATAGACGAATGCTCATGCAGTTTTTATGGAACTCATGAATAGGGTGTTCCACCAATATCTCAGCTCATTTGTCATGGTATTTGTGGATGACATCCTGGTTTATTCGGGGTCTGAGGAGGATCATGAGCATCACCTGTGCATTGTTTTGGGAACTTTACGGGATCACCGCCTATATGGCAAACTCTCGAAGTGCACATTTTGGATCAGGGAAGTGAATTTTCTGGGACATGTTGTCTCATAACAAGTGGTCTCAGTGGATCCTGAGAAGATCAGGGAAGTTATTTCGTGGGAGCAGCCGAGGAATGTGTTTGAGATCAGGAGTTTTCTGGGCCTGACATGCTATTACAGGTGTTTTGTTCGGGACTTCTCATGGCTCGCCTCCCCCATGACCGCACTCACTCGGAAAGGGGTGAAGCTTGAGTGGAGCCCACAGTGTCAGGTATCCTTTGAGGAGTTGAAGCGTCGGTTGACCACCGCACCTCTGTTAACCTTACTGAAATCTGGAAAGGGCTATGTGCTTTATTGTTATGCATCAGGTACGGGCCTCGGGTGTGTGCTCATGCAGGATGACCATGTGGTGGCTTATGGTTCTCGCCAGCTCCGTCCGCATGAAAATAATTATCCGACTCATGACTTAGAGTTGGCAGTAGTGATGCATGCCTTGATGACTTGGCGTCACTATCTCTTTGGGGAGAAATTTGTGTTTTATTCTGACCATAAGATTATGGCCTACATTTTCTCTTAGAAGGATCTCAATCTGAGGCAGCACCGCTGGATCGAGTACCAGCAGGGTTTTGACTTTGACATTGTCTATACTGCGGGTAAGGGTAATGTGGTGGCTGACACTTTGAGAAAAAAGTACCAATGTGGCCATTGAGGAAGTCCAGTGATGAGTGGACTTTGATGGGGCTCTTCTCCCAGATGCACTTGGAGAGCAGGGAGCACAGCGAAGGTACTTTATTGGCTGGTATTCAGTTGACTCCCGCTCTTTTGGAGTTGATTCAACTGGATCAGCCTGGTGATGTGTTGTGTCAGTGATCTATGCAGCTTCTTTATGGTGGGGAGACCCCTTCTAATTGGTCCTTGTCTCCCAAGGGGATCTTTTGATTCAAGGGCCGTGTTGTGGTGTCGTTGTCTCTGCGGTAGGTGGTGATGCAGGATAGCCACCAGTCTCAGTGGGTCGTCCATCCTGGTACCACAAAGATGTTTTACGATGTTCGCCATCAGTTTTTGTGCTCATGTATAAGGCAGGACATAGCCGACTTTGTATCGAGATGCTACACTTGTCAGCAGGTGAAAGCAGATCATCATAGACCATCTGGCCTACTCCATCCATTACCCATTCCTACCTGGAAGTGGGACGAGGTCACCATGGACTTCATTATTGGATTGCCTCATACACCTTGGGGAAGGAATGCTATATGGGTAGTGATTGACCGCTTGACCAAGTCATCTCACTTTATCTTGATCAGAGATATAGTGAAGGTGGAGGAGCTAGGCCGTTTATATGTTTATGAGGTGGTCAGACTTCATGGTGTGTCGTCAGCAGTTGTTTTTGATAGAGACCCCTGCATTACATCTTGGTTTTGGGGAGGCCTCCAGAAGGCTTTGGGGTCACAGATTAAAATGAGCACGGCATACCATCCTCATACGGATGGCCAGACGGAGCGGGTGAATTAGATTCTGGAGGACATGCTTCGCGCATGTGTGTTGGATTTCGGAGGTTTATGGGATAGCCATTTGGGATTGGTTGAGTTTGCTTATAATAAAAGGTACCAATCTTCTATTAAAATGGCACCCTTTAAGGTTCTCTACGATCTTCCTGGTCTGTCTCATTTGTGTTGGGTTGAGGTAGGCGAGACCTCACTCCTGGGACCGAGCCTTGTTCAGGAGACATCTGAGAAGGTCAAGCTGATTAGACAGTGGTTTTTGACAGCTCAGAGTCTCCACAAATCTTAAGCAGACCACACGCGTCAGTATCTTGAGTTTTCAGTGGGGAACAGAGTGTTCTTGAAGGTGGCCCCTTGTTTGGGTCACCATCACTTGGGGAAGCATGGGAAGATGACACTGAGGTATGTTGGGCCTTTTGAGATTACTAAGCGGATTGGAAAGGTGGCATACAGGTTAGCTTTGCCTTCACAGTTGATGTCGATTCACGATATATTTCATGTCTCCCAACTGAAAAAGTATACCCCAATCTTTCGCATGGGTTGAACTGGGAGGAGTTAGAGATTGAGCCAGACTTATCACTATTTGAGTGACCAGTGCGGGTAGTGGATTCTTAGGAGAAGGTGCTTCGTGGAAAGTCTATTCCTTTGGTTCGTATTCTGTGGCAACAAGGGAATTACAAGAACGAGACTTGGGAGAACAAGTCTTGGGTTGAGAAGGAGTACCCATTTCTATTCTCTGATCAGGATTCGAATTGACTTTCTAAGGGCGGAAAGTTTTCATGGTGGGGAGAATTGTCATGTCCGTACTTCGACTCGAGGTACGACTTTAATTTTAAATTTTTATTACATGAGTTAATTGCTGGTTTTCTTCCGTTGGTTGGTTGTAGTGCAGGTTGAACCTGATGTGGGTTGTCTGTCATGGCGCTGGTGAGGGAACGTTGGCCTTACCTCACTTGGCACGCAGGTAAGGCACGACCAAATCCGTGCGACTTCTTAGTTAATGCACTATGACCGATGCGCAGACGTTAAATAATCGGATAAAAATTTATTATGGTTTTCTTGGTTATTATTATATTATTATTTTTTTTGTTTTTGTTGTTATTGAACCACCTTTATTAATTTATCTTATTAATTTCATTTACCATTTTATTTTATTTTATTTTATTTTAGGTTGGTTTAGTCTTTTTTTAGGTTCCTATTCTATTTTTTTATCTTATTTTATTTTCTATTCTTTTCCTTTTCCTTTTTTTTCTTTCATTCCTTATCTTATTTTTTTTCTTTTCTCCTAATTATTCTTTCCCTCACCTCTTTCACTGTTGTGGCGCATTGTTCATTTTCTTCTCCCTCACCTGGTTCACGCCACATCTAGCGAAAACCCTAGGTCGGGTTCTCTCCTCCCGCCGGACCATCTCAGTTCCACCTCATCCAGCCTTGCGATGGCCTGCCTCGAACCGGCCCTCCTCACACCCGCTCTGCTCAAGCTGTCGACCGCCTTGCTGCCCTCCCGTTTACCCAGCCGAACCCATTTCCCCTGCTTCCTCTCCTCTCGAACGGCCACACCACCACACCACTTCCCTCTCATCGCACTGAAACCCAACAGCCTCTCCTACTGCGCCTCCTGCCCGGCCTCACCTGCTACGCCTTACCCCCTTCTGCTTCTTTCTTTCTTCTTTTTTTTCTCCCCATCCAAACTTCCGGCAGCTCCAGCTTTTCCAGCACCAGCCTCCTCCACGACCACCCTGCTTACCCCCCCCCCTACTACTTCCCGCTCGACCGACACATCCTCCCTCCTTCAGAAATCCCTTCGTCCGACCTTTCGAATCCCTTCACGTAGTTGCGGAGCACTTCAGTTGCATTGTTCTCTTTCGTATTGGTAATGTTGTGTATAGGTTTTCATTTGTGATTAGTTTAATTTTTTATTGAATTTGTTTAAGTGTTAATCAGTTTATTTGATTATTATTAAATTTGTTTAGTTGTTAATCAATTTATTTAATTGATTTTTGTTTAATTTTTAATTAATTTATTTAATTATTATTGAATTTTTTTATCTGTTAATTAATTAATTAAATTTGTTTAGTTGTTATTCAAATTATTTAATTGAATTTTTTTATTTGTTAATTAATTTATTTAATTATTAATGAACATTTTTAACGGTTAATTAAATTATTTAATTGCTGGTGTTTATTTTTATGGACCACTGATGTTTTACTGGGTTGGCATTAAGGTTGCTTGGTCTACTGTTTTAGGACCTTTTTGACAGATCCGTGTGGTGCGACCGTTGCACAGCGGGAGTGTTGCACTGTATCGTTTTTTCGTACCTACTTTGAGGTAGGTGGTTTCTCATACTTAGGCTATCTGATCAATTAGTTTTATGGTATAATTAAATTTATTGTCTTTTATTTACTTGCTGTTGTGATTTGTTTATTTTGGTTGGTAGAATTTGGTGTTTTATTTTTATTATCAGCATGTTTAGGTTTTCTGGTTTTTACTGTGTTGTGCCTTTGGTTTTTGAACAAGTGCAGCAGTTGAAATTTGATTCCTGTTACATTCTTATTGTGTGTTCGAGTGAGTTTTGGAATTGATGATTGTGTTGTTTTATTTTCTTTAAAACTACTAAACCAATTTTTCAAATGTTTGATAAATTTTAGTTTGGTTCTTGGAATTATGTGGTTTATCAGACGGTGTAGTTCTTGCACATTGTGTTCTATTTTTGAGGATCTCTATTGTGTGTGTAATACCTTTAATGGTTGTTTGTTTTTTTCATTTATATTGAATGTGTAATTGTGATGGTTGACTTAGTTGACATCCTAGGTGTATGGTGTTTGACTTAGTTGACATCCAGGTGTGTTATGTCTTGACCTTGATGAGTAGGGTGAACTTTGAACGTTGAGCACAAAAGGGGAAGCTTGGGTACTAGGTGGGCGGACTAGACTAGCGTTCTAGTGATTCGGGAGTGGCCCCGGCCCCATTTCACTTAGCTGGATTGACGCTTACAACACTAACTAAACATTGGATGATGACTGGATACCACTAGGTCATGGAGGTGTTTCCCTACAAGTGGATCATGCATGGTAACGTATGATATGGATTCTTTGGTACAATGAGACGTGAGGTTCTAGGGCCCCACACAGCTTTAGTCCCTTAGGGCCTATCCCACTTTTTTTGCTCCTGTGCGATTATATACTCATCACTGGTTGATTGTGTGATTTCTGTGGTGTAAAAAGGTAAGAATTTTTTCATTTTCTTTTAGTACCAAAAACCTCATTCCCTATTTAAAACTGTCTTTCTTTAAAAAAAATCATTAAAGTTGTTATTGCATTTATTTATTTTCTATAATTCAAGCCTGCAAACTATTTTGGTCACCTAACCTTTACATGCAGAATCTTTTCTCTAGTGCCAACCTAATGAGCTATTGCTCACACCCTACTTACACCCTTGGGTGTAAGTAGATCTGATTATGTCTGATGTAGGGAAAGGAAAAGGTTTTGAGAGCAGTGGTTCGAGTTGTTAGCTTCTTCTTCTGACTTGGCGTTGGTTGTGAATGTCGGACGGTGGTATCCCTCCATCAGGTGACGATTGCTGACTTGGTTTTTTGGTCATCCCTTTTTGGAGTTAGTTGTGGTTGGGTTGTCGGTGTAACGACAAAAAATTTATAAATATTATATTAACTTACTCTTAACGATTTAATAGATATGTTAATGGTTAATGCAGAAAGAGGAGTCGATGGCTTCATCCAGTAGACTCGAACCTTATGAAGCCCACTTATCAGAGCTTGGGAAGGAGGTGGCATCTTTGGGATTCGCTTTAGACCAAGCCCAAGCCGAACTCCAGCGTGTCAAGCTTGAACGAAAATGCCTGCGGGATAAGTTCAAGTTAGTAGAGATTACTACTAGGGCAATGTTATTTGGGCCTCCCTCAGATTCTCTCACCATAGCACACCTTACACTTAGGTCATATTCTGGTGTTATAAGGGGCTATGTGATGAGACCGTAGCTTCTTGTGTAATCCTTTAGGATGAATAAACTGAGATTTCTTCCTTTAGTGATGTTTGTGAAATTTCAAATGTCTGGATAATTTTAGGATGTATTTTATTGATGAATTTTGGAAAAAAGGATATTTTAAAATATTTATGTAAACCTTAAATAATTAATTATGTGTAATGATTTTCAAAAAATGGTATTCTGCAAAAGTGTTCAGTAAGGAATTTGGATTCTAATAAGATCAACTTAATTTTTAATGAATAGTAAATTATGAATAGTGATTTTCGCTTAGGATTAGTAATGTGACCAAATGGATTAGTAATCTCACTTAAAGAAAGTTTTAATATAATTTAGACACCTTGATTAAGTAATGTGATTCAATAAAATGGGTAAATAACAGTTTCATAAATTATTAGTCAAGTATTAGTTTTTCGGGTGAATAGTGTTTTCTTAATTAAAAATTAAATTAAAAATAATTATAAAATTATTTTTATAAAATGGACTTTATTTTTGAACTCATAGCATCGATATTATGTTATGGTAAATTTTTGGGATTTTTCTGAGAAAGATGAATTTTCAGTGTATAGTAAAAATGCAGTTTTAGGGTTTTGGTATGTTAAATGGCATCATAACTGTGTCATAATGATGTCATGAGATATTTTAAGGGATGGAAGACTAAAGGGGATGAATTATTGTGTGAGGTGTCCCAAGTGGCCAATACCATGGGAAAGTACCATGGGCAAGCCCATGGTTTTTTCAAAACCACCAATGAGGTGTCCCTTGGCCATTAATGCCTTGTCCCCTCACTTTCCCTATAAATACCAAGCCCTCCTCTCATCCTTTCGACTCCAAAACCATCCTCAACGAATTTCAGGTCTCCTTGCCTCCCAATGAGTCCTCCCAAGGTGCCCCAATCCCTCAAGGTCTAAACATTTGAGTTTTAAGAGTTACGTTTTAAGGTAAGGGATCCGACCTCTCTCTTTCTTTCCAAGTAATCTCTTTTATGTCATTTATTTTATGCTCCATGTTCTTATGTTGGAGGATTTTCTTCTATATTAATCTTAATTCCCTTTTAATTTTCATATTATTAGAGACCCCCTCTTGGTCTCATCAATTCTTTTTAAGAATGTTTAAGTGGCGTCGTTAGGCTGCTGAATTTTTAAGGGATTCTTTCACCCTTCTCATTTTTCAAAGTTCTACTTTCATGTCAAGTCTTTCAAGTTCCTTTTTAATTATGTTGGGGTATGATCTCTATATATATCATACTTAAATCTTATTTTCATATTATGAGGGACCCTATTTGATCTCTTCAATTCATTCTTTTTGAAGTTTAAGTGGCGTCGTTAGGCTGCCGAATTTTCATAAGAGAAATCTTATTTTTTTTCTTCCTTCCATGTTTTTCATTTCAAATGGTATGACCATAAAATTTCATTAACATGTTCATATATTCTTCATATTCAGTCCCTCTACTATTTTATGGGTCATTTATTATTGTTTGACCCATTTCCCCTCTCTTTTCAATGTTTTCTAAAACCTTGTAACATAGTCGTTATGCTGCAAAATTTCTGTCTCAAAATGTCTCCCTCTTTTTCTAAAGTTCTTTTATTTTATTAAGTGAATACTCAAAGCTATTTATTCTAAATGTGTATTCACATATATACCAAAATTTTCTATTTTAAATTTTGGGATTTACATACATGAGACTCACCTTCCTTTTCTGTGGGTTTTAAAGTGGCATAAAGATCATGTCTTTAAAGCAGTTTTAAAACGTTATGATTATGAAATGAAACCCATTTGTTTTATGCTATATGGGTTTTTTATGAAATTATTGATGATGATATATGTGGCTCACATGATGATAAATAAAAATTTAAGGGTGCGACCTGATAGTGCTCCAATGCATTGGGTAAAGACTTAATCTCTAGAGATGACCTTTTAGACTGATACCTTGGTGAATAACCTTGGTAATTTTTAATGACACCTTGGGGATGGACCTTGGTGAAACGAAATTATTGTCAATATTAAATGTTGTAGCCACATCTTCATGTTATGAAAAATTTTATTTTTATTATGATATGCCTCATGATTTCTTTCTCATTCCTTAAAGTTCTTTTCATAACCTTATTGAAGTATCTCAAGTTTACATGTAAAATGTTTCTCTTGTTTCCCTTACTGGGCCTTCTACTCACCCTTTATTTTGATGTATGTCCTCAGGTTATGAGATGTAGTAATGAACCTAGGATGAACTTAAGGATAAGCCTTTCAATTGTTTAAGAATAATTTTTTATGTTGTTTTCTTGTATTATGTTCCTGGTTTCCAAGACACTAAACCTTAAAGATCCTCAGTTTTGTGTAATGTAATGAAAGTTTATGTTATAAAAAGGCAGGTTGCCACAGTTGTTATCAAAGGACGGTTTAGTTATTTGTGGAAATTAGGATATAAAAACTTTAGGAAGAACCCTATAGAAAAGTTTAAATATAGGAAAACTTCCTGGTATTTTGGTAAGTATTGAGTAAGTGGTTTATCAAACAAATACATCCCTGTCTGGATACGAGCAGGTAGAGGCGGCTCTGGCACAGATGTACATAGGGGTAAAACCCGAAAACACCACTTTGAGCTAGACTCAAACGGGAACTGGTTCACGATAACGGGCCTTGCTGAACTCTTGGTTACGACAATCCCGGGGGATATGTTTGGTTAATCACAAATTTTTATGAATCATTATGAAGGAATTATAGAGAAGTGTAATTGTCTAAGCATGAAGTCTTAGTTAAAAGATTCATAAATGAAATAAGTTTCTCACTAAGGTTTATTCTTTTAGAAAATGGCAGGCAATAGGAGGAACCGTGCAGATGGTGACTGCAATGCACCATGTGCTGATGGCCCTCTGATGGAAGCCGGAATGGAAACATTCATGCGAATGATGAACCAACTGACTCAAGTTATGAGTAATAACTTGAATCAAGTGGAGAGGCCGATCTCACCACGAAGGGAAAAAAATTTTGTTGAGTCCTTCATGCGTCAACGACCACCAACATTCAGTGGATCTACTAACCCATTGGTTGCGGAACAATGGATAAGCTCCATTGAAAATATCTTTTCTGTACTTCACTGTTCGGAATAAGAAAAAGTCACCCTTGTTGTTTACCGCCTAGAGGGAGAAGCTGATCAGTGGTGGTCACTAATCAAAAACACTAAGCCATGAACAGAGATGGAAGCTATGGAGTGGGAAGAGTTCCAGGAAATATTCTTTAATAAGTATTTCCCTCGTTCCATGAGAACGAGAATGGAAAAAGAGTTTCTCGAGCTAAAGAAGAAGGAGAACGAATCTGTCGGAAGCTATGAGATGAACTTCACCCGACTTTCACGATATACCTCTATCTTTGTCATGGATCCAAGTGGGAAGGTTGACAGATTTTTTGGTGGACTGAGACCTTATCTGCGGAAGAATCTATCCAACCAGGACTACGATAGTTATGAGGAGATCATGCGGAGTGAAATGAAAGTCGAAATAGAGTTTGGTGAGACACAGTGGTCTCATAAATCAAATGACAAGAAGAGATCGTTGGAACCCAGTCTAGGGAAGACTTTTGATCAGGGAAGAGGTGGAAAGCAAATGCAACTTACCACATGCAATAAATGTGGAAAGAAGCATCTGGGGAACTACTTGATCGAAAGTGGAAAGTTCTACAAGTGTGTAAGAGAATGCCATATTGCTCGTAATTGTCATAGTGAGGTGAAGCCTCAACTTCCCAACACTAATGATAGAGAAAAGATGGTTCCGACCCTACCCGAAGTCAAATGCTTCTAGTGTGGACAGCTTGGGCACTTTGCTAATCACTGTCCAAATCCGAGGGTAGTGGAGGGGAATCACCATCAACCTCAGAAAAGGATAAGGGAGCAAGGTCGTGCTTTTTCTATCACAACAACTGAAGTTGAAGTTTTGAACGACGTGGTAGCAGGTACTCTTATTGTCCTCTCAAAACTATCAAGTACTTTGTTTGATTCTGGTTCTACGCATTCCTTTTTTTCCTCCATGTTTTCAAAGAATATAGAATCAATCCCTAAACTGCTTGAGTTAGAATTGTCAGTCAAGACTCCAAGTGGGATTATCTATGCATCAACAGTGTTTAGAGACTCTAGTGTTTACTTCAGTGAGCACAATCTTATCGCAAATCTAGTAGTCATTCCCATGTTGGAATTTGACGTTATACTAGGGATGGAATGGCTCTCAAAGTATAATTCTAAGATCAAATTTAGAAGTGATGAAATCTCAGTAGTCTTGAATGAACAACCAACAATTATCTTCCAAGGAGAGATATTCCGAACTTATCCCTATCTAGAAGCACCTCCCATAGCTTTCTTTATGGAGTTAATCAGTGATGATCAAGAAGGAAAAGGGATTATACAAATAGAAGATGTTCTGATTGTTCAGGAATACATGGATGTATTTCCTGAGGAGTTACCTGGACCTCCCCCAGAAATAGAGGTAGATTTCTCCATTGGACTCGTACCTGGGTCTCAACCGATATCAAAGAACCCATATAGAATGGAAAATGTGGAGCTAGAAGAGTTAAAGAAACAACTCCAAGACTTATTGGAGAAGGGGTTTATCCGACCGAGTGCATCTCCTTGGGGCGCACTAGTTCTCTTTGTGAAGAAGAAGGATGGATAAATGCGGCTATGCATTGATTATAGAGAACTGAATGGGATCACAGTGAAGAACAGATACCCTCTTCCAAGAATTGATGATTTATTTGATCAACTTCATGGGGCACAATTCTTCTCCAAGATTGAACTTCGATCTGGTTATCATCAACTGAGGGTGAATAAGGAAGATATTCCAAAGACTTCCTTCCAATCAAGATATGGGCATTATGAGTTTACTGTTATGCCCTTCGGCTTGACTAATGCTCCTGCTATTTTCATGTATTTTATGAATAGAGTGTTTAAGGACTACCTTGATAACTTTGTGGTAGTTTTTATTGATGATATTTTGATAATTCAAAAAGTCATGAGGAGCATGAAGATCATCTGAGGGTTATTTTGAAAACTCTGCGGAAGGAGAGGCTCTTTGGAAAGTTCAGCAAGTATGAGTTTTGGTTACAACAAGTGGCTTTCTTGGGGAACATCGTAACCAATGAAGGAATCTCGGTTGACCCCGCAAAGACAATGGTTGTGGAGGAGTGGCCTCAACCCACAACAGTAACTGAGATTCGTAGTTTCCTTGGTTTAGCGGGATATTATAGGAGGTTTGTGAAAAACTTTTCATAGCTTTCTAATCCGCTAACCACGTTGACTCGAAAAGGGGTTAAGTTCATCTGGACAAAGGAATGCGAGGAAAGTTTCCAAGATCTGAAGAATAGATTGGTTACTGCACCTGTGTTAACACTACCCTCTATCGGAGAAGGATTAATTATTTTTAGAGATGCATCTCTGAAAGGTCTTGGGTGCGTCCTCATGCAAAATGACAAGGTAATTGCTTATGCATCTCGACAGTTGAAGATTCATGAGAAGAATTATCCTACGCATGATCTAGAGCTAGCAACAGTTGTTTTTGCTCTAAAGATATGGAGGCACTATCTTTATGGGGAGAAATGTGATATATACACCGACCACCAAAGTTTAAATTATATTTTCACACAGAAATAATTGAACATGAGACAAAAGAAAAGGTTGGAGCTTATTAAAGACTATGATTGTTCAATTCATTATCACCCTGGAAGAGCAAACAAAGTCTCGGATGCGTTAAGCAGGAAAGATCCTGTTGTTCTGGAAACAATGAGGATCCTAGGAGATCCTTTGATTAAAGATCTAGTAAAACTGGTCATGGGAATTATAATAAAAGTGACATCATCAACCTTATCCCAAATGATTTCTCAACCTTCATTACTAGAGAAGATCAAGAAGGCTCAAAAATAAGATCCTTTGCTGCAGGAGAAGTTTGAGGATGTAAAGGATGGGAAGTTCCCTGATTTCAATATTGATCAAGAAGGTGTATTGAAATTTCATACAAGACTATGTGTTCCATCTATTCCGAAGATAAAGAAATAAATGATGGATGAAGCTCATAGATCTACTTTCTCTATACATCCGGGAAGCACTAAAGTGTATAGAGACCTTCGTGATCATTATTGGTTGGATAACATGAAGAGGGAGATTGCTGATTACACTACAAGGTGCCTGGTGTGTCAGCAAGTAAAGGAAGAACGACAACTTCCTAAGGGGGTATTACAACTGCTACCCATAATAGTATGGAAGTGGGATAATATCATTATGGACTTTGTAACTGGTCTCCTGAAAACATCCAAAGGAAACAATGTGACATGGGTTATTGTGGACCTTCTCACCAAGACCGCCCATTTTATCTCTATTCGGGAAGATTTCTCTCTGGACAAACTTTCCAAGATATACGTAAAGGAAGTGGTAAGGCTGCATGGGGTACCACTATCCATCGTTTCTGATCGTGATCCAAGATTCACATCAAAATTCTGGAGAAGTCTTCAACATGATCAGAATACTTAATTGAATTTTAGTACGGCCTATCATCCTCAAACTGATGGCCAATATGAAAGGACTATTCAGACACTCGAAGACATGCTGAGATTATGCTCAATCGAATTTAAAGGTGGATGGGATCAACACCTTCCATTAGTTGAGTTCTCCTATAACAACAGCTTCCATTCGAGTATTCAGATGGCACCCTATAAAGGTCTGTATGGAAAGTGATGTAGAACTTCTACTTGTTGGGATGAAACTGGTGAGAGAAAGATTCTTGGGCCTAATCTTGTGCAAGAGATGACAGAACAGTTTCATGTCATCCAACAACACATAAAGGCTGCTCAGAGTCGGCAGAAGAGCTATGTTGACAACCATCGAAGGGACTTCGAGTTTGGTGTTGGCGACAAAGTCTTCCTTCAAATTTCTCCGTGGAAAAGAGTCATGCGGTTTGGGAAGAAAGGGAAGCTCAGCCCTAGGTACATTGGCCTCTATAAAATCCTTGATCGCATAGGAGCAATGGCCTATCGTCTCGCACTTCCACCGAACCTAGCTCAAGTTCACGATGTCTTCCATGTATCTCTCTTGAGGAAGTACATACCCGACCCTTCGCATGTACTGAACCCAGAGGTGGTAAAACTGGAACATGACCTCTCTTATGAGGAGCAGCTAGTGGAGATCTTAGACCGTAGAGACAAGGTTCTACGAAACAAGACTACCCACCTTGTGAAAGTGTTGTGGAGGAATCATAAATATGAAGAAGCGACTTGGGGGCCTAAGGAAACAATGAAGAAAAAGTACCCTCACCTTTTTGACTAGGCCTCAAGTATAAAATTTCGGGGAAGAAATTTCTTAAGGGGGGAAGAATGTAATGACCCAAACTTTTTAAATAGTATATTAACTTACTCTTAACGATTTAATAGAGATGTTAATGGTTAATGCAGAAAGAGGATTTGATGGCTTCATCCAGTAGACTCAAACCTTATGAAGCCCACTTATCTAAGCTTGGGAAGGAGGTAGCATCTTTGGGCTTCGCTTTGGACCAAGCCCAAGCTGAACTCCAGCGTGTCAAGCTTGAACAGAAACGCCTGCGGGAGAAGTTCAAGTTAGTAGAGATTACTACTAGGGCAATTTTATCTGAGCCTCCCTCAGATTCTCTCACCATAGCACACCTTACACTTAGGTCATATGCTGGTATTATAAGGGGCTATGTGACGAGACCGTAGCTTCTTGTGTAATCCTTTGGGATGAATAATTTGAGATTTCTTCCTTTAGTGATGTTTGTGAAATTTAAAATGTCCGGATAATTTTAGGATGTATTTTATTGATGAATTTTGGAAAAAAGGATATTTTAAAATATTTATGTAAACCTTAAATAATTAATTATGTGTAATGATTTTCAAAAAATGGTCTTCTGCAAAAGTGTTCAGTAAGGAATTTTGAGTCTAATAAGATCAACTTAATTTTTAATGAATAGTAAATTATAAATAGTGATTTTACGCTTAGGATTAGTAATGTGACCAAATGAATTAGTAATCTCACTTAAAGAAAGTTTTAATATAATTTAGACACCTTGATTAAGTAATGTGATTCAATAAAATGGGTAAATAACAGTTTCATAAATTATTAGTCATGTATTAGTTTTTCGGGTGAATAGTGTTTTTTTAATTAAAAATTAAATTAAAAATAATTAGAATATTATTTTTATAAAATGGACTTTATTTTTGAACTCAGATCATCGATATTATGTTATGGTAAATTTTTGGGATTTTTCTGAGAAAGATGAATTTTCAGTGAATAGTAAAAATGCAGTTTTAGGGTTTCGGTATGTTAAATGACATCATAATTGTGTCATAATGATGTCATGAGATATTTTAAGGGATGGTCGACTAAAGGGGATGAATTATTGTGTGAGGTGTCCTAAGTGGACAATAACATGGGCAAATACCATGAGCAAGCCCATGGTTTTGCCAAAACCACCAATGAGGTGTCCCTTGGCCATTAATGCCTTGTCCCCTCATTTTCCCTATAAATACCAAGCCCTCCTCTCATCCTTTCGACTCCAAAACCATACTCAACAAATTTCTGGTCTCCTTACCTCCCAAGGAGTCCTCCCAAGGTGCCCCAAGCCCTCAAGGTCCAAACCTTTGAGTTTTAAGAGTTACGTTTTAAGGTAAGGGATCTGACCTCTCTCTTTCTTTCCAAGTAATCTCTTTTATGTCATTTATTTTATGCTCCATTTTCTTATGTTGGAGGATTTTCTTCTATATTCATCTTACTTCCCTTTTCATGTTCATATTATGATAGACCCCCTCTTTCTCTCATCAATTCGTTTTAAGAATGTTTAAGTGGCGCCGTTAGGCTGTCGAATTTTTAAGGGATTCTTTCACCCTTCTCATCTTTCAAAGTTCTACTTTCATGTAAAGTATTTCAAGTTACTTTTTATTTATGTTGGGGTATGATCTCAATATATATCATACTGAACTCTTATTTTCATATTATGAGGCACCCTATTTTATCTCGTCAATTCTTGTTTTTTTTTTGAAGTTTAAGTGACGCCGTTAGGCTGCCGAATTTTCATAAGAGAAATCTTATTTTTTTTTTCTTCCTTCCATGTTTTTCATTTCAAATGTTATGCCCTTAAAATTTCATTAACATGTTCATATATTAGTTATATTCGGTCCCTCTACTGGTTTATGGGTCATTTATGATTGTTTGACCCATGTCCCCTCTCTTTTCAATGTTTTCTAAAACCTCGTAACATAGTCGTTATGCTACAAAATTTCCATCTCAAAATGTCTCCCTCTTTTTCTAAAGTTCTTTTATTTTATTAAGTGAATACTCAAATATCTTTCTTCTAAATGGGTATTCACATATATACCAAAATGTTAAATTTTAAATTCTGGGATTTACATATATGAGACCCACCTTCCTTTTTCTGTGGTTTTTAAAGTGACATAAAGATCATGTCTTTAAAGCAGTTTTAAAACGTTATGATTACGAAATGAAACCCATTTATTTTATGCTATATGGGTTGTTTATTAAATGATTGATGATGATATATGTGGCTCACATGATGATAAAGACAAATTTAAGGGTGCGCCCTGATAGCGCTCCAATGCATTGGGTAAAGACTTAATCTATAGAGATGACCTTTTAGACTGATACCTTGGTGAATAACCTTGGTAATTTTTAATTAAACCTTGGGGATGGACCTTGGTGAAACAAAATGATTGTCAATATTAAATGTTTTAGCCACATCTTCAAGTTATGAAAAATTTTATTTTTATTATGATATGCCTCATGATTTACTTCTCATGCCTTTAAGTTCTTTTCATAACCTTATTGAAGTATCTCAAGTTCACATGTAAAAAGTTTCTCTTGTTTCTCTTACTGGGCCTTCTGCTCACCATTTCTTTTCATGTATGTCCCCATGTTATGATATGTAGTAATGAACCTAGGATTAACTTAATGAGAAGCCTTTCAAGTGTTTAAGAATAATGTTTTATGTTGTTTTCTTGTATTATGTTCCTGGTTTCCAAGACACTAAACCTTAAAGATCCTCAGTTTTGTGTAATGTAATGAAAGTTTATGTTATAAAAAGGCGGGATGCCACAGTTGGGTTTTTTGAGACTCACTTTTTCTGTTTAAATAATTGTGGTTGCAACGCTGTTTTTGAGTTTAGTTTAATTATGGTTATTCCTGGTTGTTTATACGGGTAAATCATTCCCAAAGATTCAATTTGATACTCAGGCACTTGTGCCAGACCGTGGGGATCGGGAATGCCCTTCGGGCCTTGCCGCAGGCCAGGTCGGGCGTCGGGTTGATGGCGACCCGAACTGGTTCATGACATTGATATTTTGCATTGAAAAATTTAGACAATACTTGATAGGTTCTAAAGTGATCATTTTTACTGACCATTCATCCCTTAAGTACTTTCTAGCTAAGAATGACTCAAATACAAGGCTCATGAGGTAGACACTTCAATTGCAGGAATTTGATCTGGTTATCAAGGATAATAAGGGGGCTGAAAATGTGCTAAAATACCCCTTGTCTTGGCTAACCAACACCCAAATTTAGGAACCAAGGGAGATAAATACCTCATTCTTAGATGAACAATTGTTTACTGCTTTTATGTAACAATATACTTGGTTTGTAGATTATGATAATTTTATAGATGTTGGTGTTATGCCCAATGAAATCTAATAGAGCCAAAGGAAGAGGTCTATATATGAGTTGAAATACTATTTTTGGGATGACGCTCTTCTTTTCAGGAGATGTCCTGATTATATTTTGAGGAGATGTGTGGATAAGGAGGAAATGTTACCCATACCTGAGAACTTCTATTCACCACCTTGGTGTGGCTACCATGGAGGAGAAAGGACTAATCAGAAGGTTCAACAGACTGGTTTCTACTGTCCAACACTATTCAAAGATTCTTGGAGTTTGTTCATTGGCTGTGACAAGTTTCAAATGCTTAGTATGTAGGTAGAAGGTAGGAAATTCTAGAAAAATATTTCTAGAGGTTAAATTTTTTTATGTTTGGGGTATGGATTTCATAGGACCCTTCCCATCCTCTTATGGGAATGAATATATTATTTTGGTTGTGGACTATATCTCCAAGTGGTTTGAGGCAGTGGATCTTCCCATTAATATTACTACTTGTGTAGTGAAATTCATCAATAAAAACATGTTTTCTTAGTTTGTAGTGTCTCAAGAATCATTACAGATAGTGGAACTCATTTAAAAAATTATAATTTCAATAATTTAATGGATAAGTATAGTTGTTCTCATAGAAATACCATCACCTACCACCCACAGTCTAGTGTGCAGGTTGAAATGTCTAATAGAGATATCAAATAGATCTTGGAGAAGATAATTTCTAGATCAAGAATAGATTGGTTAGTGAAGTTGTATGAGGCAATGTGGTCCTATAGAACTTCTTATAATACTCTTATAGGTATGTCCCCATGCAAGTTTCTCCTTGAAAAAACTAGTCATCTGGTTATGGAATTACATTAAAATTCCTTTTGGGTAGTAAAGGCCAGGAACATTGACTTCAAGTGTGCTAGTGAGAGGAGGTTTCTAGAGATGAGTGAGTTGGACGAAATTAGGAGGGAATCCTATGAAAATGATGAAATTTTCAAAGAAAGAAGAGTGGATTTTCATGACTCAGTAGTTCAAAATATGGATTTCAAGATTGGTCAGAGGCTCCTGTTGTTCAATTTTATGTTGAAACTCTTCACAATAAATTTAAAGACCAAGTGGTCAAGACCCTTCACCATTCTGAGGGTTAATGTTAATGGAGCCATGGAGGTAGTTGGAGAGGAAAACAGACCATTCTAGGTCAATGGCCAAAGGATCAAAGATTTCTTTGAAGGACGACCAAAGGTCTTGGTTGCTGTTTCTTTTCTTGAAGGATGAATCTATCTCAAGTCTAACTGAGGACTATAAACTTAGTGCTTCATGGGAGTTAACCCATGTTTTTTTCTATTTTCTTTTTATTTATCTTTTTCAATAAACATAACTCATACTTCTTGATTGTCCAGTCTTCTGGCATGCCTACCTATTGGTGACACATGATTTGGTACCGCTAGAGTGTTACTATAGCTAGAAACTTGGCAATGGAAACCCAAAGGGAGAAACACATTGCATCATCTAGATAAAATCTCTAAAACTCAATCTTTGGTTGAATTTTTCATGAACTTTAAACTCTATATTTTTATTTGTTATTTTCTAAACAATGTAGAAAATTGAGAAGACCAACCAGAGCACTTTACTTAGTGTTGTAGAAGAAGAACTTTTCAATTAATTTTAATGGTCAAATCTCTCACATACAGGGGAGTGTTGATCTACTTTTTTATTTTTTATTCTATATTAATATATCATTTCCTACTACTCTGAACAAAGTGTGGGGGAATACCTTCTAATCTTGTGAAAATTGTGAATCTACTTTACACAAGATACATGGTTGGGTAAAATTCAAAAAAAAAACCAATAAAGTTCTTAGTAGTCAAAAATGAGTTCATTAAGATGAGGGGAATTTTGAACCAAACTGAATAAGGGGTAAACTAACTTGTAAGAAAATCATTCGAGTTGTATTGATATAGTGATTACAAAAAATGATTTTTTTAATGTATCAGAAAGTGAAAAATAAGGGTGCCTTCGGTTAAGATTTTATTTCCACTTATATCTAACTTGTCATCACTCTTAGAATTGAAACTTGAAGTCGAATTGAATTATAGTACTTGGTGATTTCATAAAGGAGGCATGACATTTTCAATGATAAATGAATCTTCGCTTCATTAATTCTTAGTGGGTTTTTAAATCCAGGAAAGACCTTCTATGAAAACATTATTTAAAAAGCTTTACCCATCTATGGTTATGTTCCTCTGCTTTTAAAAATATTGTCATGCTCATTTTGAACCGACAGTGAAAAATCATATTTTTTCTTTTAAAAAGACAAAAATCATGGAATTTTTTTAGGAAACAAAATATTTAAGTGTGGGTGAGTTTGATGTGGTTGTTTTTTAACACACTTTTCCATATCATTATTAATAATTAATCATATTTTATTATTAAAATTATGTGTTTTGGTTAATAATTAACAATTGTTTTTTTAGATTGTTAAGAAAATGATTTTTTGTGAAACTCTGTATTTTATTTTTTATTTTAGTCATTTTGAATAATTTTAAAATTAATTAATTGATTCTATTTTAACTATTTTTTATTCTTTTGTTTTTTTATAAATTATAATTTTTTGATTTTCATTATTTTAATTCTTTCATTCTTTCATTTTTTGTAAATTTTAAAATAATTCATTCATTTATTCTTTTATTTGGACTAATTTTTTGTTTAATTAATAATTCTTCATTTTTCAGTTAATCTTTTATTTTATTGTTTTTTTTATTTTCACTAATTTAATAGTTGATTTAATTTTTCTTATATTTTTCTTATTTAAATCTTATTCAATTAAATTATTCATTTAATTTTTTATTTTAATTTGAAAATAAATAATTTTAACTTTGTTGTTTTTTAAAATAATTTGTTTTGTCTTCATTTATTTTTTGTAATTAAATTTATTTTTGTTTAGAGTAATTTAATCTTATTAATTGTATAAAATTTAAATGACTTATTTATTTTTTTGAAACATTAAATAAAATAATTTATTGATTCTTTCTTATAAGCAATTAATTTTTCATTTGTAATTTATTTTTTTCTTATATTTTATTGGTTTTTGAATAATTTTTCATTTTATTTTTTTCAAGTGATTCTGCTACCGCCAGGCTGGTGGTAGAAAAACAAAGTTGCTATCTCTAGGTCGTTGGTAGCAAAACAATGGTGCTTCCACCAAGAAACATTGCCACCGCCAACACTTCCCCTTTCTATCATCCACCGCCAGAGCTGCTACCGTTGCAGCATCCACCCCCAAATTCATCTACCGTCATACCCTCTTCCACGTTAGATATCTCCTCACCGGAATGTTCCTAGTAGGACTGAAGGCTGAATTTGAAGTTCGTTAATACCTTCTGAAGCCATGTCGAACAAAATCCCGGATGATCCCTCTCATCCTGGGAGTGAATACCCGGTGGCACAATGGATCAGATACGAAGAAAAACAAAGAGAAGAAAGAAAACAATATATAAAAGAAAAAGAAGACCAAAATATTAAAATAATAATAATAATAATATATAATGATAAATAATAATTATTATAGTTATTATATATTTATATATATACTTATATAATAATTATATAAACATAGGTATTTCTATCAGTATTGTTGGTTGAAAATATTTTATATAATAATAGTAATAATAAATATAATTTGTATATTTATAATAATTAGTGTATAAATATAGTATTATGTTTTTATATTAATATATATTTATATTTATATAATACTATTAATAAGTATATGTAGATATATTTATATTTTAATAATTTTACATTGTAATATTAACATATTTTTATTTGTATATAATTATAAATGTACAATTATTTATAATAACAAAGATTTTACATAGTTGTGTTACTGTTATAATAACATATTTATTATTAATGTTAATAATTATATTAAATACATACACATACATATATTTATTTATTTATTTAGTAATTAGGTTATATATATAATTTTACATTTATAATTTTATCGCAAATTGGAACTCCAAGCTTCTAAATTTTCTAATTTTTTTATATTAATTTAGGGTGTGGGGTTGCACTGGAGGAGTCGTGCTACATGGCACAAGTTGAGGGGTTGGTCATTCTGTTCAAAGGGTCTTATGATATGGTATCCAATGAGAAGGAAGTGTCATGGTGAATGTGCCATATGGAAGCGTGAGAGATAATCTAGGAGTAGTGATATGAGCTAGGAATGAGGGTAATAAGACTCGAGAAGGAATTGGAAATGGACTGGACTCATTCCAGACACTATGGGAGGAGGAGAAGATCAGGACATCAACCATTCATTCCAATACTCCAATCATCACTTCTCGAGCAACAAATCACTTTACATTCAATCCTTCATTCCAAACACATTGTTTCCTCTAGAATGGGGGATGACCTCATTTGTTTAAGGTTCAAACATTCCAATCGGTTTCTAACAGGTTTGTTCATAGAACCGGAAACATACAATGATTCTATATCCATTTGGAACTATTTTCCAAATGTAGGTGCTCATTAGTTGTGAACCGATGAGGCTTAAGAATTTGCATTGGTTGAGAGGATGGGAGGTCGGACTCATCACACCTTTTGGGGGGAAATTATTGTCTACTCCGGGACTCTCTTTATAGATTTAAGTTATGTTTGTGAATCCTTATTGCATTACCAAGTATGAAAATGAGCTTTCCTTTAGATCTGGAAATCAATGATTAGTATGTATGAAATTTAGAGAATCTTTTATATGTATTTGGGGTTCTTCATCGATAGAGAATCATCTGTATTTGTTAGAGATTCTTAGTCAATGGTATCCTTCAACACATTATATAAAAATCTCTTCGTCATTATGATAACCATACTGGTTTTAAAGCCACTCAGCGGGACACTTGAAGTTTATTGTCATTCAGAAGGACATGGATTATTTCAGAGTTGGGATCGTACCCGCAGATGGGCTACCTACGTATCCTTTGTTTTAGAAAAGGAATCAGAACCCACATAGTTCGAGTAAAGAATAATGAGGTTTATGCATGATTGATGGCTCAAAGAAAGATGTCGTAATTACTTTTACACTCTAAGCTCACGTGAGTCATGCTCGGTGTGAGAAACAAGAGGTATTGGTAAAACCAGACAATTGCATCAAAAAAGATGCAATAATGTGAGGCTTATGTTTCTATGACTGCTGAGAATAAATGAGGATTGGGATTTACTTCAGGGAAGAAACCTGGAAATAGGGTCCATAAAGGTATATGTGCTTTTAGAGAAAAATTTTATTCATCGGTCTTAAATTCAAATTTTTTTCAATCATAGGATTTTACTGAAAAGTGAAACAATCTCAATAGTGAGAATCGCACTTAGTTCAACTAAAAATTTGAACTCAGTGATTCCCGATTTGTTTGCACTCTGTGATTCAAAGTTCTCTATAGTTGATAAAATATAGAGGTCATTCAGTCATAGGTGACTTGAATACAAATCTAGTTAACCTCTTTCACTCATATCAAGATTTTTATATTCAAAAGCATGAATAAGGGAAAATTAGTTTAAAAACTAGCCATCTAATTTCTCCCTTTCCATCAATTGTTTTTCCAAATTCTTTTATGTGACCTTTTTTCTTCCTGTTTGTCTCCACTCACACTCACTCTCACTCTCACCCAAAAAAAATCATTTTCTTCACAAATCCATCACATTTCACCTCAGTTTCTTTTTTTTAATTCTTGTTTTTTGTCTCTAACACAAATTAGTATTTTCATGTGGTTTGACCCTCTTACCATAGTACTGGTATAGGTATTATATACATTTATAAATATTAAATTTTAATGTGTTCAGTGATGCACATGTCAAGGAACACCTGTGGATATTAATGATTTTAATTTTCAAAATATTTATCACTAAAAAATTCAATCCAAGGTATAATAACTTTCCAGGCTTCTATTATAAAGACAATCAACCACCCAATACTCAGAAAGATCTAAATATTGTCCATCTATAAAATTTTCAAACCGAAAATGAGTTTTAATACCAATAAGTCTAATTCCAATATCCTCAATCCAATTCCAAAAATGTATCCAATATTCTAAATATACTCCTAGGATAAACTAACCATCTCATAATCCTACCCAATATGTTCCTCTCTCATTACTTGGGAAACCTAGAAAGAAAATGTCAAAAATGAATTCATAAGTTACATCCCAAAAACATGAATATTGAATCCTTAAAATTGGTAAGGTGCACATTCCCCCTCATGTTGTCCCTTCACTTCCCTTAAGGGGAGAATCTAGTTGCACACAATCCTCTCTCAAACGGTTCAAATTTTGTCCCATATTAACAAGTGGGAAAGACATTAAAAAATATGAATCAAATATTCATAAACCATATAATACTAATAACTCTGATGAAAATACTAAATAGAAACCCTTAAAATTTGTGAAATCTAGAGAGGATGTGGAGGAACCATCACCTTCCTAAAAAATTTAGCAAGATTCTCAATTCACCTAAATAAGGAGAGGAATGTCCATACCTAAGCTGAATAAAACTTTGATGGAAATCTTCTCTTGGGTTAACCTCAATATACCCCTTCTTGATGCAATCCAAACCATACATGTATGCTCCAAGTACCTTAAGGAATTATGTACTTTCAAAAAGAAATTCTCTCATGAAAACCAAGTCTAATTGAATATTAATGTGAGAACTAGTATCCCGAGAACTATGCAAACAAGGTTGAAAGACCATGGTTTTCCATACAATAATGTGTAATTATAAGAGAAAAGGGTTATAAAGGCCTTGTGTGATATAATATCCAGTTTTAAGCCTGATTACATATGTCATGTATTGAAAGTTATGTCTCAAGGAGATCCAACTGACATTTAGCACTCTTCAACATAAAAAATATAGTGTACGGGTTCCTAAAGGTGTCTTAAAGGATGTTATTGTAAGATATCAGGTTTTTCCTAAGGTACAGATCTTTTCTTTTTGGGTTAAATTTTGTTTAATTTCCTTTTTTTCATTTTATCTAAGTCGAACCATGGGTCGGTTGGGTTGTACTTCGTAAAGAAGAGGATATAAGGTTGAAGGCAAGCTATAGGCCAATTACATGCTGTGAATGGGGGATACACATCATGTAATCCCATTTCAAGACATGTAATGGTCTGGTTAGGATCTTTTATGATGTGTATGGGGTTTTCTTCAAGAAGGGAAAATAGGGCATTACACATTGTGTAATGGGATTATATGTTGTGTAATATCCCAACAGGTTTTTCTAAAAAAAAGAGCCAATGGCCTCTAGTTTTTTATGCAAAGCAAAACTTCCTCCGTTTTGAAGCCAAAAAAACCATCTAAAATGGTTTTTCTGATATAGAAGATATTTGGGCTCCGATACTTCCATTTTTGGTCACACTGGAACCGCATCAGTAAGTACACAATTCTATTTTTTTAGTTCTTGATTCTTCATAACAATGACTATGATATTTGGATTTCATCTCATATGCCCAAATTTCTAATTCTTCATTCATTCTTAATCTTTTTTGCAAACCAGAACGAATCGGAACTTGATACTGGGTTAGCACTCTACTACCGAGCTAAGGTTGGTGGTCTATGATTTTCTTCATCTTTTCTAGTGCTTTTCAGGTGTTCGGTCAATATGTCACCTACCGGAATTTCCGTCATGACCCTATTTTTGAGTGAGCTACTTGTAGTAG
Organism: Viscum album; assembly: GCA_963277665.1. Taxonomy (NCBI): domain Eukaryota; kingdom Viridiplantae; phylum Streptophyta; class Magnoliopsida; order Santalales; family Viscaceae; genus Viscum; species Viscum album. The sequence continues at coordinate 1,083,648,572 of OY728155.1, forward strand.
GCTTAGTCGGACCAATTAAGGATGGTTGTAGGTTCTGTTTAGGTGCATTTGCACCCATTTCTCACTTGAAGGTCACCCATGGGGTGCGCCTTAAGTAAATAATCTTTTTATGCATGTTTACACAACTCAAGGGGTGTATGATTGTTCTTTCTTAGTTATTATAATCTCATTTATACTTTAATGAGTTGAATTTATTACTTAGTAGATGTATTTCCTCCTTGTTTCATATTTTCATGTTATACCATGCCTATTTTGATTAAGTGGCTTAAATGAAAGTTGTTAAATGAGTGGGTATACATGTTGGTGATTATTTAATGGTAATTGTGATTAGTATGGGAGGGTATACTAATGTTATTTGTTTAATGGAATGTTTAAATGGTTGATATGTGTGGGTACACTAATATGGTAAATGAAATGTAATTGTCTATGTGAGTGGGTATCATAACATGGAATTGAACATTTAAACTATATGAATTGAATGCATGGTTTTATAGATTCCATAGACCGATATCCATAGATCTAGAACACAGTAATGTACACCTTGGGTTGATTTTTCCACTTGGGTCTTGATTTTGTGGTATAGATCGAACCTTGTTACCCTGTAGACCAGGATTTCTTGGACTCGCGTAGGACATTTCAGTACACATGCTCCTATGACTCCAACCAGTTCCTAGACTGAGTTTCCATTGGGATGCCCATGGGACTCGATGTGTATGTCTTTGTTTACTGCACCTTGGATTCATCCCTTCGTGGTCTACACTTCTTACGTGGATTCCCTAATATGTGACACCTTGGATTCAGCCATTGGGGGCTATACTTCCTTACACAGTGTTATTATGGGTTAATTAATATGGATGGACATACGGTGTGGTTTTGTAACCTGTTTAATTGATAATTTATACCTTGTTATGAGGTGAATCTTAATGCATAGAGCCTTAAGGGGACGTTTGGTATTTACTTATTGCAGTAGATATATTCCATGGGCATTCACACTTACATTACTACTTTACTTACACTTACTAGAACATTATATATTGTTTTTAAAACTGTATAGACTTATCGGTGGTTACCTACTAGGATGTTTATATCACATCCTATTTGGGCCTCCTTGGGGAATCAAATAGATTATATGGTTACAGATGATAGTAGGGGAAATCACCCTAGTAATGGTTGTTGACTATGGATTTAGAGCAGGGAAGCATAGAACTAAGCTGAGACTTGCGATGCTACTGGGATACCTTTTTAGTATTTGTGAATTTTGGGACATTTGTATTGTATTTTATTGTATTTCCATGTACTATCTTGTATTATTTCTAGATACATGTATCATCTTCAATATTTTTTATATGAGACGATTTTAATTATTATATTCATTCTTATCTTGCCTACTTGTTTAAATTTATAGTTGTATGTTTATTTATTATTTTTCTCTATTTGTTATATTTGACTTCCATTATGAAATAATCTACTAATTGGGATATAGTCTTCCCACTAACTCACCTACGCCCTCTCTCCTAGTCGGCAGCCTCTGGTGTTTGGGGAGATGAGGATATTTCATCTCATAAATCATATAGACACTTTTTAAAATTGTATGTCATGCATTATGCCATGTCATTTAGTATGCATTACTTATAGCATGTTTTTGTGATAGTTGTTGTGATAGTTTTTCCTATTGTTGTGTTAGTTTGGGTGTAGTAGATAGAGGAGTTATGTCATATTTCAATTCCTAAAGAGTATGGGCCCTTATATATTGGGAAATAATTCACTAGTTAAATTCAATTGTTAATGTGGGTTTGATATGTATGTATTGTATGGGCATCAAATTTTGGTTCATGAGGTGTTATGGGGCCTCAAGGATCATAACTTGATGGACCAGGGGTTAAATCTTTTGAACCAATGACTGTTTAATGAAAATGAAATGAATGGGAAGTAGAGACTTAACCTAGACCTATCTTTTAAGTGGGAAAGAGTCATATTTTCTAGTGATTTTTGGTGACTATTCTTTATACAGTCTTGGATTTAGGAGAATGTTGTGGGTTGACTTGATACAGGAGGGTTTTGACTAGTCCTACGCTTTTGATTTGTGACTTTGATATCATTCCTTTCAGAGTTGTGTGTTTTGAATTGTAGAAAAATGATACCATGATAACCACTAGTGGTAATCCATAAGGGAGGTTGTGACCATATTCAAGATATGTTGGTCCATATGCTACTAGTTTATATTCCTTTAGTGTCATCTATAGCACTAGATTTTGTTCCGGAATTTGGTGTAGAGGCACAGTTTCTTGAGGGGTTCTTTCGCTACATGAAGAATTTCTATGGGACACCAAAGCCTACCTTGTCTGTGTCTAAGAAGACACAGGTGTTCTAGTAACATCATCCTCCCACTTTTTTGGGGATGGTGGTCTATAGGCTATAGAGATGTGGCTAGAGACCACATTATAAATTTTTGAGTATCTGAAGATGAGTCCTGAGAAGATGGTCAATCTCAAGACTTATATGCTACGTGGAGAAGTGAATAGCTAGTGTGACATTTTAAACTAGGATGAAGGGTTGTGGAATATGGGTTGGATTGATTTCTAAACTCAATTATAGAACTAATTTTACCAAGAGACTCTGTGAGTAGATCGGGCTAGTGAGTTCATGCGACTAGAGAACGGCGTGATGATGGTTATGGAATACTCAGCACGCTTTAAAAATTTGGAGCATTCTGCACCAATGTATCTTACTATTGATCTATTGAAAGTGAGACAATTCAAGGAAGGTCTTAGATATGCTATCAAATATCAATTAAACGTGTTTAGATTGACTTCTATCACTGAGATTGTAAATCATGCACTGATTACAGAGTGAAGCCTAAGGAAAGATGGGGGTACAGAATAGGGGAGTGTTGTTTCTCGACCCAGTGGATCTACGTCATCAGGTAGGAAGCACCATTTTGAGGCTTTCCACTAGATGAGTTCCAATCGGGTTGTGGGTATAGGAAACATGGTCTTTTCTATCAGTGTGATTGTGACCTAGTCGAGTGCTGAGCTTTTGGAAGAATGGGGAACATGAAATGGTTCTGTAGGACCTTCCCTCTAACTATGAGTGGTAGGGGGTCAACTTTTACATCCAAATTAGGATAAGGTTCTTTAGTTCCACATCAGGGAAGGAGTGGAAGCAGTGTAGGCCGGTCTGGCCAAAACAGTGGTGGTTGTGGTCATGGTAGCCAGACACAAGGTTCTCAGAAGCAGCAGGCTGGATCAGCTCAGGGTAGCCAGGCAGTGTCACAAGGTCGCAGTACAGGCCAGACTTATGCAGTGCAACATACCCAATAAGAGCATGATCCCAAACATTTTATGGTGAGAGGTGCGATCTTAGTAGATTCTACTATTTCATCTTCCCTTTTTTATATAAGTACATTATGTAAATTTATCTATGCACCATTATTTAAAATCCTTGGGCATGTTGTTTTTCTTTTTTAGGGAGTTATGAAACTAAAAACACCATTAGGAATCAAAATGGAATATGTGCGCCAGTGCAGGGAGTTCCCCCTTGAGGTTGGTGGGTGTCAATTAGTTTGGGATCTTTATATCATCAAGATGACAGGGTTTGACATAATTCACATAATGGACTGGCTAGTATCATATCAATCTTATGTTGACTAATATATCTAGAGGGTGACTTTTACATCACCAAAGGAAATATTGTATACTCACATGGGTGAATGGAAGATCTAGGTGATCTGAGCTAGACCTGAGCATCGTGGGTTAGGCAGAATGACGGATCAGATTTCTAGTTTGTATATAGATGATTAGGGAGTGATTCAAGAAGACTTTCCTCTAGTGGTGGAGAATTTTAGGAAAAAATTTTCAATGAATTTTTTGGGTTACCTCCTGAGAGAAAGGTGGAGTTCTCTATCAAGCTAGTTCTAGGGGGTGCATCAATATCCATTCCTCCTTACAGGATAGCTATGATGGACTTGTAAGAGCATAAGAGGTAGCTAGAGGATTTAGAGGCAAAGGGGTTTATTCATCCCAGTACATCTCTGTGGGGTTCACTAATCCTTTTTTCGAAAAAGGTGGACGGAACTCTTAGGCTGTGAATAGACTATCGGAAACTGAACCATATGTGGTTAAAAAAGATATCCCTTTTCATGGATAGATGGACTATTTGATCTTCTTAAAGGAGATCAAGTGTTCTCTAAAACAACTTGAGATCAGGATATCATCAAGTTCATGTTTATCCGGAAGACATACCTCATACAGCCTTTCACAGTAGGTATGGTCTATATGAGTATCTAGTTATGTTGTTCGGTCTCACGAATGTGTCAGCTTTGTTCACGACTTTGATGAAACGAATGTTCCATCCTTACATGGATTATTTTATTGTAGTTTTCATTGATGATATCTTGGTTTATTCTGATAATCGACTTGACCATAAAAACCATCTTGAGATCATTTTGAATACAATAAGAGAGAATTAGTTATATGATAATCTCACAAAGTACCACTTTTGGAAGGATTAAATTCACTTCATGGGTCACATCATCTCGAAGATAGAAGTATAAATGGACCCAAAGAAGGTGAGAGATTTAGTTTCCTTGGAACATCCCACGAATTTTTTTGACATACGTAGTTTCTTGGGGCTAGTTGGTTACTACAGTCATTTTATACAATACTTCTCATTCTTAGTAGTGCAATTGATGGACTTGACTAATACGGGTGTGAATTTTATGTGATCATATTCTTGTGAGAAAACCTTTTAGTATATGAAAGGAAGGTTGACATCAACACTAGTCCTGATACTACAAAAGAAGGTTAAGAGTTACACGGTGTATTGTGATGATTCAGTGTGGGGTTGGGGGCATTACTGATGTAGGGAGATAGATTCATGGCGTATGGGTCTTAGCAGCTAAGGACTCACGAGAGGAATTACCCGGTGCATGATCTCGATTTAGCTACTTTCATTCATGGTTTACATTTTTGGAGAAATTATTTATTGGGATAGTGTTTTGTGACGTATACGAACTGCAAAATCCTCAAGTACATCTTTATAAAATGAGATCAGAATTTGAGGCAGAAAAGGTGGGTAGAGTACCTTCAGTTGTTTGACTTTGAGCTTGCTTATATGATTGGTAAGGGAAATGCAGTGGCTGATGCACTGAGTAAGAGGACTCATATACAGGTGGTGCAATAGTCTAGTAGTGAATGGTAGCTTATGAAATTATTCTATGAGATTCTTCAGGAGGTGGACGAAGATCATGGGAAGACATTTCTATCATCCTTAGCTATGACTTCTACCCACTTGGATAGAGTTAGAATGAGGCAGATATCAGATTATGAGGGCCTAGTCCTACAAGAGAGTGTGGCAGGTGAGGATCCACCTCCTGGATTGACAGTAGGTGGTGATGAGATCATGTGTATCCATGCATGTGTTTGGGTTACAGGGGATATACGTGAGGAATTGATATGGGAGTTTCATGCTTCAGCTTGGTCAGTGCATCCTAGGGTCACCAAGATGTATCGTGACTTGCGTCATCGGTACTGGTGGCTAGGTATAAAGTGAGAGGTAGCTGGTTTTGTTACGAGGTGTTCCACCTGTCAGTAGGTGAAGGAATAACACCAGCGACTAGCTAGTACTACTAGAAAATTGGTCTATATCAACGGATTTATAGCCACACTTAACAAAATATGTGGCTTCATCTATCCTAAAAACCACGGCCAGAATGAAAATTGCGGCCCAACCCTCCTCCCCTCGTGGTTACTCCTCCCCCTCCCTCACGATTCCTCTATCCCACACAATTCTTACCCCTCCCACCCCTTCGATTCTCCCTCCCTCCCCCTCTTTCTTCTCCTCCCCTCCATTGCAGTTCTGACACACCCAGCCCAGGCCACCCAGCCCACCTCCCCTCTATCGCGGCTCTGGCGCACCCAGCCCACCTCCCCTTTATCATGGCACCAGTGCACCCAGCCAACCTCCCCACCTTCACGGCTCCAGTGCACCCAGCCCATCCAATTATAGTTACCGCGTGAAACCCTCCCCCAATATAATACCCCTGAAACCCCTAAAACAAAAAACTGAAATCGATTGTTGGCTTTCATGTTTTCCATTCGTCGCCACCATTTTGAACCAATGACTTCGATACCAAACCAATCATTACTACCCAGGTTTGGTTTCTTCAACTTTCCATTCATACTCACCTGTTCATACCCACCACTTCGATGCTATGCCATCCCAGGTTTTTTCTTGTTGGTCTCCCCTTCGTTTTGTTGCAATCACCCCTTCTCCATGATCCATTTATCCTCACCTTCTTTGTTCTCGGATCATTCCCTATTTCACACTCTTATTCCCTAAAAATTAATAATTTTTTGTTTCTTTGGTTTCCATTCCTATATTTTATATTTTTGTTTCTGTGTTTTCTGTCATAGTTGAAGTGGGCTCAATAAAATCTTAAAGGCTTGCAGGGACTTCAATTCAAAGCATCTGGACATTGAGCCTACACTAGAGGAAGTGTATTCCAGGGATGCATTGGAAGATATTAAAGGCATCGTAATGTCAAAGGATAGTTCACACAATGTTATTCTCAAGTGACTCAACTATGAACCTTTCTAGGTATCCACTCATATTCTCTCATAATATAAAAATTAAGATTGGTTTGGAGTTCCTTGGTTTTTTTCATGCATCTTTTCCTGGCCCAGATATCATAATAATTAAATTAAATCTTCGGTTTCATTCTTACTTTTTTAATTTCATTATATTATCTTTATATTATTTAAGGGCTTATATGATGTATATGATGCGAAGATTGATAAGAACTAAATATCCTAATCTATCGGGGCAAAGAACGATGCAAGCTTCCTGAGAAGCTGGAGGAACGTAAAAGATGTTTGCTGGAAACAATTGAAAATAGGGAGAAGTTTTCATAAAGCCTTACTTCATATTTGAAGTTTCATAAAAAATAATTCTTTCCAGTTCACCACCAGTTGGGTGTATTTTATACTAAGAGGATAAAATAGCACAATTCATCCAAATTGTTCCACCTTCTCTTTATGTAATTTATTCATAGTTAATGGCTTCAAAAGATGCTTTTGGAGAAAGCATTGACCATGATATTGTGGGAACTATAATGGATACCTAGGAATTTTCTCTATAATAACCAAGTTTTCTGAATCATCCCTCACTATCAATGCTATACTTGACCTGATATTTTTTATTTTATCATCCCACACGGTTGGTTTTGATTTTGAACCAAGATACTTTCTGATTGATGTTAGTGAACTGTTTGCAGGATTTGGAATTTTATGTGGCATAGAAATCAATGTCGGATTGGTTAAATCTCTTCTTGACCATTAAAACATCTATGCCTTTCATTTTGTTTTTGGATTGGTTATGATTATGTGGAAGATGAGTTATTGACGTTATTCTTTTTCTAATTATTCTAATGTGACCACATATACAGATCTTTATGTGCTTTATGTTTATGGGTGATCTTAATAGGAATCATAACTTTATTGGGGACATAACAATGTTTATTCAGTGGTGCGTGGTATTTTTCATGATTAATGGTTGTCTTTTTGAAATTCTTGGTTTATGTTGAGTAAAAATTCACAATGGTTTTCCATTTACTTTGAAGTTAGTTTATATTTTAAAGAACAATATCTTAAAATAATTGGTTCCCTTTAAATTTTTTATTCTTCTATATCCATGTGTTTCTTTTAGAATTTATTGAATGCTTGCAAGTGTTGATTTCATAATTTACTGAATGCTTGCAAGCATTGATCTGCAACATCTATGGCTCTAAGAGACCATGTGAAACATCAATGGTTTGCACTTTAGATTATCTTATAGCATAAAAGGATTTTCTGAAGGCTATTCTAATTGAAATAAAAGGTAGGCATCTTCATACATTAGACGAAATTGTAGTGATATGTTTTAATTTCATAAAAATAGTAAGTTTTTTACATTTTATATGTGTAATGACAAATACTTCATTAATTGTATTCAATTTATTTTATGATATTATTTCATAACATGATATGTCATGAAATTTATTTAACTTATCCATTTAATGAATATTTTAAGATATTATTTCATAATATGATTTGTCTTACATTTTATATGTTTCCATAAGTGTCCTTCCATTTACTTAATTACAGTTTAAACCAAAAAACGTAACTATGGATAAACCATAATTTTTCAAAATTCAAATTAGTTGGAATGATTAAATGGAAATATCATTTTTCTATTTCCTTTAATTTTATCTAATTTTATTCATAGTCTATTCACTATTTTCAAATATGATATTTCTAATTTGCAGTTCAATTTTATAATATAAGAAGAATATCAACTATTGAATTCTTTAGACACTAGAAATATTAAACAATTACCACTCTAGATTATGTTTCATACATCTTTACCACAAATCATCATTTCATTAGTACAGACCCTTGAGTTGTGCTCATGAATGATACTAATTCATTTTTTCTTATGAATAAATAAATCTACATGTTCAGTGACATTTACATGTTGGTGCCTATTTTCAATATTTGTTTTTCTTTATTATTTATCTTCCTCATATAAATCAATATTTTCTATGTTTCATCATAATAATGAAAAATCATTATAGTTTGATCTTTTAAAAAATTAAATCCACCATATTAACTTCACTATCTACATGCACATAAGATGTTTTCCTGGTATTGAGTTACTATTCAATTGACTTGATCAATTTGGTGGTTTTGTGTTTAACCTCATTTACTAAATTTTTTAGATTTTCCACTCAGCACAGCCTTTAGAAACTCAAGGTGTAACTAATATTTTATGCCTATTTGAACCCTGCATATGCATTATAACCACCCCGACTTTAGAGAATCTACCATGAATCATCTACTGTTCTATATGATTTAATGCTCACATATGTCTTGCGGTATGTATACAGGTTTATGCAGCATCTGTTGTATGTGTATAGGTTTATGTTGCATCTATTGTATGTGTACAAGTTTATGACCCATCTATTACATTTAATGATCACATATGTTCTACTATGACTCATCTATTGTATGTGTATAGGTTTATGCAGCATACACACAATATGTACTTTTTTTAAATTAGATACACATCCATGCATAATGTATGAATACATTGTTTGAATTTACATACACCTATACACATAAAGTAAACTGTATGTAGTACACAATTGAAATCTCCCTTGTATCCCATGCCTCTTCTAATTTAATAAATTTCATGTGGTATGCATATATTTTTTGAAATTACCTACGCATGTACACATACATGCACATTGTTTAAAAAACATCTGTATGCATAATTGTATTTACTCACTTATTGACCCCCCCATCACATTGAACACTATTTATTACATATTCACTTATAAATATTCACTCTAGAAATTTTTTCTATTTTCATATTGTATCTACCTAATATTTTTAATAAGAAAAAGTTGTTTTTATTTTTATTTGTTTCAAAATCAATTATGTCTCTTGAAAATAATGTTAAATTAACAACATCATTGCATCAATTTGCAACAATTATGTGAGATTATATCAACATTAATTGGATGTTATAATTTTTTTAACATGCATAATATCTTATTAAATGCTTTGGTATTTTAACAACAAAGACTAGAAATATGTCATGTCACATTGTAAAATATTTTAAATAATGTTAATTGCATTTTCTTTTAAGTGACCTTTCTTGTGGTGCTTTATTTTGGTTGATATGAAATTTATTTTTTGGATTTAAAGATATTTTAGGGATTAATTATTTATTTGGAAGTGTTTTTTATCATTGCTCAGGTTTTCCTATGTGGAAGTGGTATCTTGGGACAGTGGTTGAAAAATCATGCAGTACAATGTTCTCTTTCTTATCTCTTACAGCATAGGGAACTAAGTGAATGACTTTGGTTGAGTTTTTTATGGATGTTTTGATGAATAATTTTTTATAGGGAATTATGCAAAGAAGAAAAAGAAAAAAGAGAGTATATTTTAAAAATATGGGTTAAGGACAATTACTATGAGAGGTGATTTTCTAGGACTAGACCTTAGAGTTAAGTAGTTACTGATTCTCAACCTTTCCATTGAAGTTATCTTTCTTCCATCACTTTTTTAAGGATTCATTTTATGATAAAATATAGAATGTTTATTATTCTTTTTAAGATCAAATATAGAATAGTTTAGATTTCAGTTTCCTTTATTATTTGAAATGTTTTACTAATACTGCTTGAAATTATATTTTATATAAAATATATTTGTCCCACTTCCATAGTTTCATTTTTTTATTTTTATTTGTAAAATATTATATGGGAGTTATTTATGATGTATCTTTAGTTACAATCTTATTTATTTTCAAAAATTTAATTTAGTTATTAAAGAAGAATGAAAATAATGGTGTGTGACTATTGATAATGTGTGAGGTCTAAATGAAACAACACAATAAATACTAGTGTTGGAGTTATTGTGGAACTAAGATATAGTGAAGTAAACTATAAGTAACCATGTAGATGGTTAGAGAAAGTGTTTAAGGATTATGTGTTCTTGATTTGAGATAGTGTGATTTTTCAGGTAATTTTAACTATTTTATATTGTTTAAACATAAATATATCAATTTTATGTGTTCTTGTTTTGATTTTTAGAATCTAAAAATAAATTTGGCTCACACCATTTTTGGTTCTTATGAATTATTAGGATCTTTTACTTGGTATTGGTTTGAGTTTAAGAAATGACATCCATTTTTCCCATAGTGTAATGCAACAAACACCTTTGAATTGGAGCATCATGGCCACTCCTTTATCACCATAGACCTTGTTTTATTTTTGTTGAACTTAAATTAATGAATCTAAAGTTGATTTTGTTTCTTTTTAAGTAATTCAATGAGAATATCCAGGTTGAGTGAAAAATATAAGAGTATGGTTGGCTCATTAAAAAGAAGAAAATTGTATCATATCATTACAGGGGAGTACATAATTTGGTTTTTACTTGTTTAGAACAATTGATTCATGATTCCACTTATAGAAACTCTTTTGAAATTCTTGATTTTAGGTTTTTATGCTTGTTGAGTATTTTTGCTTAAACTGTTGAATACTTTTCATGTTAATTTTATTGAACTGAATCTATTTATGATGGTTATTGAAAATATTCTTTCTTATGGTAAAACATGCTGAGTGTTGAGTTTTAATGTATGATGATGTTTATTGTGAAATTTATATTTCAGGATTTTTTTTGTTGAAAATATGATAAATATTCATTAATAAGGGTAGAGTGGTAATATAAAAACTGTTTTCATGGTGATTTTAATGTTAAATGTTCACTGTATTTATCTCTTATCCTACTGAAAAGAGTTTATTTACATGTTTTTCTGCATGTTTGACTGGAAATCATGAATTAATGCATGTGAACACTGAATTTTCTTTCAAAAAGGGATGAATATTGTTACTTTTTAGAGGAATGATACTGTTTTCAACCTTCTTTTTACCTTAATGTTTTGGTTCCATCTTTTCATTCTCTCCTAGTTTGGGGGATATTTTGGGATTTAGGGGGAGGGGGCCAGGGGGTTGTCTAGTAGGGGGGTGTCTAGCAGGGAGGTGGCTGTCCAGGGGGCTACAAGGGGGTCTGTAGGAGGGAGGGGGTTGTGTAGGGGGGGAGGGGGTCTGGGGGTGTTCAGGGGGGAGGGGGACTGTCCAGAAGGGGGGTTGTCCAGGGGGTGCAAGGGGTCTGTAGGGGGTTGGGCAGGGGGGTCTGTCCAGGGGGTGTCTAGGAGGGATGGGGGTTGTCCAGGGGGTGAAAGGAGGGTCTGTAGGGGGAGGACGTTGTGTGGGGGGGGCTCTGTCCAGGGTGGGTGGGGGCTATCAAGAAAGGGGTGAAAGGTGGTATAAAGGGGTGTTGTGTTGGTGGGGTGGGGTGGGGGTGTCCAGGAGGGATGGGGGGATGTCTGGGAGTGCAAGGAGGGTCTGTAGGGGGGTTTATCCAGGGTGTGTCTAGGAGGGATGGGTGTTGTCCAAGGGGTCTGCAGGGGGAGGGGGTTATGTAGGGGGGGTCTGTCCAGGGAGGGCAGGTTTGTCCAGGGTGGGTGGGGGCTATCTAGGAAGGGGTGGAAGGGGGACTGTAGTGGGGTACAAGGGGGTCTACAGGGGGGTTGTGCAGGGGGGAGGGGCAGGGGTTGTGCCAGAGGGATGGGGGGATGTCCAGGGGGTCTATAGGGGGGTCTGTTCAAGGGGTGTCTAGGAGGTATGAGGGCTATCTTGGGGGGGGGGTCTATAGGGGGTGGGGGTTGTGTAGGGGGAATCTGTCCAGGAAGGGGGGGTCTATCTAGGGTGGGTGGAGGCGGTCCAAGAAAGTGGTGAAAGGGGGTATCTAGGGGGAGGGGTAGGGGTATCCAAGATGGATGGGGGTTGTCCAGGGGGTGTAAGGGGGGTCTGCAGGGGGGGTCTGTCTAGAGGGTGTCTAGGAGGGATGGGGGGGATTTCCATGAGGGGTGCAAGTGGGTCTGAAGGGGGGAGGGGTGAAGGGGGTTGGGGGCAATGTGTAGGGGGTTTGGGGGTATAGGGGGAGGGGGCATGGGGGGATGGAGGGGGCAGGGTTGTTTGGGTGTAGGGGGAGGGGGTTGTCTAGGAGGGGGTGAGTGGGTAGTTTGGATGGGGTAGGGGTGTGGGGGTGATGGGGGAGGGGGATGTCCAGGAGGGTGGGTTTTCCAGAGGGGTGTCTAGGGGGAGGGGTGTCTAGGGGGGTCTCCTCTCCATCTATAAATCCCTCCTCTCCCAATTTATCCATTTCCAGGGATCTTTATTTCTCTTATAATTTGCAATATCTTCTTAATTGCTTGATTACTTTATTTTTGACATTATCTTTTCCTCCTATCAGATATGGTAGTTTACCACCTAATTAACTATGATTTTATTCTTGAATTTTCCTCTCATCAAACATATTATATTAATCTCAAAGAATATGAAAATGAATATATCGCTACTGAGTTGGTCTGATCTTGCGTACGGTGAAAATGTCACTATTTTTTCATTTTAATTAATTTGTTTTGATTTGTGATAGGCAATGTTATACTACATAGAAACAAATTGAATTTGAACTCCGATGAGGTGGAGGTGTTACAGGAAAAATTGCTCTCCCTGGTTGCAGAATGCTTGATCGATTCAAACAGTAATGTCAAAGTAATTTCCTTGTTTTTATCTCCCTGATGGCTTTTCCTTATCGATAATTTGTTGATTTTGATTAATTTTATTGGTATTCAGGATAGGGATACATGCTATATAGAGAACCAGAAGTAAAACATAGTAGATGAAATTAATTTGCTTCCATGACTTGCAACTGGGATTGAAGTGAATATAAAATTCAGGAGGTAATGGTTAAGGATGAAGTGAGTTGATTAAGGATGATATATTTTATGGTATTCATTTTCCATGGTGATGAGACCTGGTGGTATAACCATTAATAAATATTGATTGCCTCTAACAGAATTGTGATGTGAATTCTAGTTTGTTTGATATGGTAATGACCATTTTAGTGGTGAGTGATACCCCAATCTATAGTGAGTGGATCAAAGGCTTCGAAGTTTTTATCTAACTACTCAAGTAATTTTAATTTTGTCTTACCTGTGTGGATAGTGTATCAAATGTATAATTTTTTTTTATTTTTAATGGCTCATGTGATAGCTTTCTCTAGGTAGATCCATTGTTTTCCTCTATGTGGGACTGAGGTATGAAATAACACTCAATCTAAGGGTATCCAGTGAGTATACGGAATAAAATTGATACTTCTAGGAGGTGAACTTGATGGTTCTCCCCAATGGTGGGAGACAAATCATCCAATTCCACTATATGATAATTGTAGTCCCGTAATATCATTTTGGGTATAACCATTAGCATTTGAGTAAGGATATTACCCAGTGGAGTATGGTCCTTAAAAAGTATGTTCTATAGAGTATTTTTTTATTTCCAACATTTATTGATTTGAGATATATAGTTTAGGATGTATTCTAAATATCTATTAGTCTAGTTTCATGATTCTATAAGGTGTTATCCTAGCATATGAATCTCATCAAGTCAGGTTATTTGAGCAGTTAGGATCATCTACTTTATATTGTTTTTTAATAGGTCACTGAAGTTTAGTGTCTGGGGGGAAGGGGGTCCAAGGGGGTGTCTAGGGGGGAGGCCCAGGGGGTCTAGTGGGGGGAGTCCAGGGGGTGTCTAGGGGGGTCCAGTGGGGTGTGTCCAGGGGGCCAGGGGGTCCAGGGGGTATTCTGTGGGGGGTGTCCAATGGGTGTCCATGGGGGTGTCGAGGGGGGGAGGGGGATGTCCAAGGGGGGGTGTCCAGCCATGGGGGTGTCCACAGGGTATCTAGGGGGTGTCTAGGGGGTGTGTAAGGGGTGTCTAAGGGGTGTCCAGTGGGGGTGTCTAGGGGTGTCTAGGGGGTATCTAGGGGGAGGGGTGTACAGGGGTGTCCAAGGGGGGTGTCCAGGGGGGTGTCCAGGGAGTGTCTAGGTCGTGTCTAGGGCGTGTCTATGGGGTGTCCAGGGGGTGTCTAGGGGGTGTTCAGTGGGGGTTGTCCATGGGGGTGTATAGGGGGAGTGTCCAAGGGGGGTGTCCAGGGGGGTGTCCAGGGGGTGTCTAGGGGGTGTCTAGGGGTAAAGGGTGTTCAGGGGGTGAAAGGGGGTCTGTCTAGGGGGAGAGTGTGGGTGTGCAAGGGGGGAGGGGTGTGCTGGGGGGTCTGATAGGGGGGAGGTGAGGGGTTGAAGGGGGGATGTGGGGGTGTTTTTTTTATGAAATTGGAAGGCCAATATCCATGGTTTTAAACTCTGGCTATAGGCCTCTTTCCATGGTTTCAAACCTTGGCTATAGTCCTATAGCCATAGTTTCAAACCATGATTAGAGTCCTCTAGACACAGTTTCAAACCTTGGATATAGTTTGTGTGTGGCTTAAGGTTCTTCCATGGTTTCAAACTATGGCTATAGGGATTTGGCCATGGTTTCAAATCATGGCTATATGTCTTGCCTTATAGCCACGCCAATACCAGCCACAGTCCTTAGAACCGTGGTCATAACTTATAGCCACAATTTTTGGGCTTATAGAAACAGTTTCAAACTATTTTTATAGCCTTAATTTCTAGTAGAATATCCTTTTAATGAAATTACCTATTCTGAAGTGGAAATGGGATGATATCACGATATATTTCATGACTGGGTTTCTAAGGTCTCCTATAGGTAACGATGTTGTCTGGTTATTTTTTAATAGGCTTACGAAGGTCGCATATTTCTTACCGATCAAAGAGACCTTCAATGTTGATGAGCTTAAAAGGTTGTATATCTGAGAGGTGGTACATCTTTATAGGATCTCATGCGTAATCATTTTGGATAGGGATGCCCACTTATGTCTCATTTACGGAAGATTTTTCAAAGGGTAATGAGTACACAAGTTCTGCTAAGCACACCATACCATCCTTAGACTGATGGCCAGTTAGATCATATGATACAGGTGCTAGAGGACATGTTGCGAGAATGCCTCCTAGATTTTAGGGGCTCTTGGGAAAATCATATACCCCTATTTAAGTTTTCCTACATTAATAGTTATCAGGAGATGATATAGATGGAAACTAATGAGGATTTATATTTTATTCCATGTCGTTCTCTCCTATGCTAGTTAGAGGCAGGTGAGGCAGCTTTACTGGAACCACATCTCATAAAGGAGACTTCTGAGTAGATCCAATTGATTCATAAGTGGGTGGCTATATCATAGTCTCATCAAAACGCTTATGTCGATCACCACAGATGACCACTAGAGTTCGAGGTCAGGGATCACGTTTTCTTGTGTGTTTCACTGAGGTTGGGACATAGACAGGTCAAAATATAGGGTAATATTTTACCGAGATATGTCAGTCTGTTCAATATTATGGAGAGAGTTGGGTCGGTTGTCAATCGGATGAAGTTAACTCGGAGGTATTGAGTCAGGAATGATGTCTTCCACGTATCTCAATTACACCGCTATCACTCAAACCCATATCACATTTTTCATCCCAAGGAGGTTGAGTTTCAGGGTGATGCATCTTTTAAGAAGCATCCAATTCATATCATTGATAGGATCACAAAGGTTCTACGAGGTCGGTCAGTACCTCTAGTACAACTGCTATAGTAGCATGGGTATTTACAAGACGAGACTTGGGATTGGGAGGACAACGTACGTGATCAGTGGACAAAGTTGTTCTCAAACTAATCTTGACCAACATTGAGAGGGAAATTCAGGGACAAATTTATTTAATGGGGGAAGATTGTAAGATCCTAGGTTTTTCTTGAGGTAAATATCTTATCTTTTTTGGTGAAATGTTGTTTAATTTCCTTTTTGGCATAAACCCTAAGTTGGTCCATGGGTCGGTCGGGTTGTACCTGGGAAATAAGAGGCTAGAAGGCTGAAGGTTGGTTTTAAGTATATTACAAGATGTGAATGGGGGATACATGTCGTTTAATCCCATTTTACGATTTTTAATAGTATGGTCAGGAACTTTCACGATGTGTATGAGGTTTTCTTCCAGAATGGAAAATTGGGCATTACATGTCGTGTAATGGGATTACACTCTATATAATAGCCCAATGGGTTTTTAAAAAAAGAGGCAATACCCTCTAATCTTTGACACACATAAAAACTTCCTCCATTTTGAAGCCTAAAAACCCTCTAAAATGGTTTTTCAGATCTAAAAGCCATCCGGACTATGATACTTCTATTGTTGGTCATGTTGGAACCACAATAGTAAGTACTCAAGTTCTTTTTAATCATTCTTGATTCTATGGAACAACAACTTCCCTATTTATATTTAGGATCATATTCCCTAATTTCTCATTCTTCGTCCATTATTCAAATTTCTTCCAAGACATGATGAATCAGGACTTGATACTAGATGATCACTTTTCTACCTAGCTAAGGTAGGTTTTCTATGCTTTTATTTGACTTTTTTGGTTATTTTCAGGCATTCGTCTAATATTAAACATGCTGTATTTTCTGGAGTGGTCCCATTTTTTGAGTGATCTATTTGTAGTAGGCTAAGTCGGACCTAGTTAGGATGGTTGTAGGTTCTATTTAGGTGTGTTGGCACCTGTTTCTTGATACAAGGGCATCCATGGGGTGATCCTTAAGTAAATAACTTGTTTATTCCTATTTAAACCATCCATGGGGTGTGTTCTTATGATTTCCTAGTTAGAGGAAGTTCGTTTATACTTTAATGAGTAGAATTGATTTCTACCTCCTTGATTCATATTTGCATGCTATACCATGTCTATTTTGATTAAATGTATTAAATAAAGGTGTTTAAATGAGTGGGTATACTCGTTGGTGGTTGTTTAATGGTAATCATTATTAGTAGGGGTGGGTGTACCCATATGATTTGATTAATGGAAAGTTTAATTGAATTATATGAGTGGGTATACTCATATGGTAATTGAAATGTAATTGGTTATGTGAGTGGGTATGCTCACATGGAGTTGAACATTTAAATTTTATGAATTTAATGTATAGTTTGATAGATTCTATGGACCGCTCTCAATGGATCTAGAATGTGGTAGTGGATTCCTTGGGTTGATTTTTTCCCTTGGCTATTGATTATATGGGATGCCTCGGGCCTTGCCACCCTGTGGATATGGCTTGCTTGGAGTCATATAGGATTTGTCGGCACACATGCTACTAGGACTCCAACCAGTGCCTAGAACGAGTTTCCACAGGGACACCCATGGAACTAGATGTGGATTCCTTGGTTTGATTCACCTTGGATCCAGCCCTTCATGGTCTACACTTCTTACATGGATGCCCTGGTACGTGACACCATGGATTAGGCCCTTGGGGTATACACTTCCTTATATAGTGTGTCCATGGGTTACTTGATATGGATGAACATACGGTGTGGCTATGTGAATTGTTTATTTGTTTATATATACCTTATTAAGAGATGACTCTTAATGAATAGAGACTTGAGGGGTTGTTTGGTTTTTACTTATTTTAGTACATATATGTCAGGGGCATTCACACTTACATTTCTGCTTTACTTACACGTGCTATCACTTTATATATTATTGTTATAACTGTATAAACTTCTGGGTGGTTACCTACTTGGATTTTTATCTCACACCCTATTTGGGACTCTTTGGGGACCCAAAAAGGTTACATGGTTGCAGGTGATAGAAGGGGAAAGCACCCTGGTACAGGTTTTTGACTGTGGATAAGGGAAGCATAGAACCAAGATGAGGCTTGTGAAGCTACTGGGATAACATTTTGGGCTTTGTTCATTTTGGGACATTTGTATTGTATTGTATTGTATTTCCATATACTATTTTTTTCTGATTTATAGATACATATATCATCTACATAATTTTTTATATGAGACACTTTTGATTGTTATATGTATTCCTGTCTTGCCTGATTTTTTTACTTTGCAGCTGTCTTCTTCTTTATTTGTTTCTGCTATTTGTTATATTTGACTTCCACTTTGATATACTCTGGTAATGAGGGTATAGTCTCCCCACTAACTTATCTAGGACCCCGATTCTAGTTAGTAGCCTATAGAGTTTGGGGAGATGCACTTGATGCCATGTAACCAATCGGGCTAAGGGAACTCTTGAGTGGCATCTGGGTCTGGGACATTACATTTATCATAAAATTTGAAAACATAATCTACCATTCTGACTTAATTGACA
Organism: Viscum album; assembly: GCA_963277665.1. Classification (NCBI taxonomy): domain Eukaryota; kingdom Viridiplantae; phylum Streptophyta; class Magnoliopsida; order Santalales; family Viscaceae; genus Viscum; species Viscum album. Next base: position 1,083,667,251 of record OY728155.1, read on the forward strand.
AGGAGAATATTCAAAACTTAGGTTTTAGGTAAAAAAACTCCTATCATACTTTGTTTTCGACTCCAAGAAACAATAATCTTGGCCATCCGAGTAAGGAATGGGGACATGACTATAACCTTTAGAAACATGATCCCCGATCTAAACATTTATAATGAAAGTAATCAAATTAGGGATGGTGAGGATGTTAATCAAGATAATTGGATAGTTAGAATTGGAAATGAACCTGAGTAACTTTAAGGAATTATTATATGATGCTTTAAGTCAAGAAGATATTGATTTTATTTGTAAACATGAGGGAAATTTTTCTCCCTCACTTGAATCTCTTTCATATATCTATTATGATGTTTTTTAGGATCACCAATTAGTGAAAACTTGTAGGAATCATAAAATATTACTTTATAACCATTACCAACATTGATATAAAAAAAATTTTTGTTAAAAAATCAGTTATAAAGCTACTAATTCTATCTGCAATTCTATAAAACGTAAAAAAGTTTAATTCAAATTTCCAATTTTCTTCTATAAATGTTTACCAACTCAAGCTCATATTTAAGGTCTAATATACCTCACTTAGGTATGAATTCTAAGGGGATAAAAAAACCCATATTTTTTCATTTCTTCATATCTTAAATCCAACTAAGAGAGAATTATTTTAGATGTATTAAGAAGGAATGATAAAGTAATTATATGGTCTATTTATGATATTCCTAGGTTTATCCAACTCATCAAGACCCATAGTATTATTCTTGAAACCAATTTTAAACCCCTTCACTAACCCTAGCGGTGACTTGATAGAGAAAATATTTTCAATAATTTTATTCTAAATTTAATTTTTTAATCCCACAAATGTGTTATTTTAAGGAAAATTGTCGCATTTTATGTTTTAGAATCATTTTTTAACTTACTGGAAAAAATGGCATATTTTGGATTTTAACTGTTTTAATTTATTTCAATGCTTCGGCCATAACATTTTATGAACTTGTAAAAATTGAAAAATTATTCTTTTAAAGGTTACTATGTTTGATGTTAGTCATTTTATCCTTCTAGATAGAAATCTCAATCCATCATTTGGAAGATCAAATCTAGCTCACAATTCAGGCCTCAAAAACAGTACACAAATCTGAAAAATTTTATTGTTGGTCCCGTATCTAATAAATGAACTAACCAAATGAGCTGATATTTTCCTTGTAGAAATAATACATCCTGATAAACATGTTTCATTAATATTTCCACACCTGATTATTTCATTATCAAGGCCATAAATTCATTGTAACATGCTGCATTGGAATACAAATAGTCTATTTGTTAGAATTAAATATTCAGAGTAATTTGGTTATATCTCTCTCCCCATGTGTCCATTTATTCTAAAATGTTTTGGGTAGATATAGGATATATATCTGAATAACTTTAAAGAGGAACAAATTCCCAAACTCTGTCATTTATGTGGCATACCATGCAGAATATTTCAGAGAAGATTTTTGGATCCAATTTTTAATTCCCTTTGCCTATAAAAGAGTGTCCCTTCTTCATTTCAAAGTGTTTTAAACTTAGGGGTATCCTTTTTTGGAAATTTTATGTATTTTAGTGTTTTATTTTATTTTACTTTCATTATTTAATAAAATTTCATATTTTTATTTAAGTTTTATTTTTTCTCTCTTTTTCTTTCTCACTTTTGTTTTCTCCCTCATTTTCTTCATCACTATGAACTCTTATGCTCGTGATCATGAGTAGCTAACCCAAGGAAGTTAACTAGGGAGTAATCTGATGATGAAACCTTGTATTTGAATATTAATTCTTAATTTTTCTTATTTTCTTAGATTTGGACCAAGGGGGATCTTAGTGGGCAAGGTGCCTTTGTGTCACCACTTGCCACCCGAGGCTTAGCTTTCACTTTTGTCACATTCTCCCTCGATCGAGGTGGTGGATGCACAGTATCTCAGCAATCATTGAGTGTACTATATATTCACAAACATAGGAATAAGGGGATTTTCATGCATATGATGGACCATGTTCATTAATTAAATTTGAAACTAATAATGAGACGATTAAGGTTCAATCTGGGTGATGCTCTCGGGAATGTCTCATTTCTTCTAACATCATTCTGTCTGCATTCATTCTATTTGCATTGCCTTTTCATGATTAATTTTAGTTTTTCATTTTCAATTCTAAAATATCATTTATCATAATTTTATTTCATATATATAAAAATATAAAAAATTGTGGATTACAATTAGTGAGTGTTTGACTACAAAGGCTCCTTAAGAGATCGACCTGGGTCAGCTACTGTACTAAACTTAGTTATAAATATTTTTGAGAGTGCGCACAACAACGCTACATCATGAATCAATCCCAATTTCATGGATGTGGTATAAAAGCTACTTCTTAGGTTTTTTAAAGGAGTTATTATCTAGGCCATTAGTGAGAGTTAGTGGGAATTATTAATTCAATTCATTTCTATGAAGGTCGGTATTAATGTGATTACCAATAAGGTTGGTGATATTCTCTCTTCAAGGGTGAGTAGTGGATGGAAAGTATACATCGACAATAGAAAATCAAAATCATTTACTAAAAAAGATTATTTTCTATTTCCATTCATTGATCAATTCCCTGAGTGAGTGGTGAGACATGAGTTTTTATACTTTTATATGGGTATTTTAGGTACAATAAAATTTAGGTATCCTTATAAGATCAATGGAAAATATACTTCACCTTCTCATTTTCAATCTTTTCCTTTAAGCGCATACCCTTCAGGTTATGTAATGTTTATAGTACCTTCCAGTGGTGTATGATTTTAATCTTATCTAACATTTCGGGGCATTGTCTATAAGTATTTAAAAATGAATTATCTATCTTTGGGGATACATTAGAGGTATTCTTAAGAAATTTTGAAAATTCCATTTCATGCTAAAGGAAGGACTAGTCCACGATCATCTTATCTTTGGTAGAGGGATTCAATTTAATAAATCCAAGGTGTATTTCATCCATCACCTTCCCTCTCCAAAAAACTATCAAGTAATTGTAATCCTTATTAGTACATGATGGTTTCTAAAAAAGACACATTAGGTACTTGAACTCCATTGCACAACCCAATTTTCTTCTAATTGAGAGACATTATCCTTTTATAGAAAAAAAATTATGAGTAATACTTATCAACACTCAATTAAAGTATTATATCTCCACCCATCATGCAAGCTCGTAATTGGAAACTTCCTTTTGAAATCATGAGTGATGCATGTGATTTTTCTACAGGAGTTATCTTAGAATAACAATGTGATAAAACTACATTTGTAATTAATTATTCAATAAAATCATTAAATGAGGCACAAATAAACTACACCACCACTGATAAATGATTCCATGATTTTTTTCTCGTAAAGAAGTTTATATCATAACTATTAAGGTCCCCCGTTAATATTTTCACTGATTATTTAGCAAAGAAATACCTTTTCCAAAAACAAGATTCCAATGCCATATTTATTAGGTGAGTCCTTCTCTTGTAATAATTTTATATAAAACTTAAGGACAAAAATAGTGTTGAAAATTTCATAGTTGGTCAAGTTTCTAGGTTGCAATACAAGGAAAATTTATTTTATCTTTCTATGTCTAATTCATTCCTAAAAGAGTGCGTCTATTCTATGAGTGATTATTCATTGTATGATTATATAGAAAACTACTTAGTTAATGGTATTATTCCAAAATTATTAGAGACTCAATAAAAGATGAAATTTATTTCTAATGTCAAAAACTAAGTGTTCAATGATCCGTAAATCTACTTGTTTTATCTTGATCAGGTCATTAAGTGATGTGTTTTAGACAATAAGTAAGATCCCATTCTCAAATTATATCATGGAGAAGCATTTGGATCCCACTTTTCATAAATAAAACCTCTAAAAATTTCTATAATGTATTTTATTTTGGCCTTCCATCTCTATGGATTCCCATACATTCTACCAAAGTTGTCATTGGTGTCAATAACTAGGATCTACAACTAAAAGGAACAAAATGACCCTTACTCCAATTCTGATTATTGAAATATTTTATTTTTTGGGAATTAATTTTTTTAGACAATTTTAAAACTATAAATTATATCTTTATATCCTCTTATATATTGATTATTTATTTAAATATTTTGATATTATCCCCAAAAATTCCAATTATCATCAGTCTATGATTTGATTTCTCAAATATAACATCTTTTATAAATTTTTAATTCCTAAGGATATCATATATGACTATGAAATACATTTATTTAATCATCCAATATTGGAACTCATGATTAAGTATTTTATCACTCACAAATTGTCAACAACATACCACCCTTAAACCAATGGTTAATTTTAATTAATGAATATGGAAATAAATAAAAATCTTTAAAAATTGGTCAATCCTTATGGAATGATTAGTCTATAAATATCTTGGATACCATTATGGAATATCATGATATATAAAAAACCATCCTAGGTATGTCACTATATCAGTTAGTTTATAGTAATGTTTTCCATTAGCCATTTCAAATTAGTAAAATGATTTTTGGAAAATCAAGAAAGTGATTTTTTACATTTCCATAAGATTGAAAAAAAAATAAGAATATGAATTTAATGAACTTAAGTATCTTAGGGTGGATGATTATGAAAATTCAAGGATTAAAAATGTTAGAGTTGATTCCTACCAATATAGCAATCTTAAATTCAAACACTTTGAACTAGGAAAAAATATTCTCTTATACATTTTTAAACTTATTTTCACATGGGGGAAGTTAAGGTTATGATGGTTTAGGTCCTTGATTAGGTGTTTATTCATTAAATTTTTTCATTTCCATTTTTGGGAATTTTTTTTATTTAATGCTAAAATGTGTCTTTTATTATTTAAATATATTGTTTTTGTCAATTAGAAATTTAAATTTTAGATTTATTAATTTTTTTATTTAAAGGAGTATTATTATGTTTAAATTATTAATTTGTTCATTATTTTACTATTATATTTCTAAATTTCATTTTTATTTTGAAATTTCATTTCAATTATTAATTTTATGTTTTTAAATTAATTCTTGATTCTTAATAATTTAATCTCTTTTTTCCTTTTTTTGTTCTTGGAGATTTTTAATTATTAATATTTTATTTTTTATTTTCATTTTAAAAAAAATATTGTTCATTTAATTTAATTTTTGATTCTTTCATTTTTATTTTTTATTTTATTTTTTATTTATTTTAATTTAATTATGCTTACATATTTTATAATTTTCATGCATTATTTTATTTTATTATTTTTTGGAAATTCTTTTATTGTTTTATTTTTTCTTATTGCGGTGCAACACACAAAGCCAAATCAATACATAGTTGTTTCTACAGTCTATTCACATAGTTAAATTTTGAACTATTATCCAAGCAGCCAAATTCTCAAGTTATAGCGATGTATCCAAATTTACTACTTGGACTCATGTACCCATAATGTTAAATCTAACATAGAAAAATTCTAGAAAATTCACATATCTATTTAGTCAGGTATGTGAATACCATGAACCCAATTTCTTCTCACTTCCAATGAGAACTCAAGATAAGCTTTCCAAAGTCGAACAAAGCTAGATCCGTGGCTTTCCTAAAATTAATCCTTAGATGAAGGATCGGTGGTATCAAAGCATTGAGATCTTATCCATAAGGGGACAAATATGAATCCTTCATATTACTTGAAGAAGATCCATTATTGAATAATATGAAGTGTCAAAATCTAATGTTGGGGATGATGACTACCCGAGTTGTTGATTTCTAATAATGAAGATGTCGATCTCATCATATGAATGATGAATGTGACTGATGCCTCAAATTTAGGGGATGAATAATTTCATTAATATTTCTTAGAATAATCATGTTCAGACATTTCCAGATTAAATAACAGGCATCCAAGTTTGAGTGAGTCTAAATATTTAGATATGGGGATTCCACGAACCATAGAATCTCACTTTCACTGTAAATCCAGTTTCTTGATGATAATGATGAAGAACCAAATCATGAACATGGGTGAATCAAAGAAAAATCTATCTAGATCACTGAAATCTAGAATATGGTTTTGGATTGGAAGAGGGAATTAGATTTCACCCAAACTTCTCCAAGATTTTTCAAATAAGATGATTCATAGCAGGTATGTCTAACATCAAAATCACCATTGGAGTTTGATCAAAGACCTCAATCACTAGGTTTTTGTTATTTGTCTATTTCTCTTAATTTTTTTTAAGATAAGAACTAACAAAAGGGGCCTTAATACTCTTGTTAGTTGTAGCTAAGTTAACAAAGAGGGGTGTGCACCGGGTGCTCGGTGAAATTACCTAATGACATTTTGGTTGCCTTATTGTTCACCAAAACTGATTAAGTTGACCCATGCTTCATTTCATTTTTCTCTTGAAATCCATCAATTTGCTCATCTTAGGTCTTCTGACCAAGGGAAGTCAACCCAATTGAAAATATTTTTTGGATGATGACTTTAAACATTTCATTTCATGTTATTATTTAATGTTTACATCATTTCTTTGAAGCATTGAATAAATTTTTTACAATATGAAGCCGAGAACTTGAAGCATTGAGGGAAATTTGTGGCATCTAAGAGGTGAAGGAAATTCTTGAGATATAATTAATAGTAGGATGATTGGGTCGTAATGTGCTTCATATTTAAATATATAAGTTTTCTGGGAAACCTAGTAAATTGGAGTCAAAGATGTGGAAATAATGACCTTAAAAATTATTTTCATCAATTAAAAGATGAGAAAAAAATAGTAATAAAACATTTGAATTTTAGTAAGAATCTAATGTAATATAGAATTTCAATTTTAGCTCCCCTATAATAGAGTTTTAACACTAGAACTTCATCAAATGAAACCTCCCCTTTATACACTTTTAGAAAGTACCTCTAATATCCCAAAATATAGCTCCTAAAAATGATAAGGACAAGAAATAAATTCCAAACTTTAATGTACAAAAAGAACCAAAACCATATAGAGGAGTTAAAAAAGTTTAATCTGGTTTTATCCAAAAAAATGGTTCCTTTATCAATTATGAAAACTCGGAGACTTATAGAGAATTAACCAAAGGAAAAGAAAGTAATATCATTAAATTAATTCTTGAAAAGTTAATAAAATTTGGCCAAGTGAAAAGTGGGAGTTTTTGTGTTTAAATAGAGAGTAGCACACAACCAACCAGAAGAAATTTATTCCAAAAAATAGAAAAAATTAAAGGCTTAGAAAATCATGGGTCACCTCCCAAGTTTCACTAAATTTAAAGTTTTCAACTATAATTTATCCCATAATGTTATTTATCTATGGTCATTCAATGGGTATTAATTATTATTAGCATCCTTGGTATTGTGTTTATAAATTTCATCGAGTTCACTCAAGACTTCTTATAATTTAGTAACCTAAAAATTCTCCCTAAAATATAAATAATTCAAGGACTAGTCCTCCTTTCACCAGTAGCTTAAAGATATTAGATGATATAAAATCATTTTACTTTTGTTCATCATCCAAACTAATAAAAATTAGAAATTATGATGTCTATATTATTCATTAACAAACAATTATTTTCCTAAAAATCAGTTGACTGGTCATCTTTCAGGAAATTTCACTGTACTATAGAACAGGTTTGGAATTGGAAACAATTTCTAACATCCTTGATTCTCATCTCATTATGCACATAGTAATTATTACATTATTTAAAAGTAAAATCTTATGCGGAAAAATTTTAAAACTGTACCAATGAAAATTTTAAATTATTCTAAAAACAAGTAATTATAAAAACAAATAAAATAAGAATTAGAAAAAAATAATAATTTAAAAATAAATTAACCTAGATCCCCCTTAATAAAATCAAACCTTACAGTGGGAAGTGTTTTAGTAAAAATATTAGCTAATTGAATTTCAGTGCTTACAAATTCTAATAATATATCCTTTTTAAGAACATGGTCTCTTAGAAAGTGACGAATGATATCAATATACTTAGTCCTAGAATGATTAATAGGATTTCTTGAAATATTTATAGCACTTGTATTATCACATAAAATAGGTGTCTTATTAAAATTTATTCCAAAGTCCATAAGAGTGTTTTTCATCCAAAAACTTGTGCACAGAAACTGCCTGCAGATACATATTCTGCCTCGGCTGTTGACAGGGCAACTAAGTGTTGTTTCTTACTAGACCATGACACAAGGATTTTCCTAAAAAGTGAAAAGTCCATAAAGTGATTTTTCAATCTAATATACAGCTTCCAAAGTCCGCATCTGAATATTAAAATAAATTAAAATTATAAGTTTCTGGATAGAGAATAGATTGAAAAATAGTTCCTTTTAAATATCTAAAAAATCTTCTAACAGCACTTTGGTGAGATTCTTTTGGATCATAATGAAATCTGGAACAAAGACATGCTGAGTACATTATATTTGGCCTACAAGCAATAAGATATAATAAACTACCAATCATGCCTTTATATAACTTGTTGTCAACTGATTTTCTAGTTTCATCCAAATCATGTTTTATATTAGTACACAAAGGAGTTGAATATGTCTTGTTGTTTTCAAGTCCAAATTTCTTTAGTAAATTAGTAATGTATTTTCTTTGATTTAAAACATTTCAAAAATCTTTTTGATAAATTTGAAGTCCTAAAAAGAAATTTATTTCTCTCATCATACTCATTTCAAATTCTTTTTGCATTAAATTTGAAAACTCATGAAAATATTTTTTGTTTGTTGAACCAAAAATTACATCATCAACATAAATTTGATCCAATAAAATATTAGAGTTGATTGTTTTCTTAAACAATTTTGGATCTACCATCACAACAGTAAAATAGTTTTTTAAAAGAATAGAACTTAATCTTTCATACCAAGCTCTAGGTGCTTGTTTAAGGCCATAAAGAGCTTTAGTAAGTTTAAAAAAAATATGTTTTTTATGAATTTTCAAAACCAGGAGGTTTATCAACATAAACATTCTTCAATAAGTTACCATTTAAAAAGTTAGACTTTACATCCATCTAAAATAATTTAAAGTTCATATGAGATGCATATGCTAAAAGAATCATAATGGCTTCTAATCTAGCTACAGGTAAAAAGGCCTCATCATAATCTATACTTTCTTCCTGATTATAACCTTTATCTACTAGTCTTTATTTACTTCTAGTTATTTTTCCTTGATCATATTGTTTATTTATAAAGACCCATTTAGTTCATATAACTGGATAGTTCTTTGGTCTTTCAACTAATTTCCAAACATCATTTCTTTTGAACTGGTTTGGTTCTTCTTGCATTACTATCATCCAAATTTCATCATCTAAGGCTTCTTCTAATTTATTAGCTTCTAATTAGGATAGAAAGGCATAGAATTCAACAAGATTTCATATATTTCTTCTGGTTTTATTCTAGTGTCTAGGTCTCCTATAATAGTTTCTAAAGTGTGATTCTTTAGGGTTCTAGACTGTCTAGGTAAAACACTATTAGGTTCTTCAATGTCATATTCTTCTAAACTAGACTGAATTTCATTTAAATCTTTTTCAAAAACATCTTTTATGTTCTCAAGTTTCATGTTATCATTAGAGTCAGATTCATTAATTTGGTCTTTCCTTTTCTCAAAGGGATCAGATTCATCAACATTCACATGAACTGATTCTTCAAAAATCCTTTATTTTTTATTAAGAACTCAAAGTTTTAGAAGTAGTATAATATCCTAATAAAATGCCTTCATCATATTTTGGATCAAACTTACCAAGATTTTCCTTGGTGTTTAAGGTGTAAACCTTTCATCCAAAAACATTAAATTAATTTACTTTAGGTTTTCTATTATTTCATAGTTCATAGGGTGTCTTTTTAAAAAGAGGCCTCACTAAAACTCTATTCATTATATAAAAGGTTGTGCTTATAGATGTTTCCCAAAAATATGTAGAAAGATTGTATTCATTTAGCATAGTCCTAGCCATTTCTTGAATAGTCCTATTTCTTCTTTCAACAATTCCATTTTGTTGAGGTGTTCTTGGTGAAGAGAAGGTATGTTCAATACCCATATTTGAGCAAAAGGAATTAAATTCCAGATTCTCAAATTCTCCACCGTGATTATTTCTTAATGAAATTAAATTATAATCTTTTTCATTTTGGACAGCTTTGTAAAAACTTTCAAATATAGTAAAATCTTCATTTTTATATTTTAGAAAATAAATCCAAGTAAATATATAATAGTCATCAAATAAAACATACACAAATAATTTACCATCCAATCTTTCTACCCTTGAAGATCCAAATAGATCCATATGGATAAGTTCTAGAGTTTTAAATGGAGAAATTTTGTTAATATATTTAAAGGATGATTTTTGTTGCTTTCCAAGTTGACATGCATCACAGAATCTATCAATTTTAAATTTGAGACTAGGAAAATCAGAAACTAATTGTTTCTTAGATAAATTATATAAATCATATATATTACAATGTCCAAGTCTCCTATTCCAGATCCACGATTCATTTATCTTAGTAGTTAAGAATTTTACTTTTTGTTTACACAAGGAATTTAAGTCCAGTAGGTAAACATTATCAGTTCTGGGTGCTCTAAATTTAATCAATTTATCTTTGAAAATAGAATAGTAATTGTTAGAAACATCAAAAACATAACCATTATCACATAGTTGAGAGATACTTATTAGGTTGGGTTTCAATCCTTGTACATATAGTACTTTTTTAATTGAGACAGCTTCTAGATCTCCAATTGTTCCAATGTCAATAATTTTACCTTTAGCATTGTCACCAAATGTGACTAGACCACCATCCTTTTGATTTAGAGTTCTAAAAACTGATTAGTTTACACTCATATTCCTGGATCAGCCACTATCCATATACCATATTTCAGTTTAGATTTTGTGACCCACTTTATTTAATGGCATTTAAACAATGATTTGTTTTGGTACCTATATTCTATTGGGTCTAGTAGTGTTAGCTATAAAGTCATGGGAATCTAAACATGATTTTTTTCTATAACCAATAGAATCATATAAACTGCTTTCAACAAAGGCTTTCTTAATCCTACTTATTTGCAGTTGCCTTAATAAAAGTTTTTAGCTTTGTGTCCTCTTATTCTATAATAATTACAGATTACTTTTCTAGTACTATGAGAAAAGTAATTTTTATATAGTTTAGGTTTTTCACCTTTAATGCCTATTTCATATCTTTCCTTCTTAATTACATTCTTTCCAAGTATTTCATTTAGTGTATTTTCTCCTTTTGTAAAAATAATATCTACACTTTTGTAAGTTTCTTCTTCAGTTTTCCATGTTTTTATTTTAGATTCATGAGCTGTATAGTTTGTGTTAATTAAGTTATCTTTTTTCAGTAATTATTGATGTTGCTTTAGAAGAGTATCTATCTCTCCTAAAATAGTATTATGGATATTATTTAAAGATTTGTGTTTCTTAAATAAAGAATCATATTTCTTTTCAAGCATATTGTAGTAATATGCAAGTTTATTATTTGAGCGGTTTTAATTAGAGTTGGATGAGTAATAGGATTGTACCTCATCAGTTTCTACCGTAAATCACATATTGGATTTCAGATTTGATACCTCTTTTTCAGAGTCAGACTTTGATGAGCAGTTGGAGTCTTCAGATACACTCCAATTAGCTTTCATTGTCTTCTTTTCTTTCTTCTCATAGTCATTTATCTTTAAGAATTTCTTTTTCTTGTCCTCCTTTAATTGAGGATAGTCAAGTCTGATATGACCCATCTTCTTGCATTCATAGCATCTAACTTCTTTTTCATCCTCTTTGAAATACTTTCTAAAACCATTCTTCTTTCGATAAAACTTACTGAAATTTCTGGACAGCTAAGCCAGTCCCACGTCTAAATTTGATGAATTAGAACTTTATAATTTTACTTTTATTTCCTTCTTCTTTAGATTTCTGCTTTTATCTTGAGATGTTACTTTTAAACAGTGTCTTCTTTCTTGATCAGAAACTTATGCTCATTTGCTTCATCCATCATCTCAACTGCATACATCATAAGATTTCCAATTAACTCTCTCATTGTAAGATCTTTGACTGGTGAGGATTTCCTAATAGCAGCTGAAATCCCATTCCACTTAGGTGGTAGAACTCTTAGAACTTTCAAGGCCTGGTCTACTTGTTTGATAGGATCTCCCAAGGTAGTGATGTTATTAATAATTTCTGTAAGCCTTCCATTCATCTGGGTGATATTTTCTCCTTCAAACATTCTGAATGTATCAAATTTTAAATTCATCAGGTCCATGACCACAAATGATAGCATTCATAGCTTTTGAGTTTATATCGTACTCTGCTACTATATCAGCACTCCATGTTTCAGGTTTCTATGGAATCACATAGGGAGATAGAATTTTTGAGTAGACTCTATATCCAAGGTTCTTTATATAAATGACCATCCTTGATTTCTGAAATCCATAATTTTCACCATTGAAGTAGGGAGCTCGAACCATTGACATACCCTCTGGTGCATCAACCATTTTTCTTTTTATAATCCAAAAACTTTCAGCATGTTATAGCTTTATCAAAAGAACCACCTCTGATACCAATTGTTGGATCAAGTTATACCAAATATTCAAAAGAGGGGGTGAATTGTGTCTTTTACAATTTCTTCACGAGATCATAATCTGTCCTTTTAACTTTATCATAATGATTAATCAGTGGAAAATAAATAGAAAAGAATAAACGATGTATAGTGGTTCAGGGAACAGAAGGCCCTTAGTTCACTCCACCAACATTCTACTCCACGAGCTTGGTTATTTTCACTATCTGATCCTCTTATCAACAGACCATTCCACAATTGAGTTTAGGCAGTTGACACCTTTACAACTTTAAGGCAAAACAAAGACTTCTGATTCATACAGAGAACCGAACACATAGCTTAGTACAATAATCCAGTAACTCAAAGTAAAAGAGTATTTGTTCTTTGAAATACATTCTAGTTGTTCTTCACAATTTTAATAGCACGCAATTGACAGTCGTTGGATCGTTGTCTTCAGAAAGAATGATCTTCAGGTAGAAGAGTTTTGAGTCGATCCGGTTATAGTAGATCTTGAAATATAATTATCAACTTTACAATAGTCGATTCACAAAATACATTTGATGTAGAATCGGTGAATCATCAATCGTGTTTCTTCTTCTTTATAAAATAGAGCTTTGTCTCTCCTTGTAATAGCGGATTTGTAAGCCTCGATTGTCTTTGTAAACTGTAGCAGTGAAAAACTCAAAAATATATTCTTCTTGTCTCTTTTTCAATGATCTATATCATATATTTTGTAATTCAAAATAATGCAGATATATATAATAAATAAAATCATTTTCCTTCCAAATTTAAATCCACAAGAATTGCCTATATAATCGTCATATTCAAATATTTGAATAAAAGAGCAGTCATAACTCCCCTTAAATAGATCCTCTGAATCATAAATAAATGACATTGAATCAGTCAAATACGCACTTTAGATTTGGGCTTTTAATCTGGATGGAAATTAGTCCAATAATTTGCATAAATACTGTTACTTTAATAAAGTCGTGATTTAAATCTCTGACGCCATACATTCTCTGAACAAAAAGTTCATAATGTAAGGTTGATTTAAAATGTGAGGTTCATAAAAAACATAAAGTTAATCACAAACATAAGGTTGATCACAAACATTAGGTTGGACATCCATACATTTCTCTTAAACTTTCAAATGTACAATATATGATCCATACTTTTCAATCAAACGTATAGTTGTCTACAAAGTTTAGGTTGATGAACATTACTTTTGAGAAACAAACATAATATACTTCTTCCATAATTTTTTGATAATCCAAACGTAAGGTTCCTTCCAAACATAGGGTTCTTCCTTTATAATTTTCTGATAAGGTATGGTTGCTTAACCATAATTTTCTGACAACACATAAGTGACAATTTTTATCCTTACGCTACACTCCTCAACGTAGGGAATGAACAGTGTTTCCAAAACACGCAAAAACTAATTTCCGAACACGTAGAGTATAAACAGTGTTTTTAGAACAAGCTAAAGTGATTTCCGAACACTTTTTCAAATATTCCATGAGGATTAAAATGAATAAATATTATTTCAAAATAGAGAGATAAATAATATTAATTCCCTAAAATATACTCAAATTAAAATCATTAAAATAACAAATAAGGGTATTTTTTAACATCAAAACCATCACAAAGAGATAGAGTGTTGTTGAAGACCACACTTTCTCAACATGTAGTGCCATAGTTCTCAAGAATATTCTTTCCAAACTGAAAGACCCTAGAAATTTCATTATTTCTTGTAGAATTGGTGGGAGTGAAGAGATTAGGTGCCTTGGAGACTAAGGTTAGAGCATTAACCTTATTCCATACACCTTACTAAAAAAGTTAAGTCTTAAAGAGATTAAACCAATATTTTTTACCTTTAGATAGAATATAGGTCACTTTCCGATACTTATGGGAGGTTGAATGGACTATTAGGTGACTTCAGGAAACTATATTTTCCCAAAAACATACTTATACAATAAATGGAGTGTGGTACCAATTTCCAATCATTTTAGATAGAATATTTTTAACTATAGTTGGAGTTGTTATTGATGTTTCTAAGGGGAAAGTGACCCTTTGATCTGGTGAGGATTAAGATGAATGGAATGTTTTTTATGAGTAACCTCTTACAGTGAGATATAAGTTTATATATGTTTTTTTGGAATTATTTAGAGTTGAGTTTATAATGGAAAATCAACATCTATTTAATGAATTGATTGGTGAAAGTGTTAATGAACATTCTGCAGAAACTTTTATGGAAAATGAGTTAACATGTGAGTAGGAAAGGTTACCGATAATTTAGAACCAAATTAGAAAATAAATTTATCAAGGCTATGAAGTGGTCCATACAAAATCAAGTTTTATTACTGATAGTTTTTCTCAACCTATTCATTAAATATTACATCCTTACCATGTTCCCAACACTATCACTGATTCATTTCTTTTAGTATTAGAGAATAAAGAGTCTCTTAATGGTATTTTTGATAGCTGAAAATGAAAGTTATAATGCTGAGGTTCATTTTATATTTAGTTTAACTTATATGTGGGTTGAATTTTAGGTTTCACAATTTGTTAAGAGTAATCTAGAGGGGTTTCTATACATTTTATCAAGCATGGATAGAAGGTTTATCCCTTCTTCATTGCATTTCTTAGATGATGAATTTTATTTCCTTGACTTTGATAAGTTCTTAGATAATCTTTAGGACTCTTCCCTTACTACACTAAATGAATTTGTTTCTATGAGTCGTCATATGGTTCATAGTGAGCAGGTTGTGATAATGGTTGCTTCTTCTTTTGAACTTGTGAATATATTTAGTGTGAGGGAGAGGGTGGATGCATATGTGACTTGTGAAGTTGGTCATTGTTTACATAGTTATAATATTTATTCTCTATTTTTTATTGTTTGAGTGAAAATTTAGATTATGAAGCTATTAGTAGAAGGATGATTAGTCTTGTAATTCTTTATTTTTTGGGGGAGAATGTTTTAGGATGATAAATTAAATGAAGTCTTGAGTGAACTTTTTGAAACATAAAAAGAAAATACCAAGGAATAAATTAATAATAATTATTATTCATTGAATGATCATATATAGAGCACATTAGGGGATAATGATTGGCTAAAGAATTTAAATTTAGCACTGCAAGGGTGGAAACCCATGATTTTCTAAGACTTTTCATTTTTCTATTTCTTTGAAAAAATTTCTCTTAGTCAGATGTGTGGCACTCTCAATTTTTCCACCAAACTCCAACATTTTACATGGACCCATTTCAGTTAATTTTTAACAATTAATTTAATGATATTCCTTTCTTTTCTTTTTCTGTACTTCCCGATAAGAGGTTGGGTTTGTATCATTGTTAAAGGAGATATTTTTTTGCATAAAACCATATTAAAATATTCTAAATCTTCTCTGTAGTTTTGTTTTTTGTTTTACTTTTAATTTTGGAATTGAAGACTTTTCCTTCTTGTTTCGTAGGATATGAATTTTGGGCTATCAAAGGGACTTTCTCAAATTTTGCAAAGAGGATGTTTCTTTTTCTAATATTCATGTATTAAATCTTTATTTGAAGGAAGTTGAAATTAAAATCATGCATTATATCAGATTCTGATTAAACATTAACTATTTTATTTTTGTTTCTTGATTTTGTGTTAATTTATAGAAATCATGTTTTTGTATTTCTTTGTTTCATGTTATTTTTATTTGTTAATTCTGATGGTCATAACTATTGTTAACAGATTTGTGTGTTGAAAAAGTGATTGTGTATTCTATTTTATGTCTTATTTGGAAATAATTTGTGGGTTAACATGTGATAGCATGCATTATTTGATGATATACTATTATGTGTTGAGATAATTTTCTTTGGCCAATGAAATTATTTTTCATGCTGATAATTTTTATATTTTTTTGAAAAATACTTTTTAAACATTATTGTATCCCCTTAATTCTTGAAAAATACAATGATTCATTTGAAATATTTTTGAATTTTAAATTTATTAAATGTCATCCCTATTTCACATTCAATAAAGGGGATATTGTTGGGTTTTATGTGGGGGGATGGGTCTTTAAATCTGATAAAATATAATTCATTGAAAACCCATCAATCAAAACCCCCTATTTTTTTTAATTTGTTAGTTTTTAAGCATCGCTTAGGAATTTTCAACGGTTTAATTTTTTTTATAAAATTTAAAGGTTATAATGTCACTTTGAGAATATTAATCTTAATTACCTCTTGTATTTGATAGAGTAAATCATTTTTATGTCCCTATTAAAAAAATTGTTCTTCGTTAAATTTTGGGAAAATTTATACAATAATCATTGATTTTGAACTTTTTAATTAGAATTTATCTCAAAAGATATGGATCGAGATATATTATGAAATGAAAATCCTAATAGATTTTAAAGTTATTATTTTTTATTATTTCCATTCATTAATCATGAATCATTGGATTAGTTATTTATTCCACCTATAAATTTTCACTCTACCCCATCCAATGGTGTTTGTATTTATCATGATCTCTATAATTATTTGATTATTTTCTACTAAAGGTAAAGATAATTTTGTACTTCTAGTTGGATGAAAATTAATATTCATTAAATTATCTTTAAAAAAATCAATTTAAATAATTTTTTAAAAATGGTAACTAATTTTTCACTGAATAAATTTAAATCAAGAGGGCATTCATATTTAACTACATGAGATAATACATGAGTGGAAATCATTTTCAAAGTCAATTATTCATAGAGTTTTGTATTTTCCTTTTTGATATTTATTTTTTACAATTGAATGTGGCTAAATATTTCTTGAGAACAACAAATATTTTTTTATGTGTTTGTGAATTTGATATGGTGTTTATTCATTAAATGTTTTCAAAACCATTTTTCGGAATTTATTGTGTATTTAATGCTAAAATGTTTATTTTATTATATAAATATAGATTTGTGGTCAATTGGTTATTTAAATAGGATATTTATTAATTACATATTTAAATGATTATTTCTCTGTCTAAATTATTAATTATTTCAATATTTTAATATTATATTTATAAATTTCATTTTTATATTAAAATTTCATTTCAATTTCTAATTTTAAGTTTTTAAATAAATTCTTGATTCTTAATAATTTAATCTTTTCTTTTTTCTTTTTTTTCCTTTCAATTTTTAATTAATTGTTTTTTTAATTTTAATTTAATTTTTTAAATAATGTGGATTTAATTTTACTTATGATTCTTTATTTTTTTGTATTTTGATTTATTTTATTTTATCTATGTTTAATTATTTTAGAATTTTCATGTATTATTTTATTTTATTGTTTTTGGAAATAATTTTATTATTTTATTATTATTATTATTACAGTGCAGCACACATAGCCAAATATATACACATCCATTTCTATATTCCTTTCACATAGAAGAATTTTGAGCTTCTAACCATATAGCCAAATTCTCAAGGAGCAATGACATAGCAAAATTTACTACCAAGACTCACATAATCAAAATGTGAAATCTCACGTAGCCAAATTATGGAAAATACACATATCCATTTAATTAAGTACTTGAATTACACATACCTAATTTCTCCCCACTACTAAAGAGAACCCAAGTATAGCTCACTAGAGTCAAAAGAATCTAGATCTTCTACTTGCTTATGTAGACTATTTGAATGAATAACTGGTGGGGCCAAGAATTGAGATCAAATCCATAGAGGGAAAAACATGAAACATTGGTCTTAGTTAATGAAGATCCATTGCTGAAGTAGTTGAAGTGTTAAACTCGAATATTGGGGATGATGACTACCTAAGTTTTTGATATCTAGTACTGAAGATTCTGAGCACCCCATCGATCTCACCATTTGAAATATGCAAGTTATTGAAGCCTGAGGTATGGGATGAATAATTTCATGAACATTACTTTAAAGAAGAACTGATTCTTGTCATTTTTTGAATAAATAAGAGGCATCTGAGTTTGGAAGAGACAAAATCTCTATATCTAGGGATTCTACAAACTGTATAATCTCACATTCACTACTAAATTTAGTTTCTCAATGAGAATTATGAATAACCAAAGAAGGAACAGAGTTGAATCAATGATAAATTAAGATACATCATTGAAAACTAGAATATAGTTTTTGATTTGAAAATGGATGTCGAGTTCTCCTAAGGATCTCCAAGATTGTTTGATGAAGGTGATTCATAGCTAGTTTTTATAGCATTTAAATATTCATTGGAGATCGATTGAATACTTGGATCATTATGTTTCTGTTATTTTTTGTTAGTATTATTTTTTTCAAGACAATAATGAATAAAAAAATGGGAATAGTCACTCTTATAGGTTGTAGTTTTTTAAACAAAGAGGGGTGTATATTAGATACTTTATTAAAATACCTAATGATATTTTGGTTTCCTTGTTTCTCACCAAACCTGATGAATTTGACTCATGCTTCATTTAATTTTTCTCCAACAAGATTTGAAATTTCAAATCTTAGCTCCTCTAACTAAGGGAAGTCAGCCTAATTAAGGGTTTTTTTGGATGTTGACTATGATCAATCTAATTTGAGTTATTGTTTAATTTTGAGGCCATTTATGTTAAGCATTGAAGAAATGAGTGAAAATATAAAGTTGATAATTTAAATTACAAAGGGAAAGTTTTTTCATCTAGGTGGTGAAGGAAATTCCTAAGACGAAATTCAAAAGAGGATGACCAGGCCATAATGTGTTAGTTATTTGAATTTGGAAATTCTCAAGTACACCTAATAAATTAGATTCAAAGATGAGAAATTAATGAATTAGAAAAATTATTTAAAATGAGTTGATAAATTTATTAGAGGTGAAATATTTAGAAATCATTTTTTTAATTCATTGAGAGTTTTATTTAAAAAATTGTGCAAAAATCCCTCAAGGTAACATTGATACATTTTTGAGTTGATTGTGTTTGTTGAAAAAAGGGTTTCCATGATCAATTGTGGAGTTCTATAGATATTGTTGACAAACTATGTTGAAAACGATCTATCATAAAGGAATGGACAATCTGTAGGTGGTACAAAATGATCGTATTAAAAGTGGAAACATTTCCCAATGTTTTCTAGATATTTAGGTCCAAAAATTGGAGAATGGAGAATGTTTTTTTGTAAAATGTAGTTGCATGAAAGTGTTAAGAAGGTTTGTAAAGTTATGCACAAGGAATTTTTCAAGATCATTACTTCAAAATATGTAAAATGAATGAAGGGTGTGAAACATATGGATTTGTGTGGAATATGAGTTTGTGTGAAAGAGACTCGCATGAATGAGACTTGAGTGCTTGAAGAATATTGCATGTAGGGTTTTCAATGACTATAAATAGGTGTCTTTCCCACTCATTTAAAAATTCTTAATACTTAGAAAAAATTAGAGCTTCGAATCGTGCAAGTATTGAGTGGCACACAAGTAGTGAGTGGTGCACAAGAATGGAGTTATGAAAAAGTAGTGAGTTTCATGCAAGAATGGAGTTGTATTCAAGTAGTGATTTGAGCTTAAAAATTGAGTTTTTTGCAAGTAGTAAGTTTCAGGAAAGTTTTTTTCCATGAAGAAGTCACAGGTTTCACACAAGTTATTAAACTTGGACACAAGTCACCCAAGAGTAGAAAGAAAATTTGAATTTCTTAGTACATATGTGGTAAAGAGGCATTCATCAAGTGGATGAAAGTGGAACTAAATGATACACTAAATGAGGTTTATAAAATATTGATTAAATAAGTACAAGAAGAATATTCTAAAGAATCAGTGATCACACTTTAGTTGAGAGAGCATTTAGCTTTTAAATGGTGATTGGTTGTAAACTATGAGGGTAATGAGTCCACTTCGAACATTGTAAACAGTAGTGAACTTTTAGTGGATTTGGTACATCATCACATTGTCATTGTATTCTCCTTGGATATATCCCTGTGAGGGGGAACCAAGTAAAAGTTTTGGGTCTAATTCATGATTTAATTTGTGTTCATACATTGTGTTGGGAAATAGAGAGAAGATAATTTTGTTTAACAGTGAAACAGTATCAAAAGGGGCAGTAGTTTTGATCTGTCATACACCGATTCCCTCCCCCAATCTCTCTGGGAATTTAACCTAATTGGGCCAAAAAAAATTAATATGGTGATATTTATAGTGAATCAAGGATAGATAATTTACTATACAATTTGTCTATCAAAGAATATTCTTTAAAAAAGGTTTACAAAAGACTCAAGAGGGGTGTCAATTGAGTTCTTAAAAAAATAGCACTTAAAACCCCACCCTCTTTTAGATATGACTAAATTTTTTTCCTATCCTTATCATAATTATTAGTGGAAAATAAAATAATAATTAAAAGAAAAAGACAAAAATATTTATAGAGGTTCGGGAAATATAAGTCCCCTAGTCCACTCCAAAAACACACTTCTTCGTGAGTATAGTGATTTCTCTATACTATAACTTTTGTTGAGGAATTTTAGTCATTTTTATAGGGAATTTATAACTATGTACATGAATTTTACAATGGTTACAATAGCACAATATATTTTAACCAAGCTCCAGTAAGGCTATACAAACAACACCCTTCAGGTTATTTTATCAGTAACCTTTATAATAAAAGATATGAAAACAGAGAGTTTATAAGAGAATCACACTCGTGTAAGATACAACTTATAGAAGGAATAAATCTCTAAGAGAGATGATTATAATATGAATGTATCTTGAGGAGAGTCTTCTAAAACAATTGCAAAGCTGATTGATATCGCATGGTTGTAGATCCTAATATTTTTTCTTCTTCTCAAAAAATAGACCAATGTATAGGAGCTTCAAAAATAATTATCATATATAATTAGTAACATCAATTTTTATCTATATATCCCTTTAACTTAATATCTCTTTATGTGTTTCAAATCATGAAAATATCATGAAAATATCACTTAAATGCATAACATGTGATCCGTAAAATCTAGGATCAGGGAAATATCCATTTTTTTAAATGCATTAGAAACAGTAAAGAAAAATAAATTAACATTTTACTCATTTCCTTTCTTGGTAGTTTCATTTTATAATAATTATTTTTTTCATAAATTGGTAATTTTGTATTTAAAGTATGTATATCAGCATTAAAATTACACGCAGGTGCTTTATTGATAATAAATACATATTACAACATGATGTATCTGATTACCAAACATCATGTCGCCATATTTCTGATTTGAATACACATAGTCAAATTATCTATGTAGGCCTTCTTCACATAGTCAATTTTCTTCATGTAGAATTTTGGGGCCTCTAAGTGGCATCATCCCCCTCTCCCTCACGCCCTAGTGTTCTATCACAGGAGATTTGGATGGGGGGTCTTCAATGCCTTCACCCACCCCTTTCCCCCTTTTCCTTTATTCTCCTCCCCTTTTTTCCCCTTTCCTTGGCCTTCCCTAAGGCTGGAACCCTTTATTCATTTCTCATTCTTTACAGAGCTCTGTTTTCACGCTTATGACAAGACTATGGATGGAAATACTGCTCAACCTTATTGGCGATTTCAAGGTGATGTTTTTGTTGACGGTTTCATGGGGAGGTTCTGGTGGTCTCATTGATGTTTTATTTTTGTATTTGACCTTGGAAACTCATACCCCACTCTGGACTCTCGTTCTTATAAATTTCTCCAAGTTAGATCTGGATCAATGGCAGCAATGAGGTTTTAGGTTTGTTGGTTGGCGGTTAAAGGTTTTTTCATTGATAATGCCTTCTTGATACCTTGGCCACTCAATTCTACTCTGAAATTAGGTACCTATACTCCTATCCTAGTTGGATATGGAGTCGTGGTAACATTAAGGTATTGGGAGGTGCTATTTGGAGGGCGTTGGTGTTTCAGGTGCATTCTTTGTTGTTTTTCCCCAGTGATGTCATTTACTCATTTGAAGCATTCATTCAGGTTTTTGCCTCAACATCCTCAGAAATGGATTGTGGTTTCTTCTATGTGATCTCAATTTGTTTGATGTTTGTTTCATGTCTATGGGGATTGGTGACTGGTATGGTAGAAATTGGTTTACACCAATGATATATTGTTGATGGATTGGTTTGATTGATGGTGATTTTGTTATGGTATTTTGATCGGAGGAGGGATGAATTCTAGTGGGTTCTCACTGGCATGGTGGAAATGATGTAGATGCAATCATCTGTCTCAAGGCGTGGCTCAAGGCATCTCGTGGCTTGAGATGTGACCTGATGGTCCATGTTGTATGGAAGTATATGAATCAAGGAATGATGACTGTTTTTTCTTTAATTTGAATTTTTAATCAATACTTGGAACCTATATTAACATATGTAGGCCTTAGTTACCTCTCAACCATAAATCAGATATTTGAAAATAAAAAAAAAAGAGAATTTGTAGTTATATTTTTTTCATGTAACAAATTTAATCCATATAGGATTTTTACTCACATAGCCAAAATTGAGGTATCCATTTGGAATAATGTGGCTGATTTCACCACATATCTGATTCGTATAGTTGATTACTCTACTTAACCAATTTACATAGTCGATAGATCTATGTAGTTTATTTTTCACAAAGAAAGTATCATTAACATAGAAAATTCTATGACATAATTGGTCTATGTAGGAAAATACTTCATGTATGTGATTGATGTAGTGAAATTCTCATGTAGCCATTTCTCTACATAGCCAAATTCTTCACATAGATAATTTTTCCAGAATTAGTAAAATTTCATTGGAAGTATCCAGAATGTAGATGTAATGAAATTAATAGAAAAAATACTTAAAAATAAGGTAAAACCTAAAGAAAACACTTAAAACCATCATTAAAGTA
This sequence comes from Viscum album, assembly GCA_963277665.1. Taxonomy (NCBI): domain Eukaryota; kingdom Viridiplantae; phylum Streptophyta; class Magnoliopsida; order Santalales; family Viscaceae; genus Viscum; species Viscum album. The sequence goes on from OY728155.1 coordinate 1,083,690,592, forward strand.
AGTAGGATATTTGAGATCATCAAAAACTAATGTAAATGGGATATATTCAAACAACATTATTCGTCCTACAATCTCTACATTTTTTGTGATCATAAAACCCATAAGACATTAAATGTATAATTTTAAAAGGATAATATATATACTGATTTCAAAATGTAGTGTTTATCCTTTATTTATCCCCCTTAATTTTACAATTCTTCCACTTTAGATAAAAATATCTCCCCATTTTTTGTTCTATTAAAACAAAATGGTCAGGAGAGAAAAAACACATTTATTATAGCACTTCTAGAGTAATAAACTTTGAAAATATCATATTGAAATTTGATGTTGAGTTTTGGAAGTATTTTATTATAGTTAAAAAAATAAATAGATTAAAAAAATAAATGAAATCCATCATTAATAAAATGATAAGAAATAGATATCAAATGAAACAATCACTAAGAGAAATATGAGAAATGAATAACATTAAATGAAAACAATCATTAAGAAAAACATGACAAATAAATAAGGAATTATTTTATTGATTGTAATCATGAAAAATATAAATCCATTGAACAACCTCAAAATAAAAGTAAACTATATCAGTCAGAAGACTCAGGTTTATAAATGAGTTTGAACTAAGAAAGATGCTTAGATGGTGGTATTTTAAAGTAGTTTTGGGTCAAGATGTGCTTAGAGTCTCCATTGATAATGGAATCACTTCATGTATCGACATTTAGGTATCTCTACATTTTTAACCAATAGAATCTTTTACTTGAGGAAGATGAACAGGACCACTGAGAATATTTTCAAGGTGACCTTGAGTGACACTAAAATCATAGGTTCCAATAGATCAAAAACGTTCTTTATTAAGAGGTTCAGATGAAGTGGTTCCTTCCATAGAATTCTCAGTAGCTAAAGCTTTATATGCATTTGTTTTATCTCTCTATTAGATTAGCAATGGATCTTGAAAACATTTAATTATTTGTCTAACACCTATATAAGTTTTAGGGGGGGCCAAACCAAGAGTTCTTCACCTTCTCATATTATAAAGGGCTTCATCCCACATGTCAATACTTGGGAAAATTTCAAACTTTCAGAACTCAAGATTAATGATAGAGGCCTCCTTGTGAATCTATGCAATATATGACACTCCACTATTAATAATTCATTTAAAGGATTTAAGAAAACTCGAAGAAAAACTCAAAGGGGTACTATCTACTTAAGGACTAAGTATAGGAGCAATGTCAGAAGAACTTAGATCTGATGGAATGTCCAATAGAATATTTTTAAAAATATGATCCATGGAAATATACATTTAATTCATTCGACCATTCACTGTTTGAAAATTTTTATCCATGTTTTCTACTTGTTCTATCAAAATTTTAGAAAATTACTTAACAATTGATCACACTGTGATTCAATATTTTATTTTACTATTATTCAACTATATTAAACTAGTTTTTTATTGAAAATTAAAAATATAATAAAAAATTTACTTCAAATTTGATTAAATTATTTTATTTTTATCACAATTAAAAGGTCAATTTTACTTTTTTTGATAACTATATTGTGTGAGGAGGTGATTTGGAGGTCCATAGATGTTGTAGAAGGAAAATGGTCTAATCTACACTTTATTCCAAGCATCATTACTAGAAAATAGGCATTTAACTATTCTAGAATAGGCCTTTATAAGTGATAAAAAAGTGCTAACTACTGCAGCGTGGTTAAAAGGCCTAGGATTTAATCAGCACTGGAAAATAACTTATAAAAGAAATCATTTATCAACAAATTTAATTTGAACTAATAAAGGGTAGGTTTATCAATGTTAGTAAATATAGTGATAAAGGAATTATTTATTAGTGCTGATAAAGGGGAATACTATAGTGTGATGTTACAACACACTGTAGTACGAGAAATAGGGTATGCGGTGTGTCATAACAACACACTCTAGTACCATAAATACCACTAGAAATTAGAAAAACCATATAAAAGTAAATAATTTAAATGAAATAAAATTTTCAACACAAATACAAGAAAAAAACACTATCATAGAGAAAAAGAACACACCTATATAGAAGAAAAAAACACCCATAATCGAGAAAAAGAACGAACCTATATAAGAAAATGATTTTTATGTTAGTAATAATATATATATATATATATTAATTAAATATAAAGTGCTAATTCTAAACTAAAATTTGAGTCATAATAGGAATATTGTGTATCAGATTGCATTATGGTTAATGTCAATTTTGAATAAAAAGACACACTCGGAGTCATATTGGTCACACCATGCATTGGATTGAGGTGTGGCGGATTCATACATATAATATATAACTTATGGATCATTTTACTAATTTATCAAAACAATATGAAAGTGTTTTCTCAGTTTTCAGTATGTCAGTTGTTTTTTTACTAAAATTAATGTCAATTTTGAATAAAAAGACGCACTTTGAGTCAGAGAGGTCACACCGTGCATTCGATTGTGGTGAGACTGATTCCTACACATCCAAAATGACTTATGGATCATTTTCCAAAGTATAAAAATAATTTGAATTCATTTCCTTGGTAATGGATCCTTCTTAGCCTGGGGAAGGATGCATCCCACCTCGCTAACAAATTGTTGTGTCAAACTATCACAGATCGGGTTGTTACCATGTGGGATACTCTTCCATATCAGCTAAAAATGGATCCTTACCAACTAGTGATTCTCTAGATGACCTCTTCATGGGGAGGTGGGTTTCTGGGTGTGGAGGGTTCAAAAAGGCCCCTCCTGGAGATTCCCTTTTCTAGAAGAGATCATTTTAAACTGGAAACACACACTTTGAGTCATAAAGGTCACATCGTGTGTGGGTTTGACATGAGACTGATTCATACACATAAAAATTAATTATTAATTATTTTTATAAGTTATAAAGACAATTAGAAGATTTTTTCTCACTTTTTAGTGAGTAACACTTTTTGTATTAAAATGCCAATTTTAAATACATAACGGACACTCTGAGTCATATCGGTCACACCATGTGTCAGATTTAGGTGAATCTTATTCCTACACATAAAAAATGAATTATAGACCATTTTAATAAAGTACCAAAATAATATGAATTCATTTTTTTGGGTTTTGAGTATGTTAGTTTTTTTAGTAAAATCAATGTCAATTTTGAATAAAAAGACACTTTGAGTCATAAAAGTCACACTTTGCATCAAATTGAGTTGAGGCTTATTCCTAAACATCCCAAATTACATATGGATAATTTTAATAAAGTTTCAAAACAATATGAATGTGTTTATTTGATTTTTAGTATGCCACTTTTGTTTTTACTAAATTGTCATTTTAAATAGGAAACATGCACTTTGAGTCATACAGGTCCCATCGTGTGTGGGTTTGACATGAGACTGATTCATACACTTAAAAAATTAATTATGATTCATTTTCATAAATTATAAAGACAATACAGGTGTGTTTTCTCATTTTTTTAGTGAGTGACACTTTTTTGTATTAAAATGACAATTTTAAATAGATAACGGACACTTTGAGTCCTATTGGTCACACCGTGCGTCGGATTGAGGTGAGGATGATTCCTACAAATTAAAAATTACTTATGGAAAATTTTACTAAAGTTTAAAAATAAAATGAAAGTGTTTTATTATTTTTTAGTATGTTAGTTGTTTTTTTACTAAAATTAATGTTAATTTTGAATAAAAATACACACTTGAAGTCATAACGGTCACACCATGTGTCGGATTGAGGTGAAGATAATTTCTACATGTCCCAAATGACATATGAATAATTTTACTAAATTTTAAAATCAATAAAAATTCGTTTCCTCAATTTTGATTATGCGACATGTGTTTTTACTAAAATGTCTTTTTAAACTGCAAAAGTGCACTTTGAGTCATACTGGTTGCATCGTGTATGGGTTTGACATGAAACTAATTAATACACATAAAAAATTTATTATCAATGGTTTTCCTAAATTATCAAGGTAATATAATTTTTTTTCTCATTTTTCATTGAGTGATGCTTTTTTGTATTAAAATGTCACTTTTAAATGGATAAGAGACACTTTGAGTCATATCGGCCACACCGTGCATCGGATTGAGGTTCAACTGATTATTATAAATCAAAAATAACTTATGGATCATTTTAATAAAGTAAAAAAAATAATATGAATGTTTTTTATCAGTTTTTAGTATGTTAGTTGGTTTCTTTATTGAAATTAATGTCAATTTTGAACAAAATGATTCACTTGGAGTCATAACAGTCACACAGTGCATCAGATTGAGGTTCAGATAATTCCTACACATCCCAAATGACATATAGATCATTTTTATAATGTTTAAAAAGCAATTTTAATGTGTTTACTTGGTTTTGAGAATTCCACTTGAGTTTTTTACTAGAATTTCATTTTAAACTAGAAACATGCACTTTGAGTCATACATGTCACATCGTGTGTGGGATTGACATGATACTAATTCATACTCATCAAAAATGAATTATTAAACATTTTTATAAATTATCAAGACAACTCGATTGTGTTTTATCAAATTTTAGTGAGTTGCACTTTTTTGTATTAAAATGTCAATTTTAAATGGATGACAGACACTTTGAGTCATACTAGTCACATTGTTCATCAGATTGAGGTTCAATTGATTAATATATTTCAAAAATGAATTATAGATCATTTTCCCAAACTACCAAAACAATCCGAATGAATTTTCTTGGTTTTGAGTATGTCATTTCTTTTGTTTTACTAAAATTAATGTCCATTTTGAATAAAAATATGCACTTGGAGTCATAGTGGTCACACCGTGTGTCAAATTGAGATGTGGTTGATTCTTACACATAAAAAATGACTTATGGATCATTGAAATAAATTTTAAAAATAATATAAATGTTTTTCCTTAGTTTTGAGTATGCCACTTGTGTGTTTTACTAAAATGTCATTTTAAATTGGAAACATGCACATTGAGTCATACATGTCGCGTTGTGTGTGGGTTTGACATGAGAATATTTATAATTTATTGGTGATGGTGAACTAATGGAATGAGGAGAATATTTATCTCCATACATTATCTTTTTCATTTATTGAGGAATATCATGATTTTTTTAATGATCTTACAGGTGGATTACCAGCCTGCATAAAATCAATTAAACAAGTGGTGAAAACTTTTTTTCAATAAGAAAAACAATTTCACAATGGATCGTATCTTAATTGAAAAGTTTTTTTTATCACTTTTCAATATTTTTTCTCAAACATAGTCTTGGTATTAACCCCATTTAACTTCATTTTCCAATAAATTTATTCTTTGAAAGCTAGCACTTCATCTCCTCCTTTTCCTTGGTCTCTTCCTCTTCCTTCTATTCCACCTTGGTCTCTAAATATAACTTTGCCTCTAACTCTAAATCTTCCTCTACCTCCTCCACCACCTCTTCCATTTCTCAACAATTTTATTATTTATAGTTCATCACTTCAAAACAAATTCATTTTCTCCATTATAATTCTCTGTGATAAAGAGATAAAAAATAATATATAAACATTCTAACACAAATGATTCACACCCTAAATATATTTATAAGTTCATAACTCATACTAGATCACAAATATAGAATTTAATCACTTAAATTTATTATCAGAATAAATTATAACAAAATGTATGCTTCCCACTCATCTATGAACAAATTTATTTCTTCTTTTGAGTATGAAGGTTTTCAGTAATATTGATAGTACTAAGAAAATATAGAAAAATAAATTATTATGAAATATATTTAATTAAATTTTAATTAACTTTTGAAATTACCTATTGGGGGATGTGGGTCTTTTCATGCTTTATAATATCTCTCATAAATTTAAAAACATAATATCCATAATAGATTCCATTATCTTACTTCAAAAAATGCAGAAACATTGACCAAAATAAGTAAATTGATTTGAAATTTTTTGATATTTAAATATTTCTATATATACCCTAATTTTTTTCCATTTTTAGTAATCCATAGGCTTTATCTCTTTAGACACCAACTTCATGCCATGATATAGCCTATATTTAACAAACTACCTATCATAAAAAAAATCTTGTCAAATCATATAATTAAACATATAATTCAATGTTTATCTATAAAATTTTGATTTTAGTGTATTACATATTCACAATACACATCATTTGTGGTCGGTTGGTTAGAAATACATGTATTGGATCAAAAAAATAAATATTCTGGATGTCCGGATTGACTGTGATTAGAATCTAGTACTCCCTAAAAAATAATAAAAAAAGTAAGTAATAAAAAATAAAAAATATATTTTATGTGATTAGATTGTAGAGTTGTACTTCTATATTGTAAGAACCAAAAAGAGTCTGTCTTCTGATAGTTTTTTATCAAACTCTTTGAGTAACTCATATTTCATTCTTCAAAATTTGTTCATTATCCAAAGTATTTTTTTCGTATAAATGATACTGTAATTAATGAATCCAAATAATGCTTCACATGACATTCTCTTTAATAATTTTAATATAAACACCAATAAAAAATATTAATAGTTATTAACGTTAATAAACATATAAGCTCACTATTTGGATAGATGAATTAAGAAAATGTACATTATATATTTATTCACAACTGAGAATCCCAACCGTTCATGCTTGATAATCTCAGTTATAGTCTTGAGAATAATTATGTTTATCATGGAACTTCCATGTATTTATTCTTCGTATGGAATGTAATACATATTTTTATATTTAAATATTATCTATGCATGAAGTTTAAATGATAATAAATGTTTCTCTAGAACTGGTGGGGAGAAGGTGATCTCAGAATTTTATTTTGATTTCTTGGTTGATTCACTATATTTTCTTGATCTGCCCTTCTGTTTCCCCACCACTTTATCCATCTGTAATATCATACCTCACTTAAAACCTTTTATCCTCAACCATTATAGGTTTATCATATGAAAAAATTTGTTAAAGACATACCTCATGTATCTTTATAAGATTAGACGGTCATTCTATGAAAGCTCCAATAGTATCACAGACTATTGTAATCTTTGAATCATCAAGTGTAATAGGAAACTCAGTAGTTGGGTCATGAGATACCTCAATACCCACTCTCATGTGATCTTTTTGGAGTTCATTATAGTGTATCTTTTCTCCCGAGAAATTATACATTGTACCCATCGCAACATGGCATTGTGTGGGTGTTAATAGATACAAATCACATACAACTATACCCTACAGAATTTTAGTAATATAAAGTTATTTTAAGTAGTTTGATTCACATTTAGTAGAAAGTTTAATGAGAAAATTCACTACCTCGTGTAAGGTATGTGGTTGGGGTCATGACTAGCCTCAAATCTAGTGAGATCATTTTTTCTTATGCGGATCTTTTTTCCACTGCCATTTCTCTTTGTTCATTTCTCAGACATTGGTTTGATAAACTAGACCGACCAATAATATCTTATAGTAAGACTATTTGTGCCTGTAATCATCTCACCATATTATTTGTATCTTCATTCTATTTTATCTTCTTGAAATTTGTTCAAGTATAGAATCAAAATCCAAATCCTATAACACAACCATATTTTTTGACCACTTCAAATCTACTAAAAGTATCTTTTCTTCTAGTATGATCATTATCGATTATAGTGTCTAAACCATATAAAAAAATTAACATAAATATATAATTTTATATAATATTTTTATAAATCATAACAAATTAAAATTATGTAATAATTAAACATTTTTCCATTTTTTTTTCATCAACTAGTTTACCCTCCTTATTTACACAGCCCTCCTTCAATAGCCCACGACATGGGATAAAAGTGACTTCATATTTTGATTCATCAATCTACATATAAATAAAGGATCATATGTTTTTTCATATAACATAATTAAACATTTATTTCTGATTTAAAATAAATACAAATTTATTCTCTAATGAATCATACCCCATCATTTCTTTGTGATAGGGGTACATTGGTTTTGATGCACATTCTTTATTTTCAGCAATATTTTTTTTGTTTCATAAATTAACAATTTTGAGTCAATTTTTATAAAAAAAATAATGTAAAATAATATATTATCAACTAAACTTCACCTGAAATGATTTATCATTGTGATGATTTATGAAATCAGTCCATATTTATTTCTTTATAATTTGTCTATAACTAACCGGTGGGTGGGGATTTACTTTCCCCTTAGCATCCCTACGATGTAACTTCATAAGAAGAGTTAGGAAGCCCCTATGGGCTTTTACAGTGGCCATTAAGACACATTTATTAAGGAAATATTCTAAAATAAATGAACTCTTCAAGTTATAAGAAAAGTTTAATCAACATTTCCTTATATAAGTTTTCAATAAAATAGAGAAAGTATATCATAACATTATGGTCATATCTTTCCAAAGGATTTCCTTCGTTGAAGGTTGGGCGTGATTCCATGAATCAATATCAATTAAAACATTCATCCTTATTATGACCCCAAGATAACAAATAAACATTGACTTGTTGGGTTCAATAGTTTGGTGGCATTGATTCTAACCTACCTCAAATTTTATACACTGAATTTTTTCCTTGATAATTTTATTCAACATTGTGATATTACATCATTGTTGGTTTTTTTCATCAACATGTTATTGACCCCTAGTAAATATGTTGTTTCATCATCAATAGTCTATACTTCATCGATATTGGTAACATCATCATGTGCATAAGACATTGTATGCATGAGTAGTCAAACATTTAATTTGTCTTGAACAACAACAATGTAAACATGGAGAAAGTGTTTGAGAATGGTTGCATGAATGCTCTATTGAAAACTTGGTGAACTCTTTAAATCCATCTTCATAATTATTTTTCAAATGATTATCATGCATCTATTTTGAAGGAAATGGGTAATTAAATTTAAGAAAATAATTACCCCACTATGGTAAGTGGTATCCTCTGAATTCATCCAAAAATGAAAGTTATAGATAACTGCAATCCTGGTCATATTCATATCTCAATTAGGTATTATTGAATTTTCTTTCTTGATACTCATCCCCCATCTCTTGTGGACAACAATATAGTTTTCTTGAACTAATCCAACCAAAATTCATCCCATACCAGGTTCGGGTGATCATTTTGGATGAATACTGATCAAAGTAGTTCAAAAAACATAGAATAGGTGGGGTATGAGTCTCAAAAAAAAATTAAATAATAACTATTTGGGATATGAAGTTGTTGAGGATGACAGTTGCATTCTTAAAACTTTCTAAATTACCAAAATTTAATTTAAAATTACAAATCTCATCTCAAAATGATAAAAGGTCTCTGACACTACTATGAGAACATAAACTCATCCCGAATGAGCTTCACCAACTCTAATATACGTTACTAGCCCTTTTACCTCACTTGTATCTCAAATATAAGATATCTATATACACTAAGGTTCATGTATAGGGTGTGAGTACAAAAATAAATAAGTAAATATTAACAAGGCCCCTAAAATATAAAATGCATATATTTGAGTATATGTTCAAAGTAGTAACACTCAAAATAAACATGTAATTCAAGCCATTGTGTACTAACCAAGACACCATGATAATCAAATGTACCAACTTCATTTCATACCAGTGAATTATAATAATCATACTATAAGTTTATATCATGGTTGTTCCTTGACATTCAAATTATTTCACTAATTGGTTACCTTAGGAAAGAACCACAAAATGGGTGACACAATACATTGTTTAAACCTAACTTATGAAAAACCATAAATATGAACAAAAAATAATACAAATGTCACATCACCCTCACCCTATCCCTCGATGAAACAGTAACATGTCTATAGTAACTCACATTCTAACATACCATTCTTATCCCTCACATAAAACCTAGAACTTTTTTTTAAATATGTTTATCCCATGTATACTCTAAACCCACTCATATTCAAATATAACCTAAATGAAATCTGAATCATGGATTCTAACATATTACATTTCAAAAATGAAGGAATGAACATTCAAATCCAAATTGAAATAAATTTTGAATCCCTTAATCTATAAAATTGGTTATTCCCTAATCCATTCATTTTTCAAAATCGCTATTTTTATCCCCAAACATAGCCTAAATTATAGCTTTTATTAGTCTTTATGGCAACCATGTTCACTAAAATTGGAATCTTTTGAGAAAAATAATGTTGATGAAAATGTACTCAGCATTATTTTTCTCCAAAGACACCAATTTCTATGAAGATGAAGTCAAAAGAAGGACTGGAGAGATCTTCTCTTTGTGGGAGGAATACCGTCGAGATTCAGATTGGAACCCTTTTAAATTTATCAAGCTTGAAGGGGAAGAGAAACAAAATGTGTGTTTGGCAAGTTTTTTTCACAAAAAAAATGTGCAGCAATATTATTTTCAGGATTTCACCCATCGTATTAGTATTCTCATACAAGTATGCCTACAATCAGAGTTCTAATAGGATCTAATGTGCAAAAACCAAATTAAAAGAAATTTTTGATGAAGTGTTTTCAAAAGTAATTGAGTTAGTCACATAAGAAAATGAATATCAAGAAACCAAAAAAATTATTCATTATGTTTTGATTAATTTTTAGGTTTCATTTTTGGTGCTGTCGGGAAGTAGTAAATGAGGAGGATGAAAGGATGAATGAGTTAAAGAATGGGTTGGGAGATGTGGTATTCAAATTTGTGGCAGTAGCTTTGAAAAAGATTAATGGATAGAATCCATGCAGGAGGTATGTCATTATGGAACACTGGAACCACAATGATGGGAGGAAGGCTAGTTTGAAAGAGGGAGTCTGATCCATCATCACGAGATGGAAGAAAATCAATCATCTGAGGAAATATTAAATAAAGGTAGTGAAGGTTATTTGTACTAGAGTATTGAGGTATTAATAATGATTCTTAATTATTAATCCATAATCATAATCCAAGAACAATATCAAATAACACATCATTGTTACTCACGTTGAAATGGTTGTATGACCTCCCTCAGAAATATAATCCACTTTCCATCACAACATACCACCAACCACAATGTAATCCCATAAAACACTTTTTCATTTAACTGGATTGAATTTATCAATTCATTTATAATAAAAATTACTACGATTATAAATATAATATAATAGTGCAAAGAAGCCCTAAATTTTCTAATATTTTTCACAATTTCAACTTAACACCTTTAATAATTATTTTATGTGGTATATCATTATCTCGTTATTCAATAATAGATTTATCATGTGAAATTATATTTTTATTTTTATTTAAATTGTGTATGAAAAACAAAAAATAATCAAATAAATGAAAATATACTAAAACCACCATAAAATTGTATCATTTTATGACATAGGAACAAACATCATTTATTCATTATACTACTTCAACTATGCGACACTAACCATTCTTTATTAATTAAGAAAAAATATACACCTATCATTCTATGAAATTTTATAAAGATGATTTTCTCAATATATACACATATATTCATGATTCTTCTAATTATATTAAACTTTTTTTCATAATCATGTGCATTCCATAATGTTGAAACATGATTGAAATAATGACAATCCACACTCTCTAAAAGGTAACAAGAAATAATATGATGGAACCATCAATAAAATCACCATCAGTTGCAATAGAAGAAGGAGAGGCAGCTCGTAGTGGTCTCATATGAAGCTGGAATGAGTTTATAAAGTAGGGGTGGCATTGTGTAGGTATAGTTAAGTGAGAGATAAATATATGAGATGAGATGTAGGGTTCATCATGGTTAAAAACAGAACAAAAATGCAAACTGTGGAACCCAAAAAATCAAACAACGAGAGAGGAAAAGGATAAAATTGCATACCTTGGATTCTAGCCTTGATTTTTCTTAGAGAACGTAGATGGGTCACGCCGACAGCATGGGAGTTATGTGAGATCTTGAGAATCACTATTGAATGAGTTGGGGTTCGGGTTCTTTTAAATAGATCAAGGACACTCTTATCAGTGCTTTAAAAAGAGCGCTGATAAAGATCTCTTTTATCAGCACTAAATTGATAAGTGCTGATAAAATTCATCTTTATCAATGCTAAAGTTTTAGCACTAATAAATATGTCTTTTATTAGTGTTTTTTTAGCATTAATAAAGCTTGATCTTTAGCAGCACTAAAAAAGAGCTTATAAAATGAACCTTTATCAGCACTAAAACTTTAGCACCGATAAAGGATTTATAATAATAATTATAGACAAAAAAATTGTAAAAATATTTATATAATTATATATTTTTTATTATAATTTTATAATTATTTAAAAATATAATTATTTTTTATAATTCCATTAATATTTCTTTAAAAAAATATTTTTTTATAATTATAATATAGTAAATATACATTTATAAATATATTTATAATTATTTATTTATAATTATTTATTTATAATTATTAATTTATAATTATTTTTTTATAATTATTTATTTATAATTATTTATTTATAATTATTTATTTATAATTATAAATATTTTTATATCATTATATATATTTCTATAATTATATATATATATATATATTTGATAAATATATATAAATATAAATATTGTAAATATATTCATTATTTAAATATATTATTATAATTTTATAATTATTGAAATATATTATTATTTATTTATAAATATATGAATAATACTTTAAAAAATAATATTTATGTATTTATATATTTATATATTTATATATTTATATAATTTTATAATTATATATATCCCCTAGGGTGCAGCTCAGTGGTAGCTACCCCTGTGGGTCTCCGTGAGGTCTCGGATTCGAGTTTCGCCGAGTACATATCTGCATTGTATATTGTATGTTTTTCTTTGTAATGTAGCCCATTTCCTCGAATAAACTAAGGCTCCAACCTCAGCTTATATATATATAGTATTTTCATTATTTAAATAAATTTATTATAATTTTATAATTATTTAAATATATATAATTATTTATTTATATTTATAGAAATACTTTTTAAAGAAAATATTTATTTATTTATAATAATTATAAACATATAAATTTATAAATATAGTAAATATACATTTATAAATATATTTATTTATAAATATTTATTTAAAATATATTTTTAACATTATTAAAGAATATATAATCTTAAATACATGTATTTTAAAAATGAGAGAAATTGATTGATTAAAAATTACTATAATTTAAAAATGTTGAAAAAATGGATAAGTTTTATTAAATAAATATAAATTATTAAAAAAATATGGATATATATTGAATTAAGATAAATACATAATTAAAATACCAATACATAGTTAATAAATATATATATATATATAATAGAGAAGGATTAAATTCAATATGTATATATATATATATTTTAAAAATGAATAAATAATACCTAAATGTAATAATATTAAAATTAAATACATAGAATTGACTGATTAAAAACATAATATATTAAATTTATCATGTTATAATGAAATTAGAAAATATACTAAAATTTGAATAAATTACATAAATATTAGGTGTAAGTGTTTCAATATAAGATTTCATTAATTCATAAATATTTGTTTGTTTGTGTTGTATATAAAAATGAATTAATTACATTTATTTATGTGAAATCAAGGTAACACACATTTGATATATATTAAATTGAAATACCAAACAACATTAAAAATGAAAAATACATTAATATGTTTTAAATTATTACATTTTATTTATTTTTTATATATTTATATTTAATATATATTATTAATTACAATTAATGATTAATATATATATATATATATATATATATTATACGTATTCATTTTTATTAATAATAGTTTCATTAATAAATTCTTAAACAATTCTGTAATTTGTTCATTTTTAATTTTTTGATTAATTATTATAATTCATTATTTTTTTATTATAATTTATTCAATTTATGTATCTATATCTAATATATATTATTTCTTAATATTTATAATCTATATATATTTATGTTAAATTTATTCACTTTTATCAATAATTATTTAATAAAAAAATGTTTAATATTTTTCTTAATTTACTCTTTTTTAATTTTTATTTGTTTATTTACTTTTATTCATTTTACATAGCTACATATTTAATATATATTATTTATTAATTTTTATAATTTATATATATGTATATTCAATTTATTCATTTTTATTAATAATTATTTATTTAAAAAATTGTTAATATATTTTAAAATTTTATTTTTTTTAAATATTTCATTTCATTCCAGACCTTTATCCCTACTAAAAATGTGCTAATAAATTCTACCCTTTATCAGTGCAAAAAAATGTTGAAAAAGGTACCCTTTATTAGTGCTAAAAATAATGCACTGATAAAGGGTACCTTTTATCAGTGCTATATAAAAGCGCTAATAAATGATACCATTTATCAATGCTAAAAAGAGAACTAATAAAGGGTACCTTTTATCAATGATTTTTTTTAGCGTTCATAAAAGGTACCCTTTATTAGCACTCTTTTTAGTGCTGATAAAGGTAACCTTTATCAGCACTTTTTTCTAGAACTAATGAAGGAAATTGTTGTTAAATGTCTTTTTTGTAGTAGTCTATACATATGGACTAAAATGAACACTAAAGATAATCCATAAATTTAATTGGGTTGAAATTTTCTTTTCTAATCCAAAATTTAGTGAAATAAAACTCTTATGAATACAAAAGATCCCAATTCATCCATCAAGGGACCCAAATAAACCAATCTATCCAGGAAACATATTTTTCTTGAAGTAAAAAATTTTTGTTCTGTATTTTATAAATATCTCCCATTTTATATATTAAATAGAAAAAAAAATGAGATGGAGATTGGAAAGAGGTTGGGGAAATAACTTTTTAGTTTTTTCCAATGAAAAATAAGGCTTTCTATCCACCCATAACCATGTTTTAAGTGGTATCTGGAAATCTGGGTGCCCAATATCACCTTTCGATTTTCATATAAAAGGGAACCTTAGTCACTTAATTTGGAAGTTGTAAAAGGAGTAAATGTAATGTTATTTTAGTTTCACAAAGTATTCCTCTAATCCATTTGGTTGTTCTGAATATCCCTATCCTCGTAGGGAATTCTGAAATGAAGTTATAGTACCACATGAGCTTCCTCCTCCTATAGGTGGCAGGCTAAATGGTGGGTGTTTGTTCTAAGGGAGATACGCATCTTATAAAGTGATTTATTACACTTTTTTCCACTACTTTGACATATTTTGGGTTTGAAAACATTTCATTCATAATTATCTTACTTTGATTCATATTTGAATTCTTTTTTGATTCAACCGAATGGAATTTTAATTACTTTTAACTGGTTGATGTAAATTTTTTAGTGCATGACTTATGTTGTTCTTATTAGAAAACAAAATAATCCTTTTCTTCCCAACTTATTTGATATTTAAATTTTGTTTTGAAGTTATAATACCATGTATAAGATTTTTAACTTGGCAATATGATTGTTATTTCATGGTTTGGTTCTACATGAATTGATATAAAAGCTTAGAAAGTAATTGGGATTTTGATTAATTTCAAAAAAATTCATACACCAAACCTAAATTAATCTCTAAGTATAATGAACTTGAAATGTGTGTAGTGAACTCACAATGACCCATTTTTCTTATATTTTTCAAAATACACGTTTTCAACTGTTAAACTCTTTAAATTCAATTATTTTCTTATAAATTTTTTCAAAACTTCCCCCACTCTTTAGTTCTTTTTATTGAAAATACACACTATAAACCACCAATTCTCCTTGATAGAGGACCTAGGGTCTACTCTATTCTATAAAATCATCTATAAATACTATTAAATTTTACATTTCATGAAAACAAGATAAAATTTTTGTGTTGTTTCTAGAGAGCAATTTGGTTTTTAGTGTGCATTTTTTATAAAATATTTGTGATTTTTTAAAAAAAAAATTTGTTTTATCTTATAAAATTACTTGTATTTTTGTGTTATAAGTTATTTCATGTGTAGGTTTTGTGCATTAAATGTTCTACTTCAGGATATTTACCTCATTTCAACCTCTATGTAGAGAGGATCCTAAGTCAATGACACTGAGACACACAGAACGATCCCTTGAAGGAGGACATGCCACACCTTGAGACTCTTCTAGACCCCTCTTCTTATAGAACTAAAAAATAAAGTGAACTTAACTTGTATAACATGGAAGAAAACAACCAAAAAATAAAATAATTCACTTCACCTAATGTTGAAATACAACCTATATATATTCAAGTACAAGGCAAAGAACCAAACTTCGAACTAAAATCTGGTTTAATTCTCTTTTTCCAAAATATCTTTGACTAGCTGGAGAATCCCCAAAAAAACTTAAACGAATTTCATACTATCTTTTCTATATTAAATCTTGGTAACGTGGATGAATAATTAGTTAATATTGGGGAATTACTTTTCTCATTATAAGACATAGTAAAATATTTCCAACACTATTTTAACTCCCCAATTAGAGTCTAGGAAGAAATGAAATTCCTTTTTCTTGAAACATACTTCCCATCCTCTTGAAATGAAATAATAAGAAAATAAATTTGTGGAATAAAAAAATTAATGGGGAAACACTTCATCAATATTGAGAACGTTCTAAAAGGATTTTTTTCAAGTTGTTCATTCCACTAAATAAGAAAGCAACTTTTAATAAAATACTTTTATAAAGGTTTAATTACAATCGATCATAATATGATTGACGCTACTATAGGTGGTTCCCTTATAGAAAAGAAACCAATCACTATAAGTATTCTCATCAAAAACATTGCATAAAAACTCAACAGTTTGGTACAAGATCCAATGTACCCATTAAAGGGTTTCATGAGGTGCAAGGTTCTGAATTAAATAAGAAGTTAGATGTAAAGTTTGATGAGGTAAGAACTCTACTCTATCAACTTTATATTTCCCAATGTAAATCCCAATATCCTCCTCCAATTCATTGCAGTATCTATGCCACAGACGCCCAATATTCCAACTAGTTCCCCCAACTGAGAGAATATTCTAAGGGTTTTGAGGAAATCTTTCCAGGATGCCCCTATAACCTACCTATTAGGAAAGAACCATACTATACATCCAACTATGGATGGATGTATAACCAAGTATATAGGCATGAGGGGTATTCAATCCAACCTCAACAATAATGGAACCACCCAGGGTAGAGTATTCATCTTACACCAGCACCTAGTAATCCTAGACATCTACAAAGGCCTTTCTAACAACCCCTCTAAACCCCAATTATTGCCTTGAGTGTTTGTGCATGTGAATTCTATTTTGTTTCATTACTTTTTTTATTAAAAGTGATTTTTTTTAAAAACTTTATGTATTTTGATGGTTTATTAAACTAAAGTGAATGGATTTCTATTATCATTATAAAGTTTTATAGGTAAGATATTTATCTACATTTCATATGTTTATAAGGAAGTCTAAAAATGCATTTTTATTACTCTAAAAATTCAATTAATATTTTTGATGTAGTTTTAGAAACTCTACAGTTTTCAGTTTTAAAAAATTTATGTATTTATTTTACTGCAACTTTTAAAGATATCTTATTTTAATGAAACTTGATTTTATATAAATCCAACATGTTTATCTTTATTTTATTAGTTTACATTGAAGTCTAAAAAGGTCATTTGAATGGTGATTAAATTGTTTGAAGTTATGCTCTGTTTTTTACAGAACTGTAGTTTTCTAGAATGTTGTTGGTTCTTCTTTTTTATGATATTTGGAACAGTCGATGTCAGATTTATAGAATTTTGGTTATGTTGATACCATTTGCTATGTTACTATTCATAAATAGTGAAAAGTGTGGTTTATTAACCCAATTTTACTATTCATCATCCCTATGTTACGTTATAGTTCATTTTTGAAGTTACTGTTCATTATGTGTGTTTTGACTGAAAATTGATTTTCTACGTATATATGGATTATTTTTTAAGGTTTTTATACTGGATAAATTCACATTAAATATAAGGATTATGATCAAATAGTATTTAATGTTTTTGGTGTAATATTTAAATAGAAAAATTAATAAATTATTTCAATGTCTTTTTCCAATAAATTCAATGGTTTCAAGTTTATTTATTTTCAAATATTTGAATTTACATTTGGCTTGTGTTGCTAGTTTTCAGGAATTGTATTGACTAAGTTTAAATGAATTTAAATTGTTATTTTAAACCTTTCAACACTATAATTATTCTTGAGATTTTATTGGAAGACTTATTCAAATTATTTAGAATGATTTTTTTAGAGATTTATTCTATAGGAATAAAGAGGCAACAGTGCTGAATTTTTTATTGAGATATTTAAGAACGCTCTTGACTCAATTTATTTTGAAAATCTGAAGGAAGTGGAGTTGATGTAACTACTGAATATATAGTCTATATATATCTTTCACTTTTTCATATTAAAATAATATATCAAGATAGAAATTTCAAGACACACATTAAAATTTTAGATACTCTATTTTTTAAAGAGAAAGTGTTGTGAAATTTGAATTTGTTGTGATTTTGCAACATCCTGCAACATTATGTTTCATTATATTCACTCTCTCTCAAGTGTCTAATTACCTCTGATTCAACTAAAATTTCATTGATGAGATGATCCAATCTAATCCCTAACAACCAGTAATTGTGCTTTAATATTTTATCTTCTCAATCTTCTAGTTCTGAGTCTATAACACTTTTTCCCAACTCTCACACACACTATTTTTTTGTTTATTCTTTTAAACACAAAATCATTATTTTTTATTCTCTTTTATCAATTTATGACTCCCGGATTTTAAAGTTAGTATCTAAGGTTTGTGACTCCCTGTATCTAAATTCAGGACTATTTGGGTTGTGACTCCCTTTATTTAAAGACAGGTTGTAATGGTTGTGACTCCCTATAATAAAGTCAGTTTCGTGGTTATCCCTCCACTAGAAAAGTAATTTTTAATTCTGTTATGATTCCCCCATAAAAATCATTTTTAGTGCACATGTATGTATCGCCTAGCAGAGAGGTATAAGAGTATAAGTAGGACCACTTTGTACTGGACTACTATAAAAAAAATCCTTGCATTATTTAATTTTTCTACTACTAATTAACCTTAATATTTAGCTTTGATAAATTATTTTATTAATCAATTAATTTGATTAAATTTTTTAATCTAGTCTATTCACCCCCCCCCCCCCTCTAAACCATATGCCATTACCCTATCTGACCTAATAATTGGTATCAGAGGGAAATCCTTTTTAGAACTAATTAGCTATGTTATTCTCTTTTTTATACTCTTCGATCTGTTTCAAGAGATTTTTCCTTTTGAAATTAACAAGTCCCTTTCTAGAGTATACTTTGATTTTATTTCTCCTAACATTTTCCTAGACCTCACAGTCTAAGGAAAAGATATTATAAGTTGGTAGGATTGAACCCAAATGATGCTTGGATTCCTCAAAATCCATCATAGTTTTATAATAATGATTATGGCTATTGGAGAACCCGAATGGAGGCTTACCTAAAATAATTGAGCATTGAGCACTAGTATATCATGTCAAAATAGTACACACTTCCAGAAGCTAACCTAGATACTCTTACCGAAATTGATGCTAATAGATATGTTTTAAATTATAAAGTTGTTAATATTTTATACTATGCTATTAATAGAAGTGTTTTTAGTCATGTGTCTGCATATAAGAAAACTCATGAAATATAGAAGACTCTATAATTTATTCACATTGTTTCCAAGAAACTAATCCATATCAAACTTGGAATGCTTCATGATGAGTACCAAGACATCAAAATGGGTGAAAATGAAACAATAAAGCAAATGTTCCATAGATTCATAAGCATTGTGAATGGAATGAATTCATTTGGAGAATCTTTGGAAAATCTAGTATTAGTTGAATGAGTTCTACAATCCTTAACAAAGAAGTGGCATACCAAGAAGGTTTCCATTGATAAAATAAATAATTTCAAAGATTACAATCTTAACGATTTGATTGGATCACTCCTTCATTGTGAATTGGAACTCAGCAACATAGATTCCAAGGAGACAACAAAAAGAAAAGAAGTATCTTTTAAATCTATGAATGTTGTTTCAACTGAATCTTTTAATTTTAATCTACAGGATTGTGAAAAGGAAGATATGGGTCAAATTGTGACTGTATTTTACAAAATAATGAAAAATAAAGGAATCAATAATCTATTTAGAAGAAACCCTCAAAAAATATAATGGAGATAAGAACGGTGACATGAATTATAATTCTTCATATATAACTTGTTATTAGTGCATAAATAAAGGTAATATCAAACTTGATTGTCCTAAACTGAAGAATAAATAAAAATACAAAAATAAGTAAAAAAGGAATTGACCACTAGTTAGAGTTATACAGAAGAATTTGATTCTAGTGAAAAATCTGGAAATTAAAAATAAAATGCTAACTTGTGCTTTATGGCATCACTGTATAAAGAAAAATGCCTTGAATGTATTAATAAATACATATGGTACATGGATAGTGGATTATCTAGGTATATGTCTAGATACCCAAGAAAGTTTAACACTTAAAACACAAGTGATATAGGAACTGTTACATTTGGAGACAATTCCAAAGGCAAAGTAAAAGGTTTTGGTAAAGTTGGTATTTAAAATTATAATTTTATTTCTAAAGTTTTATATTTTTAATGTTTAAAACATAATTTAATTAGTATATCACAACTATGTGATGATGGAATGGAAGTAAAATATCAAAATGATAAATTTTTAGTTTTTAAAGATAATTATTTATTATTTTATACTAATTGAAAAGATAATAACTATATTATTAATTTTGTTGAACTAAATGTTCAACATGTAAACTATTTGAATGATATATAGAATAATATCATCGATTGGTATCTATATTTTAGTCATATCAATTTTAGAATGTGTCATAATCTCTCAATACATGAGAATTTGTTACAAATTCCTTTCTTGAAGAAAGAAAATCTTTATGTATGTGATGCTTGCATGAAAGGGAAGCAACATAGAATTTCTTTTAGACCCATCAATCAGATAATTACTCATAAGCTTTTACAGTTAGTAAATCTAGATTTATTTGGTCCCACTCAAATTTCTAGCCTTGGTGGAAAGAAATATACATTAGTTATTGTTGATAATTATAGTAGATTTAATTTGGTATACTTTCTTTCTCATAAAAATGATACATTTTCTATATTTACTATTTTTGAAAATTAGTTCAAAATGAAAAATTTTGTATGATTATTTATATTCATAGTGATAAAGGATGTAAATTTCATAATTTAGATTTTGAAAAAATTTGTAAAAATAATAGATATTTTCATAATATTTATGCTCCTAGAACACCACAAAAAATTGTGTTTTAGAATAGAAAAATAGAACTCTTATTAAAATGGCTCAAACTATGTTAAGTAAATATAGTTTTCCTAAATATTTTTAGGATGAGGCCATTTTCGATACATGTTATATTTCAGATAGAATTCTTATTAGAACTTTTTCAAAGAAAATTCCTTATGAATTATTCAAAAATAAAAAACCTAAAGCTGGTTACTTTAGAGTTTTTGGTTGTAAAGTTTTTATTTTAAATTCAAACGATAATTTAGATAAATTTGATGCTAAGAGAGATAAAGTTATTTTTCTTGGTTATTATAATAATATTAAATCTTATAGAGTTTATAATAAAAGAACTAGAATTATTTAATAATCTAGTCATGTTATATTTGATGAAAATAATGTTAAAATTAATTTTGATTCTAATGCTATTAATGAAGAGTTCATAAAATTTAATTTCAGAGAAGAAATTACTCAAGATAAGAATTAATCAATTAAGGGGGAGCATACTCCTTCTCAACATGATCCAAAATCTTGGAATATTCACAAAGATCATATTGTCAAAAATATAATTGGAAATGTTGATTTGGGTTTTAAAACTAGAAATTCTATTTTAAATTTTTGTGCCAATTCTACTTTTATTTATGATTTTGTTCCTTTTAAGGTTAATGATTCTCTAAAAGATGAAAACTAGTTTGTTGTTATGAAAGATAAATTAAATTATTTTATTATAAATAATGTTTGTATTTAAGTATAATTTCTTAAGGGTAAGTAGGTAATTAGAACTAAGTGGGTCTTTATAAACAAGCTAGATAAATCTAGACATATTGTCAAAAATAAATTCAGGTTTGTTGCTCAAGGATACTCTCAAGAAGATGGTATAGACTTCAAATATTCTTTTTCACTTGTATCTAGGTTAAATGAAATTATAATTTTATTTGATTTTTTTTTTTAGGTTTTAGATTATATCAAATAGATGTAAAAAGTGATTTCTTAAATGGTTTTATAACTAAAGAAGTTTATGTTTCTTAACCCCCTTGTTTTGAAAGTGAAAATTTTCCGAACCATGTTTTTAAATTGTCTAAATAATTTCAAGGTCTTAAACAAGCACCTTATGCTTGGTATAAAATACTTTCTTTTTTTTATTAAATAATGGTTTCAAGAAAGGAAATGTTAATCCAACTCTTTTTATTAAAAGAAATTCTGATGATATTTTTGTTATTCAAATTTATATTGATAATATAGTTTTTGGTTCCTCTAGTGAAATAATTTACAATAATTTTTCTTCTTTGAGGTATTATAAAATTGACATGAGTTTAATGGGAGAATTAAAATTCTTTCTTAGACTTAAACTTTTTCAAATAAAAGATGGAATTTTTCTTAATCAATATTAGTATACTAAAGAGTAAGTTAAAATATTTGGTCTTGATTCTGCAAAATCTATGAAAAAACCTATGGGTACTAATTTTAAATTAGATATTTGATGTATTTGGTAAATCTGTTGATTTTAAATTTTATAGGGGTATGATAGGTAGCTTGCTATATTTTACTACATCTAGACCCGATATCATTTTTAGTGTTTTTTTATGGGATATATTTCAATCAGATCCCAAAGAAATTCATATTAAAGCTATCAGAGGAATAATTAGACATGTTAAAGGAACTTTTGATTCTGGTTTATTTTATCCAAAATATAACTATTTAGATATAACATCTTATTCTGATTTTGATTATGGAGGATGTAGAATTGATAGAAAAATCACATCAAGTATGTGTCATTTTTTGGAAAAAATTAATTTCCTTTTATTCTAAGAAACAAATATCAGTTTATTTATCTACTATAGAAGTTGATTATATATATGATGATATTAGTTGTGCTAAAATTTTAGAGATAAAGAAAAAATTATGTTATTTTAATGTTTATCTAAATAAATTTCGAATTTATTATGATAATACTTCTGTAATTTCTATTTCTAAAAACCGCTTTACTGAATTCTAGAACAAAGCATATTGATCTTCGATTTCATTTTATTATAGATCATGTGACCAAGGGTGATATTGTTTTAGAATTTATACCTTCTAAAAATATGCTACATGATAATTTTACAAAGCCTTTAGTCTTGGATCAATTTGAAAAAATTAAATTTGATCTTGGTATATTAGAATTTTAATTTGTTTACTACTGCATTTGTTTAGGGGGAATTAGTTTGAACTTTTTGATTATTTACAAAAAGGAGGAGAGATATTTTGGGAGAAAATGGGGATAAATAAATTAGTTTTAAATGTTTTTAAAATTCGTTTTAATTGTTCAAAATTTTTGGTTTTGTAATCAAACCAAAAGGGGGAGATTATTTGTTCATGTGAATTATCTTTTGTTTGATTACTTGTTTGATTACATGTGATTTTTCATTTAAAAGTACTTGTGTATTTTAATAATTTATTAAACTATAATGTATAGATTTTTTTTATTCTTATCATGTTGTATAGATAAGATATTTATATACATTTCATTCGTTTATGAGGAAGTCTGAAAATGCATTTTTATTACTCTAAAAATTCAATTAAGTTGTTATTGCAATTTTAGAAGCTATACAGTTTTTAGTTTTAAAAAATTTATTTATTTATTTTACTAAAACTTATACGGATATATTATTTGAATGAAACTTGATTTTATAGAAATCCAATATTTTTATCTTGATTTCATTAGTTTACTTCTAAGTCTAAAAAGGTCGTTTGAATGCTGATTAAATTTTTTGAAGTTCTTCTTTTATTTTTTCAGAACTGTAGCTTTCCAGAATTTTATTGGTTCTATTTTTTTATGATATTTGGAATTATATATTTCAGATTTATTTGATTCTTGATTTTTTAGAAATATAATAATTTTTTATACAAATAATTATTTTTTACTAGAGTCTTAATCTGATATTTAGAGCCCTTAAAAATTCATTAA
Organism: Viscum album; assembly: GCA_963277665.1. NCBI lineage: Eukaryota > Viridiplantae > Streptophyta > Magnoliopsida > Santalales > Viscaceae > Viscum > Viscum album. The sequence goes on from OY728155.1 coordinate 1,083,714,830, forward strand.
AGTTTGTTAAAGTATGTTGTTTAGTATTTCACAAAGTGTGTTTCATCAACCCTATGTGACTATTCATCATCCATACGCTAAATACTATTCATGAATAGTGAAAATTATGGTTCATCAACCCTATGTTATTGTTCATACCATATGTTATGTTGTTATTCATGAATACTGCAAAGTATGATTCATCAACCCTATGTTGGTGTTCATCATCCCTATGCTACGTTACTATTCATCATCCCTATGATACATTATTATTCATACAATACGCTATGTTACTATTCATGAATAGTGAAAATTATGTTTCACCAACCCTACATTACCGTTCATCATCCATATGCTACGTTAATGTTCATAAATAGTGAAAAGTATGATTCATCAACCCTGCATTACTATTCATCATCCCTACATTAAATTACTATTTATACCATACGCAACATTACTATTCATAAATAGAGAAAATTATGGTTCATAAACCCAATGTTACTATTCATCATCCCTACATTACGTTACTGTTCATTTCTGAAGATACTGTTTATTCTGTGCATTTTTGCTGAAAATTTAGTTTTTGCATATATATGAATTATTTTCAATGTTTTTTCTCATAGATAAATTCATATTAAATCTAAGGATTATAATAGAAGATTATTTAATGTTTTTTTGTGGAATATTTAAATAGAAAATTTAAAAAATTATTTTAATTCCTTTTCTAATAAATTTGTTGGTTTCAAGTTTATTTATTTCCAAATATTTGAATTTAAATTTGGCTTGTGCTACTAGTTTTTAGGAACCATATTGACTAAGATTAAATGAATTTAAATTGGTATTTTAAAATTTTCAATGCTATTATTATTCTAGAGATTTTATTGGAAGACTTTCTCAAATTATTTTGAATTATTTTATTAGAGATTTATTCTATAAGAATAAAGAGGCAATGATGCTGCATTTTTTATAGAGATATTTAGGAACACTCTTGACTCAATTTATTTTGAAAATCTGAAGGAAAGAAAGATGTTGTAACTTTTGAATATATACCCTATATATATCTTTCTATTTGGTAGGTTAAAATAATATAGTAATATATAAATTGAAAGACACACGTCAAAATTTTTAATACTCTGTTTTTTAAAAGAGAAAGTTTTGTGAATTTTGATTCTGGTGTGATTTTGCAATGTCCTACGACATTTTATTTCATCATCCCCACATTCTCTCACACACACTCTTTTTTCTATTTGTGCTTTTAAAAACAAAAGCATTATTTGTTATTTTGTTATCTTAGGTTATGACTCCCAGATTCTAAAGTTAGGATCTAAGGTTTGTGACTTCGTATATCTAAATTCAGGCATGTTTGGGTTGTGACTCTTTTTATTTAAATTCAGGTTGTAAGGGTTGTGACTCCCCATAAAAAAAATCAGTGTCATGGTTATCCCTCCATTATAAAAGGATTTTTTAATTGGGTTATGATTTCCCTATAAAAAATAATGTTTATTGCACATGTATCTCTCTCCGATTAGAGAGGTATAGGCATAGAAGTGGTCCCACTTTGGACTAAACTACTATAAAAAACATCCTTTTATTATTTACTTTTTTTCTACTAATTAACCTTAATATATAACTTTAATAAATTATTTTATTAATCAATTAATTTGATTAAATTTTTTAATCTAGTCTCCCCCCCCCCCCCCCCCGCCCGCCAAAGAACATATTTTATTTCTTTATGTGACCTAATATTGAGGACATGATGAAACTAATATCATTAAACAATCTCCAATTCCAACAAAACACACAAGAATCCATATAGGACCTAAAACCTCAATTAGGATAACTCTCCTGCTCGAAGGGGGAAGTCCAAAGTCTAGGGTCTAGATGACTACCATCCCAACCTATTTCCAATTCCATAGAAAAAGTTAATACATGTTCTATTACACTTCATAGTGGTAAATAAATTTCTCCTTCTAATGATTCTATACATTAGTTATGTGGTCTTTCTTAAGACTCTCTTTATTTTCCCTCAAAAAACTCAAGTTAGGAAAAACAAAGAAAAAAGGGTAAAAATTTTATCATTGAGGATTTACCTGAAAAATCCATTCCCTTCCCATTTCCCCAAATACTCTCTTAATCAAAGAAAAATTTTGATAGTGAAATTGATAAAAAGAACATAGATACATTTAAAAAGGTATAATTTAACATTCCACTCTTGGATACACTTAAAACAATTCCTTTCTATTCCAAATTTCTTAAATAAATTTGCACCAATAGGCATTGACTAAAGAGGAATGAGAGATTAAACCTTGGAAGGAATGTCTTGACCTTGATACAACCAGTGATGCTAACCAAATTCAAGGATCCATGAACTTTTACAATACCTTTCCCCGTAGGGGGAATTTATTTTCTGATGAAATTCTTGATTTTGGTTCTTCGATTAATGTGAGGCCTCACTCTATGTATACATATCATTAAGTTGGAGATCTTCAACCAATGGGAATCATCATAAAAATTGTAAAATGTAGCACCACACACCCAATAGGAGTGATCGATGATGTTCTTATGTGAGTAAATAATATCATTTTCCCTGTAGACTTATACATTATTGAGATGGAAAAAACTCATACCCAAGGGCATGGTCCTCTAATACTTTTAAGACATTTCCTTAAAATAGAATATACAATAATAAATATTTGCAATGCTAAGTTGTGCATGTATTTTGGGGGAGAAAATGAAAGTTTCAATATCCTTGATGCTATGAAACACCCTATTGAAGAGCACTCCCCTCTTCTAGTATATTAGATGGAATTTCTCTCTAAATATAGGCACAAACAACATTATCTCCTTGAACCATACTCGGATTTATTTTTCTATTCTTCACTCTTTGATTATTTAGTTTTTGATTCATTTTTCAAGTATTTTTTGGGTTTGTAAAAGATTAAATATTGTGTTTTAATTAATAATTTCTTGATCACTAAGAATATTATGACCATAAGTGATACTAATCAACTTATAAAAGCTTATTCCTCATCTTCTTATGTTACCATTGAGTATTTAGATGAGATAATTAACCTCTCACCTACACATTCACTCTCATCAATCCAAAATCCCATTAACTTGGAACATAAACCACTACCTAAAAACTTAAAATATTCATATCTTGAGAATGGAAACAATTTTCCTATAATAATTTCTAGTTCACTCCCTCTGGAGCATGAATTATGATTTCTTGTCCTTTTGATTGAGTATAAGAAAACATTAGGATGGACACTTTCTAATATTCTTGATATTATCCCATCAATTTTCATGAATCATATATTATTAAACGATGGGGCTAAACCGGTGAGATTAGTATAATGTTAACTGGACCCAAACATCCTTGATGTTTTTAAAAAGGTGGTAACCAAATTATTGGTTATTGGAATCATTTACCCCATCTATGACAGAAAATGGGTCAGTCCAGTGTAGGTAGTTCCTAAGAAAACTAATCTTATAATAATAAAAAATGAAAAAAAATGAATTGGTTCTAACCCATGTGTATAATAGTTGGTGTGTATGTATAGACTATTGTTGACTAAACCATCACACTAGAAATGACCATTTACCATTATTGTTCATTGACCATATGCTAGAGAGGCCAGGGGGAAGTCCCACTATTGATATCTTGATGGGTATTCTAGATACTTTCATATCCATATTTCACTCGAGGATTAGGAAAATACAACCTTTACTTGTCCCTTAGGAACATTTTCATATAGGAGGATGCCATTTGGTCTATGAAATTCTCTAGGTACTTTCCAGGGATACATGGTTAGTATTTTTTCAGATTACCTAGATAATTATATGGAAGTTTTCTTGGATAATTTCATTGTTTATGGATCGTATTCTAATGATTGTTTGAGTTGTCTTGGTTCTATTATACATCACTATATTGAAAATGATCTTTTATTAAATTATGATAAATTCCATTTCATGGTACGATAAGGTATATTACTTGGACATGTAATTTCTGTGGATGGTATTCAAGTAGATAAATCAAAATTAGATATTATTTCTTTCCTACCATTCCCCAAAAATATATGGTACATGTGGTATTTCTTAGGTCATATTAAATTCTATCATCTTTTCATTCATGACTTTAGTAAGATTTCACTCCCCCTCTCCTACTTACTCCAAATATAAAAAAGAATTTGTTTTTGATAAAGACTGTGAGGATGATTTTAAAAAATTAAAATGGAGTCTCATATCACCCCTGGTAATCAAACCACCTTTGGGGGATTTACCATTTGAGATCATGTGTGAAGCCTCTAACTATACAGTCGGGGAAATATTATTACAATAGGTCGATTGAGCTCCACATTTCATAAACTATGCCTCAATGACACTAGACCATCCCAAGAAAACAACACCATAACTAAAAATTAATTCCTTTATATTTTTTTGACTTGGATAAATTCATTTTATACCTTTTAGGCTATAAATTAATTATGTTCTCAGACCATGCATCCCCTCAGTATCTTCTTAAGAGACTAAAATCCAAACCATGCCTCATTCACCAGATTCTACTACTTCAGTAATTTAATCTAGAAATTAGGGATAAAAAAGTTCAATTAACGAGGTAGAATACTGAATTAGTAGGATTTCCCCACCATTGTACCACAATGTTGACTCATCCCTCCCCATTGGATAATTCTTCCCTGATGATTGCCTTTGTGATGTAGTGGATCTTGCCCCTTAGTATACTGAAATTGTGAATTTTTTGGAAGCATCTTGGGTCCTCGCATATTTTATCACTTAAAAATACCAAAGTCTTAATAATGAATCATGATGGTACATTTGGGATGACCCATATTTTTGGAGAATTTTTAATGACCATGTTGTTCATTGGTGTTTCCTCAAGCATGATTCCACCTATATTTTGAGCTTCTGCAACACTTTTTCTTATAGGGGCCACTTTATATCTCAACATATAGATAAAAAGGTCCTTAACTCTAGACTTTATTATAAAACATTGTATATAGATTTTTATCAGTTTTTTAATCCATTCACATGATATCAATTCCCTGTGAATATCTCTAGGAGGAAGGAAATTCTCCAGAAACCCATGTTATTTTGTGAGATCTTTGATGCATGGGGAATTGAATTCATGGGGCATTTTCCAAATACATTTTTCATTGTTTATATCTTATTTCCCATTTAATATGTCTCTAAATTGGTGGAATAAAATTCTACTAGGACCGATGACTCTCAAGTGATTATTGATTTTTTGAGATCACAAATTTTTAATATGTTTGGTTTCTCAAGATTTATCATTATAAATCAGGTTTCACATTTTTTTAATCAAAACATGAAAAAATTACTCCATAAGTATGGGGTTGTGCATAAATTATATACTTAATATCATCCCCAAACTAATGGTCAAGTATAAATTTCAAATCGGTAAGTTAATAAAATATTGGAAAAATGGTACAACCTAATATAAAGGATTGGACTTTATGTTTGGATGATGAACTGTGGGCATACCGTACAGCTTTTAAAACCCCAATCGGAATCTCACCATAATGGATTGTGTTTGGAAAGGCTTTTCACTTCCCAGTTGAGGTAAAGAACTATGCATATTGTGTTTTTAAAAAAATATAATATGAACCTATCATATGCAAGTGAGCATAGAATGTTTTAGATTCAGGAGTTGGAGGAAATTCTAAGAAAATCATATAAGAACTTCCAAATTTGTAAGGAGAGAACCAAGGATTCCCATGATCGCTTCATCCTTTATCTTAAATTCCAAATTGAGAAGAAGGTACTCCTTTATAATGCAAGGCTAGAGTTTCTCCCAGGTAAGCTTCTTTCCCACTGGTTTGGCCCATACACTATTACTAATGTTTATCCATTTAGTGTTATATAGGTTCAAAATGAATAAAAAACAAACAAACATTCCCTATTAATGGATAGTGTCTAAATCAATTTCATGATATCATTATGGATTCCCTTTTAAAGGAAAACCACCTTCAAGAAGAAATCCACCCACCATTTTTTATCCTTTCTTCCAACATTCTCTATTATTAAAGTGAGGACACTTCAAACACTAGGTGTGAGGGATGGATTTATTTCAATGTACATTAGGATTTTCATCCTCTTTATTTTTCATTATCTTTTTAGATTTTTGTATAGTATCTTTACCTCCCCCAATTTTGTGCTAGAATACTCATTTTTTATTCACACCTAATCAAGGAAATTATTGAAAATGCATGATGAATTTCCTTATTTCAAGTTGTTATAACATTTTAAGAAAACTTCTTTCATTGATGGCATGTGAGTTTTAGTAAGAATTTCACATTGACGTGTGATTTTTTTATTAAATTGATTGTTTTTAGATGATATAAATCTTTGTATATCTATGAAACTTTTGAGATTATTGATACCGTATATTTCAATAGTTTATGGGTCAATAATATCACTTAACATTTCCACACAACTTTTCACTAAACCATAAAGTGTGAATATTTCATATTTAATAGGAGGTAAATATAAGTTTGGTTAATATTTATCAGATTTTAAAAAATTTGTTTCCATACATTCATTTCTTATTTGATCTTTTTCATTACTGTACTATATTGACCTATGTCTGCATTCCTATAATCCGACTATTGTACGCCCTAAAAAACAACAAAAATAAAAAAACAACAAAAATAATAAGTGAGGGGAGTGATGAAATATAAAAATTAAGGTGATATCAAGATTATGAGCTTAAGTTTTGACTTCTGGGAATGCTTAAGTGAGTGGGTCTTGAAATTTTATTTCAAAGTATGTAGGGCAGGTTCAGTAAAAATAATCAAGTAAATAGAAATTTTTTAAAATAACCTACATTTACTGGATATAAAGTGGAAATAATAGCATTAAGTGGTTATAACACTCAAACATGACGACTTAGTGACATGTTTTAATTTTGAGTTCATTTATAAGACTAGTATCATACATCTCCTTGAATTTCATTTTGATATAATTTATGAGAAATCTTTTTCAATGATCACTAAGAATAACTCCTTGGTTTGCTTCTTACTTTTATCACATTTCTATCAATAATTAAATTTTCATTTAATGTTAAATCTTCACAAAGTTGGAAATATATCCACGAATAATTTTTTCAAATGTTACTTTTCCAAATAGTACATACATTTAGGTGTGGGGGTGTGATCATACCGTGATTCACTATTTTATTTCACCCTTACACCAATGTATTAAAGTGGTGTTGTATTAAAAATTCAAAATATAATAAAAAATTTTACTTCAAATTTTATTCAATTATTTAATTTTAATCATAGTTAAAATGGTATATTTTAATTTTTTTTTACAATTTCATTATAGGAGGAGGTGATTTGGAGTTTTAGAATGATGTAGAAGGAAAATGGTCCAATCTAAACAAGATTCCAAGAACACATGTGGACTCAAAAGAACACTAAAAATAATATGTGAATCCAATTGGGATGAAATTTTGTGATATGATTTCAAAATTCAGTGGTATAAAACTCTTATAAAGATACCCAATCCCAATTATTATATTAAGGGGCCCAACCAAATTGATCTTTCCATGAAATAGAATCTACTCGAAGTCAAAATTTTGGTTTGGTATTTTGGAAATATATCCTATTTTATACATTAAATGGCCAAAAAATTAACATGGAGTTATTCAAGAGGTAGGGAAATAGCTTTTTAGTTTTTTATAAAGTGAGATAAGGCTTTATACACACCTAAAACCATGGGCTAATTAGTATCTCTAAATTTGGGTGCCTGAAATCACCTTCCACTTTTCCTATAAAAGGGAACCATGGTTGCCTCATTTCGAAGTTATAATAGAAGGTATGGTGATGTTATTTTGGAGTCCCAAAGGATTCCTATAATCCATTTAGATTTTATGGATCTAAATATCCTCATGGGAGAGCTAAGATGAATTTGTATTTCCACACAAGCTTCTCCTCCTTTCAAGGGTGGGATAAATGGTGGGCGTTCATCGTGAGGGAGCTACACATCTTGTAAAAGGAGTTATGAAAAAAAAATTACTAGTTTAATTTATTTATTTATTTTAAAAATAATTTATAATTATATTAATTTGATTTATATTTGAATGATTTTTTTATTTAAACGAATGAAATTCTCTTTACATTTTATCGATCGATGTGAAGTTTTGAGTGTGTGACTTGTGTTGTTCCGATTAGACAACACAAGAATCATTTTATTCCCTAATTATTTGATATTTCGATTTGATTTGGAATTTATTATACCATTCATAAGATCTAGACCTTGGCTATATGATTGTTATGTAAAATTTTGGTTCTACATGCATTGATATAAATTCTTGGAGAGTAATTAGGATTCTGATTAATTTCAATGAAATAATTACACCAAAACCTAATTAATCTCTAAGAATAAAAAACTTTAAATGTGTGAAGTGAACTAAAAATGACCAATTTTTCTTATATTTTTCAAAATAAAATTTCTTTTTCAACTATTAAACTCCTTAAATTAAATTATTTTCTTAGAATTGTTTTCAAAAACACCCCTATGTTTTAGTTCTTTTTACTAAAAATACACATTATAAACCACCAATGCTCATTGAGATATTACCTAGGGTATTCCCTATTCTATAAAATAATATTTAAATCATAATAAATTTTAATTTTCATTAAAATGTGTTCAACATCACTGATATATGATTATGAAACTTTAGAAATAAAAACAACATGCTCGAGTTCAACTTGAATTGATATACCCATAGTAGGAAAACTAGGTGCCACATAAGGAACAAATATTGGAGGTCTATAGACAATCAACAATTTACCTATAACTAGAACAAGCACTATTAGAGTTTCTTCTAATTCTGAACTTGACTCCACCTCTGAAGATTTATAATTTTGATCCATAATTGTAAGATATATTTCCTTTAACCTCTTAAAACAAATTAGTGTTTTCATTGATTTTTGCAATGTAGTCAGATACCATATCCCTTATTTTATTATAAACTCCCAAGTTTTCTTTTACCAATGTACCAATAGATTCTTTAATATGACCAACATGGTCATTCAATCAAATATCAACTCTAACACTAAACTTCCATGTAGCTTATTTGTTGTCTTGAAACTCACCCAAAAGATCTTTCTTCAATTATTTCATCAAAACAGGTGAAAGAAAATCACACTAAAGACATTAGATCTGAGAGGAAAAAATGTAACTCTGAAAACACTTGATCAGCTCCACTCTGAATATCAGGAATAGTAGAAGGTTCTGGTAGATCAACTGAAGCATGCATAAATTTCTTGATAAATTGTAATTGGATTATCACCATACTTCATAAATTTTGAAAGGTAACCTTCATTTCAGACATTAAATACTGCAACTCATCACGAAATTCTTAAGATAATATTGATTGTACCAAAGGAATATTTTGGAATACATCCCTTTGAGATGTAACCACAGTACCAAGATCATTAAACTTGGATTTGGTAGGAAAAAAATACTTCAATACTCTCACCAAAGATTTAATTTCCTCAAGTTCAGTCTAAATTACATCATAATAAATTTGTTGAACAACATGAATATACTAAATATTTTTTATTACACAACACCAAAATCAGTGTATAGCGGGGGGGGTTAGCGATAGTTTAGTAAACCACCACTAAATTATTTTTAAATAATTTAGCATTGGTTTATTGAAAATCTCCACTAAAAAATTTATTTTTTTTTTACCCGACACTTCTCCCCCAAAGCCCCCACTCCCCTGAACCCTGCGACCCCCTGAAGCCCTACCCTCACCGTGCATCACCAACAGTCCCAAGCCTCGCCTCCGGTCCTGAGCCTCATCGCCCCTCACTCTATTTGATCATATCTATTGTAGATTCTAACCTCTTGGATCGTCAAAAAACATATACCCATTAATCAAGGTATCTTCTTTTGCCCATTTTCTCTATCATTTTCTATTTTTTTATGTTCATTCATGTGAACCCCTCTATTTTGTTTGGATTTTCATTCATGTGAACCCCTATATTTGTTGAGCATGTTTTTTATGTTTTTAATTTTAATATTTATGATCATGTTAATATACTGATAATGTATATGTTACTTATTCCAATTGTATTGATGTTCTACTAGATTTATTTTGGAAAATAATTCATTTTATCATGATAGTCCTAATTGTTTTAGCCAATTCTATGTGGGAACATGTGTCACTATGTATAAGTGTCTAGGTGGAATTTTTTAATGTCATCTAGTAATTGGAAATATTTTATAATGAGATGTTTTATAACTCATTTTATGTTATATAATCAAAATATGATTTAAATGGTGATATATTTTTAAAAAGGGATAATGTGTCCTTTAAAACAAGTTTTTCAAATAATTTGGTGTGGGGAACAAAATTAAAATTGGTTTTTCTAAATTAGAAATTTTTTATTGGATCTTGAACTATAATGGGTTATGATAAAAACTATTTCAAACTTATATGTGTTTTAAATTGGGTAATAGATGTTAAAACATGAAGTTCAATTTTTAAAAGGAAATGGGGAAGTAATTTTGAAATGTAATTCATTTATAATTTTGAAGTAAAATAGAACCTAGTGTGAAATTAGTTATAATACACATTACAAGTTTAATGAAGCTTTAAAATTTATGGTGGGAAGTGATTTTTCTCACTCAAATTTTATCATTGTTCAATTGTGTATTGTGTGATATTTCTAAAAACTAAATTGATATACTAATTTTGAAAATAAGAATGGGTTTTCTATAAACATTTTGATAAATTTATTTCCTTGATAAGATATAAATTAAAAGTAGTTCAATCAAATAAAATCCCAATGGAATCATATAATGGAGAGTACTATGGCCTATATTATGATTAGTATAGAAAATAAGGTATTATGGGGATGAGTTCATATGGTATTTTATTGATGTTTCTTGATGGTTTGGTATTTTTTGGATTTTGGAGTCATTAATTAGAAGTGTATTGTAAAATTAGGGATATTTATTAGTGTGATAGTCTTTGATGTTTAAGTGTTGGTGTTTTTAATGAATTGGGTTAGATTTGGGAGCTATGAATTAGAGATGGGATGGATGAATTGGGATATAGTTCTAGGTGTGTTTAAAATTATGTATAAGTTATATGATATTGGTTTAGTTATTTGGGTTCTAGAGATGGTTAGTTTTTGGGATTTGATCTTAGTTTCAAAGATTGTTATTATTGATATAATAGATTTCTAAGTGCATTTATTTCCAATATAGAGGAAATGAGTCTTTAGATAGATGTTTCTTGAGACTTATCTGTATTGAAAATTGATATTTTTTGGAGGATATAATTTTTTAACCTTATTACCTTGATTATGGTGTCATTAAGGTCTTATGTTGGTAATTTTAATGGAAAAAGTATTCGATAGTTTCAATTTTTTATTCTGATTACGGGGTATTTTTTTGATAATGGATTCAAAATTGATTTAGGTTATTGATTTTACATTATAAATTATTTTTTAATGAGGTTTGTGGTTTGGTGTGTGAATCGGGGATTTAGGGTACCAACAACAGGTTTCCACGTATATTTTAAAATTACAAGTGACACCGGGAACCTGGTGGGAGTTAAATAGTTAACGTTTCACTTGTAAGAGTCCTAGGTATCCTAAGAGTGAAACCAGGGACACCATGGCCCCATAAAATGTAATTGATAAACTTTATATATACATATAATGTGAGGATTTTTGGTCAATTCCTCCATCTTGATCCTTTTCCCCCTTTCTCCCATAATCCCACTCTTATCTAGCTACATAGGAGGACCCTTTGAAATGTGGTATTGTGCATTCTAAAATATCATTTATATGCTTATGTGATTGATTCATTTTTTTTTTTTGATTCATGTGGTCCCTATGGGTATTTTACCATTAGGGGTGGTAATTGGGTTTGAGTCAGAGAGTGTTGTTCAGTGAGAAAATGGTGGGTGGAATGAGATGTGATGTTGGATGAGGTGTGATATAGTTGTGTGATGATCATAGTTGTGGTGATGATGTGTGATGTATGAACATGGATTTGGTATGTGAATTTTGTATGGGGCTTGTATTGTATTGGTTGTTTCCTAGTAGTTATAGATTGATTAAAAAGTCTAATTCTCAAATTAAATGAACTTCACAGGTTTTAAGTTTATTGGGGGTGGAAATAAATGGATGATAGAATAAATTATATTGTTCATGATGAAGGAGCATTATGTTTTCCTCTAGAGAATGTTTATTTTTTTATATGAATAAATTATAATAATATATTGTTTTGATATTAAACATGTAAAATCATTTAATATAGGGCATGCTTATTGTTTTGATATGAATCATGTTTATGGTTGTGATGTAGAGAATGTTTACTATTTAAATATGGAAAACTGTTTGTTTCTCTATCATTAATTGATTTCATTGTGATTACCTTAGGTTTCCTTCACATGTATAACCTTAAATTTGTTATGAATATCATATGAAACATTTGGGAATTATCTTATAGGTTTAATCTTGAAACTTGTCTACTAGAATCTATGTTGGGTCATCAGGTGATAACCAAGTTACCCCAACACTTAACCTCGCATGTTTTTGATCAATTCCATTGATACATATATTATAGCCACAAGTCATTAGAGTTCCATTAGAGAATGGAATTTCAATATCTAAAACTAACCAAAATAAAAATCATAATGTATGGTTATCACAATAGTCAGTGCTAATCATATAGAAAATCTATCACATATAACATGATATTTAAGGATAGAATATCAATATCCAAACTCTCTAGAAAGTCAATTTTTTTGAATTATATGTTCTAAATTTAATTTTTATTTTCTTAAATGACATGAATTCCAAGGAGGAAGTGATATACTGTTCCATCGACCACACCGACAGATATAGATCCATCTGTCTCCCTCCCTACAACATCTGATACACCATTTGTTCCCCCACCCTACAATATCTCTCACACCCTCCATGAGTGTCCCATCAGTAACTCATTTTACATCTTCCCATTTAGCAGCATCAATAGTTAGGGAGCAGGGAACCACTCTTAGTTCTTCATGGGGATACTGGAGAGTTACTGTTATAGGTACAAATTTTAATATGAATAAATTTATTGCACTTTTTTATACTAACTATTTGTTTATAAAAGATGGAAACAATGAAACTATAGAGAAAAATATTAAAATTTCATATGTATGTAATTTAACTAGACTAAATATAGTTGTCCCATTTGACTCCTATGGGGTACCTACAGATGACGCTGCAAGATTACTTGGCCATATTCTAGGTCAGCTGGTTGTGGAGCTAGTTTCCCTTCTGATTATGTATGATTATTGGAGGTATATGCCTTCATCTTGGAAGAATGAATTTTTTGATTAAAAAATAAAGGTAATTTTAATACATTATGGTGTAATTTAATGTTAGTATGTTATTAAATTCTAATATTTTCAAAATTAATTTCTATGTATAGATGTTTTTCTAATTTATGGTTGCTGATGTGCTAGTATGAAAATGGACATTGAAAAATCTGGGCAAGAAATGGAAAGACTTTAAATAGATATTATGGGGATATTTCAACGATACTTCACTGAGAACCTAATAGATGTATGAAAAGGTACCCAATGGGGTACCTAGAGAGAAATGGAAATTTTTTATTGACATACATCATGATGAGAAGAACATGGTATTTAAATATATATTATTATATCAATCTCATTTTACATTTATACATGTATATGGAAAGGATGTGACATTGTATAAATTACTATTAAATCACATTTTATTTATATCCGGATATTTCAAGGGATAATGCATCGAGTCGTGCTAAGAAAATCATCCCTCACACTGCAAGTTCAAAGAATTTCTCTAGAAGATGATCGACTCTGGTAATCTTTTCGTTAGTTTAAATATTTATAAGACAATATTATCTTTTTAATATATTAAATTGTTCATTTATCTTTGTTTAATACAGTCACAGAGTTTAGGGCACCAAGCATCATGAATAGAAGTGTGGTTGAATTTTCATAAAAAACATGATGGGAGTTTTGTTAATGAGCCTACAAAAGAAGTTGGGGTATGAATTCATTTTTCATTATAATAACTTATTATCAGTTGTCACTATGTTAATATATATTTCCTCTAATATGGTTGATATTTTATTTATAGTTAAAAAATTAAAGAACTATGGGATGTCAACCCCATGTTGTCCTACTCAGTCTCCTAGGATGACCTCGTTGGTAAAGTGCTTGGGAAGGAGCATCTAGGTCGAGTGCACAAGACGGGTTTGGGACCCTTATCATATGAGGTATTTAGTCAGAAATTGGGGATTGAAGCTCCATCTACTCTTATTTGTAGTTGAGATTTTCAGAGAGATTATGTTTCTATGAAAAAAACAATTTAGGAACAAGAGGCTCAGATATCCACTTTTCAGAAAGTGTTGATCAATTTATATCAGAAGATGGCTGGATCTATCCCTGGTGATATTGCATCGATGACGGATGTTGAGTAGGTAAATCACACAACTTTAAAGTCATTTATTTTTCAAAAATTTATTTTTTTTAAGTTTAAATATAAATATACAACTTTATTTAATTTTCATTATAATTGTCTTACAGGTTTCAGTAGTAGGAAGTAGAGATGGATGTGGAGAGGGTGACAAGTATTGTTCATCATCAGACAGTGATTCGTGGTCTTGTTGATATGTTAGAAAAATATGGAAACAGAGGGTTTGTTCATGTATTGTGTATCATGTTTCATGTATCATGTATCATGTATAATGTATCATGTATCACGTATCATGTATCATGTATCATGTATCATGTATCATGTATCATGTATCATGTATCATGTATCATGTATCCTGTATCGTGTATCCTGTATCATGTATCATGTATCATGTATCATGTATCATGTATCATTTATCATGTATCATGTATCATGTATCATGTATCATGTATCATGTATCATGTATCATGTATCATGTATCATGTATCATGTATCATGTATCATGTATCATGTGTCATGTGTCATGTGTCATGTGTCATGTGTCATGTATCATGTGTCATGTATCATGTATCATGTATCATGTATCATGTATCATGTATCATGTATCATGTATCATGTATCATGTATCATGTATCATGTATCATGTATCATGTATCATGTATCATGTATCATGTATCATGTATCATGTATCATGTATCATGTATCATGTATCATGTATCATGTATCATGTATCATGTATCATGTATCATGTATCATGTATCATGTATCATGTATCATGTATCATGTATCATGTCTCATGTATCATGTAGCATGTACCATGTATCATGTATCATGTATCATGTATCATGTATCATGTATCATGTATCATGTATCATGTATCATGTATCATGTATCATGTATCATGTATCGTGTATCGTGTATCATGTTTGGAACATATTAGTCACCTAACATTTTCACGACCTAACATTTTCATGATTCCCCAAGTTTTATAAAGGCATTGGAATTTGATATGGGTTGATGATTTAGTAAGGTAATGAGTCTAGAATTGGTGAAGTATGAAGTTGGTGGAGTATTAAGTAATCTATGTTCCATATGGAATATGGAGATATTTAATAGTTTCATTTGAGTTATGTTAGTATGTGTATATTAGTATTTTGGACTAACTACTATGTTGTTTATTTGATTCATTTTATTCATGTTGGAGACACAAGCCCACAGCCGTGTCATTCAAGGATGGGGCCCACAAATGTTGGGTCGACCATTTACCACATTTGAAAAATGGTAATGATCACTTCTTATAAGATATACTTTGAGGTGTGTTCCTAGATAATAGGCGAGCCTATTTTGGAAATGCACCATCACTATAGGGGGGAATAATACTTGGAGGATTATTGATATCCAAATTGGGAGCTACACCGCTATGTGCTTGAGCACATTGAGTTAGCCTCTATATAAGAGATATGATCATGTAATAATCCTATTATCAACTAGTATATAGATATATCCACAATAAATTTTAATCTTTAATGGTCAATTCTGAGTTGTGGTACTTTCCCTGTCACAATTTATTATTTATGCAAGTCCTCAATGTCTTAACAGTTCTCCCAACACATTTAATATGTTACATAAGAGGATATTACCCCTGGTCCCCAATTTTTTTGAAATGGTTGAAATCCAATTGACTAGTCTCACATCGCTCACACTATATTTTCCTTTAAAATCTCTCATAAACCATTAAAATGCATCTATCTCAACCCATCATGTGCCTGAAGTGGTTCCTCACTGACCACATACTACTTTTAGAAATAAATAATATTTAACTTCTTTTGGTTGAGTATTTTCTAAGAATACTCAAATTTAATAGTTTACATCTCTAAAGCCATATTCTGACACCTTTTATCCAAGTTACCCTAATATTAATTTAATCATGCTCACCACTGCTTGTAACCAACTTCTGGTGACATCTCCTGATCTTACCAAATCCTACTTTTTTATGTCACCATTCTAAAAAAACATTCTAGTGCATTACCAATCCAACACACCTAGATAATCAAAAGGTATCCCAAGACTAATGCCTAGACTCAAGTTTCTCATAAGTATGTATTTGATCCAGAACCTGGCATTCACCGTGGAATATAATAGTACCCATTTCTAGTTATCAAGAAACCCAAAAACTAAAAAAACCATCCAACGACCGGTCCAACACTCACATGAGTGTTACCCTCCAATATTTTACATTTTTAATCCATATCTTAAGGCTTTCTATAAATAAATCCTTGTGTAAACCTCCCATGGATTCCTTCTGTCCAAAAAAAAAGGCATTGGTTTCAATTATTTATCTTGGTATATAGATACACTCCCAACATACTTTGGATGGTGTCAATATATTGGGAGTGAATGAATCTAGAATAAGAGTACACCAAGTTTCTAAACATTACCCATTCCTGGTCCACAAATAAAAACATCCTAACATTTTTGATAAATTATATTGATAGGCCAGTTTAGATATTCTGATACACGCTCCATCAAAACATGTTATACTTGCCTTGAACAAACCCTTGATTCCACATCTCTCAATGATGTGTGAATAGGTCCAACAATGGGTCAACCACATCATCACACCCTAAAACCCTCATTGTACTTCTATGTTATATATTTAAAGTATTACACCCCAAAAATTTCACATCATATTTAACATGATGCATAGATGGAAGGCTCAAATCCCCTTTAAAATTTGATCATGGAAGCATTAATCAATACACTCCGGACATAATTGTTTAAGATATTCCCATCTTAATAGCCAATGTATTAATTAAGGTATTGATCACATAGCCTTAGATCCTAATGATACTATGTTATTTCATGAATTAGAAAAAAATTCCAATAATGAATCTCATCATTCATTAATGGTTGGGTAATCAACCAACCACATTTCCATCATGTTTCTATAAATTCATAAACACACTACCGATTGGTAAAACTCATGGATTGCTTATTTGTCTCAAGCATGAATCTATCATCAAGAATTAGTTTAAACAAAAATCTATGTTTTAAAATTCATCGTCATGTTTGAGATGTTAAATATTGAATATACCAAATCATCGTATTCAAAAAGTCATTCTGACAATTTATAATTGGTCCATTATAGTTGTGTCCTTCTACATGAAAGCACACAATTTCCATAATACTTATCATTCTCCCCACCTTAATAATTTCCTGGGAAACATTTTATTGAAATAAAAAACTTTCCAGGCCACATACTTCATCCACTACTAAATGTGGTTTTAAAAATATGATAACATGCTTATATTAATCATCAAATTGAATTGAAAAAACACTATCCTCTTACAAGTGTTATAGTGTAGGTATTATCGTATATGCATGTGTGATGATCTTATTGAGTCATGTTTAATCATTTCATATGTATCAAATATAAAGTCCAAACTAAAACTAATCAGTAGTTTTGTCAGACCCAATTCTTTTTACAGTGTTATCCTCAGCACTGGGGTAAATCATTCTTATTAGGATGGATCAGGGATACATCTTATAAGTTCATGCTATGTAGTTTGAAGGCTTATAGCTCAGAAGTTGGTTCTATACAGTTTAAAGTCTTAGATTTATATCTATGATACATTGTTAGATGGTTGATATGTGATGGTTTAGATTATTATATTATATGTTCTCTGTGCATGATTTTTTATGAAACATTGTTAGATTATTGACTACTAAACACTATTAGATGGTTTAGATTATTCTGTTATATGTTATCTATGCATGGTTTTTCTTCCAGGGTACTGGGGCTGGGTCTGCAGAATCTCCTACCTTTTTTTACTTTTAAATCCATATTTAGCAGTGGTTTATACTACCACTAATGAAATGAACTATATTTCATTGTGGTTTAAACCACCACTATAGTTTGATATTCTCTTATCAATAGCAGTTAAAATTACCACTAAATAAATTCACATTATTGTTTGGTGGTGTTTATGGTGTTTTCATAGTGGTTTTAATGTTAAAAAATGAAGAAGAAAAATTAGCAGCGGTTTAAACCGCCGCTAAATACACCATTTATCCACCCCCACATGAAACTTCTTCTAAAACCACCAAAACCAACGCTAAATATGTTGACTATGACACTTCCCAAAAACCAAAACTGAATTAAAGAAACCACCATTTTTTGGATGTCAACACCCAATTTTGTAGTGGTTTTATGAAACTGTTGCAGAGTCATATGGTGGTTGTTTAAACCGTTGCTATGAGTCTTTTTTCTTATAGTGTTAGTTATATTTGTGTAGCCAACATCCCAACCATCTTACAAAAATCAAACATAGAAATTGAGGACTCCTTGAGTTATTTAATCTCATCTTTATAAGAAATAAGCTCTGCCTTCAAATCATAATAATCTACTCTAATATTGTCAAACTTCTTCATCATAGTCTAAGAAAAATATAGATTTTTTGAGATATCTAAGCTCTTAATAATTGAGTATTCCTCCTCATGAAAAAATAGAGGTGGTGATTGTGAAGGTGGTGTATGAGAGTGTCCAACAGTCTCTATATCCACATCACCAACTCTAGATCCACTGACATGTGATCTAAGAACAACTGGATCCACTTTCTGAGATTCTAACTCAACCTGAAAACCTCCTTGAGAATATGAAACTATAGGAATAATATCAACTATACTTTTATCGGGAATAGAAACAATTTTCTCAATAACTAGTTCCTCATGTTGAACTCCTTTAGCAGACTCAGCAACTCCAGCTTCTTGGATCTGAACATCCTCTTCCACTTGACTCTAAAAAGGATCAACCATGGAAATGGATACGATTGGAACTAAAGGATAATATCTAGCAGGAACTGACCCCTCCACTTCCCTAGAAGGCACCATCTTGGTAGGTGTTGTATCTTTAGGTAGTTACGTTTGTGATGGATCCCTATGAGATGCACCTTCTAGACAGACTGGCATCAAGGAATTTGAAGAAGTATCCCAAAAAATAACCAATGGTATTCAGTAAAATAGTAGAAAAAGTGTTACTTTTGTGGAATTTTACCGCATCTCCTTCATTAATATCCACTTATCTATTCTTTATAACCAAGGATATCAACCTACTATAAGGATAAAAGTTAGACTTACCCTTTCCATTTCAAAAATGATTCATAAAGTGAAAAATATACCTTTGAAAATTCAATTTTAGGTTATTTATAAAAATATTTAAAAAAAATCATGTCCTAAAAAAGAAATTTCTATATTTCACTAGCTCTCTTATTTATTCTAGTCTATACAAAATTTCACAACACTGTCAACTCTTCAAGAAAATATTTCAAAAGCTTCTTCTCAAAGGCAGAGGTACTAAATAAAAACTTGGCCACCTTTTTCATACCAAAATAGCTCGTAGCAACCAAGTTATAACTAAAATTATTTCAGTATATTTTAAATGATATTCTTTTGTATTTTCTTGAAATCTAGCACAAAGACATACTAAAAACATAATATATGGTCTACTAGTAGTCAAATATAACAAAATTTCAATTATTCCTCTATAAATATTGTTTTCAATTAGTTTTCTAGATTTATCCAACTCAATATTTTCATTATAACTTATAGGGGTTGTATATACTTGTTTCATCCCTAAGGTGATTCATTTTGGGGTGATGATAAAATGGTCCGACGAGGATCTTCATACATCTCTTATTGTAGAGACATTATCACGTCAAGTTTACCATTTCTATGGATTCGACCCATTATGCATCATTGTCCTTTAAAGGAGGATTGGGTTAATCCTATGAGGACTAGGTAGTTTACCCCTTTTGTGTTGCAAAGTAGGTACCACAGTCAAATGTTCCCAGCAAGAGATTTCATGTGTTCAAGTACTTGTAAAATCGGTCCTTCTAGGATATAACTTCCTCAGATTGTCTCTAACGAGTTTATTTGTGGAGCCAGAAACACCCAATGGCCTTGGTATCCATGATTCATGGACCTTATTTCCAAAGGTAGGTGCCCGTTGGATGATTATTTTGCCAACGAAACTTAAGGACTCTATTAGTTGAGAGGATGGAAAGTCAGGCTCACCACACCCTTTTGGGGGGGGTATTATTTCCTATTCTAAGACTCTCTTATAGATTTAAGACATGTTCATATGTTCATGAATACTTGGATAATTACTTAAGAGTGTGTCCACGGGCTACCCCTGGTCTGCAGGATCGTCATAGGAATATAGAAATTGGATTCTAAAGAGGTAATGCTGACTTAATCCATGCAAAAAGGCATCTGGAGTTTATCTCCATCCAGGGGGGACAGAATGTGACTTGATGTTGGGATTGGACCCATAAGATGGGTTTCCTATGTATCCTTGATAGAGTAATCATAACCCACATAGTTTGAAAGATCTGTGGATTTCTCTTGGAAGATACCCATTTGAGGGGACATGTTTGGGTGAACCCTTTTGGAAGGGAACCCTTTTTGATCTCGGGCCTTCAAGTAGGCGTCCTACGTATCTTGGTTTGATCAGGAATCAGAGTTAATGTAGTTTAAAACTGTATAGATGTTGTAATAATCACAAACCTCTATGTCCACATGACTCATGCTTGGTGTGAGAAATAATAGGATGTGAGAAATCCAACCAACCACACACCTCCTCTCCTACTGATGGGAGAGGGCAGGCCTATAGAAGAAGAGGCTAGGGTGACTGTGGATGAGGGTGCGGAGTGATAAATCTTTTAATGTGGGATGACATTAAAGGTCATGAAGCTTGGCCTTCAGAAGAATGGGGACTTAACTCGGTGGGAGTTCCCCAGAATGCATTCTGGGAAAGGGGAGGAGTTTTGTCCTTGTCATGGGGAGAAGTGAACATAACTCCTCCGACTGATCACTATTCCTCATTGAATGGAAAAGAAAGTGATTACCCTTAATCCCTATAATGGTGAGGTTCATGTTAGTGTCCCAAGATTTGACTCCAGGTTACCATGGGAATGTAAACTTACATACATTCCTAGCATCCAAACTATTTTGGGGAGATCCCTCGTGACTTCACTTACCATAAGTATGTAGACTCAAATGGGCATGCTGATGCGCCCGATGATCTGATCATACGGGTCTGGTGGATTTGAAGGTGGCTTTGGCCTGATATCGGGGGACTAGTTTGTGGAGGGACTATGGAGGACTGGACAATAATAGAGGGGTGATATTGGAACTGGAGGGAAGAATACTCAAAAACATCCCATTATGCGTACTGTTCTCTCATGTGGGATGTGGGAGCTCCACATACCATAGTGGTATGTTGGAAGAGGTTCCATCCACGTACCGAAGTAGTATGTTGACATAGGAATGGACCACTGTGCACCATAATGGTACATGGTCCTGTATACAGTCCATCACACCGCTTCAGGTTCCATCCATGTACTGATGTAGTATGTGGTGCCGAGTTGACTCCGCATAGTGATGCACTACGTAGAACACCATATAGAAGGAGGGTCCTTGGGACTATTGTTCATGGGGAGATCATCTGTGAGAAATATTTGGTTCACGATTTCACTAATTATGTTCATGGTCCTCCTATTATTATTAAGTTCCTTTGTTTTATGGTTCGTGTCTAGTTGTACCTACGGAAAACATGGTTTGAAATTCGATCTTTTTTGATGATTCAAGACTGAATCTAGAATCCTCTCTGAATCCTTTCTTCCAACCTTTATGGTTCCCATTATTCTTTCTTCAATTGTCCTCCCTCAATTCCTTATGTACTCCTTTTATAGGGAATTGTGGAAATCATATCTATGGGCATGCGACACCATTTTCGGAAGCCCATGAAGAGATATCTTGACCCATGGAAGACTCGGTCAACTAGGGTTTTCTAGAGGTAGTGGTTCATGAATCATGGATCATGAAACCCTACCAATTTTCTTTTTCTGCGAACTACTATGTTTGTGAGTCGGTATGCAGACAACCTTTACACAAATGATTCCCTCCATGATATGGTTTGCAGGCACCTGGGTTTTCTAGCCATCGCTCTATGGGTTAGTGCCTCATGGGTCATTCTATGTATCGATGATTCATGTTTCATTTGGTTCAAAAACCCCTCCTGATGATAGTTCTCGGGTCACTTAAAACTCTTTTAAATTTTTAATTACTTCAAGTTTATTCTAAAGTTTAAAACTCAATTTGAGTCCATTCACATTATTAGACTTGTAGGAATGATTTCTTCCTTCTAAAAAGTGATTTTGGGAATATTTTTTTCCCTTGGAAAAATTTTCAGGACCCTAAAAATTTCCCCCTTCGAAATGGGGTCTGTTCAGAAGGAAGAGGAGACTATTTCGATGTAGAATCGGTCCAGAACTGAAATGGTTTGTGGTAGAATATATAGGTCTGGTAGGAGGGGACCACACCTATATATAGGGGCCCATTTCATTTATCTTTTATTATTTCTCGAAGATAAAATTTCTCTCGACTCTCCCTCAGCTTTATCTTCCTTCGCGTACCATTTCTTCTGCAAAAACATTGCCTGCAAACCGCTTCGTGCGTTCCACGAACTGAGCTTTTCACCATTTCACTACCCAAAAACTGAATTTTCGGTTTCAAGAATGGTTTTTGTGGAACATAAAACCATATTCTAGATTTCCACATAGGAGAACACTACGTAGTTTGTGTGTCTCGCACACCAATCTTGAACCGGTGAACTGAACTTTAAGACTTAATAATACAAACTTAAACTTTTAATCGGAAACTTTGAATATGGCCTTAGTGAGGCCTCTATTTACATTATCCACCTTCCATGAATCCTTCAATTCTCTAGCCAATGATCTACGGACTAGTGCCTTGTGGGTGTTTTTCATACCATGGTTGTACGTGGTATAATGCTTCTATGTACCATAGTAGTATGCGGGGATTGCTTCTACTTATTATGAAACAAGTTGGATATGCATACCACGTATCATGCACCATGTAGGAAATGGATACCATGTAAAGTTTCTAGGAACAATACGCAGAGCCCTATGCAGACATATTCTTATGTCCTTTATCCATTTGTCTATGTCCTTTATCCAATAATTTTTATTTGACTAACTTTTTTCAGATTTTGGATCTTCTTATACAGGCTATAATGGCTCTTTCATAGGCTATGATGAAATCGACAAATATGAGGGTGACTATGGTGGGGGTAGTGATGACCATCTTCGATCCTACATTATTCCTCATGGTATATTCTTAAATGATATCCTCACACCAGAGCTCCTAGATTAACCATTGTCCATATAGTTTCCACTTTAAATATTTGGTCTTCCTGATGATGTTCCTTTATCACCGGTTGACCCCAATACCCCTTTCATTCTCTTAGAAGCACCGCAAGGACATGATCGGGCCACTATTTCCCCAGCATGAGAAGTCATAGATACTCTGATTCAGGAAAATGTGTTCATATTAGAAGGCACAGTGTGGACTCAAGGCGATTGCAAGTGTCGCAACACCACCTCAAGACTAGTCACCCAAGAGTACCCATCTATCATCAACCTTTCCTAGGAAACCCTATCGGTGGGTAGAGCACCATGTGGGATCTGAAAGTTGGAGGATGTTTCTCTGATGAATGGGTCGGCGAATTCTGAGTACACCAAACCTATTTGGAGTCCCCTGACCATTTGAATGCGGTGAACTTATATCAATCCTCCTAGGTTTCTCATTTCGCAGCCTTCTCCCCAAGTGAAATTCTTCCAGAGATGTTGATCCACTGGTGCTCAAGCACCAACACCTACCATTTGTCACATAGGGAGGTGGGAATCAGCTTATGAGACATATACTAACTCAAAGGACTCCCCATACTTGGTGAGATATATGACGATTTTCTCCCAACAGTCGATACTTGGAATAATACAAACCATACGTCCCTCTTGACAAGGATCCTACTGGTTATGGAAGAGGTATTACTAGATCATCCCCTTCAGTCTTGCTCTCTTATCCCATTGGAGGCATGGATAGGGTTATTCTTGTAGGCGAACGGACCTAATACAATAGCTCTCCACAGTCGAACTCATCCATCCTATCAGTATCGATAGACTCCAGGGTCATATTGCACTACCCTCGAAGTAGGATGATATACCACCTAGGGATATGAGCTTCAACTGAATATGTCACATGTTCTTAGATTAGCAGGTTTCTTTGACATGTTTTTGAGTGTATGGATTTTCCCATCCCGTGATGTATATATCAGGGTCTATGCCTATACTTTGATTATGGTGGATGTGCTAGTAGAGGGTCAACCAATTAATTTTTTCATTCCTACTCTCTCCTGGCTTTACAAGTTTTTGGGACAAATACAGAAAGCTAGGCCCCCACATTATCTTAGCGGACCATTTCAATTCCTGTATGGGTGGATGGCATAACACTTTCCTGACTACAAATATCGACACATTGCAAAGGTTCCTCATTCTGACCTTCAAACCACCCTTCTCAACATTTCTTTTGTTCATCCCAGGACTTTAAGCATTAGTGATGTAGTGGGGCTACTGAATGACGCTTCTTAATTTTCATTTGAACCACATCCTACCCCTCATGGGTCATTAAGAGGTGAAAGGGGTGGTCATTTAGAAGAATGATCATACATAATTGCGCTTCAGGATGGGATGCTCACTACTTGCATAGATTGAGTGGCCATTTGTAAGTTATAACTCCCTTACTGATTTTCCAGGAAATTCGAGTGCCTTTAAAAAACTGCACTTATTTATGCTATCTAGCTAAGGGAAGAATCTCATCCCACATTTCTTCTCCAGTTATGGATTATTATAATGTGGGAAGGTGCTTCTGTGGAAGTTATCATCCCCAACACAATGGGATCCACTTTTCTATCATTGGAATATGCCCAACTTTGGGTGGGATTTTATCCTGACGGGGTGCTGAGAAAACTAGTTTGGCGGGTCCAGAATCCTTTGACCATTCTTCGCCCAAATCTGACCCCAACGTCCATGCCACACATTCCTTCTTCTGTGACAGGTGTAATATCTATGTATTCTACTCTTGTCCCTACAGTAGCCACAATGGATATGCCACCTATTCCTACACTTGTGATAAGAAGATGCTCAATTCAACACTAGAAGCATTTGGAAGGGGATTCATCGGTACAACCTATCTCAGTGGGGAGTGATTCAGACTGCTCCCCTCCTGTGGATACTACCCAAAACCCTAATGAGGCTAGCCCCAGCAGAGTATCACCGTACACCCCAGAAGTCGCAACTAGTCCTTCGCATCCAGCTCCAACGGTCAAACCATCTGAGGGAAAGGAGAGCCCCCCATCTGGGGTAACCTATATTAGGTCCCTTCCCACTCCTGTAATGACCCTTACTACCTATAAACCAATTGCGGAAGGGGAGGATTTAGGTACTGGTGTCGTAGGGAGGCACCAGGCAGTGCGAAAATAGGAATGGCATCAGTTATGTGCCCTTACCACAAAAACACCTATGGATAGATTTGCTGACGAGCCTAACAACTTTCAGCGATTATTCACCAAGCTAGGTTTCGTTGGCTTTGATTATTGGCACTTACATCTCCTTATCTACCATATCATCCTAGCTTGGGAAGACCTTTCTTCTTGTAAGGAAAAGCTGGCCAAGTTCAATTCTTCCCATCATCAGGTGATGACCTTTTGAGATGTTTCAAAGGAACTCGATCACCTAACAGCTGAAGAGGAAAAGGCTCGTGATTTGTTGATCCCCCAAAAGGAAGATCTATGGGTGTGCAAGGCCCATGCAGCAAGGTTGAAGTCTCAACTAGCAACTTTGTGTGCCAATTACAAAGCTAGCCAGAAGAAAGGGTGGGACCTTAAAGTCATTATAGAATGGGTGTGTCCAACGGTCAAGGATAAAGAGGATGAGAGAACTTATTTAGAGAAAATTCTTGATGTTCCATAGTAGTCACTCACCATTGTTTCTAGAAAGGGTGGTTAATTCATTATTTGTAATTTCCTCAAATCATGATGTGTACTCTTTTTCTTTTTGATACTTTAGAGAGACTCTGAACTGGGGATGTTCCTCTATTTTTTGTTGAACTTAATGAAACTAATTTTCCTTAAAATACTTCATCTTTGCATTTTCATGTCATGTCAATTGATCATAATCAATTATGTAAACATCATTTCGATCAGGTATTAATTTTAAACCATGATTTGAAACCAGTAATTTGAAATAATCGACTCGGGCTCTATTTTTTGCTTGATCTGTGGAACTCAGTGAGCGTAGTTCGACTATTGTTGAGGTTTTATGGAAAACCTCATGAACATTTGTGTCTTTTTAATTGTTAACCTAATTTTTTCCTAAGCCAGCTTGACACGGGATTAGTGGGTATAACTTGACTTTTTCTTAGGCTTCCCTTTGCAGGTTTTCGACCCAAAAAGATTTACATCTCTTTTGATAGCTTAAAAAACATTTTTCTTTTCTAAACCATAAATGTTGTAGGTTTAACAAGTTGATACTCGACTTTTATCCAAAGGTTCCCTTTGTAGATTTTTACTCTGGCGAGAATGAAATCTTTTTTACTGGTAGTTCACAGTCCTTAGAATCAAACTTATTACTGATGTTTTGGGTCAAAAATCTTTGACTAGACTTGATGGGGCAGGGTCCCCAATTCAGAACTCATCAGCCAGGAATGTTCTAATATCTTTCAGACATAAATGAGGGATTTTTCTTGACCCTAAATTTTTGAATTTTGGACATGCATGAGTCTTAGGAGGAATTTTATGCATATGGAGGTAGGAGAGGACTCTTCTGAGGATGAATTTTCCTTTGACTGGTGGTTGTTTTGTAGGTGACATATGAAGAGCCACTGAGGCATGATGAGCATAGTCAAAAAAAATGTGTCCACATGACACTGGCGTTCCATATCTGATGGCCTAGGAGGATTTACAAAATTTTGAATTTATTTTGATGTTGGGAGCCACAATGGGTGGCCTATCTAAGTGATGATGTCTGAAAGTATTAGGGACATTCATATCAACTCTGATCGGGTAGTTGTTCTCACACGATTCTTACTTGCATAAGGGAGAGAAAGTGAATGGTCAGTTTGACATCTTTTTCATGTTAGGGTATTTAAAAAGGAAAGGTTTATGATCCATTGTCTAGAGGGGTTTTCCAAACACAGGGAGTGATATGGGACATGTATGTCCTCTGAGCATACATAAACTAGAAAGGACTCTCCTAAGGAAAAATTTTCTTTTGATTAACAGCTGTTTTGTAGGAGTTATATGCAGAGACTCCAGGGCATGGTGTGCATAGTCAAAAAAATGTGTACGTAGTACACTGGCCATCCATCTCTAATGGCTATAAAGGATTATGGATATTAGGACCATTCTAAACATGGTATATGTCCTTTAACAATGGGAGCACCTGAACATGAAAAGGGACATTTCTTTTAGCTGAACTTCTCTGGGAAACCTGGAAATAAGTGGGAGAATTTTTTTCTCTTATATGAAAATCTACTTCATGCATATGGATAGGGTATCTTTATTTTATAGAAACCTCAAAAGATACCATTGGTGAATTGAGCCAGCATGTTCTGATATATCCAGGATGTGGGTAGGAAGTAGAATGTAAATCGTGACTTTGAGGGCCCTTGAATTGGGAGGGATGTTATGAGAATTGGAAGCCATTGGGCATACTAAGATAGGAGAGGACTCTCCTAGGGGAGAATTTTTCTTTGATTGATGGTCATTTTTTAGGTGAAATATTCTGAGCCACTGGGGCATGATGTGCATAGTTAGACAAAGGTGTCCACAGGACACTGGCCTTCCATCTCTGATGGCCATTGAAGATTATGGGGATTCAAGATCGCTCAGAGCATGGAGTTTGAGGTATGACAAGAGTGTATCTAGATATATTAGAAACATTAGGCCTGTGATTCACTCATGGAATCAAGTATCCCTTAAGTAGATCTAACTCATATGTAGGGTGAGGCATTCTTCCCATCATTGGGGTACCCTGTCATTTAACATCGTACAGCCAGGATGTGGGATTCCTTATGGGGAAGGGAACTATGGAATGCCTCCTAGGGTTGTCTTGTTAGAACCAAATTCTTGAATCATTTTTCCATAATTCCATGGTGTATCTATCACTAAGATCCCTAAGATCGCGTGATCCATGATCGGTGTGATAAACAAGGGATTACAAGGATTCTGGATCACCACCTAAGAAAAGAAAAATCATCCTTAGAGATCACTTTAAGCTTAAACCAAAGCTATGTAGTTTAATGTCATACAACAAGGATGATTCGGGCCTTGCAGTTTAACGCCATGCGATGAGGATATTATATTGTGCAGTTTAGAGTCATGTAGCGAGGAAATCATGTTGTCACAAAGATCATTAATAGCTTTGATTTAATCGGGATTAGGGTGTTGTGGCATTATTCAGATGTGAGTTATGATAGAAGGTGTAAACCATAGTCTTGGGGGGACTTGGATTAGGAGGGATGCAATGGGGCTTGGAATCCATTAGGCGTACTCAGATAGGATAGGACTCTCCTGGGGACAAATTTTCCTTTGATTGATGACCGTTTTGTAGGCGAAATATTTAGATCCACTAGGGCATGATGTGGGTAGCCAAACAAAGGTGTCCATAGGAAACTGGACTTCAATATCAAATGCCCATGAATATTTATGGGGATCCAAGTTTTCCCAGAGTGTAGATTTTGAAAAATGAGAAAGATGTATCTGGGAATGTAAGATATACCCAGACCGTGATTATCCATGAACTATTGGAGCTTCCACATAGGTCTGACACATATGTATAAGGGGAAGCATGATCTTTTGACTTCTTATGAGTGGGGGGCATGTGAGGGGTCTCATAATATTTAGAATCGGACCACACGTGACTCTTGAAGAATCTCGCAATTTATTTTCATGCAGTTATGTAGAGACCCAGTTTTCACCCTGTAAGACTTTTGAAAAATTTCTAAATATGTTTCCAGAGCTAGGTGCGAAGACAACATGCGATTCAGAGGCCCGGTGTGCCCGAAATAAATTTTATAAAAATATTAAGTGTTTTTATAATATGCACGTGGTGGGGATGTGTTTTCTCCTAAATGGTAGCTCAGATCAGAAATCTGAGGTCACGATCACGTCCAGAGCATGTCGTTTTCCCTAGGTGGGGTGTAAAAGTTGCAGGCACGGGCCTTCTATGAGAGACGTCACCCAGGGGAAAAATCGTCATTTTAAAATAATGACTTAGTGATTTTTATCACTAGAATTTTTTCCAAATAACTTCCGAATGAAACCTCAAAATGGAAATATGAGACTTCCTTTGAGTTTGAAAGGGGGTGTTTTTCCTAGGTGCGATATAAAATGAGAGGGCGCGACAGCTTCAGATTCCACGCTAAGAAGATTATTCTATAAATAGGAAAATATGAGTTTTGAGTTGGGATTTTCTTCCCTTCTCTTATCTCTCACTCGCTCTCTCTCTCTCTCTCTTGTTCTTCAGTGTTCATTGTCGTTCTTCACCGAATCGAGGAGCGACCACCGCCGGAACCTTGGAAGATCGAAGCGGGGGCGTCGTGGACGCTTCACCAATGACGAACGGCCAGATCGAGGTAGGATTCTTGTTAAATTTCGCACCTTCATTGAGTTTTTAAATTTTCATCAAAATTGTTGTTTAAATTTCGATAATTTTGGAATAGGGATGATGGGAAAACGAACACGACCATCGTCCAAGCCTCGTTCTATATCTCGTTCTTGGGCGTTCTTTGTCCCAATTTTCAGACGCGCCAAAATCTTGTTAGATCGTTGATCGGGAGCAGGCGTTGTGAAGGCCTCTCCCCGAGGATTCCAAATCTTCCTTAGGTTTTGAAATTGGGTCACCGGAGTGGATGGGAAGGCCAACAGAAGGTCCAGCTCCGACAAGGGGTGTGGCCGGAGCACTGGTGGATGACCCGAGGCGGAGCTCGGAGGTCGAGCTGGAGGTGGTCGGAGCAGCAGCGTCGGTTGAGGTTGAGCCGGAGGAGCCGCGATGCGAGCGGCTGGTGCTGGGCGGTTTTCTCGGCCGGAGGAGCGGCGAACCTAGGCGGCCACGACCTGTCGCGGTGGTGCGCTCATTGGCGGAGGGACAAACCCAGGCAGGCGGCTTGTCACGGTGGTGTGCCCGGCGGCGGAGCGGGAGCCAGGTGGTGCGGGCGGCGTCGAGCGCGGCGATGCCCTATGGGAGGTGGAGGCGCTGACGTCCAGGGTGGCTTTCCGATCGTGCTCGGAAGGCAGAACCCAAGGCGCTGACCACCTCGGGGTAAGCCGTGGACAAGGACCCGCGCTTCGCGGATCCTGCGGGGCGACGCGGAGGAGACCGGCCAACTGGCTGGTCTGATTCGAAAAAAAAAAAAAGAAAAATAAATAAACAGGACCCGAGGCGGGTCTGGTGTTGCTGGAGCAAGCCGCAAAGAGTCGGGCCGGACCCGCGGCTGGGCCGCGGGCCGGCGGTTCGGACCGGGTCAGTCGGGGTGAACTGGCCCGATTGGGCCCCCTTGCGTTCGAGGGGGCTTAACTTCTAAACGGCGCGTCCGTTTGACGCTCTGTCTACGGCTGGGGGTCTGTCTCTTTGATATGGACTTTTTAAGATGGGTTTTTGTGTTTTTGGGTTCTGCGCTTAAAGACAGGTGACCCGAAACACTTTAATTTAATAATATTAAATTATTATTAAACTTTACAATGAACGTACCCGCAGGCCGGACGTCCGTTTGATGTGCTGTCAGAGGCGCGGTGGCCCTGGAGTTGTGTCGGTCCTTCCAAAGTTGGTTTAGGACCCTTGCGGTTTTGTTTCGTTGCTCGGTGGCATGAAACTCTTAATGCGAATAATTAATTAATTCTTTAATTAATTAATTATTCTTGCGTCGGACCTAACTCCTGCTTGGGATGTCCGATTGATGCGTCGTCTGCGACAGCATAACCCCAGTCCTCGTGTGGACTTTTTGAGACATTTTCCAAAGTGTTTGGGTTGGAGACAAGGTGTGGGCCCCACATTTCCTACTTCACACGTCTCACAGTGAAACACCACTTTTTCACCTGACATCAGTTTGGGGTGTTTGAGTACTCGTTTCTGAGTGTTTTTTTGAGGTGATTGCAATGGTGCAATCTGCCTGCCTGAATTTAGGCCCGAAGCGTGGGCCCCATGAGGTAACTTTCAGAGTATGCTGCGTTTTTACGACTTATGCTTCATAAGTCCATTCATGGCAAATGAATAGCCTACACCGCATGGTTATCTGCAAGGAACGCAAAGGTACGATCTGCGTGGCATGTTTCGGGGTCGAGGTGTGGGCTCCACAGGGCCCCGTTTTCATATAACGTGGGGAGTTTCATCTTCTGCATCTGGAGTCCATTTTACATGTCGTCAGCAATGTTGTGACCCTAGCATCAAGACGAAGTTGACCATGGTGGTTTCAGGCGTTGAAGCCGGAGTTGATGCGTGGGCCCCACGGGCTGTCTTTTAAGCTATGTGTAGCGTACTGCGCCCTTTTTGTCAGACGTCCAATTGGGCTATATGAATATTCTTTTTGGCGTGTTTTCCCAAGAGCATCGCGATGGTGTAGTTCACTCGACCTCTTTCAGGACCGAGGTGTGGGCCCCAAAAGACGTCGTATGGGCGTAAAGCGGTGTTGGATAACTTTTCCATCGGGAGCCCATTTCCAGCAAGTAAGTAGTCCATCTCGCGTGTTTTTCTACGAGGATTACAATGGTGCAATCTGTTTGAGCATGTGGAGCCTCTTTCGAGATCTTATTAAATGTGTAAACATGAAAGGGAGTTGTTTGGAGGTTCCTTTGACGCACTCTGAACCTATGCACGGTAACGATGATAGTGACACCCAGTGATGGCACAGATAGTGCGGAGATATCGGGATAGTTACGGGTTTTTCCTCCAGTGGGGCTGGGTAGTGGGTTACCCATTGACCTTAGGGTTTACCCTCCAGTGGGGCTGGGCAGTGGGTTACCCGTTGACTTTTGTGGTTTACCCTCCAGCGGGGCTGGGTAGTGGGTTACCTGAAACCTCTTATGGTTTACCCTCCAGCGGGGCTGGTCATTGGGTTACCTGACGACCTCTTGTGGTTTACCCTCTAGCGGGGCTGGGCAGTGGGTTACCTGATGACATTTTTAGGTTTTACCCTCTAGCGGGGCTGGGCAATGGGTTACCCGATGAACTTTTTAGGGTTTACCCTCCAGCGGGGCCGGGCAGTGGGTTACTCGATGACTTCTTTCAGACTCATCCCTTCCTATGAGGCTAGTTGGTGACTTTTCTCCATTATTATCATAGTAGGACCCTTGGTTGCATGGTTCAGCGACAAAGCATCTTTGGTGTGTGGGACTGTTGGGCATCAGTGATGGATATCCTTTTAACTGTTGGCGACTTCTCTTGGGCTAATCTTGGATATAGAGATCCCCTTACACACTCATTCGGGTTTCTTGTTGAGCATATATATATATACACCCTACTTTTGTTCCCACTATTTGGGTTCAGTTACTCTCCTTCTAGGAGGGGTGAAGACGTGCGGGGTATGTTACGTGTTTTTCGTGTCTAGCTCCTCTTGGATTGGACGAGTACACTTCCTTTATTTTGTTGAGTTGAGTTATACTCTCTCTTTTGTACTCTTTCACTGTTCTCGTTCTGTCTACAGCTCACCATTTTAGTACCTCCTTTTTTTCTCCCTCAAGCTTTCGGGGCATCCTAATGATTATCTTTATACTCACCCCTACTTAGGATTTTCCGGCACTTAGTGTGCCCTTGTAGATGACGGACAGGTCGGTCGAGACTACGGAGGAGCATAGAGGACACAGGATCTTAGATTGTGTTCAGTGGTTGTGGGAGGATTTCCGGGTGTGAGACTCACCTGCTATTTACTTTCATTTACCTATTGCCCGGTTGTGGCAACTTTTTGGTTGGGCGCATGTTTTTACCCTTTTACTATTCAGTTTACTTGTCAGTCTACTTTTCAACACTTTACTTTTACTGGTTAGAGGTCGATGCATGTATGTTGGTTTCCCTTTTGTATTAGTGTTGTATCTTTCTTTCCTTTCTCTGCACTTTTTCATTGAGTTAGATGCGTGTGTGTGTACAGTTTCTTAGGCAAAGGCCTCCCTTAGTTTTTTGTGCCTTCGGCGCTAGTCGCCAGCCCCTGGCCTATGGAGGCAGGCTTGGGGTATTTGCGGCTCGAGCCCTGGTATGGCTCGGGTCCTGAAAAAGTGGTATCAGAGGTTTTTCATTCCTTGGGGTGTTGTTCAGACGTCCCTAAAATGGAATTGGTTGAGTTTTGGGGCAATAGT
Source organism: Viscum album (assembly GCA_963277665.1). NCBI lineage: Eukaryota > Viridiplantae > Streptophyta > Magnoliopsida > Santalales > Viscaceae > Viscum > Viscum album. Next base: position 1,083,748,595 of record OY728155.1, read on the forward strand.
GTCAATGTGTCTCGAGAGCGGCTCTCAGGCCAGGGAGTCCAGTGATGGTGTGGCGGCCGACGTATCCATTCACCAGGACCCTGATAACCTACTTGTCAACTCGGCACACTGAGTCTCTCGTTTTAGGGAATTTGGTTTATGCATCATATAGGATTGAGTCTTTGACTATCCTTTTTGAGTCATCTCCCCATCGTTTTTGACATATATATGCTCATTTGACCGCGGTACTCCTTGATCAGATTCAGGATGTCTCTGTGATGATATCCAGCCAGGATACTAGCTCTGGTTCATGATGAAAACTCCGTGAGTGACAAGGCCTCTGTTCAGGATCCATCAAACGATTACCCTTTCTCCAGGAGGACAGACAGTAACACATCCACCTGTGAAATAGCAGATAGTACCGGCAACGAGGGCCGATGACGAGCGCGGGCTGTGCACGCTACGTGAGTTCCAATGTCAGAGACTGCTGAGGTTCTACGGTGATCCATACCCTCAGATAGTAAAGGGTTGGATAGAGTCAGTGGTTCACCTCTTCAGGATTTTTTGTACACTGACAGGTTGATGGTGGCTTTGACAGCCAGTCTTTCAACCAAGCAGTTTGGCTTTAGTAGAGCCAGGGTTAATCAGATACATGATGAGTCGGTAATCTCGTGGGATGAATTCTAGCATCTGTTTCATGAGGAGTAATACCTCTCCTATATATGATTTTTATGGTTTCAGGAGTTATTGTAGCTTCAGTGGGGAGTGATGGTAGTGGCTGAGTACGCGACTGGGTTCGCAGACCTTACTCGGTACTCTTTGGATGAGGTCCATGATGACAACTTCCAAGCACAGAAGTTTGAGAGAGGTCTCTGCAGAGGATATTCATGCCAGAGTAGTGCCATTGTGTATCCTCACCCATCTTAGAGTGCTGGAGGAGGCACTGGTGACAGAGAAATTTCTGGCAGAGGGATGTCAATTGGCAGGGCCTCGACGTCGGAAGTCTCCCCTTGATGATACTTATACACATGGTTGGGGACAGCGTAGAGCACCGAGATAGCCCAGGGAGGATTGGTGCTATGTTTGTGATGTGCAAGGTCACAGGGCGTGAGACTAATCGATCAAATGTGATGATTTTTCCAGATAGTTGGTAGATGCACCGCCACAACAGAGGCAGTTTCATGATCAGAGAACTTCCAGGTGAGGAAAGGGTGGTCCCCATGGAGGCGGTGTTGGCAGGAAGAACTGTGGTTAGCGAAAAATGTTTCGAGGTCCTTCCACCACCACTAGGCATCCCATGTCAGGCTCAGGGAGTTGACAGACGGGGCCACGGGCGACTGTGTCCTATGGATGTCTACAATCCGGCAACACATGAGATGATAAGAGGTACGCTCTGTGTCTTTTTCTACTTTTCTTAGTAGAACTTGTTAGACACTTCTTGAGGTACTCTTTTCATCTAACTCCTTGCTCGAGGGGTTACCAAGGGTGACACAGGGCATCGGTGTAACCCTACGTTGGTGTTGTCCGATGTAGCTTTGAATGCACAGGAAAGAGGGGTTCTTCCCCCACTAAGACGTGTTTTGTGATGCGATCAAAACCGTGAGGGAGATTCAATTCCACCCAAAGCGGATAGTATTGAGGTGAGGTTGATGAGTCCCTCTGACATGTTCATTCATGGCGGGGTTGTGCGGTGGAGTGTCAAAGAAATTTCTGGATTTACCAGTGGGGCTTTTCTGCTTGACCTCCCTTTGCTTGAGGTGCCACTAGGGGGTTTGGTAGAATGCCTATTTTGGGGATTACTCTCCTTCCAAGAGGGGAAAATACATGTGGGGTATGCCACATGATTTCCATGTCTAGACTCTAGAGGTTGGATGAGTTTTCTCAACTTCCATGTTCGTTGGTACCTTGCGTGATCAACGTCAATCTTGATACCATTATCAAGTACAGGTCGAGGTGATGGAAACCCAATAAACAGAACTACATGTTTCACTATGTGGTACTAGTTGTGGTGGTCCTTGCAATGAGAATGTGGAGAGTCTATATTCTGGGAGAGTGCTTTGGGGTTTTCTCAGACCACCAGTGTCTCAGGTGCGCCCTCACCCAGAAATACTTGAACCTGAGACGATGCATGACTATGACTTCGAGGTAGTCTATATTCCAGGAGATGGCAGTGTTGTAGTAGGTTCCATTAGCAAAGAGCCTCGGTTGTGATGCACCAGCTGTGAAAACTTGTGTGACTGGATATCCTTGGGTGTTTCACCAGATGGGTATTCTGAAGGAGGGAATCACGAGACCATGTTCTAGGAACAAACCATAATTTTGGTCATGATGTTGAATATAGAGGTTCGGTCGGGGAAGTCCCCCGAGTTTCTTTGGGCTGTTAGGGAATTGTGCAATGGATTAAGAGGTTTCTTACCGTCTTTCCCTACCCTCCCAACAGTAGGAGTGGGCGCACGATGTCTTCCACATGTCGCATCTGATGGGGTGCGTGCGTATTCCTATGCATGTTCTCAAGAGTAATAGACCTTATAAATAAGAACCATCCCTTTGGTTCGTGTGTTGTGCCAGTATGGTGTTGTGCAAGTTTTCTTGGGAGTGGGAGAGCTAGGTGTGAGCTCTGTATCCTGAGTTGTTTTTCCTAGTTTTTCTTTTCAGGGACGAAAAGATTGATGGAGGGAATGATGTAGAGACCCATTTTTTTCCCTGTAAGACTTTGGAAAATTTCTAAATATGTTTCCAGAGCTAGGTGCAAAGACAGCGTGCGATTCCGAGGCCCGGTGTGCCCGGAATAAATTTTATAAAAATATTAAGTGTTTTTATACTATGCACGTGGCAGGGTTGTGTTTTCTCCTAAACGGTAGCTCAGATCAGAAATCTGATGTCACGATCACGTCTGAGGCGTGACCTTTACCCTAGGCGGGGTGTAAAAGTTGCGGGTGCGAGCCTGCTGTGAGAGATGTCACCCAGGGGAAAAATCGTCATTTTAAAATAATGACTTAGTAATTTTTATCACTGGAGTTATTTTCAAATTACTTTTGAATGAAGCCTCAGAATGGAAATCTGAAACTTCCGTTGAGTTCGAAAGGGGGATTTTTGCTTAGGCGCGGTATAAAATGAGAGGGCGTGATAGCTTCGGATTCCGCGCTAAGCTGATTTTTCTATAAATAGGAAAATATGAGTTTTGAGTTGGGATTTTTTCCCTTCTCTTCTCTCTCTATCTCTCTCTCCCTCTCTCTATATCTTCTTCTTCGGTATTCTTTGTCATTATTCACCGAATCGAGGAGAGACCACCGCCAGAACCTTGGCGGATCAAAGCGGGGGCATCGTGGACGTGTTTCCAACGACGAACGGCCGGATCGAGGTAGGATTCTTGTTAAATTTCACACCTTCATTGATTTCTTAAATTTTCATCAAATTTTTCATTTAAATTTCAATAAGTTTGGAATTGGTACAATGGACGAATGAACACGACCATCGCCTGAACCCCGTTCTACATCTCTTTCTTGGGCGTTCTTCTTCCCAATTTTTAGACGCGCCAAAATCTTATTGGATCGTTGATCAGGGGCAGGCACTGTGAAGGCCTCACCACGAGGATTCCGAATCTTTCTTTGGTTTTGAAATTGGGTCACCGGAGCGGATTTGGAAGCCGACGGAAGGTCTGGCTTCGGTAAGGGGTGTGGCCGGAGCACCGGCGGACGAGCCGAGGCGGAGCTCGGAGGTCGATCTCAAGGTGGCCGGAGCAGCAGCATCGGGTGAGGTCGAGCTGGAGGAGTCGCAGCGCGAGCGGCCGGTGCTAGGAGGTTCGCTCAACCGGCGGAGTGGCGAACCCAGACGGTCGCAACCTGTCGCGATGGTGCGCCCGGTGGTGGAGTGACGAACCTAGGCGGGCGGCCTGTCACGGTGGTGCGCCAGGCGGTGGAGCGGGAGCCAGGCGGTGCGGGCGGTGTCGAGTGCGGTGGTGCGCTGTGGGAGGCGGAGGAACCGGCGTCCGGGGGGGCTGCCCGGTCGTGCTCGGCAGGTGGAACCCGAGGTGCTGACCGTCTCGGGGTATTTCATGGACAAGGACCCGCACTTCACGGGTCCTGCGGGGCGACGCGGAGTAGATCGGACAACTAGCCAGTCTTATACGAAAAAAACGGACCTGAGGTGGGTCTGGTGTTGTTGGAGTGGGCTGTGGCCAGTGGGCCACAGTGATTCGGGCCGGACCCGTGGCTAGGTCGTGGGCTGGTGTTCGGACCATGCCGGTCAGGGTGAATTGGCCCAGTTGGGCCCCCCTTGCGTTTGGGGGGCCGTAACTTCTAAACGGTGCGTCCGTTTGACACGTCGTCTACGGCTGGGGGTCCGTCTCTTTGAGACGGACTTTTTAAGTTTGGTTTCAGGTTTTTTGGCTTCTGCACTCGAAGATGGGTGACCCAAAACCCTTTAATTTAATAATATTAAATTATTATTAAAGTTTACAATGGACGTACTCGCGATCCGGACGTCTGTTTGACGTGTCGTCAGAGGTGCAGTGGCCCTGGAGTTGTGTCGGTCCTTACAGAGTTGGTTGGGGACCCTTGCAGTTTGGTTTCATTGCTCGGTGGCATGAAACGCTTAATGAGAATAATTAATTAATTGTTTAATTAATTAATTATTCTTGCGTCGGATCTAACTCCTGCTTGGGATGTCCGATTGATGCGCTGTCAGCGGCAGCATAACCCCAGTCCTCGTGCGGACTTTTTGAGACACTTTCCAAAATGTTTGGGTTGGAGACAAGGTGCAGGCCCTAAAGGGCCTAGTTCACACGTCTCACGGTGAAACACCACTTTTTAACCCGACATCCGTTTGGGGTGTTTGAGTACTCGTTTCTGAGTGTTTTTTTGAGGGGATTGCAACGACGCAATCTGCCCGCCTGAATTCGGGCCCAAGGCGTGGGCCCCACAGGGCAGCTTTTGGAGTATGCTACATTTTTATAACTTATGCTTCATAAGTCTGTTCAGGGCAAATGAATAGCCCACGCCACGTGTTTATCTACAAGGAATGCAAAGGTACGATCTGTGTGGCGTGTTTTGGGGTCAAAGTGTGGGCTCTAGAGGGCCCTGTTTGCATATAACGCAGGGAGTTTCAGCTTCTGCATTCGGAGTCCGTTTTAGGCACCGTCAATGGCGTTGTGACCCTGGCATCAAGGCGAAGTTGACAAGGTTGGTTTCTGGCGTTGAAGCCGAAGATGAGGTGTGGGCCCCATGGGTCGTCTTTTAAGCTGTGTGCAGCGTACTGCGCCCTTTTCATCAGACGTCCATTTAAGACATACGAATAGTTGTTTTGGCGTGTTTTTCTGAGAGCATTGCAATGACGCAATTCACCCAAACTCTTTCGAGACCGAGGTGCGGGCCCCACAAGACGTCGTATGGGCGTAAAGCAGTGTTGAATAACTTTTCCATCGGGAGCCCGTTCTAGCAAGTAAATAGTCTATCTCGCATGTTTTTCTATGAGGATTACAATGGTGTAATCTATTTGAGCATGTAGAGCCTCTTTAAAGATCTTATTAAATGTGGAAACATGAAAGTGTGTTGGTCAGAGGTTCCTTTGACGCACTCTAAACCTACGCACAGTGGCGGTGTTAGTAACACCTAGTGATGGAATGGGTAGTGTGGAGATATCAGGCCAGTTCCAGGTTTTCCCTCCAGCGAGGCTCGGTAGTGGGTTACCTGTTGACCTTAGGGTTTACCCTCCAGTGGGGCTGGGCAGTGGGTTACCTGTTGACTTTTGTGGTTTACCCTCCAGTGGTGCTGGGTAGTGGCTTACCTGACGACCTCTTGTTGTTTAGCCTCTATCAGGGCTGGGCAGTGGGTTACTGGATGACCTCTTATGGTTTACCCTCCAGTGGGGTTGGGCAGTGGGTTACCTGATGACCTTTTTAGGTTTTACCCTCCTGCGGGGATGGGCAGTGGGTTACCCGATGACCTTTTTAGGGTTTACCCTCCAGCGGGGCAGGGCAGTGGGTTACCTGATGACTTATTTCATACTCAGCCCTTCCTATGAGGCTAGTTGGTGGCTTTTCTCCATTATTACCATGGTGGGACCCTTGGTTGCACGGTTCAGCGACGAGGTAGCTTTATTGTGCGAGACTATTGGGCATCAGTGATGGATATCCTTTGAATTGTTGGCGACTTCTCTTGGGTTGAGCTTGGAGATAGAGATCCCCTTACGCACTCATTCAGGTTTCTTTTTGAGCATATATATATTCACCCTACTTTTGTTCCCACTCTTTGGGTTCAATTACTCTCCTTCTAGGAGGGGCAAAGACGCGCTGGGTATGTCACATGCTTTCCATGTCTAGCTCCTCTTGGATTGGATGAGTCCACTTCCTTTCTTCTGTTGAGTTGAGATGTACTCTCTCTTTTTTACTCTTTCTCTGTTATCATTCTGTCTATTGCTCACCATTTTAGTACCTTCTTTGTTACTCCCCCGAGATTTCGGGGCATCCTAATGAGTATCTTTATACTCACCCCTGCTTGGGCTTTTCTTGCACTTGGTGTGCCCTTGCAGATGACGGACTGGTCAATCGAGACGATGGAGGATCATATAGGACATAGGAGCTTAGACTGCATTCAGTAGTCATAGGAGGATTTCTTGGTGTGATACTCACCAACTATTTACTTTCATTTACCTGTTTCTGGGTTGTGTCACCTTTCTGGTTGGGCGCGTGTTTTTTCCCTTTTACTATTCAGTTAATTTTTCAGTCTACTTTTCAGCACTTTACTTATACTGGTTAGAGGTTGATTCATGAATGTTGGTTTCCCTTTTGTAGCAGTGTTGTATCTTTCTTTCCTTTCTCTGTACTTTTTCATTGAGTAATCTGTGTGTGTGTAGAGTTTCTTAGGAAAAGTCCTCTCCTATTTTATTGTGCCTTCGGCACTAGTCGCCAGCCCCTGGCTTATGGAGGCGGGCTTGGGATAGTTGCGGCTCGAGCCCCGGTATGGGTCAGGTCGTGACAGGTTAGGACCTTTCATGGACTCCTCGTACAAGTCTAACATGTGCAAGGGGGAAGGGGAATTTTTTTTAAATGGTGGATGGGGAAAGATGTCAGATCTAGGCATCACTATGTGTCCTAAAAAGGTAGGAATCAAGCCCTATGTAGTTCTGAATGTTCGCCACAAATGTTTGTTCCATGAATAGGGACATTTGAGGGAATTTTTTTAGTGGTTGGGCCGGGATGCCAAATACGGGTGTCACTGTGTATCCTGTAAGGGAAGGAATCAAGTCGCACATAGTTCTGAATGTTCCTTGTACCGATCTGGATCAGACATAGGGGTTGGGGCATTTTTGTTTCATCTTCCATGGATGTTAGGTCTACCATATTTCTCTATAGTTTGTTTGCATAGGGGGATCCTTACCACTAATTATAAGATCACGTGAGTTATACTTGATGTGAGAAACAAGGAGGGGTAAGGGTTTCCCTCGTAAATGTGGGGAGATAGAGGATCTGATAGAGGATATTTTTTAGGGCGCTGGGACAAGATTGAGGATCCAGGCATTGCTATGTATCCCACTAATGTGTGGGAATCGAGCCATATGTAGTTCTCTGAGGGATTATGTAGTTTATCGTCATGCGATTAGAACGATTTATGCTATTCAGTATAACATCTTGTAGTGAGGACATGGTTCACAGTTTAATATCATGTTTTAGGGATGAGTTCCATACAGTTTAACATCATGTGGATAGGACTGTGACTCATAGTTTAGGGTTATATATTTTGGACCATGAATGGGCGTTGTTGCTACGTGAAGTACTTCTTCAGAAACTTTGCATTTTTGGGAGCCGTGATGATTTGTATGTCCATTGATATCAAGGTGTACACTCCATTGTAATAGACCCTATATATGATATATGGTCCCTCCCACTTTGGTTCAATCTTTGGGGGCATCTTCTCGAGTATCATCAGGGTTCTGAGGACTAACACCATCTATCCTTCGAGGAAATATTGTTGGAGAACCCTTTTGTTGAAGGCTCGTGTGATCTGATTCTGGTGGATTTCCAAATAGTGCAAAGTGTACAACCTTTTCTCATCTAGCTACTCCAACTCATCAAACTATCTTTGGGATTGCTCATCTATGGACATTTGATCACAAATGGCCACAAAAAGTGATGTTACTTAAATTTAGATAGGCAGAACCACTTCTTCCTTGTATACTAGTGAGTACAGGGTCGCCTAGGTGGCAGTGCGGATCATGGTTTGGTAAGTCCATAAAGAATGAAGGATCTTTTTTAGCCATGATTTCTTATCCTTGTCTACCATATTTTGGAGTATATTGGACAGAGTCTTGTTGAAATCCCCTATCTTCCCGATGGTCGCTACGTGGTAGTGGGATGAATAGTTGGACTTAATTCTATACTCTTGGTATAATTTGTCCAACTCAGCAGAGCAGAAGTTGGTTTCATTATCTATTAGTATTGTATAAGGGACACCAAATCTGGTAATGATATTGGCCTTCACAAAGATAATGATGATTTTCACCCTAACTTCTTTAAGGGGTATGGATTTGGCCCTTTTAGAAAATAAGTTGGTTATTGTGAGTATGAACATGAATTTTCTAGTGTTATTAGGGGATATGGTCCCACGACATCTATCCCCTAGGTGGAAGATGGCTAGGAGTACTTAGTTGTATGAAGTAACTCTGAGGTTCGGTGAATAAAATTGTCATGAACTTGGCAGGATTGGAACTTCTTGTAAAATATGGCACAATCTGGTATCATAGTGGGCCAGTAATACCCAAGCCTTTGGATATGATGAGAGAGCTTGGTCACTGATTGGTTCACTCCACAAGCTCCATCGTGCACTTATTTCATGATGCATGTAGTCTCTTCTCCATCAATGAACTTGAGAAGGACTCTGTCAAGGCCTTGTTTGTAGATAACCTTTTCTGGGTTTACCCCATTGTAAAAGACAAAGTTAACTACCCCTCTTCGTACATGTTCCCTTATATCCATATCTGGTGGGAGTTCCCCCTACCGAAGATAATTTTCAATGGGCATTATCCATCCGGTGGTGTGGCCATAAGGTTCAAAAATGGGGATAATTTCAACAATATCCTCCGTATTGTTTTGGATAAATGGAAAACCCATATGGTGGTGGGAAATGCTAATAACTGTTTCATCCTGATATAGATCAGCCAAGGTTGTGGTTGCATTTTCCAAAGCATTGACTTGAGTATTTTGTGACCAGGGGACATAGGTCAGCGTCGGTCCTTATGGGAATTCTTCCATCAGTTCTCGAACATGGTACATAAAGGGGACCAATACCTCTTTCTTAATGGCATAATCACCATTGACCTTCCTAATGACTAGATCTGAATCACTTTTTATCTTTAGGTGTTTGTCTTATGCATGGAGTGCCAGCTCTATTCTTGCAATGAGGGCCTAGTATTCTGCTTTGTTACTTGTACATCCCTCCGAAAGCAGGAAGGAGTAAGGCAATACTACTTTTTTAGGGGATATGAGTATAACTACCAGCCCTACTTTGTTGAGTTTAGGATCCTCTATAATTTTCTCCATTAGGATTCTGGAAGCACCATCTAAGTACATTTCCCATGTATGTGGGTCCTTTTGGATGGACAACACTTCTTCATCTAGAAGTTCAGCATCTAATGGTGTTGTTTCTTCTAAGGGGTGATCTTCCAGGAATTCTACTAACACATAGCCTTTGATGGACTTTTGGGGTACATACCATATGTTAAACTGTTGTAGGATGACCAGCCATTGTGATAGGCATCTAGTTAGCATGTGACAGTTGAGGATATATTTGAGCGGGTTGTAGTGTGAGGTCAGGTGGAACTCATGGTGCTACAGGTAATGCCTAAGTTTTTGAACCACGAATATTAGGGATAGGAAGATCTTTTTTATTATTGAATATAGAGTTTCAGAATCAATCATTGTGCAGGTGAGGTAATAGAGGTTTTTCTCACTATCGTCATCATTCTTCTATGTGAGGAAGGCATCTAATGACCATTACAAGGTGGTTACATACAAAATGAGTGGTCTCCCCTCAACTGGAGGCATTAGCACCGGTGAGCTGAGGAGATATCTTTTGAGATTTTTTAACACTTATTAACAATCATTGTCCCACTCATACATAACCTCTTTATTTATTAAACTGGTGAAAGGTAAATATTTACCTGCTAGATTGTCTATGAAGTTTCGGATATAGGCCAGGTGCCCCTGGAGACCTGTCAACTCAGTGAGGTTGCAAGGTGGGGACATGACAAGGATAGATTTTGTCTTCTCAAGGTCAACTTCGATGTCACGATGGCGTGCGATGAAGCTGAGTAATTTCCCAGAGGTAACGTTGAAGGAACACTTTAGGGTATTCATATTTAAACTATGTTGTCACAGTTTGTTAAAAACAGTTTCAAGATTGGCCAAGTGGTTTGAGTGCTGTTGTGATTTAACCACCAGATCTTCGACATAGCACTCGATGAATTTTTCCCAGAAGGACATGAAAATGCGATGCATGGCACGTTGATATGTAGTGCCAACATTTTTTGGACCAAAGGGAATCACCTTATAACATAACACTCCCTAAGGTGCTCTAAAACCAGTGGTTTCTTCATCTCCTTGGGCCATTTGGATATGTTTGTATCTAGAATATCCATCCATGAAAGAGAGGGCCTCATATCTGGTGGTTGCATCAATCAAAAATTCTTTGATTGGGACTGAGAAATCATCTTGGGAGTAGTACCGATTAAGGTCCCTGAAGTCGATGCAGATTATAATCTGTTCGCTCTTCTTTTTGACAGGGACTATGTTTTTAATCCAGATCAGGTATTGGACTTCCCGTATGAAGTTGTATTTGATTATCATGTCAACTTCAGCATTTATTTTGGTATCATGTGTCAGGTGGATCCTTCTGGCTACCTTCTTATAGCCCTGGTGATCTTCTCACAAACCCAGATGATGAGTGGTGACCTTAGGATTGAGGCCTAGAATTTCTATGTAATTTTAGGCAAATACATCTTGATTATTCTTTAGGAAGTAGGTATATGTCTCCTTCTCCTCAATAGGCATAGCCACACTGATTAGAGTGGGTCATGGGTTGTCTTCAGTTCCCAGTTTTATCTCCCTGAGTTCATCGATTGTGGTGGAGACACCTTCTTCGAATGTGGGAGGGGAATCTTTGAGGTCTTCTTCTTCTTTTTCTTCTTATTTATCATCCTATTCATCATCTTCTTCCTCTTCTGATTGAGAGATGATTCTTGGGGAGAACTCTCCAATGTTGGGACAGAAATCCTATTTTTCCATAGTGAGTAAGGTGGAGGCAGTTTGAGGTCCCGAGGATGGGTTAGAAGCATCTTTGGTAGGGCCTTTCCTATCATCATAAGAGTCAACCCGTTATTCTGTGTATTTGTACATGGTGGTTGTAACAGAAATCATGCGGACAATTGAGTCTCTTTCGGACTTGAACTTATGCATTCAACTTGGTTGATGGGTAATATATACTCTTCCCCAAACTATTGGAGGGGGTTGGAAGGAGCCATTTTAAATCCATTTAGGGTAGTCATCTAATCAATGTTGTCATCCAAATACTTCTTCTCTTCTGGTTCATAAAACCTTGTTCTGATGTAATACGTCTCACAGGACTCAAACTAGGATTTATCGACGTGCAATGTCCTGTTTTTTCCACTAGCGCAATATTTGACGCAGTGATGGTATGATGACGGAATTGCAGCATGCTAGTGCAGCTAGGGTCTCCCTAACAGGATGTTGAAGGTCATACTTTTACACCCTACAAGGAACTCAGAATCTGACATGAGGTCTCCAAGAAAAGTTTTATTCTTGATGCATCCCAATATCTTATGCTCTCTTTTATCATATCCCATCAGAGTTGTGGTACAGGGTATTAAATTGTATTCATCATAGCCCAACCGAAGAAGCATTCACAGTGGGAGGAGGTTGAATCCAGAGACTTTATTGATGAAAATCCTCTGTAAATCAATGAAATTTATCTTTTCGGACACATATAAGGGTTTTATGTGCCCTTGCATGATAGAGTCCTCATCCCTATCTGTGAAGGAGATGACAGCATGACATTCTTTAGGATTGATTTTTGTCCAATAGACTTCGGTCGCTGCTAATTCAGCCTCGAATTCCTGGGGACTTAGTAAGGCTTCGATGAGAACCTCTCTTAGGTATGCTAAAAGACTCAAAGCATCCAGGATTGAGAGTTTTTCTAGTACTGAAGCCAGCTTCTTTAGAATATCATATTTCTGCTCTAAGGTTGGTTCTTCTCAGCTCAGGTTTTCTCTTTCATAGACACTTTAGGGGTATGAGATTTGGATGTAGATGGTCCAGCCTCTGTGATAAGATTCGGTGGATCTACGGTCCTTTTCGGGTTCAGTCGGACTAGTTCGCCCATATTCCTTAGGCAATTTGATATTTTTTCTTCCTCTGACAGGTACTCCAATATAATTGGGCTCATATTTCTTTCGAAGAGGGTGGAGAAACATTCTGGTTCTCTTTGTGTCTATTAGAGGTTCCTCCCATGAGTTTCAGCGGTGTTAACTGTTTTAGTTAAAGCATGTCTGGGAATTTGAATTTTTCCACAATCATGCCTTCCAAGAAACCTTCAGCCTCTGTAGCCTCTTCCTTTGGCTCTCAGGTTGGGCATGGAGATTTCAGGTTTGCATCCATATTCTCCATAAAATAAGGGGTCCATCAAGTGAATGACATTAACAGAACTGAAGATTAGTTCTTGATCCAACAATGTTTTTTCCTAACAACCTTCTTTGATGGTGCCATTTGGTGGGGTGGTTCCTGTTGTACTGTTTGGAGAGGTGGCTCACGTTGTACCAAGTTTTGTGGAATGAAGTCTGAAAGTGTATGGAATAACTTTGACTTTATTGGAAGCCCATCTTCTTGCTTCTACTTTATGCCCTTTTGGACCTTATAGGACTATGGGGCTGAGGATGATGTTTGTGTTGCATCAGGAGCTTTTGGGGGAACAGTTGATTGTTTCAACTGCACCTAGAGGATACCATGAACTCGGTTAACTATTTTATGGGTCATCCAATTACCAAATTTTTTCTCCTTAATGGAAACTGTTTTCCATTCCTCTTCCTCTCTTGTGTCTAAGGTGGAAACATACATCACTTGTGCTGGCGGTAGACCCAACTTGACTTACCTGGAATCCACCATATTTTATAGGAGATCCTTGAAGACGAAACATTCATGGATGGTTTTTCCTAGTATTCGGTGATAGGGAAGATAATTTGGATGGTCATCGAGACCCACTTCATCAGCTTTATTTGGCTCTGGTAGCTGGAGCATGTTGCAATTCATGGTGTCAATGAAGTATTCGTGGACTTAGTCTTCTCAGAACAAGTAGACTTTATTTCTTCATTCTTTAAACTGATTTTTTTAGAACCTTTTTTTATCATCATGCCAAGGTGGGAGTGGTTGTTGGAATCCAAGGGTTCATGCGCAATTTAATGAAGGCCTCGCAACTAGATCTGCTTCCAGGGGTGGCTTAATCATTATAGAAGTCACTTTAGCTTTACCTGGTCTTTTCCCTGGGGCTAGTGGGGACACTTGGGACTTGATATTGGTTTAATGCAAGGAGTATTCTATTATTTGGGAAATGGAAGAGAAATGTCAAAACCCACTTGTGTACTTCACCAGGATGAGTGGCATTCATAATTCATCATGAAGGTTATCGATGCACATGGCGAGCATTTCATCTTGGGGAAGCGGTTGGTTCAAGGAATAAGTTAGGACTTTCCATCTGGCAATGAAGTATGAGACTCTCCCATTCTCTCACTACTGGAAATTCATTAGATCACTACCTGTTGTCTTGGGCATTATTGAACTGAACTGGAAGAGAAACTATCATCGGAGGTCCTCCCAACTGGTAATTGAGTTAGTTGGTAAGCTAGTATACCATACAAAGGTCGATCCCTGTAGGGTTTACACAAAGAATATGATTTTTACTACCTATTTATGCTCCGGAGTACCTATCATGGGGTCATAGTAAGAGGCATAGTGCATTAAATGTTGTTTTGGGTCCCCCAATCCATTGAACACTAGGAATACGGGGTTTCTGATGTTTGGTGGTGGTGGAACATTGCTCACCCAATCAGGGTAGATTTTTCTCTCTATTTATATCGGAGCGCACCTCCCATATATGGCTTCTAGTTTAATTGTTAGTTGCTTGATGGTATTCAAGATCCCTTGATGCATATCCTGTCGGGCTTGATCTTGGGTTAGTGTGGCAGCGGTCAAAGATGTGTGTGTCGACACTGTTGGAATTTGGTGTTGGTACCCAGTTGGGGGGTATCCTTTGTGCGTTTACCTGAATATATTTCAGCTACCTTCCCAGTGAGGGGAAGTCTTGATATCCTTCTAGAGATGGGTTTAAGTTGGTTGAAGGTCTCAGTGCCAGGTTGGACTATCCTCTGAGCTTGACTCCATTCACCAGGATGAGTGCATGTGGAAAGGGCACCTCTTCTAGGAATACCTACTAATATTCTGGAGGGGGGACACATCTATCAAGATAGCTCCCTCAATATAGCTCAGCATTAATTTTCCTGAGCTCTTTAATTTCTTCCTCCTACTTGGAGAATCTTTCCTTGAGAGTGAGAGACACATTCTCGGGGGGAGGAGTAGGCGGGTCATAGATGACCTAGGATTCATTATTCTCTTTATTGGTGTTTTTTTAGGGAGTTAATGACGGATTAACCTAGGGGGTTCCCAAATTTAAGACCACTCTCTTGTTTCGAGTATGCACACCATTACGCTCGATGTGGGATATCTTTGGGAGGGAACCAACTTCCCTTGCATCATCTCTCTTTGTATCATTTCTTATGAGATCTTTGGGGTTAACATTTACCATGTTCATTGATGCATACCACATTGGGGGTGGTATACCCAGTGTCAAATGGTAGGAAAACTTTTTGCGCACTTTTTTGGATTTTCTCCTTCCATTATATGGTATTCTTAAGGTTTATTGGAGAATATTAACCCTAAGGGAGACCTGATATAACCTTGTAATGTGCCTTCATCTCAGAGGATGTGAACCACAATATGGGGTGGAATGGGTGACTTTATTTCTCATCGTTGTTCCTAGACGGGAGAAGACAGACGTCTTTTGTGCAGTAACTTGAGGTAAAAATGCCCCCAGCATTGTGGGCTGGGATTATTCCCATTCTTCCATTGATGTGTTATGACCTGGACTTGTTGGTCTTATTGGGGCATTTTGAATTAAAAAATATTCCATCCCTACAGGCTAGGGTTTTTCCTACTTTTCAGTGATAACTACCCCTATTACCACCTTTTTTATTTCACGCACTCCCATGCAGGTGTGATCCAAGTATGGAATTGGACCTACACAGGGTCTATGGGATTTTAAATATGTGAGTACTACTTGTTGGTTGACTTCTCTTATGCAGGAAGCCTACTGGATTTTCTCTGTTTCCTAGCTCAGAAGCTTTTCGATGGCTTGATCTCTTTGGTACTGATGCTTTTGAGACTTAATCCAATCCGTTTTTTGTTGAGTATTCTATCTTTCCTGATCAGGGATTTCATTTGATTGCTACCTTTGGGTAATGACGTTGCAAGAAGTCATTTTCAATGAGCTCTGCTAGATGGGATGCGGGGTGAAGTTTAAAGCACCATGTTCTTCCCATCCTCAAATATGAACTCTAGTCGAGGCATTTCCAATGAGGTGACGCAACTTGTGTATTTCATAGAGGAAAGAGAGTTCAAGTTTTTATTTCGCCTTTCTGATCATGGTTGTCATTCAGAAGGGAGGTATTCTAGGTCAATTAGATGATGAATCTCCCCTAACATGTTGACATGGTCTGCATACCCTTCATAGGGAAGGAATTTTTCTTTTAGTTGATAGAGAGTCGTCCATATATTGAGGTGAATTTAATGAATAAATTCCCCAGACAACTCCCCTGGTATGTCGAAGTGAGAAGTGGTCGTAGGCCTATCATTGGTATATTATCCTTAGCTAGCTATCTTCTCATGAGAAACATATCATGTTGTGGTTCTTCCGGGGACTCCTCTACTTGATATGCCCAGCTCAATTTTTTCTTAATAATTTCTTTCCAATCAGTCAAGCTAGTGGGAGACTTATTGATATGTGAATGGTGTGGTGGTGGCTCAGAAGATGGTTGTGGCCTCGGACTATCCTCTAGTTGAGAAAGGATATCGCTCGTCATAGACGGAGTTCCAGATATGTCTGACTCCATATTTCTGATCACCTTGGCATAAGAGGGATTTCTCAAATTTTTTCTGGTAAGGGGAGGGCCTCCTTTCTAGTATGAATTTTAATTTTGGGGGGGGGCTTCGCAATCAGTGCTACAATGGTGAGGGATACCATTGCAACTTGATGCCTGAACACGGGGAGTTCCCCTACAGTGTATACCTTGGGAAGGACCTTTAGGGTGGGCTACAACGAGGGTAGGACCTTCTTGTTTCTTGATGTCACTCAGGGGAGGACCTTCTTGATGACTACTATGATGGCGAAGACTACTATAATAGCTTGATACCTGGATACAGGTAGAATTTCTAAAGTGTACATCTTGGGGAGGGTCTTCAGGATGTGCTGCAATGAGGGGGGACCTTATCGTTTCTTGATGTTACTATGGGGAGGGCCTTCACAGCAACTGCCATTGCGGGGAGGACTACCATCATGACTTAACATCCGACTGTAGGGAGAAGCATATCTACAGCTTATACCCTAGGGAGGACCATCAGGGAAGATGACAACAATGGGAGGACCATCTTTATATATGATATTCAAGTCAATGGGAGGGATACCTTGACGTACATCAGGAGATAGGCTCTCATGATCAATCATTCCTAGCCCACAGAGTGATCCCCTGTGGATGCTCTGAGGAGGACCTTCAGATCTACTGGTATCAATATTGCGTGGAGGGCCTTTGCAACTGCTACTACAACTTCCCTAATTTGGTAATGGATTGATAGGGTCTTGATCCTTTATTGATATATATTCAAGGTCATCAAGAACCCCAACTTCCAATAGAGTAGGATCATGTATATTCTCTTTATTTTCCGGTTTCCTTTAGCGCACTTTATTTTTTAGTGCTCTCTTGTAGGTAACTAGGGCCACCTGCTGTTGGTAATGGCCTTAATATATGGGTCCTTTTCTTGTTGGGTCTCGTGATGCCGCCGAGGTATGCCTATGGGCATCTTGATTTTTGGCAGAAATATGTGCCTACCTGGAGTGACCACCACGTTGGACCAGTGTCCCCTAATTGTAATGGGTATTTGTTCCCGATCCGGTTGTCTATATATTGTGGGATATCACTGTCAACCCTCCTGGATGGGATCAGGGATGTATAACTTCTCCGGAGTGACTGACCCATTTTGTGAGTAAGTCATTCCATTCGAGGGAATTGGGTTGTGGGCCTAGTTTCTCGCCTTTTCTACCGATGTAATAATATCTTGGCATGTTTGGATGATATGTTCTAGGATCTATGTCTAATATTCCATCATTTTCAAGATGTGTTGAGATACATCTTTGTATGGAACGGGCATGAAATCACGTTCCGATGTTGAGGTAGGTGTTAGTGCCTACTTCGGTCCTCCATGGGTTGCCAATAGATACTGGCAGTTCTCCTGTGTCGGGATAGAGGAACGAGTCTATCGTCGATTGTATTCTCTAGTTTCCACTATATTTGACTAGTGGGATTCATATTCACAATAAGGTATTTTTATCTACTGGCTTACCATTGTATTTGTCTCACAGGATTTGTATGCATCTGTAGAAATTTGACTTTTCTCATATTCACTTTCCACCCTATTTGGATGACGGACTTGATATGCATCAGTAGGTATTTGTGCCTATGTATACCTAGTTGTTGTCCTTTTTGGCTGATAGGTTTCTTGTGCATCGACAGATATCTACATCTTCCTATAATTTATCACTCTGTCTGCACGGTGGGACCGACGAGCACTAGCAAGAACATGCACATGCTCGTATTGTGCCACTCTATTTCTATGGTGGTCTTGAGTGGAGGGAGAAAAGTTGTTTGTATACCCATTGAATGTCGTCGCATTTGTACGGTGGAGCTGCTCCTCAGGAACCAAGGTGATAGCATGTTCTTGATTATATATTTGCTTCCCTTGGTGGGTAGTCCGAGGGGCCCGGGTCTTCGGGACTTCAGCAGGTGACCTCGGGATAAGGTCCTCTTCAGCATGAGGAGATTTGGTCGCCCGGTGTTGGTGGAGATGATCTCTAGCAGGGGCCTGTGAGTAGGACCCCTGTGCAGTTGAGATGAAGTTGTCAGCATCGACTTCATCTGCCTCCCTAAGACAAGGGAGATACTCATTGTCATGTTCCAAGGATAGGCTCTCAAAACGGTTTGAGATGACCAATGGGTCCACCTTGTGATGGGGTGCTAGTCGTAGTTGAGGAAGAGACTGATGAGATTTTTCATACTGGAGGGCTTGTCATGCGGCCTCCACTATGGGGAGAGTACCATTTTGGTGGTACTCTTTAATCGGTATGTTGGATACCCAGCATTGAAGATGTTGGGTAGGCGAGGGGGTCTTACTCTTCATCAGGGCCCCAACTGCCTACGGGATCGTTGAGGCACGTGTCTGCATTGGTCTTCAGGATGTCATTTGGATTGAAGGTTGCTTTGTGGGAACTTGAAATACACATATATGACATACATAACACAAAACCCCATCAAATTAGCATTCTTTTGAACATATACATATTTGAAAATTCAGGTTGTCCTCCTCCCCACTTTTTTTCTTATTGTGAGGCATAGGGGCTTGAGTAGGGTAAGACCACCACCTTGGTTAAGGATTCATGTTGGGTTCACCATTTTTGTTTCGGCCCCAAGGTGATGTGTTTTGGGGTGATAATAAAATAGTCTGATGAGGATCTTCATACATCTCTTACTGTAGAGATAGTCTCGTATCAAGTTCACCATTTCGTTGGTTTCTATTCATCATTATCCTTTAAATGAGGATTGGATTAATCCCACGGGGACTGGGTATTTTACCCCTTATGTGTTGCGAAGGAAGTTCCATAATCAAATGGTCCCATCAGGTGATTTCATGGGGTCAAGTACTTATTCAATCAGTCCTTCTAGGATATAACTTCGTCGGATGGTCTCCAATGGATTTATTCATGGAGCCAGAAACACCCAATGGACCTAGTATCCATGATTCATGGACCCTCTTTTTAAAGGCAGGCACCCGTTGGATGATTATTTGGCCAACGACACTTAAGGACTCCATTGGTCGAGAGGATGGGAAGTCGGGATCACCGCACCCTTTTGGGGGTATTATTGCCTATTATGGGACTCTCTTATAGATTTAAGTCATGTTAATATATTTAGGAATCCTTGGTTCATTTCTAAAGAGTGTGTCCACTAGCTACCCCTGTTCTATAGGATCATCATAGGCATACATAAATTGGATGCTATGGAGGTAATGTTGACTTAATCCATGAAATAAGGTGCTCTGAAGTTTATCGTCATCTAAGGGGGACAAAAGGTGACTTGATATCGATATTGGACCCATAATATGGGTTTCCTACGTATCCTTGGGAGAGGAATTAGAACCCATGTAGTTCAGAAAAGCTGGGGATTATGCTTGGAAGCTACCCATTTTAGGGGACATGATTGGGTGAACCCTTTTGAAAGGGAACCCTTTTTGAGCTCGGGCCTTCAAGTAGGCATCCTACGTATCCTAATTTGATCAGGAATCGGATTTCTCATAGTTCATAACTGTATGGATGTTATAATCCTCACAAACCTCTAAGCCCACGTGATTCATGCTCGGTGTGAGAAACAAGAGGATGTGAGAGATCCAACCAACCACACACTTCCTCTCCTGCTAATGGGAGAGGGCAGGCCTATGGAGAAAGAGGTTAGGGAAACCATGGGTGAGGGCATGGAGTGGTGAACCTTTTAATGTGGGATGACATTAAAGGTCTTACATCTCAGCCTTTGGAATATTCGGGACTTACCTTAGTGGGAGTGCCACGAAACACATTTTAGAAAAGGGTAGGAGTGTCTTCCTCATCATGAGGAGAAGCGAACATAATTCCTTTAACTAATCACTATTCCACATTGAATGTAAAATAAAATGATCACCCTTAATCCCTATAATGGGGAGTTTCACGTTAGCATACCTTATCATAGGAATGTAGACTCAAAGGGGCACATTGATGCACCCAATGATCTGGTCATATGGGTCTAGTGGCTTTAGAAAAGGCTTTGGCCTGATGTCAGGAGATTGGTTCGCAGAGGGACTATAGAGGACTGGACGGTGAAAGAGAGGTAAGATTGGAACTGGAAGGAAGAATACCAAAAAACACCCCATTCATCATATTTTTCTCTCATGCGGGATGGGGGGAGCTCCTCATACCATAGTGGTATGCGGGCAGAGGGGTCGTCTGCGTGCCGAAGCAATACGTGGGCATGGGGATGGACCACAACGCACCACAATGGTATGCGATCCTGGATGTGGTCAATCACGCCACTTCAAGTTCCATCCAAATACTAATGCAGTATTCGGTGTCATGTTGAATCTATATAGCGATGCACTAAGCGAAACACCATATCGAAGGATAGTCCTGGAGACTATCATTTGCAGGGAGTTCATCTACGAGAAATATGTGGTTCAAAATTTCACCAATTAGGTTCATGGACCTCTTATTATTATTAAGTTCCTTCATTTTATGGTTTGTGGCTGGTTATACCTATGGAAAACGTGGTTTTCAATTTGGGCTTCGCTGATGATTCGAGACTAAAGTCGGAATCCTCTCTGAATCCTTTCTTCCAAACTCTGGGGTTCCCTTCGTGCTTTCTTCATCCATCCTCCCTCAATTCCTTCTCTTCTTATTTTATAGGGCATTAGGGCAATCTTATCTACGGGAATGCGACACTATTTACGGAATCCTATGAAGAGATATCTTGACTTGTGGAAGACTTGGTCAACCGGGGTTTGCGAAGGCTATGGTTTTTGAATCATAGTTCGCGGAACCTTGCTAATTTTCTTTGTCTACGAACTGCTAAGTTCACGAGTCGGTATGAATATGGCCTTCGCATGCATGATTTTCTCCGTGATATGGCTCGCAGGTTCCTAGGTTCGATGGCCATCACTCTTTGGGGTAGCGCCTCGTGGGTAGTTCCACGTATCAGTGATTCGTGGCTTATTTGGTCTGTGAACCCTTCCTGATGATGGTACATGGGTTGCTTAAAACTCATTGAAAATTTATTTCCTTCAAGTTTATTCCAAAGTTTTCAACTCAATTTAAGTCCATTCACCTTATTAGACTTGTAGGAATGTTTTCTTCCTTCTGAAAAGTGATTGTGGGGATATTTTCTACCCTTCGAGAAATTTTTAGGACCCTACAGTACTTTACCAATTTCAAGTCCAAATATTTTACATAATTCAAGTATATATTTTCTTTGATTCATCACATTCCCAATGTATTTTTGATAAATTTTAAAAACTAAAAATTAATTTAAATCCCCTATCATTCCCATTTTAAATTCTTTTTTCTTGATTTTTGAAAAATCATTACATAGTTTTTTATTTATTAAAAAAATCACATCATCAGAATATATCTAAACTCAAAAAATTAAAGATGAGGTTTTCTTAAATAAAGTTGGATCTACCTTACCTACTAAAAAACCACTTGATAAAAGAAAAGAACTTACACATTCATACCAAGGTCTATGTTCTTGTTTAAGTCCATAGAGAGATTTGGTAAGTTTAAAAACTAAATTTGGAAAATGGGGATTTTCAAAACCCATAGATTATTCAATATTGACTTCATAATAATTTCTTTTTGAAAATATTATTTTACATCCATCTAATATAATTAAAAATTCATATATGATGCATAGGATAGTACAATCCTAATGTCATCTAATCTAGCTATAAGTGAAAAGGTATATTCATAATCTATACCTTCTTTATAATTGTGACATTTAGCTACTAGTCTAGTCTTATTCTTAGTGATCACACCATGATCATCCTATTTATTCCTAAAAACCCATTTTTTCCTATATTAGGATAGTTAGAGGGTTTATCAACTAATTCTAAAACCTTGTTCACCTTGAACTGGTTTAATACCTCTTGCATTACTACAACCCAACTCGCATATTCTAAGTCTCCTTCTATAGACTTAGTTTCTAGATAAGATAAAATGGAAGAAAATTCTAAAAGGTTTCCTACACACTTTCTAGTCCTAATCCCTTCATCTAATATTCTTATAACTATTTCTAAGGTATGGTTTTTAAGGGTTCTAGGCTATCTAGTA
Source organism: Viscum album (assembly GCA_963277665.1). Classification (NCBI taxonomy): domain Eukaryota; kingdom Viridiplantae; phylum Streptophyta; class Magnoliopsida; order Santalales; family Viscaceae; genus Viscum; species Viscum album. The sequence goes on from OY728155.1 coordinate 1,083,770,866, forward strand.
AGAACACTTTCTAGTTCACTGGTATCCATCCTTTTAGGATTTGGTTCTTGGAAATAAAGTTCCAATTTTTCATCTTTTTTTTTACTTTCAAAGAGAGATTCAGGTCTCATGTTTTCAAAAGAATCACTTAGCTCATCAATTCGAGTCATTTTGTAATCAAAAGGATCACTTTCATCAAATTTAACATGAGTTGATTATTCAATGATATTTTTCATTTTATTGAAAACTCTATATGCCTTGGTAGTACTATAATATTTTTGGAATATTCCTTCAATGGCTTTTGGATCAAATTTACTAAGATTATCCTTGGTGTTTAGCATATAATCCTTACATCCAAAGACTTTAAAGTAACAAACATTTAGGTTTCTATTTTTTTATTTTTCATATGGTTTTTTCATAAAAATAGGTCTTATTAGAACTATGTTTATGGAATAACATGCCTCATTCACATATTTATTCCAAAAAGAGTAGGCAGGTTATATTCACAAAACATTGTTCTTTCAATTTCTTGAAAAGTCCTATTTCTCCTCTTAATAACACCATTTTGTTAAGGTGTACTGGGGAATAAAAAGTATGTTTGATACCATGTTTTAAACAATCGGAATTGAACACATGGTTTTCAAATTATCTTTCATGGTCACTTCTTAAAGAAATAATTTTGGCATCTTCCTCTTTTTGAATCAATTTTCAAAAACTTATAAACATAGAATAGGCTTCACTTTTAACACCTCAAAATAAAAAACATATTAAATATGGATAAACTTTAAACTAAAACATAAAAAAAATTACTATCAAACTTAAAACTATAGATATACCAAAAAATATATATGAATTATTTCTAGGGGTATAGAAGTAGAAAACATCTTAATTGGTTTAAAAAATGACTTGTTTTTCTTTCCCATTTGGAATTCATCACATAGCTTGTTTTTATTCCATTTAATTTGAGATAAATCTGAAACTAAAGTCATTTTGAATAATTTTATTAAAGAATAAACATTACAATATCCCAATCTTCTATTCCATATCCAAGATTCATTTGATTCAATATTTAAATAGTTCACTTTTTTTCTAATCAAAGAATTGAGATCTAGAGTATAGACATTCTCTGTTCTAGGTGTCATAAATTTAAGAATTTTTTCTTTAAAAACTGAACAAGAATTATTTGAAAAAAAAATTCATCACAAATTTTAGAAATACTTATCGGGTTATGATTTCATCCTTCAACATATAAAACTTTGTTGATGAGGAAAAATCATAGATTACCAACTGATCCAACACCCATAATTTCTTATTTGGTATTGCCACCAAAAGTGACATAGCCTCCATCAAATTTTGATAAGTCATGAAAATTAGATAAAACCCTACTCATATGCCTTTAATATCCACTATCTATGTACCATTTATCCTTGATTATATTGGACCACTTTTACAACAAAGTCAAATCAAATAATAAAAATTTTTGCGCCTATATTTTCTTTGGCCCATCAATATTAGCAACCAAGTATTTGGGAACCCAAATCTATTTATGCGGTCCAAAAATTCTAGCAATGAATTTTGAAAAAATAATTTTAAAAAAATAATTTTTAATTCCATATAATTTTGGGTTTTTGAAACTACAATTGTTATCATAATTCCAAATCTATTCACAATAAAAACAATTAATTTTAAAAAGGATCTTGTTCCTAGAACTTTGACCAAAATATTTTTTATAATATTTTGGATTCTCACCTTGGATTCCTATTCCAAATTTGTTTTTATGATTTTTATTATTTAAAAGAATTTTATTTAAATAATTTTAAACATTATTGAAAACACCGGAATCATCCTTAAAGTATTGATCTTATTTTTGTAATTTTTCAATCTTATTTCCATGTTCAATTAAATATGAATTAGAATTTCCCAGCTCTGTTTTCAGTTATGAAATTTGTTTTTTTATGTCCTCTTTTTTATTATTAATAACTTCAAAACACTTTTTATAAGATTTTTTTATTTTTTGAAGATTCATATTTAGTTTCTAGCATAGTAAAATATTCATTTAATTCCTAACATGATAAATTTTCATTTTATAATTCAACTTCATGCTCACAAGAATAATCTGATTGTACCTCATTAGAATATTCTATAAAGCACATGTTGGCCTTCTGATTAGAGTGTTCAGCTTCTAATTCTGAAGATGTTACATCAATAGAATCCTTGGAATCACTCCATGTTTTCTACATGGATTTCATGAATTTATTCTTACAACCAAACTTTTTGAAATTATTTTTCTCTGACTTCTTGTTTTCTTGTAGTTTTTCACAATATGGTTTGATATTTCCAAGATCCTTGCATTCATAACATCTAACTTCTTTTGAATTCCCATCAAAATTCTTATACTTATTGAAAGGTTTCTTAAAACCTCTTCTCTTGTTATAGGACTTTCTAAATTTCTTAAAAAAGTGAGCAATATCGCTATCTGAATTGGATCTTTTTGAATTCTCTTCATTAGATGACTCGTCCATTTTAATTTATTTACACTTCTCGTCATCTTTTAAATTTGTGCCTTTTAATGTAGCATTCTTCTTCTTAACTAAATTTTTCTCTCCAAATTCAGCTTCCATCCCTACCTCAAACATCATAAGTGTTCCAATAAGATATTTTATTTTAAAATTCTTGACCTCTTATATTTTCTAATCATATCTGAAATTACACTCCACTTAGGTGGTAAAAATCTTAGAACTTTCAAAGATTACTTTAGCTCAATAATTAGTGTTTCTATAGTAGCAATATTATTTACAATATTATTGATTCTTACATTAAATTGATTAATTATTTATCCTTCATACATTCTAAAGAAACATTATTTTGTAATTATCATATCTAATATCTCTCACATTGTTTTTACATTCATAAGAAACTGACATTGTTGTTCACATTTTGTGGTATTTTTTGCGTCGAGATGCTCAATTCAACTTATCTGGACCTAGTCCACATATTATAGAATTCATTTCTTTTGAATATAAATCATAACCAGACTTAGTATTTTCATCCCAAGTTTTTGGTTGGGTTTTTTCGAATTTCATAAGGCTTCACAGCTTTAAGATAAACCTTCAAACCAAGGTTCTTTAGATAAATGATCATGTGTTCCATCCAAAAACCATAATTATCACCATTAATGTGGGGAACTCTTACCATAGAAATAAATTCTATATTATCATTCATTATAGACATTTGAAATAGATCTTTGGAATTCAACATTTGATATTTGAGAACTCAAAATTCACTATTCTTCAAAACTAATTTTTATCTTGAAAGTTCTATAAAAGGTTTAATAGGGGAGTGAATTGAGTTCTTAAAATTTTATTCACTTAAAAAACTATCCACTTTTAGATATGACTAACTTCATGTTCTTTACTTATCATAAGAAGAAGTATAAAATAAAATTAAAAGGAAAAGAAACCAATATAAAATATTTATAGTGGCTTTAGGAATAGAAGTCCCCTATCCCACTCCACCAACACACTTCTCCATGGGTATGGTGATTTCACTAGACCAGTCCTTTTTCTAGGGACATCATGACTAATCTCAAGTAGTCAAAAAAATTATAGTATCACATGATCTTTTAACTAGGCTCCAACAAGGGTTTATAAAAAATAACCTTGAGGTTCTTTTACCAGGAACCATTACAAAGAAATATGTAAAAACAAAGATTTTATAGGACCATCACACAGCTATAAGATAAAACTAAAATAAGAAATAAATCTCTAAGAGAGATGATCAGAATACGAATGTATCTTAAGGAGAGTATTCTAAAACAACATCAAATATGATCTATGTCATATAGTTGTAGATCCTATTGTTTCTTTTTCTTCTATAAAAACAGAGTAGCATACATGATCTTTAAAAATAATTCCTATATATATTCAGATGCTTCTCTTTTTATCTATATATCTCTTTCAATTAATATATCATGTTGTGTTTCAATACATTAAAAATGCATGAAAAACTTCTCACTTAATAACATAACACATGATCCATTAAATCTGGGATTAGAGACACATCCTTATTTGGAAAATTCCGCAATAATATTAAATACAATTAAATTATTTTTTTCTCATTTAATTTCTTAGTACTAGACTCTATTTATAAATTTTTTACTATAAATAGGTAATACAACATTTAAATAATGTGCAACAGTATTAAAATCTCCCTCATGTGCTTCAATTATAATAAATATAAATTGCAATATGATATAGTCGATTGTAGATCGTCACATATCCAAATTTATGATTTGAATCCATGTGATAGAATTATATATGTAGGCCTTCTTCACATAGTTGATTTGATTCACATAGAAAATATCATCCATAAAGTGTTTTTTACTCACGTAGCTGAAACTGATGTAGTCATTTGTAAACAACATAGATGATTTCACCACCTATCTGGTTTATATAACCAATTACTCCACATAACCAATTTAGGTATCTGATTGATCTACATATCTGATTACTCGCATAGGTGATCTCATTCGTATAGGTGATTTCCACATAGGTGATTTTGCAACATAGCTAATCTACATAGGCAAATCCTTCACGTAGGTAATTACATAGTTGAATGCTCATGTATTTGTTTCTCTATATACCAAAAGTCTTCAAGTGGATGATTTTTCCAGACTTAGGAAAATTTTAACCAAAATGTCCAAAATGTAGACTTAATGAAATTAACAGAAAAAACACTGGAAAATATGATAAAACCCAATGAGCATGCTTAAAAACAAAATCATTAGTAAATTATGAAGGGTTTTTTAGATTATCAAAATCTAAAGTACATGGGATGTGTTGGAACAACATTAGTAGTCCAACAAAACAAAGGTGGTGAATTTAGTCAGTAGGGTGGAGGAAAAATAAAGAGATATTACATAATAGAGAATAGGTTATTAGGGGGAGGCATAGGCATAACCAAAGGAGAACAACAATGAAGAACCAGTGGAAGCTCAAAACAAATAGGAAATCAACTTTGACAAAGAATATTCCTTTCTCTATCGTGCATTGTATTTGTGTGGAATTCGATGCTTATAAGGATATTATTTATTCTTAATGGATTGAGGTGGGTGAAGATATATGATAACATCAACCAATGGTGTTCGAGAACTAGTGTGATTTTTGTGTGTCATGTTACTGTTTGAGTAACCAACAACAGAACATCAGTTTTCATTCTCCTAATAAACCTCCAGTTATGGATAATTATTGTTTAATACCAGATCCTTATGGGGGAAGTTATTATAGTAAATAATACAATGTAGGTATTGAATCATGTATTTCTCCTCAGAATGAGTTTTGGATGATGCATTCTGACTCTAAGGTTGCTGATATTTTATTTAGTATGAGGTAATATTTGAAAGGAATTAATATAACTGTGTCGATGGAGGGTGACGCTCAATTCAAATCCTCTGACACTACACCTTAATTTTATCAAATGGTGTCAGATGGGGTGTGAAAGGTAAGATTTTTCTCCTGGTGTTCATCTAAGTGAACCATTTGAGCCTATTTTGATCCAGGAGGATGAAGGAAGGCCTCCAATGTGGGAACCTCCTTACCAGTAGGATTCCCTTACCTCAACACATCTAAATAATCGCTTTCAAAAATTTGATGAACTGGTGGTTGGTGTCACTGATTGGAAATGATGGAATATGGTGATTAGTAAGTTTAAGAGGAAGTTTATTAGTTCCAATAACCAAGTTGATCCAATGTAAAGTGATAAATAATTAGTCACTTTACATATCTTAGATGGTGATAAGGATCTTCACATGACTGGTAATGAGATGTCTAGTCAGTTCTTAGTGGAAATTTTTTATATTATTAATGTTATAGGACTTTATAGACCAAGGATGAATAATGGGAATAAGGGAACCTTGGAATTAGGGAGTCATGTGATATTTAAGGGGAAGAAATCCAAAGGGCATAAGGACTATTCTTACTTGCCTAAGCCCATGGAGAAAAAGTCTACTAAAAAGGGTGGGGAAAACAAGGAACCTAAATGTAAAGTCAATATGTAGGATCAGGTTCATGAGAATAAAATTAATCTCCATGAGGTAAAACATTTATAATAGGGTGAGGTTTCTAAGGAACAAGAGGATGGTAGTGTCAGCATATAAGCTATAAATCAGGTGCAGAGATACCTTGTGTCTGTGGGTGGAACTAAAAGTGGTGGCCAACACAGACTGACTGAAGTATCCAATAGCTTAGTTTCATAAGAATATGTTCCTATGAAATACTTTAATGGAATGTCTAAAATGGTGTAAATATAAAAAGAACAATTTTTAGATCTCATTTGACACTCGAAAGAAGAAATTCTCAAAGGATCCTTCCATATCAACGCTACAAAGGAAGAGGCTAGCTGAATATATGAAAGAATGATTTGAGTTGAAATTAATGAGCATAAAAGTGTGTGTATCAACAATCAAGATCATATTTTGGCATGTGGATTCAATGTAAATAATATCAATTTAGAGGAATAATCCAGACTTGGGATAATATGGCCTACCATTTTGAAGAAATTATCAAGGAAGACCTGGATACTTAGGTATCTACACTGTAATTGGAATTATATAGAGTGATTAGTTCTAATAATATTATCCTTTACTTCAATTATTTTTTGATTTATTTCTATGTTAAATGATATTTCATAATTCCCTTGTGATATTTCCCACTTTTCTACAAAATTGGTTTTGAAATAAAATTTAATTTTCAATCTAATTGAATTTTCTTTCAATATTTTCGATTTCATTTGTGCCAGTACAATTAATTGTACTGTCATCTTCATTTCACTCTTGATGATCATCATTTTTATTCTATTCTAAGTAATGATATGGATTATAACAAATCATTTAACTTTTGATAATCATCTGAAGTGCCAAAATTTAGAAAAGGATGAGGCCTCTCTTCTCTGTCAATGAACAATTCCTTTCTGGAAATTTCATCAACCAGTCATCTTTCAAGAAAGTTAACTATATTGTGCAGATCACATAGTTACAGCTAGGTGTTCAACACATATTTTTTAAAAACACCATCACAATTATTTTAATGAAGTTTAAAAAGAGAAAATTAGTTTTAATTAATTTAAACTAATTTGATCCACCAAATTCTATCATTTGTTAGTTTTTATCTCTCTATTATTACTCTTGTTTCATCATCACCATCATAGAATCACTTCTTATATTTCAATCTATATTTGTTTTTTTATATTGGTTATGTTATTATTTTATACTTCTCTATGGTTCAACACCTACTCACTATAATATTAGTTTTTAGTAGGTTTATAAATAATTAAATTTTCATGAGGTCAATGATGCTCATGTTAGACCTAAATTTTGTATCATGTATAGCCTCATGGGGATATCTAGATTTATGATCCCACTAGTGGTCAAATATTTAAGTTCAATAATTATAGGATAAAATTTTCCTAAAATCATACCATAGACATGAAACCAAGGTCGATTTGAATGAGAAAACCTATGAATCAAACAACAGTTGATAAGTTTTGGAGTGTAAGTTGAGATAACAAATATAAACTAAGAACCTTATGGGAGGCAACCAAAATTTTCATAGTATTTTTATTTTATTTTATTTTATTTTATGTTTTTTTGTGTTTTAAAAAAATAAATGAAAAATTGAGGGAAAATAAATTTGCTTTAAAAAAATTATAAAAATTACCTTTTTGGAAAAAGCGTAGCCCACAGGTCGGGTGACACCCCTTCGTGTTAGATTAGGCTATGGATCTCAAACCCACAACTGAAGGGAAATAAGGTCATAGTGCCTACCACTAACCTAAGTGTTTTCATGATTCCATTTTGCATCCTCTTTATATATATACTTATATTTGATAGTTATTGTGAGTGTGTGTGTGTGTGTAATATTTTATTTTTTTAATATTTACTTTGAGTCAGTTTTTTGTGTTCTAAAATAAATAGGTGTGTTTTTTTATTTATTTTATTTTGTATTTTTTTTCAATTAAGGGGACCCCTTGGGGATTCCATGGTGTTCTAAATATTCTATGTGCAAGACTCTAGGGCTATTAAGGATGAAGCATTTATAATAAAATCACCTATTTTCTAGATTTAAAAGTAAATCTATCCTTCATGAGGTGTCAATTAATGACAAGGGTAGTGAATGGTCAATTGGTTGTAGTAGGACCTTCATCTAAAAAACACTAGTTAGATTTTTCCCTAATGTTATTTCAAATTTAATTTTTAAAAACCTCTCTTATATTTCCTCCCTTCTAAAGTTTTTTTTTCTAACACTTAGTAAATTATCATTCTAGGTTGGGGGAGAAAGGGAAAAAATTTCCTTCCCATTGAAAAATAAAATTTCTTTAACCTTACATATGATAATGTACTCTGTAAACATTAAAATTTAATATCAAATATTTTCATGCCTTTATTCTAATTTTCATGCATGTTTAAGCTTTTGGACATAAATTTCATAAATAATGGTTGTCTGATGTGATTTTACACCATTGACATTTTCATCCATTTAATCAGAATGTCATAATACACATCCTTTGTATTGAGAGGTATGGGTTTAATTTCTTGGTTTCTCTATATAAATAACACAGTTTTTGTGATATTTTTAATTTTAATATGAATATTAAAAAACAAAAAAAAAATTAAATAAAAAATAATAAAATTTGTACATAGAGAAATTGATTGACTTAATGTGTGTATTTTGACACTTGGAGATAGTGAATCCATAGTTTTATAGCCCAGAATTAGAAATTCTATCTCTGTTTTTAGTAGTTTAAATTTTTTATTGATTGAGTAAACTCGGTATGATTTCTCGAGAATGTGAGAATCACTTGGTTCTATAATGTATTCTTGTCTGGGATTCATCGATAAAGTCTCACTATAGGGGTTGACTTCACTAATGCATGGTCTCAATTACCCTGGAAATTTTGAAAAAAAATAATATAAAGAAATCAAAATTGAATACTCATCTTAGGATTAAAATTTGATTTCTATATAGTACTTCCATTTCTCCTCCTTGAATAAAAATAAACCCTCATGTCTTTTGGGATGTACAACACATCTTTATGCTTAATGGGAAATGGTTAAATGGTGGTGATGAATTTGAACAAAGTAATGGACTTAATCTTGGGATAGTTTTGTGAACCTATCTTGTTTTAAATAATTTTTATGGGTTTCATGATTTTATGATGTGAGGTCTTAATATCAATCATTGTATATTAAAAAAAATGGAAAAAATAATTCATTTTTTATATTTTTAAGATGGTTATTTGCTCAGGATTAGAAAAAATCAATTTGGGGGTGTTTTTAGTCACTAAAAGAGGCCAGTATTAATTATTTATTATTTAATATTCATGTTCTCCACTGTCCATAAACACCGGTATTAGTTCATTTTATAATTTAAACTTCATTTTTCATCGTGTTGCAAATTTTTCATAAAATACACTAATACTCAGCACATTAATCAACGCCATGTAAAACACACATCGATCATGATTTGAAATTTAAATTGCATAATTAGGTTAAAAATATATGGGGAATATTTTTTTCCTTCTTAAGAAATGGGATATTTGTTGAGGAATACAATCATTTTGGTCCTTGAAACCTGAATTTTCAGGGAAAAGTGAATAGGGCATTAATACACTAAAATGCATGTAACAGACATATTAAATCTATAATAAATCTAAAATTTATACTATAGATAGAATAAATCATTAAAAAAATTTAATTAATCTATGGTTAGAACTAATTTATATTTTTTAAAGGTGGTCTATGTGGTCCAAGTTGAAGATAAAATTCTAGCCTAGATTCCATATCCCAGAATAAATCCCACCATTTTAATCATAACCCACAATTAAAAAGGAAATTTGGGCTAAAAATTTACCAAAATTTAGAATACATTTTAGGAAACATTTTCTTCTTCTACCACACACTCAAATTAATATATATAAAAGTTCATTTTGGAATATCAATTGGAAGGAAACATCATGCACTAATTTTTGGTCAAGGGTAAAAATGCCCAATTTCCACAAAATTTCCACCCACCTATGCCAACCCTAATCAAGTGGGTGTCTTGGAAATCTAGGGGTATACCCAAGGCTTCAAAAATTCTTTTTTAAGGTAGTTTTAGTAAATTAAATGGGATAGGTTGGTTTATTCTTCTATTTATAATGTTATGTTGACATTTTGTATATGGAAGTATATTTTTATCATGTATGTTGATCAAATCACTCTAATTTCTTAATAAAATTTTTTTTTCTCCTTATATTATGTTCTTATTATTAACAAATTATTATCATTTATTTAAGTTGTGAATTTATTGACACCCAAAACGTGTGATATTCTTCACACAATGGTGGAGTGTTCATTATTTTCTTGTTTTCCCTAGTTCAATTCCACATTTATGAGTTAGATTTTGTCTTCCATTTAAAACTTTTCATCGATAGAGGGATAACCCTCTTATGGTGTGATACAAGGAAGTTACAAGAGTATGGATTTTATGTTATATATTATTCCATTTATTTTTAATCACTTTTTAAATATATTATTTCATTTGATGATTTTTACTCATTTTTTCTCACTTAATTTTATGGAAACACATTACAAGTGCTAGAATGATCATATATATTTGAGAGTTCATAAAAATGATCCTTTAAATTTTTAAGCGATTAGACCTAGGGTTTTGTAATATTTAAACTAGTGAATGATGAGTTAAATTCTTATCTCATTGAATGAATCCCTCTCACAATTATGAAATTGAAATCCTTAGAAAGAATTAATCAAATATACCCCTAGTAGTAACTTATAATCAACCTATTTTCATTAATCAATATTACTTAGATTTTAATATATTCTAGGAACCTAAATATAATCAACCCCAATGTTAGACACTTTATATCCAAATTTTCCTTTATAAATTTTATGTTTCTTTAGGTTTTTTTATGTCTCTAAGGATTTAAAAACCTAAACTATGTTGTAAGTGACCAATTAAACCCATTGGGTAAATTTGGGTGAACTAGAATTGGTTTCCTAATTTGATAATGTTATTAATGTATATAATTGATCATTAACTTTGATTCGTGATGAAAATAGTTATTGTTTATGTCTATAGTGAGGTAGCTTATGTTTGGTTCATCATTGATGATATGACATTGATTGAATAATAAATAAAGTATTTGTTACTTTTGAGTATAGGAAGAGATATATTGGGCCCTATTGGCTAGGATGGTAGTAACTTTATCAAATAAATGGTCACAGCATAATAAGGTAAGTCCACCCGGTATGGTAAAAGAAATAATAAATAAATCATGTAATGATGGTGATAAATGAAATAAATCTATCTTTATAAGATGTCAGGTGACAATGAGATTGTATTATAGAGTGTATGTTCATAGGATAGGTTATCATTGTAATGACTTGAACTAATCTCTTTAGGGGTCTTGATATGTTTTTAAACACTACTTCTAGTCTATGAGTAACACTTACTATTATTGAGATAAGGTTTTAGTATGTTACACACAATGTGTATTCAAAGGATTGTTCAATTCTGATGAATTTGAATTTAGGGTATGGTGGGCCCCATGATGGCAGTTGGCTAATTTTCAAGTGTGAATGATCTCAAATAATTAAATAAGTTAAATTTTATTCAATTTTGTAGTAATAATAAATTTAATTTATTAACTTATTATATTCACAGGTTTATAATTGAATACAAGAAAAATATTTTACGAATGAATATTCATTATTTAGGGTTCTTTAGAGACTTTATGGGTGAAATTGGTCGTGTTAATGAATCATATTTTACAACATAACATGATTTTAATGTTATATGTGATAAAATATTTATAAAAATGTAACATGCTTACTAGTCCATAAGTGTGATATATGGTTTATTGAAAAGGTTATATTTAAGGGATAAGTTGTAATTTTAATAAGTTTTAACCAACCTATTTAAGCTGAAATAAACCCAAATTAGAGGGTACTATTAAAACCATGGATTGAGATCCTCACCCTCATCCATCTCATTTATCATAGTGATAAAGAAGGGATTGGAAATCCCCAATAAAAGATCTCCTTCCCATATAAAGTAATTGGTTCTCCTACAATCACAAGTACATCGAAAGGAACATAAATTATTTTTTTTAACACCCAAATTTTATAGATAAACATATCAAAAGGATTTTGAAGCATGTGTGGACAATATAGAGGGTTCCTTATTCAAATCATTCAGGAAAAAATCACTAACAACAAGTGAAACATGCCAACATCTTCAAATTGAATGTGGTATCACTTTGATTTAATTTTTCATGCTTAGTACAATTACATGATAACCTCACATTGACATTCATGTAATTTAATACTGAATATAATGTTGCAATGTTGATCTAATGAAAAATTTTAATTTTACCTACTTTCAAACTTCTATGGAATATATGGTACCAACAATGTTAATCTTTTACTTTCTATATATGGGTGAGAGTGAGTTTTAAGTTATGATAGGATCTCAACCTTAACCAGTCACCGAGGTTTATTTTAGAAGGAAATTGTAAAAAGTGGGTAATACTGATTCAACCCCCTTCTCTGTATTACAGATCAGTTCACCTTATCACTTTACTAAGCATAAAATTTTGGTTTCTAAATTTTTTTATCATTATTAATGAATTTTAAATCAGTGAACCTATTTTTCTATTGGGTTGTGTTTATAGCCTTTGTATGAATGTCTTTAGTTTTATTTAATTATTTCTTTAGCCTTTAGTTTTAACCATCCCTTCATTTTTTTCTCTATTATTTCTACCCTCTATCTATTTTTCTATTATTTTATGCAACAGGTCTCTTGTATATTTCATTTACACCTACCATTACTAAATTCATTGTTTTAGTAATTACATGTTCCATTACTAAATTATTATTTTTTGTATTTAGTCCCTATGTATCATTATTTTTATATTTTAATGTAATATATTCTTAGCATTCAACTGATTGATCTTTCCCCAAATGTATTTTATTTTTTATTTTTCATATAATTTTCCTCATTAAACCTTAATTAATTTAGTTTTTTGTGAAATAGGAACAAGTTGTGAAAACTTTTACTCAAGTTTTTTTTAATGTTTATCTATTTTTTATTTAAAATGTGAAGTTATTCCTTTCAAAATTCATCTATAAAATGGAATAAAAACTGTGTTTTATAGAATATAAAGAAAATGGATAATCACTTTTGTGTCATTAGATCGCCTCGATTATTATTTTATCCTCTTAATTACTAAATTTGGTTTTTCACTCCACAAGATAGTATCAGAATATTGAACATTGAATGGATGAAAAAAGGAAAGGAGCTAGCTAAACAATAAATATTAAGGTCTCTAGATCAATAATTTCATATTATGTTGATGTATATATCTTCATAAAGTGGATGAAATCCATGTATTCACACTAGGGTAGAAACATGTTCATGTTGTGGAGATATTATTATATCATTGGAATAGAAACCCCGCTAAAATCAAATGATTTTCAATGTCTTAAATCTTCAACATTGAACTTTTGGATACTTGGATATGATTTCCATGAAATTATAATTATTTTCATGATCAAGCATATTCATTTTTTATATGGCCACAAGATGTTTAAAACCCCCTATATTGTCTTTCTAATAAACAAGAGAAAGTAGTCGATCAAGAATCACTCTAGAAGAAATAGATTCTGGAAAGAACTCTTTGAAGCTTAGAATTGTAAAAATTGGGTAAAAAATAATTCACCCAAATCACTACACTAAGTCAAAATAAAATTTATATTTGTTCACTCCAATATATACAAAATATTCATGTAGTGAAAGTAAATTTAATAAATAAAGAACACTTGGGTTTTATGTAGTTTAGAAATAAATTCTTACATCCATGGCAGAAACATTACAGAATTTCATTTCTATAGAAGATAAAGTTTACAGATTTACAACTTAATGAGTCAATTGGATTACTAAAACAATTTATCACATTACATATAGTGTTAGTATTAAGAAAAAGGTAGCCCCTCCCCCCTATTTATAGAGAGTATCATTTGTACATCCAATTTCACCAACCTCTGATAAATGTGGGAGTCCATCTATTCCATTATTCCCACTTCCAATATTATGTAGAAATCCTCACTAAAATTTCTAATTCTTTTAAATAAGAAACCTATCAGCATCACAATAAACATCTACCGTCTTTAAGAATTAATGTTTGAACTTCAAGAACAAGACCGCCTGAAGTTGATCATATCTGAAGAACCTCCTTCTGAACAACTTCATTTTAGAAACCTCCTTCTAGAAATGTTGAAGGATATAAAACCATTGTCACTAATTCAATGAACTGAATATATTCTGAAACCACTCCTCCTAATCGAATAACTTCATTCAACTAAATTAGACTTCATACATTCCAAAAAAAACTCCCACTTGAAGACTTCTTCAGATAAAAACCATGGCACCACCTTCAACTTCTGCTATATACAATGCTTCTCTACCTCCTATCGTTCACCAAAGACCAACTATGGGTTTATGTTTACTAGGTATTTTTGAACCAAAACTCTTGGTGAACCTTTCTGATGGATTATATTTTTCATCTATCTTTCATAACTCCAAATCACCATATTCCTGTATCTTTTGGATGTAATAATACTTCAGATCAATGTAATTAGTTATTGAATGAAAAACTAGATTATAATACAAATTAATTACACTCTGACTATCATAGTAGAGTTACCCTTTCCCTATAATTTATCTAAGTTCTTGAACTAGAAACCTCAACCACACTATCTCCTTACAAGATTACATGAAATCCATATACTTTTCTTTTGTTGTATAAAGTGAAATAATTGTTTGGAACCTAGGCATCCAAATATTATGGTTCCACTGAAAGTATAAACATATACATTTGTGATTTTTTGAGAATTAGAATCACCCCCAATTTTTTCATCTAGAAACCTAAGTAACGGGTCATTATCTTTGGAACAATGAGTTATACCTTCCATTCCTTTAATATAAAAAATAATCCACTTTATAGATTCCTAATGTTCTTTCTCTAAATTTTCCATGAACTGGGTGACCAATCCTACTGCATGAGAAACATATTGATGATTGAATACCATAGAATACATAAAACTTATTACTATTGAATCATACATAACTATAACCATGTACTTCTTTTCATCTTTTATCCATAGTGTCTGCTCCTTTGAAATTTTAAAGTGACCATTGAGAGGATTTGAAACTAGTTTAGATCCACTCATTCTGAATATCTCAACAATATTATAGATTTAATCCTTATGTGATAAAACCAAAATCATGGTTTTACTATTAAATTTAATCCTTATTCCCAATATCTTATTTTTTTCACCAATATTTTTCATCTCAAACTTTCCAAGCATTCCCTCCTTGAACTTATGAATTAGCTGAGTATTCAGATACACCAAAATCATATCATCCACATACATGAGTAATATAATGAATTCATTTTCATTGAACTCCTTCTAGTAATATAAATGATCATAGTTATTACGCATGAAAATTTTCTCTTCCATGAAGGAATCAAACTTTCGGTTCCAATACCTTTGTAAGAACCGAATTTTTATTTGAGGTACATATCCTTTAAATTTCAGTATAAATCTTTCGTTTGACCTAATATGGATTCTTAATGAGTTCATATAGGTTACAGGGGTATTTTTTGATTTTTTTTTTTCAAGCTCGTAACCCTATCTAATAGAAAAAATGCACTCAGCCCTGTGATTAGTTGAAACCATGCGAGCTAGTCCACATGGTTTCCCATAACTGTGCAGGGTGTTTTAGAGGGTAAATAATGGTAAAAAAATCCCCTAATTGTGTCCCTGAGACCTCACACCTGTGTGAGGGGTATGAAACTTTTGATAGATCCACTAAGCATGGTTTTTGAATGGTTTCTTGGACCGTGTGGCATAACCATGCAAGGGTCCCTCATTAGGTTATGGGAGGCGCATGGTTGACACACGGTTTAGAAACCCATTCATCCAAACTGTGTAACCCAGATATTTTTTTCAAAATTACCAAATTCCCCTTAAAATCTAATTAAACTCACCCTCTCTCCTTTTTCTCACATTTCTGGTGTCCAGTGGGGTTTTTTATTCCATTGATCTCCCGCCTTGTCCTAACCTAGGATCTTTGATAACTCTTCCATCCGAAGTCTGATCAATCTTTCATTGGTCTCATTGGATTCCTCCAAGTAATATCTTCAATCCTTTGACTCATTTATTCATTTTTCTTTCCCTCAATTATTCTATCTATATATAGTCTCATATGACCTATTTTCAGGGTGTTCATATGTTCTTCCCCTTTCTCTTGATCCATCCCAAAAAAAGGCTGATATTAGATGAGGAGATTACTATGATCTTGAGGTAGGTGGTATAGTGTTTATCCTTTAAATTAATGATGTTTTATAATATGTGATATGTGTTTCACTCTGGTTTCACCCCACGTTTCCCCTAAATTGAATTTTTCTTAAACTGGTTGTCCATATTTGAACCTAATGACTTATTAGAACCCAATTCATCTTGAGATCATCCAACTTAGAGTGACCCACCCATTTCAGTGTTCCCTCTATATGCCTTATTGGCCTTCAAATATTTATAACCAAAACACCTATTGGTGTGTTTGGTTTTACTTATAAATGATGATATAATATTTATTTTTGATGAATGTATTGGAATTTCACAGGTAATGGCCTTATCAATTATAACGAATTAAATGTGTTTAATTGGATCTTCCTTAAGACTTGTTGCTTCCTATAGATTACATGATATGGGAATGGAAAATTTTGATGATTAATAATGAATAGGAATGTCATTCCTTGTATAAAAGTGATATGGGTATGGAATCCCTTTTATAAATGAGATATGAGCATGGTGTCCTTATATTTAGATATTTGGCATGGAGACCCTATACTCTGATATCAAGCATGGCATCCCTATATTGTGATATTGGGGATGGAATCCCCTATTTCTGTGATACTGGGTATGGAAACCCTATACTGTGATTCTGGGGATGGCATCCCCTATTTATATGATATTGGGTATGGAATCCCCTATATCTGTGATACTAGGCTTGTATCCTATACTGTGATATTGGGTATGGAATACCTTACTACTATGATGTAGGGAATGGTGTCCCTTACTACTGTGATATTGGGCATTGCATCCCTTGATACTTGTTTAAATATATTTTGGCATGGGCTGAAGCAAGTAGTGCCAGCCTGGTTTCCTTTTGGAACCAAATTTGACCCATTTTCAATTATTATTACTAATTTTCATTATTATATCTTCACACTTTCATGTTATACACATAAACTAGATATTTGTAGATGTCATTGGTGGTGGAATATTGAGTTTATCTCACACCCTATTTGGGCCACTGATGGAACCCAAGAAGACTATATGCTTAAAGGAGTAGATAGGGGGAATCATCCACTTACAGATACTTGACTTCTAGCATGACTTGGGGTGGAAGCTTAGCAGAAGATGACGGGGCTGGAACTTAGGATACTTGGATAGATTTTGGTCTTTTTGGTCCTTTTTTATATCATGTACTACTTTGAATGCCTAATTCAATGTATACATGTTTCCCTATTTTGTAGAGACATGACATATCATCATTTTTTATATGATTTATTTTACTAATTTTGGTTATTATTTATTGAATGGATGTTTAAATCATGCTTCCACTATGGTGAGTTAATGGTCTATTTATTTATACATACTTACACTATCATTTTCATTATTGCTAGGATTTTTCTATTTATCTATCTATTTTTTGTACCATTTTTCTACTCTAGACATAGGGCATAGTCTCCCCATAGATACACCCTAAGCCCTTGCTACTAGTAAGTAGCCTCTGGCATATGGGGAGACTCGCTTGAGGCCATGTGGCCCATCAGGTTGGGGCACTGTTAAAGTGGCATCCGGGTCAGGACATCACAAAGTGGTATCAGAGGTTTTCTTTTCATGGATTACTATTTTGAGATAATAGACATGAGATTAGTAATTCTTAAGAATTGGTTATAATACATTCCTGGGAGTAGCTAACCAACACTCAGGGTGATACCAAGTTGATTAGGATAAGGAATTTTTTCTTTTTTTCTTATTACAGTTGATTTGATTCCATCGTTGGGTGATACACATACTATGTGATAATTATTATTGATATTATTGAGGTTTACCTTTTATCCTTGTCCGGATGAGATGAGGTAAAGTACTCATTGATCATACATCATATTAGACACCTTATAGGAAATTCACATGCCATGCATATGTCAATCCATATAGGATCATTGTGTTTCTTAGATTTTCTATTATTGTTATTAGTTCTTTGACCACATGACACTATTGTATGTTACTTTAAGATATAAATGTTAATGGACTAATATTTTATTTAGGGGTTTGAGAAACATAATTGATACTTAGATTGTATGTTGTAACCTAAATATATTTTCCTGCATAGGCTACAGCAGACACCCTAAGAAATCAATTATGGCCCGTTAATTCATGGGCCATTGGTTGCAAGGACTAGAACATGTTATGGTATGGATCAAGTGGATTCCATATTGTGATTCATAAGGTGTATGGTCCCTTATGGATCAGAAGTGTTGAAGCATTTGGTTTAACCATTTAAGGAAAAATTGAAATCTAATTCATATGTAAATTAAATGAAAGTGAAATTGAAAAACATGGAACTTGACCGAGTCATGTCCTTAGTCGTGGGTGGTATCTAGCATCTCTTTTGTTCTATATAAATGTTCCTATCACCCAGACCTGACTCTTTGATCTAATAGAGAAGTGAGACTACTGCATTGAAAGGCATAGTACATGTTCTATTCCTATATATGTGTCTTATGATGTTATTAAATTTTATATGAGGCATCAATTTAGAATTTATAGAGAAATTACACCATGACGTCCTCTGGTCAAATTCTAGGAGGGTGGTGATGGCCATACACTAGAGATGGTGGGCCCTAATCTGCCAGTGATACCTAAAATAGTGAATCTTGTGGCACCTCCTCATATTCTCGACATGGGAGATGATTCCTAGTTTCAAGGATATTTTTTATGACTTATGTAGATTATACAGGGATCTATTTGCTATGCCCCTTCTATGGGAGAGCTTACATAGGAGTTCTAGCAGCAGCATCTGCCCACATTTTCGAGGGATGGAGGACCATAGGCTGTAGAGCTATGGCTCGAGAAGGTTATGTCTATATTCAAGCATCTGGAGAGACCTCCTGAGAGCATACTGAAACTTGCTACTTATATGCTTCAAGGATCTTCCAAATTCTAGTGGGATATTCTAAATTAGGCTGGTAAATATTAGGAAGTGAATTGGAGAGATTTCGGGTCAAGCTTCTTTGACTATTTATTTTCTAATCCATTGAGGGTCTATCATGCCAGAATAGTTCATTAACATATAGTAGGGTTCTCTGACTATTATGGACTATTTTATAGAGCTTCAATGCTTTGCACCTATCTATACTGCTAATGAGCTAGTGAAAGCAAGATGATTTGAGTATGTCATGAGGATTCCAATTCATTCTCAGGTGAATTTTTTTCGATTGACCAATATATTTGATATAGTGAACTTGGACTTTATCATTGAGCGGAACTTGAGGGAAGATGACAGTTTGATCTAGGGTATTGGTTTGACTAGTGGTTGTAATTGACTCTTTGAGACTAAAATTGTGAGTAGTGGTATCCAAGTGACACTCGTTGATAGTTATGTTGTTTGTCACTAGTGTGGGAAGCCTAGGAATAAGGGGGCCTAGTGTCCCATATACCCCATCGAGTGACAAGGTTGTGATAGATTGGAGAATCTACATCATTTTTGTAGGACCTTTCCATCTATATCAAGTGGGAGAAGATCCTTGCTAGCTCCACCTTCAATAGTAGGATCAGTAGAACCTCTTCAAGTGGGTAGTTGGAGTACTACTATTTGTACAGGAAGAGGAGGGGGTCATGGTCGTGGTAGCCAGGCTTCTGATACTTAGTGCCAGTAGAGCGAACCCGCTTCAGGTAGTCAGGTTACAACATGAAGACATGGATCTATCCAGATTTATTCGGTGTAGCCTATACCTTAGGAGAAAGATTCTATGCCATATACAATTTGAGGTACTATTCTGGTAGCCTCTACTATCGTTTCTACCTTATTCAATATAGTTTCATCATATTCCTACATATTTGTACCTCTTGTGGAGAGACTTAGGATTCATGTTGAGTACTCTTATGGAATTATAACACTTCATACACCTTTGGGTATATGTTCTAAGAGTGTACTATAGTGTAAAAACTATCCTCTTGAGGTAAGAAACCATCATTTATTATGGAACTTTTTTCCCTCGATATGATGGTCTTCTATGTCATTCTCGGGATGGACTAGTTGTTTCCCTATCATGCCTATGTGGATTGTTATCATCAGAGGGTTTCATTTACATCACTAGTGGTCAGTACGTATATTCATAAGGAAACATGGGATGTCCAAAACGGTGGAGTTGAACCAGAGTATCTTGGGCTAGGTGGAGTATCCCCACATATTTCAAATATTTTATGAATGATTAGGGTTTACCATGGACTAAGTTCCCACCTATAGTCGGTTATTTTAGGGATGTGTTCCCCAAATACTTTTTAGGACTACCTACTGAGAGAGAGGTATATTTTACTATCGAGATAGTTTCTCGAGATACACCGGTATCCATTCCCCCTTACAGGATGGCTAATATTGAGTTTCAAGAGATCAAAAGGTAGCTAGAGGATTTGGAAGCTAATTTTTTTATACAGCCTAGTACTTATCCCTAGGGTTCACTGGTCCTTTTCACCAAGAAGGTAGACATAACCCTCAGGATTTGTGTGGATTATCAAAAGTTGAATCAGGTTACTGTGAAAACCTGGTATCATTTACCTTGTATAGATGATATTTTTGATTATCTTAAAGGTTTGAGGGTATTCATGAAGATCAACCTGAGATCAGGATATCATCAAGTTCGATTCAGGACTTCATATATTCCACATTTGGATTTATATAGTCGGTGTGGATTATATGAGTATCTTGTGATGTCTTTCAGTCTTAAAAACATGCCTTTCGTCTCCATGGATCTGATGAATAGGGTTTCTTACCCTATCTGGATTCCTTCATGGTGGTCTTTGTAGATGAAATCTTGGTGTATTCTCATACTCGAAGTGACCATGCCACTCATCTTAAGATTGTTTTGAATACACTGAGAGAGTGTCAGTTGTATGATAAGCTTGGTAAATGTAACTTATGGGTTGATAAAGTACACTTCTTAGATTATATTATCTTAGAGGTATGAGTTTCAGTTGACCTAGAGAAAGTGATAGTTGTAGCTACCTGGGAGCAGCCCAAGAATTTATTTAATATACAAAGTTTCTTGGGTGTAGCTACTTACTATAGGGGTTTTATATAGGACTCCCCACACCTAAAGGTACCTATTACTGGATTGAATGAGAAGGTTCTGAAGTTTATATGGTATGAATACTATAAGACATCCTTTTAGGAGGTGAAAGGTAGAATGAATTCAGCACCGATCATGGTTCTTCTAGAGTCAGGTAGAAGCTATATAATATATTTTGATACATCAGGTATCGGTGTAGGAGAAGTTCCAATGTAGGAAGATCGAGTCATTGTATATGGGTCTCTTCAGCTGAGGCATCATGAGCAGAATTACCTGACACATGATCTCAAGTTAGCAGTTTTTGTTCACACCTTGTGTTTTTTGAGGCATTATTTACTAGGAGAGAATTTTTTGGTGTTCATGGACCAAAAAAGCCTCAAGTATATCTTCACACATCATGATCTAAATCTTAGGCAGTGAATATGCGATGAATATATACATTCCTTTAACTTAAAGCTAGCCTATACACCTAGGAAAGGCAATGATGTGGTCGATGATCTGAGCAGAAGGACTCATACACAGGCAGTTCAGGAGGAAAATAGTGAATGGAAGCTTTTGGATCTATTTTATGAGATTCACATTGAGGTTCAGGACCTTCATAGATAGTCTTTACTTGCATCACTATTAGTGACCTCTTCACTTTTGGAGAAGGTTAATATGAGCTAGTTTTTAGATCCTCAGATCTTGGTCCTGTGGGAAGATATTTCTGGTGAGGACTCACCTCCGGATTGGTTTATTGATCATGATGAAATCCTTCATATATGTGGGAATATCTGGGTTATCACATACATAAGAGAGGAGATGATGTGTGAGTCACATGATTCAAATTGGGTAGTTCACCCGTGTATCTCCAAGATGTACCGAGATATGCGATGACAGTATTGGTGTCCATTGATGAAACGTTAGATAACAGGATTTATCACCAGGTGTTCCACCTATTAGAAGGTGAATTATAATGGTCTTATCCTTTTAAAAATATTATTACCTGATTTTAAACATAATTAATCATCAAATACAAACCAAGGTTTGTAAATTATGGAGTCTTTAAAAGATTAGGTACATAAAACTAAAAACATAAAAATAGAATAAAACATATTTAAAATTATCATCCATAATGATATAGGAATGTTTTAACAACAAGCAACATGACATAAACATGATTCAAGGCTAACTACCAAGACTATATCACATAGTGTACAAAGTCCCATAAAGGAATCAAGTTAACTCCCTATCCCAACATGATGTCTCATGAGACTAAACATTACCCAATGCACTGGATCACTATATGGCCACACCCATCATAACATGTACATGAATATGTGTTCCACATGAAGAATCAAACATGAGTAATAAACATAAGGGTTACCCATGGGAAGAAATGGGTATCATAATCATGTTATAAAGAATAAACAAAGGGTGTAACATGATGGTGTCCATGAAAGAATGGATTTAAAATATACATGGACATTATTATAGGAAATTATGGATAGATCATGATAAATGATGTCCAGCTAAAGTGAAATCATATAAAAATAATGTTTAAGAAACTTTAGAAACTAGCCACTTGAGTGCAGTTTAAGGGAAAATATTAAAGAGTCTTTAAAGCGGATAATGGAATAATTGTTTGTATAAAACTAGAAATGAAAAAAGGTAGTTTTTTATGAAAAAATTGGTGATTTTAGAAAAATAATTGTGGCTTAAAACAGATTATGGAGTGTACATGAGGATAGGTAAGAAATGGGGAATTTCCCTTTAATCGGGTTTGTTTATCGAGAGGTATTGAAAAGAGAACCTTATAAAACATGTAATTCCCCATAAAAGAAAGAATAATTGAGATAGGTAAATATTTTGGAAACATACAATAAGAATTTAGGAGGAGTACATAAGAATAATTAAGAATTACATTGGGGTAAGGAGAGAGAAAGTGTAACCTGAAGGAATAATGGGGGTTCAGAGATAATTTCTTACCTTATGTATGAAAGTGTTCTGCACTTGTACTTAATGTCCTGGATAATAAAATTAGATTCATTAATAATTTAATTCAGGACATATTAAAAATATATTTTATTTATTATAATTTTATTTTGTTCATTTATGGCCATTTGGTTGAGTTATAAAGTTTAATTTCATTGTTCTGGGTGTGTTTGTTTCATTATTTTATGATCGTTTCCCTTGAGTTTAATTATGGGAGTTCTTGTCAAATTGAGGAAAAAATGCCAAAATGGAATGAGATGGTATTAATTTACTTATATAATTTTAAATGTTCCCATATATCATTTTTTTTCAAATATTAGGATGATTCATTAGATAAAATGTTAATGATGAACATTAGTTTATTTTGGCGGTTTTTACAACCATCACAAATTAGTATCATTTTATTGAATAATATGTTTATATACTAGTTCCATAACATTAAATAATTTTTAATATGCATATTATAATATTTTTTAACCATAAAAATAGTTTTATGACTATCCTTGAAGGCGGTAAGGAAAAATGAAAACTTGTCATCCACAAAGGCGGTGAATTGACACCTCACAAATGATGTTTTCATTTTTAGAAAAAAAGGAGAGGAGGGGAGATTTCATGATGGATATTAAATTAAAATAATAAAATTATGTTATATATTATACTGGAGTTTTCATGTTACTTTGGATAGGGAAGGTGAGGGTAGGATAATAAAATAAAAGAAATTAAAAGAGAAAGGAGGAAATTACCTCTTGAGTGTCGTCTCTGTGAGAACCTCCTTAAGGAACTTGGAAATGGTATTTTGGTGATACCAGAAATACCAAAACTTGGAAAATATGTTTTTAAGATTAATTGGGTAGAATATAATCAATATCTAAGGTTTAGAAGGTGTGAGGAGAATAGGTGGTGAGGGGTGGTATTTAAAGGGGGGGTGTTTTGATTATTTTATTCATTAGTTTATTATTTTGGCTCAAGAATTTCAATAGTATTGATTACTATGAATAAATATAGTAAATGGTTCAAAATATTTCAAACCAATGGGTTCTTACCTCATCCATACATCATCCATGACTCAATATTTGATATATTTTTTAAATAGTGTAAATCACCGTATTTCATTATTCACAAAAAATTCAACTATTTTATAAAAATGAAAAAAATTAACCCAAACCATTTTTTGATGTGTAGATTTTAAAAATGGACTCCATTTGATGAAAATAATTTCCTAAATATGATAAATTTAATTTTTAATTAAAATCATCATTTATTCAAAAAATACCAATTTTAAAATTATAATTGATTTTATGACACTTTGAAAAATTAATTAAGGTATCATAAAATTATCATATAATACTAAGAAAAAAAAATATTAATTTATGAATCTATTTTATGAAAATAAATTTTCTTTTAAATCATTATATTAATTATAAAATTGCAAATAAACATTTACGTTTCACAAAAATACCAATAATTAATTTATCATTTTTCAAGCATTTATTTAATCATTCCATGATATAAATATATCATATTTTAATTTATATGATGCATAAATTTTATTTATATTTTCATAGGTGATGTTACTATTCTATTGGTCGGGTTATTATTCTTAATGGTCACATAACTATTCCAATGGTCATGTTATTATCCCATTGGTATAGGTTTCTTAATTTATATAAATACCACTTATTTCATTCTTAATTTATGAAAATAATGTTTTTATTAGATTATATATGTGATATATGTGTTTTATACTATATGAAATAACTATAAGAATGGAAATTTTGATTGATAAAATTTTGGGTTGTTACATAAAGGGAGAACACCAATGACCTGCTAGCTTACAACAATTGTTGACGGTCTAAGAATGGAAATGGGAGGATGTTTCAAAGTATTTTTTAGTCGTATTACTATGGTATCCTCAAGTAAGTGATGTGGTTTGGGTAATTGTGGATCAACTGATGAATATATCCCACTTCCTTCCTATCCAAGAGACTTTCTCAGTTGATGAGCAGGGAAGACTATACAAATGTGAGGTTATACGGCTACACAGGCTCCTTCATATTATCATTTCAGATAGGGACACATATTTCACATCTAGATTCTAGAATTGGTTATAGAAATAAATGGGTACATAGGTGCTTTTGATCACAACTTTTCAACCTCAGACCGATGGCCAGCCAAATTTGACTATACAGGTGTTAGAGGACGTTCTTCGAGCATGCATCTTTCATTTCGAGAGTTCTTGGGATAAGAATATTACTCTCATAAATTTCACCTACAATAATAGTTATCAAGAGATGATACATGGATCCTTATGAGGCCCTATATGATAGGTTATTTTGTTCACCCCTGTGTCATCTAGAGACAAGAGAGGTAGAACTAATGGGTCCTCATCTTGTATAAGATACTTTGAAGAAGGTTCAGTTGATCAGGAAGTGGATGTCTACTGCTCAGTATATATAGAAATTTTTTTCCAATCACCATTTATAGCCTTTACAATTCATGGTTGGGGATCATTTTTTCTTATGGGTATCACCCAGACTTGGGAATAGATGGATACATAGGCAAGGGAAGCTATCACTGCACTTTGTAAGGTCATTTTAGATCTTGGAGAGAGTCGGTCCAATACTCTATTAGTTACTATTACCTTAGATGCATCGTTCCATGCATGATATCTTCCATGTTTCATAGCTTATCCTCTATCATACTGACTCATCTCATACTTATGATCCCGATGATGTTAAGCTAGATATTGATGCTTCGTTTGAGGAGTATCATATAGAATTGTTGATCGAAGAATGAAGGATCTTTAAGTCTAGTCTATCCCTTAAGTATGGTTGTTATGGAAGCACAAATGGGTACAGGATGATACTTGGTAGAGGGAGGTTGATGTACGTGCTCAGTGGCTAGAGTTATTCTCAGATAGTGTTTTGCCTCTTTTGGAAGGAGAACTCGAGGACAAGTTCCATTAAGGGGGGACTGTAAGAAACCAATTTTTATATGAGGTATGGATCCTTTAAAAAATTAACTATTTTTTTAGACCTAATATGGATTCTTAATGAGTTTATAGAGTTTATAGGTGTTTCCAGGGCTTGTTTAGAGCTCAGAACCCCAATCGATGGAAAAAATCACTAGGTCACATGGTTAGTGGAAATCGTGTGAGCCAGTCTACACAGTGTTCCCTAACTGTGCAGGGAATTTCATAGGGGAAAGAGTGTGCATGTTTTTTCCTAACCGTTCACCTAGTTTCTCACACCCATGCGAGAGGTCTACAACTTTTGATAGAGCCACCAATCACAGTTGGTGCACAGTTTCCCAAACCATGTGGCCTAACCATGCGAGAGTCCCTCCTTAGGTAATGGGAGGCGCATCGCTAGCTTATAGTTTGGCCAACCATGTGGAAAAACTGTGCAACCCCTATTTTTGGGGAAAAATACGAAATTTCCCTTAAAATATAATTAAACTTGCCCTATCTCTTTTTCACTCATTTTTTGCGTGTAGTGATGTTTCTTCTCTTATTGAGATCCTGCCTTGGCCTAATCTAGGATCTTTGATAACTCTTCTATTCGAAGTCCGATCAAGATTATGTTGGTCTCATTGGATTACTCCATGTAAGCTCTTTAATCCTTTGGCTCAAATCGTTATTTTTCCTTCCCTCAATGATATTATCTTAATACAGGCTCGTATGCCCTATATATTTTCATGGTGTTCTTTTGTTCTTATATTTTCTCTTGATCTAGGAAAAACGAAGGGCCAATTCTGGATGAGGAGAATACTACAAGATCGATGTAGGTGGTCTGGTATTTATCCCTTCATGTATTGATTTATTATAATATGTGATATGTGTCGCACACTTGTTTCACCACGCATTGCCCCTAAATTGAATTTTTCTTAAATTGGTTTTCTTACTTGTAACCTAATGAATTGTTAAAACCCAATTCATCTTGAGATCATCTTCCTTAGAGTGAGACATCCCATAATGGGTTACCTCCACATTCCTAATTTTCCTTCATGGATTTATATCCAAAACCCTATTGGTGTGTTTGGTTTTACTTGTAAATGATGATTTCATATTGATAGTGGATAAATGTAGTGGCATTGTACAAGTAATTCCCTTATTAATTATAATGAATTGAATGAGGTGAGTGGTATTACCATGTCACCCAGTTAAATAGAATGATGGTTATTCCCTTATTGATATTGAAGGTGAATTAACTAATAACTCTTTAATTGGATCTTCCTTAATCCCTGATGCTTCCTATAGATTACGTGGTATGAACATAGTGACCCTTGATGATTAATAATGAACAGACATTGCATCCCTTAAATAAATTTAATATGGGCATGGAGTCCCTTTTATAAATGTGATTCAGACATGGAGTCCTTATATTGTGATACTAGGCATTGAGACCTTATACTGTGATATTGAGCATGGAGTCCCTATATTGTGATATCGGGCATGGTGTACCCTATTTTGGTGATATTGTGCATGGTGACCCTATATTATGATTCTAGGCATGGATTCCCCTATTTATGTGATACTGGGTATGGCGTCCCCTATTTCTGTGATATTAGGCATGACGACCCTATATTGTGATACTGGACATAGAATCCCTTACTACTGTAATTATGGGCATGGCATCCCTTGTTACTGCTATATTGGGCACTGCGTTCCTTGATACTTGTTTGTAGATATTTCAGCATGGGACGAAGCAGGTAGTGTCAACCTAGTTTTCTTTAGGAACTAGAATTGACCCATTTGTAGTTATTATTACTTCTTTTTATTATTATATCTTCACATTTACATGTTATACACACAGACTGGATATTTATAGAATCCATTGGTAGTGGCCTACTGAGCTTATATCACACCATATTTGAGCTGTCAATGGAACTTGGGCAGACTATATGCTTGTGGGTATATATAAGGGAAAGTATCCTCTTATATATGTGTGACTTCTTTCATGAATTAGGATGAGATCTTGGTAGTAGATGAATGAGCTGGAGCTTGGGATGCTTGGATAGATTTTGGTCTTTTTGGTACTTTTGTATATCATGTACTACTTTGACTACCCACTACTATATATACATGTTTCTCTATTTTATAGAGACGTGACATGTCATCATTATGTATATCATTCAGTTTACTACTTTTTGTTATTATTTAGTGCATGGATGTTTATATCATACTTCCACTATAGCGGATTACTAGTCCAATTATTTATATGTGCTTCTGCTGTTTTTTTTCATTATTATTATAATTATACTATTTATATATCTGGTTATTATACCAATGTGCTAATCTAAAAAAAGGTATAGTCTCCCCACAGACACACCCTAGGCCCTCACTGCTAGTCAGAAGCCTATGGAATATAGGGAGGCGTTCTTGAGGCCATGTGTCCCACCAGCTCGAGGCACCATTAAAGTGGCATCTGAGTTGGGACACCACATCCCTAGTACTTATTTAAAACCATAAATACTCTTTTTCAATTTTCACACCAAAATATAATTTTTTTTGTTTATGAAACCAATTGGTTTCTTCATATAAATTTTTTCCTCCAAATTCCTATGAAGTAAAGACATCTTCACATCCATTTGTTCAAGGTACAAATTTATGGAAGCGACCAAACTTATAACCATTTGGATGGTAGTATGTTTAAATACCAAAGAGACTCTTTTATAGAAGTTAATACCTTACTTCTACTAAAACCCCTTCACAACCATCCTTACATTGCTCATTTTCCTTCCATCAACTTCTACTTTCAATTGGAATACCCACTTGTTCTCAAGTTTTTTTATAATGGTAATTTCATTAGATACTAGGTGTTATTCAATCATAGTGAATATAACTCCTCCTATATTGTTGACTCCCACTTTCCTGAATCACCCAGAGTAATAGCTTCGTCCAAAATTTCTGGCTCACTCACGTCTATTAAAAGTAAGAAACTAAGATCATCTCCATATCTCTATTCTAGTCATATAAACCTTAAATATATTCACAAACTAACCTATGATTTAGCTTCTTTCATAATTGTAACTTCCAGACATTCACCTTTTGGAACTCTAGATAAAGCTTACCTAGTTCCAAATCTTTTAGTTATACCTTCTTCTAGATAAACATCTGAATGTTCTTTATAACCCTCTAAGATTCCCTCCAGAATATGTGATATTTTAATACACTTAAATACATCTAAACTTTATAGAATATATGAAATTTTGGAACCAAAATTTAGATAAACTTGAATTAAAGTTGAATATTTATTTTTAACCTTCATATCCTTCATGTTTTTATTTTTCACAAGATCTTCTCTTTGAAGTGAACATTTTGGCTTCTACAAACTTTCTTTTTTTCATCATCCCAAAGATGAAAAACACGGTCTACTTTTTCATAGCCTATGAATAAAAATGATTAATATTTTTCTTCCAAATTGTCTATGTATTTTTCATCCACATAAATATAGGATAAACTTCCAAATACTCTGAGATTAGCAACTTCTAGTACTTTACCATAAAATAGTTCTTCTGGTAACCATTGTGCAATTGGTGTCGATGGACTTATGTTTATTATTTAAATTATTGTTCCTATTGAAATTACCCAAAACTCCATAGGAATTATAGAATGTATCAATATACTTATTTTTCTCTCCATCAATGTCCAATCCATTCTTTTGATAACACCATTTTGTTTAGGTGTTCCTAGAATAGTCTTCTCATGTCGGATCCCTCTGTACCTATAGTAATTCCAAAAAACTCCCTCCCATAAACTCACCACCATTGTCTAATATTAGACATTTCATATTATCTTTAGTTTATCATTCCACCATATCCATACATTGAATAAAGATTACAAAAACCTCACTCTTATATTTCATAAAGTACATGTTCTTCCCTAACCCAGATTTCCACTCTATCTGTACTCCAAGATGATTGACCACCGGTCCTTAGGCACGCCTCCTTATATGACAGACGATATTGACTAGTATAAAGGTTCTGATTAGGTGATATTGGGGATACTATACCCTCTGGTGATGATAAAAATAATGTTCCATATATATATATAACACAGAAAAAGAAGGACCATAACAGAAGAAAAAACATAATAAACACAATAGAAGAAAAACAATAGTAGTATAACAAGCACAAAGAAATTATACCAGATGTAGATAAAATACACAAGTTAAGACAGGTTATAAAAAACTGATAATAAATGTTTACCATGGCCTACCATATAATTATATATAATAAGCATGCAAAAGCTTAGAAGAAAAAATCCATCTTGATGCAAAGAACCACCATGGTTCATATGTCATCCATCCCATACACATGTTCATCCATGATCACTATGGTCTAAAGCATGATCCTGGTTGTTGTCATGATATCAAAACCATAAATTCTACATGCATCCTGAGGACCCATGTATGGTTTGATTATGAACTTAGTAGGCCACCACCAATGTGTACTTATCTTACATCCATAATTATATAGTGTGTGTAAAATTTAATTAAAGAGGAAATGCACGCATGTTTAATAATTGACCTACTTCCCTTGTTATCATTAGCCACAAGGAAGTGTTTACCTTCTTTAGCCAATGTCATTATATCTCTAAACACGTTCCCCCAAATATATATTTGGAATACAATAAATGTCTATAAATATATATTTTAGCTATGAGGACCTATAGATTAATACCCATGTGTCCCCTTAATAATATCATGCTAGGTGAACCCTCAGGTTTCACACATAAACAAGTAATATGTCACCTCATTCCATCTGATACCACTTGTATCACATATCGAAAAATAATTGGAATCCTATTGGAAGGACCATAAAAACATATTAGGTCCCTTGGACCTCAATTCAAATAGTCACCATTGGCTCAACAACCCGACATTCTAAGGCATGATGATATCTGTTGATTAGCCACTAAATGAGGCTAATATTCATTGGTAATATATATAATATTCATGTTTTTTATTATTCATAAACACCATTTTAGTGCATTTTACACTTTGAACATCATTTCACATTATGATTGTAATACCTTCTTAAAATGCACTATTATGTGGTACATTTTTTGACATCATTTAAAGTACCAAATGATTCATCTGAATATAAATATTTTAATTTGATAATTGATATACACTCCAATATGAACATGTTTCATTCAGGGATCAATGGATAATTCATGGAGGATGATGGAGATATTTGGCAATGAAAGGAAGCAATTCTGGAGAAGGCAGATTGGACACCAGCCCACTGATGAGACTGTGGGGCCCAACATACAGGCAAAATTAATCCCAAATTTCGTGGGATGCTAGAAGACATGTATAGTAACAAATCCCTCTTCAGGAGTTAATGCTAATTCGGCCTCCATGGTGGTCATTTATGCGGCCCAAGTTAGAGATACAATTCTGGGCCAGATTCTTCGGCCCAGAAAAACAGCCCACTAATTTGATCATATCTCGGAATACACGACTCCAAATGGGCCCAAATGTTACAGGAGGTTAGAAGACATCCGGATATCCATTTTATTCTTATATGGCCCACCCTGATTCGGCCTTCTAGAAGGTCTTCCAGATGCGTCTGTTCGGTGAAAGAAAGCTAGCTGCCACCTCGGGTCAAACGTGGAAAAGTCCAAATTCCACAAGCTTTCCACCACCTGTAGCCTAGAAAAATTAATTAAGATGCTTTGTAATGTTGGTGGTTCTACCAAAGGCTCCCAAAATTCCTATTTAAGGCAGTGGTGGTGAAGGAGTTGAGGATCTTGGATGCTTTGTTCAATTGTAATGTTATGCTGCATTTTTGTTGCCTCAATTTTGCCTTTCACATGTAAGTTGTTCAATTCACTTTAGTTTCTTAATAAAAGTTCTTCTTCTACTCTTATTATATTGTTATTAATATCACTTTGATACCGTTGGATCAAGGTGTGAATTTATTCACACCAACCCTTGTGAAATTATTCACACAACGGTGGAGTGATCATTTTATTTTTGTTGTTTTCTTTACTTCTCCATTTCCTCCCTCATGAGTCTACTTTCTGCTTCCATTGAAACCATGGGATCAATGGAGGGATAACCCACTTATGGGTTGATCCAAAGTAGTAGAAAGGGGCTAGATTGGATGTTATTTATCACCTAATTAATGTATAATCACTTATTTAATTGGGATTTTTATTTGATGATTTTTAAACTCCATCGTCCTTGTTGAATTTAAGGTCACACACTTCAAGTACTAATATGATCCTTTACCTTGAAGTGCTTGAAACATTGAACCTTCAAGTGTATAGGTGATTAGTATTAAAGGGTGTAGGCATTAAACTAGTAAGTGATGATGTTGTTTTATCTCCTTAAATGAACCCATCTCAAATTTAAGAATTTGAAATCATTAAAAAGAAAATACGTCCAATCCACCCCGAGTGATAACCTATGATCAACTCATTATTTTAATTTGAATTAACTTAAGTATCTTAGAGTTCACTTAAACCCATCTAAAATCCACCCAAAGTTGGCCACTTCATAGCCAAAAATCCATCCCTTAGGTTGTGTATCTTAGGTATCTTCTTAGGTCTCTGTGGAATCGACAACCCAAGCTACACTACAAGGACCGTTCTACCCTTCATCTCTTGGGTAAATTTGGGCGTGAACCAAATTTTGGCGTCGTTTCTGGGGACTAAGTAAGTACCTTAGATCCAAAAAAAACCTTCTTTCCTCACCTCCATTCTTCTACTCTCACCCAAGATCTCTTATCTTGTCCCTTTCTCGCTTTTTTTTTGGCGCATGTCCGCCTACACCCGCGATTTCTCAAACAGACTAGTTAGGGTGGAAAGTCCTAGGATAGGGGAGTCAAGTGCACCTAAGGTATTGTTTAAATCAGATTCAAATATTCTTGAAATCCCAAAGTCAGAACTTGAAACAAGTCTAATGGAGGGTCATCCACAAAATCAAATTGTAAACCCTGGGGGGAATCAAATGGGAAACCAAAACCAAGAAGCTCCAAACTTATGGAATGTAGTTGATCAAACCATGAATGAATACCTCACTCCATCTTGGACCAATTCCCCCTCATGCATTAGACACAATTCCATAGGAGACACCAACTACATATTCAAACCCCATGTCCTAAACCACCTTCCAACCTTTCATGGGATGGAGTCAGAAATGCCATACCTTCATGTCAAAGAGTTCAATGACATTGTTGAAACCATGTGTCCCCCACATCAACTAGAATCTGCTAAGATGAGGCTATTTCCTTTTTCATTAAAAGATCGAGCTAAAAATTGGCTAAACAACTTGAGACCTGCATCAATCCACTCTTGGGACCAACTGCAAAGAGAATTCTACAAAAAATACTTCCCTCATCACAAAACAATTGCACTTAAAAAGAGCATCCAAAACTTTTTTGAAAAAGAGGGAGAGTCATTTTATGAAACATGGGAGAGGTTCAAAGACCCCCTAAACATGGTTCCACACCATGGGTTTTCCATACCTGAACAATTGAGAATTTTCTATTAAGGTTTGGGTCCGGGGAACAAATAGTTCATTGACATGATGTGTAATGGAACCTTTAAAAACAAGGCCCCAAATGATGCTTACGAGTATCTCGAAAGTCTGGCTGAACAAAACCAAACTTGGGGAACTTCACCTTATTTTGAAAAGCCACAAAGAACCACTGGAATTCATACACTTAGAGAAGAGTAAAGCCTTAGGGCTAAACTCGCAGCACTCTCTAGGAAGGTTGAAGAGATAGACCTTAGGAAAGTCCATGAAATCCAAAATGTAGACCTTGTTTGCACAATTTGTGACAAACATGACCATAAAACAGACAACTGCCCAACCATTCCATCCATCAAGGATTTTCTTCTAGGAGGACCCCCAGCGGAAGTCAATGCCCTAAACTTTCAAAAGCCCCAATACCAAAACACCTTCAATCCTAGGTACAATGACCACCCAGGCTTCCGATGGAAGGATAACCAACAACATAGCCAACCACAAGGGAAAAATCCTTACCCTCAACAGAACTACCAAACCCATAACCAGTTCCAAACCCAACCTATCCAATACCAACAGCCATCGGTCCATTTTCAACAAACCATCCCACCTCCAAAATATCCCCCTGGGATAAACCAACCTACTCAAGCACCAACCCAAACTGTTCCACAAAGCCTACTAGAACAACTATGCAAACAAATGGAGAGGATGAACTCAGAAGTATCTTCCCTAAAACAAGAACTTCAAACCATCAAAACAGGAAAGGCACCCATGCCTACTCAGGAGGTTCCATCCTCAACTTCAAGGGGAGAGTCAAGTTGTGCTCAAACAACTCATGAACAACTAAAGGTTGTGACTATTTTAAGAAGTAAGAAATCAATTGAGAAACCTGAACAACTAATTCAGAACCCACCTGAAGATTCAAACTTGGATGAAAATTTAAATGAACCACAAGATAAAACTGAGGAAACTGATAACAATGTGAAAGAAACAACTCTTCAACAAACAACCCCACAACCTACACCATTTCCCCAATGCATGAGGGGGAAATCCAAGCCTGAACTGAGTGAAACGTTGAGGGAAATATTTTCACAAGTCAAGTTGAACATACCCCTTCTCGATTCCATCCAAACTATACCTGCCTACTCAAAGTACCTTAAGGACTTGTGCACTTTTAAAAGAAAATTTTCACATAAAAACCAAGTCCTTTTGTATGCTAATGTGAGTACCACCATTCAAGGGACCATTCCTCCTAAGTTGAAAGACCCAGGTTGCCCTTACATCAATGTTGAACTAGGAGAAAGAAAAGTTGTCAAGGCCTTGTGTGACCTAGGTGCTAGTGTCAATCTCATCCCATATGTTGTGTACTGCCAGTTAGTCCTAGAAGAGCTCCAACCCACATCTGTCACACTTCAGCTTGCTGATCGTAGCATTAGGGTTCCCAAGGGGATTTTAAAGGATGTTCTGGTAAAGGTTGAAAACTTCATCTACCCTGCTGATTTCATTGTCCTTGACAACCATCCAAATTTAGGAAATAAGGAACAAACCCCAATCATCCTTGGTCGTCCTTTCCTTGCAACAATCAACTCTGTTATCCGAGTCCGAAATGGGAACATGACCATCACCTTTGGGAACATGAGTCTAGACCTGAACATCTATAATGCAAGCTCACAAATAGGGGATGACGAGGATATTCATGAAGTAAACATGATATGAAGCATTGATAATGAATCCATGGAACATCAAGGAATATTTGATGAATGTTTAAGTCAGAATGAGATTGATTTCCTTTGTTCATATGAAGGAAGTTTATCTCCTTGGCTTGAATCATTTTCAAATTTCTCTTATGATGAAGTCTTAGGTCCAACAATCAGTGAAACCTTTCAAGAAACCAATTTCATAGAGACCCCTCTAAATTCCTTCCCTAAATCTGATCAAGCCAATCTAGTAGCTGAAACTTCTACATGTGAGGAATCAATCCTATCTGAACCTCTAAAAAAAGAAATTGATCTTGATCCAATGTCCCAATATTCTGCTGAAATTTTGAACCAACCTGATCTTGAATTGAAGGAACTTCCTGCTGCACTAAAGTATGCCTTCCTAGGGGAAAATCAAACACATCCTATTGTCATTTATTCTTCTCTTGAAGCCAATCATGAGAGGATGCTTCTAGATGTCCTTAGGAAGCATATGAAAGCCATTGGTTGGACCCTTTCTGATATTCCTGGGATTAGCCCACTTACCGGGACTCATAGGATTGTTCTGGAATCTGATTCAAATCCATGTCGTCAACCTCAAAGGCAACTCAATCCTAATCTCATGGAGGTAGTAAGGAAGGAACTTCTGGAATTGTTGAAAGCTGGTATCATATATCCCATAGCTGAGAGTGAATGGGTGAGCCCAATCCAAGTGGTTCCAAAAAAGGCTGGAATCACAGTGATAACCAATGAGGATGGAGAGATTTTTCCAACAAGGGTGAGTAGTGGATGGAGGGTCTGCATTGACTATAGGAAAATAAACTCATTCACCAAGAAGGACCATTTCCCCTTACCATTCATTGACCAAGTCCTTGAGAGAGTGGCAGGTCATGCCTTCTACTGTTTCTTAGATGGGTACTCGGGGTACAATCAAATTGAGGTCTCCCTAGAGGATCAAGGGAAGACTACATTCACGTGTCCTTTCGGTACCTTTGCCTTCAAAAGAATTCCCTTCGGGTTATGCAATGCCCCTGGAACCTTCCAGTGGTGCATGATGGGAATCTTCTCAGACATGGTAGGGGATTTTCTTGAGGTCTTCATGGATGACTTCTCTGTGTTTGGGGATACTTTTGAGGGATGTCTGCAGAATGTGGAGAGAGTCTTGTCAAGATGTGAAGAAAAAAATCTGGTCCTAAACTGGGAAAAATGCCATTTCATGGTTAAAGAGGGACTTGTTCTAGGCCATATGGTCTCGAGTAGGGGGATTTAAGTTGATAAAGCAAAGGTTGACATCATTCGTCACCTTCCATCACCCAAAACTGTCAAGGAAGTGAGGTCTTTCTTAGGACATGCTGGTTTCTATAGAAGATTCATCAAGGACTTTAGTTCAATATCCCGTCCCCTTTGTGCTCTCTTAGTAAAGGATGCTCCATTTGTTTGGACAGAAATCTGTGAGGGTTCATTCTCAACCCTCAAATCCTCTCTCACCTCTCCTCCCATTATGAAATCTCCAAATTGGAACCTTCCTTTTGAACTTATGTGTGATGCCAGTGACTTTGTTGTTGGAGCTGTGTTAGGACAACGTTGTGGTAAAACTCCTTATGTCATTGCTTATGCAAGAAAATCCTTAAATGATGCCCAAATCAACTACACCACCACTGAAAAGGAGTTACTTTATATTGTGTTTTCCTTAGATAAGTTTAGGTCCTACCTCTTAGGATCACCCATCACTGTGTTCACTGACCATTCTGCACTAAAATACTTATTCCAAAAACAAGATGCTAAGGCTAGACTGATTAGGTGGGTCCTTCTCTTACAAGAATTTGACCTCACAGTCAAGGATAAAAAGGGAGTTGAAAATGTTGTAGCTGATCACCTCTCTAGGATGGAATTCAAAGACAACTCAAATCACCTCTCTGTGTCTGATTCGTTTCCTGATGAACACCTATACTCTGTGAGTGACTGCCCTTGGTATGCTGACATAGCAAATTTCTTAGTGACAGGAGTCATTCCAAAATTCTTAGGGACTCAAGCTCGAAGGAAATTTCTTTCTGATATTAGACACTATGTGTTTGATGATCCTTACCTCTATAAGTTCTGCCCTGACCAAGTCATTAGGAGGTGTGTTCCAGAATCTGAACAAGAGTCCATCCTTAAATTCTGTCACAGTGAGGCATGTGGAGGTCACTTTTCCTCTAAGAAAACATCTGCTAAGATTCTTCAATGTGGTCTTTTCTGGCCCACCCTTTCAAGGGACTCCTACACATTTTTTCAAGGTTGTCCTAGGTGTCAACAAGTAGGGTCCATCACAAAAAGGAATCAAATGTCACTCACTCCCATCTTAGTGGTTGAAATCTTTGACTGTTGGGGAATTGATTTCATGGGTCCCTTCCCAAACTCTCGGGGATACCTCTACATACTCTTAGCTATTGATTATGTCTCAAAATGGGTTGAGGCCATTCCCACAAAATCCAATGATCATCAAACTGTGATTAGATTCCTAAAAGAAAACATATTCTCTAGATTTGGAATTCCTAGGGCTATCATAAGTGATCGTGGAACTCATTTTTGCAATCGTCCATTCTCATCACTCATGGAAAAATATGGAATTTCTCACAAAGTGTCCACTGCTTACCACCCACAGACCAACGGTCAAGCTGAGTTAGCCAATCATGAAATTAAGCAAATTCTTAAAAAAACTGTCAACCCATCTAGGAAAGATTGGTCTGAGAAACTCTTAGATGCTCTTTGGGCCTATAGAACTGCATATAAAACCATTTTAGGAATGTCCCCATATAGGTTGGTTTATGGCAAAGCATGCCATTTGCCAGTGGAGATTGAACATAAGGCCTTTTGGGCAATTAAGAAAATGGATTATGACCTCTCATTGGCAGGAACAAAAAGGAAATTAGATCTCAATGAACTGGAGGAACTAAGGATGGAGGCTTATGAAAATTCAAGGATCAATAAAGCTAGAGTTCAAGGCTACCAATCTAGGAATATCAAGGTCAAACATTTTGAACCGGGAAAACTTGTGCTCTTGTATAGTTCAAAACTTCATTTACATCTGGGAAAGTTAAGGTCTAGATGGTCAGGACCTTTCATAGTGCATCATGTATTCCCCCATGGGGCAGTAGAGATTCAAGATCCCACAAGTGGTCACATTTTCAAGGTCAATGGTCAAAGGTTAAAAACATTCGTTGAATCATTCAATAAACAAGAAATAGATGTTGAGTTAATTGATCCAATCTATGAACCATGAAAAAAATTGATAAATTTGGGATCTATGTCGGGCTAACGACGTTAAACAAAGCGCTGCACGGGAGGCAACCCGTGGTTTTTATGTTTCTAATCTTTCTGAATCATCTTTATTTTTCAAATAAGATTACTTAATCATTTTTATATTTAAAAATAAAAAAATAGAATTTTGACCTGTTCTTCTATTATGAGTATGGATGGGTACGAAAGAGGAGCACCATATTCATCTGTGTCACGTGGTGTGATCCTTGAGTAATACCTTACCCAGAAATTTAAAAAGAAGACAATGTATCATCAGTTTATTTTGTTTTTATTATTCAATAGGTTAAAAAATATATATAATAATACAAAAAAAAAGTCCACGCCATAGGCCGTGGGGCAAACCCCGTCACAACCAGCGAAGCTGCGGGGACTCGAACCCGGGACCGAAGGGAGACAGGGGCGCGCGCTTACCACTGACCTGCGGCTTCTTGTGCTACCTTATTCTATAATTTTTATATATATTCTTATATTTTACTTCCTTTATTATATAATTATATATATATATTGTTTGTTTTTTGTTTGTTTTGTTTGTTTTGTTTTTTCCTTTTTCCACTAGGGAACTTTGAAAGCGACATGGATATCAAAGGAATAAATTCGAGCGGCAAGAACTTCAAACTTCAACCACCAGGTGACTTCATTCCATAATCCTCATTTTCAATTTCCTTTTTAAATTTTTATTCCCTGCCTCTACTCCTTCTAATTTTTCATTTCTTCAAACACTGGGGATAGTGTTGTTTTAAGTTGGGGGGAGATAAAATAAAAAAAATGCTTTTGTGTCAAAAAAAAAATTGAATGATCTGAAAAAAAAAGTAAATGGAAGGAAAAATTCCTTTAAATTTGAACATGGTAATACAAATTGAACACTTTGAAACTGAATATCAAATAATTTATCATGCCCTGATTCTGATTTTAATCCTTGTATAATGTCATGAGCATAGATTTTGGAAAGTGTGGTTGTCCAATGTGATATTTCATCATTTATATTTTCATCCAAATAAAAAAAATGCCACAATGCACGTCCTCTAGACTGTGGGGTACTAATTTGAATTTTTGGGGTCCCATAATAAATAGCATAGGATGGTTTTATTTTTATGAATAATATGAGTATTCAAAAAAAAATTAAAAAAATTATTAAAAAATAAAAAATAAAAATTTGCGTGTAGAGCAATGGATTGATAAAATGCAAGGCTTTTGGCACTTGGGGATCATGAATCCAGAGTTGTCTAGCCCTGAGTTTTTCAATCTATCTCTATTTATGGTAATATGACTTTGTTTTTTATTAAGTTAACTCGAGACGATGCCCGAGTATGTGGGATTCACTTGGTGCCCTAAGGCCTTTGAGTCTGGGAGTCATCGGCAAAGTCTTGCTACATGGGTTAATTTGATTAATTGCAATATCAATTACTATAGCAATATTGCAAAAAAAAATCAAAAAAAAAGAGGGATGAAGAATACTCATATTAGGATTAAATGTGATTCCACCTAGCGCTTCCATGATTTCCCCCTTGAATGAAAATGAACCCCCATATCTATTGTGATTCACAACACATCATTACACCTAATTGAGTTGGATGAAGTATGATGATAAATTTGATAAAAGGAATGGGCTTGGGATTGGGATCTGCTTATGAAACTATCTCGTATTAAAATATTTTGATGGGTTTCATGATTGTTTGGTATAATGTTTTTTGGTGATCATTGTGTATTAAAATGTTTTTGGAAAAGAGAATTCAAATTTCATTTTTGATGAGATATATTTTGCTCGGGACTAGCAAAACTCAAGTTGGGGGGTGTGATTAGCCACTAAATGAGGCTA
Source organism: Viscum album (assembly GCA_963277665.1). Classification (NCBI taxonomy): domain Eukaryota; kingdom Viridiplantae; phylum Streptophyta; class Magnoliopsida; order Santalales; family Viscaceae; genus Viscum; species Viscum album. The sequence continues at coordinate 1,083,811,587 of OY728155.1, forward strand.
ATATTCATTGGTAATATATATAATATTCATGTTCTTTATTATTCATAAACACCATTTTAGTGCATTTTACAATTTGAACATCATTTCACATTATGATTGTAATACCTTCTTAAAATGCACTATTATGTGGTACATTTTTTAACATCATTTAAAGTACCAAATGATTCATCTGATTATAAATATTTTAATTTGATAATTGATCTACACTCCAATATGAACATGTTTCATTCAGGGATCAATGGAGAATTCATGGAGGATGATGGAGATATTTGGCAATGAAAGGAAGCAATTCTGGAGAAGGCAGATTGGACACCAGCCCACTGATGAGACTGTGGGGCCCAACATACAAGCCCAATTAATCCCAAATTTAGTGGTATTCTAGAAGACATGTATAGTAACAAATAACTCTTCAGGAGTTAATGCTAATTCGGCCTCCATGGTGGTCATTTATGCGGCTCAAGTTAGAGATACAATTCTGGGCCAGATTCTGCGGCCCAGAAAAACAGCCCACTAATTTGATCATATCTAGGAATCCACAACTACAAATGGGACCAAATTTTACAGGAGGTTTGAAGACATCCGGAGCTCCATTTTCTTATTCTATGGCTCACCCTGATTTGGCCGTCTAGAAGGTCTTCCAGATGCGTCTGTTCGGTGAAAGAAAGCTGGCTGCCACCTCGGGTCAAACGTGGAAAAGTCCAAATTCCACAAGCTTTCCACCACCTGTAGCCTAGCAAAATTAATTAAGATGATTTGTACTGTTGGTGGTTCGACCCAAGGCTCCCAAAATTCCTATTTAAGGAAGTGGTGGTGAAGGAGTTGAGGATCTTGGATGCTTTGTTCAATTGTAATGTTATGCTGCATTTTTGTTGCCTCAATTTTGCCTTTCACATGTAAGTTGTTCAATTCACTTTAGTTTCTTAATAAAAGTTCTTCTTCTACTCTTATTCTATTGTTCTTAATATCACTTTGATACCGTTGGATCAAGGTGTGAATTTATTCACACCAACCCTTGTGAAATTATTCACACAACGGTGGAGTGATCATTTTATTTTTGTTGTTTTCTTTACTTCTCCATTTCCTCCCTCATGAGTCTACTTTCTGCTTCCATTGAAACCATGGGATCAATGGAGGGCTAACCCACTTATGGGTTGATCCAAAGGAGTAGAAAGGGGCTGGATTGGATGTTATTTATCACCTAATTAATGTATAATCACTTCTTTAATTGGGATTTTTATTTGATGATTTTTAAACTCCATCGTCCTTGTTGAATTTAAGGTCACACACTTCAAGTACTAATACGATCCTTTACCTTGAAGTGCTTGAAACATTGAACCTTCAAGTGTATAGGTGATTAGTATTAAAGGGTGTAGGCATTAAACCAGTAAGTGATGATGTTGTTTTATCTCCTTAAATGAACCCATCTCAAATTTAAGAATTTGAAATCATTAAAAAGAAAATACGTCCAATCCACCCCGAGTGATAACCTAGGATCAACTCATTCTTTTAATTTGAATTCACTTAAGTATCTTAGAGTTCACTTAAACCCATCTAAAATCCACCCAAAGTTGGCCACTTCATAGCCAAAAATCCATCCCTTAGGTTGTGTATCTTAGGTATCTTCTTAGGTCTCTGTGGAATCGACAACCCAAGCTACACTACAAGGACCGTTCTACCCTTCTTCTCTTGGGTAAATTTGGGCGTGAACCATCTGTCCTCTTATAAATAGTAAATCATTTTCAACTCAATAATTAGACGTCCCAAGGTATGATGATATCTATCCTTCAATAATCCAAGCCCATCAAATTCAAATATAATGATGAGCCTCATCCCTTAGCTAATGGTCTCAACATCATCACTTGATGATCCATAACTTTCAACCATGTATTTATATAGTGATTTCCTCCTTTGTAACTAATAGTCAACACCATACCCTAAGCCACAATATCTATGGAGACCTCCACCCACAAATATTGCTCAACACCACCTCAATTAAGTTCTATCTGTGTGCACATGAGTCTTACAGCATGTCGTCCAACAACGGTGAGTGGAAATCACCAATATTTCTTAAGCCACACCATATGGAAACCTTGCTACCACATGTGACCATGTTTCCCAAGTCTCAATGGTCAACACAATATCAATTCCGGTAATCCATGCCCTCATCCTAATGACCTCATTGCCTTAATCCCAACAAATCGTGTCTCCTCAACCTGGTGATCATCATCACCCCATGTATCTCAGGCTGATCCCAACCTAACGAATCATGTCACCTCAATCCAGGTGATCAACATCACCTCAATGCCTTGGGCCATGCTCATCATGTTCCTAAGGAACCAATGCAATCATATAACACTTAATCAGTTTAATATAAATAGTTTTCCTAACCTATCGGATTGGTCAAAATCCCCTTACCCAGCTTATTCCATTTATAACAAAGAAAGATCATGCCCATCGACATCTTATAACATCAATTAAACAATTAAAATAAAAGAATTATTTTATTTAGGGTCTCATCCGGTCAACCCAACATGCATATCAAATCAGGAACCCTAAAACACCCATAAAATTAAGGATAAATCTAGGCACCACCTACCTTATACTCATAGGATATTTTTTGTTAAATATCATCCTCTAAATCGGTCTGAAATGAGAGGAAACAAAGTTTTATAAAAAAGACCTGAAAATAGGGGAAAATAGATAACATGGATTTAAAATTCTATATGGAGAGATAAACAATAAATATAAGAAATATGATTAAATTCATTACTGAGAGGAATCCAATGACACCAACGAAGCATAAATCATAGATCAGATGGAGACAATAGGCCAAAGACTAGGAAGAGGGAAATGGAAGATACACTATTGCTAGAAAAGAGGGTTGTGTTTGGGAGGATAAAAAGGGTAGATCCATATTAAATAATATGGGAGAAAATGGTCATTGTTTCCTATTTTAAATAGTTTCATGATTACTACATGGTTTGGAAAACTGTGCGCTAATTGTGCGGCGCTCACTATCTAAGAGGATGGGCCCCTTGAATGGTTTGGCCACACAATTTGACAAATTGTACATCAACCATGTAGGTGACTCTAAAAACCTACACCACTACACATGCTTGATAGGATGAGGCTACATAGTTAAATAAAATAGTATCCATTTGAAAGTCTGCGCGATTTAGACTACATGGTTAGACAAACTGTGTGCCTCGGTCTGTCTTTCCTAAAACTAGGCTTTCAGAACTTGAGGCTTCTAAAAACCACTCAAACTCTTGAGGAAATCACCAGGACTTAAAAACCACATAAAAAACACATTGGGGAATTCAAACTCTCATAATTAGGTTTGGAAGCTTATAATTAAAATTGGTCCACTCACCAAACTCAAAATTCAAGTTTACCTAGGAAAAACGACCCGTTAAAAACCCTAAGACATTAAAGTATCCCCACCTTATAATTGCTCATCCCTGAGATATAAGGATTTAACTAGAGATGGTATTGAAAATACCCATCTTATTTACATTATGCCAGTCTACCCTAGTTATTAGTCACTGTCAATTCCCCTTATGGCTCTCCCCACCTTAGGAATTACCTACTCCGTCACTTCCTGATCCAAAATTAAATATCTGATGGTTCCATCAACCATCCCCAAACATAAAATTCCTTCCATGACATGTTTTCATTCCTACACCTAATCAAGTGCTCAATTTGTACATGTTTCATACATGACACCCATCAGTCCCCTTGTCTTATCAAATACACATTAGTACCACTGTTATACACAACACCCATGAGTCCCACATCACATCAAATACTCAAATATCCTACATCACAATTGATGATAAAAATTAATTCCACATCATATATATTCATGCATATAATAATAATAATGCTTATAAACCTCATACATAACACTCATCGCATATAATGCCCACATACTAACCAACACCTGGTCAGTTCAAATACAAAACATGCACCTCATGCACCAAAACCTCCCAAATCCCAAAAAAAAAGGTTACACCATGATCATGGAATACCTCTAACCATTTTTGGATCACTGGCCAACTCTAAACCTTCCAAATCAACAACATGAACCTAGCTAGAATCCTGACTACTCGAGGTATGACCTCCCTGTGGAGCTACACTTGATATCGGCCACTGACCCCACTGGTAGGTCTCTATCTCCCATCCAAAACCTATGTGTGTAGCTAAATCCCAGCAACTAGCTCATGGTACTAATCTTATTCCTACCTTAGATTATTGGGTTACATCCGGTCCCTTTCTCCCAGCTATCCAAGAAGACTTCCTAAAGAACCTCTCCAGATGCCCCAACTAGCCACATACCTAGAACTCCTTTGGATCCCACTCACACTGAGTCCAAACATGCTCTATTTACCCACACCAGAATCACACCATTGAAGAAACACTCCTCGATGACCTACCTGAGTCTCTGGACCAACTACCCTACTAAGACTCCTCCTAGTCTCTATTCTGACTACCTGAAGCATCACCGCTAATCTCACCTGACGCCATCTCCCAGATCGAATATGACTGGTCCATCAAGTTTACATCAGTTATCAACACCTATTTCATTGCATATGAGAATGATGTTAGTCTAAAATTGTTTACCTGAACCCTGATGGTGTTCCTCAATCCATCCTCGAAATTTCTCACCCTAACGATTTCATCGCCCACCATAGAAGGCACAAATTGGGACAGTTTCGTGAAATTAGTTGCACATTCCATAATAGATGTATCTCCATGTTGTAGGTTCATGAACTCATGGGATATATCTACCCTCAACTTATCTGAGATGAAATTCTCAAATAAAAATGCCTTGAAAACTTTTCAATCCAGTCCTTCATGTCTACCAGCCTACAGCTATACGTTCTACCAGCACTTTGTCGATCCTCTAAGCATATAATCCGTCAGATTCTCCCTCCAAATTGGGGGTGTCTCAAGAAGATTGAATTTTTTTTGCACATGCTTTATCCAATTCTATGATACATGTAGTCCACCCTCACCCTTAAATAATAGTGGGTGTTGGGACTAGAACTCACGAATCAAGTAATCCCGGATGGATCATCTCCCTGAGATCCCCTATCAATGCCATGTATGACTCACACTAAGCTCTCCCTAAGTTTCTCATCTAACCATAACCCAAAATCATCCACCTATTGAGGATTCCCTACATGTATTGAAGTCTGTACCTATGTCTCATGATCATCCCAACCCCCAAGGGCCTCATCTCATCCCTCGAGTCCCTTATCCCATACTTGCTTTGGCTGCACCATATATTTTCCCTCCTAACACTCCACCAAAATCCATCTAGGTGGAATCATGATGAAGACCAAAAATGATGATCAAATAGCCATAACAGTCATATATATCACAGATAGGGAAATCTGTAATAGGCTGTGTATCTCACCACCCTTACACTCCCCTACCGCACCCATGTCACATGACATCCGGCCTCATGGACCCTTACTTACTCATATAAAATTCATGAATCACATATCATCTAACCTCATGGACCCTTGCCTAACCATATCAGAGTCAAAAATCACATATACTACATATCAAATATCATAAATCTGGGGTAGATGAGTAGAATTCCACCAAAAATCTACACAAGAAAACACTTTTAGATTTTTTTTTGACATTTTAAATAACTCGCCACCTTTCATTTATCATGCCTACCATGAGAATATTCAGGACCATACATATTATATACACATATCATTACACAATGATCTCATCAGAAACCACATACCCAGTCTGGTTGAGTAGAATGCCACTAAAAAGGATAAGCAGGAAAACATTGTTTAACTTCTTTGTTGACACTTTAGATAGCCCATCCCCTATTAGTGCATTCCAATTTCCCGGTGACGATCACAAGTATAAATACATGTCATATGAGCCTAAGTGTTTATCATAATGAAAAAATATTCCTCCCCTTCCATACTGGGACAAGGGTCAAAATATCATAATCCAATAACATCACACCCAAGTGTGCCACTCAAGGTGGAAATCAATCAACTGTAAAAGCACAAGGCATAACATCAATTTCATTTCCCTAACTTGATCTATCCCCCATTCATGGGGCTATAAGTACCCAAACATGAGCTCTTCACCAAATTCCAACTACATTCTAGTATATGATCTACCATAGTCCAAATAATAAGACCAAAGGTAAAAGAAACCCCTTTGATACCATTTTTATGCCTCGTGTAACACCCCAAGCTTTCACGATACGCTTCTCTTTCAATAATGCAATAACTTGCATTGTACGCAAGTTCGAGATTCTAACACACCGCGACCAATCAAAGTAGAAGTTATGAATAGTAATACCCACTTTTTGAAATTATATAGATTTTATATTTCAAAATGGACTTCATTTTTGTATTCAGAATATTGAAATAATCCTAAGTTGAATTTTTTGTAATTTTCTGAGAACTTCCAATTTTCTATGAATAGAGAAAATACTTAAAAACAAATTTTTAAATTAAAATAATTTATAGTGATAAATTATACTATTGAGTGGTTTTAAAGTATAATTAGAATATATTTTTACCATTTTATCCAATGGTGGTCATTATAATTAATTTCACTTTGAAATTGGACCTAAACAATTGTCAATATTTTGATATATATTGTTTCTTAAAAACACGATATTTGTTGTGACAGCGGGAATTAATTATAAAATTAATTAATGAAACTTATATGTTTTTAATTTTGTAACATAGACATAATTTTTGAATTCAGAATATCAATTATAGCTTAGGGTAAATTTTTGGCATTGTTCTGAAAAACTTCAATTTTTTATGAATAGTGAAACCACTAAGTGGTAGTTAAAAACTGATTTTTCGTTTAAATGAAACATTACCACTTATGGAACTTGATTTTAAAAAATCCTACATACATGGTTTTCATTAATAATTAAAATGTGGTTCAATGAGATTAAAATAATTTTTTGGTGAATAGTAACTTTTAAGTTTAATTAATCGCGATTAAAGGTAATTAGTGAAATTTAAGGTAAAAATGATATTATAAAAATATAAAAATACCTTTACACTTGTCCTACCATTATTTGATGAGTCATGGACGACCAATACAATCCATGGGTCAACTTGGGGACCCCATGGAGCTACTTGGGTAAGAAAATGACATTAATAACTTTTTATTTAAAGTAAAACTAAAATTGTCCCAAACATGTGTTGTTTTAATAAAATAATTATTACATGGGGTTATATAAGTTAACTTTTTTACTATAAATATTAATTGGAAATATAAAAAGATTTCACACATCATGATATTTTTTTTATAATTTTTATACATTAAATAAATTAAATTAGTTATGACACAATGGTGATGCAGCGATTACCTCATTAATTAACGATTTAAATAAAATGAAAATATAATGTTAAATCTAAGACTTACACTTGTCAAAAACCTATTGGATGAGTATATTTAGAACTCTTATCACCTTATCCTCTAAATATATCATTGTGGGGCCTTTGGAATTCGAAAATCATTTCATAATAAAGTAACATTTCAATCCTTCCAAGAGTGCCCCTCCTCTCCTCTTATAAAAGGCCCTCACCTCTACCACCTTATTCACACCATAAATCCATTTGGCTCGGCCAAAATATACCCAAATACTCTCTCAACTTCCCTCTCTTACTCCTAGAATCCTCACTTTGGGCAGAAATCTTCCCAAGGAAGCCTTTGGCTCAAATCAAAAGAGTTACCCGATTTTAAGGTAATGTCTTCTCTTGTGTTCTTTTGTTTTATTTTGCTTCTCCAACCCCCTAAAATATTTTTATTACTTTATTTTGTAACAAAAATGGTATCCTAAATATACTTGGATGTTTTTATGATAATGATTTTATTTACACTTACACACACCTTCGTCTAATAGTTAATGAACATACTGTTTCTGTGGGTGGTGAATTACTGCCTCACGAAACGATGATTTTTCAATATTCTTTTAACACCTCTCATGGTGGCAATTATGATGACACTATTTTTATATATGATATATATTATGTTTTTTTTCTTATGATTCTGTATTTTTCATTTATGGCATACCTTTATGATTTTCATTATGGGTAAACGCGATAATTTCATTTTAGGAAGTGCAGACTACCGCCCCCTCAAAGTGATTTGAATCGTTAACGCCATATGTGGGATGTTTAAAGGATGGAGTAAATTGTATTATACATTATATTATACTGTAATTATAATATACCTTTATATCATTATTATTTCATTCCATTTAATAAGAAATATAAATGAAAGTAGTATTCATGCGTACGTACGGTTTACCATCTCCATGAACGGTGCGTTCCATTTCTTACCTCTAAATGTTATGTAATATTATAAATGAATATATATACTAGATATATATGATATATATGATATCTACATCATGAATATAATTCTGGATATAATGGATATTTTACCACATGAACAACTTGTAATTATAAGAAGTTTAGTTTTGACTCAAGTACCAAAGATCGACAAAACGACCGTTATTAACTTTAATAATTACATAATGTTCATAACATGGTAATAAGTGATATAAAAGAAATAATGAACATGAAAAAGGTTCTTAAGCAAATATAAATTAACTCTAGTTTATTATTCAGGAGTTTAAATAATGGTCGAGTCAAGTTGGACATGAGGTAAGGGAACTTCTTAACCCAATTTCCATTCTTTGGGTTAATCTCCTACTTTCAAATTATGTCATGATATTATTATGTCCTATCTACAAAGAGTGGGGAAACTATGAAAACCAATGTCCAAATCATCAGAGTATGCCCCAAATGATGTTATTGGATAATAATCAAGTTATAATTATACCACAGATGAGGAGGATTGATTAGAGTTCTTATGTTGTTATTAAAGAATTTTGTCATTTGAGTGTTGTATCAATGATGTACTGGTTATAATAATTATGGAGTAGATAGGATTGTAATACAGTACTATTTCATCAAGGACTTGAGATTGTGTGGAACCAAGAAAAGTGATACCACAACAGGTTAAATTTTTGGAAAATATATGGTTTAGAGAAAGACAAACCATAATATGGTTCTGATACCGAGATAGTGATTTTAGAATAATACATGATTGATTTGGATAAATTATATTGGATATTCTTAACTTCCTTGAAACTAATTAATGATTTGTATACATTTTTGGATAGAAGGGGTATATCTAGTATTCTATAAGGAATGAGGGATCCTGAATGTAATCAATAAGGATTTATGGTAATTCAGGATGTTGCGGTGTTTTAAAATAATACATGATGAAGGTGTTCACATGTTGTTACATGGAAAAAAGGATCTTCATTGTGTTTACCTTCCTTATAAAATTTGAACTGTGAGTTGGATAGAAGTATTTTGGATAACAATAAAGATTGGAATGGATTAATTTGAACTTTGGATAGTATTTTTTAAGGTTAAAACATTTCTGAAGATTATTTTTGGAATATTATAATACTATAGTTTTAGGAAAAGGACAACCTGTAGGTCGAGGGATAACCCGTCGTGTCGGAAAAAGCTGTAGGAATCGAGCCCACAACCATAGTGTGATAGGCCTTTATTACCTACCACTAGCCTACAGGAATTCCCTCGTTATTACAAAATATTTTTCCTAATCTAAATGGTATGTGTTAAGATTTGGAACCTTGTACGATTAGGATAAATATAATATTTTTGAGTTCTATTATCTTTTTGAGTGAAATATGGGTTTGTGGTAAAAAATTATTAAATAATGAAAGTCTACATGACAAGTAAGTATATTTCCTTACGTTATTAGTAAATCTCTTAAATAAATTCCTCAACATTATGAAAGGTAACTTAAAACAAAAATGTTGTCGGTTAACTTTTCCAATTGGGGATTCAATGACCGTTTAACCAATCACAAGTTTGTGATTATCTTGTAGTTAACATTCTCCTAATCATGCTTTCTATAACTCTCCATCAGACCTTGATGGTTTGTTTTTCCTCCATATCCATATTTTCATAGAATCCTAGTATGGGCTATCTCGAGTGACCTTTGTACTTCTCTTTCTTTCTTTTAATGTTATATTTTTATTAACCCTATTTCCGATGTGGGTTTTCTACAAAGGTATTTTCTATTTTCAACCTTTTATTTTCTAAGAAAATTTTCAAATTGCGAGGACACAATTTATTGGAGGGGAGAATGTAACACCCCAAGCTTTCACGATACGCTTCTCTTTCAATAATGCAATAGCTTGCATTGTACGCAAGTTCGAGATTCTAACAAATTGCGACCAATCAAAGTAGCAGTTATGAATAGTAATACCCACTTTTTGAAATTATATAAATTTTATATTTCAAAATGGTCTTTATTTTTTTATTTGGAATATTGAAATTATCCTAAGTTGAATTTTTTGTAATTTTCTGAGAACTTCCAATTTTCTATGAATAGAGAAAATACTTAAAAACAACTTTTTTAATCAAAATAATTTATAGTGATAAATTATACTATTGATTGGTTTTAAATTATAATTAGAATATATTTTTACCATTTTATCCAATGGTGGTCATTAGAATTAATTTCACTCTGAAATTGGACATAAACAATTGTCAATCTTTTGATATATATTGTTTCTTAAAAACACGCTATTTGTTGTGACAGCGGGAATTAATTATAAAATTAATTAATGCAACTTATATGTTTGGAATTTTGTAAAATATACATCATTTTTGAATTTGGAATATCAATTATATCTTAGGGTGAATTTTTGGCATTGTTCTGAAAAACATCAATTTTTGATGAATAGTGAAACCACTAAGTGGTAGTTAAAAACTAATTTTTCGTTTAAATGAAACATTACCACTTCTGTGACTTGATTTTCAAAAATTCTACATACATGATTTTCATTAGGAAGTAAAATTTGGTTCAATGAGATTAAAATAATTTTTTGGTGAATAGTAACTTTTAAGTTTAATTAATCGCGATTAAAGGTAATTAGTGAAATTTAAGGTAAAAATGATATTATAAAAATATAAAAATACATTTACACTTGTCCTACCATTATTGGATGAGTCATGGCCGACCAAGAAAATCCATGGGTCAACTTGGGTACCCCATGGAGCCACTTGGGTAAGACAATGACATTAATAACTTTTTATTTAAAGTAAAAATAAAATGGTCCCAAACATGTGTTGTTTTACTGAAAGAATTATTACATGGGGTTATATAAGTTAACTTTTTTACTATAAATAATAATTGGAAAGATAAAAGTATTTCCTACATCATGATATTTTTTTTATAATTTTTATACATTAAATAAATTAAATTATTTATGACACAATGGTGATGCAGTGATTACCTCATTAATTAACGATTTAAATAAAATGAAAAGATAATGTTAAATCTAAGACTTACACTTGTCAAAAACCTATTGGATGAGTATATTTCGAACTCTTATCACCTTATCCTAGAAATATATCATTTTGGGACCTTTTTAATTCAAAAAGAATTTCATAATAAAGTAACATTTCAATCCTTCCAAGAGTGACCCTCCTCTCCTCTTATAAAAGGCCCCCACCTCTACCACCTTATTCACACCATAAATCCATTTTTCTCAGCCAAACTCTGCCCAAATACTCTCTAAACTTCTCTCTCTTACTCCTAAAAGCCTCACTTTGGGCATAAGTCTTCCCAAGTATGCTTTTGGCTCAAATCAAAAGAGTTACCCGATTTTAAGGTAATGTCTTCTCTTGTGTTCTTTTGTTTTATTTTGCTTCTAAAACCCCCTAAAATCTTTTTATTACTTTATTTTGTAACAAAAGAAGTATCCTCAATTTACTTGGATGTTTTTATGAGAAGTATTTTATTTACACTTACACACACCTTCGTCTAATTGTTAAAGAACATACTGTTTCTGTGGGTGGCGAATTACTGCCTCACGAAACGATGATTGTTCAATATTCTTTTAACACCTCTCATGGTGGCCATTATGATGAATTTATTTTTATATATGATATATATTATGTTTTTTTTTCTTATGATTCTGTATTTTTAATTTATGTCATACCTTTATGATTTCCATTATGGGTAAACGCGATAATTTCATTTTAGGAAGTGCGGACTACCACCCCCTCAAAGTGATTTGAATCGTTAACGCCATATATGGGATGTTTGAATGATGGAGTAAATGGTATTATAAATTATATTATACTGTAATTATAATATACTTTTATATCATTATTATTTCATTCCATTTAATATGAAATAGAAATGAAAGTAGCGTTCATGCGTACGTACGGTTTACCGTCTCCATGAATGGTGCATTTCATTTCTTACCTCTAAATGTTATGTAATATTATAAATGCATATATATATATATATATACTGGATATATATGACATATATGATATCTACATCATGAATATAATTCTGGATATAATGGATATTTTACCACATGAACAACTTGTAATTATAAGAAGTTTATTTTTGACTCAAGTACCAATGATCGACAAAACGACCGTTATTAACTTAAATAATTAAATAATGTTCATAAAATGGTAATAAGTGATATAAAAGGAATAATTAACATGAAAAAGGTTCTTAAGAAAATAGAAATTAACTCTAGTTTATTATTCAGGAGGTTAAATAATGGTCGAGTCAAGTCGAACACGAGGTAAGGAACTTCTTAACCCAATTTCCATTCTTTGGGTTAATCTCCTACTTTCAAATTATGTCATGATATTATTATATCATATCTGGTATTTATACTTTCTTTATGTTTAAATATAGTGAATACACATAATAGATCTATTTTATTTAAAAAATGATCTTTGTAAGGGACTTCGTCTCAATCTCCTTTCATTGAGGCATATTTTGTTTTATACACAACTTTCTTTTATACGGTGTATAAACCCCTTTGACTTTTATGTTTTTTTCAAAAGGAATATTTTTATACGAAGCGTTTTACTAAATGAAAAAATGGAATGTTTTTTTTTGTCATACGTATGCGGAGACAACGACTTCTCCGCTGCCGTGACCATTTTTTGAGTTTTGGCTTCCTCTATAAGCTATAACTTTTTTTTAAATGAAAAAAAATACAAAGTTTTAATTTTCCTTTATTTTGGTATTGAAAATGGTTTTGAAAGTGTTTTTATTATATCAATGTTTTGTATTGATATCTTGTGATTGAAATGTGGACATATTATGTTTCCTTTATGCATGTTTTATGTGATACAATTATGTTATGGTTTATGATATGTTTAAACCTATTCATATGAGGAATGCATTGGACTTAATAAGTGACGGGTGGAGCCCACTATATCTCCTCGATGCATCGGCAGGTCTCATGAGACAAACTAGTGTCTTGGCACGAGGCCTTGACAAAATCTTATTTGTAGTCTTGGCACGAGGCCTTGGCTACGTGGTTATGATAGTCTGGCATTATGCATTCCATCATTATGAAAGTGGTTATTGATATTGCATGTGATTATTCGACCAGTAGAATATCCATGTGAAGAAGTAAATGGAATTATCTCATTTTAATTTTTCCATATTATGTTGAAGTTCAAGTTTAAAAGGATTTTGTTTTAGTTACACATTTCCTTAAATGTTTATATTTATTTATGAAAGATTCCACTAAATTGTTGTCCTTACTGAGCATCTGAGCTCACCCCTTTCAATGTTTTATTTTTCTCAGGATGTGAAGAAATATTTTATGACTGACCTACAAGGATATTCTGAAGGGGATATGGGTGTAGACTATGGAGACTATGTTATTGTAGTTTTTCACTTTATAATGTAATGTAACATTTATGAATGTATCTAGTGTTTCCAAGGCTACTAAACTATTTGGTCTTTCGAGACTTGATCTTTTGTGATCATGCCAATGTTACGCAATAATGCACCGACTCTGGGTAACTGGGGTCGGGGCGTTACACCTCGACCTGGTTTTTCACTTTATCTGTGCTCTAGACTGATTGGCCACTAGGCCTTAGGCATGCCTCCCTATATGCCAGAGTATTTTAAAAAGAAATGAGGGTATGATTAGGTGAATGTGGAGAGACTATACCCTCTAGTGATGATAATAATAATGGTTCATATATATATATATGACACGATGGAAGAAATACCATAACAGCAAAAGAAAAATAATAAACATAACAGAAACATAACAATAGTAGTAGAACAAGCCCAAATGCATCATACCATCTATAGATAAAATACACAAGTCAAGACATGTCATACAAAATAGATAAGAAAGGTCGACTGTGGACAACCATATAATTAAATATCATAATCATGCAAAATATAAGAAGGAAAAATCTAGCTAGATGCAATGAACCACCATGGTCCACATGCCGTCCATCCCATGAACTTGTGTATCCCCGGTCACTATGGTCCAGAGCACAAACATGGTCCCTAACCTGATCTCAAAATCATAAATTATACCCACATCCAAAGGGGCCTGTGTAGGGCTTGAGTATGAACTCAGTAGGCCACCACCAACATGTTCATGACTTACATCCATAATTATACTGTGTATGAAAAAAAAAATTAAAAAGGAAAGGCACACATGTTTAATAATTAACCTGCTTCCCTTATTCTCAACATCCATAAGGAAGCATTTACCTACTTTGGACAATGTTGGTATATCTATAAACACATTTCCCCAAATATATATTTGTCATACAATACATATCTACAAATATATATTTTCAATGGAAAGGGCCCACAGCATAATGACCAAGCATCACCTAAAGAATATCATACTAGGTGAACCCTTAGGCTCCACCCATAAACATGTCACTCGGTACCTCATTCCATCCAATACCACCTGTATCACATATCGATAAAGTATCAGCATGCCCATCAAAACATCCCAAATCCCTCGGACCTCCATTCACATGGTCACCTTCAGCTCAACAGCCCGACATCCTGAGGCATGGTGATATTTGACCTCCCATAAATAGTAAATCACCATCGTTTTAATAACCCAACATCCTAAGGTGCGATGATATCCATACTCCAATAATGTAGGCCCATCAGCATCAAATATAATGGTGAGCCTCATCCCCCAACTGATGGTATCAACACCATCACCTAATGGTCCATCACCATAAACCATGGATTTCTACAGTGAGCACCTTCTCCATAACTAATGGTCAACACCATACCCTAAGATGCAATATATATGGAGGCCTAAACCCACAAAGAGTGTTCAACACCACCTTAATTGAGTCTTATCTATGTGCACAAGACTCCTATGATGCGTCATCCAACAACGGTGAGCAGAAATCACCAACGATTCCTAACCCACACCATCTGGAAACCTCGCTTACATTTGTGACCACATCACCCAAGTCCCAATGTTCAACACCATATCAATTCCTGTAGTCCATGACCTCATCATGAACACCACGTCACCTCAATCCTGGTGAACCATGTCACCTCAACCTGGTGATCATTATTACCCCAAGTATCTCGGGTTGAGCCCAACCCGACGAACCATGTTTCCTCAGTCTCGATGATCAACATCACCTCAATACCTCGGTCCATTCTTCTCATGTTCCCAAGGAACCAATGAAATCATATAACACTTAATAAATTCAATATAAATATTCATCCTAACCTACCCAGTTGGTTAAAATCCCCTTACCCAGCTTAGTCGAAGAAAGATAATTCCCACCGACATCTCATAACATCAATTAAATAATTAAAATATAAGCATTAATTTATTTAGGGTCTCACCCAATCAACCCAACGTTCATATCAAATAATTCACCCCAAAACACCCATAAAATTAAGGATAAAGATAAGAACCACCTACCTTATACTCATAGGAGATTTCTTATTGAATATTGGCCTCTAACTTGATCTAAAATGAGAGGAAATAGAGTTTTAGAAAAATATCTTGAAAATAGGGAAAATGAGATCACACATATTTATCATTCCATATGATGAGATAAACAAGAAATATAAGTAATAGGATTAAAGTCCTTTCTGAGAGGAATCCAAATCCGCTAACGAAGCTTGAATCGAAGCTCAGACAAAGATGGGAGGCAAAAGCCTGGGAAGAGGGAAATGGGAGCTCCACAGCTACTGGGGAAGAGGGTTGCACATAGAAGGAGAAAAAAGAGTATATCCCTATTAAATAATATGGGGGGAAATGGTCATTTTCTATATTTTAATAAGTATCGTGATTACCGAATAGTTTGTTAAACTGTGCGCCAACCGTGCGGTGCTTACTGCCCAAGAGGATAGACCCCTCACACGGTTTGTACACACAGTTTCAAAAACTATGTGCTAACCATACGATATACTCTAAAAACCTTTACCAATGCACATTCTTGATAGTAAGGGCCTTCATAGTTAAATAAAACTATGTCTCTTTGAAAACAGACCACATTTTTTGGCACGCACGGTTAGACAAATCGTGCGCCTCAGTCTGACTTTCACAAAACTGGGCTTTCAGAGCCCGACGCTTCTAAAACCCACTAAAACTCTTGACACACTCATCGTGCCTTAAAACCCATATAAAAAATGCATTGGGGTGTTCAAACTCTTGGAATTAGGTTCTGAATCTTATAATTTAGGTTGGTCTCCTCACCAAACTCAAAATTCAAGTTTACCTAGGGAAAATGACTCATTCAAAAACCTGGGATGTTATAGTATAACCATACTTTTCTTGTAGAATCGTCAATGAAGGTAAAAAAAGTTACTAACTCTTCCATGGTAATTAACTAAGGAAGGTCTCCAAACATCTATATAAACCAACTCTAACTTTCAGAATTTTGGTGTTCTTCTATACATATTGAAATACTCCTTTTGTTGCTTCCTGGGTATATAACTCTTGCATATTCCGAAGTCTGAATGATCCAGCTTTACTATGCCCTTTTCCATAAGAATATTCACACGTTTCTTAGGGGTGTTCCCAAACTAATTATTAAAAAGTTATAAACTACTGGAATATGACATTCCGGTAAGTGTATCTCCCACTACCCTTCTCATTAGATATAATGACTCGTCTTTTACACCTTCATCTATAAAAAGAGAATACTGATTAATCTCCCATACTCCTTCCAAAAAACTTTTTATGAGACCTGCTTCATCTAACTGAACAATTCAGATTAGGTTCTTCTAGTGACCTAGATCATATCACACTTTCTTAAGAATAAAAAAACTTTCATTATTCAACTGAACTTTCACTTCTCTTTTACCCACAATGTCAAGAGCTTCATCATCCGCAAGATTCACTCAACTAAAATGTATGGATACATAATTTGACATGAATCATTTTTCTTCTATGAAGTGGAAGGAAGATCTTGATTCTATGATCCAATATTCCAATTGAGTAGAAACATTGAAAAGTATATTTACACTACTCTCTGTTGTAACACTCGGTTCTCCATATGTAGTCCTTTCAGAGGTTTCCTTCTTGTCACAACAATATTTTTTGAACTAGCCTCTCTTTCTGCAATACCAACAAATTAGACCACTTTTGGAAGACTTCTATATACTCCTCTCCCTTGGTTTCCTCTCTCATTTTATCTAATTGTTCTGATGAGGTGATCATCCCCTTTCTTTTGTATTCAATACATCCCCAGAAGAAACTAAACTCTCTCTTATTTGGAGCTCCTCGTTGAGAAACAATTTCTAAACATCAGTGAATGCCAATTAATTCTTTCATATTGAACTTTTCATAGCTATCACCATGGATTCCCAAGATTCAGGTAAGGAAGATAACAATATAATCGCCCAAACATCATTCATGAATGTAACCATCACAGACTCTTGGTGGATCCCGATTAAGTTGAAATCGTTCAACAGATCTGATACAGATCGTTCTTCCAACAACATAATGCTAAAAAGCTTAGGCATTAAGAACACCTATTCAGTGTTGTGGGTTTCTGGTACATATCTACAAGGTATACCATCATCACCATTGTGGTTTTCTTCTCTCGAATGGTCAAAGATGCATTCCAGACTAATGACATTTGTATCACACCAAGTGTCTTCTGATCCAATTTGTCTCATTAGGCTTTATCTATTTATTCTAGTTTGACACATTTCAACAGAATCTCTAGTCCTTTTTGAATGATATATTCTTCCATTTATATTTTTTAGAAACTGGAATTTGTTCCATCGAATTGTTCGATTTGAACCTTTTTATCTTTCAGTGCCATCCTTCTAAACAACAATGACTCTCACATAAATTTGAAAAACATATGAGCAATAGAATGTTACCTGAACTGTCAAGTGAATTATTGAGCCTCCTTTAAACCAATCCCTCTTATACCACTTATTGAGAATCCCTGTGTATTATCCTTCTGATAAAAAATTGGACCTAGTCTGGTGGAAGCAGATTCCGAAAAGAACTCTTTGAAGGTTAGTGTTCTGAAACATGGAAGAAAAAGAATTCACCCAAATCACCATAGTAAGTCAAAAAAAACACCATCTCTATTCACTCCAACATATACAAAACATTCATGCAATGGAAGTAAATGTATGCAATAAAAGAACATTTCTATTTTACATGGTTCGAACTGAATGTTCTATGTCCATGGGAGAAACATTGTAGCATTTCATTTCTCTAGAAAGTAAAGTTTAAAAATTTGTGACTTAATGAGTCACTTGGATTACTAAAACAAGTAATCACATTACATTTAGTGTTAGTACTAAACAAAATGTGTCCCCGCACTCCTATTTATAAAGAGCACTATCCAATCATCTGGTTACACCGACCTCCAAGAAATGCATGAGTCCATCTGTTCCACTGCTCCCACTATCGATCTCTTATGGAAATACTCAGTGAAACCCCTACCTATGGTAAATAAACAACCTATCAATATCACATTGAACACCTTCCATGTAACACCTAGATTTTTTTATGAAATATTTTCTTTAAATAGTTTTAATTCTTCAATAGCTTTCATTGCACGCAATCATGAGTTTAAACGAACCGCGAGACTCCCTTGGTATAAAATGACCTTTATAAACTAGCTATTAGGTTAACATGAATAAATAAATAACTTATGAAAATGTAGGGTGAATTCCTTAGATAACAATTATTTATGACAAATATAAACCAATTAAATGTAAAGGAAATATTTATATTTTTATATTAATAAATTAAGTGAATTACAATTAGTAAATTAAATTAATGAAATATATATGTTATATATTTAATAAAATATTTTTGATATTCACCCAATATATATTTTAGTCATATGGTATAAAAACCCCTATTTTATGTATAAAACCCTATATTTTTTAAAAGGTAGTTTTACTAACTTTTAAAGGCGAACCCTATTTAAATTAAAATTTTGAAAAATTAATAATTTTTATATGACAACATAAACTTCTTCTTTGTAAGCGGGATATAAAAAATTACTTTGGATGAATTTTTGATTTTTTTTGATAACTTTAAAGTTTTGATGAATAGTAAAAATATACTAAATTTTAAATGAAAAAAAAACTTTTTTCATCAAAATAATTTTTATGGTTAAATTATATTATTGAATGGTTTTTGTAAGGACCTGACCCAAGTTTCCCGGAGTCAGTGCCTTATTTTATTACATTGGCATATAAATAAGGAATATGCACCCTGAAGGACCAAGTAGTTTAGTAGCTTTTGGAAACAAGATACATATATAAGATCAACATTACATCATGAAAGTAAATACAACACTAATTTATTCCATTAGAAACATTCATGCCTCTTAGATTATGTCTGCAAGTTACTCATAACTTACTTCTTCATATCCTAGGAAAATGAAACATAAGAAAGGGGTGAGCTCAAACACTCAGTAATAGTAAGCAATATATAGGAAGATATCATAAACATAATCATTAGGCATGGTGAATAATTGAAACACATTCCTTTACAAATAATAAAGTTGAACACATTATGGCAGGAATATGAGTTGAGTAAATAATGTCACAATAAAACATAATCATGGGTATTCTACTAGTCGAATAACCACATGAACTTTCAATTACTAGCTTTATAATGAGGTAAGTGCATATGTCGGACATTCTGAAACATACTATCAAGGACTCAGCCAATACATCTAAAATTGATTAAGGTCTCGGCCAAAACCATATCTCAAAATGGGTAAGGCCTCGGCCAAGTCCACGTTTATTTGTCTCATGAGACCTATCGATGTATCGAGGGGATATAGAGGGACCCACCTGTCATATAATAAGTCCAATGAATTTCTCATATGAGCGGGGATAAACATAAACAACATATACAATCATATTGAAACTAACATATGAAATGTAAATAACTTTTCCCAAACATTAAGATTAAACACTAACCATTCATAGTAAATTGGTGAATGGTTTTAGGATAGCACATCTACAATAAATATATTCATAAACCATAAAATTAAATATGGTAGATGATATCATAAAATAATAATCCCAATAATACATAAGAATCAACAAGATTGTTGAAACAGACAAAAAAACTCTTATAAAATCATTGAGTAATTCTTGAGATAAATGCTCTTTTATTTTGAAAAGAAGAGTTATTTTGGAAAATTATTTGCATAAAACCTGAAATAAAGTAAGATATTATTTTCATAATAAAATTATTGATTATAGAAAGGTAATGGTTTCTAAAAACAGATTATATAGTTCCCTTAAAATAGGTAAGGATTTGAGAAATTCCCTTGAATCGGGCTTGTATTTCGGAAAAGAATTTTGAAAGTTCCATTTTAAAATGTGTGACTAACCATAAAATAAAGTAGGATTATGTTTGGTAAAAATATATGGAACACTCACACATAATTTATAAGTATTACATAATAATACATAATAACTTCATTTAGGTAAGTAGACAATAAAAGTAACACGAATGAAAATAGAGGTTCGGGTGAAGAACCCTCACCTTAAGTCTGAATGTGTTCCGATCTTAAACTTAAGGTCCTGGAATATGAAATTAGACTTATTAATAACTTAATTAATAACCTATTATACATGTATCTAGTTTATAATTATTTTATTAATTCCATTATGTCCTTATTGATAAGTTATAAGATTGAATTTCATCGTTCCGAAGTGTTCGTTTTCTTGATTTTCATAATCAGTTCACTTGTTTTTATGTAATAGAGTTCTTATGGAATAGATGTAAATATATATAATTGAATTTAAATATTATTTGTGAATGTATATAGTTTTTAATGGTAATTTATATCATTTGGTTACATGTCATGAGGATGAATCATTAGATGAAATATTAATGATAATCACTTAGATTATTTTAACGGTATTTGATTATTAGGAACCAGTTTGGTCATATGATTTAATATTATGTAGGTATAATGGTTCATGAATATTAAATATGTTATAATAAATATATTATGGCCTTATTAAACCATAAAAATGGTTTCATGACCAGTAATGAAGGATAAATTGAAGAACGAAACTTCACCGTCCACGAAGGTTGTGAATTGGAACCTCACAGATGATGATTTCGTTTATAAAATAAAAGAGAGAGAGAGTAAGAATATTGATGATGGTTCTTCCATTTAGATGATATAATTCTAGTATATAGATGATACTGGAGTTATCATGATCATTTGGATAGAGTATGGTAGGAGAAGATAACAATATAAAGGAACTCGAAATAAAAATGAAATAAATAAAATGTGAATTTACCTCTTGAATCCACCTCCTTGAGAATCTCTTTAAGATAAGGGGTTTTGGTCTTTTAGAAAGAATGAGAGATTATTGGACATGGGAAGTGACTAGGGAAGGGTATTTGGGCATAACTTTTAGGAGCTTCAAGGCTTAGAGGAGTGAAGAGAAGAGAGAGTGAGGGGGGTAATAGTGGAGGAGAGGAGTGAATTTTGAATATTTTATTCATTATTTTATTATTTCCCCCAAGACAACCAATAGTGTTGTTTCATGTGACCCATAATAGTAATAAGTTCATGTGAGTTCGAACCAAGTGGCCTTACATCACTCATGGTGTTATAAATAGTGTATTTAATTGATAATTTGTATATACAGTATTTTACTGTATTTCACTATTCATCAAAAATTCAAGAATTTCATAAACAAATCCCAAAAATTCACCCTAACCATTTTTCAACTTGTAGAATTCAAAAATGAACTCCATTTTTCAAAAATAATTTTCCAAATATTATTAATTAAATTTTTAAATAAAATCATAGTTAATTCGGAAAATAACAATTTTAAAGGTATAATTAGTTTTATATCACATTGAAAAATTAATTAAGATCTCATTATCTTGTTACCCTAAGAAAATAAAATAATATCATTATTTACTATTCATAAGGGTCATATTACTATTTATATTACTATTCAGGATGGTATGTTACTATTCACCAAAAATCAAGTTGGTTCTATCAGACTCCAAATAACTTACTGATCACAACTCTAGATGATCATTTTTTGAAATTCAAATTGTAGAAGACGCAAAGTTGTGTTTAATGGCTTGATTATAAAATGTGTTATTTTGTAGGGACTCGATGTTTCGTGCATTCAATATTTATTTTAAAAACCTTGGGTTGTTACAGTTTTAAAGTATAAATAGATTATTTTTTTATCAATTAATATAATTTAGGTCATTGATATTAATTTTATATTGAATTCAGATGTAAAAACATTTCAATCTTTTGCAATATTTTAACTTTTAAAAACAGTGTTCTCTTTCCGACAATGAGATAAATTTTAAATTAATTTCTGAAACTTATGTGTTTTGAATTTTGAAAAATAGATTTCATATTTTGAATCAGTGGTTCCAAATTATCTAAATATCTTTCTTTTATTTTTGTGCATTATGAAAAATAACTTCGGTGATTTTTATTAATATGGTAAAAGGGTAAATTGGGTAATTAAGGGTAGAACTAATGTTATAAAATTACCCTAACACTTGTCTTAATATAATTGGTTGATTTTGTTTCAACCTAAAACATCCTTG
This sequence comes from Viscum album, assembly GCA_963277665.1. Classification (NCBI taxonomy): domain Eukaryota; kingdom Viridiplantae; phylum Streptophyta; class Magnoliopsida; order Santalales; family Viscaceae; genus Viscum; species Viscum album. The sequence continues at coordinate 1,083,834,538 of OY728155.1, forward strand.
GGTCGAAATGGTGTCCTTTGGAAACCACTTGGATGAGATAAGGATAATTAATTTATTTTATTTAATGAAAAGTTAAATATGTCTTACTCAAAATTTAATAAATATATAATTTTTAATATAAGGTTATAAAAAAGATAAATTCAACTATAAATACTCATTTTAAAGCTAAGATGTTTTTATTTATCATGGAAATTTATTTTTAATTTTTAGGAAATAAATAATTACCTTAATATATTATACATTAATGATGCATAAATTATTTAATTGGTGAGAAATCAATAAAATAATTTTTAATAACCATTAAAAGACAAGAACACTTGACCAAATCTTATTGGTCGAGTATATCTCATCCATATTCATTAAAGGGTTGAGTTATTGACCATTTGGATCCATATAGAAAAGATTATGACACTTATAATATTTTATTTAAGTTATGTTAAAGTTGTCACATTCATGTTTTAATAAATATAGCATTTTTAATGTAGGATTTTTCAAAAGATATATTTGACTGTAAGTATTCTTATGAAAGATAGAATATTTATATTCATCATAGTATTTTATTTTTAATTTTAATTCAACAAATAAGTATGTTAAATAATTACACAAAACGGATGTTGTAATTATTTTATCAATGGAGATAATAAATAAATGTTATTAAAAATATTAAAATAAATATAATTTTTGATAATTATTATATGAAATGAATTTTCTAGATGACCTTGAAATCTTATAAATATAATAAAACATTTGGTTCAAATTTGACTTGTTATCTTTATATCTTTAATAATCAATTAATTGTATAGTATCAAAATTAACACTATTGATTATTTATCAAAATAATGTATTATTAAATTATTTAAAAATCATAAAACATTTTTTAAAAATATAGAATAATTATTAAATGGTTTAAAGTGTTCTAAATTATTCATTTATGGTCTAATTGACATTAAATAAGTAAATATCGCACCCTTTTAATATTGAAATAGTCATTACCTTAGTTAAAATTAAATAGAATAACTAAGTGTTAAATGAAAATGATAAGGTTTAAATGGATATAAAAACATATATAAAATTTATTGGTTGATGATATTACAACCTTATATAATATCATATTCAAAACAAAGACATTTTAGAGATTTTTGGATGTGGTTTGAATTTATTATAAATTAATATTTTTGGAAATTCTAAAGGTGCCCACAACCTCAACTATAAAAGGACACCTCCTCCCTCATTTCTTCATAACTCATTGAGCCTTCAAGTTCATCCATACCCTATCCATTTTCCTTCTCAACTTCCCTAGTCACATTCTAGAGGTGTTGGTCTTCTCAAAAGACCAACTTTAGTGCCTTTAAGAGGAGATCTAGAAGGAGCTCGCCGAAGAAGAGGTAATCTCTTTTACCAACTCTCTCAAGATCATTTCTTCTTCTACTTCCTCTTACTTTGTTGTTTCCAATATTAATTAATAACTCTAGTATCACCTATATACTGAGATGTTATTATGGTTATGGAACAACCTTATTCCACCTTCTATCCATCCTATGAAAAACAAAATCACCACGCGTGCGTACGTACGACTTACCATCTTCACGTCGTGGTGTAATTTGTTTTTCACCACCACTTTAATTGGATGGGTATAATGAAGGAAATAATAACTATATATGATTATTATATCAAGATATTTATTCTGTAACAATATATATATCATCCACTTCCATACCATTTTATAATTAAAGGAATGATATCATCACTCATGCGTACGTACGGTCTACCGTCTCCACGATTCGATGCAATTCATTCTACAGGATATCTGTTAAAGAATAAATGTATAGAATGAATAAATATGATATATATTATATTAATATCATTCTGGAAATTATATAACTATAACCTATGAATAAGAATCATAACTTATTCGACAAAACATGTATAAGAAAATGAAGTCCTTTATACTCGAATAACACGAAATAATGAAATGTTATTAATAAACGAATGATAATACAATCATATATGATATCATAAAAATGACTATGATTCTGGAATAAGTCAATGACATTATTTAAATCATTATACAGAGGGTTCAGATACATAAAAAGGATATCGGACCTAAGGTAAGGGGTAATTTCACAATTTCGTTATTATCCGAGATCGTTTATACGTAAGTATATACCAGGGTATATTTATCATTCATGTCCATGTTTCCTAAATATGTATTCCAAAATATTCTTTATATCCTTCTATAATTGTTTAAAGTCAATTTTACCCAATTGGTGAATTTTTATCAAACGGTGTGAAAGGAATTTTTTTTCGTTTTTTGATACGAGGTATTTTTGACTTATCCGACAAAAGTGCAAGAAGAATGCTTTCTTTTAACTTATACGACATGATAGGTTTTTACATTTTTATAGCACCGTATTTCCATGAAGCTTCATTTATAATATTTCAAGGTTATTTTCAAATAAATTCTTTTCTTTTAAAATTGTGTGGCATTTTGAGAAAAGAAAATGTTTTTGAAGAAGAAGGGATATTTTCCCCAAGAATTAATTTCAAGTGTTCAATCAAAATTATTTTCCATCTAAGATGACATTCTTTAATAGGGTTATGTTTCAAGTATATTATCCCTATTATTCTTATGGTTTGATTATGTTTTTGATGAAATGTTATTTATGAAATCCATTTTTTTACATGGATTATGTTATGATGGAATGATGTTTAAAAACCTCATCTTTTTTCTTGGGTTATGCTATGATGAAGGATTTATGTTGTTGTGGCGCACGTAAGAATGATTTTGTTATGAGATGGGTGGGAGAGATATCTCTCTCCAATGCATTGGGTAAAGATTTATATCTCATGAGATAGACATGACTGGAATGAGAAATGATCTCGGTTTAGTAATGCAGGGCTGGAACAACGAGTGAGCTCAGTTCAGTAATGGACTTTGTCCACTATGGTGGTCTTGGCAATGAGCCTTGACTAATATGAAATAATGTTATATGTTTATATGTATGCCACAAAATTTCATGTCTTATGTTATGACTTTTGGGATTACGTTCATTGATTCTTATGAACTTTTATTATTTATCTCATAACATGATATCACGATCTTTCGTATGCAGGATAAGATTTTCAAATGTTATGTTCTTATGTGTTATGATTATGATATGATTGATATCTATATGTTTACTCTTACTGAGCATCTAAGTTCACTCTTTCTTTTGTTTCTCTTCCCCAGGTTATGAAGAAAGGTATTAAGTAAGATATGTCAAAAATGGGTCTAGTTTTGAAGGAATAAGCGGAAGACAGTGTAGATGTCTTATGAACCAGTTTTTTATGTTTCTCGCTTTCTAAAGACACTAAACATATACAGTCCTATTGTAGTTTTTTTATATTTTTTGTAATGAATATTCTTCAATTTTGAAGTAATATTTATGTATGTAAAGTATGGGTCACCATTATATGCCATTTTCCAGAAGTCGCGGCAAAACTTTTGAAACAATACCACTTGAAGATCAAAAGAACCTCCTTCAGAACAACCTCCTTCCAGAAACCTCCTCCCAGAAATGCTAAATGAAAAACCGTCGCAGCCACTGCTTCAATGAACTGAAGATATTTTGGAACCACTCCTTTCAGTCAACTGACTTCATTCAATTGAAATTGACTACACACATTCCAAACACAAGATAGTGTCTTTACTTGACGTGCTGAAAATCTATTCTTGTGGAGCTTGTCATGCACGTAAAGGTAAAAAATGACGATGGGTCTTCTGGTTTGTTTTCCCACTGCAAGTACAAATGTTTCATGCACCCACAACATTCAAAATTACAATTCATATTTTCAATATAATTTTTTATGTTTTTTATTTTCTTTTACATATTATTGATTATAAATTGGCATGTTTGAAAATGTATATGACGTTGCATTGGGACTTCAAGCCATGATCATAGTCCAATTCGTCTTGGGCCTACGAGCTATGTAATGAGTTTCCTTACCCAAATAGAAAGAAGTTTTTGCTTTAATAATAAAAAAAGAGACTTCAGCCACAACTTAAAAAAAAACGAGTTGTGAAGGTGTTGATGGTTAGACACTTTATCTTATCTTGGTTGATCTTTGTAGATCTAGATTCCTAAAACTCTTTTAATGTTGATCCTTAAGGGCCTTTTTTGAGGCGACATTTTCAATTGATAAATCATTTCCAATTTTTTTATGTTTTTTTTTTAGTTTTACACAAGACTTTTTCATAAAACATTTTCAATTGTTAAATCATTTCCATTTTTTTATATTACATATTATGTTATGCAATTTTATGTTCTTAATTTGTTCATGAAAATTTAATTTATATTACTTTATGATCAATCTCATGCGAACTTATGAGCCAAGTACTAAACAAAGTGAGGGTCCAGTTCTTTTAGAAACCGGAGAGAATAATTTGTGAAATTAAACTTAAATTTAACAAAATCAATCTAATATAAATATGGTCCACCCGCTTTGCTTGGGAGCCACCTCATCTGTTTTGGGATTTTTTATGCTTTGTGATATTTATCTAGTTGATTATGTTGGTTGAATGTTGGTTGTTCTGGTGTTTGGGTTCCTAATTATCCTTAAAAGTGGTTTTATATAATATAATAGAAGAAATTATTCAGAGTCTAATATAAATATCCAATTATTTTCAATCGATTTTCCATTAATCATTCATTTAATTAAAAACATTTCCCAATAACAAATGAGACATTACGATGTTACCCATGTTAGAAAACGATAAACTATCAACTCCCCTATGAAATTGGAAGTCGCCGACGGAAGTTTTCATTCTGAAAATGTGTGGTGGATAAAACAAGGGAGGTGGCCACGCGCCCCCTGCGACGCGCGGCAATCTGGGCGCGGCCAACCCACCGCGCCTAACTACACGATAAAGACAGAAACTTTGATTACCTAATTTCCCACATTATAAATTTATTTTCTAAATATAAGATTTATTTCACAAAATATACAAATAGATATTTTATTTTATAAAATATAATCTCATTGCAACCTTCATTTATCGTTATATAATATAAATAATGTTCTCAAAAAAATCAAAACATATGATTTGTATTTTAAAAATAATCATGCTACGTGTCATTCAATTTTATAAACATCGTATTTAAATATTGAATATCTAAACGTTTTTTAGAAAAAAAAACACCAGTTCAGATTTATTAAAAAATTAATAAATTGATAATAAATGTCGAGATAGATGTTGTGCGTTTTTAAAACTATCATATGTATTTGTTAACAAATAAACACTACATGTTCTGTATTTTAAAATTTGAGTGTCAAAACATTTTTTTCTTTCTAAAACGCATATATAGACTACACCATATTAAAATAATATAAAGTAAAAATAAAAATCTGGCAATATGCTTTGTGTTTTTAAAACTACCAAATACATATTAAAAATAAACATATCTAAATATTCTATTTTTTAAAAATGTAACGTAGGCTATGTGGTTGGAAGGTTGAATATCAAATTTTTTTCACAAAATATACACACACAAACATTTTTTTCAAAAAATATATATGAACTCAAAACTAAATAAAAAAAACAAAGACAACGCTAACATTTGTTCTGCATTCTTGAAATTATCAAATATATTTTTAAAATTGGATCAATGCAAAACTCACTATCAGAATATTTGGTTTTAGTCATTGTCAAAAGTGACACCGGAAGCTCTAGAGCGGGCGTTCAATAGTTATCGCTTTTGGGTGGTCACTAAAGACTTTAGCAACTGCTAAAAGTCCTTTATACAAACACTCATACGGCAGTGCTTGGAACTGCACTACTACATATTGGGTTTTTATCCGTGCTAAAAACAGATGTTATCAGTGCAAAAAAATCATTGATGTTATAAGCACATTTAAAAGTTGAGTAATGATAAAAGTGTTGATCAAGGTGATATTTTATCAATGTTTTTTTAGCGTCGATGAATGACAATTTTATTAACGTTTTTTTAACAGTGATAAAAGTATCACCACTAAAAATAGCACTGATAAAAGCCGTATTGTACAAGTGTACTGATACAATTTACAATACATTGCAGCAATAAATATACAATTTAATTTCAAATAAATTCTCATCACAATACAACAAAAAACATTGTACAATGTTTTCAATCATTATAATTCAAACATTGGTATGTGAAGTTGCATTGGTATGTGAAGTTTATTACAAACAGTATTCCAATAAATTCAAAAGCACTGTTTTGTTGGACCTTCATCCAAAAGAGTCTGATCATGATACCAGTTGTCGAACAAACCACCAACTCAAACAAAAAAAGTGTGTAGTTGTGTTAAAAAACATTGCTTATGTTAATAATACTACAAATAAATAAATAAAACATAAATATGATACAATGTATTAATAAAATAACGAGCACTTCAAGTCATAATGGGCATACCGTGTATCTGATTAATGTACGGTTGATTCCCACATGTCACAAATGATTTATGAATCATTGTCCTAGAAGTAGTAAGACAATCCGAACGTATTTGCTTGATTTTGAGTATGTGATGCGTGTTCTGAACTAAAATGTCACTTTTAAATAAAAAACATGCACTTTCAATCATATCCCACACACCGTGTGTATGATTGACGTGTTGCTGATTCCCATACATCATAAATGATTTATGGATTATTTTCATAACGTATCAAGATAATCCAAGTTTGTTTTTTCTGTTTTGAGTATGTGACACATGTTTTGAACTAAAAGTCATTTTTAAACAAAAAACATGCACTTTCAGTCATACTGGACACACCGTGTGTTGGATTGACATACGGTTGATTCATACACATCACATATGACTTATGGATTGTTGTCTCAAATCATCAAGACAATCCGAGTGTGTTTGCTTGATTTTCAGTGACTAACACACGCTTTTAACTAAAATGTTACTTTTAAACTGATAACACATGCTTTGAGTTATATCGAGTACATCATTGGTTGGATTGGTGTGCGAATGATTTATACATATCACAAATGACTTATTGATCATTTTCTTAAAGTATCAAGACAATCCGATCACATTTACTTGATTTTGAATATGCGATCCGAATTTTGAACTAAAATGTCAATTTAAAATAAAAACACGCACCTTTAGTCTCACCAGCCACACTATGTGTCGGATTGACATGTGACTGATTCATACACATCACAAATGGTTTATTGGCCATTTTCCTAAAGTATCAAGAGAATCGTAATGTGTTTGCTATGTTTTAAGTATGACACACTTGTTTTGAACTAAAATGTCATTTTTAAACTAAAGACACACACTTTCAGTCATACTGGCCACACCGTGTGTCATATTAGCATGTGGTTGATTTGTACATGCCAAAAATGAGTTATAGATCATCTTCCTAAAGTACTAAGACAATTTGAGTTTGTATGCTCAATTTTCAGTCAATAACACATGTTTTGAACTAAAATGTGACTTTTAAATTGAAAACATACACTTTGAGTCATATTAGGTATACCGTGTGTTGGATTGACATGTGAATAATTCCTACACACCAAAAATGACATATGGATCATTTTTCTGAAGTACCATGATAATCTGAGCCTGTTTGCTTGATTTTCAATAAGTGATGCATGTTTTGAACTAAAATGTGGCTTTTAAACTGAAAATAAATACTTTGAGTTATACCGAGCATACTGTATGTCGGATTAATGCGCGATCAATTCCTACATGTCAAAAACGACTTATGGATTATTGTCCTAAAATATCAAGAAAATTTGAGTGTGTTTTCTTTGTTTTAAGTACGTGACATGTGTTTTAAACTAAAATATCATTTTTAAACTGAAAACATACACTTTCAATCATACCAGAAAAATTGCATGTCGAATAGACATTCGATTGAATATTACACATTGAGAACGATATACATATTATTTTCCTAAAGTAATAAGTCAATCCAAGCGTGTTTTTTTTGTTTTTAGTAAGTGATGCATGTTTTGAACTAAAATGTCACTTTTAAACTTAAAACACACACTTTGAGTCATATTGGGTACACAATGTGTCAGATTGATACGTGATTGGTCCCAACACATCAAAAATGACTTTTCGATCATTATTTTAAAGTATCAAGACAATCTTGGTGAGTTTTATTGATTTTGAGTATGTGACACATGTTTTGAACTAGAATGTCAATTTAAAACACACACACACACACACACACACTTTTAGTCATATCAGCCACATCATGTGTTGGATTGACGTGCAGTCAATTCCTACACATTAAAAATGACCCATAGATCATTTTCCTAAAACATCAAGACAATCTGTGTGCGTTTGATCAGTTTTCAGTGAGTGACGCATATTTTTAACTAAAATGTCATTTTTAAACAAAACACACACTTTAAATCATATTGGATTGATGTGAAGCTAATTCTTACACATTAAAAATGACTTATGGATCGTTTTCATAAAGTATCAAGACAATCTGAGTGTGTTTTCTCAGTTTTTAATGAGTGACACACGCTTTTAACTAAAATGTCACCTTTAAATGAAAAACACACACTCTGAGCCATACCGGTCACACTATGTATCATATTGTAGTTTGGGTGATTCCTACATGTCAAAAATAACTTATGGAAAATTATACCAAAGTATCAATACAATCTAAGTGTGTTTTCTTAGTTTTGAGTATGTGGCATGTGTTTTAAGCTAAAATGTAAATTTTAAATAAAAACACTCACGATCATACCGACATCATCGTGGGCTAGATTGACACAAAGATTATTCTTACACACCACAAAATATTTTTGGACCTTTTTACTAATTTATCAAGACAATTCGAGCACATTTTCTCTATTTTAAGTAAGTGATGCATGTTTTGAACTAAAATATCATTTTTAAACCAAAAACACACTCTTTTAATCATACCAACCACACCATGTGTTTTATTAACATGCAATTGATCCTTACACATAAAAAATGACTTATGAATCATTTTCCAAAAGTTTCAAGGCAATTTAAGTAAGTTTTATTGGGTTTTAGTGAGAGATCCATGTTTTGAACTAAAATATCACTTTTAAACTTAAAACATTCATTTTGAGTCATACCGGGTACACTGTGTGTCAGATTGATGTGCATTTGATTTCTAAATGTAAAAAATGACTTATAAATCGTTTTTCTACAGTATCAAGACAATCCGAGTGCGTTTGATCATCTTTTAGGTGGTGACACATGTTTTAAACTAAAATATCTCTGTTGAACTGAAAACACGTACATTGAGTTATATCAGGAACACTGTGTGCCAAATTAATGTGCTGTCAATTCCTACATGCCATAAATTATTTATGAGTCGTTTTACTAAAATATCAAGACAATATGAGTGTGTTTTATTTATATTAAGTAGTGTTTTGAGCTAAAATATCATTTTTTGTAACAACCCAGGTACTAATAGAATAATTTGTTTTCATATTTATCTTAATCATGGTAATTTATTTTTAATTTTTAGGGAAGAAATAAATACCTTAAATTCTTAAACAATGATGATGTAGTAATTATTAAATTAATGGAAAAATCAAATAAATGATATTAAAAATATTAAAATAAATATAATTTTATATTTTCAAGGTGATCCATAAATTATCTAGATAACTATGACATGTATATGAAATAATAAAATAGTTAGTTTGAATATTACTCTTTGTTTTGATGTTTTTAGAGTCATAGTAATGAATAGTATTAAATTCGACAATAATGATATTTCATGGATATAATATTTTATTAAATTATTTAAAAATCATAAAAATATCAAATAAGGCCCAAGGGGAAAATATTTGGTTGAAAATGTAAGCCCATGTGAATTTAAAGGATATTTTAAAGTATTTTCCCCTAAAATAGCCTTATTATATTTTAATATTTTAAGAAATTCCCAAAGTTCCCTTTACTTCAATTATAAAAGGGCACCCCTTCACTTATTTTCATCACCTTAAGTCTTCTAGCTCAACCATCCTCTACCAAAATTCTCTTCTCCACTTCCCTATGCATATTCTAGAGTTGCTGGTCTCACCAAAAGAATAATTCCAAGTTCCTTAAGGGTTCTTCAAGGAGGTGATATTCAAGAGGAAACTTCCTTAAACCACATATCTTGATTTCTTTTCTACTTCTACCTTATCCTCACCTCATTCATCCATCTAGGAATAATAATTATAGTATCATGTATATGCTATAATGTTATGTTTCTAATGGAATATATCATATCCATTTTGTTGGGCAAAAATCCCTCAAGGCATCATTGAAGTATTTTTGAGGTGATTGTGTTTGTTGACAAAGTGAACATCTGTGTCGTGATTGTTGACAAAGAAAACCATGACATACAAATTTGTTGACAAAGAGGATTTCATGATGGAATTTCGAGTTCAAGAGCTGAGGTCAACGATCCATGTTTGATTCAAGAACGTCGATAATGGAATGGATGATCTGGAGGCGGTACAAAAAGAACAGATACAAGGTGGCGCCGTTTTCCAGTGTTTGCCAAATTTTTGGGCCTGAAAATCGACAAATGAAGAAAAGTGTTTTTGGCTAAGGGACTTGTGCTCTAAGGACTTGGAGTATAGGAAACTTGCGCGCCATATGTTTTTCAGGATCAAAAGATCAAAATATGGCAAAGGAAACAGGTTCATGCAAGTTTGGGAGTTGGTCGCGCAAGTGTCTAGGAGGACAGACGACTTGCACGCCGAGACTGGGTCGCGCAGGTGACTTGCGCGCCGTCGCGCAGGGTGGTCAATTTGCCTATAAATATTGGACCACCCTCTTCATTCTTTACCGGAGTTCAACACTTTGAGAAATCAGAGCTCCCATCGCGCAGGTGTGGTGGTCGCGCAGGTGGTGTGTGGTCGCGCAGGTGGAGTTGCGCGCTAGTGTGAGGAGTTGCGCGCCAGTGTGAGAAGTTGCGCGCCGGTTGACAGTTGCGTGCCAATGTTGGTTTGGGCGTAAAAGGAAGTGTGTCGCGCAAGTTTGGATTTGAGGAAGCTTGAGTCGCGCAAGTGTCTGAGGAGGACGTGCGCGCCCGTTGTGACTTGCGCGCCGATACTTGCGCGCCGAGGTAGACTTGCGCACCAAGTAAGGTTGATTCCCCGACCTTATTTTGGGGCCGCGTGGAAGATGGAAGATTGCCCGATACCTTTGGTGCAAAGTGAAATTCATCTACGAGTGAAAATTGGGCTTCAACAGAGCATCTACTTACAGAGGAAGATGCATTCCTTCATGAAAATGAAGAGACCTAGAGGTCTATAAACTTTGAGTGGATCCTTTCCGGAGCAGTGATCAAAGGAAGAGGAATAAGGTGATTCTCTCCACCGGCAGTGAGCCAGAGAGAGAGAGAAACAGGGAGTGACCCTTGAGAAAGCAGTGAGCTGACCCTAAACCTTGTAAAGGCAGTGAGCCTGGGACAGAGTGACTGTGCCCGAACCTTGTAATCCACATCTAGTGAAGAATAGTGGAATTTGGTACGACTGACAACTTGTCGGCGTATGCTCCTTGGACGTAGCCCTTAGCGGTGAACCAAGTAAAAATTACTGTGTCATTTGCATGCTTTACCTTCTGTTTATATTGTGCAACAGGAAAGTGAGAGAAGAATGTTTTTATTAACAACAAAACAAGATCAGAACGGGCATTATTTTTGAATTAGTCATACCCTGATTCACCCCTTCTCTCAGGGTACCCAGCCTAGTGGACCTAACAATTGATATCAGAGGGAAATGTTGATATTAGTTCTTCTCTCAATAGAGGTTACTAATCATAAAGGGATTCCGATCTTCGACGGATGTAATTTTCAGATATGAAAGAATCGAATGCAACACTATTTCCGATCCTTGGGAATGGATATGTTTTCAACAGCTATGCATGGTATCACAGCTGATATTAATAGTGGTGCATTATCAGAAGCTGAGCATAGAGAGTTGGATGCTGATTCCAAAGTAATCAATGCCTTAGGGGGAGCCCTTTCCAATCCCATCTACACGAAGGTGATGTCATGAAAAATGTAACATGCCATGTGGGAAAAGCTTTTGAATATATATGAAGGGGATACAAAGGTCAGAGAGGCAAAGCTGCAGGTGTTGTGGAACAAATATGAAGATCTGAAAATGAACCTGAATGAGTCTGTTGACGCATTCTTTAATAGGATAAACATTGTTGTGGAAGATATGCGAGGTCTTGGAGAAGTCATTGAAGACATAAAGATCGTAAAGCACATCTTGAGGAAACTTCCACCTCGGTTCAATCCGAAAGTTTCATTACTAGAAGATAAAGATCTAAAAGAGCTGACACTGGACAATTTGCACAGTACCTTGGTTGCATATGAAATGAGGAACGATGATAATGAGGCTGTGGAAAAGGGGAAGTCCAAAGAGGTGGCATTTAAGTCAATGAAGAAGCCCACCATTGAAGATTCTCAGGAAGAATAAGAGACAGATGAGGTAATGTCATTACTCTCCTCAAATATTCAAAGAGGAAAAGGAAAGTTCAAAGGGAAGCTTCCACTTGCTTGCTTTAGGTGTGGAAAAGTTGGTCATCTTGCTGCAAGGTGCCCCAAAAAGATTCAAGAAGAAAACGATGAAGATGAAGTTGAAATTCCCAAGAAAAAATATTCAGCCTATGTGAAAGGGAAGAAGAAGTTCAAGAGAAATTTCTTTAAGAAGAAGAATATTCTTTCACAAGAAATAGACAGTTCAGATGAGTCCGAGGGTGAATAAATTGAAGAAATAGAAAACTGAAAAGATCATGGACAAAATGCAATGGTGGCTGTTGTCAGTAGTGCTCAAGAAAAGAAAGACACCGAAACTGATGAGGATGAAGAAGAAATTGAAGGGAGAGTTGACATGGAAGCTGAATTAGAAGTAACTCTTGAAGAAATATACATTTGGAGAGCAAAAACAAAGAAAGATAACAAGGTGGTACATGATTCCAAACTCTACATGCAACAGTAGGAAGACGAGAAGTCCGAGCTTACAAAAGAAATAGAAAACCTTAAGTCTTCAAGGCCAGAGAGCACAGAAAAGGTTTATGAGCATAAGCTCAAGATTGAAGAACAGAAAAGGGAGATCGATAGCTTGAATGGAAAATTGAAAGATCACGTCAAGCGTATCAAAGAGCTTGAAGAGGAAGTTTTCGGTCTGTAGAGAAAAGTCAAAGACCAGGAAAAACCTTTGATTCCTAACACATTCCTGGGAAGGCAGGTTGTTATGAATACTGAAAAGATGAAAGAGGAGCCTAGTAGTTCAGCAGGGAAGAAGCAGCAATTGAGCTCAGATGTTAAGGCTGTTTCAGGGCTTAATCAGAAACAAAAATCTATGACAATTGAGGTTAGACCGCAAGCACCTGTCTCGAAATTGAAGGTTGATTTGGGAACAAAGAAAAATCAGAATATTCAAAGATCCCAAAGGAAAAATCATAATGCTGAAGTACCATGAAGGAATGCACCATATATCAGGTGTTATTGTTGCGGGAAAATGGGACATTCACAGTATGTGTGTTCCATAGCCAAGATATATCAAAGGGAACAAGAACAGAGGTGGCAGCCAAACAGAGAACAATTGTCCTGAACATATTTCGAAGGACACTATTTTTGGTGTGGAGGATTTGGAAACATGGATAGGTAATGTACTTCGACCATACAGAGAAATGAGCCAAAGCAGAATCAAAACGTTCACAAGCAGTAGATCAATAAACCCACAGGTGAGTTAAAAATGCATAATAGATTTGCGGCTTTGCAAGATGAAGCCGTTCCATCATATTCTGAGAAAGAACAGAAGTCTCAGTCTATGCTGAGTGTGAAGGAAAAAGTATGGACCAAGAAGAAAAAAATTGAGAAGGCTGTGATGGCAGAGATTGCCCTTAAAGCATCAGATCACTCTGGTGTGTGGATCCTTGATAGTGGTTGCACATCTCACATGACGGGTAATAAGGATCTTGTTACAGGCATAAAATATGACAAAGAAGGAGTTGTCAAATTTGGAAATGATGAAGGCCTGAAGATTGTTGGCTCAAGGAAAGCCAAGTTTGGGGGAAAAGAAATGAGACGTGCTGATGTCTTGGTAGTAGAGAGTCTTAGTCATAACTTTCTCAGTGTCAGTCAACTATGTGACTCTGGGAACTCTATCCGATTTACCAAGAAGATGTGTATTGTTAAAGGAAAATATGGAGTAGTCATTCTACAGGGAAAACGAACAAAGGGAAATCTTTACCTAGTAGGTGGGGAAGAGGATTCATGATTTTTATCCAGAGAAGAAGAAAACCAGCTGTGGCATAAGCAACTTGGTCATATATGCCAACCATCTATGGAAGATCTGGTAAAGTGTGATGCTACTAGAGACCTTCCCAAACTATCACGTGATCGTGCTCATACATGCGATGATTGTCAACAAGGGAAGATCATTAGAAAAACATACAGGTCAAAGGAACAGAATTCATCCAGAGTGCTCGAATTGGTACATGCTGATGTATGTGGACCTATTTCACCACGGGCTATAAATGGGCAAAGGTACTATGTTATTTTCATTGATTATTATAGCAGAATGGCTTGGGTATTCATCATTACCCATAAGACAGAGGTGTTCAGTTGCATAAAGCAGTATAAGAGGGAATTAGAAAAGAAGCTTGGGCACAAAATTATGAAGTTTTGTATAGATAATGGTATGGAATTCACAAACAGTAAAGTTGAAAACTATCTCGAGAAACATGGGATAAGGCATCAAGTTTCATCAGTAAGAACTCCCCAACAGAAAGGAGTGGTTGAAAGGAGAAATCGGATCATCAACAACATGGCCAGAATGATGCTTATTGATAAATACCTACCAGAGAAATTTTGGAAGGAAGTAGTTTTGACATCGGTCTATGTTTGGAACAGGTCTCTGTTGTGTCCGAAGCAAGGGAAGACTCCGTATGAACTGTGGTACGAAAAAAAACCAACGTTGAAATACTTTAGAATCTTTGGAAGCAAGTGTTTCATTCTCAACAAAGAAAATCACAGGAATTTTGAGGCACGATGAGATGAGGGGATATTCCTTGGCTACTCAGGGAAAAACAAAGCATATAAATGTTTCAACAAAAGGCTGAGAAAAATTGTTGAGAGCAATGATGTCACTATAGTTGAAAATGAACAGAATACTCAACGACTCAGTGAACAGTTCCTAGATGAAAGTGATGATGAGGTAAGAAACATAGGGGGATCAGAAGTGGCAGAGGCTGACTTAGAAGAAGATACTAATGTTGAACAATAAAGTGTCAAGTCTATGTCTACAAGGAAGCCAAAGGGTCGAGCTGAGATTGATAGGCAGAATATCATTGGTGATCAGACAGCTCTAGTTCAGACTCGAAGAATGAAATCGTTACAGCAAACATCGTTTTTGTCTCAGGTGGAGCCTAAATGTTTTTCCGATGCAGCTGAAGATGAAAACTGGGTTCAGATCATGAATGAAGAGCTTGATCAGATTGAGAAGAACCAGACATGAGAGGTTGTTTCGAGGCCAGCAGACAAGAATGTCATCGGGACTAAATGGGTCTATCGCAACAAGATGAATAAAGATGGCATAGTGATTTGGAACAAAGCATGGATAGTATGAAAGGGATAATCCCAGATAGAGGGAATAGATTTTGATGAGACATTTGCACCGGTAGCAAGGCTAGAGACAATCAGATTATTTTTTTCCATAACAGTGCAAAGAAAGTTCAAATTGTTCCAGATGGATGTCAAATCCACATTCTTAAATGGTGTTCTGGAAGAGGAAGTGTATATTGAGCAGCCATATGGTTTTCTCATTCATGAGGATGAGAACAAAGTTTGCAGGCTGAAGAAGGCTTTGTATGAGCTGAAACAAGCACCAAGGGAATGGTACTCACGGCTTGATCAGTACTTGAAGAAGCTTGGTTTCCAGCGTGGAGGAGTTGATTACAATATTTATTTCAGCAATGAAAGTAATCAAAGAATGATGGTGTTGGTTTATGTCGATGACATAATATTTGGCGGATCAGATGAAGCTCAGTGTAGACAGTTTTCCGAATTCATGAAAAATGAGTTTGAAATGTCAATGATTGGAGAGCTAACATTTTTCCTTGGTCTACAGGTGACACAAGGAAGGAATGGAACATTCATTTCTCAATCTAAATATGCCAAGGAGGTCCTGAGAAGGTTTGAAATGGAGAATTCCAAGGAGATGAAGACTCCGGTTGACACCCAGATGAAATTATCAAAAGATGAGGATGGAAAGGCAGTTAATATCACAGAATACAGGCAAATTATTGGAAGTTTGTTGTACTTAACCGCAACAAGTCCTGATATTGTTTTCGCCACATGCCAAGCAGCGAGATATCAGAGTAATCCCAAGGAAAGCCACATGCTTGCAGTGAAAAGAATACTTCGGTATATCCAGGGCATAGTGGATTTCGGATTGACATATACTGACAAATCTCAAACAGAGTTATTGGGATATACTGATGTAGACTAGGCCGGTTCAGCAGATGATAGAAAATCAACGTCAGGTGGTGTATTCTATCTTGGTGGATTGTGTATTTCTTGGCTAAGCAAGAAGCAAGATTGCATTTCGTTGAGCACCGCGGAATCTGAGTATATTGCGGCCACTCAAGCATGCACACAGTTATTATGGATGAAGCAACAGCTTGAAGATATGGGAGTTGAAGTGAAGTCTCCGATCGGAATCAAGTGTGATAACTCAAGTGCTATAAATCTCAGCAAAAATCCCATCCATAACTCAAGGAAAAAGTACATTGAGATAAAGTATAATTTTATCAAGGAGAAGGTTGAGCAGGGAATCATGAAGTTGGAGTATGTGCCTACAGAGCTACAGGTTGTAGACATTCTGACAAAGGCCTTACCCAAGGAAGCTTTTGAGAGGCATCGACTGGCTCTGGGAGTTCATTCGAATCCCCGCACTTGAAATAGTGTGGATGTGGAACACCCCCCTCTCCCCGAGTTATGATGTGTTTTTCCCTAATGTGCTGATATGTGTTCTCTACTATGTTACAGACTGCAAAGGAGTGACCTTTGGGTTCGTTGACAAAGGGGGAGAAAATAGTGATTGTTCAAGGGGGAGACAATGTGGAGATTTGATAAATCATGAATGATATGGGGAGAAGCTGACAAGTGGAGCAGCTAGATAGGGGGAGTTGAAACTAGTTGAACATGCTTAGACAGAGCTTAGCTTGGACAACACAAGAAATAAGGCTAAAGAGGTTTTGAAGCTGACAAGGTATGAAGCTATGACCAGAAAGGGGGAGCGTATAAAATCTGACGATGCTAGAAGTGATCGATCAAAGAATAGATATCACGATAGTTGAAGATCATGATAAAAGCAGAAGAGTAGTGTTGGAATGTGGTAAAAATATTTCCAAACAAAAATTGGTCTTCCAACAAGTCCTTCAACAATTGGTATCAGTTTAGTACAAATTGGTATCAGTTTGGTGTCAAAAGTGGATGTCAGAGATGAAGTGATTCATTGATGAACTTTTCATTTACTCTTATTTCTCACACCGAGCATTGCTCATGTGGGCTTAGAGTATGTGTTGAGTAAATCCTTGATCGCTATCAGAATCGCAAAAGGTGAATGGTGGCTGAAGAATCAATGACGTATCTCTTTATGGAAGAGTTGTCAACAAACCTAAAGGGGGAGATTGTTGGGCAAAAATCCCTCAAGGCATCATTGAAGTATTTTTGAGGTAATTGTGTTTGTTGACAAAGTGAACATCTGTGTTGTGATTGTTGACAAAGAAAACCATGACATACAAATTTGTTGACAAAGAGGATTTCATTATGGAATGTCTAGTTCAAGAGCTGAGGTCAACGATCCATGTTTGATTCAAGAACGTCAATAATGGAATGGACGATCTGGAGGCAGTACAAAAAGAACAGATACAAGGTGGCACCGTTTTCTAGTGTTTGCCAAATTTTTGGGCCTGAAAATCGACAAATGAAGAAAAGTGTTTTTGGCAAAGGGACTTGCACGCCGAGGACTTGGAGTATAGGAAACTTGCGCGCCATATGTTTTTCAGGATCAGAAGATCAAAATATGGAAAAGGAAACAGGTTCGCGCAAGTTTGGGAGTTGGTCGCGCAAGTATCTAGGAGGACAGAAGACTTGCGCGTCGAGACTGGGTCGCGCAGGTGACTTGCGCGCCGTCACGCAGGGTGGTCAATTTGCCTATAAATACTGGACCAACCCTCTTCATTCTTTACCGGAGTTCAACACTTTGAGAAATCAGAGCTCCCGTCGTGTAGGTGTGGTGGTCGCGCAGGTGGTGTGTGGTCGCGTAGGTGGAGTTGCGCGCCAGTGTGAGGAGTTGCACGCCAGTGTGAGAAGTTGCGCGCCGGTTGGCAGTTGCGCGCCAATGTTGGTTTGGGCGTAAAAGGAAGTGTGTCGCGCAAGTTTGGAGTTGAGGAATCTTTAGTCGCCTAAGTGTCTGAGGAGGACTTGCACGCCTGTTGTGACTTGCGCGCCGATACTTGTGCGTCGAGGTAGACTTGCGCGCCATGTAAGGTTGATTCCCCGACCTTATTTTGGGGCCACATGGAAGCTGGAATATTTCCCGATACCTTTGGTGCAAAGTGAAATTCATCTACGAGTGAAAATTGGGCTTCAACAGAGCATCTACTTACAGAGAAAGATGCATTCCTTCATGCAAATGAAGAGACCTACAGGTCTATAAACTGTAAGTGGATCCTTTCCAGAGTAGTGAGAAAAGGAATAGGAATAAGGTGATCCTCTCCACCAGCAGTGATCTAGAGAGAGAGAAATAGGGAGTGATCCTTGGGAAAGCAGTGAGCTGACCCTAAACCTTGTAAAGGCAGTGAGCCTGGGACAGAGTGACTGTGCCTGAACCTTTTAATCCACATCTAGTGAAGAATAGTGGAATTTGGTACGACCGGAAACTTTTCGGCGTATGCTCCTTGGACGTAGCCCTTAGCGGTGAACCAAGTAAAAATTGACGTGTCCTGTGCATGCTTTACCTTCTATTTATATTGTGCAACATGAAAGTGAGAGAAGAGTGTTTTCCTTAACAGCGAAACAAGATCAGAACGGGCATTATTTTTGAATTAGTCATACCCTGATTCACCCCCCTCTCAGGGTACTCAGCCTAGTGGACCTAACACATTTATTTTCTCATTTTATCTTATCCAATGAAACAAAACCATTGTCCAAATTATGGTGATTAACCGTCTCTATGGATAATGAGTTTTTGTTTTTCATTACCACCTTCATAGATGATCAAAAACCTATTATTATGGTTAAATCAGATTGTTATAAGTATATTATAACTTATTCCATATTCTAGAACTTAAATATATACATGATATTAAATAAAATGAAACTAATTTGTGATGGTCGGAAAAACTTCCATAATAAACTAAATAATTATCATCAAAGTTTTATAAAATGAATCATCATAATTTCAGAAATAAAGATGATACATGGGACCATTTAAATTTATGTATGTGAACTAATACCATATAATCTCCCTTCTAGAGTACTATTCCCATTTAATAAGAAATATACACAAGTTAACCAACCATGAAAGCATGAAATGAACGCTCCTGGAATGATGAGACTGATCTTTATATCTCGTTTAAATAACCATAAATGAACTTAATAAAATTATAATAAATAAAATATATGTGGAGGAGGTTTTGAATTAATTAATTAATCAATCTAATTTGATTATCTAGGTTGTTAAGTGCAAGTGAAGAATGCATTCAGACATAAGGTAAGGGAATTTCCTTTAAAAATCATCTTTAATGTCTCTTTTTAAAAAATTCAAAAAGAATATTCTTTTAAACATATACGGCATGTGAAACTTTTCCTGATTTCATGAGGCCTTAATGTTTTGAGGCCTCCTTTACAATATTACATGGTTATTTTCAAATAAATATATTTCCTTTGCATGTGCACAATATTCTTTTAAAATAAGTGTATTTCCTCAAGGAATTATTTTTATGATGAAAGTATTCATGTTTTATGATTATGTTCTAGTTCTTGGGAATTATTTATGACGATGGTTGGTTCCATTATAAACCAATGATGGGTGGGTTCATGATATCCCTCCAATGCATTGGGCATGTTGGAGGATGACCATGATGGCTATTCCAAGTATAACTACGATGGTTACATTCAAGTATAACCATGAGGGTTATTTTATGGTTGATGTGAGAGTTAAAAATCATATAGTAGCTGTAAGGGTTACAATCATAATTAAGTATGATAATAAATGACGCCTCAAGTTACCTAAATGTTTTATTTATTCTTGCTATATTTTTATGGAAATCTCATGTTTTCATAAATTAAGGTATAAGTTACTCTTATGGGTGAGAAGTATATCTTTGTGAAAATGAATTCATATGTTTATAAGTATTCATGGACTAATGGTTTTTTTCCTTCTTTTTTATGTACCTTATTGATATTTTTGTGTTCATACCAAGTTTTATAATGTTTTTCATAGTGTTTAAGGATGGTTAATAGAAAAGAAGAAGCTAAAATGAATGTTGTGAAGTTTTTTCATGAAAATAAATTATATTTTATTTCAAAGACTTTTTTTATGGAAAAAATAGATACTATGTAGAAGTTTCAACTTGTAATGTATAGATTTATTATGTAATAGTCTGTCCTAATTTTTTAATACTATAAACCTAAAAAGATCCTCAAATGTAAGAGAACAATTTCTTAACTTAAAAACTCAATATTTTGCAATGTTTAAGACCGAGTCCTTGTAGTTGGTATCATATGACTGTTTAGATAGCTTTAAGGGTTAGGATAATGTTAATAGAAAACCCATAAATGTTTTTTTACATTATGGATAATGTTGAAAAGATATAGGATTTGAATAATACCATGTTGCTTCATCTAAATTATGTCTATTCAGAATGGTTTTCTGTAGAAGAAACTTGGAAGTTGAAGTAGGAAGGCACCATGAGGATGATATCCTTCCGAATCCACAACCTAGAATGGTGGGTATTGGAACCGGGTAGTTTGTGATAGTAACAGATCCATTGAAACAAGCTATAAATGGTTGTGGAATCCATGTAGGAGAACAACTAGAGATACTAAAAAGGAACATGATGATAGTTGAACATTTTATAAGGCAACACCCTCCTTCTTTCTGTGGATCTTCTAACCCAGTGGTAGATGAAGGGTGGATTAAAGCCCTTGAAAAGATATTTGATGTCATGGGGTGTTCATATAATCAAAAGGTTAGTCTTTCTATTTATTGTTTTGAAGGTGAAGCTGACTAGTGGTGGTCAATAGTCAAGAATATCAGTGAAAGAAAAGAGATTGATGCCTTATAATGAGATGGATTTAAGAATATTTTCCTTGAAAAATATTTTTCTAAGGTGGTTCAACTTAGGATGGAAAATAAATTCTTATAATTGAAAAAAATGTGGAAGATTCAATGCCCATGTATGAAGCAAAATTCATTCGATTAACAAGGTACGCTCCAAATCTTATTCAGGATCTTGATAGCAAAATCAATCATTTTTACTTAGGATTGAAGCCAAGATATTGAAGGGAATTTGATTCCTATGAATTCAAAAGTTATGATAAAATTGTTCAATGTGCCGAGAGTGAAGAAATGGAGTTTTTTGACGATTACATGTACTTTTTAATAAATGGTCTAGATGGAAGGCAATGGGTAAGAATTAATCAAAGAAATCTAAAGGTAAGAAAATATAGTTTCTAGTTTGTGGAAAGTGTGGTAAAAACCACTATGGGGAATTCCTTAACAAATCTGGGAAATTATTATGATGTGGTAAGTTTGTACATATGATCAGTGATTGAAATGAAAAATATATTAGTGCTGGTAAGTTCAATTATGATAAGAAAACTGTAAAGTTTTTTAAATGTGTTGAGATGTGGAATTATGAACATACCTAACCAAAGAAGTATCAGAATGATGAGAAGTAGCCATACAATAAGAAGAATGCTGTAGTGAAATCCTTTACAACTAATTTAGAAGATATTGTTCTATCCAATGAAGTGGTATCTGGTACATTATTTGTTTTCTCATATAATGCTAATGTCTTGTTTAATACAGGGACTACACATTCATTAATTTTTGAGAAATTTTCTGGTAAATTAGAAATTTCACCTCAAGAAATGAAACCAGAACATATGGTAAAAACACCAGGGAAGAAATATTAAGGAAAAAAAATGAATTATAAGAATCTTTATTTTGTTTTCTATGGAAATAAATTACCTGAAAACCTTGTTCTTTTGAACCTAGTAGAGTTTGATGTTATTCAGGGCATGAATTAACTTTCTATTCACCATGCCATGATAGATTGTAGAGATAAAGAAGTTATTTTTCAGAAAGAGTTTCAGTTTGTATATAAAAATTAACCCATACCATTGATAAAATATCTGGAATCTAAGAAACTATTAAAAGATAGAAATGAAATTTATCTTGAACATATTGTTAAAAACAAGGTAACTATTTAGATTAATAATGTGATAGTAGTAAATGAATAACAGAATGTTTTTTCTAATGAGTTTCCCGGTGTTATACTTGATCGGGAAGTTGAATTTACTATTGACTTAGTTCCCGATGCTAAGTTAATTTCAAAATACCCATATTAAATGGCTCAAATGGAACTTATAGAATTGAAAAAGAAGATTCATGAGTTTCTTCATAAAGGTTTCATTTGTCCTAGCACTTTACCATGTCCTGATCATGTATTGTTTTTTAAAAAGAGATATGGTGTCATAAGGATTTTCATTGATTATAGATATTTGAATAACATTAATATTAAGAACAAGTATTTGTTGCCTTATATCAACGACTTGTTTGATCAACTCCAGGGAGCTCATTATTTTTACAAGATTGACTTGAGATCCAGGTACCATCAGCTAAAGGTGAAGGAGGATGAAATTCCAAAAACAACATTCTATACTAGATATGGGCATTATGAGTTTAGTTTTAGTCCCTTTGGTTTCAAAAATTCCCCTACTGTATTTATGGATCTTATGAATAGAATATTCCATGAATATTTGGATAAGTTTTTGATTGTTTTTATTGATGATATTTTGGTTTTTTAAAAAATTTATGAGGATCATGAAAAATATCTAAGTATTGTTCTATAAACCCTAAATGAAAATAAGTTATATGGAAAATTTAGAAAATATGTTTTTTAGTTACAACAGATTTCATTCCTTGGGAAAATTTTCAATAAAGATGACATAAAATTTGATCCCGCCAAAACAAAAGTGGTTGATGAAGGGATAAGACCTAAAAATGTTACTGATATTTGAAGTTTTCTTGGATTTTTAGGATATTACCGGTGGTTTGTTGAAAATTTTTCATGGTTATCTAGAACAATTACCAAGTTAACTCAAAAACGAGTTAAATTTATCTAGAAAAAATATTGTAATGATTATTTTTAGGAATTAAAAAGAATATTAGTGAATTCTCTAGCTTTGGCCTTGCCCTTGAGAAATTGTGATTTTTCATTTACAATGATGCTTCATTGAAGGGAATTGGTTTCATTTTGATGCAGAATGATTAGGTGATTCCTTATAATTTAAGAAAACTAAATCCTCATGAGTTAAATTATACTACACATGATTTGGAATTATCTTATGTGGTTTTTTATTTAAAAATTTTGGAGACATCATTTATATGGAGCCAAGTGTATATTTACTCATAAGGAATTGAACATGATGTATATAAGATGGCTATAACTGATAAAGGATTATGAGTGGATGATCAATTACCATCCTGGAAAAGAAAACAAAGTGGCAGATGGCTTGAGTTAAAAAAATAATGCATCATTAACCATATTACGTATAGAACATAACCCTTTGATTAATGATTTGATGAATTTTTTCCTGGATGTTGTGGGTATAGAAAATTCCTCTATTTTTTTCAAGTGTTCATGAAATCATCTCTGTTAGATAGAATTAAGCAAGCTCAGAAGAAAGACAGTGTGTTACAAGAAAAAGGAAAAATTGGTTAAGAAGGGAAAGTTTCTTGAATGTAATGTTGATAAATATTGTGTCTTGAGATTTTTAAAGATATTATGTGTGCATTGTGATTCCCATATTAATAAATAATTGTTAATTGAAGCTCATAGATCTCTATTTTCCACTCATCCTGGCATTACTAAGATATACAGAGATCTTCAGAAGCATTACTAGTGGGATGGAATGAAAAGATATATTGATGACCTCACCATGAAATGTTTTACGTGTTAATTGGTTAAAGTAGAATGATAATTTCACAAGGGGATGATTCAGCCTATTCCAGTGTTAGAGTGGTAGGACTACCAAAGACATCCTAAGGTAACAATGTAATTTGAGTTACTGTTTATCAACTGGATAAATCTATACAGTTCCTTCCCATTCGGGATAATCTATATTTGGATAAAATTTGTCTACTATATCTTAATAAGATAGTCTAGTTATTTGGAGTTACTCTCTATATTGTATCTAACTATGATCCCAGGTTCACTTCTAACTTTTGGAAAGGCTTTCAGAAGTCATTGGACACTGAATTAAATTTCCGCATCACCTTTCATCCCCAGTCTGATGGATAGTTGGAATGAAAAATTTAGACATTGTAAGACATTCTATGTTCTTGTTTAATAGATTACCAAGGAAGTTGGGATTAACATATTTCTTTAGTTGAGTTTTCTTATAATAATAGTTTTCAATCCAGTATACAGATGAAACCTTTTGAGGAATTATATAGAAAGAAGTGTCGAACTCCAAAACTTTGGGATGAAGTGGGTGAAAGGAAGTTAATGAGACTAGAATTGGTAGAGGAATTGGCTGAGAAAGTTTAAATTATTCAAAAACATATGGGGGAATCTCAGAGTTGGTAGAAAAGTTATATGGATAATAAGAGGAAAGACCTTTCTTTTGAGGTATGTGATCATGTTTTTATTAAAATATCTCCATGGAAAAGTGTAACATAGTTTGGTAAGAAGAGAAAATTAAGTCCACGGTTCATTAGACCCTATGAAATCCTAGATAAAGTTGTACCAATTTCCCAACGAGCAACCTTTCCTTTGAGTTTATCCTAGGTACACAATGTTTTTAATGATTTAATGTTAAGAAAGTATGTGCTTAATTAATCTCCTGTTTTGATCCCTAAGGAAGTTCAGTTGAAAGATAACCATTAATATGAGGAAAAGCATGTTCATATTCTTGATCATAGAGAGAAAGTATTATAGAACAAGGTAATTCACCAGGTTATGGTTTTGTGGAGAAACCACATGGTTTAAGAAACAACATGAGAATTTAAAAATGCTATGATGGAAAGATATAACTATTTATTTAATAAGTGAATAAATTATGAGGATAAAATTTTCAAATGGGGGATGTAACAACCCATGTATTGATAGAATTTTTTTTCATATTTATCAGTATTCTTGAATTAAATAGTTAAATTCAGTAGTTGATTTAGTGGTGGTGTAGTGGTGAAGGTGAGGGGAATACCAATGCTATTCTTTGGGATGTGCAGGGTTCGATTCTTGGGAGTATGCTCTTGAAAAAATTATCCTTCTTCCAGGATCCACTCATCTTGTCGGGTCACCTAGTCCCTGACTGGGTGGGTGCGATGAGGTGCAACCCACCTGTACTGATGGATTGCTTTGCCAACCCATCGTCGCCCGAGTTGTTACTCTCGAGGATGCTCTTCCATCTCAGCTAGCAATGACTCCTTCCTATATGGGGATCACTCTAGAGTGACCTCTTCACGAGGATGGGGGTTCCCTTATGTGGAGGGTTCGAAAAGGCCACACCTAGGGATTCCCTTTTAAAATAAAATAAAATAGTTAAATTCATTATGTTAAGTAATTCTTAAAATAAATAGTTTTATTAAACTCATTTCTTACATGGTTTTATTTAAAAGATTAATTTTAAAATTATAGAATTTTAATTTGAAAAAAATAATTTCATTTTTGAATTCAACATGTCTAAATTATCTTGGGATGAATTTTTTTATAATTTTCTAAAAAAGTTAATTTTTTGGTGAATTAAAAATATAGTTTTTTTTAAATACAATATCTTTTATGATGTCGTTAAAACATAATTATGATATAAAATTTATTAAACTTATAGAATTAATAAAGTATAATATTATAATATATATATTGTACAAAAATAATCTAGAACAAATAAATTGTAAATTATTTCATGGTAAATATAAAAATCATTTCTAATGCCGACACATTGCCTGTACAACATTAGAAAAGTCAAATTTGGTACCTTATAAATAATAATTGAGTTTTAAAAAGTCTTTACATGACTTATTTATTAATTATTATGTAAAAAACCTGATTTTTATTGACATTTTCAAATTTTAGAGTTATATAACATGAATCTTATCAAAATGATTGTGCAATGCTTACGCAAGGAAAGAAAAGACAAATTAACAAATTAAATAAGTTGTCTTGACATGTATATGAGTAAATATAAATTATGAATGAATATGAAAGATTATATTTAACCTAATTAATTTATTTTAAATTTTTATATATGAAATAATTACCTTTAATGCTTATGTAACACCGACGCAGTGCTTGTGCAAGCTGAAGAAAAATCAATAAAACGATTTTAATTAAAATTATAAGAACCATTAAATGACCTAAAATTTTAAATAAATATTATTGTATGAGTAGGTGTGGAAAATAATCATACTTGGATCTAATTTTGTACCTTTTGGATCCACTCGATTTATATTAATTCCCTTATAGTATTTTATTTAGAAGAAAGACAAATTGTTCACACTATGGTTTTTAATTAGTATAAATTTTTAATATATAGTTTTCCAGAAGATATGTTCAACCATAAATAGTATTTGGAAATCTAAAATATTTATCATAATCATGGTAATTTATTTTTAAATTTTAGGGAAGAAATAAATACCTTAAATGATTTCACAATGATGATATAATAATTATTAAATTAATGGAAAAATCAAATAAATGATATTAAAAATATTAAAATAAATACAATTTAATATTTTAAAGCTGATACACGAATTCTATAAATAAATATAAAATGTATAAAAAATAATAAAATAGTTGGTTCTAATATTAATCTTTGTTTTGATGTTGGTAAAGTCATAGTAATGAATAATATTAAATTTGAAAATAATGATATTTCATGAATATAATATTTTATTAAATTATTTAAAAACAATAAAAATATAAAATAAGGATAAAGGGGTTAATATTTGGTTGAAAATTTAATCTACAGTGCATTTAAAGGATATTTGGAAGTCTTTTCCCCTAAAATAGACTTATTATATTTTAATATTTTAAGAAATTCCTAAAGCGCCCCTCATCTCAATTATAAAATGGCACCCCTTACTTCACTTAATTTCATCACCTTGAGTCTTATAGATAGACCATACTATAAATAAATTATATTCTCCACTTCCCTAGACATATTATAGAGGTGACGTTTCACCAAAAGACCAATTCCAAGTTCCTTAAAGGATCTTCAAGGAGGTGATATTCAAGAGGTATCTCCCTTAAACCACCTCTATTAATTTATTTTCTTATTCTACCTTCTCCTTACCCAATTCATCAATCTAGAAATAATAACTCCAATATCATGCATATACTAGAATTTTATGTTGCTAATGTAATATCTCATATCCATTTATTTTCTCATTTTCTCTTATAAAATGAAAACCATATAATCTCACTTCTGTAGTACTATTCCCATTTAACAAGAATTATACACAAGTTAACCAACCATGAAACCATGAACTAATGCTCCTAGAATGGCAAAATTGATATTTATAACTCGTCAAAATAGCCATAAATGAGTTTAATAAAATTATAATAAATAAAACATATGTGTAGGAGGTTCTTAATTAACTAACTAATCATTTTAATTTTATTATTTTGGATGTTAAGTACAAGTGCAGAACACATTCATACACAAGGTTAGGGAATTTACTTTAAAAATCCTCTTTAATTCATCCTTTTACAAAATTCAAAAAGAATGTTTTTTAAACATTTATGAGATGAGAGGATTTTCCCACTTTCATGAAGCCTTAATTTTTTTAATCCTACTTGACAATATTACATGATTATTTTCAAAGAAATTGATTTCCTTTTCATGTGCATAGTATTCTTTTAAAATAAGTTCATTTCTTTAAGGAATTGTTTTTATGATGCAAGTATTAATGTTTTATGATTATGTTCTGGTTCTTGGGAATTATTTATGATGATAGGTGGTTTCATTATTTCCCTCTAATTCATTGGGTATGTTAGAAGTTGACCATGATGGTTATTCCAAGTGTAACTATGATGGTTACATTCCAGTATAACTATGGGGGTTATTTTATAGTAGTCGTGAGGGTTACAAATCACATGGTAGTCATGGGGTTACAATCATAAGTATGATAATAAATTATTCCCCATGTTATCTAAATGGTTTATTTATTCTTGCTATATTTTTATAGAAATCTCATGTTTTCACAAAGTAAGGTATATATTACTCTTAAGGGTGATAAGTATATATTTGTGAAAATGACTTCATGTGTTTATAAGTATTCATGGACTAATGGATTCTTTCTTTATTTTTATGTCCCTTAAATAAGATTTTTGTGATAATACAAAGTTTAAAAATATTTTTCACAAGGTTTAAGGATGGGTAAGAGAAAATAAGAAGCCAAACTGAATGTTATGAAGATTTTTCATGAAAATAAATCATGTTTTATTTTAAATACTTTTGTTTTCTGGAAAAAATAGATACTATGTATAAGTTTAAAATTGCAATGTAATATTTTGTTCTAATTTTATAAAACTATAAAACTAAAAATATCCTCAAATGTAAGAGAATGATTTATTGACTTAAAAACTCAATATTATGTAATGTTTACAACTGGGTCCTTATATTTTTAAACTGAAAACACACACTTTGAGTCATACCAGACACACTGTTTGTTGGATTACTGTGTGACAAAAACTTACACATTAAAAATGGAATATGGATCATTTTCCCTAAATTACCAAGACAACCCAAGTGTGTTCTCTCTATTTGTAGTGAGTGACACATGTTTTGAACTAAAATGTCACTTTTAAACTAAAAATATACAGTTTGAGTCATACTAGGTATATAACATGTCATATTGATTTGAGACTAATTCAAACACATCAAGAATGACTTATGGATCATTTTACTAAATTATCAATAAAATACTAGTGTGTTTTTTTATTTTTGAGTCTACAACACATGTTTTGAACTAAAATTTCAATTTTAAATTGAAAACACACACTTTTATTCATACTAGCCATAATGTGTGTTGGATTGACATGTGGTTGATTACTACATGTCATAAATGAATTATGTATATTTTTTATAAAATTTAAATACAACACAAGTTCATTTTCTTATTTTTTAGTGAGTGACACATGTTTTTAACTAAAATGTCATTTTTAAACTAAAAACATGCACTTTGTGTCAAACCAGACAGACCGTGTGTCATATTGACATGTAGATGATTCATACCCATTAAAAATGATTTATGAATTATTTTCCTAAAGTATATAAACCATCAAAGTGAATTTTCCTAGTTAATAGTGAGTAACACATGTTTTTAAACTAAAATTTCAATTTTAAACTACAAACACTCACTTTGAGTCATACCGGTCACACCATGTATTAGATTGTTGTGTGGGTGATTCCTACACATTAAAAATTACTTATGGATCATTTTAATAAAATACCAAGATAATATGAGTGTTTTTGATAGGTTTTGATTATGTGATATGTGTTTTTAACTAAAAAGTTAATTTTAAATAAAAACATGCACTTTTAGTCATTTTAGCCACACCGTGTGTTAGATTGACATGAAGATGATTTTTACACGTAAAAAATGATTTATGAATCATTTTACTAACATATCAAGACAATCTGAGTGCATTTTGTAACGAACCAAAATTTTATCAATGGAAATTTCCCTATTATAATTATTTCATATATTATAAACCACATAAAATCACATAGAGTACACAATATAGACTTTATAAAAGAATAATGAATTAAATAAGAGGTATTTATATAAATTAAGAAAAGTATACCAATAGAATAACAACTTTACCTTTGGAATAGGAATGTGACCATTAGGAATAGTAATCCGGCCAATAGAATAGTAACCTAACTTATGAAAGTATAAATAAAATTTAGGTATCTTATGAATGAAAATATGATATATTTATTTCATGGTATAAGTAAATAAACATTTTAGAAATTATAAATCGAGTGTTGGTATTTTTGTAAGTTATAAATATTTAATTACAATTTTATAATTAATATAATGATTTAAAAGAAAGTTTATTTTCATAAAATGTATTCATAAATTAGTATTTTTTCTTATTATTATAATATAATTTTATGAGACCTTAACTAATTTTTCAAAGTGTCATAAAATTAGTTATAATTTTAAAATATGTATTTTTCTAATAAATGACGATTTTATTTTAAAATTAAATTTCGAATATTTAGAAAATTATTTACATAAAATAGAGTCTATTATTTAATTATATATGACAAAAAATGGTTAGTTGGATTTTTTGGATTTTTATAAAATAATTGATTTTTTGGTGAATAGTGAAATACAACAATTTACAGTATTTAACAAATACATGAATTATTGAGTCATAGATGCTGTATGGACAATGAAAGCCCATAATATCAAACTATAATTAATTATTTTATTATATTTAGTGATAATGTTCAAACTATTCATAATATTGAGTCAAAATAATAAACTAATGAATAAAATAATCAAAAAACACCCCTCTCCTCCCCTATAAATACCACCCCACCACCTCTTCTCCTCACATGTCCAAAGCATTGAAGCTTGTAAAATTTCTTCCCAATCCTCTTCCCAAGACCCCACCCCATTTCTAGGATATCCTTTTGTCTAAAAAAAACCAAAACCAATTTCCCTAAGGCGGTTCTCAAGGAGAAGAGTTTAAGAGGTAAAATCCTCTTTCATTTTTTTTAATTTCTTTTATTTTATTCTTATCTCCTCACCTATTCTTATACAAATGGAATTATAAATCATGTATATTATATATAATATAATTTTATTATGTTAATGTAATAATCCATCATCAAACCTCTTCTCCTCTCACTTTTATTCTAAAAAAACATCGTATATGGTGTGTTAATTTGCCTCCATCATGGACAACGTGTTTTAATTTTATTTTAACACCTTCAAGTCTGGTCATAAAACTATTATCATGGTTGAAAAAGATTTTAAAATTTATTTTATAACTTTTTTATGTTCTGGAACTAACTTATATGCATAATATTAAATAATAAAACAAAACGAGTTTGTTATGATAGAAAACTGCCAAATTGATCTAAACGATTATCATTAACATTTTATCTAATGATTCATCCTCATATCTAGAAACAAAATAATTAATATGAAAAATTAACATTATGTAAGTTTATTAATGACATATAATTTCAATTATGGATAATTATCCCCATTTTACACAATCTTACATACAGGTACACAAGTGAACCGATCATGAAAATCAAGAAAATGAACACTCCCGAACAATGAAATTGAACACTATAACTCATCAAAATGGCCATAAACAAACTTAATAAAATTATAATGAATAAAATAAATTTAGAATAGGTTCTATATTTATTAATTAATTAATATAATTTGATTATTTAGGATATTAAAGTGAAGAAGGCATTCAGACATATGGCAAGGGGATTCTCAAACCCAATTTACTTTATTTAGGTCATTCCTCTTTCTTGCCAAATTTCTGTGTGGATGTTCTTTAATATTACTCAAATATAATTTCTTTATTATTATCTTTTATTTTCTAGGATATATAAGTTTCCAATCTTATTTCATGACAAATGAAAATATTTTTCCAAAAGAAATCTTCCTTCTAAAAACACTTGCTTTACTTCTCTTGATATTGTTTCTTCTTCACTCATGATTGATGATTATTATACCAAGGATGTTATTCCTTTTTTATTTTGGGAACAAAAAGGGTTATTCATGAATTTATTCTTTATGAAACTATCATGAAACCCATTTTCTTTCCATGAGTTAGTTTATATCTAATATTGATATATGTTCTATGTGTCATGAATGATTATGTAAATGTTATGATGTGACAGGTGTTCCCAGAATTATATATTGCTCCAATACATTGGGTAATATGATGTATCTCATGAGATAATGTGAAATATGCATGAAAATTATGCTATATTTTTTCAAAATGATGATTATGTTATGATTATGAACATATGTTATGTGTGAACATGATGCTAGATTTGTTCACAACTATGTGTGGAAGTTGAACACTAAGACATGATGTTTCATTTTTATGCATTAACACATTCCATTCATTTATCTAACGCTTCCTATCATGATTATAATGATTATACCATGATTATGTTATGATGATAATGATTATGATCACCCATGTTATATTGATTCATGCTCTTATCTATCCTATTAATTGTATTTTAGATCACCCCTTTCTTTGGTTTATATCCTTAGGTGACTACTTATAATAAAGAGTACATGAGGTCCACTAAGAATATAGAGAAGAATGAATTAAATAATGTTTATGTTTTATTATGTAAATGTTATGAATGGTATTAATTTTCCAAGGGCACTAAACCTTTAGATCCTTGTTTTGTAACACTTTTATGTTGTTTATATTTAAAATGATGTAATAGTAATGTAAGAAAAAGTAGGTTCACTATAGTTGGTATCTGAGTGAAGTTTTGTTAATTTGGGAATTATTATTAGAGAAACTTAGTGAAAACCCTTAGTATGAGACTAAGTATATCAAGCACCAAATAAGATTTTTTTAGAAAAATTCAAAACATAGGGATCCCACAACACATGACTTTAAAGTTAATTATACAAAGGAATAATTTATTTATAACTTGTTGAGTTATATTTTGTTAAAACATTTTCTATTTTAGAAAATGGTGGGAACAAGGAGAAACCAGGAAAATAACCCATGTTTGGGACAATACAGCGAATGCCCGAACGACATCCCAAATGCCTTGGGAGGTGGAGTTCAAAATTTCATGGTGATACTTACCTAGTTGTCTCAATTACGAACAATACCCTAAATAATGTGAAATTTACTCCTTCTCCTAAGAGGGATAAACTGGATATTGAGTCTTTTATGCGGAAATGACTGCTGACTTTTAGTGGATATTCCGATCCACTAGTCATAGAATAGTGGCTCAACTCAATAGAGAAGATCATTTCTATGCTTCACTATTTTGAGATGGAGAAGGAGAATTTAGCCATGTACTATTCAAACAGAGAGGCTGATTAATGGTGGGTGTTTATTAAGAACACCAAGATGAAGGATGAAATTTAAGATATGGAGTGGGAATACTTTAAGAAAATATATCTTAATAAGTATTTTTAAGGTTTGGTGTCCTCAGAACCAATTGTTTTGTACTTTGATTCCATGAATGTTCACTTATTATATATTGTTCATTGTTCTGCATGACTATAATATAATAATGTCTTGGAAAATTTGTTGCATTAATAAGGTCATAACAGATCCCCTCTATGATGAGAACCTTGAAATGCTATAACAATATTCTTAAATGAAGTTCTGCAGTTGGATGACATACTATGATAGGAAACATAGTATACAGACCATCATGTGCGAGTACTCGTAAGAAGACGAGACTCTCTCTCATGAAGTTCGCACTTGGTAATCTCCAAGATGGGATATTATGAGAACAGACCCGCCAATAGTAATTCCGCATGTCTTGGTGTCATCAGATATTGCTATCTGCGAGCGTGTGTAATGGTCCTTAGACTGGAAGATTATCATTAACTCATGTCATGACTCGCGCACTTAGATTTACCGACGAAAACCCTCACGCAGACAGTTGGCGGGAAGTAGGGTACGTTGGGTGCATCACGAGTGGCATGTTGTTAATGGATAAGTCAAGGAAGGATTTGTACCTTCCATTTATGGAAGTTTATATCTTTTCCCTTTGATTGAAATAGAGCTGTCGCATTAAATTCCATGGTCATGGTGTAAACAACGAGTTTATTTCAGGTAGTCAAAGAACGACGAATCAAGAATATAGATTTATGACACTTCCATGAAACCTTCTTGATGAGATATTGAGACAAAGAGATTAAATTACATAGTAAGCGTTCGTATGAGGTGATATGTCAATGCGGCGTCAACTTCTTTCTCTTGGGTGCCTTGACCCGTTGCTAGACAGTAATCTTGGACTTTAGGCAAGCCTGCCTAATGCCAACGAGAAAGAGGCCTAGAGGGTCACACACTAAGTGTATCCAAGTATCTCAAGTTGAATAAAGATTATTCCCGTACGTGGTTTAATAATTATTCAAGGAAGCCTAAGTTGTTTTAAATGATGGAGGAAAAATAAAATAAAACAAGTACACGCCGTGTATTATTAAATGTACACGCAGTGTAGTTTTATTTTGGAAAGGAAATGAATAAATGAAAACAAGATATACATGCCGTGTACATTTAATGTAAACACCGTATAGTTTTCAATGAAAAACAAGTACACACCGTGTATTTATTATTACACGCCGTGTAGTTTTTCCAGTCGGGATTTTGAGGATATAATATTGTTTTAAATGATATTTATTATAATCAGCGTGGGCGCATGTCAAGGAATTATCTATTCGACATGGGAGTTTTTAAATAAGAGTAAATGAAATAAATAAAACGCGTAACGCGTTTATTTATTGTCATAACTCTATAACTCCACACTCCTGATTATAAATATCCTCACAACCCCAACTATTTTCCCACACACAAGAGAATCGTTGTGCACAACATCTCTGGAGAATTCTTTCAAGGCCAAAAGAACCTCTTCCTCCAAGAACGCTCTCAAGACCGAGAGAGATCCTCTTCCATCGGATCAAGATGATCTAAGGCGGAAAACACAAGCAAAGGCTTCTCCATGCTAGCACCTGGATAATCCTTTGGCGATGTCCAGAGATACGAGGTACACGTGTGGATCACCGCTAGAGGGAGTCTACACTTGGCTTCTGCGACGCAACGACGGATCACATCGACAACGTGATCGAGAACATCAACGAAGAAAGAACACCCAAAAGGTATTTAATTATAATTAATTAAATTAATTATAATCAACTTGTAACGATCCTTGTTTGTTGTTCCAGGACAAACCATCTTCTTTGTCTTTTTCTGTGATTCGATCCGTGGAGACTGGTGTTTATCATTGTATTGATCCTGGATTGATCATTTCTAATGACAAAAGGCCAAGTGGGCACATCCACCCACGCGCTTCCGCTGTGCCTGGAACCTTCAAATGGAATCAGAGCAGGTTACAATGTTGATTATAGTTATTTAATTTTCGTTGATAATTTACGCTTTCATATTTGATTCAATTCGAAATAAATCGTTCTATAAATCTGAATTAACGAGATCTATTCTTCCTCTTTCGTTTCTCAATTCATATCACAGAAACAACCTTTTAATTTTAATTTTGATTAAAATAAAAACGAGGAAATCATCCGGAGGAGCCGCTCTTTCTGTCTGTACAACACGGGATTACACGGCGTGTAATTAAAACTACACACCGTGTACTTAGGTTCAACGAACCGGCACTGGTCTACCAAACCACGCCGTGTGAATTGATTATGCCTAAGTTTTAATCACGCCGTGTTGACCAGAATTGAACGGCGCGTGGAAACCGGAATACATGGCGTGTATGTTGGAACAACACGCCGTGTAGTCCGTTCCGACCCCGATGAAACCATGTACAAAGATATGCCGCGTACCGCGTACACAGGATCGCCAAGCCGGTTACCATGTAACAAGGAAGTACACGCCGTGTATGATTCATCTACATGCCGTGTACTCTAATATTTCCAAAGTACAGAAAACACGCCAAAGCCCTGGCGTGTACTTTGGATAAAGGGTGAAAAGAAAAATACACGCCGTGTAATTATAAACTACACGCCGTGTACTTTCCAGAAATGAAATTTCACCAGGTTTCCTCCAATGTACAAAGACCCGTACAAGGAATATGGATGAGAAGAATCTCAAGGAAATTTAGAAAGGAATTTAAGATAAATAATTGATTAATTATAAGATCATAATTAATTGAATTCGAGCGCGTCTTATCTTAAATAAAATAACGATTAAAAGAATTTGAATATGTGTAAATGTCTTTGCATACTATGGATGATCATGAGCTAGACCAAAGACCCTTTGTATGTGTATGGTTTCATTTAAATTTATTTAATTTAAATTTGTTGGCCTGCGAGCCTTCCTCCAATAAAATGTAGGGCCTGCGTGCCCATGGTTTCTTTAATGTAAACCCATGTAATGGAGGATCTCCCAAGCCAGAGGAGACGGTTCATATCCCGAAACCGAGGCGAAACCGATGCAAGAAGATACAAAGGTGGACAGGTGGGAGCTGCAAAACACGAACCAGTAGGTTCAAGGTGTTTTCCCTAGGTCAGGGTTAGCTTATCAAAACCTCTAGATAATCTAACCAATAGAAGATCATGATCATGCCATCTTATTTTATTTCTGTCTGATTGCATGGTTTATTTATTATGTATGTGTTGTCGCGATCACATAATTAATAAAATAAACAAGCATGCAAAGATAGAATAAAATAAAAAACCGGACTATGCGTAAACATTATCGGAACATGGTTAATCACTTAAGCAAGCATAACTTAATATTAACAAGCATGTGATAATGCAAAAATACGCATAAAGAATAAAATACCTCAAATACCATATTAAGTCAGACCAAGCCTTCAGTTACTTGATTAAGGGTAAGACTCAATAAAACTATGTGTTTGACCAACCCTTGTTGGGACACTTACTTTTATAAAGGAAACCCTTATGAAAGGTTTCGGGTTGACTTAACCATATTACATCAAGAGAAGTAGCCCTTTCTAGACTTGATGTAATATTGGAGGCAAGAGTTGAGGAAATCCAAGTCAGGATTTCAGGATTGGGGAGTCCACTCAACAGATCAAGGAACTGTAAGCTCACAGTTGGCAAAGACCTGCCTACCTAAATACCTTCAAATAGCTTGACCAACCCTTGTTGGGGTTATGTGAAGGGGAATATGGATCCTTGCCACTAGAATTTCAAAGCAACTGGACATTCCGAGTTTAATGGTGAGGGCCATTGGGACTTGATAAAATAGTGGGAGACTTAATTATTGTTTTATTATTTCTCATAAAAATTTAATCAAGAAAGTATTAATAAATCTACTCTTTTGAAATTGTAGAATCAAGATGATAAACTCGTCAACCACATTTTATCTTCGATCAATACTAGATAAAGACAATATCCTCACCGGCAGTAACTTTCAGGAATGGTTTAGGTGCCTTCGGGTTATCCTACACCATGAACGGAAGTTTTACATGCTGGAGTCCTCACTTCCTGATTCTCCTGCCCCAGGGGCGAGTGATGAAGATTTCCTGGTCTATGATCAACATTTGAACGATGCTATCGACGTTCAATGTTTGATGCTGTCATCTATGTCTAGTGAGCTCATGAAGTCTCATGAAGACATGGATTCCTACAGCATGCTCGAGCACCTCCGTGGTCTATACCAGGAGAGAGAAAGATAGGAGTGGTTTGAGATCTCCAAGGCTCTATTTCAGAGCAAGCTTGGAGAGGGTTCCCCAGCTGGGCCTCATGTAGTCAAGCTCATTGGCTACATTGAGTGCTTAGAGGTTCTAGGGTTTAAACTCCCCGAAGAACTAGGCACCGATCTCATTCTTGCATCACTCCCCCAGATCTTCTCGAACTTTGTTGTGAACTTAAACATGAACAACATTGAGAAGTCTCTGTCTGATCTTCTTATCCTTATTCTCCAAGTGGACAATGACATGAAGTGTGAAAATCCTTCTATCCTCATGGTGAATAAAATGAAAGGGAAGGTGAAGAGATTTAAGCCCAAAGCTTCTTCAAGGACTTCCAAGAAAAGGAAGATCAAAGGGGAGGCAAAGGAACAGGATGCTGTTTGTTTCGCATGTGGCAAGAAGGGCCACTGGAAGAAAAACTACACCCAACCAAGGAAGCGAGGGGAAGCTTCAGGTGCGTTTGTTATCGAATGAAATCTATCTATTTCTACTAATTGGGTATTAGATACTGCTTGTGGTGCTCACATCTATATCCAAATACAGGAACCAAGTAGATTCAGGAAGATTTATCTAGGGGAGGTAGATCTACGAGCAGCCAACGGAGCCAGACTCGCTGCTGTAGCTGTCGGGGACTACCACCTCACATTGCCTACGGGTATGGTCTTGGTTTTGAAAGGATGTTATTATGTATCCTCTGTAACCAAAAACATTATTTCAGTATCCAGATTAGATACTTATGGATTCATCTTCAAGTTTGGAAGTGGATGTTGCTATTTTTATAAAGATAGCATTTGTTTTGGTAGGGCACATTTATATAACGGCCTTTATGTGTTAGACTACACAAACCAAGTAATGGCAATCGATAACAAAGTTAATTCACATGACTCATACCACACCCAACTTTGGCATCACCGGCTAGGTCATGTCAATGAGAAACGTTTGACAAAATTTCATCAAGATGGGTATTTAGATTCTTTCGAACTAAAACCACTTGGTGTATGTCATGCGTGTCTACAAGGCAAAATTACCAAAGCCCCATTTAGTGGGAAAGGTGAAAGAGCTAAAGAGCTTCTAGAATTAGTTCACACAGATGTGTGTGGACCATTTCCAGTTGAAGCAAGGGGTGGGTTCTCGTACTTCATAACTTTTAGTGATGATTTTAGTAGATATGGATATATCTATTTAATGAGGTATAAGTCAGATTCTTTTGATCGGTTCAAAGAATACAAGAATGAAGTTGAGAACCAGCTTGGTAAGAAGATTAAGAAACTCCTCTCAGACAGAGGAGGAGAATATCTTAATCAGGACTTCATTGATTTCTTACGGGAGTTTGGGATTCTATCTCAACTCACTCCTCCTTACACACCTCAGTGGAATGGTGTAAGTGAAAGGAGGAACCACACCCTGTTGGACATGGTGAGATCAATGATGAGTCATGCGAGTCTTCAATTATCCTTTTGGGGATATGCATTACAAACAGCAGCGCACATACTAAACCGAGTACCAACTAAATCGATAAATGGTAATCCATACGAATTATGGAGTAGACGCAAAGCCATGTTATCGAATTTACATGTGTGGGGTTGCGAAGCATTTGTTAAGGCCTCTTCAGGTAAAAAACTTGTACCCAGAGGCACAAAGTGTATCTTTATAGTATATCCCAAGGAAACAAGAGGATATTACCTATACAACCCCTCAGACAAAAAGGTTACAGTGGCAAGACATGCCATATTCCTTGAGAGGGAGCACATATCCAAAAGAGATAGTGGGAGTGAGATAGACTTCGATGAAGTCGAGGCTCAAGATACACAGAAGTTGGTACAAGAATAGATTCCAAAAATACTCGTGGAAGAACAATCTGTTCCAGAGACACATGAACTGTGTAGGAGCACGAGAGAGGTAAGAGAACCAGAACGATATGGTTTTCTTGTCACCGAGGATGGTGACTCATTATTGGTTGACAATGATGATCCTCTTACCTAAAAGGAAGCAGTTTAAGGCACAAACGTTGCCAAGTGTCAAGAAGCCATGAATTCTGAAATGGATTCCATGTACCAAAACCAAGTCTGGATTTTGGTAGATTCTCCAGTTAATGTAAAGCCTATTGGTAATAAATGGGTATTCAAGAAGAAACTGGACATGGAGGGTCAAGTTAGCACCTACATGGCACGACTAGTTGAAAAAGGTTTTAGACAACGTCAAGGATTTGACTATGATGAAACCTTTTCACTGGTTGCAATGCTGAAGTCCATCAGAATCCTATTGGCCATTGCTGCTTACCATGACTATGAAATTTGGCAAATGGATGTCAAAACATCTTTCCTTAATGGGAACCTCTAGGAAGATGTCTACATGACATAACCTGAAGGGTTTGTGACTCCAAAGGATGCCAACAAGGTATGCAAGTTGCAGAAATCCATTTATGGATTAAAGCAAGCATCAAGGTCATGGAACATTTGTTTTGATGAAGCTATTACAGAATTTGTCTTTGTTAAGAATAAATGTGAGCCTTGTGTCTACAAAAGGTTTAGTGGAAGTACACTCATTTTCCTAATAGTATATGTTGATGACATATTGCTAATTGGAAACGAAGTACCTGTATTACATTAAATTAAGGCATGGTTGCATAAATGCTTCTCCATAAAAGACTTGGGCGAGGCGACATATATTCTTGGGATCAAGATCCATCGTGATAGATCCAAGAGAATGCTGGGCCTGAGTCAAAGTACATACATTGACAAGATACTGAAGAGATTCAGTATGGAACAATCCAAGAGGGGATTGTTGCCAGTGTCACATGGCATTAATCTTTCCAAGAAAATGTGTCCTCAAACACATGAGGAAAGAAAGAGGATGGCAAGGATCCCTTACGCATCCGCGATTGGGCCAGTCATGTATGCTATGCTATGTACGAGGCTAGATGTTGCTTACGCATTAAGTGCGGTAGGCAGATATCAAGATGATCCAGGAGACCACCATTGGATGGAAGTCAAGACTATCCTTAAGTATCTAAGGCGTACTAAGGATATGTTCCTGGTTTATGGAGGAAATGAGGAACTAGTCATCAGAGTATATGTAGATGCTAGTTTCCAGACTGATCAAGATGACATGAAGTCGCAGACTGGATACATCTTCAGTTTGAATGGAGGTGCAGTGAGCTGGAAGAGCTCAAAACAAAGTGTGGTGGCGGATTCTACAGCGGAGTCCAAGTATATCGCAGCTTCTGAGGCAGCTAAAGAAGCAGTATGGATGCGAAGCTTCGTCCAAGAGCTGGATGTTGTACCAAGCAGTAAAGATCCTATCACACTCTATTGTGATAATACTGCAGCGGTGGAACTTGCAAAAGAGCCAAGGTCACATCAGCGGACAAAGAACATACTTCGGAAGTATCATCTCTTGAGGGATTTTTCTCAGAGAGGTGAAGTTACAGTGAGAAGTATTTCCATGGAAGACAATGTGGCGGACCCATTGTCTAAAGCCTTGACTCAGCAGAAACATGATCATCATGTGAGGTCTAGCGGACTAAAATTCGTAGGTAGTTGGCTCTAGTCCAAGTGGGAGTTTGTAAGGGTTGGTGTCCTCAGAACCAACTATTTTGTACTTTGATTACATGAATGTTCACTTATTATATATTGTTCATTGTTCTGCATGACTATAATATAATAATGTCCTGGAAAATTTGTTGCATTAATAAGGTCATAACAGATCCCTGCTATGATGAGAACCTTGAAATGCTATAACAATATTCTTAAATAAAGTTCTACGGTTGGATGACATACTATGATAGTACACATAGTATACAGACCGTCATGTGTGAGTATTCATAAGAAGACGAGACTCTCTCTCATGGAGTTCACACTTGGTAATCTCCAAGTTGGGAGATTATGAGAACAGACCCGCCAGTAGTAATTCCGCATGTCTTGGTGTCATCGGATATTGCTATCTGCGAGCGCGTGTAATGGTCCTTAGACTGTAAGATTATCATTAACTCATGTCATGACTCGCACACTTATATTTACTGACGAAAACCGTCACGCAGACAGTTGGCTGGAAGTAGGGTACGTTGGGTGTGTCACGAGTGACATGTTGTTAATGGATAATTCGAGGAAGGATTTGTCCCTTCCATTTATGGAAGTTGATATCTCGGTCCTTTGATTGAAATAGAACTGTCACATTAAATTCCATGGCCATGGTGTAAACGATGAGTTTATTTCAGGTAGTCAAAGAATGAAGGATCAAGCATATAGGTTTATGACACTTCCATGAAACCTGCTTGATGAGATATTGAGACAAAGGGATTAAATTACACAGTAAGCGTTCGTATGAGGTGATACGTCAATGTGGCGTTAACTTCTTTATCTTGGGTGCCTTGACCTGTTGCTAGACAGTAATCTTGGACTTTAGGCAAGCCTACCTAATGCCAACGAGAAAGAGGCCTAGAGGGTCACACACTAAGTGTATCTAAGTATCTCAAGTTGAATAAAGATTATTCCCAAATGTGGTTTAATAATTATTCAAGGAATCCTAAGTTGTTTTAAATGATGGAGGAAAAATAAAATAAAACAAGTGCACGCCGTGTATTATTAAATGTACACGCCGTGTAGTTTTATTTTGGAAAGGAAATGAATAAATGAAAACAAGATATACACGCCGTGTACATTTAATGTACACGCCGTGTAGTTTTCAATGAAAAAAAAGTACACGCCGTGTATTTATTATTACACGCCGTGTAGTTTTTCCAGTCGGGATTTTGAGGATATAATATTTTTTTAAATGATATTTATTATAATCAGTGTGGGTGCATGTCAAGGAATTATCTATTAGACATGGGAGTTTTTAAATAAGAGTCAATGAAATAAATAAAATGCGTAACACGTTTATTTATTGTCATAACTCTATAACCCCACACACCTGATTATAAACATCCTCACAACCCCAACTCTTTTCCCACACACAAGAGAATCGTTGTGCACAACATCTCTGGAGAATTCTTTCAAGGCCGAAAGAACCTCTTCCTCTAAGAACGCTCTCAAGACCGAGAGAGATCCTCTTCCATCGGATCAAGACGATCTAAGGAGGAAAACGTAAGCAAAGGCTTATCCATTCTAGCACCCGGAGAATCCTTTGGCGACATCCAGAGATACAAGGTACACGTGTGGATCAATTCTAGAGGGAGTCTACACTTGGCTTCTACGACGCAACGACGGATCACATCGACAACGTGATCGAGAACATCAACGAAGAAATAACAACCAAAAGGTATTTCTTTATAATTAATTAAATTAATTATAATAAACCTGTAATGATCCTTGTTTGTGGTTCCGGGACAAACCATCTTCTTTTTCTTTTTCTGTGATTCGATCCGTGGAGACTGGCGTTTATCGTCGTATTGATCCCGGATTGGTTATTTCTAATGAAAAAAGGCTAAGTGGGCACATCCACCCACGCGCTTCCGCTGTGCCCGGAACCTTCAGTATTTCCCTTGAACTCTTCATACAAAGATTGAGAGGGAACTCTTAGAGCTGAATAAAAAGGAAGGTGAATCTATCACATCTTATAGATTAAACTTTGTAGGGATTTCAAGGTATACCTCAGGGTTTGTTATCAAAAATGATATAAAAATAGATAGATTATTTAGTGGTTTAAAACCATACCTTCTAAAAGATATAGAAATTTGAGACTTCAGGAGTTATGAAGAAGTTGTTCAATGTGATCACAATGTGGATATGGAGTTTAGAGAATGGTCCCATGGCTATGGATATCAGAAAATAAGTATGGATTTTTAGGCTGTAGGATCTAATGAAAATGGTGTAAAGAAAACTCAACCACACACATGTCAAAAACATAGGAAGAAGTATCATGGAAATTGCCTCAAAGGGATAGGGAAATGTTTCAAGTGTGGTAGAGAAGGCCACTAAGCTCATTAACTTCGAAGCAACATGAGGAAACAGGAAAATGTGGTGGAGGAAAGGAGAGAACCACCCATGATTAAATGATTCAATTTTAGGGATCAAGGGTACTATGCAATTTAGTGCACTAAACCTCAAGTCTTTGAGGGTAATCAGCATTAGCAGGAACTAAAGAAAAAGGAGCAAG
Organism: Viscum album; assembly: GCA_963277665.1. Lineage (NCBI taxonomy): Eukaryota > Viridiplantae > Streptophyta > Magnoliopsida > Santalales > Viscaceae > Viscum > Viscum album. The sequence goes on from OY728155.1 coordinate 1,083,878,285, forward strand.
GGAAAGATTATTCCATCAATACTACTGAGGTGGAACCTGGAAATGATGTGGTGATAGGTATATTCATTAAAGAATAACGAACATACTATTTTATCATGTTTCTATGCATTCTTTAATATCTTACAAGTTTAGTATAACTTTTCAAACACCACCTCAAAACATGGAGGTTGAGTTATCTATGAGAATGTAAAATGGGGTAATTATTTCATAAAAAGTATATAACTTCTCCCCAATTAATTTTTGTGGAATGAACCTCCCAGAAAATATTTTATTACTTTGGTAGAGTTTGATTCTATTTTGGGCATGTATTAGCTATCTTTATACAAATCCAACATCAACTGTTAGAAAAGGGAGACCACTCTTCACATCTCAAAGCATCCTTCAAAATAATTATCTCCATTGTGGATATTATTTCCTTATGATCAAGAATATCTAGCTCAAATGATTTAGAAAAAAAGAGAATCATGATCGAAGACATGCCCATTACAAGGGATTACACTGATGTGTTCCCTGAATAATTTATTGGTCATCCTCCTAACCAATAGATTGAGATCTCAATTAAACTTATTCCTAGATATTTTCCTATATCAAATACACATTATAGAATGAAAACCATTTATTTAGAGGAACTGAATAAGTAGTTATATGAGAATATGAACAAGGGTTTCATACTCCCGAGTGCTTCACTGTGGGGTGTGCCAGTCCTCTTCATTAAGAAGACAGATGGATCTATGTTCCTCTACATTGATTATCATGAGATCAACAAAATAATGATAAAGAAAAAGTATCCCCTTACATGGATATATTACTTTTTCGATCAACTATGTGGGGCCAAGTATTTATCTAAGGTGGACCTTTGGTCGGGGTATCACCAATTAAAGGTGAGGAAGGAAGATATTCCTAAGACTACCTTTCGAATGAGGTACAGACACTATGAGTTCATAGTGATGACTTTTAGACTCACTAATGCTCCATAAATACTCATGTAATTAATGAATATAGTATTTAGAGATTACCTCTACAAGTTTGTGGTAGTATTTATAGATGATATCCTAATATACTCTAAGAGAAAGGAGGAACATAGAAGCATTTGAATACCGTGCTAAAGACTTTGAGAAGGGATAAAATTTATGCAAAGTACAGTAAATGTGAGTTTTGGATGGAGTAAGTATCATTATTGGGGCACGTTATCACCAGAAAAGGAATATTTGTGGACCCTTCCAAGACAAAGACAATCGAAGAGTGGCCTAGGCCAATATTTGTAATAGAGATTTTTAGTTTCATTGGTTTAGCTGGGTATTACTGATAATTTGTGAAGAATTTCTCATGATTTTCAAACCCACTAACCAAGTTGAATCTAAAGGGAGGAAAGTTTGTCTGGACTAGTGAATGTGAAGACTACTTCAAAGAGTTAAAAAAGAAACTTATCACTGCACCGATACTCATACTCCCAATATGTGGGGAACTCTTTGTGGTACGCATTGATGCTTCAAAGAAGGGATTAGAATGTGTACTAATGTAAAATGATAAAGTGATAGCCTACACCTTAAGGAATTTGAAAATTCATGAGAAAAACTATCCCATGTATGATCTATAGTTGGCGGCTGTGATCTTCTTGTTGAAAATATGGTGACATTATCTATATGGGGAGAAGTGTGAGATATATATTTATCTTAAGAGTCTCAAATATATATTCACATAGAAGGAGATTAATATTCACTAGTGAAGATGGTTAGAGCTCATCAAGGATTATGAATGATCAATCCACTACCATCCTGGTAAGACAAATAAAGTAGCAGATACTCTAAGTAGAAAGGATCCTGCAACATTATCAATGAAGTGAATTGATAAGGATCCAATATTCTTAAATTTGAAAAGGATGAACATGGGAATCATTAAGGAAGGAACATCATCAATCCGTTCTCAAATGATTGCTCAAACATACCTCATGGAGAAAATAAATGATGCTCAAAGAAATGATGTAGAAATTTATAATAAGGTGGAAACTCTCAGAAAATAGAAATCCTCAGAGTTCAAAATTGATGAGGAAGGAGTCAAAATATTTGGGTCATGACTATGTGTACCATCCAATATAGAGATAAAAAAGATATTTTGAGTGATACACATAGCTCAACTTTCTCTATTCACCCAGGAAGCACAAATATGTATCGATATCTCCTAGATCACTATTGGTGGGACAATATGAATAAGGAGATCACTAAATATACATCAAAGTGCCTAGTATGTCAGCTAGAGAAGGATGGAAGGAAAAAGTTTAATAGGATGATGTAACCATTACCCATACCAACATGGAAATTAGAAAACATCACCATGGACCTTTTCGTCAGAATTTCAAAGAAATCCAAAGGAAACAATGTTATATGGGTTATTATGGATTGACTTACAAAGAAAACTCACTTTATCACTATTAGAGAGGACTTATCACTGGATCAACTTGCACGAGTATACATCAGATAAGTATAAAGGTTTCATGGAGTACCATTATCGATTGTATTCGATTGAGATATGATATTCACCTCTAAGTTTTGGAAAAGTCTCTAACATGCTCTAAACACTAAACTGAACTTTAGTATGGATTATCATCCTCAAAATGATGGAAAATCCGAGTAGACAATTCAGACATTGTAAGACATGTTGAGAGCATGTTCTATGGAATTCAAAGGATGATGGGACCAACATCTATCACTGGTCGAGTTATCTTACAACAATAGTTTCCACTCAAGAATCCAAATGGATATATATGAATCCCTTTATGGGAAAAGATATAGAACACTGAAATTCTAGGACGAAGTCGGTGAACATAAGTTGTTAAGACCTGAAATGGTAGAAAAGGTGGAAACTATTCAGCGACATATCTAGGAAGCCCAAAGTCGATAGAATAACAATGCATATAATCATCGAAGGGACTTAGAGTTTGAGTTAGAAGGAATGGTAATCCTCTATATATCTCTATGGAAGAGGATCATCGTATTGGGAAGAAAGGAAAGATGAGTCCCTGATACATTGACCCCTTCAAGATTCTTGATTGTGTCAAAGCTGTGGCCTATCGACTAACACTTCCACCAACCATGTCTCAATTACATGATGTATTCCATGTATCCCTCTTGAGGAAGTACATAATATATCCCTCACATGTAATTAATCTAGAGGTGGTACAATTGGAAAATGATCTCTCTTATGAGGAGTAGCCAGTGAAGATCTTGGACAGTAAAGATAAAGTTCTACGCAAAAAGACTACTCACTTGTTCAAAGTACTATGGAGAAAATATAAGTACGAAGAGGCAACATGAGAACCAAAGGAAGTTATGAAGGATAATTACCCTCACATGTTTTCAACATAGAAAGTAAAATGAAATTTTGAGGGTAAAATTTCATAAGGGGGGAAGAATGTAACGACCCAAAATTTTATCAATGGAAATCTCCTTCTTATAATTATTCCATACAGTATAAACCACATAAAATCACATATAGGACACAATAAAAACTTTATAAACGAATAATGAATGAAATAAGTGGTATTTCTAGAAATTAAGAAACCTATACCAATGGAATAATAACATGACCTTTGGAATAGTAATGTGACCATTAGGAATAAAAAACCGAACAATAGAATAGTAACCTCACTTATGAAATTATAAATAAAACTTTGGTATATTATGAATGAAAATATGATATAATTATTTCATGGTATAAGTAAATAAATGTTTTTGAAATGATAAATTAAGTGTTGGTATTTTTGTAAGTTATAAATATTTAATTACAATTTTATAATTAGTATAATGATTTAAAATAAAGTTTATTTTCATAAAATGTATTCATAAATTAGTATTTTGTTGTCTTATGACTATAATATAATTTTATGAGACCTTAACTAATTTTTCAAAGTGTCATAAAATCAGTTATTATTTTAAAATCTGCATTTTTCTAATAAATGATGATTTTATTTAAAAATAAAATTTCTCATATTTATAAAATTATCTTTATAAAATGTATTCCCTTTTTTAAATTATATATATAGAAAAATGTTTAGGGAATTTTTTTGGGGTTTTTATAAAATAGTTTAATTTTTGGTGAATAGTGAAATACGGTAATTTACGGTATTTAACAAATAAATGAATTATTGAGTCATAAATGATTTATTACTGATGTAAGACCATTATCATGAACTATCCTTAATTATTTTATTATATTTAGTGATAAGGATAAAAATATTCATAGTCTTGAGCCAAAATAATAAACTAATGAATAAAATAATAAAAAACACCCCTCCCATACCCTATAAATACAACCCTCACCACTTCTCCCCACAAATCCAAAGCCTTGGATCTTTTAAAATTTATACATAATTATATTCCCAATCCCCTACACTATTTACAAGAGCCTTTGGTCTCAATAAAATACCAAAACCAATTTCCCCAAGGAGGTTCCCAAGGAGAAGAATTTAAGAGGTAAAATTCAATTTATTTTATTTTCTTATTCTATCCTCACCTACCATTATCCAAGTGAAATGATAAATCTAGTATCATATATATAATTTAATTTTATTATGTTAATTAAATAATCCATCATCAAATCTATTCTCTTATCCCTTTTATTCTAAAAATAAAAACATCGTTCGTGGTGTGTCGATTTACCGCCATCATGGATGATGTGTTTTCATTTTATTTTACTACCTTTAAGTTTGATCATAAAACCATTATAATGGTTGAAACAGATTGTAAAATTTATTTTATAACATTTTTTTGTTCTGGAACTAAATTATATATATAATATTAAATAATAAAACAAAATGAGTTCGTTGTGATCGAAAACTGCCAAATTAATCTAAATGATTATCATTAACATTTTATCTAATGATTCATCCTCATATATGGAAAAATAATAATATATAAGACCAATTAAACTTATTTAATTTCATTAATATCATATAATTTTAATTCTAGATAATTATCCACATTTTATATGATCTTCCATACATGCATACAAGCGAACCGATCACGAAAGTCAAGAAAACAAACACTCCCGAATGATGAAATTGAACACTATAACTCATCAAAATGGAAATAAAAAAACTTAATAAAATTTTTATGAATCAAATACATGTAGAATAAGTTATTAATTAATTAATTAATAGATCTAATTTGATTATTCAGGATATTAATGTGAATAAATCATTCAGACATAAGGTAAAGGGATTCTCAAACCTAATTTCCTTTCTTTGGATTATTCCTCTTTCATGCCAAATTTCAGTGTTTGTTCTTTAATATTAATCACATATAATTTATTTTTTATTAACTTTTATTTTTTAGGATATACATGTAATATACCCAAATGATAAAGGGTTAAATGACTAAATAATATGACTTATGTCAACAAGGTGCACCTTCCTTTTCGGGAGTCCGTCTGATTAGAACTCCATAGTTAAGCATGCTTGGCCTGGAGTAGTGATCAGGATGGGTGACCTTCTTGGAAGTTTCTGAGGGTGTGTGCGAGTGAGGAAAAAGCACATTGGAAAGGACATGTGTTGGCTTGTGAGGACTGTTATTAGTCAGATGACCCGTTCAGGCACGTGGGTGGACCCTGGGGTGGCCCCCACGTGTCTGCGGGGCAACTGGTGGGCCAGGACCCGATAACCATGTTAAGGCGGGGTGGTTGTGCTGTCACTGGGACCTAGCTGTAACATTTGTTATTAGAGGTGGTACCTAGCCTTAAATACGGTGCACTGCCTGGGTTGATATGTAGGGCCCACAATGAGGACGTTGTGCTCTGGGGGGGGGGGTGATTGTAATATCCCCAAATGATAAAGGGTTAAATGAATAAATGATATAACTCGTGTCAACAAGGTGCAGCTTTCTTTTTGGGAACCGGTCTGATTAGAACTCCACAGTTAAACGCGCTTGACCTGGAGTAGTGATCAGGATTGGTGACCTTTTGGGAAGTTTTTGAGGGTGTGTGCGAGTGAGGACAAAACACACTAGAAAGGAAATGTGTTGACCTGTGAGGACTGTCATTAGTCAGATGACCCATTAAGGCATATGGGTGGACCCTGGGGTGGGCCCCACGTGTCTGCGGGGCAACTGGTGGTACCTGGTGGGCTAGGACCCGGCGACCATGTTAAGGAGTGGTGGTTATGGTGTCACCGAGACCCAGTTGTCACATACATGTTTCTAATATTATTTTATGATAAATGAAAAGATTTTTCCAAAAGAACTCTTCCTTCTAAAAAAACATGTTTTACTTGGGGTGGGCCCCATGTGTCTGTGGGGAAACTGGTGGTACCTGGTGGGCCAGGACCCGACGACCATGTTAAGGCGGGGTGGTTGTGCTGTCATGGGACCCAGTTGTCACATTTGGTATTAGAGGTGGTACCCAGCCTTAAGTGTGGTGCACTGCCTGGGTTGATATGTAGGGCCCAGAATGAGGACGTTTTGCTCTGGGGGGGGGGGGTGATTGAAACATCCCCAAATGATGAAGAGTTAAATGACTAAATGATATGACTCATGTTAATAAGGTGCACCTTCCTTTTTGGGAGCCTGTCTGATTAGAAGTGGTGGTTGTGCTGTCACCGGGACCCAGTTGTCACATACATGTTTCTAATATTATTTTATGATAAATGCAAAGATTTTTCCAAAAGAACTCTTCCTTCTAAAAGAACATGTTTTACCTAGGGTGGGACCCACGTGTCTGTGGGGAAACTGGTGGTACCTGGTGGGCCAGGACCCGACGACCATGTTAAGGCAGGGTGGTTGTGCTGTCATGGGACGCAGTTGTCACATTTGGTATTAGAGGTGGTACCTAGCTTTAAGTGTCGTGCACTTCCTGGGTTGATATGTAGGGCCCACAATAAGGACATTGTGCTCAGGGGGGAGGGGGTGATTGTAACATCCCCAAATGATGAAGGGTTAAATGACTAAATGATATGACTCATGTCAATAAGGTGCACCTTCCTTTTTCAGAGCCTGTCTGATTAGAACTCCACAGTTAAGCGTGCTTGTCCTGGAGTAGTGATCAGGATGAGTGACCTTCTGAGAAGTTTTTGAGGGTGTGTACGAGTGAGGAAAAAACACACTAGAAAGGAAATGTGTTGACCTGTGGGGACTGTCATTAGTCAGATGACCCGTTCAGGCATGTGGGTGGACCCTGGGGTGGGCCCCACGTGTCTGCGGGGAAACTGGTGGTACCTGGTGGGCCAGGACCCGTTTAGGCATGTGGTTGGACCCTGGGGTGGGCCCCACGTGTCTGCGGGGCAATTGGTGGAACCTGGTGGGCTAGGACCCGACGACCATGTTAAGGAGTGGTGGTTGTGCTGTCACCGAGACCCAATTGTCACATACACATTTCTACTATGATTTTATGATAGATGCAAAGATTTTTCCAAAATAACTCTTCCTTCTAAAAACACATGTTTTAATTCTCTCGATATTGTTTCCTTTTCACTCAAGATTGATGATTGTTATACCAAGTATGCAATTCACTTTTTTATTTTTGGAACCACAAAGTTTATTCATTAATGCATGATTTATGAAACTCTCATGAAACCAATTTCCTTTCCATGGGTTATTTTATGTCTAAGATAGATATACTTTCCAAAAGAACTCTTCCTTCTAAAAACACATGTTTTACTTCTCTTGAGATTATTTCCTTTTCACTCAAGATTGATGATTGTTATACCAAGTATGCAATTCACTTTTTATTTTTAGAACCAAAAAGTTTATTCATGAATGCATGATTTATGAAACTCTCATGAAACTAATTTCCTTTCCATGGGTTATTTTATGTCTAAGATAGATATACTTTCTATGTGGAAAGCATGATTATGTAAATGTTATAATGTGAAGGGTGAGCCCAAAATTATATAGCGCTCCAATGTATTGGGTAATGTGATGTATCTCATAAGATAATATGAAATATACATAAAAATTATTCTATCTTTTTTCACAATGATGATGATGTTATGATTATGCACATATGTTATGCGCGAACATGATACTAGCTTTGTTCACAACTTTGTGTGGTAGTTGAGCACTAAGAATTTATGTTTCACTTTTATGCATTGCCACATTCCATGCCTTTATATAATGCTTCCTCTCATGATTATTATGATGATACCATGCTTATGTTATGATGATAATGATTATGCTCACCCATGTTATATTGATTCATCCTCTTATCTATCCTCTTATTGGGATTTTAGCTCACCCATTTCTTTGATGTATATCCTCAGGTGACTACTTATACTAAGAAGTATACGAGGTCCACTAAGAATCTAGTGAAGAAGGAATTAAATAATTTTTATGTTTTATTATATAAATGTTATGAATGGTCCTAATTTTATTAAGACCCTAAACCTTTGGATCCTAGTTTTGTAACGATTTAATGCTGTTCATCTTTAAAATGATGTAACAATAATGTAATATAAAGTAGGGTTGATATAAGTTTTCTCTATTTTAAATATGTGACACATGTTTTGAGGTAAAATGCCAATTTTAAACTGAAAACACACACTTTTATTCATACCTCCTTCACCGTGTGTCATATTAACTTACAATTGATCCTTACGTATCACAAATGGCTTATGGATTGTTTTCCAAAAGTATCAAGATAATCTGAGTGTGTTTTCTTAGTTTTTAGTGATTGATACACATTTTGAACAAAAATGTTACTTTTAAATTGAAAACACACACTTTGAGTCATATCGGGTACACTATTTGTTAGATTTTCATACAGTTGATTCCTACACATCAAAAATGACTTATGGATTATTTTCCTAAAGTTTCAAGATAATCTAAGTGTATTTTATTATTTTTCAGTGACTGTTGCATTTTTTAAACTAAAATTTCACTGTTAAACTGAAAACAAGTTTTTTGAGTCATAACGGGCACAATACATGTAAAATTAATGTGAGGTAAAATCTTAAAAATCAGTAATGAATTATAGATATTTTTCCTAAAATATAAATACATTATGAGTTTTTTATAGGTTTGAGGCATATGATTCCTATTTTTAACTAAAATGGGATTTTTAAACTGAAGACACACACTTTTAGTCATACCATACACACTGCATGTCAAATTAACACATAGTTAATTCATATATGTCACAAATGAATTATGAATATTTTTTATAAAGTATCGAGAAAATCATAGCGTGCTTTCTAAATTTTCAGTGATTAAGACATGTTTTGAACTAAAATGTTAGTTTTAAACTAAAAGCACACATTTTGAGTCATACTAGGCACATTGTGTGTTGGATCGACATGAATATGTTTTCTACATGTCAAAAATGAATTATGGATCATTTTAATAAAGTATCAAGAAAATATGAGTTAATTTTATTGGTTTTCATTGAGTGATATGTGTTTTGAAATAAAATATCAATTTTAAATTGAAAACATGCACTTTGAGTTATGTTAGGAACACCATATGTCAGATTAATGTGAAGTAAATTCCTACATGTTTCACATGAATTATGGATAATTTTCCTAAAATATCATGACAATCCATATTTATTTGACTAGTTTTAAGTATGTAATTAAATTTTTGAACTAAAATGTCATTTTTAAACTAACAACACATTTTTTTAGTCATATAGGATGCACCGTGTGTTATATTGATATAGAACTAATTCCTTCATGGAAAAAATGACTTATAGATTGTTTTTCTAAAGAATAAAGACAATTAGAGTGAAGTTTCTTAGGTTTTCAATGATTTATTACTATTTTAAACTAAAATATCACCTTTAAAATTAAAACATGCACTTTGGGTTATATCGGGACACCGTGTATCAGTCTGATGTGTGGTCAATTCCTACATGTCAAATTACTTATGTATCATTTGACTAAAATATTAAGACAGTCCAAGTGTGTTTACTTAGTTTTAAGTATACGACATGTGTTTTGAATTAAAATTTCATCATTATATTTAAAGCATACACTTTTATTCATACTAACCACGCAGTGTGTTATATTGACATTTAGTTGATTCTTTCACGTCATAAATGACTTATGAACCATTTTCTTATAATATCAATACATTTTGAGGGTGTTTTCTTAGTTTTTAGTGAGTGACACATGTTTTGTACTAAAATGATACTTTTAAATAGAAGAGTTAACTTTGAGTCATACCGGGTACACCATGTGTTATATTTTTCATACGAATGATTCCTATATATCACAAATGGATTATGTATTATTTTACTAAAGTATCAAGAAAATATGCATGTAAAACCATATACTTCTTCTAAGGTGTAGAAATAATAATTATTTTTTTGCTAAAATCCATGTATTTTGTCTTGTTTTAAATGTTTCGCGGGTCGGGAATAGACCAAGAAGACTTTTTCAGCAGATTAAACTATATCCATTCTTGGCTTAAAACTAGGTGCCATGATGTGAAATGGTCGGGCGGATGGGAGGGTCCCCAATCCTGAAAATTTCATGGTGTGAACTACATGTTAATGTCTTAAACCATGTTTGAGTGATTTTGTTTTTGTTTTTTTAATCAATTAATTTATTAAAGTGGAATTTTAAATTAGAATATGGGATCCATTATAGTTCCCCAAACTGTATTAACCACTAAGAAGGGAGGAGTGAATTAGAGGTTTCTTTTTATGAATTCATTTTCTTTTAAATTCAACTTCTCAAACTTGTTAAGGTTCTCAATCCACTCAATATTATCTCTAAATATTACCTCATGTGTAATTGTGATAATAGAGAGAGAGATCAGAACACAATATTTACAATGTTAGACAAAATAATACTCCTTGATGCAACTAGTTATTCCCCCTAGGCTATAGATTCTTCACTATCAAACAAGTGATTACACTACTCCCAACACCATCTGAGCGGCTTCTCTTACCTTCAACTCCAACTAAAATAATTCTAGTCTAGATCCAACTAAGATATTTCTTTTTATTCCAACTCTAACCACAAGACTTCTTACTCCAACTCCAACCAAGAGACTCCTTCTACTCTTGGCTCTAACCAAAAGGATTCACCTACTCCTAACACCAATCAGAATAATTCACATTAATACAAGGCTTGATCCACAGCAGGATGATCTTCGTTCTTCCTCTAAAATCTCACTGAATCACACTTTCACATATACCCTTCACATATCATCAACACCCATTGAATGAGTATATTGGTATTTATAAAAATATCTAATCACCTGTACTTTATCAGTTTCCTTAGTGAAACATTGATCGAGAAATTCTTCCTTATGTTGAAGTCTTGAACTCACTTATATGTGTGCAACTAGTGCACACAATTTCTCAATAACAATTCATGTATGAATTGCATGGGTACATGAAAACATTATTCTCCATAATATTTTATGTGTTTCTAAAATAAAACCCTAGCATATATAATCTTTAATTTTTATTTTATGTTCTAGCCAATATTCAGTTTTGGGTATCTCAATATCAATTATTCAAGTTTCCATGTTCCACAATATGTTTATCTTGGGTTCTATAATTCTTCTTCACATGAGAATGTGTTTGATAATAACATGCATTTTTTAAATTATATGATCACGTATGTAGGCAAGCATAAAAACATCAATCCTCATTATCTTCTTCATGTAAGAGAGTACATGACCTTCTTTCTTACAAGCAATAGAATTTGTACAATTATAAACAAATGCCTAGGTTCTGGTTCTTCCTCAGTATATGATTAATCTCTTTCATCCAATAGTATATGAAAATACATGGTATAGTGCATAAGTTATTCTTCTACTTTATGAAATATAGGGTATATTTTTATATTGTCATGTAATTATCAAAGAGTTTGTGCAAGCCAGGAAGGCTTTAGAGATATCATTTTATTCATGAGAGCCTTGAGTATGAGAGTCGTATGTCAAGAGGCTCATAACTTATTCTTCTTCATGAAAGCAATAGCTACATGGAAACTCTTATTTGTGAAACATGTGTATTGTAATGATATATTTTCTTTAAAAAATGAGAGCCTTTCAAAATATGAAACACTTATCCCCAACTAGTCTCTTTAGTATTTATAGTCAACCAACTACCTTTCAACACTTGAATTCACCGACTCAACCTCCAAAAATAATTACTTGTAAAATCTCCATGACTTATGTTATTTCATGACTTGGATAATAATATCACTTATGGTTTTGATAATCTCAAATATATGCCAAAAAATGTGGTACTATTTCTTATATGAGTTTACATTATTCATCAAGTTCATACCATGACTGCATTCTACTCATTTATAAGCTCAAATGAATCCATGCATTTTGGATGATCAAACATCTAATTGAAACATTATTTTTATTTGGCAGTAGCTCATACTTAAAACTCATGAATGCATGCAAAGAGTATCATGATTTCATGGAGGTTCTTCACCTCATAGATTTAGCATCTCAAAATTTCAACCACAAAACGATCATGGAAACCTCATGATTGAACCTAGGAAGTTCTCCACGAGCTTTGGTGAATAATATGCATCAGGTGTCATTGGAGGTAGAAAAAGATCTCTTGAGATGATCTGATAGTTGAGTTATATCTCAGTGGATGGGTGAGGTTATATCCATATCATTTAATATAAGGAACAATTCTACGTACCTTAACCATCCCACATCAAAACCATAGATTATTTTTTCACTTCATTTTATTACAACGTGTTCCACTATTGCTTCGAGTTGGCAGTGGAGGATCAACACCTGCAACACACACACCACATGACACATAGACCATGCTACACCCACAATGGCCCTTGGGCAACCTGGACCAAGCTACGCACACTCATGCAGTCCTTATACACATGCCAAATCTCACCTAACACCATGTGGGTTGTGTATAATTTCTCTCCAACATGGTTGAGGTACTCCTCCCACATGTGTGGGATTGATTTGGGCCATGTGGCCTCCATGGTTGGCCCTAATATTTTTATTAGCCCACTAAAAAATACTTCCATTATATTCTCTAAGTGTATAATATAATCTCAATCCAATCCATACTCATCATCAAATTTCTTCTGTATCATGAAAATATATGAATATATTTTTTCATGGACACCATAATTATTCTTCATGTAAGTACTTCTATTTTTCATGGAAACCTTCAAATAATCATGCAATAATATTTTAATTACATGGAATTATTTTTATTTATCTTGTAGTAAAAAAAAGTTTCATCAATGAAACAAGTCTTGGAATATAAGACCATGTCAACAATCATCATAATTATAAGGAGAATTATCTAATAATGACATACAATGCCATAATGTGAATCCATGATAATTATAAAAGCATCATCATTTTATCCAACAACTTACCAAACACAGATTTACACATCATTGACAACAGATGCAACACTAGGAACAACAATATAGACCTCTGTATTTTGTTGTCAATGTAAACAAATATCATCAAAGGTTAACATGTGGTGCTCAAACTTTCTCCCCCTTATTGGAAATCAAATGAAAAGGATAATTGGGGGGTATTCTCATCTCATTTTCTTCTAAAAAACATGATCTTCTACCTTATATAAAAATTTCTTGATCAATTCTAATAGAGGGATGACATCACATGGTTCACTTTGAAATGTACCTTTAGTTAATCAACTCTAAGTCTAAATGGGATAACCCTGGATAGAAAACAAGAGATATACAACAATTTTTTTTCAATATTTTCCATACACTACCATGCATGTGAAATCATTCTTAGAAATTCTCAATTTCCATTTAAGTGGTTGTAAGTAATCATATTTATCAATGAAATGCTAAATATTTCACAAAATTCAACAAACATATCAAAAAGTTTAGGTACAAATAAATAACCCCCTTTGTTTTATCTTTTTATAAACCAATAACTCCCCCTTAATCACCTTCCAATATTATGAATCTATTCAAAAGTTACACATTCACTATGTGGTGAAGATTTAACAGATTTATCTCAAAAATTCTCCCCCTAAAGGGATGCATCCATATCCTTGTATTCCCATCATATCAGCACAAAATCATATATATATAGATATTAGGGAATAAGGAGGGGCCTTTTTTCATTAGGAGTAACATTAAAGATAAGAACTTCCTCTCAACCTAGGCCATTATTTTATCAAAATTTTAGTTGACTTCTCATCAGCTTTGTGCGGAATAAATTTTTCCACCTCAGTTTCTATAATAACCTACTTTACTTTATCTTTAGAAAGTTTTTCATCTTCCTACAATTTATTATCCAATTTCATTTATTTTGGCCAAATAACTAGGAATTTTTTCTTAACATTCTCTATCTTCTCAAAATCTTCGCATGAATTTACATTGTTTTTTTATTGAAGATTCTTCCCATTATTAACATAGGGAATATATACTGGTAGTCATGCCATGAATTTCTCATATGTGTGAACCTTATACTTAAATCTTCCATAAAAATATTCAAATAATTAAAGATATTATTTATAAATAAATTTAATTTCTATGGAATTTTCTTCTCTGGTGAAATTATTCTCTTATCTTCATATTTTCTCCCCTAAATACAGGCCTTATGTTATTTTCATAAATTTCCTTGTTATGAAAAAATACAATTCCTTGTACCCAAACTTTATAAAACACCAACAATAACATATTAATATCATTATCTTCTTTTATGATGTTGTCTATCTAGATTTCACAGATTGTGAAACTTTTTTCTTTTGAATTGAGCCACCACTCTTTTGGAAACTTATCGGGGAACATATCTTCATGATTATATTTACAGCCACCCTTTATGTGGTGTGTTTATTAGTATTTTCAACATCCATAGTTTCCTATATTTTTCTTAAAATCTGTAATAGTAATCAAAACATCATTAGTACATAAGATAGTTTCTAGGTTATGGGATACCTTATTCTTGGAGAATGTTTCCATTTTATTATATGATGATATCACATTATTCTTGGAGTTATGATCCTAAATGCACACTTGTGTGCTAGTATCTATTTTTACAACAATTTTGGAAGTTCCATCTTGTGGTGATTCTTGATTCTTTAACTTCACCTAAATCTATAGACATTTTATGTTGAGTTAGTTTTTCTCATTCTAAAAAATTATAAACTTTTCTTCCCAATCCTCAAAATTATTTATTTTATTCTTTAGGATTATTTCTAGATTCTTTCAATGAATTTTGAAGATCCTCTAACTTATTAGATTTATCCTGTAGTTGATCAGTTTTTACAACCATAGAAACTTTGTGAAAATTTTTAAATTCAAGGAAATATTCCACAAACACCATCTCAATGAAATATTTATCACAAACATTTCTTTAAAATTATAATAATACTTTAAAATATATTTTCAATTCTTTATTAGTATCCATAAAGGATTTCTCCCTTACTTACAATAGGTTTGTGAGAGTGATCTACTTTATAAAATTCTTTCTTAGTACACCATCCAGTTCTTTAACTTCCTTTTCTAGCTGTTCTTTATCATAAAGAAGTCTCTTTAAGTCCCTTAACAATACAATTTAAAACCGTTTTGGAAACTTTCTTTAAATTAACTTTGAATACAGAATTAATATCACTAATAAACACATCACCATCACAACTTAAATATGCTTCATCATAGGAATCATAATCAAAAGAATTATTGTAACTTATACTACTTTGATTACATTCAGTTAGTGGTGTCTCCACCATTTCTTCAAGATTCTTCTTCAGCTACCTTGTCAGCCTTTTCTTTCTATTATTTTGAGTCTTAATAGTAATATTAGGATTATTATCCACATAAGTAACTTCCTTTTTCTTCATATGTGGTAGCTACTCATTTCTTGAAAGTTTCACTTCATAAAAGCTCTCTTGGATCTTTATAGGTAACCTAGGATCTGATACCACTTGTAGTGCCCCGATCCGGATTGACCACTAAGAGGGGAGAGGTGAATAAATGGTTTCTTTTTATGAAATCCTTTTCTTTTCAATTCAACATCTCAAAATTTTTATGGTTCTATATCCTCTCAATATTATCTCTCAATTTCACACTACCGAAAAAATGACCTATACCCATGGTTCAAAACCATGGGTATGGCCCTGAAAACCGTGGGTGTAGGCTATACCCATGGTTTTGGGAACCATGGGAAACCGAGGTGTCGGTATAGCTCCATAGACTATACTCATGATTTTCCAAATCTTCGGTATAGGGTTTTTCCACTGTGTCATAGCCCTATACCAATGGTTTTAAAACAGTGTGTATAGGTTTTTGAAAAAAGTCGGCAATGAGTTTCGATCCCGTGACCTCCTCCTCTAACACCAAGTGCCTCACCACTCCAGCTACTTAACTCATATATATAAATATATTGTCCAAAGTAGAGTACTCAAGAGGGGGGTGGGGGGGTGAATTGAGTATCTATAAAAATTTGTGTTATAAATTGGATAATTAAAAATTTCCCCCAAATAAAAATATAATCTAAGTTAGTTTGTAGTGAATTTATAAGAGTCCTGAATGTTTAGTTAATTTCTAAAAAGATTGATTAGTTCTCATCTATAATAATCTAAATATTAACACAACTTTTGAAACTAACTTGCTGGTTCAAAATAGTTATAAACACTTGACAAACTAACTATCAATGTTCAATTTAGTTTTATGAAATATGTGATAAAAAAGAGTAAAAACCAAAAGGTAAAAACACAATGGATATAAACAAGAGTTTCAATCTCAATATGAGACTTAGTCCTCTCCACTTGGTGATCACATACCACCAAGCAGTTTAAATTAATAAACAAGTTTTGATCCACACCCTAGATCTAGGTTAACAATAGCACACAAGGCTGTCCAGGTCACACTTGACCTCTACCACAGTTTTCGTTGGAAAACAGCTAACATGACACACTTGACATATTACACAATTATACATGGGATACAAAAGGATAAATAGATTTAGAGTTTTAGGATATCAAGTATCCTCCAGTTATGCACAGGAGTCAGTGTGTGTAATAGATAAATACACACACTGCTTAGAAATGAAAATAAATAAACACAATAGAGCTAAAGATGTAGCATAAGGTCTATAAATCTATGTGTGTTATGTAGTGTAGATGTGGAATCGTTTGATGTAGTGGAGTTAAAGTTTCAGTCCTATTCTGGAAGTTGACTCTAAAACAGAGTGTTGTATCCTCTGAGGTCTGGATTCTAAGAGTATGAAATATTCAGCTTCTTGTTCAAAATATGTTCAGGGTAGCTCAATAGGTTTTTCTTCACTTCTTGATCTCCCCGTATGTTCTTCCTTTTGAGTTCTTGGTTTTTGAAGTATGCTTGAGAGTTGTAGGAGTTCTGGCATGTTCTCTTGTGTATATATATCTGGAATGATCCAGCTTATAATTATTTTATACTTCAAGGTCCAGCAGGCATAGTGATCTCCCCATGTGCATGTACCTTGTACGGTCTCTTGAATATCATACAGACAACATTAAATAATTTCAGAAACATTAATTTGTCTAAATATGACTGTTAGATATAAATTTGAATTAGTAAATTAAAAACAATTTCTATGACTATCAGTGAGTCATAAGTATCGGTGAGTCATTGGCATCGGTCTTTCAGCATCAGTCTGTCAGCATCAGTGACTCTCTATATCGATGAGTCCTTTCCATTGGTATTGGTGACTCTGAGATTCGGTGTGTGATTTCCATTGGTGTTAGTGACTCGGGGCATCGGCGAGTCATTTGTGCTATCGGTCTGTCTGCATTGGTGAGTCATCATCGGTGACTCATTTTGAACGATCAGTGTGTCACCCATCGGTGGCTCGTCCATTGGTAAGTCCTTTGAACTAATGGTGCATCACCCATCGATGAGTCATCCAACAGTGAGTATATTGAACTATCAGTGTGTTATTTGTTCTATCAGTGAGTCCTGCATCGGTGTCTTCTTCGATCGGTGAGTCCTCATCAGTGAGTCATCCAATAGTCACTCCTTTGAACTATCAGTGTTAGGGAATCTAAAAAATTTACAAAGTGTCTGTCTTATACAGAACAGTATCATATTAAGTGAAATTCATAAATACATGTAAATATACATTTTTAAATATATTGAAACACAAATATCCATAAATTATTGACTTATTGAAATGCATTATACCATGTGACAAAATTTATTCACTTATAAATATTCACTGACATGATTAACATTAGTTATAATTTAATATATGAATTAATAGGATTTTTAGATTGGCATGATTTGTGATTATTAAAACAACTATCTCACAAAGGTTCCAATAATATCCCCATTTTTTATGATAAAAAATCATGGAATTAATGAGTTATACAAGATGTTAAGGAATACAAAAAACTTGACTTAGTATACCAGTAGTGTATGTGAATTCTTAATATAACTAAGGTCTTTCCTTTTAAGCTCCCCATCAATTATTAAATCATAGGAGATATATAGAAAGTTCCTTTTTAGAGAGTTATATCAGAGCATTTTCATGATCCCCCTTATTAAGTTGTATCAGAGGTAGGATTTAAATATAGTGTTTGTTGATTACAAGCCACAAATATAGTGTCTGTTGATTACATGACATCTTTCATATGCCATAGTTCTCCCTCTTCGATTAAGAATATATTCCATCCATATGTTTCTCCCCCTTTTGGGATTAGAAAAAAGTTTAAAAGAAACATAGAGAATAATGAAAAATAACACAAAGAAAATTGGAAACATAGTGAATGAAAAAATTGATATTCATTAAAGTAAAAAGTGTACAATCATCAAAATACAATCATCAAAATAAAAGTACAAAGACCTATGAAATAGATGATCCATATCTAAGGTTTAGTCTTTTAAGGAGATTTCCCTTTTACTAAAATGTCAACAATAGGTGTAGTAGGTGGTGTGGTGGATGTAGCAAGGTCTGATCCAATAGTTACACCAGGTAAAGAAACACTGGTAGGAAGATTTTCTGCAAGTATTGGTCTCCTTTCTGACAGAACCTGAATATGAGGTTTCTCTTGAATTACTAGCCTAATATGAGATAAGGCTTGAGGTACTAACATCTGAATAGGAGGCAGAGATCTAGGTCTAGTGGAAGCAGCTGCTAGTACCATTCTAGCTTTAGCTTGCACATGCAGGTATGAATTCAGAAGCTTAATAAAATAATTTATGATTTCACCTCCATATTGCACTGCCTTTTCAAAATCCTCATTGTTCTCCATAAATTTATCCAAGAGAGGAGTAAACTCCATCAATTGAACCAATTTCCTCTTGAAGGCCTCTGTCACTGGAGGGATTTTGAGATTCTCATCCAAGTACTTATAGTTGTTAATAAGATCATACTTGGTATAGATTTTCAAGAAATACTTGTCCACATTTTCTATTATCTCTTTTTGGGTAGTAGAAGCCTCATTTGTACACTGTATAACCATGTAATAAACAAGATCAGTGTTTTTGTGTACTTTGGAAAGAGTCTCTTTATCAGAATCACTTTGAATGGTCCTTAGTTCCTCTCTCATCATAGTCCTGTGGAACTCCATATCTGCAGTAGTAGGCCTGGTACCTTTAGAACTATAGGCACCAAAAATCATCTTGCCAAGATCCTCCTTTAACTTCTTCAAATCTACACTCAGTAGATGTGTAACCAGGTTCCTAAGAACCTCCATAACACCACCAAGTGTGGTCTTGAAATCAGTGGTCAGATATTCCAATTCACTACTCATTCTCTTCACTTCTTCTCTCAGCATCGTATTATTTCTAATAATTGTCTCGACTGTAGTGATTAGGTTAGTCTGAATCTCCTGAATCACCATTCTTGAAATCCTAGTTGCATCAGCCTCTAAAATACTCATGGAAGTGGAAGCTTCATTTCTAACTCTAATGGAAGATCTCACTGACTCACATATATATTCTTTGAACTGTTCTAGATCATCCTTAGTGACATAGTCACTAGGAACTGCAGGGACAACATGATCATCAGTAGGAGGTACTATAGGTGAATTTGAAGCAAACTATTCCACTTCATCTTGTGAATCAGGAGGAGGAGGAGATACCATCTCATCATCTAAGTCATAATCCAACCAAATAGGATATAACCTGGGTTTCTATTCCACTCACCAGAAAAGGTCTAGTCTCGAGGTTCCACAGTGTCAATCCTTAGTCTTCTTCCTTGAGTCTCATCCTTAACTTGTGATTCATATTATTCTTCTTCCTATCCTCTATCCAAAACAACATTTGGAGGCACTGGTACTAACTAAAATTGATCTTCTTATTGAACTCCATCCACTCCATCCACTTGAGGCTCTTCCTCAATCTAAGGCATAAGTGAAATCTGATCCTCAACCTCTTCCTTTTATTCCTCCAGCCATGATATCATTAAGCCCCTAAATGATACCTTGAACATCAACATCAGGGTGGTCATACCTTTCCTAATTTATAGCAACTCAATCATCATCATGACCAGCAACATCCTATCCAACAGGATCAACACCATCCAGCCTATCAGCCTCATTATCTTCTCTATGTACAAATTCCTCACCAGAACTAGCTCCATCTTGTCTGGATTTTAGTGAGTCACTCACATGGTCACCTTCATCATCCTCATCACCATCATCATCATTAGTTTTTCTCACACATCCTTCCACTCTAGATACTTCAGTCCGTTCCTCATCTTCATCTCCCAACAAAGGTTCTCGAGAAGGAAAATCTAATGGTGGACTGGCAGGTCCAATGACATGCCTTTCGAGATCTCAGCAATATCTGGGTCACTCCTATCATCAATAGGAGACCCCTCTTCCATTGTCACCTTAGGCTCAACCTGTTCCTCATCAGAATAAACAACCTACTCACCAGGTTTAAGACCTGAATCAGCTTGATCCCTTGGTCTGGTAGGATGATCAATGGGGTTATAATATTCATATAATATGTCCTCATCTCTTACCCAACATCTATTCCATGGTTTCCAGAAGATTTTCATTCTTTTGTAGATATCCTTGTGCATAAAAAATCCACTACAGGAAATGATCACCTCATCTCCATTCTCTACACATCCCAGCCTCTTAATCATTGCAGAAATCATCCTTGGGCAGTATAAACATGTTTATTTCTTGGATATTTTGATCATATCATAAATATGTACCATAAGATACCTGTAAATATTTACCTTCACCCCATTCTTCTATAAATAAATCAGGTAAACATCCTGATACTTCACAACAACAAAATCTCCCTTCCTTGGGCATATTTGGTATTGAATAAACTTGAAAAGCAATCTAGCCTCTCCATATAATTATTTGGATTTGGATCTTCTTGGATCCTCATTCCAATCCAATTACTTTAAATCATTTTCATAAGATAACAAATATGAGGTTGGTGGAATGTTACCCTGATATTTAGAATATATTTCCTCATGAGGCATCTCCAAGAACTCAGCCCATTCCTTTGAAGAAAACGAAATTTCTTTTCCCTTTACTAATGACTTCATCTGAGCCTCCTCGGCTCCTAAAGACTCTTTTAAGTTGAGATAAAAATTTCATACCAGTTGGGGATAAAACGGTCTCTCATTGTTGTCAAACTGAATGATCCACCCTTGAGATTCCAAAACTCTCAGCAAGAGGGAATTTCTCGATAACATCCACTCAACAGACAATTCCTTCTCAGTAGTTACCACATGGCTTCCCAATCTTGGCTTCATAGAACCCAAAACACTACTAGATTCTCCTTTATGACGCTTGGTCATCATTGATTCACTTAGTCCTTCTATCACACACTTTATTCTCGCCATTTAGAAGGTTTGGGTTCGAAGAGGCAGTCGAAAGGTTGAAGGTAGATAGGTATAGTTTCGAAGGGTAGAAGGTTCAAAGGTAGTGAGGGTAGTGAAAAGTCGTGGATCGAATTAATTTTATCATTTTGGGATTGTAACTTGTAAAATAGAAAATAGAATAATGGTAGGATAAAAGACTGAAATTGTGTCATTTTACTTAAAAAAATGCAGACTGATTTACCAAAAGGTACCTATCGATATCAGTTTTAGACTAACGATATTACACCATCAACTTCATCTGATTGGTTTCACTCGATCAGTTTCACTGATCGGTTCCACTAATCGGTTTCACTAAATCGGTTTCACAGATCGGTTTCACAGATCAGTTTCAGAGATTGGTTTTACAGATCGGTTTCACAGATCGGTTTCACAGATCAGTTTCACAGATCGGTTTCATAGATCAGTTTCACAGATCGGTTTCACAGATTGGTTTCATAGATTGGTTACATAGATCGGTTTCATAGATCAGTTTCCCAAATTAGTTTCACAGATCAGTTTCACATTTCGGTTTCATAGATCATTTTCATAGATAATTTTTTTTATAAGGGGATAAAATTGGATAGTCTTTATAGATTTATCATTCATAGTTCATGTATAATGTAGCTCATTCTCTTATAGTTTAAAGGTTTGGTAAATATGTCAGCAAGTTGATGCTCAGTCCCAATAAGCTTAAGAGTTATATAACCTTTTTGATAGTGGTCTCTCAAAAAGTGATGTCTTACATCAATATGTTTTGTTCTTGAATGAGAAATTAGATTCTTATAAATTTTAATAGCACTTGTATTGTCACAATTTATGGGGATATGTCTGAATTGAAATCCATAGTCTAATAAAGTGTGTTTTATCCACAAAATTTGTGCACAACAATTACCTGCAGCAATGTACTCTACTTCAGCAATTGATTTCCAGAACCCGGTTCTTATTCCTGAGGTACGAGTTTCTTCTTTTCCCCTTTCCTTAAGTGTTTTTGAGAAAATAAGGAAAATGGGGAAAAATCCCAAATTTTGTGAGTACACGCCGTGTACTTTTCCACATGCTGTGTACTTTGGCCATGTGGGATGGGTATACAGGGCGTGTAGGCTTGTCAGCGATGAAGGGTGTAAAGAATAACTACATGCCATGTACTTGGTATTTACACGCTGTGTAATCAATCGGCAGGTGAATAGTAAGGCGATGGGAGTAGCCACTAGTGGAGAAATAGTACACGTCGTGTACTCAGGAATACACACTGTGTACTCATGTTGACAGATGAACAATGTAGCGGTGAAAAGTAGCCTCCAGAGGAATAGTTAAAAAATGAAAAGTACATGCCGTGTACTTGAGAGTACATGCCGTGTAGTTTTTTTCCGCTTAAAATGGGTAGTAGCCTCCTCATTCGGCAGAGGAGGGAGTGGACACGTTTGAGGCTTGGAAGGTGAGGTCGGAGCTAGGAGGAGCTCCCAATCGCATGCTGAGAATCTGTTTCTTCCGTCGTCAATCTTGTTTGAATCGTGTGGTTAAGACCTACCTTCTCCTTAAGCTGTTCTTATCAATTCTTTCCCGAGGGGAAGTTATTTACGTTTGAATGGGAAATATTTTATCCCAGATCTACGTTGTTCTCAGATGTTTCGGACGGCATCGTTCGCGTATATCAATTAGTGGAGATCGAGGTAGGTGGTCTGATGTTTAATTCCAACTGTCATGTTGTTTTTGTGCACCTTTGTGCTATGTTCCCATGATTGGGGTGTCGTATGGCTGAGGCCTTGATTTAATTAAATACCTATAATTATGTAGATAATTTAATGAATATGTACAACTACTATTTGAGATCATTTCTTGGATCCAGGGCCACCCCGTGGGTGCGTTTCCCTTGTTTAGCCATTTGTCCAGGATACTCATGGGTATGCCGTGATTTAGCATGCTTTAGATTGACTTGAGAGGAATTGTATATAAATTGGTTGATTATGTGTTGGGCTCAGCCCGGTTACTTGATTAGCCTGAGGGCAGTGTTTCATTTAGCCTATGGGAAACTCTTCTCATGCCTATGGGCATTAGTTTTTGTGCTTGTGGTTGAAACCTCATACGCCTGTGGGAAATATTCGTCATGCCTGTGGGAAGTCACCTGCGGGTTTCGATTATGATTACCTGAGGGTAATGATTTTGTATGTATGCAGACAACGTTTACTTTGTATGTTCACTGTGGTGATTTACTATGTTGTACCTTCCAAGATAAAGCACAATATTAGGATTGATAAATAATTAATAAAATAGAAATGTAATTGGTAGAGATAGTTATTTTTGATTACTTCCTAGTTTACTGCATTTTATTACTGCACACTGTCGTGGCACATTTTCACTGACAGTTGGGCACGGGCCTTTGGTGGTTGCCTACTGGGATTTATTTCTCACACCCTGTTTGGGTCATGTCTTGGGCCCAAACATATTTTATTTATGCTGGGGTAGATAAGGGAAAGAGTCTCTATATAGGTACTTGATTGTTGTAGAGGAGTAGGAGAGCATGAGACCGAGCTTAGGCTTGCGATGCTGTTGAGTTCTTGCAGCGCTGCTTTGTTTTTCTTTGCTGTACTTGTAATTTGTATTGAATTGTTCTAGATTGTAGTGTATCCTGTTTTGAATACTTTCCTAGACTTAGAGACATAATTCATCATCAAATATATGTATAACTGTTGTTATCTTTTACTTCTATACTGTTATCCATTTCAGTTGGGTATTATTTACTGCTTCTGCATTTGTATGTTTATATCTAAACCCACTGCATTTCACTTTGACAAATGAGGGCATAGTTTACCCACTATCAAACTTAGGCCCTCGCTGCTAGTCGACAGTCTCTGGCATTTGGGGAAATGTGCTTGAGGTCCTGTGACCAACCAGGTTCGGGGCACTCGTTGTGTGGCACCAAAATCTAAGACGTTACAAAGTGGTATCAGAGGGTTTCTTTTCTTTGAATTACTGCTTGGAGCCTATAGTCAGAGATAGGATGGAATCAGTACTTGGTAATAAGCTGTGCCTAGGAGTAGCTAACCAGTGTATAGGGAAAATCCAATCTACCTCGTTTAATTTCAATTTATCTGGTTTTTCAATTTAAAGTTGATCTGATTTTCACCATGGGGTGACACACTTGTGGTGTGTTGTTTATATTTTTATACTGGGTTGTATTTAGTTGCAACCCGATGAGATGGGGGTATGCCATCTCATGCATCATTTAGGCACATGTTAGAATCACATGCCATGCATAGTTTCCATGCCATGTAGGTGCATTAGAAATTACATGTTGTTGTGATAGATGTCGTGCTAGAAAATGAATGCTGTAGTGACAGATGCCTTAATAAAATACCTGCTATTTGATAGGGTATTGTTATGTAAGGTTTTTTAGAATGAACACCAAACTTTGGTTCTTGAAGAGTATGGGCCCTCATTGATCGGAATTTGGTGGATCATTGATTTGTTTACCTTGTTGTAACACGTATAAGATGCCAAGCTTTGGTTTGCATTGAGTATGGGACCTCATGAATCAGAATTTGTCACTTTGGTGTTGATTCAGTGTTTTTCTAGGCTCCAGAGTATTTTCTGATGCTTACTGTCCGGAAAAACCCATAATACATGCCGTGTAGTTTTGAATACACGCCATGTACTCTTCTATTCGGAAAGAAAGAAAATTTTTAGGTATATGCCGTTTACCGTATGTACACGCCGTGTAGTTTTCAACCGTGTCATAGGCCGTTTGGGAAGAAACACAGGGTATTGAAACTTTGAAAGCACACGCCGTGTACTGATTGTACATGCTGTGTTGTGTTGACACTGTGTCCACCGTGTAATTAGAAACATGGGCGGAGGAATCTGAACTGATACACACCATGTCAATGACGTACATGCCGTGTAGTTTAACATGGAAATCCGGTCATGTAACTAACAACATGGGTCGGTTTTTCATTTCCACTACATGCTGTGTACCTGTGGGACACACCGTGTAGTCTTGACCGGTGAGAGACCATGTAGACTTGGCCGTATGGCTGGGGAAATGGGGTGGTGTACACGCCGTGTGTGGGTGTAACACACCGTGTAGTGTCAGCCGAGTAGATGGCCATGTCACTAACAGCACAGACAGTTAGAATCTAAGCAGTACACTCCATGTAGATATTATACACGCCATGTAGTCTCATTTAAAGGAGACCCGTGTGGCTAAGCCAAGTAGAAGGACTCGAGCAAGGGAAGATAATTCAAGTACATTCCATGTGTGTGGACAACACGCCATGTTTGGGGTGTTACATGACCAGTTTTGGCAGAAGTAAACGCCCATGTGAAAGACTTGAAGGAACACGCCATGTAGTTATTATACACGCTGTGTAGTCTTGTTTTGTAAAACTTGAATGTTTTCTTCCTCCTATTCCCTTCTTACACTCCTTATTTTCAGCCCTTGATGATCTTAATCTAAGGAGTGTGTTTGACTTTGTAGAGTCATGCCGCCGAGACGACCACACGTTGTTTTCCAGGAGAGCGGCAACGAGTATACACCATAGATGGTGGACCACGGGCTATTGATGGATCCTTTAGTAGATCCAGATGTGGTGCCAACTGTTATACTGGGCACAGGAACTAATGCGCAGTTCTGTGAAGGCTTCATGTGGTTCATGTAGATCTTCCAGGGAGCACCACCGGATTCCACATCTATGGCAGAGCTGACTCGTATATTTTAGCAGCAACATCTGCCTACGTTTTCAAAGGATAGAGGACCATAGGATGTAGAATCTTGGATGAGTTCTATGCAGACTATTTTTGAGTATCTTGAGACGCCTCTTGGGCAGAGGGTCAAGCTCGCTACATACATGCTATGTGATTCTGCCAAGAGGTGGTGGGATGTTACCACCCAGATCGAGCATCACCGGGACATGGCGTGGAAATATTTTCAGACTGTTTTCTATGATTTCTTCTTTCTAGAGACGCTAAGGGAAGATAGGGCTAGAGAGTTCATGAATCTACAACAGGGCACCATGTCAGTGATGGACTATTCTTCCTGCTTCACCGAGCTACATAGTTTTTCACATGTTCGGGTGGGTGACGAGATGTTGAGGGCTAGACTCTTTGAGGATGGTCTTCGATATGACATCCGCGTGCTGGTAAATGTTTTTAGGTTTCCTGTAGTGCATACTATTGTGAACCAGTCACAGATTACTGAGAGGAACCTTTGGGAAGCTAGTGGTGTAGGCCAGGGCGGTTCAACACCACTTTCTGGAACTATTTCTACCAGTAGGAGGAAGAGACAGATGTATTTCTCTCATGGTGGCAGTACTATCCAGAAGATTTCTTCAGGTGGACAGGTCATGTGCTATCAGTTTGGGAGAGAGGGGAACAAGAGACCTCAGTGTCCACGTGACCCAGTGGAGTGCCGAGCTTGTGGCAGGATGGGTCATCTCCAACGTTTCTGTAGGGAATTTCCATCAGTGGCTAGTGAGAGGGGTTCTGTGCAGACTCTGCGTGCGGGGGAAGGTCCAGCAACTTCTTACCAGTCAGGCAATTGGGATACGTCGAGACGTTCAGGACGAGGTGGTGGTCATGGCCATGGTAGCCAGACACCAGGATCTCAGAGACAACAGGGCGGGTCAGCTCACGGTAGCCAGGCTGTGTCGCAGGGCCACAACACTAGGCAGGAATATGCAGTGCAACAGACCCAATAGGAACAGGATCCCAGACCTTCTACTATCAGAGGTACTATTCTAGTTGCTTCTATTTTGTCTTCTGTACTTTTCGATATGGGTGTTACACATAGCTTTATATATGTGCCCATTGTGGAGAGCCTTGGGCTCTATGTTTCTTCTTCTTCTTCTGATATTATGACACTAGACACTCCGTTGGGGACTAGAACGACAAGGGTGCATTAGTGCAAGGAGTTCCCCCTAGAGGTTGGTGGGTGTCACTTTTTATGGGACCTTTATGTCTTAGAGATGAAAAGCTATGAAATCATTCTAGAGATGGACTGGTTGGTACCCCTTCAAGCCTTTATAGATTTCTATCATCGTAGGGTGATTTTCACGTCACCAGAGGGTGGAGAGTTTCTATACAAGGGAGAATGAGATGTCCAGGCGAGACGAACTAGACCCGAGCATCGTGGGTGAGGTGGAGTTACATCCCAGATTGCGAGTTTATATCTGGATGACCAGGGAACCTATCAGAAGGATTTCCCTCCAGTGGTAAATTGTTTCAGGGATGTCTTCCCGGATGACTTTTCAGGTCTACCTCTGGAAGGAGAGGTGGATTTCTCTATTGAGCTTGTGCTAGGAGTGGCACCAGTGTCCATTCCTCCTTATAGGATGGCTACACCAGAATTTTAGAAGCTCAAGAGGTAGTTAGAGGATTTTCAGGAAAAGGGTTTCATCTTACCCAGTACTTCTCCTTAGAGTTCACCAATTCTGTTTGCAAAGAAGGCAGACAACACCCTCAGACTCTTCTTGGATTATTGGAAGCTTAACCAGTTGACAGTCAAGAACCGATATCCCTTACCAAGGATTGATGATCTTTTTGATCAACTTAAAGGAGCACGAGTGTTCTGGAAGATTGAATTGAGATCCGGATATCATCAGTTGCGTGTTAGACCATCGGACATACCGCTTACAACTTTTCGGAGTAGATATGGTATATACGAGTACTTGGTCATGCTATTCGGACTCACGAACGTGCCATCAGTTTTCATGGATCTGATGAATCGTGTGTTCCACCCTTATCTGGATTCTTTTGTGGTAGTCTTTGTGGAAGATATCTTGGTTTAATCTAACACTCGACAAGACCATGCCACCCATCTTGAGATTGTATTGAGTACACTGAGAGAGCATCAATTATATGCTAAGATCTCAAAGTGCCACTTTTGGATGGACCAGATTCACTTCCTAGGTCATATTATCTTAGAGGCAGGAGTTTCGGTAGACCCAGAGAAATTGAGAGCAGTAGTTTTCTAGGAGAAACCTAAGAACGTGTTTGAAATACAGAGTTTCTTGGGGCTGGCTGGTTACTACAGGTGCTTCATATAGGACTTCTCCCGCTTAGCAGCACTGTTGACAGGTTTGAATAAGAAGGGTGTGAAGTTTGTTTGGGAAAAATCCTGCGAGACAACCTTTCAGGAGCTAAAGGGAAGGTTGAAAACATCACCAGTCTTGATACTTCCAGAGCAAGTTATACAGTTTATTGTGATGCATCAGGTATTGGGATTAGAGCAGTGTTGATACAGGGAGATTGATTAGTTGCGTATGAGTCTCGACAGTTGAGGCCACATGAGAGGAATTACCTGACGCATGATCTCAAGTTGGCTTCAGTTTTTCATGCGTTACGCTGTTAGAGACATTATCTCTTGGGAGAGAATTCTTTGGTGTTTACGGACCAGAAAAGTCTGAAATATATCTTTACCCAGTGAGACTTGAACTTGAGACAGTGAAGGTGGGTTGAATACCTATATTACTTCAACTTCGAGCTTGCCTATACACCTGGTAAGGGTAATGTAGTAGATAATGCATCGAGTAGGAGGACTCAGATACAGGCAGTGTAGGAGGCCAGTGGTGAGTGGCCGCTTATGGATTTGTTCTCTAAGATGCATTTAGAGGTGCACAATAGTCAGGGGAAAACCTATATTTCATCTTTAGCTGTGACTTCTACCCTCCTAGATAGAGTGAGGATGAGACAACTATCAGATTCAGAAGGCCTAGTTCTATGAGAGTCGACGGAAAGTGAGGAACCTCCTCCTGGTTGGACAATATGCGATGACGAGGTACTGCGTATCCATATATGAGTATGGGTTCCAGGGGATATACGCGAGGAGTTGATGCAGGAGTTTCATGCTTCAACTTGGGCATTTCATCCTGGAGTCATCAAGATGTACCGTGACTTGAGACATCAGTATTGGTGGCCAGGTATGAAAAGAGAGGTAGCTAGTTTTGTTACCAAATGTTCCACCAGTCAGCAGGTGAAGGCAGAGCATTAGAGGCCAGTCGGACTGTTACAAAAGTTACCCATTCTGGAGTGGAAATGAGATGATGTTGCGATGGACTTCGTGACTAGGTTGCTGAGGTCACCTCGAGGCAATGATGCCATGTGGGTTGTTGTGGACAGACTCACGAAGGTAGCTCACTTTTTTCCGATCAAGGAGACCTTCAGTGTTGACGAACTCAGAAAGTTGTATATTGGTGAGGTAGTACGCCTTCATGGGGTCCCTCATTCTATCATTTCAGATAGGGACGCCCATTTTATGTCTCATTTCTGGAAGAGTTTTCATAGAGCACTGGGTACACATGTGCTTTTGAGCACAGCTTACCACCCTCAGACTGATGGCCAATCAGAGCGTACGATACAGGTGCTAGAGGACATACTGTGTGCATGCATCCTGGACTTTGGGGGTTCTTGGGAGAAGCACATACCCCTGGTCGAGTTTACCTACAATAATAGTTTTTAGAAAACTATTGAGATGGCACCTTATGAGGCTTTATATAGAAATCCATGCCGATCACCTTTGTGCTGATTGGAGGTAGGAAAGGCAGCTTTACTGGGAACACATCTTGTGTAGGAGACTTCAGAGCAGGTCCAGTTGATACAGAAGCAGATGACTACTGCATAGTCTCATCATAAATCTTACACTGATCGCCGCAGACGGCCCTTGGAGTTCATGGTCGAGGATCAGGTTTTCTTACGTGTTTCACCGAGGTTGGGACACAGGAGGATTTGAAGATAGGGTAAAATTTCACCAAGGTATGTAGGTCCGTTTGAGATTCTTGAGAGAGTCGGGCCGGTTGCCTATCAGTTGTAGTTACCACAGAGGTACCGGGCCATGCACGACGTCTTCCATGTATCTCAGCTGCGCCATTATCACTCAGACCCGTCTCATGTTTTTCAGCTCAAGGAGGTTCAACTTCAAGCTGATGCATCCTTTGAGGAACATCCGATTCATATTGTTAATAGGAGAATGAAAGTTCTCTGAGGCCGGTCGGTCCCTCTCGTATGGGTGCTATGGAAGCATGGATGAGTGTAGGATGAAACTTGGGAGCGGGAGACCGACATACGTGCTTAGTGGACAGAGTTGTTCTTAGCTTTATCTTCACCACCCTTGGAAGGGAAATTCGGGGAAAAATTGCTTTAAGGGGGGGAGTTTGTAAGAACCAGGTTCTTATTCTTGAGGTACGAGTTTCTTATTTTCCTTTTTCTTTAAGTGTTTTTGAGAAAATAAGGAAAATGGGGGAAAATCCCAAATTTTGTGAGTACACGCCGTGTATTTTTCCACACACCGTGTACTTTGGCCATGTGGGATGAGTACACAGGGCATGTAGGCTTGTTGGCGATGAAGGGTGTAAAGACTAACTACATGCCATGTACTTGGTATTTACACACTGTGTAATCAGTCGGTAGGTGAATAGTAAGGCAGTGGGAGTAGCTGCCAGTGGAGCGACATTACATGCCATGTACTCAGGAATACACACCGTGTACTCATGTCGACAAATGAACAGTGTGGCGGTGAAAAGTATCCGCCAGAGGAACAATTAAAAAATGAAAATTACACTCCGTGTACTTGAGAGTACATTCCGTGTAGTTTGTTTTTTTCTTAAAATGGGAAGTAACCTCATCATTCAGAAGAGGAGGTAGTGGACGCATTTGGGGCTCGGAAGGTGAGGCTAGAGCTTGGAGGAGCTCCCAATCGCATGCTGGGAATCCATTTCTTCTGCCGTTGATCTTGTTTGAACCATGCAGGTAAGACCTCCCTTCTCCTTGAGCCGTTCTTACCAATTATTTCCCGAGGGGAAGTTATTTATGTTTGAACGAGAAATATTTTATCCCAGATCTACGTTGTTCTTGGACGTTTCGGAAGGCTTCGTTCGCGTATATCGATCAGTGGAGATCGAGGTAGGTGGTCTAATGTTTAATTCCAACTGTCATGTTGGTTTTGTGTACCTTTCTTCTATGCGCCCATGATTGGGGTGTCGTATGGCTGAGGCCTTGATTTAATTAAATATATAGAATTGCATAGGTAATTTAATTAATATGTACAAATGCTATTTGGGATCATTTCTTGGATCTAGGGCCACCCCGTGAGTGCGTTTCCCTTTTTTATCCATTTGTCCAGGATACCCGTGGGTATGCTGTGATTTAGCATGCTTTAGATTTCCTTTAGAGGAATTATATATAAATTTCTTTCTTATGTGTTGTGCTCTGCCCGGTTAATTGCTTAGCCCGAGGGCAGTGTTTCATTTAGCCTATGGGAAACTCTTATCATGCCTATGGGAAATAGTTTCTGTGCCTGTGGGAGACACCTCATATGCCTGCGGTCAATATTCATCATGCCTGTGGGTAGTCACCTGTGGGTTTCGATTCTGATTACCTGAGGGTAAGAATTCTTCATGTCTGTGGACAACGTTTACTTTGTATGTTCACTGTGGTGATTTACTATGTTTTACCTTCCAAGCTAAATCACAAGGTTGGTATTGATAAATAATTAATAAAATGGCAATGTAATTGGTAGAGATAGTTACTTTTGAGTACTATCTAGTTTATTGCATTTTGTTACTGCACACTGCCATTGCACATTTTCACTAATAGTTAGGAACGGGCCTTTGGTGGTTTCCTACTGGGATTTATTTATCACACCCTGTTTGGGTCATGTCTTGGGCCTAAAAAGATTTTATTGCTGCAGGGGTAGATAAGGGAAAGAGTCCCTATATAGGTACTTGATTGTCGCAGAGGAGTAGGAGAGCATGAGACTGAGCTTAGGCTTGCGATGCTGCTAAGTTCCTACTGCGATACTTTGTTTTCCTTTGCTGTACTTGTACTTTGTATTAAATTGTTCTAGATTGCAGTGTATCCTGTTTTGGCTTCTTTCCTAGACTTAGAGACATAATGCATCATCAAATATATGTATGACTATTGTTATCTTTTACTTCTATATTGTTATCCATTTTAGTTGGGTATTGTTTATTGCTTCCGAATTTGTATGTTTATATCTAAATCCACTGTGTTTCACTTTAAAAAATGAGGACATAGTTTTCCCCCTATCATACCTAGGCCCTCACTACTAGTCGGTAGCCTCTGGCATTTGGGGAAATGTGCTTGAGGTCATGTGACCAACTGGGTTCGGGGCACCCGTTGTGTGGCACCCAGATCCGGGATGTTACATGATAATGCAACCAAATTTTTATTTTTACTACACCATGATATTAGAGACTTTCCTAAAAAGTGACATGTTCTAGAGGCACTATTTCTATCTAATTTACATCCACCAAAGTCAGCATCAGAATAACTGACCAAATCAAAAAGCTGTCCTCTTGGGTAGAACAATCCTAAGTTAGTTGTATATTTGAGGTATTTGAAAACACCTTTAATATCATTTAAATGTGATTATTTTGGGTTTTCTTGAAATCTTATACACATACACACACTAAACATGATGTATGTCCTAATAGCAGTTAAGTAAATCAAACTCCCAATCATTCCTCTATAAGCAGTTTGATCAACAGATTTCCCATTTTCATCAAGATCCATCTTACAAGTGGAACTCATAGGTGTTTCACTACTCTTAATTCCATCAAAGACATATCTTTTCAAAAGATCTTTAGTATATTTACATGATTTATAATAATATCTTATTTTTTTTAAAATATTTGAAATCCAAGAAAATATTTAAGTTCACCCATCAAACTCATTTTAAATTCACTTTGCATCATTTTTGAAAAATAATTACACAAATAATTTTTAGAATATCCAAAGATAATATCATCTACATATATTTTAGATATTAAAACTTCTTTAGAAATTATTTTTATAAATAAAGTAGGATCTATAATTCCTTTTGTAAAACCTTTAGAAATAAGAAAGTTGCTTAACCTATCATACCAAACTCTTGGAGCTTGTTTCAAACCATATAAATTTTTAGTTAATTTGAAAACATGATTTGGAAAACGCGTATTTGTAAAACTTCGGGGTTGTTCAACAAAAACATCCTCAATTATATAACCATTTAAGAAAGAAATTTTAACATCCATTTGATAAATTTTGAAATCTAAGTGTGCTGCATAGGCAAGTAAGATTCTAATTGCTTCAAGCATAGCTACTGATGCAAATGTCTCCTCATAATCATTCTATCTTCTTGATTATAGCCT
This sequence comes from Viscum album, assembly GCA_963277665.1. Classification (NCBI taxonomy): domain Eukaryota; kingdom Viridiplantae; phylum Streptophyta; class Magnoliopsida; order Santalales; family Viscaceae; genus Viscum; species Viscum album. Next base: position 1,083,912,153 of record OY728155.1, read on the forward strand.
TGTGAAACCAATCTTTCTTTGTTTCTAACTATATTTCCAGCTTCATCTACTTTATTCCTAAACACCCATTTAGTTCATATGGTTAAGGTACCTTTTAGTCTATCAAAAAGCTTCCAGACTTTATTTCTCTCAAACTGATTAAGCCCTTCTTGCATAACCATTACTCTAAATTCATCATTGATCATGTCATTGATATTTTTAGGTTCAAGTTGTGACAAGAATGGTTGATTTTCATCATGATTTCTCAATTAATCTCTAGTTTATGTTCCTCTATATAAATCTCCAACTATAGCATCTACATGATGGTTTTTAAGGGCACTAGTTGGTCTAGTTAAAGTAGGGCTAGTTACTTCAGGTTCATCACTTGGTTCTGGTTCATTATGGCTAGATTCTGGAGACTTTCCATAACTGGAAGTTTTAACAGATTCTTTTATAGGATGGTCTTAAGGTTTATCATTAATATCTTGATTAGACATATCCTCATCAAGATTCCCTAGTGAGGTGTTAGGTTCATGTGGATCTGTTTCATAAAAATTGACATGTACAGATTCCTCCACACATTTGGTTCTCTTATTAAAGTATCTATAAGCTTTTATTGATGTTGAATATCCAAGAAATATTACTTCAACAATTTTAGAGGAAAATTTATCTAGATTATATTTAGTGTTAAGAATATAAACTTTACACCCAAATATCTTAAAATAATTTATCTTGGGTTTCCTATTATTCCACAACTCATAAGGTTTTTTTCTTAAGGATGGGTCTGATTAAGACTCAATTTATTATGTAAAAAGTTTTATTAACAGATTCAGCCAAAAAATAAATAGGTAGGTTATATTTATTGTGTATATTTAGGGAAATTTCCTTTAGGGTTCTATTTCTCATTTCTACTACACCATTCTGTTGAGGTGTCCTAGGGGCAGAAAAGTTATGCCTCTAGACATTTTGTGAGAAAAAGGATTCAAAGTCTTTATTTTTAAACTCACAACCATGGTCACTTCTTAAGGATTTAATTTTATGTCCACTAAGATTTTCTACAGTCCTATCATACTTGGTAAAATGAGAGAAAGCTTCACTTTTGTGAGTTAAGAAAAAGGTCCAAGTATACTTAGAGAAGTCATTTACAAGAACATAAACATAATACTTCCCACTGAGACTTGAAACTCTAAATGGTCCAAACAATTCCATGTGAACCAACTCAAGAGGTTGAGAAGTTTTAACTTCTTTCTTTGGTTTGAAATAGATTTTATGTTTCTTTCTATTTTTACAAGGATTACACACTCTATTGTCTGGAAACTTTAGTTTGGGAAAGTATTTAACTAAACCTCTTCTGGTAAATTTATTAAGGGAGTGTACATTACAATGTCCTAGTATTCTATGCAAGATACAAGACTCTTTGTGAAAGGCACTTAGACAGGAAAAATTCTATGGTGCTAGTGTGTATAAGTTTACAACATATACATGATCATTTCTAAGAGCAGTAAATACAAAGTTATTCTTGGAATAAAAAACATGGAATGCATCATTTTTAAATTTAACATTAAATCCATCATCAAAAAGTTGAGATATTATAATAAAGTTATACTTTAATCCATCAACATAAAGTAATTTAGAAATTGAAATAGAGTTTGGGTTACTAATCTGGCCTAAGCTAATGATTTTTCCTTTACCATTATCAAAAAATGTGACATTTCCTCCACCAATCTTGATGATATTCTTGAATCTTGAGTAGTATCCTATCATGTGTCTTGAAAATCCACTTTCCAAGTACCAAATCTTTCTACAGGAACTCTTAAGGTATTTTACCTACAAATTTTTTTAATCCAAAAATGATTTTGGTACCCATATTTTTCTGGGTCCATAAATATTAGTAATAAAAGATTTAGGAACCCACAATTGTCTTATGGGTTTTTTATATGTAGGATATAATGTATTTGAAAAATAATTTTTTTTGGTCCAGAAAATCTTGATATAGTAAAATATTTTGTAGAACTAGAACTTGCAGTAAATTTTTGATTTTTGGGCAAAGAAGAAAATTTTCCAGATTTAGTCATAAAATGTGTTTTTGATAAATTTCTTTGTCTAGGATGATATCCAATACCAGAAGTGTACTTAGGATCTATCTGTTTTCCAAGAATTTGAGTAAGAGTGCTTTTCCCATTGATATTTTTTTTAAATCCTTCTTCATTTGCTCTTTAAACATTTTTAATTCATTGTTTTCCTTGAGCATTTGAGCATTTTTCTCCATTTCAGTATTAAGTTCAGACTTAATAGTTACAGTAAGATCATGCTATTTCTTTAAAGAATTATATATTTATCTTTTAGTTCATTACATCTCTCTTCTATAATGTTATAGTATTCAAAGAGTTCATCATTTTTCATTTTCTCAGACTTACTTTTATTTTCAAAATAATAAGAATTGTGTGTAGGAGAGTGTAAGGTTACCTCATATGTGTTTTTCATTAAAAATATATTTTCCATGTCATATTTCTCATCATGAGATGACACTTATTTACTGGATTTATCCTTAGAGTAACTCAAGGTGTCCTTCATAGATTTCTTATACTTATTGTCTTTATTTTCATACTTCTTTTTGTATTTTAACTTTGTACAGTCATCTTTGAAACGTCCTCTACTCTTTCATTCATAGCAGACAATCTCTTCTGATTTGTCAGGCTTATTCCAATCCTTTTTCCAATTTCCCTTGTTATCATATTTTCCTTTAAAGTTTGGTTTCTTGAAGAAATTTTTATTTATGTAAAATTTTCTGAATCTCTTGGCCAGTTGGGACATTTCCTCATCACTATCTGAAGTTGATTCTTTACTACTTGTGCTCTCAATAGCAGCTTGAATTTTCTCTTTGTCTTTACCCTTGGAAGTGGTAGTCTTAAAGGATACAAATTTTCTTTTTGGTTCGTCCTCATCTTGATTCACTTTGAGTTCCTCTTCATACATCATTAAATTTCCAATCAATTCCTTCACTGACATCTTATCAAGGTCGCATGATTCTCTTATGGATACTGATGTACCTCGCCATCTCTTTGGTAATCATAGTATAATTCTCATGATCTGTTCCTTTACTATGACAATTATTCCTAAATAAATCATGGTATTTAAAATTTCATTGAACCTAAGATACATATCAAAAATATATTAATCATAATTCATTCTAAAATTTTCATATTTAATAGTATAAGTATTTAATATCATTTCATTAACATTAGATGTTCCCTCATGGGAAACAGACAAAGTGTCCCAAATCTCATGGGTAGGTTTACAAGCAGAAATGCGATTAAACTCTTAATCTCCTAGTGTAATGTATAGAGAATTCATTGCTTTATAGTTATTGTTATAGGCAGTCTTGGTAGGTTCATCCCAAGTATTTCTAGCAGTTTCAAGGATTGCATATTTACTTTCAATTGCAGTCCAAATTTCAAATCCCATACTTTCTAAGTGTATTTTCATTTCAAGCTTCCACTGAGCATAATTTGTTCCATTAAAAAAGGCGGTCTATTTATATAAACTCCTTATAATATGTTTTCCATAATATAAATTGTGAAAACATTTCAAAGAGATAAAAATTTAGAAATAACAGAAATTTTAAGATTATTGAAATACAACTAGAATCACAGTTGCAGAGGTTTAAAAAAATCTTTGAAAACTAAAAAATTCCAAATCCTCTGATACCAAATTTTGGTCAGAGTAGAGTACTCAAGAGGGGGGTGAATTGAGTATCTATAAAAATTTGTGTTATAAATTGGCTAATTAAAAATTTCCCTCCAAATAAAAATATAATCTAAGTTAATTTGTAGTGAATTTATAAGAGTCCTGAATATTTAATTAATTTCTCAAAAGATTGATTAGTTCTCAACTATACTAATATAAATATTAATATAACTTTTTAAACTAACCTACTAGTTCAAAACAGTTATAAACAATTGCTAAACTATCTATCAAAGTTCAATTTAGTTTTATGAAACATGTGATAAAAAAGAGTAAAATCTACAAGGTAAAAACACAACAGATATAAACAAGAGGTTCAGTCTCCAGATGTGACTTAGTCCTCTCAACTTGGTGATCACCTTCCACCAAGCATTTTAAATTAATAAACAAGTTTTGATCCATACCATGGATCTGGGTAAACAACAACACACAATGCTTTCCAGGTCACACTTGACCTCTACCACAGTTTTCATGGGAAAATAGTTAATAAGTCACACTTGAACTATTCTATAGTTCTACATGGGATACAAAAGGATAAATAGAGTGAGAGTTTGAGGATATCAAGTATCCTTTAGTTATGAATTGGATTCAGTGTGTGTGTAATAGACAGATACACACACTGCTCAGAAATATAAATAAATAAACACAAAAGAGCTAAAGATGTAGCATAAGGTCAAGAAATCTCTGCGTGTTATGGAGTGTAGCTGTGGAATTTTTTGATGTAGTGGAGTTGAAGTTTGTGTCCTCTTCTAGAATTTGACTCCAAAACAAAGTGTCGTATCCTCTGAGGTCTGACTTCCAGAAGTATGGAATGTTCAACTTCTTGTTCGAAAGATGTTTAGGGTAGCTCATCATGTTTTGCTTCACTTATTGATCTCCCCGTATGTTCTTCCTTTTGAGTTCTTGGGTTTTGAAGTATTCTCGAGAGTTTTAGGAGTTCTGGCGTGTTCTCTTCCAGGAGTATGAAATGTTCAACTTCTTGTTCGAAAGATGTTTAGGGTAGCTCATCATGTTTTTCTTCACTTCTTGATCTCCCCGTATGTTCTTCCTTTTGAGTTCTTGGGTTTTGAAGTATGCTCGAGAGTTGTAGGAGTTCTGGAATGTTCTCTTGTGTATATATATATCTGGAATGATCCAGCTAATAAATATTTTATACTTCAAGGTCTAGTAGGCATAATGATTTCCCCACATGCATGTACCTCATTCTGTCTTCTGAATATCCTTCAGACAACATTAAAAAATTTCAGAAACATTAATTTTTCTAAATATGACTGTTAGTTATAAAATTGAATTAATAAATAAAAAACAGTTTCTATGACTATCAGTGAGTCATAAGTATCGATGAGTCATTGGCATCGGTCTGTCAGCATCAGTGACTCTCTGTATCAGTGAGTCCTTTCCATTGGTATTAGTGACTCTGAGCATCAGTACATCCTTTCCTTCGGTGTCATTGACTCAGGGAATCAATGATTCATTTGTGTTATCAGTCTGTCCGGGCATTGGTGAGTCATCATCGGTCACTCATTTTAAACTATTGGTGTGTTTCCCATTGGTGTCTCATACATCGGTAAGTAATTTGAACTAACGGTGCATTGCCCATCAGCAAGTCATCCAACGATGAGTCTCTTGAACTATTAGTGTGTCGTTTGTTTTATCGGTGAGTCCTGCATCAGTGTCTTCTTCGATCGAAGATTCCTCATCAGCGAGTCATCCAATGGTGACTCCTTTGAACTATCAGTGTCAGGGACTCTGAAAAAATTACAAAGTGTCAGTCTTATACAGAACAATATCAGATTTAGTGAAATTCATAAATACATGTAAATATACATTTGTAAATATATTGAAACACAAATATCCATAAATTATTGACTTATTGAAATGCATTATACCATGTGACATAATTTATTCACTTAAAAATATTTATTGACATGATTAAAATTATTTATAATTTAATATATGAATTAATAGGATTTGTAGATTGGATTGATTTGTGATTATTAAAACAACTATCTCACAAAGGGTCCAATAATATCTATATTTAGCTAAATATATTATTTTAAACTGTGGGTATATGAGGAAAAATAGTTTGAATTAGTGTTCCTGAATTTTTTTTGGTCTCGTGAAAAATTCCCCCCCCCCTTAGCGCAGGAAATCTATACCCACGATTTGAAAAATTGTGAGTATAGGTCCTCAAAAAACAAACCTATACCCACAATTTTACAGAAACTGTGGGTATAGGTCTCGAAAATCAACTGTATAACCACATTTTTACCAAAACCGTGGGTATAGATCTTGATAAACAACCTATACCTATGGTTCTCCGAGAACCATGGGTTTAGGGGTACCTATATCCATGGTTTTCCAAAACCGTGGGTATATTCCCATTTTCTAGTAGTGTCTCCTTGTGCGTAGTTGCAATAATAGATAAAGAGCAACACACACTATTTATAATATTTAGAAAAAAACCCACTCCTTGATGAAATTGGTTATTCACCCACTTATAGATTCTTCACTACCAAACAAATGATTCACTACCACAAATTCAGGTTTTCGTAGCGCCACCCCTTTAACAGCGCTAACAAAAGCGCTGAAAAAGAACCCCTCTTTATTATCACTTTTTTTCTAGCGCTGATAAAGGGTATATTTCAAAAAAAAACATTAAAAGTAATATATTAATATATTAATATATAAATATATTGATATTGATATAAATATAATATATATTTTTTAAATGTGTTTTAGATAAGGATAAATAGAAATTTAAACTTAATATATAAGATATTTAGAAAAAAAGATTATGAAATAATTTAAAAAATATTTTTAAATAATAATTTTTTTATTTTTATCTAATAATAGTCATTTAATAACAATTTTAAAATAAAATAAATAAATAAATAAACAAAATATCTAAATTAAGTTGAAAAGACAACTCAAACTTCAAACGATCCTAACTTTTGATTCGGGTGTCCATTTGAGCTCTACCTCATATCAAATCGAAGCTTGTGATGACCTCTATATCACCGGGATCCTACGGGACCTGGGTCATGGTTTTTTTTAGGCCAAAAATGCCCATAAGACCTCTAAAACTGAGGTTTTAGTCGGCGTACCATGATTTTTTAACATTTGATGGATTTTCAGGCTCATTTATGGGGGTCTTTTTGCCATTTTTGGTGGGGACTAAATTTATTCACAGGCATTACATTCATATTGATATAATGTTTTTGAAATTTTATCATTTTTCACAATGTAATGCTATTTATAATAATATATATAACAATATATACATATTTTTTTTATATATTCACACCTAAAAATTTAATTTTATAAATAATTAATTAAACATATTTACATATAAAATATATTTATTAATATATAGGACTTATATAAATAAAAAATAATATCCATTTTATTTAAAATAGAAAATATTAATATTAATATACCTATATTGTGTGTGTGTGTGTATATATATATATATTAGTGTGTGTGTGTTTTAGAAAACTGATATATATTATCTATATATTCTAACATATAAATAGAAATATTAATATATAATAATATAAATATATATAAATATGTATAAATATGTTTAATTATACTCACAGATACACATATATAATATATATATATATATGTGTGTATGTATGTTGTATATATGTATGTATTTATTTATTTAGTTATTTATAAACACACAAAAAAACAAATTTTATAAATGTATTTAAAACTAATTTTACAAATATATATTAATATATGAATAAATATATAACTAAATATATATTATTATATGAATAAATATACGGATAAAAAATATAACTATACATATATATAAATAAATATATATAAATAGATATTAATATATGAATAAATATATATATGAATATAACTAAATATATATATATATACATTAACATAAATATATTTTAATATATGAATAAATGTAACTAAATATATATATAAATAAATAGATATATCATTAAGTGGAGAACAAAGTAACATGGAGGAGTGGTAAAGTGTCTAGCGCGTAGGGAAGATGTCTCGAGTTCGAATCCTGGGAGAGGTAGGGGCACGCGCGCATGTGCAGGGGGGCTAACCCTGTTAAAGGGTTGGGGAGGGTGCTGTTAAAGGATGGATTTTCGGGGGTGGGAGTAAGTGGGGGGCTTCCGAGCACTGTTAAAAGGGGGGGTGGCATTTTCTGTTAAAAGGGATCTCTAATTTTTGGATTTTTTTTAATTTTTTTACATTTTTGAATTTTATCAGTGATTTTTTAAAACCACTGATAAAAGGGGTCGTTTATCATTGTTTTTGTGAGTGCTGATAAAAGAGACCCCCTTTAACTTCACTCAGATTAACAATTCTAAAAAAGCACTGTTAAAATCTATTTCTACCACTGATAAAAGGGCTATCTGTAGTAGTGATTACACTACTCCCAACACCAGCTAAAATAATTATCTTGATTTCTTCTCTAACTGATATAATTCTGCTCCAAATCCAACTGAGAGACTCAATTTGATTCCAGCTCCAACTAAAAGGATTCTTGAACTAGATCCGATTGAGATACTACTTTTTCTCCTAGATCCAACTAGAAGACATCACTTTATCCTAAAACCAACTAAAATACTTCACCTTAATACATGTTTTGATAAATTGTAGGATGATATTTAATCTTTCTCCATGATATATCTTAATCAAACTTGATCATATACCCTTTAAGTATCTTCAAAAACCACTGAATGAGTCTATTGGTCTTGCTCAAAATATTTGATCACCTATACTTGATCAGTTTCCTTAGTGAAACACTATTTGGGAAATTATTCCTTCTGCTAAAGTATTAGCCTCAATTATATGTGTGTAATAAGTGCACCCAATTTCTCTATAACACTTAATGAATGAATTTCAAGGAATCATGAAAACATTATTCTCCTTAATATTTTATGAGTTTATCAAATAAAACCATAGCACATATAATCTTTCTTTGTTATTTTATGTGCTACCCAATATTCAGTTTTGGGTATCTCAATATCAATTCTTCAAGATTCCAATTTCCATAGTATGTTTAGCTTGGGTTCTCAAATTCATCTTCATGTGTGCATGTATTTGATAATCACATGCATGTGTCAATTTTTTTCTCAGACATGTATTCAAGAATTTATACACTACATCTCACTGTCTTCTTCATGTAATAGAGTATGCAACCTTCTTTCTTGTAAGAAACACACTTCATGAAATCATAAAAAAATGTGCAGGTTCTTGTTCTTAATCAATGTATGATTAATCTCTTGCATGAAATAGTATATGAAAATACCATTGGGGTGGGATCCTTACCCTCTCATCAATCACACACAAAAATAAAGAAACAAAAACAAATATAGACACACAGATTTACGTGGTTCGGTCGGATGACCTACATCCACGGGGAATGCAATGGTTATTATTATTCAAATAGGGATGCAAAGCATAAAAAATCCCACACTCATATATCTCTTGTGTTTTTTATCACAAAACGACACCCATATTTAAAGCAGAAATGGTGGAGAAGATGTATATGGCCACTTAATGTTTCTCAGAACAACCACCAACTCCTGCCAACTCTTCATGGATGACACCAAACTCTACAGTGTGTCTCCTTTGGTCATCACCAACCCTTAGCTATGGGTCATATGAGGTGGCACCACTCCTGTTACGGTCTTCTTCTTCATCCACCAACCATGAGGTGGTGATATTATTGTCAAAAACTCAACAATCTCTACCTTGACTAAAAATATCACCATGTTGCCGCTCAAACAAATCATCATACTGTCAAAACCAATCTTCAATATGTTGCTACCTTCTCAATGCCCATAGGAATCTCAAGTATGAGACATATCAATCAAGTCCAAAGAATTTTGGAACTTGATCTATGTATCAACTTTCTTGTCCTTTGGAGGAGGAATAAGGTCCCATATCATATTTTGATGTAGTGAATTCATATCTTCTTCCATAACAGACTTCCACCAGTTCATTTTTTTCTATCCAAAACATCTCGATAGCAATCTGGAACACCATCTTCAACCACAAAAAGATCATAAATAACTGATTTTCCATACCTGTAATTTATTTATATAATTTTTCGTGTTCTACCAGTGGTGGAACTCTTATCATATGTCACTGCTCCACCTATAATAATCTCAGCATTAAAATAATACAAAGTAGCTTTTCAAATACCTTTCATCACAAGGAGTGCGCCATAAATAATTTTCATGAATCCATCTTAAATAGTTATTTGGTAACCAAGATTATCCAAAACTCCATGCAATATGAGGTTCTTCTCTAATTCTGGTACATATCTCACATCTGTAAGGCGTCGAGTTGTACCATCATTAATCTTCAACCGTATTGTTCCAATACCTCTCATATGGAAAGGGTGGTTATTTCCCATAAATACCACACCTTCATCTGACTCATTAAGCTTTGAAAACCAATCTCGATTTCTACACATATGGAATGAATAACCTGAATCAAGAATCCAAACTTCTGAATGGTTGACCGTCATCAAAATGAGGATAGTATCTTCATCATACTCGGTTCTCTATATAACATTTGCCTTTGATTTTCCAATTTTGGGACAATCCTTCTTTCAGTGCCCTTTTTCATGATAGCAGGCACACTCGTCTTCTTCTGGACATCTAAAGTTGGACTTGCCTTTTGACTTCGATCATGATTCATCTCTTCTGAATCTTCTAGATTTCCTATAAGATAAACTTCCTTTAATTATCATCAATCCCTCTGATGCGGAATCCCAATGGTCATATTTTTCCTTCTACCCTCGTTGTTAACTAAAGAATTTGAAACATCAAAAAATTTCACCTCATATTTACCATACAACAACGTTGTAGTAAGGTGATCATAACTCTCAAGTAGAGAGTTCAACAGAAACATAGACTTATCTTCATCTCCAATTTTTACCTTCAAACTTTGAAAATCTACCTGGATTTTATTAAATGAATCAAAGTGCTCAATCATAGACATACCTTGCTTGTACTGAAATCTAAACAATTTATTTTTCAGTTACAACTGATTTTTATTGCTTTTGGCCATATAGTTGTTTTCCAAAATACTCCAAAAACGTTTTTTTGAAGTTTCTTGCATCACACTGTATTTTTTATCTTTAGCCAAACAAAGATGGATCGTATTATAGTCTTGATGATTGAGTCTCTTCTAATCACCATCGTAGATGTTGATAGGCTTTTCTTACATGGTGATATCTAACTCCTATTGATTTAGAATATCCAAAACATAACATTTCCACATTATGAAGTTGTTTGTCCTCTCAAACTTCTCCACCTCAAATTTGGTACTGGACACCATAATTCTATATCTAGAAGTATTTACAGTACCGTTTGTGTAGCTCGAACATACTCCTGGGGCTCCTGGGGCAGGACCGAACTACTTTTAGTTTCAAGATTCCCCATCACAAAAATAGATCAGAATTTCCAAAAACAGATAGCACCGATGAATCCAGAATAGTCAAAAATGCTAAAATCGACTATTTAATTCCTCAAATCGGATTCCAAATGATTATCGAATTTTATTCCCAAATACTTTTTTAAAAGACCAACAAAAATGCCACTCAAAATTTAACCAAACCCCCCTTTTTTTATATGTGGGGCATGGACAAATTATCAACATATCACCCCCTTCTCAATTTTTTTCTTAAATATACTTTTACCTTTTGACTTTCAAATACACAAAAGCCAAAAACACGTCACTCTCATGTTCAAATTTTGTATTCCATGCCACCCCACATGACCTCTTTTGCATCTTATTTCCCCCCCTTATTTTTGATTCAACACACCCTTTACTCTCTTCCCACTCTCACCATGAATGAAAACCAAGGAAACAGAGGGGATGTATAGAAATCAAATCAGACGAACAACAAGTTGTGTGGAGGGTTGCAAAAGTGTGGATAACAGCAGATTTTTTGGAATGAGGATAGCAGCTGATGTACTGGAGTGTGGAAAACCATGCTGAGGAGCAGATCTATATTTGCAGACATGCTTTGAGTAGGAAGCGTGGGCAGCATTGGGTGCAGGTAAGCACAAGGGGCATGGATCACAGGCAGCAGCTTCAAGCGGGCATCGGTGTAGCCGCTGAGACAGATACAGATTCAGACACAAGCTTCCCATAGGAAGCGCAATCAATAGCAGATAAGTGCAGACAACCATAGGGAATATTATACAACATGTGAAATTTCTTCCTAGGTAATTGAACCTCAACCTATGATACCACTTTGTTGGGGAAAAAGCCTTATCCTCTCATCAATCACTCAAAAAAATTGAGAAACAAAAAAAATTGAGACATATAGATTTACGTGGTTCGGTCGGATGACCTACATCCATGGGGAAGGAAACGAGTAATCTTATTCAAACAGGGATACAAAGCTTATAAAATCCCACACTCATATCTCTCTTGTGTTTTTTATCATAGAACAATACCCATATTTAAAGCATCAATGGTGGAGAAGATGCAGATGACCACTCAATGTTTCTCCAAAAAGCCACCAACTCCTACCAACTCTTCAGGGACATCACCAAACACTACATTGTGTCTCCTTTGGTCATCACCAACCCTTCTATATGAGTCATATGAGGCGACACCACTCCTGTTTCGGTCTTCTTCGGCATCCACCAACCATGATGTGGTAATATTATTGTTAAAAACTCAACAAATACTTGGTATAGTGTGCAATTGATTCTTATCCTTTACGATATATAGTGTAGATTTTTACACTTTCTCATAGTTCTCAAATTGTTTGCACAATCCATAAAGGCTTCACGTATCTTAGTTTTTTCGTGAGTACCTTTAGTATACGAGTCTCATGTGAAGAGGCCCATGACTTCTTCTTATTCGTACAAGTAGGATCTATGTGTAAAATCTTCTTCATGAAATAGGTGTCACACAATGCTCTGTTTTATTAAAAAAATGAGAGCCTCTCAATATATGCAGCACCTATCCCTAGATAGGTGCTTTGGTATTTACAAGAAACCCACTAACTTTCACCACTAAAATTCAATGAATCAACCATAAAAAATAATGTCGTGTCAAAGATCTGTGATTTAATCTTTGTCACAACATGGATAAAAATATTATCAAAGGTTTTGATAATCTAAAATATATGCTGAAAAAGTAGTGTTACTTCATACACAAGTTCAAATTTAACCTTAATTGCATACCATGAATGCATGCTCCTCATTTATAATCATGAATTCATCCATTCATTTTGCATGCTCCAACAACCAACTGCAACTTCATTTTCATTCAGAAGTAGCTCATTCTTAGAACTAATGAGTGAATGTAAAGTGTAACATTAATGCACAGAGGTTATTTATCTCATAAATTAAGAATCATGAAATCTTGACTAAGAATGATCATGGAAACTTTATGATTGATCTTGGGATGTTCTCCATGATATCTGGAAAACAGTTTCTATCGGGTGTCACTAGAGGTAGAGAATATCTCCCAAGATTATCGATTGGTTGTAGTAGATCTCATTTGAGTGGTGAGGTTATATCCATATCATTTAAATGGAGAAACAATACTACTTTCCTCGACCGTCCCACATTAAAACCAATGATGGGTTTCCACTTCCTTTTATTAAAACATGTTTTGGCATTGCTTTGAGCTGGGTGTGGGGGATCAACACCCAAAACACACACACTGCATGCCAAATGGTCCATGCTGGACTCATTTTACCCCATGGGTTACCTTTCTGAAGCTATGAATTCTCATGCAAGACTTATACATGGAACCTTTATCTTACAGGCTGTGTGGGCTTTTCTCCATGGTTAGACCTATTTTTATATATGATCCTATTAAAAGAATACTTACAATATATTCTCTAAGTGTAAAATATAATCTCAATCCAATCTATCCTCACCATCAAATGCCTTATTTATCATGAAAATATATGAATATGTTTTTACATTTCCACCATAATTCCTCTTCATGAGATTAGATTTATTTTCCCTAGAAACCTTCAAATCATCATGTAATAATATTTTAATTGGATGAACTTATTATTCTTCATCTTATATAGTAAACAAAGTTTCATCAATGACATAATTATTATAACTTAAGATCACTTTGACAATCACAAGAGTTATAAGGATAATTGTTCAAGAATGACATACAATACCATAAAGTGAATAAAAAAAAAATCCAATCATCACCACTTGATCCAAAAACTTACCAAAAACAAACTGACACATCATTGAAAAAATGAAACACTAGTCCGAAAATACCCCTTACCAATTGTGTGACACATTTCTCCTCCCCTTTTGGTTTCTCCCTTTCCAAGTGTATTACTCCCTTGATTATCGACAAAATCATTTTTAGTTCATTAAAATCTAAAGATTGAGGTAAATACATCCTTATGCATTCAAAATTTATCTCTTTCTTTTACTATTTATAAATTTTATTTTTTTATAGCCTTAATTACCTAAAGTGGGGGTTTTGTTAGAATTTTCAAAATCTTTAGATTAAAGTAGAATCAAAAGGAGTTTCTTAGAAAGTGGATTCCTATTAAATCAAATTAGGAAGACCTATATTTATCCTAAATCATGAATGTGTTATTTTATTCATGGTAAATAGTCATGAGTGGGGTCATATGGGTAATACCTATTATTAACTACTTAGATTTCTTATTATTCCTAGTATATACTAGTGGATAGTATCATGTATGAAATGGTGTGGTTGAGCCTATTATGACATGACCTGTGTGATATGTGGTTCCTTGGTTAGTTAGGAATTATGATACCTATAATTTCCCTAGTTTTTAAAAACATCCCTTTCTCAAGGTCTGAACGTGCCAATGGGGTGTTTGGGGTCTTCTTCCCCCCTGATATTTCTAGTTGGTCTCACAATCATTTTACTTCTCACATTTTCAGGATGGTATGATGATCACATTATTCATTATCATGGACACATGTTGGTCTCATGGTCATAGTTTTCATTCTCATGAGCATAGGTTGGTATCAAAGTCATAGTTTTCATTCTCACAATCACATGTTGGTCTCACGGTTAGAGTGTTTCTTGTCACGGTGAAAGGTTGGTCTATCATATTTTCCATTATCATGGTCATAAGTTTTTTTACAGTCTTAGTTGTTCTCACAAAGATGCTTATCCTTTTTCATAATAATAATTTTTTTGCAGGGTTATAGTTTAGTCTCATATTCATACATTACCTTATCATGACCAAACCATTCACAACCGCTTCAATAATTTTCAAATTACCATGTTTTTCAAAATCCCCAGATTTTACAGAATAATGTGGAAATTATTTTTAATGTAAAATAATGAAATTTAAAGATAAATAATTATTTTTAAAATAATATCATGTGATTAAATCAATGAATTTAATCCATTAAACCCTCTGTTTTCAAAATGGGTCATTCTATGTGTTGTAAAAGAAACAAAATTAAATGAAAATTGAAGAGGAAAGTTGATCATGTTAATCTTTAGTAAAACCATATCACACTTATTAAAAGTATGAGACATTTTCAATTTGAGTTCTTTATTATTTTCTTTGAGTCCATATGAACCAAAACATTTTTATGAAACCTTGAAGTTTCATTTACATCCACCAAAATTATCACTATTCACGATTCTAGGATTGTTCAATAGTTTGGTTTCCACTATGTTTTTTATAATAGTGTCTCACATTTATGGCTAGAGCTTGTTTCTCCTTTGTATTCCCCATTCTCTATAAAATTTTAAAGGTTGATTAATACCATATATTTGGGGTATCTAGTACATGAAATCATTATTTTTTTCCATTGTCTTCGATGTAGTGTGTTTGGGAACTTCCTTTCTAGGCAATGGATCCTCATTCTCTTCTTCAATTATGTGCATCTATGGGATTTTCATGCTTTTTTTCTTTTGGTGGATAGTATGGGTTGACATAACACGATAATGAATTCTCATAATCTATAATTCAAATGGGTTGAGAGTCCCCAGAGCGCTTCTACTTGTTTTATGATTTGATTAAAGAATCATCAATATCCATTACCTTAATAAAAACCACTTCTATTAGGATCCTCCTTGTGTTAAAACTACCATGACAATGAACACTTTTTGTGTTGATTGTTAGATCTCACCCATGCATAAAAAGGCTAAGAACTTATATATGGATAACAAATTGGTAGCCCATATAAATCTATAATTCTATGTGAATGCCCGTGCTAAATATTAGAACAAAGTGATGAAATCAATTTTGTTAAATTTATAATGTGGTGTTTGTAAATATAGATTTCTTCTACGTGTTGTGTTTTTTTGGTATGATATTTGTGGAACTTTTAGGAATTTTTATGATGGTGACTATAATCAAGTTTTATTCATAACATGTTGGGTAGTGAAACCATGGTTAAATTCCATGATATGTGAAGTGGGATTATGTGAATTGCACATGTGTAGTGTTTTAGGTCATGGTAATGATGTGTGATACAAGAGAATGGAGTTTTTGTGGCAGTGGTTGTTGGTGTTGTGTGTTGTCTTGGTAGTTTTCCAAAAGTTATGGAATACTTGAAAATGGTAAGTTCTAATTAAATGAACATGGGCTAGATAAAGTGGGTTGGGGCTGGAAATGAATGAATAAATGAATGGTAAATTGAATAAAAATTCTTAATATGAATATGAAAACATGATAAATGAAAATGTATATGGTTGGTAATTAATGTGGTCAATTTGGAACAATGAAATTGATATGTGGTTGTGTACTTGATAATGGGCCTAGATGGGTTGAAATTAGTATGACAGTGATGTTGACGTGTGAAAATGGCGATGTAGAGGTTATGGTAGTTAGGAGGTTTTGTTTGTTTATACCTATCGGGTTTTCTTGTGTGTAAATATTATTACATTTTATTTTTCCCTTATGATTTATATAAGAACCCCACCCAAGTCGTGTGTTTACACCGATGCCTAAAGATTTTTGGTTCTAGGTGTTTACCCAAAACATCCAGGCCAACAAGGATAGATTACAGGCTACCCAATCTTTCCCACTCTCTCTTATAGGTGATATTATTAGGAACATACTATGGTGGATTACTATTATAGTGCACTAGGGGAGGTGATTGGCTGGATGATGATGAAATTTTTAGTTGGGGTCATGCATGGTAGGAGAAGGGGATGAGGTTGATTTCCTCCATGTTCATGATTCCATACTATCCTAGTTTATGGAAGTGGCTATAGTATTATTAAGGTGTGATGATCATAGAATGTCGTATGATTATGTTGAGGTTTTGATGAAGTTATTGGAAGGAGTTGAGATCTAGGGCTTGCCCGATGTGATAAATCTTATGAAGGTATGAGGTAGATGGATACAAAAGGGATGTGAGAACCATGATGTATGAATTTGGGGTGTGAGAGTATAAAATCATTGGGGAATTAGTGTGGGGTAACCTTTTTTGATAAGATTACTCTTATATTGTTATACATGGATGCGTTATTTGGTGAGTGATCCTTAGTGAGGTCAAGGACAAGTTGATTGATAGGTACTTTTTGATTTTGTTGTTTGTTCACTGATGCAATAACATTACCTTTCCACATTTTCATGAGAGACCTTCTGTATTATCCTACTGAGTATACATATTATGATCACCCAACGTATATATAAACTATTTTCCAGTTTATCAAGAGGGAGCTAGAGACCGAGCTAGACATTTCTAGCTTGGAGCTTGGGGTTGTTGATTTTCTACCGTAAGATTAAATTTTGGTATTTTACTTGGAAAATTTCTTTTTTTATTTTTATCACATTATATACATTGTGGGATTTTTAGGTTTTTGGATTCTTTTATGTTATGAAGTTTTTTTGGGTTGATATCCTATCTTCTGATCTTACTTTTATTATGAGAATAATGCTATCCCTATGTGATATTTTTATATAACCTTAGTGATAATCACCAACTAGGAACTATTAGAGATAAAACCAGGGGTCATTATCTCTCTTCCTTCATTGAAATACCATTAGGGGTACCCTTGTAGGAATTGGGGTCATAACAAAGTGGTATCAAAGGGTGAGGTTGAGAGATAGGATAAGTTAGGAACTGTGAGGAATGCATGGGTTGGTAGGGAAACTATTCTAGTTGATATTATTACCTGACATAAGATAGTGATAATGATTGGGAAATGGTATTTTATGGCACATATGATCCGATTTAAGTACTCTAATCTCATTAAATGTCCAAGTGAAGTGGTTTCACTTGTAGGGTAGAGACTTAGGTAAGGTACAGACGTCATCATTATTTATGCTTGTGATTTAATGGGGAGAATTTGGGAATCTAAAATGAATTTAATTTGAAAAACATTAATAAAATTATATAATGTAGGGATTATGTAATATTTTTTCCCTTTTGGTTATGGCTTCTGGAAACTTCTGAGTGTGGTTCAGGATATCGAGGTTCAGTAGATAGACACAATTGATAGCTGGAGGGTTGATTCAGATGAGAAGGATGATCAATGGAAGAGGATTTTACATGACTTATAGAGGAAATATCTAGATAATTATGAGGGAAACATATATGATCTAAATATAGAGTATTGTTTAGAGGATCTTGATATCACTTTCACTTTGATTCATGCCAAGGCAGAGTACTGGTTCTGCTAGTAGTTAGTCAGATGAGGGGTGCAATATGAAATTGGTGAACATTGTATCTTAGGGAGTGGAAAGAGGAATATGTTTCTTGGTAAAACATCAAAAAGGATTTCTAACATGAGTTTCAATCATTGACCATGATGGAAGTAAAGATACACGAGTTTATTTCTCTTTAATGAGGAATCATGTTCGTGTGAGAGATTGAGATCAGGATGAAGGATATTTTGTGTTTCACCCCCGATCTTTTTTCTGACAAGGAGTCCTATGCATGACATCTTGAGTAAAAAATACACCCACCTATCCCATTTATCATTACCCCATTTGAGTTTTAAATGTATTTGGAGGTATATAATAAGGTGTAGGTGATCGAGAAAATTCAATCTTAAGGAGTGTTGTCATGAGTGGGGATCCAGTAGGGATCCTTGAAGAATAAGGTTGTTGGTGGCCGATATAATATTATAGGGCCTTTGAGGTTTTTACTAGTGTGGATTTGTCCTTAGAAACTCCCTTTTTAGTTTTCTTGGTTCAATGGTTCTCGTTACCTTCTTCGGGGTTCTGACCTAATGTTCTTTGTTTGTGGGGGATGTGTTCATCAATAGTATTAATTCCCAATACTTCTTGGGGCTCAACATAGTGGTGGTAGTTAGGTTCAACATCAACCACAATAGAAGATGCTAGTGAGGTTGTATTAGTAATAGGGTAAGTAGGATCATGCTATGATGAGAAGAGATAATGTAGGAATGGGATGACCTTAGGTTATTCCCCATCTTTAGGGACCCTAACCTGAGTGTGGCTATGTAGGTGGTTTATAGGAGCGAGGCATAGGAGATGGGTGTGGATAGTTGTATCCTGTCGAGATTCCAACAATATAGGGGAAAAATATTTTCATAGTTATGATTACCTTATAATATACTATCATGTATGATTTGTTTGATTCAGGAGTATCACACTCCTTTTTTTCACCTAATTTAGTTCGTGCTTTAGGACTATACATATAGAGGATTCCAATTCCCCTAGTGTTGACTATGCTATTCAGAGGCTATACCTACTTTTTTTATGTGTTCCAAGGGAATATACTAATTATGGGGAAAAATAAATCATGTGGAGATTTATTCTTATTATAGATAAAACCATAATATTTAATCCTTGACATGGTTTCCATGTGTATGGTTATTGAATAATTCCATAGCAGAGTCGCATTCTGTGATAAGGATGGACAACATGCATTATTTTTTAGTCAGGGGAGTTATTGAATGGGTAATAATCATGTGGAGACCCTTTTTCCATTGATAGTAGAGTTATTAGTGAAGTTAATGGATTTTGAGGTAGTGAAGGCTCCCAAAGTCATTGGGGAGTTTCCAGATGATTTTACCGAGGAGGTTATGACATTAAACCCTTGATGTGACATCAAATTTGGGATAGAATTACAACCATCACCTCTATAATTTCAATGGTGCTTTATTGGATGACACATTTTGAGTTATGGGAGTTGAAGATTTAGATAGATGATTTTATGTAGAATGGTTTCATCCGGCCTAATGTGTCATCATGGGATTCCTTAGCATTATTCTCCAAGAAGTTAGATGATAGTATAATGATGTGTATAGACTATCGAAGGATGAATCAGGTAATGTTCAAGAATCATTACCCTCTTAAAGGGATTGATGATTCTTTTTATCATTTAAGAGGATTTAGTTAGTTTTATAAGATTGATCTATGGTATGAATATCATTTGTCGAGGGTGAAGGAGGAGGATATCCCAAATACCACCATCTAGTGTATATATAAACGCTTTTAAGTTTTTGGTTATGTTGTTTGATGTCACGAACACACCAAAAATGTTCATGGGAGTCATGAATTCCATATTTCATGAGTTCTTAGACCAGTTCTTAGTCATGTTCATTGATGATATTATGATATACTTGAGTTACGAGGAGGAGCGTGTTGAGTATCTGAGGATCATTTTACCATCACTATAACACCACAAGCTTAATGGGAAATTGTCCAAGTGAAAGTTATAGATGTTGGAGGTTCATTTACTTGGGAATATGGTGTCTCAGTAGGGAGTAGAAGTGTATACCTAAATGATTGAGGATTTTTTTATCTTAGGTGGTTCCCAAGAATGTGGAGGGTGTTTGTAGTTTTCTTGGCCTTGTGGGTTACTATTGGAGGTTTATGCCCAACATTTCTCAGAGTGTGATCCCTTTAGAGGGGTTGAACAGGAAATGATTTTCTTTCAACTATACTGATTAGTGTGAGGAAACATTTGAATAATTGAAGAGAATATTGATCAACACTTTTGTGATTCAGTTTTCAGAAGAAGGGGTGATGTTTTAAGTTTTTTTTGATACTTCACATCAGGGATTGGGATGATTCTTAATGAATTAAAATATGGTGATCTATTATGGATCCAGGAATTTACTTCCCCATGATAATACCTATTCCACCCATGATCTTGAGCTGTAGAAAGTTGTGTTTGTGATGAAACTATGGTGAAATTATTTCATTAGAGTACAATTTGTTGTCTTCACCAATCACAAGAGCTAACAATATATTTTATCTCAGTGCAACCAAAATCTGTGACAATATAGGTGGATATAGTTTCTTAATGACTATGAATTTGAGATCTATTACACCTTAGTGATGGGGAATTACATGGATAGAACACTAAGAAAGAATTTGTGAAGGGATATTGTTTAAGAGTCGGGTGATGCGTGGAGGACGATGAAGGATCTAGCAACCATGAACCATGATGAAAATGTGGTTAATAGTGGGGGTTTCTTATTTCAGATGATAGTGAAGTTCTCTTTGGTGAATAAAGTGGAGGAGTCTAAATGTGGGAACCTATAGGTCTAAGTTATGTGGGATCATGTTGTATAATGTGACTCCCTTTAGGTATGGTCAGAGTGTAGTCAGAATCAGATATTGTTTTAGGAGAGGTTGTTATTTTTTAAAGTGATGCATGATGGATTCCTTCATGTGTTTTATAGAACAACTTTAGTGGTGAACCTAGGAGTATCTAAGATGAACCATTTTTTGAGGATGTAGTTTTGGTGTCCTATAATGAAATGGTCAATGGCAGAGTTTGTAGTGCGGTGTTTGGTTTTCTAGTAGGTGAAAGTAGAGAATCGGGTTCTTGGTGTTTTGTTACAGCCCTTTGATATCCTTGAATTGAAATGGTAGGACATATCTATGGGATTCATCATAGGATTAACCCAATATCACGAAGGATATTATTTTATCTAGGTAATCATGGATCGACTGATGATGTCAACCCACTTACTATCAATCATAGAGTCATGTGTCATGGATGTGTTGGAAAGGAGGTATGTGGATGAGGATATATAGAAACATGGATTTCTTAGGTCCATTATCTTAGGACAATATTCTCATTTTAGATCATGCACCTGGAGGGTATTCTAGCATACCTTTGGATCTAAGTTACACCTCAGAACTTCTTTACACCCTTATACTAATGAAAAAAAATATCAGAATATAAAAACATTGGAGGATATGTTACGAGCATGCATTTTGGATTTTGGAAGGTCATGGGTGGGGAAATTTCCTTTATTTTAAATCTATTATAATAATAGATTCCAATCATCCGTCATCATATATCAATTTTAATCATTTTATGTGAAACCCTACCTATCCCCATTGTGTTGGACTAAAGTTGGTGAGTCATCCATTCTTTGTCCTAAGGTGGTGCAGAGTACGATCAAGAAGGTCTAGAATATTTATGAGAAGAATAACGTGGTATAGGATCGTCAAAAATCTTATTAAAATTTTAGGAGGATACCCTTGGAGTTAAAGGTTAGGGATCATGTGCTCCTAAATTTTTCCTCTCATCATGGGGAAAAAAGTCTTATTTAGTGAATTAAGTCGCTACCTTGATTTTTTGGACCCTTATAGGTGATGGAGCATGTTGGTGAGGTGGATTATCGATTGTAGCTTCCTCTATAGATGGAAAGGATCAATTATGTCTTCAAAATATCTCAAATTCATTTATATATTTACATTGACTATGGATAGTCATATATTGAGGATGATGCAACATTCATGGAGAGACTAGTAGAGATCCAGAATCATCAAGAGAAGGTGTTGAGTGGATGAAACATTCCTTTGGTTCTAGTATTGTGGGGGGGGGGGGGGAGGAATGGTGGCTTAGAGGAGAGTACTTGGGAGCATGATATGTAGATGTGTTACTAGTACCTTAAGTTATTTGGAGTTTTTATTTATTTTATTTTTCTTCGATGACATGATTCTTGAATCTTGCTAACTTATGAGATATTCCCTTTTTCCCTTGCTAATGGAATGTGTTAAGGATTAGAGTGTATAAAGAGGCTAAAACCCCTTCCCAATAATGATGACTTATATTTATGAAATAGTTTAAAATATTTCAAGTGAGTTAGTGTCACCCAAAGAGGACAATATATTGATGAAAATATTGAAATGTTGGAGTGGATGGTTGTGTGGAAGGGAGGTGGATTGAGGTTTTTATAAGATGGTGATAGTGTTTTAGTTATAACGAGATCCTTGAAAGGTATCTCATGGGATGGATATTCATACCCCCTTACTTTTCTTGGTTTCTTGTTCATTTTTGATTTTTAAGGGTGATAATTGTTTAAGAGGTATCTAATATAACACCCCTAGTTCTTAAAACATTCCTTTTGTAATTTCTCCAGGACTAGAGATGCCAAGGGGGTGTTTGGGGTATTCTTTCACCTGGAATTTTTAGTTGGTCTCATGGTAACCATTTTCCTTCTCAATATTCCTAGTTTCTCTCACAATTATAGTTTTCATTCTCACAATTTCAAGTTGATCTCACAACCATAGTGTTCATTCTCATGGTCATAGGTTGGTTTCACAGCTATAGTTTTCATTCTCATGGTCGTTGGTTGGTATCATGATCATAATTTTCCTTCTCATAATCTTAGGTTGGTCACATTATCACAATTTTTCTTATATCAGTCACAATATTTTTCTCACTATCTCAATTGTTCTCGAAATCTCACTTATCCTTTGCACGGTCGCAGGTTGGTCTCACGGTCTCACATTCCCTTCTCTCGGTTGAACCCTTCACAATATCTATAAGAGTTTTAAAATTTAAAAGATTTTTAAAATACCATATTTTAAAAAATAATGTGAAAATTATTTTTAACATAAAATAAGGAAATTTAAATCCAAATAAATGTTTTCAAAATCAGATCATGAGATTAAATACAAGAATTTAATCCCTTAAACTCCATGGTTTCAAAAAGGGTTATTCCACATGTTTTAAATGTAACTGAATTAAATGATAAATAAAGAGGAAAGTTAAACATGTTGATCTTAAATAAAACCATATCCTACATCTTAAAAGTATATGAAAATTTCCATTTGAGTCCTTTCTTGTTTTTTTTGAGTTTGGAAAAACCATCACCTTGTTCTTGAACCTTAAAGAGTCATTTTCATCCACATAGGGCCTCTATATTCTTGATTCGATACATGTTTAATATCTTGGTTTCCACTCTATTTTTCAGAGTAGTGTTTCAAGTTCAAGGTAAGATCTTAATTCTCATTCATATTCCCCATTCTCTTAAAAATATGATAGGTATATTAAGCCCTTACCTTCAGGGTATCTAGGTGGAAACATCATCATATTTTCCCATATTTTTAGTGCAGTGTGTTTGGGAAAATCCTTTATAGGTTTGGGATTCTTATTATCTCCTTATTTTATGAGAATATATTGTATTTTAATTCATTTTCATTTCTATGGGTGAATATTATGCATTTAAATAACAATATAATGAATTATTTTAATGTGGAATTGAAAGGGGGTGGGAGTTCCCATAGTGCTTTTACTTTTTTTATAACATTTATTAAAGGGTCATCCATGTTTGTTACCTTACTGAAAATCATATATCTTTAGAGCCTTATTATGTTGAAACTTTAATTACTTTGAAATAATTTTTTATTGATTTATTTATCTCACCCATGTATAAAAATGCTAAGTACTTATATATAGATAACATACAGGTTACCCATGTAAATCTGAAATTGTGTGAGAAAGACCATGCTAAATATTGGGACAAAGTGATGAAATCCTTTTTTTAACCTATAATGTAGTGTTGGTAAATCTAGTTTTCTTTTATGTGTTTCATTATTTTGGTGTGATATGTGTGGACCTTGTGGGGATTTTTCTAGAATTGATGGTAATTGGGTTAAAGGCATAATATGTTGGGCGAAGAAACCATGGTTAGTTTCTTTGAGATTTGATGTGGGATGATGTATAATGTGTTTGTGTGGTGGTTGAGGCTATGGTAATTATGTGTGATACAAGAGCATGGATTTGGTGTGGGAGTTTTTTTAGTGTTGTGTGTTGGATTAGTAGTTTCCTAGTAGTTATGGAAAACTTCAAAATGGTAAGTTCAAATTAAATGAACTTGGGATGGTTTATGTGGTTTGGGGATGTAAATGAATGAATAAATGAATGGAAAATAAAATAAAAATAAATAATCTGAATATGGAAGGATGATAAATAAAAATTTATATGGTTAGTAATTAATGTGGTTAATGTGGAACTATGAAAATGATGTATAGTTGTGTGATTGGTAATGGGATTGGATGGGTTGATAGTAGTATAAAATTAATATTTACATGTGGTAGTGGTCAGGTAGAGGTTGTGGTAGTTAGGAGGTTTTGGTTATGTGTACCCATATGTTGGGATTGTGTTTAACTATTATCAAAAATTATTTTTTTCTTTTAATTTCCATGTGCACCCCACCCAATTCATGTGTTTACATCAACACCCAAAGGTTTTGGGTTCTATGTATTTTGACCAAACATTCATGTCAACTAGGATGGATAGATGGCTACCCCCTCTTCCCCTCTCTCTTTCAAGTGAGGTTATTACACATGATATGTGGTGGATTGCTGTTATATTACACTATGCTTGATGATTGGAGGGTGTATGATGTAATTTATAGTGGGGTTTCATGCATAGTTGGATGAGGGTATGAGGTTAATTTCTTTCATGTTCACAGTACCCTATTACCCTAGTTTTTTCTAGTGGATAAGGTATGACGAGGATGTGATGGTTGTGGTATGCAATATGATTGTGATGAGACTATGATATAGCGATCAACATGGGTTGAGATCTGGGGATTGGATGATGTGATGTGGCTTTCTATGATATGGTATTGATGGATATAAAATGGATGAGAGCACCAAGATGTACACCATTAGGGTTTGAGAGTGTTAAATTAGTGGGGAAGCAGTGCATAGTACCCTTTTTTTATATGTTTCTTTTTATATTATTATACTTGGATGAAAAATTTGGTGAGTGGGACTTGGAGAGTATAGGGACTAGTTTATCGATAGGTTCTTATTGATTATAATATTTTTTCACTAGGGAAATATCATTATCCTATCACATTTTCATGAGATTCTTTAGGTATGATCCTAAAAGTTATACATTTAATGCTTACCATATGTATATATAAACTACTTTTCAGGTTATCATAATGGAGTTAGAGACCGAGATGAACATTTCAATATTATATCTTTGGGTTGTTTATTTGTTTCCATAGGATTGTATTTTGGTATTTTACTTGTTAACTTTATTTTGTATTCATATAAAATTACATACACTGTGGGATGTTTTAGGTTTTGAATTTCTTTATGTTATGGAGTTTTTTGGGGGTGGATATATTATCTCATAATCCTTATTTTATTATGAGGGAAATTCCTTCCATGTGGGATATTTTTATATACCCTCAGTGCTAGTCACAAACCTGGGTCCTATTGAAGGAAGGATTTGGGGGTTATTATTTCTCTTCCTTCATTTTCAGCCTAGGAGGGGTATCCTTGGAGGGAGGTGGTTGTGACAAAATCAGTTATGGAATTTTTTTAAATGAAGTGGTTGTTGAGTTAGTTTTGTAGGAACATGTTGGGCATGTCTTAGGTGATCATGGATGATGTTGATCAATAAAAGTAAGTTGATCTGGTTCGTAGGTAGTGAATGAGGTTTTTTGAAGGTGTTTCCTAGATTTTTGGTGATGCTTTTCACCATGGGTGACTAAGAGGGTCATTGGGGTCATGTGAACATGGGATACGACTGATGAGGTGGTGTTTACCACTTGTTGTGGGTGGATGCCTCAATAGAATAAGAAACATATGGGATGATGTTGAATATTAGTAAGGATTAGGTTCTCACCATTGAAGGCTATAATTAGTGGTAATTGATACCACTAGTTAGTGGTAGTTTAGTCCACTGCTTAGGGTCACGATGATTTCCATTTATGTTGGGGTCGTTGGGTCATGATTATGGAAGGATGGGTATCATCTTGGATTAGGTTTATCATGATATTGAGATAGAGTTTGGTTAATAGGGGTGTAAGACTTTGGGACTTGTGTTACGCGTTGTGAATGTGCCTTTGAGATATTGGGATAACTAAGAATGATTATGTGGTTGTGATGACATGTGACGTTGTATGGTATGGAATTGGTTGGAAGGTCATTGGATCTTTTCGTATGATAGACTGTGGATGTATCATTTCACTATGAGTATAACTGAGGTAGGTAAAGGATCACTTGTGGCTATTTATCACAAGGGGAACAAGTTATGTGATATTTTTTGTGTTCCAATTTATTTACATTTTTTGCATACACTGGTATATGTATGGATACAATCTAGGTACACTATTGGTATTGGCCTACTGAGTTCATAATCTCACCCTACATGTGTCCTCTAGGATGTGTGGGTACTTCAAGGTTTTGAGAATAGGTAAGGTAAAAGGATCTATGTTAGGAGATTAATGGATAGGGTAATTCAAATGAAGCACAATCTTGATGGAAGTGTTTTTGGAAAATGGGATGGGTGGTTCCTCAATGTTGGGATGGTGTTTTATTGGGGTTATTTTTTTCCCAAGTACATATATTTTCATACCACATGTGATATTATTTACTCGTGTATAACTAGAATGACATGTTCATATGATTTGAGTTATAACATGTGTATTTTGGATCATTATTTCCATCGTTTAAAATTACTTCCATTGTGCTTTATTAATCACTTCTGCATTGTTATAATCATCATCATTATTATCACCAGAGGGTATATAATCCACACTATCACCCAATATATTCTTACTACTAGTTAACAACCATTGGTGTATGGTGAGGCACACCTAAGGTTGCATGCAACATCACTAGTACAAGAATCAATCGAGTGGTTGTAGGGTGGAAGGGCATTACAAAGTGGTAATAGAGTTGTTGGTGTTACAGAGTAACATCAATGAATTTAGGTGTTATATGGTATTATCTGAGTAAGTTGATTACAAGTGGTAACCATGTTCATTTTTTTCCAAGGGGTATTAAATCTAGGTTATTAAAAATTGGTTTTTATTTCATTTGTGGTAGAATTGAGCAAAGAAATGTGTTATAACATGAGATAAATGTCAAATTATGTGTTTAACCATCACCTGTATGAAATGAAGTACAAGTTATTAGGGAATGTATGATTTTTTTCTTTTCATGGTTATATTTGAGTTATTTTATTAATATTGATTGGAATTTGATGTTATTTTTTTTCAGACTCTTAGCCCTAAGAGGAAAGAGGAAGTACTCAAGCATCATGTTAGTCATGTAGGTCTCACATGTGTGTTATTGAGACTGTTTTTTGGAACCTAGAATAAAATAAATGGATGATATGTTTAAAGTGTAAAAAACATATTAAACAGTGTTTTCCTACAATCAATTTTTTGTAATTCTACTTATCTAACCTAAGTAAAGGTAGTGGTTTTAGAAATGAAAAGGGGTTGGGCTATTTAAAGTTCCAGCAACATCCTATATGGTGTTTTCCTACACAAATTCTTAGTGGAATTATACTAAACTAGCTCAGGTATGTTATTATTGATGTGGTAGGTTTATGAATCCTATGTACATACAGTGTATGAGGTTCTTGACCCTGATACGGGTAGGAAAGGGGCCATGAGGCTGGATGAGAGGTGACATGAGTGCGGTAAAGAAGTGTAAGGGTAGTGGGATTCACTACATATTAGCTTTCCATTTTTTTGATATCCTTACTATAATATTTATTTTGATCATAGTATTTTTTTTCAATGTGATTCCACCCATAAATCATTTATTGGAGCATCATGAGGGAAGAGATGTGGTGCCACTTGGGAAATCATGTGACGAGTACCTTGACAGTAAAGGTGAGCATGAGCTATAGGTGGAGGAATTGAAATATGCAAGTTATCCATAATGGGATGAGGATCTTAGAATATGGTTAGATGAGAATCATAGATAAATCTTAGTGTGGGTTATTCATGTAGGTTCCAAGCATAGAGAAAGTGTCTAATGGGTCATGCCCAATTTTGATTTTTGTCATGATTGATGATTAATCTGAGATTTATAGAATGATAAACATCATGATCCACATAATTGAATTAAAGAATATAGATAGTGGATAAATGCAATAACTAAAGCACATGATCATCAAATATTATTTATAATTAATTTAATCAATTAAAGAATTATCTTGCATGAAATTATTTCTTTGCTGATGGATCTGAAAATGGATCTACATTATACCATCGTTTCATTATAGGAATCAATATTATATTCCCTCTAGAAATGATACACACGTCTTCCAAAAATATCAAACTATTTCTATAGGAATATCTAAGAGATAGCATGGTAGATCCTATCACTTGTGTCGTTCACATTTGATGGGCCCAAGAATCACTTCCAAGGGATTCTTCTTGATCTCTATAGACTTAATAGTGGAAGGTGGAGGAAGATATCTCTCCATTATTTGGAGTGTTATTGGTAAAAGGAGCTTTGTAGGTCTTTTATAGGATTCTCTATATTTCATTGTGTACAACACAAAATGAATTTGATCTATTGAAAAATAGTATAATTAGGTTTATATACCACTATAATTAAAAATAAATAATTTCAAAAGTACCCTTTATTATTTATTTAATCTATGTGGAACCCCATATCTATAATAATAATATTATTATTATTTATTGAGATGTTCTATACTCACGAATTAAATTAAATATTATTTAATCTAATAATATTCAATATATATTATTTCTCACGATACCTATAAAATCAGTCTTCCATTCCTCTATTATATTTATCTTTCCCTGAATAATAACTATTTATTTAATAAATAAATATCACTACATTATTCCCCAATAAAAAATAAATATTATATTCACTAAATAGAAAATAAATATTTATTAAATATTCCACTCACATAAAAGGTAATGGAATACATGTGATCAAGAAAACATAAATAATTATTAAACCAAATATAGGAATAATATTTATTTAAATTTTTAAATAATGAAAAATAAAATATTATTTAACTGAGATTCTGGATAAACATAGTGTGTGACCCTCTAGGCCTCTTTCTCAATGGATTTAGGTGAAGTATCCTAATGTCCAAGGTTAGAATCTAAAAAAATTCCAAGTCACCCATAGAGAAATAATTTAATGCCGTAATGAAATAATTCCTCATACATACACTTATTGTGTAATATAATCCCTTTATCTCAATATCTCTAATCAAGTAGGTTGTATGTTGGTTCCATCAACCTATCTGCTCAATGTATCATTCCTTGAATTTTTGGAAGTTGAAATTTCTTATAGAACACCATGGCCATGGATTTATTTAGGCTATATAATTTTCATAAAATGTCATAATATATCAGCTTCCATTAAATAATATAAGGTACAAATACTTTCTTACATTATTCATTAATGAAATATTACTCACGACACACCCAATGTATCCTAACTCACTGTGAACATATGACATCATAGTTTTTGTCAATAGAACACTGTATGTGACTTATAACACTCATTAATAATAATCTTAAAGTCTAAGGACCAATACACACATCCATAGATGGGACATCCAATGACACATATAAATATTGATTTCCTACCAGTGGGTCTCATTCTCATTATATCCTACAATGGATATTACCAAGGGTTTACACCATGAGAAGGTGCCTCAAAGTCCTATAAGTCTCTATCCCTAATATACTGAATCATTTTTGACCCTCAAATGATTTCATCTAGCTACAAAACATTTATTTAAGAATACTATCACGATGATTCTAGGTTCTCATCATAGGAGATAACTACTATGACCTTTTAGTGTGATAACTACTCTTAGTACATTATCAAATTCTATGTTATGTAGAAGAACAATCATGATGTGATAAGGATTTTATTAATATTTAAAACAATAAATACAAATTATCATAAAGTACACATAAGTTGGTTCTAGAGAACCAACTCCAATAGACTCCCACTTTCACTAGGTCTAACTACTAATAACCTCTAGTATGTTAACTCTCACATGATACTCATGATTATGTTGAGATAGGCCTTTATTCAAGGGGTCCACCATGTTTTCTTTTGTGGGAACTATTTTTACTATAACTTCACCCTTTTGATAAAAATACCTCAAGAAGTGACGCTTTCATAGTACGTGGTTTGTCTGTTGGTGTGACCTTAGCTCTTTTTCAAGATCCATCATGACAGTATTATCACAATACGATGTAATAGGGTATTTATTGATAGGTACCAAATTTAGATCCTAGAAAAATTATCATAACTAAAAAGATTCCTTGGTTGCATCAGAAGCTGCTATATACTCATACTCTACTCTAGAATCAGCAACAACTGGATGCTTTGAACTTTTCCATCTCACAGATCCTTCATTGAGACATAAAACATATCATGACTATGAATTTAGATCATTAAGATCTATTTAAAAACTAGAATCAGTATAAACCCTATTGACCAGATCCTTATCTCCTCCATACAATAGGAATATATCCTTAGTTAATCTTAAATAATTTAGGATAGCCTTAACAATAGACCAATGCTATTCTACTGGATCTTCTTGATACCTTCCTACCATTTTTAATGCATAGAAAACATCAAGTCTAGTACATAACATGATATACATGATTGATCCTATCGTTGAAGCTTATGAGATCTTACTCATTATATCTTTCTTCTATTGTGTTTGAGGACACATTTTCTTATAAATATGTTTACCATGTGAAACTATAACCAATCCCCTCTTGGATTGTTCCATACCAAATTTATTTAGCATCTCATAAATGTATTTAATTTGAATTAGTCTAATAATCCTCTTGGATAAATGAAAAATGATATTTATCCTTAGAATATAGGATACTTTACTTAAGTCCTTCATAGAGAAACACTTCTTCAATGAGTCCTTAATATATGGTAAGACTGGTATGTCATTTAAAATAACCATCAAATTAAAATTATTATTAAAGGAGAAAAGCGACACAAGTTCAAGGGGTCCTAAAATGATGATTCCCAAGAGAATCACCCATAAAGATGTCAATAAAATCAATAGGAAGAGATCCAAACCTGGTAAAACATATACAAGAGCTCTCTGAACTTACCTAGGAATCCAGAAAATCCAAAACCTAGTTCCCTTCATTTCATATGTGGAGAAGGGTAGTGTGATCATTAATAAGAGGCCTTCATCATTAGGTAAGATAAGTAATCGACCAGGTAATGGTTATTTGACCTTTCATAGAGTGAAGAATAATCATCAATTTAGTCTTCACAAAAGATAACAAGATGTTTCTGATACTTCACATTTCCAAACTATCCCGCATTGCGCAAGCCTATAACATAAGAGAATCACCCTGACCATAAGAAGCATTGAATATGAAAATAATTGAGCCACTTGAGTCACAAAAAAGACTGCCTACACAAATAAAAAAAGAGTAGTAAGATCCATCCACATTGAGCTTAAGTCTATTAGGAGGGATCCAGTGTATCCAATGACCCTAAGACAACATGCACTACCTAAGAGTGGGTGAGGAACTACCCTATAAGAAGCTCATGAGATAATGGGAATGATCCCTTTTCTTAAGAATAGGAACCAACTCA
Source organism: Viscum album (assembly GCA_963277665.1). NCBI lineage: Eukaryota > Viridiplantae > Streptophyta > Magnoliopsida > Santalales > Viscaceae > Viscum > Viscum album. The sequence goes on from OY728155.1 coordinate 1,083,944,446, forward strand.
AACATAAGGAATCTTGATATGAACACCCGGGATAGGATACAAGCAGAAAAATCCTCACACCAGCCAGTATTCTTCACATTCCAGATGATCTAACACCCAAATGATAGTAGAAGAACCCTCGATTTACTTTCCAGACTACCATCCGGAACACCACTAAACCACTAATGGAATAATTCACCACCATTCGAATCAGGATGAGAAAACTCGAGAAGTCACCCAGCATACCCCAAACCAACGATGCCCAAACACCTTAAAAAAAGAGGTGCTAGATTGACTCCTTATGCGGGTTCCAAAAACAGGTACATTTTTAGGCAAGCTAGATACCCTTACATTTATTCTAACCATCCGAGGGAATATCATTGTTTCTAATTTTCCACACCAAAAAATTATACTTGGAAGGTAGATCTTTGAACCAAAGTATGGAACCCCTTGTATCGTGGCTTATGTTTACATGCATTGCATTACAATAAATTTTAGCCGAGAAAATTCCAGAAGAGGAGTATGTGAAAACACAAACATCAAGGACCTCATTCATGTGGATATTTTAAAAAATATATTGTTGTTGATGGTTCAATATTGCATTGATAAAGGAAGGATATTTTCTATCTTACTTGAAGGTAACATATGGAATAAAACACCCTGGAAATCCAAGTGAGATGCCTGCCCAATTGTGACTCCAGAAGTTGATCTCCCAAAGACCAACAATCTAACAAGAATTGTCCAAGATAAAAGGAATATAGATATGAAGATAATTAAAAAATACAAAAACCTTACCCCTCATATTATTTAAGTTCATCCCATATTTTTTATTGTTAAAATTAACCCAAAGAGTTTGGCCTTCAATCATTTCCCATGACAATTTGGCTTGAAAACTGTGCATCATACCTAAAACACCTTTAAGATTAATACCATCCTCATCCCAGGTCCTAGAAAAACTTCCCCAAGAGTCCCAATGGAATCAACCATCAAAGTGAGCATCCCAAATGAAAGAAAACACAGTCTTATCAATATCCTTGATCACCACTTTTGGAACCTTGCATACCAAGAGCACATGCATAAGAATAGTGGAAAAGATATGGTTGACCAAGATAATCCTCCCATTGAATAACAAAAATAGATTATTCTAGTTAATAATGCGATTCAAGATTTTATCCACAAGCCCCTCAAAATGATGAATTCAAATCCTCCTAGGGGATATTGGAGCTCCCAGATACTCCATGGGAAAGGCTTTCTTATGAATACCTAGGCCAACTTCAATCAAGGATACACATATTGGGGAGTAGGAAGAAGAGGGATAAACACTAATTATATCATGATTGATCCATTAACCACTCCACTTGATTTAATCCTGAATAACTTTATTAAATACCCAAAGAGATATCCTATTTCCATTAAAAAAGAAAACCATGCCATCCACAAAAAGTAAACATGAAATTTCAGTATACATACCTCTAGTATGGAAAGGATTAATAACACCATTAGGAAGGATTTGCTTTAAGTATCTTATGAAGGAGTCTTGGAACCAAAAAAAGATAGTGGGGGAGAGAGTGTCCCCCTATCTCTACCCCCTAACAGTCTTCATGAAACCATGCATCCTACCCATGAAAGAGATGATCATCCATGTGGAGATAAAGTAGCTGAAGAGAATATTAGAAACCCAATGGGGGAATCCCATGAAGCTCATGAATCTAATAATAAAATTCCATTGAATTCTATCATAGGATTTATCCATGTTAGTTTCAACGGTAATGTTGGAACCTATATTCATCACATTGATGTTGCCAAATATTTACTAAGAAATAGCGATGGAACCCTAAATCAAATGAACCTTAATAAAACCATGCTTCTCGCCAGAGATATAGCTCAGAATAAGAGTAGACAACCTTTTTATAAGGATTATAGACAAGACCTTATACATGAAGTTTCACATAATGATGGGTCTAAACTGATTAATATTCAAGGGATCTTTAAACTTGTATATGAGAACCAAGGTGGTGGAACAAGTAACCTGAGGAAGGATTCCCCCATGAAAGAAATCATGAATGGATTCGATAATATATTTCTTCACCACATGCCAGGTAGCCACATAAAAGTCCCTCAGAAAACCATCTGGATCAGGATAGATCTCTAGGTTCAGAGACTTGACCATATCCCACACCTCAATTTCAAGAGGAACACCACTAATCATAGAATTATCATGATTAGGCACCACACATGGGATGGTATAAAAAATTTCAGTATGGCCTCTTGGATAACCATTCTGCATGGTTGGGTTAGTATCAACAAGAATGGAATGAAAATAGTTAACTTCCATACCTATAATAATGAATCACTAGTATAATGACTAAATTCCTACTAAATCTCTTATAAACACATGGATATCATTCATTCTTAATGAAACCAAATTATTTTATAGCTCCATCGATTTGAATGTTCCATGACCTAGATAATTTCTTCAATCCATAAATGGATCTCTACAACTTGAAAATCCTTTTGGAGTCATCTAGAGTCACAAAAAACTTCTGGTTGTATCATGTAGAAATCTTACTGAAGGTTCCCATTAAGGAAATCTATTTTGACATCCATATACTAAATTTCATAGTCATGGTGAGATTATATAGCATGTAGAAGTTTTATTGATTTAAACATGGAAACTGGTGAACATGTTTCATCATAGTCAATTCCTTCATGCTATTTAAACCCTTCAACCAATAGTCTTTGTTTATGGGTATTTACTTTACCTTCCATGTCCAATTTTCTCTGGAATACCCATTTTAACCCTATGGGCTTCACATTATCTAGCGAATCAACTAGAAACCAAAATTGGTTCTCATATATGAAATCCATTTTAGAATTCAAGGCTTCTTGACATCTTACAACTTCTAAGCTCTCTACTGACTTTTTATAGGGGATAGGTTCATCATTTTTAACCAATTAGGATTCACCATATTTAGTGACTAGAAAAACATATCTATCTGGTTGTCTTACCTCTCTAGTGATCCTATGTAATACTTGTGTTTTAGGAACTAATTCTTCCATGGGGAACTATGAAATATTTTCCTGTACCAAATCTTTTTCATATTGAGCATCAACTTCATCAAAGTAAATCTTGAGCCCACTATCCTTTTTGAGGATGTTCTCTCTCTTAATAAAGATGAATTGTATGGAGACATTCACTTTTTTATCTGATGATTTTATAGGTAGTATTAGTTTTTCCCTTAGGATAACCTATAAAGAAACACCATTTTCACCAAGATGAAAGTTTTTTTCTTGAAAAGGCCTTAACAAATTCCTTGAAAACCTATACATGTGAATGTGAACAAACAAGTTTATTTATACTCCACAACTCATAGGGAATTACATTTTCCACTTTAGTTGTTACCTAGTTTAGTGTTTATGTCGCAATTTATAATGAATACCCCTTAAAGGATAATAGAATATCTTTATAACTGATCATCAAGCTTTCCATGTATAAAAAGGAATGGTTCCTCCTTTCACTAATACCATTCCACTGTGGTATGTAAGGTAGAGTGAGTTATGATAAAATAAAAAACTCCAATAAAAATTTGATAAAATCATTGTTAAGATATTCACCACCTCGATCTAATCGAATCTTGTTTATATTCTTTCCATGTGGATTATATACTTCATTATTCAATTCTTTTAATTTATCAAAGGACTCAAACTTATACCTCATCAAGTAGAAATAACCATATCTACTCAATTAATTGGTAAAATTTATGAAGTAATAATACCCACCTTTATCTTCTACTAGAAATGGTCCACATACATCTGTGTGTACCAATTCTAAAAGAACTATGGACCTTTCACCCTATCCACCTAATAGTGGTTTGGTCATTTTTCCTTAAAAAAAGCATGAAATATTTCAAGTAGTTTTAGATCAGAATATAATAAATAAACATCTTGATATATCTTTGTCAAATGCTTCTCATTTACATGAACAAGATGGTGATTCCATATATGAGTGTTATATGAGTCATGTGAACATGATTTTTTATCAACTTCCAATACTTTTATTTCATAAGTCAATACATAAATACCATTATTTAAATATACCATACCCTAACATATGTTTTCTTTATAAAATAGATAACTTTTGTTTCCAAACATGAAAATAAAATCATCTGCATCTTGGAATGATACATGTTTTATTGGTAACAATTGATACATAATAACAATACCTTAAAACCAATATCATTCCTATTGGAAATGAAAGGTGGTAGTCAATAGTGGATAGTGTAGCTAGCTTCATACCATTGGAAGCAAGAAAATCCACCTATCCTCTAGAAATATTTCAGAATATACTTGGTTTTGGATTTTGGATATAGATGTGAGCACCAAAAGCTATATATAATACCTAATGTGTAGATATTGAAATATTACACTCGATAAAGAACACAAATTTATCTTCCCCTTTCTTTTGGGTGAAATTAATCTTCCAGTGGCCTTTCTTACCACATGAAAAACATACTTATTACTTTTCCTTTCCCTTCCTCAAGGTCTTCCTATTCTTGGAAGGATGGTGCTCATAATATTTAGACTTGTTATGAATTTTGGTCCCCTTCTCCTTGTTCTTCCTTTTCTTATTCACCATAAGGACTACAAGTTTTTCACACCCCATGTCCTTATCCATGTGTATAATCATAGTGAGTAGTTCCAAAAGACGATTCTCATTATTACTCATGTTATAATTAATAATAAAACTGGATGAGGTCTTGGGTTGTGAGGAAATTATAAGATCTGTGCACAACTCATCTGAGAATCTAATCCCTAATATGTCTAAGCATTTAATGCATCCAATATTCTTGACTACATGAGCCTCAACTAGTGTAGAATCTTAAAGCTTAGTTGTAAATGTAGCATTGAATATTTCATATCTCTCTTGTCTCACATTCTCTTGATAGAGATGTTGAAGGTGAGACATCATGCTATACACATCCATGTCCTCATGCTGCTTCAAAAGATCATTGGTCATGGATGATAGTATGAAACACTGAACATATATAGAATCATTCAAATGTCTATCATAGAGAGATAACTCTTTATCAATAGCCTCATTACTAGGTGCATCAAGAATAGGTTATTCCAGCACACAAAATTTCCTTTCATGGAGTGTGATAACATGTAAGCATCTTTTCCACTCTTGGAAATTTTTATTGATGATAAGGTTATCCTTATCAAGTATGGATCATAGTGATATGTTTGATTTCATTTTATTGATGTTTCTAAAAATAACAAGCGTAGTGTTTTAATACTTTATCTGATAAACTTTAGACAGATAAATAAATATTATATTTATTAATCTACCACTATTTTACCGTAGCCCAATATCCCTCAACATTAGCATCATAATATCATATTTCTTGGAAATTCTTGTGGAAAGGATCCATATTCCCCTTATCATCACCCCATATTTGGATGGTCAAGAAATTTTAAGGGTTTTAGGCAGGAATTCCTAATTCCAAATGCATTAACTCACAGTTCCTTGATCTATTGAGTAGACTCCCCAATCTTGAAATCCTTAAATAGTATTTCCTCAACCCTTTCCTCTCAGTTACACCATGTTATTATTTGGCAGTCAAAAATAGATGTGAAATAAGTTAAGTCAACCCAAAACATCATGTTATAATTTCCTGATAATTGAAAGCACCCCAACATTGGCTGGTCAAGCACTTTGAACTATGGTTTGATTTTAACTGAAGTAGTGGAAGTCTATACTGACTTAATATATATAATTGATGGATTTTATCTTTTATGCATAAATTTAGAATTATTATATTTATTACATGTTTGTTAATATTAAGTGGATTTAATTAAGTGATTAACCATTTATTGGATAATATTTACGTTTAATCCAATTTATTTTAGTTCCATATTGTATGCTTGTTAATTAATTAATTCATATGAGCATTGAAGAACATCCATAATTAAATAACCATACAACTTGAAAGAAATAAAAAATAAAGTGTTATGATCCTTGGATTTTATTAATGGTTAGTTTATCTAGTAGATGATAAACTAAATATTGACCTAGGGGAAAAAAACCTTGAAACAATTAAGATTCATGTTGTTTCTTTCCACCTATCCACATATGTATCTATCTTGGATTGGTTTCTCCTCAACTTTAAAATTGAACCAACTCCACTAGCTTGGGAGCTCCATCCATTACATATGATTTTACTCACACTTAGGTGAGTGGAACCAAATGATTGGTGCATGTTTTTACATAAAAGAAAACATGGACACGTAGGCCCTTACATAATGACATGAGTGATGAAAAACATGCCAATAACTTAATTTAATAATAAATTAAATGAAACCAATCACATACAATAGTCTGGTCTAGGCTCATGATCATCCACATGCATGAAATGAATTATGCATAAAAAAATTAGTATTCAATTCTAACCATTCTAATTCAAGATAAATCACGATTGAATCGATTAATTATCTTAATTAATTAATAAAATATTTTATCTTAATTATCATATTAATTTCCTTGATATTTTCATCCATCACAATTTTTAACAAATTAAATAAATTTATTTAAAATTATTTGTGTACAAAAATGTACTTTGGAGGCAACACGATGAGCACCCACCGAAACTACCCAATGTGTATTATACTTGTATACTATTTACTCTTTCAACATGTAGCATACACAACTTATCATATAATATCATGATGTGTACTATCAACTTAATGATCACATAGTTTACATGATTTTTTTTAATTTTTACATAGCATGAAATGATTTAATGTGCATAGAGTAATAATTATAATATGAATTATACATGATATATAGATATGAACATTACAAAAAAATTAATTAAACATTTATATATATAATAAACCCATCACATGTCATGTCCTGTAAACTTAATGGCCACACGTAAGTACATGTTAATAAGGTTTTCATAGTATAATAAAATAATTTTAATTCTGTGTAATTTGGTAAAAGTACATGATGTGTAAATTTAAGATACACGATGTGTATTATTGTCACTATCTATCTGCAAAACACGCCTAAGGACTTGATGTATAACAGTTCCTTGGAAAATTATGGAGTATAAATTATGTACATGAGATACATGGAGTGTGGTATTTGAGTTACATGGTTACCAGTCATGTAGGCCGTGTAAGAAGATACATGGTCTTTCTGTGACTAAAGGACTACATGCTATGTATGAATGTTATATAGTATGTACTCTGGATGATCATGTGCCAGGTTTTCCTGGTCAACACATGATGTATAATTAAATTCACCATGTGTAATAAATTCACACGACAAGAATTAATTCCAAATTAATTCTTGATGCATTAAACCCTAGTACATGGTGTGTACCTCAGGGTTACATGGTGTGTACTCTTGTGTTATCCGACCAGACTCCTTAGAACCTCAAGATTAGATATTTAAATTTATTTCATTCATAAAATTAATCAAATTGATTATATTTATGAGAATATAATATTAATAAATAATATATCATAATTCAGATTAAAGAATGATTAATCTAGAATTGAAAACCAATAATAAATTCATAAATAAATCAATGTTATTTAAATAATTATAAAAAATCATGAGACCACACTGATAAAAATTTTATGTTCTAGGCACAGACGAAGCGTCATATGGGTCATTCCCAACTTTTCTTTTTTTCATGATCAATGATTAATACAAGATTTACATAATGATAAACATTGTGATCAATGTAATAGAATCAAAGAATATCGACAATGGATAAACTCTAGAACCAAAGTGCAGGATCACCACATATTATTTATAATTAATTTAAGGAATTGAAGAATTACCTTTCATGAAATTATTTCTTAATTAATGGATCTGACAATAGATTTATACTGTACCATAATTTCATTGTAGAAATAAATATTATACTCCCTCTAGTAGAAATCCACACATGTTCCACAAATATCCAAACATAACCGTAGAAATATCTAGGTTCTTGAATAGTATATCTTATAACTTTCATCATTTTACCTTGATAATATTGATAATAAATTCCAAAGTATTATCCTTGATATCTCTAGACTCGATAATGGAAGTTGGAGTAAGATTGCTCTTTGTTCTTGGGAGTATTCTGGGAGAAGGGATCTCTTTAGGGATTCAAGAGTATTATTCAGATTTCATTGTTCACAACACAAAATTAATCGGCTCTCTTGAAAAATAATATAATTTGGCTTATATACCACTAGGTTTAGATATAAATAATTTCACAATTTTCCTTTATTATTTATTTAATCCATGCAAAACCCCATGTCTATAATAATACAATTATTATTATTTCTTGACATGAACTGAACTGATGAATTACATTAAATATTATTTAATCAAATAATATTCAATATATATTATTTCTCATAGGTCCTATAAACTCAGTCCACCATCCATCCACAATATTCATTAGGCCTTGAATAATTTCTATTTATTTAATAAGTAAATATCTCTATATTATTCTCCAATAAATTAATAAATATTATATTCACTAAATAAAAAATAAATATTTCTTAAATATTCCTATCACATAACCAGTGATGGTATATATGTGATCAAGAAAATATGAATAATTATTAAACCATATATAAGAATAATATTTATTCAACTTGTTAAATAATAAATAATAATATATTATTTAACTAAGATTCTGGATACACTTAGTGTGTGACCCTCTAAGCCTATTTCTTAGTGGAATTAGGCAAAAAAACCTAAAGTCCAAGGTTAGAATATAAAAATACAATAAGAAACCCATATATAAAGAAGTTAATTATTCAATTACATGATTCTTCATATGTAAACTTATTGTGTAATATAACCCCTTTAATGCGATATCTCTAATCAAGAAGTTCGCATGCTAGTTCCATTAACCTCTGTACTGTATGTCTCTGTCTTTAACTTTTCAAAAATCGAAATTGCCTATAGAATACCATGGACATGGATTTATTTAGGATATATCATTTTCATCAAAGGGCCTAATATATTAACTTCCATTAAACAATAGATGGTAAAAAATACTTTATCACATTATTCATTAATGAAATATTACTCATGATGCACCCAACATATCCTACATCTTCGTGAACATATTCCATCACATTTTTGTCAATACATCAAAGTATATGAATTATAACAATCATTAATAATAATATTAAATTATATAGACCAATAAAAATGTCTTCAGATAAAAACATCCAATGACACATATAAATGTGGATTTACTACTAGGGGGTCTCATTCTCATAATATTATACACTAGATATTACCAAGGGTGTGCACTATGAGAAGGTGCCTCAAAGTACTATGAGTATCTACCATTGATATCCTGAATCATTTGTGTCCCTTAAATGATTTCATATATCCAAAAAATATTTATTTAAGAATACTTTCATGAAACTTGTTTTTTTCTTATACTAGTAGGGAACTGCTATGACCTTTCAGTGCAAGAACTACTATTAGGATATTATCACATACTATGTCACACAAAATAACAATCATGATGTAATCATAAGTTTATTAATATTCCAAAAAATGAATAAAGGTTATCATAAATTATATAAAACTTGGTTCTAGGGAACCAAATCCAACAATTTGGAGCATTTATTGTGGAGATTTGGGAGTTGAGTCACCTATGGGGTACTTGATAAAGGAGTTATAGTCACAACATACTCCCTTATTCTAGGGAGATGGTAAAACACAACGATATATTTTTAGATAGAGTTTGTACAGACTATATTTTATTATATTGAGACACCCCTTGGGTAGAGGGTGAATTTTGATACATATATTCTTAAAGGAACGGTGAAATGCCGGTGGGATGTACACGTACAACTAGGCAAACATGACAGGATGATATAGATGGACTTCAAGGATATCTTTTTTGAGAATGTTTTTCCTGAGACATTAATGTTATATTGGGCCCATGAATTTATGCATGTAATATATGTAAATAATTCATTCATGAAATATAATACAATGTTTATAGACCTACTATAATTTTTACCAATTCTAGCAGGGGAGAGGTTGTCAAGGTGTGGTGGTTTCAGGATGGTTCACAACATTCCATTAAGGAAGATGTTAATTTCTTTAGGCTATAAACTTTATTAAAGGTAGTAAATTAGGTGCTGATATCTAAGAAAAACTTAAAATATGGGATAATAAATATCCATGAAGTGGTTTTAGGTGAGATAGGTAGTGAAGCTCTAGGTAGCTAGAATCATGGTTGTGAGGAGACCAAATAGGGTAGTCAGAGTAGAGACTTGAGGATGCCACCGTGGAGTGGATCATCCATGGAATGTTTCCAGTGTATGAATACATGAAAAATTTGGGATCCGTGTGATTGGACACCAAAGGAGTGCCGAGTGTGCGGATAAATTATGTATCTTGATTGTTTTTTTCATAAGACCACATAGATATTTGAGAGTCATGGTCTGAGTCAGACTTAAGAATTTGAGGTAGGATACAGAGTGCTACTAGGTTTAGGTAGTCGGAATATTATGAAATGTAAAGGACATGGTAAGGATATAGATACCCATTAGGGATGGGATTGTTTAATGGTAAGTACATATCCATAAGGAGACAAGCATCAGGCAGTTGGGATTCATGATAGCTGTATATAGTCGAGCAATCATACATGGAGTATGTGAGAGAGCCGAAAATATTTAGAGGTACTTTGTGAGAGTTTGGTCTTGGTTTTTGGTTTTGTATAATGAATAATGATTTATGAGGTGAATATATGAAAAGTTAATTAACCTAGTGTTATATTTATTTGGGAATCAGGTGTGATGAATGACTTATATGGGCATCATATGAGATGTGGGTTTTTTATGCGTTGAGTGTGATGTGAGATTTTATGGGTGTAATGTGTGATGTGGTTATGAAAAGAGTATTTTATGAGATGTGGAAATGATAGTGTATGGTTATTGTAATTTTATCATTTTCTGATGATGGTCAATTTGGTACCATTGAGAAATTGAAAAAAATGGACGAGGAAGTGATTAGCTAGGAAATTCCTATGGCAGGGAGTGCCCATGAAAGTAATAATTTCATTATGTTTTATAGATGAGGTAGTATAGGTATGTGAGAATGAGATAAATGAATTTTGAGTCATATTAGTGTTTTGGTAGTGGGGAGTGGGATTCTTAGGTTGGATGAGATGCTGGTTAGTTTATGTTCTGAATAACTCTTGGATGAGAAATTATATGGGGGGGGAGGTTGTAAAACCCCATAACTCTTTTAAGGTGAATACCACTTTTTTTACTAAAACCTATTATTTTTTTCTTGTTTTAATTATTTCATGGGGGGGGGGGTGAGATTTTATATGGAAGAGTTTGGGTAGGACCGAGAAGGTTTGAAGCTGAATAATCTATATAATTCATCCATTCAATGTGTGACACTAGGTTTCATGACGTCAAATGGCCAGGCAAAGGGGAGGGTTCCCTGTGCTAACTATTTCACAGTGTGAGATGGATGTTCACACTATAAACCATGTCTGGGTGATATTAATTAATTAATTAATTAATTAATTAAATTGGGGTTTTAAATTATAATAGGGGCCCCTTTCCAATCATGCGGCGTACTTCCACCTCCCCTTTGGGTTTCTCCCTTTATAAGTGGATTAGTCCCTTGATTCTCTATGGAATTTTCCATCATTCGTTATGATCAGAATATTGAGGAAAGAATATACTTCTACCATTGAACTTTATCTATTTATTTTACTATTTAATAATTTTATTCCTTTTATTTCCATTATTCCATAAAATAGAGGTTTTTTTCATAATTTGTGAATTATTTGATTTAAATATGAATTAGAGAGAGTTTATTAGAAAGTAATATCCTATTAACTCCATATAGGTTGTGCCTAGATTTATCCTAAATTATGAGTGTGTTATGAAAGTTGGGGGCTTACTTGAGTGATAAAGTATCCCTGTAATCCAGCATCAGACCTAGGTTTAAATCCGGGTGGGAGTGAATTTCTATAGGTAGGCGGTGATGTAGGCATGACGCATGACGTAGGCAGGAAGTGACGTAAGAATAACGTAGGCTTGATGAAATAGATATCATGATGTAGGAGTGATGTTTCACTGGGAATTCATGCTAGTTTTTGGGCCTTTAGGCCATGTTATGGGATTCATTCCCACTAGGCCTTCGGCCCATGTATTGAAAAAATGAGGCTTGATGGGTGAGTTATCCCTTCAGGGGGGGGGATATGAACTTACTTTATAGCCTCTGTGTGTAGTGTGTGTGTGTTTAATGTAATTTTACCCCTAATAACCTAATATATATGAGTGTGTTATGAGATGCATGATAAATAGACATGCGTGGGGAGATCTGGGTACGACCTATTATGAAGTGATTAGTGTTTTTATTTTTCCTTGTTGATATTAATAGGTAGTCACTTGTGTGAATGGTGGGGTTGAGCCTAATATGGAATAAAAAGTGTGATATGTGGTTCCTTAGTTTGTTGGGTATGGTGATTCAAGTTATAGAAATTATTTAAATTATGTGATGGATGAGTTGGTTTCATGAGAAAACATTGGGGATTTCCTGGGTGAATGTGTATCACCAAAAGTGAGGTGATGTGGTTCATAGGTGGTGATGGAGGTTCATCAGAAGTGTAGGCTAGGTTTTTGGTGATTTTTATCACCATGGGTGGCCAAGAGGGCTATTGGGGTTGTGTACACACAAGATAAGACCCATGAGGTAGTGTTGATAACTTTTTATGGGTATATGCCTCCATAAAATAATTTTCATAGAGGATGGTGTTGACCATTGGTAAGGAGGAGGTGTTCACCACGGAGGGATTTAATTAGTGGTAGTTGAGATCACCAGATGGTGGTAGTTTAGACTAATGGTTATGGGTATTTGATACCATCATTTGGGGGAATGAGGCTCTCCAATTATATTGGGGCTATTTTTCTAAGATTATGGGAGGACAAGTATCACCCTACCATGGGTTCATCAGGCTTTTGAGATGGTGGTGGGTTAATAGAAGTTAAAGACCTTGGAACCTGTGTTATGTCTTTTGAACATGCCTCTGGCACATCAAGATGACCGAGAATGATTATATGGTTTTTTTCATGTGTTGTTGTGTTGTATGAAACTGGTTATAAGGTTGATGGATCTTTCATAATTATAGACTGTGGATGTATTATTCCACTCTGGTACTAGTCAAGATAGGTAAAGGCTTAATTTTCAATGTTGAGAACAAGGGGACTTTGTTATGTGATATGTACTGTGTTTTTTATATTTTTTATGCACAGGTATATGTATGAAGGTAATCTAGTGACACAGTTGGTGGTGGCATACTTAGTTTATACTCACACCCTGCATGGGCACTACAAGATGCATATGGACCTCATGGTTTTGTGTATAGAAAGGGGAAAAGGCACGACATCAGAAGAATAGTGAACACATGCACGTAGATGATGCATGGTATTTATGGTATTGTTTTTGGAAGATGGGTTGGGTGATTCCTTGGTGTTTATATGGTGTTTTGTTTTGGTTAATTTTTCTCATGTATATATATTAAGATCTTGTTTACTCCTATATGACTGACATGAAATATGGATATTATCTGGGTTATAAATTATCTATTTTGGGTCATTATTTCCATTTTTTAAAATTCATTATAATATGTTTGATTAATCTCATCCTTAGGGTTATCATTATCAGTATTATTATCATTATTATTATCACTAGAGGGTATAATCTCACCATTATCAACCAATATACCCTTATTGCTAGTCGTTAGTCTTTGCTGTATGGGTAAACATGCCTAAGGTTATGTGGCGCACCACCGGTCTGGGAACTAGTTGAGTGTCCACAGGGATGTCATGTGTTACATCAAGAAAGTTTTCTTAGTTTTCTATGTAAGACCCAAATATTTTAATAGTTTTTTACCTTTTAATAAGTAAATGTGTTCAAAATATTCCTTCACACACAACACAGAACTAAAACGAAACCATGATATATTTGAATAAAAATATATCAAGCTAAGTATTCTGATTAAAACCTAACAATTGAATTAGTGGAAATGAATATAAATAACCACTTTATAAAGTATTTTTATAAACAAAATAATTTATACTTTTAATATGAATGAAATTCAATTAGTATAGCTAAAATAACTAAGAAAATCTTTTTATGCTTAAAAATATATTTAATAAAATTGGCGTTTTATTTCAAGAAAATAAATATATTATGATTAAATAAAAATAAAATATATTGATAATAATAATAATATATTACCAATAAATTAATTTTTAATTTATATGAAATAAGAATAAATAATAGTTAATATTTTAAAAACCTATTTTTCGATATGAATAATTTTCCACTATATTTTGGGATTTTATTTAAATTTAAAATTATCAAATTTTATAAATTTAATTTGAAAAAATTAACATCATTTTTGGGTTATGTATAATAATATAATCTTAATCTTATTTTTTTTATTTTTCTAAAAAAATTATTTTTAGTTGAATAGTGTAAAATAACAATTAAAAAATAGATTTTATGACATTATTAGTATTTAATTATGAATTGGAAATTAGTGAAACATTTCTATGGGACTAAATATTTATTTTAAAAGTGAAACTATAATTTTAAAATTTTGGTTTTATTTTTCAAACCCATATTTGATATTTTATAACATAAGTAATATTTTCTCAAAAATTGTTTCTAATACATTATACATGTTTATTTTAAAAATATTTTTTATCATAGTTTTTAAATTGAATTAAATTAAATGGATTTTAAATTTAAAATAATTGGGTCTAAATTATATAATAAGGACTATTTTATTTTTGGGCATAAAGGATAAGTTACCTTAGGTAAAAATAATTTACAATAGTAAAAGATAAAATGGTAAAAGTAAAAAATATAATAGTAAAAGACATAAAAAAATATTTAAAACACATATGAAAATATATTATTGAGTAAATTATTGACCATATCACTTATAATATTCATTATTTATCAATTTTAGAGCCACTTTCCTTGAGAGTGACTTCTAATTATTGAAAACTTTTGGGTATTTACAAAAATGTCATCTCTTTTCACTAATAAATGGGGATCCCCTATCCCCACTTACCCTCACACAACTATTTAAGCCCAAAATCTACCAAATAATCTCCTACCAAATTCTATCCACCTTAAATAGTTTCCTTAATTCTGAAAATACCATCACTCAAAGGCTAACCCACCTTGTAAAGGAGATAATACAAGAAGTGAGGTATAAATTCCTAACCGCTCCTTTCCTTTTCTATTTATTTATGTGCATTTATTCTTACTAAAATTTAATTTCACCATTATTAAATGATAACATAAATATAATTATTATACTAGTATATTATTATAATGATGGTAAAATCATTAATCTCCATCACCTTTTCCATTAATAAAAAAAACATGAATTGTGTATTGTACGTTCTCGCTACCTCCATGACAGAAAGTGTTTCAGATTCCTTCACCCCCATAAAAGGATGATTTAAAAGGGGAATTTAATAAATTATTATTATATTTGTATAATTTTTATTATTCTTAAACAATAAACCATATTACTCCCCCCATTATATGTAAATAAAAATTGTCAACCATGCATACGTGTTGACTATCACCTCCAGGAAACAATTGATTTTCATATTTATTTTCATTACCATCTTACATGGATAGTTCTAAGGATGATATTAAAGGATAAATATTTTTTTTATTTTATAATTAAGTTTCTAGTATGGAAAATTTGTAAACCTACTAGTGGTATGATATATAAACAATTATTGTAAATTTAATCGTTTAAAATGAGCTAACTAAGAGGAAAATGATATCTTCATTATAAATAATGAAATTATATAAATTATACTATCTTTATAATTTTTTCAAATTATGATATATCATAATAATATATTCTATTTAATATCATTATACTTTTGGTAAAATGGTATTCAACTAAACCAAATCATAATCACCCATTAATCATGGAAGGTTCATGTTTGGGTCAGTTTGATCACCTACATGAATAGTAATATGAATTTCAATCATTGATGAATATTAGAAATTATTTATTGGTATAATATGATATAAATACGTAAAATAGTTTTTTTTATTGTTATATGAATATTTTACTCATGAATTAAGAAATCACCATTTGTTCATTAAGAATCACCAAAACATGCTCGTTGGTGATTTAAACCTCATGGAATGTAACCAAAACTATAATGAAATGAGATTAAAGATTTATAAAATATGATGGAAAATATATCATAGTACCTTATATGATATAAAAATGTTATAATTTGGCTAAATAATATATACCAACACCACTTTTATGAAACTAGTTTAAAGCGATAAAGATTACTTATACTCAGTGTTGAAAATAGGTAAAAACTAACTAATATATATATAGAATGATTATAAATGAGGTGTGTAAATGGATTTAGTTGTAAATAAAATTCTTGGGAATTTATTTAATGAAATTAATTTAATTATTCAGAAACAATGCATCCAATTTAGGTGAAGCTGGTAGGTACATCATTTAGGGGAATTTATTGTGGGAAATATTTATGAGGAACATGTATGGAAAAGATTAGAAGATTTGGGCATACTGAAATGGGATAATTTCAAGCCTCATGAGATAAACAATCACAAATATATAGGTGATTTAGGATGATGTTCAAGTGGTAGTGGGTCATGGAGATATTAATTATTTGAAGGGGAGTTGGGTTAACGAAACACTGTACTTATGGGGGTGTCAAGTTCCAGGTATATCATTCAAGGAAGAAAGGAACATGAGCCTCAACCCGGTTGGTGAGGACTCCTTAAGTGCATCCAGGTGACCCAGGATCAAATCCAGGGAGAGGAATAATTTTCAGGTTACTGTAGCAGGTATTGTAGCAGTACTGTAGAAGGTATTATAGCGGGACTGTAGTAGGCACTGTTCGGAACTGTTGTAGCCGGTAATATTCCCCTGTTTGGGCCTTCGGGCCACCGATTTGGTTCCCGAGTCCTTTAAGACCTTCGGGCCACCCAGGCCTTTGGGTCATTAAGGCCTTTGGGCCACCTTAAGGCCTTCGGGCCACCTTAAGTGCATATGCAAACCAGACAACCTACAAGGAACATGCTCCAGAAGGAGGATGAACAAGGAGATTTCACCATAGTAAAATCTAAACGGATTTCAAGAATGAGAGGGTATGACACCTTCCATTGGGACAAGCCATTTCATGCATGGGAAAGTCTCTCCGAACAACCATGCAAAGGTGGAGAGATGATTTCACGATAAAGATGCTAGGGAGGAGCAGTTCCAAGTAGTTAGTCTAGGTTATATGTAATGTTCGAAGCCTACGGGCAATGAATTCCTATAAGGCCTATGGTCCATATAATACTTATACCTATGAGCCTTTTAAGGGTTCCACCTCACACTTTGAAAGGTGGATTATCAAAAATCAATAAAAAATGAAAGCCTTCGGGCCATTGGAGGGAAGAAAGATTATTTCTCAATTTTATCAGCTCCACTATAAAAAAATCAAAAAATAATCCATGGTAATATTAGAATTAATGATTCACCCCATGGATGTGTTTTTTAAGATTAAATTATGGGAAATTCAACAATCGGGATTTCCAAGATATGATGCATACAAATAATGATTTTGATGAATTAGTGTCAAAAATATATTGCAAGTAGATTCCAATAAAGATGAAGTTTTTGGTGTGGCGCTTGAGGAACCATGCACTACTAATAGAACATAATGTGAAGAGTAAGGTTGTTTCCATAGATTCACGATGTAGATATTTTTCATCACCAAGTTCAGAAACCATTTGGTATCATTTCTTAAAAAGAGATTGAGAAATCAGTATATGGAATTACAATGGATCTGAAATGAGAATCCTTGGGGGTGGGGAATATATATTTTAATTCTTGGTGTCTTAGTTCCATGGGGATGATCAGTAGAGTGTGTATATTAAGATACATAGCCATATGTTTTTGGTGGTTTTCTAGGTGCTCTAGGAGGCTAGGAATAATGAAAGGGAAGGAATAAAATTATCTTCCCTTTTTTCTCCAAGTAAACATGAATTCATTTTTTATGAATATTGGATCTATAAATAATGGGGGGGGATCATATATGTTGGTAAGGATAATTCTAATAAGGTTTTTTTCCTGATACGAGAGGAAGGGGTCAAAGTAACCAAGGGATATGGGTTAAATAGATCTCACCTTGAATGGGATTGAAGTTGGATGTGAATAGATAATGTGTATTTTGGGAAATTAGAGGGGGATATCTCATATGGGATACCATGGGATTACTGATACTAGGATTAAGTTTTTATTATCGACTAGGTAATTCTTTGGGATTGGAGGTAAGTGTGATGTCCACTAGTCTTTCTCTATGTAGGATTTATAACATTATCATTGAGGAGGTTGATTTAGACTCTAGCATACTGGTATGGATTCTTCATGGAAAGGAAAAATGCCTATGGGACCAGAACTATTTTCTTAGAAAATGTGAGATTCTAATTAATCCAGGAATTGGGTTTTTTTCACACTTAGAGGAAATATAATTTTGCTACTGATGCTCGATCCGACAAAGGGAGCCTAAGAGAAAGTACTAATGTTTATTATTGTATTAGGACTTTACCAAATGATTTTAATCTTATTGTAAGGGATTATTCCCTTGAACTTCATCATTTTTTCTCTAATAATATTATGGCTTCTGGTTTCTATTAATAATAAAAAATAATTTCGAGTGAGTATAACAAATCGGGACTGAGGTAAGTATTTTCATCTCAAATTCCTCTCTTTGAGAAATTTTTGGTATTATGCACCTAATTTATATTTTAAGGTTTATATAATTCCTATTTTAAATATCATATCATGAATTATATTTTAATGATGTTATTTTAAGTTTAATTACAAGTCCTATCTTTCAAGGGATTTTCCTTCAAAAGTTTATAAAGCTAAAAGGGTTTTCTTGGTCTCAATTTTGATTTATTGAGACATAATATATTTTTCGCTCCATGATTTCTTTATATGGTGTATTCACTTCCCATGGATATATTTTTGTTATAATATTTGTATTTAATGTGATCGACTTTCCCAATAATGTTCCCATATTCAAGTGTTTATTGATTTAGTTGTTTCCCCATGAGTAAGGATTTTGGTAACTCAACTTTAGTTCATTGAGTTATAATAATTCTCTTGAAATTATTTCATAAAGGTTGGGTATATTATGCCCTTCTATTTTATTTTGTGGTATTATATCATTTTTATAGAGATATACATCCCCACCACATAAAACCTTGAAAAATATTTATCATTTTTGGGATCTATTTCTCATAAGGAATATTGATAACTTAAGTCTCCTTTCCTTGAGTTATATTTTTTCATCATGAACTTATTTATTTTATGA
Organism: Viscum album; assembly: GCA_963277665.1. Classification (NCBI taxonomy): domain Eukaryota; kingdom Viridiplantae; phylum Streptophyta; class Magnoliopsida; order Santalales; family Viscaceae; genus Viscum; species Viscum album. Next base: position 1,083,963,883 of record OY728155.1, read on the forward strand.
TTGTGTTCCTTAAACCTAATATTTCATTATATATTAATTTATTTACCTATATATGTAAAAAAATATCTTTATACAAAAGAATATTTTTTCATTTTTTTATAATTAGAGTTTTGAATAAAGTTATTTTTCAAGATATTAAAAAGGGGTTTTCATTTCACTTTCATATGTTTTTTATTCCCCTATAGATTTATTAAAGATAAACCTTATGAATTTTCAATTCCTTATTATCAAATTTTATATTTTTAAAATTAATGGGTTTTAAATAGTTTTTACTTAACCTTTTGAAAAAGACTTTTGGAAGTGACATTTAAGGTCCTATTTTAGGTTAATGTTAAGAATATTTTATAAATTATCTTTAATGTTTTCACTTATATTTCCATTTTTATTTTTAGAAGTATTTCCCATAATAGGGTTTATTTTTCACTTTTTATATACTAATATATATTTAACTTTTTAGGGAATAAACTCATGGTACAAAACAATTCCATTCCTGCTACCTTCTTGGTTGGTATCATTCACAAATTCTTTTTCCAGGATATTTTTCATCTATGTAAACATCCTTAAAGGTTTACATTGTTACAATGGAGATACATTATTTTTCAACCATCCAATTTATTTCTATTTATGGATTATGATTATTATTATTCTAGTATTAACTACTAAATATACTCATTACTGTATGTGTTATGAACATAACATTTTATATAATTTAGATTGGATGATGTTCACCTAGAAAGAATGTTATTCTATTCTCATGAGGAAATGTATTGGTGCTCCCTATATTTTTATTCCAATACAGATCATTATTGGCATGTTGACTATGTTTTTTTTGACCATCCAACTTCTCTCTCTAGATGGGATATAATCATGTTATAGATTTTGTTGATATGAGGAAAAGTATTGAAATTATTTATGATTATTGACTATGAACGTAGGTTGACCATGAATTGAAATTCCATATTTTTCATTATACATATATCAATGTTTTTATTTATTAAGAGGTTCCTTAAGGAATGGTATGAAAAGTCACGTTGACTCTTATAATGAATGCATTAAAATTAATTAGGTGACAGGTGGGCCCTAGAATTATATAGCCCCATAATGCATTGATATGTCACATGAGGCAAAATAGGATGGTATTTTACGTATACCTCATCCCATAACATGACAATGTCTTAGCACAAGGCCTTGACTATAGGTTTTTGATGTCCGAAATTTTGAATTCCATTAGTATTATTGATACCCATGTTTTCATTTATTTTCATAGATATATCATAATCTCAATTTCAAGTTAATTAGGGCTTCATGTTGTTTGATTATTCATGCCATAATATTTATGCCATATTTATGCCATGATTGCCTCATTTGAATGTTTTCCCTTACCGATCATTTGAGATCACCCATTTTTATGTTTCCATTTACCCAGGTTATAAATAAAAGTAGTATAAGATACATGTTTAGAAGGATAACACATGTGAAATAATTTATAGGAGATGTTATAGGCTCATTATGGATTAAATAGTTTCGTATATAATGAAAAAAAGTCTACTTAAAACAAATAACATGGGATTTTCTATTTATTGTTTTATCTTAATTATCTAAAGATCAAAACCAAAAATAATACTTGTGATGTAATAGATACAATAATTTTTATTGATTTTCTGATTAAAGAAGGTTATATCCATAATTTTATAGCTGGTATCAAAGTGAGTATGTAAAGTTTTCTTTTATGGAACTGGATCTAGGAGTGTGGGTCTGAGGCATTATAGTTGTTATCAAATTAAATGATTAGATAAATTTGGAGTTTAGGATGTTGGTTGAGGATAAGTTAAGTCTTAGTAAGTTAAGGGTGATTATAATAGATAACCCTTTAGAATAGTATATGATTTAATTCTAAGGTAATAATGACTATTTTATTTTAGGATTAGGATGTGAGTGATATAATAAAAACACTAGGAATAATTATAAGCATTGGATAATATCCCAATTATTTTTTAAAGTATATATTATGTGGTTACTTCTAGAAATAAATCACTATATGGATACTACATGTGGATGAAGGCTCCAACACAAATGTACATAGGGGTAATAACCCAAAAAATGGTGAATTGGTTATTAACTCAACCATCACTTGATGCATGATTAAGAGGCCTAACTGCACACTTGGTTTGAAAAAAACATAGAATATTCTTTGGTTAATCAAATTATATTTATGAACCATTATGAAATGATCATTTCCAAATTAATTTAAGATATTAGTTTAAGATATACAAGAGAAACTAACTTAAATAAAAGTAGATTGAAATAGAAGATTCAAAGGTTGAAATGAATATTTTACTAGAGAATACATATTAGGAATTAGTTTTGATATTCATACGACCATTTAATCTGATTTTATTGATAACCATTGAGGGTATTAGTATTTGGTTAAAATAGGATCATGGAAATGATGTTAAGAAATGTATGTATCCAAAAACCACTATGTATTATAATTGAATAAGGTAGAATACTTAAATGTTTTAAAATTTTATAAAATTATTATTATGATTAAAAAAGGAGAGTTTTTGCATATTATCTAAGGTAGTGAGGTTGATATTTGTATAGAAATTAAATATTCATAATCTTAGATATTTTCATTAATGGATGATATTTATTTATGATATTATGGTACATTATAAAATTTATGAGTATTATGTGACATGTCTAAGGAGATTTCTTTAGTATTTCATCTTTAAAGGTTTGGAAACATATATTAAATGGTGTTAATAACCTTGAAATTTGATTTTATGAAATGGTTATATGTTTGGGATAAATATTTGAGTACACATGATTGAGGGATGTATTACTCTTTGGTTTAATATACTCTTAATGTTGAGATAATAAAGGGTTGGTTATTTTTTTAAAATAAATTTAAATAGTATTGGTTACCTTTGGATTAATAATTGATTCATGATATTTTTAGTAAAGTTTATCATATTTTTGGTATTATATTATATATTGACTAGTGTGAGACCTTATGAACTAGTGGTTAATACCATTTGAGGGTTAAATATAGAGTTAATTTTTTAGAAGAATATATAAATTCATTGTGGTTTATTGATTTGGAGATTAAAATGGTTTTAGGAAAGGTATGTTATGGATAATTGATTATTAAAATATATATATACTTGGGAATATGATTATATGAATAGATAATTTTTTAAAGAAATAAAGGCAACTTGATATAGCCTAAGAGATTATGGTATATGTAATATTATATGTTGTACACCAAATGATGAATATATTAGAAATTACATCATCTACTTTATTCAATGAGTGATAATTAGAATTTTAAGGATGAAATTTATTTAAGGGGATGTTTGATGCATCCAAAGGACATTGTTAATTCCCTAGAAAAATAAAATTAAAAATTTATATTGTTCCCAAACAATGTTAACTACAAAGTCATAAAATAGTGGTAGTATGAAGTTGATCCCATAGAGTGTGAAACATAGTGATGAATTTTAACCAAAGGTTAGGTCTCCCTAATTTAAATTTATTTTATTAAATAAATTTAATGACACAAATTTATTAAATGAATTTAAATGGAAAATCATAAGAGAGATAAATTTGTTTTCATGGGTGGTTTTACAAAATAAGTATCCCAACTACACTAATAAAATAATTTCATATATTGTCTATGCAATTAATCAATTTTATTGATAAAAGAAATTTTCAATCCTTTTCAACCTACCATAGAATTATAATTTATCATGTTCTCATTGTTAAAATAACTAGGATGGTTTAAGATAATATTTCAATTATTGATGAATAATTCAATTCAATAGTCATGAATTAATTACCTTTATCATGTTGGGTTTTGTCTACTACCTACTGAATTTGGTCTATGATTTAATATTAGATATGATAAATGTGAATCATAAAACAATACCAATTGAATAAAATCATTATATAAGTGAATAAATAAATAAAACAATTTGGTACACACCCATTTCAATAGATTCTTCTTTCTACTATGGATCTAGGAAACCATTTTCGGATGATCACTACTGACGGATAAAACAAATACCATATATAAGAGAATATAATAAAATTATTAGATAAAAAATAATTTAATTAAACTATGAATCGTCCACTATTACAGTAATAGAGAAAATAGAAAATAAGAAGGAAAAACCTAATTATGAAGAACAATATTTGGGTTGGAACTCCAGTGAAAACCTCTAGTGGTTGAATAATATATGTTTCATGGTTAGATCCTCCTTAAAATAGAAATTAAATGCATGTTTAAGTCATGTCAGTGAAAATGATGTCCCCCATGAAGATCCAAAATATCATATATTTTAATTTTCTGTTAACTTTGGGTTTACATTATGGATGTATGATTCATGATATAAATTATGAGGCTCTGTCTTTGAAATATGATATCCTACAAATTTTACGGTGTAATATATGGTTTTACACTGTATTTATGAAGAACTTTAAAAATATGTTTCCATAGAGATCTTACATCATGAACTGTTATGTTATGATGTAAACATATTTTTTGCCCTGCATAACCTACGAGGAAATTTTTTCTCATGATGTAAAAGTTGTGGTCTCTAAACAAGCCACAAACCCTCATTTTAAGCTTGAGTTGGTGACACATTTTTGGGAATAGGTCTTCCTATTCCCATCTTACGACACAAATGACTCTTACGTTATAGATTCATCTCTATCCAGAATCTACAGTCCTTCTGTAGCTCAATACAGCTTCTTCCAGCTTCATTCCAACATCAAAATTCTGATGTCATGTCATGTCACTTTGTACCTTACCTTTAAGTGTCTTCAAATCACTACATTCACCTCTTTTTATTTATTTTCCAAATATTGGTTTTATATTACCAAAAATCACAAAAAGTTAAATAGTTCAAATAATGAAAATAATATCAATTGAATTACATAGAACATGGTACTAAAATACCCCCAAAATATATATATGAAATGGATGTATCAATTTAACACCCTAATATTTTAATATTTTGTAATCTTTAAATAAATCAATGTGTTTGATAGTTTTCTTCACATTAGACACCACACTAAAACAAAAACATTATATATTTGAATAAAAATATAAACACTATGTATGGCCATTAAAAAATAGCTATTGAATTAGAGGTAATGAATATGTGTAACCTCTTTATGAAATATTTATATAAATAAAATAATAACAACTTTTAATTTGAATGAAATTCAATTATTATAGCAAAAACAACAAAGTGAATCATTTTATACTTAAAAATATATTTTTCTAAAATTAGTGATTTATTTCAAGAAACTAAGTATAAGATGATTATATAATAATAAAATATATTGATAATATGAAAAATATATTACCAATATATTAATTAGTAATTTATAGGAAACAATAATAATGAATAGTTAACATTTTAAAAAGTTATTTTCCAACATGAACATTTTTCCACTATATTTTGAGATTTAATTTAAATATTGAATTATAAAATTTTGGAAATTCAATTTTAAAAAATTAAAACCATTTTATGGTTAACCATAGTAATATAATCTTAAGTTGATTTTTTGGTATTTTTCTAAAATAAAATATTTTTAGGTGGATAGTGCAAAATTTTATTTTTGAAAATAACATGGATTTTATGACATTATTAGTATTTAATTTTGAATTAAAAATTCATGAAACATTTTTATAATAATAAAAATATTTTTTATAATAGACTTTATAATTTTTTAATCCCAAATTTTATAATTTGGAGCATAAGTAATATTTTTTCAAAAAATGTTTCTAATACATTATATATTTTTATTTTAAAATTTTATTTATCACATTTATAGATTGAATAAAATGAAATGGATTTTAAATTTATAATTATTTGATGTAAATTATATGAAAATTACCATTTTATTTTTGGCCTTAATGGATAAGTTACCACATGTAAAGACTAGTTACCACGGTTAAAGTTAAAATAGTAAAAGTAACAAATATAAGAGTAAAAGACCTAAAAATTGTTTAAAACATGTATGGAAATGTGCGGTTGAGGAATTTATCTACATTATCAATTATAATCTCCATTATTTATCAATTTTTTTGCCACTATCCTTGAGAGTGACTTCCCATATTTGAAAACTTGCGGGTATTTATAAAAAAATCATCCATTTTCACTAATAAATGGGGGATCTCCTCTCATAACTTCTCCTCACACCACTAGTTCAGAAAAAAAAACTTTGAAATCATCTCCTACACACTCCTTTCCACCTAAATGTGATTTTGTTCTTCTGAAAAGACCATCTCTCAAAGGTTAACCCCTTTACAAAGGATAAAATCCAAGAAGTGAGGTATACTTTTCTAACCTCTCCTTTATTTTTCAATTTTATTATATGAAACTTTTATTCCTAAAATTTAATTTCACCATAGAAAAAGGATAAAATCAGTATTATTATTATAATTTTATGTTATTACAATTATGGTACAAGCATTAACCACCCTCCCCTTTTCCATTAAGAAAAACAAAAACACGAATCATGTGTTGTGCAGACTACCACCTCCACAGTGCAACATGATTCATTTTACATCCCCATAATACAAGGCTGGTAATATCATTATTATGATTCTAAAATATTAAACCACATTCTCAATATCCCATTCTAGGGAAAAAAATTATCAACCATGAATATTTGTGTACTACCACCTCCATGGAACAAATGATTTTCATTTTTATTTTCATCACCTCCTTATGTGGATGGACATGATAATAATATTAAAAGATAAATATTATTTTTATGATATCATTAAGGTTTTGTTATGAAAAATTAAATCACATATTAATTATATGATCAAAAAGAGATTATCATTAATTCAATGGTTTAAAATGATAGAACTAAGAGGAAAATGATCTCTTCATTATAAATAAAGACTTTATATAAATTATCTTATCTTTGAATTTATTTATAATTATTATATATCACAATAATATACACCAAATAATATCACTATAATTTTGGTATAATGATATTACAACTAAACCTACACATGATCACCCATTAATCATGGTATGTTTATGTTTTGGTCAATTTAACTACCTACTTGAATAATACTAATAATTTATATCATAGATGACTATGGGAACTTATTTACTGGTATAATATGATATAAATATGTAAAATATGTTTTTTAGTTTTGTTAATGTTATATGAATATTTAACTCATTAATTAATAAATCACCCTTCATTCATTAAGAATCAATAAAACATGCTTGTCAAAGATTTTAAGCTCAGGGATCATAACCAAAAACACCATGAAATGATTTTAAAGATTTATAAAATATATTGGAAAATACATTAAATTATCTTATATGATCTAATAATTATTTAATTTTGGGAAAATAATATATATCAATACCAATTTTATGAAACTAGTTTAAAGTGATAAATATTACTTACACCCGATTTCGAAAATAGGTAAAATCTAACTAATATATATTGAATGGTTATAAATTCGGGGTTTAAATGATTATATTTATGAATAATTCTATTAGTTATGTATTTAATGAACTTATTTTAATTATTCATGGAATATTTTGTAACTACATAATGGATTAGGACCAAGGTAGGTGTTTTTGTCTCAAATTCCCCTCTTTAAGACATGTTGAGTATTATGGAAACAATTTCATTCACATGGTGTATATACTAAATATTTTAAATATAATATCATGAATTTTATTTTAATAATGATATTTTAAGTTCAATTACAAGCCCTATATTTCAAGGAGTTTTATTTCAAAACTTTCTAAATCCATAAGGGGTTTCTTAGTCTCAATTCTTATTATTTGAGTCTTAGTATATTTTGTGCACTGTGTTTTATTTATTTTTTGTTATCAATATCAATGGATATATTTTTATCTTTTTTTATTTAATGGGATTTAATATCCAAATAATTTTTCATTATTCAAGTGGCTATTAATTTAGTTATTTCCTTAGTAGAAAAGATTTTTGTAACTCAACTTTCATTCATTGAGTTATGATCACTCTCTTAAAATTATTTCATATAATTTGGGTAAAGTTTTCCCCTTAATTGTATTACATGGTATTATATAATTTTTTAGAGAGATATAAATTCCTACCACATAAACCCTTGATAAATATATCACATTTCTCGGGATATGTTTCTTATAATAAATATTGATAAATCAATTCACCTTTATTGGAGTTATATTATTTCATCATAAACTTCTTTCATGCATACTTTGGTTCTTTCACCCTGATATTTCATTTTATGGTAACTTCTACACCTCTATATATAAAAATATATTTTTATACAAAATAATTTTTTATTACTTTTATAATGTGAGTTTTGAACAGAAGTATTTTTAATATATTAAAAAGGGGGTTTCATTTCACTTTCATATGTTTTGTCTTCCTCTATATATTTCTCTAAGATAATTCTTATTTATTTTAAAGGCCCTATTATTTATTTTTATTTTTTAAAAGTAATTGTTTTTAATGAGTTTTCAATTCATATTTTGAAAAATACTTTTGGAAGTGACCTGTAACCTCCACTTTTAAATTAATTTTTTTTCTAAAATCTCTTTTAGGATTTTAATTATATTTACCTTTTCATTTTCAAAAGAACTTACCCTAATAGGGTTTATTTTTCACTATTTATATTGTAATATATATTTATTATTTCATGAAATGAACTCGTAACACTAGAAAATTAATTTTCTGATCCCTTTTTAGGTGGTATCATTCAATCATTCTTTTGCAAGGATGATTTTCATCTATGTCAACATCCTTATAGGTTTTCTTTTTCACACTAGGGATATATTCTTTTACAAACCTACACTCTCTTTATTTGGATAGCTTATGATCATGATTATTCCAGTAGTTAATAAGGTGTATACTCATTTCTTCATATGGTATGAACATCACATTTTACATAATTCATATTGGATGATGTTCAACTGAAATAATGTTATTCTATTGACAGGTAGAAAATTAGTATAGTTATGTTTATTTTTATTCCAATAAGGATTATTATTCAAAAGTTGACTATGTATTATTTTACCATCTACCTTATTTCTTTGGATGGGTTATGTGCAGTTTACTCTTATAGTGAATGCACTGGACTTAATCAGGTGATGGGTGAGGCCAGAAATTATATAGATCCTAAATGCATAAACAAGTCTCATGAGAAAAAAAATATTTGTTTTTGGTATATCTTTATATTACAGGATAATATCATATAAGAGTACATTAAAAGTAGGTTTTTGATGTTTGAAATTATGAATTCCATCAATATGAAATTAGTATGATTGATATCCTTGTTTTCATTTATTATCGTGGATATAAAATGCTTTTAGTTTCAATTTGATTGTGGAATTATGTTGTTTAATTATTCCTTCCATAATAATTATGCCATGTATATTCCATGATTTCATCAATTGTATATTTTCCCTTATTTATCATTTGAGATCACTCCTTATTATGTTTCCATTTCCCCAAGTTATGAATAAAATTAGTACACATGACATGTTCAGAAGGACATAACATGTGAAAAAATTTATGGGAGATGTTGAAGTCTCATTATAGATTAATATGTTTTGTATTAAATGAAAAAATGTTAACTTGAAACAAAGAACATGAGATTTTGTTATTATTTTTTCCAAATTATCTAAATATCTAAACTTAGAATGATCCTTGGGATATAAGAGATGAAATAATCATTTTTGATTTGTAATTAAGTATGGTTATATCTAGTATTTTGTAGATGGTACCAAATAGAGTATGCAGATTATGTTTTTATGGCACTTGATCTTGGTGTACGTGTCTAGGGTGTCACATTCAGTGAGTGACACATGTTTTAAACTTAAATATCACTTTTAAATTGAAAACACGCACCCTGAATCATACTTGAAACATTATGTGTTGGATTAAATTATGGTAAACTCCTCTATTTAATAAATTACATGGATCATTTTTCATAAAATATTAACACAATCCTAGTGTTTTTTTCTCAGTTTTAATTATGTGATGTGTGTTTTGAACTAAAATGTGAATTTTAAATTGAAAACATGCAATTTTATCCATGCCCATCACTTCATGTATCATTTTTACATATGGGTAATTCATATACATAAAAAATTACTTATGGATTATTTTATATAGTATCAAATTAATTTAATTATATTTTTTTAAGTCTTTAGTGAGCGACACATGTTTTTAACTAAAATTCCACTTTTAAACTGAAAACATACACTTAGATTCATACCAGTTGAATTGTTCATCTTATTAACATGATAATGATTCCTAAATGTAAAAAATGACTTATGTACCATTTTTATAAAATATAAAAATAATTTATGTGTTTTTTCTTAGTTTTTAGTGAGTAAAACATTTTTTAACTAAAATGTCATTTTTAAACTGAAAACACATACTTGGAGTAATACTAGACACACCATGCATTTTGATTGATAACTAATACACTTGAAAATGACTTATGGATAATTTTAATAATGTATTAAGGCTATCCAAGTGTGTTTTATTATATTTCATTGAGTGAAACATGTTTTTAACTAAAATGTCAATTTTGAACTAAAAATATGAACTTTGAGTTATAGTCATCACATAGTGAATTGGATTGACATTTATATAATCCATATACATCAAAAAATGGATTATGGATCATTTTATTAAATCATTAGAAAAATATAAATGAATTTTATTGGGTTTCTGTGAGTAACACACATTTTTAATTAAAATGTCAATTTTAAACTGAAAACATGCACTTCAAGTCATATCGGCTAAACCATGTACCAAATTGACTCGTTCCTAATTCATAAAAATTAAAATTGAGTTATATATTATTTTAATAAAATATAAATATAATCATAATTCATTTTTTTATTTTTTAGTGAGTGATGCATTTTTTAAATAAATCTCACTTTTTGAATTGAAAACATATACTTCAAGTTATACAAGTTGCATCATATATTTGATTTACATGTAACTAATTCTTACACATCACAAATAACTTATTCATAATATTCTTAAATTATCAAGACAATTCGAGTTTAGTTTATCAGTTTTTAGTGAGCGACTCACATTTTTAACTAAAATGTCACTTTTAAGATGATAACACACACTTCAAGTCATGCTGAACACATCGCATTTCATACTGATGTTAGGATGATTCATAAACATCAAAAATTTATTTTTTATCATTTTACTAAAGCTTAAAAACAACATGAATGTGTTTTATTAAATTTTAGTGAGTGATGTATGTTTTTAACTAAAATTTAAATTTTAAAATGAAAACAGGCACTTTGAGTCATATCGAGAAAAATGTGTTTTGGATTGATGTAAATTTTATTCTTACATGTCACAAATAATTTAGGTATTATTTCCTTAAATTTTTAGAATAATAAAAGCATTTTTATTAGTTTTGAGTATTCCATGCATGTTTTGAACTAAAATGTCAATTTTGAATAAAAAATACACTTTATATTATACCAGTCACACCATGTGTCCGATATACATGCAATTATTCCAACATGTCAAAAATTAAAATGGATCATTTTAATAAAGAATCAATATAATATGAGTGTGTTTTTTTTCTTTTTAGTGAATGAAACAAGTTTGAGCTAAAATGTCATTTTTAAACTGAAAACATGCACTTTGAGTCATACTGGTCATATTGAATATCATATTAACATGAAGTTTCTTTATATCAATAAAAAAAGGTTTCATGATATCATGTTATTAAAAGGTCTTGGACCCAAACAATAATTTATTGCACCAATACTAAAAATAAAAAAATCAAATAAAGAAAAAAACTCTATGGAGAGAACAAATAGTACCTGAGTGCATCATCCATATTAAAACATTCATCATGAATTTATTTTTATCCAAGAATTGTTTTCTTATATGGTGGCCTTTTATTTAATTCATAGGTACAAAATACTTGGAGAAAAACTAGTGGGAAATCACCTCTTCATGTTCTCTATGAAAATTAACTAAATAACTAGTTGATAAAAATGACAATAAAATTATCTAAATAAGAAGTGGAAAAAATGATAAGAAAATTAACTAAATAAGTATTAGGAAATCACCTCTTCTTAATGTCTTCAAACATTCAGACACCATATTTTCTTCCCATTCATTTCTAAAAACAACTACTTCCTATTTTGAATATATATACTAATGAATGTTCTCACAGTATTAAATAAATTTAATGAATCAAATTATTAATAAAATTTTTAGATGAAATTGTAATTATTATTGAAAATAACTCCTTAAGGATGCAATTTTATTTATGGAATATGATAACTTTCATAAATTTACAAACACAATAACTATAATCACTTTCATTATTTTATTTCAGATATTGTAGAAACATTGAACAAAATAAGTAATTTTTTTTGATATATGTTTTGATAGTGAAATATTAGTATATATACCCTAATAATTATCCATTTGTATAAATTTATAGGCCTTTTGGACTTAGTGACCACCATCATACCATTATTTGGACGATATTCAAACACCACCCTATCATAATAAAACTTTCATTAAAATATAATATAAAACATATAATTTGTTTTTTATTTGTAATATATTTAGTGTAGTGTATTACAAATTGATAAAGATCATAATGTGTGTCTGATTTTTTGGAAATCCATACTTTGAATCTAAAAAAAAATCCTTATATTTTCCAAATTGATTTCAATGGGAATCCAATGCTTCCTAAAAAATAGTGTGTAATAAGTGATAAAATAAATAAAAATAAAATTTATATGAATAGATTGTAAAATTTTACCCCTTTATTGGGGGTAATAATATATGTCTTTAGATGTACTCCTTTATTTTTAATTTTCCTGCGTTGAAACCTCTAACCAGAATATGGTCCTGCTTGTTGATATGCTCTGTCTTTTTCTTTATTTTTTTCCATAAGAAGCAGATGATCCACAATCTTATCCAAATACTCTATAGAGAAACTGATCAAAATTGAGTCTTCTAATATTTCATCCTTATAGTGGAAAACCACCTCCGAGAGTTTTACACTATTTGAAAACTCTTTATCTGCCTCCCGTTACTGGACGATAGGCGCTCCCCGAGTAGTGTTCCCATATTCCACCACTGAGGCTTCCTAACATCTACTTGGTTATTGTGACACAACTCCAACTTCTTGTTATGTTCCTTGTGATGATTGTGTTTCACATTGAATGGCCCGCCTTGATAAGGCCTCTTTGTTGGCAAGACCTGTCATTGACGAGATACCCTGTATTTGGTCAACTAACACTCCATTTGTGATTTCTTGATCCTTAGAAACTCCACATTCAAATGTTCTATTAGGTGTAGTCTCCATGAGCATAATGGATCCCTTAAGAAGACCCTTTGTGTCATCAACATTAGTGTACACTATCTTTTGAGGGAGGATTCCTTTGCTGGAGGACCTTGTCATAGGAGGACTTGGAAAATTAGAGTATTCCTTACATCTCCATGGCCTCTGTATATGGTGAATAAAACCATCTGAATTAAAAAGGGTATTCACTCCTTTTTTTAAAGAGGAACAAAGGTAAACCTCCACAAGTTATTTTTCCTTGGGCTCTGAGGACCGAGAAGTGATTTGAGGAATAATGAGTCTAAATTTTTTATTCATAGGGGTTTCCCTTCACTTAGTATTGATTTATATGCCTGTAATTTTTTTAATAAAAATTTAATTATTATTAAAATAATATATCAAAAATTGGTAAACAAAATTATAAAAATTCACACATGTATACATTTGTAAATGAGGCTCCCAACCATCCATGATGAAGAACTTAATTTACATTCTCAAGACCAATATTTTCTGAATTGGCCTCTTTATACATTTTTTTTCTAAAAATCAATGCAACCCATATTATTATCTATAGACATTGTATCCATAAGAAATTCTAATATTAGTAAATTTGTTAGTTTAATTGGTTGGGTAAATGTGCTCTAATAAGTTATTTTCAATTTACTAGTTGATCATTTAGATTTTTTTATTTGACTTTCCATTTCACCTTCTTTTTATCCATCTGTAATAACATTCCTTAATTCAAGACTTGTTTCATTAATTGTTAAAAAATAAATTATAAAGAACATAACTCATTATCTTCATGTATTTTTAAAATATTAAACATCCATGCTATGAAATTTATAATATAAAGTTAGACCATGTGAATATCCAAATCATCAAAGGGAACTAGTATCACAATGCTCGAATCATGATCTACATGAATCCCTACTCTCACATGATATTTAAGAATTTATTTTTTGTTTAGAATATATAATTTTATATTTTACACTATACCCCTCATAACAAGGTGATGGGTGGGTTCCTATATATATAAATCACAATCAGTTTCACCCTCTATAATTTTATTACAAGAAATGTATCTGTAGTTTGTTGATTCAGATTTAATAGAAACTATTATGATAAAATCTGTTACCTTAGATAAGGGAGGCATTTTAGGGAAATGTATACCCTCAAACCTGGGGGGGGGGATTGTCTCTTTATGCAGTGGTTGTTGAGATGATGTTTATTATTTGTTGGATCACTCTAAAAATTCCATGTTTTAATGATCCCAATTTATGTTTATTAATATTCTAATATTTTTTTTTTGTTTTATGATAGCAATTTTTATTTGATAAAAAATTTTAAGTGTCGGATTGAATGTAGGTTATAGTGGATTGACTGTTCATTGTACTGGATTGACTGCATGACCAATGGATCACATTAATATATTTTTTCAAATTCCTCAATCAGCTATATAGAGAAATTGGCTATACTGATCTAGCTCAGGATTCATTTCAACTAACCATGAATAAATTCATCTAAGTGTCATATTGATCATACTTTACTAGTGATCAACCATAAGGAAAATTATTAATCACCTGAAGAAAGAAAAGAGACCATTCCAAATAGAGTAGAAATTTTTATATGTGATGAAACTACCACATAAAGAAAGTATAAAATGACCCCAAAGACATAAATCAACCACAATGGTTGATGTATGGATATATCATGATAGTGATCGACAAAAAGACAAGAGTAACCTACCACAAGTTAGAGTCCATTATCAGGATCGACAGTGATAGTTACCTAATCACCCCTAAGTTTCCAAAAACTATATATATTTTATTTAATGAAGGTGATAAAGCAGTTTAAGATTTTTTGTCTAAAGATATCTTTATGATTATTTTATAATGGATATGTGGTGAATATTCTTCTAAAAATAAGAGGTAGCCTCACACAAAAGACAGAAACATGAACTGCGGGATAATTCAATTACATTTTTATGCTTAATGATAATCTATAATATACAAATCATTGGAAAAAATGATAGGAAGATTTAATTCTCACTATATATTCTCTAAAATATTTGAATGATCATATGAGTAGAATAAAATCTTACTAATCAAAAAAATATGATCAGATATAGGGCTACATTACACTTATCTATACACAATTTCTCTCTCTCTCTCTAATTTTATCTTTACATTTGAGTTATGATTACATTTACTATATATTTATTTAGAACAATATCCTATACTATAAAAAAGATTACTGCAATACTCTTTCTTTTCTTGTTATAAATTTATTATCCCATGAATAACTATGAAAGAGGCTTTTCAATAATCCTATACTGCCTCTGTGCAGTTGTCTGTATGTAGATATATCCAGGTTCTATATCTATACAAAAAATCCAGGATGTGGATAAATTTTTTAGTTTTAATAAACTTACATGGAAGAGGTTTACTATCATGTGGAGAGGGCTGGGTTCCATCTTTTAACTGAACCTATTGATTTTAAATTCAACTATGTTTTTATTATTTTCTTTCACTACTATGTTTTTCACTGAAAATCATTAAGCTATGTTTGTGAAAAAAAACATTGATAGTTATCATTTATCAATGATATATATATACATAATATTTGGTGTGAGTAAAATGATATCAAAGTTAAAATAATTTTATTTGTTTTAACTTGGTATTGATCACCGCATTGGTGAAATTGGTTTAAAAAATAAAATTATATATACCAACTATATTTATAAATTGAGATGATTTTAAATTGGCGTATTTTAAATATATTTTAAATTATTTTCAAAATATAAAATCTTTATTTTGGAAGCTTAATATACTCCCATATTGATCATTCCATTGAGACCATAATTTTTTATAGATTCCTTTGCATTAATCATTCTACCAAATCAAACTGCCAGCTATATTTTTTTGTTTATAGCTTATATCCATTCCTCTAAATAATTTTTCTCTCATTATCACCCCTTATTCCATTTCTTTCTCAAAATATGTTCAATATGACACTAAAAAACCCACACCTCTAATGTGACCAAATCGTTCTATCCACTTCAAGGCCACTAAAATTAGTCATTCATCAAGTAAATCCAATGATAATTCTTATGTCTATACTAGATATAAAATATTGGAAATTATGTATTCATGGTTATGTAATATCAATTTAAACTAGAACAAATTTTTATTATGCCATACTTATACATGATTCCCATACTTTATGTGTTTTCATCTACTAGTATTCCCTCTTTATTTATAGAAGACTCCTTCTATAGAACATGAAGTGGGATTGAAATGGATTTATATTTTGATTCGTCAATATATATACGAACAAAGGATAATAATTATGATATTATTTTATACCACATAAAATTATTTATATATATTTAAAATAAATACCATTTTTTTAAAGTGAAGTGTACCGCATACTTGATTTACAATAGGGGTACATTAGTTTTGATGCATACTACTTATTTTTAACACACAGTTATTATTTCACAAATTTAAAATTATCAATCAAAGTGTTAATATATTTATTTCTAAGTAAAATATTAACCATAACAATATACCTTGAAATGATCCCTCCTCATGAAGACCAATAAACACATTCTATATTTCTTTGTTGATCATATGTGCATATATATGTGGTTGGTGGGGGTTTAAATTTCCTATAGTATTCCTAAGACGATTCTTTATAAAAATTCTATGAAAAGGTATATGATAAATTCTTGTGACCATTAATACAAATTTCATTCGATATTCATCTAATATAAATTCAATCTATAAGAGATAATGAAAAATAAATAAAAATTTAATTATTTTATTTTTTGTAAAATAGAGAATGTAAATTATAATGTTACTCTGATATATTCCAAAATTGGGACCTTCAACTCATGCACAACATTGTGCTACGAATATAAATTAATAATTATGGGATTTTGAGTAGCGATCCGAATGTAAATAATGAAAGTGGCCTTGTTGGTATCAATGAGATGGCCGTGTGCATTCCATCCAACCTTGAATTTTATGATTTTTCTTATCACCATAATAATTTTTGTTAAGTCTATCATGATTTGATGATATTTTTTTCTTAGATATAGGTTTTTCACCATCCACCATTTCCTTGGGTTCAACATTGTCAACATGTTATTCCTCAGTATTGGCAGTATCAATATGTATATAAACTAGTTGTTTGTTAGTATTGGGAGTATCAACATGTAGAGAATCCATTATCTATAGAATTAGTCGAACATTTAATTTAGATTATATAAATGTAGTATTGAACACATAATGTTATAAGGTAACAAATTTTATTGTTAAAAAATTAACTATATTATTAAACTATTTTTGTAAAGGTTTAATGGATTTGGACCCTTTATTGAGTATCCAAATCCACTCTTTATGGTACCCTCCAACATAAAAGGCCATGTCTATATTCATTATGACATGAAATGATTGTGATATCCCAATAAAAGTTTCAACCTAATTTGAATTGAAATTATAACCCTGTAGTGGTTTTGGTTGATAATAGAACAGTTGAACACTTTCTATTTACAAGATATAAGACATAAAATGCTCTTACTTCCCATGAATCCATTATGAACTGTCTATCCTTATAATCTTCCTTAATAAAATATACTTTCAAGAATACCAATTCACTGATTTTAACTATACTCTTATTATAAAATCATTTTCATTG
The DNA here is from genome assembly GCA_963277665.1 of Viscum album. Taxonomy (NCBI): domain Eukaryota; kingdom Viridiplantae; phylum Streptophyta; class Magnoliopsida; order Santalales; family Viscaceae; genus Viscum; species Viscum album. The sequence continues at coordinate 1,083,981,935 of OY728155.1, forward strand.
AAAAAAACACTTGGGATGTTTTTTAATCCAACTCCCATATTTCTTTGATGATGCTAAATTATGAAATATTCAAAAAAATTTGATTTAGGTTCTTAGTACCTGATACATGCATCACTTCTACCAGAATATCAACTCTACTATTTTACATGGTACAATGTTCAACATGTTCCTTTGTATAAAATGTATATCTATTAATTATATAACCATTATAAGACAATACACACACACATAGTCCCTTGGCTATCCATTGATATTTTTCTAAAATTGAATTCATATTTGTAGATCAATCCTAAAAAATATGGTCTCAAAAACATCCAATAAACTCTCCACTCCAATGGCCCGAAGACCTTCATTTTTTATTGATTTTTGATAATACACCTTTCAAGGGGAGAGGTGGAACCCTTATAAGGCCCGTAGGCATAAGTATTACATGGACCGTAGGCCTTAGAGGAATTAATTGCATGTAGGCTAAAAACATTACATACAACCCAGACTAACTACTTGGAACTACTCCTCCCCAACATCTTCATCGTGAAATCAGCTCTCCACCTTCGAATGGCTGTTCGGCTAGTCTTTCTCATGCATGCACAAGCTTTTCCCAATGGAAGTTTCTATACCCTCTCATTATTGCAATATGTTTTAGTTTCTTCTATGGTGAAATCTTTTTACTCCTCCTCCTTCTGAATCTTGTTCCTTGTAGGTTGTCTGGTTTGCATCTGCACTTAAGGTAGCCCGAAGGCCTTGAGGTGGCCCAAGGGCCTTACTGATCTGAAGGCATGGGTGGCCCGAAGGCCTTAAAGGACTTGGGGACCAAATCAGTGATCCGAAGGCCCAAACGGAAGAATATTCCCGGCTTCTATAGTGCCAAACAATGCTTGCTACAGTTCCCGCTACAGTACCTGCTACAGTTCTACATAGTTCCTACTACAGTACTTCTACAGTCTGCTATATTACACAGAAATTATCCTCTGACTGGATTTGATCCCAGGTCTCCTAGATGCACTTAAGGAGTCCTCACCAACTGGACTGAGGCTCACATGCTCCAATACACTCTAAATTATGTATATTTGATATCCAATGTTCAACCCTTAATGGATTAAATTTCATAATAATTACTTTATGGGTTTCAACATATGGTAAACCTCTAAACTATTTAAAATGGAATGGTGATTATGCTTCCACTATGTAATGTTAATTGAGACAATATTGATTTTGTAAATTCATTCACCCCCAAAGTACCCACTATGATGAGATTATGGGTTTCCAATGCTTTCAACATCGGATAGATAACTGGTAAAAAATTCAATATCTTCCTAAAAAATATATCCCTTTACAATTAAAACTCATATCTGAATTTGATTTTTGACGAACCCTTTAAAAATATTTATATACCATTCATTGGGGGTATATCTATCTATAATGTACATGGCCATATAGCTAGATCTCTCCAACTAAGTGAACCACCAAGTGAACCATCTTATCAAATAATTATGGTGGGAATAACATATATAATTCACTTAGTATGATATAAATTTCCTTTTCTATGGTTGAAAAACTTAATAGGTTTATAACTTTATTGTATATATATTTGAAAAAAAATCATGGTTAATGCATGTTGTAAATTTTTAGGTAGAATGAAACATAAAGTTACATGTATTAAATCTTACATCAAAACATGAAAGTAATGTGATTTTAATAACTTTAACTTTAAATCATCCATTGATGCGACATTCTTGATATTTTATGAATACCCCACTTTTATATTATATAAGAAGTTGTGAAAAATGATATCTCTCATGTTAAAAAATAGTGAAAGTTTATAGAGGAAGAAAAATATGCCTTTCACCCTTTACTGGTTACAACTATTCTCTTACCCCAATGTCAATCATTTAAAACCTATACTTAATGTCATCCTTTGTTTTTTGGGTGCAATCAGTAATGTTCTAATAGAACTATCATATATTTTTTTTCTAAGTCATTACCCGAATGAAAATGCATGATATACAATTTTTTTTTGTATATTAATTAAAAAAAATATTGATCAATTTTTTGAAATCATATTTCATAAGTTTTTTAGAAAAAGGTTAACTAAAAACAGTGACCCTATCCTTTACTTTCTCAATCTTTTGAACACTTGTTAGTGGATATAGTTTTATACCTATTTCTAAATTCCAATTGAATGATTTCTTCAAAGATCAATATTTATATCATTAGGGTAATTTTTTTTGATTTCCTAGATACATGGTATTCGAGTAATGTTTAGACCAAATTGAGTGTGTACCTTCTTCAAAAATGGGACACCCTATAATTCTTTAAATACAATATCCTGAAAAATTTTCATAAGTAGGAAAGTCATTTATTTTCACACACAACATCACTCTCAATGTGAAATCTTCATTTATGTAAGAATCATAAAACATAAAACCCAATTCCTATATTAATGTTTGATCTTAAATCATTGGATCAAAATAAACATAAATATCATTACCTAGTTTTTTTTGTCTTAATATAAGGAGATACAACCTAATTCATTTTTGATTTATGCATAATTGTGGTGGAAGGTTATAATTTATCAACATAATTTTTCATGTACTTAGAGTGCTTCTTTTTATAAAAAAAGGAATCATTCCATCCATAGATAGTATAAGAAAGAGGCTTCTCAACTAATTTAGAAGTTCAAGATACTCATGATCAAATTTCTTCCATTTAGGAGAGTCTACTAGATGATGAAGTTTCCTATCTTGAATTCTTGTATCTATATGCTGTAACACCCAAATATTTTTATAAGATATTATTTTTTTAATGTCTTTTTTTGTAGGATACACCAAGTTATGTTTTCAACACATACAACATAGGCTTATCTTGAGGTATATGCAACACTATTCTTAGCTATTGTTACACACAATTTCAAGTCCTTTTGATAGAATTCATTTCATGCAAAACCAAGTTTAAGAGAATAAATAAATATTATTATGTTACCTTATAATATAGGAATTATAATTGAGAGTATGAAAATTATGAACTGAATTATGAAAATATGATTTACACATGTATATATAATAAATTATTCACTGATAAATTAATTATAAATGAAAATAAAACTCGTTTTAAATAAAAAAAATGTTTTTCTGAAAAAGTATTTAAATGAATATCAGTGAGTTTATAAAATAATGAAATCACTCTTAATAGATTTTATCAATTAATTATATATTTAATATATTCAATATAATTTTCAGAATTAATATTATATGTTTTTTAGACATTATATAGGAATAAATTTAATTTTTTTGGAAAAAGAAGTATTTTTCAAAAAAATGCAATTTTACCGCCTTTTAATGTCGCACCCATTTTAAATCCAGTTATGAAAATTTTATATATTATAGTTTAAAAAATAAACTTATTATTTGGAATTATTATATCAAAATTGAGTTTGGTTAAATTTTGGTATTTTCTGAAAAGTTTCATTTTTGATGAATAATGATATGCAATTTTTTATATATTGAAAACTATATATTATTTTAAGGTATTTACAAGGTAAAATTATGATTTGGATTATTTTTTAATTTTATTTATTTAATTTTATTCTAAAATAACACAATTATGGGTTTTTAAATGAATTTTATACTTAAATTTATTTTCCATTTTAAAAGGACATTTTTCGGAAAAAATGTTTTTTATGACATTTTACCGGTTTTATTTTGAATTTAATTCTCTAACTTATGTGCATTTAAATTTTAAAAAATGAATTTCAAATTCGGATTCATGAGGTCCAAATTTGGTAGGTATTTCCTTTTTTTACCAATATTAATATTAACAATGGTTAATTTTATTACCCTGATAAAGGGTAAATTATGTAATATAGGTTAAAAATAAAATTATGAAGACAATAAAATGACCCAAACAAATAATTTTTTTATCTGATGAATGGAATTATACCCTTAACATTAAAGTATTTAAATTATTCTATTTAATGGATACATGTCCATGAAAATTACTTAAATAATATTTAAATCACAGAAAGATACAAAGTGTCATCTTCTTTGTCTTTAATATCTATTATGTATCCATATAGGTAAAAATGGTGAAATCCATGAATATAAATTTCCATTTTTAAATTAGTGAAAATATTTCCTAATATTAATTTTAATTTTTACATTTTGGGGCCATTTGAGAGATATTATGGTATTTATAATATTTTATTTAATGAAAATTTAATGATGTCACATTCATGTTTTAAATAATATATAATTTTTAATATAAGGTAATACAGAAGATAAATATGAATATAAATACTCATTTTAAATATAAAATGTTTTTATTTATCATGATAATTTATTTTTAATATTTATAAAATAAATAGTTACCTTAAAATCTTATACATTGATGATACGAAAATTATTTGATTGATGGAAAATCAGTAAAATAATTTTTATCAAAATGATAATAACAATTAAAAGACCAAAAAACTTGATAAATATTATTAGTAGAGTATATATCGACCATAACCATCCAAGGGGTTATTTATTGACCATTTTTAGCAATATGAAAAAGATTATGACACTTATAATATTTTATTTAACGCGATGTTAAAGTTGTCACATTCATGCTTTAATAAATATAACATTTTTAATATAGGATTTTCCAGAATAAATATTTGACTAAAAATATTAATCATAAATATATAAAAATTATCTTCATTATGGTATTTTATTTTTAATTTTTATTCAACAAATAAGTCTATTAAATAATTATAAAATACCAATATAGTAATTATTTTATTAATGGAAATACCAAATTAATGTTATTAAATGTATTAAACTAATTTTAATTTGGGATAATTAATAAATAAAAATAATTTTATAGATTAACTTTAACCCTTAGGGATATAATAAAATATGTTTTTCTAGGATAAAAGCTTATATTGATATTTTTAAAAATTATTAAATTGAATAGTGTCAAAATTGACACTCTTGATTATTTATCAAAATTATATATTATTTAATTATTTAAAAATCATAAAACATTTTAAAAAATATATAATAATTATGATATGATCTAAAAAGTTATAAATTATTCATTTATGTTCTAATTTATATCGAATAAGCAAAAATTACAAAATTTTAATATTGAAATATTTGTTAGCTTAGTTAAAATTAAATAGAATAACTAAGTGTTAAATTAAAATGATAAGGTTTAAATAGATATAAAAACTTGTCTAAAAAATATTTTATGATTCTATTACAACCTTATATCATCTCATATTCAAATATAATACATTTTTAGGTTTTTATATGTGTTTTTAATTTATTATAAATTAATATTTTTTTGCAAATTTCAAAGGTGCCCCCAACCACAATTATAAAAGGGAACATCCTCCCTCACAACTTCACTTCACTTTGAGACTTCAATCTTAGATTTACCCTAAAGATTTAACCTATAAAAGTTCTTAGTGACATTATATAGGTTATGGTCTTCTCAAAATACCAACTCTAGTTCCTTTAAGAGGAGATATAGAGGGAGCTCGTCGAAGAAGAGGTAATCTTCTCTACCGATTCTTTCTAACTCATTTCTTCTTCTATTTTATCTTCATGAGTTGTTTCAATACTAAAGTAATAAATCAAGTGTCCATTATATGGTGAGATTTTATTATGGTTATGGAACAACCATATCCCAACTTCTATCTATCCTATGAAAAAGGAAATCACTAGGCGTACGTTTGTATGAATTACCGTCTCCATGCCCTGGAGTAATATGTTATTCATCACGAATTTAATTTGATGGGTGTAATGATGGAAATAGTAACTATATATTATTATAATAAAATTATATTTATTAATAAGTATTATATACAGCATCCAATTCAATACCATTCCACAATTATGGGAATGATATCGTCGCTCGTGCATATGTACGACCTACCATCTCCACGATGTGATGCGATTCATTCTACATGATCTTAATTAAAGAATGATTATATAAATGAATATAATGAATAAATATGATATATATTATACTAATATAATTATCTAAATGATATAACTATAACCTAAGTAGAGGAATAAGAACTTATCTGAAAAAGATGCGTAAGAAAATAAAGCAGTTAATACCTGATGGACGAGTAATAACATTATTAACAAATGGGTAATAATATGATCAATTATGATGTTATAAAAATTAATTTTATCCTGGAATAAGTTAAAAACATTATTTAAACCCTTATATAATATTTTCAGACATGTATGAAGGAACCTAGACTTAAGGTAAGGGATAATTTCAAAATCTCATTATTATCCGAGATTGTTTATATGCAAGTATTTACTAAGGCTTATTTGTCATCCATGTCCATGTTTTCAAAAAAATTCTTTTATAAAATGTTTTACTATTATTATATATATTTTAAATTCATTTTTACCCATTTTTAACTTTTTACTATATTGTTTGAAAGGAATCTTTCTTTTATTTTTCATACGAGTTACTTTTTGACTTTTCCAGTAAAAGTACTTAAATAATTTTTTTAACTTATACGGAATGAATGAATCCTTATGATTTTATAATGACTTACTTCCATGAAGATTACCTTAAATTATTTCAAGGTTATTTTCCATGAAATTATTTTCTTTTAAAATGGTACAGTATTTTAAGAAAAGAAAATGTTTTTGAAGAAGAAAGGATATTTTCCCCATAAATTAATTTCAAGTGTTCTATCAAAATTATTTTCCATTTAAGATGGTGTTATTTAATAAGGTTATGTTTCATTTATAATATACCTATAATTCTTATGGATTTATGGTGTTTATGATGGAATTATATTTATGAAATCCAAATTTTTTCATGGATTATGTTAGGAAGGATGTTTAAGAAACCCATTTTATTACTTGGGTTATGATATGATGAATGATTTATGTTTTTGTGGCACACATAAGAATGATTTTATTATGATATGGGTGGGACCTATATCTTACTCCAATTAATTGGGTAAATATTTATATCTCATGATATTGACAGGGCTGGAATGAGAAAGTATCTCAGTTTAGTAATACTAGGCCAGAACGGTAAGTAAACCTGGTTTAGTAATACAAGGCTTGAACGAAGAGTGAATTAAGTTTAGTAATGGAATTTATCTACTATGATGGTCTTGGTAATGATCCTTGACTAATATGAAATTATTTTTATGCTTATATGTTTTCCAAAAACCATGTTTTATGCCAATCCTATTTTCTCATAGCTTCTGTTCCTTTATGTTTTATGCCTTATGAACTACCATTATTTATTTCATGTCATAATATTATAATATATTCTTAACATGATATGATTTTCAAAAGTTATGTTTATGTTATTGCATTATTATGTTCATGTTTTGTTTGATATTTTCCTTGTTTACACTTACTTATCATTTGAGCTCACCCTTTTCATATGTTTTCTTTTCCCCATGATATAAATAAAGGTTTTAGTTAGGAAAACTAATGGGAAAGATCTTTATGGGAGATGTTAAAGATCTTTCACCACATTAGAAGAATGTGTTAAAAGTATAAAAAGGTAGTAAAATAATATGGTATTTAGTAAATTTTGTGTGTAATGTTTTAAGTATTACATAAAAGTAATGTAATGTCCATGTTTTTTAATCTTGGGTCTTTATAGTGTTATCAGAGCGACAGTTTAGTTAACCTTTGGAAACTAGGATGTGAAAACTTTATTGAGATTCCTAGAGATATTTCTCAGGATATTTTTAGGTATTTACCTAAGGATAAGTTTAACTATAGGTTAAAATCTTAGAATTTTGGTAACAGTTAGGAATAATATAGGATTAAACCTAAGGTGTCATAGATTGAAATATTATTAGTGATTTACATTGGTTATGTGATTTTCATCTATGATAATTATTTCTAACATTTTTATTTATGGTCTTAGTCAATAGCCAAAACTAGATAGAAGATCATTAAAAATGATTTTTTTAGATGTGGAAAGTATAAGAATTTTGAAAATGGATTTCAGAACTGGAAATATAATGAAGATAATCATGAAGGTGGTGCGAGTATTGGTTATACTGCTAAGGATAAAGATATTGTAATCGACATGTGAAAGGTATGTGATGTTCTTCTAGAGTTTTTTACCTTAAACATAATAATAATGATTAGATTAAGATTTAGGAGCTTTAATACATGATTCACATTACATATTCTTAGAATGAATAAAATAATAAAGCATGAGTAATGGGTTATGAATAAATTTGGATGATTTAATTGTATATGTTTTGGAATTAAATGATTATGTATAAGTATTTTCAGTATAAGTTTTTCATTACAGATTGAAAAGGATATGTTGGATAGTGATGAATACTTAGAAATGTGATTTTAAGGAAAGATAATTTTTTGATTAAGGGAAGGTAACCCTTAATGTGTTCAATATGTAGAGAAAAATGTGTTCATCTTAGATAAAGATATGTTGGATATGATTAATTGGATGATACTAATTAAAGATTTGTTGACATGTGGGTTATGCTACCATGGATAAAGTACACAACTTTTTGGGACTTAATAAATATATCCAATAAGTTTTGGAATAAGGAAACATGCATGTTTTAAATAAGGATATATGATAATTCAGGTTCTTACCATGACTTAAGAATACACGATGAAGGTGTTTACATGTTTGAAATGTGACCAACAATAGATACCTTATGATATACATGAGATAAATGTTAAGCTGAGTTAGTTCGCCTATTTCTAAAGTTTTGTATTTTTAGATTTCATAAGGATTGTAAGGTTATCAATTTATGTAATGTTTAAGTTAAACTTCAGATGAAGTTTATTAGAATTAATTACTCCCCCAATATAGGTATACTTAAGCATATTTGATAACTTTTGATAACCTTTTTGTTGTGATAAAGATAGATGGAATGAACTATCATTCTATTTATGGATCACATGATCTGCTAATGCTTCAGTAATGAAAAATTCAACTTCATTTCTTCGAATAAGATTTAAAGGGGAAATTTTTGAAGGCACGACCAATAATGAGATTGTACTGAAAACAAGTAAGTATATCTTCTCATGAAAATTCTTCAACATTAGGAAAAAGGGATTATGATGTAAAAGGGTGTCTTATTATCATCATTTTTGATGATATAAATGAACTCTTTCATGATTCTTTATTTTATTATTTTTTTTATTGTTAACTTTCACTGGATGACCAATTTTTTTATAATCAGTGATATTTATCAATCTCTATGATTATTTAAACTTTTACTCCATGCCCAAACCTTCACCAATGTTATCCTATGGAGAGATCTAATTAGGATTTATTTTGGGTAACTATTATTTTCCAACTACTCATTTTAAAAGGAAGTTTTAGTCTTTTTTTTTAAAATGTGTGTTTCTATAAAAAAAACTTTCAAGTATTAAACCTTTGATAATCCAGATGAATTTTGAGGGAGAAATTCTTTTTAAGGGGGGTAGAATGTAACACCTCGATATTTTTATGAGATAGACTATTTTTAATGTATTATGTTGTAATATACACCAATTTAAGTTTGGGATACATAAAACACTTTCTTATATTGTGGTATATGCAACACTATTCTTTGATTGTGTTACACACAATTTCAAGTCCTTTTGATAGAATTCATTTAATGAAAAATCATGTTTAAGTGAAAAATTAAATATTATTTTGTTACCTTATAAGCTAGGAATTATAATTGTGAGTATGAACATTGTTAACTAAATTATGAAAATATATTTTATACATGTTTATATAATTAATTATTTTTTAAGCAATTAATTATAAATGAAAATAAAACCCTTTTGAAATAAAAGGAAATGTTTTTCTAAAAAACTATTTAAATGAATATAAGTGAGTCTATAAAATAATAAAATAACTCTTGATGGATTTTATCAATTAATTATATATGTAATATATTCAATATAATTTTTAAAATTCATCTTATATGTTTTCTAGACATGATATAAGAACAAATTCAAAGTTTCAAATAAAAGAAGTATTTTTCTAAAAAATGCAGTTTTACCACCTTTTGATGGAACAACCATTTTAAATCCATTTTTGCACTTTTATCTATAATATTTAACAAAATAAACTTTTTATTTGGAATGAGGACATAAAAATTTAGTTTGTATGGATTTTTCGTATTCTTTTGATAAGTATCATTTTTTAATGAATCGTGAAATACAATTTTTTTATTAAAAATTGTATTTTATTTTAAGGTATTTAAAAGGTCAAATTATGTTATGGATTATTTTTTAGTTTTATTTAGTTAATTTATTCTAAAATAGTTCAATTATGGTTTTTAAATGTATTTTATACATAAATTTATTTTTCGTTTTAAAAGGGTATTTTTCTAAAAAACTAATTTTTGTGACATTTTACTGGTTTTATTTTAAATTTAATTTTGCAAATTATGTGTTTTTAATTTTGAAAAATGAATGTAAAATTTGGATTCAGTAGGTACAAATTTGGTAAGTAGGTCTCTTTTGTTTTTGACCAATATAAATAGTAACAATGGTAAAATTTATTACCATAGGAAAGGGTAAATTTGGTAATATAGGTAAAAAACAAAGTTATAAAGACAATAAAATGACCCAAAAAAATGATTTTTTTTATTTTATGTATCAAATTTGAACCTTAAAATTCAACAATCTAAATTATTTCATTTAATGGACACTTTTCCATGAAAATGACTTAAATAATATTTAAACTAAAGAAAGACACAATTTCATTTTCTTTGTATTTAATATCTATTACGTGTCTATATAGGAAAAAATGGGTGGTATCCATGAATATAAACTTCCATTTTTAACTTAGTGAATATATTTCCTAATATAAAATCAATTTTGATGTTTTGGGGTCATTTGGGAGATATTATGGTTTTTATAATATTTTATTTAATGAAACTTTAAAGATATCACATTCACGTTTTAAATAATATATCATTTTTAATATAAGGTTTTATAGAAGCTAAATTAGACTATAAAAACACATTTTAAAGACAATTTTTTTATCTTGATAATAATAATTAAAAGACCAAATCACTTGAAAATAATATTATTTTTAGATTATATCTCAACCATAATAATCCAAGGGTTGATTTATTGACAATTTGGATCCATATAGAAAAGATTGTGACACTTATAATATTTTATTTAAAGTGATGTTAATGTTTTCACATTTATTCTTTAATAAATATAACATTTTTAATATAGGATTTTCCAGAAGAAATATTCAACTAAAAATATTCATCTGAAATCTAGAATAATTATATTCATTATGGTATTTTATTTTTAAATTTTATTCATTAAATAAATATACAATACAACCACCCAAATGGACGGAAGGCCTTATTTTTTTATTTTATTATGGATAATCCCCCTTTTAAGGGTTCAAGGGGAACCCGTACATGAACCGTATTCCCATGGCACAAGGCCCGACATGACCTGCAATACGTGACCCGAAGGCCCAGAGGCATACCATGCCCAATACATGAACCGTAGGCCCAACCCACTATAACTGACCCTCCCTAGCTTCTTAATTAATGATTTCCTAGCTCCCCACGCTGCATTGCTGATCAGTTATCATTTCCCCATACAAAGCTTCACAATGACTTATCCCGATGGCAGTTTCCATACCCTCTCATTCTTCCAATCCGGTTAACTCTGCTTCTGGTGATTGCTACTCTTGTTGCTCTAATCCTATTTTGGGACCTAATCTATGTGAACTAGGATACTCCATAGTCTCTGTGGCCCAAAGGCCCTATGTCCTAAAAGCCTTTGATGGCCCGAAGGCCCTTGAGACCCAAAGGCACAATACAGATATATTAATTATTTTATTCATGGAAATACTAAATTAGTGTTATTAGAAATATTAAAATAAATATAATTTGAGATAATTAATATATCTAAAAAAATTTATAGATTACCTTGAATCCTTATGAATATAATAAAATATTTGGTTTGAGGATAAAAGTTTATCTTGATATTTTTAAAAATCAATAAATTGAATAGAGTCAAAACTAACACTATTGATTGTTTATCAAAATAATGTATTATTAACTTATTTAAAAATCATAAAACATTTTAAAAAATATAGGATAATTATTATATGGTAAAAAATGTTCTAAATTATTCATTTAATATCTAATTGATATAAAATAAGTAAAAATTACAATATTTTAATATTGAAATATTTGTTACTATTGTTAAATTTAAATAGAATAACTAAGTGTTAAATTGAAATGATAAGGTTTAAATGGATATAAAAACTTGTCCAAATAATATTTTTTATGATTTTATAACCTTATCTTATCTCATATTATAATATAATACATTTTGGAGGTTTTTATATGTGGTTTGAATTTATTATAAATTAATATTTTTAGAAATTCCAAAGGTGCCCCTATCCTCAATTATAAAATGGAACATCCTCCCCCACAACTTCCCTTCACGTTGAGCATTCAAAATCATATATCCCATGAATATTTACCTTATAAAGTTTCTTATTCACATTCTATAGGTGTTTTTCTTCTCAAAAGACCAACTCTAGTTCCTTTAAGAGGAGATCTAGAGGGAGATCGTCGAAGAAGAGGTAATATTCTCTACCATTTCTTTCTAACTTATTTTTTCTTCTACTTCATATTCATGAGTTGTTTCAAAAATAAAGTAATAAATACAGTGTAACTTATATTATGAGACATTTTTATGTTTATGAAACAACCATATTCCACCTTATATTCATCCTACTACAAATGAAATCACTACGCGTGCGTACATACGGCTTACCGTCTCCACGACATAGTGTAACCTGTTATTCATCACCAATTTACTAGGATGGGTGTAATTTTGAAAATTTTAACTATATATTATTATTATAACATTATATTGATACTGAAATATTATATACACCATCCACTTCAATACCATTCCATAACTTTGGGAATGATATCATCGTTTGTGCATACGTATGACCAACCGTCTCCACGATGCGTTGGGATTCATTATACATGATCTTTATTAAAGCGTGATTATATAAATGAATATAATGAATAAATATGAATTATATTATACTAATATAATAGTGGAAATAATATAACTATAACTAATAATAGGAAAAAGAACTTATCTGACAAACATGTGTAAGAAAATAAAGCAGTTAATACACGATGGACGAGTAATAACGTTATTAACAAATGGGTAATAACATGATCAATTATGATATTATAAAAAATGAATATGATTTTGGAATATTATAATTCCATTATTTAAACCCTTATAAAGGAGGTTCATACATGTACGAAGGAACCCAATCCTAAGGCAAGAGATAATTTCAAAATCTCATTAGTATCCGAGATTATATATATATTAGTATTTATTGGGGATTATTTATCATCCATGTCCATGTTTTAAAAAACAATTCTTTCATAATATGTGTTAATAATCTCCTATGGATGTTTAAATTCATTTTTACCTATTTTTTATTTTTTACTACATGGTTTTAAAGGAATCATTCTTTTATTTTCCATACGAAGTACTTTTTGATTTTTTTTTGGAAAAAATAAGAGAAGAATGTTTTTTTAAACTTATATGGCATGAATGGATTATTATTATTTAATAAGGCCTTATTTAAATGAATGTTAACTAAAAGTATTTCAAGGTTATTTTCTGAGAAATTATTTTGTTTTAAAATTGCATGGTATTTTAAAAAAATAATATGTTTCTAAAGGAAAAATGATATTTTTCTCATGAATTAATTTCAAGTGTTATATCAAAATTATTTTCTATTTAAGATTGAATTATTTAATAAGTTTATGTTTCACGTATACTATCTATATTTTTCTTAAGTTTTTATGTTTTTTCATGATGGAATTCTATTGTGAAATCCATTTGTTTTACATGGATTATGTTATAAATAATGTTTAATAAACCCATTTTATTACTTGGGTTATGCTATGATGAATGATTTATGTTTTTGTGGAACATGTAAGACTGATTTAATTATGATATTGGTGGGACCTATAAATCCCTCCATTGCATTGGGTAAATATTTATATCTCATGAGATAGATATGGCTAGAATGAGAAATGATCTCAGTTCAGTAATATAGGGCAGAAACGGTAAGTAAAACTTGTTAAATAATACAAGGATAGAATGAGTAGTGAACTTAGTTCAGTATTGGAATTTTCCTGCTATGATGGTCTTGGAAATGAGACTTGACTAAAATGAAATGATTTTTCATACTTATGTGTTTCCCACAAATACATGTTTTATGATAATGATATTTTCTCATGGCTGATGTTCCTTTATGTTTTATGCCTTATGAACAACCAATATTTATTTCATGTCTCAATATTCTGATATATGTTGAACATGGTATGATTTTAAAAAGGTATGTTCATGTTATTACATTATTATATTCATGTTTTGTTTGATATATTCCTTTTTTACCCTTACTGAGCATATGAGATCACCCTTTTCATATGTTTTCTTTTCCCCAGGATATAAATAAAGGTTTTAGTTAGGAAAACTAAAGTGAAAGATCTTTACGAGTGATGTTAAAGATCTTTCACCAAGTTTGAAGAATGTGTTCCATGTTTCCAAATGTACTAAAATAGTATGATCTTTACGTCATGATTAAGTCTTTACACATGACACATAAATTTACTTGCAGTCTCCTCACTTTTATATAGGATCCTATATGTTTAAATGATAGGAAAGTATTAATTTTTGTAGGAACTTGATTTATCATTATTATATTGTGACATACCACACTTAGTGAATTTTTAAGTGAATTAATTTCTTTGAAATACAATATACAGTTATTTGGAAAATAATTTATTCTTTAAGAGATCATACCCATTGAACATAGAATTCATATAGAATTATATGTTTCGAAAGGAAGCTCCTTATCTTTTGGTATAATATCATTCAAGAGAAAAATTAGTTCGACAAAGTAGGTTTCAATCCATCAATTTATTTTTTTTAAATTATATAGCTTCATTATGGATGATAATTTTGTATATTTAGTAAAACAAACATATAATGGTGTCTTTGAATAATTATTTAACTTCTCAAACAACTCTGAATAATCAAAGAGTTCATCTTTGACAATAATTTTTATTTCTTCATCATGATCTCCATCATTTTTGATGCTTTTGATCATATCCTCGATACAAACATCATCATATTTCACACTTCTAATCATATCAAATGTTCCATAAACCATAGTGTTATCTTAATAACTAGATATATTCAGTTCTATTCCAAGTTTAGTTCATTATTTATAACTTTGATATATTCTATGATAGATTAGGTGTTCTTCAAACTCCCATGGACTAATTACTCTTGAATAACAACAATGTAAATGTGGATAATAGATTTGAGAAGGGTCATATGCATGATATTTTGAAAAATTGGTGAAATCTTTAACCTAATCTTATTACCCATTTTTTATATGATTGGTATCCATCAATTTTAAATTCATACCCATCCTATTTGATTCAGTAATATTCATATTTAATAATAAATAAATAAATACACATAAGGTAAAAGATTTTATCTCTAAAAGGATATTTTTTATATAGACATGTATAGTTATCATATTTAAGATAAATTGTTAGTGTATTAACAGCTTGTAAAACATATGAAAATGATTAATTATATGAATAAAAATTATAATAACAGTTATTTTTTTATTCCAAGAAGACACATATCACAATTAATTCTATTTTTGGAATGGGTTCAGCGAGGGAGGTAACTCAATCGAAGTCACTATCAATGTGCATAAGGAATCAGTGGATTTATACAACTGAATAAGTATTGGGGTATATATAATAATATTTCACTAACATAACATATATTAATACAACTTTTTTATTTTTCTCAATGTTTCTGTACTATTTGAAGATATAAGGTGTGGCAACCCATTTTAATTTTTTAACTAATAATTTATCTATCATTTCAAAACATCCTAGAAAAAATTGGATTGTAAATATACATAGAAGTAAGAAAAACCCAAGAAAAATAAACTAATGTAAAATTTTATTATATGCATCGTAATTTTCTAAAATCAACTCAGACTTCCAACTTATAACCACACAAACCTAAAAAAATAATTTTACGAATTCCTATTCCAAAAAACCCTCTCAAAATGAGACCCATCAGTTCTAAACCCAATTGTTAACATTCTAGATCAAATATATTTTCAAAATCGCATCATTGATTACGTCATTCCTTGAAATAAAAGCCACAAATACACCAAATTAAAATAAAATCATGTATTTTCATTAAATAAACATATATTTTGAAACCAATGAAGGGGTGGGAATAAGACCAAGGTGAGAAAATAAGAAATACATAGAAGACAAGGGAAGAAAAATAAGAAGATAAGAATCACAACCATGTGAGAATCAAAAGAAGAATTTCAAGAAGTGGAAAACTATTATGCGAGATGAGAAGATTAGTAGGGGAATCATATGAACAGCTATATAGGAATAAACATAAATAAACATGACACATATGTATTAAATCATTTGAGAAATACATGAAAAACAAGATTAAAATATAATACCTTCACTTTTGAGGGTTTGGATTCATCCAAAATGTCCCATGATATTATAATAGAATCAAGGTTTCCTAGTAGATTTGAACAACATGAGGAGCAAAAATCACTATTAGGGTTATTCAGAATGAATGGAAAGGGTTTTATCAACACCAATGAAAGGTTCTCTTAAAATATATCTTTATCATCACTAAAACAAAATTGTTTTTTATCAGTGCTAAATTTAGTGATGATAAAACATAAATTTATTAGGTTTAAATTTAGCGTCAATAAATGGTGCCTTTTATCGGTTCTAGTTAGAGCTATTAAATTTTATATTCAGCATGGATAAATACTAGTTTTTTAAAATAAAAAATTAATTTTAAAAATTTCAATAAATTACAATTATATAAACATGAATACTAAAAATTTAAAAATTACTTTATAATAAAAAATAAAAAATATTAAAAATTTATTAATTAAAAAATCTTAAAAATGAATATGTAATATTAAATGATTAAATAATATTAATTATATTAATTAGAAAAATATTAAAAATGAAAAAAATATTAATTTTGTAAATTAAAAATATATTAAAAATGAATAAAAAATATAAATTATATATATTTCAAAAATAATATAAAAAATAAATATTAAAATAAAAATGAATGACTAGTAAACATTTCTTTTAAATAAAAAATAATTACAAAAAATAACTAATTTTAAATGAATAAATAACAACTGTATAAATATTTAAATAAAAATTATTAAAATAAAAAATGAATAAATATTAATCGTGGGAATTTAAAATATATTAAAAGTATTAAGAATTAATAAATTAAAATGTATAAATAAATGTTAAAAATTAATATATTATATAAATATTAAAAAAATAAATATTAAAATTAAATAAATTTAAAAAATATTAAAAGTGATTAAATATTAATAATAAATAGGTAATATTAAATGAATAAATATTAAAAATTAATAAAATTTAGTAATTAAAAGATTAATAAATTGTAAAAACATTAAAAAAATAAATTAATAATTTTAATTATATAAATTAATGAAATATTATAAATGAAGAAAAATTAAAATAAAAGTAAAAATATATTAAAATTCACTTCTAAAATAAAAATATTTATAATAAAGTACTTATTAATAATGAATAAATAATAACTGTATAAAGATTTAAATATAAATAAATTAATATAAAAATGAATAAATATTAATTATATACATTACATTCAAGTTGAAAGCATTGAATATTAATATTTAAAAATGTATAAATTATAATACAAAATTAATACATTATAAAAATTGTAAATGAATAAACATTAAAAATGAATTAATATTAAAAATGAATAAATTAAAAAAAATATTAACTATGGATAAATATTAAAAGTGAATAAATAATATTAAATGAATAAATGTTAAAGAGGAATAGTAATTTATTAATTAAAATTTAAAATATTTAAAAAATAGAAAAAATAAATAAATAATGTTAATTATTTTAGTTATAAAAATATTAAAAATGAATAAATTTTAAAAATTACATTTAAAAACAAAATATTCATAATAAATTACTGATTAAAAATGAATAAATAATAATTTTATATAGATTTAAATAAAAAAGTATAAAAATAAAAATGAATAAATTTTAATAATAAAAATTAAAAGGATATTAAAAATAGTAAATATTAATAGTTAAAAATGGATAAATAAATATCAAAAAAATTAAAATATTACAAAAATATTGAATGTATATGTTTATATATTTCTATATAAAATTACATTAATTACATTAATTACATTTGAAAAACCAAATGACTTTTCCTAGGATTATGTGTATGTAATGGGCCAGGTTTTTGGGGTCCATTACTTAGTAAAAATCTGATGTTGAGGTGTTCTAGGTGGGTTGGAAGGCCATCCCAGCTTCTCGGTGACTCCTAGCGGTAGTCTTGGCCTACCGGTAGCCTCAGCCTACCAATAGACCTAGCTTACCGGTGACCTTGGGGTACCGGTGGCCCTCAACTACTGGTGACCCTTGGCGACTGGTGGCCCTCGGCTACCGGTAACTGTCACCAACTGGTAGCTCTTAGCTACCGGTAGCTGTCGCCAACCGGTAGCTCTCGCCTACCCCCACGGGTTTTCCAGTAGTGCCTCCTTTTTGCGCAAATTGGTTTGTAAACAATGTTTTGACCCCTTTAAGCCTGTTTTAAATCCCATTAATGACTTTTAATGTCATTTAATTAAATGATTAGTGAGGCACCCTGGTGTGCGTCGGTTTAAACCGCCCCGAAAGGCGGGGACCCTTTAATGACGTGTGGGGTGTCTTACCCGCGTGGTCAACCCACGATCCCGCTCCTTACGCGGTTTCAAGTTTTTCTCTCCGTATCTTAACCATCTTGGGCGTGCCGTATCTCAACCCTTATCAGCCTTTGTAACCTGAAGGATTCTCCCTAAGTTTCTTTTTCTCAATCACCCTGCGGTCGGAGTACCCTTCCTCCCGACGAGTTGTAACCCGACGAAGTTTTCCTGGATCGTGTTCCGTGGAGCTCCTGCTAATCATGCGGGGACTTAACGTCGATCCTTGATCAGTCAGGTAGGGGTTTCACCTTCGTCTCTTCTTTCTGTGTATATTGCGGGGTGGGTACGCTACTGCTTCTGTAGAATTGGATGAACCAAACTTTAATGAAGATAATAAACGGATTGTAAAGAATGAAGGGGAGGGGTTTGATCAATGATGCTGCTCTGTTTTTCTCTTCTTTCATGATGAGTGATTTCTGAATTGTGTGGGCTTGTGCCTATTGAAAATCATGGCCGTTGGTGGTCTTTCTCTGTGCATTAATATACCCATAACCCTTGTGATTTTTAAATGGATTGTATTTTATTTGTGAACCTTTTGCTGTGTAAAGAAAATTGGTTAATTACGTATATTCGGCTAAATAAATTGGAAGCACACAGATCAACTCTTTTTTTATGATAACCCCGGTTTAAGCCCAGTGGAATTGAAACCATGGAGTGTGTTAAATCTTTTAAATCTTAAAATACATGCATGGGCCTGCCTTGTGTTAGTGGTAGTGGTTTGGTTGTTTTTCCTTCACGGGCCGTTTGCGGGTGACCTTATAGTTTTCTTGGATGGGGGCTTAGATTGATAGGGAAATGCAATTGGGGATGGGATCCCCTGTTTTTATACTTTGTGGTTGTATGATTACTCTGCTTATATCATGAATTGTGGCGGGATCCTCTATTATTGAGAAACTATTGGCTCCTTGATTTTGGGGACATGGGGCTGTATCTTGGGGTTTTCATTGGTTCTAGTACTTTGAGGGATCTCCCTTATCCCTTTGTTGTTGTGATTTTGTAATAAAACCGGGTGTGAATGCTTAAATTGCTATTGGCAGTAACTTTTTCCCTTGGTCTGTGCTTATGCTGTTAGTTTCCCAGTAGTGTAGAAACTTATTTAACATTATTACTGACCATGAAAACAAGGATGGGACAAATGGGGATTTGGTTTGATGTGAGTTGTGACTTGGGCATGGGTGCTGTTCTCTTATCTTATGAATGAATAGTAAAGAGAGTGTTCTTTAGGCTGGATGAAGAAAAAACTAGATTGGGTGAGTGCTTGTTACCTATACATATACTTGTAGTTTTTGTGTTTCTTATTCTCACCCCACCCAAGTTGAGCACTTAGTGTCGAACACCCCCACTTCATGGGGGAGGCTGTTTTTCCCAACCCTTCTATTAGTGGCTGGTTATTAGCTCCTTTCTGCTCCCTTTCCTAGATAGCCCAATTATCTTCGGGCAGGCTGTGATGGCCTGAAGTCCATTATTAGCCCAAGAATCTTCGGGCAGGGTAGTGTGGTGGTTGGCCCAGGTGTGTGTGGGAAGGTGGTTTCCCAAGTATCTTTGGGATGAGGCCCAAGTGTGTTTGGGCGTGGCAATATTTCTTCTAGACCAGGTGTCTTAGGGCATGGCAGTGGTTGTTCTAGCCTAGGTGTTTGCAGGCGTGGTTACGTGTGACAATTGTGGCATAGGTGTCTGCGGGCGGGTTAGTGGTTGTGGCCCAGTTGTTTGCGGGCGGGATGTATGGTTGTAGACCAGGTGTGTGCTGGTGGGGTATGGCAGTGGGACTGCGATGAGAATGGTGAGATTGGTCCAATGCATACGATGTCTTCAATAACCAGTGGGAAAGTGGCGCGGGGTACCCAAACATCGATGTGCTATTACTATACATTACTTAAATTGCGTTATTTGGGGAGTGTGCCTTGGTGAGGTTTGGGTGGTTAGTTTCCTTGGTAGGGGATTGTTTATCTCCTTTCTCATAGAGCATTAGTATGCCTCCCCACTAGTGCACGAGAGTCTTTGGTTTTTCCCTACTGAGTATACTTGTATGCTCACCCTACATATATAAACTGCTTTCAGGTTTCCAGGAGGACTTCGGGGATCGTGCTGGACCGTACTAGCTCAGACCTTGTGACAGATCATTGTATTTGCTGTTGTTCTTTCTTTTGGTATTTTTCTTTGTAGTCTCCTTATACATGGTGGATTTTACTTTTGTAACATGCATTGGGAATGGTTCTTGGATTTAATTTTACTTTCAGTTTTGGTGTTGTGGGATTCACTATCTTATCTCTTGATCCTATTAAAAGAAAAAGGGTAATGCCTTCCATTTAGTGTGTAATTTCATTCCCTTGGTGCTGGTCGCCACTCCGGGACCTATTGAAGGCGGGTTTTGGGGGTCATTATCTCTCATTCAACTTAAAGAAGGAAGAGCCAGAAATCTGCCGACCCTTCCCTCTTTTTGGTGAAGGCGGGTCGTGAGAGAATGGTATCAGAGGTGAGGTTGAGAGATAGGATGGAGTCTTGAGTTAGGAACAGTGAGGATTGGATGGGATGGTAGGGAAATGGTGTTTGGTGACCTCAGTGTGTGAATTAGGTTAGGGAAGACTGGATAGGACATGATATTTTAGGGCACCCCTGTGATCCGATGCAAAGACTCTGGACCTACCGAATGACCAAGTGAGGCCATGCTGATTGCAGGGTAGAGACCCTAGGAAAGGTACATGCATCATAAATGATATTTGTTCTCATGTTTCTAGGGTTTTTTGCGAATTTTAAATAAATAAGAAGTTTAATGAGTTTTAAGAACAATATTCTGCGCTACTTGGTCTTAGGCATTCCTTGTTTACCTTGCAGTTATGGCATCCGGGAGACGACCACGAGTTGTACGGGAAATCGAGGCCCAAGAGGTTGACTTGGCCGATCAAAAGAGGGATGATCGAGAGGAGGAGGATGACCAGTGGAAAAAGATGCTTTGAGCCTTCTAGTGACAGACCCTCGAGAAGTACGAGGGAAGCACCTATGACATGAAGATGGAGGGCTGGCTGGAGGAGCTGGTGATAGCCTCCGGCTTGATCCGGGCTCTAACCGAGTACTGGGTTCCTCTGGCAGTCAGCTAGATGCAGGGAGCAGCGTGTCAGTGGTGGATGCTCTAACTTGTGGAGAGGAGAGAGGCTGAGGTGGCATGAGCTGATTTCGAGAAGGAGTTCCGAGCGGAATTCCTCTCTTCTACGATGAAGGCAGAGAAGAGGCAGGAGATACTCTCCCTCCAGCAGGGGATTAGGTCGGTAAGGGATATGGGGATCAAGTTCAAGGATCTCCTCCGCTTTACTCCGGACCTCTTTCCAGATGAGGAGTCTCGGGCGAGACATTTAGAGGAGGCGCTCTGACCCTCCCTCCAGTATGTCGTTACCCCATTCACCTTGCCGAAATACTTGGAGGTCCAGAAGAAGAAATAGGTGGTGGAGAGGATGCACACGCTGGGCGGTGTGTCACAAGAGGGGATTCAGCTAGGTCCGTCAAAGGGATAGGCCGTCAGCACCAGACCTCCAGCATCGGGACCCTCTAGGTTCCGACAAGCAGGGAGCAGGCCGCAACAGTTCCAGTTCCGGTCCCCCAGACCTCTCCCTTTCCCTTCGGGCCCAGGACCGAGGTGCTTCTTCTGTGGGAGCCATGGACATCTCCGAAATGAGTGCCTGAATCGAGTTTAGTATGACAGTGGTGGATATGCCCAACACCCGACTCAGCAGCAGCTTCCAGCTAGGCCCTTCCAGCAGCAGCAGCAGGGCAGCGAGCTCCCGCTCCTCCAAGGGAAGACGTTGCAGGGGGAGGCCGACCTTAGGGCGCTCCTCAGGGACCTCGACTAGGGGGCTGATAGTCGAGGGGCAGAAGATATGGGCGTGGAAAGTTTCACGCCGCGGAGGCAGCATTTCCAGCAGGACCAGAGGTTGTTCGAGGTATGATCAGTTTGTTCAATACCCTTGCTTATGCCTTGGTCGATACCAGAGCTTTGCACTCCTTTGTTGCACCCATTCTGGCCCGTGCTCTGGGTCTAGATGTCGAGAGACTTCTAGTTCCCCTGGTGCTAAGCACACCAGTCGGAGGTTAGACCGACTTTTTATATGTTTGTAGAGGATGTAGACTGATGATAGGGCCACATCAGTTGGTCATAGATCTACTACTACTATAGATACAACCATACGATGTCATCTGAGGCATCGACTGGCTGTTCTTTGTGTGTGTCATCATCGACTGCTTCCGAGGAAGGGTTGTGTTCTTAGACTTGGGTTTCCGACATGTTACTTTCACCGGCGAGCGGAGTGGCCGGAAGGGAAGCAGGCGAGAGAAACCCCTCCTCTCCTTGTTAGCTGATCTCTTAGTAGAGTCAGCGGATACAGAGATGGTGGAAGTACCAGGGATCGTCAGTGAGTTTATGGACGTCTTCCCTGAGGAGGTGATGACTCTACCCCCTCGACGTGATATCGAGTTTGGGATAGACTTGCAGCCTGGTGCTCGTCCGATTTCGATGGCTCCCTACCAGATGGCGCCTTCAGAGCTATAAGAGTTTCGGATTCAGATCGACGATCTGATGAAGAAGGGTTTTGTTCGACTGAGTGCATCATCGTGGGGAGCTCCTCTGTTGTTTGCGAAGAAGGAGGATGGTGGTCTAAGGCTATGCATATACTACAGGAGGCTGAATCAGATAATGATCAAGAATCGCTATCCTCTTCCAAGGATAGACGATCTCTTTGACCAGCTGAAAGGGGCAGTATGGTTCTCGAAGATCGACCTATAGTCTGGATGTCACCAGTTGAGGGTGAAGGAGGGTGACATCTTGAATATGGACTTCAGGTGCAGATATGGGCACTTCAAGTTTGTAGTCATGCCTTTCGGCGTTACAAATGCTCCAGCTGTGTTCATGGGGCTTATGAACTCCATCTTCTGGGAATCTCTGGATCTGTTCGTAGTCGTGTTCATCAACGACATCCTGATCTATTCAAGATCAGAGGAGGACCATGCGGAGCATCTAAGGACGGTTTTAAAGGTCCTCCCACATCACCAGCTCTATAAGAAGTTTTCCAAATGCAAGTTCTTAACGCGAGAATTACACTTCCTTGGGAATGTAGTGTCTGAACTGGGGGTAGAGGTGGACCCATCAAAGGTTGAGGCGGTTTTTTCTTGGGGAGCACCCAAGAATGTGACAGAGGTTCGCAGTTTCCTCAGGCTGGCAGGTTTCTATCGGTGGTTCATACCCAAATTCTCCTGAGTTGCAGCCCCTTTGATAGCCTTGACCAAGAAGAACCAGGTTTTCGTGTGGAGTGAGTAGTGCGAGGCAGCCTTCACTTATCTGAAGAAGAAATTGGTTAGTGCCCCAGTGCTGAGACTACCAGAAGAAGGGGTGGCGTATGAGGTGTTCTGTGATGCTTCAGGGAAAGGACTCAGATGTGTGTTGATGCAGTGACAAGGGGTGATCTCTTATGGGTCTAGGAAGCTATGCCCTCTTGAGAATAATTATGCCACCCACGATCTGGAACTTTCAGCGGTCGTTTTCGCACTGAAGTTATGGCGGAATTACCTCATCGGAGAATGCTTTGTGGTCTTCACGAATCACAAAATCTTGAGGTATATCTTATCCCAACGGGACCTAAATTTATGGCAGTAAAGGTGGATGTAGTTCCTCCAAGATTACAACTTTGAGACTTTCTACACTTCAAGAAAAGGGAATGTAGTGGCTGATGCTTTGAGCAGGAGGTCGCAGAAGGATGCGGTCCGAGAGTCGGTAGACACTTGGAAGGTGATGGAGGAGTTGGCTACCTTGCACCTGGATGCGAGGATGGATGGTGGTAGAGGTATCCAGTATTATATGACAGTGAAGTCTTCTCTGTTGAGGCAAGTGGAGGAGTCTCAGTGGGGAGAACCAGAGTGCGAAGTGATGTGTGACTGAGTTGACCAGGGTAATGCTCTGGAAGGGTGGATGGAAGATGGTCAAAATCGGATGCTCTTCTGGGGGAAGATGTTTGTTCTAGAGGCGATGCGTGGAAAGGTTCTTAGTGAGTTCCACAACTCACCCCTAGCAGTACACCCATGAGTTTCCAAGATGTACTAGGGTCTGAGGAGACAACTTTGGTGGCTCGGAGTAAAGTGAGCAGTGGCAGAGTTTGTGGCCAAGTGCCTAGTGTGTCATCAGGTAAAGGCTGAACACCGTGTCCCAGGCAGGTTGTTGAAACCTTTATATGTCCCCGCACGGAAGTGGGATGACATCTCGATGGATTTCGGTATGGGACTACCCAAGGTGTAAGGGGGCTACAACGCCATCTGGGTAGTGGTGGACTGCTTGATGAAGTCGGCTCAATTTCTAGAGATTAAGGATTCGAGTGGAGTGGACGCTCTAGCACAAAAGTATGTGGATGAGGTAGTGCGGTTGCATTGAGTTCCGAGTTCCATAGTCTCAGACAGTGATGCACGTTTTACCTCACGAGTCTGGAGGGGTTTGCAACATGCTTTTGGCACCCAGCTGTGCCTTAGAACTGCTTTCCACCACTAGACAGATGGGCAGACAGAGCGCACCATCCAGATCTTGGAGGACATGCTGCGGGCATGTATTGTGGACTTTGGGGGATCATGGGTGAGACACTTTCCTCTGGTATAGTTCGCCTACAATAATAGCCATCACTCTACCATTTGCATGGCTCCATTCCAATCCCTATATGGAAGGCCATGTCGCTCACCCTTATGCTGGACTGAGGTTGGGGAAGCAGGTGTTCCTGGCCCGGAGGTGGTGTAGAGCACGATAGAGAAGGTTCAACTTATACGAGAAAGGATGAAGGCAGCTCAAGATCGGAAGAAGTCATATACTAATAATAGGAGGAGACCCTTGGAGTTCGAGGTCGGGGACCATGTGTTCTTGAAGCTCTCCCCTCGGCGTGGACAATGGAGGTTCGAAAGGGGAAGTAAGATTTCTCCAAAGTTCATCAGACCCTTTGAAGTGTTGCGGAAGGTCGGTGAAGTGGCTTATCATCTAGCGCTACCACCTCCACTACTAAGGAAACACGATGTATTCCATGTGTCCCAGCTTCGTCAATATCTACACGAAGACTCCCACATCATCGATTGGGGAGAGTTAGATGTCGAAGACGATGCGACCTTCATAGAACGACCAATCAAGATTGAGGATCATAAGAAGAAAGTGATTCGTGGACAAACCATCTCCTTGGTTCATGTGTTGTGGAGGCATGATGGCCTGGAAGAGAGAACATGGGAGCGGGAGGCCCAGTTATGCGTTCAGTACCCAGAGTTGTTTGGACTTTTTGTTTTTGTTCTGATCCTTGAGATATTGTACCTTGTGCTTTAATATATGGAATGATTGTTTTACTTAGATTTTAGATGATCTTTTCCTTGTTCTCTCTCTGTGTGTGTACGAATGTGTGATAATGGGAAAACCTGACTGCTAATCAGGATGCATTAATGTGGATGCGATTAAAACTGTGTGAGCGAGTCAGTGCCGCCCGAAGCGGATAATATCCTGACATGTAGGAGGGGACTCCCTAAATCATGTGTTGGATAGTGTGATCCTTGTGCTTGTTGTGAATGTTATGGTTGATAACTCTTGGGAGAGTATTCCTGGATATAGGGGGACGGTTATGTTACAACTTTCGAACAACGCCGGGGTTTCCCTCTGAGAATTATCTTTAGAGGGTGGTTGTTTGGACCCCAATTTTCTCCTTTATAGGTTGTTCTTATATTCTGAGGGACAAGAATAGTTTGAGAAGTATCTGATGTAATGGACTGGGTTTTTGGGGTCCATTAATTAGTAAAAATATGATGTTGAGGTGTTCTAGGTGGTCTGAAAGGCCATCCCAGCTTCTCAGTGACTCCAGGCGGTAGCCTTGGCATACCGGTGGCCTCGGCCTACCGATAGGCCTAGCCTACTGGTGACCTTGGGGTACCAGTATCCCTCAGATACTGGTAGCTCTCGGCTACTGGTAACTATTGCTAACCGGTAGCTCTCAGCTACTGGTAGCTATTGCAAACCGGTAGCTCTCGGCTACCTGTAGCTATCGCCAACCAGTAGCTCTCGGCTACTGATAGCTTTCGCCAACCGATAGGTCTCAGCTACCGGTAGCTCTCGCCTACCCCCACGGGTTTTCTAGTAGCACCTCCTTTTTGCGCAAATTGGGTTTTAAACCTTTTTTTGACCCCTTTAAGCCTATTTTAAATCCCATTAATGCCTATTAATGTCGTTTAATTAAATTATTAGTGAGGTACCCTGGTGTGCGTCAGTTTAAACCACCCCGAAAGGTGGGGACCCTTTAATGACGTGTGGGGTGTCTCAGCTGCGTGGTCAACCCACGATCCTGCTCCTTATGCGGTTTTGAGTTTTTCTCTCTGTATCATAACCATCCCAGGCGTGCTGTATCTTAGCCCTTATCAGCCTTTGTAACCTAAAGGCTTCTCCCTACGTTTCTTTTTATCGATCACCCTGCGGTCGAATTACCCTTCTTCCCGATGAGTTGTAACCCGAGGAAGTTTTCCTTGATCATGTTCGGTGGAGATCCTTCTAATCACGCAGGGACTTAACATCGATCGTTGATCATTCATGTAAGGGTTTCACCTTAGTCTCTCCTTTCTGTGTATCTTGCGGGGTGGGTACGCTACTGCTTCTATATAATTGGATGAACCAGACTTTAATGAAGATAATAAACATATTCTAAAGAATGAAGGGTAGGGGTGTGATCGATGATGCTGCTCTGTTTTTCTCCTCTTTCATGATTAATGATTTCTTAATTGTGCAGACTTACGACTACTGAAAATCATGGCCGTTGGGGGTCTTTCTCTTTGCATTAATAAACCCTTACCCTATGTGATGTTTAAAGGGATTATATTTTTGTTTTGTAAAAGAAATTGGTTAATTATGTATATTCAGATAAATAAATTGGAAGCACCAGGATAAACTATTTTTTTATGATAACCCCAGTTTAATCCCAGTGGAATTGAAACCATGGAGTGTGTTAAATCTTTTAAATCTGAAAATACCTTCATGGGCCTACCTTGTGTTGGTGGTAGTGGTTTGGTTGTTTTTCCTTCACGGGCCGTTTGCGGGTGACCTTATGGTTTTCTTGGATGGGGGCTTAGATTGATGGGGCGATGTGGTTGGGGATGGGATCCCCTGTTGTTATACTTTGAGGCAGTATGATTACTTTGCTTATATCACGAATTGGGGTGGGATCCTCTATTTTTGAGAAACCATTGGCTCTTGAATTTTGGGGACATGGGGCTATATCTTGGGGTTTCTTTGGTTCCAGTACTTTGAGGGATCTTCCTTATCCCTTTGTTTTGTGACTTTGCAATAGAACCAGGTGTGAATGCTTAAATTACTGTTGGCTGTAACTTTTTCCCTTGGTTTGTGCTTATGCTGTTAGTTGCCCAGTAGTGCAGAAACTTATTTAACATTATTACTGAACATGAAAACAAGGATGGGACAAATGGGGATTTGGTTTGATGTGAGTTGTGACTTGGGAATGGGTGCTGTTCTCTTCTCTTATGAATGAATAGTAAGGAGAGTGTTCTTTAGGTTGGCTGAAGAAAAACCTAGATTGGGCGAGTTCTTATTACTTATACATATACTTGTAGTTTTTGTGTTTCATATTCGCGCGCCACCCAAGTTGAGCACTTAGTGCCGAACACCCCCACTTTATGGGGGAGGGTGTTTTTCCCAACACTTCTACTAGTGGCTGGTTATTATCTCATTTCTGCTCCCTTTCCTGGATAGCCCAAGTATCTTCGGGTAGGATGTGATGGCCTAAAGTCCATTATTATCCCATGAATCTTCGGGCATGGTAGTGTGGTGGTTGGCCCAGGTGTGTGTGGGCATGTGGTTTCCCAAGAATCTTCGGGATGAGGCCTAGGTGTCTTCGGGCGTGGCAGTAGTTCTTCTAGCCTAGGTGTCTTCGGGCGTGGAAGTGGTTGTTCTGGCCTAGGTGTTTGCAGGCGTGGTTACGTGTGACAGTTGTGGCCTAGGTGTCTGTGGGCGGGTTAGTGGTTGTGGCCCAGGTGTTTGCGGTCCGGATGTGTGGTTGTGGCCCAGGTGTGTGCGGGCGGGGTATGGCAGTGGGACTATGATAAGAATGGAGGGATTGGTCTGATGCGTAGGATGTCTTCAACAACCAGTGGGAAAGTGACGCGGGGTACCCAAACATCGATGTTCTATTACTATAAATTACTTGAATTATGTTATTTGGGGAGTGTACCTTGGTGAGGCTTGGGTGGTTAGTTTCCTTGCTAGGTGCTTGGTTATCTCTTTTCTCACAAGGCATTAGTATGCCTCCCCACTTGTGCATGAGAGTCTTTGGTTTTTCCTTACTGAGTATACTTGTATGCTTACCCTACGTATATAAAACTTCTTTCAGGTTTCCAGGAGGACTTCGGGGATCGTGCGGGACTGTACTAGCTCAGACCTTGTGACAGATCATTGGAGTTGCTGTTGTTCTTTCTTTTGGTATTTTTCTTTGTAGTCTCCTTATACATGGTGGATTTTAATTTTGTAACATGCATTGGGAATGGTTCTTGGCTTTACTTTTACATTCAGTTTTGGTGTTGTGGGATTCACTATCTTATCTCCCAATCCTATTAAAAGAAAAAGGGTAGTGCCTTCTATTTAGTGTGTGATTTCATGCCCTTGGTGCTGGTCGCCACTCCGGGACCTATTGAAGGTGGGTTTAGGGGGTCATTATCTCTCCTTCAACTTAAAGAAGGAAGGGCCTAGAAATCTGCTAACCCTTCCCTCTTTTTGGTTAAGGCGGTTCGTGACAGTGTACGTATACATATAGGCACACACAGACACACACACACACTATAATGAGATATGTCAAATTAAAAAAATAAACGAATTTTTCTATTATATAATGATATACTATTATACATATACACAAACATTCACATTATATACATACACATACACACATACAGGTACATAGAGACACACCAACATACCCACATGTCCACAAACATACATATATATATGCATATACACATATACACTCCTATTAAATATCTAATATGAACATAAATCTATAAATTCATATATAAAGTATATTTAATGTATTTATATATTTAATTATATAGTTCATATTTCTATATATTAACACACACAAATACACATATGAATGAATATAATTATAATTATATATAATTTTAAATAATTATAAAAGAATAAAGGAATATATATTTTATGTTATATAAATCATATTTAAGAATATATAATCATGTATATGTAAATTATATGTATACATATATTATAAATAAAAATAAATATTTATATATTCATTTGTATTATATTATTATTTAAATAAAGGTTTAATTTATTATATTTATATATAAACTTTTTAATGTATATAAATATTTTATCAAACATTTTTATTGATTGATATAAAATTGACAATTTTTTATATATAAAATCATGAAAATAATGTTGATATTTTTTTATAATATGGTTATAAATAATATTTATATAAATATATGTACTTATTATTATATAAATCAAATTTAAATATATATATATATATATATATAGGCCGAGGGCATTGGTTCGCCCGAGTTCGAGTTCTGGGGAGCATCTACTTACCATGTATGTTCTAGGGGGTGGATGTATATTATCTTATATTATATATTTTATAATATATATATATATATATATATTATTTATATAAATATATATACTTATTGGTATATAAATCACAAATATATTTATATACATATATAAATTAAATTATTCACGATTCCTTTTTGGAGAAATAAATAAATAGATGATAAATATACCCTTTATAAATGCTAAAAATAGAAGAAATAAAGATTTAATTTTATCAGTGCCTTTTTTTAGTGTTGATAAAGGGTACACTTATTAGCACTTTTGGTGAATGATGATAAATTTCTATCCTTTATCAGCATTTTTTAGCGCTAATAAAGGGTAGCACCTGATATTACTAAATATGTAGTAGTGTGTGGAATCACATGGGTGGGATTGTGATAAATAATTACCAACCTTGGTGGATCCATTATGGCCACTGGTGTTGTAGAGAACTGGTGTGGGGGGGGGGGTGTTGGGGTGTGTGGAACTGATATGGGTCACCATCTTGAGAGGTATAAGTACAGAGCACAAGATAAGGGTGACTAGGGATATTAGGGTCATTAATATGAGGGTGATATTGGTGTGGGGATGTGAGGTAGCAATGTTAGGGTTGCAGACATCGAGGAAGGGGGAAGAAGGAAAAACGTGTTATTTTTTTCAGGAGGTTAATGACCGCCATTTGACCATTGCTAATAGTTCCTTTAGTGATGAATATTTAATGATTCCCCCTTTTTAATACCACAAAAGGCATAATTTCCAGTAGTGACTTTCTATTTCTTTTTTAATAATAATAATTGATAGTGGATACTGATATATGTTTACATAACACATGTTTTATAAAACAAACACACACACATTCTATATCATGTTCGGATATGTTTATTATAATACATATAAATATATTATACACATATATGTTATGCATTGTTTAAATCCATATAACATATTTTTTTCCCCAAAAAACATTAAGACAAATGACTTATATGATTTTATTCAAATAACATAACATATATTATGTGACCTTTCAACACATTATAGTTAAATAAATAGTTGATTGATTTCTGACTTCACAGTTGGTGGTTTTGAGTCCTCCAAGAAAGAGAAATAGATATTTATGTGATTTCTATGGATGGTTTACTAAGTGCACCTCGAGGCATAATACATCACTAATTTAGAAGTAGTAGAGATAGAATGTGAAATCCATAAATCTCTTTTTTTAACCAAAATTGTTATTATTATTAATATGAGACCTACATTAAAGAGTATTTTCCTAAAGAAAAAGTTAAATTATTTATATATATATATTTTTTGGAGATGATAATATAAAAAGATGAAAATCTATATTTATCGATAAATTCCTTTATTTTTTTATTTTTTATATAATTTTTATTTATTATTATATAATGATGTGAATATTAAGTAAAAAAAGCCCCTAAAAATTCTCGATGTGGTAGGAGGGGCTCAAATCTATTATAATTAAGGATTTTAAAAACAACATTATTAAATGAATTGATTGTAAAATATTTTCAAAGTTAAGAAATATGATCATAATATATTTTAATTTATCATAATTAATTCAATATATTTTAAAAAATATATATAAGAATTTAAAAATTAATCAAAATATAATTATTTTCATTTAAAATTATAGTTTTATGGTAGAATATTTTTTAAATCACATCTCTTATTTATTATTATTATTATTATTTATGAATGACTTTTTTCAATTTAAAAAGTAAGGTGACATATTTTTATTTATTTTTTGTCAACAAAATATTTTTTATTCAACCAAGCAATAAAAAAGTTTATATTAGTATTTAATTGTGAATCATTATTTTTTTCTTCAACTATTAATCATTTGAAATTTATATTTATTATATCATATATATTATTTCATGTCAAAAATGTAAAAAAACTTAATAAATTATACTTTGTGTTACCTTGTATCATTTTCTAAAATAATCACATTTTATTAATAAGTCCAAAAAATTGTTTAATTGAACAACTGATATTAGTTTTATTTTTATTATAAGATCAAAATATCCTTCATTGATATTTTTTTCACTACATAAAATTTGTGTTTATTGAGATATTGAATTTCTTAGTGTTTATTTATCATTGAGAAAGGATGACCATCTTAATTCCTTTTCACCCATTCGTATCAATTTTTATTGAATTCATAGCTAACTAGTACATATTCGAAGTTTTCCAGCGAAACTTACTTGGTGAAAAATGAGTACCAAAATATGCCTACATGCTTAATGCACCAGAACATAGAAGAAAACCACACCTATTTTAAATCACTAAAGCACAAACCTTTGAATTAATACAGAAAATATTCCTAGAAGACAATGATTTAATGAAAAGAAAGAAAAAGAACAAAAAATGTTATACATGGTTTGGACATGAATACTAATCCATGTGTGTGTGTGTGTGTGGGTGGGGGGTGATGTAATACTTTTATTCATGGAATCCGAATACGATTACAATTAACAAGTAAGATATTCCTAGTAAATAATGCCTCTCCCATAGTAAATATATTGTAATTTAACTGATGCAACCATATTCAACCACCTTCCGATCTTCACAGGAGTGGGTCCACATTACTATGATCTATGCAGGCACCCCATTCGCTTGGAAAAAGACATTCACCATATTTACCCCATATTCTATTACATAGTTACCACTTCTAGAAACTATATTAAAATAATACCATGTATCACTAGAAGAAAAACATCCATTAGCAGCAATTTGTTTTTGGAAAAATCCGACTTTTAAACCACCTCCCTTTAAAATGTGACAAATTTTAAAACATTCATGTTTTTTTAGAGTTTAAAATTAATTTGTAGAAGTTTTTTTATGAGATAATATTTTTTGGAACCACTACACATCCTTATATGGTGATGTTTTGAAAAAATCCATGAAAAAATATGCACTAGTTATTTTTTAGCAACTCATTGTAAATTTTGTGGATGTTTAAACTGCCACAAATAATATAAGTAGTAGATTTTTTTTGAAAAATTTACCATATTTAGCATTGTTTACAACCACTTCTAAATAGTTAGTGGAAAATTATCTATATTTAAAGATGGTTTTATAATTACTAGTAGTAGTTTTAAGCACCTTGAAATAATTACCAACATTGTTTAAAATTTTTAGTAGTTTAAAATGCTGCTAATTATAAAAAATAGAGCAATAATTAACCCTAAAATAAAATACCACATCTAGTATAAAAAAACATATATCTACAACATAAAAAATTAAATAATTTCAATGGTCAAACCAAACATACATAATATGAATTCTAAATATATATATATATAGATCATATAAACATAAAAAATGTCATTCAAATTTCATGCAAGAAGCATATATAAGTTTCAGTTACAAATAAATCCCATATAAACATGTATCCAACATAATCACTGTTCTTCTATGTCATTATGATCACCTACAAATGATACATGCTCTTGATTTTCATGTCAGTTACCAGATTCTAGTGTATCTTGTTCCTACATTAAATAAATTTAGAGTATAGACTTGGTCTAATTAATTGATACATAAAAAAATTTAAAACATAATTATAGTAATATAAAAATATAAAAATACATGTAATAGATTCAATATCACTATATTATGTCATATTAGGTCTATAATGTTTATAAAAATACCACTAGTCAAGGAGGTGTTATTGAACTCACACTATAACCTATACTTAAAGACTTTCCAATTTTCCCAAAAGCTTTTCAACATCTATGTGAATACAACCACATCATACACATCCTAATGAAAAATAATATATATATTAGATATGTAAAAACAATTAAATTAAAATTTGATAGTAATAGTAGATAAAAAAACTATATATATGAACTTTTTATTACTTTCAATTGTTTATCAAAAATATCATTCTTCTAACTAGTGAGAATATATCTCCAATCATGATAAGTGATGGGAAGGGACATCGTCTATCATCCTAACTGGACCAATATATTCCCATATAATTCTCTGATATCATGTGTAGGAACTCCAATTTTTTTTAGTGGCATGACTACTATAAAATTGTCAAGCCACAAAACATCGGATGAATTGATGTTCATTTTTTCCTTATTATAATCTAAATCTATTTAACAAATTTAGTAACAAATTATTATAAAATTGTAATAAAATATATTTTCAAATTAATAGTTACATAAAAATAGTAGTGACCCTCTAGTACCCTATTGATGGAAAGGTGAGAAAACTGAAAATAGGGAACATACCTGATGTATGATGTAACATATGAGAAAGGTCATCCGACACCGTATGAGCTATAGATGACCGAATCATATTTTTAAATAATTTTTTCATTAGTATTCCTACATCGAAAGATAATATAAAACAAGTTATAACATGATATAAAATATAAAATAAATAATTTATTTGAAAATTTCGTACATAGATTAATTAAATTCATGTATTCTAATTTACGTGATTATTTGTACCTTTATTTTTTACCTTCCTTGACAATTTGTAATAAATTCATGTATTCTAAATAAAAAAATAAAATTTAAGTTAAAGGAATATATATACAATTAATTAATTCATCATTAGCCATATTATTATCATCACTCACCATTAAGATGAGTTCATCATCTTTATCCCCCCTTGCAAGAAAAAGTATTTCAATATCATCATGGATAGATAGATTAATCTATTATTGTTGAATAGGTTTGATGTTATAAAAAAATTCTACAACATCATCAACCATATCATACAAGTCTATTAGTTTGACATAGAACACAACACTTCACCCTTCATCAACTTCATCATCTACATAATATACCATTTTATCTAGTGAATCCAAAATCTATGGACCATGTTCTTCATTCCCTCCAATATCATTCAACTGAGATAAGTTAATATAAATAAATTTTAATGACTCTTTCTTTATGCCCCTGTAAATATTGACCCACCTTCATTTGAATAACACAATTTAAAATTGTCCATGATAATTTAATTAGATTATGTTAATCAATGTCTTATAGTATCCCAAGTCTATGAATTTAGTGAATATGACACTATTTTGTGTTTTCATACTTTATTTATGAAAAAGAGTAAAAAACTTATGGCCATTTATATTATAAGACTGAATCTCCTAAACTTCTTCAATGTTCCTTGATCCAAATATTCCAAATCATCTATAATCAAGCCTGATCATCAATAAGAATGATCTATGTGTATAAATATAAAATATTATTAGTTATAAAATATAATAATATCAATATTTTATGAATATGAAATTTATTTTGATCTTACATGATGTGAAAGCTAATAAATAATGTATCTGTTAACATATTTTGTTATCTATTTCTCATTTAGATCTTAACTCCAAATATTTATTTTTTATTTTGACACAAATTCTTTAATTAAAGGATCTTCAATGTCACTATATATTAACACATATTTATGTACTTGTATGAACTTTTTTTGTTTTAATAAAATAGATGATATTTTCACAACTTGATGACCCCATAATGGAATGTCTTCTAAATAAATTTAGGATTGAAATTGATTTTTGTTTTCATAAAAATATCTAATTAGATTAAATCACATCTCAATATTATATAAATACATAGAAAAAGGTCAGACACTCTTCCACCATATAACCTTCAGCAATAGGGCCTTTTATTTGTGCTTTTTTTTCACAAAAGACTTCAAATGACATAGATACCTAATGAAATAACATAACATATTAGAATAAACCATATATTTAAATATTTTAAGAAATTTAATGTAGTATTAAAAAAAAGTAAGATAAAAATACCTATCCCTATGATACATCAATAGATAATGTATTGATCCAACAACTTTTACTTTGTTGATCAAATAAATAGTTAGATGAATCTTCCAGGTGAAAAATAATGGGGAAAATAACATCTCTAAATGAAAAAGTGTCATTAAAATTCTTTTTTAAATTTTTTCAAGCTCAATAGGGTCTAATGTTTTATCATAAAGTTATCTAAAGAGTTTGAAAAACTTAATTAAAATTACTATTATTTTATTAGGTAATAATTTATGCTTTGATAAAGGTATAAATTTATCCATCAAAATATGTGAATAATTAATTTTAAGCTCATGTAACTTATGATTTTCAATCCAATTCATCTTGAAATGTAACTTTAATATCCAATAGGTACTTTCACATTCTTTATCCTTTGATGGAAAACATTTTTTTTGTTTTTTCAATGAAAAAACCACCATAGGAAAATTTCCATTATCATTTCCTCATAGATACAATTATATTCATTTATTTAAAGTCCTATGGTCATTAATATCATCTTTTTATTTTCCTGACTCGTTCAATACTTTAAAAACCAAATTACCAATTTTTTTCAATGTTCATAACGTCTAGATGATGACTCAAAAATTAAAATTTTCAATAATGAAGTTTGAAAAAATAACTTGTTTATTTAATTGTTAGGTACTAAATTCATCTGATGAGCTATGAAATATTTTCAATAAAACATAAAATAACACTCTTTCCTAAATCCTGCATAAAAATTGGATAATTGTAACATGATTTCTGAACCTGATAGTAGTTTTTGTCACGACCTCAACTCATTTTTTCCAAAAAATCACGACTTGTTAAACCGATATCTATGAGATGTATCCTAGAATAAATTATGTGACTTGAAACCCAACTTTATAATATATATAAATCATCTCAACTCAAATTCAAACTTACAATCTAGACATTCTTGACCTGTGTGAGTGTTCCAATTAAATAATTTTTCTAATTTAGGGAAATCACTAATCATACACATTAGAGAAGAACACATTTTTAACATTTTAGTTATTGATGCATCATATATATCTACACCATTGCCCCATAAATCTTTCAATTCTTCTATAATATGATAAATAGATACATCAATGTCATTTATAGGAATTTTATTTCCTAGAATGATCATAGAAATAATGAATGAATTTTATTTCATACACATCCACTAATGTAGATTGTATGGGATCAAAATAATTGGACATATGATATAAGTTGAACATAGAGTCATGAATGGATTAAATACATCAGTAGCTAATCCCAAATTCACATTCCTAGGATCTGAAGATAAATTTGGATATAAATAATATCAGGATTTCCTTGCTTTCAAATCTCTATAATGGCATATAAACCCATTATTTTTGTTTTCTATAACATGACACTTCCTTTTCATTCTCATTTTATAAGATATGAAAAATAATTTCAATCTTAGTTTTAATGTAAAGTAATATAAAGCCTTCACATCAGTTTTATTTATCTTATTTTTCATAGTTGGTTCATTCATACTTTCTTCAGGATTCACCAATTTCCATCTAGAATTATAACATCTTTTAAAAAATTCTTTTTCTAAATATTCTCCCCAATATAGTATGTATTAACTAGGTGTATTCATGAATCTTTGTATAATTGAGATTGAGTTTTTTGTAACAACATTAATCATCTCCTAAAATTAATGCGGGATATTAGCTTGAAAAAATAGATCATGAAAAAAATATAACATCATTGACATTTTTTTAGAAATTACACATAAGTAATTGATATGGTAAAAATTTTATAATAAGGAAAATTTTATATATTCGATACATCATTTATATGACTATTGATTTTCATCTTCCAATAATAAATAAACCTAATTTTATTGCTTAGTCAACTTCTCTCTTGTACTAATCTATATGAAATTAAAAAGTGGATATGATGATATTTTATAATAGTCATAATTCTAGGAAATTTTCAAAACATCATTAATCAGATTTCAAATATCATTAAACACTATTGGGGTAGTAGGTTGTTCATTTTGATGATGGTCAGATGGTGAAATTTTTGTAATGTCCAATTCCCCATTCCAAATCCATCTCATATATCGAGCAGGAAATTGTTTCAAAATCAAGTACTCATAAACTTCATGTTTTTTCAACTACCATATGAAATTAAAACCAGGACATGTAAATTTTATTCTTCCATATATGAATTAATTTTTAATTTAAAAATATTAATACACCTCCAAACCCCTAATATATTGAGCTGTATTTAGTAGTAAATTAATCCAACTTTTATCTATTTGTATGATATTGATAATTATCTATATAATAAACATAGAATAACATTAATTAAATAATATCATGTTATGAATAATACAAAAGTTTTATGAAATAATATAACATTAATATCAAAAAAATATTATCATTTTAAAATTTTATTGACAATAAAATATTAGATACAAGTATGATATAAAATAAGAATTATTAATTAAAGCGACGTGAAACATTTAAATGATTTTTTATAAAAAATAACAACTAAACTTTTTTTATGAAATTAACTTGATGTTTAAATATAATTTGAGATGTACAATATAAATTGTTTAGGAATAGATCATTAAATAACATACAAATAATATATTTACATGTCAATTGAAAATAGGTTAAGTTTATTTTTATGGTTTCCTATACATGACTGAAGATAACTGAAACATGTCCATGCACACAGAGACATAACTAGAGTAGGTTTTAGTATGGAATGATTTAGAGAATCAATTGAAGGAAAAGTCACTATATAGAAGAATACATTATAAAAGTACATTTTTCAGTTTTATTAACCATGTTCTATATCATAGGTCTGTGATTGATAACCTATGGATGGTAGTGTAGAAATAACGAGTAATGAAAAAAAATTCGCATAAATATTTGAGAGATTAAAATATAGGTTAGTTTTAGCCTATAATATGAATGGTTTATTCAAAGAAATCATATAAAATTTAAATTTTAAATAAAATATTATCTTGTCCTCTAGGAAATGATAACACATGAAAAGAAATAAATTGTTTTATAACGTCCTAATCACTAAGTGATTAGTTTTCAAATAAGAAAACATTGGTTTTACTTAGGTACTAATATGAAGAGGGTATTTCTTCTGCAAAGTTTAATCACAAGGAGATGATGTTGTGGCATGAAGGATGCTCAAGATTCTTACCATGAGGAAGATTTTTAGTCAAGGAGGATATTTCAAAATATACTTTTTCATCAAGGAGTCAGCGCCATGAATGAGAGGTTAGGAAATAAAGAAATAGTGGAGAAAGAATTGGTGTATACGTTGTGATGTTCACTCATGTTTAGAATAAATTTATTAATGAACTACCACTTAATACATATTTTGTAGTGTTTATTTAAATAAATACCACTAAAAACTAATTAGTGGTGGTAAAAAAACCATTATTAAAATAAAAATGGATATTTAGAATTCACTTATTAGTAGTGGTTACATGAAATTACTTACAATAAAGCATATATATATTTAGTGTTTTTCATATAGTCAATGCTCCCTAAAGTTTCTTATTCACCCTCTTTATCATAAATACATAGGGAAAATTTCTTAAATATCCTTCAGAGACAAAACATATGTTATTCTTTTGTTTATTCTAGAATGCTTCCATTTGATATAATGGGTAAACTAATTATTATCCATCCTTAAATAATCATTATTCAACCAACATCATTTGGTATTCATAACTTATGTATTTTTAACATCGTCACTCATAGTTTAATATCTCCATCTATCATCAGATGTTATAATTTTAGAACATCTCTTTCCTAGGCCAAAAAATAGTTTTAACAGATGATTTTAACAATCTCCCACTTGAGAATTAATTTCAAGATTCATCACTATGTCCTTGGTCCACATATATAAACCTCATTATTTTCCTAAAAACTCATTTGAAAATGAGTGATTCCCCCACCATGCTTATGGTCATCCCAAATCGACTGAGTTATGTCCCCACCACAAAAAATCATGGACTTAAACATTTTTCAGTATATCATCTAGATTCTAAGATCCATTAAACTTCCATAGATCTATAACTCTGTATTTGAAAAACTTCCCAATGAAGTGATACTTCAGTTGAATATGCTTCATTCTAGAATCAAACATTGGGTTCTTGATCATGTTGATTATACTTTATGGATAAAAAAATATAATCCCAAATTCCTTTCTCCTTCTGAGATCTTCTAACTCCGCCTTCAGACAGATCAATTCCTTAATTATTTCCATTAGATATATATACAGTACTTCCATTTTCAAAAGTGATAGTATTTCTTAAATCCTTTTTATCCAAATCAAATAAGTCCCTCCAAAATTAAACACATATCCCATAGTGATCTTCTATGCACCTAAATCCTCTCCATTGCCTGAGTCCAAAAACCCTTGAAATGGTTCATCGATTCTATAGCAAAGAGAAATTTTTTTAGAACACTTTAAATATCAGAAGATCTACATTATTTCCTCCTAGTTATATCTTTCATAATTTTCCACAAATATATTAATAATAACTCATATTGTTGGTGAAATTTCTGGTAGAGTATAAACCCTAACATGAATCAAGTTTCCAACCAATAATGTACAAGGAACCATTTCCATATACTCCACATTAGATTTCATTCATGGATACTTCTATTTAATCTACTTGAAATGTCCATCTAGGGGTGTGGTAACTAGTTTCACCATGTAAAAAACTGGCCTAGGATTCCATATAAACTGACACATGACCCAATCCTCCACTAGACCGAAAGGCATTATCGATCCTTGTAGATAGGAAACTAGTGACATGGAATCAAATAAATACAATTGGGAATGGTTTTCCCCTAAAATACGAGTTAAATAATATTAAGTCCTTCACTAGAAAATATTTAATGAAATATTTGTTAGTTAAACATACACACCAATTAAAATAATAAGAAATAAAATAATAAAAATATATAATAGATGCAAAATAAACCTTAATCTCACCCTCTAATTCCCTCCAATGAAATAACCACATTTTCCAATGAAACCATCAAAAGGAAGTGCACCTACAATAATAAAAACTGAAATAATTAAAGTCTTACTTGGTTGGTTAATTTAGAAAGTAAAAATAATAATTTAAGGGGAATAATTGGAAGGATATTTTAATAAAATAAACAACATGAATGATAGAGAATACAACAAATCATGTAACAAGAAAAACTGGCCAAACGTGATAAAGAAACTAAATTAAACAAATAAGAAACTAAACTAAAATCCCAAAATCAAACAACTCTACAATTGAGGTGAAGATCTATTCCAAGAACCAGAAACTGAAATGATAATATAGGCGTGAGTTTAAATAATCTTAATAGGGCACCACCAACCTTGAAATATGCCAATAATTTAATTAAAGGTCCACATTCAAGCAAGTATGACATTTAAATCTAATAATTGGGTTTCTAAAATACTTTATATAAAATGAATCATCATTCCATAAATAATTTTACAAAATATCACCTTCTTTAAAAGTGGAAAGGAAAGGTGGAACCAAAAATAATTTTTAAACGTGGGTAAAAATATTTGGAAAACAAAAAAAGCTCATAAAACCTAAAACCATAGTTTTTAATCCAACACTTAAATTGGGAATTGTGTTTAAAACACTTTTTAAACAAATAAAAGTGGTTATTTAAATTCAAACCCAAATTATACAATTTTTTCCTCTTTTTCCCAAACATTTTTTAAAATCATTTTTTAAAACAACAATAACTTTCCATTTTAAAAAAATAAAACTTTACCAAACATTTCACAAACCTAATTGAAAAGAAAAAACAAGATATAAAAATAGAACAAGTCCAAATAGGAACCCACACATCACAAAAATTCTAGATTGGATAAAAGGGAACATAGTTCCAATAAATAGCCAATGGGTAGGGGATACAATTGATAAACAAAGACATTTATCTATACCGACACTATTAAACCCATCATGTCTATGGTAGTCATATTAAAATAGGATCTAGTACATGGTAAATGTCTAAAGGATATAGTAATGAAGTCCTGAATTGATGACAAAAAACCTATGCTGACACTATTGAACCTATCACATCTCTGGTACTCCCATCAGACTATTTAAAAATAAACATCCTAGGAGTTCCTTTGTTACCATGGGATAGAAAAAGGTTTCTAGATCACACAACCTGCCACCCCTCCAGGTATAATTG
The DNA here is from genome assembly GCA_963277665.1 of Viscum album. Classification (NCBI taxonomy): domain Eukaryota; kingdom Viridiplantae; phylum Streptophyta; class Magnoliopsida; order Santalales; family Viscaceae; genus Viscum; species Viscum album. The sequence goes on from OY728155.1 coordinate 1,084,024,476, forward strand.
ATGAGGTGTAGCAGGGAAACAATACATAGTGATATACTACTATAAAATAGATATTTCTCTAATTACAGTCACTTACTATATACCCAGTACTCCCTTGGAAAGTCAAATGGAGGTGAGAAATAAATGACCACATACAACATGTATTTTTTTTTTAAAAAATAACTCACAACTCACCTCCTATAGCCTCATAAGAAGCATCCTAAATAACACATCCATCACATCATGCAATATATAAAGCATACCCATTTGGATGCAATTCATATCCATTATAATCAAATGGGGCTCAAAATTTTCTCACACATAGACATTTAAAAATCATTTAAAGGTTTCAATTGGACTTTAATACACAATTCTTGGAATTCCAGTATATTTTACCCACATTTTTAAACAATTTTAAATCTTATTTCAAACATTATTTTTAAAACCAAACATTTTGAAACACATTTAAATCTATATAAATACAAAACCAATTTATGATAAACCATTTAGAAATTTATTTAAATAACCAAAACACATTACTTTAAAACCTCCAAGGGTCTAAAAAACCACACTTAAATTTATGTCATGACCCAATAAAATTAAAACCATTTATAAACCCCACACTTTATTCAAATAAATTACTGATTTTTTTTAAAAAATACTTGTAATTTCAAGTATCACATGGAAATGACAAGTTAAACCATTGATAAATCTTCTAGAAATACCAAAAAAGTTTTATAAATTACAAAAAATATATTAAAGAATATTTTGTAAAATCTAAAACACACGGTGTTCTGGTCACAAAAAATTAGATTTTAACTGGCCTTTAAAATAGAAAATCCCTAATCTTGTCCAGGAAACCAAGTTAATGACTAATTTATTTCATAGAAACACCATTAACACATTTAATATGATGATTACAAAATTACTAATAAATATATGGTGGAATAATTAAATGTTAGGGTGTGGGAAAACCTACATCAAATGAATAATGAATGGCCCAAATCTTGAACATGGGCCAAACAAGATCTAAAGAAGGGATCACACACACTAGAAACAAAGAAACTTGAAAATTTAGGTTAAACAAGATCCCCTAAAATACATGTGAAATAGGTGAAAAGAAAGGGGAGAATAAAACATGAGGGAATGAGGAAAATATGGGATACAAGATCCCAATTAATAGTTTTTATTGATAATCACCAAGAAATTATGGTGAATCACCATAGAAGAGAAGGCCGGAGGAGGGGAGGTCACCTGTGAGGGGGATCAACTTGGGGATGGGGTATCATAATGTGTAAAGGAGGGGGGATTTAATTTTTATATAAAATAATAGGATAAAAGTGTAAACATAAAATATTAAAAACTAGGAACAATATATGATTAATCTGTATGGGTTACCAAACCATGCGATAACCATGAAGACCACACCACATAGAAAAAAGACCTAAAACAACTCCTCCTTAGAGCCTAAATGGTTTATCTAATCATGAAATATCCCTTATAAATATCACTATCCAATGATAGAACTAAATACACAATTATCACGTGTTTTATTAACCTTGTGAGCTAACCGCGAGACATAAAAAGTGTCGAAAATTTTAAATTTTCATCTCAAAAATCTCTAAAACTAATGATGACTCAAAATAATATAAAATAATATAAAATAAATTACATAGTGGCATGATGAGTTTCAAAATTATCCCCAAAATACCACTTTCCACCTCTAGAAATTCTTATATCAAAGTAGAAGTAATGGAAAACAAAAAACCTCATCACCCATATCAAAAGTGGGAGGGTTTGGACAAACTCTAAAGACTATATGGCCAAAGAATCACCAAATGAGTCCACTCTTTAAAGATATAACAAAAAACTCAAACCATAATAAAATCCTGATTAAGAATCCAAATTACAACCATTCTCTAAGAGGCTCAAAGGGGATGGAGGCACAATATGGGTCTCCCCACTATTTAGTAATGAACTAAATTGGTGAAGTAATGGAAAACTATATAATGGTGAAGATAACCATTAAAACAATCACAATTACATATACCAATAAATAATATATCTAGATTCCAAAAACTATAGACATCCACCAATCAATAATTACCTAAAAGGAACACAAAAAAACCACAATCCCAATCTATAAGGTTCAACCACTAATACCAATACATCCTGAAAAACTGAAAGCATGCAGTGATTAAACACATGCCTCAATCAAGGAAACGACACAAGATCTAACCTTGGATTACAAACCAGCATAAAATAGGGGAAACCAAGACCTTATACATGGGATACCCTCTCATGGTGAGCCCAAAAGGATCTGAACCAACACTAGTTTGTTTATAATCTCAATTAGCGCCAAACCTTTCCAAGCTACCCGAATCACCCACCCAAGGCCATACTACGTCCAAAAAACAAATCAAAACTCAAGTGAGGCCTTCACCATAAGGTCAATATTTAAAAAATATTCCACATAAGGTAAAAATAACAAGAGTAATGAACAAATTAAAAAAACCAATTCACAAATAGAGAAACCCAAAATGATATACAAGGAAAACACTAAAAAAATCCACCTCAATTCCATATTTCTCTATAAAAATTTAGAAACAATTCTCAAATAAAACCATTATACTAAGAAAAAATATTCACTTGAAATATTATGAAGATAAATACTCATAAATTTAACCAAAAAAATAAGGCTTACCTAGCCTAATATCCCAACCAAAACTATTAGCTATCTTACTACCACCCCATTAAAAGGGAAACAACACTTTCCACTCCCACTTGGAGCCCAATAAAGTGCTATAATGAGGAAAGAAATATTCCTAGAGTTGCACACCCTAATTTTAATCATGAATATTCTAATATGTATTACTTATATAAAACAAAACATTACCCTAAATAATGTTTCCTAAAACAAATCAAATAGTCCTAAATATAATCAAGGGACAAAAATATAGAACACAATTTTCCAAAAACAAGGGAACATTTTTTACATGATTTTATTTATAAATAAAAAACCCCTTAAAATGGACTCCCAAAACTTATTTCAAGGGAAAAAAATCTTTAATTTTTTCCCCAAACTTTTAAATTCCCCCAAACTCATTTTAAAATCAAAGAAAATTTTAAAACAATTGAAAATCCAAATTTTCTTTATTCAATTAGTCACATAAAATCCACCACCATACCAAAAAAATTATCTCCTTTGAAAACTTTTAAAAACCATTAACCACTTAATTTTCATTAAATAAAAATGATAAATTTTAAAAATACACACAAATAGGTTCAAATATTATTTCACTTAAAATATTAACCAATTTCAAAGTAAAAACATTTTTTAGAGTTTAAAACAAAAATCAACCAATTTTAGAACTGAAACATTCCCGAACAGATTTCCCAAAAATGAATTACACTTTATAAACAATCCAAAATGCTCCTTTTTATAGAAAATTAATTTTATATAAATTTATCATTTGTCACACCAAAAAATAATCTCACAAAAATCTTAAAAAGGAGACAAACCTCAAGTCCCAACCACATGTTAAAATATCACAAATACCACTTGAATTCACCCCATCACGAATTATTACTTAAAGGTGGTGTAAATATCAATAAAAAAAGGATAAAAAACTATTCTTAACTGAAAAACATGGTTTGATGGACCATGGTCCAACCACACAAAAATTCCTAATATGTTTAAGGATTGAGGTTTTGGTCACTAATAGTTTTATCAGGCCATTACATACAACCTAATATAACCAACCCATTTTTTGTTTCCATCCCAGAATGCAACCGAAACCTCCAAGGAAATTCTACCATGTCAAAAAGGATCAAAACCACTAACATAAATAATCAAAATGAAACCTTGAATTCAAAATTCTAATGCCACTTCCCATTGAAACTCGAGGTAGGGGAAGGAAAGATATAACTAGACTCTCTCAGAACCACCTATTAGTTCCAATAATAAATTCTTACATTATTCTACCATGACACACCCAAATAGAAAAAAGGATACTAATGAATCCTAGGATCCCAACACATAACCTTGGCTCTGATAAAATTTATAATGAACTAACCCATTCTACCATCTAAACTGACATCTAACCTAGTTCTCCAAATACCTGAAGGCATTCCTGATCCCCTTGGGCTGTAAACTAGTACATTGGAATTGAAGGAAAAAAATTGGGAGCAAATTTTCCATCAAATTAGAGTTAAATCACATTGATACCTTCACCAAAAAATCCATCATGACCTTTCCATAAGTCGGAAATCCCCTCCAAATCAAATAATAAAAAATAAAACAACAAGTATATATACCAAATAAAAAATAAACCATTAAATCACCCTCAAATTCCCTTCATAGAAATAACCAATTATTCAACTTCAACTAACACATAAAAGTACACCTCAAACAATGAAAATTGAAAGCAGTAAATTTTTTCTTGGCTGATGCAGTAGTAAAATAAAAAAATTATTTAAAGGGTACAAATGAATGTAGATTCTATGAAAATAAATGTCTTGATTGGGCATGCATCTAAAAAATCAACTAATCGGAACAACTGAATAAATATGATAAAGAAACTAAATAAATGAAATAAAAAATTAACAAAAAATCCCCAAATAAATCAACACTCTATTTTTGGTAAAGAGACAATCCAAGAACTTGAAACTAAAATGATAATATAGGTGTGGGCATAAAAATTCTCAGTATGAAACAATCCAACTTTCTAAAAGACAAAAATTTAATTAAAGATTCAATTTCAAGACAGTTTAAAATATTAATATAAAATAGGGTTTGTCATACACTTTAGATAAAACCAATAATTATTATATAAATCATTTTAAAAAGCATCCCCTTCTTTAAAAGAAGAAAATAAAAGTAGAACCAAAACCCCTTTTCTAAACTAGTATAAAAACCATTGTAAAACCAATGAGGATCATACAACATGAAACCATAGTTTTCAATCCAACCCACAAATCATGTATTTTATTTAAAAATAATTATAAACTATGAAAATAGGTTATTTAAATCCACACTTGAATCATATCATTTTTCCTCCTTTCACAAAACATTTATTAAATTCATTTTTTAAAATAACACTACTTATCCATTTTAAAAAACCACACTTTCCAAATCATTTAAAAAAATAATTTGTTAAAAAAATGGAACAAGCCAAATAGGAACCCATACATCACAAACATGAAAATATTGTTAAAAATGAACATTAATCTAATAAAAAATCAATAAATAGTGGATAAAATCACAGGAAAAACCAAATCCCCTATATTTTCCTTAATTAGGTACTAGTGTTTTGAAAAATGTCCTATGGATCTTGTAATAATGACCTCAACTGGTGACAAGAATCAAAGTCCAATACTACTAAAGAAACTATATCCCCATTAGTCCCATCAAACTATCTAGAAATAAATGTTTCACGAGATCCTTCATAACCACAGGCTATGAAAGGTTTATAGTTTATATAGCATGCTACCCATCTCAGTCTAACCAATAAGGTGTACCTGAGAAAAAACACCTAGAAATCATATTGTTATACACTAAGATTACTCTTTTGTAAGTCAAATAATATTTACCTTGGACTCCCATTAAAAGTCAAATGGATGTGACTATTTAATGATAACATACAAAAGGTATACATAATTTGAAAAATAACTCACACCTAACCTCTAACACCCTCATAAGAAATAACCTTGATCACACATACATTACTTCACGAAAAATATAAAGTTTTTCCTTGGGCCACAATTCATATTAATCAAAATAAAATTAGGCTTAATTGGTTCTCATACACACATATTTAACAATCATTTAATGGTACAAAATGTTCCTTTAAAACATAAATCTAGGAATTATTTTCAATTTCACCCATGGTTGAAAAACATTTTAAATATCATTTCAAACATTATTTTTAAAGAAATCTATTCCAAAACACATTGAAATCCATTTAAATACACACCCTCTTTATTAGAAACCATTTGGAAATTTATTTAAAGGATCTACCATCTCTACTTAAAACCTTGAAGGTTCCAAAACAACACCCTATTATTAATGGTATGACCTAATTATGGTCAAACCATTTGTAAATCTTATACTATATTCAAATAAATTATTGAATAAGTTTTACCAATTCTTGGAATTTCAAGTATCACTTGGAAATTCCAAGTAAAACCATTTATAAGTCTTCTTGAGATCCCTAAACATGTTTATAAAATTTAAAAACTATTTTAAAGGTCATTTTATCAAATATCAAACACATGGTGTGAATGGTCCCATAAAATCAGATTTTAAAAAGACTTTAAAATATGAAATCCATTCTATTATTTTAGAAACCAAGTAAAAAACGAATTTCATTCATAAACCTCATAAATGAATTTAATACTACGTGTAGTATATTAAAACCTAATTTTAAAAAACCAAGAAATCATTGATTCAAGAATTAAAAGTTAATACATAGGGAAAGTCTACCAAAAATCAATAATGGATGGTTTAAAATCTTGATTACAGGACAAAAAAGACGCATAGAAGTGATAAAAAACCTAGAAACAAAGAATAAAAAATTGGGTTTAACCAAAACCCCTAGGGTTTTTCCAAAATGAGTGCAATGATGGGGGAAGATGAAAATTCAAGGGATTGAGTAAGAGTTGGGAGAAGATTTCCAACCTCGTAGTTCCGACCAAGAAAAAAAAAAGAAATTTTAAAGAATAAACATGGATGAGAAAGAAGGAGGTGGGGAGGTCATGATAGATGGGGATCAACATGGGGAGGGGGTCACATGATGTATGAGAGAAGGGGGATGGAGTGTGTTTTATTTTTAAGGAAAATATAAGGGGGAAAAATTATAAAGTTAAAATTAAAAAACTAGGCATGACACATGGTTAAATCATACAGTTTACCAAACTATTCAACAATCATACTACCTGATATACCTAAAAAAAGGCCTCATATGGTTACTACTAGGATCCCACAAGGTTAAACTAACCATGAACTAGTCATTATAAGTGACACTATTCTAATATAAACCCAAATGTTTGGACACTTCACATTTTACTAATCACATTGGATAATTGTGTGACACTCAAAAAATGTGATGATTTTTAAATTTATATAAATAAACTCCCTAGAACTCATAATGAATCAAAATAATATAAATAATTATAAAAATAAACTCCAAATTTTCATGATGAGTGTCACATGCGTCACTCATGCCGAAGTGTTCTACCATATTCTAGATATAGTTAGACTGACTAAGGAAGAGAGTTGTGGAAATTATGTACCTTATAATTTATATCCTTAACATCCATTTAGTTAAAATGAGATCTTTCATCCTGAATCTTTCATATAATACAATATTCTTCTCATCGATAATTTCCTTTACTAGACTAATAAAAATCATGTCCTCAATATAGATAAGTAGAATGATGAATATCCCATTATCAAACACCTAATGGTGATAGTAATGGTCCAAATTATTCTAGATAAACCCTAAATTAGCCATAATGGAAATAAACTTTCATTTCCATTGTGTTGATTCTTGATTCAAACTGTAAAGGATCCACTTCATCTATGAAATCTTCTGGAATGATCTTAAAAAAAATCCATGTCTTCCCTTTTTTAAACCCATTTATGAAAATCATCACTTGTACCTCTATCTACCATTATAATAATTCCTTAGTTAATAAATCCACTTATTATGGATTACTTTATTCTTCGCAAGCCTTTCTATTAGATCCCATGTGCTTGAAACAAGTAACAAATCAGTCTCATCCCTCTTGTATAACTCCCACTATTTTGAGTTTTTTAAATTCACAATATCTTATGAGATATTAGGTTCACTATTATTTGTGAGTTACATATCATGAAATATACTTTCATACCTTTTTAGTTAGTGAATAACATTAGTAGATATCCATAACTCACTATGTGGATCAACTCCTTCTAAATATACTACTTTAGGACTTTCACCTTCTAGATCTGTACCTAAGATACCATAGTTCCTACACTCTCTGGTACTTCCCACCATATAAACACCATTATAAATTGATATTATTCCAAAAAATAATATTACCCATTTTATGTTTCTTGAAAATATATACTCTTGTAATTCTCTTGAACATCCATAACTTTTGTACATCCATTCAAATGAACATAATATTCCAATGATACATTGATATCATTAGAAATCTACACATTTTTTAATTCCTTACACTAGATATCTTCATTTAAGTTAACACTATAAATTTTTATATCCTTTTAATAATTGTTAAACTAAATTTGAAAACTAAAATATTCATTACCATATCCCATAAGGTAACATTCTTGGGATTTATCCTCCAGTTTTTCCTTCTCCATAGCATCAACATTTATATAGGATAGTGAATTGAAGACTTTGAGGTAGGTGAAATCAATCATCTTTATGAACTAACATATTTCTATAATTTCTTACCCCAATGTAGTAAAGGGACTCCTATTCACCATGTAAGCTACATAGTTCACCACTTCGACCCAAAATTCCTTAGGGAATCCAGTATAAAGCCTCATGATTTTTTCCTTCTCGAATAAATTCTGATTCATACTCTCCATAACTATATTATATTTTAGAGTATCTAGTATGATCTTCTCAAACCACATGGATTTCCACCAACAAAATCATTAGAAATCCTTTCTTCAAAAACCCCCAAAATTTCAAGACCTTAATCACTTTAACTTGTATCATGTCTCATTTTCCACCATTTTCTCCATTAGAAGAAGGTTCCAAATACCTTAAAATTTTTATAGAGAAAGAACACCCACAATTTTCAAATCATATCATTTATAAGGTAATATATTTCAATGAACCAATATGATAATAAAAAGGATATGACCATCCATACACATATATACACCAATTCTTACTATAAAATTTTTAGTGCTTTACCTTCCATTTTCAGGGAAACCTTTCATTACTTTATATGTGAATAATCTTTGATTGTTCCATATTCCTTATTTATGATCTTGAGAATTCATTTAGAAGCTATGAATTTCATCCCCTTATTATTTATTAGACCTATAAGGTCACACCATAACTTTTCAAATGATATTTTTTTCTATCATGCATCCCACCTTTTGATAATCCCATGGAGTACAATTTTCTATCTTTCAACCCTTTGGTCACCAACATGGTACCCTGTGTGAATTATCAAGATCCATCCATTAATATTGTATAGAAACCTGTATCATCTTTTTATCAAATAGAAATCAAGTTCTTATTTAATCCTAGAATGTTCCTCATGCATTTAAATTTTATAAAGTTTCTATTCCTTATCCAGATAGATGAATTACCCTTCCCCATAATCTTTAGAGCTCCACCATCCACAAGATACACTTTACCAAACCTTATGGAAGTATAATTACTCATACTTCCTTCCTCATATGTTGAGTGAAATGAATATCTAGATATTATAATCCTATACTCCAGTGAGATGGAAAAAATCAATAGTATACCTATTGTATTTTTTCATATAGGTTTAATAAATCCACATCAAGAATCATATCTTCCAGTGATGACTCTCTATTAATTAAAATCTTTCTTTAGGTGTGATTCAATCCCACAATTCCATCCAATGGGACAACCTTCCACTAATATAAACATACTAAACATTCTTATTATATCCCCTTTCCTCTAAATCTTCCAAATTGTACAAAATCTTCATTCTACACTATATGAATTTTCAAAAGCTTCATAAAACTCTTTCTGATAATGTAATTAATTCAATATAATATCCCCCTCATATAAAAACACTAATATAATATTTCTATAGAATTCACTCACTATAGTCACCATCAAATCCTTGGATTCAGTGAGTAATGAAAGTAACAACAATTCACATTATGGATCTCCAAAGTACACCTTCTTCGAGTCTAACTAACCTTGGATTATATTTAATTCATTGATATGATCTATTTTTGGCCATTTTTCCAACATTTTAATGATAAATATACTTTGTAGTGAGAACACTTTTTTCTATCATTTCTAGCTGCCCATATATATTAGAGGTAGTCTTCATAAGTTATGAGGTAGTGTTAACTTTATTGATGTTATAAGACATGTTCTGGGATAATAAAATCCAAATAAACCCCAAAGCTTTATTATCAGCGTTCTACCATTTTTCCTTATTCATTGCTTCCATATTGGTACCTTCAAATGGTAAATAAAGGTCCTTTTACACTAGAATATGCACTATTTTTATCCTATAGAGTCCAAAATCCATGTCGTTAAACTTATCCAACTAGACCATACCCTCATTTAATGATGTAACTTTTAATAATAGTAAACTCCTACTAATTTACAAAACAAATAAGAGGGATCATGAAATACTTACCAGAATTCAACTATAATGAAAATTGTGGAATTATACAATTGAAATGATATCCAAATAACATTTTCCAGGGTCTGACCATCCAAACAAATTCAACTGAAGATTTTATACCACCTTTTAAACTCATGAATAACTTCCAAATCTTGGAAGTTTTCCACAAAAACTAAATAGGTGGAAAAAATTACTAAAATAATCAATCATACTCAATGTACTAGAATATAGAAGAAAATTCCACCTAAGTAATCACACTAAAACATATACCTTCAAATAAACATAAATAAGATTTATGGAAGACAATGATAAAAAGGACTGAAATAAAAAAAAGAACAAAATAAGTTTTATATGGTTCAAATGTGAGTTCTAATCAATCATATGAATCCAATAGTACTTTTATTTAAGGAATGATAAGATGATTATAATTCATGATTCATGAAGTCCTAATAAACAATTCCTTCACCATAGTAAATGTAGTGGAATCCAATCGGTGTAACCGGCTACCACTACCTTACAATTTTCATGAGTGTGACTCTATATTACTCTGATCTATATGGGAACCCCTTTTACATGGTCAAATAAATTCACTCCCTCGACTCTATCTTTCGATACACATTGCATAGTTCTATAAACTCCAAAAAATGATCTTATGTGTTCTCTATGAAGATTATTACACATCACATTTACCACAAAATAAAAAGGAAAAATTATTATGTATTCATTTGAAAAAAAACTTATACAAGTATTTTGCATCATCCATACTAATTCCATCTGAATTGAAAGGGTAATTACTATTTTTGCATCTTTTATATGTTATCATTGAAATAACATCATTTTATTTTCTTAACTTTTTGTTTTACTCCTCATGTATTACTCATGTTTTAATGATCACAAATCTCAATAATAATTACACATCATGTTTGAATGATAGAAAATCTAATTGATGTTAATTAATCTCACTATTATTTACAAATCTTATGCATGATCACAAATCTCACTTATCTTATCAAACCTTTGTATTTATGTTTCAAGTTCTCTTACTTTCTAAAGGTTAAGCTTAATTCATATTCTGCATATTACTATTTAAGTCTAAATACAGATATTTGCCTAAGTATCAAGACACCGTGATGTTTGAAATAGTAAGACAGACTGTGTGGAAGACACAGTCACAGTCAAATAGACACCATGAACAGAAACACTGAATCAGACACCATGAAGTCTAAGTCTCAGACACCGTGAAGGACAAACCATGACCCAAAAACCTTGAAGGACACACTGTGACTAAGACACAGTGAGCAACACACCGTGAAAGTTACACCGTGAAGGACATACCGCGAGTCACATACCGTGAGTCACATACCGTGAAGCACATACTGTGAAGAACATACCGTGAAGAAGACACTGTTTACATAATCACCGTGACACCGTTTCTTAACCTTTTTGTTGATATTATTTAAATAATGCTAACGGTCATATTTGATGTTTTTAATGCAATTAATGTTATTTAATGATAGTTGTTGGTCTGTCAGGAAACCATACCTCGTAACTAGGGAAAGGAAATAATTCCTATTGCCGGAGCTCATGGAATATAAAGAATATTGAGCTGCAGTAGAGAGGGGCGCGCACTTGACATGTCTCGAAACACATACTAAAATAAACGCAAGCTCTGTACTGAACCGAAGAACAATCCTGAGCACAACTGTGAAGAACACATTGCACAATCCTCAAAGAAGTTCCATACATGAAATCATACATTACTGAAGAACAAACTAAGTACTCTAGAGTCAAGAGAACATCTTCTCTCCTGGAAAAACAAAATCTGAACCACGACACTCTGTTTTTAAATAGAAAAACCAGAGAAGGACTTAGAAGCATTTCTGCTAAATCCAATGAGTCCATAGCTACACTACCTATCACTAGATCTTTCTAAACGTTCATATACTTTCTCTAAGTGATTTATTATTTAATTTCGAGCAGTGTTTGTATCCTATTTATTTTACACATACACTATCTCCTGTGCTAAACTAGAGGATATCACAATCCTCATACCGAAACTCCTTACTCTTGTTTACCCATGAAAACTGTGGAAGAGGTCCTTGTGTGGCCTGGTCTTTATTTTCATTTCCCATGAAGAACAGTGGTAGAGGTCCCTACGTGGCCTCAACAGTCCTGTACTGTTGTTAACCCTGATCAAGGGTGTGGATCACTTTTATATATAAATTTGAGAGGACTAATTCTCATCTTGAGACTGAACCTCTTGGTTATATCTGCTGAGTATTTTTAGTTTAAGTTCAAACTATACAGTATCTAATTTATATTCCACTTCTTATTACTTTGAAATATAAAACTTTTTTAAGGTTAATTTTATAGTTATTCTAGCAAGTGTTTGTATCTTTTGTAAATTATTAGGTTAGCTTCAAAAGTTAATTAATCTTCAGATTAAATTAACCGAGAACTAATCAATCATTGAGAACCTAAATGACCCTTTGATTTAATACAAATTCACTACAATTTAATTTGTTTTATAATTTGGGGGATTTTAATAGAAAAAATTTTAACAGAAATTTTAATTAGAACTCAATTCACCCCCCTATTGAGTATCCATTCAGACCAACATTTGCTATTAGAGGTTGTTTTTATTAATACAAGTTTTCAAAACACTCTATTTTCAACTGTGATTTTAGTTGCATATTTAAAGATCTTAAATTTTGTTAGTTCTAAATTTTATCTCTTTAAATTTACTTTCTAAAATCTAGTTATGAACAATAGACTAGAAGGTGCTGTTACTAACCGACCACCTTTCTTTAATGGTACAAACTTTGCCCAGTGGAAACTTAAACTGAAAATTCATTTGGAAAGTATGGGTTTTGATATTTGGACTGCTATAGAGTCTCAATATAAAATTCTAGAAATTGAAAGAACAACTTGGGATGAACCTAAAAAACTACTTATAATAATAACTGTAAAGCTATGAATGCTTTGTATTGTTCTTTAGGAGATGAGGAATTTAACAGAATATCTGCTTGCAAAACTATTTATGAAATTTGGGATACTTTGAGTGTTTCTCATGAAGGAACAACCAATTTTAAAGAAATAATATTAAATACTTATACTATTAAATATGATAATTTTAAAATGAAGACTGATGAACCTATTTCTGATATGTATCTCAGGTTTAATGAGATATTCAATACAATGAGTTCACTTGGTAAAATTGTTCCAGTAAAGGAACAAATTATGAGGATACAGAGATGTCTGCCATACCGATGGAGAGGCACATCTGTTTCAATAAGAGAATCATGTGACATTGGATCTATTCCCATTAAAGAGCTTATTGGTAAGGTTATGATGTATGAGGAATAACTCAAAGTGAATAAGGAGGAAGATTATGAACTAAAAAAAAGTCTGTAGCTTTTAAATCTACTACTTCTAAGAGCAAGGACAATGACAAAGTTCAAATACAAACTGAAAGCTGAACCAGTGAAGATTTGGATTTAGACAGTGATGATGAGATGACTCAAATAGCCAGAAGATTTAAGAAGTTTTATAGGAAGAATAAATTATTCATAAAATCAAATTAAAAAGGAAAGTATGACAGTAAAGGTCATTGGAAAAAGGACTGGAAGAAAGCTGATAAAAATGATGAAGTTGTCTGCTATGAATTAAAAAGAAAAAGTCACATAAAAGTGGACTGTCCAAAACTAAAGTTAAAAAATAAACATGACTATAAGGACTGTAAGTACAAGAAAGAAATGAAAGCAACCTGGAGTGATTTAGAAGATAGTACAAGTGAATCTGAAGTTTGTGATTCTGAAAAGAATCATGCCAACATGTGTTTCATGGCTAATACATCGGAGGTAACCTTAGATACTCGAATTTAAATTCTTATTATTCTGGAGATGATGCAGAATCTAATTTTGACTCTAAAGATATGTCTAAAGCTGAACTATCTGAATATTTTAACATGATAGAAGAAACATGCAATGAACTTAAGGACAAATATAAGTCATTACAGAAATAGCATGCTCTCACTGAAAATGTTAAATCCGCCCTTGATATAGAAAGAGAAAATAATGCTCACCTTTTAAAGGAAAATACAGAATTGAAAATGTCTAATGAGTAACTTAGAAAAGACTTAGAAAAATTAACAAAGGGAAAAGATACACATACTCAAATGATAGGAAATCAAGTGGCACCGAAATACACTACTGGAATAGGCTACCAACCTGGACAGAGACAGATTACTAAGAATAGATTTTTTCCTAAATCTGGACAGAATACTGTTAGTTCAAGTTATGAAAATTCACATGCTTCAACTGGTTATTCACATAGTTATAGATCAAATAGAGTTTATCTATCAAAATCTTTTGACTCTGTAAAATTTATGAGACCCATAAGACAAATTTGGGTACCAAAATCATTGACCGCTAACCTGTATGGACCCAAGAAGATCTGGGTACCAAAGTCATTTCCCATCAAAATCTGTTTTGTAGGAAAACTGTTTGAAGAGTTCCCAAAAGAACACATGGTATTTGGAATGTGGATGTTCAAGACATATGTATGGGGATTACTCATGATTCAAGAGCCTAATCAAGGTTGATGGAGGCCATGTCACCTTTGGTGATAATTCTAAGTGAAAAATCATCATCCTAGGCCAAATGGGTAACACTAACTCAGTTTTAATTTCTAAAGTTTTATTTGTTGATGGATTGAAATATAACTTGTTAAGTATATCTTAATTATGTGATGATGTATTTAATGTTAAATTTGAAATTAATTCTTGTAATGTTTTTAATTCTAATAATGTTTTAATATTTTTTGCTTTTAGAAATGAAAATGTTTATGTAGTTGATTTAAATTATTTAGCCAAACAAAATGTTACTTTCCTAAATTCTTTTCATAAAGAATCTTGGTTATGGCATAGAAGATTAGGACACTGAAACATCCACTAATTTAGAAAAATAACTAGGAAGAACTTAGTTAGAGACTTACCCAAACTTGAGTTTCCAAATGACAAAGTTTGTAACCCCTATCAAAAGGGAAAGCAACACAAAATATCTTTCAAACCAAATAAAGAAGTGTCAACTTCTCAACCTCTTGAGTTGGTTCATATGGACTTGTTTGGACCTTTTAGAGTTTCTAGCTTAAATGGGAAGCACTATGTCTATGTCTTAGTAGATGAATTTTCTAGATATATTTGGGTATACTTATTATCTCACAAAAGTGAAGATTGTTCTTACTTTATTAAATACTCCAAGTCTATAGAAAACCTTAGTGAACTTAAGATTAAGACCCTGAGAAGTGATCATGGCCTTGAGTTTGAAAATCAAGAGTTTGAATCTTATTGCTCAAACAATGGCTATAGTAACAACTTTTCTCCCCCTAGGACACCTCAACAGAATGGTGCAGTAGAAAGAAGAAGTAGAACCCTTCAAGAAATTGCTAGAACCATATTCAATGAGTATGACCTGTCTATTTATTTTTGGGCTGAAGTTGTAAATACAGCTTTTTATATCAACAATAGAGTCTTAGTCAGACCTGTTCTCAAGAAGAACCCATATGAACTATGGAATAATAGAAAGCCTAAAGTCGATTACTTTAGAATATTTGGCTTTAAAGTATTTATTCTTAATACAAAGGATAATCTGGACAAGTTTGCTTCTAAGAGTGATGAAGGAATCTTTTTAGGATATTCTTTAACTAGAAAATCCTATAGAGTTTTCAATAAGAGAACCAAGTGTGTGGAAGAATATTTTCACATCAAATTTGATGAAATTTATCCACATGAACCTAAGTTATCTCTTGAAAATCTTAAAGAAAATTTATCTGTTCTGAACCTTAATGATAAAATCAATGAACCTGCTGTAAAGACAACCAGTTCTAGAAATATTTCAGAATCTGCTCCTAATGAACCCAAACCTAGAGAAGAACCTGAAATTTCTAGTCTTACCTTTACTAGATCAACTAGAATTCTAAAGAATCATCCTTTAGATGCTGTTATTAGTAATCTTGATAGAGGGACACAGACTAGAGCTTCTCTTAGAAATCAGGTTGAAAATCAAGCATTCTTGTCACAACTTGATCCTAAAAACATTGATGATGCTATTAATGATGAATTTTGGGTAATTGTTATGCAAGATAAACTAAATCAGTTTGAAAGAAATTTTTTTTGGAAACTAGTAGAAAGACCTAAGGACACTTTCACCATAGGCACTAAATGGGTATTTATAAATAAAGTAGATGAATCTAGAATTATAGTTAGAAACAGGGCTAGATTAGTTGCACAAGGCTATAGTCAAGAAGAAGGAATTGACTATGAGGATAATTTTGTTCCAGTAGCTGACTAGAATCCATTAGGATCTTACTTGCTTATGTTGCACATCTAAATTTCAATCTATATCAAATGGATGTCAAGAGTGCATTCTTAAATGGGTATATAGCTGAGGATGTTTTTGTTGTACAACCACATGGATTTAGAAACCCTCATTTTCCAAATCATATTTTCAAATTATCAACAGCTTTATATGGTTTAAAGCAAGCTCCCTAGGCTTGTTATGATAGATTAATTACTTTTATAATTTCTAAAGGTTTTAAAAAAGGAATATATGATACTACTCTTTTTATAAAACGAATTTATAAAGCTGTTTTAGTTGTACAAATTTATGTAGATAACATTATTTTTGGATCTTCAAGAAATTCCCTATGTTATGATTTTTCTAAAATGATGCAAAACAAACTTGAAATGAGTCTAATGGGTGAACTTAAATTCTTTCTTGGATTTCAAATATTTCAAAATGATGATGGAATTATTTTAACTCAGAGTAAATATACTAGAGATCTTTTAAAACGTTTTGGATTAGATAGCACAAAAATTAGTGACACTTACATGAGTACAACCTGTAAGTTGGATCTTGATGAAGATAGAAAATCTGTTGATCAAACTAGTTATAGAGGAATTATTGGAAGTCTACTCTACTTGACTGCTAGTCATCCTGATATTATGTTTAGTGTGTGTATGTGTGCTCATTTTCAAGAAAATCCTAAAGAGTCGCATTTAAATGCTATAAAGATAATTTTCAAATACTTCAAGCATACTCCCAATTTAGGACTGTTCTATCCAAAAGGACAATCGTTTGAAGTAGTTAGCTATTCTGATACTGATTTTGCTGGATGTAAGGTAGATAGAAAAAGCACCTCTAGAGCATGTCACTTTTTAGGCAAGTCACTAGTATCATGGTGTAGTAAGAAACAAAATTTTGTTGCATTATCTACTGCAGAAGATGAATACATAGCTGCTGGTAGTTGTTGTGCACAAAGTTTGTGGATGAAACACACTTTACTAGACTATGGATATCAATTCAGACATGTACCAATAAATTGTGACAACACAAGTGCTATTAACATTTCAAATAATCATGTTTCTCATTCTAGGACAAAGCATATTGATGTAAGACATCACTTTTTGAGGGATCATTACCAAAAAGGTGATATCAATTTGGAATTCATTTGTACTAAATATCAACTTTCTGATATTTTCACCAAACCATTAAATTCTGATAGATTAGACTACATCATACATGATCTTGGTATGATCAATCATAAATTTACATCCTACAGATCTTACTGTTTACTATTTTGCTATATTTTACATTACAGTTTCATATTCACTATTTCTCAGTTACTGTTTCATGCTTACGGTCTCACAGTAAACACCTTGTCTTCACAGTCTGTCACTTAACTGTCTCACTGTGACAGAACAGTTCACTCACTATCTCACCGTGACTGCACAGAATGGTTACTGTCTCACCGTGATGACCACCAACTGTCTCACCATGATGACTATTTTTCATCACATCGTAACACCTACTCATGGTCTCACTGTTAAGATTATTTATACTTTTACTTTAACCCGTATCATGGTAATTTTTATTTCACCACTATTTTATTTCCCGCGTTTTTTTTATGATGTTTGACATTCACAAATGATAAAACATAAGGGTTTTCACTCGATTCCTTACCTGAGATCTCTCCTTCTCACTCTCTCGAACCCTCTTTACCTTGAAAGTCTTCTCTTCTCCCTCGCCTGAACCGTCAGTGAATGCCAAGGATGAAGCGTCCATCTTCACCCTCATCTGAGAAGTGATGCTCTAAGAAACAAAAGAGGATACCGAGGATAGCACCTGAAGGACCCCTGAATCCGAACCTTATAAGTCGTACTATAGTTCCTGAGAAAGATATTTTCCCTGAGTGGCTGCTGTCTAGTAATTCGTTAGTCTTGAAGGTCTTAAGAGAACAAGGATGGCTCGATTGGTTCTCTAGAAAAGATAGACCAATTTACCCAAGGTTGGTATATCAATTTTACCAGTATGTAAAGTTTTCCTTTAATGCTGGAGAAAACTATATGGTAACAAGCTGGATCAATGGACAAATGTGTTCATTCTCTTCAAGGCTGTGGGCTGCATGCCTGAGGATTCCTCGTGAAGGAATTTGTGATGATTACCAAAGAGACCATCCTACAACAACTGAAATCTTTGATCTGGAGAATGCTTTGGAAATCCTAACTGGAAATGGCACCAAGCGAAGGGCCATAACAGTTGAATTGAATGGGGAGACAAGACTACCGTTCAAATTTGTTCAGAATTTGATTAGTCCAAGAAAAGGATATTTTTCTATGTTGAAGTATCAGGATGTGTTCCTGATTCATCTGTTGAAGAATGACCATAAGATAAATTTGTGCAAATATGTCATTAAACATAAATGTGAGCTGATTAAAGTCACTTCCAAATCCACCTCCTTGTTTTACTCAAGGATGATTTTGGCCATGTTAGTTGGCAAGGGAGTGGTTGGACCGAATTAATAAAGGCTAGAGGATTTTGATTTCTATTTATCCAAGCCTATCATCAGAAGGATGAAGATTAATTAGAACCCCTGGAAGAAGCAGTGGGTTGAGGATAATGATCAACTTTATAAGAAGTATAATCCTTTTGATTATCCAAAAAGGCCAAAGAATATAACTGATCCTGGTTTGGAACTAGATGAAGTGGCTGAGTACCTAGAATAAGAAGAAGAAGAAGAGGCTAAAATATCTCAAGAGGAAGAAACTTCTATTGAGAAAGAAAGGACTGCTGTCCCTGCTGATGTTCTTGCTAAAATACCTCTTAGAGAGGAAGTTGTTGATGTTTTTAGAGAAGAAGTAGATTCTGCTTCTAGAGATGATGTTGATCAAGAAGTTCAGTCTGTGGCTGCACGAGATTTGATTATCCCTGATTTAGAGCAGCATGTCATGGAAGAAGTTGATCTAGGAGAAATCCCTGCTAGGGAAAATGTTAATCAAGAAGATATCCCTGTTGAAAAAGAAGCAAGTATGGAAGCACAACCAGTGGAACAATCGGTTCCTGAGTACATACTCACTGCTGAAGAGAGGATGGAAATTTCCTTTCAGTTGGAAAGGCAAGAATTTGCAGAAGAGATTAGAGCTGATGCTATGGATCTTGATCGTGCAGCTGTGCCTCAAGAACCTGAAATGGAAGCACATTTTGAGGGAGAGGAACCTCAAAACCTTGAGATTGAAGAGGATGGATCCGCTGGAACATCTCAACCAATTTTAACACATTCTGTGTACACTCGGTATGAATTTACAAGTTTTTATGATGTGAGTGAATCAAAACAAGTGACTACAGCTAGTATAGATCTCTCTTCTTTGTTTCAACTGAAGTCAGTAGCTCACCCAGAACCAGAACCAGAGCCTCAACCTCAACCTTCATCTGAATTTGAAACTGAAACTAATTCTGAGTCACAACCAGAATATGCATCAGAACCTGTACCACTACCTTCACCTACTCTCTTAACCGAGAAACAATACTGTGTAACTAAGGATGATTTTAAAGTCTTTGGAGAGACTATCTTGGCTGGTGTTGAGAAGATTTTATCCACTCAACCTCGTCCAGTGAATCAACTAAGTCAAGAAGATGCATTGATTCTTTTGGAAAACATTATTTTGCATATTCAACCCAGGATGATCCATGAAATTCAAGAAGTCAGAGTTAAAAATAGGTTGATTAGTGCTAATGTTGCTAATTTGAAAGCTTTGGTTGAAAACCTCCAGCATGAATTGTCTTCAAGATCAGAGCTTGTTCCTGCTCCTGTTTCTGCTCCTGAACCTGCTGCTGCTTCTCATGAACCAGATGTTTCCAACCTTTCTCAAGAGATTGTGTCCCAAGTGCATCCTTATCTGCTATCTTTTGATGAGAATATTGGAACAAGACACACCAAGATGCTGCAATGCATGAGAGATCTTGTGGAAAATCTGAATAAGCTCACAGATGAGTACACTGGATGTTTGCAAAAAGTTTTGAAATAGCTCAAAGTTCTAACCGAAGCTGTCAAGGCTTCTCCTCCCTCTGGTCAGACCTCCACACCTTCTTTGGATGATTCCTTGCTTAGGTCCATAATCAGGGAATAACTTCAGAATGCCCATAGTGGTATCGATCTATCTCCTCGGTCTGAAGTTATGAAGAACAGTGATAGAGCACTTCATATTGTTCAGATTCATTCTAAGATTGCAAATGATGCTCAACAGGAGATCCCCAAGAAGATATACTTTTATCTCACCTGGATTTTCTCTAAAAGTGACAAGACAAATCACTTTAAGTATCTTGTGGAGAACCTGAGAATCCCTCTAGTGACTCAAGCTTTTAAAGCTCAAGTTCCGAAGCTTACAGAGTTCACCAGATTATTGGACAAGTTCATGGATAACAAGGTCGATTTTGAAAAGGCTATGAAATATGGTGGAGAAATCATTACTAATTTCATCAATCTTTTGAAGCCGTATCTTCATGTGCAGAGCACTAATATCGTTGCACCAACTGCTGAACCCCTCAGACCTAGTCTACCTACCTTTGCCTCAACTGCCATGTCAGTCAGTCAAGCCCTTTCTCAGATCCGGCCAGTCATTCTTGACCAACAACAGAATAGATCTTCTACTGCTCTTACTTTGGCTCCATCTATTTTTGAAGGTCTACCCTTACCATCTTTTCCTAACACATCTATGCTTTCTTGTACATTAGCATCAGATCCTGCTGCTGATAAAGGCAAGGCAAAGGCCGATCCCTGAAGAGTCAAGTGACTACTTTATTTTTTGATGGGGATGTATTTATTCTTTTGGTATTTCTAATGTATCATGTATTCTGGACTTTTTTAATGACAAATGCATTGTTTCAGTCCATTCCTTATGTTTCACTTTTTGATAATCCCAAAATGGGGAGAAAGAGTACAAGTATTAGTATTATAAAGAGATATGTTACTATAGAATCTATTATTCTCTAAATCTGTTATTCTATGTGTTATTTTCTCTAACGTTGCATTTCATTTATATTTTACCTATACATGATTAGTGATCATCAAAAAGGGGGAGATTTTTTGACTCATCTTGTATTACTAATTTTTTAATGATCACAAATCTCAATAATAATTACACATCATGTTTTAATGATAGAAAACATTATTGATGTTAATTAATCTCACTATTATTTACAAATCTTATGCATGATCACAAATCTCAGTTATCATATCAAACATTTGAATTTATGTTTCAAGTTCTATTACTTTCTAAAGGTTAAGCTTAACTCATATTCTGCATATTACTATTTAAGTCTAAATACAGATATTTTCCTAAGTATCAAGACACTGTGATATTTGACACAATAAGACAGACTGTGTGCAAGACAGAATCATAGTCAAATAGACACCGTGAATAGAAACACTGAAGCAGACACCGTGAAGTCTAAGTCTCAGACACTGTGAAGGACACACTGTGACCCAAACACCATAAAGGACACACCATGACTAAGACACCGTGAGCAACAAACCATGAAGGTTACACCGTGAATGACATACCGTGAGTCACATATGGCGAAGGACATACCGTGAGTCACATAACATGAAGCAAATACCATGAAGGACATACCGTGAAGAAGATACCGTTTACATAATCACTGTGACACCATTTCCTAACCTTTTTTTGATATTATTTAAATAATGATAACAGTCATATTTGATGTTTTTAATGCAATTAATGTTATTTAATGATAGTTGTTGGTCTATCAGGAAAACGTACCTCGTACCTATGGAAAGGAAATCATTCTTATTTCTGGAGCTCATGGAATATAAAGAAGATTGAGCTACAGTAGAGAGGGGTGCACGCTTGATGCATCTCGACACACATACTACAATACACACAAGCTCTATACTGAACCGAAGAACAATCATGAGCACAACTGTGAAGAACACATTGCACGATCCTCAAATAAGTTCCATACATGAAATCCTATATTATTGAAGAACACACGAAGTAATCTAGAGTCAAGAGAACATCTTCTCTCCTGGAGAAACAAAAGCTGAACCACGGCACTCTGTTTTTCAACAGAAAAACCAGATAAGGACTCAGAAGCATTTCTGCTGAATCCAACGAGTCCAGAGCTGCACTACCAATCACTAGAGCTTTCTAAACTTTCATATACTTTCACTAAGTGATTTATTATTTACTTTTGAGCAGTGTCTGTATCCTGTTTATTTTACACATACACTATCTTCTGTGCTGAACTGGAGGATATCACATCCTCATACCAAAACTCCTTACTCTTGTTTACCCATGACAACTCTGTAAGAAGTCCTTGTGTGGCCTGGTCTTTATTTTAATTTCCCATGAATAACAGTGGTAGAGTTCCCTGCGTGGCCTGAACAGTACTGTACAGTTGTTAACCCCGATCCAGGGTATGGATCACTTTTATATATAAATTTGAGAGGACTAAGTCACAGCTTGAGACTGAACCTCTTGGTTATATCTGCTGAGTATTTTTAGTTTAAGTTCAAACTATACAGTATCTAATTTATATTCCACTGCTTATTACTTTGAAATATAAAACTTTTTAAAGGTTACTTTGATAGTAATTCTAGCAAGTGTTTGTATGTTTTGTGAAGTATTAGGTTAGCTTCAAAAGTTAATTAATCTTCATATTAAATTAACTGAGAACTAATCAATCTTTGAGAACCTAACTGACCATTTTCTTTAATACAAATTCACTACAGTTTAACTTGTTTTATAATTTGGGATATTTTAATAGAAAATATTTTAACAGAAATTTTAATTGGAACTCAATTCACCCCCCTCTTGAGTATCCACTCCGACCAATACTTTTGTATGAATAATATTTTTTCATTTCCTCTTCACCATCTCTATCTAGCATCAAAATTTTCAATTTCAAAGTGTCTCCTTCTAGAATATCTAATTCTCAATCAAAAAAATTGACTTTACAATAGAGGTTAACATTTTTAACATTAAGAATGGGTGATAAATATTTTCCAATTAAATATAATATTTTATTATATAATTACATATATATTGTTAAGAATATAAAATATCTTTATTAGCACATATATATAGTTACATTAAATTTATAGAAGTGTATTTATTTATTTATAATTATATATTTAATTAAAATTATATATGTAATATAAAAATATATATATGAATTATTTATAAATAAATTCATAAATATTTTTTCATATATTTATATATAATATATATATATATATAATATAAATCATAGTAGAATAGTATATATATATATATATATTTATATATATGTATATATGTATTATTATTATATGTAAATATTATGAACCCAAATGAGTTTTCCGAGCACTTTATTTTATGCATGGGGTGGGGAATCGAATCCCATTCCTTACAAGTTAAGGAAACATTCCATGTGGGTATTCTTATGAGTTATATAAATTTAAGTATAAAATCATATTTTCTTAGTGTTAAAAAGGAATAGATAAATTCCTGCACTTTCTTAAGGCTGACTTTATTAGTGCTAAAAATGTGGAGAGAAAGCCCCTTTGGAGAAATGAAAAGGCTCATTCTATCAAATTTTCTGAATGTATGCAGAATTTTTTTATAGGATTTGAGAATATGTTAAAAAATTGAATCAATTTTACAATTTTATAGAATATATTTAAATATTTTTTATCTATTATTTTGAATATGAAATGATTATCCTTAATTTTTATAGAGACCTATGTTTTGAGGTTTTTAGGATTTTATAAACTGTTTTATGAATTTTCAATAATGAAGGTTAAAATGAAAATATCATAGTTATCAAAACGGAATTTTGTGCATGAAATTAGATTTGGGACATGGAGTTTACCCTTGGGTAGTGATTTGGTAATTTTAGGATATGGTTGGATATACCCATAAGTGTCACGTAGTGGTGAAATTCTATTAATATTTATTTATTGAAGTATTTCATTTTTAAATAGATTATATAAATTAAATAAATAATATTTCATGGATGATATTTTAAAGTGGCGATGATTATAATAAATTATTAGGAGTAGACTAATATATTTTTATACTGATGATGTGGAGTGTTTGATGAAATCAATTAGTTAAACTATAAAGGTGGTTTTTTAATGAGAAGTGACAAAATGGTTAATATACTACTATAATGATCATTTATAGAAAATTTAGAATTAATTTAATGGAAATGAATAGAGAGATATTTTTTTATTTGGTGGAAAATCATATATTCTCTATTATGTCAAGAAAGAAGAAAACCCTTAGTGATGGTGTTGCGACAAATTGGATAAAGACGAGAGAAGAACACAGTTATGGATGTATGACAAGTGGAGATAATTAGAGTATTGTGATTTATCATTCATCATTGAATTGATATAGGTAACTCAAATTTCTGTATCTTCTATAATTCTTGGGAATATTGTTTTTATGTTAATCTATTATTGGGGAGATAATTCAAAAAATTCCAAAGGAATAATTATGTGGCAAATTTAAACTAAAAATATTGATGAATATAGAAATGGTGGAAAAATTATTCTTATTGGATAATTGAAATTTAGATAGAATATAAATTAAATATAAATATATTTTTTTTGGAATTTCAAATATAATATTGTATAATATAATTTGTTAGATATGGAAAATGATGTATGAAGAATATGAATATGGATTGACGAAATTAATATTAAGAATAAATTTTAATTCACGTGTGAGTTATTTTTCATGTGTTTATGATGTAAAATTGATTTTTAAAATTGTTTAAGTATGTTTATAAAATATTTTTTAATCCCCATATTGAAATTTGAGCTCAAAATAATATAAATTTACAGAGAAATCTTCATGAGGTGTGATGATTAATCTCACATAACATGAAATAGTGTACATGGGGCTCTTTAGAAAATCATGTAGAAGTATTAGCGAGGGATAAGGGATGAAGTGTTAGTAAGTAATATGGGTCTATTCCATATATGTATGGGGTCATTCCACATTCTAGACTAGGAGGACTTTTCTAGTAGTGATTTGTAAGGGGAGGTGTATTTTTTATGGGACTATACCACGTTTACATGGAGATATTTAATTTAATTTAGGTTCTATGAAACCTTATACTCTTGAGATAAGATGATTTTGGGATGAGATGATATTGGTGGTGGCACATAATGCTAGTAAGAAACCCTAAATAGCTACTTTGGAAAGAATAATGCAGGATTGAATATGAAATGGTGTAGTATACAATTAAAATTAATTGAATGGGGTCATTTGACTTGTGTTAGATATATAATACAGTTTTGGTGCGTGTGTATTCCTCAGATATGAATAAGTTTAGTGGTGTGATGTGTTTAAATTATATATGATATGGATTATGACAGGCCTAGGTGGAAGAATGGTATATCTATGTGATGTATTTATATATCCTAATACCTTTTTATGTGTGGTGGTATTGGTGGAGAAATAAATTGATGGCGCTGGTCTAAATCTGTTTGTGATGTATTATCATGATGTAGAAGTTGTGATTAGTAATGTGGAAGTGGTTGTGTCGGTGATGATGATTATGGGGATGTTGTGATGTTGGTATGAATGATATGCCTAGCCATGAGATATTTGTTATGTGTGGTGGTGGTAATGCTAGTTATGAAGGGGAGAGTGTTAGAATTTGTGAATATTTCTTTCATGTTATGATTCTTTGATTCTAGTATGAGAAGAACAAAAACTTAGGTATCAGTCTTGGAGGAGGTTTGTAGTAGTTAAAGAATAACGAAGGCAGACATGGTCAAGATGAAAATGTTCTAGAACACGGTTTTAAGTGCCCATGTCTAGGTGATGGGAGTGTGAAAGTATAATCATGAAGGTATAACTCCAAAGGACTTACATAAGGTTTCTTAACAATTTTTAAAGGTTAATAATGAGTTTTTGGGGGGATATATAATAAATTTATGCATTGTTCACCAGATGATCTAATCCAAGCGATGAAATTTAGTATTAGGAAATGGCTGAAGTGTTTATCTCTTAAATTTCTTTAAAGGTAGTAAAACTTGGTCAAATGGATAGATCCCACTATATATAAGCAAGGTGGGATCATTTGTGGATATAATGTGAAGTGATGCGATACCATTGTAATCTCTTATTTTTTTAATATAATAAAATAATAGTGTTCTCCTATGGAGTAGAACAAAAGTCTAAACCACATAATCTATTATTGTTGTTTCTTGAGTTCTTTTTCTATGTTATATAATTTTTTTATAATTTTTAGTGTTGAAGTTTGATGTTTCATTATAGTGTATGGGGAAATTTTATTATTAGTTATGGTATATGATTTATTGGGTTTGTATATTTTAAAATCTCCAGACTTTATTCCACACTTGATGTTATGGTGAGCGATTCTGGTCATGGTAGTTTTCGATCCAACAATTTGTATCAATGACCATGGTTTAACAAGGATTAATGTACTCAAAATTTTAATTTTTGGTAATGTTATTGTATTTATGCCTTTCTGTTTCATTAGGAGTTATTTTTTATAGAATGAATAGATTTCTAAGAAATAAGTAACCATATTAATAAGTTCAACATGAAAAACTATATATTATATAGGATGTAGATAGAGGATTAAATCATCTAAAATAACCTTAAGATTTTTTTTTAAATGAGATAAACTAGAATAAATGGATAAAGTGTAATGGAAATAGCTTGATAGGAAGAAACACTGCATGATATGGATTTTGTTGGAAAGTAACATTTCTTACAACATCTGTGAGGTAAAGAACACCATATAATTAATAAAGGATCTAAATTCTATATATTAAATTATAAATGAAATGAAAAAAGTGTTCATGATATAGAGGTTTGGTGGAATGAGAATGTTAGAACGAAATCCAATGAATGATCATGTTAATAACTTCAACATGTTTTGAAGTGATCTAGAATTAGTATTAGTGAATTTTGTGGATCCATTGTTGGATTTTTTATTATTATCATCACTCCATAAATCTCGGGTTGGAATGGTTATTACTATTAGAAATTCTTATAACCAGACTAATATACTGTTCTAGGATATTGATGATAAAATTATGAATAAAGAGATTAGGTGGAGGTAATTCCAAGAACCTATTATAAATATATTAAATATGAGTGGTATAAGATATTCTATTCAATGGAAAGATGCGAAGAAATCAAAATAAAATTTGGAAAAAATAAAAGCGAGTTCATCAGAACCAGATCCTTATGTTGGCATTACATCAAGATGGGGAATCTGAAGAAGTATTGAAGAGATTAAAATGTTTTGTTCTAGAACGGATGTTTTTAAATGGTATATTAATACTACCAAAAAGGGAGAAACAAATGTACTACTCAGTGTCAATACTCCATTAGAGTCATGGCCTATTGATTATGTATCACCGTTTCATTTTAAATACATGAGAGGAATTATGAAAAAATATTCTTATAGAAGATTATATAAGGGTTTTCTTGTGGATTATGAGTCTATTGATATTGTTGGGAAAAGTTATGTAAATGTAAACATGTAAACAATTTTTTTATTGGGTTTTATTGGAGTTAAAACCATAGATAGTTTACTAAAGAATATAATTTTTGTTAGATATATTCCTAAAGTAAGACTTTGTACATCATTTATAGATAAACCCTATAAGATCTCTCAAGGATCCAAGTTGGTGGATAGAGGAGTCAAATATGGATAATATTCTCTGATGAAATAATCATATAGAGTAATGGTTACTAAAATGATAAATTATAGAAGTCAAGAGTTTTGGAATTGATATCTTGAGCACATGAGTGAGAATATAATGTTAGTCTTAGTCGCTAATAAGATGTTGAATCTTGGTTATATGGATTTCAAAACGCTTGAGAGTTATATTTTGGGAATTAATAGAATGGTTTTGTTTGTTAAAAATAAAGGTAGACCTAAAATTTTGAAGTTAGTTCTTATATATATATATATATAGATATTTAGGAGTTTAAACTATTTTTTTTTCTCATGGAGGGTCAATATATAATGTTACCTTCATCATTGATTTAACACAGAAAGTATGGTTATAAATCCTTAATAATTAATTCTTGGTATTCAGAGTGTTTGTTCGGTTGATATAAATAGTGGAGAAAGAGGCATAAAATATGTTCTTAAGATAAGAAAATAGAGTTAAAGAACCCTTGATGCATCTCATATAAATGTTTTCAGAAGTCCTTCTTATGTTAACATTGTTTCTAATGAGTGGGAAATTATTGAAATAATTCCAAAATATGTTTCTTTACTGAGTTTGGAAAAAAAAACATTGGGTTTTGACTATAGGATAATAACAAATGAAATTTCATTGAAATATGAAGTGTCCAATTCAATGAGAAGATCCTACAAATGAATTAGAACTTGGTGGAAGATATAGCGGAGAAAAAAGAATCATCATAGCATTATCAAGTTGATATAAAAGAAAATGAAACATTTCTATATGTTTTATAAAGTTTAGGAGGCATGAAAAGTCCAAAAGAATCATTTAGGCTAGATATAACATAATTGTTAAGGGCTTTATAAGATTGTAGTAGAGTTTCCTAATGTGTTGTTCTGAAGCATGTAGTTATAGAAAGTTCAGAACCATATGCTGAATTATAGTGGTATAATATGATTAAAAAATTGGTTCAAAGGTTCAAAACTTATCTATATATTTTCATTATAATAAATTATGGGGAGACCAAAATCCTAGAAAAATCATCAAGTCTTAGAGACTTGAGAAAGTGGGAGTCAGGTATGAAGAGGGAATGAATTCCTTATATGCAAGAAGAACATATGAACTAATAAAATTACTACAAGTAAAGAAATCATTATAGAAAATATAGTTATACTAGTTAAAGGAATAAGTGAATTGTAAAAAACGATATACGTTCAGGTTAGTTGTTAAAGGGTTTCAATATAAGGAATGGATAAACTACTCTATTTTTTATCTCATTTTTCTAAGCAAGCAACAATATATATGGTGTTAAGCATAGTATATTCATAAGGATTATACCTCAAAAAATTATATGTGAATATAGTTTTTATTCATGATGATTTAATGGGGGATATATTTATGAATCATCTTGTGGGTATCATTTATAAATGGAATAAAGTCTTGGTTTATAATCCAAAACCGAGCTTGTTTATCTTGAAGCAAGCAACAAGGAAGTGGAATCAAAATTTTGCTGCATTTATTCCAAAGAAGTGTATTTTCCAGAGAAATTAAGACTATTATGATTCTAAAAGGTGTAAAATGTTATAATTCAGGTCATCCTTCTCTTTTATGTAGATATTAGGATCTTAGAAGATCAAAAAATGGATAATATTAAAGAGTTAAAAGCTTATTTTTCTGAACGATCTTGGCAAATTAAATCAAATTTTGGGGATGTGGATTTAGAGGTATATGAAGAGAGAGAGAGAGAGTAGTTTAGTATCAAAATTTTTATACATATAATCTCATTGAAATTTTTTTATTGAACAACTTTAAACCTGTGTCTACCCCATTGGATAAACAATTTAAGTTATTAAAATAAAAATCATGTAAAATGGAAGATATGGATATGTACATGGTGATAGTTTTATATGAATCAACGATATGAAGTTTGATGTATTTTTTTTAAAAGTCCATATATTTTTGATATAGTGGGAGTTTTCATTCTATATATGGTGAATTTGGGAAAGGATCATTGGTAAGTTATGAATTGGGATATATGATATCTCGAAGGTTTGGAAGATATAGCCTTTTGATTTGGAATGAATTATCTATTATAGTGGTATATTGATGAAGTATTTGGAGTGTATATGTATGCACATAAGAGTGATATAGGTTTTGTGTTCACATTTTTAGGGACAACCAAAAGCTGGAATCTAATACTATAGATGATAGTTTCACTTTCAAATATGATACAGAAGCATGTGGTTGTCATAGAAACATAAAAAATATTGGTCCGGCTAAAGTTTTTGCTGGAGGAAATTAGAGAAATTTAGGAAATTGGGTTTTATTCTATAACTTTTATAGCATGATTCATCTATTAAATAATATGATTATTCATTCAGCGATGAAGAACATTGAGTTGAATTATTCTTTTATCTATATTATACTAGAAGATAGAGTGGTGAAATTATGAAAGATAAATAGAAGTCAGAATCTAAAAAAATGTTGACCATGATATTAATCTAAGAAATTATTAGGTAAAATTATTTATTAATGGGACTTGGGTGACTAAATGGAGAAATAGATACACTTACTATTACTATAGAAGAAGATGTGTTAAAAAATGATCTGAAGTGTTAGGGGTTCCCTTAAATCTTTAAAAGCAGTCTTTATGTTGGTGATTGTTATGATTAGTGAAGAATTATTTTATGTTTTTATTCTTTTATTCTGTAAGGAGAGGATATGAAACATGGGTCTTGGGCATGAAGAATTTTGGGGCTTTGGAAGGATAGTAGTGGCAGTCATATTCTTAATCAAAATGTTCCAGAATTAGGTGGAATATAATTATGTTTAGATTATAGGAGTGTGGTTTCATAATTATACAGGAATAAATCTAAAGGACTCAAATAAGTTTTAATGGATGTTTTCAAAGTCTATATAATATTATTTAGAGTGATTCATAAAAATTTCATGCACTATTCTCTAGATGAGATAGTTAATGTGATGGAATTGAGTTAGTGGAAATAGTTGAAGTGATGGTTGGAAAAAAAATTTAGAAGGTAGTGGAACTTGGTAAACTGGATGACACCAATATAAATAGGTTTCAATAGTTTATTTTTAATTTAATGTGATGTGATGTGATAAAATTTTAATCCCTTCTTCTTCTATTAGTATAACATAACAATAGTGTTCTCTAATGGATTCAAACTAAATTACGAACCATGTAATTTCTTGTAATAATTTATTATTTTCCTTTGATTAATTTGGGTGGTTGTTCCATACTCAATAAGGATTCAATAAGTATGGACACCTAGTAATATAGTGAGAGTCCTCTAGTTTTGAAAACTTCCCAAGTAATGTAGATTAATGTGGAGAGAGTTCCTGAGGTGAAATTCCCAAAAAACTAATGAGAGTCCCTGTGGGTGGAAAATTATGAAACTAATGAATGGTGATATCTTAGTGAGTTTCCAATGGGTGGATATCTATATAAAAGTAATAATTTATGGTTAGAATGTTAACTATGGGTTGATAAATACTTTTTAGTAATTATGGATTATTGGAAATTTCCCTGTAGAAAGATAACTACATGAGAAAGATGATACTACAATGAGGTCCCTGTGGGTGGACAACTGCTTGGATATTGATTGGTTTGGTGGTTATTATAATGGTAGAAATATTTTCATAGATTATGTGATGTGGTTTGTAAATTTTGATGATGTGGTAAGGATTATAAGTGGTTGGGTGGTTAAATTTTGAGATTTGCTTTTGATTGATTTTTTTGTTTTATTTTGTCCACACACAGATTCATTATTGTGATTTAGTCACTTGGTCAGATGATAGTTTCATAGTGGTACCTAATGTGTTTATTAATTTTCTCACCCTTTATTTATATTAACTACTTTTCAGATTATTTGGATAGAGTTAATGGTGGTGTCAGGAAACCTTATCTATGGAAACAAGAAACCTGTTGGTGGGGGTGATTTCACTATACCTTTCTTGGGGAATAAAAGAGATGCTAGATTTTGGTTTTTTATTTTGTGGATGGATTCATATGATATAAAACACATTTATATACATTTTTTTATCTATTTTTATTGGGGATTTTATTATATTATCCATAATTTTGTAGAGTTTTCTTTTTTAAATGGAAATGCCTTTCATAAACGTGTGATATTATACCATTGGTCTTAGTCGACAACCTAAGGCCTATTGAAGGTAGGATTTGAGGGCCACACTCTAAATTGGGCTCGGATCAAGTGGATTCATTATAGGGAAATATCATGATATAATCAAATCAAAGTGAGTGTTTATAGGTTATATTTTAGAGTTAGAACTAATGAGGTTTGCATTAGGTTCAGTAAGGAAATAGTGTATCTAAACCTTGGGTAGACCATAGACTAGGAAAATGAATAAATGTTATAGGTGATCAAAATAATCCAACATAAGGACCTTAATAGTATATCAAATATACAAAAGAGATTATATTCTATTTTTGAGGTACCAAATTAGGCATGTTCATGCATCATGTAATTCTAGGTTATGGTGATTGTGTTTGTATTATTCTTGGAGTTATTTTTTATGTGAGGGTGATCAACATGGATATGGTTAGACATGTGTTTGATGTTCTAGTGTGGATAGGAATTAATAATATATATATATATATATCCTTATGTTGATGTTTTATTTTATATTTTTATGTTAGTTTTGTGATGGAAACCCAATATTCAATAAGAGGAGGTGAAACAAGCCCATGACGTTGTCCATCAAGGAGTATATCTAGAGGCTGGACATGCTTGGAATAAAAACCTGAGTGTGTTCCAAAAGTAGTAGTGGACAATGTATAAAGGGAAAATTTCTAGTCATGATAATAGGTTTTCATTATAATATGTTTATATATATATATATTTAGTTAATCTAGATGGGATATGATCACCGTGTTTCCCTAATAGTGAGTTTTATTTGTGAGGTTCGATGCATCAGTGGAGAAATATTTACTTGGGAGATCATGATGTGTATATAAATGAATAAAATAAATTTTTTGGAAATTTTCAAGAAAGAGTTCTTATAAGAGACTTTGAGGCTCAAGAGGTAACAAGATCTAATGGTGATATAATAGGGAATCTCTTCTGATTAATAGTTTAGTGTGTAGTTTAAGGAATTGATGTAATTTACCCTAGATTTTATGACTGATTAAAATCTATGATTTTTTCATTTCTAGATGGAATTCAGGCCAATGATTTATAGGTTATTTAGAATATTTTTCTAGGTTCTTTCATGGATATATTAGAAAAGGATGAGATTTTATATAATTTATTGATGAGGATAAGATATTTTTTTGGGTAGTACCTAGTCAGGTGTATGTAACAGAAAAAACTAGGTTAACCCATAATGTCACTAAAATTGGTCTACCATAAGGACTGAAGCACATTCCCAATCACCATTTCCTAGTTACAAGAACTAGGGTATCATATAAAGAAGTGTGGAAATGATTTCACCCTCAACAGGAATATGATAAGATAGAAACAAAAAAAGTATCACACTAGATATCCAAAATATATCATATGTCAAAAAAAACTAAACCATAAAGGTAATATCCAAAAATAAAGTGGAAAACACGGTCTAGATAAACTAAAATAAAGACAAAAAATATATAAGATAAAGAAACACATGGTCCCATATCCATATGACCATATGTCTTCACCATCCAAACCCATAAAAAAAGAAACATGATCTTGGAAAATCATCCTTTACATGATGCTCTTCCCATTACCTATGTTCTGAAAAACCATGGATACAAATTACCAAAGGAAAAATTTTAGTGTAATTACTAAAGCTCAATAGGATTCCACTAATAATCTATACAATGTATATCTAAATGAAACTATTCATCCTTGTACATTTTTTTTTCAAAAATAGAGAAATCATTTCTTTTCCTTATAAAATAATATTTTTTTCTTTTAAAAAACATGTCATATTCAAATAAACAAAGCAATATGACATAAAATTTACCCATGAGGCATAAGAATATGTATATAACTAGATTTAAGAATCAATATCCATATCAAGTGGGAAATAAGAATATAAAATGAACATGTTCATAATGTATCCTTAAAGCACCAATGGAAAATCACAACACATGGGTGTACACAACTCAAAAAAAAACAAGAACACTAGTAGGCATATGATACTCCTAATGTCTAGGATCATTATTAACTCATAAAGGAAACCCACTAGTAAACATAGAATCCTGGGAACCTTCCCTAGTGATAGATTACTCTACTAGGGCTCGTATATATCCAGTTTCTACACAAACCCTAGTGTATTCTCAATGTGCTATCATAATATCATTCCTTCCAAGAATAAAATTTCATATTTCATAAACATTTTCCAAGGTAATCAATTTCAATAAACATTATTAAAAAAAAATTACATTTCATTTCCAAACATGTATTTTCATAAAATGTTTTCTATAACGATGCCACACCACTTTCATGATTGAAAAACCAACTTCATTTCAAAATCATATTTGAGGAATTTTATAAAACATATTATGTACATTAAATGGTTAAAACACCCCATTTTTATAAATCATTTCCATATATTTCAAAGAATAAATTCATATCTCATGGATTTAAAATCATTAATTTCATAAAGAAAACTAAATGGAATCAAAAGAACACAAGGAATTCTAAGAGATAGACCATAGGATATAGACCCCTACCTCAATAAAAAATAAAACCTTATTGCCTTCAAAACTGGTGGTGTGAAACAAGTAGATCTAGTCCAGAAAATCCTAGATATACCAAGAGGAAGCCAAACAATAATGGAAACACCCAATCCATTACTAGATGAGATATTAATGCTAAAAAACCCTTCCTAGAACATGATCGATCTGAAATAGAATCCAAATGAGAGTTAAAAATGGTTTAATAGATAAAAAATGAGTCAAGAAACTGTGAAAACCCCTATATTAAGGTTTCACATGACTAGACTAACCGACCTTAGAAGATCAGGTGGTGATCAAGAGTTTCAAAATTTGAAACCCCCACAATCACACCTTGGTGGAATCCACCAAAACAATGGTGGATCTACTAGTAAATGGTCAACAACCAATAATCAAGATTTGGTCCCAATACCCAAGCCATTTTTTCCTATATACTAGCTCCACCATTCCCATGGTGAGACTTATTGTCTATGGTAACCAGGGTGGCCACCAGTATGCTCCACACTTGTACGCACCCACCCTAGGACAATTAGAATGGATGATTCACCTAGGAAACATGAAAGTAAACCATGAACACAACCATGGTCATGGTTCTAGATATTTTAAACCATGAAGGCCATGAAATCCTTTTTATGCCCCTGAGAACCTCCAATTATTTTGAAAGTGTAAATATAATAAAAAATTCCCCATACCTAATTCCACACGATGGGGTGTGAAAATTCTCCCCACCATAAAATATTTCTATCCCCAAAAAGACTTAAGATCGTGGACCAAAAAAGAGATAATTCCATTACTATGTCATAAAGACTTCACGCTCGTATATATCATGGTTATCCCTACCATACCACCATATTACTCAAACCACTGCGATCATATTTCCATGAAGCATATTACTCTATCGATCCACCATCTAAATAGTCCTTTCCACCACTAAGGCATTAGGTTCAGTCTCTATATCACCCCTTGATCACATGGGATAGATCTGAGTGTTATATATTCAGTTGGGAAACATGGAACACATCATGGATAGAAGTCAAATGAGTACGTAATTAAAATGTATAATCCACCTTCTCAAGTCACTCAAGAATATAAATTGGGATGATATAATGAGGTTCTAACCTTCCATTCCTCCCCAAATGTCAATGTATGAATTGAGGCAAAACTCGGAGGAAATAATGATCACCAATCTCAGACTCCAATGAACAATGATTCCAACTAACATAATATTTGGTGACTCTGAGCTATCACTAAACTTTTCATTACTAATTGAACAATATATAGTCTCTGGAATGATACTTGGCCCAACCAAGCACTATTCTACATCCTCTTACCAACAGAGAGGTGATTTGAAGGCCTCCCATACATTTCTTCAAATGGAGACATCCTAATAAAATATTGATAACTATTGTTATAGGAAAACTGTACTTGGGGAATGTGTTTCCCCCTTGATATACTGAAGTCTATAACACATGTTTTAAGTATATATTAAAGAATTTTGATAGATCACTCAAACTTGATATCCATCTAGGATGATAAGCCATGCTCCACATCAATTGAGAACCCGTCACTACATATAATCCACTCCAAAATAGGGATATTAAGTGAGTGTATCACTCTGAAACAATAGAAAATATATAACCATGTAGTTTAATAATCTCTCACAAATAGAAGTTCCCAAGATCCTCTACCTTCATTGATCTCTTAATAGGTAGGAAATGCACCAATTTCACGAGCTTATCAATAATCAGCCATATCATTCCTTACCATTAGGAGTCTACTGTTGAATAATAATAAAGTATAGTGATATTTCATCCCATTTACATACCATAATGGGTAAGGGATGTAGAATCTAGTAAACCATTGATGTTCTGTCTTAATTCTTAGGCACATAATGCATCAGAACACAAAATCCACAATCAATCATCTTATACACTACCATGATTAATGAATTCTTAGGTCATGATACATATTTGTATATCCATGGTATATAAACCAATTATATTAGTTTCTATTATACATAAATTCCTATGTTGATTCTATTGGAACAACCATCCTTTATCAGAAGTTAAAAAACTTATTGGGAGACCAAGATCACTCACCCGAGATCTCCCCACCATAAAGATTCCTTCTAAATCACCGACTCTCTATAAAATTATATTGTTCAAGTAAAATATAATAATCCATATATAATCCATACCAAGAACAGGATAGGATATAATCTCATCACTTTTCCCTTTATCCATGTTCATCTCATTAAATGAGCTCGTCAAGCACCACTCTTCCACTCATTCCTTCACCCTGTGAGTTAATTTTTTTCTCAAAGCATATATGGCCACATTTCCTTTTACAAAGGAGTATTTCATATCAAAATAAAAGGATTGAAGGTAATATACCTAGTGTCTCAATCTGAAATTTATATCCATATTAGTGAAGACATAATTTAGACACGTATGGTTTGAATACACTATAAATCACTCCCAGAAGAGACAGTGGCACTA
This sequence comes from Viscum album, assembly GCA_963277665.1. Classification (NCBI taxonomy): domain Eukaryota; kingdom Viridiplantae; phylum Streptophyta; class Magnoliopsida; order Santalales; family Viscaceae; genus Viscum; species Viscum album. The sequence continues at coordinate 1,084,062,048 of OY728155.1, forward strand.
TGTACTACACGCATACATAAAAAAAACTAACTCATGACCATGAGTGGTGTTTTGTTTATTTCAGGAGGATATAGTTTTTGATAACTATAAGATACCACATATATCCCCTACATTAGAACATAAAAAATCCACCCATTAGGCATCAAATTAGAAATTTTATACCAAACCCCACCTCAGGAAGGATCATGACTAGAGCTGGAGTCAATATCACTTTTAGATCCTCAAATGATTTTTGACACTGATCACTAAAAAACTTCACATACTTATGGGTTAAATTTATAACAGGAGATTCAATATTGGAAAAGTCATGAAAAATCTCCTATAATAAATATCTAATCCCCAGAAACTAAGAATTATAAACACATTTCTAAAATGTTCCCATGAAATAACTACCAGAATCTTCTCAGGATCCACTGAGATAAATTTATTAGAAATCACATGGCCTTGAAATTTCACCTATTGAATCTAAAAATAACATTTGGATATCTTCCCTTACAAACAATGATTTTTCAATATTACAAGGATGATATTAAAATTCTCAATATAAACCTACTCTGATCTGGAATAAACAAGGATATTTTCCATAAAAAAACCACAAAGGAATCCAAGAATAGATAATTATTTGATTCATCAAAGTCATAAACACTGTATGATCATTAATAGGAAAAAATGCAATAAAAATATACTCATAATGACTGTAACTACTCCTAAATGACATCTTAGGAATATCTTCCTCTTAGACACTCAAATGATGGTGCCCTGATCTCAAATCGAAATTTGAAAACCACCAAGATCACATGAGATGATAGAAAAATTTATCAATCCTAGGAAATGGATATTTGTTATTATATTTAATGTAAGATCCTGGAATTCCTTGAGGTATGTTTTTGTATATGATTATGGTTTAAATACCTTGAATATGGTTAATGAAATGTTTCTCGAGTCTATGTGGAGGCTCAGGGGTGCCTTGGGGGCTCGGGATATGATATAGGGGAAGAGTGGCCATCCAGTGTATGTTTCATGGTTTGAAAACAATTATTAGTGACCACTCAACATAACCATGATTGAATGGTGGTGGGGTGCATGATTTAAAGAAAACATGCATGGGGGAATGGAAAATCTTGTGGTATTGGATAAATCTATCTTGAACTATCAACACATGGTTTGTCAAAACGTGTGGGATTCCTAGGAAACCATGTGGCCTAGCCCACTCTTGTATAAAGGGTGAAACATGTTTGTCCCACAATTTGGACATCCATGTGGCTAAATCATGTTACCCTTTAAAAGTGGGTTTTTACCATTTTCCCTTCTCGTGCCTTTAGTGTTTTAACTTGGGAATTTCCTCTATTATTCCCCCAATATCCCTAATAAAGAACCAAATCACCCAAAACTTCCCAAGGGTATATATCCCTCATTTATATGATTTTTGGAGTGCCATTGGGTGTAGATAAAATCTCCAGGTGAGTATAAAAACCCTCTTCCTTCCTTTTTCCATATTAGGTCTTGTGTAGTTCTTATTATTCTTCCAAATCCCTAAAACCATCTTTCTCCAGTAGATATTAGTTTGAGGTTTTAAAAGGAATTCAAATTTAAATCAAAGGATAATTTTAAGAGTTATTTTATCTTTGGAATCTAGGTAGGTGGTATACAAGTTATATCCTATAGTCTTGTTTATTATTTATGTGTATGTGGTAGTACTTTGGTTTCGTTGTGTTTCCTATTTTGTTTTCCTTGGTAGAAATGATAAATTTATTTGGTAAATGTTTAATTGATTCTATCATGATCCTTACGGGATGTGTTTAGGTTAATTTGACCGGGTTACGGGCCACCCATGGGGTGTTCCACTCCTTGATATTGGAAATTGAAGGTTTAAGTGTAAAATAGAATTGTATTGATATAGAGACCATGATGAATGTGTGGACATGTTATCTTGGGTTATGGAAAGAAAACAATGATATTTTTCTCTAGTTTTGAAAATGTCATAAGGGGTTGTTTGGTATATGGTTAATGGGATAAATGTGTTATGTATTATAAAGGGTAATTGTTTTGATTGGCTAAGGCATGTAAATGGGGTTAATTGGGTTAAGTCGTGTAAATAAGAATGTGTAAACAGGCTAAGGCATAATGATGGATTACGTATTGAATAATTTTTTTGTAAATGATGAATATGTTCAATGGTTATGGTTTGTGTTTTGTAAATAACTTATGGTTAAATAATTACATGCACATGGCTTGGTGGTATGTCGGTTATTGACTTCAAGTTCTAGCCCACATGTCAGGTTGGACTCAGGCTCTAAACCCACCCCTAGAATGCACGAGTTAGAGAGTCGGACTGAGGCTCTATGCCCCTAATAGTTTTATTTTATGGGACTACCTGGACCGAGGCTCTCCGATAAGTGAGATTTAATTGTTTGTGAAATATTTTCCCTAGTGAGATAGGGAAATTTACTTATATTTTTATGCACATTAGTTGTTCATATTAGAAAATTGTGTGAAAAATGAATTTCCTAACACATGAAATAAAATATGAAAATGGTTTAAGTGAACTTTTCTAACCAATGACACCCAATTTACCTTATGTTTCTTTCAATTGATTATTTTTTTCATGAATACACTATATTTTTAAACTGGATATTTTGTAGACACCATTGGTGGAGGCCTACTGAGTTGCACTCACACCCTTCTAAGGCTGCTATTAGGTGCCCGAGAATATTTCATGGTTTCAAGTCAAGATAAGAGAAAAATACCTATGCTTGAGGGATGATTTGGGCATGTGATGTGCAGATATGAGGGATCCAGACTTGGAATCAGGACCCATTTTTGGGTATTCTCTTGTTTGAATTTATTTTGGGTTTTCCTTACACTTGGCACTGTGTGACATGGCATAGAATTTTAACCATTTGGTTATTAGATCGTACCCAGTTTTGGGAATTGGTTGGTAATAAATGTTCTTGGTTTATTTCTCATTATTTTCTTTCTTTGAAATTTTAACTATTATATATTACTCTGTTAAAGAGGTTATAGTCTCCATACATGATCTATTATACCCTTGCTACTAGTTGGAAACCTTTGGCATATGGGAAGGAACTCCTGAGGTCATGTGGAGAGTTGTATTGGGGATATAGTTTAGTTGAAATTAAATTGGGTACATTATAAAGTTGTACTAGAGGATGCTATTTTCTATTTTTTTACTATTTTGGAAGGGTATACAAGATATTAGGATGTGTCGGGCCTTGGAAATGATCTCGTACATGGGAGTAGCTAGCCCATGTATGAGGGAGAACCCAAGTACCCAGGGTGGGTTTTTTGTTCTTGATGTGTGTTGTTACAGTTGAATGACATTTCACTATTGGGTGATGCATTTATTGTGTGATACGACTATTTTATGATATTTTTCTTATGGTTAAAATGGTACACGGTTGTGTATTAATGCAACACTTTGTCATGTAGGGATATTGGTGGCGTGCATCATGGTTGGCACACATGGGGAAGATATGTGTGATATGAGTGATAAAATTCATTTCATTTCATTTGAAAATCTAAAAGAAGTGGTGTATAATAAAGATAATGAAAATGGGTAAAGGGAAAGAATGTAAAGGAATGGTTAACGAATAGTTCATAATGGAAGGTTGTAAATGGGTTACGATTTTGGTTGTAATAAGTTGTAAATATGGAAAGGTTCCTAAAAGAGAGATATTTACATCGTGATAGTGGAAACTGTTAAAATGATTTTTTATAAAATGGATTGTGGTTGTGTGAGTTGACTGCCCCACATTGACCGTGACCTATAATAGGGATGGATGAAGGTAGTGATAGTGGTGTGATGTTATCCATTGGGATAATGTATATGGATAGGGTTGTTTATGGATAGTGGATAGCCTTCTTTTTTGAAGAATTTAGATGTTTTATATTATTTTTTATGAGATGTGAGTTTGGAATTATAGATAAATGCCATCGTGACAATGTGTACTGATTGGATGATAAGAGGATATCCTTGAAAACGTTCATTCAGAAGTGGAGAAATAAACCCTGATGATCCAGGGTAACATAGGAGAGAATCATATCCATATGAAATTTACTATTTTTATTCAAATGATGTAATGGGACCAAGGTCAGGTTGTGCCAAGCATGTTTGATATGACTAGATAGTTTCGGCTAAAAAACCCACTGACTTTTGCTGGAGAGGGTGGACCTGAGGTAGCTGAGTTCTGGATATAGTCCATACAAAATATTCTTGATCACTTGGATACTCCTACCAAGAAGAGAGTTAAGTTAGCAGTTTACATATTGTGGGGACAGGAAAAGTGCTTTTGGGATATATTGGTTCAGACTGAGAAAGAATAGGGTATGTTGTGGACTGGTTTTTAGGAAAGGTTTACGAAACATTTCAATCTGGAGACCTTGAGGTAGTGGAATGATATAGAGTTTATAATTTTTACTTACGGGACTATGATAATGACGTATTATTCTATCTGCTTAAATGATTTAATTTTTTTCCCAAATTTAGTAGGGGATGATGCAACTACGACAATATCTTTTCAAGATGGACTTAGACATGAGATTAAGTCCCAGGTGGATATCTTCCATTTAAAGAGGTTTTATAATGTGGTTAATTATTCCATTATTTAATAAGGGAATATCAAGGAGGATTCTAGTGGTGGAAATGTAGTTCTAGTTGGGAAATCCAGCAGTGTGATTTAAAATAGTAGGAAGAGCCACTTTGAGGATTTTCACTAGGGTGATGGTCGAAAGAGTTGTTAGAGAAGAGAACAAACCTCTCAAAGTAGTGATTGAGTTTTCTACTATCAGTCTGATAGGCTGAGACACATGCTAGGTCAGTGTCCCCAAACACCATTTGAGTGCTGAGGATGTGGTTAGATGGGGCATGTGCAGAGGTTTTGTAAGAACCCTTGAGTGATATAGGGACAGGGATGGTTTAAAGTTCATTTAGGGGGTTAGTTTTCCCATATCACTCAAGCAGTTGTAGATTTACTAGACATACCAGTAATGGGGCGGAAGTGGTAATCCAAAAAAGGGAATCCTTACTAGAAGGGTAATATTTAAATAAGGAATAAAACTATAGATCAGGGTATAGGATTGGGTTATATTCATGTAGTCAAGCCTGCATCTGGAGGTTTCAAGGTAGGACTATCAACAATTCGAGGTCTAATTATTTTAGATTCCACACTCACTAGTTATTTATTTAATATATATGCCTTACGTTATTTTATATCTACAGAATTTATGAGTGTGTTGGGTCTAGTGGTGGAACATATGTGTGGAGTTATGTCGATTGATATACCATTAGGGGTGCGTGCAGAAAATATACGACAATGCAAGGAGTGTACCCTTGAGATTTGTGGGTATCATATTTTGTGGAACTTTTTTGTTCTTGAAATATTAGGTTTTGATCTAATATTGGGATTGTATTGGCCAGTGTTGTACCAATCCCATATAAAGTGTTACTGATATAGGGAAATGTTCACATCCCTAGAGGGAAATACTTATGTTCAGCATGAGAATGGGATATCCGAGCAAGCCATGCATATCCAATCTGTCAGTAGTTGGGTGAACTCATAGCCCATGTGGTTTGTCTTACGATTGATGATGGGGGATTAGATTAAATTTTCTTTCCTAATATGATTGATCAATTTATGTATGTGTTTCTTGAGTATTTCTCAAGGATACCACCTGAGATAGATGTTGAGTTCACGATAGAGTTGCTTCCGAGAGAAGAACCAGTTTCTATTACACCATATAGAATGAAATCCGTAGTAGTCCGAAAACATAAAACTCAGTTGGGGGAACTAGAGAAAAATGGATTTATTTATCCATGTATGTCACTATGGAGATCTCCAATGTTCTTTTGAAAGAAGGCTTGGAGATATTTGTAGTTATGTATTTATTACCAAAGGCTGAACCAAATGATGATTAAGAACCAATACTATCTTCCATGAATTGATGACATTCTTGACCAGCTGAGGGGTGCTTCTGTGTTCTTTAAGATTTATTTTAGACCGGGGTATCATTAGATGAGGGTGGGACATTCTGATATACCACATAATGCCTTCAGAACTTGGTATGGTTTGTATGAGTTTTTTGTTGTTTCGTTCGGTTTGAATAATTTACCAAAAGTGTTTATGGACCTAATGAACTAAATCTTTCACATGTATCTAGATTAGTTTGTTGTTTCCATTGTGGCTGAAATATGGTGTACTCCAAGACTTTTGATGACCATAAAAAACATATTTACATTTTCTTGAGTACACTAAGAGAGTATCTTCTATACTCCAACATATCCAAGTGTCATTTCTTAATTGACAAGGTACATTTATTAGGTCACATCATCAATGAGGAAGGTGTGTTGGTGGAACTAGAGAAAGTGAGAGCCGTTGAATCTTGGGATCATCCCAAGAATGTTTTTTATGTCTGATGTTTCTTGGGTTTGGTAGGATATTATCAAAGGTTCATCAAATTCTTTTCCCATTTTGAAGCACCACTCTTGGGCATGTCCAGGAAGGAAATTAATTTTGAATGGTCCAGAGAATGTGATAACAATTTTGAAGAGTTAAAGATGTGGTTAACTAGTGCACTGATTATGATCCTACCTAAAATAGGTAAGGAGTATACATTATTTCGCAATGCATATGTTATCAGGATTGGGGAGGTGTTGATGAAGGATGGTCAGGTTTTGGAATTTGTGTCACGATAGTTGAGGCCTTATGAACAGAATTACCCTACGCATGATCTTGAGTTGGCCATGATAATTTAAGATTTAAATTATTGGTAACATTAATTTTTGGGAGGTTGGTTTATTGGGAATACCAATAATTTAATCCTCAATTACATCTTCTACCAGTTTGATTTGAATCTTCAACAATAAAGATGGGTTGAGTACATGCAGTCGTTTGATTTTGAGATGGATTATATGCTAGGAAAATTAAACATTGTTCCAATTTATTTGAGTCAGAAGAATAAAAACCAGGCCGTTTAGGAATTTAGTTCCAAGTGGATAATGATGATGTTGTTTGCTGAGATGTATATAGAGGTACAAGATGGGAAATGACAGATGAACCTTTCATCCTTAGAATTTGATTCCAAACTTCTGAGACGGATCAAGGAAAGGTAGTAGGAGGACCTAGAGTGTTTTTCCCTGAGGGGAAATCTTGAAGCTGGGGAGCACCTTCTAGTTGAACTATTGGTGATGATGATATTGTTGATGTCATGGTCGTGTTGTCATGCCTATATTTATGCGGGAATAGTTGATGTGTGAGTTCCATGCTTAAAAGTGGGTGGTGTATCCTAGTTTATCCAAATTGTATCATGATATTCATATACATTATTGGTTTCCAGGGATGAATAAAGTGGTCACATTTTTTAGGACACGATGCTACACCTATCATCAGGTGAAATCTAGGAATTAGTGACCGCGTGGTTTATTATAGGCTTTTCCCATGTTGAAATGGAAATGGGATAATGTGATAATGGAGTATTTGGTGGGTCTTCCAAGGAAACCTTAGAAGAATGATGCAATTTGGGTTCTTGTGGACTAGTTTTCCAATGTGGCACATTTATTACCAATTCTGTAGGCCTTCACCAAGGACTAGTTGGTTGAGTTGAATGTTCGGGGGATAGTGCAGTTTCATGGGGTTACGTAGAATATAGTTTCAAATCATGATCACTGGTTTACTTAGCGCATCTAGTAGGGTTTGTAGAAGGCATTTGGTACCTGGTGTTTTTGAGTATGGATTTCTAGTCACAAATGGATGGGAAATCAGACCGTACCATTTAGGTGCTAGAGGACATGTTAGGGGCATGTGTCCTAGATTTTAGTGGATCTTGGGAGAAGCTGTTGGTGCTTGGTGATTTATCATATAACAACAGTTACCAAGAAATGAGTCAGATGGATCCTTATAAGGAACTCTATGGTAGGCAGTGTAGATCTTCATAATATTGGATGAAGGATGGAGAATCTGAGTTATTGGGGATGAGTCTTATGGAGGAGACATTAGAGTAGGTTCAATTGATTTCAAAACCTATGACTATGACTCAGAGTATACTGAACTCGTATGCTAACCAATTTCATTCTCATATTTAGTTTATGGTGGTTGATCATGTGTTACTTTGGGTGTAACCAAGGTTGGGTCACCATCAGATTCAAAAATAGGGTAAGTTGGCACCTAGGTTTGTGGGGCCGTTTGAGATTGTTGAGATAATTAGACCAGTGGCATAATAATTATCTCTTATACAATGGTAAAGTGGTATGAAATTTTTTTTCACATGTCATAACTTTGGAAGTATCACCCTAATCTATATCATGTAATTAATGTTGATGGTGTTTATCTTGAGACAGATGTATCCTTTGAGGAGAATCCAGTTCATATTGTGGATCATAGTGAGAAAGTCTTGTGGGGTAATGATTGTGCCTTTGGTTCAAGTTTTTTGGAATCATGGTAATATTTAGGAATAGAATTGGGAGAGGGAGATAGATACGATGTCTCAGTAGCCCAATATTTTCACCTCATTAAATCAGTGATGTTTGGGAATGCGGCTCGAGGATGAGCAATTATAAGGTGGAGATGTTTTAAGATCCCAGACTTCCTTGAGGTGTGTTTTTGTTTACAATTATTATTTAAATACCTCTAATATGGATAATGAAATTATTTCAGTGTATATGTGGTAGATCAATGGATCCCCAGGGGTCCGAGACATGATAGAGTGAAAAAGTGGCCATTCATTTCATGTTTCACAGTAAGAATACTTTTAGTAGTAACAGTGTGCCCTAACTATGAATTCATGGAGGTGGGATGAACAGTTTACAGAAACTATGAAAATGGGAATGATAAACTATGTGACCTTGGAAAAATCCATCCCACATGGTTATCACATAGTTTTTCATACCGTGCAGGACTCCTAGGAAACCATGTGGCCTTTCCCCATCTTTCACAGTGGGTGGTGCATAGTTGGAACACGATTTGGCTAACCGTGCAACCAAACCGTGAAATACTTTAAAAGTGTGTTTTTACCATTCTTCCCTCCCTAGTCTTAAGTGTTGTAACTTGGTATTTTCCTCCATTTCCCCCTAACATCCCTAGTGACAAACAAAATAACCCTAAACTTACAAAGGGTTGATCTCCCTCATTTCTATGATATTTGTAGCACCGTTGGGTGTAGATCAAAGCTTTGGGTGATTATTACAACTCACTTACTTTCTTTTTTTATTAGGTATTTTATAGTTTTTCTTATTCTTCTGAATCCCTAAAGCCCTCTTTTTTTAGTGGATCTTAGGTTTGGACTTATAAGGGTGTTCAAATTTGAATCGAAGCTTAATCTTAAGAGAGCGCTCATATTCAAAATTGAGGTAGGTGGTCTATAATTTATATCCCATAGTATTGTCAATTATTTATGTGTATGTAATTTTTGTTTGGTGTCCTTATGTTTCCAATTTGGTTTTCCTTGGTAGAAATGATAAATTGATTGGGTAAATGTTTTATTGATCCCCCCATGATCCACGTGGGATGTGTTGAGGCTAATTTGACCGGGTTACTTGACACCCATGGGGGGTGCTTCTCCTTGTGTATAGAAATTGAAGGGTTTAGTGTAAAATCAATTTTTATTGATATAGAGTCCCTGGTGAATGTTTTGACATGTTTTTGTGGGTTATGGAATGAAACTAATGATATTTGTGTCTAGTTTTAAATATGGCTTAAGGGGTTGTTTTGTATAATGTTAATGGGTTAAATGTGTTATGGATTTTAAATTGTATTTTTGTTGATCAAATAAGGAATGTAAATGATAAATGGGTCAATTAGTTTAAGGAATGTAAATGGGAATGTGTAAACAGGCTAAGTCATAATGATGGATTATGTGTTGAATGAACTTTGTTGTAAATGATGAATGTGTTAAAAAGTTATGGTTTATGCTTGGAAAATTCCTTATGGTTGAAGAATCATGTGAACATGGCTTGGTGGTATGTGTGGTATTAAATTTCGGTTATACACCCATGGGCCAAGTTGGAATGAGGCTATAAACTCCACCCCTAGAATGAATAGGTTAGTGAGTTGGTCTGAGGCTCTATTCACCCAAGAGTTTCATTTGATGAGACAACCTAGACTGAGGCTCCAAGGTAAGTGTGATGTAATTGTTTATCAAATGTTTTCCCTAGTGATATAGGGAACATTAAATATCCCTTTATTCATAGTAGTTGTTCAGCATGGTCCGTTGTGTAATAAATGAATTTCCTAACCCATGGAATAAGAGATAAAAACGGTTTAAGTGAACCTTTCTAACCAATGGCACCTAGTTTACCTTTTTTTCATTTCATTAATTATTTTGTTCATGCATACACTCTTTGTTTAGGCTATATATTTTGTAGACACTGTTGGTGGTGACTTATTGAGTTGTACTCAAACCCTGATCGGGCAGCTATTGGGTGCCTGAGTAGATTTCATTATTGTAGGTCAAGACAAGGAAAAAAGACCTATGCTAAAGGGATGATTTGGGAATTGTATTTTCTTGGATGAGGGATCCATAATAGGTGTTAGGACCTATTTTAGGGGATTATATTGTTTGTCTTTATTTTGGGTTTCTCTTACACTTGAAACTATGTGACATTATGTAGCATATTTACAATTTGGTTGTGGGCTTGTACCCAGGTTTAGGAATTGGTTGGTATTGAATGTTCATAGTTTATTGAACATTATTTCTATTATTTTATACTTTAACTACTATATATTACTTTGATAAAGATGGTTTATTCTCCCCAAATGTTCTATTAGGCCTTCACTAGTAGTCGGTAGCCTCTGGCGTATGGGGAGGCACGTAGGAGGCCATGTGGTGACCTGGATTGGGGAACTAGTTTAGTGACCTCTAGGATGGGGAAGTTACATTTCATATGATTTAGTTTTTAGTATTAAAAAAAATATAGAGTCTCCCATCTGAATTCTTTTCAAAGAGTACTAGTGATTCCAATGGTGAAACACTAGGACAATTAAATATCTTACCCTCAAGATCCTTAACTAAATCATTAATTATTTTGATTTTGTGGGTTATATATGGTATGATGATAAAAATATGGTTCTCATCCCTGGGAGTAAGTCTATATATAACATAAATTCCCATTGATGATGAAACCTAGGAAAAAAATCTAGGAAAAATTTCAGATACTCACATGGCACAAAAGGAATAGAATCACTAAGACGTAGATGACTGACATTAAGAAACATCTCTGAAAATTTGAATGAGATCATCTCAACACTAGGGAAAAACTGTAACACCTTGAGATTTTGAAAGAGAAACATCATCTTCAATAGCATATAATATAGGAAACACCATGATTAAAAGAGAATATAAAACACCAATACTTTACAATATATTTATTTTTAAATAAATTCAATCTCTATTATATCTTAAAATGCACACAATATTGGGTTTAAATGAAACATGATACTCTATTAAAATATTATTATTTAAACATGACCATTATAATGTAGCCATTAAGTTAGAGGGTATGAATAAGAATAAATAAATTATAAAAATTATATGGTTACGCATGTATAAAATAAATTCAATGTTTATCTATTGATTATAAATAAAATAAGAATCATTTGAAATAAAAAGATTTTTTTTTGAAAATTATATTTTCCTAAAAGGGAGTTTAGTCATAAATTAAACACATAATTTAAAATTAATTTTTAATAATTTTAGAAAATATATTTTAAAAAATAAAATTTATTTTTGAAATCTACATTTCATAATTATCTTAGTCTTAATTTTTGAGAATTTTTTGAAAAGATTTTTTTTTGATGAATAGTGAAAAACATTGATTTTTATTGAAAATAAAATTTTTTGTTTAAATTATTTACAAAGATAAATTTTATTTTAAATTGGTTTTAAAGAAAAATTATTTCAATTATATTATAATTTAACTAATTTAGTTCATTTTAATTAATTTTATATTTAATTATAATATAAAAACATTTTAATTTTGGAAAGTTTTTTTTGGAAAAACAATTATTTTGACACCTCTATGAGATTAATTTTAAATTGAATTAGGAAAATTAAATGAATTGAATTCCTAAAATTGGATTAAATATTTTGAATCAAACAAATTAATATTATCACAGTTGAGGTAAAAACTAATTTACGAGGGGTTAAACTAAAATGATAAGGATTAAAATAACCTTAAAACTTGTACAAAAAATATTTTATGGACATATTTATACCTTATAACCCTTATGTTTTACAATGAGCCATTTTTTATTCTTGTTTCATGATAAAAATGTGGGCATAATTTATTCTTTTAAAAAATTCCCAGCATGTCTTCTCCCCCACTTATAAAAGGCTACCCACTCTCCCCTCCTATTCACAATCCTAAAGCCCTTTGGTTTGGCCAATAAGTACTTATATATATTTCTTAATTACCTAACCACTTAGTATAGCCCTTATTTTTATTATTAATCTTTCTTAATAAGGATTTATGTATAAACCTAAATAGGCACTCCAAAGAAGTGGTAAAATTATTAAACGAGAAGATTTGTTTTATTTATTATTACACATCATTAAAATTAGATTAAATATTATAATATATAAAAAAATTATCTCAAATATACTAATATTTTATTATGTTAATGTAATAAAATATATCAATATCCACTTCCATAAAATGGGAAATAAAATCATCGATCATGTGTATGATGGACTACCACCCTATGAACAAATGTAATTCATTTTCCATAACCACCTTTAAAGGAAGGATATAATGATGTATTTAACATATGTATATCATATTTATAAAATTATTATACTTTTTTAATTATGATATTACTTAAACCTTCTTACTTACCATTTTGTGCGAGCATACAATATCAACACTCGTGTGTACGGTCAACTATCGCCTCACAAAACGACATGATTCATTTTTCACTTACACTTTACATTGAAGGTTGTAAGGATAAAGTTAATGAATATATGTTATATTTATGAACTTAAAAAACTTCTACAAATATAATATCACATCTAAATTATTACCTTCCAATATTTTGGAAAACAATAACGTCATTTGTGCATACGTGTGGACTACCACGTCCACATAGCGATGTGAAGTATTTTTCATTTTATTTTTACATGTATGTTAATAAGAATGAATTTTATTAAGAAAAATGATATATGTAACATAATAAATATTAATTAAAGGTAAATTTACATTTATTTTCTTTTCATTCCATCCCTCAAAAAATGGAAACATGGCTCATGCGTACGTACGACTTACCATCTCCATGAAGAGTGTAATCCATTTTATATCTGTAAATTTTATAAACCAATATAATTTCTTATATAATAAATACATATGATATTTAAATAATTTTTATCATTATTGAGATTATGTAGCCATTATTAAATCAAAATAGCCGAAATTATCAAACCAAAACATACAAGAATAATGAAGCAATTATCACAAGAAACCATGATTTTATCAAAGAAATGTTAATAAATAGGTTATAAATGAATATAATTAAATCATATATAGTATGAAATATATTATTATAGTTATATAATATATTTATAATAAACCTATATTTATTTTATCATAGGATTTAAAACTTACAAAGAAAATTGTACCTAAGGTAATGGTTTCTCGTCTCACTTTTACTTCCGTGAGACATATTCTATATTATCCATTTATTCCTTTATGTGGTGTATATACTAATTTTTTTTAAAATAAGATATCTAGAATATATTTAAATTAATTTTCTTTAAATTATAATTTTAATTTATTTCTTTCATAATGATTACGATTAAAAAGATTACCAAATTGGTAAGGGTTATTTCACAATCTCATCAAAATTCAAGATTGTTTATGTTCAAATATCCCTTAGGATAGTTATTTGATATATCTATCTTAAAATAAATCTATTTTATTATAATATGGTTATTCATAATACTTTTCAAGTAATAGTACCATTACTCCTCTATGTGGTACTAAAAATTATTAAGAACATGTTTTTAAGAAAATCTGACTTTATTTCTCTCCTCGATCAAAAATCCATTTTCTTCCAAAACCATGTTTTCTAAAAATGAAATAATTTATTTTAGCATTATAAAAATTATTTATTAATGAAAATTTTACCCATATTTTACTTTTTAATTTTTTTGAAGGTAATTTTTATGTCGAATTCCAAACAAGGTCCATTTTTATTTTACGTAAAATGTGAAAGAAATATATTTTTAACTTATAAGGAATGTACAGGTTTTACCACCATCATGACCAATCAATGTTATAAATAGTTTTTTAAAAATTCCCATTTTTATTTTAAAATATTTTTTTTGAAAATTTCTTTTGAACTTTTAGCCTTAAAATATAATTTTTAAAGTGAAAAGGATATTTTCTTCTATAAATTTTTAAGGGAATTTTAAAGGAATTTCTATTCATTAATGACAAAAAAACATTTTGCCTTATGATCCATTAATAATATGTTGTAATGATACCATCATTATTAATTTTCTGGATGGTTTATAATCAGTTGAATAGAATTCAGTATTTTTATACCATTCACTATATTATTCTAAATGGTTTATGATAATGTTTATTTATCAGGTAAATTATTGACATTTAATATGCTATGTTTTATAATATAAATGTTGACATTGAAAATGTTTTACTCTTTAATACGTAGAATGAATTATAATTAAAAAGTAGTGGGAAAGGATCTCTATAGCCCCTTGATGCATCAGTTAGTCTCTTGGGACAAACTAGCTTCGGTTTTTGGTTGAGGCCTTACCCATTTATGTAAGATGTCTTGGAATAAAGTCTTGATAATATGGTTATGACATCCAGCATTATGAATTACCTCATTATAAGATTATTTATTGATGTATATGTGATTATTATACTAATTAGAATATCCACGGTTAAGTTCCAAGATCATGTGACTATTTATATGGAATTATTTAATCATTATCTATTCCTACCATATTATGATCTAGTTATTGATTAAATGAATTTTATTTCATCTACTTAACATTAAATTTTAATTATCATTTATTTATTCATATATTATTACATAATCATACCCTTATCAAGCATTTTAGATCAACCCTTTCTTATGTTTCCTTACCTAGGATGCTAATATGAGTATTATGGTTGATATGCAGGGTTATTCTAGAATAAATAATGATGCCCTTAAAGAAAAAACATCATTTTACATTATGTTTTCATTTGTAAAATGAGATTCAATTATGTATATAGTTTCCAATACTACTAACAATTAGATACTTTGGGATGCAATTCCTTGTATCTTATGCCAATGTAATAAAGAAACCACTAACTCTAGACTATTAGGGTTGGGGTCTTTACAGTTGGTATCAGAAGAAGTTTACTAGAAATATTAGGAACTATATTTTGGAAAACATATATTATAGAATATAAAACTATGATAGAAATTTTGGCTAAGTATATAAGATCACCCTAAAGTTTTCATAAGGTATAGACTAAGTGGTTTTCCTAGAAATACATCCCTTTTAGAGAACTATAAGTATACATTATTGTAGAACAAATGTACCTCGGGGTAATAACTTCAAAAAAGGTGTGTAGGGATTTACATAAGAGTTACTTGGTATATGATAATGGGCTTTTCTGTGCTCCCTTTTTAACACTCCTAAGTTATATGATTAGGGTAATTCACATTTTCTTTACAAACTATTATGATGGATTTGAAAATATTTTTATGATTTGAAAAAGTTCTCAAAGAAACCATATTTATGATTATGATATTATCTATGCATTTTTTTTATTTTTTATGTATTTCACTAGTTTTGGGATTATACATTGTAATTCATAATTTTATGATCTAATCTAGTGTATTCCATTGTATAGAAATGGTTTATAGTAGAAATAATGTTAACCATATCAATACACATACCCCATGTATGTATTTCCCTTTTGGTAAAGATAATGTAGATGGATATGGAAATGAAGTTGGAACTGATTAAATTATAAATATATTGGGGTAGTTGACTCAGGTTATCAGTAATAACCTTGGTTTTATGAAACAATATATTGATCGACCACACAATGTAATAGTGTTGGACCACTTCATGAATCAACAGCCTCCATCATTTAATGGGACGATAAATCAATTTTTAGCTAAGGGATGAATAAGTTACTAGGAGAAGATATTTGATTCATTAAGAAGTAATAAAAGGGAGAAAGTTTTTATAAAAATTTATCATATCTCATGATATTCATATCAATGGTTGTCATTAATTAAAAACAAAAAGGATTAATAAGAAATAATAGTCATGGAACGAATGGATTTTAAGGAACTATTCTTGGAAAAGTATTTTCCTCATAATAAATGAGTGGATATGGGGAGGAAATTACTGATCTTGAGAAAAAAGGAAGAGGAAAATGTTTTGAAGTATGAATAAAACTTTACAATGCTAGAAAGGCATGTTATAGACAATATAAATAATTCAAAGAGCAATATTGACCACTTCTTTGACAGGCACAAGCCAACCCTTCAAAGGGAATTAGTCTCCCAAACATTGTAATCATATGGTGACATATTATCACATGATATCAAGAGAGATAAATAATACTTCAAGTCTTATAGATTCATAGGGAAGTAAAATAAGAAGTAGATGATAGAGAAGAAAATGGATAAAGGGAATAAGGGAAGGAAATATTTTCACAAATGTGATACTTGTAGAAATAAACACCTTGGTACATTCCTAAAAGAAAAAGGATTTTACTTAATGTGGGGAGAAAAAGGACAAAATGCTCATGAATTAAAGGGTAAGGGAGAAGCCTTTAAAGTGTTGTGCTTTAACTACAAGGAGATGGGGAGATATTCCAACAAATGTATCCAACGTCAAAGGAATATACCCCATAATAAGATAAGGGATGAAGGTCAAGATTATGATATTACTATGACTAAATGTAATGATTGAAGTAATTGTTTATTTTAATTCAAGAAACATATTATAAAAGTATTATATTGATGGTATTTTCAATATTAGAATCCTGAATTGTATAAGGATTTTACTGCAATAGTATTTCTCTAAGGATTTGAGTGAATTGGTTGAATGGTACAATGATAAGTGATTCAGAGGAAAGTTGATATTTTTGGAAAACACATGATTAAAGGAATAAACCGTTAATATGTTCTCTATGTAGATATAATAATGATAAAGTTATGTTTATGGGATAATATTGGTGACTTTGAAATTAGTGAGTTATTTAGTGGGTTGTGTTATCTCTGCAAGGGTTCACTTTATTTTTTTGATACTTGGAATATATTAAATAATTATAGATTATATTTTTAAATAATTCATGTTTTAATTATGATTTTAGGGTGATCAAGGTATTCATATATTCAACATGTGACATTAAGATCCATTATATATTTTTGGGGAATATTATTTTAATTTAGTGACCTTCCTTAATTTTCTTTGGGATTTGAATTTGTCCGTACATATTTTGGATGAGTCTTATGGTTAAAATTTTATGAAATGTCTTAAGTTGAACTTTTGGTGTTTTTTGGATAACTTGTGATAATAATTTTGTATTAGTAAAGACATGAGATGCAACATCCCTGAACCGGAAGCCACTAAGCCGGTGCTCCGATCCGAGTGGTTACATGACCTTAAGCGCGCCTCCCCATACGCCAAAGGCTGCCGAATAACAGCGGGGGTATATGGTGTCAAGTGGGGAGACTATACCCCTTTTTATCAGAGTAAGAACAACAGAAATAGAAAATAGAGGAAACAATAACCAATAAACAAAGAACATGTATAACACCCATTTCCAATAATAAATATGCCATGTCATACTACAAGTGCTAGAGTGAACAAAAAAACCCAAAATAAGGAAAAAGGACAAAATCCCCAAAATGGTCTCGAATCCAAGTCTGGATCCTCCACCAAGTGCTACCCATGTCCACTCACTATCTAGAAAGGACCTTTGCCCTTCTCCTGACCTACAAACATGAAGTCTTCTCGGGTGCCCAACGGCGGCCCGAGCAGGGTGTGAGTACAACTCTATAGGCCACCACCAATGGTGTCTAAAAAATATCCAGTATGAACAGGTAGTGAATGCAAAAGGAATATGAATGATAATTGGAAAGTAATTAATTAAGGTTCGATTAAAAAGTTTAGATTCAAGCCATTTCCACTTCCATTACCATTCTTTCACACCATTTATCATCACTTTCCATTTCATCACATTTCCATGGGTTAATCACATACATTATGTTACATGGGTCTAAGGCCAACAATCACATGTAAGAGGGTAAACACATCATTATCCTATCTCACTAGGAATAGCGCTCTCATATCAACCATAAACTCATCTCAAAGCCTCAGTCTGAGTGGATGCAACCGTTAGGAGAATAGACCCTCAGTCCCCTTTCCTAACCCGTGCATTTAGGGTGGAGTTTAGAACCTCAGTCTTAGCTCAACCCGTGGGCGTAGATCCTCAAGTCATACCCCACTCTACCAAGCCATGCACACATGCTTATATGTATAAATAAACCTCAACCAACCAAACCCTTGCCCTTCAGAAACACTATTCACAACAACCCACTTGGGAATTCACATTATGCCTTAACCCATTAACACATTACCATTTCACATCATTTAACCATTCACCCAATTCCCATGTGTTATGCCTATCTCACTAAGCATTCATCATTAAGCCCATAACCTATCCCGTTATGGTCTTAAATCAGTTTACACATTAACCCATTTAACCTGTTCATCATCCATGAATCAACCATTCATGCCAACATGTTTGTCAAGGCTCTACAATTCATTACAACAAGGTCACTTGTTTTATATCAATCCTTAAGTCCATAAAAAACTGGCACATCCCATGGATGGCCCTAGATTAAGTCAATTCAATCCCGAAACATCCCGTGGGGATCATGAGGGTTCCCATTTTCCATTTTAAACATCATTATTACCAAACATGCCAAGTTTATTCAAAATATAACCAAGGAGAAACAAGAACATAACTAAACATGCACAAATACCCAAATAACTATGGTACATCACTTTTAGACCACCTACCTCAAAACCGCGATTGAACACACTCTCAATCGAGTCCTTAGACCTCGATCCGACCAACATTTGGAGCTTCAACCAAAAACACACCCAAAAGACAGGGTTTTAGAGCTTCAGAACAAGAGGGAGAGAAGATACAAACCCTAAACCAAAAAGAGAAGAAAGGATGGGATTAGCATTACCCGGATCTTCGATCTGTAACCAATAGCACAAAAAATGCCTTATAAATGAGGGATATAGATCTCTTGGAGCTCTTGGGCGATTTGGTTCGTTCCAAGGGAGAAGAAGGATGAATGGAGAGGAAATCCCGAGTTGGGGTTTAAAAGCCCGGAGTGGAAAACTTGTAATTTTTCCCAACTTTAAGTGGCCGCATGGTTTAGCAGCATGGTTTGAGAAACCATGTGCAAATCATGCAAATGATAATTCCTGGAGAAGAATGGTCGCACGGTTTTTCCTGGGCAGGACGCACGGTTTGCCCTTGCCATGCGCAAGCCATGTGCCCTGGCTTCTCTTGCCCAGATTTCCTTTCTTTCGTGCCCCGAGCCCTCGGAACTCCCCCAAAGCCTCTCATGACTTCAGAAGACATCCCTTGAAGATCGAAACAAGGGATTCAACCAAAACATAATGAAAAACATACCTTTCCAAAAACCGGGATCTTATAACCTCCCCACCTTATAACAGCTCGTCCTCGAGCCGAGTTTCCAAGCCTCATTGATCCACTGAAGAGAAGAGTTCAGGCGACTGAGCCCGCATATCCTATTCCTGCTCCCAAGTTTCTTTCTGAACATTCCCATGCTGCCATAGTACTCGCACTAATGGCACAACCTTGCCTCGTAAGACCTTTTCACTACGATCTATCACACGAACCAGATGCTCCTCAAAGGACGCATCAGCCTCAAGCTCCACATCCTCAACATCCACCACATGAGATGGGTCAGGGTGATATCATCGAAGCTGTGACACATGAAACACATCATGCATCCCACCATAATGTTGTGCAAGAGCTAATCGGTAAGCCACTGGTCCGATCCTCTCCACAATCTCAAAAGGTCCCACATACGTGGGTGCTAAATTACCCTGCTTCTGAATCCGACGGTGATCCAACCTTGGAAACACTGGAAGGAATACTTTATCACCCACCAAAAACTCAAGGGGACTACACCTCTGATCTACATACAACTTATGCCTACTATGATCTATATCCATACACTTCCTGATCAACTTAACTTTCTCAGAAGTCTCCTGCATGAGACGTGGCCCCAACAACTCGGATTTATCGGCCTCTAGCCAACACAACGGAGATCTACATGCCCTCACATAGAGTGCCTCAAACGGTTCCATCTAAATCATATCCTGAAAACTATTGTTGTAGGAAAAATCAACAAATGATAGGCGCCTCTCCCAAGAACCACCAAAGTCCATGTCACAAGCTCTTAACATGTCTTCCAACACTTGGATCGTATGTTCCGACTGCCCGTCTGTCTGCGGGTGGAAAGTCGTACTAAAAAACACCTGTGTACCAAGCGCCTTCTTCTACCCTTTCCAGAAACGCGATGTGAAATGCGGATCTTGGTCCAAAACTATGGTTCACAGAACACCATACAAGTGAACTATTTCCCAAACATACAACTCACCCAACTGGTCGACTGTAAAGGTCTCCTGAATCCGTAAGAAATAAGTCACTTTCGTTAACCGATCAACAACCACCCAGATTGCATAATTCTTCCACGACATACTTAGAAGACCCATGAAAAAAATCCATCATTACATCATCCCACTTCTATTCTGGAATGAGCAATGGATGCAACAAACCACCAGGGCGTTGATGCTCGGCCTTCACCTACTGACAGGTAAGGCACCGTGCCACAAATCCCACAATTTCTTTCTTCATTCCAGGCCACCAAAACTGCCTTCAGAGATCACGATACATCTTGGTAAAACCAGGATGCACTGCCCACTTTGATTCATGGAACTCACACATCAAATCTTCCCGCACACACTTTGACACAACCACACGATCACGAACATGAACAACACCATCCACGCTGGCGGCCCCTCTAGAAGGTAGCTCCCCACCTTTAAGATTTTCCTTCATGATCAAACACTCAGGATCATCAAGCTGACCTTCCTTAACTAAACTCAAAAGTGTCGAATCCATCTCTAAGGAAGCAAGAGTGACCTGACCACTCTCCTCCTACACCTCCAGGTGCATTTTTTCAAACAAAGCCATCACCTTCCACTCGATGCTGGACTCTGGAACCACCTAATTCTGAACCTTTCTTCTCAGAGCATCAGCAACACTTTTTCCATTTCCCGACATGTAAAACAACTCAAAGTCAAAATACAAGAGGTATTCAACTTATATTCACTGTCGAAGATTCAGATTCTACCGTGAGAAGATGTACTTTAAACTCTTATGGTTGGTAAACGCAGTAAACTATTCTCCCAACAGATAGTGCTTCCAGCACTTCAAGGCGTACACTACTGCAGCCAACTCAAGATCATGAAAGGGATAGTTATGCTCATGGGGTCTCAACTGCCTCGACTCATAAGCCACAAACCGCTCATCCTGCATTAACACAACCCCAAGTCCGACTCCAGACGCATCACAAAACACAATGTACTTCTTACCCAGCTCAGGTCAGATCAAGATAGGTGCGGTCGTCAACTACTTCTTCAACTCTTGAAAGGAATTCTCACAATCCCCATACCACTCAAACCTAATTCCTTTCTTGGTCAAGACCGAGAGTGGTGCTTCCAAGCTAGAGAAATCCTGAATGAACCTTCGGTAATACCCGACCAAACCCAGAAAACTCCAAACATCAAAAACACCCTTGGGATGCTCCCAAGATACAACTGCTTGCAATTTCTCTGGATACACTAACACACCTACCACCGAGATGATGTGACCTAGAAAATGCACCTCACCTATCAATAATTGACACTTTGATAGCTTATCTTATAACTGGTGCTCTCTTAGCGTACCCAAGACGATGTCAAGATGTTGGGCATAATCGTCATGAGTTTTTAAGTACACTAAGATATTGTCAACAAAGACAACCACAGACTGATCTAGATAGGGATGAAAGATTCGGTTCATCAAAGCCATAAACACCACCGGTGCATTGGTCAAGCCAAAAGGCATTACCACAAACTCAAACAACCTCTACCGACTCCGGAAAGCTGTTTGCGGTATGTCGGAAGACCTCACCCTCAACTGGTGATAACCCGACCTCATATCAAGGTTAAAAAACACCGATGCACCCCTCAACTGATCAAACAGGTCATCAATTCTAGGAAGAGGGTACCAATTTTTCACCGTCATCTGATTCAACTTTCGATAGTCAACACACAGCCTTAACGACCCATCAAACTTCTTTGAAAAAATCACGAGAGATCCCCAAGGAGACATACTAGGACGAATAAACCCCTTATGCTCTGACTCCTCAAGCTGAACCTTCAGTTCCTAGAGTTCTTTTGGTGCCATTCGGTATGGCGGAATAGAAACTGGCTGCGCTCCCGGCAGTAAGTTGATCGTGAACTCAACTTCCCTCTCGGGGGGTAACCCTGAGAAATCCTCAGGAAACACGTCCTAAAATAAATCCAAAACAGGAGGGAAAATAGACTACTCCCCTCTTCAATTGTCATCATGCATGAGACATGCTACTCGAGTCGTGAGTCCACTAAACCGCTGACCAAACGGTCATGCACGACCTGCTCGAATATCCCATTCACCACGGTTGACATAAGTGTCACCCTCAAGAGACCTGGACGATACTCTATGACGATAACAGTCTATGTGAGCCCGATATAACACCAAAAAATCCATTCCCAAGATTAGGTCAAACCCTGACATCTTGAGAATGAACAAGTCCCACAGAAAACAATACCCACGGACTCCCAAGGCACATCCCTTACACTACTTGATATCCTCAACCCGCACCCCCAACGAAGTTTCAATTGACATAACTCCACACACCCTCTCCACAGGTAAACCCAACGCTACCACAATTTGAGAAGAGATAAAAGAGTGTGTTTCACCTATGTCAAACAACGCACTTGCAAAAGTAGAGTCTACAAGGATCGTACCTCGAACAGTCGATGGTCCAGCCTCACTATCACCAGGCACAAACTGAACTGCCTGAAGCTAACCTGCCCCTCTACCCTGGGCTCTAGCCTGAGTACTCTATGCTACACTTCCCTGTTGGTGTGAGCGATCTTTCCCTGGAGTTCCACGTCCACCGCCCCTGCCAGTACGGACCATGGAGCTCCAACTGCCTGCCTGATATGGGGCAACTTTTCCCCTTCCCGTACCCGGAACCTGCTTTTCACCATCATGATCACCCGCTTGCCGAGGGTTCCTGCAGAACCTCTGCACATGCCCCATCCTGGCGCATGAACAACACTCAATTGGAGGTCAAAGAAACCGAACACATGTATTCCCCGACCTACCGCACTGATATCAGAACACCTTATTCCCACTCTGAGAGGCTGAACCTCTCTTCCAACCACTTTGCACACTTCCACCATGTTGTGAGCTCTCATGGCATCACTTTTGACCTTCGGTAGCTACACCACTCGTTTGTCCTACTGACACCACAAGCCCACTACCTGAAGCTCTCTTTAGGTTTCCTTCCGAGATCAGTGCCCGATCTACTACCTCTGCAAACCTCTTCAAGCGGAAGATATTTACTTGAGACCTGATCTCATGTCTCAGCCCATCCTGGAAATGCTTTTCTTCTACTGACTCATCCCCTGCTAACACTGGGACAAATTATCTCAAATATATGAAGCGACTAGCATAGTCCATCACCAATAGCGATCCCTAAGTCAGGCTCATAAACTCTACTTCCCGCTCCTGCCTCAAAGTCTCTGAGTAGAAATGCTCCAGAAATTTTTCCTGAAAAACCTTCTATGACATTATCTCAACATGCTCGATTTGAGCCTGAATGTCCCACCAATGCCTAGCCTGGACTCACAACTTATAAATGGCCAGCTTTACTCTCTTTTCAATAGGGGTCTTCAGATGGTCTAGTATCATCTCAATAGAATCTAACCAGAACTCCGCTGCCTATGGCCCACCCTCTCCGGTGATAGTTGGAGGGTGTTGCAGCTGGAACTCCCTAGTCAGCTCAAACATACTCAGTCTAACCCGTCCTGGGTCCCGATCCATCTTCTGTATAAGGCGATCCAAGTTCTCCCAGAACTGGTCTTCTCTTCCTTCATTGATCACCACATTTTCTTGCTCTTCTATCGAAGGAGTGTTCTCAGCAACATCCTCTCGTTGTACAACTGGTAACCGACGTCGTGGTGGCATTTCTATACATTTCCCAGCATGAGATTTAGCACGCATACCATAAAACTTTCACGACATCATCAAAATCTCTTTACTAGCTAAAACAAACTACTTTTTTTATTTCATTCTTCTCATTATTTCTTGGTTTCATGAAATGCATGATGCACCCTACTTTCTTTTCTCACACACCCATCCCATGCGTGTGCATAACACAATGCATGTCACATATCTCCCTAGGTACCTATAATGATGCATGAATGCGAATCCTCGTGCCGTTAAGGCCACAATCGAAATATCATAAAATAGTAACATAGAAACACATGTGCATCACCCAATGGTGAAATATCATCAACTGTAACATCACACAACCAAGAACAAAATTTCCCACCCAGGGTGACTTGGGTTTTCCCTCATACATGGGTTAGCTACTCCCAAGCATGAGCTCATTACCAAGGCCCGACATGTCTTAACCCTTGGCTACCAATCCCAAATAACAAGACCTCAGAGAAGGGGAAGAAATACCTCCTCTGATACCACTTTGCAACGTCCCCGACCTGGAAGCCACTAAGCCGATGCTCCAAGCAGGGTGGTTACATGACCTTAAGCATGCCTCCCCATACGCCAAAGGCTGCCGACTAGCAGCGGGGTTCTATGGGGTCAAGTGGGGAGACTGTACCCCCTTTTTATCAGAGTAAGCACAACATAAATACCAAATAGCGAAAACAATAACCAATAAACACGAAACATGTATAACACCCATTTCCAATAATAAATATGTCTTGTCATACTACAAGTGGTAGAGTGAACAAAAAAACCCAAAATAAGGACAACAACAAAAATCCCCCAAATGGTCCCGACTCCAAGTCCGGATCCTCCACCAAGTGCTACCCATGTCCACTCACTATTTAACAAGGAAAATTTCCCTTCTCCTGACATGCAAACATGAAGTCTTCTTGGGTACCCAACGGTGGCCCGATCAGGATGTGAGTACAACTTAGTCGGCCACCACCAATAGTGTGTACAAAATATCCAGTATGAATAGGTAGTGCATGAAAAAGGAATATGATTGATAATTGACAAGTAATTAATTAAGGTTCCATTAACAAGTTCAAGGTCAATCCATTTCCACTTCTATTACCATTCTTTCACACCATTTTTCATCACTTACCATTTCATTAAATTTCCATGGGTTAATCACATACATTATGTTACATGGGTCTAAGGCCAACAGTCTCATGCAAGAGGGTAAACACATCGTTATCCTATCTCACTTGGACTAAATCCCTCATAGCAACCACAACCTCACCTAGAAGCCTTAGTCCGGGTGGATGCAACCGTTATGGTATTAAATCAGTTTACACATTAACTCATTTAACCCATTCATCATCCATGAATCAACCATTCATTCCAACATGTTTATCAAGGCTCTAAAATTCCTATAACAAGGTCACTTGTTTAATATGAATCCCTAAGTCTGGGAAAAATCGGCACATCCAATGGATGGCCCTAGATTTGGTGAAGTAAATCCCAACACATCCCACGGGGATTGTGAGGGTTCCCATTTTCCATTTTAAACATCATTATTAGCAAACAACCCAAGGTTATTTAAAACATAACCAAGGAGAAACAATAACATAACTAAACATGCACAAATACCCAAATAACTACGGGACATCACTTGTAGACCACCTACCTCGAAACCGCGGTTGAACGCACTCTCAATTGAGTCCTTAGACCTCTATCTCACCAACCTTTGGAGATTCAACCTAAAACTGACCGAAAATATAGGGTTTTAGAGCTTCAGAAAAATAGGGAGAGAAGATACAAATCCTAAACCAAAAAGAGAAGCAAGGATGAGATTAGCCTTACCCGGAGCTTCGATCTGCAAAAATTAGCACCAAAAATGCGTTATAAATGATGGAGATCAATCTCTTGGAGATCTTGCGCAATTTGGTTCATTCCAAGGGGGAAGAAGGAGGAATGGAGAGGAAATCCCGAGTTGGCGTTTAAAAGCCCGGAGTGGAAAACTTTTAATTTTTCCCAACATTAAGTGGCCGCACGGTTTAGCCACACGGTTTGACAAACCGTGCGCAAACCGTGCGCATTCTACTACCCGGAGGAGAAGGGTCGCACAGTTTTGCCTGGGCAGGTGGCAGATTTTTCCCTGGCCGTGTGCGGGCCGTGCGCCCTGGCTTCTCTTGCCCAGATTTCCTTTCTTTCGTGCCCCGAGCCCCCAGAACACCCCCAAAGCCCCTCACACCTTCAGAAGACATCCCTTAAAGCTTGAAAAAAGGGATTCAACCAAAACATAACGAAAAACGTACCTTTATAAAAACTAGAATCATACATGAGAAATGGAGTATTATTCTTTTATAGATCTTATAATATGTTAGAAGTTAATTTTAGTGCATTAGGCATAAAAAAATAATCTTCAATACTCATCATTTGGAAAAAAGATGTGATTGTTGTGGAATTTGATTGAAGAACAACCAAAATATGAAATAGTTCTTATGAAATATAAATATATAAAGTAAGTATAATTGTTTTTATTCTTATACATTAAAAGAATTTATCATCTTTTGGAAAAGGATATTGAAACTAAAATGTTATCATATTACCTTTATATCAGATGAATAAAATGGTATTTAAAATAATTATATATTTATGGTTTTTAGCTATTTATATTTCTATTTATTATAATTTTTTTTTGTGATTAATGATCTCTATCACTCCCCATAATTATTAACACTTTTCATCCATGTCCACATCTTCACTTCCCCCAAGTGGTATCCTATTTCAAAACCTAGTTAAGTGTTATTTTAAAAAACCTTTGTAATTCTATTTCTCTATTATGAATAAGAAGTTTTATTAACCCTTTTTACTATGTGGGTTTCCAAAAAAGTTATTTTCAAATGTCAAACCATTAATTTTTCAGATGAATATTAAATTTTGAGGACACACTTTATTTAAAGGGGTGGAATGTAACACCCCAAAACACTAAAAGAGGAACATCATCTTTGATAGAATATATGAAACACAACACCAAGATTATAAGAGAATGTAACAAAAGGATACTTTATGATAATTTTAATTTTAAATAAATTCAATCTCTTCGATAGCTTACAATGTATGTAATTCTAGGTTTAAACAAAACACAACAATCTATTTAATTATTATTATTTAATCTTGAAAATTATAACCTAGCCATTAAGTTGGCGTGTATAAAAAAGAAAAAATAAATTATAAAAATTATATGGTCTATAAATTTATTAAATAAATTCAATATTTATTTATTGATTAGAAATAAAATAAGAATAATTTGAAAGAAAAAGAAATGTTATCTAAAAACTATATTTTTATAAAATGTGGTTTAGTCGTGATTTGCACACATATTTTAATTTTTTTTACCAATTTTATAAAATCAATTTTGAAAAATAAACTTCATTTATGAATTTTACAAACCAAAATTATCTTAGGGTGAATTTTTGATAATTTTATGAAAAGATTAATTTTTTGATTAATAGTGAAAAACAATGATTTTTATTTAAAAATTCATTTTAATTTAAATTATTTACAAAGTTAAATTATATTTTTAATTTGTTTTAAATTATAATTATTTAAAATATATTACAATTTAACGAATTTATTTCATTGGAATCAATTTCATAGTGAATTACAATGTAAAAGCTTTTTGAACTTTTGAAAGTTTTTTAGTGGGAAAACGTTTTTCGACGTGTCAGTGAGTTTAATTTCAAATTTAATTATACCACTTATGTGAATGAATTTGAAAAAAAGGATTCCATATTTGGAATAGTAAAAATTAAAATTATCTAATAAAGTCATATTTATTTTTTATCATAATGAATAATGAAAATAATAAAATTTAATTAAGCTTGTTATGGTAAAAACTGATTTACTGGGGGTTAAAATAAAAAGATAACTGTAAAAATCACCTGCCAACTTGTCCAAATCCAATTTTATGACTATATATAGACCTTATAACCTCTTTGGTTTGATAATTATCCATTTTGGAGGCTTTTTGTGTAATGGAAATTTTGATATAATTAATTCTTCAAAAAATTGCAAGTGTATCCTCTCCCCCACTTATAAAAGGCCACCCAATCACCCCTCCTCTTCACACTCCCAAATAAATTTGGTTCTGATAATAACTTACAAAATATCTTAATTACTTCCCTCCGAGCATTCTATAGGTATTATTTTGATTAGGAACTAAAAAAGGGGCTTTTTTTCATCTAATATTTTTAATCTCATAACTACGACATTATAGTAGAAACCAAGGTTGTTTAATAATGACACTAAATTTAAGGAGTTTATTTTAAATTATTTTTATTATTAACTAGATAATATATTTCTATGGGGGTTTGTAAGGAATAATTAAACTATCCGAATTCTATAAATCAAGAAAATATGAAAATAGAAGAAAGCAATGGAAAACGTGCAGCAACGAATGAAATATGAAGAGAAGCCAAAAATGGTTAGTGGATTTCCCTAATTATTATATTATATTATTAATTATTAATTTCCTTAAAATTAATTTCATCTATAAAATATCTCAACAAAAATCCCAAAATCTCCCATGTGCGTGTCTCATTAAGTTTGAGAAATTGAAGCCAACAACTAGAATCTCAGCCATCAACCTCCTATCATCAAGATCCGGTCAAATAATCAATGGTAGTCGAATAAATTGATAGAATCAAAAAATTGTGATCAAAATACTCAGTAAAGATTTTATGAGCTTCAATAATAAGAGTCAATTGAAAAACTCATAACTAGACTGACCTAATCATCTGCATCCGTTAAAAGGAACACATCGATTGACTTTTCATCAGTCAAAGAACGGAAGAGAAAATGAAACAAAATGAATGAAATAAAATTCTCAAACATCAATAAATTATTAAATAGTCTAAATTCACAAAATTATACATATATTTAAAGAAAATTTAAAATATCATATTGAAATCACTAGAGAATACCACAAGTTACGACCACAAGAAAACTAGCCGATCATGTTTGTAGAACGCGACTAACATTCAATCTTCATATCGTAGTTCTAAAATAGGTGTTATTTGAGTTCAAAAAAATATATATTGGCCACACCCTCTATAAATCTGCTCTTGTGATGGAAAAAATATGTTCTCATTTCTGCCTTGCTCCGGTGATAAGAAAAATACATTCTTCTTACTACTCCGCTCTCCATCTCAAATGTCACGTTCTTTTTATTATCTATAAATATCACCAACAAATGTACTACCTTATTTGGTGACCAACCAATAGAAAAATACCTTTACCAACTTTTTTCATAGTCCATGGTACTTTAAAAAATTCTTCAATCAACTATGAATCGTTCACAAGAAACATTTAATGCTCCAAAATATTAATTTTTTAAGAAATTATTATTATTTTGATATGAAAAAACTTTCTTCACACGTGTCATCTTTTTCACTCAATAATTATCTTCACCCTTCATCTCATGTATCTACTACATGAAAAATGAATCTCTATTTGATCTATAAGTAGAAAATTTCTAGATAAACAAATCTCTTCAAAAATTTAAACATTTCTTGGATGCCTCGAAAATCCTCAACAATGCAGAACAAAATCCAAGCATCAAACTGAAGAAAAAGTGAAAATTAGGAATTATAAAGTTCCCTAAACTACCTTAGAAATGGTTCATCATCATCATAAATCAAGCACAATATCAAAATGATCAATGAATGCATGTTCAAACATACCTCGGTCAGCTGTAGACAACAAAACCATGGTCGTGGTCCTCAAACCTCAACATCACCTAATCAGTCATGACCCAAATCTTCAACACGCCATTTTCCTCACAATGAACCCACAAAATAAAATTTAATACCATTTTAATAAGATCTCTATTCAATGATCATTCCCAAATTTTGTCATCAACAATCCCAAAAAAACCCCTCCTTCCCTCAGATTGGGTTCAATGGACATTGCGTGGCTCGACTATAGGTTATTTTTTTGATAGAGCTCAAATTGAGTTCTTGATTCTCAATGGTGGATTTGGATCAAAAGTAATGAAAAAATATTAGATCTATGTTTGTGGCTCTAATTTCAATAGAAGTGATGACCAACTCTACTACAATAGTAGCAGTGTTGATTCGACTTCCATGAATCTGTGGTGGTGAGGTTCATGTCATGGAGGCTTGGTCGGCTAAGATCTAGGATCTTCAGGATAAGGTATTAGTTACTTCATTAATGTTAAGTCAGTCTCAGATTCACATGGTGGTAGAGGGTTTCATAAATTTCAGTTCAGATTAATCCATCAATGATAGTGTCTCCGTGTGTCTCCTTCAAAGGGGCCTAAATAAGGCAGTCTTGGCAAGGATCTTATAATTTGGGATCTTTATGAGAATGGTTCACTTAAAAATACACTTTCCATGTAATATAATTTTATTACACAAAAATATTTTTTTTTGTACTGATAACTGGGATTATCTTATGATAATAGAAACATTCTTATATATGCATCCTTTCTTGACTTTATCTTATACAATCCATCAGAACATTATAATTTCTCTTACTCATCCTGGAATGAATTTAGGAAAAAGTAAGATAAATATATTACTCAACCCAAATTTTCATACACGGTAATTCAAAAAAATTATTTAATAATAAATTACATCAGATGATATTTTGAAAAAAAAATATTTAAATTAAAATAAATTAATAATATTTTTTTCATAAACTTAAAAACAACATGAATCATGAAAAAGTGAGAATAATTTTAAACCAGAAAACTATTTTAATTAAAAGATTTATATTCCATAACACAGTTTCAAATACACTCCATATTTTCTTTGATGAAGGTCCTTTGTTTCACTTGAAAATTTCAAAAAATGTAACCAAATTAACATTTGATTTAAGAAATTTTAGATCAAGTGAAATAAAATCAGAGTTTAATAAGTGAGGGTATTTTTCCTAGTCGATTCAGCTTGTATATTCTCTTAATCAATGAAATTCATAAACCATATTCTCCAAAATGACGGAGATATGCCCCTAATCAATTGCACTAGTGAACAATTGAACTAAACATAAGGTTGAAAACTTTGAGAGGGTATGTACACAATATATTTCCACTTTATTTTATACAAGAAATGCTAACAAGTTTTAATGGGTTTATTGAATTTGAAAATAAAAAACAGAAAGTAAATGAAAATATGGTAGAGGGAATATAATCTTGGGTTAAACACATCAATAGGTGATACATTTATATTTTCCATAGTTTGAAAACTTGTTGTTCACCCCCAATCTATAAGTGGATGGGGTATTTGTTGCAGAAACTACAATATCCTTGATTTTCCACAACTTTTAAGGTTAACTTCTTTGTTTAGGTTTCATTTGAAATGGTAATACTTATACACCACCTCTTAGTGTGGTATAATTTATTAGTTAAGGATGAATGTATAAAATATGGGGCCCAACATCTAATTATCTTGGGGGATAGGTGGCCCCTAGTCCCTCCACATATCTAATGGACATCCTTAGTAGAAATAAAATTCGTTTCTTATTAGAAAATTGGACAATATCCTCTTCTATGTGTAATTCCAAATGATTTTCTAAAAACTTTTTTAATAGTTCCATCTGTATATTCTAAATTTATTTTCTATAATTAAAATATTCTCCCTAAACCACTTCCAAATCATCCTTGACCAGTGAAGTGTGTTCCTCTACTACAATGTCACAACAAAGGAGTTCAATAAAAATTTTAGATTCAAAGTGATCTAGAAAAGAATGGTCCGAAATATTGAAATCCCCAACAAGTGAAATGGTTGTCAGCGCTTGTCCATATTTTATATTCATAGAAAAAAATATTCTTGGAAGTGAATGCTTATAAGGTTTAGCCTCAAACACTTGTATTTATTCATCACGAGTTGGTAAGTAAATGTAATAGCTTCATCCAAGGATGGGTCAACTTCAATTTTTTTTATTGTTTTTAAGTATTTTTTATGTTTTCTACTTTAATATTTTTTTAGAAAATCCTTAGAAGCCTCCTTGATAGTGACACCAATTTAAATAATGGGGTTTGAGTCATCTTTTCCATTTTTGATATTTTTATTCTCCAAAATACTACAATATAGAAGAAAATAGAGTTTTCTTTAAATGATAATTCATTTAATGAGTTTTTTATCATGGTTATTATTATTATTATTATTAACTAGATGATATATTTCTAGGGGGTTTCTAAGGAAAAATTAAACTATCATAGTTCTCTAAATATAGAAAACATGAAAATAGAAGAAAGAAAAGAAAAACATGAAGCATCAAATAAAATTTGGAGAGAAGTAAAAAATGGTCAATGTATTTCCGAAATGATTCTTCTGGATTATTCATTCTTAATTTCCTTGAAATTATTTTTCCCTATAAAATATTTCAACACACAACTTTAAATCTCCAAGGTATATGCCTCGTTAAGTTTGAGGAATTGAATCTAATTACTAGAATCTCAATCATTGAACTCCTTTCATCAAGAGCTAGTAAAAGTAGTGATAGTTTTCAAACAATTTGACAGAATCAAACCGTTTTGTTCACAATTCTCGATCAAGAGTTGATGAGATTAAAAAAAATATTTGATTGAAAGAATTCTATCCAAAATGAACTAATAGTCTATATCCGTTGAAAAACACACACTGATTGGATATGAATCAGTTGAAGAATAAAAGATAAAATGAAACAAATTGACAAATATAAAATCATCAAACACAAATTTATTATTCAATAGTTTGTATTTTGAAAATTATTTACATATTGAATGAAAATTTAAAAGATCAGATCGAAATCAACTGAGAAAACCACAAGGAACGACCACGAGAAAACTATACAATCACATACACATAAGATGGTCAATATTCGATATTCATATCATGGTTTAGAAATAGGTATTGTTTAAGTTCTCTAAAAGATCTCTCATCTCCATTCTCTATTCCTCCACTCCGGTGAAAAGAAAAATATTTTCTTCTTTCTACTCCACTCCGGTGATGAGAAAAATATGTTTCACTTGATACTCTGATATCTATCTCAAAAGTCACATTATTTTTATTCTCCTTGAATATCACTAACAAATCCACCTTCTCATTTGGTGACCAAACAATAGAAAAATCACTTTCTAACCTTCTTTCAAATTCCATACAACTTTAACAAAATTATTTAATCAACTTTGACATGTGAACAAGTATCATTTAATGCTCCAAAACAATCATTTTTAAAAAATTATTATTATTTTAATGTCAGACAACTTGCTTCCCATGTGTCATCTTTTTCACTCAATCATACATCGCACCATTCATCTTATGTAACACCTATACTGACAATGCATCTTCATTTTATCTACAAACAAAAAAGTTCCAATGAAACAAATCTCTTCCACAATTCAAACTCTCATTGATTATAGATACCCAAAGCTTGACGTACATGGACATTACATTACTTTTGCGGAATACTTAATACATGAAAAAACAGATGCCCAAAGACCGTATTAGTTTAGTGTCTTTGGAAACTCAGAACGTAATGTTCTAATCATGGTGAAAGATCTTCCACATCTCCCATAAAGATCTTCCCCTTTTGGTTTTCTTACCTAAAACCTTTCTTTATATCCCATGGAAAAGAAAACAAAAAAAGGGTGAGCTCAAATGCTCAGTAAGGGTAAACATACAGAACATAAAACAATCCATAAACATTTCAATGCAAAAACTTGAACATAAAATCTAAACATTAAAATATTGAGCAAAGACATAAATCAAGGAATTACATAAGGAATATATCATAAAGGAACATCAATCATGATAGAATATAATGGGAATAAAACATGTAATTGTGGAAACTATTATGCACATGTTATGATTTCTATAGTAGCCAAGACATTGCTGCCAAGACCATCTTAGTGGACAAAGTCCCTTTCTGAATCGAGTTCACTCCTCATTCCAGTCCTGTATCACTGAACCAGATTAGTTTACCATTCCAGCCATGTCTATCTCATGAGATATAAATCTTTACCCAATGCATTAGAGGGAGATATAGGTCCCACCCATCTCATAATGAAATCATTCTTACTTGTGCCACAACATGAACATAAATCATTAATCATTACCCAAAGTATAAAGTGGGTTTCATAAACATCATCCCATCATAACATAATCCATACAAAAAAATGGATATCATTTCATCATAAGAAAAGTGAAACAATGTAAATCATAGAGACATTATACTTGAAACATACACATATGAAAAAATTTCATCTTAAAGGGAAAATGGTTTTGATAAAACACTTGAAATGAACTCTTGAGTAAAATATCCTTTCTTCTTCAAAATCATTTACTTTTCAAAAAATTACATAAAAATTTTAAAAGAAAAGCATTTTTTTGAAAATAGTCATTAAATCTAGTAGAGTAAGCTTCATGAAAACAAGGTGTTGTAAAACTATAAAAATCCGTTCATGCCGTATAAGTTAAAAAAACATTCTTCTCGTACTTTTTCCAGAAAAGTCAAAATGTACCTCATATGATAAAAAAGAAATATTACTTACATAACATGTATTAAAAGTCAAAAATGGGTAAAAAGGACTTTAAACATACATGAAATTTTTTTTATAAAACTTTTACATGGATGATAAATATAACCCCAGTAAATACTTACGTATAAGAAAACTCGTATAGAAAACAATTGAGATTGAAACATTATCGCTTACCTTAGGTCCGATATGATTTGTATGTATCCTAACCTCCTATATAATGATTTAAATAATGTAATTTAGTTATTAGAGAATCATATTCATTGTTATGATATCACATATGGTTCACTTATGACTTTATATTACCTGTTCTTTTGTAAATTCATGTTAAAGTAGCGTTTTGGGTAAAATATTTTCATTTATCGTTCGTGTTTTGACTTGTAATTATTAATATGATTACTTATATCATGATTACATAATTACAAAA
The DNA here is from genome assembly GCA_963277665.1 of Viscum album. Lineage (NCBI taxonomy): Eukaryota > Viridiplantae > Streptophyta > Magnoliopsida > Santalales > Viscaceae > Viscum > Viscum album. Next base: position 1,084,097,385 of record OY728155.1, read on the forward strand.
TATAAAACATGATTTATATATAATATATATTCAGAATATACATAATAGATCGATAAAGGGAAAGAAATAGACCGTTCATGGAGACGGTAGGCTGTACGTATACATGAACACTGTTTTCGTTTCCTTATTGAATTAAATGGAATTAAGTAAATGAAACATATATGTTCATAAATCCAGTATCATTATTATGTAATATATTTCATTATTATTTATTATATATACTTTATAATCATACTTTAATGGTTAATCATGGAAAATGATTCTCATCGTGTTCGTGGAGACGGTAGTCCGTACGTACGCACGAACAATGATATCATTCCCATGATCATGGAATTGTATTAAAGTGTTTGTATAATATTTCAGAATCATTATAACTTTACAATAATCATATATAGTTATTTATTTACACCGTTATACCCATCCAAGTAAGGTGGGGGTGGAAAACAGATTACACCACGACATGGAGATGGTATTCCGTACGTACGCACGCATGGTGATTTCGTTTTCCGTAGGATGGATAGAAGGTGAAATAGGGTTGTTTCATATATATAATAACATATCAGTATATGAGTGATACTGATGTTATTACTTCATAATGAAATAACTAAATAAGAAGAAGAAGAAATAAATTTTAAAGAATCGGTAACGGGTATTACCTCTTCTTCGACACGCCTCTTTGAATCCTCATCTTAGGTAGGGAAGTTGAGAATAGAAATGGGTAGGGATTGGCTGAGCTTGAAGGCTCAAATTTGTGTAAAGATGAGAGGGGGGAGGTTCCCTTTTATAAGGGAGGAGAGGGGCACCTTTGGAATTATAATAAATATTAATTTATAATAAATTACAACCCCACTTAAAAACCTCAAAAATGACTCAAATCCAATGGTTAGATGAGATAGGGTTGTAATCTCAACAAAAAATAAAATTTAGACAATTTGGGAATTTATTTTAAACATTATCAACATGATTTATCCTTATTTAATCTATTTAATTTTATTTATGGTAGTAAGATTCTAATTTTTAAGTTGTTAAAAAAATTACTTATGTGTCGTGAATTGTGCAGAATTGGATAATTTATGACATTTTCGACTATATAAATTTCAATTTATAAATTTTAAATATTTTTGTGATTTTTAAACAATTTTATAATATGTTATTTTTATAAAATAACAATAGTGTCAATTTTGACACTATTCATTTATTTTAATTTTAATAAAATCCAAACAGAGGATATATTCTAACAAAAATATTTAATAGATTCCTAACATGTCAAATTTGTCTATAAAGTTCGTGGAGCACATTAAATAGTTTATATAATATTTATTTTAATATTTTTAAAACCATTTATTTGGTATATCTCTTAATAAAATCATTAGTACATAATTTTTGTATAATTATTTAATATACTTATTTGTTGCATAAAAATTAAAAATAAAATCCTATAATGAAGATAAACCTCATAGATTTCATAATAATACTTTTACTATAATTTATCATCTTAAATTCACAACATGTAAATTGTTATATTTATTAAATTATGAAGGTGAAAACTTTGGAATCATTTAAAATAAAATAATATAAGTGTCATAATCACCTTTCTAAGGATCCCAATGGTCAAAAATTCGACCGGTGGATGATTAGGGTTTATATATATACTACAATTAAGTTTTTTTCAGATTTTTGGACCTTTTGATATGTATTACTATTTCAATAAAAACTATATTATTGATTTTTCACTAAATAAATAATTTCTGCATTATTAATGTATAAGATAATAAGGTAATTAAATAACACTTAAAAATTACAAATAAATTACCATGATAAAGAAAAATATTTTATCTTTCAAATGATTATTTATAACCAAATTTATATTCTCTATAAACTTATATGAAAAATACTTTAATTATTAAAGTTTGAGTGAGACATATTTCACTTTCCATTAAATAAAATAAACTAAAGGTCATAATCAAATACAAGTGGGTTCCAATAGATTTCATTTCAACCCAAATATTTCATAGGATGAAATATAATACTAAAATTATATTAAGACAAGTGTTAGGGTAATTTTATAATATTATATTTACCCTCAATTACCCGATTTACCTTTTACTATGGTAAAAAAAATTTACCGTAGTTACTATTCATAGTGCCCAAAAATAAAAAGTAGCCTATTAACATAATTTGGACCTACTGATTCCAAACATGGAGATGGTATTCCGTACGTATGCACGCGCGATTATTTCATTTTCCGTAGGATGGATAGTAGGTGAAATAAGGTTGTTTCATATATATAATAACATATCAGTATATGAGTGATACTGATGTTATTACTTCATAATGAAACAACTAAATAAGAAGAAGAAGAAATAAATTTTAAAGAATCGATAACGGGTATTACCTCTTCTTCGACACGCCTCTTTGAAACCTCATCTTAGGGCACTAAGATTGGTCTTTAAAGAAGACCAGGGCCTCTAGAAAATTTCTAGGGAATTTGAGAATAGAAATGGGTAGGGATTGGCCGAGCTTGAAGGCTCAAAGTTGTGTAAAGATGAGAGGGGGGAGGTTCCCTTTTATAAGGGAGGAGAGGGGCACCTTTGGAATTATAATAAATATTAATTTATAATAAATTACAACCCCACTTAAAAACCTCAAAAATGACTCAAATCCAACGGTTAGATGAGATAGGGTTGTAATCTCAACAAATTTTTTTTTTTTGACAATTTGGGAATTTATTTTAAACATTATCAACATGATTTATCCTTATTTAATCTATTTAATTTTATTTATGGTAGTAAGATTCTAATTTTTAAGTTGTTAAAAAAAATTACTTATGTGTCGTGAATTGTGCAGAATTGGATAATTTATGACATTTTCGACTATATAAATTTCAATTTATAATTTTTAAATATTTTTGTGATTTTTAAACAGTTTTATAATATGTTATTTTTATAAAATAACAATAGTGTCAATTTTGACACTATTCATTTATTTTAATTTTAATAAAATCCAAACAGAGGATATATTCTAACAAAAATATTTAATAGATTCCTAACATGTCAAATTTGTCTAGAAAGTTCATGGAGCACATTAAATAGTTCATATAATATTTATTTTAATATTTTTAAAACCAATTTTTTGGTATATCTCTTAATAAAATTATTAGTACATAATTTTTGTATAATTATTTAATATACTTATTTGTTGCATAAAAATTAAAATTAAAATCCTATAATGAAGATAAACCTCATAGATTTCATAATAATACTTTTACTATAATTTATCATCTTAAATTCACAACATGTAAATTGTTATATTTATTAAATTATGAAGGTGAAAACTTTGGAATCATTTAAAATAAAATAATATAAGTGTCATAATCACCTTTATAAGGATCCCAATGGTCAAAAATTTGACCGATGGATGATTAGGGTTTATATATATACTACCATTAAGTTTTGTTCAGATTTTTGGACCTTTTGATATGTATTACTATTTCAATAAAAACTATATTATTGATTTTTCACTAAATAAATAATTTCTGCATTATTAATGTATAAGATAATAAGGTAATTAAATAACACTTAAAAATTAAAAATAAATTACCATGATAAAGAAAAATATTTTATCTTTCAAATGAGTATTTATAACCAAATTTATATTCTCTATAAACTTATATAAAAAATACTTTAATTATTAAAGTTTGAGTGAGACATATTTCACTTTCCATTAAATAAAATAAACTAAAGGTCATAATCAAATACAAGTGGGTTCCAATGGATTCCATTTCAACCCAAATATGTCATAGGATGAAATATAATACTAAAATTATATTAAGACAAGTGTTAGGGTAATTTTATAATATTATATTTACCCTCAATTACCCGATTTACCTTTAACTATGGTAAATAAAATTTACCGTAGTTACTATTCATAGTGCCCAAAAATAAAAAGTAGCCTATTAACATAATTTGGACCTACTGATTCCAAACATGGAGATGGTATTCCGTACGTATGCACGCGCGGTGATTTAATTTTCTGTAGGATGGATAGTAGGTGAAATAAGGTTGTTTCATATATATAATAACATATCAGTATATGAGTGATACTGATGTTATTACTTCATAATGAAACAAATAAATAAGAAGAATAAGAAATAAATTTTAAAGAATCGATAACGGGTATTACCTCTTCTTCGACACGCCTCTTTGAAACCTCATCTTAGGGCACTAAGATTGGTCTTTAAAGAAGACCAGGGCCTCTAGAAAATTTCTAGGGAAGTTGAGAATAGAAATGGGTAGGGATTGGCCGAGCTTGAAGGCTCAAAGTTGTTTAAAGATGAGAGGGGGGAGGTTCCCTTTTATAAGGGAGGAGAGGGGCACCTTTGGAATTATAATAAATATTAATTTATAATAAATTACAACCCCACTTAAAAACCTCAAAAATGACTCAAATCCAACGGTTAGATGAGATAGGGTTGTAATCTCAACAAAAAATAAAATTTAGACAATTTGGGAATTTATTTTAAACATTATCAACATGATTTATCCTTATTTAATCTATTTAATTTTATTTATGGTAGTAAGATTCTAATTTTTAAGTTGTTAAAAAAAATTACTTATGTGTCGTGAATTGTGCAGAATTGGATAATTTATGACATTTTCGACTATATAAATTTCAATTTATAATTTTTAAATATTTTTGTGATTTTTAAACAATTTTATAATATGTTATTTTTATAAAATAACAATAGTGTCAATTTTGACACTATTCATTTATTTTAATTTTAATAAAATCCAAACAGAGGATATATTCTAACAAAAATATTTAATAGATTCCTAACATGTCAAATTTGTCTAGAAAGTTCATGGAGCACATTAAATAGTTCATATAATATTTATTTTAATATTTTTAAAACCAATTTTTTGTTATATCTCTTAATAAAATCATTAGTACATAATTTTTGTATAATTATTTAATATACTTATTTGTTGCATAAAAATTGAAAATAAAATCCTATAATGAAGATAAACCTCATAGATTTCATAATAATACTTTTACTATAATTTATCATCTTAAATTCACAACATGTAAATTGTTATATTTATTAAATTATGAAGGTGAAAACTTTGGAATCATTTAAAATAAAATAATATAAGTGTCATAATCACCTTTATAAGGATCCCAATGGTCAAAAATTCGACCGGTGGATGATTAGGGTTTATATATATACTACCATTAAGTTTTGTTCAGATTTTTGGACCTTTTGATATGTATTACTATTTCAATAAAAACTATATTATTGATTTTTCACTAAATAAATAGTTTCTGCATTATTAATGTATAAGATAATAAGGTAATTAAATAACACTTAAAAATTACAAATAAATTACCATGATAAAGAAAAATATTTTATCTTTCAAATGAGTATTTATAACCAAATTTATATTCTCTATAAACTTATATGAAAAATACTTTAATTATTAAAGTTTGAGTGAGACATATTTCACTTTCCATTAAATAAAATAAACTAAAGGTCATAATCAAATACAAGTGGGTTCCAATGGATTCCATTTCAACCCAAATATGTCATAGGATGAAATATAATACTAAAATTATATTAAGACAAGTGTTAGGGTAATTTTATAATATTATATTTACCCTCAATTACCCGATTTACCTTTAACTATGGTAAATAAAATTTACCGTAGTTACTATTCATAGTGCCCAAAAATAAAAAGTAGCCTATTAACATAATTTGGACCTACTGATTCCAAACATGGAGATGGTATTCCGTACGTATGCACACGCGGTGATTTGATTTTCCGTAGGATGGATAGTAGGTGAAATAAGGTTGTTTCATATATATAATAACATATCAGTATATGAGTGATACTGATGTTATTACATCATAAAGAAACAACTAAAGAAGAAGAAGAAGAAGAAGAAGAAATAAATTTGAAAGAATCTGTAACAGGTATTACCTCTTCTTCGACACGCCTCTTTGAAACCTCCTCTTAGGGAACTAAGATTGGTCTTTGAAGAAGATCAGGACCTCTAGAATACTTCTAGGGAAGTTGATAAGGGAAATGGGCAGGGGTTGTCTGAGCTTGAAGTCTCAAAGTTGTGTAAAGATGAGAGGGGGGAGGTTCCCTTTTATAAGGGAGGAGAGGGGAACCTTTGGAATTATAAGAAATATTAATTTATAATAAATTCCAAACCCACTTAAAAACCTCCAAAATGACTCAAATCCGAAGCTTAGATGATATAGGGTTTTAATATCAACAACCAATAAAATTTAGACAAGTTGGGAATTTATTTTAAACATTATCAACATGATTTATCCTTATTTAATCTATTTAAATTTTTTTTGGAAATAAGATTCTAATTTTTAAATTGTTATAAATAATTTCTTATGTGTTGTGAATTGTCCATAATTGGATAATATATGACATTTTCGACCATATAAATTTCAATTTATAATTTTTAAATATTTTTGTGATTTTTAAACAATTTTATAATATGCTATTTTTATAAAATAACAATAGTGTCAATTTTGACACTATTCAATTATTTTAATTTTAATAAAATTAAAACAGAGGATATATTCTAAAAAAATATTTAATAGATTCCTAAAATGTCATATTTGTCTAGAAAATTCGTGGATCACATTAAATAGTTCATATAATATTTATTTTAATATTTTTAAAACCATTTTGTTGATATATCACTTAATAAAATAATTAACACATCATTTTTGTATAATTATTTAATATACTTATTTGTTCCATAAAAATTAAAAATAAAATCCTATAATGAAGATAAACCTCATATATTTCATAATAATACTTTTACTCAAATTTATCATCTTAAAATCACAACATGTAAATTGTTATATTTATTAAATTATGAAGGTGAAAACTTTGGAATCATTTAAAATAAAATAATATAAGTAGAATTATCACATTTTTAAGGATCCAAATGGTCAACAATTCGGCCAGTGGATGATTAGGGTTTATATGTATATAACCATTAAGTTTTGTTCAGATTTTTGGGCCTTTTGATATGCATTACTATTTCAATAAAAACTATATTATTGATTTTTTACTAAATAAATAATTTCTGCATCATTAATGTATAAGATGATAAGGTAATTAAATAACACTTAAAAATTACAAATAAATTACCATGATAAATAAAAATATTTTAGATTTCAAATGAGTATTTATAACCGAATTTATATTATGTATAAACTTATATTAAAAATACTTTAATTATTAAATATTGAGTGAGACATATTTCACTTTCCTTTAATTAAAATAAACTAAAGGTCATAATCAAATACAAGTGGGTTCCAATGGATTCCATTTCGACCAAAATATGTCATAGAATGAAATATAACCCTCCAATTATATTAAGACAAGTGTTAGGATAATTTTATAATATTATATTTACCCTCAATTACCCGATTTACCTTTAACTATGGTAAATAAAATTTACCGTAGTTACTATTCATAGTGCCCAAAAATAAAAAGTAGCCTATTAAAATAATTTGGACCTAATGATTCCAAATATGGAATCAATTGTTCCTAATTCAGAACAAATAAGTTGCAGTAATTAATTTAAAATTAATCCCGCTATTAAGAAAACGAGTTTTAAAAGTTAAAACATTGCAAAAGATTGAAATGATTTTGCCTATGAATTCAATGTAAAATAAGTGCTAATGAAATAAATTATATTAAATGGTAAAATATATTATATTTATACTTTTAAACCATTCAATAATATAAATTACCCATATAAAGTTTTACGGTGAAAAAAGTTGTTTTTAATTAAAATATAGCGTGTTTTTACTATTCATTAAAATATGAAAGTTATCAGAATAATATGAAAAATTTATCCAAAGTAAATTTTAATATCCTGATTCCAAAGAAGAATTTTATTTTGTCAAATTGAACTTATAAACATTTCGTAAACTAGATTTAAAGTTGGTGCGCCATCAAAAGGCGGCAAAACTGCATTTTTTGAAAAATAATTATTTTACCCGAAACATTTATTTTGTTCTTATACCATGTTCTAGAAAATGTGTAAGATGAATAATAATTTTATAAAATTAAAAATTTAGTTAATACTTTTCATAATGGCTAGTTTATAATAATATTTTAATAATATATCGTTGTTTAGTGAAACTGGGTATTGCGTACAACACACGCTATCGAGGAAGGTCACGATTGCGTGTAACGCAAGCCAAGTCAGGGTTGCGTGTAGTGCAAGACTCCTTTTTTGTTGCGTATAACAAAATATAACCATATTTCATTTATACATTGAATATATATGTATATATACACTTAATGTTGTGTTGAACAATTTCTATCAAACAAACTTGAAATTGTTTTTAACACGATCCAAGATTAGTGTTGCGTATACTAAAAGCTAATACGGTTTTGTGTATAGCGCAAGATAATCTTGGTGTAGCGTACAACAGAAGATATGAAATAAATTAAAAAGAATATATCTTATAAAATCTCGGGGTGTTACATTGACTACCTCAAAATATTCAACAGTGTAGAACAAATTCTAGTCATCGAACCATGGAAAAAGTGACAACTAAGAATTACTAAGTTCCCCATATTATCTCATAACTATTTCAATATACTAAAAAAATCACTAGATCAAAATGATTAATTATGGAATGTTCAGATATTCCTCAGTTGACCATAGACAAAAAACTATGGCCAGGGCCTTCAAACCTCGACATCACCTACTCCGTCATGACCCAAATCTCCAATAATCCATCGACCTCATGGTGAACCTGCATATAAAAATTTATTGTTGATGAACCTGAATATCAATTCCAAGATCAGGATTCCTCATCAAGGATACGAGATAAATATCTCTATCACTCAGATTTGGTTCAATTTACATTTTGTGACTTGAACACATTGGGTTCTTCAATGGAGCTCAAATCAAGCTCTTGATTCTCAATGGAGGCTTAGATCGATAGTGGTAGACATATCTCAGATCCATGGTGGCAGCTCCAATTTCAATAGTGGTGATGACCAACTCAACTTCAACAATGGCAGGGTCAATTTAGCTTCATTGAATCTACGACCGAGATGTTCGAGTCACAGAGGCTCGGTTGGATCAGATTTGAGATCACTGGGATTAGAAATCAGTTACTTCATCAGGGTTCCTACAATATCAGATTCACACAATGGTAGAGAATTGCTGTGATGTCAGTTAAGCTGAATCCATCAGTGATAGTGGCTCTGATTATCTCCTTTAAATAGACCTAAATATTATGGTTTCATCCAGTGTTCTTAGACTTTGAGATCTTTGTGATATTGGTTCACTTAAAATTACACTCATCATGTAATATAATTTTATTATGAAGCAATAAATCTTTCTTACACTGATATATGATATTCCCTTACACTGATAGAAACATTTTTATACACGCATCCTTTCTTCACTTTATCTTACACAGTCCACCAGAACATTATAATTTGTCTTAATCAGCCTAGAATTACTTTAGGATAATGTAAGATAAATATCTTAATTAACCCAAATGGTCATACATAGTAATGTAATGAAAGTATTAAAAATTAAATTACATCATAAGATGTTCTGCACAATAAATAATTAAATTAAAAGACATTATTAAAAAGTTAGTATAAACCTAAAAACAACAAATATATTAAAATAAAATTAATGACTTAAATAAAAACAAGTAAAAGAATGAAAATAATAAAATTATTTGATTGTGAATATTAATTTATAAACTTAAATTTATTTAACTATTAACTAAGATTATAATTCAAATTATAAAAATAAAAACTAAGCTAAATATTTTGTTAAAATTATTAAACATATTAAAAAAATAGATTGAAATAATTAAATGATTAATTAGATAACAAGATTAAGAAATTATAAAATTTACTAAAGAAAATAATTATACTACACTACATCTAATTATTAGGTTATTTAGGGAAATCAAATCTAATGCTAAACTATAATTAATTAATTAAATATAAAAATAGAGGAAAGTTTAAATAAAATTAAACAAATATGTTAAAATAATTATTTTAAAATAAAATTCAAAATTAAATAATAAATTTAAATTTAAAATAGAATTATAATTTAAAATAAAAATAATCAATAATTAATAAAAAATCATTATTTTAATAGTTATATAATTTTAACATTAAATATTCATCAAAGTAAGTTAATTAGTTAAAAAATAATTATAATAATAAAAACATAATTAATTTTAAAAATTTATATTGTAAAAAGGTTTCAAAATATAGCCACATCAGGAATCCCTCCTAATAATGTTTTAGGTATAGACCAAAAGAGGATCTCTGAAGAAGGGGTAAAATTCTTAAATGAGTGTATTTGATTTATTTCATCTTTCAAATCCTTAAAATAATACTCAAATATACTAATATAATAAAACCTATATAACATATATACTGATATGTTATTATGTTAATGGCATAGCCAATATCCATCTGCGGTTAAATCAAATGGGAAGCGAAACCGCCGATCTTGTGTATGGAGAACTGTGACCTCCTGAACCGATGTAAATTGTTTTCCATCACCACCTTTCAAGGATGGATGTCATGATGGATTTAACACAAACACACACACACACACACACACACAGATATATATATATATATATATGATATTTATGAAATTATTATACTTCTATAACTATTATGTAACATATATGTTCTAACTTACCATTCATTCTTACTTACCATTTCATGCGCACCTACGGTTTACCGTATCTATGAACATGAAAATATATTTTCTATATCTAAATTTTATAGTTTATAATAATTACAAATATAATGAATATATATATGATATTTAAATAATTTGTAACATTATTTTATTTATGTAACAATGATCAAAGTAAAAGGACTTAAATTACTAAACCAAACATACACGAAAAATGAAGCAATTATCATCCTAAACAGTGATATTACCCAATAAATGTTAATAAAAGTGTGATAAAATACTATAAGTACATAATATATGGTAGGAAATACATCATTATGGTTTTATAATATATTTATAATGAACCTATATTTATTATACAATATTTTTGAACACATATGAATGAAACTGAACATAAGGTATGGGTTTCTTGTCTCACTTTTTCTTCTGTGAGACATATGCTATATTCACCACTAATTTATTTGTGCGGTGTATAAAATTACATTATTGACATGTTATATCATTATTACATTTATCCCAATGTCATTTCAATCTTTATTTGAATTTTTTCTTTCATGGAGGTTACAATTCCAAATATTAGGAAAGTGGTAAGTGTTTATTTCATAATCTCATTAGTATTCGGGTCTATTTTTGTTTATGTATCCCTTGAATGAATTATTTGATATATATATAAATTAAAATAAATATATTTTTTATCCTATATATATTTATTATGTTTTTTAAGTAATAATACCATTTTCACACTCTTTGGTACTTAAAATGACTTAGAAAATGTTTTTAATAAAATCCGCCTTTATTTCTCCCTTCAGTCGAAAATCCATTTTCTTCTAAAACAATGTTTTTTAATAATGTTCCCAGAAATGTTTTTTACATTATCCAAATGATTTATTAAATAATATTTTACCCATGTTTTAATTTTTATAAATTTTTTTGAAATGAATCTTCATGTCATTTACCAAACAAGGCCTGTTTGGATTTTACTGAAAATATGAAAGGAATATTTTTTAACTTATATGGAATGTCATTAAGTAGAAACCATCATTAAATATAAATGATTAAAATAATATTTTAAATGTTTCCAATATTAATTTCAAAGAAAATTATTTTCAATTTTTTTTTGAACTTGAAAAAAAATAATTTTCAAAGTGGAAAGTAAATTATCCTCAATAATGTTTTTAATAGAATTTTTATGGTATCTCTATTCATAAATGAAAACAAAACTCATTTTACCTTATGATACATTGGGAATATGTTTTAATGATACCATCCTTATTATTTCTCTATATTGTTTATGATCAATTGACTGAGATATACTATTTTAATACAATTCTCTATATTACTATGAATGGTTTATGATCACATTTATTGATTGGGGAAAATATTAACATTTCATATGTTTGTTTTTCTAATAAAATTGTTTATATTTATTATGTTTCAACCGTTTTATATGATGAATGAATTAGAATTATCATGTGATAGGTGAGGCCCTCTATAGCCCCTTGATTTATTTGTAGGTCTCATGAGAGAATCTCACTTGGGATTTTGGTCGAGGCATTACCCATGTATGTAATATATCTTGGCATGAGGCCTTTATGGTATAGTTATGATGTATTTAATTATAAATTCCATCATCATGATATTAGTTGTTGATATCCATGTAATTATTTGATTAATTTGAATATCCATTTTTACATTTCAAGATCACGTGATTATTTATATGGAATTATTTGATCATTCTTTGTTCCTGCTATATTATACTCAAGTTATTGATTAAAATACTTTAATTTATGTTATTTATATAACCATATTGATTATGATTTATTTATTGATAGATTCCCCATATTCATACCCTTACTTTTTATTTGAGTTCTACCCTTTCTTATCTTTCTTTCTCCATGATGAAAATATAAGTATTATGATTGATGTGTAGGGTTATGCTTGAGGAAATAAGGACTCACTTGAAGGAAAAACTTTTTTTTACTTTATGTTTTCATTTGTAATATTAGATTCAAGTATGTATCTAGTTACCCAGAATACTAAAACTATTCATTATTTTGGGATGTGATTCCTTGTATCTTATTCCAATGTAAAAAAGTAACTATTACTATGGGATACTAAGGTTATGGTCTTTACAGTTGGTATTAGATAAAGTTTAATAGAAACCATGTGAACTATATTTATGTAAACAAAAATTAGGGAACACAACCCTATGATAAAAAATGAGGATTAATATTGAATATTTCCCTAAGGTTTTGTTAAGGTAGAGATTATGTGGTTTTCCTTGAAATATATCTCTATTTGGGAACTACAAGTGGAAATGGTTCTACACAGATGTATGTAGGGGGAACTACTTTGAAAAAGGTGTGCTCAGATTGACTTGAGCATTTCTTGGTACACAATAATAGGCCCTGCTGGTCACCTGGTTTGACACTCATAGGGGATATTCTTAGGAAGATTCAAAATTTCTTTATAAACCATTATGAAGGATTTGAATTTTTTTATGATTTAAAAAACTTCCCAAAGAAACCATTTTTAGGATTATTTGATTAGATATGCATAAATTATTCAATTTATGTTATCTATTTCACTATTTTTGGGATTATAATTTATAATACATAATGTTATGATATAATATAGTGTATAAAAATGTTTAGAAATGGTTCCAAGTGGATATAGTGAAAAAAATATCAGTGCATGTACCTCATGTAGGGATTTTACTCATGGGAAAAATAATCAATATGGAGATATAACTGTATATGGAATTGATACAATTATAACCATATTGTGGTAGCTGACTCAGGTTATGAGTAATAACCTTTTCCGTATGTAACAACCTGTTGATCCACCACATAGATTAACAATGTTAGAGCACTTCATGTGTTACCAACCAAGATCATTTAATGGGACTAAAAATATATTTATCGCTGAGCAATGGATAAGTTCCTTAGAAAAGATATTTCTTTCTTTTGGAAGTAATAGAAGGGATAAGATTTTCATGGAATTTTATTATATCTCAATAGATATGGATAAATGGTGGTAATTAATTCAGAACATAAAGGATTAATAAGAAATAATAGACATGGAATATAAATATTTTAAGGCACTATTCTTGTAATTTTTTCCCTCACGAGTAGTGAGAAAATATTGATAGACAATTCCTGATCCTGAGAAAAATATTAAGAAGAAAATTTCACTAAGTGTGATGAAAACTTTTCAATGTTATCAATTCATGCTACTAACTAAATACGTAATCTAAGGAGAAATATTGACCATTTGTTTGACGGGCTAAAACCGATCCTTTTAAGGGCACCAGTCTCCCTAATATTCTCATCATATAAGGAAATTGTATCACATGAAATAAAGATAGAGAAATAATTCTCTACATCTTATGGATTCCAAGGGAAGTTAGATAACAATAGGATGATAGAAGAAAATTGATAAAGGGAAGAAGGGGAAGATGGAGTTTCATCTCTGTGATATTTGTGGAAAGAAACACCTTGGTACATGCCTAAAAGGAAAAGGAGATTTCTTCTAGTGTGGAGAAAAACGTCCATAATGATCATGAATTCAATGGTAAAATAGAATCATTCAAAGTCTAGTGCCTTAACTATAAAGATATGGGGCACTATTCGAATAAATTTTCTATGCATTAAGAGAATATACCCATAAGAAGAAAATGGATCAAGGTAAAACTCATGATATTACTATGACTTAAGTGAAATGATTAAAGTGGTTATGTATTTGGATTCAAAAGGTATACTGTATAAGTATTTTATCCATTATATTTTTAGTATAAGAATCATGAAACTTATAAGGATTGTGATTCATTTTTACTTTATTAAGGATTTGAAAGCATGGGTTGAATGGTACCAAGAAAAGTAATATAGTGGAAACTTGATATTTTTGGAAAACATATGATTAAATGAAGATATCCTATAATATGTTCTCTATGTAGAGATAATAATGATAAGCATATTTTTATGGGATATTACTATTGACATTGAAATTTGTGATTAATTTAATGGTTTATATTATCCTTTCTGGAGTTTACTACATTTTTTTTGATTTATGGAATATATTTGACAATAAATGATTTTATATTTATAAGAATTCATGTTTGAATTATGGGTTGATGGTGATAAATGTAATCACATATTTCTAATGTGACATTAATAACAACTTTATATTGTTTGGGGAATATAATGTTGTTTTAGTGACTATCCTTCAATTTTTTTGGACATTGAATTTGGTGAGACATATTTTGGATGAGTATTAATATTAAATTTTTATAAAATGTATTGATTAGAAATTTGGGTGTTATTGGATAAATTTTTCTAATAATTTTTATTTAGTAGAGAAAGGATGAATAACGTTTTATTATTTTATGGATATTATGATTTTTTAATAGTTAATTTTAGTGCTTCAGGAATAAAATATTCATCATGAATACTGATCGTTTGGAGACAGGATGATATTGTAGTGGAAATTGATTGAAGAAAAACCAAGTTATGAAATTGTGCTCATGAAATATAAAGATATAAATTAATTATATTTCCTTATATTCTTAGATAGTAAACAAATTTATTGTCTTTAAGAAAATGAACTTGAAATAGAAATATTTTCATATTACCTTCATATCCGATGAATCAAATGGTCATTAAATTATCACATATTTTTGTTTTTTAGGAACTTAAATTTCTATTTATAATTAATTTTCTTTTGATCAATTAAAACTATCTCTCTCTATAATTTGTTACACTTTTCTTCCATTTCCACATATTTAGTTCCCACCAATGTTCTCCTATTTAAAAATATAGTTTTGTGTTATTCTAGTTGAACTTTCTACACCCATTTCTATATTATCAAGATGATATTATATTAACCATTTTTATGATGTGGGTTTCTAACAAAGGTATTTTAAAATGTCAAACCCTTAATTTCTGAGACCAAGATTAAATTACGAGGACACAATTTATTTGGGGGGGGGGTTGGGTAGAATGTAACTCCCCAAGATTTTAAAAGAGGAACATAATCATTGGTAGTATATTTGACATAGAACAATAAGATTAAAAGATATTGTAACGCAAAAAAACTTTATGATATATTTATTTTTAAATAAATTCAATATATTCTATTTCTCACAACACACACAATGTTAGTTTTAAATGAAACACAATACTCTATTAAAATATTATCATTTTAATGTTACCATTATAACCTAGCCTTTAAGTTGGAGAGTATAAATAATAAAAAAAGAATTATAAAAATTATATGGTTTAAACATATATAAAATAAATTAATCTATTATAAAATTATTAGAAATAAAATAATAATAATTTGAATGAAAAGAAATGTTTTCTAAAAACTATATTTTTCAAAAAGTCAGTTTATTCACGCTTTTCATGCATAATTTAAAATTAATATTTACCAATTTTAGAGAATTTATTTTAAAAAATAAACATAATTTTTAAAATATACATTTCAAAATTATATTAGGGTGAATTTTTGATAATTTTATGAAAATATTAATGTTTTGCTGGATAGTGAAAACATCGTTTTTATTAAAAAATTCCTTTTCGTTAAAAATATTCACAAAGCAAAATTATATTTAAATTTTTTTTGAAATATAATTAGTTCAATTATATTATAATTTTACTAATATAGGTCTTTTGAATCAATTTATTGTTTAATTATAATATAAAAACTTTTTAAACTTTTGAATGTTTTCCTTTGGAAAAACTATTTTTTTGATGCGTTTTTGAGTTTAATTTTAAACTAAATGTTCCTACTTCTATGAATAAAATTTGGAAAAATTGATTACATATTTGGAATAATAATAATTTATATTATCTAATAAGTTGAACTTATTTTTTTACTATAATTAATAGTGAAAGTAATAAAAATTAATTACTGTGATTAATGTAAAAATTGATCTTCTGAGGAGTTACAATAAAAAGAAAAGGGTTAAAATGACCTAAATGTGTTTCCAAAACCCATTGTATGACCCTATTCTAACTTTATCACCTATATATATTTAATATATATATATATAAGTATATATATATATAATAAATATACTCTTTATTTAAATAAATTTTTTATAATTTTTTATAATTTATATATATATATATATAACTATTTATTTATAATTATATAAATAATTTTCTAAAAAATAATATTTATTTGTTTATAATTATATATATATATAAATATAAATTTATAAATATATTTATTTATAAATATTTTTTAACAATTTTTTTAATATTATTATTCAATGTATAATCTTTGGTGCATGTTTGTTAAAAAAGTGTGAGGTTGAATAATTAAAAATGGACACTTTCAAAATATTAAGAAAATTGATAAGTTTTATTAATTAAATATAAATTATAAAAAAACATGGTCATATATTGAAATAAAGATGAATAAATATTGAAAATATTAAAATATAGTAAATAAATAAATATAAAATAAATAATAGAAATTGATTAAATTCCCAAAAAAATAGAAAATAAAATATTAAACAAAAAAATATTAAAATTTAATTAATACCTATTTGTAATAAAATTAAAAATAAATAAATAAAATTTACCGCAATTAAATACATGATATATTAAAGGTAACAAGTTGTAATGAAATTCTAAAATGAATACTAAAATTTTGATAAATTGCATAAAATATTAGTGGTTTGTGTTTCTATATTAGATTTCATTAATTACATAAATATTTGTGTGTGTGAATTTTATATAAAAATACATTAATTTCATATATGTGAAATCAATATAACACATGTTTGATCTATGTTAAATTGAAAAATAAAATAACATTCAATTTTTCCATTACTTGATGCAATTAATCAGTATTATTAATTTATATTAAATTTAATTATAATCCATTATTTAATAAATATTTTATTATTTAATGTAAATCATAAATATATTGTATTATATAAATTATATTAATATACATTCATATATATCTATATATCTACATATTTAATATATAGTATTTATTAACATTATCAAGAATTATTTAATTAATAAAATCTTTAATATTGTTCTCAATTTATTTTATTTTATAACTTTATTTGTTAAATTTTTGTTTTACATATATCTTTATATTTAATATATACTATTTTTAGTATTTATAATTTATACATAGTATAATCAATTTATTCATTTAAATAAATAATTATTTAATTAATATTTTTTTTAGTTTTTTTAGTAAACTCATTTTTCTTTTTTATTTATTTAATTATTTCATTTTTTTATTTTCTCCAATGGGCGTTGCCTAGTGGTTACACCTTTGATGGGTCTCGTGGGAGGTCTGAGGATCAAGTCTATCTAAGTACTTGTAGGCACATTATATTTCATCATTTTTTTTATATTATCCCTCCTTAAACTATTGTAATAATTATTTCATTTTATTCAGACCTTTATTTGTGATAAATAAGAATGAATAAAGGATCCATTTATTACTGATAAAAATAAATAATTGATAAAGGGAACCATTTATCTTTAATAAAAATAAAATGTTGATAGGGAGATACTTTATTTGTGAAAAAAATGAAGTGTTGATAAAGGGTACTGTTTATCAGCATTAAAATGCGATGATAAAGTGTTCCATTTATCAGTGCTAAAAAAAGGCATAGATAAAAGGTACCCTTTATCAGTGATTATTTTAGATATGATAAAGGGAACCTTTATCATCGATTTTTTCTAGTGCTGAAAAAGGAAAACATTATTAAAGGCATGTTTTGTAGTAGTGGCATTAGTATTAAAAGAATACATAACTATAGAAGATGCAATAAACACCATACTTCTCAAAGTAGATGGTCCTATATCTGACTCCTCTAGTTCCCACACAAATGTATAGATATGTCCAGCCTCATCCTTCTATTTCTTTGGTACCTAAGCATCACCCTTAGAAGGAGTTTGAGATGCCATTCAGTCTTCTCTATCACATCTAAACTGAGATCTCTTAGTGAATGTGGATCCAACTCTACTACCTGGGGATTCTCTCTCACAGAGAGACTGCAAATTACTATATTTACCACATTGCATGACAAACCCTAGGGTTTTCCATAAAATCAAGTTTGAGGTGTCCATTTCTCCCACACTAATAACTGAACACATGTCTCTTCCTTGACATTTGTTGCACACTCCTTCCACCACCTCACCAATGGTTACACCTCTTCCTCTTCTAGCTAGAAAAAAAATCTTTCTACCTCCTACGGTCACTTATGGACCAAAGATTAATGTCATCCTATATATATATTCCTTAGACATTACTACTTTATCCACAACCTCTATGATGGTGGGTAGGCATATAAGAACCACCATAGACTGAATACTATCCCTTAAACCTATATTGAACCTCTATGACTTGAGATAGTCACTGAAAATAATATTTGGATATAGATGCACCAACATGGACAACCAAGTGTCATACTCCCTAATAAAATGATCTCCCTTCTCTAAGGTTAATAATTCTTCAGTCTAATATACTTAAAACGTATAAGGATGGATCTATTGATTGAATATCTTCTTGAAACCGATCCTTGTAAAGTCCTTGTGAAATATAGCTTTCACAATAAAGTCCCACCATTTTCTTCCCAGAACTTCATTTATATAAGTGGTGAAAACATCCTCAAAGTCTTCTAGAGTTTTTAGGAAGTGGAAAATTCTCTCAATCCTCTAAATCCACTCTTCTGATTCATAGGGTCACTTTTCACAGTGAAATATTGGTTGAAGATTCTTAGTGAATTATAAAGCATGGTCCCTTTTTGTTCTAGTTTGATACAGGTGACTTGTCACATAGTCTGGATTAATCGAAATATAGTTTCAACCAAAGATGAATCAACTAGAGGATTCAATAGTGAGACTCGCTCTACATATTCCTTTCTAGAGTCTGAATATGTCCTTCTTGAAGGATCCATACTCTAAAAAAGGAATAGAAACCAAAAAAAAATATTCCTTTATTATAAATCAAATTTGGATAACTGAGGAAAAACATTTGATAAAACTAAAAATAAGGATGATGGACAACCCTAGACTCCCATGGTAAATTGAAGTTCAATATTAAAGTGAGATGGCTAGGCACACTCTCTATAGAGACCTTGACTCTAGTTACCCAGAGCTAGTGTCTACTTTATTACATTTCCATATGATATAAGGAATAAAATCCTAAAGGACCGAACATTTTAGTATTATTGGTAAAATGAATACATACTTTAATTAGTGTTACATTTTAAAAAATGTAACACACAAAATATTTTCTTTGAGAACTCCATTATTCCCCTTAGAATACTCTTTCATATCAATCAGAGAACCCTTCCTAGTATCCTGGGAAAAATAAAAAATATGAAAGGGGTGATATTAGATACTCAGTAAGGGTAATAGAATAGTAGAAGTCATGAATAAATAAGGTATAATAAATATAAAATGGTAAATAAGTGAAACACATTCCATTTAATCAATATTTTGAGAATAATATACTAGGAATAAATGATGATCAAATAATTCCATATAAATTGTCACATGTGGATGAAAAATTAGTGATGGATATTATAACTGATCAAATAATCTCATGTAATATCAATAAATTAATTCATAATGATGGTATGCATTATCCCATACATCTAAAACATACTGTTGAGACCTTGTTCCAAAACATCTAAATAAATAGGTAAGGATTTGGACAAAACCCAATCTAGTTTGGCTCTTGAGACCTATAAATGCATCAAGAGGATATAGTGGGTACCACCCATCACCTACTAAGTCTAATGAATTTATCATAATAAAGGGGTGTAATATAATTAAAATAATAATTTTCTTTGAAAAACTAACATATGAAATTCTAATACTTACCACAATCAAATAAACAAAATCATAAACCATCTAGATTAATATGGTGAATGACAATAAAATAATTCATCCTCAATCAAACTAATTGTAAACCATACTTATAAAGAATAAGTATTATTTCAATATAATATATACCCATTTAATTCTAATTAATATAAAATGTTTGATAACATTGATGAATTTAAATACTATACAAATTTCATTAAAATCATTTTTGAGGAAAATATACTTTTCACTTTGAAATTAACCTTTAAAACAATGTTCACAAAACATTGGAAAATATTTTTAATTTAAAATAACCTTTCATAACTTGTAAAATAATAATTAAAACATTGATTTTTCAGGATGGTGGAAAATTCCATTCACATCGTACATGTTAAAATAAATATTCATTTTACATTTTTGGTAAAATCCAAACAAGAATTGTTTTGAAAAAAAACAAGATGATTCCTTTCAAAATATTTTGTTTAAATAAAAAATGGGTTAAAATTTATGTACTAAATAATTTTTAAAATTTTAAATAAAATTTTTATAATAGTTTTATGAAACATGGGTTTTTGTTGAAAATGGATTTCTGACAAAAGAGAGAAATAAATTTGTATTTTCTTAAAAATATTTCTCAATCATTTTAAGTTCCAAAGATTGAAAAAATGGTGCAATTTATTGAAAAAGTTCATGAATAACCAAATGTGATGAAAATAATTTTACTTTAAGATATAAATATCAAATAATTCACCCAAGGGAGATGTAAACATAAACATCTTTGAATAATGATGAGATTTTGAAATAAACCCTTACCACTTTGGTAGCTTTTGGATCAAAATTATCATAAAATAAATGACAACAGATGAAACTTTAAATACCATTAAGATAACTATATTCATTATATAACATATAATATGTGTATAATATACAC
This sequence comes from Viscum album, assembly GCA_963277665.1. NCBI lineage: Eukaryota > Viridiplantae > Streptophyta > Magnoliopsida > Santalales > Viscaceae > Viscum > Viscum album. Next base: position 1,084,118,904 of record OY728155.1, read on the forward strand.
CATAAAAAGGAAATAAGTGTTAAATATGACATTTGTCTCATGGAAGTAAAAGTGAGATGGGAAACCCTCATATCAGGTCTAATTTCCTTCACATGTGTCCGTAACTCTTGTATAATTGTTTTGAGAATGTTATAAATTTATAATAGAACCAAAATAATATTTATAATATCATATATCATCTTATTATTAAAATTTGCCACCCATTTGTTATTAATATTTCATTATTTTCATAGTTTCAGGAATTAATTACCTTGTCTTCTCATGCGTATTTTGTCATAAAAGTTATTCTTCTTATGAATATATATATATATATACATTTCATCTAAAAAATGATAATAATGTTATAAATATCATATTTAATTATTTGATACATTTTTATAACTATTTATTAATGTTAGATAAGGAAAATGAATCACATCACTTTGTAGAGATGGTAGGTCGTACGTACGCACGAGCGATGATATCATTATCTGAACGAGTTGAAGGTTAAATAAGTTAGTGATATATTAATTTTATAGATTCAATTTCATCTCATATATATATATCACTCATATTCATTAATTTTATCCTTATTTCATTCCATGTAAAACGTAAGTGTAGAGACCCCAAACTTGACGTACATGGACATTACATTACTTTTGCAGAATACTTAATACATAAAAATACCAACACTAAAGGACCATAATAGTTTAGTGCATTTGGAAACTCAGAACATAATCTTCTAATCATGGTGAACGATCTTAAAAATCTCCCATAAAGATCTTTCCCTTTTGTTTTCTTACCTAAAACCTTTCTTTATATCCTGGGGAAAAAAACATATAAAGGGTGAGCTCAAATGCTCAGTAAGGGTAATCATGGAGAAAATAAAACAAACCATATACATTTGAACTAAAAAACATGAACATAATGTTTAAACATCAAAGTCTTGAGCAATGAAATAAAACATTGCAGTACATAAGGAATAGATCATAATGGAAAATCAATCATGATAAAATAGCATGGAAATAAAACATGTAATTGTGGAAAACCATTATGTAATTGATATTATTTCCATATTAGCCAAGGAATTGATGCCAAGACCATCTTATAGTGGAAAAATTCCCTTACTGAATCGAGTTCACTCCTCATTCCAGTCCTGTATCACTGAACCAGATTAACTTTCCGTTCCATCCATGGCTATTTCATGAGATATAAATCTTTACCCAATGCATTAGAGGGAGATATAGGTCCCACACATCTCATAATGAAATCATTCTTACGTGTGACGCAACATAAATATAAATCATTCATCATAACCCAAAAAATAAAATGGGTTTCATAAACATCATCCCATCATAACGTAATCCATATAAAACAAATGGATACCATTTTCTTTTCTCAAAATGCCATGTGATTTTAAAAGAAAAGAATTTTGTTGAAAATAATCATGAAATATTTTAGAGTAATCTTCATATAAATAAGTCATTATGAAACCGTAAAAATCTATTCATGTCGTATAAGTTAAAAAAACATTATTCTCGTACTTTTGCCAGAAAAGTCAAAAAGTACCTTATATGGTAAAAAAAGGAAGGATTCCTTCAATACAATGTGGTAAAAGTCAAAAAAGCTTAAAAATGAATTTAAAATAAATGGAATAATAGTAAAATTTTTATGAAAACATTTTTAGGAAACATGGACATGGATGATAAACATAACCCCTGTAAATACTTATGAATAAAAAATCTCAGATAAGAACAAGATTGGAATAATTATACCTTACCTTATGTCTGATATGCTTCGTATGTATCTGAACCTCATGTATAATAATTTAAATAATGTCATTGAATTATTAAATAATCATATTCATTGTTATGATATCATATATGGTTCACTTATGACTTTATATTACCCGTTCTTTTGTAAATTCCATGTTAAAGCAGCGTTTTGGGTAAAATCGTTTCATTTATCGTACGTGTTTCAATTTTTTATTCTTGATATTATTACTCATATCCTGATTTAATTAATTCCAGAATGTAAAACATGATTTATATATAATATATATTCAGTATATAAATATATATGATAGATCGATAAATGGAATGAAATACACCGTTCATGAAGACGGTAGGCCGTACGTATGCAGGAACGTTGTTTTCGTTTCCTTATTGAATTGAATAGAATAAAGTAAATGAAATATATATGTACATAAATCCAGTATCATTATTATGTAATATATTTCATGATTATTTATTATATATATACTTTATAATCATCCTTGAATGGTTAATCATGGAAAATGAATCTAATCGCGTTCGTGGTGACGTTACTCCGTACGTACACACGAGCGATGATATCATTCCCATAATTATTGAATAGAATTGGAGTGAATGATATAATATATAAGAAGCAGTATGATTTTATAATAACCATATATATTTATTCTTTACACCATTATACCCATCCAAGTTAGGTGGTGGTGGAAAAACTAATTACACTACGACGTGGAGACGATATTTCGTACGTACGCACGTGCACTGATTTCATTTTCTGTAGGATGGATAGAAGGTGAAATGGGGTTGTTTAATATTTATAATATCATATTAGTATATTAGTGGTACTGATTTTATTAATTTACAGTGAAACAACTAAAGAAGAGGAAGTTGAAGAAGAAATAGACTTGAAAGAATCGGTAGAAGAGATTACCTATTCTTCGACGCACCTCCTTTGAGATTCCTCTTAAGGGATAGAGTTGGTCTTTTGAGAAGATCAGAACCTCCAGAATGTTGCTAGGGAAGTGAATAAGAGAAATGGGCAGGGGTTGTCTGAGCTTTAAGGCTCAAGGTGTTGTGAAGTGGAGAGGGAGGAGGTGCCCTTTTATATGGGAGGAGAGGGGCACCTTTGGAAACCTTAAAAATATTAATTTATAATAAATAAAACCCCACATAAAACCTCAAAAAATGACTAATATTCGAATATTAGATGAGATAGGGTTTTAATATCATCAAAAAAATAAAATTTATACATGTTTGAAATTTATTTTAAACCTTGTCAACTTGATTTATACTTATTTATTTAATCTTATTTTTGGTAATAAGATTCTAAATTTTAAATTGTTATAAATAATTACTTATTTATTGTGAATTGTCCATAATTGGATAATTTATGAAATTTTAGACCATATAAATTTTAATTTATAATTTATAATTTTTTTTGTGATTTTTAAACAATTTTATATTATGTTATTTTTATAAAATAACAATAGTGTCAATTTTGACACTATTCATTTATTTGAATTTAAATAAAATCCACAAAGAATATATGTTCAAACTAAAATATTTAATAGATTCATAACATGTCATATTTGTCTAGAAAATTAGAGGAGCATATTAAATAGTTCATACAATATTTATTTTAATATTTTTAAAACAATTTATTTGATATTTCAATCAATAAAATAATCTCAACATCACTATTGTCTCACCTTTAATGAAAATTATTTAATCCCTAAAAATTATAAATAAATTCAAATGATGCAGATAATTTTATTAGATTTATGGATACTATTCATGTTCAAATTTTCATGAAGTTTATCACTAAATTAAAATTATTATACTTATAAGATTTAAGAGAGTGACATGTTGTCACTTTCTTTGGTTTTAATAATAATTAAATTATTTTCATGGACAGAAGTCCATAAAATTAATATATTCAGACCCTTAGGTGATATGGGTCTACTTTTACTCATCCAATAGAATTTTGGAAGGTTTTAGGGTAATTTTATAATCTTATTTTTATCCTTAATTACCCGATTTACCTTTAACTGCAGTAAATAAAAATTATCATAGTTACTATTCATAATATGAAAAAATAAAAGTAAACTATTAACATAATTTGGACCCAATGAATTAAAATATGGAATCCATTTTTCAAAATTCAAAACACAGAATTTGCAGTAATTAATTTAAAATTACTCCCGTTGTTAAGAAAACGGGTTTTAAAAGTTAAAACATTGCCAAAGATTGAAATGTTTATACCTATGAATTCAATGTAAAATTAATGGTAATGATATAATTGATATTAAATAGTAAAAATATATTCTATTTATACTTTAAAACCATTCAATATTATAATTTAAGCATATAAATTATTGCGGTGAAAAAAGTTGTTTTTAATTAAAATATAGCGTGGTTTTACTATTCATTAAAATATAAAAGTTATCAGAATAATATGAAAAATTTATCCAAAGTAAATTTTTATATCCTGATTCCAAAGAAGAATTTTATTTTGTCAAATTGAACTTATAAACATGTCAAAAACTAGATTTAATGTGTGTGCGCCATCAAAAGGTGACAAAACTACATTTTTTGAAAAATAATTATTTTACCCGAAAAATTTATTTTGTTCTCATACCATGTTCTAGAAAATGTGTAAGATGAATAATAATGTTATAAAATTCAAAATTTAGTTAATACTATTTATAACGGCTAGTCCTTAAAAGTATTATAACAATATATCGTTGTTTAGTGAAACCCGGTATTGCGTACTACACATGCTACGGAGGAAGGTCGCGATTACGTGTAATGAAACCAAGTCAGGGATGCGTGTAGTGCAATCTCCCTTTGGTGTAGCGTAAAATAGAAGAAATAAATGAAATTAAAAAGAATAATTCTCATAAAATCTTGGGTTGTTACAGTAAGTGCAAAATGAATCACATCACTTTGTGAGGTAGTAGTCCATCGTACACATGAGTGACATTTTCATATTTGAAATGAAATAGAATGTAAAAATTAATATGTGATATTAAAATTTAAAAAGTTTAATAATATCTTAAATATAATGTAATTTTTTTAAATATATCATTAAATCCATCCTTGAAATGTGGTGGTGGAAAACGAACTACGTCGGTTTGTGTGGCGGTAGTCTGCTCTACACATGATCGATGATTTCATTTTTCATTTAATAGAAGCGGAGATGGATAAATGTTCCATAAAAAAATAACATATCATTATATGTGATATAATGGTGCTTTTATATTGTATATTTTGAGACATAATTAAATGTAGAAAAAGAAGAATGAAAATAAAAGAGTGTTGGTTATATAATTACCTTCTCTAAGAGAAACCTCCTATGGATATCTACTTAAGGAACCTCAGGATGGTCTTTTGGGGGGATAAGAAGGTATATAATATGAATAATAATGTTTATTATGAATTTTTATAGGGTTTATTTGAGAAAAATAGCTTTATATGTGTGAAAAATTTATGGGAGGGAGTTCTCTTTTATAAGTGGAGAAATGGTACCCCTTGTAAATTACATGGAAATCTCCCAATAGAATCCAAAATGAGAGTCATTCCCAAGTAAAATGCTTAGAAATGAAATTATATTCTAATTTCTTTTTGTATAATTTTAAAATATGGCCATAAAATAATATTTTTATAAGTTTTTATGTCATTTTTAATCCTTATCTTCTTAGTTTAACCGCACGGTAAACCCATTTTTACATTAACGAAAGTAATTAATTTTTATTGTTTTCACTATTAATTTTGGTCAAAAATTAATTTGAACTTATTATATAATATAAATTATGATAATAAAAAACATTTAATTCATTCTTAAAAATTCCATTAACATAATTATAAAAATTTAATTGAAAATTAGTCCCGTAGATTCAAATAGATAACAGGTTTTTAAAGAGAAAATGTTCAAAAGTTTACCATGTTTTTATATGAATTTTGAATATAAAAATTATCACAATGAGATAGAATAGATTTATATATATATATAATTGAATTAATTTTACTTAAAAAAATTGATAATATATTTTAACTTTATAAATAATTTAAATGAAAAGCGGTTTTCAATTAAAATTTATTATTTTTCATTACTCATTAAAAAATGAAACTTTTCAGAAATATCCCAAAAATTATCCCAAATAAAATTTTGATATGATGATTTATAAAGTTTTTTTTTTAAAATAAATATTCTAAATTTGGTAAAAATTATTTATAAATTATATTCGCAACTAAACCGCCATTAAAAAAAAAATACTTTTTTCAAAAAACATTTCTTTTACTTTCAAATGATTCTTATTTTTTTATAATAAATCTATATCCATTTTATTTATTTTATACACGTATAAACCATAAAATTTTTATAATTTAGATTATACTATTCATACCTACCAACTTAATATCTAGGTTATAATAACCATTTTTAAATTATAATATTTTAATGAAGTTTCATGTTTAATTTAAACTTGGTGTTATGTGCATTTCATGCTATCAAATAGATTGAATTTATTTAAAAATTAATATATAATTCAGTATTGGGATACTATATTCCTTTCAAATCTTGGTGTTGTGTGTCATAAATTCTGTTTGACATTATATTCATTTCTTAAAAATATCAGGGTGTTACATTCTCCCCCCTTAAATAAATTATGTCCACACAATTTAATATTGTTCTCAATTATCAAGGGTTTGACATTTGAAAATACCTTCATGGAAAAAAAATCATAAAAAGGGTTAATAAAACATAATCTTAATATGATATAAATGGAATTAGGAAGTTCATATGGAATAACACAAAACTAGGTTTCTAAGTTGGAGAACTTTGGGGGAAAGTGAAGTTATGGAGGTGGAAGAAAAACACAAATAATTATAGAGAGTGATAGTGGTCATTGACCATAAGAAAGTGAACGGTCAATGGAATATTAAGGAATTTAAAACCATAAATATGTGATGTTTTAAAATACCATCAGTTTAACATAAATGACGGTATTAGGATAAAATTTTGTTTTAATATCTTATTCCTAGTGTTGAGGAATTACTTACCATCTAGACTAAGAATATATGAAAATATAATTTATATATTTCAGTTTCATCGACACCATTTTCTATTTTGGTCATTCTTCAATCATTTTCCACTTCATTTCTTACTATAATAAATGAATATCTAAGATTATTTTTTATACTTGAAGAACTAAACTTGAATTTTAATGGATCATAAGATAAGAAAAGGGTTACAAGTATTTCCATATATTTATAAATATTTTAAAAAACTAGTATGATTATAACAAATTATCCAATATAATACATTAATCTCTAGACCTAAATAGTTACACCAATGGTTCAACATTAATATTTATCTATCAATTTTATTAAACTAAAAATAGGGTATATTAACCAGGACATCATGTAGGTATTTGGTAGGTTCCAAACCCTTATCATCCCTCATTTGTGGGTTCAAGCCCCATGTCCTTTCTAGATGTCTGGGGTTGTCACCCATTATCTTGATTGTCATTTTCCTAAAACATTATTCATTTAATTCCTATAATTTTACTAAATTGTAATAGCCCATAATTACCTTAACATAATTGATTATATAAACCTTAAATATTACCAATACCTTCATAAAAACCTATTTTTATTTATTATCTCAACATCAGGCACATATTAAGGGTTATCCTGCCTCTATAATGTGTTTTCCAAGAGTTTAAAATTGTCATTAAATCACTTTTCTTGGTCATCGATACCATTCAACATGTTCTCTAAAGTTCTTTAATAAATAGTACTACAATCCATTACTTTTAAATTTAATAATTATTATAACCAAGATATCATTGATTAAAATAACCCAATAACATAATTATTGAATACAAACACAAGCACATTAATCATTCCACTTCATCTTTGGTAATAACATAATATTGAATATGAACCCTTAGCTTCTTTTGTGGTATATTTCCATGATTCTTAGGGAATTCAATTTCATATTTCACCATTTACTTATAGTTGAAGAATTGAACATTGGCAATTTATTTCTTCCCCATTAAATTAAGATCTTGGTGTCCTTTCTATACACACTTGGTGAAGACTCATATTCCCTTTAAGAAAGTGCCAATTCGTTTCTTCACAAAATTATCACATGTGGGAAAAACCATCTTCCCTTTCTTCCCCTTATCCACTTTTTTATATACGATCCTTTTAAAGACACGAAAATCCATGTAATTGTTTTTAAATATTTGGGATTATTACGAGTTTACGAAATTTTACGGTGGATAATTCAGAGGCCCGGTGTGCCCAGAATGAATTTCAGAACTTTTTTTTGGGTAGGTTATCTAAACGTGCGGGCTGTGTTTTCTAAATTTTGAACTGGTTCTATGATTAAAAATCTGAGGGCACTGTTGAATTTTCAGCACCATGATTTACTTAAGGGAAGGTTCACTTCAACCACAGTAGTTCAAGAGAAAAAGTTAAATTTTGGAATTTTTAAAGAAAAGTAAAATAATATGTAATTGTTATTTTATTTCTTTTTATTTTTCCTACCACCTGCTGAGTGGTGGTGGTGGGGACCACAGAGGTGGTCATACCTTTAATTATGGGGCATTAATTGCACGATTACACATTGGTTGCGCAACCAACCTTGACATAATTAACGAGGCACCTTAATTACGCCAATTAATGAGGCACTTTAATTATGTCAATTAACGAGGCACTTTAATTACATCAATTAATAAGGCACATTAATTAAATTAATTAATGAACCTCATTAATTCCTCAAGCCATTTCTCACCTTTCCCCCTCCTATTTAAATGGTGCTCGGGGTGGGGTTTTGGCACGACTTCTTCATGCAAGGAAACTCTGGAAAATTCCTGCAGAAACATCCCCCAACAGAGGATAGATGCACGAGTGAAAATGATATAGGATCGACGAATGCTGACGTATCAATCCAACATGGATGCTCCTCCCACCACAACAGTGACACCTCCAACAGATCTCGAGGAAGGTGGTTAGGTGCTTTGATGTTCCCTCTCTTCCCATTCTTGAAAAATATAACAAACGTGGAATAACTGACTAAAGGGTTGATCTGCGTCTCATCAAATCATGTAGGTGGTTGTTGAGAGGTATTAAATTTGGGGATTATTCTTCCTTTTGATTATTATTAATTTTTCTCATGCTTAAAACGCTAACGCGGAGGGAACGAGCTGAAACCAACAAGGCCCGAACCCTCCATTAAACTTGTACTTGGTTCTTTCACTATAGAAGAATAATGAACACAGTGAAAAAAAATATTTGAGGGTCATGAAACAACGGCGACATCTAGAGAGGACCGAGGGTGCGTCCGTAAGGAAGAAAGGACCACCGGGGCTCACCCGGTGTCCTACAGAAGAAACGCCGGTGCGGTACCGGTGCGACGATGCTGGCGACCAGTGCCTGTAGATGAGGGAGGTGGCCGGAAACTGCCAGCCACGATAGAAGAACAGTGCTGCTCGGAACCGCGGTGGTCAGATGGGCGACCAACAGAAGCCGACAACAAAGGCGGAGGCAGCGCACCGTCTCGCACTACGTTGAAGGGCCGCGGCTTTGAAGCCCTGGCTGTGGCGAAGGCCGGGACCCACCTCCTAATAGTCCCATGGGTGATGAGGCGGCACCATGTGGAATTGAAAATTAAAATATCCGAATAACTCATTTTAGTCGTTCGAGTGCAGTAGACCGCACGACCCGCACGGGTCGCGCTGGACAACGGGTCGGACCGCCTGCAGCGGCCCAGCCCAACCGGGCCAGACCACCTGCCACAGTCCAGCCCAACCAGGCTAGCCCAGGCTACTTTGGGCTAGGCCAGGTCAGACCTAGACCGGGTTGGGTCAGTCCAGACTGGGTCGGTCCGACCTAGTCGAACCAAACCGTGACCCCTCTCGGTCCTAGAAATGCTTAAAGGGTCATATCTTGTGAACCTGACGTCCATTTAAAGAACCCTCTACGACGCTGGGATACGTGGAGCGAGATGGTCCTTTTGAAATAATCTACTTGGGTTTTAGAGAAAGTTAGAGTAAAACTGAGTTTGATAGACTACGAATCCAATCAATAATCAGGTTACTTCTTTGTGGGACTTTGTTCTGGGTGAAATACGACCGATATCTTGAGGAACGGTTCTCCTAGAATCAAGCATACTATGAGTGGGAATCCAGTGGCTGGCTGTTACATGAATAAGAAGAGTGACCAATATGGGTCAACATTAGAAACTCTAGAGTGGGATGATCTAGCTGTATGACTAATCTTTCCAACCTCCGTACCAGAAACCAATACGGGTCAACACCAGCGACCAATACGGGTCAGTACCAGTAGCGAATATATGTCAACATCTAGTGACAAATACGGGTTAGTATATAGCGACCAATATAGGTCAACACCATCTACCAATACAATTATGCATCTAGCGACCAACATAGGTCGTCATAAAGTGACCTATATAGGTCAGTAGTATAGTTACTACGTATAGGATGATATGGATTTACAACTAGTCATCCCTATCCTAGTAACCTCGATGTTATACCGTTAGAGTGAGTTGTCTCTTTATCTTTGTGCTTTATGATTTAGATCAGGCTCATGATATTACCTTTGTGGTACTCCTTGTGATGTTTCCTTTGTGGATTACTGAGAGACATTCATGGGTCTCGGTGTCCCCTACTGGCTTGTTATACCCACCCCAACACGGGCTCTGTCCGCACGTGTGTGTCTGGTGCAGACTACTGATGCTCTGTGGTGGTCTTTGGAGGTTCAGGACTTGGTGGAACTTGGTGTGATTGGAGAAGTCAAGATCCTATTCCTCGAATTCATACTTAAAGGTACTACCCTCCAGGTAGAGTTCTAGGGTAGATGCGACAACTGTTTACTTTATTTTCAATTTCTAGGGCTTGTATTCTGGCCCACTATTTTCAGTTTACAGTTTTACTCATGGTTGTACTTTACTCTCGTGGTTATACCTTACTTTTGTTTGTTGTTTACTTTAGTTTCCCTTTTTGAGTGTGTATAGATCTCTAAGGAAATGCCTTCCCTATTCAGGAAAAGCCTTCAGGTGCTTGTCACCAACCCCTGGCCTATGGAAGGAAGGCTTGGGGTAGTCACATCTGGGCCCCGTGCGATAGGTCATGACAAAGTGGTATCAGAGGGAGATTGGTTCTACCAGAAGAAATAAGAGTCTACTTTTAAATAGGCAAGGGTGTAAAGTGTCTTGAGTTCAGTTTTCCGTACAGAGAGTGTAGTATTAGTGTGGAGATCGACATATCCATACACTAGGACCCTAAATTCTATTTTCTGACTCGGTACCTGAAAACACCAGTAACTAGTGTTTTCAAATGTTTTCTTGCCCTTTATTGAGTCTATTCACCAAGTATAAATTATTGACCATGGCACATCTGTTTCTTATGGGATGCCTCCACAAATACAACCAGCCTATATTCTTGTTAGAGATCGTGATAGTGGCCCAACGAGCGATGAGGCGTCGATATAGAGACCACTCACTGTGATGTAACCTTCAGGTGGTGTACAAGTAGCACCACCACCCGTTGAGCAGCAGATGCTGCCAGTGGATCCTTCATGCCAGTTGAGCGCGTTGCATGAGTTCCAGAGACAGAGGCCTATGAGTTTTCGAGGAGAGATAGACCCCCAGGCAGCAGAGGTCTAGCTTGAGGCAGTTTCGTAGGTATTTCACTTAGTATAGACACCTGCCGAGTAGATGGTGTCTTGGATTCTAGCCTTCTTCAGGGCTCAACAATATGAGTGTGGAGCTCGATGCTCTAGGTGCATAAGGAGACAAGCCTCACCTAGATGAACTTTGGGAGCCATTTCAGGGCGGCGTTCGTGCCAGTGACACTATGATTTGTGTGTATTCAATAGCTGCTGCATCTGCAGTAGGGAAACCAGACTGTGGATCATTACTTGATGAGATTTACAAACCTCTCTTAATACTCCACCGACATGGTACAATACCCATATTTCAGAAAGCAGACCTTTGAGCAGGGGATCCGATGAGAGAACAGAGCTGCGACGGTTTCTCTCAGCATCCCTATGCAGGATGGGGTGCTATAGAGAGATTTACTGATAGAGATCTTCCTTTTCGACCAGGCACCGATAGTGGGTGCCCCTACTGGAGGACAGGTAGCAGAGTCATCTACAGTTGGCAGTAGACAGTCGATGCAGAAGCCCAAGTGGGCTAGACCTTCTGTAGGGTGACCCGTGGATGCAGGGTCAGAGGTGAGAGGCTCGAGAGGCCAAGGGAGCCACCAACGATGCAAGATTTGTTTTTCTTGCAGGGAATAGGGTCATAGGGCTCGTGAATATCTGACTCCCAACACAGATGATCGGCATACGGTGGAGGTGCCACCAAGGTAGTGGCAGCAATAGGAGCATGAGAATCAGCCAGGCAGTAGATGAGTTAGGAGAGAAGGATGTGCAGTGGGAGTTGGTCAGGGTCACCAGAAACTACCACCACCACCCCCAGGCAGTCCACCACGAGCTTAAAGAGAAGGTGGATGGGGATATGCCCAACTATAGGTAGTAGAGGCTCAAGATCTTGACGTCACTGAGATGATACGAGGTATGATTTTTATCTTCTCTACTTTATTAGCAGTGCTTATCAAAACAGGTGCTATCTATTCTTTCCTTTCTGTGGAATTAGTTCGGGACTCTGAGATTCCAACTGATCTTTTTAGATTGACCTTTGCGTTTGTATACTTCTACGGCAGGAGATTCAGCAGTCACACACTAGTACCAACAGTGTGATCTTACTCTCAAAGGAGAGAGTTTTCGATGTGATCTTCTAGTAGTGGTGTTAAATCCCTACTACATAATTCTAGGTATGGACTGGCTATCAATAGTTCACACACATATTGACTGCTTTAGATGTACAATGCGATGTACATGCAGAGATGGAGGCTAGTTTTCCTTTTTTGGTGAGAAGGAAAACAGAGCAGCACAAGATGGACTTGCGCTCAGGAGGGTCAATCCAATTACTTATCACCTTTCTTGGATGAACTTCGACATTGTGGATAAGGTGATTCCACAGTTCCCAGCGGTGGTGGATGAGTATGAGGACATATTTCCGGAAGATGTCATAGGACTACCTCTTCATAGATAGGTAGAATTATGCATGGACTTGTACCCAAGAACAACACTGATATCTACACCATCATATCAGATGTCCCCTAATGAGCTTCGAGAGCTGATGGTAGAGTTGGAGGAAGTACAGAGGAAGGGATTCGTAAGGCCCAATGTTTCTCCATGGATATCCCTAGTGTTGTTTTCCAAGAAGGCAACCAAAAGTTTGAGGATATGCGTGGAATTTCGATGCCTAAGCTAGGTGACCGTGAAGAACAAGTATCCTCTACCAATGATTGATGGTCTTTTTGATCAGTTGAGAGGAGATAAGTGGTTCTCCAATATAGACCATAGATCAGTCTATCATTAGCTCAGGGTACGGGATGAGGAAATACCGAAGACAACCTTCAGATGCTGGTATGGCCATTACAAGTTCTTAGTGATTACTTTTGGCATGACCAATTATCTAGTAGTGTTCATGGGTATCATGAACAAGATCTTTCAGAAATACCTCAATCACTTTATGGTGGCCTTAATCGACGACATCTTGGTGTACTTAGTGTTCGAGGAAGAGTATGTTGTACACTTGAGGATAGTTTTGGAAACACTCTGGGAGAACAAGTTATATGGGAATCTCTCGAAGTGTGAGTTCTAGATCCGGAAGGTTTACTTATTGGGACACGTCATCTCAGAGGTTATAGTTGCAGTGGATCTAGAAAAGATCAAGGAAATACTTGTTTGGGACCCACCCAGTAGTGTTACTAAGGTGTATAGCTTCCTTGGATTAGCAGACTACTATTAGAGGTTCGTACCTAATTTCTATAGAGTATCAGCACCTATTATTGCCTTAAATAAGAAGGGGAAAACCTTACCATAGTCAGATTCATTCCAATAGAGCTTTCAATAGCTGAGGTAGAGATTGACCAATGCTCCCATCCCAAGGTTTCCGGAGGAGGGAACTAGCTACATGGTTTACTATGACACGTCAGGGATCGGATTCAGTTGTGTCCTGATGCAGGGTGATACAGTGATTACTTATGGATCATGAAAGATGAGGCCTTATGAGAATAATTATGTGACTCATGACTTGGAGTTGGCAGCTGTAGTCTTCGCACTGAAGATGTTCTGAAACTACTTGATGGGTGAGCAGTTCATTATTTACTCAGACCATAAGAGTCTCAGATATATCTCCACACATAAAGATCTGAATCTGATACAACGAATTTGGCTAGAGTTCCTCCAGGAATATGACTTTGAGATAGTCTATACTCCTGGGAAATGGAACTTAGTGGCAGATGCACTTAGATGGAGATCGAGTTTGAAGCTACTGAATGAGGATTCAGAGTAGTTAGCCTCACTTCAGATATCCTACATGGATAGATATGAGGCAATCTACCTCCAGTTGATGGTAGTTTCCCCTTCACTCCTTCATTAAGTCAAAGAGGAGTAACTTAGAGACAATAGCTGTGAGACTACACGTGCTCAGATATCCTCATGCCATGCACCTGATGGATATTATGAAGGTGGATAGCCTAATATTCTATTCATAGGACGTACAATTGTACCAGTGGCGCTACAAGAGGAGGTGATGAGGGAGTTCCATACACCCCATCATGATGAAGATGTATCAGGAAAATTGACATTAGTACTGGTGGCCAGGGATGAAGAAAGCTATGGAAGAGTTTGTTTCTATATGACTCACTTTCTAGCAAGTGACGGCCAAGAACCAGGTACCAACAGGCTTGACCCAACCGCTCGAGATACCAGAGTGGAAGTGGGAAGGGATATCGATGGAATTCAGAACGTGGATGACACATACATCCAGAGGGCACAATACCATCTGTGTGATCATTGAACGACTCACCAAGTCATCCCACTTTCTTGATATTCGAGTTAAGGGTTTAGTAGAGATCTTGGGATGTCTCTACGTTCAAGAGATCATGCGACTTCATGGGGTTCCTTCGATGATAGTCTCAGACCATGATGCACGCTTCACATCCTGGTTGTAGAAAGGATTGCAGGAGGCTTTGGGGACTCATCTTAACTTGAGCACAGCTTTTCACCCGCATAAAAATGGCATACTGAGCGGACCATCCAGACCATGGAGGACATGCTTCATGTATGTGACCTCGATTTTGGTCGCAGTTTGGAGGACCACCTACCCTTGGTGGAATTTGTGTACAAAAATATCTATCTATCCAACATTTTTAGTGCCCCTTTCGAGGTGTTGTATGAACAATTGTGCAGATCGCCATTGTGCTAGACGGATCCAAGAGAGCCAATACTAGTGGGCCCAGAGATAGAACATTCTAACATTGAGAAGGTTCAGGTCATCCGAGAGCAGATGAAGATTTCACATAGCCGAAATAATTCCTATGATGATAGGCGATGGAGACCACTGGAGTTCAAGGAGGGGGACCACATATTCTTACGAGTCTCCCCTCGATGGGGACTATAGATGTTTGGACAAGGTGAAAAACTCTCACCGAGGTTTATCGGACCATTCTTGATACTTCAGAGGATTGTCAAGGTGGCGTATTGCTTGGCACTACCACTGTAGTTGGAGAGGGTGCCTGACGTCTTCCATGTATCCTAGCTGAGGAGATACGTGCATGACCCATCTCACATCATCGACTATGGTGAGTAGAAGATTGATGACATAATGAGTTTTGCAGAGTACTTGGTGGAGAGAGAGGATCGATAGGAGAAGATCCTTCATTGGTGGTCAATACCTCTGGTGCACATTCTGTGGTATCACAAGAATATCTAGGAGAGCACATGGGAGCAAGATGCACATATACACGCCCAATACCCCTCTTTGTTTGTGTATCCTTATTTGGATTTCGGGGATGTAAATCCCCAAGGTGGGTAAAATGTCAAGACCAAGAAAATTCCATGTTTTTTTTTAATTATTTAGGATTATTACGAGTCCATTAAATTTGACGGAGTGTAATTCCGAGGCCCGGTGTTCCTGGAATGAATTTATGAACTTTTTTTCTGGTACATTCAGTAAACACATGGGTGGAATTTTCTATCTTTTGAACCGGTGTTCAGATTAAAAATCTGAGGGCACCGTTGCATCCATAGCACCAGGATTCACTTAAGGGAAACTTCACTTCAAACATAGTAGGTCGGGAGACAATGTGAAATTTTGGACTTTTTAAAGAAAAGTAAAATAACATGAAATTGTCATTTTATTTCTTTTTAGTTTCCCTACCACCTGTTGAGTGGTGGAAGCAGGGACCACGGAGGTGGTCATACCTTTAATTATGGGGTATTAGTTTCATGGCTAAGCTTTGGTTGGGTAACCACCCCTCACATAATTAATGAGGCACTTTAATTACATCAATTAATGAGGAACTTTAATTATTTCAATTAACGAGGCACTTTAATTACATCAATTAATGAGGCACCTTAATTACATTAATTAATGAACCTCATTAACTCTTCAAGGTGTTTCTCACCTTTCCCCCTCCTATTTAAATGGAGGTCGGGGTGGAATTTTGGCATGGCTCATTCAAGTAAGGAAACTCTGGCCAAGTCCTAGGACAATATCCACAGACGGAGGATGAAAGCATGGGCGACAATGATCTGGGATCGACAAACGCTGAGGACTCCATCCAACATGGGCGCTCCTCCTGCCACAACTGCGATACCTCCAATGAATCTAGAGGTATGGGGTTATGTGCATTGATTTTACCTCTCTTTCTGTTCTTGAAAAATACAATGAACGTTGACCAATCGACTAACAGGTTTATCTTTACATCATAAAATCATACGGGTGGTTGTTGTGAGGTCTTAAATTCAGGTATTATTCTTCTTTTTGATTATTATTAATTTTCCTTATGTTTAAAATGGTAACGCAGTGGGCACAAGCCGAAACCAACAAGGCCTAGACCATCTGTGAAACTTTCCGTTGGTGCGTTCACCATGGAGGAATAATTAACATGGTGTCAAGGCATATTTGAGGGCCGCGAAACGATGGTGTCATCTTGAGAGGACCGTAGGCGTGACCAGAAGGAAGAATGGGCAACCAGGGCTCACTCAGTGGCACACAGAAGAAAAGCCGATGCGGAGGTGCAGGCGACCGGTGCCTGTGGACGAGGGAGGCGGTAGACAATCTCCGACCGTGGTGGAAGAGTGGCGCTAGTCAGCGCCGTAGTGGTTAGACGGGTGACCGACAATGGCCAATCATGGAGGCAGAGGCAGCGCACCATCGCATGCCATGTTGAAGGGCCGTGATTTTGAAGCCGCTGCGGTGGAAAAGGTTGAGACCCACCTCCCGCGAGTCCGACGGGTGACGAGGCGAAGCCATGTGGTGCCACCAATTAAAGTATCAGAATAGCTCCTTTGATCCGTTTGGGTGTAGCAGAGCGTGCGACCCACGTGGGTCGCGCTAGCCAGTTGGTCGCACCCAACTGGTGGGCTGAGATGGTCCACGACCCGACCCAAATAGTCCGAACTGGTCCGTGACCCAGCCCAACTCGGCCAACTCAGGCCGGTTTGGGTCGGGTCGGTCCAACCGGGTCGGATTGGACCCAGACCCCTCTCGGGCCTAGAAACGCTTAAGGGGAAATTTTTTGTGAACCAGACGTCCTTTTGATGAACCGTCTGCTACACTAGGGTTCCTGAAGCAAGATGATCCTTTTGACATGCTCCACTTGGGTTTTGGAGAAAGTTCGAGTACAATTGGGTTGGATCGACTCCAAATCCAACCGGGCCCTCGACACTAAAATGAAAATGACTCACCGTTCAGTTGACGTGCCGTCTATTGCATTGGAACCCTCATGACGTGATGAATCATTAGGTTACTTCTTCACAGGACTTTGTGTCGGTTGAAATATGACTGATGGCTTGAGGAGCGGTTCTCCCAGAATCAAGCGTACTATGAGCATGAATCTAGTGGCTAGCTGTGATATGAAGAAGAAGAGCGACCAATATGGGTCACCATCAGAAACTACATAGTGGGATGATCTTTTTTTATATCTAATCATCCCTACCTTTGTTCCAGTGACCAATACGGGTTAGCACCAGTGACCAATATGGGTTAACACCATCAACCAATATGGGTCAGCATCTAGCGACCAATACGGGTCAACATCTAGGGACCAATATGGGTCAGTACTAGTGACTAATACAGGTCAACATATAGCGACCAATACGTGTCAGCATATAGTGACCTATACAGGTCAGCAGTAGAGTTACTACAGAAAAGATGATATGAATTTACGACTAGTCATCCCTATCCCAGTAACCTTGAAGTTATACCGTTAGAGTGAGTTGTCTCTTTTGATCTGTGCTTTATGATTTAGATCATCCTTATGATATTAACTTTGTGGTACTTCTTGTGATGTTTTGCTTTGTGGATTACTAAGAGACCTTCATGGGTCTCAGGGTCCCCTACTGAGTTGTTATACTCACCCCTGCACGGGCTCTGCCTGCACATGTGTGTATGGTGTAGACTACTAACGCACCGAGGAGGACATTGGAGGTTCGAGACATGGTGGAGCTTGGAAGGGACCAGTCGAGATTCTCTTCTTCGACTTCAGGCTTACAGCTACTACCCTCCAGGTAGAGCTCCAGGGAAGATGTGACAACTTTTTTACTTTCTTTTAAGTTTCTAGGTCTTGTATTCCAGCCCACTTTTTTTTTACAGTTGTACTTGTAGTTGTACCTTACTCTCATGGTTATACCTTACATTTTTTGGTTGTTTACTTCATTTTACCTTTTTGAGTGTGTATAGATCTCTATGGCAACACATTAACTATTTGGAAAAAGACTTCAGGTGATAGTCACCAACCCCTGGGCTATTGAAGGAGGGCTTGGGGTAGTCACATCCGGGCCCCATGGGATAGGTCATGAAAATCCTATTCTTCGTTATCTTCCCTTATAATCCATAATACAACAAGAATTATTTACCTATATGTATAACACATGATACTTTATCCTTTTATGATGATAATGTTTGTGAGACTTGTTTCCCTCAAAATATTGGCCTAACATCATCAAAGAAACTATCATTCTTACTCTTTGGACTGTGTACCTTGATACAGTCCCCATTTCTTTTACTAGGAACCATTTCAAAATGATGGAATACATTTTATTAGATCAAAAAAATATTAAAAACAATATATAATCCAAAAACTAGTGAAACAATTATCATAAATTTTAAAATTTATGCATAGATAATCTCATAATCATAAACATGGGTTCTTTTGGATATTTTTTAAATCATAAAATATTTTCAAATAAAATTTGAATTATACTAAGAATATATCTCTTATGCGTAAAACTAGGTATACAGTATGGCCCATTTTCATGCACTAAGTGATGATCAGGTCATGTTCAATGCACCCTTTTCGAAGTAATTACCCCAAGGTACATCTGTATCAGAAACACATCCAATTGTAGTTTATAGATAGGTATTTATTTTAAGGAAAAACAAAATGACATCTTACTTAAAATAAATTTAGGAGGTTATAATATAATTATCCTTAAAGTATACTATAGGTTTTTGTTTCATAGAATATGTTTTCCTAAATCTAGTTCCCATGTTTTCTACTAAACTTCCCCAGACACCAACTATAGTGACATCGACCCTAGTAACCCAAATATGGTGTATCCTTTATTACATTAGAATAAGATACTAGAAATCACATATTAAAGGATCAAATAATTTATTATTATTATTAAAATATTTATATACTTAAATTAACATTACATTTTAAAACATATAATACACAAAATATTTTCTTTGAGAACAACATTATTCCCCTTAGTATATTCTTGCAAATCAATCGTAAAACACTTCCTAGTATCTTATAGAAAATAAAAAAAAAGAAAGTGGTGATATCAGATGATTATTAAGGGTAACTTTAAAATGGTTATTAAGAATTAATAAGGCACAATTAATATGTAAAGGTAAAGAAGGGAAAAATATTCCATTTAATTAATACCAGGAAAGTTCAGTCAGAGGAAAAACCTCTGACCATTTATTAAAAAGAAATAAAAAGTGTAGTAAACAGAGAGATGGGTGAGGGCGAACAGTTTGACCACACCCAATCAAGAGTCCCCACCAAGCGGAAGCACAATTACAAACCAAACCATTACAGTATTCCATTTAATTAATAACTTGAGCATAATATGACACAAATAAATGATATCCAAATAATTCCATATAAATAATCACATGATCATGAAAACATAACCTTGTATAATATAACTAATATAATAATCACATGGAATATCAATAACGGAATTCATAATGATGGAATTTATAATTCTTGACATATAAAACATACTGTTAAAGGCCTTGTTCCAAGAAATCTAAATAAATTGGTAAGACCTCAACCAAAAACCAATATAGTTTGTCTCATGAGGCCTACCAATGCTATGAGGGGATATACCAGGCCCTTCCCATCACTTAATAAGTCCCATAAATTCCATATATTAAAGGTGTGAAGCATAATAAACACAATTTTTTATAGAAAAAAAATGACAAAATATTAATATTTACCCAAATCTAATAAACATATTCATAAACCATCCATAGAAATATTTTTAATGATAATAGAATTGTATATTCTCAATCAAAATGACCATAGTCCATACATATAAAGAATAAGTCTAATTTCAATATATCACATCCCTAGGGAATAATATGTATAATAAAAGGGTCAATGTCATTGATGAATAGAAATACCATAAATTTTTTATTTAAATCATTTTTTGGAAAATAACCTTTTAAAAAAATAATTCTGAAAGCATTTTGAAATTAAGTTTCATTAAAAAAATCCATTTAAAACTTTTAAAATATTCATTAAAATATTTCTTTTTCATGACCATAGAAAATTATATTCATGCTGTACATATTTAAAAAAACATTCCATTTACATTTTCTGTAAAAGCCAAACGAGCATTGTTTTAAAAATGATATGATGATTCCGTTCAATTTTTTTAAAAAGTAAAAACGGTAAAAATGTCTTTAATAAATAATTTTAAAATGGTTAATTTTTTTTCTAATTTTTTTAGAAAACATGGATTTTGATGAAAAAGTATTTCTAACTAACGGGAGAAATAAATTAGAATTTTATTAATTTTTTTTCTTAAAAATGTTGAGTACCAAAGAGAGAAAAATGGTATTATTAATTGAAAAAATTCCATGAATGAACTTAGGACAAGAAAATAAATTTATTTTAAGATAAACATATTAAATAATTCCCCAAAGGGAGACATAAACATAAAAAATCTTGAACAATGATGAGGTTGTGAAATAAACCCTTACCACTTTGGTAACTTATGAATCTTAAGCCCCATAAAAGAAATGACATAAAATGAAACTTTAAATTACATTAAGATAAATATATTTCTGACATGACAAATGAAAAGGTAAGTATATATACCACACAAGGGAAATAAGTTGTGAAAATCGAATATGTCACACAAAAGTAAAAGCCAGTAAGAAATCCTTACCTTAAGTCCAATTTCCTTCGTACATGTATTAACATACAATATAATGGTTTTAATCATGTTATTAATTTATAAAATAACAATAATCATATTTATAATATCATATATTATCCTCTTATAACCTTTTACCACTCATTTGTTAATAATATTTCCTTATTTTCATTATTTTGGGTGTTAATTACCTTGTTTTCTCAAGCATATCTTGCTGTGAAAGCTTTAGTTCTTGTGCATAATATATATATATATATATAATATAAATAATTATAATAATGTTATAAATATAATATTTAGTCCGTTTATACATTTTTATAACTATTTCTAAATGTTGTACATGGAAAATTAATTGCATCACTTCATGGAGAGTGTAGGTCGTACTTACACACAAGTGATGATATCATTATTTTATAGAGTGAATGTCTAAGAAATTGTGTGAGATATTAATTTTACATATTAAATATAATATCATATATATCTCATATATTCATTAACTTTTTCTTTATTACATTCCATGTAAATCGTAATTGAAAAACGAAACACATCATCTCGCAAGGCGGTAGTCAGTTGTACACGTGAGTGACATTATCATGTTTGAAATAGAAAAAAAATGTAAAAATGAATATGTGATATTAAAATTAAATAATTATAACATATATGTGTTAATTTACAAATTATATCTAACTTTTAAAGGTTGTGATGTAGAATTAACTACATCATTTCACAAGGACATAGTCTACCGTACACAAGATCAATAATTTAGTTGTGTATTTTATGTAAGTGGAGATGGATAAATATTATTCTATAAACATTATATCATCTCATTATATGGTAGATATTTTAGTTAATATATTTTTAGTGTTAATACATAATTTATGTTTGTAAAATAATAAATGCAATTAAATAATGTTTTTAAGCTAATTACCTACTCTATAAGAAACCACCTTTGGATATCCTCTTAAGGACTCTAGGGATGGTCTTTTGGGAAGTCCATAAGCTCTAGAATATGTATAGGGATTTTGTAGAATGATTTTTAATGGTTTTGGTAAACCTATATGGCTTGATAGTTTTGATTAAGTGAGGGGTGGGAGTGCCATTTTATATGTGGGGAAAGAGAACCCACTTGGAAAATACTTGAAAATTTTACAAAAGAGTAAAAAATAATAAAGGCATTCCCAAGAAAAATGATTCCAAATGAACTTATATTAAAATTTGTGATTTTAAGTTTGAAATATTTCCATCCAATAGTATTTTTAAATGTTTGTAGGTAATTTTTAAACCTTATCTCTTTAGTTTGATCCCACATTCAACCCATTTTTACCTTAATCACGATAATGACTTTTTACTGTTTTACTATTCATTTTTGTCAAAAATGAATTTTGACTGATTAGATAATATAAATTAATATGATTCCAAATATGGAATCCATTTTTTTCATGTTCCATTTAAAAAATTGGAAAATTTTAATTTAAAATTAATCCCATAGACATGATGAGAAAGTGGGGTTTTAATGAGAAAATATTTAACATATTATAGTGTTTTTAAATCAAAATTCAATATGAAAATGATTATAATGAAATAAAATAGACTAATATATATATATATATATAATAGATATATTTTTACTTTAAAACCATTTTTAAAATATAAATTAACTTTATTAATAATTATAAAAATTCAATTCTCAATTTAAATTCAGTATTTTTCATGATTCATCAAAAAATGAAATTTTTTAGTAAAATATAAAAAATTATCCATAAGATAATGTTGATTTGATGATTTAAAAAATTAATTAATTTTTTTAAATAAATTCTCTATAAGTTTTAAAAATTAATTGTAAATTATATGCACAAAGCGCTACTAATCATCCTTTTAGAAAAATACAAATTTTTTCAGAAAAAATTTCTTTTACTATCAATTGATTCTTATTTTATTTGTAATAAATAGATATACATTTTATTTATTTTATATATGTCTAAACCATATAATTTTAATAATTTATTTAGTATAATTCATACCCACTAACTTAATAGCTGGGTTTTAATTGTCATGTTTAAATAATAACATTTTAATAGAGAATAATCTTTCATTTAAACATAGTCTTGCATGCATAAAAATATATCAAAGATATTGAATTTATTTAAAATAAATTTATTTTAAAGTATTTTGATGTTATTATAACGTCCCAACCCGATTGACTACTAAGACGGTAAGTGAACCGATGGGCCACACGGCCTTAAGCACGCCTCCCAGTATGCCAGAGGCTATGGACTGGAAGTTAGGGTGTAAATATGGTATAATGGGTAGAATATACCTTCATGTCTGAGTAACACAAAGGTATAACATAAGTAATCATCCAAAAATAGCGGAATCAATAATTAATGTAAGAATGAACAACAGAATAATAAAATAAATTGAAGAACATAAATCATGGAACATGGAACATAAATCCAAACACCTTTATAGTATCACTAGTGTGAGACGTCATGATCAACACCCAATATAAGGGATCATGATTCCACCATGCTCAACAAAAACCTTACCATCTTTCCACAACCTATGAATAAGGCATAATCGTGTCTATAATAAACATCACTGAGGAAATACCTCTCATGATTTATATTTATCAAGCCCATATGAAGGTATCAACATATTTATAATACAATCCATGAGGCAATGCCTCTCATGATTTTAATTTAAATAACCCATTATAATCAAGGGCATCACAATTATAACAAATCACAGAAGTCGTGATTATTTAATTATAGAAAGAGTCATAGTCATACCACCATATACAATTCTATTTCAATTAAACCATTCAAATTAATAGACTCCATTTAATCTCTCAAAACATGTAAATTAATTTATCAAGGAAGTAAGAGGTATTTAGAAGGTACCATGGTCTAATTGGGAAACTACCTATAAACTAAATCCCATTCATTAAGTAAGATAAGCCCTTAGGAAGAGCATGGTTTATATAATAATTAAAGGGTGTGGTCCAATACATACACTTAGAAGCTGCAAAGGTCTTATAACATTCATAAAAAGAGACAATTTCTATGTAATGACATCATTTTTGTTCATTTAATAGCATTCCATATTTCAAAAATAACATTAAATCATGGAAGAAAGACCAAATAAAAATGGCCAAGCATGTTATAAATCACCAAAAATCACTTTATAATTTTGAGGACATCTCACCTCATTCGAAGGGTTTTATTATAGAAACATGACATAATTCCTAAAAAAATCATTTATCACAATTTAAACATCAATATCATGAATCATAATTCAATTCACATTAGTGAATCATTTTAGGAAAACTACCCAACATGGAAATAAAATCCATAAAGTTTCAAATGTAATTTATCAAGTTCCATTATCATTTAGACGATTACACATAAGGGGAAATTCCATTTTTAGTCTAAGAAAAACACTAAGAAGGAACTCCAAGATTTTTATCATTTAATTATAATGGGTCAATCTAAGTCGGAACACCCAAGGGGTGTCTGCGATTGAGGTTGACGATTTAAAATTACTCAAAAAATCTCAATAGATGTAATTCAATGTCACGACCCATCCTCGGGGCCCATGCCGTGACTACCCCAAGCCCGCCTTCCGTAGGCCAGGGGCTGGCGACTAGCACCAAGGCGTAAATCCTGGAAAAAGGGAAGGCATTGCCTTTGAAAAGTAAATAAGTACCACAGAGTAAGCAAGCGGAAAAGTAAACACTAAGTAAAAACTGTATCAAGCTGTGCTGAAAGTAAAAGGGGCCAGAAATACAAGACCAACTGTAAAGTACAACTGAAAGGGAAAAACAACAACTGAAAGGAAAAGCCGCAGCATCGAGCCGTCGTCTGGAGGTCCCACCTGAAGGGTGGGTATAGATAACATCCACAGCTCCTCGGGTCCACCTGACTGCTCCGAGTACATCCCGCCCAGTGGTCCACCTCCAGGTACCGTCCTGCTCCGCAAACCTCCACCACGATCAGCGCTGTCCGTCGTCTGCAACCAACATAATGTATTGCGGGCATAGCCCGTGTAGGGGTGAGTATAAGCTACTCAGTAGAGACCCCGAGACCCCCGAAGGTCTCCCGAAATCCACAAAGGATAAACCACAATGGAAAGATACAATCACTAAGTAACATCCGACACGGCTTAGGTATATGCCCATACATATACCTAAGTCATCAATTCCCGTTCGGCTCCAACATCCAAGCCCAAGCACAACCCAGTCCTCACAGGAATGAAAAACGTATACCCACACAGGATAGCACAGCACAATCCACGAAGGAGAGAAAAGTAATCCACGTAGGATAGCTCAACACAATCCACAAAGGAGAGTAAACAGTAAATCCACACAGGATAGTTCAACACAATCCACAAAGGAGAGTAACACAAGATTCAGCTCACACAGGTATACTTCTTTGGATGACGATAAAGATGATCACTGATCCATCTAAGTCATCGGACCCACAAAGGATCGATAGGTACTAAACCCCGTAATGACCCACACAGGATCGATAGGTAACTAACCCCCGCAAAGACCCACACAGGATTGGTAGGTAACTAACCCCCGCAAAGACCCACACAGGATCGGGCCCACACAGGACCTGTAGGCACTGGCTCCCACAGAACCGCTGAGCACTGACCCACACAGGATCAGATCCACACAGGATCTCTAGCACTGATCCACGTAGGATCGCTGAGTGCATTAGTCATCGCAGTCCATTGAGGATCTCTGCACAGTCGTCATCGCAGTCCACTGAGGATCTCTGCAGAGTCGTCGCTGTCTAAGTAGCAGTCGCAGCCAGCTCTAGGGTTCCCGCACACAACAAGCTCATTTCGGAGGGTCCGCTCCACGAGCTGAGAGACTGATAAATCAACTGACACAAAGTCCGAAGTTGATGTATCCAAAAGTTCCGTATCGTCAACAGGAACTCAACGTCGCAGACGACGCGTCAATCGGACACCAGGTCTGAGAGTTATTGGCTTTTTCGTCCGAGGGGCCCAGTTGGTTTTTAAGGAAAAACCAACCCGACCGTACTCCACCTGTGTCCAACCCTCGGGCGGAGTGAGCCAAAAGATCCGTCTCACTTAGAGGAATCCACCAAAGTCGACGACACGTCAATCGGACATCTGAAGCTCAAGATATGAGCGTTTCCGCTCCGAGGGCCTGGTTGGTTTCGTGTACGAACCAACCCGGCCGAACACAAAGTATTCCGAAATTTTGAGTGCAATATACTGAAACGACCGTCTCGATCCAAGGGTCGCGTTGCCTCTGACGGCGCGTCGTTCCGAGGCTCGTAGCTCTAGTTACGGGAAAAAGACCGAAAGTGGTCCGAAGACGGGGGGTCTGGGCCCGGGCTGAGCCGGCCCGACCCCCCTGGGTCGGCCGAACCGGGTCGACCCGACCCGGTCCCACCCGGCCGGACCCGGTCCGGCCGGTCCGGCTCGTCTCGGCCGAGTGGCCGAGCAGCGCGGATGCCGCGGGGCGCTGTCCCCGCGGGTTGGAGGTGCCGCAGCCCCGCACTGGATCAGCGGACGCGGAATGTCGCCACGTCCCATGCGTGCGAGCCGGACCTGCGCGGCCGCGGGTCCGTTGGCCGCCACCGCCGCGGCGGTCTTGTCCGGCGGCGCGCCGGGGCGCCGCCGCCTCCGGTCGCTGGCAGCTTCCGTGGGCCCCCGGAGTTGCTCCGGTGGTCCGTTTTCCTTCCCGTCTGCGCCCCTGTTCCTCCCGAGTTCCGTTCTTCACTGCGGGATCATCAAATCGCCATTGCGTCACGTTTTTCCGTCGCCCGCCAAATCCACACAACCACGAAGAACGACAGAGGGTTGTCGGGCCGTGTTCGTTTGGCCCGCACCCTCTGCGTTAGATAAAAACAACGGGAGAATTATTCAACACATGAATACATAACCGAAAACAATTTTAATGAATTAAAATTGTTTTTATGAACCGAGTTCTTCATTTTGAATGGAAACAAAAACGGGAATGTAAAACATGCAAATAAAATCCCTACCTCGTCAAGTGTCGCACGCGCGTTCTTCGCGGAATTGATCGCCGCGGAAGGAGGCGATCGTCGCGTCGCGGAAGGCATCGCATCGTCGCGGAAGGGCGTCGCGTCGTCGCAGAAGGGCGTCACATCATCGCGGAAGGGCGTCGCGTCGTCGCGGAATACGGTGCGCGTCGACGAACTCCGAGGTTCAAGAACAACAGATTTAATTTTAATAATTAAATTCGTGCGTTGTTAAAAACCACAAAGGAGTTTTAAAAGAAACCCGAAAACTCTTACCTCAAACAGATGATTGAAGATTTCATTGCAGATGAAGGAACGTCGCAGAAGAACATCGTGGAAGAGGAAACATCGGCGTCGCGGCACACGACGTCGCGTCGTCGATTTCCGCGGTTTCGGCGTTCTTCATCGGAGGCTGGCGTTCTTCGCGTTCTTCGCGTTCTTCGCGAAGAAGGGTGAAGGCACGAGAATTCTGTCAAAGCCTCCCAACGTGTAAACCTCAAGATGCGACGTTGGTCTTATTTTATTAATACGCCAACAGATTTCAAACCGGTTAAGAAATGAAAAAAGAGATAAGTAACGACTCATTAATTCGTAGAATTAATTCAACGAAATAAACCGCCCAATTAATTCAACGAAGAAAAACGCCCAATTAATTGGTGCATTAAGAAAATAAGGAAACATGTCAGTTGACTTTCATAATGACGGGTTTTCGCGGGTGCGTTACTTAGCTGAAAAGAAACGGTGGGGCTCGTGCGGGCCCCACCCCACAAATATCCTACCAAGAGGGTAGGATATTTTTGGATAGCACCCTATCCAGATCAACTCATCTTAAGCCGCTTTAAGTGGCTTCAAGTGGCTTCCAAGTGGCTTAAGTGAAATAAAATAATGTTTGTCATAAAATTATTTTATTTCTTAACCTTAAGCCCAAAAATTAAAAACCACACCCGAGAAAATGCAACTCCGGAAGAGGCGTTTCTAAGCAAGTACCGTCGCTGCGATTCCACCGGTGCCCTCAGAATTCGATTCCGAGCACCGGTTCAAAAGTTAGAAAAACCCACTCGTCCGTTCACTGAACGTACCCGTGCTAAACTTCGGAAAATGATTCCGGGCACACCGGGCCTCAGAATCAGGTGCCGTCAGAAACTGTGCTCTTGTAAAATTCCAAAGAAAATTAAGAAAAAAAATTCCTTGAAATTTACGGGTATTTACATTACTCCCACCTCAGGGATTTACGTCCCCGTAAAGATACATCATAAACTAGGGAAACAAATGTGGGTATTGATCATGCATCTGAGCCTCCCACTCCCAAGTGCTCTCCTGGAGGTTCCCATGCTGCCATCTGATGCGCACAAGAGGAATCGATCGCCCACATAGGACCCACTCCTTTAGATCCTCTATCTCCACCGGGACCTCCGTAAAAGTCGCCCCATCATCCACGTCTAACTCCCCATGGTCAATGATGTGCGTCGGGTCGTGCACGTATCTCCTCAGCTGAGATACGTGGAAGACGTCGTGCACCCGGTGCAACTGAGGTGGTAGAGCCAGGCGATAAGCCACCTTGCTAATCCTGTTGAGGACCTGGAATGGTCCAATGAAGCATGAAGACAACTTGCCGCCTCGGCCAAATCTCCGTAATCCACGTCGAGGTGAGACACGCAAGAACACGTGGTCGCCATCCTCGAACTCTAGTGGCCTCCGCCTCCTGTCAGTAGAAGACTTCTGCCGGCTCTCAGCTGTCCTCACCCGCTCCTGGATGACCTGGACCTTCTCTGTCGTGGCCCGGACCATCTCTGGTCTCACAAGTGCTGACTCCCTAGGGTCTGTCCAGCACAAAGGAGATCTGCAAGGTCTGCCATACAACGCCTCGTATGGTGCCATCCCGATGGTGGAGTGGTAGCTGTTGTTGTACGCGAACTCCACCAAGGGTAGGTGATCCTCCCAGCTGCGACCAAAGTCGAGGACACATGCACGGAGCATGTCCTCGAGAGTCTGAATGATCCTCTCCGTCTGAGGGTGAAAGGCGGTGCTCAGACGTAGCCACGTCCTGAACGCCTCCTGCAACCCCTTCTAAAGTCGGGAATTAAAGCGAGCGTCTCGATCAGAGACGATAGATTATGGCACACCGTGAAGCCATACAATCTCCTGAACGTAGAGACGCCCCAAGCTCTCCACTGATCCCTACTCTCGGATGGGCAAGAAGTGTGCTGACTTGGTGAGTCGGTCGACAATCACCCAAATGGAGTCGTGACCTCTGGAAGTGCGTGAAAGTCCAGTCACGAAGTCTATAGATATGCCGTCCCACTTCCACTCCGGGACCTCCAAGGGCTGTACCAAGCCTGCTGGTACCTGATGCTCTGCCTTCACCTGCTGGCAGGTGAGGCATCGAGAAACGAACTCTGCCACATCCTTCTTCATGCCCATCCACCAGTGCTGTCGTCTGAGGTCTTGGTACATCTTCGCCACTCCAGGATATACCGCCAAAGGAGAAGCGTTAAACTCTCTTAGAACCTCCTCCCGTAAGGCAATTGGCACCAAGGTATGTCCTCTGAAAAGGACGTCGTGCTCTGATCCAAGGGAGAAACCATCAGGTGCATGTCCCAAGGATATCTGTGCACGACGTGACTCACAATCAGTGTCCCCACGTTGTGCCTCTCTAACCCACTGTAGAAGTGGAGGAGAGACTGTGAGAGACTGAAGGAAGGCTACTCCGTCCCTATCCACGAAGGATATCTGCAAAGCAGCTAGCTGCTCTGTCGCCTCCTCAAGTAGCTGGATGCCCGTCCTCCTGGTGAGGGCATCAGCTACCACGTTCCCCTTCCCAGGAGTATAGACTATCTCAAAGTCATAGTCCTGGAGGAACTCGAGCCATTGCCGCTATCTCAGGTTCAATTCCTTCTGCGAGAAGATGTACCTGAGACTCTGGTGGTCAGAAAAGACTGTAAAGCGCTCGCCCATCAGATAGTGCCGCCATGTCTTCAGAGCGAAGACCACTGCTGCTAACTTTAGGTTATGGGTAGCATAGTTCTGCTCATGCGGCCTCAACTAACGTGATCCATAGGCAATCAAGGCCCGCTCCTGCATCAGAACACATCCGAGTCCGGTCCCTGATGCATCGCAGTAGACTACGTACCCAACTCCCTCCTCAGGCAACCTCAAGGTAGGTGCGCTGGTCAATCTCTGTCTCAGCTCCTGAAAGCTCTGCTGACATCTGTCTGACCACACAAAGGGTTTACCCTTCTTCGTCAAATCTGAGAGAGGCGCTGCAACTTTAAAGAAGTCCGACACAAATCTCCGATAGTATCCGACTAGACCCAAGAAACTCCGCACCTCCGTCACGCTCCTAGGTGGCTCCCAAGCTAGCACTTCCTCGATCTTCACGGGATCCACTGCAACTCCCGCCTCAGAAATGACGTGCCCCAAGAAGTGGACCTCACATAACCAGAACTGGCACTTCGAGAGCTTGTCATAAAGCTGGTGCTCTCGAAGTGTGTCTAGTACAACCTGCAAGTGGTAGGCGTGCTCCTCCTCCGTGGTTGAGTACACCAAAATGGCGTCGATGAAGACCACGACAAATCGATCGAGGTATGGGTGGAATATCCTGTTCATGAGGCTCATGAACACTTCTGGAGCGTTGGTTACACCGAAAGGCATAACCAAGAAGTCATAGTGGCCATACAGACACCTGAAGGCCGTCTTCTGCACGTTCTCGTCTCGAACTCTGAGCTGATGATAGCCTGACCTGAGGTCTATCTTCGAGAACCACCGTGCTCCATTGATCTGATTGAAGAGGTCATCAATCCTCGGTAGCGGATACTTGTTCCTCGCTGTCACCTGGTTCAGGCGACGATAGTCGACACACAGTCGCAAGCTCCCGTCTGATTTCTTGGAAAACAATATCGGGGAAGCCCAGGGTGAAACACTGGGTCGGATGAACCCCTTGTCCTGAAAGTCCTCCATCTGTACCCGTAGCTCTCGAAGCTCAGCAGGGGCCATCCAATATGCTGGAGTGGATATCAGGGCTGTCTCGGGGTATAGGTCAATGTAAAAGTCTACCTCTCTGCGAGGAGGTAGTCCTGGAATGTCGTCGGGGAAGACGTCCGCATACTGATCCACCACTACAGGAAAACTAGGAATCCGCATGTCCACTACTCCTAGGATGAGACTAGCCAACTAATGAGTGATGGGATGTCCCCTCCTCTACGAGAGTCCCTCCTGTGCTGCAAAGGCTCCCTTCTCGCCCGTGAAGGTGAACCTGCTCCCGTCGGTGTGCACACATCGCACCTTGCGCCTAAAACATTCAATCTAAGCATGGAATGTAGATAACCAATCCATGCCCAAGATGACGTCGTAAGGCCTCGAAGCCGCTACAAGAAGATCCCAGCCGAATCTCTCGCCTCCTAGAGTAAGCTCACACTACCGGCACCAGTGCGTAATCGTCGAGTCTGCTTCCGTAGGGGTCTCTAGCCATAAGGATTGAGCCAACGACTCCGTCGGAATCTCCGAGCTCCAAACAAGGGAAGTGGCTATGAAAGAGTGACTCGCTCCTGTGTCTATAAGAACTGCAGCAAGGGTGGAATAGAAATAGATCGTACCTCGAATCATCTCTGGCGTGCCGTGGTCGTAGGCCTCCACTTCCTAGAGCTGTGCCTGTCTCTGCCCGCCAGCTCCCTGTGGTCAGGGCGGACCTCCTGGTGGTGGTGGTGGCAGAGCCTCAAAGCATCGCCCACCACCTGCTGCTCGGCCAGCTCCTCTTCCTCGTCTGCCTCCTCCCTGCGGACCGGCACAGTCGACGCTCTTCCTCTGCCAGGGTGGCCCCTCCACCGTCTGCTGCTCCTCGGCACGGCGGGTCGGGCAGTCACGAGCCATGTGGCCCTGCCCGCCGCATGCATAGCACTTCCTGCCTCTCGAATGACTGGCTCCGCGCTGTGTGCCCTGCACTACTGAGCCAGTGTCCTGAGGTCGTCTACGAGAGGTTCTGGTCTGCCTAGAACCCTGAGTAATCCGTCGGCTACCTGCTGCTGAAGACTCCGCTACCTGCTGCCCTGTAGTAGGTCTCGCTGCT
This sequence comes from Viscum album, assembly GCA_963277665.1. Classification (NCBI taxonomy): domain Eukaryota; kingdom Viridiplantae; phylum Streptophyta; class Magnoliopsida; order Santalales; family Viscaceae; genus Viscum; species Viscum album. Next base: position 1,084,151,303 of record OY728155.1, read on the forward strand.
GAAGTAGACTCAGCAAGAAAGATCTCGATCAGAAGGGCTCGCTCCAGTACTCCTTCCTGGGTCAGGATGCTGAGGGAGATCAGCGATGCCCTGATCTCGTGTCTAAAACCCTGCTCAAAGGTCCAGGCCCGGAAGAATGGATCCCGTACCATATCTGTCGAGTAGCGAGAAAGATCGGTAAACCTCGCCGCGTACTGGGCGACCGTCAAGCTACCCTGCCGCAGCTGAAGAAACTCCGGAATGCGCACCGCACGGAGTGTGGCCGGGACGAACTCTGAGCGGAAGAGGCTCTCGAAGTCCGTCCAGATGAGAGAGGCCTCATCGTGCACCTGGATCATCAAGCTCCACCATCATCCTGCTGCTGCGTGCAGTAGGCTCGCCGCGAGGATCACCATGAGGTCTGTTGGTGTCCTCACTAGCCTGAAAACTCGTAAGACCACCTCCAGCCAGTCCTCGGCTGCCTGGGGGTCTGTCTCCCCACGAAACCTGGGTGGTCTCTGGCGCTGGAACTCGTGCAGAGATCCAAGGCGACGTGCATCGTGAGTGGTCGGTGCTGGAAGCATCGGGGGCTCGGTGGGTAAAGGTAGCGCTGGTGCCTCTGCTGTCAACGAGCCCTGTACCAAGGCCCCGTCGCTCGGCGGGCTGTTGTCGCGCTCTACTCTCGGAACCCTAGCTGGCTGCCATTGTGGGGCCATCCTGAAAAAGGAAACAAGTGCGCCACGGTCAGAACAGTATACCTGGTGAGCTGATACAAAGTAATCACGAAGAAAACTTGAAAACACCCATGCAATCAATGTTTTCGTGCATTAAGTCGGAAATCAGAAGTCAGGGTCCTGGTGTATGGATACGTCCGGCGCCGCACCAACACTGGACTCCCTGGACTGATAACCACACCCAATACGCTAAACACTATTGCTTCACATAGAATAAAGATCAAAGTCTGCGGTAGAACCAAGCGCCTCTAATACCAATTTGTCACGACCCATCCTCGGGGCCCGTGCCGTGACTAGCCCAAGCCCGCCTTCCATAGGCCAGGGGCTGGCGACTAGCACCAAGGCATAAATCCAGGAAAAAGGGAAGGCATTGCCTTTGAAAAGTAAACAAGTACCACAGAGTAAGCAAGAGGAAAAGTAAACACTAAGTAAAAACTGTAACAAGCTGTGCTGAAAGTAAAAGGGGCCGGAAATACAAGCCCAACTGTAAAGTAAAACTGAAAGGTAAAAACAGCAACTGAAAGGAAAAGCCGCAGCGTCGAGCCATCCTCTGGAAGTCCCACCTGAAGGGTGGGTACAGATAGCATCCACAGCTCCTCGGGTCCACCTGACCGCTCTGAGTACGTCCCGCCCAGTGGTTCACCTCCAGGTACCGTCCTGCTCCGCAAACCTCCACCACGATCAGCGCTGTTCGTTGTCTGCAACCAACACAACGTAGTGCGGGCATAGCCCGTACAGGGGTGAGTATAAGCTACTCAGTAGGGACCCCGAGACCCCCGAAGGTCTCCCGAAATCCACAAAGGATAAACCACAACAGAAAGATACAATCACGAAGTAACATCCGACACGGCTTAGGTATATGCCCATACATATACCTAAGTCATCAATTCCCGTTCGGCTTCAACATCCGAGCCCAAGCACAACCCAGTCCACACAGGAAAGCAAAATGTATACCCACACAGGATAGCACAACACAATCCATGAAGGAGAGCAAAGTAATCCACATAGGATAGCTCAACACAATCCACAAAGGAGAGTAAACAGTAAATCCATAGAGGATAGTTCAACACAATCCACAAAGGAGAGTAACACAAGATTCAACTCACACAGGTATAGTTCTTAGGATGATGATAAAGATGATCACTGATCCATCTAAGTCGTCGGACCCACAAAGGATCGATAGGTACTAACCCTCGCAATGACCCACACAGGATTGATAGGTAACTAACCCCTGCAAAGTCCCACACAGGATCGGTAGGTAACTAACCCCCGCAAAGACCCACACAGGATCGGGCCCACACAGGACCTGTAGGCACTGGCTCACACAGAACCGCTGAGCTCTGACCCACACAGGATCGTATCCACATAGGATCTGTAGCACTGATCCATGTAGGATCGCGGAGTGCAGTAGTCGTCGCAGTCCACTGAGGATCTCTGCACATTCGTCGTCGCAGTCCACTGAGGATCTCTGCACAGTCGTCACTGTCGAAGTAGCAGTCGCAGCCAGCTCTAGGGTTCCCACACACAGCAAGCTCATTTAGGAGGGTCCGCTTCACGAGCCGAGAGGCTGATACATCAACCGAAACAAAGTCCGAATTTTATGTATCCAAAAGTTATGTATCGTCAACAGGAACTCAACGTCGCAGACGGCGCGTCAATCAGACGCCCGGTCTGAGAGTTATTGGCGTTTTCGTCCCAGGGGCCCGATTGGTTTTTAAGGAAAAACCAACCCGACCGTACTCCACCTACATCCAAACCTCGGGTGGAGTGAGCCAAAAGATCCGTCTCACTGAGAGAAATCCACCAAAGTCGACGACACGTCAATCGGACGTCCGAAGCTCAAGATATGAGCGTTTCCGCTCCGAGGGCCTGGTTGGTTTCGTGTACGAACCAACCCGGCCGAACCCAAAGCATTTCAAAATTTTGAGTGCGATATAACGAAACGAACGTCTTGATTGAAGGGTCACGTTTCCACTGACGGCGTGTCGTTCGGAGGCCCGTAGCTCAAGTTACTGGCAAAATACCGAAAATGGTCCGAAGACGGGGGGTCTGGGCCCGGACTGAGCCGGCCCGACCCCCCCTGGGTCGGCCGAACCCGGTCGACCCAGACCCGGTCCAGCCGGTCCGGCTCGGCTCGGCCGAGCGGCCGAGCAGCGCGGATGCCGCGTGGCGCTGCCCCCGTGGGTTGGAGGTACCGCGGCTCCGCGTGGGGCTGCGCTGGATCAGCGGACGCGGCATGTCGCCGCGTCCCGTGTGTGCGAGCCAGACCCGCGAGGCCACAGGTTTGTTGGCCGCCGCCGCCACGGCTGAAGCCGCGGCGGCCCTGTCCGGCGGCGCGCCGGGGCGCCGCCACCTCCGACCGTCAGCGCCGCCGCGCCGGCGACCCGCGCCGCCGGCCGCTTCCGCGGGCCACCGGAGTTGCTCTGATGGTCCGTTTTCCTTCCTGTCTGCGCCGCTGTTCCTCCCGGGTTCCGTCCTTCACTGCAGCATCATCAAATCTCCATTGTGTCACTTTTTTCCGTTGCCCTCCAAATACGCACAACCACGAAGAACGGCGGAGGGTTGTCGGGCCATGTTCGTTTGGCCCACACCCTCCGCATTAGATAAAAACAACGGGTGAATTATTCAACACATGAATACATAACTGAAAACAATTTTAATGAATTAAAATTGTTTTTATGAACCTAGTTCTTCATTTTGAACGGAAACAAACACGGGAATGTAAAACATCCAAATAAAATCCCTACCTCGTCAAGTTTCGCACGCGCGTTATTCGCGGAATTGATCGTCGCGGAAGGAGGGGATCGTCGCGTCGCGGAAGGCGTCGCGTCGTCGCGGAATGGCGTCACGTCATCGCGGAAGGGCGTCGCATCATCGCTGAAGGGCGTCGCGTCATCGCGGAATACGGTGCGCGTCGACGAACTCCGAGGTTCAAGAACAACAGATTTAATTTTAATAATTAAATCCGTGCGTTGTTAAAAACCACAAAGGAGTTTTAAAAGAAACCCGAAAACTCTTACCTCAAATAGATGATCAAAGATTTCTTTGCGGACGAAGGAACGCCGCAGAAGAACGTCGCGGAAGAGGAAACGTCGGCGTCGCGGCACACGACGTCGCGTCGTCGATTTCCGCGGTTTCAGCGTTCTTCGTCGGAGGCCGGAGTTCTTCGCGTTGTTCGCGAAGAAGGGTGATGGCACGAGAATTCTGTCAAAGCCTCCCAACGTGTAAACCTCAAGATGTGGCGTTGGTCTTATTTTATTAATATGCCAACGGATTTCAAACCGGTTAAGAAACGAAAAAAGAGATAAGTAACGACTCATTAATTCATAGAATTAATTCAACGAAATAAACCGCCCAATTAATTCAACGAAGAAAACCGCCTAATTAATTGGTGCGTTAAGAAAATAAGAAAACGCGTCAGTTGACTTTCATAATGACGGGTTTTCGTGGGTGCGTTACTTAGCGGAAAAGAAACGGTGGGGCTCGTACGGGCCCCAACCCACAAATATCCTACCAAGAGGGTAGGATATTTTTGGATAGCACCCTATCCGGATCAACTCAGCTTAAGCCTCTTTAAGTGGCTTCAAGTGGCTTCCAAGTGGCTTAAGTGAAATAAAATAATGTTTATCGTAAAATTATTTTATTTCTTAACCTTAAGCCCGAAAATTAAAAACCACACCCGAGCAAACGCAACTTCGGAAGAGGCGTTTCTAAGCAAGTACCGGCGCTGCGATTCCATAGGTGACCTCAGAATTCGATTCCGAGCACCGGTTCAAAAGTTAGAAAATCCCGCTCGTCCGTTCACTGAACGTACCCGAGCCAAACTTTGGAAAATGATTCCGGGCACACCGGGCCTCGGAATCAGGTGCCGTCAGAAACTACGCTCTTGTAAAATTCCAAAGCAAATTAAGAAAAAAATTTCCTTGAAATTTACGGGTCTTTAAATTCAAGGTACTAGGATCAATTTAATATGAAAAACAAAATAAAAAGGTGATGCTTGGAAAAGGCTGGTGGACGACACCACAAAAATATTCAAAATCAATATAAATTTAGGAAAAATATATTGAACACCTACCTTATAACAAGGATGATCTACTCATCCAATATCAAGCTCTAATTTGGTCTGTTTTGGGAAAATTGAAAAAATAAACATTTTCCATGAAGAAAGGGAAAACGATCTTTCAACTTTATAACTTGATTGAGAGCATATCATATGAGGAAAGATTAAAAATGAAACAAGATCTTACCATTACATATCTATAGAGACCAATGATGATCGATTTTGACTTCTGATTGAGGAGAAATCATGAAGCATATGTTAGGCTTGGGAGACACCCACAATGACAATGAGGGGAGCACCCACTAGAGGAGGATTGGAAAAGAAATAAAATAGAAAACATAAACTCATTAAGAGAAACAAATGTAATATTACCCTAAAACCTGGGTTGTACAGTTTGACTGTATGGTTTGACCAAACTGTGCATCAATTATACGACACTCCCAGCTTAAGAAACCACCTTGAATGGTTTTTCATGCACGTTTACCCTAACTATGCACTAACCATGTAGTGAATAGTGTATGGGAACAACCTAAGATTCACTAACCATGCAGTATAGGTGCACAGTTTTGGAAAATAGTGAATAACCCATTTAGGGCACTTCTTGTCCTTTGATATAGGCTAGACAATTATTTGTTTGGGGCCACACAGTTTAAGAAAAACCATAAACCTTGTGAAAACCCCACAAACATTGAAATTTCGGAGCCTGACACTCCCAAAACTCAACAATACATTCGGTAAACCTCCCATGCATATACCCAAGTGTAACATCCTAGGTAAATGAAGAATAAAATATTTTCATATTTATTAATATTTCTGAATTAAATATTAATTTTACATTAAAGGGGTTTCTATGTTCGATAGCGTACTCAATACGCAACAACGAGTTTCGTTGAAATCTTACGTTGCACACAAATAATATAATATTATTATTTTAAATAGTAGTTAACTCCTAGCCGTTTTATTGGCAGGAATGAAAAAAAGTAACTAAAATATGATTATACATGTTTGTTAAATGTATTTACATTTATCCAATAAATGTTAGATGCTTAAAATGTGAATGAATCTAATTTTAAGCATAATTTACATTAAAAGGCCGATTTATCGCCTTTTAATGGAGAACCCTTTTTAAATATAGTTTTGGTGACTTTAATACATTCTATATGACCAAATAAAATCCTATTTTATAATGGGGACATCAAAATTTACTTTGTGTAAATTGTTTGAATTTTTCCGTTAAAGTTCATTCTTTATTGAATAGTGAAAATATTGTATTTTAATTTAAAAAAATGTTTTAATATAATTTATTTATATGGTTACATTATATTTTTAATTGGTTTTAAAGTGTAATTAGAATATATTTTTACCATTTAATCTAATTTTGGTCATTTTAATTAATTTCACTTTGAAATTGGACATAAACAAGTGTCAATCTTTTGATAGTTATTGTTTCTTAAAAACATGCTATTTGTTTTAACAAAGAGAATTAATTTTAAAATTAATTAATGACACTTATATGTCTGGAATTTGGAAAAATAAACACAATTATTGAATTTGTATTATCAAATATACCTTAGGCTTAATTTTTGGTATTTTTCTGAAAAAACTCAATTTTTGTTGAATAGTGAAACCACTTAGTAGTAGTTAAAAAAACCGACTTTTTCATTTAAATGAAAATTTACCACTTTTGTGAATTGAATTTAAAAAATACAAAATACATGGTTGTTATCAAGAAGTAAAATGTGGTTCAATAAGATGAAAATAATTTTTGGTGAATAGTAACTTTTGACTTTTATTTACCGCGGTTAAAGGTAAATATAGTAATTCATGGTTATAAGAATATTATAATAATTCAAAATTACCTTAAAACTTATCTAAACCTTATTGGTTATGTCATTTATGACCATGGGAATATTTGGGTCGATTTTGGGACCCCATTGAGCCACTTGGTAGTGATAATGACAATTTAGATTAATTAACTAAAAGTAAAGGCAAAAATGACAAAAGAAAATATCTTTTAGTAAATTAATTTTTATAAGGGGTTATATAAATTATATTTTAGACAATAAATATTAATTATAAAGATAAAAATATTTACTACATCATGGTATTTTTTTATAATTTTTAGAAACCAAATAAATTAAATTATTTATGACACAATAATGATGCAGTATTTACCTCATTAATAAATGATTTAAATAAATAAGATTATAACGATTAAAATATTATAAAAAAATTTTCCAATTATGATTGGATTATTTTATTTCAAATATAATTCATCTTATCTTCGACTATAATGATTTTTGGTCCTTTTAAAACTGAATATATGTTTATAATAAAATAATGTTTTTAAACTTTTATAAAGAGCCCTACCTCTCCCTTATAAAAGGAGACCACTTCTAACCAATTCCTCACACCACTCAAGAATTTTGGCTCGTCCAAACTCTACCCAATTAATATACCTTCATCAATCTCCTAACCCTATAAGCCTTACCTTAGGTAGAAGTCACTTCAAGAAGTCCTTTTGGTTCAAACCAAAGAAAGTTACCCAAATTAAAGGTAACGATTTCTCATAAATTGTTTTCTTTTATTTTACTTCTCCAACCCCTAAATTCTTTTTATTCATTTCTTTTGTGACAAAACCAGTATCATCAATATAATAGGATGTTATTTTGATAAGGTTTCAAACTACACTTACACACACCTCCATTTAATGGATGAAGAACATAATGTTTATGTGGATGGAAAACTAACGCCTCACGAAACGATAATTGTTCGACTATCTCTTATCGCCTCTCATGGTGGAAATTATGATGGAACTATATTTATATATGATATATATTATGTTTATGTTTTCTTTATGCTTCTGTATTTTCCATTTATAGCATGCCTTTATGGTTTCCATTATGGGTAAACGTGATAATCTCATTAGAGGAAGTGCGGACTACCGCCCCCTCAAAGTGATATGACTCGTTCATACCATATGTGGTACGCATAAAGGATAGATTTAATAATATTATATATGATACAATACTGGAATTATAATACTACTATGTATCATTATGTTTTAATTCCATTAACTATGAAATAGAAATGGAAGTAGCGTTCATGCGTACGTACGACTTACCATCTCCATGAACGGTGCATTTCATTTATTACCTCTAAATGTTATCTAATATTATAAATACATGTATATTAGGGATATATATGATATATATGATATCTAAATCATGAATATAATTCTGGATATAATGAACCTTTGACCACATGAACAAAATGTAATTATAAGAAGTCCATTTTTGACTCAAGTACCAAATATCGACAAAACGAACATTATTAACCTAAATGATTACATAATGTTTATAACATAGTATTAAGTGATATAAAAGGAATAATAAACTTGAAAAAGGATCTTAAACAAGTATAAATTAACTTTAGTTTAGTATTCAGGAGATTAAAGAACGATCGAGTCAAGTCGGACACGAGGTAAGGGACATCGTCTCAATCTCCTTTCATTGAGGCATATTTTGTTTTAATACATTACTTTACTTTATACGCTGTATAAATACCCTGGAATTTTAAAAGGGAATATTTTTCTATGAAGCATTTTACTAAATGACAAAAAGGAATGTTTCTTTTAATGTAAGTGGTGACAACAACCTTTTCCGCCGCCGTGAGTATTATTTGATCTTTGGATTCCTCAACAAGCCGTAATGTTTTTAAAAGAAAATAAATAGCATATAATATTTTATGTATTTTGGTATTGAAAATGGTTTCGATAATGGATTTGTTATGTCAATATATTTAAGTGATATATTGTGATTTAAATGTGGAAATGTTTTATTTCCTTTATAATTGTTTTATGTGTTATGATTTTATAATGGTACTTGGACATTTGATGGGTGGTTATGTGATAAACCAAATGACGGGTGTTGATTTGAATACCAGGATGAGTGGTTACATTATAACCTCCAATGCATTGGGTATGTAAGTCAGACGTATGGATATTCCATTTAGTGATATGTGTGGAAGTCGACCATATGGTTATTCCATTTATGTATGTTTATGTCCCAAGTTACCTTTATATGTTATGTGTCCTTTATATGGGTTTTATGGTAATCTTTTGGTTACAAAAGGGTAAGTAATGATCTTTTATTCAGTGAAGAGTATTTACTACTTCATAAAGGTGAAAAGTATTACTTATGTTAAAGTATTCATGGTTTACTTTATGTTTTGAAAAAAATAACATTTTCCTTCTTTGTGTATCCCTTACTGAGATTTTTATGCTCATAGCAAGTTTTTGAAATGTTTATCACACGAAATAATGTGGAATAGGGTCTAGGATGGGATCAAGGAAAAGTCATGTTGTCTTAAAAATAGAACTATACATAACAATTTTTTTTCAAGAGTTCATGTTTTTAAAAAAAATGAAAACTGTGTAGAAGTGTCTACTTTGTAATATTTTGAGATGTAATAGTTATGTCCTAATTCTCTAAAACTCTTAACCTGAACAGATCCTAAATGTGAATTATTCATTTAATTCAAGGTTATGTAATGTTTTAAGGCCAGGTCCTTATAGTTGGTATCATAGGTCGGTTTAGAAAACTTTAGGAGTTATGGTATTGTTAAATTAATATCCATAAAGTAATTTATGTTAATATTGAAATCATATAGAATTTATAGATTACCATGTTGCTTCGCCTAAGATATTTCTGTGTTCAGAATGTTTTTCCACAGAGGAAAGAGGGAAACTATGTTTGGACGACATCAGGAGGATGCCAACCTTCCAAATCAGCAACCTGAGATGGTCGGAATGAGAACTGAACAGTTTGTTGCAGTGATGGAATTGTTGACTCAGGCTATAAATGGTGGTGGTATCCATGCACGAGATCATCCACATCAACTTCGTAGAAACATGTAAGTAGTGGAGCATATTATGAGGCAACATCCCCCATTATTCAGATGATCATATGACCCTATGCTAGCAGAAGGGTGGATTAAAGCACTGGAATTTTTTTTCGAGGTTATGGGTTGTTCAGAACATCAAAAGTTTAGTCTCACTGTTTACCATTTTGAAGGATAAACTGATCAGTGGTGGTCGATGGTGAACAATATCAGGGATAATGAGAAGATTAATGATCTTGATTGAGATGAATTCAAAGGTATGTTTCTTGAAAAATATTTTCCTAAGGTGGTTTGTCTTAGGATGAAAAAAAATTCATAGAATTAAGGCAGTAGGATGACTTAGTGGCTGCTTATGAAGCAAAGTTCACTCGACTGGAAAGGTATGCACCAAATTTTATCTGAGATCTTGATATTAAGATAAATCGATTTTACTCCAGATAGAAGCCACGATATCAAAGAGCGTTAGCCTCTGGTGAGTTCAAAAGTTATGAAAAACGTTTTCGATGTGCGGAGAAGGTGGAAATGGAGTTTTCTGATGATCAAGTGTTCTTTGACAAAAAACAGAATAAGAGGTCCAGTTGGTAGGAAAAGGGGAAGAATTCATCAAAGAAGCCTAGAGGTAAGAAAATTAAATACCCAACTTGTGATAAGTGTGGTAAAAAGCATCCTGGAGAATGTTTATCAATGCATGGAAAGTGCTTATAGTGTGGTAAGTTTGGTCATATTGCTCGTAACTATAATGAAGATGATTAAACAGGGAATGAAAAGCCATCGGTAAGATGTTTTAAGTGTAATGAAATGGATAATTATACAAATGAGTGTCCTGATAAGAACTCAACTGAGGGAAAGAAGAAATAATACAAGAAGAAAGGGGTGGTGAAATCCTTTGCAACTACTTCAACAGATGTTGGGCCATCAAATGAAGTAGTATCAGGTATGCTGTTTGTTTGTTCAGATTATGCCAATGTGTTGGTTAATTCTGGGTCTCCACACTCTGTCATTTCTGAGAAGTTTTCTAGTAAATTGGGAATTCCATATCAATATATAAATACAAAACCTATGGTATAAAAACCTGGAGGAAATGTAGAGATAAAAAGAAAACATAAGAACATTCCTATCCTTGTGTGCAGAAAGAATCTACCTGAAAACCTTATTGTTTTGCCTCTAGTAGAGTTTGATGTTATTTTGGGCATGGATTGGCTTTCTGTTTATCATGCTAATATTAACTGTATAGCTAAATAGGTTTCTTTTTATAAAGATTTTTAGTTTTTGTACATGAATGAACCCTTGCTTTTGATAACATATCAAGAAGTTGAAAAACTGGTAAAATATGGGAATGAATGTTACCTTACACATATTGTTGAAAACAAAGGGATTGTTCAGATTAATGATGTGATAGTGGTAAATGAGTACCTTGATGTTTTCCCTGATGAGTTTCCTGGTATAATACCTGATCAGGAAGTTGAATTTACTATTGACTTAGTTCCTGATGCTAAGCCAATTTCAAAACTCCCTTATCGAATTGCTCAAATTGAAGTTTTAGTATTAAATAAGAAATTGCAGGAGTTATTAGATAAAGGTTTCATTTGACCTAGCACATCACCATGGTGTGATCCTGTATTGTTTTTTAAAAAGAAAGATGGTTCAATGAGACTTTGCACTGATTATTGAGCACTGAATAATGTTAATGTTAAGAACAAGTATCCTTTGCCTCATATCGATGACTTGTTTGATCAGATCCAGGGAGGTCAGTATTTTTTGAAGATTGACCAGAGGTCAGGGCACCATCATTTGAAATTAAAAGAAGCAGAAATTCTAAAGACCTCATTTCGTACTAGATATGGCCATTATGAATTTGTAGTTATGCCTTTTGGGCTATCTAATGCACCTTCTGTATTCATGGATCTTATGAATAGAATTTTCCATGAGTTCTTGGATAAGTTTATGGTTGTGTTCATTGATGATATTTTGGTTTATTAAAAAATTAAATAGGATCATGAAATTAATTTAAGGGTTGTCTTGAAAACCTTAAAAGAAAAGAAATTGTTTGGAAAATTCAGCAAGTGTGAGGTTTGGTTACAACAAATTTCTTTCCTTGGTCACATCATTTCAAAAAATGGTATAACTGTTGACCTTGTTAAAACAAAATTTATTGAAGAATGGACAAGACCCACATATATAACTGAGATCTGTAGTTTTCTTAGTTTGGAAGGTTATTACTAGAGTTTTTTTGAAAAGTTTGCATGGTTATCTAGTCCAATGACTAAGTTAACTCGAAAAGGTGTTAAGTTCATCTGGACAAAATAATGGGATGATTGTTTTCAGGAATTGAAAAGAAGATTGGTGAATGCTCCAGTTTTGGCACTGCCATCTAGAAATGGCGAGTTTGTTATCTACAGTGACACTTCTTTTAAAGGACTTGGTGGTGTCGTAATGCAGAATGATCAAGAAATTATTTATGCTTTACGTCAGTTAAAAACTCATGAGTTAAATTACCCTACACATGATTTGGAATTAGTTGTTGTTGTTTTTTTCTTTAAAAATATGGAGGCATCATTTGAATGGAGTGAAGTGTGAAATAAATACTGATCACAAAAGTTTGAAGTATATATTCACTCAAAAATAATTGAACATGAGACAAAGGAGATGGTTGGAATTAATCAAGGATTATGATTTCACGATCTGTTATCATCTGGGAAAAACAAATTAAGGGGATGATGCTTTGAGTCGAAAAAGTAATACTTCATTAACCATGTAATGTTTGGAATGAGATCCTTTGGTTTTTGATTTAATGAACTTTGGAATATAAGTTGTTGGTGTAGGAAATTCTTCTGTTTTGTTTTAGGTGTCAGTGAAATCATCTCTATCAGACAGAATTAAGCAAGCATAGAAGGAAGACAATGAGTTGCCAAAAAAGGTAGAGTTGGTACAGAAGGATAAGTTATCTGATTTTAATCTTGATAATGATTGTGTATTGAGGTTTGGGAAGAGATTATGTGTGCCTTGTGATTCACAGTTGAATAATGAGTTGTTATGTGAAGCTCATAGTTATCCGTTTCTCATTCATTATGGACGTACTAAGATGTACAAAGGTCTCCGTGAGTATTACTGGTGGGATGGAATGAAAAGAGATATTTCTGATTTTACTGTGACATGTTTGACTTGTCAGAAGGTTAAACTAGAGTGGCAGTTACTGAAAGGGATTCTTCATCCTCTACCAGTGCCAGAGTGGAAATGGGAAAATATATCCATGGACTTCGTTGTGGGATTACCAAATACATCTCGAGGTAATAATGTAATCTGGGTTATAGTTGATCGATTGACAAAATCTGCTCATAACCTTCCTATTCGAGATATATTGTCTATAGATCAACTTGCTTGGTTGTATGTTAAAGAGATAGTTAGGTTTCATGGAGTTCCTCTCTCCATTGTATCTGATCGTGATCCCAGGTCCACTTCTAACTTTTGGAAAGGCCTTCATAAGTCGTTGGGTACTGAATTTAATTTTAGTACAACTTTTCTCCCTCAATCAGATGGGAAATTAGAATGATCAATTCAGAAATTGGAGGACATGCTACGTGCTTGATCGATGGATTATCAGGGAAGTTGGTACCAACATATTTATTTGGTTGAGTTTTCATATAATAATAGTTTTCATTCTAGTATACAGCTGGCTCCATTTGATGCATTATATGGAAAGTGTTGTCGAACTCGAGCTTTTTGGAATGAAGTAGTTGAGAGGAAGCTGGTGGGACCCGAATTGGTAGAAGAGATGGAAGATAAAGTTTAGTTGATTGAGAAGCACATGAGAACATCTTAGAGCAGACAGAAAAGTTATGCAGATAACCAGAGGAAGGATCTCTCTTTTAAGGTAGGTGATCATGTCTTCATCAAAGTTTCTCCATGGAAAAGTGTGATGCGTTTTGATAAGACGGGAAAGTTGAGTCCAAGGTTCATTGGACCCTATGAAATTCTGGAGAAATTTGGATCAGTTGCGTACAAAATGTCTTTACCTCCATGTTTATCCTAGGTACACAATGTTTTTCATGCTTTGATGTTGAGAAACTATATACCAGATCCATCTCATGTTTTGAGCCCAGAGGTAGTTCATATGTAAGAGAATCTCTCTTATGAAGAACAACTGGTCTAGATTCTTGACTAAAGAGATAAAGTGTTGCAGAATAAGGTAATTCACCAGGTAATGGTTTTTTGGAAAAACCATATGATTGAAAAGGCAACATGGGAATCTGAAAATGCTATGAGGGATAAATACCCCCAATTATTTTGATAAGTGAATAAAAATTGCGAGGATGCAATTTACCAAATGGGGGAAGGATGTAACATCCCAGGTAAATGAAGAATAAGATATTTTCATATATATTAATATTTGTGAATTAAATATTAATTTTACTTTAAAGGGGTTTCTATGTTCGATAGTGTACCCGATACACAACAACGAGTTTTTTTGAAATCTTACGTTGCACACTAATAATATAATATTATTCTTTTAAATGGTAGTTAACTCCTAGACATTGTATTGGTAGGAATAAAAAAATAACTACAATATGATTATACATGTTTGTTAAATGTATTTACATTTATCCAATAAATGTTAGAGGCTTAAAATGTGAATGAATCTAATTTTAAGCATAATTTACATTAAAAGGTGGATTTATCGCCATTTAATGGAGAAACCTTTTTAAATGTAGTTTTGGTCACTTTAATACATTCTATATGACCAAATAAAATCCTTCTTTAGAATGGGGACATCAAAATTTACTTTGTGTAAATTTTTGGAATTTTTCTGATAAAGTTCATTTTTATTGAATAGTGAAAATATTGTATGTTAATTCAAAACTATGTTTTAATGTAATTTATTTATATGTTAGATTATATTTTCAATTGGTTTTAAAGTTTAATTAGAATATATTTTTACCATTTAATCCAATTTTGGTCATTTTAATTAATTTCACTTTGAAATTGGACTTAAACAAGTGTCAATCTTTTGATAGTTATTGGTTCTAAAAACACGCTATTTGTTTTAACAACGGGAATTAATTTTAAAATTAATTAATGAAAATTTATTTTTTAAATTTGGAAAAATAAACAGAATTTTTGAATTTGGAATATCAAATATACCTTAGGCTGAATTTTTGGTATTTTTTTGAAAAACTTCAATTTTTGATTAATAGTGAAACCACTTAGTAGTAGTTAAAAAAAACTGACTTTTTCATTTAATTTTTTTACCACTTCTGTGAATTGAATTTCGAAAATCCAACATACATGGTTGTTATCATGAAGTAAAATGTGGTTCAACAAGATGAAAATAATTTTTGGCTAATAGTAACTTTTGACTTTTATTTATCGCGGTTAAAGGTAAATAGGATAATAAAAGGTTAAAAGAATATTATAATAATTCAAAATTACCTTAACACTTGTCCAAATCTTATTTTTTGATTCATGTATGACCATGGGAATATTTGGGTCGATTTTGGGACCCCTTTGAGCAACTTGGGAGTGATAATGACTATTTAGATTAATTAATTTAAAGGAAAAAATGAAAAAAACAAATATCTTTTAGTAAATTAATTTTTAGAAGGGGTTATATAAATTGTAATTTTGACTATAAATATTAGTTAGAAAGATAAAATTATTTGCTACATCATGGTATTTTGTTTATAATTTTTAGACATAAAATATATTAAATTATTTATGACACAATAATGATATAGTATTTACCTCATTAATAAATGATTTAATTAAATAAGATTATAATGATTAAAATATTATCCAAAACATGTCCAATTATAATTGGATGATTTTATTTCGAATATGAGTCATCTTATATTCTAATATAATTATTTTTGGACCTTTTGAAACTGATGATATGTTTATAATAAAATAATGTTTTCAAACTTTCCTAAAGAGCCCCTCCTCTCCCATATAAAAGGAGTCCACTTATCACAAATTCCTCACACCTCTCAAGCCTTTTGATTCATCAAAAATCTGCCCAATTAAGCTACCTACATCCCTCTTCTCCCCCTATAATACTTACCTTAGGCAGAAAACACTTCAAGAAGTCCTTTTGGTTCAAACCAAAGGAAGTTACCCAAATTAAAGGTAACGATTTCTCTTAAATTGTTTAACTTTATTTTACTTCTCTAACCACTAAAAACTTTTTATTACTTTATTTTGTAACAACAACATTATCTTAAATATACTAGGATGTTTTTATGAGAAGGTTTCAAACTACACTTACACACAGCTCCATCTAATGGATGAAGAACATAATGTTTCTGTGGATGGAAAACTAACGCCTCACGAAACGATGATTGTTCGATTATCTCCTACTGCCTCTCATGGTGGATATTATGATGGCACCGTATTTATATATGATATTTATTATGTTTATGTTTTATTTATTCTTCTGTATTTTCCATTTATAGCATGCCTTTATGGTTTCCATTATGGGTAAACGCGATAATCTCATTAGAGGAAGTGCGGACTATCGCCCCCTCAAAGTGATATGACTCGTTAATACCATATGTGTTATGTGTAAAGGATAGATTTAATGATATAATATATGATAAAATATTGTAATTATAATACTACTATGTATCATTATGTTTTAATTCCATTAAATATGAAATATAAATGGAAGTAGCGTTCATGCGTACTTACGGCTTACCGTCTCCATGAACGGTGCATTTCATTTATTACCTCTAAATGTTATCTACTATTATAAATACATGTATATGATGGATATATATGATATATATGATATCTAAATCATGAATATAATTCTGGATATAATGAACCTTTGACCACATGAACAACATGTAATTATAAGAAGTCCATTTTTGACTTAAGTACCAAATATCGACTAAACAAACATTATTAACTTAAATGATTACAAAATGTTTATAACATGGTAATAAGTTATATAAAAGGAATAATAAACTTGAAAAATGTTCTTAATCAACTAGAAATTAACTTTAGTTTATTATTCAGGAGATTAAAGAACGATCGAGTCAAGTCGAACATGAGGTAAGGGATATCGTCTCAATCTCCTTTCATTGAGGCATATTTTGTTTTAATACATGACTTTATTTTATATGCTGTATAAACACCCTTGAATTTTCAAAGGGAATATTTTTCTATGAAGTGTTTTACTAAATGAAAAATGAATGTTTCTTTTAACGTAAGCAGTGACAACGACCTTTTCCACCGCCGCGTGTATTATTTGATCTTTGGCTTCCTCAACAAGACGTAATGTTTTTAAAAGAAAATAAATACCATATACTCTTTTATGTATTTTGGTATTGAAAATGGTTTTGATAATGTATTTGTTATGTCAATATATTTAAGTGATATATTGTGATTGAAATGTGGAAATTTTCTATTTCTTTTATAATTGTTTTATGTGTTATGATTTTATAATGGTACTTGGACATTTGATGGTTGGTTATGTCATAAAACAAATGACGGGTGGTGCTGTGAATACCAGGATGGGTGGTTACGTTATAACCTTTACCACATTGGGTATGTAAGTTGGCCGTATGGCTATTCCATTTAGTGATATGTGTGTAAGTCGATCGTATGGTTATTCCATTTATGTATATTTATGTCCCAAGTTACCTTTATATGTTATGTGTCCTTTATATGAGTTTTATGATAATCTTTTGGTTACAAAAAGGTAAGTAATGTTCTTTTATTCAGTTAAGATTATTTACTATTTCATGAAGTTCAAAAGTATTACTTATGTTAAAGTCTTCATGGTTTACTTGTTGTTTTGAAAAACTAACAGTTTTCCTTTTTTTGTGTATCCCTTACTGAGCTTTTTATGCTCATCCCAAGTTTTTGAAATGTTTTTAACAGGACATAATGTGGAATAGGGTCAAGGATGGGATCAAGGAAAAGTCATGCTATCTTAAACATGGAACTAGACATGACTCTTTTTTTCAAGAGTTCATGTTTTGTAAAAAAATGGAAACTATGTAGAAGTGTGTACTTTGTAATCTTTTGAGATGTAATAGTTATGTCCTAATTCTCTAAAACTCTAAACCTGAAAAGATCCTTAATGTGAATTATTCATTTAATTCAAGGTTATGTAATGTTTTAATGCCGGGTCCTTATACCAAGTCTAAAAACAATACTTTCAAGTGTTCCAACTCTCAAAATTTCATTATGAATCTCTTTTCAAAGAACAAACCGTCTGATAATCACCAAAAGTTCGAATTACCTCAGAATTTTGTCTGGTTGAAAACATGGGTCTATAAAATCTCCCCACCTAAGAAATTATTCTCCAGGAGAAGTATTTGGGAACAAAAAACACATCACCCGACCTATGAGGGCTGTGAAGTTCCATTAAAATGGTTGTGTTGTGTTTCCAAACACCCGACACACCTCCAATCATTATGTAAAAAAAGGATATTTAAGACTCAAAAAACTCGATCCAATGCTCATTGTCTGATTAAAACACTAAATTGGAGATTACTCGAGCCTGTTTATCTAGATAGACAATCACATAATCATCTTGTCACAAAATTGTCCAAAGGTGCTTCCCACGTTAGGCTTTAACATCAGAAGGGGGCCAATTCTGAACCACGCCACCTCCACCATTGGAATTTCCTTAAAACGAATGCTTCTAAGGATTATAATGATGCTTCCAAGATGATTTATTTAATAGGGAGACCATGATTTATATTGAGGTCACATTAGAGGCCTCTTTGGAAATAAATAGTTTAATCTTGATCAACCAAACAGAAATTGGTCACACAAGCTTTCTCAAAAGGCATTGCTGACCCTATAAACACACCCAACTTAACCTAGTAGCATGCTTTAAAATTGTTTAGTCATTGATCATTAGAATAATAAAATAAGGAAAGCCAACCGAGCCACTCCAAAAGACTTATCTAAAAAATGACCGTCTTAGACGATCGATGAGTTATAAATAGAACCAAAACGCCTTTTTCCAAGGCATCTAGTGTTTAAAACAAGATTGCACACATAATCCTATACCTTAATTCTGCTAAGTTTCCTTGATCCAACTATCACTTAGTCATTTAAACTATCCCACCTCAGCACGATCAAGGGTGTGAACCAAATCCAGCCCATTGTAATTTTCACCCCTTTTTAACAGAATCACCGAGTCCGGTAATAAGTCTAGGTTAACCATGGATTCAACTAACTGGAGTTCAACGAACTAACAAAAGTATTCCATACACCATATTTACATGCGAGATGTTGGTAAAAGGCCAATAAATCCTCACTATATTATAGATTGATCTCAGAGTGGCATCCACCTTGTGGTTAAGTAAAATAAATATGACTGTTGTACAAGAGTTCGTCCAAGCCATTCCAACTCAAGAATCTAGGGATCACTATGTACTAACCATTCCTTTTATAAAAACCATGCACCCATCATGAAACTCTAATAGATATCACATCTAGAACCCAATATATTTTATATATTTAACATGGTATAAAACTGATGTACTCTTAGTGCATCAAGGAAAACATCAAGATATGGGATATGATCATATCTTAAATAATAATACACTAAGAGGATTTGAATGGTTTGTATCCAAACAAGAAAACCAAAAGAAGAAAAGTTGAACCACTTCTGGATGAATTTTTGAAAGAAGATCAACTACACCTACTGATGCATCACTATTAACTAATCATAATGACTTTACCACCTCATGCATTCCGAGATCACTCAAGAAAAAAAATGTCATATGAGACCGATGGTGTTTCAAGAGGTTTCATACACAACCAACCATATCAAATTCATACTACCAAGAAAGAATTGACACGATTTAAAGCTTGAAATCCTCTATGTCATTTAAGAAAGATCAACCATTTCAAAAGGTATTTCATGGTTGTGTTCCTTCTACTTGGAAGGGAACATATTCACCAGAACTGACATGATGATTCCCACCTTAGGAGTGTTCTAGTCGTAAAAATAAGATAGATATTTGCTAATCACCAGTATGAACGATTAGAAATACCCTAAACATATGTCTGTCGCTCCTCCGAGTCACTATCATCACGTCCCAAAATCTGAGAATTTGTAATGAAATCCAGAACCATCCTGACCAGTGTTTCAAAACATCCGATCCTCTAGAAGTCATCTCGAGCATTGGGATGAATCGATCCTTTAATGCCCAGGTCACCCAACTCTATATATGACCTGAGAACATACGCAAAATCTCAAGGATCAATATTTACACAGAACTCAACTAGTTCATTACACCATTTAGCACTCGATAGGTACAACTTATATTAACACAAACTCCCCCAGGATTATAGAAGTAGAATAGAACATTATGGATACTACCCATAGTCTTGTTATCCATATGTATTCAAGTATCTAATGGCACATGTAGAAACTATCTCAAAATCATATTATCTCATACGACTATAAAATAGAATTATGACCTCTCGAGTCACCCAAGGAAAGAGGAAATGGTCACAAGACCTATAAAGAGGATGACCATTCCCTTGGCATGTCTAACTTGCTGAAACTGAGCATTACTCGATGATCACACCCACAATAAAGCACAAGGAAAGTTTGACTACCCATTCAAAAAAGGTTTCATTGAAACTAAGAGTCCTAATAGTAATAACGACACATGAATGACACCAAACATTAGAAAACTCATAGAATTTAGTAAGAAATTTACGTTATAAGGGTGTTGCCTACCATAGGCTAGCCCATTATGAAATCATAAGTGTCAACCCTATCTTTAGGTCACACCAACTAAAAAGATAATAGGCTTAAGATCCCATCTAATAATCCATTACTAAAAGGAAAAGAGGCCGACATAAAATTCCCATATTTCCATTCCAAGGAAACTTAAAGAGACATTAAATATACCGTTACATGAGGGTCGAACAAAGGGCACCACATAAGGTTCCATTTTGAGTCAGTACACTAATTCACATTTAATCATAAAATAATTTAAATATTTTAAACAAAACCCGAAGACATAATAGGAAATTTATATAAATTCCTTCTTTAAAAATTAAAACACCATTGAAATTCTGTCATAATTATGAATTTTTTCAAATAAATTAATTTTTAAGTTATAAAAGATAAGGTGACCTACGAGGTTCCCAATAGGCCAAAATAGGATCATCAGAATGAAACCCAATAATAGTTTATTAATTATTAATGTTTTAAAACACTTGTAAATGGAATCTCATAAAGAATATGCCCCAACTAACCAACTTTTGTCCAGTTGTGCATTTAGGTATTTAGCTATATGGGTCAGTATGATCATTTAATAGAGGCATAAGGCATCCGATTTATTTTAGTTCATAATTAAATAGCTCATAATTTTTAACCAGTACGTAAAACCACTTGGTCATGTATTATGGTTTGATTGTATGGGTTTAAATTTCCTTAACATATAAAGTGCCCATAAACTTTATAGAATGAAGTCTAGTTCCCATTTTACCAAAACCAACTCACCTTAAAACCTGAACTTTACAAGCCTTTACATTTTTAACAAGTATATATATATATATAAAAGATGGTTTGAGTATATGGGCTACCGTTTCCCAATTATAAGGTGTCCATACACCTTACAACTGAAAACTGGTTCCCGTTTAATCACAACAAAAAAAATTAGCCTGTGTGGCCATTTATATATCAAAACAGAACTAGCATACTACACAATAAATAAACACAGAATAAAATGATATAATAAGCATAGAATAATGGAATATAATGGTAGAACATGGTAAATAAATAAGCAAAGTTACATATTTCTCAAGGAACACAATAAAATCAATAGGCAAGAAATAAATGTAACTATATGGCATGACATATGCCTGGAATGTGAATCTCTTTTTGCCTATAATGATGAATGTAATGCTTAATACTTTTTATACCTATCCATGGGTAATTATTATAAACTTTATAAATCAATATGCATCAGAAATCACACCATTCACTCTAGGTGAAATCATAATCAACTGTAACTACAAACAACATGAACAACAATCCCATCCCTAGACACTTAGAGTTTTCCTCATAGGTGGGGTGATCAGTTCTAGACATGACTGTTTAACATGAATCGAAACATTACAAATCTCTTTTCAACGATACCAAAACACTAATATGAAGGAAATGAAACAACCTTTAATACCACATTGTAACATCCCGGCCTGACTAACCACTAAGTTGGTTGCCAGACCAGTGGTCACATGGACTCAAGTGTGACTCCCCGTATGCCAGAGGTTTCTGAATATTAGTGAGGATGTAAATATGGTACAATGAGGAGACTATATCCTCATGTCAACATAGTAGAATGTTATAATAGAAATAAAAATCAGACAACAACCGAAGCAGTAATAAATTAAAGGTAGAATAGCAGAAGAATAATATAAACTGAATATAAAAGTTGACCAATGTCAATATACTATAGGTGGATACCTGTCATGATGATGATTTTATGTAATCTAAAACAAAATACATATAGTAGGTATTGATACAATATAGTACAAGAATAATGAAATAATAGAAAACAAAATCCCTAAGAGAAATCTCCATGAACATCTTGAGCTCCTGCTCGGTCCTATGCTCCTAACTCCCAGGTATAAACAAAACATCACAAGAAATCAACCATGGTTTTGAAAATATAAGATATAATCAAGTACCCCAGTGCAATGGTGTCCTGAGAAGGGTGTGGGACATAAATCCCAGTTGGTTACCACCCACGGTGTCTACGACTGAATCTATTTAGTAAATATAAATAAAAACAGTGTGTGGTTAATAAGAATAAATAAATAGCACTGACATAAATAAATAAACTCTAGTCATATTTGGTTTTAATAGGAAACATGGCCGAATATACTAACATCATCTCACGACCGGAATAATATGTCTATATAGTAACCGTATGTATATAGTAATAATATATACATAGTTTAGTTCTGTATTAAATACACCTATATGAACCAAGTACGTGCAGATGTAAGTGGCCATATAAAGGGAATACTAGGTGTTGTCTTGACCAGGGCATAAATCAGTCATCCATAAGAAGTCTAAACAAGCTGATATGCTCATGCAATAAACTACATTACCTACATCCTAATAAAGTGTGAGGCATCATGCTCATCACTCAAGATAGTGAGTTTGCCATCATGTCAACACTCAAATCATAGAATGTGGAATGTAAAACCCAACACCCTTATAGTATCACTACTGTGATTCGTCACTCTCAACAACAGATATAAGGCAGCGTGATGGCGAACCATTTTCTAATATTTTTTAAAAGATTGTTTTACCGCCTTTTGATGGCGAACCATTTTTAAATCTATAATTTGAAAATTTTATAAGCTCTATTTGTCAAAATAATCTTATTATTTAGTATTGGGACATTGAAATTTACTTTGGATAAATTTTATTTATTTTTCTAACAATGTTCATTTTTTAATGAATAGTGAAAAATACTACATTTTACTTCAAAACTAATTCTTCATCTAATTTAATTATATGGATATATTGTCCTTTTAATTTGTTTTAAATTTTAATTGGAATATCTTTTTACCATTATATACAACAGTGGTCATTGGAATTAATTTTACTTTGAAATTGGATATAAACAATTGTCAAACTTTTGATAGATATTGTTTCTAAAAAACCCGCTATTTGTTTTGACAGCAGGAATTATTTTTAAATTAATTACTACAATTTCTATGTTTGGAATTTGGTAAAATGGATTCAATAATTGGAATCATAAGGTCCAAATTATGTAATTAAGACTCTTTTGTTTTTTGACATTATGAATAGTAACGACAATAATTATCTTTAATTATCATGATTAATTAATAATCGGGTAGTTAAGGGTAATAAAATAATATAATAATAATAAAAAATGACCCCAAAATGTGTTCTAATGCTACTGTTTGTGTCATGGCCGACCATTTTTTTCCTTGTGGCAACTTAGGGACCCCATGGAATCACTTTTGGGTGATAGTGACACTTTATCATTTTATTTTTAAAGAAAGGAGAATATCAAAAAAGTTTGTAACAACTAAGTAAAACAATTTTAATGTTGACTACATAAATGATCTATTAGAATAAAAATATTCATTGGAAAGATAAATTTTTTTCCTAAATCATAGTATTTTTTTTTAAAATTTTTAGACATTAAATAAATTAAATGTTTTATGACACCATGATGATGCATCAATTACCTCATTAATAAACGATTTAAATAAAATGAAATGATAATGTAAAATATAAGACTTACACTTTTCAAAGACCTATTGGATGGGTGGATTTAGAACTCTTATCACCTTATACTCAAAATATATAATTTTGGGACCTTTAAAATCCAAAACTCATGATATAATAAAGTAACATTTCTTGACTTTCCCAGAGTGCCCCTCTTCCCTCTTATAAAAGGCCCCACCTCTACCACCTTACCCACACCTATCAAGCCATTGGATCGGCCAATATCTGAACATTTTATCTCTCCACATACCTCTATTCATCCTAGAAGCCTCAGCTTAGGCATAAAGCTCTTCAAGAAACCCTTTTGGTTCAAACAAAGAGGAGTTACCCGATTTAAAGGTAATGTCTTCTCTAATATTCTTTTGTTTTATTTTGATTCTCCAACCCCGTAAAATATTTTTATTCCTCTATTTTGTAACAACACCAGTATATTAAATATACAATGATTTTTTATGAGAAGTATTCGAGCTACACTTACACACACCTCCATCTAATGGTTAATGAACATACTGTTTCTGTGGATGGAAAATTTCTGCCTCACGAAATGATGATTGTTCAATCTTATTTTAACACCTTTCATGGTGGCCATTAAGATGTCACTATATTTATATATGATATATATTATGTTTATGTTTTCCTTATGATTCTGAATTTTTCATTTATTTCATACCTTTATGGTTTCCATTATGGGTAAACATGATATCGTCATTTTTGTAAGTGCGAACAACCGCCCCCTCAAAGTGATTTGATTCGTTAATGACATATGTGGGACATATAAAGGATGGAGTTAATGATATTATATATGATATTATACTGAAATTATAATATACCTTTATATCATTAGTATTTCACTCCATTAAATATGAAATAGAAATGAAAGTAGCGTTCATGCGTACGTACGACTTACAGTCTCCATGAACGGTGCATTTCAGTTCTTACCTCTAAATGTTATGTAATATTATAAATTAATGTATATAATGGATATATATGATATATATGATACTTAAATCATGAATATAATTGTAGAAATAATTGATATTTTACCACATGAAAAACTTTTAATTATAAGAAGTTTATTTTTGGCTCAAGTACCAAAGATCGACAAAATTACCGTTATTAACTTAAATAATTACATAATGTTCATAACATGGTAATAAGTGATATAAAAGGAATAATTAACTTGAAAAATTTTCTTAAGAAATTAGAAATTAAATCTAGTTTATTATTCAGGAGATTAAAGAACGATCGAGTCAAGTCGGACATGAGGTATGGGACTTCGTCTCAATCTCCTTTCATTGAGGCATATTTTGTTTTATACAAAAATTTATTTTATACTGTCTATAAAACCCTTTGTCTTTGACTTTTATTAAAAAGGAATATTTTTATATGAAGTGTTTTACTAAATGAAAAAAGGGAATGTTTTTGTCGTATGTATGCGGCGACAACGACTTCTCCGCCACTGTGACCATTATTTGAGTTTCGACTTCCTCTACAAGCCATAACTTTTTTAAATGAAAAATATATAACATGTTTTTCTTTTATTTTATTTTGGTATTAAAAATGGTTTTTATAATGTTTTTGTTATATCAATGTGTTGTATTGATATCTTGGGATTGAAATGTGGAAAC
This sequence comes from Viscum album, assembly GCA_963277665.1. Classification (NCBI taxonomy): domain Eukaryota; kingdom Viridiplantae; phylum Streptophyta; class Magnoliopsida; order Santalales; family Viscaceae; genus Viscum; species Viscum album. The sequence goes on from OY728155.1 coordinate 1,084,176,857, forward strand.
GTTATTTTTCCTTTTTTCATGTTTTATGTGATACGATTATGTTATGGTTCTTGGGCATTATTTATGAAGACGGGTGGTTCTGTGATAAACTAAGGGTGGGTGAGCCCGATATAGCTCTATAATGCATTGGGTAAAACGAAGGAGTTAAACTCTAAGGTTTCTCCGAAAATATTTAGGGAATCTACTGTGATGGGTATTCCAAACATAACCATGAGGGTTACTCCCTATGTAAGAATGTTATGAATTCCTCAAGTTAACTTTATGTCTTATGATCTCTATGAGTTATTCATAAACATTATGATTTTGTGAGTTATGTTAAAGTGCTTATATTCTATGAATAATGTATGATTTCATTGATTCTTATGTATACATGGACCAAGGTTTTCTTTACATATTTTTATATCCATTACTGAGATTTTTATTCTCCTCCCATGTTTTTGAAATTTTTTTCACAGGTCAAGGGAAAAGTACACGATGTGATGATAATGTCGAGGAAGTTTCAAGAAAGAATCCATGTTTTATTTTGAATATGACTCCTTTGATGGGAAAAATTAATACTATCTTTTATGTGGCCACCTTGATCAAATGTGGAATGTAATGCATGATTTATGATCTAATTCTCTAAAACTCTAAACGTGAAAAGATCCTCAATGTGTATTCTTGAAATAACTCAAGATTAAGTAATGTTTAAGGCTGGGGCCTTATAGTTGGTATCAAAGGTCAGTTTAAATAACTTTTGGAGTTAGAATTCTATTAAGTGATTATACAAAAATATGTTTTTTATGTTCAAATTGTAATGATATATCATTTGAATATTAACATGTTGCTTCATCTAAGACATGTTTGTTCAGAATGGTTTTCTGCAGAAGAAACAGGGAAGCAGTGCTAGGAAGAAATACATAAGGAAATGACCTTCCAAATCAGCATCCTTAGATGTTCAGAATTGGAACTAAATAGTTTGTTGTAGTAATGGCGCAGTTGACTCAAGCGATAAATGGTGGTGGTATCCATGCACCAGATCAGCCAGATCAACCGCAGAGGAACATGTCAGTGGTAGACCATTTCATGGGGAAAAATCCCCCATCATTCAGAGGATCATCTGACCCTGTGCAGCTAAAGGGTAGATTAAAGCACTGGAGAAGATTTTTGATGTCATGGGGTGTTCAGACAATCAAAAGGTTAGTATTGCTATTTACCATTTGGAGGGTGAAGCAGATCAGTGGTGGTCGATGGTTAAAAATATTGGGGATTCTGATGAGATTGATTATCTTGACTGGGATGAATTCAAAGGTATGTTTCTTGAGAAATATTTTCCTAAGGCTGTTCGACTTAAGATGGAAAAACAATTCTTGGAATTGAGGCAAGTGGATGACTCAGTGGATGCTTATGAAGAAAGGTTCACTAGATTGGCAAGGTATGCTCCAAATTTTATCCGAGACCTTGATAGTAAAATCAATCATTTTTACTCAGGATTAAAGCCAAAATATAGAAGGTAATTAGCTTTTCGTGAGTTCAAAAGTTATGAAAAGCTTGTTCGATGTGCTTAGAAGGTGGACATGGAGTTTGCCGATGATCAAGTATTCTATAACAACCATAATAAGAAGAGGCCAAGGTGGCAGGAGAAAGGGAATAATCCTTTAAAGAGGTCTGATGGTAAGAAAACTAAGTTTTCAGTTTGTGATAAATGTGGGAAAAGGCATTCTGGGGAATGTCTTTTGAATTCTGGAAAGTGCTAATGATGTGGTAATATGGGACATAAGGCTCGTGATTGCACTGAAAAAGATCAGGGTGATGGTAAGAACAAGTTTGATTTACAGTTAGTGAAATGTTTCAAGTGCAATGAGATGGGTCATTATGCAAACGAGTGTTCGATAAAGATCTCAAATGATGGGAAGCAGTCAGACTATAAGAAGAAAGGTGTGGTGAAATCCTTTGCAACTACTTCAGCAGATGTTTGGACATCAAATGAAGTGGTATCAGGTACTATTTTTGTTTATTCATATTATGCCAATGTGTTGTTTGATTCGGGGTCTATACATTCTTTCATCTCTGAAAAATTTTCTAGTAAATTGGGAATTCCATATCAAGAAATGACTCCTGAACTTATGGTAAAAACACCCGGGGGAAATGTTGTGGAAAAAAGAATTCATAAGAATCTTCTTATACTTATATTTGGAAAGAACCTACTTGCAAACCTTATTGTTTTACCTCTAGTAGAGTTTGATGTTATACTGGTTATGGATTCGCTCTCTATTTACCATGCTAAGATTGATTGTAGAGCTAATGAAGTTTCTTTTCAGAAAGGCTTTCAGTTTGTGTAAAAGAATGAACCCTTACTGTTGATAACATGTGAAGAGGCCGAGAAACTTTTAAAAGATAGAAATGAATGTTACATTTCACATATTGTAGAAAACAAAGGAACTGTTCAGATTAATGATGTTCCAGTGGTAAATGAGTATCCTAAAGTTTTTCCTGATGAGTTTCCTGGAATAATACCAGATCAGGAAGTTGAATTTACTATTGACTTAGTTCCTGATGCTAAGCCAATTTCAAAACCCCCTTATCTAATGGCTCAAATTGAACTTTTAGAGTTAAAGGAGGAATTGAAATATTTATTAGTGAAATGTTTCATTCAACCTAGAACATCACCATGGGGTGCTCCCATCTTATTTGTTAAAAAGAAAGATGGTTCAATGAGACTTTTCATTGATTATAGATCCTTGAATAACATCACTATTAAGAACAAATATCCTTTGCCTCATATCGATGATTTGTTTGATCATCTCCAGGGAGCTCAGTATTTTTCAAAGACTGACTTGAGATCAGGGTACCATCAGTTGAAGGTAAAGGAAGAAGATGTTCCGAAGACCGTGTTTCGTACAAGATATGGCCATTATGAATTTTTAGTAATGCCTTTTGGGTTAACCAATGCACCTGCTGTATTCATGGACCTTATGAATAGAATTTTCCATGATTTCTTGGATAAGTTTGTGGTTGTTTTCATTGATGATATTTTGGTGTTTTCTAAAAGTAAAGAGGAGCATGAAAGTTATTTAAGGGTTATTTTGCAAACCTTAAAAGAAAAGAAATTGTATGGGAAATTTAGCAAGTGTGAGTTTTGGATGGAAAAAATTTATTTCCTTGGTCACATTGTTTCTAATGATGGAATAACTGTTGATCCTAAAAAAACAAAGGTTATTGAAGAATGGAAAAGACCCACAAATGTAACTGAGATTCGTAGTTTTCTTGGTTTGGAAGGCTTTTACCGAATGTTTGTTAGAAATTTTTCACGGTTATCTAGTCTAATGACTAAGCTAACTCAGAAGGGTGTTAAGTTTATCTGGAAAAAAGAATGTGATGATTGTTTTCAAGAGTTGAAAGGAAGATTGGTGAATGCTCCAGTTTTGGCACTAACTTCTAGGAATGGTGAGTTTGTTATCTACAGTAATGCTTCATTGAAAGGACTTGGTTGTGTCCTAATGTAGAATGATCAAGTAATTGTTTATGCTTCACGTCAGTTGAAAACTCATGAGGTAAATAACCCTACACATGATTTGGAATTATCTGCTGTTGTTTTCGCTTTAAAAATTTGGAGGCATCATTTGTATGGTGTAAAGTGTTAAATATATACTGATAAAAAAATTTTAAATTATATATTCACTCGGAAATAATTGAACATGATACATAGGATATGGCTAGAATTAATCAAGGATTATGATTGTACAATTCATTAACATCCGGAAAAAGCAAATAAAGTGGATAATGATTTTAGTCGAAAAAGTAATGCTTCATTAACCATGTTACGTTTGGAACATGATCCTTTGGTTAAGGATTTGATGAACTTTGGCATAGAAGTTGTTGGTGTAGGAAGTTATTCTGTTTTGTTTCAGGTGTCAGTGAGATCATCTCTATCAGACAGAATTAAGAAAGCACAGAAGCAAGATAGTGAGTTGCAGAAAAAGGTAGAGCTGGTTTAGAAGGGTAAGTTTCCTGAATTCAACATTGATAATGATTGTGTTTTGAGATTTGGAAATTGATTTTGTGTGCCTTGTGATTCACAGTTGAAGAGAGAGTTGTTATGTGAAGCTCATAGTTCTGCATTTTCAGTTAATCCTGGTAGTACTAAGATGTATAGAGATCTTCAGGAGTATTACTGGTGGGATGGAATGAAAAGAGATATTGCTGATTTTACTCTAAATTGTTTGACTTGTCAACAGGATAAAGCAGAGTGGCAGTTATCGAAAGGGATGCTTTAGCCTTTACCAGTGCCGTAGTGGAAATGGGATAATATATCCATGTACTTTGTTGTGGGGTTGCCGAAGACACCTCATGGTAATAATGTGATCTGGGTTATTGTTGATCGCTTGACTAAATCGGCTCATTTCCTTGTTATACGAGATACTTTTTCTGTAGATCAACTTTCTCATTTGTATCTTAAAGAGACAGTCAGGTTACCTGGAGTTCCCCTCTTCATTATATCTAATCGTGATCCTAGGTTTACTTTTAACTTTTGGAAAGGCCTTCAAAAGTCGTTGGGTACTCAATTAAAATTCAGTACAACTTTTCATCCTCAGTCTGATGGGAAGTTAGAATGAATAATTCAGACTTTGGAGGATATGCTACGTTCTTGTTCGATGGATTATCAGGGAAGTTGGGACCAATATATTTCTTTGGTTGAGTTTTTTTTATAATAACAGTTTTCATTCCAGTATACAGATGGCACCATTTGAGGCATTATATGGGAAGTAGTGTAGAACTACAGCTTTTTGGGATGAAGTAGGTGAAAATAAGTTGATGGGACCATAATTTGTAGAAGATTTGGCAGAAAAAGTTCAGCTGATACAGAAACACATGATAATAACTCAAAGCAAGCAGAAAAGTTATGCGGACAACAGGAGGAAGGATCTCTCTTTTGAGGTAGGTGATCATGTCTTCCTCAAAGTTTCACCATGGAAATGTGTGATGCGATTTGGTAACAAAGAAAAGATGAGTCCAAGGTTCATTGGACCATATGAAATTCTGGATATAGTCAGATAAATTTCATACCGAGTGGCTTTACCTCTGATTTTGTCTTAGGTACATAATGTTTTTCATGTTTCAATGTTAAGGAAGTATATGCCAGATCCATCTCATTTTTTGAGTCCAGAGGTAGTTCAGCTGGAAGAGAATCTATCTTATGAGGAACAACCGGTTCGGATTCTTGACCACAGGGAGAAAGTATTGCAGAATAAGGCGATTAATCAAGTAAATGTTTTGTGAAAAAACCACATGATTGAAGAGGCAACATGGGAATTTGAAAATGCAATGAGGGATAAATACCCCCACTTATTCGATAAGTAAATAAATTGTGGGGACACAATTTTCTAAAGGGGGGAAGGATGTAACATCCCAATTAAGTAAATAATTATGGATATTAATATCTATGTATATTTATAAATTATATTGTTTTTAGAGGCTTAAAATGAGAATAAATCCAATCTTAAGCATTGAATTCTCTAATATTTTTTAAAAGATTGTTTTACCGCCTTTTGATGGAGAACCATTTTTAAATCTATATTTTGAAAATTTTATAAGCTCTATTTGTAAAAATAAACTTATTCTTTAGTATTGGGACATTGAAATTTACTTTGGATAAATTTTTGGTATTTTTCTGACAATGTTCATTTTTTAATGAATAGTGAAAAATACTGCATTTTACTTCAAAACTACTTTTTCATCTAATTTAATTATATGGATATAATGTACTTTTAATTGGTTGTAATTTTTAATTATAATATATTTTTACCATTTAATCCAATGGTGGTCATTGGAATTAATTTTACTTTGAAATTGGACATAAACAATTCTCAAACTTTTGATAGATATTATTTCTAAAAAACCCACTATTTGTTTTGACAACAGTAATTATTTTTGAATCAATTAATACAATTTATATGTTTGTAATTTGGTAAAATGGATTCCATATTTGGAATCAGAAGGTCCAAATTATGTAATTAATACTCTTTTGTTTTTGGACATTATGAATAATAACGACGATAATTATCTTTAATTATCGTGATTAATTAGTAATCGGGTTGTTAAGGGTAATAAAATAATATCATAATAATAAAAAATGACCTCAACATGTGTCCTAATGATACTGGTTGTTTCATGGCCGACAATGGTACTAATGTTTCCAACTTAGGGACCACATGGAATCACTTTTGTGTGATAGTGACACTTTATCATTTTATTTTTAAAGAAAGGAGAATATCACAAAAGTATGGAACACCTAAGTAATTTTTTTTTAATTTTGACTACATAAAGGATATATTAGATTATAAATATTCATTGGAAATCTAAATATTTTTCCTACACCATAGTATTTTTTTTTATAATTTTTAGACATTAAATAAATTAAATTTTTTAGGACACCATGATGATGCAGCGATTACCTCATTAATAAAGGATTTAAATAAAATGAAATGACAATGAAACATATAAGACTTACACTTGTCAAAGACCTATTTTATGGAGGTATTTAGAACACTTATCACCTTATCCTCAAAATATATAATTGTGGGACCTTTAAAATCCGAAACTCATTATATAATAAAGTTACATTCCCTGACTTTCCAAGAGTGCCCCTCCCCATTGTTATAAAAGGCCCCCACCTCTACCACCTTACCTACACCTCTCAAGCCATTGGCTCAGCCAATATCTACTCATTTTATCTCTCCACATCCCTCTATTCATCTTAGAATCCTTACCTTAGACAGAAAGATCTTCAAGAAATCCTTTTAGTTCAAACCAAGAGGAGTTACCCGATTTAAAGGTAATGTCTTCTCTAATGTTCTTTTGTTTTATTTTGATTATCCAACCCCCTAAACTCTTTTTATTCCTTTGTTTTGTAACAAATTTAGTATCTTCAATATACTAGTATGTTTTTATGAGAATTATTCAAGCTACACTTATACACACCTCCATGTAATGGTTAAAGAACATACTGTTTCTGTGGATGGCGAATTTCTGCCTCACGAAACAATGATTGTTCAATATTCTTTTAACACATTTCATGGTGGCCATTAAGATGTCACTATATTTTATATATTATATATATTATTTTTATGTTTTCCTTATGATTATGAATTTTTAATTTATGTCATACCTTTATGGTTTCCATTATGGGTAAACGCGATATATTCATTTTAGGAAGTGCAGACTACCGACCCCTCAAAGTGATTTGATTCGTTAATGCCATATGTGGGACGTATGAATGATGGATTTAATGATATAATATATGATATTATACTGGAATTATAATATACCTTTATATAATTATGATTTCACTCCATTAAATACGAAATAGAAATGAAAGTAGAGTTCATGCGTACGTACGACATACTGTCTCCATCAAATGGTGCATTTCATTTCTTACCTCTAAATGTTATGTTATATTATAAATTCATGTATATAATGGATATATATGATATATATGATACCTACATCATGAATATAATTCTGGAAATAATGGATATTTTACCACATGAACAACTTGTAATTATAAGAAGTTTATTTTTGGCTCAAGTACCAAAGATCGACAAAATGACCGTTATTAACTTAAATAATTACATAATGTTCATAAAATTGTAATAAGTGATATAAAAGGAATAATGAACTTGAAAAAGGTTCTTATGCAACTAAAAATTAACTCTAGTTTATTATTCCGAAGATTAAAGAACGATCAAGTCAAGTCAGACACGAGGTATGGGACTTCGTCTCAATCTCCTTTCATTGAGGCATATTTTGTTTTGTACAAAACTTTCTTTTATATGGTGTATAAGCCCCTTTGAATTTTAGTTTTATTCAAAAGGAATCTTTTTATACAAAGAATTTTACTAAACAACAAAAGGGAATGTTCTTTTCGTACGTATGCAGCGACAACGACTTCTCCACCGCTGTGACCATTATTTGAGTTTAGGCTTCCTCTACAAGCCATATCATTTTTTAAAAGAAAAATAGATACCATGTTTTACCTTTATTTTATTTTGGTATTGAAAATTGTTTTGATAATGTTTTTATTATATCAATGTGCTGTATTGATATCTTGTGATTGAAATGTGGAAATTTTATATTTCCTTTATGCATGGTTTATATGATACAATTATGTTATGGTTATTGGGAATTGTTTATGAAGATGGGTGGTTCCGTGATAAATTAAGGTCGGGTGAGCCCGATATAGCTCTCCAATGCATTGGGTAACATGAAGAAGTCAAACGCTAAGGTTTCTCCGTAGAGATTTAGGGAATATACTGTGATGGGTATTCCAAACATAACCATGAGGGTTACTCCCTATGTAAGAATGTTATGAATGCCTCAAGTTACCTTTATGTCTTATGATCTCTATGAGTTATTCATAAACATTATGATTTTGTGAGGTATGTTAAAGTGCTTATATTCTATGAATAAAGTATGATTTCATTTATTCTTATGTATACATGGACTAAGGTTTTCTTTTCCGTATTTTTATATCCCTTACTGAGATTTTTATGCTCAGCCCAAGTTTTTGAAATGTTTTTCATAGGTCAAGGGAAAAGTACATGATGTGATGATAGTGTTGAGGAAGTGTCAAGAAAGAATCCATTTTTTATTTTGAATATGGCTCCTTTGATTGGAAAAATGAATACTGTCTTTTATGTAACAACCTTGTTCAAATTTGGAATGTAATGCATGATTTATGATCTAATTCTCTAGAAATATAAACCTGAAAAGATCCTCAATGTGTATTATTTAAATAAATAAAGATTAAGTAATGTTTAAGGCTGGGGCCTTATAGTAATCATGTTTCTAATAAACATCCATGAGTAAATACCTCTCATTATTTACATTTATCAAGCCCATATGAAGGCATCATCATATTTATAATACAATCCATGAGGAAATACCTATCAGACTTTACATTTAAATCACCCAATATAATAAAGAGAATCACAATAATAATAAATCACATAAGTTGTTCTTATTTAATTATAGTAAGAGGTATGTTCATACCACCATATACAATTCCATTAAAATTATACCATTTAAATTAACACATTCCATTTAATCTCTATTAACATATATATTCATTTATGAAGGAACTAAGAGGTACTAAGAAGGTACCATGGTCTAATTGGGAAACTACCACCAAAGGTAATCACATTCCTTAAGCAAGGAAAGCCTTTAGAAGGAGCTTCATTCTTAGAATAATTAAAAGGTGTGGGCCAATCCATGTACTTAAAAGGTGAAAAGTTCTTATACTATTCTTAAAAGGAGATCATTTCCCTATAATTACATCTTTTAAGGTCATATCATAACATGAAAAATATCAAAAATAAAATCCAAGAATGTAAGAGGGACCAAAGAAAAATAGCCAATCATGTTATAAATATCAATCCATCACTTTATAATTTCAAAGTCAGTGCACCTCATTTGAGGGGTTTTATTATAAAAACATGACAAAGTTCACAAGCAATTAATTTATCAAAATTTAAACATCAATCTCCAGAGTCATAATTCAACTCGCATTAGTGAATCATTTTAAGAAAACTACCAAACATGGAAGTAAAATCCATAAATGTTCAATTGGATTTTATAGGGTTCCATTATCATTTAGATGATTACACACAATGGAAAATTCCATTTATAGTCTAATTTAAATGCTTAAAAGGAGCTATGGGATTTTAATAATTTAATTGAAACGGGTCAATCTATTCCAAAACATACAAGGGGTGTCTGTGATCAAGCATGAAAGCCTCTAATTACTCAACTATACTCAATGGGTGTAATACAATGTACAAGTATCAATTTAATATTAATAACACAATAAAAATGAAACATTCAGAAAATGCCAAAGAGTAGCACAATTATGCTATTAAAATTCAATGGAAATTGAGTAAAAATCAATAGACCACCTAACTTATACCATAACGATCTACTTATCCAATATTGAGACCTGATTTGGTCCAGTTTGGGATAGATTGAAAAAATATACATTTTACCTTAAAATAGGGAAACTGAGTTTGTTCCTTGATAACTAAACTAAGAGAAGATCAAATAAATAACAATTAAAAAGGAACAGAGAGATTACCATTGTGGATCCATAGAGGCTTATGATGACTGATTCAAACTTCGGATGTATGAGAATTCATGAATCCTAGATTAGGATTAGGAGACACCCACTACACCAAGGAGAGGATGCACCCACTGGAGGAGGAGAGGGAAATAAAGAAAAGAGAAAACATAAAATACTTAAGGGAAAAATATAATTTCAACATAAAACATGGGTCTCATAGTTTGGAAGAATGGTTTTGGAAATCATGTGCCAAACGTGCGGTACCCCTTCTTTAGAAACCAACTCACATGGTTTTTCCTATATAGTTAGCTTAATAATGCACCAAACATGAAATAAATAGTGCATAGGTGGTGACTAAGTGGCACTAACCATGTAGGTTGGCTTCATGGTTAGAAAAAAATTCATAACCAGTGCGAGAAACTTCTTATCCTCTAATATTGGTTGCACATTTTTCTACTAAGGACCACACAATTTCAGAAAAATAGTGTGCCCCATACAGACCCTCCAAACCTTGAAATTTCAGAGCCCATAAATCTTGAAAATCCATAGGAATTTCTAGAAACATCCCAAGAATTTAACCAATTATAAAAACAACATTTTGTAGTGTTCCAACCCTAATAATTTTATTCTGAAGCTTGGTTCAAAGAATGACTCATTCGGTAATTCCCAAAACTTCAAATTCTATCGAAATTTTCTCTAGTTCAAAACAAGGTTCATTAAAGTTATATTATATTCTAATATTTATTTTTTTGTCATATAGACTATAAAACTTTATGTTACTATTTTAAAGATCTTAGGGTGTTACACTTCGACACTACCTCTCATTTTTTTATAGTGCTACCTCTAATATGTCAATTACTGCTAGACATAAGATGGTAATACACAAGTATGAGTGCATTATTTAATAATAATCTGACACATTGATACTATTTTTTATAAAAAAACCATGGTCAACTAATATTGTCATCCACAAGGCCCAATGCATGTTCCCGGTCACCACCTGTTGTCAAAGCGCTCTAGAGTATCACAAAAAAAAGCACAGAAATGATTTCAACCACAAAAAATATGATAAGATATAAAAAAATGGAGTATAATAACATATATCCAAAATATATCATATTCCAAAGAAACCAAAAATTAAAGGTAATATGCAAAAAAAATTGGATAAGATTGTTTAGATGAACAAGCTATAAGACCAAAAAAATTGAACCTGAAGAAACCCATTGGTCTATCTCCATGTGATTAGGTAACACTACCATCCCAACCCACCAAAAAGGAAACTTGATTCAGGTGATCTATCCTCCATATGATTATATCCCCTTTACCCATGTCCATAAAAACCATGGATACACCCACCCAAAGTCAAAAGTGTTATGTGATAATCGAAACACAATTGGATTCCACTAAGAATCTATAAAATTTCTATCCACAAATATCTATCATTCCTTGCATATAAAAAACTTCTAAAACATAGAAATAATTTATTTTCCATATAAAATCATCCTTTGTTTTTTCTTTTTAAAAAACATTCAATATTAAAATAAAAAGAGAAATGTGATGTAACATTTATCCACGAGTCATAAGAAGATTCATAAAGTAGGTTTCAATCACTAATATACATATGAAGTGGGAAATCAACATATAAAATAAACATGCACATAATGTATCCGCAAAGAACCAAGGGGAAAATAACAACACATAGGTGTAGAAAACTCCTAAAAAATAATACTAGATGTAGAAAGTGACTCCTAAAATCCAGGAACCTTCATCCCTATGAAAGTGTACCCACTAGTATGCCTGGAATTATTGGGACCTCACCTAGTGATAGATTACTTGAGTATATCTCACATATGTCTAGATTTCCACATATCCTAAGGTATTCTCAATGCACTATCACAATATCATTACATACAAGAATCCAAGTTCCGATTACTTAAATTATTTCCAAAGAAATAAATTTTAAAAAACATTTTCCATGGAAAATGAATTTCATTTCCATAACCACATTTTCATTAAATATTTTCTATAGTGACGCCACACCACTTTGATGAATGAGAAACCATTTTCATTTAAGAATAAAATTTGTGGAATTTTACAAAACACATCATGTTCATCAAATAGTTTAAAAAACCATGTTTTGAACACATTTACATATACATCAAAGAACTAACTGACCTCTCATGGATTTCAAATCATCAATTTCATAAAATAAAAAAAGGAAATAAAAATAACCCAAGTCATTCTATGGGGTAAACCATAAGCTAGAGACAACAAACTCAAGAACCAAGAAAAACTTTTTTCCTTCAAAATCAGGGAAGGGTAATGATTAAATCCAGTCCACATGATCCTAGATCTACCTTGAGTGATACAATAAAAAAGGGAAACACCCAAGATACTACTGGATGAGAGAGGAATGCTCAAAAACCATTTTTAGAATGCATTTGATCTGAAATCTAATCCAAATGTGAGTGAATAAACATTTTAATATATGAAATCCAGGTCATTAAATTCTTCAGAAACCTCTTTTAAGGCCATACATGATTGGGATAACCACCCTCATAAGATTAGGTGATGATAAAGCATTTTGAAATATCAAACCCATTACACCATGCCCAAATTGAATCCACCACAACCATGGAGGCTCCAACATGAAATGTAGCATGACTACGTTCCATAACATGGTCCCAAAATCCAAGTATTTTTGGCCTGGTTATATGATCATGCCCATGGAAAACCCTATAGGCTAGGGTGTAAAGGGGAATCATCACATGATCTACCGCATGCCATTCCCACCCCATGCTATTTTAGATTAGTCATTTCACATTGTAAGTATGAAAACAAACCATGACCACTACCATAACTTTGGTTCTTTCCATTTTAAAAAAAGAATCCTTGAAACTCCTTTCTATTCCATAGGGAACATCCAATGATTCTAGAACCAAAAATTGTAGAAAACAAGACTCTATACCTAATCCCACATGTCAGGGTGTGATAGTGTATCTCAGAGTAGATATAGAGGTGGAAATTATTCATTTTCAAAGTAATTAATGTTCAAGTAACTCCATGGGAGTCAGATTCTATAATGATCTAATTTATATAGTGTTTCTAGTATATAAAAATATGATGAGACCCATGAATTATGATATTTATCTTATGGTGAGATGAGCTATCTCTAATTTGTATGCCAATTTTTTATTATGGGTGGAGGTGGTGTGAGAAGAGTGTGACTATTGACCAACCACCTCATTAGACTCCTCAGCTATAGTTCCCATTGAAGAAGTAGGATAGATGATCATATGTAAAACAAACATAGAGAGGCGTTGGAAGAAGACATCATAGTGGATCACATTATAGAGTTAAACTAATAGGAGTTTGATGTATACAATATGGGTGGAAAGTAAGAGTTGGTAGAGGGAAACTCTATTCCATTGAATTTTAATTAGTGGAGGACCTAAGGTGGTTAAAGGTAAAATTTTCATTTACTTCACTCCTGATTGTATTTTGATTGATTATTATGATTCACATTATTTTATAACATATTACCTATTTTATGGGTTATAAATTTTGGTAGGGTGGCTTTAGAGGCTATTAGAGTTGATAACTCTAATGGGAGGTCATCTAAGGTTTTATGAGATATGTATTTGTGATTTGGATATTGGGGGAGAATAATTCTATTATAACCTAATATTTTTATGGATTTAACCATATGATGTTGTATTGGGGAAAAGTTATTTATATTCAATATAATATTTTATTAATTGTTATAGATAGAGGGTAATTTTCTATAGTATTGATAGTTATCTTATGGTGTTTAATGAAAAAATTAATTTCTATTTGAGATAGAGATACATTAAGCTATAGAGTGTAATATCCTCATAAGAAAGTTTGATTCTTGTGGTACTTAAAGTGGATTGGGAGAAGTTTCCATGAGTTGTGATAGATTATGTTAATATGTTCTTAGAAGAGGATATACATTTACCTTTAAGGTGAGATATTGAGTTTATAAATGATTTATATCCAGGTGTTTCTCTTATTTTTATGGAATCTCATCATATAGTTCCTAAATCAAATAAAGAATTAAAAATTTGGATTAATGAGTTATTTTATAAAGGTTTTATTAAGTATAGTATCTCACCATGGGTCGCTTCATTATTGTTCATTAAAAAGAGAAAAAATATTAAGGTTGTGTAAATATTGTCAATAATTGAATCTTTTGGAGTTGGTTCCCTAGAACAAAATTATATGTACTTTATAGTAACTTATATTCTTAATTTTAAATTTTAGTAAACTTCTTATCACATCAGGATTGTTCATCTATGTAACATCTTATGTGATAATGTCATAAGAGTAGTTTTCACATTGAAAGGTCATAGTAGTTCCCCACTATGACAAGAACCCAGACGTTCCAAGACAGTATTCTCAAATATATGTTCTATAGTTGGATGAAATAATTTTAGGGACAAAAATGATTCAAGAAACCATGGGTGGGGTATCATAGGACTTTGAGAAAACTTCTCAAGGTGTACACCCTGGGTAATATATAGTGTAGGAAATTATGAGAACGAAACCCACCAATAAGAAATCCACATTTAAAAGTTTCATTGGATGTTCCTATCTATATACAAGTGTTTTGATCCTTGAACTTTAATATTAGTATTAATAAGTATTATAAGTCACACAATTTGATGTATTGATGAAAACCATGATGATAAATGTTCACAGAAAGGTAAGATACATTGGGTGCATTACGAGTAATACTTCATTAATGAATAATATGAGAAAGTATTTATCCTTTATATTATTTAATAGAAGTTGATATCTCATACCCTTTTACGGAAATGATATAGCCTAAATAAATCCATGGGCATGGTGTTCTATCGACAAGTTCAATTTCCAGAAATTGAAAGAAAAATAAATTGAATATATAGGGTGATGTCTCTAACATGCAACCTTCTTGATTAGAGATTTCCTGATATAGGGATTACATTACACATTAAGAATCCATAGGAGGTATTATATGGTTTTATCATTAACTTCTTTCTCTATGGGCGCATTATCATGTTTCTAGATGCTAACCATGGTATTTAGGATGCCTCACCTAATGTCACTGAGAAAGAGGCCTGGAGGGTCACACACTAAGTGTATCCATAATATCAGTTAAATAATATATATTATTATTTATTATTTAACAAGTTGAATGAATATTATTCCTGCATCAGTTTTAATAATTATTAATTTTTTTTGGATCATATATATTCCGTTACCAGTTACTTGAGAGAATATTATATGATTGGAATATTTAATAAATGTTTAATTTATATTTAGTGAATATAATATTAGTTTATTTATTAGTGAATAGTGAAGTGATATTTATTTATAAAATAATATTCATTATTCAAGGATTGATAAATTTTATAGAGGAATGATGGACCAAGTTTAATGGTGTGATGATAAATAATATATATTGAATATTATTTGAATAAATAATGTTTAATTTTATTTTTTATGTTTAGAACATGTCAATAAATAGTAATATTATTAATATTATAGACATGGGGTTCCATAAGGATTAAATAAATATTAAAGGAAACTTGTGCAATTATTTATTTCAAATCCCAATGGTATATAAACCCGACTATATTGTTATTCAAGAGAGACAATTCATTTTTTTTAGTTGTGCACAACGAATCCAAATAATTCTCTCGAATCCCTAGAGAGATCCCTTCTCTAAGAAGGCTCCCAAGAATGAAGAACAATCTTCTACTATATTCCACTCTTGAGTCTAGATAGATTAAGGAGAATACTTTTGAATAAATTCTCATGGAGATCAATGGAGAATGATGCAAACGATAGGATCTTCCATGATATCACCTAGAGATTCCTACTGAAACATTCAGAGATTTGTCGAACACTTGGAGATCACATCCAAAGGGAATCTAATCTTTATTCCTTGAATTTAGAGATGGTATAATGTAAATCGATTTTCTGATCCATCAATAAATAAATAATTTCTCACAAGGAAATTCTTTGATTTCTTTAATTAATTATAAATAATATGCGACGATCCTATGAAATGGTTCTGGTGTTTTATCTATTTTCTATATTCTTTGATTTAATTCCATTGATCACAACATTAATCATCATATAAATATTTGATTAATCATCGATCAGGAAAAAAATCAATACTGGGATTGACTTATCGCATACTTACACTATGCCCGGAACCTTGAAGTGGTACTAGAGTGAGGTTACATAATTATTTATAACTATTGAAAGATCGTTGATTAATTTACACATAAGTAATTGGTTTTCAATTACCGTTTAGTCATTATTTATTTTAAATTGAGAGATCTTCTTATTCATCTTCATTTCTTGTAAATATAATTGAATTAATTAATTTCATGAATGAAATAAAATTGAAGATATCATCCATAGTTGCTGAGGAATCTGGACGGATAACATAATAGTACACGCTATGTAACCCAGAGGTACACACCATGTACTTGTTTTTTAAGCACCAAAAATTAATTTGGAATTAATTGAAGGCCTCTTCATTTATTACCTATGATGCATTAAATTATAAAAAATTATTGACTAGGATATCCTGGCGCAAGTTCATCCAGAGTACACAATGTGTAACTTCCATACACATAGTGTAGTCCTTTAGTCATAGACCGAATGTGTATCTTATTACACAACCTACCTGATTTGTGACCATGTAATTTAGAGACAAAACACCTTCTACCCATATACATGCCATGGAATCTAACTTTTTACATGGAATGGTTACATACTGAGTCACTAGGTCTGTTTTGCAGATAGACGGTGAGAAAACATAAATGCCGTGTAGCTCAAATGTACACACAGTGTACATTTACGAAATTACACAGTATTGAAATTAATTTATTACATTGTGAAAACCTCAAAAAAATGTATTTTTGTGTGGTAATTAAGTTTATAGGACATGAAATGTGATGGGGTTTTAATATATATATATATATATTAGTGTTTAATTAATTTTTGGGTAATGTTCAGATATTCATGTCATGTATGAGTCATATTTCTATTATTACTCTATGTACTTGAAGCACAACACATGACAAACAATTCATGTAATTTGTGTTATCATTAAGTTGATAGTAAATTTCATGAAAGTATGTGATAATTCGTGTATGCCACTTATCACAAGAATAAACAGTATACAAGTATAATAAATGTTGGGTAATTTAGATGGGAACTCACCATGTTTCCTCCAAGTTACATTTTATTATTGTACATAATTAATTTTAATTAAATTAATTAAATTTGTATAAAATTATAATGGATGATAATCTTAATAAAATTCACATGAGAATTAAGATAAAATAATTGATTAATTAAAGATGATAATTAATAGATTTGAGCATGACTTTTCTTAAATAAGAATGATTATATTTGAATGATAATTTTATTGAATGCATAATTCATTACATACATATGGAATATCATGAGCTTAGACTATACCTTTGAATTTTATTGGATTATTTTAATTTATTATTAAATTAAATTTTTGGCCTGCATGTCATCTCTCTTATTATTATGTAAGGGCCTATATGCCAGGGGTTTATTTTATATAAAATCCTTCCCATCAGCTATGTATGAGTAAAATACTATGTAATGGATGAATATACTAATCTAGTGGAGTTGGTTCAAGTTTGGAGCTATAGAAAACCAATCCAAGAGATATACATATGTGGATAGGTGTAAATCTACAACAGGAACCTTAATAGGTTCAAAGTGTTTTCCCCTAGGTCAAAGGTTAATTTATCATCCTCAAGATAACCTAACCATTAGTAAAAGATCATGATCACATGAATTTATTATTTTATTTATTTCAAGTTGCATGATTATTTCATTGTGTGTGTTTTTTCATGATCACATGAATTAATGAATTAACATGTGTTAAAGATAGAACTAAAATAAATTGAATTATGTGAAAATATTATCTAATACATAATTAATCACTAAAGTAAATCCAACTAATATTTTCAAGAATTTAATAAATATAATAATTTTAATTTTACACATAAAATAAAAAAATCCCAAAATTATAAATATTAAGTCGGTATAGCCTTCTGTTATGTCAGTTAAAATCAAACCATAGTTCAATGTTCTTAACCATCCAAATATGAGGTGCTTTCAATTATTGGGGAATTATAACGTGAAATTTTGGGTTTAATTAACTAAGTTCACATCAAGGGTTGACTAACAAAGTAGGACATGGTGTAACTGAGAGGAAAGTGTTGAGGAAATCCAATTTAAGGATTTCAGGATTGGGGAGTCCACTCAATATATCAAGG
This sequence comes from Viscum album, assembly GCA_963277665.1. Taxonomy (NCBI): domain Eukaryota; kingdom Viridiplantae; phylum Streptophyta; class Magnoliopsida; order Santalales; family Viscaceae; genus Viscum; species Viscum album. The sequence continues at coordinate 1,084,195,289 of OY728155.1, forward strand.
AATTATTATTCAATTCAGTTAGAATTTGGAATTCATTCCTAAAACCCTTCAAATTTCTTGACCAACAAAATTTTTGGTAATTAGAAAGGGAATATGGATCCTTTCCACTAGAATTTCCAAGAAAAAGGATATTATGAATACAATGGTGAAGGATACTGGGTTTTGATAAAATAGTGTGATATTAATAAATATAATTGTTATTTATTTTTCCATTTTTTATCAGATAAAGTACTAAGTATCATCACATATTATTTGAAGAAACAATAATAAAATTAATTCAAACATATCACTGCAATCCATACTTGAGAAGAATAACATTTTCACTAGTGAAAATTTTAAAGAGTTTCAATGTCACTTGGGTTTTATCCTATACCCTGAATGGAAATTATATGTACTATAAGAACCTATTATTTAAGTTCATGGTAATGAGGCTAGTGACAAAAATTTTTCTCCCTATGATAAACATTTGGATGATGTTATAGATGTACAATGGTTCATGCTATCATATATGACCAATGAGAATTTGAAGCAACATGAGGAAAAGGATGCGTATAACACGATGTATCACCTTAGGGATCTCTATCAAGGTATGGTGATACAAGAGAGATATGATATATCCAATTATTTGTTTACAACTAATATTGGAGAGTCAACACCAAGTGTTCCACTTGTAGTTAAGATTATTTCCTACATTGAATGCTTAGACATCTTATGGATTAAATTTCTATATGAGTTTAACATAAATATCATTCTTTTCTGACCACCTAAGACCTTATCGATTTTTATTGTTAATTATAACACAAGAAATAATGATAAGATTATTTTAAAACTTATTAATATTATTAACCAAGTGGATAAGGATATGGAGTGTGACAAACCTATAGTCCTTATGGTGAATAAGAAAATGAAGAACAAGGAAAAGGGGCCCAATAATTGTAACAAGTCTAAAGCTCCCGAGCACCATCATTCCAAGAAGTGGAAGATCCAGAGAAATGGGAAGGAAAAGAAGGCATTATGATTATCATGTTTAATGTTTGTCCACTGGAAGAGGAACTACACCCAAAATAAAGGTGAATCTAAAGGTGCATTCGTTATTGAGTATAATCCTTCAATATCTATACATTGGGTATTGAATATATCTTTTTGTTCTTACATATGTATCCCAATACAAGAAACAAGTATATTAATAAACATTTCTTGAGGATAGGTGGATTTGCAAGCTTCCAATGGTGTGAGATTGGCTTCTCTAGCCATTGGTGATCACCTCATTTCATCTTCAATGATAATAATATTGATTTTAAAGGATTTTTCTTATGTACCAATTGTTACCAAGAACATAATTTCTATATCATCCCAAGATACAGATGGTTTTATTTTCAATTTTGGGATTAAAAGTTGTTTATTTTCTAAATAAAAACTATGTTTTGTTATAATTCATTTAAATAATAGTATTTATGTATTAAATTACAAAAAACAATTATTGGAAATAAATAACAAATAATGTTCAAATGAATCATATACTAAAGAACTATGATATCACCATCTTGGTCATTTAAATGTGAAGTATTTGATAAAGTTGCGTTAAGATGGTCATTTATATTCTTCTGAGTTAAAACAACTTGAAATATGTAATGCTTGTTTGTAAGAATAAATTTCCAAACTTCAATTCGTAGGGTAGGGTGAAAGGGACATTGAGCTTATAGGATTAGTACAAACTAATTTATGTGGACCATTTCTAGTAGAATCTAGAGGTGGGTATTCTTACTTCATAATATCTATTGATGACTTGAGTAGATAGGGATATGTCTAGTTGATGTGGTATAAGTTTGAGTCATTTGAGAAATTCTAAGAGTTCATTAATGAAGTAGAGAATCAACATGGAAAGAAGATAAAGAATATTAGATTAGATTGAGGTGGTGAATATCTTAAATAATATTTTATAGACTTTCTATGAGATTTTGGGATTCTATCTCAACTCACTCGACCTTACACACCATAGTGGATTGGTTTTAGAGAAAGGAGGAACAATACCTTGTTAGACAGGGTAAGTTTGATGATTATTCATAGAGATATTCCATTATACTTTTGGGTATAAGAATTAAAATTCAGGAATATACATTAAAACAGGTGGTAACTAATGCATAAAATTTAATTCCCTTCAATTTATGGAGTTGAAAGAGACCCGTTTTTTCACATACATGTGTATGGGGATGTGAGGAGTTTGTTAAAGCCTTATCAGGAAAAAAACTAGAACCCTAGTTAACAAAGTGTATCATTATAGGTTATCCATGCAAATAATGGAATACACCTTATAAAACCCCTTATAAAATATATTGAATGTTCCCAAACAATCCATATTTCTTGAGAGGTAACACATCATCAAAAAGGATAGTTAGAGAAAGATTGACTTTAATGAGGTTGATGCTCAAGATACATAAGATTTGGTATAGTAATAGATTCTATTGGTCCCCATAGAATACATAGTTACTAAAACCCAAGTACCATATAGGACCACTAAAGAGGTAACATAACCAGAGAGATATGGTTTTCTTGTCATTGATGATGGAGACTCATTATTGTTTAACAACGATGATCCTATATCCTATAAAAAGGAAGTAGTGAGCGCAGAAGATGAAAGATGAAAAAATACATGAATTATGAATTGGATTCCATGTATCAGAACCAATTTTGGGTTCTGGTAAATGCACTAATTGATGTAAATCCTCTAGGGTGAAAATGGATATTCAAGAAAAAACTGGACATGGAATGTAAAGTAAACACCTATAAAGAAATTCTAGAGGATAATGGGTTTAAACAATATCAAGGAATTAACTAATATGATGCCTTTTCACCAAAATCCATGTTTTTACCTATCATAATTATACTTTCTATATCATCTTACCATGACTATGAAATTTGGAAGATGGATTTCAAAATAGAGTTCCTTAATGGGAACCTTTAAGAAGATGTATATATGACATAAACATAGGGGTTTCTGACAATAGGTGATTCCAAAAAAGATTGGAAAGTTGTTGAGATCCATTCATGGATTGAAGAAATCATCTATATAATGGAACATTTTATTAAATTAAGCTATAAAATAATTTTACTTAATTAATAATGAATGTGATCCAATTTTATAAAATAGGTTTAGTGGGAATGTGGTCGTCATCCTAGTAGTATATATTAATGACATATTACTAATTGGAAATGACATACCAGTCTTATAGTGCATGAAAGAATGGTTAAATAATTGTTTCTCTATGAAGGACTTAGGTGAAACAACGTATATTATAGGGATCATGATCATTCATGATATATCCAATAGGTTTCATGGACTATTTCAAGGAACATACATTGAACAGATACTCAGGAGATTTAGTATGGAACAATCCAAGAGGGTATTGGTTCTAGTGTCATATGGAATACATATTTCTAAGAAAATGTTTCCTCAGAAACAACTAGAGAAAGAGATAATGAGTAAGATCCCATACACTTCAGTGATATGATCAATCATGTTTCCCTTATTATGTATTAGACCTGATGTTTCCTATTCATTGATTATGATAGATATATATTAAGAAGATATATTAGAACAAAATCGTTTTGTTGTTAAGGATATCCTCAAGTATCTGAGAAGAATTAAGGATATGTTCCTAGTATATGGAGGGGATGAGGAGCTAGTCATCATGGGTTATACTGATTCTAGTCTTCAAATAGATCAAAATGATCTAAATTTGTAGTTAAGATTTGTTTTTTTGTCTTAATAGAGGATTTGTGAGCTAGAAGAGTTTAATGAATCCAATTGTCTTTAATTCTATAGTAGAGTCCAAGTATATAGTAGCTTCTAATGCATCCAAGGATGTCATTTAGATAAGAAACTTTTTCAAATATCCTGATGCGGTACCTAGAAGTAAATACCTTATCACATTTTTTGTGATAATAATATAATGGTGGATCTTTAAAAATAACCAAGTTCACACAAATTAAAAAAGCTCATAATCCAGAATTATCACCTCTGGATATATTTTTATCAAAAGGGTGAATCTATAGTAAGAAGATCTACCACATAAAAAAATATGTCAGACCCTTGATAAAAGTCCTATCTCAACAAAATCATGAGTATCATGTGAGAGCTAGTGGATTGAATGTTGTTAGTAGTTGGCTCTAGTGAAAGTGAGAGTCTATTGGACTTGGTTCCCCAGAACAATTTTTTGGGTACATTATGATAATCTATATTAAATTTTTTTTAATATTTATAAACTTCTTATTACATCATGATTGTTATTATGTGTAACATAGTATGTGATAATGTACAAAGAGTAGATGTCTAACTGGAAGGTCATAATAGTTCCTCTCTATAATGAGAACCTATAAGTGCCAAGAAATTATTCTAAAATATATGTTCTATATCTAGATGAAATCATTTGAGGGAAATAAATCATTCAGGCCATCTGGGTGGAGACTCATAAGACTTTGAGGAACCTTATCATGGCGTAATCCCTTGATAATATCCAGTGTAGGATATTATAAGAATAAGACACTTCAGTAGGAAATCCACATTTATATATACCATAGGATATTCCTATCTGTTGATGTGTGTATTTAATATTATTATTAATTATTATTAAAAGTTTCTTACTTTGATGTATTGAAAAAATTTGTGATGACATATATTCGTAGTGCAGTAGGATACATTGTGTGCGTCGTGAGTAATACTACATTAATGAATAATTCAAGAAAAGATTTATACCTTATTTAATTTAATAGAAGTTGATATCTCATTACCTTTGATAGAAATGATATATCCTAAATAAATAAATGTCTATTGTTTTCTATAGGAAAGTTCAATTTTCATAAATTTAATGAAAGAGACATCAATCACATAGGTTGATTACACTAGCATATAGCCAATTTGATTAGAGACATCATGATAAAAGTATTATACTACACATTAAGAGTCCCTATGAGGTATTATCTCATTACATCATTAAATTCTTTCTCTATTGTTTCCTTGGCATGTTTTATGATGCTAACCTTATATCTTAGGCTAATTCACCTAATACCACTAAGAAAGAGGCCTAGAGGGACACACACTAAGTGTATCAAGAATCTCAATTAAATAATATATATTATTATTTATTATTTAAAAATTTCAATAATATTATTCCCTAATCTGGTTTAATAATTATTCAAATTTTCTTGATCTTATATATTCCATCCCCAGTTACTTGATAGAATATTATATGAGAAGAATATTTAATAAATATTTATTTTCTATTCAGTGAATATAATATTTATTTATTTATTGATGAATTATGTAGTGATATTTATTTATTAAATAAATATTTATTATTCAATGCTTGATAAATATTTTTGAGGAATGGAGGACCAAGTTTAATAGTCTTGTGAGAAATTATATATATTGAATATTATTTGAATAAATAATGTTTAATTATAATTCATGAGTTTAGTGAATGTCAAGAAATATGAATATTATTATTATTATGGACATGGGGTTTCATAGGGATTAATGAAATATTAAAGGTAACTTGTGAAATTATTTATTTATAACACTAGAACTATATAAAACCTATTATATTATTTTTCAAGATATCCAATTTATTTGTTTAGTTGTGCATAATGAATACAGAGGATACTATTAAAGAACTAGAGATCTCCGTTATTCAAGAATGATCCCAAGACCATAGAGTTACTTTCCCCTATATTCCAATCTCTTGTCTAGAGAGATTAAATAGATTACTTTGGAATTGATTCTCATGGAGATGAAAGGTGAACTACTCAAGTGATAGGATCTTCCATGATAGCACCCAAAGATTCCTATGGAGATGTTTAGATATTTTTAGAACACATATGGATCACCACTAGAGGGAATATGATCTTAATTACTATAATGAAATGATAGTATAACATAGATCTATTTTTAGATCCAATAACTAATAAATAATTTCTCACTAGGAAATTGATTAATTGTTTGAATTAATTAAAATAATATGTGATGATTTAGTGAAATATTTCTAGAGTTTTATGCATTATCTATATTATTTTATTTATTTACATTGATCATGGTGTTAATATTCTTGTAAATATCAGATTAATCATCGATCATGACAAAAAGAAAAGTTTGGAACAACCCATCACACACTTTTTCTACACCTGAAAACTTCATAATCATGTAATAATAAATAATCTCCATCTTCTTACTAGTATTTATTATTTTTTCAATCCACTAAAAGGGACATGTTTTTTTCTTAAGATTTATTTATGATATCTATATCATTAGATGATATTTAAAGATAAAGACATCAATAAGACCACTTATCAGTATCATTATGGTAGTTTTCATTTTTTTGATTCCATTAGGAGTCTTGAATGCATAAGAAATTGTTCAAAAGAATTATATATTGGGTGTTTCACCCATATCTCAATGATTTTATGGTTTTCTTTATTTATGGTATTTTGGTTTATTTGGATATAGAGTAGAATCATCTAGAGAATTAAAGGATGGTGCTAGAGAATCTAAGAATGTATTAGTTTTATGTAAAGATATGTAAGTGTTGGTTTTTCTCATGTAAGATACATTTTTTGGGTTATGTTATTTTAAATCGTGGTGTAGCAGTGGAGGTAGAAAATATTCAGGTGGTTGAAGCATAGAATTGACTGAAGAATGTTTCTAAAAGATTTTCATATGCTTAAATAATTATTATAAGATATTTATGCCTAGGTTTTCTTATATTAGAAATACCTTATCATAATTAGCTATGAAAGTGAATGATTTTATTTTGACAAAATAGATCCAAAAATAATTTTAATATTTGAAGGGGAAGTCAATGATTTCTCTAATGTATTGATTAAATTCATATTTTTTTCTTTTTTAATTCTATTATAATGACTCTTATCTAGGTTTTGGATGTGAATTATTGTAGGCTCGAGAAATTTTCATATATCGGTCTAGGTAGTTGCATCCCTAAGAACATAGTTATGCTACCCATGATTTAGATCTTGTGGTTATGGTGTTTTTTCTTAATATTTGGAGGCATTATTTTAGTTGTGAATGCTTTGTGGTTTATTCTAATCATAAGAGTTTGAGATATATATTTTATTAAAATGCATTTAATTTATGGTATATATAAAGGTTGATTTTTTCTAAGATTATGATTTCATGATCACATATATTCAAGGAAAGGGTAATTTTTTGGTTAATGAATTTAGTTGGAAGTTTTACAGTGAGGATGATCGAATGATGAGAAATAAATAAAAATATTTTGAGTTAATGGAATCTATTCTGATTAGTAATAAAGAGATGGTTGAAGGAGTTTATCTCTATCAGATGTTAGTAGCATCTTAATTAATAAGCAAGGTAGAGGAGACTCAATTGTGATACCCTTTGGTGTAAGAATAGAGAGACTCTATAATGAATAGTGATTCTTTAGAAGGATCATCTAAGGAAGAGATGTGTTTTATATCATCAAATTGAATGTTTTTTGTTCCCTATGTTATATGAGTTGTATTTTTTCATGACTTCCATAAGGAATCTTTGGTAATACATTTGGGTGATGTAATGTTTTATTATTATTTAAAGTGTAGCCTTTTTTTGGTTTTAGATGAATAAGGTTCAAACTATGTTTTTTTAAAGAATTTTTGTGTGATAATAGGTGAAATTCAAACATGAAGTTCCAATAGGGATGTTGCATGATTTATAATTTCATAAGTGGAATTTGGAGGAAATATATGTGGATCCTATTATTGGGATTTAACATACCTTAAGTGTATTTAATTATATTTGGATCATTATGGATAGATTTATGATATATCCTCATTTTTTATTGAATAAGAAATTAAGTTTAGTGAAGAGTTTAATGAATCATTATGCAACATAGGCGATGAATCTTCAAGGAGTTTTAAGGATGAAAGTGACTGATCATGATTCATGGTTTACATCATAGATATGGAATGAATTTTGGAATTCCTTTGGTTCCCAGTTGTTCTATAACATCACATTTCACCCACAAAATGATTTATAAACCAATCAAGAAATATATAATTTAGACGATATGTTGAGAGAAAGAATCTTGAATTATGAATTATAATGATAAAAAAATTTATACTTTGTGTGATTTTCTTATAATAAAAGTTTTCATTCCTCTATTAGTATAACACCTTATGAGTCTCTGTATGAGAGACCATTCTATTCACTACATTGTTAAGTTGAGGATAGTGAGGATACTGTGGTTGGGGCTAATATGGTTCTTGATATGATGGAAAATGTGAAAATAATATAGGATCATATATTGACTACTAATAGAAGACATGAATCCAATGTGGATCAGAGGAAGATACCATTGGAGTTTGTGGTTTGAGATCAAGTTTTCTAATGAGGTTCTCCTTAGTTTGGACATCAGTTGTTTGGCAAGGGTAGTTAGTTATCACTGATATTAATTGGTCCATTTGAAGTGTTGGAATGGGTTAATATGTTTCCTATCACTTTTCACTACCCTGATGGTTATAAAATGATTAAAACCTATTTTATTAGTTGTAACATTAATATTTTTATCATTATCATTCACATGTGATTGATTTTTGTGATTTGGATATTGTGGATGATATGACCTTTGTGGAGTATTTGGTGGAAATTTTGGACTGTATAGAGAAATACCAATGAGGATTATTTATTCCTTTAGTGTGAATTATTTGGAGACTTGTAAATATAGAATAATGAAATTGAGAAAGGTAATCACATATACAAGATCAATATCATAAGTTATTTTGGGTTTTTTTTCATTGTTTTGATGTGGTATTTTATTTGTATTGATGAAAGATTAAAGGAAGTGTTTTTTTGTTATTCCCCCTTTTTAAAATTCCGGTAGAAGGTTTTTAAGGATGGAAATTTTTAAAGGGGTGTGTAATGTGGTGACCTAGATTTTTGAGGGTTTGGGAGATTATGAGTTTTTATGAGTTTTCAGATAATAATTATAATGGTAATTTTATAGTTCCTAGAATAAAAATATGTGCATGTAATTTTATTTAAGATAGGATGTTTACCCTTGGGGGTGATTTGGAAATTCTATATGATGATTTGATTTACTTGAAAGTGTTGGGTGGAAGTAGATTTACAATATTTATTTATTTATTTTTTAATTAATTAAAGTGGTTAATTTCTAAATTTACTGGTTAAATTAAACAAATAATGTCTTTGGAGGATATTTTCCAGTGTTGGTGATGATTTTAAATTATTATAAGAACTAGTAGGAATTTTTTATGTTGATGATGTGAAAAGATAGATAAATTAATATGGTGATTTGAATGGGAGATTTTTGATTGGGAGTGACAAAATGATTAATGTGAGGTTATGGTTGGAATTGATAAAGTACTTTGAAAAGATTTAATGTAAATGAATAGAATGAGTATGAATTTTACATTGTTGGAATTTGGTGGGAAATTCTATATTCAATATTCTCTTAAGAAATACAAGAACCCTTTTTGATGGTGTTGTGCTATATTTGATAAGGATGGGTAAAGAATGAGATTTCAGATAAGAAATCTGTGGCAATCATAATAGGATTATTATTTTAAATTCATCATGGAATTGAGGTAGGTGGCTTGAATTCTCATATCTTTTAGAATCCTTTTAAATATAACTTATTTATGTTAATTAGTAATTGGGAAGATAATTAATAATAATATAAATAAATAATATATGGTAAAATGAAATTTTAAATATTGATGAATATTGAAATAATGGAATAATATTTCCTATTTAATATTTTAAATTATGATAGAATATGAAATTAAAGTAAATTGTTTATAGAAAATCATTTGAATTACAATTATATGATTATAGAAAATAATTTTATATATATTATAAATGATGAATGGTGGATATGAATATGGGTTGATGAAATTTTTTTAAAAAATTACATATAATCTATGTTTATAATTGTTTATGTTTTTTATGAAATATTTTTCAAGTCCACATTTCTAACTTAGATCTTAGAATAATAATATTTTATGGAGAAAGCTTTGTGTAGTAAGAGGATGAATATTAAATAACATGGAATGAGTGTTATGGAACTATCTATAACATTGTGTAAATGTATCTACGTGGTATGGGGGATTAAGTAGTAGTAAGTCAGATGGGGTCATTCAATATATTCATAGGTCGATGCCACATTCCAGAGTCAGATGGATTTTTTGGTTGTGAGTTGCATGACGTGGAATTTTTTTTGTTAGACCATCAGACATTGGCTGGAGGTCATTCCATTTAATATACGTTTAGTTTAATATAATAATCTTGAGATAATATGATTGTGGGATGATACGAAAATGGTTGTGAAATCTAATTCTAGCAAGAACCCCTAGATAACCTCTTTAGTGTGGATAGATAGAGGATAAAATAAGAAACTATATAGTAGATGAAAAGGATGAATTGAATGAAGAGTTTGACTTTTTTGTATATAGAATAAGGGTTTAGTTACATTATATACATAGAATATGAATAATTTTAGTGATGTGGTGAGATTAAATTCTATTGGAACTGAATTATGGTAAGCCTAGTGGAAGTAAGTTTTTATATTATTAGGATTATGAATTCTCCTTGTGGTTGAGGTTATTAGTTTATTGGAATTTTGTGGTTTATTTTATCATAATAAGATAGTTGTAGTAATTATTCAATAATGGAAGGTTAATCATGATGTTTTTTCAATGGATGTTTGACAGGTGCTGAGTTTATTAGAATTTTTGGTGTTAGATCATCAGATTTTTAGTTTTTCAAGTCACTAGAAGTTTGAACAGTCTATATTTGAATTTATACAAGCATGGTGATATGTGGGAAAGAATCAAGGCACGTAGAAACTGTTCAAATAATAGTGATTGATGATCAAAATGATGAATTCTATAAGAGATCAATATTTACATAGTGGAATAGATGGTTGTCTATGATTGTAGCTAGTCAGTGTTTCCTAATACCTGGGTGAGAGTCTCTATAAAATGGCGTTATAACTCTTTTATTAGGTGTTAAAATATCATTTGAGTTATATATATATGTGGCTACACAATTATAGTTATTGTAACTATTTTAATTCGGGAGATATAAAACTTTTGTTGTGTTAACCTATGGATATATGATGGAAATTAAAACCCCAAAAGATGTAGTGTTCATTTACATCCCTAATTTTCTAATTTATTGTAATATTGTATGTTTTTATTTATTAAAATACATTATATAGGGTTATTTTGGGTGATTTCAAGCTTCCTATATTCTAAAGTGTTTAGTTAGTGATGTTTTGTGCGCTATTTCATGAGAATTTAAATGATAGGTGAACTTATGGGTGGTAAAGAATCCAACTTATGGTGGTTTAAATCAATTGGACTCATGTTATGAACATGTTTCCTCCAAATAATTAGTATAATAGCTTTGATCCATGATCAGGGGTCACTCATAAGTATATCATCTATCTTTTTTTTATTCACCTCCCTTGACAATTTTTTTAGTGGGAGTTACTGCATTAGTGTAATGACATCACAAGATTGAATTTTCCAGGTTGGTAAGTTTGATTAAAGGTACATTGGTTTCTAGTGGATGAAATTGTAGGATTATCAAATCCAAATGAAAATTTAAATTCTATTAACTATATTCTATATTGAAAATATTGACAAGTCCGAATGAGAGTATCTAGATATGAAATATATTAGTTTGATAAAAATGACATTAGTAAAGAATGACAATTTTAACATTTGGGAAAATAAGACTATATAGACCATATACTAGCATTTTTGGATATATATGAAGATCCAACTATGCTCAAAAAATTTTTCCTTATGAAAAGGTTGGTTAGTATGAAATTATTATAATTAAGATTAGTGTATGATCAAATAAATTATCTCAACATGATCTAGAATTATCTCTAAGAAGTGATGATAAAATTAAAAAATGATGATTGGGTATTTTTTTCTTCCCTATTTTCTTGAGTCATGGGAAGAAATGGTGAAAACTATAAGTAATTATGCTGGTAAAACTGAACTATTTTTTAATGATTTCTCTAACATAATTTTGGAAAAAGAACTCTAGAGGAGTGAAATCCAAGGATATTATGGTAATGAAATGAATATATATGGAAGAGGATATCCATCACATTAGAGAAAATTTAGACATTATGTGGATAAATATACTGGGTGGAGTCATGAAAAATTGATTGGATTTGGCCATGCATGCTAGAATTTTGGAAAGAGGGGGAACCTCAATAAAGATTTTCAGGAGTGAAATGTTACTGGAAGAAAAGATTATATAACTTAGGTTTGGAAACTATAGTGGTAGAACAATTCATTACTTTATTACTTAGTGTTAATGTTTTGGTGTAATCTTGGATTATATATTCTGAAGTTTCTTTTCATTACGTAGGAGAAATATAATTCATATCAAATGTTGTTTCTGTAAATTTCAATAAAGTGAATCTAGTATATGATGAGGATTTATAGATTTTATTGAATATATATCAGATGGTTTGGATGAAGAATAAATGTTTTTTTATCTAAGGGGTGTTTGATATCTTCCTAGTCATAATAAGAGTCTAATTTAAATCATCTAGTAGGATGAATATAGTTTTTAAAAACTTATTCTAATTGTGTGAAATATCACTCAGGGTTATCTTGATATTTATAGGGTTGAAATATAGAAATATCTACCTTAATTAAGTAATATAAGGAGACATAATTTATAGAGTGTCAACTTCTGAAAGATAAGAGTTATAGTCCTATTGGATGGTTCATCCTAGTGTGAAGAGTATGGAGACTATAGAGAAAATAATAATTATGAATCTTGATCACAAAATCTTCATAATTTGAAAAGGTTTTATTCTTGGAAATATATGGAAGGTTTATTTATATCTTAGTGGAATAACTCAAGAGAACCAGAAGATAAAACTTATATATACTAATTCCTAGGGCCGATATCTAGGAAAATCACATTAAGGGTCACAAAATTTCATGACATTAATTTATGATTTCATAAGGAATTCATGGGTTTATTTCCTAAAAAATAATTCATATATTTTTAGAATATTACCTTTTAGGGGTTCATATTTTTCCTGAGATTTTCCTTTTTTATTTTGGGGTGTTTAGTTGTTCAAGAGATTCATCATATGTTAAAATCTATTTCAAAGGTGGTTTTTAAAAATCTTTATTTTTTTATATAATTAATTAAATTATTTATTAAAATTTACTTGGGAAAATTTCAAATCTATCTATAAGTTTTAAGTGATTTTATAAATTTGTAAAATTAATTTATATATTTTAAAAGTTTTGATTACAAATTTATTCAAAAGTTTTTGAATTTATTAAATTAATTTTGTAAGTGATTTAGAATTTTGGAATTTTTAATAAATCATGTTATTAATTATTATAATTTTTTTTAATAAAAATAGATTTTTTATCCAAAAATATTCCACCCTTACAAAGGATCCCATCCCGGCATAAAGGTATAGTGGTTTACCTTCACATTGGATATTTTTGTTCACCTATGTAAAGGTATATTCATCCTTTTATTAAATATATAAAGGTAAAGCATGGTTTACATTGTATATGTAAGGGTATATTTATTTTGTTAAGGTTTCCTAAGGGTAAATGTGTTTTGCCTTATTTTAATTAGGGTATGTTATTTTCTATACAGAGGTAGCACAATTTTAATATAGATCACAAAAGGGTAATCCGATTGGGTCTGTGTATAAGTAAGTCTTGAGTGGCATAAGGTAGTTATTTTTTTGTTATCTTGCATAAGGGTCATGTGGTCGAAGCTATGTAAGGGTAAAATATATTACACTTACACAACAAGCATGCTTCATGCAAGGGTTATGTTATATATATATGTTCTTAATTTTTTACTCAGTATTCATTATATAACAACTTTTCATGATTTTATTGAAAATAATGACTAAAAATAATGTTTTAAAAATATATTTTAAATATATTTAACTAAATATTTTTCTATCCTAAATTATTGGAATTTAAAATGGGTATAAGTTGATTTAAAAATGGAAACAAATTTATGAGAGTTAAAATATGGGAATTTTGATGAGTCTTTTGGAAACCAAATGAAATTGTATCCGAATATATAAAAGATAAGTTTCTTTCATCTATTTATGTCTCATGTGTCCTAATTTAATTCTTGAGAATCAAAACTTCACCATTTAGTCTTTAGAGACTCCATTAATCATTTGATTTGTTCCTCACATTCCACAATAATATTTTTCAAGATATGAAAATTATCATCCTTTCATATCTCTTTGTTTTTGATTCTACATCATTAATAACTTTTCTTATAGGTAGGGTATATTTTAATTCTATTTTGATTTTTAAATTTTTTATTTTAACTTGATTTATATTCCTCCAAGTGGATAGATGTGATTAACTATAATGAAGATAAAAACTTGATATCATATGTGGTATTATCATTATAAAATAATTTGGAAATCTAAAATGGGGATAGAAAGAAGTTTTTATTTTTCATTCTAAAAATTGGATATTTTCAATTAAAGTTTTTGGAAACTAACTAAATAAAGTGGAAGTATCATTATCATTTAGTATATTATATATTATTTTCAAAATTAATGAAATAGGCATGTAGATGTCTATTATTAATATTCCCCACATCCAGGAAATTATTGGAATAAATAGAAAACTTGAAAACATGAATTAGGTTAATTTTATCATTTAAATATGGAATATGGAATATTGTAGACTATCATTAATATAATTTCATGATCTATAAAGTAAATATTTTAGTAAAGGATTAATTATCATATGCCGATTGATTTATTATTATTGTTTTATTTTGCAGTAATCAAAGTAATAGACTGAATAATGTTATCACATTTAGTTGATTAATAATATTTGATAATATGAAAAATATCTAAGAGTGAGAAACAAGATAACTAAATTCTCAGTGTAAAAATTATTTTATAATGTAAAAATATAATGTTATAAATAGTTAGGAATTATTATCAAATTCTTGGAACTAGATAATTGAGATGAGAAATTTTTCACATGTATAGATAATTAGTTTTAATTAGAGATTAAATAAATGGTTGGGTCTTGTGTAACCATTCGTGTTTGTACTATATTTATGTTTCTTCTTGATATTTACTAGATACTATCTTAACTTATTGGTGGAATTAGTTATTATTATTTTGAATGGTTTAATTTATTGAAACAGATAAACAATATAAAGTCAGATGATGTTTTAATTTAAATAGAATTGTCATGGAAAAAATAACTAATACTCTTCTTGGAATTTATTAAAAAAATAATTCCTAAAGCATGTTTCATTGATTATCTCTACTACAAGATACAGTCTATAAGTTTTTTGATTTAAAAAACTTATTAATGGTAATCTAGTTAATTGAAGAAGGACTTAAAATGGATTCATGTTAAATATTAAATGTTTGGGGCTGAACGATCCCATTTTTTTATTCTAGGAGGCTTGAAATCCATGATCCCATGGATTAGTTCCTCGTTTTTATGTACATAATACATTTAATATGTATATATGAACTAAGATAATTATATAGTTGATGTGATTTATTGATAACCTAGTATGGTTAGAATGATTTAATGAACAATGGGATAGAGGCCCATGGGTTATATTGACGGTTGTTTACATTTTGAGAAATGGGATGAGAGACTGGGGATACAATGTTGGTCAATTCCAATAATGGAAAGAAAAATCATATTATACATAATAGTGCAGGAATGACTATGTTATTGAGAAATGTTTAGAGCGGGGCTTTCTCATTGATACATAATTATTTATAATGATGATTTTAAATGGTTGGATGGATGAATAATAAATAATTGGTTTCCAACTACTTGATAAAGTCCAAATATATGAATGACATTTTCATCTTTAATATGGTCACATAGGTTGAGTCCCATAGTACCTAGATAAACTATGAAATGATAAATATAAATAATAAAATAAGGGGTTGGTTCTTGGTTATCAAAGATGATGATGACATACTGTAGAATATAAATTATGAATTCAAGATTCTGAAGGCACATGGATTATAAGTTTAAAGTATTAATCTTTTAAATGAAAATAGAATAACATTAACTAACGGATAATTAATTAATATGGACCATGATGCTTGTATGCTGGTTTGAGACCTAGACCTTAGTGGTGGAAACTGAGTGTCCTCTGTGATGAAACTAGAAGATGCATATGGATTTATAGTTTCCTTTACTATGATTGTGTTTGATATTATTTATATTTTCTGATATCATATGATACCCCTCCCATGTTAGTATTTCATTCTACACCCAAATGTTTTGCGGGATGTTTTCCCCAACATTCGAGATGGAGAGGGTATGGGTGTCTGAATTCCCCTCTCCATAAATATCCGTTTAGGCATAATATGAGTAGGTGTATCCCGAGATATAATGGATTCTCGTATAGGGTGAAGTCCTACCTAGACTATGATGGATATCAATTCTATTATACATTTATGTGTGTGTGTGTGGGGGGTGGGGGGGGGGGGGGTGGGTGGGTGGGGGGGGGGGGGGGTTGTTTTAACATCCCAGGTAAATAAAGAATAAAGAATTTTCATATTTATTAATATTTACGAATTAAATATTAATTTTACTTTAAAGGGGTTGTTATGTTCGATAGCGTACCTGATACGCAAAAAAGAGTTTCATTGAAATCTTACGTTGCACACTAGTAATAAAATAATATTATTCTAAATGGTAGTTAACACATAGCCGTTGTATTGGTGGGAATGGATAGAAATAACTAAAATGTGATTATATATTTTTTTTAAATGTTTTTAATTTTATCTAATAAAAGATAAAGTCTTAAAATACGGAAAGAATTCAATTTTAGGCGTATATGCCCTAGTTTTCACTAAAGGCTCACTTATCGCCTTTTGATGGCGAACCGTAATTAAATATAGTGTTTTTCACTCTTATAAATTCTATTGGCCCAAATAAAACTCTTCTTTAGAATCAGGATATCAAAATTTAATTTGTGTAAATTTTTGGTATCTTTCCGATAAAGTTCATTTTTTAATGAATAATGTAAAATGTTGTATTTTAATTCAAAACCTCTTTTTAATCTAATTTATTTATATGATTAGATTATGTTTTGAATTGGTTTTAAAGTGATATTAGAAAATATTTTTACCATTAAATCCAATAGTGGTCGTTGGAATTAATTTCACTTTGAAATCAGACTTAAACTACTGTCAATCTTTTGATACTTATTGTTTCATAAAAACACGCTATTTGTCATGACAACGGGAATTAATTATTAAATTAATTAATGTGACTTATATGTTTTGAATTTTGTAAAATAGACTTCATTTTTGAATTCGGAATATCAAATATAGCTTAGGGTGAATTTTTGGTGTTTTTCTGAAAAACTTCAATTTTTGATGAATAGTGAAACCACTAAGTGGTACTAATAAAAACTGATTTTTCGTTTAAATGAAATTTTACCACCTCTGTGTTTTGAATTTCATAAATACGACATTCATGGTTGTCATTAAGAAGTAAAATGTGGTTCAATGAGAATAAAATAATTTTTTGGTGAATAGTAACTTTTAAGTTCTTAATCGCGATTAGAGGTAATTAGTGTAGTTTAAGGTAAAAATAATGATTTAATAAAATGAGATGAGCTTGACACATGTCCTACCCTCATTGGATGTGTCATGGTCGACCAAGACAATCCATGGGTCAACTTGGGGACCCCATGGAGCCACTTTGTTTGGGAAATGACATAAATAACTTTTTATTAAATGTTAAAGTAAAAATGACACAAACATGAGATGTTTTACTAAAAAAAATTTTAAATGGGGTTATAAAATTTGGATTTTTGACTATAAATTTTCATTAGAAATCTAAAAAGATTTAATACATCATGATATTTTTTTATAATTTTTAGAAATTAAATATATTAAATTATTTATGACATCATGATGATGCAGCGATTACCTCATTAATAATGGATTTAAATAAAATGAAAAGAAAATTTAAAATATATGACCTAAAGATGTCCAAAAACAATTGTATGGTTATATTTATAACCCTTATCACCTTACACTAGAATTATATCAATGTGAGACCTCTTAAATCCGAATATCATTTTAAAATAAAGTGACTTTTCTTTACTTTCCAATAGTGCCCCTCCTCTCCTCTTATAAAAGGCCCCCACCTCTACCACCTTACCCACACTTCCAAAGACTTTGGCTCGGCCAAACCCTGCCCATTTTGTCTGTCCACATCCCTATCTTACTCCTTGAATCCTCACTTTGGGCAGAAGTCTTTCCAAGGAAGCCTTTGAGTTCAAATCTAAGAGAGTTACCCGATTTTAAGGTGATGTCTTCACTTCTGTTCTTTTGTTTTATTTTGCTTCTCCAACCCCCTAAACTATTTTTATTCATTTATTTTGAAACAAAACCAGTATCTTACATATACTAGGATGTTTTTATTAGAAGTATTCTAGCTACACTTACACACACCTACATCTAATGGTTAAAGAACATACTGTTTCTGTGGATGACGAATTTCTACCTCCCGAAACGATGATTGTTCAACATTCTTTTAACACCTTCAAAAGTGGCCATTAAGATGACACTATATTTATATATGATATATAATATGTTTATGTTTTCCATAAGTTTCTGTATTTTTCATTTTGAGCATACCTTTATGGCTTCCATTATGGGTAAACATGATAATTTCATTTTAGGAAGTGCGGACTATCGCCCCCTCAAAGTGATTTGATTTGTTAATGCCATATGTGGGACGTATAAAGGATGTATTTAAAGTTATTATATATGATGTTATCATGTAATTATAATATACTTCTATATAATTATTATTTCTTCCCATTAAAGTATTAGATAGAAATGAAAGTAGCGTTCATGCGTACGTACGGCTTACCTTCTCCATGAACGGTGCATTTCATTTCTTATTCCCAAATGTAATGTACTATTATAAGTACATATATATAATGGATATATATGATGTATGTTACATCTAAATGATAAATATAATTCTGGAATTAAAATATACATATCTCTCATTTAGTTTTAATTCCATTAATTTGACATAGAAATGAAAGTAGCGTTCATGCGTACGTACGGCTTACCGTCTCCATGAACGGTGCATTTCATTTCTTATCTCTAAATGATTGTGTAATATTATAAATGCATTTATATACTGGATATATATGATATATATGATATCTACATCATGTGTATAACTCTGGATATAATGGATACATGAACAACTTGTAATTATAAAGAGCATATTTTTGACTCAAGTACCAATGATCGTTAAAACGACCGTTAATAACTTAAATAATTACATAGTTTTCATGACATGGTAATAAGTGATATAAAAGGAATAATGAACTTGAAAAAGGTTATTAAGCATGTAGAAATTAACTTAAGTTTATTATTCAGGAGGTTAAAGAACGATCGAGTCAAGACGGACCCGAGGTAAGGGACTTCGTCTCAATCTCCTTTCATTGAGGCATATTTCGTTTTATACACAACTTTCTTTTATATGGTGTATAAAACCCTTTGAATTTTACTATTATACAAAAGGAATCTTTTTCTACGAAGCGTTTTAGAAAAGGATAAAAAGGAATGTTTCTTTTAACGTACGCGGTGACAACGACCTTTTCCGCCGCCACGAGTATTATTTGTTCTTTGGCTTCCTCAACAAGCCGTAATGTTTTTAAAATGAAATAAATACAATATTATATTTTATGTATTTTGGTATTTAAAATTGTTTTTATAATGGATTTTTTATGTCAATATATTTATGTGATATATTGTGATCAAAGTGTGGAAATTTTTTCTTTCCATTATATTTGTTTTATGTTTTATGATTTTATATTGGTACTTGGACATTTGACGGGTGGTTACATGATAAAACATATGACGGGTGGTGCCGTGAATACCAGGACGGGTGGTTACATTATAACCTCCAATGCATTGGGTATGGAAGTCGGCCGTATGGCTATTCCATTAATTATGTATGGAAGTCGGCCGTATGGCTATTCCATTAAGTGATATGAGTGGAAGTCGACCGTATGGTTATTCCATTTAAGTATGTTTATGTCCCAAGTTACCTTTATATGTTATGTGATTTTTATATGGGTTTTATGGTAATCATTTGGTTACAAAAGGGTAAGTAATGATCTTTTATTTTAGTGAAGAGTTTTTACTACTTCATAAAGGTTAAAAGTATTAATTTGATAAAGTATACATAGTTTACTTGTTGTTTTGATAAACTAACTGTTTTAATTCTTTGTGTATCCCTTACTGAGCTTTTTATGCTCACCCCAAGTTTTTTTGAAATGTTTTTCAGAGGACATAATGTGGAATAGGGTCAAGGATGGGATCAAGGGAATGTCATGCCATATAAAACATGGAACCAGACATGTTTCTTTTTAAGAGTTTTTTTTATTCTATGGAAACTTAGTAGAACTGTCTACTTTTTAATCCTTTGATATGTAATAGTTATGTTCTAATTCTCTAAAACTCTAAACTTGAAAAGATCCTCAATGTGAATTATTAATTTAATTCAATATTATGTAAGGTTTAAGGCCTGGGCCTTATAGTTGGTATCAGAGGTCGGTTTTGACAACTTTAGGAGATAGAAAAGTGTTAAATTATAAATTAATTTATGGTATGATTGAAATGATATAGCATTTTTAGATTACCATGTTGCTTTGCCTAAGATATTTCTGTGTTAAGAATGGTTTTTCCTAGAGGAAATAGAACAGCTTTTCTGGGAAGGCATACAGAGGGAAATGACCTTTCAAATCAGTATGCTGAGATAGTCAGAATCAGAACTGAACAGTTTGTTGCAGTGATGGCTCAGTTCACTCAGGTGAAAAATGTTGGTTGTTTTTATTGATGATATTTTGGTGTTTTATAAAAGTAAAGAGGAGTATAGAAGACATTTAAGGGTTATTTTACAAACCTTGAAAGAAAATAAATTGTATGGGAAATTCAGAAAGTGTGAGTTTTGGTTGCAACAAATTTCTTTCCTTGGTCACATTGTTTCAAAAGATGGAATAAATGTTGATCCTGATAAAACAAAAGTTGTTTAAGAATGGCCAAGACCCACAAATGTAACCGAGATCCATAGTTTTCTTAATTTGGCAGGTTATTACCGAAGGTTTGTTAGAAATTTTTCACGGTTATCTAGTCCAATGACTAAGCTAACTCGGAAGGGTGTTAAGTTTATCTGGAAAAAATAATGTGATGATTGTTTTCAGGAGTTGAAAAGAAGATTGGTGAATGCTCCAGTTTTGGAACCTCCTTCCAGGAATGGTGAGTTTGTTATATACATTGATGCTTCGTTTAAAGGACTTGGTTGTGTCCTTATGCAGAATGATCAGGTAATTGTTTATGCTTCACGTCAGTTGAAAACTCAGGAGGTAAATTACCCTACACATGATTTGGAATTAGCTGCTGTTGTTTTTGCTTTAAAAATTTGGAGGCATCATTTGTATGGAGTAAAGTGTGAAATATATACTGATCACAAAAGTTTAAAGTATATATTCACTCAGAAAGAATTGAACATGAGACAGAGGAGATGGCTGGAATTAATCAAGGATTATGATTGTACAATTTATTACCATCCGGGAAAAGCAAATAAAGTGGCTGATGCTTTGAGTCGAAAAAGTAATGCTTCATTAGCAATGTTGCGTTTGAAACGTGATACTTTGGTTAAGGATTTAATGAAATTTGGCATAGAAGTTGTTGGTGCAGGATGTTCTTCTGTTTTGTTTCAGGTATCGGTGAAATCTTCTCTATCAGACAGAATCAAGCAAGCATAGAAGCAAGATAGTGAGTTACAGAAAAAGGTAGATCTGGTTCAGAAAGGTAAGTTGCCTGAATTCAACATTGATAATGATTGCGTTTTGAGATTTGGGAAGAGATTATGTGTGCCTTGTGATTCACAGTTGAAGAATGAGCTGTTATGTGAGGCTCATAGTTCCCCATTTTCAGTTCATCCTGGCAGTACTAAGATGTACAGAGATCTGCGGGAGTATTACTGGTGGGATGGAATGAAAAGGGATATTGATGATTTTACTGTGAAGTGTTTGACTTGTCAGTAGGTTAAGGCAGAGCGGCAGTTACCGAAAGGGATGTTTCAGCCTTTACCGGTGGTAGAGTGGAAATGGGAAAACATATCCATGGACTTTGTTGTGGGATTACCGAGGACATCACGAGGTAATAATGCAATCTAGGTTATTGTTGATCGCTTGACTAAATCTGCTGATTTCCTTGATATAAAAGATACTTTTTACCTAGATCAACTTTCCCGTTTGTATCTTAAAGAGATAGTCAGGTTACATGGAGTTCCTCTCTCCATTGTGTCTGATCGTGATCCCAGGTTTACTTCTAACTTTTGGAAAGGTTTTCAGAATTCGTTGGGTACTGAATTAAATTTTAGTACAGCTTTCTATCCTCAATCAGATGGGCAATCATAACGAATAATTCAGACCTTGGAGGATATGCTAGGAGCTTGTTCGATGGATTATCAGGGAAGTTGGGACCAACATCTTTCTTTGGTTTAGTTTTCTTATAATAACAGTTTTCATTCCAGTATACAGATGGCACCAATTGAGGCACTATATGGGAAGCGGTGTCAAACTCCAGCATTTTGGGATGAAGTGGGTGAAAGGAAGATGATGGGACCAGAATTGGTAGAAGAGATGGCATAAAAAGTCCAGTTGATTCAGAAACACATGAGAATATCTCAGAGCAGGCAGAAGAGTTATGCGGATAACCGAAGGAAGGATCTATCTTTCGAGGTAGGTGATCATGTTTTTCTCATGGTTTCTCCATGGAAAAGTGTGATGAGATTTGGTAAGAAAGGAAAGATGAGTCCAAGGTTCATTGGACCATATGAAATTCTGGAGAGAGTTAGATCAGCTGCATACAGAGTGGATTTACCTCTGAGTTTATCTCAGGTACACAATGTTTTTCATGTTTCGATGTTGAGGAAGTATATGCCAGATTCATCTCATGTTTTGAGCCCAGAGGTAGTTGAGCTGGAAGAGAACCTCTCTTATGAAGAACAACCAGTCCAGATTCTTGACCGAAGAGAGCAAGTGCTGCGAAATAAGGTAATTCACCAGGTAAAGGTTTTGTGGAAAAACCATATGGTTGAAGAGGCAACGTGGGAATCTGAAAATGCTATGAGGGATAAATACCCCCACTTATTTTGATAAGTGAATAAAATTGTGAGGACGCAATTCCCAAAAGGGGGGAAGGATGTAACATCCCAGGTAAATAAAGAATACAGAATTTTCAACTTTATTAATATTTACAAATTAAATATTAATTTTACTTTAAAGGGGTTGCTATGTTCGATAGCGTACCCGATACGGAACAAAGAGTTTCATTGAAATCTTACGTTGCACACTAGTAATAAAATAATATTATTTTAAATGGTAGTTAACAAATAGTCGTTGTATTGGTGAGAATGGATAGAAATAACTAAAATATGATTATATTTGTTTTTAAAATGATTTTACTTTTATCTAAAAAAAGATAAAGGCTTAAAATACGGAAAGAATTCAATTTTAGGCGTATATGCCCTAGTTTTCAATAAAGGTTCACTTATCGCCTTTTGATGGCGAACAATAATTAAATATAGTTTTGTTCACTCTTATAAATTCTATTGGACCAAATAAAACTCTTCTTTAGAATCGGGACATCAAAATTTACGTTGTGTAAATTTTTGGTATCTTTCCGATAAAGTTCATTTTTTTAATGAATAGTGTAAAATGTTGTATTTTAATTCAAAACCTCTTTTTAATCTAATTTATTTATATGATTAGATTATCTTTTGAATTGGTTTTAAAGTGAAATTAGAAAATATTTTTACCATTAAATCCAATAGTGGTCGTTGGAATTAATTTCACTTTGAAATCAGACTTAAACTAGTGTCAATCTTTTGATACTTATTGTTTCATAAAAACACGCTATTTGTCATGACAACGGGAATTAATTATTAAATTAATTAATGTTACTTATATGTTTTGAATTTTTTAAAATATACTTCATTTTTGAATTTGGAATATCAAATATAGCTTAGGGTGAATTTTTGGTATTTTTCTGAAAAACTTTAATTATTGATGAATAGTGAAACCACTAAGTGGTACTAATAAAAACTGATTTTTCGTTTAAATGAAATTTTACCACCTCTGTGTTTTGAATTTCAAAAATCCGACATACATGGTTGTCATTAAGAAGTAAAATGTGGTTCAATGAGATTAAAATAATTTTTTGGTGAATAGTAACTTTTAAGTTCTTAATCGCGATTAGAGGTAATTAGTGTAGTTTAAGATAAAAATAATGTTTTAA
The DNA here is from genome assembly GCA_963277665.1 of Viscum album. NCBI lineage: Eukaryota > Viridiplantae > Streptophyta > Magnoliopsida > Santalales > Viscaceae > Viscum > Viscum album. Next base: position 1,084,219,696 of record OY728155.1, read on the forward strand.
TAAAATGAGATGAGCTTGACACATGTCCTACCCTCATTGCATGTGTCATGGCCGACCAAGAAAATCCATGGATCAACTTGGGGACCCCATGGAGCCATTTTGTTTGGGAAATGACATAAATAACTTGTTATAAAAGGTTAAAGTAAAAATGACACAAACATGAGATGTTTTAATAAAACAATTTTTACATGGGGTTATACAAGTAAGATTTTTGACTATAACTATTCATTAGAAATTTAACAAAATTTACTACATCATGATATTTTTTTTATAATTTTTAAAAATTAAATATATTAAATTATTTATGACATCATGATGATGCAGCGATTACCTCATTAATAATGGATTTAAATAAAATGAAAAGATAATTTAAAATATATGACCTAAACATGTCCAAAACTAATTGGATGGGTATATTTAGAACCCTTATCACCGTATCCTCGAATTATATCAATGTGGGACCTATTAAATCCGAATATCATTTTAAAATAAAGTGACTTTTCTTTACTTTGCAAGAGTTCCCCTCCTCTCCTCTTATAAAAGGCCCCCACCTCTACCACCTTACCCACACTTTCAAAGCCTTTGGATCGGCCAACCCCAGCCCGTTTTGTCTCTCCACATCCCTATATTACTCCTTGATGCCTCAATTTGGGCATAAGTCTTCCCAAGGATGCCTTTGAGCTCAAATCTAAGAGAGTTACCCGATTTTAAGGTGATGTCTTCACTTGTGTTCTTTTGTTTTATTTTGCTTCTCTAACCCCCTAAAATCTTTTTATTCATTTATTTTGTAACAAAAACAGTATCTTCCATATACTAGGATGTTGTTATGAGAAGTATTCGAGCTACACTTACACACACCTACATCTAATGGTTAAAGAACATACTGTTTCTGTGGATGGTGAATTTCTGCCTCCCGAAACGATGATTGTTCAATATTCTTTTAACACCTTAAAAGGTGGCCATTAAGATGAAACTATATTTATATATGATATATGATATGTTTATGTTTTCCTTAAGCTTATGTATTTTTCATTTTGATCATACCTTTATGGCTTCCATTATGGGTAAATACGATAATTTCATTTTAGGAAGTGCAGACTACCGCCCCCTCAAAGTTATTTGATTCGTTAATGCCACATGTGGGACATATAAAGGATGGATTTAAAGTTATTATATATGATGTTATACTGGAATTATAATATAAATCTATATCATTATTATTTCTTCCCATTAAAGTATGAGATAGAAATGAAAGTAGCGTTCATGCGTACGTATGGCTTACCGTCTCCATGAACGGTGCATTTCATTTCTTATCCCCAAATGTAATGTACTATTATAAGTACATATATATAATGGATATATATGATGTATATTATATCTAAATGATTAATACAATTCTGGAATTAAATATACATACCTCTCATTTAGTTTTAATTCCATTAATATGACATAGAAATGAAAGTAGCGTTCATGCATACGTACGACTTACCATCTCCATGAATGGTGCATTTAATTTCTTACCTATAAATGATTATGTAATATTATAAATGCATTTATATACTGGATATATATGATATATATGATATCTACATCATGATTATAACTCTGGATATAATGGATACATGAACAACTTGTAATTATAAAGAGCATATTTTTTACTCAAGTACCAATGATCGTTAAAACGACCGTTAATAACTTAAATAATTACATAGTGTTCATGACATGGTAATAAGTGATATAAAAGGAATAATGAACTTGAAAAAGGTTCTTAAGCAAGTAGAAATTAACTTAAGTTTATTATTCAGGAGGTTAAAGAACGATCGAGTCCAGATGGACCTGAGGTAAGGGACTTCGTCTCAATCTCCTTTAATTGAGGCATATTTCGTTTTATACACAACTTTCTTTTATACGGTGTATAAAACCCTTTTACTTTTACTTTTATACAAAAAGAATATTTTTCTACGAAGAATTTTACAAAACGAGAAAAAGGAATGTTTCTTTTAACGTACGCGGTGACAATGACCTTTTCTGCCGCCGCGAGTATTATTTGGTCTTTGGCTTCCTCAACAAGCCATAATATTTTTAAAATGAAATAAATACCATATACTCTTTTATGTATTTTGGTATTGAAAATGGTTTTTATAATGGATTTATTATGTCAATATATTTATGTGATATATTGTGATCAAAGTGTGGAAATGTTTTCTTTCCATTATATTTGTTTTACGTTTTATGATTTTATATTTGTACTTGGACATTTGACGGGTGGTTATGTGATAAACCATATGACGGGTGGTGCCGTGAATACCAGGATGGGAGGTTACGTTATAACCTCCAATGAATTGGGTATGGAAGTCGGCCGTATGGCTATTCCATTAAGTATGTATGGAAGTCGGCCATATGGCTATTCCATTAAGTGATATGAGTGGAAGTCGACCGTATGGTTATTCCTTTTAAGTATGTTTATGTCCCAAGTTACCTTTATATGTTATGTGATCTTTATATGGGTTTTATGGTTATATTTTGGTTACAAAAGGGTAAGTAATGATATTTTATTTTAGTGAAGAGTTTTTACTACTTCATAATGGTGAAAAGTATTAATTTGATAAAGTATACATAGTTTACTTATTGTTTTGATAAACTAACAGGTTTCATTCTTTGTGTATCCCTTATTGAGATTTTTATGCTCACCCCAAGTTTTTTTGAAATGTTTTTCACAGGACTTAATGTGGAATAGGGTCAAGGATGGGATCAAGGGAATGTCATGCTATATAAAACATGGAACTAGACATGTTTATTTTTAAGAGTATTTTTTATTCTATGGAAAGTTAGTAGAAGTGTCTACTTTGTAATCTTTTGAGTTGTAATAGTTATGTTCTAATTCTCTAAAAATCTAAACCTGAAAATATCCTCAATGTTAATTATTAATTTAATTCAATATTATGTAAGGTTTAAGGCCTGGGCCTTATAGTTGTAATGGCTTGAGATTATAATATATACATGCATCCAGATGTGTTGGTTTCAACTTCCCAAGGGTGTACTTAAATTAACAATGATGGATTGAGGTATAATGAATTTACATAGTCTATAATGGCTTCGTAGAATACACTTGGTTGCTACTAGGATACGATGATGAAGAGGAGCTACTTTACAAAGGGTGAAACAATGCCTGTGATATAATTCACCGGGATGCAAGATGACTTATTAATGGGATAAGGACAAGACATTCACTGTTGGAGTGTGAGTGTGATAAACATTTGGGGGAAGTGAAATCGGTGTACCTTCAAATATATAAATTTTAATTTTGATATATAATTTTTTAACTTCTATATGATAATTTACGAGGGGTCAATGTTGAGGTTGGTAAAATGATATTACCATTTTATGTGATGACTTGGTTTGATTTTTTTACTCAATGGGATTTAGTATGATTCTTTCACATTTTTCATGAGAGGATTCATGGAGGATCCTATTGAGTGTGGATTTTATGCTCACCCTACATTTATATGAACTATTTTACACATTCTCAAGAGTTTATTGGTGATTTCTTTTGAACATTACTAGCTTGAATAATTTGTTCAGTAGATTTCATAGTTTCTTGTGTATGTGGCCACTCCCATAGGATTCATTTCGGTTTATTTTAATTATATTATCTTTTTATTACATTACATAAATGTACTAGTATTGTTTTTTCTTTCATTTATGATATGAATTTGACCAGTGTTTTCTATCTTATCTATTTTCCTTAAATATATATTATGGATAAGGAATCATATATGTGTGATTAATATACCCTCAATGATAGTCACCAACCCATGGTCTATTAGAGGTTGTATTTGGGGGCTGTTATCTCCCTTTATGTATTTCCCACTTAGGAGGTGGAATTTTGGAGGTAGTGGGTTGTGATAGATTGGTATCAGATCTATTATTTGAGATATATGATTGGGTATAGAGTTTGAATATAGGTTGGATGCATGGGTTGATTGGGAGATATTGTCAGCTTAACTTAGTATGAGACAAAATATGGATATTGACTAGGAAATGATATTATAGGGACCCCTATGATCGAAAGAAGGAAGTTCAATTTTACTGAATGTACAAAGTGAATTAATACTACTCGTGGGTTATAGAGATAAGGAAGGATCATGTATCATGATAGCCTATTACAATGTTTTAATTAGGTAGAAAATGGGATTTAGCTTAAATTTAATTAATTTATTAGCCATAAATTAAACATGTCTCGGTTTAGGAGTCTCTAAATTTTATTAGTTTATAGGGATGACTCTAGGTTGATGTCACATTAGGTTCATGTTGATGTTATTAAGCATGATGTTCCAAAAAAATTTCATAGAGTGGTGATCGATGAAGATGACACATAGAAGTGGAAAATCTTAGAGTTTTAGTGATAAGTTATATAGAAATATGAAAGATTCAATTTATATATAGGAATATAGAATTTAGTTTCAGGCGGTGGAGATAAACATTAGTTAGATTTATTCTTAGAGGGATAACTGGGTTTTGTTGGCTGTGATTATGATTTGTGGAATAAATTCATATTAATGGTCATTATTACATCAGAATTGTGGAGATTTAGATATTTCATAGAAGATGTTTTCTGTTAGGGGTTATTCTACACATTCCTATATATTTTCAGATTATATATTTCTTTATAAGTATAAAGACCTCTAATTTACCTTATTGAACAAGAAAAATATCCATTGTCCCCCCTTTAAGTGAATGACTTTTATTTTCTTCATCCTTTTATTGTTATCCATTTCGATTGAATGATTGAAGTTTTAAATATTCTATTTGATTGAAACCCAACTGCAGAGTCCCATGAGCTAATTCTTTGTACCACATCAGTATATTTTTACCAAACTACACTAATATTTTCTTTTTGATATGATAATTATAATCAATTCATTAGGACTGATGTTGATATGGAGATATGGTTTGGGGGAAGGTCTTCTATAAGATTATATATTTCATTCAACATTATTATCCATAGGCTCATTGTTTTGGTGATATGGTCTTGGGGAAGGAGATACTCTATGTTTTCTAATTTCATTACATTATTTTTATATTAGATTTTCTTGCTTTGTAGTTATATTTTCCCCTTATTTCCATTTTAATTATTCTTACTTGAGGTGCTGTTGTAATGGATTCTCACTATGTTGTGAGTTAAATTCTAATTTATTGCGGCTTCTACATGTGGCTCTATTTGCGATGTGTCTATAACTCTATGTGTAATTTTTTTGATGCCTTTTTATTATATTTATAATAAATGTTATTGATTTATGAATATAAATAGAGGGGAAGCTTTACCCATCATGAAAATTTTTTTTTGTGAATTTTTAGAGATACATAGAAAATTTATGGCTACCCAAATTGAAAAATATTATTAGAATGTTTGTGTTTCCTTGATTTTAATGCTTTTGGAAGATCTATCTATATTAATCTAAGTGATTTTATTGATTGAGGGATATAATGAAATATTAGCTATAAACTTTTAAAGGTAATGAAATCTACACATAGTAAATGATAAATGGAAATGTTAAGTATTTTATGGTATTACTTGGTTGTGATCATTGATATTTGTTAACAAACATGGAATATTTTAAAACCAAATAATGGTTATTATTTCAATGTAATGTTTTTGGATTCATATTGTTTGTTAATTTGAATTATATATATTTAATTTTATATGTATTTATACTAAATTGATAAGAATATTGTTAAATTTGGTATTTTAAACATCATTCCTGGAATATTTTAAATTTATTACAATAATAAATTTGTTTAACATCAAACATTAAAAGGTTTTAATTACAGTAGTTGGTGTATTATTTAAATTATATAATGAATGAAAAACTAAATAAGATAAATTAAAAACCAATTTGGTTTATCTAACAAGAAATGAATTGTTGTTGGAAAATTTACTATAAGACTATTATATTTTAGAATTTTATTTATTCTGTGTGTTTTTTTGTGTAGTAATTTTTAGTGTGACTCACTTGTCAAAATTCATTCTGTGGAAAACTATTTCTGGAAATAAATGATAGTACTTATTAAATAAAACATAAATTTATTTTTAAATCCATTTTTAAAAATGAAATGAGAGTATTTTTCTACAAAATGGATTTAGAAAAAACATTTTTATGAATATGGTTAAAAAGATTTTAATTTAAATAATTTCCAACATACAGGATTTTAAAATAAAGAGACTTCATGGAAAGTTTAATATGTTAAAATTTTGAACTCCCTAACCTATATGGTTTGATAAGATGTTGTGAAGTATGTACTAGTTTTTTATTATTTTATATGCGTATATTTTAATATATTTTCCTTGTTTATTAACATATAAGTTGTGTGAGAATTATAAATATAGTTTTTATAATATTATTTTAATTACATAATCATATTTTTGTGCTATAATGTTAACTTATAAGACATCATGCTCCTTATATGTTAAAAATGATAAGTTAGGGATATTGTAAAATAAATTTGATTTATGAAATATCATTATATGTTTTGAATAAGTTTAAATCACGAAAGGATAACATGTCGAAATAAAATGATAAATTATAAGAACTATACATGAGGATAAAGCATGTGTAGTTTTTTATTTTAGAGAATTCCTAAGTTAATTTATTGAAGTCCTATTCATTTTTTATAATCAATTTAAAGTGACCATTTGTTATGATATTCCTAATTTAATGTTTATATTTCTCTAATTATTGATTGATATGAAATATAGGATGGTTCAGTTTTGTATAACTGTGTGACCTTACTATGATTTGTGTAGTTTTAAATTGGTGAAATTGTTTTTCTATTGGTGAAATACATGAATTTTTGACCTTATGTAATGACCAGTTTCTTTACTAATGTAATTAATTATTGTTGTTTATTTATAAGATTATATAATTATTCCCTTTTCTTGTAATAACACTATCTTTGTTTGAGATTTATCTCTCTAGGGTGAATGACTTTGGAAATTTCATGTCACATGTTTATAAGAATTGTTCCTCTAGTGTGTTGATGTGTTTCTAATGCAGCGAGATCCTTGAGAGGTATCTCACATGGTGTTTGATTTATTCTCCATTATTTCCGTCCTTCTAAGTTTTGTTTTAGTTCTTGAGGATGTGAATTTTTTGAGAGGTATGTAATGTAAGGGTCCAAATTTTTCCCAAGATTTTCCTTTTCTATTATGGGGTGTCTGGTTGTTTGAGAAGGTGTTCATATTTTAAAATAAATTTATAAAGTTTTTAAAATTTATATTCAAGTCACCAATTTTTTATATTAAAATAAATTTTGGAAACTTCTAAATTTACTCATAATTTTAAAGTTATTTAATTAATTTATGAATGTAATTTAAATATTTAAAAAAATATATATGGCTATTTTTCAAGTGATTTAATTAATTTTGGAAGTGATTTATAATTTAGAATTAATAATAAATCCTATTCTAAATTATTTAAAATTTTATTTTATTAAAATTTTAAAATGTTCTATATATATTATACCCTTACATAGGATCCCATCATTAAAAGAAAGAAGAGTGATTTATTTTTACATATGCTATTTCATTTACCTATGACAAGGTAGCTTCCTCATTTTATTAATTTCATACTGGACAAAAATGTTTTCCATTGTCTATTTAAGGTTATATTGAATTTTGTAACGGTTGTATAAGGATAAGTGTGTTTTTCTTTAATTGCATATGGGTAGGTGATTTCTATGTAAAGGTAATATGATTTCTATATATATCACTTATGGGTAGGCCTTTTGGGTATGCAAATGGGTAAGTCCCAAATAATGTAAAGTCAAGGTAAATTTTCCTTAGCCGGTGTGAGGTTCATGTGGTCAGATCTACATAATGGTAAAACATATTACCATTACACAACATGCATGTTCTATATAAGAGTAACATTATATATATTTTTTATATTTTTCACCTAGTTTTCAGTTTGAAACACATTTTTCATGACTTGAATAAAAATAATGATATAAAATGAACGTTATAATATTTATTTTGAAGATATTGAATTAAATATTTGACTCACTGAAATAACTGTAATTTTTAATCAGTATACGAGGGATGAAAAGTGGACAACGATTGATGAGAGTTAAAGTATGGAAAGTTTAATTAGTCTTTTGGAATCTTTGTGAAATAGGATCTGTATATCATGAAAAATAATTTTACTTACTCCATACGAGTCTCTTGTATCCTCTTTTGTGTATTAGTTATCTGACCTCTTCCACTGAACTTTGGAGAGTCTCTTGTGTTTGTCTGATTCCTTCCTCACATTCTAGAACTTCGTTTTTCAAGATGTGTAAATTATCACCATCTCCACTCTCCCACTATTCTTGATAGTACAATGTGTAAATAATCTCTTCTAAATTGGGGATTTGTGAATTAGCATTGGATTTTCACAAGGCCCTATTTATCATGATTTATATTCTTCAATGAATATAGACAAGATTAACTATAATGAAGATAAAAATTGGATCTTGTATGTGGTATTATAATTATAGACTAATCTTAAAATTTAAAAAGGGAATAAAAATAATATGTTTTTCATGATATAGAGTGATTTTTTTCATCTCATGTTTCTAGAAAATAAAGTAATTAAAATGAAATATTATTACCATGAAATAGAGTATATTTTTAATACATTATCTTGGAAAGAGGCATGTATATATCCATTATTAATATTCCAATCCTTTTAGAAATTGTCATAATGGATAGAAAATATGATTTCATGCATTATATTAATTTTATCATTCAAATTATTAATATGGAATGCGTTAGATTATCATTAATAATTTATCATGGTTAAATGATTATAATTTAAGTAGAGGATGAATTAACACATGTAATTTGATTTATTACTATTGTTTTATAATGTGAAAATCAATATAATTGATTTTAAAATGTTATCATATGTAGTTGATTAATAATATTTGATAGTATAGAAATTATCTAAGAGAGATATAAATAGGATAATCAAATCCTTAGTGTAAATATTAATTGATAATATAAAAATATTATGTTTTAGAAAGTTTGGAATTTTTGTATAATTTTTAGAACAAGATAATTGAATTGAAAAAATTATTACCTATGTAAATAATTAATATTTTTTGTTATAGTTTAAATGATTGGGTTTTGTGCAACCACATGTTATTACAATATCTTTATATTGCATGATGATATTTACTAGATAACATGTTATCATCTTCAATGCGTGTTTTTGTTATTATTTATAGTGGTATAATTGCATGAAATGAATAAAAAACATAAATCTAAATGATGATATAATTTAAATGGAAGAGAAAAAGGTATAATAACTAAATATATTTATGGAATTTATTAAATACCAAATTAATTATTGAATTATGTTACATTTATTATAGTCACTATATGAAACCACATATAGGCTTCTGGATGTGGAAAACCCTTGTATAATAACCAGGTTAATTCTTGAAGGAGTTAAAATGTTTGTTTGTTAAAAAACATTTTTTTGGTTGAACAAGAACATTCTTGATCGTGGGAGGCTTGATAACCTTTATACCATATCCTTAGTGCCTTTTTTTAGAAATTAAATACAGCTAATATATTTTTATGATCTAGGATAATTAGATCCTTGATGTGAGTGATTAATAACCCCGTATAGTTGTAATGACTTGATGATAAGTGGGTTGGATTCCTTGGGTTTATATTGATGGTTGTTTGTTAGTTGAGAAATAGGTTGGGAGCATGGGGTTGAAATGGTGTTTATTTATTATTATGGAGAGATAGATTATACTATGAGAAATGGTGTGGGAATGATACTAGGAAGTCTAGATGATTTTAGAGTGGGATTTCTCATTAATTAATACTTATTATTTGTTATGATTTTAAATAGATAGATGTTCAGATAAAAAATAATTGGTATCGAGCTTCTTAATGCATTTCATCTCTATAGACAACATGTGCATCTTTAATGTGGTTTCTTGGGTAGATTCCTCTAGTAACCGAATAAATTATGAAATGATAAATTGAATAAATAACAGAATTGGGTTCATTATTAGTGATCACAGATGATAATTAAATATTTGAGAATATATTTAAGGAATTTAGGGAACCAAATAAAATTTTCTTAGAATATTAATGTATTAATCTTGGAAATGAAAATTGAATAATATTAATTAATTTATAATTAATTATTTAATATGGAACTTCATGCTTGTATGATGTTTTGAGACCTAGCCTTAGTGGTGATAAACATGTTTTTTATTTCACAACAATGATAGATGAATATAAGGCTGATTATATTCCCTTCATGTTGCTATGAATGATATTATTTATATTTTATAATTCCATATGCTACCTCACCCAGGTCGGTAAGGAATACAATACCCAAATGTTAGGGGAGGGGGGGGGGGTGATTTCTCCAACATCCAAGATGGGGAGTGACTGAATGAATAAATTTTCCCTCTCTCTCACTATCCCTTTAGACAAAGTATGAGTAGGAATTTCATGGTTTATAATGGATTACAACATAGGGTATCCAGATGTGGTGGTTACAACTTCCTATTGGTGTACCAGTATGGGCTATGATGGTTTGAGGTATAATGATTTTACCTAGGCTGTATTGGCTTCTAAAATTATACTCGGTTACTATTTGGATATGTTGGTGATGAGGTGATGGGTTGGAGAGGGTGCAACAATTTTTATTATACAATTTCATGGGATGCATGATGACTTATGGAAGAGATGAGAAAAGTTGCGAGACTTTGGGGTGTGAGTGTGACAAATCAGTGGGGAAGTGTAAGAGGTGTACCTTTATATATATATATTATTTGAAATATATAATTTTTAATTATATTGGTTCCTTGGAAGGTTTATCATAATGAGGTTGTGAAAGTTGTATTACAAGTTTAGGTTACGAGTTGGTTTCATTTTTTTACTTGTCCTTAGTATGATTATTTCAAATATTTATTGAGAAACTTTTGATATGATCCTATTGAGTATACATGTTATGCAAACCCTATATTTAAATAAACTATTTTATTGTTCTATAATAGATGATTGTTGATTGTCCTCAATGTTTTCATCTCAGATGAGTTGTTCAGTAGCAGTCAATGTTTTTGGTGTTCGGGATTTCCACCATAGGATTCATTTTGGTTTATATAAATTATATCAGTTTTCTATGAAATTACATTCATGTGTTGGAATGGTGTGTACATGATTTATTATGTGTATTATATTGATGTTTTATTTCTTATCTATTATCCTTAAATTTATATTGAGGGTAATACCTCTCATATGTGTGATTTATACACCCTCGGTGCTTGTCACCTTCCCTTGGCCAATTGAAGGTGGGAATAAAGGGTTATTATCTCCATTTATTTATGTCAATCCTAGGAGGGGTAGCTACATAGGGAGGGGGTTGTGATATTTTTAGACAAAAATAATCGTTATAGTGAGATATCAGTTGTACACTAATGATTTTAAGATTTGATAATGGAGGCAAGTTTATGAGAAGAAGTTTACAAAATTACTTTAGACATAGGGGAATAATACATGAGAAATTTTTTTCTTGAATGCTTAAAAAATGGAATTGTTTTGATGATGAATCACATATTGATAGAGATGGTTTAGATTATAATTATTCAAGCTGTAATACCTAATTAATTTTGGACAGAAGTTGTTTACATGATCAAATACATAATTAACTTAAGTCTCTCTTCAATAGTAGGGAAATAGTTACAAAAATCACAATGGTTCATAAAAAAATTGATCTTCATTATCTCAAGATATTCATTTATGTTTCTTATTTCCAATTGGATTATATGGATTGAGATAATCTTGATTCAAAGTCTCACACAAGATTATTTATAGGGCGTGGCTATGAAGATTTCAGATTTTGAATTAAGGTCAATAGTAAGAGAAAATTCATTAGCGGTAAAATTTTTCAATTTAATGTGAAAGTTATTTTGATGGAAGGGAACTTGGTGTTTAAGTAAGATGATAAAAAAATTTATCTCGCATCCAATTTGACCTAGTTATATGTTCTAGGGGAATATAAATTCTAGACATATTAGGTGAACTAAGTCCATAAAATGTTTATATATTTTGAAGGAAAGTTTAGGTAGAAGAATTATATTTCTATATAGTATAACAATAATTGATAAAACAGATTTCTTAGTGACTGGTGAAGCTCTAGGAGTAGCATCAAAATTGGGATTTCAAAAGAATTAGGTTCTAAAATATTTTAAATTTAAGTAGAGTTACAGAGGTCTTCTATGAGTATATAACGAATTTAAAGGTTTGAATATGATCTTCACTTCGTACTCCTTAAAGATAGAGGAGAACCTGAAATTACGGAAGAGGTTTACAATATTAGCGATTCCACTCACTAGGAGTTAGCTATGAAGGATGTTTAGATTCATTATATGTGAATAATACGTTTTAATTAAAGGAATAACTTAATGAAATAAATAGTTATAAGAAAATGATAGTGGTGAATGGTTTCAATCAAAATGAAGGAATTGATTTTTCAGAAATATTTTCACCTATTGTAAAGAATACTACTACCAGGATTGTGATTAGTTTGGATAATTTCAGAGTTTTACATCTAAAACAAATGAATTTTATAAAAAACATTCTTCATGGTTATTTGGAGAATGATATTTATATGAATCAACCAGTTGGTTTTGTAGATAAGCATAATTTTTACCATGTGTGTAAACTCAAAATGAATTTTTATAGGTTGAAAAAATATCCAAGGTAGTTGAAAAATAGGTTTGATTATTTTATGGAAGAAAATATTTTCATAACAAGTAACTCAGATCATTATTTCCACTAGAAGATTTTTTATGATGGAAGTTTCATTATACTTATTTTATATGTGGATGATATGATTTTGGTTACTCCAAAATATAAATATATTTTGGTTATAAAGAATGATTTTTATATAAATATTAAAATTAATGATATTTGTGAAGAAAAAAGGTCTTATGCATATGGATTGAAAGGGACATAAGTCCTAAAAGTTTGGTTTTTTCCTAGAAGAAGTACATCCAGAAAGTCATTGAATGTTTTTGAATGAGTGGATGGAAATCTATTTCTACTCCTCTAGCTCGACATTTCATGTTATCTAAGGAGTAATAACCTTTATGAAATTTCATATAGATCACATGGATACTATTTTATTCAAATCCAAAATCAAAATTTTGATGTATTTTATTGTGTGAAGTCACCAAAATATTACCCATGCAGTGGGAGTTGTTATCCGATTTATAGAAAATCTAGGATAATGTCGTTGGGAATCCATGAAGAGGGTTCTTTGGCATCTCTTAGAAAAAGAAAATAATATGTTACGTTTTTGTCTGAATAAAACATTATAAGGATATGTTGATATTGAATTTGGGGTATATTATTATACACAAAAGAGTACTTCAAGTTATTTTTTTAACTATGGAGAAATGAATATTAGTTGGATGTCAAGATTACATCATGTTGTTTCTATCTTATCAACAAAAGTTGAATAGATTGTAACAATCGAATCTAGAAATGAAATTGTGTAGTGATATTATTTCTTGATGAACTTGGAATGGTCCAAGAATGTGGGACACTTTATTATGGTAGTCAATGTTCCATTCACATAGTGAATAATATGGGTTTTTATGTAATGGAAAACCTTATTGACCTAAAGTACCATTATATATGAAATTTTATTGATGATGGGGATATATAATTATGAAATATTACTAGGAAATAAAAAAATAGACAATTTTACTAACATGTTTTTTCCAAGAATGTTTGAGGAAATATAGTTCCCCAATGGGGTTGGGGTGAATAGAAGAAGGAAGATTGAAAATTTTTCACTAAAAAAAGGTGGTGGAGTTCAACTATTTTCCTAAGTGTTAAAGGTTTCAAGGGATCCTTAAAGTAATTTTCCAGTGGGATATTGTTAGGATATTGAATTATCTTCAAGGTTGTAGTTTTAAATTTACTCAAAGTTCATGGGTCAGTTCACTAATAGATGGTTGTGACAAGATGGATTCCAAAATGATAGGTTGACTGAGAGTTATCTCTGATGGATATTCAAGAGTTGGTTAGTTCATTAAAATTTCTGGTGTCAAATCAAGAAAAATTTAGTTTCTTAGGTCCTTATAAGTTTGAGTATTATAAATTTTAATTTATTTGAGCATAGTGTAATATGATAAAAGATTGAGGCTTGTATGAACTATTAAAATATAGGTGATAAATATGATATAGGTAATCCGTGGTTTTACAATGTAATGCATGGATGAATATTATTATAGAACATCAGTGTTATTGAATGATTTGGTGAGACCCTATATAGAAGTATGATATGAAAACTTTTACGAGGTGTTGGGAGATCATTTCATTTAATGATCTACATGGTCTCTTAATCATAATGATTGAAATTTTTTACTTCTAGTCATATATTTTTTTTACTCTTCTCTCCCATAGATAGTGGAGGAAAATACATACCATGTAAAAACCAGTGTTCTTTTAGTTTTTTCTTTCTCATATTTTCTTGTATTATTTTGTGTTTTTTTGTTAGAAAGATTTTTTTCTTGGTTATTTAGGGTGTTTTTGGGATTCTTATATTCTAAAGAATTTAGTCTGTGAGGTTTGGCGTGCTGCTACATGATATGTATGAAAGTGAATGAATTTTCAGGGGTTGGAGAATCCTGATTTTGGTGTTTTAAATCCATTTACATCATAATATATATTTTTTACTCATGATATACACAACATATTAAATATATATTTATGATGGAATTAGTGGTAAAATAAATCGATGGTGGGGGTCTTAATCTACTAGAGATGTATGATAGTGATGTGGATACTGTGATTAGTTGTATGATAGTGGTTATGTTAGTAATGATAATGATGCCGATGTTGTAATGGGGGTATGAATGTTATCAATTTACATGAGGAATATGGGATTTATGGCGGTAAGAATGCAAATTTTGGAGTGGAGGGTCCCTAAGGGAGGATACTAGGTAATATAGTGAGAGTCTCTATGGGTGGATAATTTCCCAATAGTTATAGGTTGAGGGGGAAGACTCCCTAAAAGAGGGAACCCAAAAAACCACAAGAGTCTCTATGGGTGGTCAATGACCAAAAAAATTAGTTGTGAATATTAGTGACTTTCCTATGGGTGGATTGTTACTTAGTGGTGATGATGGATGGTTAGAGAGTTTTCTATGGGTGGATAGATACATGGAAGTGATTATGGATGATTTGTGAGTTACCTATTGGTGGGTATCTATATTGGTTAGATGATACTACTGTGAGGTACCTATGGGTATAAAACTAATTAGATATGCATTGGTGATGATGGTTGTTATAATAGGGGTTATACGATGGCACATGATGAGGACATGGTGTGATTTATAAAGTGTGATTGTATGGAGTGTATTGGATATGACCATGTAATAATAATGACCTAATTATCTAAAAGACACCACTACAGACCATTCTATGACCTCAATAAAAACTATTTGTTTCTAAAGGCTGTCATAAACATTGAGGTTTTAACTAAAAAATAGTGGGAAGAATAATCCCCCTGTAGATAACTCGAAAAAAAGAAATAAGTTTCCTTTCAAAATTTCATCTTGGCCATTGGGGTCATCAATCATATAGACCAAAAAATTATAATATACCATTGAGGTACCTATTAGACATAAAAAAACTATACATAATGAAATAACTTTATGAAATAATAATACATGTGAAACTAGTCCAAAAACACACACAAAATCCATAAGTGGGTGATACAAACCATAATTTACTGAATATAAGAAAGTCATACAAAATGTAGGATTAAGGAACAAATGAGGATTCCCATGAGGGTAAACCCAAAGAAAACCAGTATATACTACCCCTTAAAAACCAATCCATAGGCCCATCAAGGACTAAAAAATAAATACCCTCCCATGCTTTAGTCCCCAAGAGGATATAGATCCTATGTTACCCAAGACTGATAGTTCCAAATGAATACAACCACTAATGAGGGACTTAAAATGTAGAATGATATGTTTCATGTCCACTAAGGTGTTTATACTGGATGTGAGCATGTACATACTTAGCCGGGAACTACCAACGTGTCCAAACTTATCAGTGAATAAATAATTGTATTCATGAACATGTTATCTCATTTACATTTGTTGGAAGACAATAAACACAACTTTGGAATTTAAATAAATAAATAAAATATATATGTGGTCATATGATTTAATGAGTAACTCTTTACACTCAGAGTGTCCATACTATTGGGTTGGTTTGATTATGATGAAGGAAAAATAGGGGGTGAATTATTATTCATTAAAACCTTTGATTGATTAAAAATAACCCTCTTGATATGTAGTGTATTTTCTTTAGCTATGTTAAGAAGTAGATAAATAGAAGAGAAGAATAGAACAATTTTTATACTATTTTGGGGCACATAGATACCCTATTCCACTCCACCAATGATCTATCAATGAGCTTAGTGATTTTGACTAGATTGGTCCTCTTATCACAAGACCTTAACAATTGAGTAAAGGAAGTGAAAAACTCTATAATAAGGATTTTTCATGACATTCTTTTTCTTTTATAGGGAACCATAAATCAATATATTATTATGAGAGGCTTATACTCCTTCCCCAACATGACTTAGCCTGAGAATCTAAAACTCCAATAAATCAATAGAGATTGATTTGATTGATAACACAGGTTATTCTCACAGTTTCAATAGAAACTGACAGATGTATTTGATATTCAATAACATACAAATTAAGTAGAAATAATATTCAATGTTAAACGTGATTTCTTTTAAAAATTAGTTGAGAAACCACCAAAAATATTAGTAAACATGTATATCTCTAAAGTATAAATCTAACGAACACTTTCTCAAATTTTCCAAAATAGATTTAACAATAAGGTATGGCAACAACAATTAAAATTGTAAAGACTAGATCAAAACATGTATGACTATAATGTGTAGCTTTGAAGGTTATGAATCAAAATATTTTTTTCACATATCTCTGGATACATTTTATTATATTTTCCTTCTTCATATTCTAGAGGATGACCATCTCAATATGAATACTGTAGGTCGAATAGTTCTAAGTCAAACGATTCTAGAAATTCTATATAATAAATTTTGAGCATTTGAATTCAAAATCATCCAAGAGAGTAGTAAAATAACTTATAAATACGAATGGTTTTATCCATTTAATAAGAGCCTTGAATCATTCAGGAAACAATTTAAAAGTGATATTTACTTACATCGAGACCATTGCAGAAAACATGGATAATATCATTAAATGAAAAATCCTTTATTGAGCAGTCAAAAATAGGGTTCCTTCGTGCAGTGGTAAAACTCTAAAATTAGGGTTAACAATATATGATTTTTTACAATAGTAGGGTTGATAAACCATACGTTTATTCCTTTAAATATAGGGATTCTTATAAATATTGGGTTGTTGATCCATAATTTTCCAATTGTGATGGGTTCATGATCCATACATTTGTTTCCAAGCATAGGGTTCCCAAACCATATGTCACACCCACAAATATAGGGTATGGATAGAGTTTCCATAATACATTCAAACAAATCTAGAATACCTATACTCTCACAGATTAACAAGTTTTCACCCTTCTAGAATAAAGGAATAAATATTTCAATGAGTATCATCTTCTAGAAATTTACTTAAAATAAACTTTATTAGTAACATAAATTTGGGTGTTTGTGAGAATAAAAACAAAATAGAAATTAAAAAATTATTGTATCAACGCATTATAAAAAATCTCCCCCTTTTTGATGATGAAAAATCCCAAAAACCACAAAATAAATATTAAAATCAAAATAGTTTTCAGAAATTTTTAAAAATATATATAAATAAATTATAAGAACACTTCTCAATGATAAGAAATATTTTCTTCTTTTTAATATTTTTTTCATAAACAATATAACTTTCATAAATTTCTCACTAATTTCTATCATTTCTCCCCAATATCTCCCCCTTTTTTGATATAAAAAAGTTGAGTTTTTTGTAAAATAAAAAACATATTATGAATTTATCTATCATTAAAAACTCCCCCTAAATTCATGATTCCTTTAAAAATATAAAGGAATATAATCAAGGAGTCATGAAATTACGTAAGATATTATTCAATGAATAACAAGGGTTTACAGTAAATGCATTAATCAATTTATATCAAGCCATACATAAAACATAATATTTAAAATAACTCCCCCTAATACATTATATAGTTGTATAATATATTCAAAGAATTACATATTTTCATATGAAAATATTTTTCTTTCAAAAATCTATAAGTGAGTAGAAAATTATTATTTATGTAATAGAATTATCATTACATACAACCATAGACTAATTTTATCATGTGAAATGATTTCAAACATTATTTTTATGTTTTTATATAAGATAACCCTAAAATATTAAGAGAATAATATTTTAAAAATAAATTATGTAACAATTTATAACACATATTTTTACTAAACCCATTTTTTTAACAAAAAGATAGAACCGTTTTTTGAAAATAACCGACAAGTATAAAAAAAAGTGTGTTAGGAATAATTATATAGATCGTCCAAAATTTATAAACTTCAAAATTTTCACTTAAATATACTAAAACTTTTAATAGCTATTCTATTATGTTAGAAAATCTATATATATTTCATTTATCAAAGAAGACGAGACATGTTCAACCAAACATAGTTTCATTTTATCAAGGGACAAATTAGTAACAAATTCACTTATCAGTATCTCTACCAGACTTAATTGTTATACTTTAAAAAAATTCAAAGTCTTCTTTTGAAATTAAAATTTCATTCACATTATGATACTCCTTTTTTAATGTATTAATTCTTTTTGACATAGAAACCATTTTTATTTGTTTATATGACATTCTAGACTCATTTAGATCATTATGAAGCTTTACTATTTCTTTATTCAAAATACCAATTTTAAATAGATTCACTATATAATACATTCCACTTTTAAACATTTTAGATGATAACAATTACGATTTTTCATAACCATGAACATCCTTATCATTTTCAAAAGATTTTTTAGATGAATCCTAAATATATGAAAACGATTATTCTCTTAACATACTAGAAGAAGGATTACCTTTCATTCTCTTTTGAGAAATAATTTTCTATGAAAACGAAGTTCTTGATCAATTAATCTTTCAAAGACCGATTTGAATTTTTTTAAGTAATTTATTTCAGAGAAAAGATGAAATATTTTAAGAGGTTTTGAAAATAAGACTTTAGGGTTTTTAAAGAGCAAGATGATATACTTTATTTAGAATGTTTTCAGATGATTCTTCACATTATCGAGATGAAAATATAGGATAATAATTTTATTGTTTAATTTTTTTTTAAAAAAAATTTATAAAAGAAAACCATTATGTAAGATGAAGTTATATAAAAAAATAAAAACTTCAAAGAATGCTAAATTAAAAGAAAATAATGATTTTAAAATATTTAAACAAAGAATTTTTTATAAACCAATTTTACTATTTCAACAATAAAATTATATAGATTAGGTTTCAATAGTTTAATTAAAATAGGAAGGAAGGATTTATAAATTTTAGTATAAAATATCTCTCTCCCCATATGTACAAAAATTAATTTAATAAAAAACATATATGAGAAAAAATACTTCCTAGATCACAATTTATAGTTCTATGGATTTTTTGACAATCAACTACTTCAGATTTGATCACTACTTTATTAAGATCAAGATTTCCATATACTTTTATGATGACCACTACATGATTTAATGATGTAGTTAAGTGGTGTATTCTTACAACACATCCAATACAAGTGCCTTTTGGTACCCATATGCTTTTGGTTATGACACTGTTCACAACTAATGTTTTGGGTAACCAACACTATTTATTTATTTTTAAGGACTCTACTATTCAATTTATTGAAATATAAAAATTCTTAAAACCAGAGATCTGATGTTTTATAAATAAATAATGATTTGCACAATTTACATTAATATAAAAATAAAAACATTTAGTAGATTACATTCTTTTTATAATTGAACCAGGATCAAAATAATTCCTATATTATTTTGGAATTTCACCATTACTATCTATACTAAGTTTTTATTTTGGAATTTTAATTTTTATAAGAACTTGATTTGAATAATTTTACCCTTTTATAATCACAATTTATTATTTATTTAAATTTTAAACTTTGACCAATAATTCATAGTTTAATTTTATTCAAATCATAACAAATTTTGGTAAAATTTTATTTTAAATCCATTGTTTTTTTTGAAAAATTTTCTTTATCTATAAAAATTGCATCATAAAATTTTATAAGTTTTGTATGATCTTTCATTAAGGATTAAAATTTATGATATATAATAAAGTGAAATTTATTTAATTCATCATAATTGTTTTTTTTGTCAGAAATAGTGTTTTGAGAGTTAGAAGATTTCACCTCATCAGAATGATTCATAAGACATACCATTTTTGTTTATGTTCAACCTCAGAATTCGTAGATGACTCTTTATTTGAACTAGAAGAATCACTACAAGTAGCCTTCATAATTCTCTTGCCTTTTAATTTATAATCGGATTTCCTTTTTAGCTTTAAGTAGTGGATAATTATGTTTTGTTTGAACTTTATCTTTTCATTCACAACATCTACCATCCCCAATAACTTTATATATTTTGTTGCATAGTTTTTAAAGCCTTTTAAAACGATTTTATAAATCTTTATCTGTATTTGGACGTTTTGATTCATATGATTCAACTGATGTTGTTTTGAGTAAATATATGCTATATTTGATATTATATTTAGCTTTAGCTTAATTCTTAGTTTCATACATAATTAAAGTTCCTATAAGTTATTTCATTCTCAAATTTTTGATTGGTGTGGATTGGTGTATAGTTGAAGATATTCTTTTCCATTTAGAGGGTAAAAATGTAAGTACTTTAAAAACATGATATGATTTCATAACTGGATCTCCCCAAGAAGAATTGTTGAAAATTTATATCAATATCCCATTCATCTGAGTAATGTTTTCACCATAGTACCTTATAAAAGTATCAAAATTTAACTTCGTAGTATTGTAACTGAGTTGTATGATATTTTTAGTTCCTTCATAGGAACAAAAATAGTCTTCCACATCTCATATATAGTAAAACATTGAGAAAATTGGTTAAAATCAATAGTAAATAAGCCATATATAATTTCATTCATTTATTTTTAGTTTATTTCATATTCCCTTTCTTGATCATCACCCCATTTCTCCATATACCCCTTAGGGATTTCATAAGACTTGACGACCATTAAATATGCCTATCTTCTAAATTTTTTAAAATAAATAATCACGTTAGATTTATATCATCCACAATTATCTCCATTAAATTAAGGATCATAGATCATTGACCTACCTTCTTCGAGGTTATAAATGTTTTAATTTTCCGTCATCCAAATCATTAACTCAAGCTTGTTAGGGCCTTAAATATAGAACAATAGAGAACTTCCCCTTATACCACTTGTTGGTATTGAGGATAAAAATATATCCCAACATTTGATATATACCTACATATTGGTATCAAAATAGAAACCAGAATATTCAAGGATTTTTAATAAGAGAAGTTTCCAATTGATCCCTTCCCTTTGATACCACTAGTTTGGTTAGTTTGATTATGATGAATACACAAGTTGGGGGTGAATTGTAATTCATTAAAACCATCGATGGATTCAAAATAGACCTATTGTTATGAAGTGCATCTTATTTAAGTAAGTTAAGTAGCAGATAAATAGAAGAGAATAAAAAACCACTTTTAAAGTGGTTCAGGGAATAAATATTCCATAACACACTTCAAAAATGCTCTCTCAATGATCTTGGGGATTTTCAGTATATAACTTCTCTTATCAAAAGACCTGAACAAACGAGTAGAGAAACTTGAAACCTTTAAAATAAGTATTTTACAAGGCCTTTTGCTTCTTTTATAGGGAACTTTATATCCAAATCTTAGTTTGATAAGATGATACACCTTCACCACCAGAATTGATTCTTTTCAACCAAAACTATAAAAAATTAACAAATATTGATTTGATTGAGAATACATGTTTCACTAATAGTTGCAACAAAAAATGATAAATGTGTATGATATTAAATAACATACAATAATAGAATACAAAATCTTCAATGTTGTACATGATTTAATTAAACATGATTAGATAAAACACAAGTTAGATGAATACAAATGCATGACTCCGAAGTGTAAGTCTGACAAATGAATTGTCAAATTTTTAGAAAAAGATTTAAAAATAAGGTATATGGACAACAATAACATTAGTAGTGAATAGATCAAAACATGTATGTCTCCAAAGTGTTTATATGAATGTGATGAAACACAAGCATATATCTTTTCATATATCTCTTTATATAATCTATTTTATTTTACTCCTCTCTCATTTAGAGGATGACCATCTCAGTATTTTTACTATAGATCAAATATCTCTAGGTCAAATTATTCCAGAAATACCTCATAATAATTCACAATCATTTGAATTCAATATCATTGAAGAGATTCATAACATATCTTGGAATTAAGAATGATTTAATTTGTTGAATACAAGCCTTTGAATCGATTGTTCAAAATATTTAAAATGATACTTAATTCCATTGAGACCATTGCAGAAAATGAAGATAATATCTCTAAATTAAAATTCATTCATTGACTATTCAAAAGTAGGGTTTATTCTCATATCCATACAATTCTAAAAGTAGGGCTGATATTTTATGATTTTTTATGATAGTTGGGTTAATAAATAGTACGTTTATTCCTTTTGAGGAAGTGTTTCTTCCAAATGTGGGGTTATTGATCCATAATTTTATAACAATTTAGGGTTAATGATCTATACGTTTAATTAAAAACCTAGGGCTCCCAAACCATAAGTTTTTCTTAAAAATGTTGGGTATGAATTGTGTTTCTAGAATACCTTAAAACATATCCAGAATACTTTAAATAAATATAATCCCATAGATTAACAACTTGTGAACTCTTTAAAAAAAATATTCTAAAAAATATCATCTTCTATAAATTTACTTAAAAGAAAATTTTTAGTAAAAAATACCAGTTTTTGTGAGAATCAAAACAAAACAAAATTAATGAAATTATTGAATCAACCCATGCTTAACACATACCTAAAATATCTAATTTAGTCTTAACCTTAAAACTGAGATAAACCATAGTGAAGTTAGTGTTTAACACCCATACAATCCTAAGGAAGTCAAGTTGAAATTTCTATCTTGTATGGTGGTAATGGGGTTCATATATAATATAGTAATGTTAGCTAAGATAATATTCCAATTCAAGAATAAGGGAAATGTGTAAAATAGAATCTGCATGAAAAACCCTCCCATTCATCCTTGTACATCAATAACTAGTGGATATGATTAAAAAATTTATTTATAATAAGAATAGATATACAATTACCCATTATAGAATCCCCACTATAGAGAAATTAAGAATCAATCTCATAACACAAAATATAGACATGCTTATTTATATTGCAATAGTTATTTGATTCTGATTGGAAAAAAGTGACTGACTCATAGATATGAGTGGGTCTAGAAACAAGATTCTTAATTCTTGATTTCACTCAACCATTTATGGTTTAAGGATTTCACATTAGTTTTACCAATCTATTTTTGAAGGAAACAATCTCCCAATGAACATACATCACTCACCCATTCATTCGAGGATTTGAATTCAGTGATTGTTTTCTGGTGTGAAATCAAACCATGTTTGTTTTGAGCCATAAGGACCTACATTACAAGGATAGTATATGTTGGGAGTTTACAAATGAAACATTATATATTCCTTAGTCGCAAGGATGAGAGTTTAGGATCAAATCACTCTTTAGGGGGGAATTATTGAATACTCCAAGACTCTCTTATAGATTTATGATATGTTTTTGAATCCTTCCCAAAAGTAGTATAGGACTAGATACCACATTGCTAGTTATTTTATCAAAACCATGAATTGATATGAACATATGTATTTATTATAGGTTCTCTATAATTATTTTACTTGTAAATTGATTGTACTATGTTTAAAGATGCACAACTAGACACTCTGTAATTTATCATCATTTAGAGAGGTGGTAGGTGTTTTGGAGTTTGGATCAAGCCTGTGAGCAGGTTTTTCTATGAATCTGAATGAAGGTAATCAGAACCCACACAATTTAGTGCCACTTAATGGGACATGTCACATTTTTAGGTACTGTGATAAAGACCAATGTATTGCCTTTTATGGTTATTCTTCCATGAGAAACTAAAGTGAAAATTCAGTACATGATTCTAGTACCTATGTAATTTTGGTATTAAAACTCATATATGCATCCTTTATATCATGTTTTATAAGAATAAAACCCCATATATTTTGAGTTGCATAGGTCATGTGGCTGGAATGTACCATGAAGTGTAACGCCACACAACAAGGAAGTTAGTGTCATAAAAGTGGCGAAAATAGTAGATTTGACCAGGATTATTCATTTAAATTCACATTCTTATTCATCCTATTTATTACTAATAAAATAAGGGAATTATTGTTCCCTCATAGAAAATATTTTCCATTTAATAGTGATGACTCTAACAGAATATTTCCATTTGATATATGATGACATATAGGGAATATATCTCATTGAGATGGGTTTTATAGGGATATGGTCTCTGGAGAATGAGTTAGGGATTATAGATGGGTTTCCCTAGAAAGATAATGCTGAAATAATGGAACAATAGGATGGGATAATTGTCACACCCCGACCGCGGATGTCCGTAATTTTACTTCTTTCTTGGCCCCGATTTAAAATTTTTCAAGGTTTAGTGGTGTCGACAGTCTCGCGCCGGTGCGCGGTCATCGCATTGCTAGCAGTGACCGTGCGTTCGGCCCGGGTGGCTGTGTGTTCACCCGACATTTTAAATATTAAAGTTTTTATGTTGACATTTTATTATTATTACCATTTGTGTTGCGTTACTATTATTGTAGTTATTTTCTGTGCATAGGTATATATATATATATATGTCTATATATGTGTATGTATATACATATGTATATACTTTAATACGTTATGTTTATATATGTATATATATATATGTATATATATTGTATCTATGTGTATATGTTTATATATAGGTATATATGTATATATATATATGTTTATATGTGTATATATATATATGTTTGTATATGTTTAAATATACATATATGTGTCTATATCTATATATGTGGGTGTGTGCGCGCGCGTACGCGCGCGCAAACATCTTTCTTTTTAAAAATGGTTTTAATATTTTAAATTTTTGATTAGTGATAATTATTATTAGAAATTTTCTAATTATTAATATTAACATTATTATAAGGTTCTATTATTATTATTATAAAGTTTTATTATTTCGATAAAGCGTTATTAATTTTTTTTAGGATTTGTTTTATTTAATTACTTATGTTCGATATTACTATTAGTATATTATTATGATTATAGTATTTTATTATTATTATTACATACTAGTATTAATATTATTCTCATAGTATTAATTATATTTTTGTTGTATTAATGTTATTACTATTATTATTATTATTATTATTATTATTTATGTATATATATATATAGTTTTTCTTTCTTTATTCACCCTATCCCTAACCTATCCCCCTACCCAGCCGCCACCCCGTTCCCCTTTTTCTCCTCTTCTCTCTCCCCCGTTTTCTTTTCTTCTTCTCCCGCTCCCCATCTCCGCCTCGCTGCTCCCCCTGTCGACCTCCTGCCCAACTCCCCCTCCCAGCGCCCTTCTCCCGCACGCCATCCCCCCCTCGGCCTACCTAGCGCTGCACATCCAGCAGCCGCGCATTGCTAGCCCTCGTAGCACCCTTCGCTCAACGCTCCACCACCCCGCGCAACAGTGCCGCTCCACCATCACCAGCAGCACCGCATCCCTCCTTCCATCGCCATCGCGCAGCAGCGCCGCACCCCCGCGCAGCAGCACCGCAGCCCTCTTTCCATCGCCAACGCGCCCCTGTCCGACCGCCTCACCGCCTCCATCCCGGCCCTCCGGCCCTGATCCGTCCCGCGCCGACCTCCCTGTCCCGGCCTCCCTGTCCCGGCCTCCTCTGCGCGCCCCAACGTCGCCGCGCCCTGCCGTCTCTACCCCAGCCGGCCTCACCGTTGCTCCGAAACCCCCCTGCTGTAAGTTTGTTTTTATTTTTATTTTTATTTCTTATTTTTTTGGTTAATCTTATATAATGTTTATTATTTTTATTATGTTAATAGTATTATAATTACATTATTATTATTATGTCATTATTATTATTATTATTATATTATTATTATTATTATTATGTTAATAATTATATTATTATTATGTTAATATTTATATTATTGTTATTATTATTATTATGAATATATTTATTATTGTTTTAATTATTATTATATTATGTTGTTATTTTTATTATTATGTTATGTTATTATTACTATTTTTATTATTATCATTATTATATTATTATTATGCTTATATTATTATTATCATTATTAAGGTAATATTATTATATTATTATTATATTACTATTGTTACTATTATTATTAAGTTATTACTTTATTATGATTACTATCATATTGTTAATTTTAATATTATTATTATTGTTATTATTATAGTTATCATTGCGCTATTATATTTATTATTGTTCTTATTAGTATTATGTCATTATAATTATTCTTATTATTATTATGTTAATATCATTGTTATGATATTATTGTTACTCTTATTATTATTATATTATTATTATGTCATAATAATAATAATAATTATTATTATTATGAAATTATTATTACTACATTTTGTTTATTATTACGTTATTATAATAATTATTATTATTAGTATGTTGTCATTAATGAACCTGCATAACGGCCTATTGTTTTAGGACCAGTTTGACGACGCAATACGCTGCGACCTTTACGCAACAAGAGCTTCGCGTCGTGTCGTTCTTCGTTCCGATCCGAGGTAGGTCTCCCTATGCACTTGCCTCTAAATTAAGAATTTATTTATTCCTTGTCCTTTTATTGAATTTCATTAAATAAAAAAAAATAACATTAAGTAGTTTTTATAGTGTGGTGATTTGCTGATAATGCAAACTGTTTAATTCTAGCATTTCATTAAAAGTGTTTTCTTGGTTTCAATTGTGGGATTTCATAGTAATGTCGCTAAATGGTTCTTCCTGAGTAACGAAAGACATGTTGAATTGGGTTTTGAAATGTTTTTGGCATGTGTAGGTTAGTAAATGTACTGTTTATGGAAAATGGTGTTTTCTTATAACCTTGATTAGAGAAAACGTCGTGTGACCCTTTGAAATTGTTTTTGGAAACTTTACGTGTGGTTCTTGGTTGACGAAAGATGTTTTCCCTTGTTGTGTTATTAAAAATAATGATTTCTAGGTTGTGAAAGTTGTTTATGTTCTTGTCTGAGTGTTTCCAAAAAGGGGTTTTTGCGAAATGATTAGGTAATGACATTTATATTTCTAGAAAGGTATTTTTTTGGCGTGCGTGAGTTTTGAAATATTGTTTGGGTGTGGAAATGGTGAATTTTGTGTGCAATATCTTGTTTGGCCTGCGATATGAGGAAGAAACATACTATGTGAATGTGAAACTTGTTTGAGCACACGGGGAAACCCTAGGTATCTAGGTGGGCGGACTAGAACTAGTGCGATAGTGAGCCGGATGGGTGTCGTCCCTGTTTCACTTAGCTGGATTGACGATTGCAACACTAACTAAACATATGATATCTGAGGGTCGTGGCCTTCTAAGCCACGTGTTCTGAGGGTCGTGGCCTTCTAAGCCACGTTTTCTGAGGGTCGTGGCCTTTTAAGCCACGTTTCACCGAGACACGAGGTTCTAGGGTCCCACGCGAGCTAGATGAACCTTAGGGGATTTACCCATAGTGCTCTACCATCTCTGGCGTGGTGCCTTCCGTCGGCATACGGGGGACCACTTGGGTGTGAGTGTGTGCGTGTGTGAGTATGTGTGTGTGTGTGAGTGTGTGAGTGTGTGTGTGTGCCCATGGGTATTGCTGATAACTTCTGGTTTATTTCTTCTTGCACTTGGTTTTCCTTGCTTGTTTACCTTTTCTTGCACGTGTTTTCCCTGCTTGTTTATTTTTAGTCATCCTTCACAGCCGATACTGTTAGCCTTTGGAAAAATGGTTTTCAAATGAAAATGATTTATTCTCTTGGGGTAAGATTTGAAAGTGTAACTCTTTACTTTTTTTTTGAAAGAGTTTAAAACTGATGAAAGGGACCTAACTTTCAAAAAGGAATAAGGGAAATGTCTCGTGTTTGATTTTCAAGTAAAGCATTATGAAAACTTACTTTAATACATTAAAGTTCAAACCTGGATTATGTAGATTCTTTATTTACTGGCAGTGCATTGGGTTTTGTTGTGGGGCTCACCTACTGAGTACTTTTGTGCTCACGCCTATCTTTTACATTTTTCAGTTGCAGGTTCCTTGTGTTCAGGTTTTCCTGCTTGAGTTGCTCAGTGTGGGAGCGACGTGGGTTGTAGTTGGGTGGTGACCCACGAGGTCACGTGGAGGTATGTCGTGGTATAGTTTTGTTTGTGTCTTTAGTGTTTGTCTGTTTGTTTAGTTTATATTCATTCTTTTGACCCTGTTTTTAGTTTGGGCTAAAATCGTTCCCAACGATTGAAATTTTAATGCCCGGCACTTGTTGCCATCCCGGGGGGATCGGGAACGCCCCTCGGGACTTGCCGCGGACCGGCTCGGGTGACCGGTTCAGGGTCGACCCGGGCTGGTTCGTGACAAAATGGTATCAAAGGTGGTTCTTGTTATTTGGGTTGTCCGGTAGAAGGAGATTAGGACTGTCGGAACTCGAGGGGTAGGTACGGGAAGAGCGTCGCGAACTCTTGCTCGCACTGGTCCTCGAGTTACCAGGGGTAGTTCAGGAATTGTGTCCTTGTCTTTTCTGGTTTTTCTTGGATTGATAGATGACAATGGAGGCAAGCCGACGTTACGTCGTGATTTCACATGGAGTAGTGACCCATGTGGAGTCCGAGTACACGGTTTGAATTCCTCCTAGTGGTCGATGCTGACTCGAGACATGGATCACTACCACGTCGCCAGGTTGAGCGTGACTACTAGTCCCTCACTTCAGTGGTTGATGCAAATTTGGATATTGCTTTTGTTTTGGTCTGTGTAAGTACGTTGTTTGGAATGAAAAAGGGTTTTTGAAAATTGGACTGGTTTCTTTAAAAGGACTTTAAATATATGAAATGGGTTTTAAAACTGAATTATCTTGATTTGAAAATCTATTGTTTGCTTGGAATTGGTTAAGAATGATTTGGGTTGAAACCTTAGTTCCTCTTTATGAACGTTTGCACATGTGTGAGAATGCATTGAAAGTGTGTGTTGATGCACGTATGAATGGAATGTGGATGAAGACATGTGCAATGGTTCATGGGATTACCTGGATGTGTATTTGAAGTTAAAGGTTTGACTTTGTTTTCTAAATTGGTTTTAAATGGAAATGGTTTTTGAAAGTTTTTGGTTTGAAAGTGGATTGGTTTTTGGAAAGTGATCTTGAGAAAGGGTGGTTTTGAAATCTAAAAATGAAAAGGGAACTTTAAAGAGGAGATTTTATTTTTGGTTGTGTTGTATTTGTTTGATCCTTGTGCTACTTGTTTTGATGAAGACACTTTTATTGATGTCGCTTCGGTTTGATGTTGGTTTTGGCTTTGTGTTTTATATATCGCTCGGGAAATGCCGCCCAGAAAGGTCTCTAAGGATTCAGATATGTCATGCCCAGTTTTTAGTCCTCCTCAGACTCTGCCTATTCTCCATGGTGATCAGGGTCCGTTAGAGGCAGTGAAATGGCTCGTGGAAGTGGAGCGTGTCTTTAGAATGTTGGGAACTCCCGATAATGTTAAGGTTCGTGCAATTATGGAGTTGTTTGAGGGTCCAGCTCTGGACCAATGGAAGAGGGTTACCCCATCATCAATGCAAGGTGAAATGATGTGGGATGTCTTCAGAATCGTTTTCATCCAATGGTTTGTACCTGAGGAAGTGAAGCTGGAGAAAAAGGGAGAGCTTGTGCATATTCAACAAGGTCAACGGACGGTGAAGGCATATGTTGACCATTTCAAGGAACTGGTTCCCTTTTCTCCAGAGGTAGCGTCGCATGAGCTCATGAAGGTCTCTCTTTTCACTGGGGGTCTTCGTCCAGAGATCAAGGAGCGAGTCCTCCCTTATAAAGACCTTTGTTTCGAGAAGCTGGTGGATGAAGCTTTCTTGGCTGAGTTAGCTTCTGGTGTGCGGGTGGTTAATACTTCAGCGTCCCCTGTTGTTGTTCGTAAGAGTTCCCCCTCTGGTGAGAAAAAGGCGCCAGAGATACCTGTTCCTAAGGAGTTATCCCCTTTGGTCTCGGCTTCCAGTTCATCAGATCATTCAATGGTATGCTATCAGTGTGATCGTTTCGGGCATTTAAAGCCGTCTTGTCGCAACCCTTCGAAGACGTGTCATCGCTGCGGTTGTCTGGGTCATCTGGAGAAGTTTTGTCGAAAGCGTCGCTTAAAGAGGACGCCGTAATGGGAGAACGTCAGTACCTGACTGTGAGGCAGAAGATGCTTCAGCCGTCAGAGCCCCAACCACAGGTCTTGGGGTGAAGCTCGCGCGCAGTCAGGAGTTCGCAGGGTTGTGAAACCTTGGTTCAGGTTCTGTTTTCCGTATTGATGATGGGATAACTAAAAACCCTTTTTATTTTTTTTGTTTCCCTGCTATTGAAGTTTCAACAGCATTGTAAATGCTTGGTTTTTCCATGAAGTTACGATGGATTTGTTCTATGATAATCTAAGCAGACTTGTCGTGTGAATGTAATATTCTAAATCGTGTGTCCTTCTTAAAAGTGTGTTTAACTCTCGTGTGGGTTGAACGTATTTTAGTTATGTTTTGATGTGGTTATGATTTGTGGACTTCAGTGGATCATGTCTCCAATTTGATGTTGGTTAAATGTTTTTCTATGGGTTTTCCCTGGGTTTGAAGGTTGTTGACTCTAGTCGTGGGTTCAAGGTTTCGACGAAGGTGTAAATCTGAGCATGCTATAAGAGTTGGTTTAAACCGGTTGGGAGTTCCCGCGTCGACCCCCTTTCCTAGGGGTTTCTATGTAGATGGTCAACTTTTCTGCACTGGTTAAGTTCTTGTGGTGGGGAGAACCCCTTCGTGTTCTCCCCTCAATCTCGGACCCCAGCTTTCTCTTGAATTGGTTGGGTGTGACCTGTGCAGAGTAAGGTCATCCCTGAGTTTTTCGGTTCTCTCTGGTTCCTTTAGTTCCGTTGGGGCATGGACTTAAATCTTGACCGACTTTTGGCCTGGTGACTTTCTGGGGGCAGAAAGTGTCTGTGGTGGGGAGAATTGTCACACCCCGACCGCGGATGTCCGTAATTTTACTTCTTTCTTGGCTCCGATTTAAAATTTTTCGAGGTTTAGTGGTGTCGGCAGTCTCGCGCCGGTGCACGGTCATCGCATCGCTAGCAGTGACCGTGCGTTCGGCCCGGGTGGCTGTGTGTTCACCCGGCGTTTTAAATATTAAAGTTTTTATGTTGACATTTTATTATTATTACCATTTGTGTTGCGTTACTATTATTGTAGTTATTTTCTGTGCATAAGTATATATATATATATGTCTATATATGTGTATGTATATACATATGTATATACTTTAATACGTTATGTTTATATATGTATATATATATGTATATATATTGTATCTATGTGTATATGTTTATATATAGGTATATATGTATATATATATATATGTTTATATGTGTATATATATATATGTTTGTATATGTTTAAATATACGTATATGTGTCTATATCTATATATGTGGGTGTGTGCGCGCGCGCACGCGCGCGCAAACATCTTTCTTTTTAAAAATGGTTTTAATATTTTAAATTTTTGATTAGTGATAATTATTATTAGAAATTTTCTAATTATTAATATTAACATTATTATAAGGTTCTATTATTATTATTAAAAAGTTTTATTATTTCCATAAAGCGTTATTAATTTTTTTTAGGATTTGTTTTATTTAATTACTTATGTTCGATATTACTATTAGTATATTATTATGATTATAGTATTTTATTATTATTATTACATACTAGTATTAATATTATTCTCATAGTATTAATTATATTTTTGTTGTATTAATGTTATTACTATTATTATTATTATTATTATTATTATTGTTTATGTATATATATATATATAGTTTTTCTTTCTTTCTTCACCCTAACCCTAACCTATCCCCCTACCCAGCCGCCAACCCGTTCCCCCTTTTCTCCTCTTCTCTCTCCCTCGTTTTCTTTTCTTCTTCTCCCGCTCCCCATCTCCGCCTCGCTGCTCCCCCTGTCGACCTCCTGCCCAACTCCCCCTCCCAGCGCCCTTCTCCCGCACGCCATCCCCCCCTCGGCCTACCTAGCGCTGCACATCCAGCAGCCGCGCATTGCCAGCCCTCGTAGCACCCTCCGCTCAACGCTCCACCACCCCGCGCAACAGTGCCGCTCCACCATCACCAGCAGCACCGCATCCCTCCTTCCATCGCCATCGCGCAACAGCGCCGCACCCCCGCGCAGCAGCGCCGCAGCCCTTTTTCCATCGCCAACGCGCCCCTGTCCGACCGCCTCACCGCCTCCATCCCGGCCCTCCAGCCCTGCTCCGTCCCGCGCCGGCCTCCCTGTCCCGGCCTCCTCTGCGCGCCCCGACGTCACCGCGCCCTGCCGTCTCCACCCCAGCCGGCCTCGCCGTTGCTCCGCAACCCCCCTGCTGTAAGTTTGTTTTTATTTTTATTTTTATTTCTTATTTTTTTTGGTTAATCTTATATAATGTTTATTATTTTTATTATGTTAATAGTATTATAATTACATTATTATTATTATGTCATTATTATTATTATTATTATTATATTATTATTATTATTATTATGTTAATAATTATATTATTATTATGTTAATATTTATATTATTGTTATTATTATTATTATGAATATATTTATTATTGTTTTAATTATTATTATATTATGTTGTTATTTTTATTATTATGTTATGTTATTATTACTATTTTTATTATTATCATTATTATATTATTATTATGTTTATATTATTATTATCATTATTAAGGTAATATTATTATATTATTATTATATTACTATTGTTACTATTATTATTAAGTTATTACTTTATTATGATTACTATCATATTGTTAATTTTAATATTATTATTATTGTTATTATTATAGTTATCATTGCGCTATTATATTTATTATTGTTCTTATTAGTATTATGTCATTATAATTATTCTTATTATTATTATGTTAATATCATTGTTATGATATTATTGTTACTCTTATTATTATTATATTATTATTATGTCATAATAATAATAATAATAATTATTATTATGACATTATTATTACTACATTTTGTTTATTATTACGTTATTATAATAATTATTATTATCAGTATGTTGTCATTAATGAACCTGCATAACGGCCTATTGTTTTAGGACCAGTTTGACGACGCAATACGCTGCGACCTTTACGCAACAAGAGCTTCGCGTCGTGTCGTTCTTCGTTCCGATCCGAGGTAGGTCTCCCTATGCACTTGCCTCTAAATTAAGAATTTATTTATTCCTTGTCCTTTTATTGAATTTCATTAAATAAAAAAAAATAACATTAAGTAGTTTTTATAGTGTGGTGATTTGCTGATAATGCAAACTGTTTAATTCTAGCATTTCATTAAAAGTGTTTTCTTGGTTTCAATTGTGGGATTTCATAGTAATGTCGCTAAATGGTTCTTCCTGAGTAACGAAAGACATGTTGAATTGGGTTTTGAAATGTTTTTGGCATGTGTAGGTTAGTAAATGTACTGTTTATGGAAAATGGTGTTTTCTTATAACCTTGATTAGAGAAAACGTCGTGTGACCCTTTGAAATTGTTTTTGGAAACTTTATGTGTGGTTCTTGGTTGACGAAAGATGTTTTCCCTTGTTGTGTTATTAAAAATAATGATTTCTAGGTTGTGAAAGTTGTTTATGTTCTTGTTTGAGTGTTTCCAAAAAGGGGTTTTTGCGAAATGATTAGGTAATGACATTTATATTTCTAGAAAGGTATTTTTTTGGCGTGCGTGAGTTTTGAAATATTGTTTGGGTGTGGAAATGGTGACTTTTGTGTGCAATATCTTGTTTGGCCTGCGATATGAGGAAGAAACATACTATGTGAATGTGAAACTTGTTTGAGCACACGGGGAAACCCTGGGTATCTTGGTGGGCGGACTAGAACTAGTGCGCTAGTGAGCCGGATGGGTGTCGTCCCTGTTTCACTTAGCTGGATTGACGATTGCAACACTAACTAAACATATGATATCTGAGGGTCGTGGCCTTCTAAGCCACGTGTTATGAGGGTCGTGGCCTTCTAAGCCACGTGTTCTGAGGGTCGTGGCCTTCTAAGCCACGTTTTCTAAGGGTCGTGGCCTTCTAAGCCACGTTTCACTGAGACACGAGGTTCTAGGGTCCCACGCGAGCTAGATGAACCTTAGGGGATTTACCCATAGTGCTCTACCATCTCTGGCATGGTGCCTTCCGTCGGCATACGGGGGACCACTTGGGTGTGAGTGTGTGCGTGTGTGAGTATGTGTGTGTGTGTGTGAGTGTGTGAGTGTGTGTGTGTGCCCATGGGTATTGCTGATAACTTCTGGTTTATTTCTTCTTGCACTTGGTTTTCCTTGCTTGTTTACCTTTTCTTGCACGTGTTTTCCCTGCTTGTTTATTTTCAGTCATCCTTCACTGCCGATACTGTTAGCCTTTGGAAAAATGGTTTTCAAATGAAAATGCTTTATTCTCGTGGGGTAAGATTTGAAAGTGTAACTCTTTACTTTTTTTTGAAAGAGTTTAAAACTGATGAAAGGGACCTAACTTTCAAAAAGGAATAAGGGAAATGTCTCGTGTTTGATTTTCAAGTAAAGAATTATGAAAACTTACTTTTATACATTAAAGTTCAAACCTGGATTATGTAGATTCTTTATTTACTGGTAGTGCATTGGGTTTTGTTGTGGGGCTCACCTACTGAGTACTTTTGTTCTCACGCCTATCTTTTACATTTTTCAGTTGCAGGTTCCTTGTGTTCAGGTTTTCCTGCTTGAGTCGCTCAGTGTGGGAGCGACGTGGGTTGTAGTTGGGTGGTGACCCACGAGGTCACGTGGAGGTATGTCGTGGTATAGTTTTGTTTGTGTCTTTAGTGTTTGTCTGTTTGTTTAGTTTATATTCGTTCTTTTGACCCTGTTTTTAGTTTGGGCTAAAATCGTTCCCAACGATTGAAATTTTAATGCCCGGCACTTGTTGCCATCCCGGGGGGATCGGGAACGCCCCTTGGGACTTGCCGCGGACCGGCTCGGGTGACCGGTTCAGGGTCGACCCGGGCTGGTTCGTGACAATAATTAACGAGGTCAATGTTTGGTCTTACACCTAAGGAGGAGGTGCATGTATGCATCATGTCACACCAACAATGTTATTTTTAGGTACAGAGAATATTGTTTACAATTTTCCACCTTTTATTTTTTACCATCTTATTGTCACTGATGATTTTAGGTGTTTTATAGATCTAGAGTAGAAAATACCTACCCAATAGAGAACTACTACATTATTGAGTAACCACCGTTGTGTGGTGTGATTTTTTTGGGGAAAAACAACCATTTTTGGGGGAGTTCAAGTTGTAGTAATGAATTGGGAGGGGGGTGTGTGTTTCTGTTGAAGTTCTAGGGAATGTATAATGACATCCCCATATTACATGGCCCCCTATAGCTATCTGTTTTGTTTGGAAAATAGGGAGAACCATTCTGTGGTACACTCTTGGGGTTATAGGGATGATTCTTGTCTAAACTGATAAGGAATCACCTTACTATGGTTCCCCTATGATCCTCATTTGGGGTGGCCCATGTGTATCAACCATTTTTACCCAAACCATGAGAATACCCATGCCATGGATATCCCTATGGAATATTGGGTTACCCTATACCCAAAAAAGGCCTCAACATACCATAGCGTGACCTTAGTTTTTGTTTCAACTTGTTCTTATCACTACTCAAAATAGAGAGGTTACACCATGACATAGTGTAACATTAGTCAACATTTTGGTTGATTATGGATGAGGGGACTACACCATTACAAGGGTCTAATAGGCTATGGTGATCCATTTTCAAATTATTCTTAAAAGTATTAAATTACAATGTTACCCCTTGGTCTTTTTAATCTATTTCCATTTCATTCCCCCATTATTTATCATTTTAGGACATTTTTGCATCAATCCTTCCTTCCTATATTTTGGTTGGATTTTTAGAGATTACACTTTGGAAATTTAAGGAAATCCAAAGTAAGGAATTTCTATTAATAATCTTGGATTGCTCTTCCCTCTGTTGTTTTATCTTCTGTCCAAGGGTCATAAGGACCTAGGGATTGTAAAATATGAAATTAATGATACCAGCCTTGTTTTATAGGTTCTGACATTACTTTAATTGGGTTTCTATTCTCTTCAAATCAAGTATTACATCTCTTTGACATCAGTTAATTTGTAAAAGTATGTGGTTTCATGTTTCAAAATTATTTGATGATTTAAATGTTCTCACTGGGTTTTATAAATATTTTCAATTGATTTGATATATCAATTGTAATTTCATGAACTATTTTTTTGTAATTATTGGATTGAAAGTGTATTTCAATTTCTTTTCAAAATGAAATGGATTTAATTGAAATTTTTTAACTTGGAAGGAAGTGGAAATAGAAAATTGAATTCTTTGGAAAATGGGGCAGCACATAGTAACCATAGGTACCTAGGTTAGAATACTAAGAAATGTTTCACTAGTCACAACACATCCTCTATATCCCTTGGAAAAAGCCACAACACAATCTCAACCATATGATAATATGGATATCATTACCACTATTATTTTGGAATGGACCTTCCTAGCATCTTGTTAATGGGAACATATATTCATGGCTTGATCACTAAGAGCGCAAGGATCTTAAGATGAAGTTGTGACATTTTTTACCTAAGGGATATCCCAAGGTGCATGAATTATATATATTTTCATATTATTATTATTATTATTTTAAAAGTTAAAAGTATATTTTTATGAAAATTATTTTCAATATAACATGTTAATATTTATCTATCAGTGGTTCTTCATGAAACACTTGGTGGTATCTTACTGAGCTAGGTGTTATCACACCCTATATACTCATAATGAGTGTATGTTGAACTCATTTTTTTAGATATAGGTAAATGAAAATCATCAATAAAAGTTGGTGAGTACTCATGTTATAGAACATGGGTAAAGGAGGTGACAGGGTGGGTCATTGACGCTCATGTAACATAGAAATGAGTAGCTTTATTATATTTCATTTTGTGTCTCAATTATAGTATCCTATACCTCCTTTATATAGACATTTGGATCTTCATCCCATTGTTTTTTATATGGATGTTTATTTTATTTTCCATGTTCAGATATTCATTTTATCTTCATATTTTTATGATTCAAATTAAGGTATATGTTATATTCTGTTGATGTATCTTTTGTGAAAATAATTCATAGGGTATATTCTGGATTTAAAATAACTATTTACCAGCTCTTGGGGATTGGGAACACCCTTTAGGCCTTGACATTGATTGGATTTGGTGCATAAGTTAGGGTTAATTAGGTTTTTTTAGAAAAAATTATATTAGATATCAGTTTTTATTTTTATGATATTTTGTAAATTTGGGTAGACATGAGATATGATTTCTGGGGCCTAAAGGGTAGATTTCAGGTTAGTTTCTATCCAACATTCATTGTAACTATCCTTATTTCACCATGTTATATCAGGGTTTTTGTAATTTAAAATTTTGAATCTGGTTTTACTTTCCCATTAGGGAGGGTGTGCGGGCTGCAAACCATTCATGTGAGATTAGTGTCATGGAAAAGTGTAATTATTATTATTTCCTTTCTGATTTACAAATTTTTTTATATGCATTGTAATTTTGATTCATTTTGGGATTGTTTATTTTATGGTTTTACTATTTTATTTTTGATGGGTAGTGAAAAGCCTACCAGAAGACCACGAAAAAACCCACATGAGGAGATTTTAGACAACTTTATTTGATCCAATTGACCTATTTTTAAAACTATATTAACATAGTAGTCTATGATATTCAGAATATAGAACAAGGGGTGAGTTCGAGTCTTGATCTAGTTGAGTATTCTAGCCTATCCCTTAACATTGATCGACTATAGGATTTACTCAATCATAAGCCTCTCTCTTTATAGAGAATCAATAATCCATAGCTAAATAAGTATTTGTATGAATAAACCTAGAGGATCTTGAAATTACATGGAACACTAGAATATATTAAAGTAAAACTAACCACTTTCATGATTAAAGGTCCAATTCATAAGTAGTGGGAGTATATTATTTATGAAAATCTTTTTAAGATTATAGAGTGCATGGAATTCATGATGATATTCACTAGGAATTTTTACCCAGGATCCTTGGCATAAGATGAGTCATGGGAATCCATATTAATCCTATAAGAAAATTGATTTGTCATGCAAAATGAGAACCATTTTAATTAACTGTTTCACTTTTCCTTTAAAATAATCTTCACTGAAAAGATGAAATCCTGATACTTTGAGATAGGATAGTGACATTATATTTAGTACCATGTCTTCTTATTGATGCTAAATATCTATGTTGTGGTTTTTGATCGACCGTTAATATTTTATATTGACTCTGAAGGGATGTATGTAACAATAAGAGCTCCTTTTATTCTAAGTGAAGGTGGTTCTAGTTCCATATTGAAAATGATGAAATTTTAATAATTAGGGAACATATGTAGTAGTAGTGCTAGAAATCCACCCTGTTCTTTAGGAACGAAAAGTACTAGTGGTGGGTAAATTGTTCTAAAAATGTGGTAAGTTGGGTAATATATGTTCTTCATTACTAGTGGGGCTTATTTAGTATAATTTGTGTGGATTTCTGGGTTATCTGCATAGGTTCTACCATGCCACCCTTCCTCATCATATTATTGTGAGATCTTCAGCTCCTAGTGGATATACAGTTTAGTATGATGCTTTTTGGGAGGTGGGAGCCTATTATCATGGGAATGGGAGAGATAATAGTTTTTATTATGGGTATAGTCAAATCAAGAATGAGCATCCAAACAATAGTAGACCTCAAACTAATTTGAAAGTGAAGCTGTTGCATGTAGTGGATCAAACACTTGTGGAATCTTTGACAAGTATTGTAAGAGTGATAGGGAATATTATTATTGCTTCATATATGGTTAATAATTTTTTTTAAATAGGTTCCTATCATTAATTTATATCATCCCTCACTACAGAATGTTTGAAAATCCATACCAATATCATACCCTACATCATAGACATTGTCACACCTCTATGGAGAAGGAAAGAGAAAGGCTTCTAATGATCTTTATGCATGATCTGTATATTAGAAGTTTATGTGGTATAACACTATATCAAAATTAAAGTGGATCCTTTCAATTTGATTCTATTTATATAATGGATAAAGAACTCTAAATATTAAATTGATTATTACCAATATACATCGAACTTCCCCACCTCTTATAAGACCACTCGAGTACTCTTGGGAGATTGGGACCCACAATCTAGTTGGAAAGGACCTCCTATTCCAGAACAAGGTAAGTTCATCATTCAAGTATCTACTCTTCTATTAAAATACAATTAGGGAAATTATGGGATAGAGTTATACGACATGTTTATGAAATTCCAAGAATTATTCTTGGATGTTTTTTAGGCCTACCCCCCAGAGTAGAAAGTCAAGTTTCAATTGTTATGGTGATAAGTACTCAACAGAAATCCCTCCCTTCATATTGGATAGGTCCTATAGAGGTAAAATATTTAAATATTAAACTGTAAAAATTGATTTATAAAGGATCCATTATCCCTTGTGTGTCCCCATGGGTCACTCTAATGATTTTTTTCTACG
Source organism: Viscum album (assembly GCA_963277665.1). NCBI lineage: Eukaryota > Viridiplantae > Streptophyta > Magnoliopsida > Santalales > Viscaceae > Viscum > Viscum album. Next base: position 1,084,259,821 of record OY728155.1, read on the forward strand.
AAGTCCAATGGATTCCTCTATATTTGTATTAGTTATCAAAAGTTCATCTGTACATCAATAAATAATAGATACCCATTTAATCATATTTATGAACTCTTTGATTAGTTAAAGGATGAAATGTTGTTTTCTAAGATTTATCTTCCCTCATTTTATTACTAACTTAGTGTGAATGTTGTTAATGTCCCTAACACCACATTTCAAAGTAGGTATGGACACTTTTAGTACTTGGGGATTCTATTTGGTTTAAATAAATATACTATGGTATTCATGGATATCGTTAATATGATATTCCATAAGTACTAAGAAACCTTTTTTTGGTATTTTTGGATGGAATTATTGTTTACTATAAGATAAAGGAGGAGAATACCGGTCATTTCCATGGACCTTATGTGATCACCGCCTATTTTCCAAGCTATCCAATAATAGTTTTTAGATCCAAGAGATCATGTTTCATGGGAATGTGGTATTATAATAGAGTGTCTCTTTCAATCCTAAAAATGTCAGATCAATGTGGTATTGGGGGGATCCCATGAATGATTTAGATATTTGGATTTTCGTGGGGCTAAAATAATACCCCACATGGTTCTTGAAAGACTCTAGAAGCTTGCATCACCCCTATCATATCTCAATCAGAAATGGGCGATGTTCTTGTAGACAATAGAGTAGTAAGTAACATTTGATGAGCTAAATCATCCATCGAATTCATCTTCAATTCAAATTATACATCAATCTGGAAAAGTTTATGTTTCCCACTATGATGTATCAAGTACTGGTCTGGGGAGTGGTATTATATAGGGGGATTATGTGGTCGAATATGTCTCATTACTACTATAACCACATAAAAATAATTATCTAGCCTATGACCTCTCACTACTGGAAAACTAACCTTTACCAACGGTTTGGAACCGTTGGTATAGGCCTCCAAACCGTTGGTATAGCCTATACCAACGGTTTGGAGAACCGTAGCCAAGTAAGCTATTGGGATAGGTCTATACCAACGGTTTTGGAAACCGTTGGTATAGGTAATATGAAATCTATACCAACAGTAATGGAACCGTTGGTATAAAAATTCCAAAAATAAAACATCCGATGGGATTTGATCCCAAGACCCCTCGTTTATAATCGAACGACTTAACCACTAAGCTAAAATCACTTTGGTAAAATATTATTGGGTAGATATTGTAACAACTCAAAACACACCCTTTCCCAATGGTTTTGGTGAACTGTTGGGAAAGGTCACTCTTTCCCAACGGTTTTGGTGAACCGTTGGGAAAGAGGCTCAAAACAAACCCTTTCCCAATGGTTTTGGTGAACCGTTGGGAAAGGTCACTCTTTCTCAACGGTTTTGGTGAACCTTTGGGAAAGAGGCTCAAAACACACCCTTTCCCAACGGTTTATCATAAACCGTTGGGAAAGACTGACCCTTTCCCAATAGTTTTCCAAACCGTTGGGAAAGGTGGGGAAATCTATGGCTTTCCCAACGGTTTTGGTGAACCGTTGGGAAATGGAAGCTATACCAACGGTTTTTACAAACCGTTGGTATAGAAGTGTTGGGAAAGATCATCTTTCCATTAGTGTCTAACTCATAAGTATGATGAATTCTCTTAAATTGTAAAACTATTATATTTTTCTGGAATGATTCAGGGTCTATTTGGATTATAAAATCTTATGTTATATCTTCTACCAAAATTATCTGAAACTTCAGTAGTGGTGTTGGGTGTGGTATCTTTGGGGATTTTATTTTGTTGTTTTTTACACAATAGGAAAGGGAAACGTGGTTTTCGATGCTCTTAGTAGAAATTTTCTTTCTCAAACCCTCAAGGAGTCTAATAATGAATGTAATTTTGTGGGTATCCAAACTTGAATACATTTAGAAGTGAATGAATAAAAAATTAACATGTTTCTTATTATTATCTATTTGGATTCTTTGATTATTGATCATATTATTCAAGAGAAAATAGATTACAAGGAGTGATAGAAAATCAAGATAATTTTAAATTGATGAGATACCGCCAGTGAGTGTTCTTGGTCTACTGAGAGTATATTATATTTTTAAATCCATCATGTTGTTCTTGTATCGCTGAGTAATGTGGTTATGAATGATGTCCACCATTCACACTCAGAATTTTACCTAGTAGCTACAAAGTTGTATTATGACCTCAAGCCCTGATTCTAGTGAACAAACATGAGATTTGAGGTTGTAGATTTTATTTCTCAATGTTATAGTTATAAATAGATTTAATATGAGTATAAAATTTCATCGAGTCAGCTTTTTCTTCTTCCCATACATACCTATATGTGGGATGAGGTTTCTATGGACTTTATTGTTGGATTTCCATATACACCCCAGTGAAAGAATGTTATATGGGTCATGATATATTTATTAAACAATTAGAATCATTTCATTCCTATTAAAGACACCACTAAGGTAAAAGAGATGGGTAATCTATATGTATATGACATTGTGAGGTTGCACAAATTACTATTTGGTATTATTTTTGATATAGATAATTAGTTTATCTGTTGATATTGGAAAGGAATATAAGAGGACATGGGACTTTTAGTTTGACTGAGTATGACCTATCATCCATAGATTTATAGTTAGACTGAGCATGTGACCTTGATCTTGAAAGATATTGTAACAACCCAAAATTTTATCAATGAAATTATTTCCCTTATTATAATTATGTTATATAGTATAAAACACATATATAGAATAAATATCCCAATAAAATCATTATCCTCATAACTTCTGAATGAAATAAGTGACATTTATAGAAATTAAGGAACCTATACAAATGGAATAATAACTTGACATTTGGAATGGTAATGTGTTCATTAAGAATAGTAATCCAGCCAATAATATAGTAACCTCACCTATGAACATATAAATAAAAGTTATTTATCTTATAAATGATAATATGATATAATTATATCATATTATAAGTAAATAAGAGTTTTAAAAATTATTAATTGAGTTTTGGTATTTTTAAAAAACATAAATGTTTTTTTTCAATTTTATAATTAATATAATGATTTTAAAGAAAGTTTATTTTCATAAAATATATTCCTAAATTAATGTTTTGTTTTCTTATGATTATAATATAAATTTTATTATACCTTAATTGAATTTTCAAAGTGTTATAAAAGTAGTTATAACTTTAAAATTAGTATTTTCCAAGTAAATGATGATTTTAATTAAAAATTCAATTTCTCATATTTAGAAAATTATTTTCATGAAATTCATTTCATTTTTGATTTCACCATGTTCAAAAATTGTTAGGTTGAAATTTTTGTATTTTTCAAAAATAGTTGATTTTTTAGAGAATAGTAAAATACGATAATTTATTGTATTTAACATTATAAGTAAATAAATGAATATTTGAGTCATGGATGAGTCATAGATGATGTAACTGACCATTATATATAAATAAAATTCATTATTTAATATATTAATATATAAGTTTCAAACTATTGATAGTCTTGATCCAAAATAATACAATAATGATTAAAATAATTAAAAAACACTCTTCTCCTCCCTTATAAATACCACCCCTCAACAAATATTCTCTTCACACCTCTAAGTCCTTGACTATTTTACAATTTCTACCCAATAATATTCTGACCACTATTCCCCATGTACAATAGAATTTGGTCTAAAAAAAGGACCCAAACTAGTATTCCTAAGGGGGTTCTCAAGGAGAATAATTCAATAGATAAAATCTTATTTCTTTTTCTTTTAATTTCTTTCTAATTACTTTTCTTTTCCAATTATATCATAATATCCCCATATATAGGTGTAATGAAAAACCATACTATAATTTTATTATTTTAATGGAATAATCTTTCATCTGACCTCTTCTCCTCTCCCTTTTATTCTAAAAATAGAAACGTCGTCCTTGAGGTGTTGATTTATCACCTTTGAGGATGAAAGGTTTTCTTTTTCTTTTACTACCTTCAAGGTTGGTCATAAAAACGTTATAATGGTTGACTTTTTTTAATTTTTGTTTTAACCATTTTTATATTCTATAACTAACATATGTATAGAATATTAAATAATAAAACAAAATGGGTTCGTTGTGATCGAAACGACCAAAATTAATCTAAAGGATTAGCATTGACATTTTATCTAATGAATCATACTCATATATGGAAATAATAATAGTAAATAAGACCAATTAAATATTTGGAAGTTAACTAATAACATATAATTTCAATTTAGGTGAATTATAATCATCTTACATGAACTTCTATACTTGTATACATGCGAACCGATCACAAAGACCAATAAACAAACACTCTCAAAATGACAAAATTGAACTCTATAACTCATCATAATGGCCATAAATGAACTTAATAAAATTAAAATAAAATAAATAAATTCATAATAGGTTATGGATTTATTTACTAATTAATCTAATTAGATTATTTAGGATATTAAAGGTAAGAAATAATTTAGTCATATGGTTAGAGGATTCTCGATTACAATTTCCATTGTGTTATTCTTATTTCATGCCAAATTTCAGTATGGATTTTCTTTTAAAATTGATCAATTATAACTTTATTTTACTTCCATTTTCATTTCTTGGATATAAATCATTATAATAATATTTAATGACAAATTCAAATATTTTTCCAAAAGAAATCTTATTTACAAAAACACAAGTTTTACTTCTCTTGAGATTGTTTCTTCTTCAATCAAGATTGATGAATCTATACCAAGTATGTTATTACATTTTTCTTTTTGGAAACACAAGTTTTATTCATGAAAGTATTTCTTTTAAAATTATCATGAAACCTATTTCATTTCATGGGTTATTTTAGGTCTTAGATTGATATATTTTTCTTTGTAGCATGCATGATTATGTAAATGTTATAATGTGATGGGTGTGCTTAAAAGTATATATCTCTATAATGAATTGGGTAATGTGATGTATCTAATGAGATAATGGTAAATACATTTGAACACGATGCTATTAGTTTTAACAATTATTATAAAGTTTTAATTATGCACATTTGTTATGCGTGGACATGATACTAGTTTTGCTAACAAATGTGTGGTATTAGACCACTAAGACATGATGTTTCATTTTTATGAATTCCACATTTTATTAATTTACCTAATGATTCATCACATGATTATTATTATGATACCATTCTTATGTTATAATGATAATGATTATTCTCACCCATTTTATATTGATTCATATTCTTATCTATCCTTTTTTTCTAATTTTAGCTCACCCATTTCTTTAGTGTATATCCTCAGGTGAATACATATAATAAAAATTACATAAGGGACATTGAGAATCTAGAGAATAAAGAATTAAAATAATGTTTATGTTTTATTATTTAAAAGTTATGTATGGTCCTAATTTTACCTAGACACTAAACCGATGGATCCTAGTTTTATAACACTATTATATTTTTTATCTGTAAAATGATGTAATTGTTATGTAAGAAAAACCAAGGTTGTTATAGATATTCATAGTGTGTGCTTCATTATAATGACCCAAAATCTTATAAACGAAACTCCTTTTTTAAATGAATAAATTAATTATTACATAATATAGTTATAAAAACACATTCACTACTTGATTTATTTTGGGTCTTATAAAATCTAGCCAATTAGATTTAAAATATCATTAAACATCACAACCATTGATAATCTAGAAATTTAACAATGAATGTAAATTTTATTATATGTTAAGGCTTATGATAAATTTAAATTTACATTTAGAAAATAATAAATGATCTTGACCAATAGGATTATACCATATAAAGCCCATTTATTTGAGCTTCCAATGGAGATGGAATCACCGAGGTTTTCCCATGAACAATCCCAATCCATGATTGAATGATTGAAGCTCAAGAAGAAATATTTATGGGAGAAGTTCAAACTTATGAGGATCACAACCCAAACTATATTCTCCAAACTATCCCAAGAAAGAACAACCATCAAACACTTTACACTTAGGATGTACACTGGTGTAATAAGGGTTTATGTATCTAGAACCTAGTAATACGAATTTATATATTTTTATTTTTTTTAAAAACAATGATTATATTTGTCCAATTTTATTATTACTTCATAAATAATTATATGATGAGTTTGATAAAAACTATATTTTGACCCAAAATAATCAAAATACTATTTTTGGGAAATATATAGTTTCAATTAAGACACTATTTTGATAAATTAGTTAATTTTTGAAATAAATGATATTTTAAGAAAATATTCATATTATATAATTATTATTTAAATATAAATTACATTATTATTAATTTTTTCCAATTTAATTTTTCTAAGGTTCATATTTATGTCAATATAGTAAAAAATGTATTTTCTAAAAAATAACTTTTATTTACAAGAGTAATTTCTAATTTTAATAGATTCATATAAATAAAATAAATGTTATTTTGGAATTAATAACATAAAAATTATCTAATGATGATGTTTTAATAATTTTATGAGATAGTCCAATTTCTAGGTTAAAATTAAATTCAGTATGAATATACGATCTATATTATGACATTATTATAGAAAAAAGTTATGTAATAAATAATTTAAAAAGCATCCATAACAAAAAATATGTTTTCCCTTTATAAAATGAGTTTTAATGTTAATTTATTGAATTTTATAAATGCTTATTGAATCCTCAAAAACCTATATTATATTTTATGGAATTAAAATCAATTCTGTATGAACATGACTCACTTAAACATCAAAAATGGTATTATTATTTATATTCTTTTTTCATGGCCTAATAAAACATTTTAACCAGTCCTTTTTTGTATAAACCACGAAAAAAACCGTGATAAGTATTATTCTTTTTGTTATTTTATCATATAGAGTCCAAAAACAATGTTTACAAATTTATAAATAATTCCCCTATCTTTTGATATAAATACCCACCCATCCCACAAATAAACTTCAATAAAAACTCATTGTGTATAAATTTCATCTCCCTATCCTTATATAAATCCCTCCCAATTTGTTCCCAATCTCTTAAGAAGCTCATCTGAAGCTTTTAGAAGTTCCCTATCAAGGTAAGGTATTCTCTCTTCTTTATTCAAGAACGTTCTTGTTGTTATGAATTTTTATTTACATTGTTCATGTCAGAATATTTTTTTAAACATACATTAAATGACCTTATGATTCCAAATTTATAAGATAAAACATTTCACTCTCATTAAACACTTTCATTAACCTTTATGTATACTCATTATGCTACTGAAATAGTCCTTTAATTTTCCATGCCAAACATTTATTTTGTGTATACCCATCCCCATATCTACTCTAGGGTATTGAACTAGATGTAACTAAACTTAATTTATTGGGTATTACCATGTATATAACCCAAAATACTTAATTATGGGATTTAATGTGATGAAATTCATCCTTATGTTGTATGATCTATTTGGAACAAAAATGCATGTACATGAAATAAATGTGACGGGTGAACCCAAAATTATATAGACCTCTAATGCACTGGGTAATGTTTTTATCTTATGATATTTATTTTATGGTGCATTTTAGGTTATTCTAACCACACTATGTTATGATTTAATGGATATTATCCTTAAATTATGCTTATATGTCTTGTTTTATGTTGTTTCCACAATCCTATATTTCCTTCATGTTGTCATATTATATCATTATTTGATATTCATGTTTATGATTATCACCACTTTTATGACACCTTGATAAAAATATTGACTAACATGTATTAATTTCTTCATGTTATTCTTTAACTATTCCTATACCAGGATTTATAACTCACTCCTTTCTTATCTTTTTCCCCATGTTATCCAGTGCAATTTTATAAGACCATATGAATTTTAGGTAATGTTATGAGATTTTTAAATGATGTTGTTTTATCCCTATTTAATGTAACTATTTAATTTATCTAATTACCCAAATACACTTAGGCCTTTTAATATTTTTTGTTTTTATTATATGCATATTTATGTAATAAACCATGAATTAATATTTATAAAATATATGGGTAGTATTAGTTGGTATCAAAATAAGGTATAGTAATTTTTGGGGATTAGGATGAGAAATATTTAGTGAAAGCCTTAGGTATAAGTCCTAAAATATGAAAACATCCATAAATTATTGTGAAGTATATAGTAAGTGGTTTACAAGGAATGAAATATTTTTTGGGATATTATAAGTGGATGTGGATCAGAAATAGTTGTACCTAGGGGTAGTAACTCAAAAAAGGATGCAGTTGGTATTAATTCATTCTTCACATGGTTCACGAAAAATAGACCTTAGAGAACATCAGGTTTTAAACTACTGTGGGATATTCTTTGGTAAATTTATAATATCTTTATAGACCATTATGAGGGGAATAATAAGAAATACCATAAATTTTATATTAGGAAATATACCAAGGATAACTTATACATAAACCTAGAAATTCATAGGTTAAGGAATTAATGTCATTTATGATTTATCCTTTATATTTTAATAGTTTCCCTTTTTTTTGTTTATTAGTTTGAAAATTCTCATCCCTAATTTCTACATTATTTTATTCAATATCTAGAAATTGGTGGAATCGAGTCTACAATCAATGTGATGGGAAATGTGATGACCTCCCAAATGAGATTCCAAACCAAATGACAGATGAATTTTATAACTTAATGACAATAATTAGTCAATTAAGTCACATTTTTAATGTAAACTTGAATTCATGGGGAAACCCACTTGTCCCTAAGAAAGTGAAAATTTCAATTGAAACCTTTATATGATAAAGACATCCAACCTTCAGTAGATCTTATGATACCTTAATTCATAGAGCAATAGATCAACTCCACCAAAAATGATATTATCTATCCTTCAATGATATGAGAAAGAGAAGGTAATGCTAGTTATTTATCATATGAAGGGAGAAGCTAATCAATGTTGGACGATGATAAAAAAATAAAAAATCCAAGGAATAGATCGGAGTGATAGAGTGGAATGAATTATTGAAAATGATATTTTATAAATATTTTCCTTGAACTCTATGAATAAAAATGAATAGGGAGTTCTTGGTCTTAGGAAAACAAGTTGATGATTCTATTGGGGTGTATGAGGTAATCTTTACAAGACATGAACGATACGCCTATGAAATTCTTATTGACCATGATTATGAAGTTGACCACTTCTTTAGTGAGAAAAATCCAAATCTAGGATGAAATTTTGTGATTCAAGACATTGATATATATGAGAAATTTGTTTAATATTCTCTACGATTTGAAATAGAGGTTAGTGCTCTAGTCAAACCTCATCTTGGTGTCCAATGTTTCAACTATAGACAACATTAAAACTATGAAAGTAAATTAATTATACCAAGGTTTGTCAATTATAATCATGGACAACAAACTTCAAGGCACAGGGAGTAAGGGTGAGCTTATTCAATCATAACTGCTATGATATATCCTAAAAATGATGTTGTGAAAGGTATAATAATTATTCACTTATGGATTATGAACATACTATTTGATTCTATTTTTATGCATTCTTTCATTTCACACATGTTTATTATAACTACTTAAAAACTACCTCAAAACATGAAAGTGGAGAATAAGTGAAAATGAAAAATAGGAAAATTATTGCATCCTAACTATAAAACCTCTCCCCTATCTATATTTTCAAGATGAACTTCTTATAAAACCTTATTATAAAACCTTTATATAAGTTTAATGTAATTTTCTATATGGATTTTACTTCATTTTATAAAGTAAACATAAATTTCTAGGGGAAGGAAATTACCCTATGTATCATGAATCACCATCCAATTATAAAAAATTCCCAGGAGTAGGATAAATATACTTTGTTAACATCGTCTAAAACATGAAAATTACTATGTTACAAGGAAGTGTATATAGATCAAATGATTGAGAGTATGGAAAATATCATTCAATATTTAAACCTATTTTATGGGAATATGTTGATGTGTTTCCTAGAGAATTTTCTAGGATTTCTCTAATCTGTGAGGCTGTGTTCTAAATTAATATTATAGGAAAAGATTTTTCAATATTAAATAATCCATATAGATTGGATTCTATTGAACTTGAAGAGATGAAAAAGAAACTACAAGAGAATCTGTATAATAATTTTACATGCCCAAATGCTTCACCTTGGGGTGTACCAGTCCTATTCATCAAGAAGAAGGATACGTCAATGCTCTTAAAAATTTATTATATTGAGATTAAAAAGATGAAAATAAATATAAAGTAAAAATTTCTATGGATTGATAAATTCTTTGATCCGATACACAGAGCCTTGTACTTCTTTAATGTGGATCTTTGGTCGAGATATTATCATGTAAAGTTGAATAAGGAGGATATCCCCAAGATTTATTTTCTATACAATTTATGGGAACTATGAGTTCTGTGGAATCCATTTAGACTCACTAATTCACCGTCTATCTTTATAGAAATAATTAATAGAGTTTTTAGGGACACCTAGATAAATTTGTTGTAGTATTTATAGATGATGATCTTATCTACAAAAAAAGTATAGAAGAACTTGGGGATTATTTTAATGCTATACTGAAGAACATTTAAAAGGAAAAGTTTTACATGAATTACAAAAAGTAATGTTTTGGATATACTGTGTAACAGTCTTTGGGAATGTTATCACTAAGAAAGGGATATTTATAGATCCTCCAAAAATGGAGGATATTGAAGGATGGATCAGACTAAAATCTATGATAGAGATCCACAGTTTCCATGGAATAGATGGGACTATCATCAATTTTTCAGAAAAGTATCATTATTTTCAACCATGTTAACTCAGAAGGGAGTGAATTATGAATGGAATGATGAATTAAAGAAAAGATTTAAATATTTAAAGATGAGGATAATAACTTCACTTGTGATCCCATTACCCACTAGTGGGGAAGGATTTATGATGTACATCAATGAATCTAAAAAGGGATTGGGTTGTGTAATCATATAGGATGGAAAAGTGATTTCCTATAATTCTCACCAATTAATGATTCATGAGAAGAACTACCCAATACATGATATGGGATTTGTTACAGTGATATTCATATTGAATATATTGAAACATTATCTCTACTACGATAAATTTCTCATATACGGATCATAAAATCCTTATATATATACATATATTCACACAAAAGGATATTAATATTTTAGAATGAAGGTGGTTATAGATAATCATGGATTATGATTGTTTAATCCATTAACATACTAGGAAGGTGAAAAAAGTGATTGATGCTCTAAGTGGAAATGATCCTACAACCTTATCCCTGATGAGGATTTAAATGGATCCATTATTCTTAAAAATGAAAAATATGGAAATGAGAATAATAAAATGATCTTTATCCCACCTTTCTCAAATAATTCTCAACGATCTATTCTTGAGAGGACCATAGAGGCATAATAATATGACAAGGAGCTACAAAAAAGGCATAGAATATTTTGGAGTCTATATTTTATTAATATGGTGTTATAAGGATTGGAAATTGGATATCTATCCCATAAAGATTGGTGCTAAGGGGGGAAATTATAGATAATTCACATAGATCATCCTTTTATATTCATCCAGGAATCACTATAATATAAAGACATTTGAAGAAACACTTCTGGTGGGATAACATGAATATGGAGATAGGAGAATTGTTATCTCAATGATTGGTTTTCTAACAAGAAAGGGATGAATGAAATAGGTATAATGATATGATTAAAACATTTGAAATACTATGATGGAAATGGGAAAACATAACCATGGATTTCATCGTAGGACTCCCCATGACACCTAAAGTTAATAAAACCATCTGGGTCATAGTCACTCTTCATACAATGTAAGTGAATTTAATTAATATATAGGAATATTTCTCTCTTAAAAATACCCCAATATATACATAAGGGAAGTGGTATTACTATATAGTTATCGACTCTCCATTTTATCTAATCGAAATCCATGTTTTACATCGAGGCCTTAGGAAATAATTCGATAAAAATATGAGTTTTATTAATTCTTATCACCCTCATAAGGATGGTAGTATGAGAGAACCACAAAAACTATAAGGGATATACTGGGATCATGTTCAATGGATTTCGAAGGATATTAGGATCAATACCTTCCCCTAGTGGATTTATCATATAAAAACAGTTTCCATTTTAGAATTCAACTTGAACATTATGAGACTTTGTATGGGAAGTGGTGTTAGACTCCAACATGATGGGATGATGTTAGAGATATGATGCTTATGGGACCTAATCTTATCCTATAGGTGACATATGATATTCATACCATTAAATTTCATATGAATTATACACAAAGTCAACAAAAAATAAATGCATATAATAACCGATGATACTTAAATTTTGATTTACTATACAAGGTGTTCCTTTAAATATATATATAGAAGATAGTCATGATTTTTAAGAAGAATGTAAATCTTTGTCTAAGATACATTGGCCCCTTTGAGATCCTTTTTTTCATTAGAGCTATGTACTATCAACTAGCACTCCCACATAACCAATCCCAAGCACATTATGCATTTCTTTTGTCCCTCATGACAAAGTACATACTGGACCCTCACATGTAATGAATCTAGAGGTAATACACTTGAATAATGATCATTTATATTTGGATTAGATGATGAAGATCTTAGATTATAGAAACAATGTTCTAAGAAAGAAGACAACTCACCAAGTTGAAGTTCTATGGTAGAACCACATGTTTTGGTATACAACATGAGAACCAGAAGAGGTGGTAAAACAAAAGTACCCTAATATATTTTATTGTACAATATGAAATTTTAGGGATAAATTTTACAAGGGAGTAAGTATTTAATGACCTAAACTCCTATAAATAAAACTACCATTTTGAATGAATAAATGCCTTATTAAGTATTGTAGTTATAGAAAACACATACACTACCTTGGTTATTTTGGACCGTTATAAAATATAGCCCATTGGATTTAAAATACCATTAATCAAATTAATTATTGATAATATATTTTTTTTATAGTGACCATTTAGATTAGTATATATTTTTAGGTTTGATAAAGTCCAATTGGCACATACAGAAGAAGCGATAGCCACAACTCGTTGGATTCTACCATATAAATCCCATTTATTGGAGCTTCTGAGGGAGATAGGATCACTATGCTTTCTCCCTGACCAAGAAAAATATGAGATTCAATAACAAAACATCAAGGTAAACCATTTATTGGAGAATTCAATCTTATTGAGATCATGAACCAACCTAGATTCGTTAAACCATGCTAAGAAAGTAGCTCCATCTCACACCGTACACTTAGGGTCTATGTTGGTGTAAAAATGTGTTATGTATCTAGAATATAGTAATATGAATTTCAATATTTTTTCTTTTTAAGAAAAAAATTATTATATTCACCCATTTTTATTACTTTATAAATAATTATACACCGAGTTTGATAAAAAAATATATATTTTCCTTGAAGAAATCAAAATTGTATTTTTGGGATATATTTAGTTTTAATTAATTCACTCTTTTGATAAATTCAATAATTTTTGAGATAAATGATATTTTAATAAAATATTCATATTAGATAAAAATTCTTTAAAAATAAATTATAATATAATTTGTTGAAGTATAATGTAATTTTTTAAGGGCCAGAAAGATATTATTATTATAAAATAAATATTTTATAAAAAAAGTTTTTTATTTAAAAGTTTAAATTCTCATATTTAATGAATTATTTAAAAAAATCAATTTATTTTTGAAATATTCATTTAAAAATTATCCAATGGTCAATGTTTCATAATTTTACGATATAATCAATTTTTTGGGTAAAAATTAAATATGATATAATATACATTCTATATTATGACATCATAATTGCCCAAAACTTTTGAAATAAATTTCATAAAATGTATCAATGACCAAAAAGTGGATTCCCATTTATAATAATCTATTTTTGATGTTATTTGACCAATTTTATACGACCTTAAATAATCCCACAAAGCCTATACTATATTTTAAGGTATTAATATCAATTCTTTATGAACACAACTCAATTCCACATAACTAATGATATTATTTTAATATAATTGATTCTTATCCTTATAAAATATTTAAAACCACTCAAATTTGATATAAAACATGGGAAAAAAACAATGTTAAGTATTGTGGTTTTGATTATTTTATCATATAGGGTACAAAACCTATGTTTATAAATTTACAAAGAATTCCACTATATTTTTATTTAAATACCTACCCATCCTCCCATTACTCTTCACTAAATACCTATTCATCATGAATTTTATATCCCTATATCACTATAAATACTTCCCAAGGAGTTCCCAATATCTTAATATGCTCCTCCCCAGATTATAGAAGTTCCCTTTCCATGTATGGGATTCTATCCTCTTTGTTCAAGCACTTTCTTTGAGTTATGCCTTTTGATTTCCAATTTATCATTTTGGAATTTGTTTTTACACACCCCTTTACTATTTTTATTATTAAAAAGTAATGAGATACCACCTTTCATTATTAATAAACTATTTTATAAACATTTATGTACACCTATTATTCCTCCAAAATTATCTTGTGATTTCCCAGGATAAATATTTGTTTTGTATGTACCCATCCATATTTCCACTAAAGGGTATAAATTTTGATGTACCTATCCTGAATTGATTTGGTAATCCCATGTATGTAATCCTCACTCCTTAATATTTGGATTAAAAGTGAATAAAGACATCCTAATTTTGTATGATATATATGGCACAAAAATTCATGTACAAGATATTAATGTGATGGGTTGGCCCTGAATTATATATCCCTACAATCATTGGGTAATGTTTTTATCTCACGAGTTTCCATGTATGGTGCATGGGTGGTTATCCTAAGTACACTATGTTATTATGGCTAGTGGTTATCCTCGACTTATGCTTATGAAGTCATGTTTCATATTTTTTTCCAAATCTCTATGTTTCCTTGATGTTATCATCTTATATCATGATTTGATGTTCATTTTTATGATTCTCACCCAATTTTTGTCACATTTATATTCCTCTTGACTAAAATGTACTATATTCATCATTTTATTCTTTGATTATTCCCTTACGAGGATTTATATATCACTAATTGTTTATCTATGTCCCAAATGTAGTTTTAGAAGACCAAATGAATTCAAGGGAATGTTATGTGATTTTTAAATAATGTTATTGTATTACTATTTGAAGTAATGTTTTAATATATCTAATTACCCAAATAAACTATTTATTTCAATATTTTTTGTTTTTATCATTCATTTATTTATGTAATGAATGAGGAATTAATGTTTTTAAAAGTTATGGGATGTATTAGTCTTGGACTTTATAGGATCATGGGAAACCCATATTTCTCTGGATGAATTTAACTATAATAATAGATACTAGTAATTAATTAAGATGAATCTTTTTTATGACCAATATGATCAACCTTTTTGTTCTCCCCTCTATTAGATTGAGGTGGGTGAGACCTCTTTTTAAGGATTGAGTTTTTTTTCAAAGGATGACTAATGTAATTAAAACAATTAGTGTATAATAAAAAAATTATTAGAGTGAATATAAATCTTATGTTAATAATTGGTGCCATCCATTTGAATTATTAGTTGGTGACATAGTTTTATTGAATGTTTCAACTCAGTTTGGTCATTGATAACTGGTAAAGAAGTAAAAAATTTCTCCATTGTTTTATGGGCCCTTTGAAATTGTTCGGAGAATGGGGAAACTTTCAAATCGATTGGAGTTACCTATTCAATTAACATCAATTAATGAAGTTTTCTATCATTACAAATTGAATAAGTATAATCCATAACCCACTCAACTCGTGAGTTGGGAAGATCTTGATTTAGAATCTAATGCATCAATGGTTGAATAAGAGATTCAAATGACTGAATCCCAAGAGAAATTGTCACATGTGAAATATATCACATTGGTTTGAGTTTTATAGAAACAAAAGAGTGAATAACATGATCCATGGGAGTGGGAATTAATTATAAATGGAAAATTGCCTCATTTATTCCCCCATATTTATTCTGCCTTACATTCTGGGGATTGATAGTGGCCTAGTGGGGAGAATTTTTACACTCATATTTTTATTTTTAATTATAGAGCTTATTGCTTTCCATTTTTCACGTTTTATTTTATACCTTATTATTTTTGTTGTTGATTTTATATGTTTTTAATCTTGATAGTATAGAATACACACTTAACAGAGAACCATTTCATGGCTGAGTAACCACTAAATAATGGTGAAATTTTCATTATAGAAAAAATCCTTTTTTGGGGGTGGCTAGGTCATGGTAATGACCCGGGTGACTTAAAACCACATGGTATGGAAAATTATGTCCCCTTAAGCCCTATTTATATCTTTGAGGATTTGTTTTCTAGACCATGAGGATAAGCATTATGTAAATCTCCCAATTGATCATAGGAAATTTAAATATCTAAAATAGTGAGGAAGTACCCAACCGTGGTGCCCCTTGGTCCACATTTGGTTGGATAGAATGCCCCATACTTTTTTAACCGGACCATGGGGTGGCCCACATCATAGAGCTCCCTATGGTGTGTTAGGGAATCCCCAACCCAAAAGGGTGAGGTCACAACACACCATGGTTCATCCTCAATCACTATTTCATTTGGAGAATCCCACTTCTCAAAATAGTGAGGCTTCACCATGTTATGGTGTGACCTTGGTTGATATTTTGGATGGCTGTAGACGAGGGACCATGCCATAGTGAGGTTCAAACACACTATTATGATCCCTATACTTATCCTTTATAAAATTGTGAAATTCTAATGTCACGTCTTAGTCATTTTAGAAACACCCCCTCTTATTTCCCCTATTACATAATATTCTAGGACTATTGTACATAAAATAAATCCTATATACCTCTATTTGGGTAAAGTTTGTGGGGTTACTACCTTAGAAGTTCAAGAAACTCCCATATAAGTCTTTCATCTTCATTTTATTGGATTTTATACCCTTATAAGTTGGTTTTTATTCTCTCCTAGGAAGGGTAACCTAGGTATTGAAAAATATGAACCTAAGGATGTGAACCATAATGTTCTGGGTATCCTAAATCTTTCATTATCTCACTATTCTTTTAAATTATAGATTACACCCATTTGGATCTTTTTTATATGGTAATGTTAGGTAGTTTTAGGTTTATTCGTTGCTTCATGAATTAATTGTTATTTCTTACATTTACAAAGAGCGTGTTTAATTTATTTTATGTATGAATTATCATTATATGAATTGATTTTGTTCATTTTGGGTCTCGAAAATGTTTTTTATTTTCTTTAAAAAATCAAATGGATTAAATGGAAATGTTTTAACATGGATAACAATGGAAATAGAGAATTATCTTCATTGGAAAAGGGGTTAAGTCATGGTAACCTAGATTACTATGGTGGGGTGACTTGGAAAAGTATTTATAGGAATTATGTGCCCTCCCTTGACCATGTAAAATAGTAAAAAATTACTTAACTATATGATGAAATGAATTTGGGTTGGTATTTAACTTTGGATTGGTCCTACCTAGTGACCCATTTTTGAAAATAGATATGCATGGACTGATCATTGGGTGTATGAGGATACCAGAATGAATCCATGAACTTTTTTACCCTTGGGATATCCCATATTTCACGCACTATATATATTTTCATAATCTTCTTTGTTTATTATAAATGTTAAAATATATTTTGTCTATTTTTTTTCAAAATATAATTTTAATGTGGTTCTATAAATGTTTCTTTATGAAACAATTGGTGGTGTCATATTAGGATATATATTCTCATACACTATATACTCCTAATGGGAGTATTTAGACATTGATTTTTCTGATACAGATAAAATTGAGGAATTTCTCAAAGGTAAGGGTACTTGTGTTAGTGGAACTCTGTTATTGGAGTTAACATGATGTAAGGTTTACCATCATGTCACACTGAGATGGATAGAGTTTTTTTACATTTTCAGTGTTAGTTATATAATCATAACCCTCATTTATGTTGACATTTGTCTCCCTATCCCATTATTTTGTATATGGATTTTTATTTTCATGACCATATTTGGATGTAAATTATATGCTTAGATTTTTATTGTTTCCATTAAGTTAATATTTATATTTTTTTGATGGATCTATTTGACACCTGATGAATGAAAGATTCCAAGAAACTCAAATATCTATTACACCACACTGTAACTACGCAATGAATGATTTTCACTATAAGACGCAATATTATCACTAGTATGCACTCTTGATTTGACCTACCTTTCAGCTACCCTAGGAGTATACAAGGTCGGAATAATCAAAGAACAACACAATAAATGTGGGAGCCCGGAAACATGAACCACCACCAGACTAGAGGAGTCATAGTATAAAGAAGACATGAAAACACATAGAGTAAGAACCAACCATGAGAGGAATAAAACTAGAGAAACTAGGACACAAAAAAGGTGTGTTTTTGGGATATACCACCGTCAAGACATAAACTACCCACAACATTGTTAAACAAGATCCAAAATGGTGTTTGATTCATTAGTTCAGATAAGAGGAGATCAATAGGGTTAATAGTGACACTAAAGTAAACATATTAGAATGATAAATTCAAAAGTGTTAAATAAAAAAAATGCAAATCACTGAGGAAATGTGATATTGAAGAAGAAAAATATTGAAGCACTTAAAAATTTTATTTATTATGTCTCAAATTTGTATGATGGAAATAAATCAAGGTAAATATAGTGATTCAATAGTTGAAAGGATATTTTTTGGCTACTCCTTAAAGAGAAATTATTATAATTATCTCAAAAAAGAGGCCGAACTATATCGTGGATGGCATTGAAGTGAAAACATTTAAAGATAAATTTTGGAAAAAATTTGGAATTACAAACTTAAGTGATTTCTATGAAGAAGAATAAATAAATAAATAATTTAGTGGAATAAACAGTTCAACATGTAAAGAATATTTTGAGACTGAATCAGTGGATATGAAAGAAGCTGAAGGGGGTTAACCATTAAATCTATATAGGAAGAGTTGATCTAATATTTATGATTCAAATATTATTAATGATAAATATTCTCTTACTTAGACTTGATGTATGTGAACTATATAGGGTGTAATTATCTATTTTCTCAAGTGGTTCCATTCATATTTTAGGAATTTCTTAAAGATAAATCAATGTTCAGGGAAATTAATGAGGGGTTAAAGTAAATTGAGAAAAACTAGACTTTGGATATTTTGAAGTGGATGATGGATCACAATATACTAAAAATAATGTGGGTGTTAAAAAATAAAAAATATGGGAATGAAAAAGAGATTCAATGAAAATAAAGGTTATTATTCATGGGATATGAAAAATTAAAAGGAATTGATGTTGAAGAAAGCTTTTCATTGATAGAAATACTTATGTAGATTAAAATATTTATAACTATGATTGATTAGAGGAAATTTATAACTTACTAGGTGGATGTTAAGATATCATTCTTATATATTATTCTTGAAGAAGAAGTCTACATTAGACAACAGGTGGAATTACTAATTGATGATGAATTGACAGGGTGTAGGTTAGTGAAATCCTTATAAAAATTGAAATAATCACCTAAGGTCTATTAGTATTGAATGTAAAATTTATTTACAAAACTATAATTCATAAGAGGGGGATTCAAAAAAAATATTTATATAAAATCGATAATGGAAGATAAGTTAATGGAGATAATCTATATTAAAAAAAATATTTTTAAAGGAATCAATACGATGTTGGCAGATAAATTTGAATGGTTGATGAGATTGAAGTTTGAAATGTCAATGATATGAGAACTCACATATTTTATCAGGATCAAAGGTATTCAAATTGGGGAATACAGATTTGTTTTCTTAGAAACATATATAAAGGATCTACTGAAGAAGTTTGAGATGAATGATAGAAAATCAATTTTTATACCAATTATGGGTTTAACCAATCTTGGAAAACCTGGAGAAGGAGTATCCATTTATATGAAACTTTATTAAAAGATAAATGTAATATTATTGTATCTTATAGTAATAATAATATATATTTTATTTGTTACTTGTATGAATACTTGCGTTTAAATACTTCCCATGGAGGAACACCACTTAGTTGTAAAACATATCCTGAGATAAATTAATGGAACAATTGATTATAATTTAGCATATTAGTAAAGGAATGATAGATATTCACAATTATAATCAAATACAAAATAGGTTAGAGAGATTTTGGATGGAAAATCCATGAGTGTAGGTTATATTTTTATTGGAATATAATGAAGTTAACGGTTCAATGAGATGTGAAATAAAATTTCTGTTAGTATAACTATAATGAAGTTCATTTTAACAACAAAATAATGTAGAAAACTGAGGTAAATAAAATTAAAATTGGAGGATCTTAGAGAAAATGTGAATCTACACATGGAATTAAATTGTTATAAATGAAGTGGGATTTAGCTAATGAAAAACGTGGTACAATATTCATGAATTAATCATATTGAGATAACACATAATTTCATTAAAGAAAAGGTTGAATAAGAAATTATGAAGAAGGACCATGTGGGAACCAATCAACAGGTGGTGGGAATGTTAGCAAACTAATTTTCCACATAGACATTTGAGATTCATTAGTTAAATTTTAGTATTCAAATACTTTCATTATCTTGAAGAGGTTTGGAAACACCCACTCCCCCTGTGCATCTCAATTATAATTGGGTTTCTTGTGTTTTTTAGAATATTAACCATTAATTTTATTGTCTATGGGGAAGAAGTGGTGTGAAAATGTTCACTTTCAAAATATAGTAAACCATTTAGTGGGAGAATTCTATATTTATACATTATAAGATATGACGGGGAGTTTATGGCCTTATATAAATATCATTATATATTTATTTCAATTATTATTTAGTGATATGATATGTAATTATAATTCATAATATTTTCTCTTAGTTTCTTGTTTTATACAATAAGAATCACTCACATAGACATAGAGAGATGGATAAGAAAATTAATTACTATTATAAATTTCAATAGTTTTTTCTTATTGAACCTCACTTAAGATATCTCATATTTACAACAAACCCAAAGGGGGGGGGGATTTTGATACTAAGGTGATCATTGGTTTTGTTTGTTGGACTATGAAAAAGATTTATGGAACTAAGAGGTCGAAGTGTGTAATTACATCTATTTGTGGATTAAATGAAGGCTTTTAAGTTATATTCGGGACAATCAATGAGATAATGATGTTTTAGATGAACATCACTACAGTTTAGAGTCATCTCTACCAGTAGAGATATAAATTTGAAGCATTGGGATTTCCTAAACTATAAAGGAAGGGTACATTAGATTAGTTCTATATATATAATAACCATTTATGAATTAGTGAATGTTTTATAGTAGATGTTTCAACATGAATCAAATGAAAATACTATAAGAGGTACCACATCAGATTAATCATTAATGTTTATAGAGGTTAAAAATGCTTAACTTGATCATTCAGAGGCAACATATGAATAAAACAGAATCATAGAAGAGAAAACCATTCTATAAGAAGATAATTCACACTACAATAATGGTAGTGGATGATTAAATAAATTAGGTTCTTGAAAAGTGTTTCACCATACATTAATAGATAACACCAAAATCCACGCTATTTAAATATTGATATTTGGTTAAGAGGGATTCGTGAGGATAGTGTCCTACTATAGGTATCATTTGTTATAAGAACATGAAATATTGATTTTTTCAAGATTAATGGATCACTCCATCATATGGATTTTCACAATACAACTGGTCAAGTGAAAATAAGGACTATTTCACGATATATATTCTTTACTATGTATGGCACATATAAAGAAGAATTCTAGAGAACTTGGTTTTCTGAGGATGCAAGTCTTTGATCCATGAAGATATAGATCACCCCATAAAAAAGTTTTCATATTTAGGAGATTTAGAGTACTATATTTCAATTTTTAGAGAGATTTAAATGATATTCAACTAGATTTTGTGGATCTATTTGACAAATAGAGATCATTACATCAGTGATTAAATCACTCTATAATGTGAGATATTTTAATAAGCACCACAGCACAATGAAGTATATCACACCTTTACATAGGTAGTTATTGGAAATTCTAGAAGTTCATATATATTTCATAATCCATGGTATTATAGTTGATTTTTTTAACGTAATTGGGGGTTAATGACTAGTTTGATGGCCCAATCAGTGGGTGGAATTCATAAAATCATTAGAACATAATTTGGAGGAATGAATCCCAAATTTATAGAATAATATATGGGAATAAGAGAAAAATGAGGATAGTTGATAGGTCTTGGAAGTTAGAATTAGGGGACACTGCTATGAGAAGTTCAATCTAAGATAACGATTTAAAGGAGGAATGAGGGAACAATAAAGACACACTTATTGTTTTAGTGTGTATTTATTGTAATAAATCATTATAAAAGACCATTATGTTATTTATTCTTATATTCCTTAACTCAAAAAGAGTGAAATGATATAATATATAAGAGTAAACCTAGGATCAATAGTTCCTCATTCCTGACATTTTATAACATCTATAGTGAGTAGGGTTATCCCCTAACTTGTAGACAAACTGTTGGAATATGAACCATATATTATAAATTTTTTGTGAACCCAGTAAAATATATTTGTACTGGAATTTAATTTCAATATCTAGATTTTATATGTGGTTAATTATCAATAAGCTTGAGGTGTTCTTGCTTACACAAGAACATGACCCATTAAAAAAATATATCAACAACATGGTATGTTTTTAGATACATTAAATTTAGAAAACAAACCAATAAGGAATTATTAACACACTTTATAAAAGAATACAAATATATAACTCAATATAAACAATTAAGGATAATATAATTAATAATTCATCGAAACCTATTCTATGATAACACAATGAATCAAAAATTTTAAAAATAATTTGAAATCCATTTTATAACCCCATTTGAAATTATAATAAAATTAAATTATTTAATATAGATAAATATCATAATAAAACATCAATTCATAATTTTAAAATAATGTTTAAGAATTATTATATACTTGGTAATTCCATTGTTAGGAATATCCTAGGCATAACCTAGAAATTCACCATAGTTTTGAGAACTCCTTAGGTTAATAAATGGTGTAATATAGAATCCTATAGATCATTAGAATATGTTTCAAAGAACACTAAACAACCCCTTTGAATCACTTAGAAAAAACCCATAATCTAATGATTCCCATAAATTAATTACCATAATTAAATAATGTTAAACCATAAATAAAACCTATCTAATTTACTCTTAAAATTCATCAAATACCATAACAACAAAAAACCCATTTTTAACGACTAAATGAAAATTAAATTTCATCCTAAAATATAGAAATAATCATAACAACACATCAACTATTTAAAATCAAGACATTTGACAATGGGATTTAATCAACCCATAGGGTATTTTATTAAAGAAAGGAAAAGGTTGACCCTTGATTAGGAATGATTTTACCATGTAATAATGAAATCACAAATCAAAATACCAATCGATGACAGAGAGAAGAAATAATGAGGGGTTAAGAGGGTGAAAACACTGAAAGGGAATGGATTGAATTATATTTCTATTGGAAAGCACCTTTTAATCATACTTGGTCCATAGGCCTTGAAAGATGGAGTGAGGAGAGTTAGAGGTATCCAATGAATGTATGACTACTATTGAAGGCGAAATGAGCTTGACAGAACCCCAATTATAGGTATATAGAAGATAAGGGAAAGAAAAAATTTCCCTCATTAAATGGGAAAGTCAATCCATTCCTAATACTTATAATTATCACCACTAGGTAAACACCTCCATTTCCTAGACCACTAGGTATCTCCAATCAGGTACTTGATGAGATGCACTAGATCTGCACTCCTGAATCTGGTTCTAAAAATATATTCTTTACAAACTTCATTTTATACCAACTGAGAGGACACAAATATAAACATCCATAATCAAAATATTAGTACCCTATATTGAGTTACAAAGATACCTAGGACCTTTTAGGTTTATATTTTTATATAATTAGGAAACCTCTAACGAACAAAACCGATATCATTCCCATACAATGTACATTTTTTCAAAGAAATCAATGATTTATTTTATTTAAATATGTTTTACTCATATAGATATATCATATTTAATACTGATATTTATAACTTTTGTAAATCGAAATATAATAAGTGTGATCTCAAACAAATAGTAAGGGTAAAACTAAGCATTAACAATCTAAGATCATAAGTGATCATAATATAAACATGTGGGTATGAGAACAACATCAAGGAAAAATAATACATTATAAGGAAATCATAACTAGTAAAACATGAAATATAATCCATGAATATAACATAATAATTTTACTATAAATAATTAGATATCATAAGATCATGAAAACATATTAATGAAAAAACAACATTAAACTTGACACCATAAGCATATGTCAGTGATCACTACTTAGACAATATAATCTAGTGGAAAGAGTCTCATAGTGGATTGAGTTTACTACCAAGTCCCATACATTTTATCTCATGAAATAAAAAACATTACCCAATGAATTTTTATAATATCCTGTTATTTAAAAGGAATGACTATGTTTGATAGCATATAAGATATTAAATAATGATATTAAAAGAATAATGAATTATTATTATTTTAGTGTTCCTATTATAACCTATACATTAAATTGGTTGGTATAAATATGAAAAATTAATTTACGAAATAAATATAAATTTCATACTCAATATAAATACATTGTTAAATTTATATAAAATAAAAAAGAATTTTTTAGTAAATTCATTTTATTCTTTAAAAATGTGTTTTCTTCAAAAATGGGTTTTCATTATTTTATGAGTGAATATTATAATTAATTTTCTTAAAATATTAGATAATTTATTTTAAAATTTTCATTTTATTTTTGAATTCACCATGTCAAAATTATCTTAAGATGAAATTTGAAAATTTTCTAAAATATTATATTTTTCAATGAATAATGAGAAAATACAGATTTGGAAAAATATTTTTTATTTCAAAGTTTTTATTATATAAAAGTATATCTTGGATTAGTTATATAATTTTATTAGTTATTTTTTAATAATAATAATATAATTATGGTTTTTTAAATGAATATTATACATGAATTTAGTATAAAAATATTTTATACTTAAAAAGGAATTTTTCTGAAAAAACTATTTTGAGTTGCATTTCGATGATTTTATATCAATTTAAATTCTTGATTTTATTATTTTAAATTTTATAAAATGGTTTCCATATTTTTAATCAGTGGGTCCATATTTATTAAATTACTCCTTTTTATTTTTCGTCAATATGAATAGCAACCTTAGTATTTTTTGTTACCACAGTAAAGGGTAAATTAGGTAATTAATGGTAAAAAATGATATGATAAGGACTATAAAATAAACCTAACACTTGAATAAGTATTATTTTATGAGTATAAATCATAAATAATCATCATATTTTAGAAAATACGAACTTTTTCCACCATTTGTATGTGATTGTGATCTTTATAACATTTTATTTAAAGAAAAGTAAAAAATGTTAGACTTTTGTTTTTAATCACTATAATATTTTTAACATGAGGTTAACTAGAGGACATGTTATATTATAAATATTATTTTGAAATGTAATTTTTTTTTTAACTTCATCAATTTAATTAAATTTTATTTTTTATTGAAGAAATAATCACCCTTAATATTTACACAACGCCAACGCAATAATTATTAAATTAATAGAAAAATAAAATAAATGATATTAAAAATATTAAAGGAAATACAATTTAAGATAATTAATATGATAATAGAAATTTTTAGAAAAAATGACATGTTAGGGATATAATGATTTTTTTCAAATTTTACATATTTTCATGATGGTATTAAAATCAATGTAATGAATAGTTATAGAAATTGACATTAATGACATATTATAATAAATTCTATTTAATTAAATGATATAAAATTCATAAAAATATTATATTCATCCAATTTATTAGGATATGGTCTATAATATCATCCATGGTCCATTGTTTCACTGGTTCTCAATTTATAGTAATAATATTAACCCCAAAGAGACAAAAACATTGTTGTCGTAGTAAGTTTAAATTGATTAACAAGGGGTGAAAACCAAAACATAAGGACACAAAAATTGTCAAAACTTATCTAATTATTATTATATTAGATTATTTAGCACCATGATAATCCCATATTCAAAATAAATTAATTTGGGTTCATATTTAATTGAATGTTAATTTATATTAATTAAATATTTTTTGAAATTCCAAGAGTTCCCCTCCCCTCTCTTATAAAATGGAACTTCTTCTTATCAAATATTCACACTTCAAAACCAAATTGGAATAAAAATGCTAGAGAAAATACATTCCTATAGTCCCTTACTTCATTACAATGGCCTTATTTTCGGTTTAATACCAATCATAGTGGTATCAAGCTGTTAATTAAAGGAGGTTTTCCACTAAAGATGCATGGTTTTCAACTACATATTTTAGTTTTGTATTTTTTATTCCACCTATTTAAAATATTACTTATACCTCAAAATATAATAATAAAAATATCTTACATATAACTAGGTGTTTTTATGTTAATTCACAACCAATTTCCATCTCACATTCAATCAAATGGGACACAAAACCATCGTTCGTGTGTACGATGGACTACTGCCTCATTAATCGATTTAAATCATTTTCCATCACAATATCTCAAGTCTAGTTATAATGATGGAATTAATATTTATATATTATATTAAAGAAAAATTTATCATTCTGAAAATATAATATATCATTTAATTTCATACCATTCCATTCACTGAAGAATGATCACATCGTTCATGCGTACATTTTGAATACCACCTCCCCGAAGCAATGTGATTCATTTTTCACCATAAAATCACATTGATGATATATAAGTATATTTAAAGAATTAATATGATATCTATTATACATACTAAACATGGATTCTCCAAGATGATGTTTCACCTTATAAATCGACCACGTTAGTTGCATTTCTAAATTCATCCTACCACATTCGGTCATTTCATGATAGGATTTTCCTATCCCACACACAACCTCATTTCCTCCCTCTAGCTTTGGGTTTCCTATATTCTTTAGTATTATTATAGAACACTTTAATAATCAAGCAAGATTCCTCCCATCTCCTCCCTCAACAGTTGGGCTTCCTTCGTTGGGTTTCCCTTTTCCACCACACGACCTCACTTCTTCCATGGAGCTTAGGGTTTTATCCATACTTTAGTAGGATTTGATAATGAGTCATCTTTCAAGAAACTTTATTCCTCTCTATCTTCTTATTGATCACACTATAGTCATGATCTTCCCTCCACCATATGGTATACGAGAATCTGTCACGACCAACTACTCCCGTAATGAGCTTCATGCATCTACATGTATGAATATCTACAAGAATGTGGAACTTTTTCACCAATATCTGTTAGAACAATAATTATAAAAGGTTGTCATTACAATATTAACAATAATTAAAATAATTATTGATTCTTTTCATTATTCAAATACATATTTTTACTTTATTACAATTTTATACTTGTACTAGCTATTCACCTCTGGACTATACTTACCTGTGTTGTATTAAAACAAATGAACCACTACAAAAAATCTACACCACCAAAGGATGAGTACACATATCATTGTCACCTTTATCTTTGCATGGTGATTTCCATTACAATATAACAGTAAATTGACTATGAATATTTCTTTTACTATGTTGTAACATTGGTTAGTTAGTTAACTATTATATTTCATTGACATATTATCATGACTATGAAACTTCGTCAACAAAATCTGTATGATGTAGCAAGAGAAAACATATATCAGAATCCAATGAAAAAAATTATGTCCCCTTTGGTAAGGATTATGCCAACCTATTATTGTGAACAACATTCAGGTAAAATCTCTATTCTATTGAAGAGTTACCTATATATTAATTACTTATGATATCTCTAACAAATGAGGGAAACATTCCCACTTACCCATCACCTGACTCTTCATCAGAGTGATCACAATTCATGCCTTCAAATGCTTTTTAATTTTCACATAATGTAATATGTTTCATACTCTGTTTACAGTAAATATTTTGTCCTTCTTCAAATACTGACATCCAAGCTTATTTTCTGGGCATAGGTGTACTGTAAAGTGTAATCATGATTTCTTATTTATTTGTATGTATAAATAGATATATTCATGCTTTCGGTATTCAGTAGTAGTTTAAATAAAGATTATACCTAAGAACTAGAGGTTTCAACTACATTGAATCATGTCATATTGGAAAGACATGTAAGAATAACTTCTGAAATACATGCTGAAAGAAATCCTATAGTAGACTTTTTATGAATGAGTAACTACACATTAATTTGTTAGTGTACAATTATTTCCCATGCATTATCTTACTAAATTTAGTAAATACTGCTGCAAAAAGAACACAACTACTTCAACTAGTAGACAATGCAGGTTACTGTATTTTTTTACCTATCAGTATACTATGATTCAATTCATGACACATTTATGAAAAATAAAATGCCTTTTTATTAACAACTTTTATTTAATCAATATTCACCTAAAAATTATTTGAATAGTGGAGATCCTTCTAATGTATGTCAATACTGTTGTTCTATATTTGATTTGATGAGAGAAATAAAAAATCCAACACCAAAGAAAACCCACAATTTTCTCTATACTGCTCGCTTGGTAAAATTTCTTTGGAATTACTCATGTAATGACCTAAATACCTTAGAATGTTAGTCTCCATTCAAAACTCCACAGAGGTAAGATAATTCCATGAAAATATTCATATTTACAATTATATGTTTGCATTCTTGTTAATGGGTGGGAAGGTTGATTGGTCATTCAATAATGTTAGAGCTCCAAATATATTCAGATTGAATGGCCAAAACTATCATTGATTAGGTAGTGTGTGTCCTCCTAAGGGAGAACCAACAAGGTTTGCCCAGCTTTATGTGTATGAAACTACTAATGAGTCTCAAAACAGGATTCAAAAGATCATGTAATATTTACAGTGGTATGTTAACACATTGACCTGATTTTTATATTTTCACTTCATTTTTAATTTAATTTAATGAGCAGTTATGATAGTGTGAATTCAAACTCAGTGATCGATTTGAATATTTTTGTCAACCTACAAAATATGCTTCATGAAATAAATGCTTTAGCTCATCATTTCAGAAGTGCATGGGAAGTTCCTGATCTTCATGAAATTCCAAATTTAAATTTTCAACTACTTAAGAGAAGACAAAAACATGTAGTGACATTCAACTTGGATACTACCTCTGATATTGCTTTGCTTATTATCAGTGACATTGAAGATCTCAACTGTGATATATATGTTTTCATTCAAAGAAAAAGTGGCGAATTACAGTGGATTGATGAGCGTCATACCTTGTATCTTCCATTTCAATATCCACTAATTTTCATAGGTGGTCAAGATTGATATGTTGAAAACATATTACATCATTATACATCTTTGAGTAAAAGTGAAAATATTTGGAATGTTATAACATAAGAATACTTCTCCTATCACTTGTAGTGTCATTTCAATGATACATCAACATTAAAAAATTCAAGAAGACGGTTTCAACACTTTATTGTTGATGCTTATACAATGATAGAGTCTCAGAAACTTTCCTTCATTCTCTTCAATAAAAAAATCTTGAGGGCTGAGTTGTACAATTGGTTGCAAGATGCTTTTCTTCGACATGACAATTATGGGTATGCATGAGGGAAGAGAACCATTTTACCATCTAAATTTACTAGTATTCCCATGTATATGATTCAAAATTACCCAGATTCTATGTCAATATGTAATTGGGCAGGATATCCAGATTTGTTTATAACATTTACATGCAATCCACTACGGCCAGAAATCAGTATATTTGTTTTACATTGCAATCTTCATCCATTAGACTATCTTCACATTGTATCCAGAATTTTCAACATTATGGTTTATCAGTTAATGAACAATTTACGAGATGGGTATTTCTTTGGGAAGTCATGAGCAACTAACTAACTTTATAACAATTAGTTATCGAGTTATACATTTTCTTATTTAATGGAACGATTATTGACCTATTTCATTAACATCAATTTTTTTTTGTGCAGTTGTTCGTATAGTGGAATTTCAAAAACATGGACTACCTCATGCACGCATTTTATTTTTTTTATGTCAAGAAAACAAAAAAAAGTAATCCTGCGTGCATTGAGAAAAATGTTTGTGCTAAAGTTCTAAATAAAGGTGAATTCCCAAATCTTCATGTGGCTATTAAACATTTTATGATACATGGACCTTGTGGTGATGCAAATCATAGCTGAACTTGTATGAAGAATGGAAAATATAATAATTTTTTTCCAAGAAAATTTGTTGAAATTACAATTGTTGATGATGATGGGTATGTTCTATACCGACGAAGAAATGGTGGAAGCACGATCATGAAAAATTGTGTCCCTTTGGATAATCGGTTTGTTGTACCATATAATCCTTTCTTGCTAGTGAAGTATCTAGCTCATTTGAATATTGATGTTTACAATCAATCTAATTCTACAAAATATCTATTTAAGTATATTAGTAAAGGTAATTCCCTTATTATAATAATTTTTTGTTAGACCCACAATAAAGAGTTGTCATGCAATAATGTTGATGGGATTATGATGTATTATGTTTACTAATACATATCTCCCCGAAAGGCTTCTTGGAGGATATTTTCTTATGATATCCACTATAGATATCCTCCAGTAGAAAGGATGAATTTCTATTTAATGGAAAAAAATAGTGGTACATACACTAACATTGATCATATTGAGGATGTATTGAGTAAGGGTAACATTTATGAATTAATGCATACATCGTGGTTTCAAGATAATGTTGCTTATAAGGAAGGTATATGTCTAACATATGTAGAATTTCTAACATGATTTTTATTCCACCAATGAGAAAAAATGGTATCCAAGAAAGTAGGGCTTCAATATTGGTAGAATTTATTATGTACCACCAACAACTGGAGAGATATATCACCTGTGATTAATTCTCACAATGATCAGAGGTGAAACTTCTTTGACAATATTAAAATTGTGAACAACATTACTCATTGTACTTTTCAAGGGGCATGTTCTGCATTGGGAATTCTTGTTGATGATAGGGAATTTATTGAAGCAATAAAAGAGGTATCAACATAGACTATGGGACAATCTCTATGAAGAATGCTTGACAATATTTTATTCTCAAACAATATTTCTCGGCCAAACATTTGGTTTCATGAAACCTAGAAGATCCTCAATGAAGAAATTCTTAATGTGCAACAATAGAGGCAACAAATTCTATGTATATAATCGAAGTGTTCTTTCTATAGCTTCTTACCTATGAAATTGTTCATTCTGTTAACTATAATTTATTTACTAAAAAATTCTAATAGTTATATGACACTATTTCTGAATTTCATATAAATTTGACACTCACAGATCATCAAAAATAGATGTATTCTTTTCTTGATATAGAGAACCTTCTTCAGTGGAATGGTAGATATCTTCATTCTTATCCACCACTGCCAGTTCTAGATTCTGAAATTTTTTATCAATGAAATCATTTGGTAGCAGATTAACTACTTTATAATAGAGGCAACCTTCATAATGAGTATCTAACTATGCAGAGTAAGCTTATTGATGAACAAAAAGAGGTGATGACTATCATTTTTTCTTTATTAACTACATGTGTTGGGTGTTTTTTTCATGCATGGACATAGAGGAATAGGTAAGACTTTCAATTGGAAAGTATTTAAATCACTACCATAGTCGAAAGGTAATATCATCCAAGTAGTTTCATTCAGTGGAATTGAATTGTTACTGGTACCTGGTGGGAGAACAACAGAATCCAAATTTTAAATTTCAGTATCAATTTTAGATAAATTTGTTTTTAATATTCAACAAGGGAGTGATGTCCCATATCTTCTATAGTTAACAAAGCCAATTATTTGTGATGAATCACCTATGATTCATAAGTACTATTTTGAATATCTTAACCATACTTTAAAATATATAATGTCAGTAAAAAGTGAAAATGCTTCAAACATACCATTTGATGGTATAATGGTTATATTTGGTGGGGATTTCAGGAAAATACTACCTATAGTACCCAGTGGTAATTGAAATAAAATAGGGTTTTCACATTTAGCATCGTCATACTTGTGGAAACATTGTCATGTTCTAACACTAACAAAAAACATTATATTTCATTCTAATTCTTCTACAATTTTATATGAAGTTCATGGCTTTGCTAAATAGACTTTAGATATTGGTGAAGGTCACATTGGAGATACAAATGATGGTGAAACTTTAATTCATATTCCATCAGCATATCTTCATGATTGGACTAGAGATTCGATTTCTACAGTTACTGAACATACTTATCCCAATTTCATGGGTAACAATGATGATGTAAATTATCTTAAAGACCATGCCATCTTAGCTCCAACTCGTGATATTATTGAATAAGAAATGAGTATATGATGTCTCTCACATGTTCTAAAGGCAAAAATTATTTCTACATAGATTCAGTTTTTGATAAAACTTTTGATACAAACAGGCCAGAAAACATTTACACATCTGATATGTTAAATGGTGTTAATGTTTCAGGGATGCCTGCCTATGAAATTAAACTCAAAATTGGGGTGCCCATCATGTTACTTTGAAATGTAGATCAATCTGTTGGATTATGTAATGGGACTCCCTTGATTGTTAAAGACTTGGGTGACCATGTCATCAAAGCAAGAATTTTATGTGGTTGTAATTCCAGATATCTTACATTCATTCCATGATTAAATATGACACACTATGATTGTCGATTTCATTTCAAACTACAAATAAGAAAAAATTTCTTTTGATTGTTTCTTATGATATGACTATTAAAAAAAGTCAAGGACAATCATTGTCTTATATTGGGTTGTATCTTTGAAAAAATATGTTCTATCATGGTCAACTATATGTTGCTATATCTAGAGTCACATCACCATTAGGTTTGAAAATAGTACATGGTGATAATAATCCCACAACCTGTGAATCGATGAAAAATTTTGTCCACAAGGAAATATTCGATAGATCGTGTTAGGAAAATATTAAATTAATTGTTAAATTGTCAATGTTGGGTTTGTTGTGCTTATTTATCTATGATTTCATGTATCTAAATGTTTCTGAATATGATCTATTTGTACACAAATTCAAACAATACTAGTTTTACAACATTTCGCGATCAATTACCCCTTTGAATGATATCAAACCTGATACTGATGAGACATTGAATTTATAAGTGTGTATTTTCAATTTGTGGTGCAACACATCATCCGGGTACTACAATGATATTATTTCCATTTATATGATTCTTAGAGATCAATAGGTGACTTAAGATTTAAAATATACTACATTTTTCTTTCTTCTATAATATTTCTTTTTTCATTTCAACTATAAAACAAATTATCAACTTTATATGCCTGTTTTAAAATTTATAACAGTCTTTGAAAAATCATTGTGTAGGGAACAAATATACATTGTACTATTAGTGTTAGTCAAATTATCTCTAAGTTCAAAAATCTATTGCATGAAAGAATATGATATTCTATACAAAACTTCCAAATAGATGCTAATTAAGGTAGTTATATAAGAACTGGAGATGATTGTTGAATATTTTTCACATCCACAATGCAGGTCTAACCATGTGATGCACCAGTTCCATATTTCTGTTTCAATTTTACTTCTGTTGAAGATATAAATCGGAGAAGGGGTCCATAACAACATTTAACAGGTACAACTTTATGGAGGTTTTTTAACAGTTTATAAATGTTTATAAATGTTCTCTATATATCATTATATAACTTAATGGAATACTTTGAATTAATTATAAGTTACATTACATAACATTTTTTTCTTTCCTATCTATTTTGGAAATAATTGGACTTTTACTTTGGTCACATCCTCTTGAAAAATTGGGTAATTCCAATTTTAAGATGCAGAATGTATTAGAGGATGAAAGATGATTCATTATAGCCTTTTATTATATCTGACCTTCTATTTACATTTAACATTATGATGTACTCAATTTTATATAGTGGGTTACAAGTTAAATATAGTTTATGGGGAGACTATGCAAAATAGATGTCACATTTCTTGGAAGATAATATTTGGTCATCAACGGTTTTAATATTTCATCTTGTCAGAGTGAATAAATTGAATAATATGATTTCTAATAACATAATTCGTTATTACCCTTTCTATTATTCATTACTTTTATAAGTTGTAAACCAGTATTTACTCTGAATTGGTTTCAAAACATTGTTCAGGATATGTTATAATAACAACTTCCATTAATACGACAAAAATTCTTTTCAACCATGATATTGAAGATGTAGAAAAAAATCAGAAAAAGGTGCTCTAAATACTTAATTGAACTTTCAATATTATATCTACTGTCTAATTTGTACTATATCATTAATGTACAGATTTTATTTTACAGTTGATTTTTAATTTTCAGTATTCAGATGTGGGTTTATAATGGCGTCATAGAATTGTAGTCTGACACCAACATACCCAAATTCTTCCTTTGCATCAATTATTTATTGGTAATAAAAAACCATTTTTAAGTGAATAATTGTGAACAGGTATGTAATATATGGTCAAATTATATATTTAATTATACACTCTATTATATTTTATGCACCTGTACTATATTGTAAAAATTAATTAACTACTATATTCTCAATGTTCCATAGCCTACAAATTGAATAATTTCAGTCATGATACAAAAAATTCAAACCACTCACAACTGGTTCTACAAATCATGAAATTATTGCATGAAAAAAGTGCACAATATTGATGAAACAATTTGGTGAAAAAGTTTCAAAATTTATCCAAATTTCAATACTCATAGGTTCTTATTTATTCTTTTACTTAATAGTTTATTAGTCATTTGATATTTTAATAGTACTGAATTATTTTACTAATCCATAATACCTTAGAAATTACATTTATAAATCAATAGATTTAGAGTGCAACTGCTTTTGACTAATATTACTAACTCTTTCTCAGTAGTCCTATTTGATAAAAATGTAATGAATTTAGTAATAAAAACAACTACAGATTTGAGAGAATATTTGATATAGGTATAACTACTAAATACAATATCAAAATGACAAAATATGTTTGATTCATTTAAAATAATAGTTACTTTCATTTTCAAATTAGGATGACGATGAGTATGGTTTTCCTATAGAATTAAAAAAATTTCAAATCAAACAATGGTTATGTTATCAATTGAAGTATAGAGTTTTAATATTCAAAATGACCGACGTTCAATATAACAAAACATATAAAAGTTAATATTCATTAGCGACAATGAAAACTACATCATTAATTTCAATGTCAACTTCACAGAAAATCAGGTACTGTATTTTATATATTTCTAATTTCATTAGTATGGTTAAACTGAAAAAAATTAATCCTATTATTATTTTTATAAAGGATCATCAGAGAAGTGGATGTATGAATGTAAGTAGTGGTCATGAACAGAGTTAGGTACAATATTTTCCATTATATTCATTTTGTTCTCCCTTCTAGTAAATAAAATGTAACTTAACTGTTTCATTTATTGTTCCATCATAGGATCATCAGAGTGTTGAATCATTTCGACATAGTGAAAAGTTTGAATCAGGATTTGTAACATCTTCTAGGGTTTTATCAATAATTCCGGTATATAAATGTTATATTCTATACTTTTTGTTTAACAAGACCTTATTTCAATCCTTGAATACAATTACTATGGGATCTACAATTTCTTTTAACTACATTCTATATACAGAAAAAACTACTAACTGAATTTGTTAGTAAATATGTTTTTGAGAAATATAATCATTTACCACCATATAGTATGGGTAAAACATGCCAGTGAAAAAAAATCTGGAAATCTGAATGAAGGATAATTTGAAAGACAAAGCTGAAAAGAATGACTAATATTTTCTGCAGATAATAAAGGTAATACTACATCAGGGACTTATTTTTTATATTTCATTCTATGTAATCAAATTAAATATTACTTTCAATTATAGTATTTCTATTTTTTTCTCATTGCCATTAAAGTTAATTAAATCTGCACAAATCATACATGGAGTGATATGTGTTCAACCACACTACAAAAAACACTAGATGTACATTGTATATTTTTGATGTTTTATATGGTTACCTATACAGAACATCATTTTTTGCATATTTGGAATACTAACTTAGAGTAATATTCTTTATAAACTTTTTTACATTTATTTACATTCAATGTAATAAATATTAATTCAGGGTTTCATTACTGCATTTAATGCCACATGGATTACTGTATCTTTATTTTGGAGATATACAACTTCATCGAACAGACAAGCTGCGAGGGGATGCATAAGATATAAAACTTTTTCTAATGATTATGTTATCAGTTTATTCTACCTATAGTACATAACAATTGTCAATCATGTATTTCAAAACTAGACCATTATCTTTGACAAGATTTATCAACCCTCAAAATGAAGTGGTTTATATTTCCTTTTATTAATTTGTTAAATTACCCATTTAAAGGATCAATTGACCATTTGAAAATGTTCATTACAATCATCCTGCCTCTTCTCATATAGGTATAGCTTGCATTTTTCATTTTCCCACATCCATGTATGTGTTTATTTCTATTTATGTTGAAGAATATTTCAGTTGCTTGTAGTCTTACTGCCTTTGTATGTGTTCAACTTCATTACAGTTATCCTGACTCTTTTCATACATGTATAGATTACACTTTTAATTTCCCACATCCATGTATTTGTGTATTTCTATTTATGTTGAAGCAGATTTCAGTTAGAGGCAGTCTTAGTACCTCCAAATGTGTTCATCTTTATTACAGTGATCCTGTTTCTTTTAATGAAGGTATAGCTTACAATTATAATTTTCCCACATCCATGTATGTGGTTATTTCTATTTATGTTAAATCAAATTTAAGTTAAAATTAGTATCACTTCCTCTAAATGTGTTGGATTTAATTACATTGATCCTACCTCTTTTCATGCAGGTATAACTTACATTTTTCATTTTCCATCATCCATGTTTGTGTGTATTTCTATTTATATTGAAGAAAATTTTAGTTGCAGGCAGTCTTACTGCCTCTAAATGTGTTCAACTTCATTATAGTGATCCTGACTCTTATCATGCATGTATAACTTACCTATTTCATTTTCCCACATCTATATATGTTGGTTTATATATTTATGTTGAAGAAGATTTTAGTTGCTGGTAGTCTTACGACCTCTAAAATTTTGATTATTTAAATAAACTTATTCATTTTCCCATTATTCTTTTTATTTTACATATTCAGTTATAAAATGAACATGCTAACCATGTTTTGTTAGCACAATGTTTCTAGTTTTTCACCATCTTAATGAAATTTTATAACATTGTAATTTCATAACTATCATATTTTTTTCTTTAATTATTTTTTATATTTGAAAGGTGTCCATTCATTATCATTGTTTTTCCCCCATTATAGAAATTTCATTAGACCAAAGTCCAACTTTTTGAGAATTGGATCATTTCATTTAATTATATTTTAGTTATCAGTTTGTTTTAGAATAAATGTTCGCACTTCTGTTTTTTTTTCTTCAAATTGTTCTGTTATGTATATTGAATCAGTGACTTACTTTCACCACCATCGTCATGAATAAGCACTTACTTTCTACTGCAACATGGTATGACATTCGAATCCCTAGAACACTTTTTTTCCAAAACATCATTAATAGAAAATTAACATATGATAATTTATTTTTTTACTAAAAAATGTTAAATGAATGTGATTGAAATGAATAGACCATTTTAATAAAAAGTATTGAACATTTTGTAATAGGAAGCAATTTTATTTTATCTTCATCCCTGAACACGAATTAAGGGAGGGATCAATTTTTTTTGTTGAAAGGGTGTCATAATAGGTTTTGATTGACTGAAATGTTTCCAATTGACTGGACTTTGGAGTAACATCATCAAACTAAATTTTTTCACTCACAACTTCTTTCTTCAAACTCGGGGCATGAAAACAGAAGAGACCCTTGCTTAGTATGACCCATCTCTATCCCATCATTCCATATCTACATATATCTAGATTCTCTTTTCCAAAAAATTGATCTATTATTAAATTTTGATTGAATATGTGTCTGTTCATTGATTCCCATTGTGCTATTACTAGCGATTCACTTAGGTGATTCCAAGGGTGTTGAAGTGAATACCTTTATGCTATTGGAAATAGAAGGTCTCTTGATGATACAATGGTTCTAAACTAGAATTCCAAAGCTGCCCCCTCGAAAAAGAAGTTAATGATATTGAACTTGTCTTTATCTCCACCAGAACACCCGAGCTGCCCCCTCAAAAGATACCTAACTTTTCTAGGTTCTTCAGTACCATGGAATATGAATCTAATTTGAAGTTTCCAAATAACTCTTTCAGGATGTGGAAGAATACTTATCACCATAAAGAATTCACTACTTCGTCATTCCTATAAGCTCCTACATCGAGAAGAGTATGTGATATGTCCTTTATACTATCTAATTTGTTAATATCTCATCTTTTATTTTCATGGACCGAATTTTATGTCATTTCTCATAACAGGGGACCAATGCATGTTTTCAAAAAACCAAGGATTTCTATCATGACTGTGACAATTGTTTTGATAAGCCTTTATATGGTTGGTTTAGAGCAATTCATAGGTAGCTACAAAGGTTGAAATATCAACATTCGATTCTTGTATTTCATAGAAACTAAGTAAAGGATGAGGAGAACCCAAAATATTTCATTTAAAGAATAATTGTAGATTGACAGAATATATATCTTCTACTTGATAATTTTTTCCCATATCTAAAAATCACAACATCTCTTTTTTGGCCTAATATCTTTTCTTTATGTTTTATAATTAATCCTCCAAACATCTCATATTTATTATTAGAAAAACTCTTCATTAAGTAACTTATCTTTAACTACGTGTTTCACCATATGCAATATTGTTTTTCTAAATTCTATTGATATTGAAATTTGGTCTCCATCCTCTAAAATTATAATTTCCTTCACTTTAAAATTAATACATATTAATTGTACAATTTTAATGGTGTCTTCAT
The DNA here is from genome assembly GCA_963277665.1 of Viscum album. Taxonomy (NCBI): domain Eukaryota; kingdom Viridiplantae; phylum Streptophyta; class Magnoliopsida; order Santalales; family Viscaceae; genus Viscum; species Viscum album. The sequence continues at coordinate 1,084,299,116 of OY728155.1, forward strand.
ATTTGACTGACTTCTATTTCAATATTATTCACCACTTATTTGTGATTAAAATTAATTCAACAGTACTGTTTCATCTCAACTTTTACAAATATTACTCTCTTATTAAAAATAATAATAATTATTACATATCACCATGTGTATGCACAAGAGATTACAAGTTTATGAAATTATTATCATTATTTAATTTTAAAATAAAACTTATTTTCTTTCCATAAAGATCTTTGAAAAATTTAAACGTTACTGATTCGTATGTAAAACCAACCATCTCCATGATTATAACATAGTTCATTTTTTGTAACCATATTTTGTGATAGGTTTTAATATTATGGTTGATTTATAAAAAAGATAATTATACCATGATAATTATTCTATATATAATGGAATAATGACCTATTTTACCATATTCAGCCTATAGAAGTCATTTTGTAATTATAAACCAAATACCATCAAAACATTAAATATAAACATAATTGATTAAGTAATTATATATATCAAGGTAATAAGTGATATAAAACGAATAAAATATTGAAAAATATTCTTAAGTATGTAAATAAGTAAACTAATTTTATTTTTCTAGAAGATAAAAAATGTATGTGATGAGTCAAACTCAAGGTTAAAGACTTTCATAACAAAATATTCTTTCAAATATTCATTTTAAACACATTTTTCATAAGTATCCATATTTTATAAAAATATACCACAAAAAGTTTTTACTATTCTCATTTTATTTTATAAATTCAATTTTATCCATGTTTTTTTTAAAAATGGTTTGAAAGAAATATTATCATAATTTTTAGTACGGGGAAATTTTTAGCCTTTTATTGAACAGTGTGAGAGGATTTTTTTAACTTATACAACCCGAGAATATTTTCCCACAATCATGAATAATATTTTCCATAATTCATAATTTATAATTTTACATGTCTCTTTTTTAGGAATTTTTTTCTTTATAATTATCAAAAAATTTAAATAATTTATTGGAAAATAGAAAAGTAATTTTCCTAAAGATATGATTTTATAATGCAAGATTTTAAGTATCATGTTAGAGTATGTGGAATTCTTTTATGATGATGCGTGATTTTATTATAAACCAATGACAAGTGGGTTTATGATATTCCTCTAATCCATTGGGTATAGAAGGAAACTATATGGTAATTCCAAATATGGGATGGAGTTAGCCGACCAGGTTTCCCCTAAAAGATAGTGGAAATATTCTATGATGGTTATTCCATGATTAAATATAACGGTTAATCCTTTAGTATATAGGATAGTAAATATAAGTTAATGTTTTGAATTTAATCATGAAGGTATTCTATGAGTATTAGTGATGATTACACCAAATTTAATCTTGATGGTTATTCCATAAGAAGATTGAAAAGTAAAACATTGTGATAAGGTTTTAATGTGATTTTCAAATTTGAAAAGAATATATTATAAGTTTATTTTTGACTTAAATATTTATAATGAAATATTTTATGAGAATTTTTGGATAGATACGCTAATTTCATGGGTAAGAAAAGTGTTTATTTGGAACCTAATTCTTTTTTTGAAAAGGGAATGTATTCATGGATTGGTGGTTACTTCTTTCTTTTAGATCCCATAATAATATTTTTATGCTCATACAATGTTTTAAACTATTTTTCACTGGTTTGAACTATGGGTATGAGAAATGAAGAACTCAAGTTCAAAATTCTTAAATATTTTTCATGAAAAGAAAACTTGTTTCATTTTAATGATTTATATTTTGGAAAAAATTGATACTAAACAGAAGTTTCCACTTTGTGAAATATGGTTTTGTTATGAAAGTTTCAGTGCCTAATGGTCTAAAATTTTAAAACTAAATGATCTTTTGGGATTAAATATAGTTAATTCTAGTCTAAGGGCGCAATATTACGTAAATTTTAAGGCCTTTCCCTTACAATTGGTATCAAAGGAGGATTTAGATTACTTCATAGGTTAGGGTGTTATTTTATCATAAGTTACAAGTCTTTATAACCCCAGTGGTTAGTATGTTATACAGAATCATAATTATTTTGGATAAGTCAAAATATTTTCATATAGCATAAAAAGGATATATTATTGTTTTTCCTTATCATAAGATTTTATATAAATATTTTATTTATATGATCACACCAAGATTTTTGGTTTGAGTAAATGAATAGATCCAACAGGAAACAAAGAAACAATGAATGTTTTAATGAGAAACTATATTGAATGGGATTTATAGTGAATAAGATTTTGGTTATTCTCAACCTGCTATCAAGATTAATGATTAGAAACCTAAACCCTGGTGAGTTTCCTAATACACCAAATACAATAGAAATAAATCTCCCTGGAAGTTCAAGTTATAATGATTATATAGTTAAATATAATCAGTGAAATATGTGGGAAGAATGTGGAAAGAATAACCCATGAAAATCTATTAAAATAATGAGAAGATATTATATATGTGGTAAAGGATTTAATAAATAAATAATATTACAATGAAAAAGGAAGTTGTAAGTTAACTACATGAAGGGGGAAGAATTTATTCCTGAGGTATCCATTAAATGATTTAAATGCTGGTATAATGATTATTATGTAAATCTATGTCCTAGGGTGAAGGCGCATGAATGGGATCCACAAGACTCTATAGTTATCTATTTAGTATTTACTAATTACTTTATTATTGAATATGAGGAAACTGAAAATTACATATGAAATGTATATATTATTTATTGGATCATGTTTTGACATTGTTGAATCATTGGACATGATTCATATTTTTGTTGTAGGAAATAAGTATTAAGGAATAAGATAGAAAACAATAATTAAATTATTATGAAGATGTTGTATAATTAATGTGTATACATTAAAGAGTTATGATATAGTGGTAGATTTAAGGATGATCATAAGTTTAAAATAATTTATTCTCTTTTGATTATAAAAGTAAATTTATATATTTTTATTGAGTTTTATAGGCATTAAAGGTATATGTAATCCTTAGGTTTATCATGTAAAATATTTATTTAAGGAATAATTATCATTTGATTTTTTTCAGATTTCTTTAAAGGAATGGATAAACTTGTGGGTTTATAGGATATTTAATTTTAGGTAAAATAGTTATTACATTTTTGGGGATGCATAATGAAAGGTCTAAGATAACATTTGATGCTAAAACATTTATTTAATATTGAATATATTAAGGCTATTTTTGAGGATAATTATAAAATTTCTAGGAATTTTATAAGGATTATATTAATGTAGCTTTAGAAATTGGAAAACCCACGAGTTATCCAATAACCCATTACATCCGAAAAAAACCGCAAGGCTTGAAACCATAACCAAAGGGAGACATCAGTGAATTGTGGATTAGTGTCCAATATAGTGTCCTAGTTAGTATGAAATTGATTTCATTTATTTAAGTAATCTGAAAGATAAATTTTAAGTTAATTTTTGTATTATATGACTTATCATATATATAACCATGGTATTTGAAATTGATTTGGTGATTAAATGATTAATTTCATTTTAGAAGAACATCACTATGATTTTAGGTAGCATTATAGGATAAAGGTAAACATAATACATTGGGATTTTATAAAAGATATAAAATAATGAATTATAATCTAGATCATATTTGATTTTATGATGACTTTATGGAGATTTATGTTATTTATAGAAATTATTTTCATATCATATAGATTTTGTGATTAGGGAAATTATATTTTTACAGTGAGACTTTAGGTGTGATTAATGTTATCTGAAGATAAATAAAATAAACATTTCTTAGAAAAATATATGATAAAATTCATTGAATATTTATTTAATCTTAGTCATGATTTTTTTGAGGAAATTTAAGGATAGTTATTTATTAAATGACCTATTTTTAACTTCTTGTATTACTATTGAATTTTAGAAATTAAAGTAGTTCATCTTCACATGAAGGTTTATTCTTTTTGTGAATTATCTTATCTTATCCTAACCATTTTATTTTTTTAATTTATATAGATAGTAGGAATAAATTGTTAACATTTTTAGAGTATATGATCCATTATAAGTTGAATATAGTTCTTCTCGCATAAAAACTCATCTAAAAAACTCATTATTTGGAGAAAAAAGATGATTTTGTGGTAGAAGTTAATTAAAAGATGAAATTACTCTTGATAAGTAAGTGTATTTCATTATTTTATTAGTTTAGGATATAAAATAATTTCTCAATATTAAAAAAAGGTTTAGAGAAAAATTATATTTGTTATATTTTCATATCAAAAAATGAATGGGCTTTTAACACATTATATATTTACAATTTAATGACGATTAAAATTATAATGACCATATTCTCTACGGCTCTCTAAAAGTATTTGAAGGATAGTTTTTCTTCAATATCCATGTTTTCACTTCCCACAAATGTTTTGTTACATGTAATCCTAATATGTGTTATTTTGGAAGACATTTTTAAATTCATATTCTCTCCTTTAAGTTGAAGTTTTATTGACCCTTCTTATGATGTTGGATTAAAAAAGGTATTTTGATAAGTAAAACCCTAGATACCAATCCCAAGTTAAAAATTCGAGGACAAAATTTCTTAATGGTGTGGGATAGAATATAATATCCTGATATTTTCAAAAGAAATACTATTCTTGATAGTGTATAAGATACACAACAATGAGTTTAAATGAACAATAAATTATTATTTTTTAAAGGTGACCTTTAAAACCTAGACCTTAAATTGGTGGGTATGAATAGGAATAACTGATTTTTGAAATATATATAAAGTTACTACTCATTATAAATGTATTGAAAAATTCTTATAAAACAAGCACTAAATTTTTAGTTGGGTCATTTTATTCTTCAAAAATAGATTTTCTTCAAATGTGGTTTCATTATTTTTATGAAAAAATATTATAAATAATTTCTATAAATTTTTTATTTTTTTAAAAATTTAATTCAATTGTTTAATTTTTCTTTTCAAAATTATCTTATGTTTATTTTTTTATAAGTATTAGAAAAGTTTTATTTTTCAATGAATAGTGAAAAATACTATTTTTTTGAAAAATGTATTTTTCATCACCACATAAAATTTATGATATATATAAGTATATTTAAATTATAAATATGATAGTTATATTATTATTATCATTATTTAAAGATAACATAACACTTACCTTATTTCTATAATGATCGTTGAAAAATAAAAAATTACTCAAGCGCATGTACGACCTACCGTCTCTGTGATTGTAACATAGTTCATTTCTCATAATCAACATCCAGGATTGGTTTTAAAAGTTTGATTGATATATAAAAATCATAATTATTTATTGATTATTATTCTTGACATGAGGGAATAAAGACCTATTTGACCTCATTCATCCTACCGAAGTCATTTTGGACTTATGAACTGAATATTATCTAAACACATGACATGAACAAAAATGATTAAGTAATAGTTTATTACATGGTAGTAAGTGATATAAAAGGACTAATAAACTTGAAAATATTCTTAATTAATTAAATAATTAACCTTACTTTATTATTAATGAGGATAAATAATGTACATGATGAGTAAGACTAAGGGTAAGGGACTTTCTTTTTAAAATATCCTCCTTAAAAGTTTACTTCAAAACTATTTTTTATTCCATATCAATATTTTCAATAAATATTTTAGAAAAAGGTATTTACTATTATCCTATTATTTTAAAATTTATTTTTACGCATATTTTACTATTTAAAAATGGTTTTAAAGGATTCTTTTTAACCTTTTATTCAATCGCATGAAAGGAATGTTTCTTAACTTATACAAAATGAGTGTAATTTCCCTCAGTCATGAAAAATATTTTCATTGAATCTTACTTTAAAATTTTACAAGTTTAATTTAAAATTAAATATTTTCCTTTATAATTTCATAGATTTTTAATGAAGTGATTTTTAAATGGAAAAGTTATTTTACTCAAGAAATGTTTTTAAGATGAAAGAATTTATTTATCATGTTATGGTTCTTCAAAATTGATTATGATTAAGGATTGTTTGGTTATGAACCATATACAGGTGGGTCCATGATAGCTCTCCAAAGCATAGGGTTTGGAATTCGACCTTATGGTTACAAAAAATATTGGACAATGTTAACTTATTATGTTTTTCATAAGAGATAATGAGAATATATTATGATGATTATTCAAAAATTAAATGTGATTTTTAATCAATGAGTATTCATGATGGTTATTTTAAGGTAACGATCATAATTTGACTGTGATGTTCTTCCATGAGTTCTTTTATGGTTACTCAAAATTTTACTCTGACAGTTATTACATATATAAGTGTGAAAATTATAACTTTGGGAATCAATTTTCATATGATATTAAAATTTTCAATGAAAACATAATGAATTTTTTTCTCTTTCAAATTTTTAATAAAATGTTATATGAAAAGTTTTTTACCGATAAGATGATTTCCTTGGAAATAAATGGGTTTACTTTGGGCGTAATGTTTATTTTGAAAAAGGAAAAATTTTATAAGTATTCAATGACTGGAGGGTTCTTTCTTTCTTTTATATCCCTTACTAATATTTTTTTCTCATTGTATGCTCTTTATAAATATTTCACAGGGGTTTAGGATGGGTAAATAAAAGAAGAATCCAGGTTGAAATTCATAGATATTTTTAATGAGAAAAATAAGTTTTATTTTAAATATTTTATATTGTGGGAAAAATAGATACTGAATAGAAGTGTTCAATTTTTAAAATATGCTTTTATTCAAGGACACTGACTCAATTATCAAAAATTATAAATAGAAATGTTATTGGGGGAATGAAAGGAAGTGAATTCTAGTATATATACACTAGATTATTTAATTTTTAAATCTACGTCCTTACAAATGGTGGGTTTCATTATTGGATCGATAATGATGGAAAATATGACTAGGGGGGTTGAATAGTCATTTTAAAAATTTAAAGATAAATGAATTAGAGTTTATAAAATAATTTTTCTTAGTGAGTGTAGTGTTCTTAATATGTGGTGTGGTAGAAATAGAAATGAAAGAACACTAATATTTTTAGTTTTTTGGATGACACAGATCCAAGTCCACTCATCAACCTCCTATACACTTTGATGATATTGGTTCCCACTAAGAACCTCACTTTTAGAGGTGTGAGAACCTTGTTATAGACACTAAATTTTATCATAACCCAGAGGCACAACCTTGTATTTTACAAGAGACTAAAAAATTCTATTTTTCTGAATTTTAATTGGGATTCAAAACCAAGACTTCCTTTTAGTGGGTGGAATAACAAAATAATGGTAAGAAATTATTGTTTTTTAGGAAAAGCATAAACCATACTTGAATAAATAGAAATAGAATAATAAAGATAATGTGAACAAAAAAACAAATAGAAATGAGAAAATGATAAAAAAGTCAAATATATTAAAGCTCTATGATCATTAATCACTATAATTGAATAGTGTAAAATGTTGAATTCATTCTTTGATCATAGCCAAAGTACATAAGTTAGAGAAGTTTCTTGAATCTGAGAGCAAGAAGAGTTTGTCTCAAAATTGTATCACACAAACATATTAAAAATTATATTAACTAGAATTATTTTATTCCTTGAATATGTCTCTCAAAATTTTAATATATATATATTCTAGGAGCATGTCCATGTCCTATTACTACATGACACTTGTTAGAGTATAACAAAAAAATAATATCACTATTAACTTTATTTGTTAAATCTGCACTAAAAAAATAATCATGCTTTTAAATATCTTTATAAAATATTAAAATAAAATAATTAATATGATATGTATAACAATTTTAGACAAATCATAATTAAAAATTAGTTAAAAATAGTAAGTATGAACATAGAGTTTTACAATATATTTAAAAAAAAGGGAAATATAAGAATTTCAATCTACATGTATATGTGCACATAAAGTAATTAATAAAATTATTTTTTAGACAATATTACAATTATATTTTTATATAATATAATAAACCATTTATTTTAATAAATATAATTAAAATTTATGAACAAAACAATTTAGAATTTATTTAGAACTAATGATGGATTAAAATTACTAGCGGTAGAATGAACCTGCTACCATTGAGGAAGATCCACCATTGAAACATAGAGTGATGTAAAAATTCTACTGCTAATAAAACAGAGAGTGACAGTAGGATTCCGTAATTGGTGATATAAGATACCATTGGATTTACAATTATAGGGAAACATAGAAATCTACTATTTCACTTAGAAGCAGAAAATAAATAAAATACAATGAAAACATAAATCTACCATCATGCCACTATGAAACCAAAAGCTTACGGAGAAGCAATAAAAAGAAGTTCTAATATTGGTAATGTCCAATGGTGAAATATTATCCACTATTTATGACCAATAGTGGTAGATAATCTACCATTAGTTGTCCAATGATGCTTCTGTTACATGAACACCCGGTGAGAATAATGATGCTGGTTCAAAATAAAAGATTACAAAAATGATGAATAATGATACTAAAAATCCATAAAAAATTAAATTGAAGGTGGTACAATCAGTTTTATAATGGTATAAAAATAGAGAAGCTATCAGTGGATAAGTGATATTCAATTGGATGACCAATGGTAGAAAAACAGAGAATAGTGGATGAAAAATGCTACCGATTGAAAAATTATTGACCCATGAGAAATAGTGATTCCATTGTGGTCGAATGGTCAACCATAGAGGGTAATAGTTCCAATATTTTATGATCAATCATTCAAGAAATTAGAAACCATGTTTGAAGAATATTGATGACGAGAACTACATGTGGAAATAACACTACTGGATATAATGTATCTACCGGTGGAAGAAAAAATAATGTCCTACCATCACTGAAGCCACCAAAGGATTATTCAAATTAGTATTTCATGTCGTGTCTAATTTAGTAGTGTGAGAGATGATTTTAGATTAAAAGAAGCATGCATTCCTATCCGAGATTTCCAACTAACTGAAGAAGCACATGTAACATAAGAAAGAAGATGAGATACAATTTCAGACAATAGATTCCCAGGGGAAGAATTTATATGTGTGAGAACAAATGATTATTAAACAGATGATATACAACTGATCTGATGATATATGATCTATCTGAGTTTTTTTAACTCACATGAATAGTGAATCCATAACCACATCCCACATCGATTATGCGATGTGGTAATTGAACATTATAACAATCAACTCATGACTTCTCCACCTCGACCTATAATCATGGTATTAACAATGTTTCCCTTAGAGTCATATGTTCAGGTTAGGAATCATCATTTCCAAATTGTTTCAAATAGGTTTGATTGTAGAACTAAAAATATCCACTGACTCAGTATCCAAGTGGACCTACTTTCTAAATGAAGGTGCTTAATGGGATATTTTTCCGACGTTACTTGAGAAATCTCTTTGGTTGAGAGGATGGTAGGATATGTTCATCACACCCTTTTAAGGGTAATTATTACATACTCCATAACTATCTTATAGATTTAAGATAAGTTCATAAACCCATTATTAATTCACAAGTATGATGTCGGTTAATGTTTAATTAAAAATCAATCATTAATACATCTAGAATTTAGAATCATCTCTAAATAATTTGTATGTATATGAGGTTTTTCATTAATGGATATATCTATATGTATCAGAGGATCTCCCTTGACTATATCCTCTTATATACTACTTAGATATTCTTTGGTCATTATTACAATGATGTTGGTTTATATCGACATAGTATGGTACTCTAGAGTTTATTATCATCTAGGGAGACTAAGGTTACCCTATAGTTTATCATCATCCAAAGAGATGAGGGTTGTTTTGATATTGGGATCGAACACATGGATATGCACCCTACATATCATTGTGAAAGGAATCAGAACCCACGTAAGTTCAGTGTCACTTAATGGGACACATCATAACCTTTTGTTTCATGTAATAAAGACAAAACTATATAGTTTAACGTCATGTGGAAAGGATGTCTAGATGGAAGGTGAATAGTCAATGTTTGGTGTGAGACTTCTACCGAAGAAGCTCGAGAAACTTGAGAGAGATGGAATATTAGGTTGAATTTAAACCCTACTAGGGATGTGGCATAGAGAGAACAAGGTTGATTAGATTGTTGGGTTTGAACCCATGGGAGGCTTCAAATGTATCCCATTTGAATAGGAATCTAAAACCAAGTAGTTCGATCATGAGGACCCACACCTATGGGTTCCCTCAAGGGTATTTCTCAAAGGGGAATATGACCCTTTGAGTGGATTAAGTTAGGTATTATTACTAAAGAGGAAGCCCTTGTAAAAGGAACCATGAGGAATTATTTAACTCATGGTGGTTTGGGGGGCTTAATTCAAGGATTTCACATGGGTATGATTCCTAGATTAAGGGAATTTTTACTGTGGAATAGTCTTCAAGAGGATACCCATTGAGCTTTGGCCTTAGGTAGGATTTCTACTTATCCTAGATAATAGGAATCAGAGTTCTTATAGTTCCATATATGTCATAAATCGTATTAATTTCATGATCACCATTAACACCTAAGCCCACATGAGTCATTCATGGTGTGAGAAACAAGAGTATGTAAAATAGTTGACAATCCACACAATTTTTAGTCTCTGTTGGTAGAAGAGTAGGAGGATGAAATTGGAAGAAGATGGGGTTATGACAATTCCCTCTCTTCACTTCACCCTGGAAATGAATAAAGGTGAAGGATGTTGTGGTATAGATGAGAAATACTACAAACTACTAAAATAAATTCAAGGGGATTACTCAATGAGGGATGCCCGGATTAAGAGAATTATTATTGGGGATTAATCCTAAGGAGGAATCCCATTTGAGTTTTGGTTGGGGCTTATTCCTAAGGAGGAATCCCATTGAGATTTGGTTGTGGATTACTCCTATGGAAGATTCCCATTTGAGGTTTGGTTGGGGCTTACTCATAAAAAAGATACCCATTTGGGGTTTGGTTTGGGATTAATCCTATGGAAGATTCCCATTTGAGTTTTGGTTGGGGATTACTCCTAAGGAGGATACACATTGCACTAGTTCAACCTGGAATAGGATTCAAGTGATGAGGTTTTAGGAGTTTCTTTAAGATTGTATCGACTCAATGTACTCGATGTATCCAAAAGGATAATCTCAACTCATAACACAAGAAAGGAGCAGAGAGGAGTATGCTGACTTAAGGAATTTTAGGATGTGTTGAAAAGTATTTCAAAACATGGTAAAACTAGGGTGGATGTTACATCTGTATAAGGTGTAACCCAAAATGTCCTTGACTTGGATCAAAAGGTTTGTGGCATGACTCTCCATTTTTTTAATGGGATTGTTCATGTATGGGTCACCTAGGTGGGTCTCCGTTTTGGGTCTCCATAGTATGGGTCACCCAGTTTGGTGACCCAGTTATGGGTCAACCAAGTGGGTTGCACATATGGGCAGGCTAGGTATTGGTTTCTCTTGTGGGTCTCCCAAGTATGGGCGGCCCAGGTGGGTATCCCAAGTGTTGGGATGGAGGATATTCCCAAGTGTGGGCATGCCATGAAAAATTACCCATGTAGGGTGAACTAATTGATTGAAGGAGCTGCGCGACCAGAGCCATCCCCTTGGTTTTTCATGTGGGAGTTTGGTCGTCATCCAAAATATGAGGTATATGGGTCTATTTATAGACTCATAGGTGGGCCTATTCAAATGTGCATGCATGGAGGAGCCTACACAGATGGGTTACACAGTGTTGCCTATTCATTTAAAAAATTCCATCTTTAGAGAACCTTGAATTTTGATTCATAAGTCCATTGGGACTCCACGTTTAGTAAAATAAAAGATCCTAAAGAGATATAAACTTTATAACATGGTAAATACACCAAATCCTATTGGGAGTAACATGTAAATCTCATTTTTATGTTTCGACACCTTTTTTCATCGATCTTGGAAATCCATATCCTACTCTTTAAAGGGGGGGGGGGTGTCTTTCCACTTATCACTCATTATGGAGCATTCTTTCAAAATATGGAAATCTAACATGCATCTTCTTCTATCATGGGGACACATCTATATTCAAACTCAACATTTTTTGTTTAAGTGATGGTCACATCAGGGATTTTACGACAATGTTCATGAAACACATTTTTTAGTGTAAACAAGAACCCCCCAACCCACCATTCGCACACACACACACACCCCATACATGGACCCATCGGTCTTACAACGTCCAACCCATGCGCCTTCAAAGTGCACTATGTAGGCCTTACAGACGGCCCAATCACAAAAGGCAAGCACTATGAATAATCGAAAACCACTACCTCCTAGTGGGATGCCTATGACAGGCTCTCCCATGGGGTTGAACCATAGAATCCCCTTTAATGTAGTTGACTTCTAGCCTAGGTAGATCACTAAGGATGGACCATTTTTTTGGATAGGGGAAAAATTAACAAAAAATGAGTACAATTTGGAACATAATAATTAATAAACAATATATGTTATTATAACTTGTAAAAAAATTATTAACTATTTAAATTTTTTTAAATTTAATAAAATGTAAAGATAATGTAATTTTTAAAAATAAATAATAATGTCAAATTATTATAACCACATTCAAATACTATTAAAATCCCAATTTTTTAAAATTTAAAAACATAATATTTATTAAATTTTCAACAAAAATATCCCCCATTTTGAAATTTATAAAAATGTATTTTAGAATTTATTCTATAAACATGGCTCCCTTTTATTAAATATCATGTAATTTAAATGAAACAAAGAAGAATATTATCATAAGAGTAATTAAATAGATACCATATTTAAATAAAGTATATTTAAGATAGAGTTAATAATTTTAAAAGTATTTTAAATAGTAACATCTAATTAACACCAAATTAGAGTAGACAAATAAAATTCAATTATAGAACACATGCCATATGATATTTAACACCAGTGACTGTAATTTATATATATTTTAAGATTCTAACATAACTAATTAAAACTTGATTTTATCAAATTTTAAAGAATCAAAGGGTTTAGTGAAAATGTCAACTAATAGTCTCTCAGTAGGAACAAATTATAAATAGATATCACTTTTATTTATATGATACCTAATAAAATGAATTATAACATCTTTTTATTCTGTTATAGAGTAATGAAGAGGGTTTTTATAAATTGAAACGAATCTAGAATTATCATATTAAATAGGGATTTTTTCAAACATGATATTTAAATCATACGATGTTTGGTTTATCCAAATACTCTATGATAAAATAATAGAAACAAAAATATATTCATCCTCATCTATTGACTGTTCCTATTTTTTTCATATAAATCCATGAAATTGAACTTTTTCCCAAACAGTGACACATACATATTGTGATTTTTTGGTTAATACTTCAACCTCCAAAGTTAAAATCAGAGTAATATAGTAAATCAAAAAAATTCACTTTAGAATTTAAAAATAAAGTAAAAAATAGTACCCTTGATATCTATAATTAATATTTGAATATATTTAAGGGTAATTTATTTTAGGTTTTAATAAAACCTCACACAAAAAAAAATTGAGAACATTATGATTGGTCTAGAGGTAGTGAGATAAAATAGACTACCTATCATGCCTCTATACAGTTTAATATCAACTGACTTACCAAACCCATATAATTTAAAATTGGAATTGGCACCTATTGGTTTTTTCATAGACTTACTAGAATAAAATATGAACCTCTTTATAAGTTCTTTAGTATATTTATATTGATTTAAGAAATGACATCTTTCCTTTGATTAATTTTAAACCAAATAAAAATTTTTGGTCTCCTATTATGATCAGGTAAAATTAACTCGTCAGAATTTTAGAAGAATCATTACATAGAGAATCATTTGTTGAACCAAATATTATATCAACAACATATATATTTATAACTAATATATCACTTGAAAACATTTTTATAAACATGGTTGGATCAACCTTACCTTTTTAAAAATCATTTTTTAATAAAAACTGTGTATGCATTTAACACCATAATCTTGGAGATTTCTTAAGACCATATAAGGATTTATTAAGATTTAAAAAATGATATAGAAAATTATAATATTCAAATCCAAGGGTTATCTAATATAGGAATCCTATAAAATAATTACATTTTAAAAGGCACTTTTAACAACCATTTGATATAATTTGATGTTTTTAAAAATAGAAAAATATAATAGAATTATAGTTTCTTCCATACTAGAAATAGAAGAAAAATAATATTAAAAGTAAATTCCCTCTTCAGGGAAAAAACCATGAGATAACAATGTTTCTTTATTTTTATTAATGTTTCGAGCTTCATCAAGTTTATTAGGAAAAATAAATTTAGTTCCTATAACAAGTTTAACTTTTGAAAAAACAACTGAATCCCACACTTTATTCATTTCAAATTGATTTAATTCATCGTGTATAACAGAAATCCAATTTGAATTAGCTAATCAATTTTCAACATTCATAGGAACAATATCAACAACAAAAGTATATTTTCCATAGTAAAGTAAAATATATTTTCTAGTTTCAATAAAAAATTCTACATTACAATTTAATTTTTAATAAGATGATCTCTATTTGTTTTATATTCCTTAGCATTAGTTTGAGAAGGGATTTTATACCCCTCAACTGATGAAATATAATTCTCCTTTTCACTTTCTCCACCAAAATTAATTTTTCTAAATTCAACATTTGTTTTACTTGAATAAGAATCCCACTTAGCAGAATTGATTTAATTAAAATTAATATGCACATATTATTCAAAAAATAAGTTTTTTATTATTGAAAACTCTAATCTTTTCTTGAATTAGAATATCCAAAAAAATATATCTTCATTTAATTTAGAGTCAAACTTTTTCAAATTATCTTTTTTATTTAAAATAAACACTTTACAGCCAAAAACCCTAAAATATACAACTTTAGGTTTAAACCCTTTAAAAAGTTATTAAGGGGTATTATTTAAAATTATTCTATCTAAAACTCTTTATAAAAAATAGAAATATATATTTATATATTCTTTCCAATAGTATGTTGGAGCACAAAATTCCAATAGCATTTACCAATCCACTTCTTGAATATATCTTTTTATCTCTACCATACCATTCTATTGTGTTGTCTTAAGGGATGAGAAATAATGTTTATATCCCTTTGACAAAAAAAATCTATCAACTTATAAATTCAAAAACTCACAACCTATATCACTTTAGATTGAGAAGATTGAAAAATTCTTGAAATTTTTAATAAGGTTATAAGAATAAGAAAATGTGGATAAATTTTATTTTTATGGGTTAAGAAATAAATTCATAATAATCTTTTATAATCATCTAAAATGACAAATTTAAAATTATTATCTCAAAAAATAATAGGTTTTATAAGTCCAAACAAATCCATATTAATAATTCTAAACATATAGCAGTACTAATAGTATCTATAGATTTAAATATTTATTTTTTGTATATTAAATTTCAAACATGAATTACACATGAATAATTTAATTTTATGTAATTTGGGTAGTTCTTTTACCTATTCATGCTTTTAATGTTTTTGGAACACAATAAGTTTTTCTTTGTTAAGCCTCCTATTCCACAAAATGTATTATGCTTCAACAGAACTCATGCACTTATCAATTTGTTTGGTTAGATCAGAAAAATGAATAGTATATACATTTTATTTTCTATTTTTGAAAATAAAACTGATTTATTTTTTATAACATTAAATTTATCATTTGGAAAAATAAAATTTAATTTACTATCACTCATCTTTGATATACTTATTAGATTATGTTTTAAACCAAGAAAATATATTAATTTTGAAATAATAAATGTTTTAGAAAAATCTACATCCCCAATACCTTTAATCTTACCGTTGGATTTGTCTTTAAATGTGATAAGGCTACTATAACATCCTTAATTGGGTTCAACACATCATTTCCTCGATCCAGTTTAAAACATGACCTCAGGTCGTTACAAAGGGGTATTATAGAGAAGTTTTATTTTCATTCTTTCATCTAACTATTTTGGAAATGTGGACAGGAGACTATGAAGAGTCAGTCCTTGGTCACGAGCACATGAATGGGAGTATCTAACCCATTTATTGGGGAAAAATCCAAGTATCCATGGTGGAATTGATGTTATTGACGTTTTCAGTTATAATTGAAATTTATTTCTACTTGGGTGATGCACTTGTTATATGATGTTATTGTTTTATGATATTTTATTCATGGATGAATATGAAATGAGGGTTGAGTATACTTTCATCATTTTTGGTATTTTGGAATTATTTTGACATGCAATGTTTTTAGAAAAGCATGAAATATAAAGTTTTTGGTGTATTGTTTAAATGAAAATTCTTGTCTTTACTTGTGCAATTTAAATGAAAAAGGTGTCTAATATAAAATAGATAATTTTAAATGATGTTGAATATGGTAAATGAAATGAAAAAGTTGGAGTCTAATGAGAATAATTGATAAATTATAATGTTTTAACCCTAGTTAACCATAACCTAGATGAGGGGTGGTTGAGGGTTGTGATAGTGCCTCTGTTTTTGGTCGTGTGGTAGTGTATAAAGGATGATTGTTATGGATTATTATGAACACCTGTTATGTAAATGTGTAAATGTTGTGTTATGTTTCCTAATATCTGTGTTTGGAATTATATAGGTATTCTTATATGACGATGCTTGTTGATAGGATGACCTGAGGACATGGAAAGAGATATTCCTCTAGTGGTGGATGTAGAGGCTCTAATTGTTCCGGGTGAGGAAACTAGAGATCAGTTATATAGGAAATTTTCATGTTTTGTGTAGTTTATGTAAATAGACCAAGGGTTGGTTGTAAAGAGTATGTTAGTCCTTACACACAAGTTCTAGTTGGTGCACCCTCTCATTTTAACCAGAGATGGTGGACCTGAGGTTGTTGAGTTTTGGATTGAGTCTATCTTAACGATCCTTGACCACATGGATACTCCTGATGGTAAGAGAGTTAAGATGGATAAATTTTTGTTATGTGGTCAAGAGAAACATTATTGGGACATCCAAACATTGGATGAACTACTAGAGACTAGGGAGTGTATATACTTTCCGGAACAATACTTGGAACACTTTTACCCTAAGATTATCAGGCATGAGAGGAAAACATAGTTTATAAGGTTGACTCGAGGGAGTATATCCATGATGGACTATGTTGGAAACTTCATGAATTTTTCATGTCTTGTTACAAAATTGGTAATATATTAGGATAAGTGGAGTAATGGTTTCAGGATGATATTAAATGTTAAATTAATTCCTTGGTTATCACATTTAGAATGAATATGTTTTAAGAAGTGGTGAATTAGGCTCTCATGTCTGAGGGGAGACTGAAGGATGCTTTTAGTGTGATTCAAGTGGTTTATACTGGATGACCAGGTGGAACATTTATGAGAGTAGGAAGTGTCACAATGATAATTTTAACCAGATAAATGGAATGAATAGTGTCTAGGAGGAAGGATTAGTTACTCAAGACAACGCTAGAGTTCTCTGTAACATGTGTGGTAGGTTGAGTTACTTACATAGATAGTTACCCTGACCACTGATTGTATAATGAGCTTGCTGAAAGATGGGACACATACAATGCTTTAGTAAGAACCCATGTTAGATGGGTAATGAAAGAGGAGTTTGGTAGAATAAAATTGTTAGATTGGGGTCTTCTACTCTATATTAGTATGAAAATTGGAGTTAAACTATCCATTTGTGGTCAAGACAGTGGAAATTGTACATCTGGGAAAGAAATCCCATATAAGAAAAGTGGTGCAACTTTGGGGACTCAGGATGCGGTATAGGGAAGATGGGAAGGAATGTTTCATGCTATTCAGTGTACACTTGTCGATAGAGAGGTTGTACCATCAATAGTTAGAGGTATTATTCTTGTAGATTCTAAAATTCCTAGTTCCTTATTTGATAATAGTTCTTGTCAATTATTTCATTTCTACACAACTTATTAATGGGTTGAGTCTGGCAGTGTAGTTTGTGAACGAGTTATGAAAATCAATACATCATTGGGAGTATGACAAGAGATATCTATTTAATAAAGGGATGTTATCTTGAGGTTTGCGTGTATAGTTTCAGTTAGAATCTTTATATCCTTGATATGTTAGGCTTTGACATGATTTTGGATATGGAATGGTTATTAGTCTACCAAAACCACATTGATTTGTACCACCATAGAGTGACCTTTAAATCTCCTAAGGGTGAAAATTATATTCATCCTGAAGAGCGGGATATCAAGGAGGCCTGTACAGGGCTAGTTCACTAGAAAATGAGGTAGCTCACCGCCTAGGTTTCAAGTATTTTTTTGGATGATGGGGGTGTGAAGGTTAATGAATTTTTACACATAGTATATTGGTTTGATGATGTGTTTCATGAGTAATCCTTAGGGATACCACATGAGAGGGATGTAGAGTTTATGATTGAGCTCATGCCTAGAAATGAGTCAGTTTCCATTCCACCTCACCTAATTGAACCAACAGAGCTTCAAGATCTCAAGAGTTACCTAGGAGAGTTGATGGATAAGGGATTTATCCATCCCAGTACATTGCCTTAGGGTTATCTAGTATTTTTTTTGTTAAGAATTCTTACATGACCTTATGCTTATGGGTTGATTACCAGAAGTTTAATAAGATTAAAGAGAAGAAACAATATCATCTTCTATATTTCTATGTTCTCTTTGACCAGTTGAGAGGTGCTTTCTTGTTCTTTAATATTGAATTGAGATCAAGTTATCATCATTTGATAGTTCTACCCTCTGATATACCACAAACAACATTCAAAAGTAGGTATAGAATTTATATTTTCATCATGATTCTATTCAGGTGGACAAATGATCCAACAGTTTTTATAGCCTTGATGAACCAAATTCTCCAACCATACCTAGATCAGTTTGTGGTTGTTTTTTGTGGCTGAAATCTTGGTGTACTCCATGAATCATGATGATAATTCCAAATGTCTTGACATCATCCTAAGTAAAATGAGAGAGAATCAACTATACAGCAAGCTATCTAAGTGTAAATTCTAGATTGACTAGGTACATTTAATGGGTCACATAATCTCATAGGAAGGTGTTTTAGCATAACCAGAGAAGGTGTAAGAATTTGGTTATTGGGAGTAGCTGAAGAATATTTTTGACCTTAATATCTTTCTGAGTTTACTGGGATACTATCAGAGGTTCATCCAAGAATTTTACCACATAGAAGCCCAAATTTTTGACTTGAAAAATAAGGGAGTTAATTTTGAATGGTATGGATCTTGTGAGAATGCTTTCTTGGGGTTAAGGAGGCATTTCACTACCGCTCTAATCATTATCCCACCCGAGCCAAGGGAGGAGTATACAGTGTTTTGTGACACATCTGTGATAGGACTTGGAGCAGTGTTGATATAGGGAGATCGATTTGTAGCATATATTTCAAGGTAGTAGAGACCAGATTAATGGAACTACACTATGAAAGACCTTGAGTTAGCGGTAGTGGTTTATGATTTGATGGGTTAGTGGAATTATCTGTACGGTGAATATTTTTCTGTGTATACTTGAAACAAGAGCTTAAAGTATATCTTTTCAAGGTGATATTTGTATCTCTAGTAATAGAGGTGATTATGTATATGCATTCATTTTTTTTAGCTAGAATATATGCTCATGAGGGTAAATGGTTTTGATTAAACTTTGAGTAGGAAAACACAAGCTTAGGTAGTTCAAGAATATAACTCTAAATGGAAGATGATGAATTTACTGGCCGAGATGCATGTTTTAGCTCAAAAGAGAATGTATAAAATGACCCTCATATCAACATCAATTTAATACCCACTTTTTAGTTAGATCAGGGAGAGGATCTATGCGGATCTAGAGTATTTATCCTTGATGAAAATCCTTGAAGGTGGGAAGTTACCTTCAGATTAGACCATATATGGGGATGAGATCATATATGTCAAGAATCAAGTTGTCGTTCCTATGAGTATGCACGAGGAGTTGATGCATGAATTTCATGCCTCCAAGTATGTAGTGTATCCATGTTTGACAAAAATGTACCATGACCTATGTTGATAGTATTGGTGGATAGGAATGAAAAAGTAAATTGCAGGGTTCGTGTAATGATGCTACACTTTTTAATAGGGGAAGGATGAGAATCAGTGGCCTATTTGTTTACTACATTAATTTCCCATTATATAATGGAAGTATGAGGATGCTACCATGTATTTTGTGGTAGGTATCCCATGGGATCCTAGGAATAATGATGCTCTTTGAAAGGTTTTGGTCTGACTGGTGAAAGTATCACATTTCTTTCTTATCTAAGAGACTTTATTAGTGAATCAGTTGGGAGACTTGTATGTTCGGGAGATAGTCTATCAGCATGGGGTTCCACATAGTATAATTTTAGACTGTGACTTCTGTTTAAATTCGTGCTTTTGGAAAGTATTGTAGAAATTTCTATATATGGATTTCTACCCACTAACATATGGGAAGTCAGAATGTACTATAAATGTTTTTGAGGATATTCTATGAGTGTGCATCCTAGACATTCATGGGTCTTGGGACACACACATATAACTAATTAAGTTCAACTATAAAAATATTTATTAGATGACAATTCATATGGAACCAAAATGAGTCACTTTATGGTAGGCCATGAAGATCACCTCTATGCTAGATAGAGGAATGTGATTCAGAGTTGTTGGGACAAGTCTCATGCAGGAGACATCGAGGAAGGTTTAGTTGATACAGAAACAAATGGATATAGATTTGAGTTTTCATAAGTTATATAATGATTGAAGTTCATGAACCCTTTAGTTTTCAGTTGGTGATCGTGTGTTCCTCATGTTTCATATAGATGGGGTCATCGTAGGATTCCGAGGAAGGGAAAGTTTATGCCCAGGTTTGTCGGATCTTTTGAGATTATAGATTAAATTAGTCGAGTGACATACTGATTGATTTTTCCATATTATTTATTTCTATGAATTATACTTTTCATGTTTCACAACATCAGTAGTATCACCCGACCCTTCTCATGTGGTCAATGTTGATGATATTGAGCTTGAGGCTGATACATCCTTTAAGGAGAATCTGTTTGGTTTAATGGTTCAAAGTGAAATTGTGTTTTTGGGAATGACGAGGGAAATAGTTCTTGTATTGGGGAAACAAGGTTTTTTCTAGGAGAAATCATGGTAAAATGAAGTAGATATATAGGCTCAGTGTCCTAATATATTTACCTTGGAATCTTAGAGATGATTGGGAGTACTTGTCAACGATGAGATATTATAAGTTAGAGAGATTGTAATACTCCAAAGGTTTTTAGATTTGTATCATGATCATTAATAGTTACACCTTTACCCCTGTTATAAGTATCTCTTGGATGGGTTTTTTTCGGGGTTATTTTGGGAGAATTTGGAGAATTATAGAAGTTTTTGCAGGGGTTTTGGGCAGTGCATGGTTGGTTCACAGTTTTCCCAAACCATGCACCCTGCCCTAGAAAACTGTTCATTCATGCTCACACTTAGTAGTAACCATGGGACCCCTTGGAGAGTCACATAGTTAGGTAAATTTTTTTTAGAAAACCGTGTTCCCCTTCCCATGAAATTGTGTGTGCTGATTTTTAATTCCCTAAAATTTTGTTAAAAATTTCCCAATCTCCTGGTATTAACCCCCATCCGACATGGGTAAACTGTAAACATTTTCATCTAAAATTTTAAGCTCTAAAAAGGGTTCCATTCCTCCTCTAACTCCATTCATGATGAATCTATGATCTAATCTAAGGGTTATCTCTCATTTGGTTTGTGATTTCATTTTTGAGTGATTCTCTCTCTCGCGTCTCTCTTTTTTGATCCAGAGGAATGTTTTGTTCTCCATTGGAGATGTTTTATATATACATATTTTTTTATAGACCTTATTTCAGTTGATCTTGTTTTTTGGGATTTAGTCCTAGAACTATTGCATCATTGTGAATCCTATTTTTCCACTTCAATTTGTGGTTTTTATGTTAGGCGAGCGCTCACCAACGATCTTAAGGTAGGTGATCTAATTATCATTTCCCAAAGTATTTATTTTAATTTCATGTATGTAATTTTAATATTTCTATTGTACCATTGGAAATTTCAATATTGAATTGAATTAATTAATTGGTTAATTTAATAATGTTATTATGGAATTGCTGGAACTATGGTATTTTTAAATTGGTTAACTAATGGGATTGTGAAATTGGATGATTAATGTGATTATAAATTTATTTCTAATGAGAATTAAGGGATGGTTGGGTTAACCTTGAAGGATTAATGGTTTTGGTGATTAATTGTTGTTAAACGGATTAATAGTGTAATGTTCATATTATTTCTATGTATTTAAAGTGATGAACCATGATTATTTTTTCAATTGGAATGGTGTAATGTTATGTGATTAATTTATAAGAGGTATAATGATGATTAATATTTATAATTGTGATGCCTATGATATATTTTATTAATTGATAAATGGTATGTGGGATAAGGACTGACGCTCTAAATACCCACTGGGTGCTAGAAATGGCATTATAGTCAATAAATTCATGCATTCTAATATTTGAGTGCGGGGAAGTGACAATGCTTCCAAATCCCATATGTGATAATAATGAGGTGCGAGACAAGGAATGATGCTCTAAATATTCATGGGGTACTAGAAATGATGTTTTAAACCCATTATATTGGGTATGGAATATATTTTCATGTTTTCATGAAATGAAAGTGAAATTAATTGAATAATGAAAACCCTTGATATAATGAAATGAGATATCACTTGGGGATGGTTTAGACATCAACACGAGAAGAAGCATGTATTTATGGTTTGGGTATCTTCATGAACCAAAGTGATTATGTGGTTAATTAAATATTAATGAATTCTGAAACAATTTAATGGTTTTACTACTATATTCTTTTTACAAATTCATATAGGGTTATAGACTAGATATTATTTTAGACAGTTTTGGTGATGTATAACTGATTTTTACTCACACCCTACCTGGGATTACTGATATATACCTGAATAGAATTCTTGTTTTTGAAGTGGGACAAGGGAAATATCCCTATGTTAGATGGCTAAGTTGGGATGAAGCTTAGATGAGGGAACCCGACATTATTTCAGGACCCTATTCCGAGTTTTTGGTGGGTCATTATTTTGAGTTTTTAATATTTAAACTTGATACAAATATGTCATGACATATGCACTACTTTAGTTTTGATATTATTCCCCTATTTTGGTTTATCATGCAATACTTGTTTGCATTGGTTATGGAATTATTTTGGTTATTGGATATATCATTTGGTTTTTGTTTATTTATTTCCACCACTGTGATACTTTGATAAAGATGGTATAGTCTCCCCATGTTATATTTTGGAACATCGTTGCTAGTCGTCAGTCTCTATCATACTAGGAGGTCCCCCGAGGTCATTTGACCAACCAGCTCTGGGTGATGGTGTATGGAACCTGGTTTGTGATGTTACAACTATCATCACATGAATTAAATGATAAACTTTTTCAAATACCACATATAATGTGCTTGGAGAAGCCACTGTCTAGGTACCATGAGTCTTTGAGTCTTATATGGTAGATATCCTGAAATGAAATAATTAAAAAGTCTATTTTTGTATCCATGATAACATGGGTCCCACTAGATTAGTAGTGGAATATTTTGGCATCCAAAATGATTTAATGCATTTATTAGTGGTCTGATTTGAAAATAAATCAATAGTAATGAAATTTTTAGTATTCCCAAAATATTGTATAAATATTAATAAACACTCATTAACATAATTACCTTTCATTTTTAATTTAAAATAGATTACAATAGAATTGTTACTTTTTGAGCTTCTCACCTAGTCAGTTTTATTTAAAATTTCTATTAAACTGTTATGTCAAAAACCATTTTTATTGGTGTTCAGTTTCATTAAATACATTATCCTTTCATATTGTTCTTTCACATATACAAATGTAGATAAATTATCTTTAAGATAAAAAAAATTCATTTTTCAAATCCATATTCCATTTTTGAATAATTTCTATATCTGTAGAAATTTTTTTATTGGATCCATAATTTATGTTTATTAATTTTTTTATTTTATTTCATTAATTTATTACATTACTTTTTAAATTTTGGTTAAATATTCTACAGTTAAATTGTATCTTCAATCTTGATCTTTATTGTTTACTTAAAAAAAGTTATTAATATTTTCATTTACCTCTTTTAGTCTTAGCATCTTAGAATCATAATACTCTTTAGATTTATTATTATAGGAAAAACAGATTTTCAGAATATCAAATTCCATTTTTATTTTATCATTTTCTTTAGTTAACATCTTATTTTTAATTATTAGATCAGCATACTTTTTACTTATCCTAAATGCATCATTCTTTTGTTTTTAATTTTCTTTTAGATGTTCCTTAGCTTTGGAATTTACAGAACCAGAATTTGAATAATAATAAAAGATAATTTTAGTTTTATTTCCATATAAAACATTATGGTCAACATTTATTGGAGTTATAAACTGAGTAACGAGTGAATCATTTACCTCACATTGAATTCCCATCAATAAAAGATTTGTTATCTCCTATTCACTTCTAGAATCACCACTTAACTTAGAATTGTCTGAGCAATCCCAACTCCAAAAAAAGATTTTTTTTCATATCTTCTATTTATCTTTATTTGGATGTTTTTGTTTATGGAATTTAGTTTGAATGTGAAATTTCTTCTTACACTCATAAAATGTTAATTCTGAAATAGAATTATTGGTATTGATGTTACCTTTATTATAGTCCATTTTGGACTTCCTCTTATATAGCTTATTTCCACTTTTGTTATCATGAAATTGAAAATATTCTTACTAAAGTTATTTATCTCCTTCTCTCCATCCTACAAATCAGTTTAATAGAAAATAAAGGTACCAATAACATTTTATTTAAATGAAACTCCTTTTATTTTAGTAAAATCCTCATTAGCAGTATTTTTTAGCACTCAATCATACTGTAGTAGAGATCCTATTAGTTCACCTAAAGTATATTTTTTAAAATTCTCACTCTCATAGATCGCCACCTACTTTGCATGACATCTTTTTAGAATATCTCTCAATACTCTTTTGGATTGAGATGTGTTGTACAAAACCACTCCAAGAGAACATATACAAGTAGTAATACTAGTAAACCATGGAACATATTGTTATAGATCATTCATCTCCCATATTGAAGTCCAAGAATTATGCTCAGAGAATTCGTAGTTTGGATATCTTGTTCTTTTTATTCCCATAACGAGTCACTTGATGTATCATCAACATATCATCGACTATCATACAAGATGGAACATGGATATTTACACTTCTACTTATAGAAAAATAAATTTTTTTATCTATATAATTAAAGACATATTTCACCATATCATTACCTACCAGTGTCTCATGATCAACTTTGGATAGCTCATTTGGATTATCCGTGGTAGACCAATGATCCACACCGATCTTCTTTAGATAGGATTCAATTCTATATATTAGTAACTATAGTCACTACCATCAATGAATGCGTTTTTTGTTTAATCCATCCATTATTCATATTAACACCATCCATATCTAAATGAAACCCTATTATTTTACTCCTTAGACTATTAGGTCTAGGATTTTAGGTGATCAAAAAGTTAAAAATAAATAATAGAATGTCTAACATATCAGATACCGGGCTCTAATACCAACTATTGGATTAATAGTGAAGAAAAATATGACTTGGGGTTAATAGGCATTCGAAAATATTAATGAAAAAAGAACTAGAGTATATAAAATAATGATTTGTATTGAGTGTAGTGTTATTTATATAAGTTATAATGGAAATATAAATGAACGAAAACCAAGATTTATAGTGGCATAGATCACCTAGTTCCTAGTCCACTCTAAAACCTCCTCAAATCCTCGAGGAGATTGGTACCCACTATAGACCTCACCTTTAAAGTTGTGAGAACCTAAATACATATACTTCCTTTTATAGGAACATAGATGAAAAACCTTATCTTTTATAAGAGAATATATATAGTACATTTCCGTAAATTTTTATCAGGAGTAACAAACTATAATTATTTTTAGGTGGTGGAATAAATATTCAACTCCAAGAATTTCTTTTGAATGTGAAAAGAATTAACTGAACATGAAGAAATAGAAATAGAAGAATAAATGTTATAAAAAGACAATAAATTATATAGAAATTAGAATATGACAAAAAAATGTTGAAGATGTAGATGATCAATGATAATTGATCACTTTAATGGTATAATATTGAATGTTGAATTCCTTCTGTGATCACATCCATAGTACAAAGTCACAAGAGTCTCTTGAATGAGAGATAAACAAGATTTTTTCTCAAAATTGTATGAAACCCACAACTATCAAATGATCTACACTGGAAATATTTTAATCCTTGAAGATTTTTTAGATCATTAAGATAGAGATCCTATAGGAGTTTATCCATGTCCAATAACTACATAAAACTTGTTCGAGTATAATAATAAAATAAAGTTATCATTACCTTTGTTTTCTAAAACATCACTGAAAAACCTAGAATAACCACATTTTATATTTTTTCATGGAATATTAAAATAAAATAATTAATATGTTAAGTTTAATAATTGTAAACAATTAATAATTACTCATTAGTTAAAAAATAGAAAGGATAAACTTCTAGTTTAGCAGGACTTTAAAATTTTATAAAATAAAGAATAATAATAATTTTAATATACATGTATATGCATATATAAAACAATGCTTAAAATTATTTTTTACACCAATATAAAAATAAATTTTAATAGAATATAATAAAACATTTAAAATAAAAATAATACTAAAAGTTATTAATAAACAATTTAGAAATAATTTTTTAAATAATGGTAGACTAAAATTACATCTAGTGAATGATCATGGTACTGCTGGTGAAAATCTGTCATTGAAACAGAGAGCGGTGGGTGAATTATTCTATCAGTGAAATAGATGGTGGTGACAAGATTATACTACTGATGAAATGATCTACTGTTGGAAGTATAATGGTGGTAAAATAGAAAAATCTATCATTTCAATTATAATCTTAAAATAAATAAAATACAATGAAAAACTAATGCTACGTCCATGACACTTTGAAAGATAAATATTCTGAAGAATAATGAAAGGAGTAGTTATACCATTAGTGATTTCCAACATTTTCATATTATATATATTTGGATGACCAATAGTGGTAGATGACCAATCGTTGGATGTTCAACGGTTTTTCTGTTAAAATAACACCTAGTGTGAACAAAGAAGCAAGTTC
Source organism: Viscum album (assembly GCA_963277665.1). Classification (NCBI taxonomy): domain Eukaryota; kingdom Viridiplantae; phylum Streptophyta; class Magnoliopsida; order Santalales; family Viscaceae; genus Viscum; species Viscum album. The sequence continues at coordinate 1,084,326,419 of OY728155.1, forward strand.
AAGATAAAATATTACAAAAATTATGTAGAAGACTTCTAAAAAGACCTTCTGAATCAACTTGAAGGTTCTACCATTGATTGTCCAATGGAAGGAAAATAGATAATCTATCAGTGATAGTTGATCTACCATTGGATTACTAATGGTACTAAAATAGAGAACGATGAATGTAATATTCCACAAGGGATAAAAAGATCCACCATTGAGAAATGGTGCTATTTTTGGAGTCTAACGATCGACCATTGAGTGTTGAAAGTATCACCATTGTAAGAAAAACTAGTCATGAAAGGGGACACCATGGTTAAAGAATATTTTTGATGAAAACTACTGGTGTATAGAATGGTACCGATGATAATTGATCTAATTGTGGAAGAAAAAATGCACTACCGTCACTAAATCCACCATAGTAGGCTTCGATCTTGAATTGCATGCTAAGTTGAATCGAGCAGCGTAAGAGATGGGTGTATTTTTAAAGGAGAAAGAAAGCTTGGATAGGATTCTTAGTGAACTGAAGAAACACAAGTGATAGAAGGAATTAGATGAGATGAAATTATGAATATGATATATGTGAGAGAAAAAATAATACTTGGGAGAAAGAAAGAAGATCAAATGGATGAGATACAACTGATCTGATGGTGGATGATCTAACCGATTTTTTTAACTCACATGAACAGTGAATCCATAACCATATACCACATCGATTAAGGGAATTGGCGACTGAATGGTATAACAATAAACTCATACCATCCCCACCTTGAGCCGTCAATGGGGGATCAACACCTGTAACCCACCATTCATACACAAAAGCCTTATAAATAGGCCCAATGGGATTACAAAATAAAAACCATGTGTCTTAAGGACATTCTATGCTGGCCTTATACATAAACCCATTTTAGTAGGCATGCATAAATCCTGGCCTAACACCACTTCCTCCAAGAGGGCTTCCTATGGAAGGATCCCCCTTAGGGTTGACCCTTTGGATCCCCTTAAAGTGGTTGAGTGATAGTCCATGTGGCTCACTTAGGATGTCCCAAATTTTTCAGATAAGAAAATAAATTAACAAAAAATGGGTAAAATTTTAAACATAAAAATTAATAATCAAAAAAACATTATTAAAACTTATAATAAAAAAATATTAATTATTTAAAACAATTTTTAATTTAATAAAATCTGAAGAGAGTAATTTATGAAAACAAAGAATACAATTTAAGTGTTAGAAAAAAATTCAAATAATAACATTTATAATTCCATTCCCATCCATCGAATTATAATATGTATATGAAATTGTATAACACATAATAAAACATTAATAATTTCATCAAAGTTAACCAATGAAAAATAAAGATTTTCAAAAATATTTCCACAAACAAGATCATTTTCCATAAGTATAAAGAATATGTATAATACCATTATAGAATATCCCTAATGAAGTATGTGCATTATTAGAGGATGTTGACATAGATGAAAATAAATTTTATAATAATATGGGATAATTAACACTTTTAGATGGTATCACATATGAAGATATCAAGAATTGAACCATTTGATACCAAAAGACAAATCCACCAAAAAAGAATCCGATGAAAATTAAAGTTCAATACATGAAACATAGGTCCCAATAAGATATAATGGTTATAGTTTTTGATGAAAATGGAATTAAATTACGAAAATGTATTACCATAAATTTGTTATAAAATGGTTGTAAAAAATAATATAAGTCAATTAAAACAATTTCAAGGGAGTAAAAATAGGATTATTGAAAACTTTATTTTAAATATATTCTAAATATTTAAACCTTTGAATGAAATAAATTTAATTATAAGAAATGTGTAGTGTAATATAAAAATATAAGTAATTTTAATTAAATCATCATAATTAATCTTTTGAAATATTATTTGTTTTTTATAAAATGAAAAATTAACCAAAAAATGAGAATTGAATGACTTTTTAAAACCATGAAAATTTGAAGAGGAATCCAATTAGGAATAATGATAATAAAAGTGGGAAAATGTTTTCATATAATGAATGGTAAAATGCATATGACTTTTATAAAATTTGGATCAAAGGCCCATTAAAGAGATAATATGAAATAGAAATTTATGTACGATGATTAAAGGTATAATTGTGATATAAAATATCAATTGTTCTATATATACACCATATAAATAAAGTAGATCCATATTATAAAACCTCTCTCAAATAATAAAATCTGCGACGGGAAACCACTTATGTGTATTATAATTTTTATAGTAGTAATACTATTAGAATTAATTTATGAGAAATAAATATAAATCCCCTAAAAGGAATGTAGGAATAAAATATTATAAAATCATATTGTGAAATAAAAAAATATAGAAACAAGAAGATTAAGAATAAGGGTTATAACTCAGTGAAAGAGAACTAAGTTAACAATAAACCTTATGACTTAGATAATGTAAAAATCAATGGATATTGAAAAAATAAAAAATTAAATTAAAGTGAAAAATAAAACTAATAATGAATTATTTAAGATATAATATTTAAATGGGGTAATATTTACATAATATAAAATTGAATATGGGAATAATAAAAAACGTGGCTCAAGGAATTGAAATTGAGGTAAAGAACCCTTACTTTGGATTTCACATAGTTGGATGTTCTCTGACTGATGGTATAATAAAATAAGAATCATTAATCATCTATTTTATAACTTTATTCATATTTACAAACTTTTATATTAATACTAGTATTCTGACCTTGTGAACATTTGTTTTTATGCCATTTTTTGGAATTTTAATGAATTAATAAAACAAAAAAACACCCACAAATACAAAAATGAAATTAAAATAAAAATATGTATTCATGAAACCTAAAAAAGTGGATTCAATTTATAGTCATAAAATATCAAAAAATTTGAAATTATAGTAATATAGGAGAACCACTACATATGGAGTCATTAAAAATCACATGACATCCACAAAAATAAAAATTCTTGCAATATAGGACACCAAACACCCACTGTACAAAGGGAATAAATTATGAAATAAGAGAAAAGATTTTTTTTTTTGGAAAAACATTGATTATGTTACATATCTACATGAATATTTTGAAAAAATATCCCCTAGTTATGAGCACATAATACAAAAATCTATAATGAATTAGAAAAAATAAAAATACTCAGCTACAATGGCCAAAAATTTGGTGATGAAGATATACAAATTGATAGATCATCTTTGCTAACAAGGATACCATATCTTTACCCAACCCCAAAATTCCAAATGACGGATTGTGTGGGAACTCTATTTAAATATACCCACGAATTTTGAATAATGAAACAATGGTGTTTGGATTTAATGAAAAATACAATGAATGTGAAAAGTCCAAATAATTTAATTAAATATAAAAAAGTATATCATGTAGGAAAGTTAAGTCAAGGTCAATAAATCATACCTCCAAAAGAAGTCATTAAACCACACCAATAATTAAATATTACCCTGCTATAATAGATTCCAATAGGAAAATCAAGATTAGAATAGGAAAATGAGGATCAATAATTTAAGGTAAAAAATCAACCAATGTTGGATGTTCGCTGATTTTAAATAAATGTCAAAAAAATACATGCAAGATTAATTAATTTTAATAATGCTTACCATGATAGGAAGTCATTGGAAAAAACCAACAATTAAAATTTTCCATATCATAATAGTTTTTAAGGGATAAATAAGATAATAATGGAGAAAATATGGGAATAATTTACTCTGGGGGGGGGGGGGGTGTACTCAAAGCTAGAAAAACATTATCAAATAGGTTGGAATATGTCAAAAAATATATTATACATACAAGTTTGATTAATTTCTATAAATATTACCCCATAGAAAGTTTCCACTCATCTATAACAAATAAATTCAACCCCTATATAAATTATTTAAATGTAAAAAAACAAAAAGTACATGAAAATGAGGATCCTTAATATATAAGAAAAAATGATATACTCTAATTAAGAAAAACCTAATAAAATAGGTCCAAACATTTATTAAAATATATTGATAAAATATTCGTAGGTAAAAATGGAAAGTATCACCCATTGAAAATAAATTTTTTTAATAAATATTTATGAAGAAATTAATAATGACTATAATAACTCATTATTGCAGTTTTCCTAAGACAACATTAATAATTAAAATTAATATCAAATTTTTTACAAATGTATCATAATGATAAATTTAAAGATAACACATATATATTTCTCTATTGAAAAAAGTAATAAAAAAATTAGACAATAGTTATAGATTTCTATAGATAAGTTGTAAGAGTATAAATATTACAATTTAAGGAAATTACTTTAAAAATTACATAGAAGATGTTATGAGTGATTCCAAACACCTAAATTAAATGGGAAAACATGAAAATTGTTAAATGTTTTCATAATATTAATACAATATTCATATGATATGGTTTTTTAAAATGTGAATAAATTATAGTATTTATATAAAAATAGATATGTGTTGAATTATAATAAAAAGAAATGAAATTTTTTAGTTGTGTGTGTGCTAAATTGTATCTATAATAATAATAACTACTGTAAATATACACACTAATAGGTTAAATGTGTTGTATTTATTTCAGTATTTTAATAAGAATTATCATAATATGAAAATAATATAGAAACCCAAATACATATCACATCGTGGACCCATCTCCTATATCTTCTTCCAGGACCATCACAAAATACCTTCATTATAAAAATCATAAATTAAAGCATTTTTTCAGATGTAAAGTCATTATCAATGAAATTAACTTATAATTTTAATATCTTCATTTATCAATGCATAAAAAAATATTTATTTATCTGGATATTTTGTTATGTCATCCTTGAGAGATATATAGGAAAAGATGGCCCTCTTAGGGTAATGTGAAAATTTTAAAATAAAAAATATGGAGAAATAAAAATATATAATTTGAATAATGTAATAAAATGTTCTTAAAAATTTTATTATAAAATATGAAAACTTGAATGAAAATTGTGGATTTATTATAGTGTTTCATTAATTATATATTACAAAATGTTTTTAAAAAAATGAAACTATAATTCTATTTTTTAATTTACTATATAATAAACATGTAAAATTTATCACCATATCCCTTATTTTGAACGAAAATTTTAGATACCGTAAAATGAATTATGAATTGTTAATTAAATGAATGAAAATAGAACAGGTTGTTGGGGGTCCATATAAATCAAAAAATAAAAATACATTTCCTTGATTCAATTATGCAAGCATGTAAAGAAGTCATAATTTTTTGGAAAACCAAATATCTTTAAGTTAATTTGAAACATATATCATTACCTTATAAAAAAAACCTCATCTACCTTTCAATATAACGATCAATAGAATCATTCCCAGGTGAAGCACTTTCCATTAAAAGTTTTATAAAAACATGGGTTTGAAAGATTTAATAGTATATCATGAATAACTGGTGTAAGAAGTTTCTATGGACTAAATATTTCATGCTATTGTGTGAAATTATGATGTATAATACTGAAATATGCTTCTATTTTCAGAAATCTATAAATCCAATGGGTATACTGTATAATTTGAAAGTAGTGACAATTTTATACCTATATTACAAAGTAATAAATGTCATATTTTGAATTTCAAAAGGCATTAGCTTTTTTCATTTTTCATGTACACGATGTCATTTATGTTTATGTTGCATAGTCATCTCATATTATAAAATATATATAGACACATTGAAAATAAATTATACTGGCACATGTTCAATTTATGCCCTAGTGTGATCCCAATAAATGTGGAAATGTTAAATGTAGTTATAAGTTGATAAGATTGTTTAAGGATGCAAAATGTGATAAAAAACCACCTCTCCTATTAATTGTTCATGGAAAACATAGTGTATCTATAAGTTCAAATGATAAATGATAGATATATCTTCCAACCAAAAGTCTAATCTTGATTTTATCATATTTAAAATAGTTGTAAATAACCCAAATCTAGTATCCCAATATTGGTGGCTAATTTATTATATTGGAATAAGATACAAGTGATCACATCCCAATGTACATAAACGTTTAGTAGTATTGGTAAACTAGATACATACTTGAGTCTTACATTACATTTCAAAACATAAACTAAAATATAATGATGGTAAATATTCTGAATCCTTGAAATCATTTAATGATTCTCTCTTAATATCCTTGGGGAAAAGAAAATAATAAAGGGTGATCTCATATGCTCAATAAGGGTTATGCATAGTAGAATCTATCATAAATCAAAAAAGAATAATCAAAATTTCAAGGTAAATGACTAAAAACAAAATGAATTTAACCAATAACATGATCCAAAATAATTATACGATATGAGTAAATGATAATTAAATAACTAGATATAAATAGTCACATGATCATTAATCTAATACTTGGATAATATCATTGTAATAATATAATGGTTAATAATAACTAAATTCTCAATGATATAAATGAAAAATCTTGAACATCATGATCTCAAAAACCATGATATCAATACTGAGATCCTACATACATGGTGTGAAGGTAACTATAAAGATTACTTCTTGACCTCTAAGGCTACCTAGGAATACCCTCTTTCAATTCTATGTAATCTCAAATCCCTCCCCCCAGGTGGAGTGGAAGTGGTTATCGGGGATTCCCTTGGTCTGCACTTTTACATACCCCCATGATGTGTATCTGCTTATTTTCATTTTAAATAAAAAATTATTCATGTAGTAGTAGTATACCATGAAGACCTTTTTCAAAGACCGTATAATCGATGGGTAGGTATACACCAAACTAACTTAAAAAAGGAGAGAAAACTGATTCATCTCATGAGACTATCAATGAATTGAGGGGCTATATAATTTATGGCCCCAACCATCAATTTGTTTTTCAAATATTTCTTTATATATTTAATGATTAATTTAATTTATAAACAGTATAACTTGTAATAAATATATATTTTGAGAAAATAATATAGATTTAACAAGATTTACCCCATCAATCAAATAAATTTCAAAGTTAAACACTGTATTTATAAATGATATACGATTTAATAAATAATCATATAAATGATAAATAATATGTATATTTAATGGTAATTTAATTTCCAATGATTACAAGAAAGTGAATGTTTCACGGAAAAGTTAATGAAAATAATATTAATTCCGAAAGTGAATGTCAATACTTTACTTAGTCAAAATGATGATAAACCATAAAAGAGAAAGAATAAATATGGCATCTTTTCAACATATCCCTAGAAGATTATAATTGAAGTAAATTCTTATTTTCATTGATGAATAGAAATATCATAAAAACACCATTTGATACATTCTTGAGGAAAACAAATTATTCACTTTAAAAATCACTTTTAATGTCTATATATTTACCAAATATTATGAAATAAAATTTCTTTGATTTTTTTTAAAACTTTTAAAGGAAGATTAAATGAAATTAGTTTTCATGATGGATAAAATGTTTCATTTCTGGAGAGTGTGTTAAAATAAAGATTCCTTCCACATTTTGGTAAGAAAAATAAAAAATTACATTATATGGAAAATAAGAGGAGATTCCATTTAAAACATTTTGTAAAAATAAAATCATGGGTAAAAGTGATTTTAAATAATCATAGGATAACATTAAAATTATTATTGAAATGTTTTTTAGAAAACAAGGATTTGGTTTTTGAAAAAATAAGAAAATAATGAAAAATTTTATTAATAAAAATACTCAATTATTTTAGTTACTAAAGAGATGTAAATTGTAATATTAAGTTGAAAATTTCACGAATAACCATATGGGAATAAATTTTATGGGGATTATTATATAATTATAAAATAATATCCTTCAATGGGAATTCGAGAATAAATAATCTCGATTAAAATGATATTGAAGAATAAACCCTTAATGCTTTGGAAAATTATGAATCATAACACCAATGAAAGAAATAAAATAAAATAAAACATTATATAAAATTAATATTATGATATTTATGATATAACATATCAAATTGAAATTAAATACACCTTAAACAGATAAATTTGTGCACCATACCAAATATGTCTTGATGGAGTGGAGATTTTGACAAAATATCATACAATGACAATAACTTTAATGTGGAGATCAATAAATGTAATTATTATTTTTATAACATTTAAATTCCCAAAAAACAAGTTTAAATACAATATAAAAAAATATGAAATACATTACACACATAATATTATAATATAAAAGACAGTAAAGAAGTAATATAACACATTGAAAAGACATTGAGTTATGAAACACTTTACCACTTGGAAACTTTAAAATCAAATCCAATTATTTGAAATAAATCCTAATTAAAAATAAAATTGAACTAATTATGAATTATTAATGATATTACATGTAAAATGAGATGTTTATAATCCATATAAAAGAAATTTTTGTTTATAACAGTAAGGAATGCCTCAATAAAAAGAAATTTAGGAAAAATCCCATACCCAATGTTTCCATTTAGTTTATAATGATTTATAATGATATATAATGGTTTTAAAAAAATTATTAACATCTAGTTGAACCAAAACCATAACAATATTTATAATATCATATATGATCTTCTTATAACATCTTGGAACCTATTGTTTTTATTATATTTCATTATCACCATTTTTTCAGATGTTAACTGCTTCTTTTCTCATGCATATTTTGTTATAGTAGTTCATGTTCTTGTGCATATGATATAGATCCAACATACCTAGAATTATATTAATGTTATAAATATCACATTTATTCTTTATATACCTTTCTGTAATAATTCTTAAATTTTTTACATGGAGAATGAATCACATAACTTCATAGAGACAATTGGTCGTACCTACACAAGAGCTATGATATCATTCAATTAGTAGGTTAAATGACATGAAATTGGATGATATATTAATTTTAAACAATAAATATCATATAATATGTATCATATATATATATATATTATTTAAAACATTATGATAATTCATGTGATTCAGTGATGGGAAAAAATTACATCGATTCGCGAGGTGGTAGTCCGCTGTACACATGAGCGATGCTATGTTTCCCATTTGATGGAGGAGGAGATAAATATATAGTATGAAATAAACATAATAAAATCTAATTATATAAGAGGTATTTTTTTATTGTATTTTATGTTTTAAGATATAATTTATGGGTAATAAACAATAAATAAAAAGAATAAACTTAGTGAAGATAATTACCATCTCTTAGTAGAGCCTCCTTTGGATATCTTATTAAGATCCCAAGGGTTTGTTTTGGAAACTACCAAACCATTAAAATTAGGATAATTATAATTTGGAGTGATTTTTGTAGGCTTTGGTTTATTAAACCATCTTTATAGGTGTAAATAAGTAAGTGGAGTGAGTTCCCTTTTATAACTCATGAGGATTGAAATTTTGTAAATATCGATAAATATTCAATAATAGGAAGTCAATCTCACAGAAATTTCTTAAAAAATTGATAAATAATGGAAAATATAGAATTAAAGTTCTATATAAACCTATAAAACAAAAAATTAAACATTTTTTAAACAAGTTATTCCCTTATCCTAAAAGCTTTACTTATTTTTACAATTTTAGTTTTAAACACAGTAATTAGTTTCTTAACCTTTGTAAGTAAGAATTTAAGACTAAAATAAAATAACCCTTATTAGATAATTTGGAAATAATTATTTTAAATATGAAATACAATTTATCAAAAAAAATTATTTTTGTATGTAAAATTAATTTAAAACAAGTTCATGTAACATGTAAAACACCGTTTTAAGTTTAATAACCATAATTAAATTTTACTATATTTACTAATAATTATGAAAACAAATTAATTTAAACTAATTATATAATATTAATTATGATTATTAAAAATATGAAGTCTATTTTATTAAATTAAATTCTTATTATTGGTGTAATTTAATTTTAAACAATACCCGTAAGTCGTGTCGAAAAATGGGTTTTCACGAAATACATTTTCTAGTATTAGTTGATCTTATATTAACTATGTGACTAGTAATAATAATTACAGGAATTTATATTAGTATATTTAGATATATAATCCTTAAATTTCATTTAAATATTTCCATATTAATTTTTATTTTAATTAATTTAAATTTTGAAACATTATGCACTTAAAAATAGTTTTCAATAAAATGGCGTTCAAGCCTAAAAATAAACTTTTATGAAAATATGGTATAAAAAATATTCCACACTAATTAATTAGATAAAAAATCTAAATATTAATTATGTTACTTTTAAATCAAATTAAAATCATAAAATTATTTTTTAATTACATAATTTATTAAAAAGAATGACAGTTTTACTTAAAGAGGTATTTTTTACTATTCACTAAAAAATAACACTTCAAAAAAATGTTAAAATTTCACTATATGATAATTTTAATATGATTTTTTAAATTGATATTTTAATTAAAATTAGAATTTCTAAAATTGGTATTAATTATAATCACAATATATAACAAGCAAAATAAAGCCATTTTTGAAAAAAAATGAAAATTTAAAGCATGAAATGATTTTATTGAGAAATAAATAATTATTTTTAAATAAATTATATAAATCCGATATACCTATTTCATAATTTGATCCACACTGTTCATTCTATCCAACTTAACTTCTTGGTCATAATGGTTAAATCATGTAATAATATTGGAGTTCTTATAAAACTCATTGTTACGAATCGTATATGCTATCTAACACAATGTCATTATTTTTATATATTGGGATGTTACAATAGTAGAGAAGATAATATCTTAAGCTGTGATTACATTAATAAAAAATAGAGGATCTATGGGAATAAAAGTTGATTTAATGTTTAATTATTAATGAATCACATTATGCATCCTAAATTAATAAATTTTGATACAGAATACTAAAATTTGATTTTTTAGGAATTAATATAGTCGATGGGTATCTTGGGAGGATTTAAATTAGTGAAAAAGTTTATAAATGCTATAAAATGTGGTTCATGTCATATCTAATCTTTCAAAAGGCATAATTTTAAGTACTATAATTTTCACTTTCATATAACTTTATATGTTGTAAACTCCTCTTGTTCAAAAAACTATACAAGAACCTTAAAATTGAAATCATGGTTGGACATATGATATGGATTAAAAGAAATGATAAGGGGACATGTATAGTAGTTTTCCAAAATTTTACGATAACTATATATACTCAAGACATTTACATTCATATAGAACATACATAAGTTTGGTATATATACATAGATGATATAAATGCCCTATTTACAAAAAAAACATATAGAACATATACATATATATTTAGAACATGTATACACACAATATATATATATATAGAATATATATATATATTGTATATATATATGTTCCATTCATATAAAAATCATATGTGTGTTCTATATATGGTTTATATATGTTATGTACATTCTTGATATATATATATATATATGTGTGTGTGTGTAATTAAAATGAACTAAAATAAAATAGGAAGGAGCAATAAAAAAACATCCTAAAAGAAAATTATAGAAGATTTAGGTGTCCAAAAAAACTAATTATTCTTTTGAAAAGACGATTAAGAGAATCTGACTGGTGGACTCAAATGTGTTGATTGTTAATTCCCGAGAAGAATCACTTCAACATCCCTCAATGAGAAACCTCTCCTTAAATTTTTATACAACTAAAATTCACAATTTAATTTTACTATTGAAGAATCTAGAATATGAATGATCATTTTTCATACCTGAAATGATACAATAGGAATTACATAGGTTAAAAATGAAGAAAATAAGGGATATAATAAAAACAATGATAATTAGAAATATAATTATAAAGGGGAACTCACTTTTCAAACCAAAAACCAAGTAGAAGTAGTTTCATTTCTAATGAATGGATAATGGCATATATTTTTCTTATCTTTTTTAATTTCAGGAATGTGAAATGTTTAGTTTAAGAAAAGTCATATAAAAATAAAATTATATTAAATGCACAAATACTACAATATTAGTGTGTTATTTAGTTACTATTTTCCACAGTCCTAACAAATTGTCATGAAATAAACACTTCAAATCAGTTGAGTAGGTAATAACAAGTAGAAAATTCAATACAAAAACAAATTAGATGAATTAAAAATTTATTCATGAGAATATAACGATGATATTTAGAAGAACCACTCATTATGGTTACATATAATCAAACCTCCCAATATAATTTAATAGCAAAAGAATATTATATCATAATGATCATTTTTCATACTAAAATTATAGAATAAGAATTATCTATGTTCAAAAATCAAGATAATAAGAGAAAGAATAATAAAAAAGGTAACAAGAAATAAAATTTTTAAGGGAAGCTCGCTTTTAATAGAGGAAACTAAATAGAAATTGTTTTACTTCTAATGAATTAATAATGGCCTAAAAATATATTCCTTTATTGACTACTTGAAGGTAAAATATTTATTGGAGAAAACACATACAAAAAGAAAATAGTATTAAATTCATGATTAATACTATATCTGTGTGTTATTTTATTACAATTTTCCTACCTCCCTATAATGTTTCGAATCATAAACTCTTTGAATCAAATGTGTATGTAAGAATAAGTAAAAAATTAAATATTAAAAATAATTTCCATAACCAAATTATTTTTATTAGAATATAACAAAGATAACCAGAAGAACCAATCAACATAAATTTAAACGGTATATTTAGTGATAATTATAACATTCTGTCAACATCATCTCTTGTCTACAAATTTCTTAATTTATATATGAATAATTAATAAGAAGAATGTGAAAGTTTCTTTTTTTTTACATTATAAATATAAATTTTATTATTTGAATACAAACATTAAATATAGAAATATATATATATATATTGAGATATATAAATTCCACATATACATATAAAAACCAATTTTTATATGATGAGTTAAGGATTAATTTGTACATATGAATTAGGTTCAAAATATAATGATTATAAAATTAATGTGGGTATATAATATTGAGAACCAAACTTCTCATACAAAGATATTATAACTTAATAGATTAATATTCATTTTATAACACGTCGATCCACACTATAATCATCTGGGTCAAGTGACTTTGAAAACATGGACACATAAACATCTGTTTCATAAGTGAACTATATCATCTTCCACTAAGTTCTTAATAACTTTCATCCTTTATAAAAATATCACACAAAATACATTTCCTGATGTCCTTGGGAAAATAAAAATAAGAAATAGTGAGTTCATATGCTCAGTAAGGGAAAAAGGATATATCTATTATTATATAAACATAATATGATAATAAGGGTATGAGAAAATGAGAATTAGATTTTTTAAACCATACCTTTCATATCGTAGATCATAAAATTGATTTATGGAATAAATCATGGATTTTTTTAAGAAAAGAATCATAAAAAAATAAAAAAATAGAATACATTAGAGTATAACATTAGAATAAGACATATATTTGTTTCTTACAAATAAAAATAGAAAATAATTTACTAAGTAGTCAAGACTCAGTCCCAAGACTATTATAGGGGAATGAGCTCACTCCCCAAATTATTTTAGTATCTAATATTCAATAGTAAGACTACTATAGTGTAAAATATTCATTGTTGAACTCAGTTCACTCCATATTCCATCCCTCTTTATATCATGAGATATTAATCATTACCCATTGCATTGGTGGGAGATATAGGTCCCACACGACACATAATTAAAGGCAAACATATGTGTTCCACAAGATCATAAAACATTAATCTTATTAGAACCAATGAAAAAATACGGGTTTTATAAAATTTTCATCATAGAATAACCCATGTAAAACAATCTGCTTTCATAAGATTTCATCATTTCATTATAGTGTAACCTTTGGAAAATAAAAGTGTTTCATAAACATTTCACCATTTGATCACAACATAACTGTTTGAAAAGGAATGAGTTTCATAAAAATTTTGTCATTATAAAAATAATCTATTCATAGAATTAATAAGGATGATATAATTGTATCATATCCCATATAAATCTTAAGTATCATCAAAGGAAGTCATCTTAGATGGAAAATGACTTTCAAATATCACTTGTAACATTTTTGAGGGAAATATCCTTTTTTATTTTGAAATTAATATTTAAAATCTAAAAAATTTCTATATATTAGAGAAAAAATTTTATTTTAAAATATCCTTGGATACTTGTAAAGTATTATTTGAATAATTTAGTGGCCTTTATAGAAAGAAATATCATTCAAGTCATACATGTTAAAATAAATATTTCTTTCACATTTTTAATAAATAGGTCAAAATAGAATTGTTCGGAAAATGAAAAAAATATTCCATTTAAAATATATTGAAAAAATTTAAGCATGGGTAAAAATGTCTTTAAAAAATAATTATATAAATATAAAATCTTTTGTTAAAACATTTTTAGACAACATGGACTTGGAAGAAAAATAATATTTTGACCGAAGAGAGAAACAAAGTCCATTTTTCATAATGTTTTCAACTATTGATCACATAAAGGGAGGAAAATGGAAGGAAAAATTGTATTTTAATAACATTAATAGATGAGAAGAAAACTAATGAGTTTATTGGGTGATAGATTGTAATATTTTATCATCTGAAACTTTATCATAAACAATCCCAACAAACAATGAGATTACAACATAAAACTTTTTCCACTTTTGTATCCTTTGAATTGTAATCACCATGAAAGAAAAAAATAAATGAAACATTAAATATTATGAGAGTAAATAAATTCATGATATTACATGTTAATGGTTCTTTATGTACCCATTATAAGAGAAGATAGGTGTATAACATAACATATTCCCTAAAGAAGTAAATTTAAGACAAAAATCCCTTACCTCAATCTCGACATCCTTCATACACATTTGAACATCCTTCATAATATAGATATGTTTATTATACATAAATTAAAAATACATAGTCATACATATCATACCATATATGATTTAATTATAACCTTTTCCACCCATCTATTAACAATTCTTTGTTCAAATCACTATTCTTGGTGATAACTGCTTCATTTTTCAAGTATGTATTGGTTTGATAGTTTTTGTCCTTGTACTTTGATTATGGTACCATAATATAAAGAATTTTAATAATGATATTAATATTGTATATATTAATTAAATAATTTTTTTAGTAATTTCTAAGAGTTATAGATAATTAAATTCATTTCACTATTCACGGAGACGGTAGGTCATGTGTACACATTAACACATTTCCCATGTTCTCAACAGATGGAGAGAAAGGAAGGTAAATAATAATTAAAATTTATAGAATCATTATTATATAATATATATACATATCAAATATTTTCATGAAAATTATTCTTTTTTACTTTCCATGTAATGTATATGTGACAAACGAAGCACATCCCTTCACGAGGTAGGAGTCTACCATACATACGAGTGAAATTATCGCATTCCCACTAAATAGAAAGTAATAATAAATATGTGATATTATAATTCAATAAGATTATTTATTTCATAAACATAATATATAAATTTTTAATCCATCATTATATCAATCCATTAGAATCGATGATGGAAAATGAATAACATCGGTTTGTGAGGCAGTAGTCCACCGTACACACAATAAACAATTTTGTTTCCCATCCGACGGAAGAGGAGATAAATGTAGTTTATTACATGAAAAATAAAATATCAAAATATATTATATATAGGTGTTCTTATATTTTAATTATTAATTCATGAATAAATGTAGCAATAAAATATGGAAAAATAAATACCTCAGTGAGGATAATTACATTCGCTTAAAAAACTTCATTTGGATCACTTATTAAGGACCAAGGGTTTGTATTTTGGAAAAAATATAATATATAGAATTTTTATAAGTATTTTTGGGGGTGTTTTTGGATGTTTTTTGTCCATAAAAATTTCTTATTATTTGTGGATTAGTGTAGGGAGGCGTTGCCCTCTTATAATTGGGATGGAGTGATATTTTCCTAAATATTCAAAACTATTCAACAAAGGGAAGTAAATCTCACCAAAATTAAATAAAAAATTAATAAATAATTTATTTTAGGGATTATATGGTCTATAAAAACCTAAACCTAAAAATTAACACATCTCTTGAACATTTTGTTCCTTAACCTCTATGTTTACTTCTACTATTTTAGTTTTCACCATGATAACTAGTTTATTAATTCATTGACCAAGTTAATTTATCCTTTAGGAAAAAAGATAATTGAGATTTTTTAGATAATATGGAAATAATTATTCTAAATAATCAATCAAATTTTTCAACTTAGGATCTAATTTTTTTGAAAATAATTTTTGACACTTACGTATGTAACACCCAAAATCCAATTATAATCATAACCACAATAAATATTTTTTAGTGTTTTTACAATTATTTATGAATATAAATTAATTATACCTTATTATATTATATAAATTATTCTAATTACAAATATAGAGTCCACTTTGTCAAATTAAATTCATATAATTAGTATAATTTAATTTAAAATAAAACTCGTAGATGTGATGAAAAATCAGGTTTCCAAAGAAATATTTTCATAAGTATAAAATGTTTTTATATCATCATTAAAGATAAATTTTTATAAAAATAGAAGAGGGGTCTAACATACACAAATTGAAGCAAAACACAAGACCTATGGTGGTCTGATGTAATGGAGGCCAAGAGCGTCACCCCTAATCAGGTTCACCCCTTTAGGTTTAAAAAGAAGGTTGCTAGGAAAACAAGTGGCATTAATACCATGATCCACCACAACCAAAGATGCAAAGTGGTTTTCCACCCTATTTCCCTCCTGCTAAGTATGGGTTACCTCAACATTCTGATCGAGAATACTTTTTCATCTCTTAATGGCGTAGACAATTGACCATGGAGTGGCACCTTTTCCTTCCATGGAGTCGGGAATGATCTTGGAATCAGTCTCGACCTGAGAAAGAACCATGTTCTCCTGCACACATAATTGCTGACCTGTAAGTAATGCTTTATATTCTACCTATATTGAAGATCCCATGCCATAATATGCAGAGAAGGCCAGAAGGAAGTTTCCCCTGCAATCCCAAACGACTCCTCCCCCATGAATGTGCACCTCCTTGCACAAGCCATCAAAATTAATATTATTGGATTAATTTTACTTTTAAATCTCAAAAAAGGATTTTGTAAATGCTTTAAAAAATGGTCAATTTTTAATAAAAAATAGTATTTTCACTATTGATCAAAAAATTATTATTTTTATAAAATTCCCAAAAATTAATTATAAGATATTTTTAAAACTTTTATATTAAAAATAAAGTTCATATTTTCAAGTAAAATTTTCTAAAAGTCAAAAAAAATATTGTTTAAATTAGGGCTCAAAATGCACCTGAACGTTTTTTGAGATATATAATTTTTAAGCATAAAGATGGATTTATTCTTATCCAATTATTAGAAAAAACATTAAATGAATGACAAATTTTTTTTATTGAATATATTATATATAAATTCTATCAAAATCATTCACTAATAGTGACTAATTTAATTCATTACGATAAAAAAACATTGTACGCATGAGAATATTTTTTTTCAAAAAAATATTTTGTTTATGTTCAATTTAATTATATTTTACTCTATAATCAATTTATAACTAATGAATTTATTTTATACATGTTTAAAAAATCTACCTTTTATAATTAAATTATTCTTATTCATATCTTCCAATCTAATGGCTGGGAAGTAAAAATCATATTAAATAATAATATTTTAATAGTATACCATGGATTGTTTGAACTCGGTGTTAGGTGTAACGCAAGAAATAAATGAAATTAAATTTATTTTTAAAAAATATATTTCCTAAAATAACGGGGTTTTACATTCTCTCCACTTTATTGAATGTGGTTCTCATAATTTTATCTTATACTCAAAAATAAAGGCGTTGACATCTGAAAATTACATTATAGAAAACCCGCATTAAAAAAGGGGTTAATAACACTTATTATTGAAAAGATAGAAAGGTAAATAAAAATTTCATCCTAAAATAAAAAAATTAGGTTTCCAATTAGCATAACATTAGTTAGAAATGAAAATATATACATAGAAGAGAATATTAACACCCAAATATTAATATAGAGTGGCATATACCATGGTTATAAGAATGTTAAACACCAAAATAAAATAAATCTATGATGCATTAAATTTCCATTGATTCATTAGAAATGAAATTAATGTGACATTTTTTTTCTAAAGATTATTTTTCTAATGTTGATTGATTTTTTTTACTATCAAGATAGTTGACACGTGAAAATATACTTAATTGATTTATTTCCACTTGAAAAGAAAATTATTATTCTATTGTTGTGATTTTATCAATTTTCACTTCATATTTTACCACAAGAAATAATGATGAGTTTTCATGCTTAAATCACTAACTGATCACAAGATCTATAAAATAATGATAAGTAATTACATATATATATAGTTATCATAAAAAAATTGTTAGTAAAAGTTATCCCATATGGATTAATATTCATAATATGAAATAGTACATTAATATATAAAAACTTATCTAGAGTTCAACTAAAACAAATCCATAAATGGTTAACATTAATACCATTATGAAATTAAAAAAATTATAAATATGGCCACTAAATCATATTAACATTAATCCCCAAAATATCATACAATATCTAATAATTATTACATAACAAATATGTGAATACCTTTATCATATATTTTCCTGGAATAAATAAATAACCATAATTACCATAAAACATTAATAAAAACATAAATACTTCGTCACTTCTTATATAAAACCCAAAATTATTAAATATTTTCAATAAATCCAAAATTTCTATAAACTCCATCAATGATAACATAAAAAACTTCATAAAATCATTAATATGTTCTAATGTCATCAATAAAATCCAATTTATTTTATCTACATTAATAATATTTTTATCCCAACTAAACACCATTATCTCAACATCAGGACCATATTAAGGGTTATCTTTCTGCTAACCATTTTTTTTCAATAAAATATATCATTTCCATTAAATCACATTTATAGGTCATCTGTACCATTTAACATATTATGTAAAATCCTTAATGAAATAAATCTAATGAAAAATGAATATATATTTCATTATTAATATAACATAATTGTTGGATTCTTATACATAAACTCTTCAATCATTCAACATCATTCATAAACCATTAACTAGGATTAATCATTTTATTCCGTAATAACTCATTTCATTCATATATCATTTGTAGTCTCTCCATAATCAACATAAAATCTCCATAATCAACATAAAATCCTTTAATCATGCACCCATACTGTTCCTCTTATTAGGCATTCCAACTTGGAAATCAATTTGTAGTATTCCCATAATTCCCACATTTAAAACATTCAACAATTGATGATTCCTTAGGGAAGGTTTTATTCTAATACATTTCTCCAAATAAAATTTTCATTTTACTTACTTCATGACCTTATTCCCCACACATAAGACATCTTATTCTCCCTTTGATACATTACCTTGAGTGATTGTTCTAATATTCTCAATATATAGGAAACTAAATATTCTTTCTGTTATGCTCTCCACCACCTGAGGTCTCAGTGAAATCTATCTTCCTATTCGTTGGAATGTATGATAGTAGGTTATAGTTGATGTCATAAATCATATATTGTGATAAGTGAATATGAATAATCACAATTTCCATTACTCTAGTCCCCACTCGACTTGGTTTATCATTTTCACATTTTCTATCGCATTTAACATTAATCTAGTTTCTCCTGGTTCCTAAATTTAAACTAAAACCAAGAGGCATAGTGTGATAAACAATATTCATAATAGATAACCTCATAATCATGAAAAATCAATTCTAGGTTGTACACATAATGAAAAAATATTTAAATCTATGAAATGTTAGGTTTAACCTAGGTCATTGATTGTCATCATCTATTCAAATCCTTTATGATGGTTTATAGAGACTATGAGTTTCCAAAACATACCCCTTGGGTGTTTTAGACTCGGTGTGCCTCAAGGTGTATTGTCTTGCACCAGGTGAATGTTGAGTTAAAGACCAATACACCCTTTTTATAGTTTTTATCCCAAGGTAACACTATGACAGATATATATCCACTTGTAGTATCCATACATGGATGTAATTACTCAAAAAACAAAAACACTATCCTTTACTAAAATTCCATGATGTTTTCATGTACATTAAATTATATTTAGACTAATCCTTATACATATCCCTGGGGAAGTTACTAATGTTTTATCTTCTTAGTTTCCAAATGTTATCTAAACCTTTATTTGATATGGACTTGAGAGACCCAAACTTCTGAAAAAAAGATATTACGTATTGATTGATGAATATTCATTACATAACATAATGATCCAAGACAAAATTATATCTATCTTGTGTGATGACATATGGGTCAAAGGTATACCTTTGTTGGGCCTATGTTTTTCTATTTAGTGTCTTGGAACATACAGGGGATCAGAGGATGAAAATAATGTTTTTGAGAGAAATCCTAGGGAGAATGTTTAGTGAGAAAAGTTAGTTTAACTATTAAATAACCATGCTATATTTTATATGAGGTTCCAATGGTGTTTCAAATGGTTTAAGCATGGTTAGTCAAACTATATGACATACCCAGTGAACTATGTGGGGGTGTCTGGTGGGTTTTTAGGGGTGTTTCATGGTTAAGGAATATGGTTAGTTTAATTGTTCCTCCCTCTAGTGGAAACCATGAATGCCTAAATAAAATGGATTGTAGGGGCACATGGTAGAGGCACGTAGTTAATTTAACCATACATCTTCCTCCAAGAAACCATGGGACCTCCCTCTAAAATGTTAAATAGTGGGATTTTACCATTTTCCATTGGTTCTAATAAATCATAATCAAAAAATAATCTCATTTTTTCATGTCCTAACCCTTATCCATCACTTTTGAGGTCTATACCCCGAGAATATAGGTTGAATTACTTTTTTATTTGATGTATCACATCAAGGTATGCTATTGTTTTAATTAGGTTTCCCCCCTTCTTTATAGATCTATGTTATATCTCTTCTCCTCTCATCTTGTTAGAATTCAATTATAATGTTATTCTATATATAATAGTTTTGATGGAGGATTGAAATTTTTTCTCCTGGATCTAGGATCACAGGGTCCTAATCTACTCTTACATAGTGTCTATTTTAGAAGGATATTTGTTCTACCACCATTTTGAGATAGGAATTTTTATGAAATGGATTAATTATTTGAATTGATTATAATAATTGAAAAATTCCTTTGTATTTTTCATTAAATTAGTTTTTTTGGTTTCATGGTATATATTGGAAAGATGCATGTTATTAAAGGGGGGTTTCTTTAAAAAAATGTTTTCCACATTATGTTTTTGATTAAATGATTGAATTTTAGTTTTGATATTGAAATGGGGTTTCAAACACAAAAAATGGATTGGATTGTCTTGGAAAATGTTTTAAAAATTGTGAGGATGGTTTTGAAATGGATTTTGACAAACATTGAACATTGGTAACATTGGATAAATTAGGAAATAGACATATGTAGCCTAAGAGTGTGTGGAACAACAAGGGGTCACTTTTGTGATATTGATGTACTATATAAGGAATTGATATTGGTTGGTGAAAAAATATTCCATCTTTAGTCTCTTTAATGTTTAGTATATATTCTGATAGGATAGGGCCCAATATGGAGTTATTTTTCATTTAATTCTTATTTATCGCATGATTGATTTTATCATGGATTATTTCTCACATGTTTCACTTGAGGTTTTGTTACATGGATTAACTTGATGAATTTTACCATGGATATTTTTTTACTTACTTACTTTATGGTGTCTGTATATGATACTCTGTTTTATCACATATAATTTTCATATTACTTACTTTGTGTATATGAAATTATTTTATGAAAAACCAAACAAAAATTCTTTACAAATAGGATTAGATTTATTATTTTTTTATAAATTTTTTATTTTAAATTCTAGAACTATTTCATTATTATTTTTATATCTTGTATAGACACTATGGTGATATCCAACTAGGATTTTCATTGAAAAACTAATTTTACATTTGGGCAGTTGTAGACAATTTTTTTAGGATCTAGGTAAAGGTAAAGGAATCATTCATCCTTTCAAATTATCTTTTCATTATTTCCTATATAGTGAGATATTTTAGAGGGGTTGATCAGTCATATGAAAATTTGTTGGTGTTATCATGTCATACTTTTTGTTTTAATTAGTTTGAATTATATTGTACGGATCTCGGATTTACATATTTCTTAAAATTTTTACTCTTGTTATATGTATTGTTTTTCTTTATATGAAAATTGCTTCTGTTCTCCTGTTACATCTCACCACCGTTATAGGATGGATCTTGTGGCTTGTCTCGTTGACTTGGGTTGGTTCATTACATAATGGTATCTATGGGAAGTTTATCCTAAATTATTTTAACACTTCCTAAGTTTCATTCTGTGTCTTAGGTAGATGAGAGTTAGGACTATCAGAATTCAGGTAGTAAGTATGGGAGGGTGACTCAGCAGCTCACTTTCGTGTTTGAAGTCTAGTAACTGTGGGTGGTTGGATTTTTTTTCCATGATTGAGGCTTTGAGTTTTGATTTCATTTGAATGAACTAGATGTGGATTTTATTTTAACGAAACTTTTCCTTCTTAAATCTTTTTTTGTATGTAGAATTCCCGATTTCATAAAATTTATTATGTTTTAAAGCATAGACATGAATTATTGAACTTGGTCATAATATTTTAGAATATTCTCAAAATGTAATTGGTCATTATCTTTTTCTTAACAGTCTGTTCCTCTAAGAAGAGATCTTCCAAATCATAGAGAGGAATTTATGAGACATGATCGATAAAAAAAATCCTTCTAGTGGAACCTTAGTTGGTTGAAGCTATAATCCATAAAATTATAACTCTCACTTAAGTGGGTGTGAGGAACCCATGTCATGCGGTGGATCATGGCTCTGAATTCACTAAGAAACATCCACCAGTATTCCACAATGATAAGGGACCCTATTGATTTTTGGAGTGGATTGAAAGGATTGATAGGATATTTAATCTCATGAATATTCCTAAGGAATCATGTGTTTCTCAATGTACATGCTCGAGGGACCAGGAAGCAGATGATGGTATTCTATCATGAAAGATAAGATTCTTGAGAAAATTACCTAGAATTATTTTATGATAATATTCAATCAATAGTTTTAACTTTGGAATTATGCATGGTGAAGACTTGGGAGTTTCTGAACATCGAGGAAGGGGAGTGTATCATTATGGACTATTCTACATATTTTACTGAGCTTTTGCATCTGGCACTAGATCTTGTCACCAATGAGTACTTAAAGGATAAAATATTTGAGTTTAGAAATAGGCCAAATATTTGGTCAATGTTGAATCTCATGCACCTTTCAATATTTTTGGAAGTAGTTGATTAAGAATCTTTTGTAGAGGCAGATATATATGGAAAGACTAGTTTGGGTGGAGCTTTAGTTGGTGCAATTTTTAGATTTAGTGTGTCTTCTAGCCAGTAATGAAATTGCAAGGGTGGTCAATTTTCTTCAGGACTAGTTTTAGGGGCTTCATCAAGAAAGTAGTAGTTTTTCTACTATCAGTATGGATGTCATGGACATAAAAAAACCAACTATATAGAGGCTCTAAAACTTTTCATCATTATATATTATATGACCATATGAAGGTTTTTTATGAAAGGATATCCTTGGGAAATAATGTAGGATTCACTCTCAAGAAGGTTTCACATGTTCGTAAAGATGATTCCAAGGGTGGTGGATCTAATCCTTAGGAAAATAAAGATTTTGATATGTAAAATAACATATAAATTTATGAAAATGAGTATACACTAGAGTAATTCAATGGTGGTCTAGCTACTCTTAGAGGTACAATGTTTATTTTGTCTTATATGGTGCTAGATTTGTTTGATATAGGTGTTACTCATTATTTTATATTATCAAAATTAGTTGACGTGTTGGGTTTACATTCAGAACTTATTAAGTACTTTTTGGATGATTCCATGAATTTGGGAGAGAGGTTTGAACCAGGTTTCAAGTATCCCCTAGGTCAGGTGAGGATATATGAACAGGAGGTGGAGTGGTACTTATTAATGATCGATTTTTACATCTATGACATGATATATGGAATGGACTTGATGATAAATGTTAAGGACTAGATAGAAGGATATCATTTTTAGGTTTTGTTTTTATCTTCTGATGGGGTCACTCATGTTTTTCAGGGTGAGTGGGACTCTATCTCCGGAAGGTCAGGTCCTATTGTTCCTTGTGATTGGGTAATTTGGTGAATGTTTTTAGAGATGTTACTTGATATCGTTGACCATTCCTTGGGAATTCCACTTCTTGCGGTGGTGTGTGCATATCATGAGGTATTTCTGGATAATTTTTATGGGTTACTTCCATAGAGAAAGGTTGAGTTTACTATGGAAATATTCCTTCGTATGATGCCCATTCCTATTCTATCTTATCAAATAGTATATGCTGAGTTGTTAGAACCGATAGTACAACTTGAGATCTTGAGGCTATGTGATTTATTCATCCTAACATGTCAATTTTAGATTATCTAGTCCTCTATTCTAAGAAGGAAGATAAGATTCTTAGACTTAACATGAATTATGAAAATTTGAATCAAGTTATTGTTAAGAACAAATATCCTCTTCCTTGGATTGATGATCTCTTTGAAAATATTAGAGGGTCATTTTGGTTATCAAAGATTGACCTTAACTCAGGGTACCTCCATTTGAGATTCTGAGAAGGGGATATACCTAACACAATACTTAAGAGATGGTATGGAAATTTCAATTTTGTCGTTACGCATTCGGTCTCACTAACGCTCCTATTGTATTTAGGTCTTTGATGAACTGAAAATTTCATTGGTTCTTGGACTCTTTTATTGTTGTTGTGTGTGGAAGATATTTTGGTGTACTATAAGATAGAGGAGTAGAATATATATTGTTTGAATTTCAATCTTTGAACATTAAAATAACATCATCAATATAGTAAGCATTCCAAATGTTAATTTGGGACCTAGGAAGTGAAAATTCTTGGGTATTTCATATATTAGAAGGGAATCTAAGTGTACCCTATGAAAATAAAAGATGTTATGTCCTAGGAGAATCCTAGATATGTGTTTTTGATCTAGAACCTATTAGGATTGTCTATTTACAATAGATGGTTTGTTCATAATTTCTCTAAGATTTCACATTTGATAAAAGATTTAACCTATAAGGGTGTAATATTTGAATGGAATGATGAATTTTAGAGGTAATTTGAGGATATAAAGGTGATGTTGACTTTATAACCAATTTTTATTCTTCACAAACTGATTTGGGGTTATGATGTTTTTTGTGATTCTTTTGTTATGGGTTTGTGATGTGTCTTGATGTGAGGGAAATAGGTGGTGTCCTATAGCTCTCTCTAGTTACTAAATCAAGAGAATAAATACCCTACCCACAATATTGAGGTGTAAGTAGTTCTTCATGCACTCAAAATGTGGCGTATCTATCTCTTTCGGGTAAAATTTATATTATATTCTGATCATAAGAGCATGAAATATATTTTTCCATAGAGGGTTATAATTTTGTGAGATATATACTCTGTGGAATATCTTTAGACTTTTTTATTTTGATATTGAATACACTATTGGGAATAGGAATCTGGTTTCAGATGCTTTGATCAGAAAACTACCGATACAACTCTTGAAGGAATCGATTGAGGAGAGGTATCTGATGAGTTTTTTTTGTAGAAATGAAATTGATAGTGGAAGAGGTTGGTGGATATGTGTTATTGTATTTGATGGAAGATGAAACATATTTTGATGAGAGATTTCAGCCTGAGTAGTTGACAGAGATCGAGTGCTGACAAATAGGTAAAAGCCATTATGGTGGGGAGACCTCAGGTGAGTGGTGTCGATCTCCTAGTAGAGATTTATACTTTTTTAGAAGGTTGGTTGTTCTTATTTCTCTATGTTAGTGGTAGATACAAAGTGGACACTGGTCATATTGGTTTGTACACCCTAGTGATACCAAGATGTATCAAGACATGAGACATCAGTATTGGTGGCTAAGGTGGTGGAACATGGTTCCTGAATTTGTTTCATGGTGTCTCACTTGCCATAAAGTTTAGGCAAAAGATAGACACCTACTAGCTTGTTGTATCTTTTTACAATGATGGTATGGAAGTGGGATGAGATTTCAATTGACTTAGAATTTGTTTTACTACAGACTAATAGTTGGAAGGATTCAATTTGTGTGATCGTTTATCCACTTTTGAAATTGGTTTATTACTTACCTATCAGGGAGATGATTAATATGTAATAACATAGTGACTTATATGTCTGATAGATTATGAAAATTCATGGGGTTCCCTATATGGTTCTTTCTAACAGGGTCCTGAGGATCACTTCCAAGTTCTAGAAATATTTTAAATTAGTGATGGGTTCCCATTTGAAATTGAGTATGGATTATAATTCATAGATGGATGGAAAGACATAGAGATCTATAGAGGTTATTGGGGATATGTTTCGGGTTTGTATGCTTTATTTTGGAGGATATTGAGAAAAGAATTTTCCTATGTCAACAATTTCCTATAAAAATAGTTATTAGGATTCAATAAATATGATGCCATTTGAATTTTTTTATGGGTGGCCATGTAGATCTCCTTTGTGATGGGTAGTGTTGGGAGAGTGGTCCCTAATTAGGCTGAGTATTATTCATGGGATGATAGAGAAGGTGAAATTGATCCAGATGTGGTTGGTCACAACATAGTTTTGTCAAAAATCTTATGTGGACTTTCATCGTCATCCTCTAAAGTATGAGGTTGGTGATTATGTTTTTCTCATAGTTTCACGTCAATTAGGAAATATACAGTTTGGTGATTAGGGTAAGTTGTAACTAAGGTTAGTTTTCCCCATTGAGATCATATAATAACATGGAAAGGTGGTATATCATTTGGAATTACCATCTCACTTGAATTTTATCCATGAAATTTTTCATGTTTTCAAGATAAGGAATTTTCAACCAGATCCTTCCCATATGATTAAATGGAAGTATATTTATCTTAATCATGATAACATCATTATTCATCTACCAGTTTAAATTATTGACCACCAAGACAAGGTATTGTGTGAAAAAATGATTACCTTAGCCTGGGTACTGTGGTAGTAAAGATGAGATAGCCATAGGACACGGGAGAAGGAATCATTGATGATGCTGCAATTTTATTCTCCCTTTTTGGATCCAAGATCTTGATGACTTTTAAGGGAATAAAGTTCTTATATTGGGGAGGATTGTGACACCATTCGAGTCAAAGGTATGACTTAGTTGATACTTAGTTTTATCTTTTAGAATTATGAATTATTTGTGGGATGAATGGTTAAAAAACGTTTTTGATAGAATCAATCTGGGTGAAATGTTATATTAAAAGTTATGTAACTATGGGTTATGCCTCTGTGAGGCTCCAGCGGCATTTCAAAAGTTTTGATCATGGTTAGACAAACCATGAAACATGCCTACTAAATCTTGTGGAGTGTTTGGTTGTCGTCTATGGGTTTCACGTGATTACAGTGCACTTCTAGTTTAACCACATGGACATATAGTGAAAACTATGAACCCTTAGATAGAATGGAAAATATGGTAACACAATTAAGGAGCACAATTAGTTTAACCATGTGACTTCCTCCAAGAAACCATGTGACCTACCTCCAAACTATTAAAAGTGGATTTTTACCCTTTTACCTTGGTCTTTTTAAATCATAACAACAAACTAATATCATTTTAGATCCTCCTAACCCATCCCTTACACTTTGTAGTTATCTACGCTTGGAGTTTAGTTGAAATTCCACTTTTTTCTTGATAGATCACATCGAGTTATGTTGCGGTTCTGACCTAGTTTCCCCTATTATTTGTAGATCTATGCTAGATATCTTCTCTAGTAATCTTATTGGAACCCAATTTGGATCTGATTTTGGAAGTAATGTGTTTTATGGAGCATTGATGTTGTTTCTTATGGTTTCAGGATCTTGAGGACCAGTTCTACTCTTCCTCAGTCTCCATTTTTGAAGGGGAATTGTTCTACCTCTTTTTTTACATAGGAATATTTATTTAATTGAATTTTTTTTGGTTTCCATTTATTTCATTGAAAGATTCACTTTTTTAGGGGGGGTTTCTTTTAAAAAATTTTTTATTCACACCAAGTGTTTGATTAAATTCAGGAATGGTGATTTTTATTCAGAAATGGTGTTTCAAACGCTAAAGTAGATTGCATTGGCTTCGAAAATAACTTATAAAACTTGTTCATAGTTTTGAAATGTATTTTAAAAAACATGGATCATTGGGAACCTTGGGTAAATTGGGAAATGGACATAGGTAGACCTAGTGTGTGAGGCACCACTACGGGTTACTTTTGTGATATCAATTGACTATGGAAAGACTTGATATTTTTTGGTGATAAAATAATCCTAATTTAGGATATTTTATTTCTAGTATGTATTCCCATAAGCTATTTCCCAACACAATATTCTTTGTTATTAATTACTTATTTATCACCTGATGAATTTAATCATGGATTTTTGGTCACATGTTTTCATGTGATGTTGCATCACATGGGTTCAAATGATGGATTCTGTCATGGATATGTGTTTACTTGCTCACCCTATGGTTTGTGGATATGCTTCCATATTTTTTCACTTATACTTTTTATATTCCTAGATTTGTGGATATGAAATTATATTATGAAAAACTAAAGGAATATTATTTATAAATGGGTGTGTATTTTTCAAAATTATTTGTAAACCTATTCTTATTTTAATGGAAATAACTATTGCATTCTTATTATTAGACCTTGTATAAAGTCTAGGGTGGTATCCTACTAAGATTTTTTATGACACCCAACTCTTTCCTTTATATGGTTTTAGACATTGTTTTTTATCATCTAGTTAAAGGTAAGGTCATCATGTAGCATAACATCTTCTATTTTCATCAATGTATTTTTAGTGGGATGGTTTGGAGGTGATGGTTTGTCACATAAAGAATTTTTGCTCTTACCTTTTTATAATTTTTTGGTTTAGATGG
This sequence comes from Viscum album, assembly GCA_963277665.1. Lineage (NCBI taxonomy): Eukaryota > Viridiplantae > Streptophyta > Magnoliopsida > Santalales > Viscaceae > Viscum > Viscum album. The sequence goes on from OY728155.1 coordinate 1,084,355,579, forward strand.
TTTGTATTAGATTGTATAGATATTGGATTTATCTCTTTCTTCTATATCATATTCTAGTTGTACGTATTATTTTTTTTATATGAGACTTGTTTCAATTATTCTATTCTACCTCACCTCCATGACAGGCCGGCTCAGTTGTCTTGTGCAATTGACTCGGGTTGGTTTTTTACATCTCATGCCTTTGGAAACATGGAAACATAAAAAACTGGTTCATAAGTGAAATATATTATCTCCCACCAAGTTTTTTTAAAAAAAAGAACCCTTATTAGGAATATCATATATAACAAATTTCTAGATAAGCTATAGAAAGGAATCATAAAAAAGGCTGAGCTTAGATGACCAGTAAGGGTAAAAAAGGGAGATACCAATTATCACATAAACATAACATGAGATCAAGTGTTTGAAAAAATGATAATGACATTTGATAACCATACCATGTATCTCTTATATTATAATCATGAGTCATGAAATAAATATTAGTAGTTCATAAAACATGAATAATAAAGGAATGAAAGAAAATAATACCTGAGAGTATAACATTGGAATAATACATTGATTTTTGGAATAGAAATTATCATATACAATCATTACCTCAGTAGTCAAGGATCATTTCCAAGACTATCATAGTGGAATGGGTTCACTTAAAAAACCATCGTAGTAGTCAAGGTTCACTCCCATGACTATTAAATTGTACAAAGTACCTTATCGAATTAGGTTCACATCCCATTATCTCCCTATTTATATCATGAGATATTAGTCATTACCCAATGCATTGGGGGAGATATATATCCCACACCTCAAATAATGAAGACCATACATATGCGCGACATAAGATTATAAAATATTCATCATATAAGAACCCTTGAAAATAAGTGGGTTTCATAAACATTTCATAATAGAATAACCCATGGAAATGAAACAGTTTTCCTATACCTTTCATCATTTCATCATAGTGTAACCTATAAAAAAGAAATGGGTTTTATAAACTTTTCATCCTTTTATCATAGCATAACCCATGAAAAAGGAATGGGTTTCATAAAAATCTTGTCGTCATAGATATAAACCACCTATAAAAAGAATAAGGATGATATTATTGGATAATATAACTAGTAAATATTAAGTAATATCAATGTATGTCATATTTTATTTATAATTATTTATAAATATCACATGGAACATTTCTTGAGGAAAATATACATTTTTACATTGAAGTTACTTTTAAAAATATAAAGAATTAGAATATATTATATAAAACATTTCTATTAAAATAACCCTAGATACATGTAAAGTAAGCTATAAATCATTGATCACTAATAATGGTTGGAAATAGATTTTATTCCATACACATTAAAATAAATATTACTTTCACATTTTCAGCAGAAAAGTTAAAAGAGCCCTATTCAGAAAATGAAAAAATGATTCCTTTTAAACCATTTTATAAAAATTAAAACATGGATAATTTTTTTCTAAAAAATCAATTTAGAATTCTTAAATATTTCTTTAAAGTATTTGTATAAAACATGGGCATGAAATGAAAAAAAAAAATTGACTGAAGAGGTAAATAATGTTGTTTTTATTGAAAAAAGTATTTTTAACCTATTTAATAAATGAAGAGAGAAAAATAAAAGGAACTTATGTATTTTCAGGAAACTAATTCAGGGGAATAACATACAATAGTTTCTTGGGATATAGATCATAATATTTTATCATCATAAATTTAATCACAAATAATTCAGATAAATAATGAGACTGTAACATAAAACATTGAACACATTTGTATCTTTTGAATCGTAAGTACCATAAAATAATTAACTTAAATGAAAATTTAAAAAATATGACAATAAATTAATTAATTATATGACATGAAATATGGTTTTTATATACACATTGTACAAGAATATAGGATCATAGAATAATATATGTCCCAAAGGAGACAATTTGAGAAAATAATCCCATACCTCAAGTCATGACATCCTTCATAATTTTTTTAAAATACTATATAATAAATATAAGTTTATTATAAATCCATTTTAGAACTATAATAAAATATATCATACCAAATATTATTTTCATACAACCTTTTACCACTCAATTATTAACAATTCTTTGTTAAAATCACTGTTTCAGTTGATAACTGCTTTGTTTTTCAAGTATGTTTTGGTTAGATTATTTTGGTCCTTTTTCTTGGATTTTGGTTATGTAATTTATATAATGTTAATAATATTTTTAAATTTAAAATATATTCATTAACTTTATATTTAGAGTCATCCAAAATAGTTATATATAGGAAATTAAATTGTGCAATTCATGGAGACATTGGGGCATGCATATGCATGAATATTATTTTCATTTTCTCAATGAATGGAAGGATAAAAAGGTAAATAATAACAAAAATTTAAAAAATCATATGTATGTAATATATATATTTATATATATCATATTGTCATTAAAATTATACTTATTACATTCCATTTAATGTGTAAGCGAAAACCTAATCATATCACTTCGTGAGGCGATAGTCCACCATACACATGAGCGATGCTATCCTCTTTATAAAAAAGGAAAAGAATGAAATAATTTGTGATATTATAATTCCAAAAGTATTTTTATTAATTAAAATAATATATATAATTTTAATATATCATTATATCAGTCTATTAGTAGGGATGATTGAAAATTAATTACATCGTATTACAAGAAGGTAGTGTGACATACACATGATAGACTGTTTTGTTTCCCTATTTCATGGAAGAGGATATAAATATAAGTTATTCGATAGAAATTATTATATCTCATTATATATTATGTATTGGTTTTATTACATTATAATTTTTTAATATATAAATGAATTTGGTAAGAGAAGAAGTAAAAAAGAAATACTTGAGAGAAGAAAATTACCTTTTCTTAGTAAAATTTCCTTTTGATCTCATAATAAGGATAACAGGGTTGGTATTTTGGGAAGAAAAGAAGATATATAATGTGTATAGGTAATTTGGGGATAGAATTTGGTCAGGTTTGGTCAATATAAATGTTTTTTGAGTTGTGAATAAGTGATGGGAGGAGGTTCCCTTTTATAATTGATAAAAAGTGGATTTTTTGTAAATAATTAAAACTACTCAATAATTTGAAGTCATTTTCAACCAAAGTGTCTAAAAAATTGATAAATAATGGAGTGTATGTATAAAATGGTTGAGTAAAACTACAAAAGGCACATTTTTTAATTATTTCATTCCTTAATCTCTAAATTTACTTATTATTACCATTTTAGTATTCACCATTGTAACTAGTTTATTTATTTATTTACCTAAGTAATTTATTATTTAAGAATAAAAATAAATTTGAATTAATGTATTACATGGGACCAGTGATTATAAATATTAAATAAAATTTATTAAATTAATATCCTATGTGTGTTGAAAAATACTTTTAGCACATGCATATGTAACGCAAAAACCACATTTTAACCTTAAACACGTCTATTAATTTTATTCCTTTTTACAATTATTTATGAAAACAATTAATTTTGAATTATTTTATATAATAAATTATTCTTATCCCAAATAGGGAATATATTTTATCAAATTCAATTAACATAAGTAGAAATGGATAATTTCAAATAAAACCTACAGACACGACGAAAAAAGTTTTCTAAAGAAAGGTTTTCATAATTTTAAAAGGTTTTTATATAAAAAATGACCATAAAACTAATTATAATGACATAAATTGGATATATTACAATATAATTTAACTAATTTTAATTTTAAAACCATTTTAAAACAAAATTAATCTTTGTAAATTCTTTAAACGAAAAGATGATTTTAAAAATTAATCATTATTTTTCACTATTCATAAAAAAATTAATATTTCTAGAAAATTTTAAAAAATGAAATCTATGATAATTCTGACATGTTTATTTAAAAATTAAATAAATTTGTTCAATGAAATTTTCCAAAAGTATAAATTTTTTTATATTATTTCACAAAATGTGATGAAACCATTTTTTAGAAAAATACAATTTTTAAGTATAAAACATGATTTATTCTTATCCCATACCTAGGGACAACACTATATGAATGATAAAACATTTGAGTGAATATATTATATAAACATTATTAAAATAATTCATTAATATTGATTAATTTAATTTAATAAGATAAAAACACTTTTCCCACATGAAAAATCGTTTTTCAGAAAAATATTTCTATTAATTTCATATGTTTTTTTATTTTTATTTATAATTAATTTATAACTGATGAATTTATTTTATTCAACTGTAAACCATATATTTTTATTGTTTAGTTTGACTTATTCATGCCCACTAATCCATGTTCTAAATGATAAATATCATGTTGAATAATAATATTTTAATCATATATTGTGGATTGTTTCAACTTTGTGTTGTGTATAATATAAGCTATCAATGAAACGAAATTTATTTGAAAAATATATTTTATAAAATATCATTTTGTTCCACATACTTAATGTTTCTATAAAATGAATATGGAAATAAACTAATTTTTTTAAATAAACTTTCCAGAAAGTCCATGTGAATCATTCGTGTAGACACCAATTTCTGGAAATTTGTATTATTATTCTTTTTATTGAATTACATCCACCATCCACCGATAAATAATAGGTCAAATATCATCTAAAATATAAATATCGACTCTAAATAATATAAATATTCTAGAAAAATAAGTATAGATTCTAATTGAGAGATTTTCACATTATATAAAGTTTTCTACTTTTTATGTAAGTATATATTCAATGAAATGTTTAATAATCATATTCAATATATTTATTTTTGATGTTAAAATGTGCATATTAAAAATATAAATATTCTCAAAATAATTTTGTATGTTAATATGCTTAGAAAATATGGATTCTGAAATAATATGCACATTTTGTATACAAAAATAAAAGATTAAGATAAAATATTAAAATAGGAGTATTGATAATACATACCATAGACAATTTAGAGTATATGTGTAAACAAATTAAATAGAAAACAATTTGGGGTGTTAATTTATATCTGAACATAGTAAAACAATGTGAAAATTAAATTACATATTGTAAACATTTAGAGACCTAATTCATAAATAAAAATATAGAGTATAATCTTCCCTTCTTCCAGAAAACTATTTGATTGTCACTTATATATAAAATATTTTCCATTTTTATTATAGAAGGTTAGTAAATGGAATCATTTTGATAAAATAATGATCTTATTGATAAGAAATTTTATATTTTTCACCTCATGTCTGTACATGAAAAAATATATTTCCTTTAATTTTAGAATTCATTATATTGGTTGATCTAATTATAGGATGAACGATGAATAGTTAAAATTGACTAAATATAAACACAAATTATTAGCATAAATTTTAATAGGAATTAGATCATGAATTAGAACATACTTGGAAAAGTAACAAAAAAATTCAAAAAGTGAAAAATAATTTTGTAATTCATTTTAAATATTCTAGACATGAGAAAAAGTTTAAATTAGATACAAAACCAATAATACATAATGATATAACCAACGAAAAAACAAATGCAATTCAATGAAAATTCTATGAAATAAACATAAAATGTAGCTGGAAAAGAAAATATACAAATGAATCAATGATTCATAACATTCTTCAAGAATAAAACTTATTTTATATTAAAATCTGGTACTATGACATCTCCTTGATATTGTAAACCTTTTGATTTAGTGATGTTTTAGCCATGGTGGAAACAGAACTATTACCAGTAAGACACCAAAAACCACGAAACATAAAAAATCACCTAAAATAAATTATCACCACTACCTGTAATATAAAACACATAAAGAATAAAAAACATCCCCGATGTGATGTAATTAAATTGAGTTATTAATTTTTAATTGTTAATATGTCAAGAATCAGATTGAAAAGGTGAATCCAACAAATATTTATGATCAATGCGTGAAATATAGTTTTATTATACTGAAATTGAATTTGTTTGAAGTGTGAGAGGTTGTGGCCAATCTAGAAGAGAAACCCATCTTAGGTTAAATAAATCATCTAAAATTTTCAACTTTAACTTCAGATACATAAACACATTACTATTTAGAAGAAGGAGAACACATGAGTGATTATTAAATGTCCTCATCAGTGAATACCTAAATTTGGAATTGATGAGGAAATTGAGATAGCTTGTTGAATAAAATTTTGTAGAGAGAAAGTCCTCATATTGGGTAGGAGATAAGTTTCGTGAATCTGAAAATGTGAAACCATAAAAGAAATTCAAAAAAGGTATATTTGGATTATTTTATTTAGTAGGTAAGATATGGAGTGATATATGAGGGATAAAATGATACTCAATGGGGGTAGGGTGGTAAGTAGGGAGTGGTGGAATAGAGACTGGGTGAGTGGAGGGATGTCGAGAAGAGTATGGGATAAAGAGATAGAGAGTGAGAGATAGAGAGATGGAAGTAAAGGAGAAGAGGGAGATATGAAGATAACCAGTGGGGGCAAGGCGAGAATCTTGGAGTAGTAGGATATAGACTGAGAGAGTAAATGGATACTGATAATAATATGTAATAATGAGATCGAAAGAGGGTGATATAGTTTGTAAGTTGGGTAAAAGGTAGGAAGTATTAGAGAAGATATGGTTTATAGGGATGGGGAATGTTGCTGGGAAACAAGGCCTCGAGAGGTTGGAACATTTATTTGGAGCCCTGGTTTTTAGTATTATTAATATATGTTCTAGAGTGAATGTCCTATTCTATGTGTAGGTGATATATCTCATAATTCAAAGAATGAAAAACACAAAAAAAAAACATTCAAAAAAGATATCCATAGGTATGTGTATTCACATGGTTAGAGAGGGAGTGATCTATAAGGGATTCACAAATAATCTATGGGGGTAGGGCATGAAGTATATAGTTGGGGGGGTGCTAAAATAGAGAGCATGGGATATAAAAAAGTGAATGGTATAGTTAGATAGAAAGCATGATATAGAGAGAGGGAAGAAGGGGATAATATTGGGATATAAAGACACTCAGCAAGGGTAGGTTAGGAAATACAGAGTGGTGTTTCAGTAACCAAGGAAGTGGACGGATTCTAATAGAGGATGAAATAGAGAGATAGAGAGTGGGAGTTAGAGATAAGAAGTGGGATGAAGAGGGGAGTGGGGGATAAGTGAGGGTTTATAGAGAAGTGGGGAAATGGCTAGTAAATTAGAAATAGAGAGGTCAACACTTGTATTGGGATCCAACAGTTCTAGTATGAATAATAGATTTTAAACAAATCAGGAAAAATTAACCATTTAACTTAATTTACACTTTATCTATTATCACTGAAAAAGAAACCTATTATATTCTATCTACTGAGGAAGCCTTAAATATTAATAAATTATTCAAAAAATTTAACCCCATCAATCCAGAAAATACTGGTCATTTTAATCAAATATGTATTTTGGATATAGAACCAGATAATTATCTTTAAATTATTATTATTTTATATATAACATTTTTAATTATCGAAATAAACCCAAAATCACACTTAAAAATTGAAAAAAATCATGTTTTTTGTCAAATTATTTTCAAAATATACCTATCACATGACGTCTTAATTGAAATTTTTTTAATTTAACAAAATAAACCTCATTTATAATTACTGTTTCCATATTGAAATTTATATTTTTAATTTTCTCTTCCATTTTTGATCACGTGAATTCCTAAAAAATTGTTGAATTATTTTTATTATGACCAAATTATATTTTCCAGATTTCTTTAGTTGATTCTATTTTGGGCTTCTACAAGGGGATTTATGATTGGGGCATCAGTGTGGCATGTTACCTACTTCATTGTCCTGTATGTCAATTTCTTTTCAATGTCACCAATCCTTTAATAGGATTATTCACAACCATCAATATATTTTTCCATCCAATTGATCTGAGGCATCTGCCTGTTCAAATTTCCACTCTGTTGTCATTTGGATGCTGACATCTAGAAGTTAGGATGTTTTTTATCCAACTTCTATAAATGTGCTTTGTCAAGGGTATTAATAAACCCCTCACTAACTATTTAAAATAACTCTCCATCAGTATTCTTCTCCTAAATTTTTCTCTCATTTAGTGGGTGGAACCTTAGGTTCTCCGAGAGAGATATGGTTCACAAGGGGTTATAAAATAGTGTATCTCATCCTATTTATGAACCTATGGTATTATTTTTGTGGTGGACCTTGATAATGAATTTTCATGATGAGGGAGTGAGAACTATTTTCCTTTATATAAAGGCCATTGTGTAGTTCTATTACAATCATGTAGTGGTGTACAAAATAGTTACAAAAGGAACATATTTAAGGTTACATAGAGAGATCTAACCCACTAGATAGTTTAAACTATATAACGTTGTATGTCCTTATAATTTTTTTATTGGGATCCCTTTTAATTATTCTGTATCCATTAATTTTTTATCAGACTATATTTTTCAATTCATTTGTTTTAAACTAAATAAAACACACATTTGTGTGGTTAGTGTTCACATTAAGCATGTAGGTCCAAAATGGGATGAATAATATGAAATTTATTGCCTATATTTACTAATTTCTTATATATTATTTTGAATATGTTTATTTTGTAGTTGTTTGTATGCTGTTTTTTAAACTCATTTGGAATCAACCATTTTTTCAATATTGGAACTATGATCATTATAATCAAAATAATATTCTTTATTTCTAACACTTAATTAAACCCATTTTCATATCCTTGGATCCTTGGCCATTTCATTGTTCGGTATGCAACAATTTTCCCCCAAAAAATTGGAATTTGACCCACAAGATAACAAATGAATTAAAATATGAAAAAAGTCGAAATATTTAATGGTAAAAAAGATTTTAATTTGTGGTAAATTTAAATGAGGGACCTAATTGTACAAAAGGCCCTATAGATACTTTTTATATCCTTAAGAAACCTTTTATTACCCATAATAATGATGGAAAGACCGCAACTACTAATTTGGTTGTCCGTATAGATATCTTGGTTAAATATAATAGTTTTTTATTACTATCCCTAGGTGAAAAGGTCCTTATGGAAGTTTCATATGAGTCCATTGTATCTATAATTTGGTGTAATATTGAAAACATTGTGTGGATTATTATTTAGTTGGAATATTGTATAAGAAACATAGAATGTTCACTTTTAAAATGTAATCTAGTGTTTCTATTAAAGTACATTTAGATGAGTATAATAAAATAATACTTGATCTTTTTAATATAAATATTACTATTGATGATAAGGTTAAAGATATGATCCTCCTAATATCTCTTGATAATTCATTTACACATTATTTTAAAATATGATGTATGGAAAATACTTATTGAATCTTGAATAGGTTACACAAGAAATTTTCTCTAAATAATTACATTCTAAACCTAAAAATATGCCCGTAACTAAGATTCTCTTTATAAGGGGTAGTCCTCAGACCTAGGGTATGAATAAAGAATATAATAAAGATAAAAGAAATGACTATAAGAAACCCAAGCCAAGGTCTTAGTCTAAGGACACAAACAATACCTGTAATTTTTTTGTAAAACATAGGTATGTTAGAATATAGTATAAGAAAACCAAGAAATATCATAAGCTTGATGAACTTGATCACCAGTCCCTTTTATATAATATTAGTATTGATTGTGTATAATTCCTAAATGTTTTTAGGAATGTTCTTTATTCTGAGTGGGTCCTTGATTCATAGTTTTCATTTTATATGTCCTAATAGGGATTCATTCCTTCAATTAACTAAAATTGTATAAGGAGAATAGATATTAGGAAATAATAGAAGATATATTATCTTGGGTAGAGGTTATATTTTGATAGAAATAGATTACCCTTCCATCGTCACTTTGATATATGTTATGTGTGTAACACCCCAATCATCCATGGTACACTTCTCTTTGAATAATACAGTTGTGTGTCTTGTACGCAACCATGAGTTCTAACACACAACAACCAATCAATGTAGCCGTCATGAATAATAATACCCACATTTTGAAATTATATAAATTTAAAATTTTAAAATGGACTTCATTTTTGGATTCAGAATATCGAAAGTATCCTATGATGAATTTTTGGTATTTTTCTGAGAACTTCCAATTTTCGATGAATAGTAAGAAAAATACTTAAAAGAAACTATTTAAATCAAAATAATTTATAGTGATAAATTATAATTTTGAGTGGTTTTAAAGTATAATTAGAATATATATTTTCCATTTATTCCAATGGTGGTCATTATAATTAATTTCACTTTGAAGATGGACATAAACAATTGTCAATCTTTTGTTATATATTGTTTCTTAAAAACACGCTACTTGTTTGACAGTGGGAATTAATTTTAAATTAATTACTAAAATTTCTGTGTTAGGAATTTGGTAAAATGGATTCCATATTTTGAATTATAAGATCAATATTATGTAATTAAGACTTTTGTTTTTGGACATTATGAATAGTAACGACGACAATTATCTTTAATTATCATGATTAATTAGTAATCAGGTAGTTAAGGGTAATGAAATAATATCATAATAACATAAAATGACCCCAAACTGTATCCTAATTCTATTGGTTGTATCATGGCCGACCATTGGATTCCTTGTGCTAACTTAGGGACCCCATGGAGTCACTTTTGTGTGATAGTGACATTTTATTATTTTATTTTTTAAAGAAAGGAAAATATAACAAAAGTATGTAACACCTAAGTAAAACAATTTTAATTTTGTCTACATAAATTATCTCTTAGACTACAAATATTAATTGGAAAGCTAAAAATATTTCCTACATAATGGTATTTTTTTATAATTTTTAGACATAAAATAAATAAATTTATTTATGACACCATGATGATGCAGTGATTTCCTCATTAATGAACGATTTAAATAAAATGAAATGATAAGGTAAAATATAAGACTTAAACTTCTCTAAAACCTATTGTATGGGTGGATTTTGAACCCTTATCACCTTATACTCGAAATATATCATTGTGAGACCTTTAAATCCAGAAACTCATTTTATAATAAAGTAACATTTTATAACATTCCAAGAGTGCTCCTCCTCCCTCGTATAAAATGCCCCCACCTCTACCCCTTACTCACACTTCTCAAGCCCTTGTCTCGTTCAACCTCTACCCAAATACTCTCTCAACTTCCCTATCTTACTCCTAGAATCCTCAATTTGGACATAAGTCTTCCCAATGAAGCCTTTGGCTCAAATCAAAAAGAGTTACCAGATTTAAAGGTAATGTCTTCCCTTATGTTCTTTTGTTTTATTTTTTTTCTCCAACCCATTAAACTATTTTAATTATTTTATTTTGTAACAAATACAGTATATTAAATATACTGGGATGTTTTAATGAGAAGCATTTTATTTACACTTACACACACCTCCGTCTAATGGTTAAAGAACATACTGTTTCTGTGGGTGGTGAATTAATACATCACGAAATGATGATTGTTCAATATTCTTTTAACACCTTTCATGGTGGGGATTAATATGTCACTATATTTATATATGATATATATTATGTTTATGTTTTCCTTATACTTCTATATTTTTCATTTATTGCATAACTTTATGTCTCCCATTATGGGTAAACATGATAATTTCATTTTAGGAAGTGCGGACTACCACCCCCTCAAAGTGATTTGAATCGTTAATTCCATATGTGGGTTGTTTAAAGGAAGGAGTTAAATGATATTATATATCATATTATATTGTAATTATAATATACCTTTATATCATTGTGATTTTGTTCCATTAAATAGGAAATATAAATGAAAGTAGCGTTCATGCGTACGTACAACTTACCGTCTCCATGAATGGTGCATTTCATTTCTTACCTCTAAATGTTATGTAATATTATAAATGCATGTATATAATGGATATATATGATATATATGATATCTCGATCATGAATATAATTCTGTATATAATGAATATTTTACCACATGAAAAAATTTTAATTATAAGAAGTTTATTGTTGACTCAAGTACCAAAGATCGACAAAACGACCGTTATTAACTTAAATGACTACATAATGTTCATAACATGGTAATAAGTGATATAAAAGGAATAATGAACTTGAAAAAGGTTCTTAAGCAAGTAGAGATTAAATCTAGTTTATTATTCAGGAGATTAAAGAATGATCGAGTCAAGTCAGACATGAGTTAAGGGTTAATTCTACAACCTCTTCATTATTCAAGGTTGTTTATATGTAAATATATACTGGGACCTCTTTATCATTCACATCCATATTTCTCAAAAATGTCTTTCAAATTTTTATTATTATTTATTTTACAATGGGTTAATGTAATTTATACCCTTATTTGATCATATACGTTTTTGAAAGGAATCTTTCCGTCATTTTCCAGACAAGGTACTTTTTTGACCTTTTCGACAAATGTGCGGTAAGAATGTTTTTTTAACTTATACGGCGGGTGTGGCTATTTTCCGTCGTTATAAAATCATCGAAGCATCCCTTACAAGCTTATAAGAATATTTTAAAAATGAATGTTTTCTTTATAATTAGGTTACTCTTAAATGATTTCAATATAGAAAGAGATATTTCTCTAAAAATGGTTTTGATTTTATCTATGTCAACATCCTTTGGTGGATTTTAAGTTTATTTGAAGTTGATTTATTGTGATACAAAACTTCCATATTGTATCGAATGTTTTTTGATATGTTTGACTGTGGATGTGTTATTTTAATACCATTCATGGATTATGGATAATGAATTTATATTTCGTATGCTAGTTTTAATATGATTGTTTATGATATATTTAATCCTTTTCATATAAGGAATGCATTGGACTTAGTAAGTGACGGGTGGAGCCCGATATAACTCCTTGATGCATCGGTAGGTCTCATGAGACAAACTAGTGTCTTGAAACAAGGCCTTAACAAAATCTTATTTGTAGTCTTCGCACAAGGCCTTGACTATGTGGTTATGCATTCCATTATTATGAATGTGGTTATTGATATTGCATGTGATTATTCGACTAGTAGAATATCCATGAGAATAAGTAAATGGCATTATTTCATTTTATTTTTTCCATACTATTCTGAAGTTCAAGTTTAAAATGATTTTTCATTAGTTATACATTGCCTTAAATGTTGAAGAATATTTATAAAAGTTTTTGCTATTTTTTTATCCTTACTGAGAATCTGAGATCACCCTTTTCTATGTTTTATTTTTCCCAGGATGTGAAGAAGTATTTTATGACAAACCTATAGGAATAGTCTAAGGGGATATGAGTGTGGACTATGGAGACTATGTTGTTGTAGTTTTTCACTTTATGATGTAATGTAAGACTTATGAATGTATCTAGTGTTTTCAAGGCTACTAAACTAATCGGTGTTTCGAGACATGATCTTTTGTGATCATGAAAATTTTATGTAATAATGCACCGAATCTGGGTAACAAGGGTCGGGGCATTACAGTTGGTATTAAAGGCAGTTTAGTACTAGCCTTGGAAGTTAGATTTAGATAAACTCTGATTAGAGCACATAGCCCTAAAATTGACTTTGAGGATTAGTATAGAAGAACATCCTATAATTTTGGAAAAGTATAGATTTTGTGTATTTTCCGAGCAATACATCCCTGTCTGGATTTGAGCAGGCAGGGTGGCTCTAGCACAGATGCACCTAGGGGTAAAACCCAAAAACACCTCTTTAAGATAGACTGGAATGAGAACTGGTGCATGACAACGGGCCTTGCTACACTATTGGTTACGACACTCCCAGGGGATATGCTTAGGATAATTCTCATTTTCTTTACAAACCATTATGAAGGGTTTATGATTATATACTTCCTCAAAGAAAACATTTTTTTTATGATTATGGATTATATCCATAAATAGTTCAATTTATGTTAAGAGTTTTACAAGTATGGAATTATGTATTTTGATTCGTGGACTGATCTAGTTTATGTCATTATTTAGAAATGGCACCTAGTGGAAGGAATGAAAACCGTATCAATGCACTCACTCCATGTAGGGATTTCCCTCCTGCTCAAGATAATTATAGTGGAGCTGGTGATGCAACTGGTACTGGTTAGCTAATCACTATACTGGGATAACTCAATCAGGTTATGAATAACAACCTTACTTGTATAAAGCACCCTGATCCGAAACATGGAGGTTCAATGTTAGACCGCTTTATGAGGCAACAACCACCAACATTTAATGGGGGTAAAAATCCATTATTAGTTGAGAAATGGATAAACTCCTTAGAAAAAATATTCCACGCCTTGGGGAGTAGCGAAATGGAGAAAGTTGTCATGGAAGTTTACCGCCTCACTGGATATTCCGACCAATGGTGGTCACTAATTCAAAACACAAAGGAATATGATGAAGTATCAAATATGGAATTGAGAGAGTTTAAAGAAATTTTCTTAGAAAAATATTTTCCTCATAACCATCGAGCAGATATGGAAAGGCAATTTCTGAGCCTGAGGAAAAAGGAGGATGAGAATGTTGAAAATTATGAGGCTAACATTACAAGGTTAGCAAGGCATGAAACTGATTATATAAGTAATCCAAGGAGTAAGATTGATCGTTTATTTGATGGGTTAAAACCATTTCTCCACCAAGAATTAGTCTCACAATCCTTCTTGTCATACGAAGATATTGCCTCATGTGCCATCAAGACGAAAAAAGAATTCTCTAAGTATTATGACTTTAAAGCAAAGCAAGAGAATAAGAGATCTACCGATCACCATGGGAATGGAAATAAGGGGAAGAAGGGAAAAGTTGAATATCTATCCTACAGTAAATGTGGAAAGAAACACCCTAGTACTTTATTGAAGGGAATGGGAGTCCGTTACAAGTGTGATGAAAAAGGCCACCAAGTTCGTGATTGCAAGGGGAAGAAAAAAGATACCAATGTTCAATGCTAAAATTGTAGGGAGATGAGACATTATGCAAATGAATGTCCTAAGATTCAGGCAAAATTAACTCAGAAAAGGCCAAGGGTTCAAGGAAAAGCTTATGATATCACTACTGCTGAGTTAGAAGCTCCAAAATACATGGAGGAAGGTGATTTAATGGTTTCGTCAAGTTTAACAAATGCTTTATTTGATTCCGGATCATCACATGGTTTCATATCTTCCCAGTTTGTTAAGAAAATTAGATATTTCCAATTTGATTTAACAAGGCAGTTGTCAGTCAAAACTCCTAAGGGAAGTATCATTGCAACAAAGTTTTGTGAATCAGTCCCCATTAGAGCATATAAATGTTCTTTATCTGCTGATCTCATCGTCATACCTATGATTGAGTTTTATATAATCCTCAGTATAGATAGGCTTTCGAAACATGATGTGAAGATTTATTATAAGAATAAGGAGGTTATGATTTTTGATGATGATGATAAGGAACACCTTATCTTTAGAGCGAAAACATCACCACTGAATTCTTATCTCGATCCACCCCCAGTAGCTCAACTAAATTCAATTATTGAGGAGGAAGATAATGAAATAACTATGGGTGAGGAAAGGAATCTTCAAATTAAGGATGCACCTATTTTGAAAGAATATGTAGATGTGTTTGCAGAAGATTTACCTGGACATCATCCAGAACGAGAAGTTGAGTTTTCCATTGATTTAATTCTTGATTCAAGGCCCATATCGAAGACCCCTTATAGAATGGCCAATGTGGAATTAGTTTAACTAAATAAATGACTAGAGGAATTGAGTAATGGGGGATTTATTCGCCCAATTGTTTCTCCATGGGGAGCCCCTCTCCTTTTTGTTAAGAAGAAAGATGGATCTATGAGGTTATGTATCGACTACAGGGAAATCAATGCTATAACAATAAAGAACAAGTATCCCCCACCCCTCATTGATGATTTATTCGACCAACTACATAGATCCCAATACATTTCAAAGATTGACATTCAATCTGGATATCATCAGTTGTCTGTGAAGAAGGAAGGCATTCCAAAGACGACATTTCGAACCAGGTACGGGCATTACGAGGTTACAGTAATGCCTTTTGGATTGACAAATTTACCCTCTGTCTTTATGGATCTAATGAATAGAGTTTTAAAGGAATATCTTGGTGACTTTATATTGGTATTTATTGATGATATCTTGGTATACTCCAAAAGCTATGAAGATCATGAAAATCACTTGCGCATTATTCTGAAGACTCTTAGAAGACACGAATTATATGGGAAGTTTAGCAAGTGTGAATTCTGGCTTCATGAGATTTATTTCCTTGGACATGTTGTCTCTAAGTATGGAATCTCTGTTGATCCTTCTAAGATAAGAGTGATCCAATAATGGCCAGCACCGATGAGTATAACCTAGGTACGCAGTTTTATTGGTTTAGCAGGTCATTATCGACGTTTTGTCCAGAATTTTGCCGGATTGACTAACCCATTAACGAAACTGATACATAAAGGGGTTAAATTTGTTTTAACAAAAGAATGTGAAGAATGTTTCGAAGAACTAAAAAGAATATTAGTAAATTCTCCTATATTGACTCTACCATCAGGGAATGATGGGTTTGTTATTTATAGTGATGCTTCAAAGAAAGGACTTGGTTGTGTCTTTATACAGAATGATATGGTTATTTCCTATGAATCACGATAGCTAAAAATTCATGAGAAAAACTATCCTACTCATGATCTTGAGTTAGCAGCTATAATATTTACATTGAAGATATATAGACATTGTCTCTATGGTAAAAAATGTGAGATATATACCGATCATAAGAGTTTGAAGTATATTTTCTCACAGAAAGAACTCAACATGAGGAAAAGGAGATGGCTTGAACTACTCAAGGATTATGATTGCACTATAGACTACTACTCAGGGAAAGTAAATAATGTGGATAATGCTTTGAGCAGAAAGGATCATGGAGTTTTGAATAGGATGAGAGTTGAAAGTGATCCTATTCTCAAGGATCTAGTAAAGAAGGATATGGGAATAACCATGGAAGATGGATCCTCAATAATTTTTCTAATGGTTTCCAAACACTCTTTATTATAAAGGATAAAAAGTTCTCAAACTGATGATGAGGGGTTTCAAAAGAAAATTACAGCTGTGAATGATGGGAGATTGAGTGACTTTGTGTATAAAGATGGAATTTTGAAATTTGGGAAGAGACTTTCTGTTCCTGACGTGGCTGGTCTAAAAAGGGAATTATTGGATGATGCTCATAGTTCCCATTTCACTATACACCCTGGTAGCACTAAGATGTATATAGATTTGAAGGAAAGTTTTTGCTGGGATGATATGAAGAGGGAGATTACAGATTCTGTGTCAAGATGCATGGTTTGTCAACAAGTGAAAGCTGGGAGGAAACTTCCTGGAGGATTAATGAAACCTCTTCCCATACCTGAGTGGAAATAGGATAATATTACAATGGACTTTGTCATGGGGCTACCAAGGACTCCTAGAAGGAATGATGCAATATGGGTCATTGTTGATCGTCTTACCAGGTCAACACATTTTCATGCTATAAGAGAAGATTTACCACTTGAACTCTTAGCAAGACTGTATATTAACGAAGTTTTAAGTCTCCATGGTGTACCCCTATCGATTGTTTCTGATTGTGATCCCCATTTCACATCAAGATTCTGGAAAAGTCTTCAGAAAGCCCTAGATACTAAACTTCATTTGAGCACTGCCTACCACCCTCAAACAGATGGACAATCAGAATGAACTATTCAAAACATAGAAGACATGTTGAGTTCTTTTTCACTTGACTTTCAAGGTATATGGGATCAATATTTACCTCTGGTAGAATTTTCCTATAACAATAGCTTCCATTCAAGTATTCAGATGGCACCATATAAAGCGTTATATGGAAAGAGATGTCGCACACTAACCTGTTGGGATGATGTTGTTGAAAGAAAACTCGTAGGCCCAAAACTTGTGGAGGAAACGATGGAAAATGTGAAGGTATTCCAAAACCACATCAAAGCAGCTCACATTAGGCAGAAGAGCTATTATGCCGATAACCGAAGGAAGGATTTGGAATTTCAGGTCGGAGATCATGTTTTCTTGAAGGTATCTCCATGGAAGGGAGTTATACGATTCAGTAAGAATGGTAAATTAAGTCCCAGGTACATCGGACCATTCGAAATTCTATAACAAATTGGGGTTGTAGCTTACAATTTAGAAAAGCCTCCAAGTCTCTATAATGTTCACGATGTGTTCCACGTATCACTATTGAGAAAATACATGCCTGACCAAATGTATGTACTCACCTATGATAAATTAGAGCTGCAACCCGATCTATCATGTTGTGAAGAACTTTTTAGGATTCTTGACACAAGAGAACAAGTGTTGAGAAATCAGAGGACTCTTATAGCAAAATTTCTATGGAGAAACCATAAGATGAAAGAGTCAACGTGGGAAACTGAGGAACATAGGATGAAGAACCACCCGAGTCTTTTTATGTAGTTATATTCTAGAAATTTTGAGTATGAAATTATTTCAAGAAGGGGAGAATGTAACACCCCAAGCTTCCATGGTACGCTTGTCTTTGAATAATACAATAGCGTGTGTTGTACGCGACCTCGAGTTCTAACATATCACGACCAATCAAAGTAGCTGTTATGAATACTAATACACACTTTTTGAAATTATATAAATTATATATTTCAAAATGGACTTAATTTTTGGATTCGGAATATTGAAATTATCCTACGTTGAATTTTTGGTATTTTTCTGAGAACTTCCAATTTTCAATGAATAGTAAGAAAAATACTTAAAAACAACTTTTTTAATCAAATAATTTATAGTGATAAATTATACTTTTGAGTGGTTTTAATTTATAATTAGAACATATTTTTACCCTTTATTCCAATGTTGGCCATTAGAATTAATTTCACTTTGTTGTTGGACATAAACAATTGTCAATCTTTTGACAGATATTATTTCTTAAAAACACGCTATTTGTTTTGACAGTGGGAATTATTTTTAAATTAATTACATCAATTTCTGTGTTTGGAATTTGGTAAAATGGATTCCATATTTGGAATTATAAGTTCCAAATTATGTAATTAAGACTTTTTTTGGACATTATGAGTAGTAACGATGACAATTATCTTTAATTATCATGATTAATTAGTAATTGAGTAGTTAAGGGTAATGAAATAATATCATAATAACATAAAATGACCCCAAAATGTGTCCTAATGACAGTGGTTGTATCATGACCAACCATGGGATGCCTTGTGCCAACTTAGGGACCCCATGGAATCACTTTTGTGTGATAGTGACATTTTATCATTTTAAACTATAAATAGTCATTGGAAAGATAAAAATAGTTCCTACATAATGGTATTTTTGTTATAATTTTTAGACATTAAATAAATAAATTTATTTATGACACCATGATGATGCAATGATTACCTCATTAATTAATGATTTAAATAAAAAGAAAAGATAAGGTAAAATATAAGACTTACACTTGTCTAAAACATATTGTATGGTTGGATTTCGAACCCTTATAACCTTATCCTCTAAATATATCATTGTGGGACCTTTAAAATCTGAAAGTCATTTTATAATAAAGTAAAATTTTATAACATTCCAAGAGTGCCCCTCCTCCCTCTTATGAAATTCCCCCACCTCTACCCCCTTACTCACACTTATCAGCCCTTGGGTTGTCCAAAATCTACCCAAATACTCTCTCAGCTTACTTATCTTAGTCTTATAAGCCTCATTTTGGGCAGAAGTCTTCCCAAGGAAGCCTTTGACTCAAATAAAAAAGAGTTACCTGATTTGAAGGTAATGTCTTCTCTTATGTTCTTTTGTTTTATTTTTCTTCTCCAACCCCTTAAAATATTTTCATTCCTTTATTTTGTAACAACACCAGTATATTCAATATACTAGGATGTTTTTATTAGATTTATTTTATTTACACTTACACACACCTCTGTCTAATGGTTAATGAACATACTGTTTCTATGGGTGGCGAATTACTGCCTCACGAAATGATGATTGTTCAATATTCATTTAACACCTTTCATGGTGGCCATTAAGATGTCACTATATTTATATATGATATATATTATATTTATTTTTTCCTTATACTCCTGTATTTTTCATTTATGGCATACCTTTTTGGTTTCAATTATGGGTAAACACGATAATTTCATTTTAGGAAGTGCGGACTACTGCCCCCTCAAAGTGATTTGAATCATTAATGCCATATGTGGGATGTATAAAGGAAAGAGTTAAATGATATTATATATCATATTATATTGGAATTATTATATATCTTTATATCATTATGATTTTATTCCATTAAATATGAAATAGAAATGAAAGTAGTGTTCATGCGTACGTACGGCTTACCGTCTCCATGAACGGTGCATTTCATTTCTTACCTATAAATGTTATATACTATTATAAATGCATGTATATAATGGATATATATGATATATATGATATCTAGATCATGAATATAATTATGTAGATAATGTATATTTTACCACATGAACAACTTTTAATTATAATAAGTTTATTATTGACTCAAGTACCAAAGATCGACAAAACGACCATTATTAACTTAAATGACTACATAATGCTTATAACATGGTAATAAGTGATATAAAAGGAATAATGAACATGAAAAAGGTTCTTAAGAAAGTAGAGATTAACTCTAGTTTATTATTTTAGAGATTAAATAATGATCAAGTCATGTCGGACATGAGGTAAGGGTTAATTCTAAAACCTCTTCATTATTCAAGGCTGTTTATATGTAATTATCTACTGGGACCTCTTTATCATCCACATCCATGTTTCTTAAAAATGTCTTTCAAAACATTTTAATTATTTATTAGACAATGGGGTAAAGTCATTTATACCGTTATTTGACCTTATACGTTTTTTAAAGGAATCTTTCCATCATTTTCCAAACAAGGTACTTTTTGACCTTTTCAACAAATTTAAGGTAAGAATGTTTTTTTAACTTATACAGCGGGTGTGGCTATTTTACATCATTATAACATCATTGAAGCTTACATTATAAGATTATAATAATATTTTCAAAATGAATTTTTTCTTTATAATCAGGTTACTCTTAAATGATTTCAAAATAGAAAGATATATTTCTCTAAAAAAGGTTTTGATTTTATCTATGCCAAAATCCTTTGATGGATTTTAAGTTTATTTGGAGTTTATTTATTATGATACAAAACTTCCATATTGTATTGATTTTTTTGTGATATGTTTGAGTGTGGATGTGTTATTTTTATACTGTTCATGGATTATAGATAATGTATTTAAATTTCATATGCTAGTTTTAATACGATTGTTTATGATATGTTTAATCCTTTTCATATAAGGAATGCATTGGACTTAGTATGTGATGGGTGGATCCCGTTATACCTCCTCGATGCATCGGTAGGTCTCATGAGACAAACTAGTGTCTTGGAACAAGGCCTTGACAAAATATTATTTGTTGTCTTGGCATAAGGACTTGATTATGTGGTTATGATAGTCTGACATTATGCATTCCATTATTATGAATGTGGTTATTGATATTGCATGTGATTATTTGACTAGTAGAATATCCATGAGAATAATTAAATGACATTATTTCATTTTATTTTTTCCATACTATGCTGAAGTTCAAGTTTAAACGGATTTTTCTTTAGTTATACATTGTCTTAAATGTTGATGCATATTTATAAAAGTTTATGCTATTTTGTTATTCTGAATGGTAAGACAAATTGTAGGAAACTGGGTAGTTCTTATATTACTAGTACAAATAACACTGTTATAATGTAAGAGATTAGGGAATTTATGTTCCAAGGGTCTTGAGGAACTTAGTAAACTAGGTATGTTTAATGGTATCACACCTAGTAATCTGAATTTTTGCGAAGATTATGTCACGGGTAAGCCTAATAGTGTTAGTTTTAGAATATCCAAAGTCAAGGACACCCATCCTTTTGGAATATATACATTCTGATTTATTAGGATCTTTTAGGATCACCTCATATGAGAGAGGATCTTATTTTTTTACCTTTATTGATGACTATTTACAAAAAGTTTGTATTTTTATTCTTAAAAAAGTAAGGTGTTTTTAAAACATTTAAAATATGGAAAGACTTATTGAATTTCAAGTGGGAAAGAAAATAAAATTTATTAGAATATATAATTTGATTGAATACCTATCAAATAAATTCATAAAGCTGTATTAATTTGAAGGAAATTATAGGCACTAGACAATTATGTAAACTCCCCACCATAATGGGATGGTTAGGCATATGAACTTCAAAATTCTTGAGCGGGTCTAAAACATGATAGATTGATCATGCCTACCAAAATCATTTTGGGATGAGGATGAAACTATAGAAGTGTATCTAATTACTAAATTCCTCTCATATACCAATAAATTAAAACCTCAAGAAGAACCATGAAACAAAAAATCTCCTTCATACAATCACCATAGTGTCTTTGGGTGTACTATTTATGCCCATGTCAAAACTAACAAACTAGAACCTAGATCTTATAAGTTTGTGTTTGGGGGCTATCACGAGAGGGTTAATGGGTAAATATTATGACATAAAAAACATATGTATTATAAATTCATAATTATTAGATATTTTTTATTTCAAGAGTCCTATTATGCCTTGTCTAAGGCTATCACTAATGATAATGATGACACACCTCACACTGAGTTTGTTTAACCTAGTCCACCTGCACAATTTGATGCTCCTCTTGGACTATCTCCACCCAAACGTCAATATGTGACCTTATCTGAGTCTAGTTCTAGTTAAAAATTTAATTTTTTTGGATCTTAATGATAACATTGGTTATCAACTATCCAAATATAGATCTAGAAGGGTCACGACACCCCATTCTCAGGTTATCTAATATTATATTGCTTCTTTTTCATTCCATGTAGTTGAGGATCTTGTTGATGATGATCCTAAATAATATAATAAAACTATTAATTATAGATATTTTAATAATTGGATCTATTTTAGGATAAAGAAATAAAATCCTAAAAGAAGAATCAGACTTGGTACATTATTGATTAACCTGTTAATTCCAAAATCATTAGTTGTAATTGGATTTATAAAATAAAGGAAGGAAACATAGTAGAAAATATTATTATGTATAAGGCCATACTGGTAGCCATGGGATTCATTTTAAATATAATTAATTCATTATTCTAAGATATTTTCAACTATTTTCAAATATTCATCCATGTGGGTGTTTCTCAATTTTGTTGCTAACCATATTTTCTATATAAAGCAATTAGATATAAAAAATGCCTTTCTTCATAGTGACAATGATGTTCAATTATATGTGAAAACTCCTCATGGTTACTTGAAAAAAAATTCAATCCTAACATGGTATTAATTTTAAATAAGTCCTTTTGTGGTTTAAAATAAGAATCTCGATAATGGTTTAAATAGTTTTATTTATTCGTGCACAGTAACCAATTTAATAGTAGTAGACATGAAACATGTGTTGATTTTAAAACTGTTAAAAGTATCATGAATTATATACTATTATATGTAGATGACATGTTAATCATATGAAATAATATGAATCTTATTATTTCTATTAATTCATAATTAATGAATGAATTTGAAAATAATGACTTAGGTGAACCAAAAAAATATTGGGTCTGGAAATAATAATGGGTAGGAAAAATAAAATATTATACATGTAACAATATGCTTACATTATTAAAGTTATTAAAATTTATTTAATTGAGTAAATTAATCCTATACATATTCTTTGTTCACAACATCCTAAACCTTATTAAACCTAGGCCTTACTAATGCAGTTGATATTTAATATATGTCCAAAATACATTATGATATTATAGTTGAGAGTATCATGTACTCTATGATATATACCTGACTAGATTAAGCCTTTTCCATTTTTACTCTTAGTATATTTATGGAGAATCCAGGGAATCCAAATTGGAAATCCTTAAACTGAATTCTTAGGCACACAACACATACCTCATCCATGTCTTCATGTTTTTTTTATGAAAAGCTACGGGGGTATAAAATAATGGTGCCTAAGGGAATCCAATTATACAAAATGAATTCCTTCTGAAGTAAAGGATCCCATACTATAAAAAATTACCATGCCATCCCGGGTAGGAATGGAAGCTAATAATTCATCGACATTATTCCCTTCCCTCTTGGTGTGATGGATATCCAGAGAGTCCGAGATGCGGCTCTTGTACTTATGAACATGATAAGTGATGCACCATGGGTTGTGCATGAGGCTGACCGGTTAATTGTAAATGGTTGGAGAATCTATCTATTCTAAGATTAAAGTGACGTTCCTTTCATTACAAAGGTGGAGGCTGCTGGAAAAAGAGAAAGCCTCATCCTAAATAGAATAAACATTTCAAAAAAAAAATTCAGAGAAGGAAAATATTATGGGGCCTCGAGTATCTCGAACAATGCCACCTCCTTGTATAATACCCAAACTATACTACAAAATTGTGTTGATCTTGGGTCCATAGTTGTCGGGATACCACTAAATACACTACCCACGATGAGATATACTGAAAACACAATGGGGGTCCCAACCATCATGAATCATACTAAGGGATGATGCCCCCTCCATATTTTTCATCATGTGAGTTATGTCCAGCAAAAATATTATTATTTTAAAGATGATAGCAGAAATTGATCATGGAATACCTTCATACATGAATTTTCCCTAATTTTCAAATACACCAACATCCCCCCATGGATCACCACTCATTCCTTTCTCTCAATAAAACTGATATTGTCACACTAAAACCAAAAGTTGAGGAAGGGGGTATCCATAAATTCTCAGAATGATATACCAGTGAATTCACTAAATTATTTCCAAATAAAACATTCCCAATATCTATTTTGAAAACTAATATATGGTTTCTTCTTGATGAGACCAATAATAACAAAATTTAGACATCATATAAATATAAATATGCCTTACATTATCATTGGTAAAGATCATCCACTTTATGTATCTCCACATAAGAAAGATGAGTTTTCCTGGAAACTATTTGCACCCAATAAGGTCACCCAACTTATAGAAAACAAAACAAGTAAATGTTACCCTTTGATAATACCTCACTGAAAAAACACCAAAATAATATCCCATAAAAACTCACTTGTCAGGTACCGTATTATGCTCAATACACTTGAATAAATCATGCTGATTATTGTTAAGGATAGCCGGAATGAATTGTAGGTACCTGAATTATTATTTAAAAGTTAATTCTGGTGTATTAAATCTAGGGAAACCCATCATAGAACTGCTCTAACTATGAGGCCATAAATTTTATCACCCCTACCAACAACCCCTTTTGTATGACCCACGATGTTCTGAAACTAGGGGATGGATTGAACAACACCAAGAGGATTATTTACTGCTCAAAAAATCTATATTTCCCACATAATTTACTATAGAGAATTTTCCCCTGAGATAACTACAATATATTAGCTCCAATGATAACCCAGAATGAAAATAGTTAGTGTCATTGAAATCACCACTTACATTGATAATGCCTTCCCGTGTAGTTCTACCCAGCCTCCCCCATGATGCCCAATGATGTTTCCCTTCTAAGTGATTGTACCAAATTAAAGAGGGTATAATTATATCAATGTTACATAGAAAACCTCTAGGAACCTTGTAATTTGAGATTTCATTCATGGGAATGGAGGAGAGAAAGAAATTAACTATGGTAATTCTACCTTTGAAGGAGAATAATTTGTTATTCTAGTCGAAGATGTGTCTAATGATTTTTCAGACCACTTAATCAAAGTTATGAACAAAGTGTCTCATTAGAGGGTTAATAACACACATATACTCTGTAGGAAATAATCTTATTTGAATACCCATACTTCTTTTCACTGAATATTTATGGTTGTCCAAGTGCCTATTGAAATTAAATAGACTACTCTTTTCCTAATTAAAAATTTAGCTGCTTCATTTACTGTACTCGTTATGAAATTTATTGACTCATCAGATAGATATTTTCTTACCATTAGAAAATATAATATTATCATTCATGAACATCATATGATTTATGCCACATGACTGAGATCTACCATAGAAGGGATTGATGGATCCATCCAAAATGATTTTTTTGATGAAGTGACTGAGGAAATTTTGAAGAATAATGAACATGATTGGGGAAAGAGGGTCACCCTAATTGATTCTACAATTTGTTTTCGTAAAAATCATAGTTCCACCCCATGAAATACATAGAAATACATGTCAAGATGATACATCTAAAAATAATATCCAAAGACCAAGTGGAGAAGCCTAAGAAATAAATCTATTTGAGAATATAGTTCCATTCAACTCTACAGAAATTATCTATATCTATATCCATATTGAATTTGATTTTATATCCCCAAAATTTTTTTTATGTCACATTCCAATTCTTGTGAAAGTCCAAAAGCTCATTGATATGATATACCTTTGAAAAATCCATACTTCTCCTATGAGATTCAGCAGTGATGGTACAAAACTAACCTTCTGTTAAGAACACTTTCTAGAAAACTAAAATATAAACTTCTCAAAGTGATTGGCCTGTAGTGGTGTATTGTGTACGGATCCTTAATTTTACCGATGACCATATTGGTGGTAGATGAATCCACCCTGGGGAATATAGCCACACCAAAATAAATCTTGTACAACATAAACCATGTCATTTATAACCATCTCTCAAGAGGTCACACAAAATAAACCTAGAAAGCCATTAGGGATGACTGCACTATCTGTATTGACTCTGTCCATGACCTCAAAAACCTCTTCAGCTATTGGGACAGATTAAAGAAAAAAATTCACCAGATTATTTACCATATAAAAAGTAACATCATACAACACTGTATATCTACCTGGGTAGCTACCTTGCATACACTGATTGGGGCCTAAAATACAAGAAATTAAATGATATTTGTCCATTACACCCCCCAACACTCAGTCACTAGTGTAAGAGATGTCATCGTGCTGGATGTTTTTCTAGATAATATACATTTTTTTGTTAATACATGCATGGAATAATGCTAAATTTCGATCCCCTTCTTTCAGACATTTAACTCCAGAGTGATCAAGAGAAAGGAAACCCTATCATAGAACCTTGTATTTTAGAATATCATTTTTTAGAGTGTGAATTAAAACAAGGATTCATCCAAAGAGTTTTCAATACTAGCTTCAACCTACTAGATCTCAATAGAAAGTGACAATAAATCCCATGAGTGAGGAGGTTGTATTCTAATCCACTCAAGAATATCCCTTTTAATATTCTAAGCATGTTATGTAGACAACTAGAATATAAATCCTACTAAGGTCTAGATTGTGAATCTTTGACTAACTAAAAATATCTTGGATTATTAATCCATATATGTGAAAAAATGAAAAAACTACCTCACACATGGTTAGTAGAAAGCTTAAAACGGACGGGAGAATGATTAGAAAACACCCTAACAAGATGTGAAACCTTAGCATCTGGGTACAAATAGATATATTGGTAGTTGGAAAGGTAGTGGTATAGATGAAACTAGGTACACCTCCTTGTTTTATTGTTACACCAAGTGAACTGATCCCCAATATACCCCATACCCATAAGGCTAGTACATTACACGAACCTGGAGAAATCATAACTAGCCTTAGAGGGAATGAACCACCTGCCTTCTTGTATGAAGGTTCCAAAATAATAATTAAGTCTCCACCCATGAGCCATGAAAAACCTCCTTGGTTTAAGGACTCTAAATCCTACCATAATAACTCCCTTGAGAAAGAATCACATTTAGAATAAACAATGTTAACAAGGAATAAATGAACACCATTGACAATTTTGGTAGTGATGAATTAAGCTGATGAAGAAATCAGTTCCACCAAGATCCTAGGGTTCTTGAATATTTAGATATTACATTTTTAAGGATCCACATACATGAAATCACACATCCTTACTCTCCACACAAAGACATTAATCTTGGATGATGGATGTTTCAGTTCAAGAATAGCTACCAGAGAATATTTGTGGCTAATAAGCTCCACTGAGATGAGATTTATTTTAACCAAGACACCTAGACCATAGGAATTCCATAAGAGGAGAGATATCATTGAATTATAGGGCACTTAGGTTTTCCCCAAGAAATTCATAGATCTTCGAATGAGAAGATGAAGGAGCCTAAAAGCGATTGGATTGGGATCAAGTACAAATTCGATGGTGTTTAGATGAGGGGTTGAAATTTGTTTCCAGTGATGCTATGGGTTTGCATTACTTTAAACCACCATGATTTTTCTTGTCATTTCTTCTGTATGATGGTTTTTCATAAATCAATAAAAATTTTAGTTTTCAGTAAGGTAAGGGGATAATTTAGTCACTAGTTCTTGAGATGGAGGGGCATGAGAAGAAAAGTGATAGAAGAAAGCTCTATTCTCACACTAAAGAGAGGTGTGTAGGTCCTGTGAGTTTTGATCCAACACCACATGTGATAATACTCTATGAGCATATGATGGAGGGGAAAGGGGACAACCAAATGGACTTGGTTCATGATGTCTGGGGATGTTGGGAGGAGAAATGAGAAAGTAAACAAATTTACCATGAATCAAATGACTTTCGGGGAGCCTAAAGTGAATCTAGAACCAAACATCGAGAATATCAAAAGATCTATAGAGAAACAACACCAAGTAATAGGAGACACATGTTAGAAATCGAATCCAATGTCGTCTGTTGGGTTTTCAAAGCACAAAGAAGATTCTGTAATATCCCTAGTGTCTTCCCCATTTGACTCTTTCTCTTATCAATGGATCTATTTCATTTCCTATGAATGATATTTAATATTTAATATTTACCTTTTTTTTCTTAAATAAATTTTATGTCACTATCCTATTTTGGATTCTTTTCATTTTTGGAAAAAGTATATAAATAGGTGGAAAATTTAGTGAATGAAGTATGTGATATAAGCATTCTTGAACTCAGTTTTTGTGAAGTTTCTTTTCTTCTCACATGTCCTGGAATGTATAACCAACAAACAGGTATCAGAGTCCGAAACCAAGGCATCCTTCAATTTTTTATCTTTCCATTAAATGATGTCCACCACAACCTAGCTACAAGTTCCTAAGTTGTCTAAGGACAACTATAAAATGTGGTGAATCCAAATGAAGTAAGTTTTCGGGTTATAAGAACTATGGGAGATAATCCCCTATCGGTATATAGTTCCCACTATGGAGAAATAATTTCCCTTAAAAATTTAAGAAAAGACTACCCTCAAAAAGTAAAAGAAGAAAGAAAATAAGGAATTGTTCCTCCCCTATCAAGGGTTAGATGAATCAAACAATAATAATATTTCTGAAGAAACATCAACCAAAAATGATTGGGATACCCTTGGAACCATATTCAATGGTGTTGATTGAGTGAATTGGGTTCATCTCCAAGCATTAAAAGAAGAGTTCGAAGCGGGACACATGAAGGAAGGTGAGAGTATCTTTGAATACTTCTCACATTTAATTCTTATTATTAAAAATTTAGAAATAAATGGTGGAAAGGTTGAGGAAATTATTTTCATTGAAAATTAATTTAAATATATTACAACCAAGTTTTGGCACTTTGTTGTGACAATAAAAGAATCAAATGACTTGAAAAAACCATCCATTAAGGAATTGATGGGATTATTGCAAGTGGATGAGAAACAAATTAAAAATAATGTTGTTTCAATTATTGATCATGCCTTAGAGTCTAAGTTGACTCTAGAAGAACAAAAGAATGTCCATACACAATGAGGCTATCATAGAACTAGTAATCACACAAGAGACTCATGGCATGGATATCATCCAAGCCATAAAAAAACAAAATTTTACCAGTTTCTTCGGAATAGGAAATAGTATATGCCAATTAATGCATGGACAGGAAAACAAAAATAATTTTCAATGCCAAAATAGCATGAAATTTGACCATTATGACTCTGAGTGTTGGAGAAAAATGTATCAAGATGAACAATCTAACTATACTAAATCATTTCTATAAGAAAAAAAGTTACCACACTCCTCACCACGTAAGAAAAGGCATGTGAATGACCATATACATGGTATATTGACATAGGTACATGAAACCATTTGAGTGGTAACAAAGAACTGTTCAAGGAACTCATAGCAGAAGTTTGTGGCAACATGAGTTTTGGTGACTCATGAAAGGCACATGTGATTCGCAATGGAAAAATTAAAATCTATCAGAATAATGGTGAGATTAATTACATTACTAATGTGTGTTATGCACCAAACATTAAAAATAACATCCTAAGTGTCAACTAAATCCTTGAGACGGGTTCAGTCATACACATGGATAAATATTGTCTCTCTATAGGAGATTCTCATAGGAGACTTGTTTCCCATGCCCAAATAGTGAATAATAACATGTTTTCACTGCATATTAACAAAAATTATGAGACATGTCTCTTTGGACTAATGAATAATGGATCATGGGGATGGAATATTCACTTTGGGAGTCTACATTTTAGCAGAGTTAAGCTCTTATCCTCATTAAGAATGGTGCACGACTTACTGGAAATTAAAGGTCCAAATCATTTGTGTGAGGTGTGTACACTCAGTAAGAAACAAAGGAATTCCTTCTATAGTGGAGTGTCCAAAAGAGAAAAGGAAAAACTTTAGTTGGTTTGAACTAATATTTGTGGACCACTTGAAACACCCTCACATGGAGGTAATAAAGAATTTATTACCGACATTGATGATTTCCATAGAAAATATTATGTGTATTTATTCAAAAAAATATTCCTCTTTTACTATATTTAAAAATTTTAAATCCCATGTTGAACACGAAAGAGGTCATAAAATCAAAGTACTAAGATTTAATAGAGGTGGAGAATACATCACAAATTCATTTCAAGATTTTTGTAGGGAAGAAGGAATCAAGTAGTAATACATTGTAGCCTATACACCACATCAAAATAGAATTTCACAATGATATAATCACACCAGCCTCAACATAATGAGGACCATGATGAAGGAGAAAAGCCTACCAAAGAGATTTTGGTAAGAGGAAGTTTCATGTGCTTCCTACCTACTCAATCAATATCCAACTAAGAGTATCGTAAATTTGACACCACAAGAGGTATGGAGTAGCTAAAAACCATGCCTGGGACACCCACGAATCCTTGGGTTTGTTTACTATGATCAAGTTCCAAATGAAATAATTATGAAACTTATTGATCATGGGGAAAAATGAATCTTCATCGGCTGTAGTGAAGAATTTGAATCCTACAAGCTGTACTATCCACTAACTAATAATATAGTGGTGAGTAGATATGTGATATTTAGTAAGGAAGAATTCTGTAAATTGAATGATGAGTAATCTCCCAAAGTCATTCCAGTCAAAACATAAGATCTTGAATAAAGGCATTATTATCCGAAGAAAATGACTAAAACACCTTCCTCGATTGCATCATCAACATAAAAAAGTCCAGGAGTACATTGCATCACTCCTAAAAGAAATATATCAATTTAAAATTTTTCTATATCATCCTCTCCCATGGATTATGTAAAAATGAAAACCATAAGAGACATTTATGAAAAAATAGTAGAGGTCAATAATTTATACCCATATTAAGATCCTATCCCTCTAACATTTTAGGAATCCATAAGAGAATAATATTTTAAAATCAATATGAAAGAATAAATTCATTCCAAAGAGAAAAATGAAACATGGGAGCTGAATACACATAAAAATATCCTTAAAATCATTAGCATCAAATGGGTGGATAAGATTAAGTGAAATGATGATGGTGAGATTGACCTCTACAAATAAATTCTCATAGAAAAGTGTTATAAACATAAGTATGTTGTGGACTATGAATAAGTATTCTCTCTTAGTGCTCGACCTGACATTGTAAGGATGATTATCTCCCTTATAGTTCATAAAAGTTGGATGATCTACCATATAGATGTGAAAACCGGATTCTGGAATGGAATTTTAGATGAAGAGGCCTATTTTGACCATCCTGAAGGATTTTTTATGTTACAAGAGGAACATACTACGTACCAACTGAAGAAATCCATCTATGGGTGGAAGCAATATCCATGTTCTTGTAATGCACACATAGAAAATTATATTCAAGAGAATGGATTCACCCAATGTCCATTTGAGTATTTAGTTTACGTCAAGGATATTTCTCATGGTGTTATGATTTTAACATTACTGTATGTTGATGATTTTCTTATAGGGAACATCTGACCGATGTTTGATGAATTCAAGAAGGCTATGTTTAAGGAGTTTAAGATGACTGATGGAGGTATCTTGTCTTTTATTATCGGCATAGAAGTAACGAAACAATAGATTGGAATCTATATATCATAGAATAAGTATGTTAAGGAATTTCATGAAAAGGTTAGGATATAAAATTTCAATTCCATAAACATGCCTATAAAAACAGGCTTAAAACTAAAAAAGGATAGAGAATGAAGAAGAATTAACTCAACTCTATTCAATATTCTGGTTGGAAGCCTATGTTACCTCACAATCATAAGGCTAGATATCTTCTACAATGTTGGGATTCTAATCAGGTACATGGGGGAAGAAAAATAATCACACTGGCTAGACGCAAAAAGAATCCCCAGGTATATCAAACGAAACAATGGAATTTAGTATTTTCTATCCATTCAGTGATAAAACAAAGCTATATGGATAGTCAAACTATAAATGGAGATGTAACCAATATGAAACGAAAAAGAAACACTAGATATGTATTGTTTTTTAGAATGAATTCTTTCACATGGAATTCAAGGAAGCATAGTGTGGTCCCCTATCTACATGTGAATTAGAGTATATAGAAAAATCATACACTGTTTGTGAAGAAATTTGGTTGAGAAACCTGCTAATGGGGATAAAGCACCTGCAAGATGAATCTATATTCATATACATGGATAATAAGTCAACAATCGAACTAGCCAAACATCTGGTGCATCAGGGAAGAAGAAAACACATTAATAATTGATAGCATTTTTGAGAGATCATGTGAAGAAAAAATGATAAAATTTGAGTATCACCATACTATATCACATGTGGCTGCTATTTTCCAAAATTCATTACTGAAAGATGCATTATAACAACTAATAATGATTCTAGGAATGAATTCTATTTTAGTTTTAAAGAGAGTGTTTGAAATACAAACAAAATCCATTGGTTGGGTTTTCAAAGTATGAGGAAGCTTCCAGTGCATCCCTGGTGTCTTCCCAATGAGACTCTTTCTCTTCTCCATCCATCCATTCCATTTCTTATGGAAGATATTTAATATTTAAAAGTTTTTAGTTCCTTTAATAAATTCTATGTCGTTGTACTATTTTGGAGTGTTTTAATTTTTGGAAAAATTCTATAAATAGGGTGAAAATGTAGTCTATTAAGTATGTGAGACAATAAATTTTGAAATAATTTTTTGGGAATTTTATTTTCTTCTCACGTGTCTTGGATTTTATAGCTAACGACCCAACCATTTGTAGTTATTCCATCCAACAAAAATGGATGATTCGATATTACAGTGGGAGGGATACCCATATATAGAGAACCCTGATTCTATGACTCCAAAACATTCCTGGATTGAATGAAAAAAATACTCATTGAAGGAATCAATGACTCATTATGAATCAGAGGATCCATCTGACTATGAGCTGACTGAGGTTTATGGCTCTTCCTACAGACAGATTGTAGGTGGACCTGGATGTGACATTCCCACAAAAAGTGAGGAACCATGGTATAAACAATGGATTATATAAAATCCTATAAACCCTCCACATGAAGATGAAGTTGATATATAAGTGGATTTTATATATCCATATCAACGCAGATCTGGCTATAGAAGTTTCTTTGAGGTGACAGAACCAGTCTTCAGCACAAATAAAGACCCCAAATTAATATCTAATGTACCACAAGAAAGAAATGTCCAGAAATGGGATAGGTAGACCCAGAAAAATATTCCAAACCATTGTATTCAATGATTCTCGACCATGGTGGACATCGAGAGACCCTTAAAAATGTGAAAACTATAAAAACCAACCAATCTAGAGATACTACTCCAAGCCTTCAAAAAGCCATCTTTAGAATCCATGGAGATGCAAACGAATTTCCAATTATGCTCTGAGATAGATGACTGAAAATATAAACCCTAGGAATTCACCATAGCTTGGATGATATGGATCAGGGGTTTGTCTGAGATATCAAGGTCCAATGAAGTAGTGATGACACTTCCACAAAAGAAGTAACATATAATGAAATCATTGGGAAGTCGTTTTCTAAAAAAGAACATGTATCTAGTGAGATCTTAGGGAGGAACATATGCTGCGACTACTGGGAGCACTGCTGCCGAAGAAGGTAATCCTTGAATGATGAGTAAATATATGGTCAAGAGAAGGATCATTTCCTTACATGCTAAAAAAGGATCAGCTATGAAAGAGGAATGAAGCAAAGTAAGAGATCCCAACTCTAGCGAAACAGGAGGCACCGCTTGTATAAGTCGTTTAGCGGCGGATCAAAGGGTGAAATATCTTGATTTTTGGGAATTTTGTAACACATGTCCTTTTCTAGACAGAATATTCACTACTGGGGCGATATTCTGATTAGTGATTTTGATACAGCCCTATATTTATGTTTTGGTAAAAATCCGGATACTAATGATATTATTTCTATCTACATAGACATTTACTATGCAAGTAATGTTTATATGAGAAAATACCTTATTGGATATTCCATTAGTTCTAATGGTTGTCCCATATCCTCGAAATATAATATGAAATTGGATGTGTATATTTCATCCATATATGCTTAGTTCATTTCCTTAACCAAGGTTGTTTTGGAAGTAATAAGTTTGATGGGTTTTTCTTTATGAACTAAAATTTAATAGTTTTGTAATAATTATCTACTCTGATAACTTTTCATCCTTGTATTTATGTTAAAATTTATTATTCCATGAAAAATAAAACAGATAGACATTATGTTACATTTTATTAAAGATATTATTGAGGATATAACTATATGTGTTAACATGATACATACTGATAATAACTTAGTCAATAGTTTGAATAAGGTTGTGGTGTTATCTATATCCAATCACAACCCTGATAATATAAATTTGGTTGTAGTTATAAAACAATAGGTAAAAATAATAATAAATTTTATATGATAATGGTGGAGATTTTTGAACTGTTTTTTCATATTTAAATTAAAATGTTTAATTTTATTTATCATTTATGATCACATGCATTGATTTATTTGGTCATTGGTCTTTAGGGATTTTTCACTTTCTTTTGTGTAAGAGGAATATGTGTGACTTGTTTTCTTCTTCACCATCTCTCCTATTCCTTTCCTAACCATGTCAACAATACATTATGGGGATTATTATTTTACATTTAACTTCTTTATACCCACTTTATTTGTGGTATCCACCTATTTTCATTTTGTCCTTTTTTCTTTTCGACTTTTGTTCAGGGAGTCTTGATGATTAGGCCAAGTCATTTCTAACTCCTAAAATAACTATGTTGTGTAATGGGAATTGATGACCAATATACTCACCATTTAGAATCATTATCAATTAGTCTTACTCTCCAAGATCTTGATCTCATTCTTCTGGTGCATTATTAGTTTATCTAAGAGATTTTTTCTTCATGAGAGATTATAAAATCAAGCCCCTCCTCCTCTTTGTGCACCTTTGTTGTAATATATGTGGTGGATCTTGATATTGATCCTTTGTGATAATGACAAGAAGACCCTTTTCCACGATCTGTAATCTTGGATGTAGATCTAGAATAACCACAAACCTTTTTTGTAGAAAAGTATATAAGGCTTATATTTGTGGTTTCATAGAGAGATCTAAACTGCTAGATAGTTTAAATTTCCCTAAATTGTATGTCCTTCCATCCTTTGTTTAGTTTTTCTCAAGGAATCTATTTTATGTATTTTGTATCCACTGATCTTATTCCAAACTATATGTTTTATTTCTTTCATTTCGAGATTAATAAAATTCACATGTTTTTGGGTGGTATTATTACTATCAGCGTAGGTCCAAAACAGGCTGAATAAAGTTAAATCCATTATGATTTACTGCTTTTTAACATATTATTTTTAATATGGTTCTATCTTTGTTTGTATTATTTTTCAGGAAATCACATTGAATCATCACATCATTTCTCTAATTGTAACTATGATTATTTTAATCATGATAACATTTTTTATTTTAGAAACTTTAGTGAACATAATTACGTATACATGGATTCTTGGATATTACTTAGGGGAGTACACCTCAACGTTTTCCACAAAGATCTTGTAAGATTCACACAAATATAAAATCCCAAGCTTCTATACACAAAATAATTATATTAATGGAAAAATGATACCCTTTTATAAAGACTCCAAAATGGAATTACAAAACCTCTGACCTCACCATTGGTAAAAAAATAAATAGACACTGAAAATACCCTATGCATCACAAGTATGAAAAATTTATCATTTAAACCCAAAAATACACATAATTATTTTCTTAAAAATTCTTTTTTTCAATGTCATGTGTTTTTTTCAAATTCAAATTATGTACTATACATCCACATTTTTCATAATAATTCATACTAAAAAATGTTGAGAAAATTATTGAATACTTGGGTCTAGTGATTTAGAGCATAGTGTGTTTTGAGATTTGAGGAATGGGAATAATTTTTGAAGTCAATGAATTGAATTAATGAGGTATTTATAGGATTTTATAGGTTTTAGTTGAAATTCAAGAGTCCAAGTGAAGGATTTAGTTGGGTGGTACTGTAAAAAATAACTGCATATATCACTAGGTACTCGATGTATGGGTTTCATATACCCAATGTAACTGATGTTGGTTTTGAAAATGTTTCAGATACCACTAGGTCCCAAGTCATGCTATGTCGAGTACCAAATGGAATATCGTGTAGTGAAGGTGGTAATAGGATAATAAGAAGGTACATACTAGAAGGGTACTAGTTACCCAGTGGAACACTGTATCATTTTTCAATTTTTTGTAATAAAATGAAGATATATTTTTTAATTAAAAATAATCATTTACCCTTATCATTTTGTTTGACCAGTGCCTATGGTTCTTAAAAAATATTCTTCCCTTATATCTTCTTCCATTTGTATTTCATTGTATTTTATTCCATAAAAAATTCTTCTATTGTAGTGTCTCCCAGGTAATAAGTCTAAGGTCACGCACCCCTTCTCCTTTTGATTATTTCTTTATTCTTCACTGCTCTGCTAAAACCCCTAAATATAGGGCTGTCTATCTACTTTTGGGATTTTAGGTGATTGATGTAAATTCTTCCCATGATAATAGATGGTATTTAACATTATAATACATTATTGGTGGTCCCATACATATTAAATTGACTTATATGTGTTTTTTTGGATCATATGATGGAAAGTTGGTTATATTGGTGTATGTGACACATAATTGGGTTGATAGGGACTATGTGTTTCTGTGAGAGTTAGTGAGACTCCCTAGAACCTTGATAGATTTTCCACATTTAGTTTTACTTAATTTTAGCGATGATTTTTTGGCCATGTCAATGCGAAGTCCTTCATTATTTTATGTAGCAGAACCCTACATGGGTATTTTATCTTATGTTGAGTCTTATATATCCTCTGAAGGTTTATTAGAGTGTCATTTTACATTGCATCTATGGTGGCGAGTAGACATTGAGTGATGAGTTTGGTTAGGTTGATCCATTAATTAAAGTGAGACCATCAGTGATGAAATAAACCTCCTTTATTTAGATTGTTAATAATACACTACCACAAAATAGGGTTTCCATAGTGCCACCCTTTAACAGCACTAAAAAAAGCCCTGATAAAAGGGGTTCCATTATCAGTGCTAAAAAAGCGCTGATAAAAGACACTTTTAACAGCGCCGAAAAAGTGCTGTTAAAAGTGACCCTTTATGAGTGTTTTTTAGCACTGATAAAGGAACCCCTTTATAACTGTATTTTAGCATTGTTAAAGGGGACCCCTTTATGAATTATTTTTTTAGTAGCGCTGATAAAGGCGGGGGGGGGGGGGGGGGGGTTTATTAGTGATTTTTCCATGTGCTGATAAAGTGTATATTAAAAACAATATTTTTCATAAAAAATAATATATATTGATATATAATTATATTTATATTGATATAAATATAATATATATTTTTAAATATGTTTTAGACAAGGATAAATTGAAATAAAAAATGAAAGTATAAGATATTTAGTAAAAGAGGCGTATAAAATATTTCAAAAAATATTTTTAATTAATAATTTTATAATAATAATTAACTAAAAATCATTTAATATCATGTTGAAGACAAAAAATAAAAATAAATAAATAAAAGATCTAAAATAAGTTGAACATGTACCTCAAACATCAAATAACCATAAATTTTGATCCGGGTGTCTGTTTGAGCTCTAAAACATATCAAATCAAATCCTACGACGAGATATACATAATGATGACCTAAGGGAGCCTTATGAAACATACTTCAAGGCCAAAAAAGCCTCAAAAAGCCTTCAAAAATGAGTTTTTAGTCTTGATATCCAAATATTTTAACATTTAAATATAACTTCTGATCTGGATGTCCTCTACATCTGTACCACATATCATATTGAAGATTATTTCATTTTATTTGATTTTACTGATTGTGGAGTTGAAACTGCCTTCAGGATTAGAAGTTATGGCCGTTTTAACATTCTATGGCTTTTTTAGATACACATATATATGTATTTATTCATATATATATATATATATGTGTGTGTGTGTGTGTGTGTTTGTGTGTGTTGTATAAATGTATGTATGTATTTATTTATTTACTTATAAACACAAATAGAAAAACTTATTTTATAAACATATTTAAAACTAATCTTATAAATATATATTAATATATAAATAAATGTATAGATAAAAATATGTAACAAAAAAATATATATAAATAGATATAAATATATATTAATATAAAGATATATATATATATATATTAATTTAACTAAATATATATATATATATTAATATGACTAAATATATATATATATATTAATATAAATATATATATGTTAATATATATATAATAATATACAGATATATATATTAATATAATTAAATATACATATATTAGTATATATATATATATATTAATATAACTAAATATATATACGGATATATATATATATTAATATACATATATATATATATATATATATATTAATATAAATATATACATGTTAATATATATATATATATATATATATATATATTAATATAACTAAATATACATATATTAGTATATATATATATATCACTATAACTAAATACATATACAGATATATATATATATTAATATAACTAAATATATATATGTTAATATAAATATATACATGTTAATATATATATATATATATATATTAATATACAGATATATATATATATATACATTAATATAACTAAATATATATATATATACTAATATAACTAAATATAGATATATGTAAATATAAATATATATATATGTTAATATATATATATATATACATATTAATATATGAGTAAATATAATTAAATATATATATAAATAAATAGATATATTTAAAATAAAGTGAATAACAATATGGTGCAGTGGTAAAGGCTTAGGCACGCATGCAATAGGTATCGAGTTCGAATCCTAGGGGAGGAAGATCACATGGGGACGACAGAAACGTCCCATTCAGGCAGGGGGAATTAATGTTAGAAGATTGAGGGACACTCTTCATGGCATGCACAACAAACTCGCATGGAAAGTAGTGGAGGACTGGTCCCTCTAGGGGAGGATTATGTCTTACATCTACGACAACATCATAGAAGATGACAACATGCAGGGATCCCCTCTTTGGAACTCGGTATGCTCCGTCATCCCGATCCTCCAACAGCACTCATGGTGGTTTGTGGGAGAAGGCATTATTCTTTTCTAGAAATAGAACTTGGTGGGATCAGTGCTTGGATTCCCTAGGTGTTCGGCCCCATGGATTACCTTTAAGGAGGTGAGCGTTCATCCTGTTTTCATCAAGGCGGTGGTTGACAAGGAACAACTTGGCGTCTTTGATTCTATCCTCATTAACTCGGAGCTGGAGTAATGTGTGTTCACCCAGTCTCGGTATGGTAAGTTCAATAGCAAGAATTTCAAACTGATCTCAACCCCCCAGGATCAACATGATAACTGGAACGATATTGTGTGGTATGATAAACTTCAGAGAAAATACTACATTCTTGTTTGGCGCATTATGTGTCACGCGATTTCATCGGACGAAGGAATCAAGAAAATTGGTTTCAATATTGCTTCATACTATTAGTGCTGTAAAAAAAGAGAGAAGAAACCACGATCCATATCTTCTTCGAAGGGGAGTGGGCGCAAGATGTATGGAACTCCTTTGGAGATTTCACGGTGATCCATTTGCCTCACTGTCGTGATCTGTCATTCCTGGAGATGTGGATTTAGGGGACTACAGATAAAGGTCTTGAGAGAGCATTGAGGTCAATTATCCTCAGTGCTGGATGCTGGTGTCTCTGGAAAGCTCGGAACATGGACAAATTTGAGGGGTCTTCCTCCAAAGGACGGTCCATAATTATGCGAACCAAGCTCTTATTGATTAATATGGTCACTCTTGTTGAAAATTGGCATGAAGCTCCTTCCTTCTGTATCCTGCAGACCCACTCCCCTTAGTTGAATCCTCCCATAGATAGAGCATGGGGATGCTGGATTAAATTGGTTCCACTAACAAATGGTTTTAAACTTAACAGTGATGGATCATGCATTTCAGGATCCATGCAAGGTGTCGGAGGGGTTCGTAATTCAAGAGGGAGTGTTTTCCTTGCTTTCACGATGCACTATGGGGATGGCAGTGCTCTTTAGGAAAAGGAGAATACAATTATCATGGGGATGAATCTTTGAAAATAGAATAATATTGCTCTACCTTAGATGGAAACAGAATCAAGGATAATTCATGATTCCCTGGTGGGAAGAGGTTCCACTCCTTGGTCAGTTTTTTATATTGTTATGAAACTCAAAAATCTCCTAAACAATCAATCTCGAGTCACCCATACACAGAGAGAGGGGAACAAAGTTGTGGACTTCCTCGCCTCTCCTGCATCACCGGGCTCCTGTGTCAG
Organism: Viscum album; assembly: GCA_963277665.1. Lineage (NCBI taxonomy): Eukaryota > Viridiplantae > Streptophyta > Magnoliopsida > Santalales > Viscaceae > Viscum > Viscum album. Next base: position 1,084,396,714 of record OY728155.1, read on the forward strand.
TTGTCTTCCCAATGCTATCTCCCTTAAGATGGAGGGGGTTAATCTTATTCGAGGGGATTCCCTCGGTATTCACTATTTTAGACACCCCTAATCTGGGGCCCTCTTTTGTTTCTTTCCCCATACTTATGTACTCTCTCTCTTGAAAAAATATATAATGATTTATGATGATTAAAGGGGCGGGGGGAGTGCTGTTAAATGAGGTGGGGCTGGGTGGAGATGGCTGGGGCATGCGTGGGCTACCATGGGGGTGTGGCGTTATTAAAGGGAGGGATTCAAGCATTGTTGAAGCCCCCCACAATTGAGAAAATATTTTTTTAATTTTTATCAGCACTTTTTAAAAGTGCTCATAGAAGGGGTCTTTTATCAGCGCTAAAAAAAGAACTGACAAAGGACCGTTTTATCCTCCCATTTTTTTCGCACTGATAAAAGAACCCATTTATTTGCACTTTTTTGCATTGATAAAATGGGTCTTTATCAGCGCTTTTCTGAGCACTGATAAAAGGGACCCCCCTTTATCTTTACCTTGATTAACGACGCTTTTTTAGCACTGTTAATGCCCTTTTCTAGCACTGATAAAGGCTATATTTATAGTAGTGGTATATTTCAAATATACTTATTATTCCTTGAGTGAGGTCCTTTTATGGGTATTTTTGTCAGTGGTTGTCTAGTAAGGTATTCACTTGGGGAATTATGAAATATAAAGAATAATAATGTATTGCAATGTCTTTATCACCACTAAAAAAGGTCCGTAGTATAAATTTGTATATATTTTATTAAGAAGGGGTGTCCCTTTGGTTCATGATAGGTGATATGTCATGGGAGTATGATCCCTTCTCTATTTTATAATTTCATGGGGACATTTGAATAGTGGAATATGGTAGCATGAGGCAAATTTAAAATAATAAACTTGTCCTTCCAAATTTAAATGGTTAATGCTATTTTCCTTTGAAATCAATTCAAGGAATTGTTGTTTTTGACTTTATTAAATGATTTATAATTCATTACATGAATTTTATAATTTAATGATGTTATTCTTGAGTTATTTATACTATTTACTATTTTACTTCCTTGAATATGTTCTATAATTATTATTATACAAAGAAATTCCCAATATTAACAAGGGGTGTAGCATGCTATTATTATTGTAGATTGTGTATGTAGGTACCAAATTCCATTGATGAGGGAACCTATGAGTCTATGTTGTTATTACTCTTGATTATTTTGAAAATTTCTATGTATATGTTTCTTTATTATTGTAACTTTGTGTATGACCAAAAACATGTTAATAAATTATTTTCAGGTTCTTCAATTGTTTTATGAACATGTATTTGAAAAGGGATCCATGATGGAAGATTGGATGGGTACCTAAGTACCATGACATGAAATAGGATGGACAGTATGGTTTCCTATCTCATATTATGTTTCTCCAATTCCTCAATATATTTCCCTCTCTTGTAATAGGATATACTCCCTTTTCTCCCAAACTATTCATTTTCCTTCTTGATTTTTCCAGTGAAGATGTTTCCACACTTCTATGATTGCGATCATGGATTAAAGGAGGTATAGAAAGATTATATGGTGTCTTGGTTAGAACACAGTAAACCAACACCAAATGAATATTTTTTATTTCTTTTAAATCCTAGATTATAGTTGGATGATTCTTTACTTAGCAGTACTGTATAAATGGATTATTTTCTCTCTCTAATATTCAATCTATTTTATGATTCATCAACATTTTATATAATACATGGACTCATATATATAATATATCATGTTAGATGAACCATTGGTTATTTATTACTAGGACATTACTTACACCTAATACATGCACTTTGGTAGGCATGCGTAATTCACATACTGTTCAGTGTTCAAGTCTTAGTATATGTGGATGAGTTGGAGTATCTCAAGTGGAATTAGAAGACAATAATAATGAAATTATGTGTTTATTACAGTTATATCATCTCACTTTTATTTATTTATTATATGTATTTATTATGATTACCTTATTCTGATACTGTATTTCTGAAATATAACTATGTGGCATTATATGACAAATAAATTATAACATTTTTATTTTTATTATATCCTGGAAGGCCTTCCACCACAATTTCATGTACTAATCTGATATGGTATCAATTTTTTATTATATTTATTCTTCTATTATTGTCATATATGATACATAGGGTATATTCTCTCAATATGTAAACATTAGTCCCTCACTAATAATTGGAAATCTCTAGTATATGCAAATTTTTTCATGGGGGAGGTAAATGATTAAATAGATCTATATGAATGAGGTTCATGTTAGGGATATTATAAAGTTGTATTAGTTTTTTTAGGATTAGAAATAATATAATTTCCTTTCGATTAATTTTCATGAATTTTTGTAATGAATCAATTTTGAAGTTATGAAGTGGAACTAGATAGAGTTATGTGTAATAGAACCAAGTTATGGAAGTAAAGGAAGAGATGATTAAGATATATTGATGGATGTTTTCTAGAAGAAAGACTCAATGTTCTTTTTAGGAAAATATTTTCTAAATGATGGAAAGTTATTATTGACAATCACCATGTTTATGTGTTCAGTGTAGTGAAAATATCATATGATGTTGGAAATAACTATAACAAAAGATCTTAATTTTAAATTGATGTGCGGGGATACTTGTTTAATAATTTGTTTTATTTTTTATTTTTTTGATGATATATTATCTAGGGTGATATTAATATATAAGGTTATTTTGTATTCTTCTCCTATTTAATATATGGTTGCATTGATCCTCCCTTAGAGATGGGTAATTCAAAACCCACACAGTTCCATGTGTGATATTCCTATTTATTGTTGTTCTATTATTTTAGGTTAATTATATTTGTGAATGTATTATGAAATTTTTTGTTGTAATTGTTAGAGTTGGTGTCCTAGGAATAACTGATTATACTTTGAATAGATTTATATTCAACAACATGAATATTAATTAAACATATTAGTATATAATGTTCATTGTTTTTAATGGATTTAATGTAATAATGTCCCAGAGTATTCATCACATTGGTAAGGTCATAACATTTACCCGATATGATGAGAAACATTAAGTTCTCTAAAAATATTCTTACTATAGTTATGCGGTTGGATAATGTAATATGATGGAACACATAGTATTTTTCTCATCGGGTGTGAGTTCTCATAAGTGGACGAGGCTACTTCTCATGATGTTCTTATTTGGTAATTTCTATGATGGGAGATTATGGGAAAAGACCCACCAGTAGGAATTAATCACATTTCAATTTTATAAGATATTCCTATATGTGATCATGTGTTATGACCCTTTTACATTAATATTACCATTGATTCATATCATGACTCACACACTTATATTTACTGATGATAATCATCACGCAATATGCTGCCTAGAAGTTGGGTATGTTGGGTGAGTCATGATTTACATATAATTACTGGATTATTTTAGAAAGGATTTTCCCCTTCCATCTTCATGGGATTTGATGTCTTATCCATTTTATTAGAATATAATCACCACCAAAATTGTATTTCCATGGTGTAATGATGTGTTTATTTTAGATAGTGAAATAAAGACGTATCAAGTAAATAGGTTGATAACACCATCGTGAAACCTTTTCGATAAGATATTGTGACCAAGGGGTTATATTAAAAATTGAGCGTTCATATGTTGTTTTCATCATTGATACAATCATTTATTTCCCATCGTTTCTTTAGTGTATTTTAAAATAGAAATATTGTACTTTATGAAATTTTTCTTAATGCCAGTGAGAAAGAATCCTAGAGGGTCACACACTATGGAATTCCATTGAACTTTATTACATCATATTTGAACTTTATTAATGGGAGAAATATTATTCGTAATACTGAGGTAGAATTTTATTCATGCTATATTGAACACATAAATTTAATTAATATTTAGTCTCATGCATGTGAATAAAAATATATTTGTTTATTTTGTTGAATATTTAATAAATAGTTATTCACTAGTATGTGAGTGAAATATTTATTTATTAATAGAATATTTATATGGATATTCAAAAATTACTAAGGAGTTAAAGAATTCCAAAACCACACACAATGATAAAATAATTATTTAAAATACAGTAAATATTATTTTTCAATCTTTGCATGTTGGTGCGTAGAAAAAAATAATAATAATATTATTATGTGTCACTAGGATTATTGAAGGTAATAAATGTTACTCAATGGCTAAAAGGTAGTTAAATAGAATTTTAACCTAAATTACAACCCTATTAACAGAATACTAGGTCTATTGTGTATTGCATGCAAAAAATTGAGAATAGAGAATTGTTACCCACAATTTTTTTTTGATTCCACCTCCTCTCTCCCTCTCAATAAAAAAAATACAAGAGAGATTTCTTCAAGGTCTAAGAATGAGAGATCAAGAATTAACAAAAAAAGTCCTTTGATTCTACTTTATATTACTCAAATATCATGTAGTTTTTCTTAGAGATAATTGTAGATTGTGTGGATCACCACTATAGGTATTCAATCCTTGGATCCTCACAACACAATGAAGGAATTCCGAAAGGGTTTTTAGGATGATCAAAATTCATCAATGAAAAAATTTTCCCAATCCTAGGTATTTATTTCCTCATATATTAAATAAATTTATGTTAAATTTTACGTGAGACATCCTCAGTCATGGTTTCATATAGTAATTATTAAAAGAAATTTTAATGCATCATCCACTGTTGCACACTTCCACTGTACCTGGAATGATCTAGAGGTATAAGAGTGGTCACCTTTAAATTTATAATTATTTATGTGATTTTTGATCTATGTGGAATTGTGGTTATATTATTATTTCTTTTTATTCATTATTTAATCAAATTTGAATTAAAACGTTATCGACATATTAATCTTATTTATTCAGTGATTAATTTTTTTAAAGGTTTACAAATAAATGAAGTATGAACATAGAATCTATTGGGAATTACTATATTCTTGGGCAGTTAAATTAGGTAACATGGTGTGTATCCAGAGCACATGATGTGTAACTATGATCATTTTACATGGATTCACTGAGAAATTAATTACATAGGGTGAATTTATTGCACACCATACATTGACCAAACCAATCTGGAACATGAAAAGTGAATATATGGAATGTAGATTGCTTGTACATATAGTGTGATCCATCCAGGTAAAAATGCCAAATCCCAAGGCGTGTGATTCAAATACATGAAAACATAGGTACAAAGTGTGTAGTTGGGTTGGACATTCCATGTAGTCTCCTAATTAATGATAGAACAAAATTACATTGAATTTAAAATTGAAGAATTAAAACCTTAATTTATTTATTGATACCTATTATGTGTTTGAAAATTTAATAATTTTTTTAAATATTTTTAAATATTCATTCAATTTATTTTAATAAATATCTAATTATTGGTTTTTCAATTTATTTTACATGAATTCCATAAATTATGAGTATCTATAATTATGTTCAGATAATAATTAAGATGAAAAAGAATTAATTAATTAATAACTAAATAAATACATTTGTATTTATCTTAATAATAAGGAATAAATAAATAAATAAATTCTAGATGGTTACATTTTCATATTCATTACATGTATGACCATTCATGAGCTTGACCAAAACCTGTGTATGTGTTGGATGTTTTAATTTATTTTATTTTATGGGTTTGAAATTATTTATAATTAATTTAAATATGATGGACTATGTGAAATCTCTATGTTTATTATTATATAAGACCTACATGTTTAAGGATATTTATTTAATCCCATTTTAACCAATCCTTTAGTTCCCCTCAATTGCATGTGAGTCATAAATACATTTAATTAATGGAGTATCCCAAGGTGCATGGAGGTGGTTGAAGATGGAACTGTAATAAAGTAAATTCACATCATAAAAAAAGTAAAGGTGAAATTATGTAACTCATACCAAGATCAGAAAATAGAGTTATTCCCCTTGGTCATTGGTCGATTTAATATACTCTCAGTAATTCGACCATTAGATAAATCTAATGAATTTTTCATTTAATTAATTATTTAAATATGTCTATGAAATTATTTATTTTATGGATGTAAGGCCACAATCACATAAATAAATAAATTAATGTTCAAAAATTATATTTAAATAAATATATTTTTCTAAAATGTTTAATCCAGCATGGTCAATTAATTATGTAACATCCATATAATTTAAACAAGAATGGAAAAGTATAAAACAAGATAAAATTTTTCCATAATAAATTAAATAAATGAATTATGTGTAAATGTATTATCCATGATGGTTAAATAATTTAGTAACATCAACTTAATATTAAAAAGGCATTTAAAGGATAAAATAAGATAACATTTATTCATAGTAAATTAAAATCCCTCAACCAAGTATGAAGTCAGAGATGTCCATTAATTACTTGATTGGAAATAAAACTCAATAAAATATAGTGTTTAACAGACCCATTTTAGGGAACTTAATTTTATAAGGTGAGTTCTTATAAAGGTTTTGGGATGATTTAACCATTTTACATCAAGAGGATTATCCCTTTCTAGGATTGGGGTAATTTTGAGGTAAATGTCAAGGAAATCCAAGTTAGGATTTCAGGACACGGTAGTTCACTCAACATATCAAGGAGCTAAAAGCCTGTATTTAAAAATGACATTCCCACCCAAATAGATTCAATTAGTTTGAGAAATGCTTTTTGGGGTTTTGTGATGGGGAATATGGATCCTTACCAATAGAATGTCAAAGAAACTATACATTTTGAGTTCAATAGTGAGGGATATTATATTTTGATACAATTGTGGGAGATTTAATAAAAATCAATCAATTTATTAATATCTCACCCAATTTGTAATTAAGAAATGTTCTTGGAATTAGTAGTATTAATTTTTTAATAAAATTGAATGATCATCATCCAAATTATCCCTATGATCAATATTTGATTAATACAACCTCCTGACTAGAATTAACTTCTAGGAATGGTACAGAAGCCTTTAGGTTTTCTTACGCTATGGACAAAGATATTATATGATAGAATCGTCATTTCCTAATCCACATACTAAGGAGAGTGATGAAGAGTTCAAGTCTGTGAGAAACATTTTAATGATGTGTTCGATGCTCAATGTTTGATGATTTCGTCTATTTATAGTATACTAATGAAGTCTCATGAAAACATGGATGTGTAAAACATGTTTGTGCACCCCTGTGGTTTTTATGAGGAGATAGATAAATAAGAAAAAAATAAAGATTTACATGGTGATATTTTCGAAAAATCTTATAGAGGGTTCCCAATCTAAGCCTCATATAGTCAATCTCATTGGTTACATTTAGTACTTATAGGTTATAGGGTTTAAACTCCCTGAAGAACTAGGCACCAATCTCATTTTATAATCACTCCATTAGATATTCTCATTATTTATTATAAATTTTAATATGAACAACATTTTGAAGTCTCTGTCATATCTTCTCACTATTCTTTGGCATGTGGATGATGATACAATGAAAAAAAAGTCTTTTGTACTTATAGTTAACAAATGGAAGGAGAAATAAAAGATATTTATTCTGAAATCTTTCTAACATTATTCCAATAAGAGGAAGATCAAATGGAAATCAAGTGAACATTATGTTTTCTGTTTCGCATGTGGCAAGAAGGGCCACGCGAAGAAAATATGAACTCATCCAAAGAAGAATGTGGAAGCATCAAATGCATTTTTTATAAAGTACAATTTTACAATTTCCAAAAATTTGGTATTATATAAATCTCAGGGTGTTTCTATATGTATTTAAATAATAGAACCAAGTAGATTCAAAAAACATGACTAAGGTGAGGTAGATCTACGAGTAGAAAACAAAGCTAAACTTTTTGTTACAGCTATCATGGACTACCACCTGAAACTGCCCACTTTAATGATCTTGGTTTTAAGGTATTTTTATTATCAAACTTTAGTTAACATAAACATTATTTCAATTTCAAGACTAGATACATATGGATTTATTTTTAAAGTTGAGAATAAAATTTTCTTCTTTTATAAAGATATCATTTTTATTGTACGGAAAATTTTAGTTGTGTACTTTATGTGTTGGATTGCATGAACCAAGTAATGGAAGTTGATAACGAAGTTACATCATAGGACTCATACCACATCAAAATTTGGCATCACCGACTAGGTCATGTAAATGGAAAGTGATTGAATAAATTAAATCAAAATGGGTTTTCAGATTCTTTTGAACTAAAACCACTTTGTGAATTTCAATCATGTTTACAAGAAAAAATGACCAAATCCCCATCGAATGGGAAATGTGAAAGGGATAAAGATATTCATAAATTAGTTCATAATAATGTGTGTGGACCATTTCATGATGAATCATGGGGTGGGTACTCATACATTATAACCATTATTTTTTATTTTTTTAGATATGGATATATCTACTTAGTGAGATATAAGATATATTTTTGGATAAATTCTAGGAATATAAGATTGAATTTGAGAGGCATCATGGTATGAATATTGACTAAATCTGCCCAGAACGTGTTGGAGAATATCTTAATCAAGACTTCATTGATTACTTATGAGATTTTGATATCCTATCACAACTCCCTCCTCCTGAAACACCTTAGTGGAACGGTGTAAGGGAAAGGAGGAACCACACCTTGTTGGACATGGTGAGATCAATGACGAGTCATGCGAGTATTCCATTATCCTATCAGGGATAAACATTACAAACAAGAGAACATATAATGAACAAATTACCATGTAAATCAACATACTGTATTCCATATAAATTTTGGAGTGGACGAAGAACCATGTTATCAAATTTATATGTCTGGGGAAGTGAAGTGTTTTAAGGCCTCTTCATGTAACAGACTTTCATCCTGAGGCACAAGGTGTACCTTTATAGAATACACCAAATAAACTAGGGAATATTATCTATAAAATACCTCATAAAAAAGGTTATATTGGAAATAAATTCCATATTACTTGAGAGATAGAACATATCTAAAAGATATTGTGGGAGAGGGATCGACTTTGATGAATTCAAGGCTCAAGGCACACAATTGTTGTTATAAGAAGAAATTTGACAAAGCCTTCTGGAAGAATAAATTATTTTAGAGACACATGAACCATATATGATCACAAGATAGGTTAGGGAACCAAAATATTATGGGTTTCTAGTCCTCGAGGATGGTGACTCATTATTTGTTGATAATAATAACCCCCTAACCTATAAGGAAGAAGTAAGTGGAAAATAAGTTTCCAAGTGGATAGAAGACATGAATTATGAAATGGATTCCATGTACTAAAACCATGTATGGATCTTGGAAGAACCTCCATTGTTTGTAAATATAGTTGGATAAAAATATGTATTCAATAAGAAACGAGACATGTATTGAAAAGTTAGTACCTATAAAGCATGACTAGTTGCAAAAAAGTTTAAACAATGTCAAGGCATTGACTATTATGATACATTTTCACCTGTTGAAATTCTAAATTACAACATAATTATACTTTCCAATGGGGATTACCATGGATATGAGATTTTCAAAATGTATTTTAAAACAACCTTCCTTAATGGGAACCTTCAGGAAGATGTATATATGAAAAAGCTTGAAGGGTTTTTGACTCTAAAGGATGAAAAAATGAAAAAAATTTGAAAACATACATATATGGATTGAATAAAGCTTCTAGGACATGTAAACTTAATTGTGATGAATCCAAAATAGAATTTATATTCATAAATAATGAATGAGTGTCCTGTGCCTATAAAATATTTAGTAGAAGTGCGATCATTTTCTTAATAGTATATATTTATGACATATTATTCATAGGAAATGAAATATCACAATTATTGTATATTAAGACATAGTTGAATAAATTTTTCTCTATGAATGACTTGGTAAAGACAATATATATTAATGGGATCTGGATCTATCATGATATATCCAAGGGGTTTCTACACCTAAGTAAAAGCACATACGTTAAGAAGATACTAAATAGATTAAGTATAAAAAAATCAAAGAGGGGATTGTTGAAAACATCACATGGAATTCATCCTTCCATGAAAATGTGTCCTCAAACACACAAGGAATGAAAAAAATGGAAAGGATTCTATATGATTCAATGATTGGATCAAACATGTTTGCAAGGTTATGTAATATCCTATAATTTTACTACATATTGAGTTTTGAAGAAAGATATCATGTTGATCCAGCTGACTACCATTTGATTGCAATCGAGACTATCCTAAATATCAGAGGTGTCCAAAGGATATGTTTCTTGTATATGGAGGATATTATTAACTAGTAAAATGAGGATTTACAGATGATAGTTTTCAAACTGGTAAAGATGACATGAAATCATTATGGGACACATACTCACTTTGAATGGAGGTGTTGTGAGCTAGTAGAGCATAATGAAGGATGTGGTCCTAGATTATTCTGTAGAGTTTGAGTATATTAAAGCTTATGAGGTAGATAAGGAAGTATTGTAGATTCACAACTTCATCTAATCGCAAGATGTGGTACCTAATAGTAAAGAATATATCACACTCTATTGTTATAATACTATAGTAGTGGCTCTCACAAAAGAGCCAACGTCACATCAGTGGATAAAGTACATACTTCGAAAGTATCATATATTTTTGATATTTTTCTTATAGAGGTGAGGTTGTGGTGATTAGTGTTTCCATGTAAGATAATTTGAGATACCCCTTAAATATATCCTTGGCTCAACCGAAACATTATTGCCTTGTGAGCTATATCATACTGAAATTGATAGGCAACTAGCTCTAGCCCAAGTTGGAGTTTATTATATTTGGTGTCCTAGGACAAATTGGTTGAACTTTTATTATATTAATATTAAATGAATTTATTATAAAATAAACATATTATTATATAATTATCATTATTATATGTGGATTTAATATAATAATTTCTTATAGTATTTGTAACACTGATAAGGTCAGTGTAATTCCCCACTATGATGATAACCTTGTTGTGATATGAAAACATTCTTAATATACTTCTACATTTGGATAACGTACTATGATTGAAAAAAAAGTATTTATACTATCACGTAAGAGTACATGTGAGTGGATGAGGCTTCTTCTCATGAAGCTCAAACTTGGTAATCTTCAAGATGAGTTATCATGATAATAGACATGCCAGTAGGAATTCCCCATGTTTTGGTTTCATCGGATATTCCTATCAGTGAGCATGTGTAATGATCCTTACAATTTAAGATTATCATTGATGCATGTAATGAATTTCACAATTAGATTTACTAGAAAAATATATCATTCTATGTGTTGGAAAGAAGTAGGGTACATTGGGTTCTTCATGATTGACAATTCATTAATGGATAAGCCGAAGAAGGATTTTTTTGATTCCATATTTATGGGAGTTAATATATTGTCCCTTAAATAGGTATATAATTGTCATCTAAATTCCATGGCCATGGTGTAATGAAACATTTATTTCAGATAGGAAAATAAATGTGTGTTGAGAAAATAGGTTGATGATACCATCATTCAAAATGCTTAATGAAATATTTTGACAAATGGATTATATTACACTTTGAGAGTTCATATGTGGTTTTCATCATTTTTACATTATGTTATTTTTCTTGGGTTCCTTGACACGTTTCATGATAGTAATCTTGGATTTAGGCAATCCTACCTAATTCCAATAAGAAATAATCCTAGATGGTTACCAACTAAGTGTTTCTATTGATATAGATTAAATTATATTTTAATTTAATTAGTAGAATGAATACGAGATATAGGAAAAATTTATTTAAGTTATATTGATCACATAAGTAAAATAAATATTTATTCTCTAGTGTGTGAATAAGTATATATATTTTTCATTTTATTTAATTTTTAATAAATATTTTTTCACTGGTATGTGAATGAAATATTTATTCATATATTAAACAAATACCGAGGAGTTTTAATGGACCAAGTCCATTTTCAGTGATAAAATAATTATTACCATGAAGATAAATATTACTTATCAATTTTCTTAAGTTGGCACACCAAAAAAATAATAATATGATTATTATATTTCATGGTTTTTATTAAATTTAATAAATTTTATTTAATTGAAAACATGAAATTAAAAAATATTTTACCCCAAATAATAACTCTATAAATATACAACTATGACTATTGTGTATTGAATCAATAATATATAATAGAGAACTGTTGCACACAAAAAATTCTATCTCGAATCCTCCTTCTCTCTCACTCTCAAGAATGAGAAACACAACAGAGATTTATTCAAGGCCATAGAACGGAAAATCCAGAAAGAAAAATTCAAGACATTTGATTCTTCGTGATAACACCTGAAGATCAAGTGGTTTCACTCGGAGATCATTGGAGCAGGTGTGGATCATAACTAAGAGATTCAATCCATGGATCCTCACAATGAAACAAAGTAAATATGAAAGGATCTTTTTAGATGATTGACATTCATCAATGAATAATTCTCCAAAGATTAGGTACTTATTTTTCAGATATTAAACAATTTAATTATAAATTACAAATTTTAGATCCTAACTCATGGTTTTGAGAAGTGATTATTAAATGAAATTTTAATATATCTCCCACCACTCGATGCTTTCACTACACCCAGAACCAATAAAAATAATATAGTACATAGCTATGGTACACTGTCTTCTTAGCTTTAAATACATTAGTATCATGTATCCTATCATTTGGGGAGTTTTGGACATTGTTTCATATTATTTGTTCAAGAAGTGCTGCTTCTAAATCAAAGGCTATGTTACAACATGTTTCACCACTGCTTGGTCATGATGTTTAGATTGATTTAGACTTTGGTTAGGTGATTAGACATTGAATTTGAGCTGTTTTCTAATCATGTTCTTATAAGAGACTTATGGTATCCAATTAATACTTTTATTCTATTATATTAGAGTGGCATCCGTGTTTTATAAGGATAAATGTGGAAATATTTATGGTCCATAATGATAAATTTAATGGGTTTTTTTGGATTTTTTGGGATTATAATTTAAATATTATATGTTCTAGTAAGATTTAATTTTTTCATTAAAAGTAGTTAAACAAAAAGTTATATCAAATGAATAGTGAAAAAGGATTTACTGAAAGGGACTTTGATTTTTCCATATGATTCTAGATAAAAATATGTCCTTCAACATTTGGGATATAGAGACTACTACTGAATCTGTGTCAATAATTACTAACATTTATGAGAAGTAAAATCTATTCTTGATGTGATGACTATTCTATATGAAAATATTGGAAGGATGTTTAGTGGTGGATAATGTCATTGAATTCCATATGATCTAGATTTAGTTAGAGGATTTAATTATTATTTCCAGAGGGAAGGTGTTAGTATTAATCCTTATTTCATCACTTCAGCATCATCAGAGGTGATGATCTCCACAGGGAGAAATTAAAGTGGTAATACTGACGTGGTGTTTAAGGATGTTCATGATTTGATTCTTAATGTAGAAATTTCTTTAGAAGGAGATATAGGGTGATACCAGAAATTATTTTAATATAGAAGGTATATGATGAAATACTTAATGAAAAAGTTAGAAGAATGGGAAATAAATAATATAAAGGGCACTTGGTAACACAACTGATACCACAACTATATATTGGAATTTTGGGAAGAAAGATCATGCGAATAAGGACTATAGGGATGAAAACCTTTTCTTCTTAAAGTAATTCCATAAATCAAATTTCACAATATAAGAATAGTTTGATGCTGACCATTTCTAGTCCACTTGAGATATGGATTATTGAATTTGGGGATTCCATTAACTAAATAAATAAGAGAGGATGAATTTTCAGTTATGAATAAGAAATATTTTGTAGGGTTAACCATACAGATAATGAAACTCTTAGGATTGTTGGAAAGGTTAAGATTTCTATTGAAAATTTGAATGGATGCATGATTAAGTTACATAGTGTATGATAAATATTTATTTGATAAAAAACCATATCTTGATTCATAGATAAATGATTTGTGTATTTTTATAATATTTATGGAATTAATATGAAAAATTACATAGGTTTCTATGGTGGTGGGAAAAGGTCTAAAGGATGGTACATTGTAACTTATCGGGAATTCAAAAATATTAATACATTCCATAAAATCAACTTCAGGATCTATGAGGTTGTGGTATGAGAATTCAACCAAATGGGTTAGAAGGGGATGAATTTATAATATATAAAATTCATACTAAATCTTTTTCACATGAAATGTAGAATATTTCAGGTGTGTAAACATAGAAAATACCCGAATGAGTCCATAAATAGGGAAGGAAATGAACTACATGATTAGAAGTTGGAGCTAGTTCATATGAATGTATGGGGGATAGCACCAATTAATATTCTTATTGGCTCATTATAATATTGTACCTTTATTGATTATGTGTCATGGAATGTGTGGGTATTCATTATGAAGAACAAGTTTTAGGTTTTTAGAACCTTTGTTAGATGAAGATCCATGGTAGAAAAGGATACTGGAGCTAAGATGAAATACTTTAGGACCAATAATAATGGAGTATAAAGAAGTATAGACTTATGAATATTATATTAGAGGGAAGGAATACAATTTTAGATGATTGTACAAAAAAGGATTAATTTTTTTATCGAATTGATGAATCACACATTGAATGACTGGATCATAGAAGAATGTGGTCACATGATGGTTTGAATCCTATATTTTTAATCAATGTATTGTTACTTAACTAGGGTATGATCCTCTATAAGAACATTAGCTTTGAAGGATTATTGATATATATTACCTAAAAGTGTTATGTTCTTGATAGAAATAATATTTCCACTATTTTTCATGTCTATTTAAAAGATTTAAATCCCAACAATTTAAAATTTTGAGCTGAATTGCATTGTTTTTGGATTTTTTGGATGTTTTTATCTTGAAGTTAAAATTTTCACAATTCTTAAATTTTTAATATTTTTAATCACTTTTATATTTACGTTTATATTTGTCCATATTGATCCAAATTGAGTGATTTTTTTATGATTCTTATCTTTGTTGGATACATCTTTGTTAATTGGGGAAACTATTGATTCTACCATATAGAGGCCCAAATAAATCAATCATTATGGAAATGTTTTCTAGCCGACATGATGTTCCCTACATCATTAAATGGGATATAAATAAGCCTAAAACACTAAAAATGAGATGATTCAAACATTAGATGAAATTGGACTCAATTAATTTCATTGCTGCTAAGTTTCAAGGAAATATTTTCTTATAATTTAGTCTTTGGATGAGACAAAATAGAGGAATATGAATGGTCTCTTTGGTAAGAAAGAGCTAGATTCAGTAATTAAATGATATTACTGAAACACGAGTCTAAATCATTTAAACATTTTGGAGTATATAAGGTATTTAATTCAGAACAATTCCCTGGATGAGTATAGATGGATATTCTTCTAGGAATTGGATGAAAATTGGGAAATCATTGGATGGAGAGAAACTGGATAACAGATTTCCAGCCCCTCTTTCTGTTTATATTTCCATTATCTCAATATTATAAGGGGGGTTGAATTGAGATATCAAAGGAAGGTTAAAATAGAGATATTTATGATTATTATTTGGATTCATGCTAGAATGTTGAATATTGGGGTTGCTCAAGTGATGCATCTATAAGCACAAAGTGGTAGTTCATGACGACAACTGACGTACACCCTCTTCCGAGTCTTGAGCTTCTTGTGTAATCTCCTTTTGAATTTCTCTTGAACAAACAGTTTTTAAAGAATTCTATTTTTTCTGTCTTTAATATATTTTCATCAGTTTTTTTGGATAGTTTTCCAATCAATGAATTAAAATATTTGACTTCAATATTTAAATTTATTCTATGAGGTCTTGCCATTGGGCATAGTGACTTCAATTTGGATTGATTTCTTGTCGGTCTACAAGTAATTTAAGTACTTCTATAAGTGGATGGAAACTCATATTGAGGTCTTAATATGAAATCTATGAAAATATGGTTGTTCACCTTGGGTTCCTTGTGTGTTTATTGAGAATTCAATTTGGAAATATTTTTAAACAAGGAAGAGGGGAGTGTCTAAGAGGTTGAATCTTATCCACAACTACTATTTTTATTTTGATTTCAAACCCATTTTATTTATAGTAAATTTTATATCATGATCTTCATCTTTATTTCATATTATTTTATAATTATATTATTTATTATATCTTTTAATTAAATCCCCAATTTTTTCTTCTTAGGAAAACAAATAAATCAAAAATGGAAGTTTTTCAAATCAAATTGAAACCTCCTCAAGAGACAATCCACGGACTACTATATTTTATTTCTCTAGGGGATATATTTATTGATTTAGGTTTTCAGGACTAAAACAATCAAATAAAATGGTTCCATTATTGGGGAGGTTTCTTGAGTTGATTTTGTATTTTTTTTGCATGAGCCAAACTTATGATCAAAACTTATAACCTTTGGATTATGGATTTTATAGAACATTTCAATCTAGGGTTAGAGCTACAATATTCTACACTATACCAATTTTTGAATAATCCACTAACACACTTAGATGGAACATTATGGAATATACAATTCCAATGGATAAAAACACAATCTTAAAAAAATTGGCTCCATCTTACCATGAAAATCATGAAAATCATGTAGAATATCCCAATTCTACTACTGGGTTTGAAATTAAATCTCATTTCATTCACCAAATTCCAAAATTTAGTGGGTTTCTTGGTGAATGTCCATATAAACACCTTCAAGAATTCATTTATTTTTATGTTAATATGAAACCTCAAGGAGTTGATTCAAATCAAATAAAATTTAGGTCATTTCATTTTTCTTTGGAAGGAGTTTCCAAAGAATTTATTTTCTATTCACATTCATCTTTGGTTAGAGATTGGAATGAATTAAAGAAAAATTCCCTTGAAATTTTTACCATACCTATAGAACTATTTTCATTCGAAAGGAGATTTTTGGAATTGTGAAAAATTAAGGTGAAAAATTGCATGAGTACTTGAAACAATTAAAAGGACTCTATTTTAGTTTCCCCATTATCAAATCATTGAGAAACTCTCAATCCAATATTTTTATTAAGGACTGTGTCTTACTAATGGTAGCATGATTGATGTTATAGTGGGAGGGGAATTAGTTGAAAAAACACCAGCTGGTTCTAGGACATTAATTGAAAAGATGACCCAAAATGCTCAACTATTTGAAACAAGAGGCCTTATTCATGTCAAATATTCCCAAGAATTCCCCACTTCTAGTTGTTGGGAAAAAAAATCAATCAATGGATTATTGATGAATTTTTGTATTGATTGTGTTTGCACAATGGGTTAGAAAAATTCCTTCTAATCGGTGGATACCCCCCCTCATTTGGGGAAGATAAACACTTATATTAAATTAGAGATATGGATTGTGAAAGTTGTGAGTGGCAGAGAAGAAGGGAGTTGGACGCAAGTAGCGACTTAAGCGTAAGAAGGGAGTTGAGTGCAAGTAGTGAGTTTTGCGTAAAAAGGATTTTTGAACAAGTTTTATGTGGCATGAAAGTTTTCCTTTCATGAAAAACCAATATGCTGCACAAAAGTTTTTAATGTTTTTTTACAAGTCAACCTAAGGTTATTCAAAAGTTTGAAGTTTCCCAGTACACCTATGGTAATGTAGTATTAATCAGTTGGATGAAAGTGGAACATAAATAGAGAATCTACCTATAGTTGAGGATGTATTCATTCATAAAAATAAAGGGACCTAAAATTCCAAAAAAAGTTATTGGTTACCTTTTAATAGTTGTTAACAAAAGAAGAGGAAGATGGTGATCCATTCCACCGACAATGAGCCAGATAAAGAGACCTAAAAAATGGCCCTTGGGAATGCAATGAGAAAACCATAAAACTTGTAAAAGCAGTGAGTCTGGGAATATAATTTATCTATCCCAAACAACATTTTTGATAGTGATCCTTAGTGAATTTAGTATTATCAACACATTGTCATTTTATACTCCTTGGATGTATCCCAATGAGGGTGAAATAAGTAAAAATATATATATCATTTTACTTTCTTTATTGCATTACATTTAGTGCATTATCAATAGATAAAATTGGAAAGGATATGATCAATATTACCATTAAATAGAACACGAATTAGACCTTATAATAAAAATGTCAAGATCCAGTGGGGTATGAAGAAGTTTGAAAAGAATATCTGTACCCTGATTCACCACCATCTTAGGGTATCTAGGCCCCTTTTGGATATAACAATTGGTATTAAAGGGTAGTTTTCTTTTATAAATTTTTTTACCTAACATGGTTTAATCGATTTATGAGGTTAAAGATTTAGTCATCTCTTATCTTAGTGCGCCATGGAAAAATAAAGAACTTCAATGAAGAATAATACGTTTGGTGGAATTATTTAGTGTGTAAGTGTTTATGGAAAGAGTGTGATTCAGTTGAGGGAAACAAGTAGTGTACTAAAGAAAGATATTGTGGAATCAGATAGTGAGTGTTTAACTCACTCAATGATTCTACAAGAATGAGTGGAGAACCTGTCATACAAAGTAATACTGGAACAACTATTTAAGAAGAAATTTCAATAATACCAAAAGTATAATTTTTCAATTTAACAAATTAATTAGATCATAAATTGGATAATGAAATAAAATATAAGGATATCCATATCCAGGTACAGAAAATTAATGTCAACAAGTTAAATGGTTTAAATAAAAGACTTCTAGAATTGGCTATTTATCTGAGGTAGATGAATGATTCCCTAGTTGAAGAACTGAAAAATATGTCTATAAAAGTAAAAAAACTCAATGTTGGAAAGAAGTCGAAGAATATAAACATAAAATAAACTCATAATCATCAATCCAGGAATGATGATATTTCTGCGTATCTTTTGAAGTAGTTCAGGAGAACCAAAGGATTCAATAAGAGAACACATGTTGTGTTGATTCTATTGATCAAGGAAGATTTAAAATAAAGAATAAAAGTGACATTGTGGATAATATCATATGATAATTGGAAGATGAGATGATTAGTTGGAAGAATATCAAGAGAAAATATAATTATCTACTTGAATTAAGGGGTGTGACGATTCAATAACTTGGGGAAGAGCTATAATTAGTGAAGAAATAATTAGAGAAATCTAATTCCAAAGGTAAGTTTAATTTGAAGGATTCTTTGCACTTAGTATTTTATTATCCTTCTGTAAGTGATGATGAAATGAAAAGTGAATATTCAATTTATAAGGAGAAACAAGAACATATTTTCTCATCCCAAAGGCCATATAGTTTTAAAAAAATTTGCATTAGATATGATGAATCCTCTCTAATACATGACACTATGAGAGTTGTGGACAGTTCTAGAAATAGTAAAAATCCTATAAATAACGAAAATATAACTAAAAATGTTTTTACAGGATGTAATGATAGTATTTTCTATTTCTGCGGGATTCATGGCCATGCATCAAGCTTTTATTCAAAGGCTTCAAAATATAATTCATGTTGTGAAGATTGAAATATTACTAAATCAAAAAATAAGAAGAAGCGTCTTGAGGATTATGAAATAAGATTCTCTCAAAATAATGTTTCCATGAAATGATATTAATTTGGAAGACTTAGACACACCATGAGTACATGTCCAGAATTTGAGGGGATCAATGTCAAAAAAAGAACTCTAGATGAATCAAAATCTCATCCAAGAATGGATGAAATAAGGTATTCCCATAATGGAATATTTTTTATATGTTCTGATCATGAGAATTTGGAAAGACATTGCACCAAGAAGAAATATGGGAAGTAAAATGAACCCAGAAGAAGGTCCCCAACATTGGCACTGTATAGAAAAATGGGCTATATTGGAAGTCAACATGATGAGATGAAAAATAGGTTGACAACCTTCGAGAAATCACAGGAAGATCAATAAAAGGCTTATCAATCACATCCTCTATTACACTCACAACAACCCTTTTGAAAATAATGTGAACAAACCTGGATGAAAAAGTGAGGAGATAATCTTGTTGCGATTAAGAAGAAGGTAATTTTAGTAGAAGACTCAACCGTAACAAAAAAGTGTGACGTGACTTGAATAACTAATAAAGTAATATGGAATAATGAATGACTTGAAAATTTTGCATGTATTTCTACATGGAGAGAAGTGAAGGAAAGAAAAAGATCCCTCTAATGGAGGAAGAATCAAGAGAAGATGACCAGTGATAAAAATCCCACTCAAAGAAATAGTCCAGAATAATGGCATATTAGTGGATAATCGAAGAAGAAAACTTAAACAAATGGGTTTAAACCCAAAATTGTGAAAAATTCCAAGTCAATAGAATCTAAATTTCATAATAAGACTTAGAATATGTATAAATAATGTTTATTCATATGGCCAGCATAGTTGAAGTTGGATGAGCAGTTGGAATATACACAAAAATAGTATTGTTCTTTGTAAGAAAGTATCAAAGTGATGATCCATCGAGATCCACCACAATCCACTTCTTGAGGATTCCAAAAGGTTCTGTCTCCCTTGGTGTATAAATTCTATTAACTAATGGTTAAGTGTTTGTGGCTCAAGGGGAGATACATTCCATGTGTAAGTGGAATAAAAAGATGAAAAGTCGTGATATGATGTCCTCTAGAATGTCAAATGATTAAAATTAATTATGAGAGATAAAGAATAAATCTGTAACAATTCCTTGAAAGAAGTTAATTTTCTACTATTTCATGAGTTATGTGGAAGTAATTGAGTTAAATGGATTGTGGTGGAATTATTAACTTCTTCTCTTATTTCATTTACTGAGTTTCGACTCAGTTTGCTTAGTGATTTTATTGACGGCTCAATGCTAATTGGTAAAATCACCCAATGAAAATATCATATAACACAACTAAAAAGGGAACTTTATCATATCATAGGTGGATTTGAAGTGGAAAAATGATGATTCCTAAGAAGATATTGATGAATATATGGAGGAAGAAGGTAGAGATAAAAACTGGGTTCAAGCAATGAATGACGGGCATGACCAAATAGAAAAGAATCTAACATGGGGGACTGTTTCATGTCCAATATATAAGAATGTCATAAAGACTAAATGGATCTTTCACAAAAAGGTGAATGAAGATAAAGCAGTTATTTGAAAAAATCATGACTAGTATGCAAAGGGTACTCCCAGATAAAGGGTATTGATGTTGATGAAACATTTTCTTCATTTCCATGATGAGAGACAATCAAATTATTCTTGTCCAGAACAGTGACAAGAAAGTTAAATGTTTTCTAGATGGACGTAAAGTCATCATTTTTAATGGGGTTATAAAATAATAAGTGTATATAGAGAATCCAAATGGGTTTTTATTCATCAATATGAGAATATAGTTTTTTCAGCTAATGAAGGTGTTATATGGGTTGAAGCAGGCACCGAGAGCATGTTATTCGAGACTAGATCAGTTTTTGAAGAAGCTAAGTTTCCATCATCGTGAAGTTTATTACAATCTACATGTGAGAAATGATAGTTAAAAAATAATTATGGTGATGGTATATGTTGATGACATAATATTTTATGGATAAGATGAAGCGTAGTGAAGACAGTTTTTAGTATTCATGAAACATGAATTGGAAATGTCAATGTTTGGTGAACTGACATTTTTTCTTGGTCTTCAGATGAAAAAATGAAATAATGAAGCATTAATTTATTAATTTATATATTTCAAGGAAGTTTTGAGATGATTTTGAATTGTAATTCCAAAGATATGATGAATCTAGTGGATACTAGAATGGGACTTTCACGGGATGATGAAGGAAAGGTAGTTAATATAATAGAATATAGGAAAATCATTTGAAGTGAAGCTGAATGATCACTGTACAATATGAATATATTGTGGCCACTCATGATTGAACACAATTATTATTGATTAAGTAGAAAATTTATGATAAGGTAGTTGAAGTAAAGTCTCAGATTATAATCCATTGCGAAAATTCAGGTTCTATAAATGTGAGAAAAAATCTAGTCCATCACTCAAGGAAAAAGAACATTGAAATCAAGCATTGTTTTATCAAGTAGAAGGTAGAGTAAGGGTATATGAAGTTGGATTATGGGCCTGTAGAATTATATCTTGCAGACATTCTAACAAAGGCCTTACCCAAATAAGTGTTTGAAAGGAATCAACTAGATCTGGGAGTTCAGTGAACTCCCCACACTTGAAAACTGTGGATGTGGGACCCCCTCTTCCCAAGGTATGGTGTGTTTTTCCGTAATATTTACCCTATTCTAGATCATAGAGGAGTGACCTTTAGGTTCATGGACTAATAGGGATAAATTTTTTCTGTCATCAAAAATGAAAAAATGTCTTCATAAATACATGGGAGAATTTTATAGGTAGAGTATCGATATAGATATTATTTTAAATCTAATTATGATAAATATGATTGATCAAAAGTTACATATCATGATATCTAGAGTTCATGATGAAAGAACTTGAGATGTTTTAGAATTTTATTGATGATCATTTCATTATACTCTTGTTTCTATCACCGATAATTTCCCATGTGGGACTAGATTATGTGTTGAGTAAGTCTTTGATTTATATCTGATTCTCTATAAGAAAATGGTGGTGGATGATGGAAGAATATATTAGGAGGTATCAAAATATGAAGAGTCTTCAACAAACCCAAAGGGGGAGATTGTTGGGAAAAAATCACCCAAGGTAACATAGATTCCTTTTTGGGTTGATTGTGTTTGTTGAAAAAGTGGGGTTTTTCATTAGTTGGAGAGTTTTAGAGATATTATGAACAAACTATGTTAAAAATAACCATGAAAAAGGAATAGATGCTACGGAGGTAGTACGAAAGGATCATATACAAGGTGGGGCAGTTTCCCAATTTTTTCCAAATTTTTGGGTCTAAAAATTTGGGAATTGAGAAAAGTGTTTTTGGTAAAAAAAAATTGTTTTTCACAAGTGTTTAAGAGGTTTGGAAAGCTATGTGCAAGACATTGTTCGTGGTCCATACATCAAATTATGAAAAAGGAAATATTTTCGCGCAAGTTATGGTTTTGTGAAAAAGGTGATTTTGGGTGAATGAGACTTGCATAAATGAGACTAGTGTTCTCAGGGGAAGTTTCACGAGTAGCACATATGATAGGAAAAATGCCTATACATAGGTGGATACCCCATCATTCAAGGAAGATCAGTACTTTGAGGAAATTGGAGCTTTGGAACGTATAAGTAGTGACTGCTAAACACGAAGGGAGTTGCACGCATGTAGTGAGTTTCATGTAAGAAGTGAGTCATGGGAAAGTAGTGAGTTGTTCATAAAAATGGAGTTTTTTGCTAGTTTTAAGTGGTTCACATGTTGGGTTTATAATAAAAAGGTATAGATTGTATGAAAGGAATTAATGTTGCACACAATTCACCCTAAGGTTGCGTGAAAGTTTGAATTTACCCAGTACACCTATGGTAAAGTAGTATTCATTTGTTAGTTGAAAGTGAAACTTAATTATAGAATATATCTATAGTTGAGGATACATTCATTTATGAAATTTAAGCATCCTAAAAGTCTATAAACATTAAGTGTAACCCTTCCAAGAGAAGTGAGAAAAGGAAAAGAAATATAGTGATCCTTTCCACTGATAGTGATCCTGAGAAAGAGACATAAGGAGTGATCCTTGGGAATGAAGTGAGGTTACCCTACATCATGTAAAGTCAATGACTGAGGGCATATAATCAATCTACCATGAACATCATTATTGGCAGTGAGCCTTAGTTATTTTGGTACAATCGACACATTGTCAATGTATGCTTCTTGGATGTAGCCTAGTGGGGGTGAACAAAGTAAAATTATTTGTTCCCTTGTTCTTACTTAATTGTTTTATTTTTTATACATTATCATTAAATAAAATTTGAAAGTAAACGATCAACATTAACATTAAAAATCATAATAAGTGGCCCTTGTAATAATGAGGTCATGATCCCATGGGTTTGGAAGATGTTTGAAAAGAATATCCATTACCTGATTCACCTGCCACTCAGGATATTTTGTCAGAATTTGGACCAAAAACTAGTCATGAGAACAACATGATTTTGAATCATGTTTTGATCTTACGACAATTTTGAGTTGGATTTAGTTGCCCAAAAACCCACTAACATAACCAAAATCTAAATAATCTTTTCCTATGAAAGTCAATTTGGTAATTTTATCTTCCAACAGACATTTTAGTGATGAATTACCACAAATGAAAAAGCCTTTGGTGAACTGTAGTGCTATTTTTCCTAGATAACCCTTTCAATAAAAACAATAAATTCCATTTCAAACCAACCAAAACTTCAATCAGGGATGTACTAATCACTCTAATGAAATATTTTGGCAGACTGAACAACCTGTAAGCTTCTTCCATGGATAATCATTTAATTCTCAACCAAAATATTTCAATGAGAAAGAAAATGATCATTCTTGAAAACACATCTATCTTCCCCCTCCCACTCAAAATTTAGAAAGCAAAATTGAATAATCAATGAGGAAACGATAATTGGTAGTGAGAAAAACATAATATCCACAATAGAACATGCTAAATAACTTGATTACTCAAATGGGAAAACCTTACTACGATCTTAGTTGAATAAAAAATCTAATGATTGTAGGTTTAATCTCAGAGACTCATGTTAATCTTAGAGAAAAAGGGAAGGAAAATGTGAGTTCAATTGCACTTAGGATTGTAATAAGATTGAATAACCCTAAAATAGAGAAACCCAAACCTATTTTTGAAACTGTTAATGAGAATATCACCACTGATGGAAATGTTGGAAATTCCAAAATTTTATTTGAATGGAAACATAAAGTAAAAATAATATATTTTTTGAAATAACAAAGAAGGATCGGAAGAGGACGTCTCATCCTTTTGTTTCTCAAATTAGTTCTCAGAATAGCCTAGAAACATTATAACTAGCACTACCTAGTACTTTCATTGAACCACTAGTGGAGTAGAGTGCTGGAAAAGAGTTGTATAAGTAGGTTTTTGATACTTTATAAAAATATCAAGTCAACATAACCTTTCTTGTTGTTGTGAAACAAATTCCCAGTTATGATATGTTTTTGAAAGAGATGTGTACCCACAAGAGGAAATTTAAAGGAGGTGAAAAGTTCAAATTTTAATTAATAATTAATAGATGATTTGACATGATTTTCCCATCAAATGTGATGAAACATGAACCTTTAATATTCCCTACACCATTGGGAAATGAAAATTATATGATTTATTGCTTGATTTATGAACCTCTATCAATGTTATTCCACATTCTGTTTACTCATCTCTTCATGTGGGAGAACTAAAACCCCATAGAATTTTCATTTAAGTTTCCAATAGAAGTAAGACCAAGACTACTAATGTTTTAGGGGATGTTCTCATTTAGGTGAGAGAAAAGTTTTTTTCTATGGATTTATATGACCTGGATCTAGAAGATGTTTAGTTTAGAACACATGATCCTATCATTCTAGGGAGTCCATATTTTCCATACATAAAAATAAATAATCAATGTTTAAAAAAGACTACTTTGACTAGAATTTATAGGTTATGTTGTTCATTTCATTTTATTTATTCCAAAAAACACCCATTTGAAGATCATTCATCCCCCCAAGTAAACAAGATTGATTGGTTTTCTACTGAGATGTTTCCTAATTTTTATTGTGATGAAAAAACAGCTATTTTTTTAAAAGTTTTAAAATTTTTTGATGTTGAATTTCATAAATGAGAGTATGAAAATGAATCTTATACTGAGTCTTGGAATATCTGGACCATTTTACAAGTTTCTATTTATCTAAAAATTTATTAAGATGAATTTTTGGAAACCCTTGAACATGCTAGTGGCCTCTCTGGAGAGGATTCCAATTTGTCACATGAAACAAATCTTGGGAACATCGAAACTGGTTCACATGGTGAATTAAAATTAAAATATGAACCTTCACTGTACAATAAAAACAATTAGGTGTGTCCTATGATCAATGAAAATAAACCTCTTTAATCAGAGTTGAAACATCTTCCGCGGAACATAAAATATACATTCTTTAGTGAGAATGAAAAATTCCCAGTAATCATTTCAAACGATATATCAAGGAACCAAGTGAGACAACTTATAGGTGTCCTAAAAACCCACAAGAAATAAATATGGTGGAATCCATCTTATTTAAATGGAATCAGTACCTCAGTGTGAAATCGTAGAATTTTGTTGGAGGAAAATGTGTAAAATAGTGAGAAAATTTCAAAAGAGGTTGGACCCAACACTTTTAGAGGTTTTCCAGAAAAATCACCACCCTATTGGTAGTTAGAACTATTTTTACCATCTTTTAGAGTAAATGGGTGAGACAAATCTAAGTTGTCAAAAAGGGGTCTTTACAATCTCAAGGAATGAATTTGGTGACCTTGTACCTGAGAGGCTTACAAATAAGTTGATAATGAAAATTGATTACAAGAAGATACATTTTTTTATAATGAACGACCACTTGCAATTTCCATTTCTTGATCAAGTCCTTACTAGAGAGGCTGGAAAAAACCAACTATTTTTATTGATGGATTCTCTGGTAATTTCCAAATTTACATTGCATCGGAGAATCAAAATAGGACCACATTAACATACCCATTTGGGACATTTTCGTACAAGAGCATGCCCTTCGGTTTGTGTAATTATCCTCTAAATTTTTGAAAGGTTTATGATGATAACTTGCATGAATGTTTTTTTGGATGAATTCACTATTTATAGACCATCATTTGTATGTTTTTTTTGAAAATTTTGGCTCATGTTCTTGAAACAATAATTGATAAGAATTTTGTCCTCAGTTATAAAAAATGCCATTTCATGGTGGGTAATGGGATTTTATTGGTCATGTTATGTCTCTAGATGGAATTCAAGTTGATCAATCTATTTTGGAGGTCATTTATTCATTTACATACCGAAAAAATAGTGAGATTTGAGAGATCATTCTTGGGTCAGGACATTTTTTTAGGAGATTACTAAATGATCTTAGTAAGGTTGCACTCACATTGTCTAGATTGCTAAAAAAAGACACCCCATTTCTCTTTGATGAAAATTATAAACCAGAGTTTTTGGAGTTAAAACAAATACTAATAACCCCTTATACTGTTCAACCAATGAAGTAGGACTTTCCCTCTGAAATAATGACTCATGCAGCTGGTTTTTCACTTGGGGAAGTGTTAATTAAATAGTTGAAAAAATATCTTGGGATAAACTATGGACCGGGAACATTAGATCAGGTCCAATAGAACTACAAAACAACTAATAAGAAATTTCTGTCTATTGTCTTTTCTTTAGACAAATCTAGATGTTATTTGCTGGACACCTGTAACACCCGGAGATTTTATGAAAAATATTCTTTTTAATTTCATTAATGTCTTGTGTTGTACGCTACACCAAAAGGAGCTTGCACAACATGCATCCTTTACTTGCCTTACATTACACACAATCGCGACCTTCCTCTATAGTGTGTGTAGTACGCAATAATGAGTTTCACTAAACAACGATATGCTATTAAAATATTATTAAAACTAGCCGTTATGAATAGTAATAAACACTTTTTGAAATTTTGTAAAATTTTATTTTTCAAAATGGACTTCATTTTTTGATTCGGAATATCAAAATTAGAATAGGGTGAAATTTTGGTACTTTTCAGATGACTTTCATTTTCTGATGAATAGTGAAAATTACTAAATTTTAATTAAAAACAACATTTTTAATCGAAATAATTAATAGTGAAAAATTATTAATTTGAGTTGTTTTAAAGTATATTTAGAATATATTTTTACAATTTAATACAATGTTGGTCATTGGATGTAATTTCACATTTAAACCAGACATAAACAAGTGTCAATCTTTTGATAGTTATTATCTCTTAAAAACACGCTATTTGTTTTGACGACAGGAATTAATTTTTAAATTATTTAATGTAACTGATATGTTTGGAATTTGGTAAAATAGACATCATTTTTGAATTCATAATATCAAATATATCTTAGGCCTAATTTTTTGTATTTTTCTGGAAACTTTCATTTTTTGATGAATAGTGAAACCACTAAGTGGTAGTTAAAAAACTGAATTTTTCATAAAACTTAATTTTACCGCTTCTGTGAGTGGAATTTATAAAATCCGAGAGACACGGTTAATATCAAGGACTAAAATGTGGTTCAATGAGATGAATTTTGTTTGGTGAATAGTAACTTTTTGCTTTTTTTTCCACGGTTAAAAGTAAATAGGGAAATTAAGGGTAAAAATGATATTATTTTTACCCTAACACATGTCCTAATTCTATTGGATAAGTTTAATTCGACCAAAAACAATCTTAGGAATAAAATATGACCATTTAGGCCCAATTGGATTAGATTAGGACATTTAATATTAATTTATTTAAAGAAGGGTAAAAATATTTAAAATCAAAGTTTAATAAGTAAACCATTTTTAATATAGGGTTATACATATGATAAATTAGACTATAAATATTCATTAGAAAGCTAAAACGATTTCCTAGATAATTATATTTTATTTGTAATTTTAGACTTTAAATAATGTAATTTATTTATGACACAACGATGATGTAGTGATTATCTTATTAATAAAATATTGACATAATTGATGTTTGAAATACCCAAATAAATGCAATTTGAGACTTTTTATGAATTCCACTAATTTTATAGGTTAATATTACATTTTAGTAATTATTTTTTAACTTTTTTCGAATTAATCATTCTGTTATGATTTTCACAAATATCAATTACTAAATAGTGTCAAAATTGACATAAAATAGTTTTTAAAACAAATATTATATTATTAATTGTTATTTTATTTCTAAAAATCTAAGGTTCGGCAAAATGACTTAGATAAGGTTATATATATTAATAATAAACAACTTGGGGTTCATTTGGCTTGTTATAGTAAGTTTATTAACCTTATAGTGTAAGAACACAAAAAGGCATGGTAAAAGTAAAATTATCTAACTTAATGTTAAATCTAAATGATAAGGTTAAACTAGGAACCTAAGCTTTTCTAAATTCTATTGGATGAGATTATTTTGACCCATCCCCCCTTAGCTTCGAAATAAATCAATTTGGAGCTATTTAAAACCGAATTTGGCTTTATAATAAAATAATATTTTTAGTTATTCCAAAGGTGCCCCTCTACTCCCTTATAAAAGGGAACCTCCTCCCTCCATTCCTCACACAACTTTGAGCCTTCAAGATCGGCCAAACCCTGCCCAATTCTCTTCTCCACATCCCTAGAAACATCCTAGTGGTCCTGGTCTTCTTCAAAGACCAATTTTAGTACCCTAAGAGGAGGACTCAAAGAGGCGCTTTAAAGAAGAGGTAATGTCCGTTACCGATTCTTTCAACTTTATTTCTTCTTCCACTTCTTCTTCTTAGGTTGTTTCATTATGAAGTAATAGCATCAGTATCACTCATATACTGATATGTTATTATAAGTATTAAACAACCCTATTTCACCAAATATCCATCCTACGGAAAATGAAATCACCGTGCGTGCCTACGTACGGAATACCGTCTCCACGTCGTGGTGTAATCTATTTTCCACCACCACCTTACTTGGATGGGTATAATCATATACATAATAACTATATATGATTATTTTAAAGTGATATTTATTTTGAACTAGTATAGATACACTCCAATACAATTCCACGATCATGATAACGATATCATCGCTCGTGCGTATGTACGGACTACCGTCTCCACGACGCGATGAGATTAATTCTCCACGTTAACCATTCATTATTGATTATAAAGTATATATAATAAGTAATCATGAAATATATGACATAATAATGATACTGGATTTATTTGTATATATATTTATGTCATATACTTAATTCCATTCAACTCAATAAGGAAACGAAAACAGCGTTCATGCGTACGTACGGCCTACCGTCTCCATGAACGGTGTATTTCTTTCCATTTACTGATCTATTATATATATGCATGTTCTGAATATATTATATATATATATATATAATGTTTTATATTCTGTAATTAAGTAATGATGATCTAAGTAATCATATGAATAATTACAAGTCAAAACATGGACGACAAATGAAACGATTTTACCCAAAATGCTCTTTAACACGGAATTTACAAAAGAACGGGTAATATAAAGTCATAAGTGAACCATATATGATATCATAAAAATGAGTATGATTCTGGAATAAGTCAATGACATTATTTAAATCATTATACAGGAGTTTCGGACACTTACAAAGCAAATCGGACTTAAGGTAAGGGAAATATCACAATCTGATTTTTATCCGAGATTGTTTATACTTTGGTATTTACTAGGGTGTATTTTATCATCCACATCCATGTTTCCTCAATATGTAATATTATTTCCATCCACCTAAAATTGTTTAAATCCATTTTTACCCTTTGTTGAGTTTATAGTAAAATATATGAAAGGAATATTTTGTCGTTTATAGTACGAGGTACTTTTTGACTTTTCCAACAAAAGTACGAGAAGAATGTTTTTTTAACTTATACGGCATGAATGGATTTTTAAAACATTATTTCCAAGAATTTTCCTTTAACAGTTTTCAAGTTTATTTTTAATCAACTTCTATTAGTTTAAAATTGTATGACATGTTAAGAAAGGAAAATGTTTTTGAAGTAGAAAGGATATTTTCCTCAAGAATGGAGTTCAAGTGTTTTATCAAAATTATTTTCCATATAAGATAATAAAGGGTTATGTTTCTATCCCTATTATTACATTTATTTGATTATGTTGTGATGGAATTATTTTTATGAAATTCTTTACCTTATATGAATTTTTTTTATGATTTCATGATGTTTAAGAATCCCATTTTTATTACATGGGTTATGCTATGATGTATGGTTTATGATTTTGTGGTACACATAATAATGGTATCATTATGAGATGGGTGCGACCTATATCTCCCTCCAATTCATTGGGTAAAGATTTTATATCTCAGGAGATAGACATGTCTGGAACGGTAGGTTAAACCGGTTCAGTGAAACAGGACTGAAACGAGGAGTGAACTCGGTTCAGAAATGGACTTTGTTCACTAAGATAGTCTTGGAAATGAGTCTTGACTAATAAGAAATGATTCTCTATGATTATGTGTGTATGCCACAATGTTTCATGTTTTATGTTATGATTATTGGGATTACATTTCACTACTATGATTTATCCCATGTTCTGATATTATGATCTCTTTTGCAGGTTAAGATTTCCAAAATGTTATGTTCTTATGAATATGATGTGATTGATATTTCTTTTGTTTACCCTTACTGAGCATTTGAGCTCACCCTTTTATGTTTTATTTTCCCCATGATATAAAGAAAGGTTTTAGGTCAAAAAAGAAGAAGATCTTTATGGGAGATGTTGAAGATCTTTCACCACAATTAGAAGATTATATTCCGAGTTTCTAAAGACACTAAACTATTACGGTCCTTGTGTGTGTGTTTTTGTTATGTACTAAGTATTCCGCAAAAGTAATGTAATGTCCATGTACATTAAGAATTAGGTCTATACAGTTGGTATCAGAGGAAAGTTTTAGTCAACCATTGGAAACTAGGATGTGAGAACTTTAGTGAGATCCCTAGAGATATTTCTAAGGTATGTCTAGGGATGTCCCTAAGGTTAAGTATAAGTATAGGTTATAGTCCTAGAATTATGGTAACGATATTAGAATTAAACCTAAGATGTTAGATATTGAAGGTACTCCCCCTTTATTATGTTGTTTTCCATAGCATGATTTTTTCCTCTCACACTATTCTTTTTGGGTTTTAGACGATGGCTGGAACCCAAAGGAACCGTGTTGATCAATTCAATGGACAATGCAATGATTGTCCTTCTGAACAGACAAATGTTATGGGAGATGGAGTGCAAAATCTTATTGCTATACTTACACAAGCTATGAATCATTCTGGACTTCCAAATGAGCAGAGAAGGGAACACTATTCTATTGAGTCCTTCATGAGGCAACATCCACCTTCTTTCAGCGGGTCTTCTGATCCACTTGTTGCTGAACAATGGATCAGTACCACTGAAACGATATTTTCAGTTCTTCAATGTTCTGAAAATGATAAATTCATCTTAGAAGTGTATCGTTTGGAAGGAGATGCTGATCAATGGTGGAATCTTATTAAGAATACAAGGCAAAGGGATGAAATTGAGTCCATGGAATGGGACGAGTTCAAGAACATATTTTTCAATAAGTAATTCCCTCGTATTCTCCGATCAAAGATGGAGAAGGAGTTTCTTGATCTAAAGCGAAACGATGATGAATCTGTTGGTACCTATGAAGAAAATTTTACAAGACTTTCAAGGTATGCTTCTGGTATTATTATCCAACCTGAGAGTAAGATCGATCGATTCTTCAGTGGCTTAAAACCAAATCTTCGAAGGGCATTAGCTATAATAGACATCAGTAGCTATGAAGAAATTGTGCGTTGTGCTATCAAGGTAGAAATGGAAGTTTGTGTTACTTATCCATCTCATAGTTTTGACAAGAAAAAAAAATGGAGTTCAAGGAGAAATCTCAGAATAATGGTGAAAAGAAGATTAATGTTTCCTTATGTTCAAAGTGTGGAAAGAAGCATGGTGGAGATTGTCTTAAAGGGACTGGAAAATGTTTTAAGTGTGGAAAAGAAGGTCATCGAGTAGTTGAGTGTCGAAGTAATAGAAAAAGGGTTTCTAATGATGTGAATAAAGAAAAGACTGCAGAGAACACACCACCAACATTTCAATGCTTCAAGTGCAAGGAAATGGGGCATTATGCTAATAAATGCCCTAATCCAAGGGTTAGTGATGATCGACATGAGCAACCACTTAATGAAAAAGACAAAGGGAAGTCACATGCTATCACTATTGGCGATGTTGAATATGACAACGATGTGGTGCAATGATTAAGTGTTTATGTAATGAGATTCCAAAATAATGTTGTATATAGTATTGTGGAATATTGGAATATTTATGTATTGGTCTATTTTGGTTTTCAATGGTACCGGTAACCATGGAAAGTGATTGAGATATTTTTGGAAAAAAAGATGATATGCACATAATGAAGGGAAAACGAGAAAATGAAATGCTTGACAGTATTCATGAGCTCATGATTGATATAAGGACTAAGTGATATCATGGTTTGAGTATATAGAATTTTTAGGATTATTCTATGTGGAAAGAGTTAAATTTTAACAGCACTCATGTTTTCAATAAGGTTCAATGGGTATTCATTTTTTTTCAAGAGAATACATGATTAAGGCCTTCGAATGTTTGGAATGTGTCCAATAAGAAATATCTCATGATATATGGGGATCAACAATGGTATTAACATGCTAGTTGTATGAACTCTTTGGTAATCATTCTCACCATAATATGAGATTAGACAATATTATTTTAGATAAGACTAAAGATTGGAATGGATTATGTTGGACATAAGTTATTATTGTTTAAGGATAGAAGTTTTTCCGATATTATTTATGGGATGTTATATTAATGTAGTTTTAGAAAAAGGACAACCTGCAGGATGGGCGAAAACCCATCGGGTCGGACAAGGCTGTGGGAATCGAACCCACAACCGAAGTGCGACTGGCCTTTATCGCCTACCACTGACCTACAGGAAGTCCCGGGTTAGTAAAAACTAGTTTTATTTTATTACGTGGTATGATATATGAAGTATAAGTTCATTTTTGGAATCGATATGTTTAACCTCACTATATATGGACTTATGTATATTTGATAACTTTTTCTAACCTTTTGTTTGAAATAGATGGAATGACTCATCATTCTATCACATGATCTGCTAACACTTCATAAATTAAAAATTCAAATTCATTTATTTTAGAGATGAAGTGGAAATTGGTCAAAGCACCAACAACAGTGAGATTGTACCAAAATCATGCAAGTATTTCTTCTAATACAAAATTTTCAACTTTAGGGAAATGATATTGGAAAACAAAAATGTTGTCCTAGTGCCCTTATATCCGATGAATCAGATGGTACATTAGATCATCAAAAATCTATGGATTTGTGATTGTTGGATTTTCCATAGCCATGTTCTCTACCACTCTCCATCAGAACATGATGGTTAGATTTCTCTTTCATATCCATATTTTCACCTATGTGGAAACCCGGTGATTAGTTTATTTGGGTAACCGTTACGTTTCATACTTTTGTTTTTAAAGATTGTTTTTGGTATTCCTTTTTACGATGTGGGTTTCTATTAAAGAAAATTTCGAGTAGTAAACCATTTATAACCCTGACGAATTTCGAGGGCGAAATTCATTTTAGGGGGGGTAGAATGTAACACCCCGAGACTTTATGAAAAATATTCTTTTTAATTTCATTAATGTCGTGTGTTGTATGATACACCAAAAGGAGCTTGCACAACACGCATCCTTGACTTGCCTAACATTACACACAATCGCGACCTTCCTCGATAGCGTGTGTAGTATGCAATACCGAGTTTCACTAAACAACAATATGCTATTAAAATATTATTAAAACTAGCCGTTATGAATTGTAATAACCACTTTTTGAAATTTTGTAAAATTTTATTTTTCAAAATGGACTTCATTTTTGGATTCGGAATATCAAAATTAGATTAGGGTGAAATTTTGGTACTTTTCAGATGACTTTCATTTTTTGATGAATAGTGAAAATTACTAAATATTAATTAAAAACAACATTTTTTATCGAAATAATTAATAGTGATAAATTATTAATTTGAGTGGTTTTAAAGTATATTTAGAGTATATTTTTACAATTTAATACAATGTTGGTCGTTGGATGTAATTTCACATTTAAACCAGACATAAACAAGTGTCAATCTTTGGATAGTTATTATCTCTTAAAAACACGCTATTTGTTTTGACGACAGGAATTAATTTTTAAATTAGTTAATGTAACTGATATGTTTTGAATTTTGTAAAATAGAAATCATTTAAGAATTCATAATATCAAATATAGCTTAGGCCTAATTTTCGGTATTTTTCTGGAAACTTTCATTTTTTGATGAATAGTGAAACCACTAAGTGGTAGTTAAAATACTGAATTTTTCAGAAAACATAATTTTACCGCTTCTGTGAGTGGAATTTCTAAAATCCGAGAGACACGGTTAATATCAAGGAATAAAATTTGGTTCAATGAGATGAAAACAATTTTTGGTGAATAGTAGCTTTTTACTTTTTTTTACCACGGTTAAAAGTAAATAGGGTAATTAAGGGTACAAATGATATTATTATTACCCTAACACATGTCCTAATTCTATTGGATAAGTGTATTTCGACCAAAAACAAACTTAGGAATAAAATATGACCATTTAGGCCCACTTGGATTAGATTAGGACATTTAATATTAATTTATTAAAGAAGAGTTAAAATAGTTAAAATCAATGTTTAATAAGTAAATCATTTTTAATATAGGATTATACATAAGATCAATTAGACTATAAATATTCGTTAGAAAGATAAAAGGATTTCCTACATAATTATATTTTATTTGTAATTTTTAGACTTTAAATAATTTTATTTATTTATGACACAATGATGATGCAGTAATTATCTTATTAATGAAATATTAACATAATTGATGTCATAAATACTCAAATAAATGTAATTTGAGACTTTTTATGAATTACAATAATTATGACATGTTAGTATTGATTTAATTAACTTTTTTCGAATTAATCATTCTGTTATGATTTTCAAAAAAATCAATTACAAAATAGTGTCAAAATTGACATAAAATAGTTTTTAAAACAAATATTATATTATTAATTGTTATTTTATTTCTAAAAATCTAAGGTTCGGCCAAATGACTTATATAAGGTTATATATATTAATAATAAACAACTTGGGGTTCGTTTGGTTTGTTATAGTATGTTTATTAACCTTATAGTTTAAGAACACAAAAAGACACGGTAAAAGTAAAATTATCTAACTTAATGTTAAATCTAAATGATAAGGTTAAATTAGGAACATAAACTTGTCTAAATTCTATTGGATGAGATTATTTCGACCCATACCCACCTTAGCTTCGAAATAAATCAACTTGGCGCTATTTAAAGCCGAATTTGGCTTTATAATAAAATAATATTTTTTGTTATTCCAAAGGTGCCCCTCTCCTCCCTTATAAAAGGGCACCTCCTCCCTCCCTTCCTCACACCACTTTGAGCCTTCAAGCTCGGAAAAACCCTGCCAAATTATCTTCTCCACTTCCCTAGAAACAACCTAGAGGTCCTGGTCTTCTTCAAAGACCAGTTTTAGTGCCCTAAGAGGAGGAATCAAAGAGGCGCTTCAAAGAAGAGGTAATGTCCGTTATCGATTCTTTCAACTTTATTTCTTCTTCCACTTCTTCTTCGTATGTTTTTTCATTATGAAGTAATAATATCAGTATCAATAATATACTTATATGTTATTATAAGTATTAAACAACCCTATTTAACCATCTATCCATCCTACAGAAAATGAAATCACCGCGCGTGCGTACGTACGGAATATCGTCTCTACGCCGTGGTGTAATCTATTTTCCACCACCACCTTACATGGATGGGTATAATGGTGTACATAATAACTATATATGATTATTTTAAAGTGATATTTATTCTTAAATATTATAAATACACTCCAATACAATTCCACGATCATGAGAACGATATCATCGCTCGTGCGTACGTACGGACTACCGTCTCCACGACGCGATGAGATTCATTCTCCACGTTAACCATTCATTAATGATTATAAATTATATATAATAAGTAATCATGAAATATATTACATAATAATGATACTGGATTTATGTGTATATATATGTATGTCATCTACTTAATTCCATTCAACTCAATAAGGAAACGAAAACAGCGTTCATGCGTACATACGGCCTACCGTCTCCATGAACGGTGTATTTCATTCCATTTACTGATCTATTATATATATGTATATTCTGAATATATATTATATATAAATAATGCTTTATATTTTGGAATTAAGTAATCATGATCTAAGTAACCATATGAATAATTTCAAGTCAAAACACGGACGACAAATGAAACAATTTTAACCAAAACGCTCTTTAACATGGAATTTACAAAAGAACGGGTAATATAAAGTCATAAGTGAACCATATATGATATCATAACAATGAGTATGATTATGGAATAAGTAAATGACATTATTTAAATCATTATACAGGAGGTTCGGGCACTTACAAAGAAAATCGGACCTAAGGTAAGGGAAATATCACAATCTCATTTTTATGCGAGATTGTTTATACTTTGATATTTACTAGGGTGTATTTTATCATCCAAATACATGTTTCCTAAATATGTAATACTATTTCCATCCAACTACAATTGTTTAAATCCATTTTTACCCTTTGGTGAGTTTATAGTAAAAGATATAAAAGGAATCTTTTGTCGTTTTTCGTACGAGGTACTTTTTGACTTTTCCGACAAAAGTACGAGAAGAATGTTTTTTTAACTTATACAGCATGAATGGATTTTTAAAACATTATTTTGAAGAAGCTTCGTTTACAAGTTTTCAATTTTATTTTTAATCAACTTATTTTGGTTTAAAATTGTATGACATGTTAAGAAAGGAAATTGTTTTTGAAGTAGAAAAGATATTTTCCTCAAGAATGGAGTTCAAGTGTTTTATCAAAATTATTTTCCATATAAGATAATAAAGGGTTATGTTTCTATCCCTATTATTACATTGATTTGATTATGTTGTGATGGAATTATTTTTATGAATTACTTTATCTTATATGAATTGTTTTATGATTTCATGATGTTTAAGAATCCCATTTTTAATACATGGGTTATGCTATGATATATGGTTTATGATTTTGTGGCACACATAAGAATGGTATAATTATGAGATGTGTGGGACCTATATCTCCCTCCAATTAATTGGGTAAAGATTTTATATCTCATGAGATAGACATGGCTGGAACGGCATGTTAAACCGGTTCAGTGAAACAGGACTGAAACGAGGAGTGAACTCGGTTCAGAAATGGACTTTATCCACTAAGATAGTCCTGGCAATGAGTCTTGACTAATAAGAAATGATTATCTATGATTATGTGTGTATTCCACAAAGATTCATGTTTTACGTTATGATTATTGGGATTACATTTCACTACTATGATTTATCCCATGTTATGATATTATGATCTCTTTTGCAGGTTAAGATTTCCAAAATGTTATGTTCTTATGAATATGATGTGATTGATATTTATTTTTTTTACCCTTAATGAGCATTTGAGATCACCCTTTTATGTTTTCTTTTCGCCAGGATATAAAGAAAGGTTTTGGGTCCAAAAAAAGAAGATCTTTATGGGAGATGTTGAAGATCTTTCACCATGATTAGAAGATTATATTCCGAGTTTCCAAAGACACTGAACTATTACGGTCCTTGTGTGTGTGTTTTTTTTATGTACTAAGTATTCCGCAAAAGTAATGTAATGTACATGTATGTTAAGCTTCGGGTCTCTACAACTCCAAGGTGATTATTTTCACAGAATAATTTTTAATCCAATTTTTTGTGAAGAAACATGATGAAAAATGACTTTTGAGATGGATCTTTCAATTTTAGGGCATTGATGTTGAAAAAAGGATAATAAAGGAAGTGAGAACCTTGTTTTTGATCATTTGAGTCTAATACCATCTATTTTTAATGGAAAACTTCACATATGTCCCCTAATAAAAGAAACATTCCAAATGAGGAGTTGTATGCTTGTAAAATGTAAATACCATGGTTTGCTGATCTTGTGAATTATTTGGTTGCTGATGAAGTTCCTCAGTAGTTTCTAAGAAAAAAATTACCAAACAAGGGGGTGATTCAAATAATTAAATATGGGATGATACTTAATTTGGAAATGTTAGAAGTGATATAATAATTATGAGATGCATTCAAAATTCTGAAATTTAATATTTCTTATATTTGTGTCACACTTTGAGTTCTAGAGGACACTTTGGGCCAAAAATATGTAAGAAAATTACTTTATTCAATTTTTTATTGGCCCACTATTTTTAGATATGTTTTAAATTCATTAAAACCTATATATTTTTTCAATTTTAGCGAAACATTTCCAAAAGGGAAGAGATTCCACAATAACTTGTTTTGTTTTGTGATGTATTTGATGTTTTGGGTATGAATTTCATGGGTACTTCATCCAATTATTTTGGATATATTTACTTCTTTTATGTAGTTGATTTTGTATCCAAGTTGGTGGAGTCTATTCCCACTAGAGCTGGTGATGCTAAAACTTTTTCCATGTTTGGGAAAGGAAATTTGTTTTCAATATTTGGATTTCTAAAGTTTTTGATTACATATCAAAGTCCCCACTTTTTTAATAAGACATTTGAATATATTTTTATGAAATATTGAGTTCATTATATGGTTTTTACACCCCAACATACTTCAACGAATGGAATGGATTAGTTGTACAATAGAGAAATCAAACAAATTTTGGAAAAAAAATATGAACCCAAATATAATGTATTAAAGTTTGAGACTGCATTCAAAACCCCAATTGGCATGTCATAATTTAGATTAGTCTATGGAAAGGCTTGTCACCCATCAGCTGATTTATGGAACAAATCTTTTTGTGCTGCTAAAACAGGTAACATGAACATGTTTTCTACTAGAAAAGAAGGAAAATTTTATTTGTAGGAGTTGGATGAGATAAAAAATAATGCATATGAAAACACTAGGTTGTACAAGGAAGAAACCAAAACATTACATGATGTGATTATTCTAAAAGAACTTCAAGGAAGAAGACAAATATTTTCTATTTTATTCTATATCAAATCTTTTCCGAAGTAAATTTCATTCCAAATGTTCTGTCCCTTTCATTGTCACTCATGTTTTTCCTTTTGGTGCATGTTTTTGGAAATTTCACGAAGATGCCATTTATTTTTGAATATCGTACCACATATCATAGTTTTTATCATTCAAATTACCTTCATGTGAGTATTTTGAACTTATTTTAACACCTTATTCACATTCATTACTTTTCTTGAGAGAACCAATCCATGCTTTTTTAAACTAGAACATGATTTATTTCTCTCAAAACATGTGGGATATGGTACTTGTGATTAAATTGATTGAGTAATTTATTTTGATTTTTGATCCCACTTTTCAAGTGAATAATATTTAATTTGTCCTTACCTATAAAAATGGTATTTCTTGAGGCCTTTGTAGTCATGTAAAACCTATTTAATAGGACACATTACAAGCCAATTTTCCCTTTCCAACCTGTGCTAGATGTATAGATGCATGATCTAGTTAAACCTACTATTGTGGGGAAGATGAATTATGCGGTGCTACCATAATTGGTGTTTCTTTAGGTGAGGATTGAAAATTTATATTGATTCTTTTTCTACTAAAAAAATGTATAATCTGAATTTTTTCCCTTCTACACCTTTCATGGAGAAAAAAAGAGCTATGCCAATCCAGAGCTCTAAGAGGAAGAAAACTCCTTCTATTTGAAGAATTAAAAAAAAGAGAAGATAAATTTAATTGCTATTGAAATATTGAGGGAATGGGATGGAAAATTTATTATGATAGATTCTTGTAGCTTTTTTAGGAGACTGAGGAGGAGACCGCACTTGACTAAAAATTAGAATCATGCATTTTTACTCCAAAAATAGCCAAACCCTCTTTATTTGGCCTTAGAATTTGTTTTCATATTTTAAAATCACCAAACATTATTAATAAAACAAACTTAAACATTCCTCATGATTATCACATGTTCTTGGCTCACATTAGGTAGATATGTAAAAATTTATCAATCCTATGGTGATCCTTGCATGAATTTAGATGAGAAAAGCCTCACTAAAAAACCATATTTTTGTGTTGAGATAAAATTTATGTGTGGTAAGTGTGTTGTGTTCATGAGAGGAAAA
Source organism: Viscum album (assembly GCA_963277665.1). Lineage (NCBI taxonomy): Eukaryota > Viridiplantae > Streptophyta > Magnoliopsida > Santalales > Viscaceae > Viscum > Viscum album. The sequence goes on from OY728155.1 coordinate 1,084,437,658, forward strand.
AATTGGTATAAATGGATTTAATGAGTTTCATGTATAACTTGAAATGTGTTTTATTTAAGGGGCATTATATCTTTTTTTTCTTGGTGATAATTGGTGAACCTCATTGGTAAGTGTTTTGAATTTGGCTGGATTTAATTTTGATGTTCAGTTCTCTAGAAGTCCAAAAGCTAAGTGTGGGGTAATCGATAGATCTAATATTTACACTATTTTTTATCAATTTTAATTATTTAAACCCAAAAAATATAACAATTTTTAAAAAATATATTTATTTTAATATTTTAGTGACTTTTTTCATGAAATTGAAAATTGAAAATTTTATAATTTTAACTGTTTTAAAAAAATTATTTATTTCAGGATATAATATTTAATAATCATATAAATTGAGTGATTATTTTTTTAGGATTTCTATATTCATGGTATTACTCTTTTATAACTAGGAAATGTGTTGATTTGACATTCTAAAGGCACAAATACCTCATTCATTATGGAAACATTTCAAGATGACAGGATGTTCCCCACCTCATTCAATGTAAAATAACTGAGACTATAGGACTAAAAATGAGATGATTCCACCTTGAGATTAAAAAATACTCAAACTATCATGTTTTTGATGAGTTTCAAGAAAATATTATCTCATTATGTCTGTATTTTGGTGAGCTAAAATAGTCAAATATGAAAGGTCTCTTCGACAAGAAAGAGTTAGATTTAGTAATCAACTCATATGTTTTGAAACACATATCCAAATTATTTAATTTTTTTAAGTATATAGATGATTTTATTCCAAAAAATATATATATATGAGGAAAGAGGGATATTTTCTAAGGAATCAGGAGAAAATATATAAAACATTATATGGATAGGAACTGGACAGTAGACTTCCCACCCCTCCTTCTCTTTATATTTCCATCTTATCACTATTCCATAGGGATTGCATTGAGGGATCAAGGGAACTATTAAAACAGATATCCTAAATAAGATTTTTTGCATTCATGATAGAATATAGAATATAGGGGCTTCTTAAGTTATGTAAAGCTAAGCATTAAGTGGTGGTGGATGACGTCAACTGATAAACACTCTCTTCCGAGTTACGCTATCCTTGTACAATATCTTTTTGAATTTTTATTGAGATTATATTTTTTAATGAATGTAGTTGTTTTATTTCTTGAATATATTTTTATCTAATTTTTATAAATTGTTTTTCAATATAAAAAGTAAAATAGTTGACTTCACCATTTAAATTTTTTCGGTGATGTATTTCTGTTGAGCATAGAATTTTCAGTTTTGTTTGATTTCTTGGAGGTCATTATGTAATTGAATCAATTATATAGGAGTAAAAAATAATATTGAGGTCTTGATATGATATCTATGAAACTTTTGGTGTCCACATTGGTTATCATGAATAGTCAATGATAAATTCAATTGGGAAATAATCTTAAACAGAGAAGAGTGGTGTCTAAGAGGTTGAAACTTATCCTCAACTACTATTTTGACTCTGATTTCAAACCCCATTTATTTTATATAAATTTTCTATCTTAGTATTCAATTTTCATTCTCATTAGTTTATATTTATATTATATATTATAACTTTTAATAATGTCACCAAATTTATCTTCCTACAAAAACATACAAAACAAAAATAACAAATTTTCAATGCAAATTGAAACCTCCCCGAGAGACAATCCAGGGACTGATATATTTCATTTCTCTAGGGATACATTTATTGATTTAAATTTTCATGAAAATAATACTCACAATAGTTCTAGTTCATATGTTCACTTTGATTTTTGGGAAAGGTACAAGATCAAATCAAATTATTTGGAATGTTTCATTGTAGTATTTGTTGAAGAAAAAATGGATTTCAACTCATGGATAAAAACTTACCAAATTTTATCTAGAGTATTTTTTGGATGGATGTAAGATTATATTTGTATCACCAAGTACAAATATACTATAGTGATTGAGGATAATGGAATATTGAGACATATCTCTTGAAAATGAAGTTTTATAATTAGTAGTTCTAGAAAGAGCACATCCTCATGTTCAATTGAGGAATTATATATGGTCAAAACACCGTTTTAATAGATTTGCAAGTGATATACACTTCATAATTATTATTAATTATAAAAACATGATAATTTTTAAGAGTTTTAAAGTTTTAGTGACTTTATATTGTGAGAGTTATCAATGAAGAAGTAGATAAACTACTTGAAAGTTTCCACAACATGTGAGCTAATAGAAGTTCCAACAAGGAAAAGTGCATTGTATGACTAGTGAGTCTACTTGTTGAAAGAATAATTGATTTTAATAAAATTGTAAAATAAAATAATTTTTGTGTTCAAATTTCAATATAGAAGAATATGTGGATTTTCTAAAAATATTTTCACTAGTTGTAAAGAATTCAATAATTTTGATGGTGCTCATAATGGTTCTTATAGAGAGGTTACATGTTGATCAGTTAGATGTGAACATGAAATTAATTGATGATGATTTAGAGGGGGAAATATTAACAAAGAAATATTTGTTTTTTTGAGAAGATAAATGAAGGGATTGGTGTGTAGACTCAAAAGGATTTTTTATGTGTTGAAATAAACCCCCATGTAAGGAGCGGAAATATCAATTCATTAATGGTATAGAATGGATATTTCAAATAAATATTAATCATATGTATTACTGGATGGAATTTTATTATGGTATCTTCATCATTTTTCTTCTCTATGTGGATATTATTGTTCTTTCAGATATAAGGATACATTGGACTATAGATCTAAATACAGGTTTTTTTATAATGATTAAGATAAAAGATATTTGTTCCCTAAAGTGAATGGTGGGGGTGATAATTAGAAAGGACATGATATTTCAATTATTTTTCATGTTATAGTTTGATTACATCCACAAGTTTTTGGAAAGGTTTAAATGAATAAGTCCAATCATATGATCTCCCATAGTCTAGTTAATTCATGTTTTCTAAGGATAAGACACTAAGAATATAAGATAAGGTTATGTATATAGAGAGGGTTCCATAGGTATCATTGGTTTCATGCATGGTGTATTCAATGGCATGTATGAGGCTACAAATTGTATTTTTAGTGGGATACATCAACAGGTTAATGGTGAATCCATCAATAGAGAATTAAGATGTGATGAAGGGGATTCTCTTATATCTCAAATTTTCAATAGACATGTCACTATAGTTTAGAGTGGATGATCCATTATAGGGGCTTTAGATGAAAAAATGTATAATATATAGAATAATGGATAATTACTACTAGATATGTCTTAATATTTAGTGGAATGACTATTATTTGGATGTACATACATTAACAAGTAGTTTTAGGGTCTATAATGGATTCTAAGTATATGTGAATTGTGGAATATAGAAAGGAGTTGATGTGGATAAATGGTATATTGGGGGATCTCAAAAGAATTTAATGAAATGAAACATTTTTTTGTGATAGTCTGATCATTGAACATCTTGTGAAGAATCTGATGGTTCAGTAAATGAAAATTCATATTCATCTAAAGTTTCATTTTATACATATTTGTTTGAGTATATATTACTGGATATATAAAAGGATGATATACATCAGAATATAGTAGGAATATTTATGAAGGTCATAGTTTGGGAAATTATTGAGATTTTCTATGCCTCAGTAGGGATTGGATGACTGGAAACAAGATTTCAGGACAATGGTGTGACTATAGAACGAAGATAGGTGAAGTCAATGATATGAATGTTACTTAAACTACACCTGGTGAAGCCATGCAAACAGACTTTGAGTTAGAGTAACTTAGGATTTAGTGTGAGGAATTTATTTTTCATCTATGTTCAAAAAATTTCAAAAGTATGAATTTTTGAAATTATTTTGGTGAACTAGATATCGATAGGAAAAAAACCATGGTCCAAAAATGGAAATATAATAATTTAGAAGGGATAGATGAATGTGTTCTGAAATTATGGATCTACTTTTTTCATAGGAATATGCTTTTATAAATAGGGTAATTTCCTATTGATAATATCATAGTTGAATGTTTATTGTAGTGCAAAAATATTTGATATTTTTTTAAAACCAAGGCACTGCAATAACTCATCTATAAATCGTAGGTGGAGATAAATTTTTTGATTAAATATTATAACGTTTTAATATTTCATTTTTGGTTAACATTCTTGAATTTAGATAAAATTTAACTTTTTAGATTCTATTGTATTATTTTCCTCCTTAATATACGGTTTTAAATGTTCCTTCCATAGATTATGGTGATTCCCAAACCATGTAATTCATTATGTGATCTTTCCATTTTGTGTTGAGTTTTTCTTATGATTTTTTTCTCTTAAAATGGTGTCTAATTATTTGTGTTTATGATATGGTGTGTGGATAGGGTGTAATGTATTCTTAGTTTTTTATATATCAACATTTCATTTCATTACATTTTAGAAGTTTTTTACTTTGTAATGTATTTGTTGTTCTAGAATGGTTGCTCCTGAATTAGAGGGTGTCGAAAAACATGATATTTTTATTATATTCATGGTCAGTTCATGGTTATTTGTAACCTTATAGATCAACCGGGAGGCCTATTAAAAGGATGTTTACAGTTAGAGACATGTGTAGGAGGATGAATAATCGTATGAGGGGATGTAGTAAACTACCGAGGGATGCACATGCAACACATGGGTTTCCCAAAACTGTGTGCCTAGCTCGAAAAGGTAGTGCCACTTAGGAAGTCGAACTTCATATTTGGGGAATGTTTTTTCCACATCATGAAGCCAAACCATAAAACCCATTTAAAAGGGTAAAAATTACCACATTCCCAAACATTATTTAACTCTTATCCTACCTTTTTGTTAGCTCAAACTACACAAGAACCTCCCATGGATGGATCTATCCTCTCTTCCCCTAATGCATGTATTTCTATTTCACATCTAGACTCAAAATCAAGAATCTTTGATCACATTTAATCACTATCAATTAATCTATGGTTCATCTTCTACCCTTTCTCAATTGATCTAGATGTATTGAATATTATTTCCATGTGAGGTAACACGCCTTATTTTTAGAGCATTTGTATCCTTATTCATTTTATCTCTAACCGGATCAAATCAAATCTATACTATTGATAAATGAAGTATTATAATCATGAGTTTGTTGTTTAATGGATTATCCCCTAAATTATAGCATATTTATAAATTATGATGTTGTACCATGTGTCATATTTTTTTATAAGTTTCTTCCAAAATGAGAAATTAAATATGTTAATGCTAGTACCCTAAATTAGTTAACCCCTATATTTTTAATTTCATCATCATATGTCACCTACCACAACTAGAACAACACCCATTTTGGTGTGTTTCTTATATTAATTTGACCCTTGTGCCTCATATATTAAATTAAACCACCTTTATTGGTTTGATGTTATAAATACTTGTGGTCATAATGCTTTTCTTATAATTTCATCACATTTTAGGGGTATGAAATTATCCCTAAAGAAAGAAATGATTAAAAAAAATTAAATAAAAAGGTATAACAAACATACCCCTATTTCATAATAAAACCACATATGAGTTGCACTGTCTTATCTAATAAAAAGGGGTAATGAAATAGGAAAATATTAATTATAATATTGAACATTTATAGACAAGGAATTCTATATTATTTATTCTGGAATTGAGTAGAAGGATCATGATGAGTAGAATATTTGAATGGATATATCCCATGAACAATGCTAAGTTATTAAATACACATGCCTATTTAATTTGTTATGAATATATCATATATGAAAATTGGGCATAGAGTACCTTATTATACATGATCCTTAGGCATGGAGTGGCCTATTAGACATAATTCTTAGGCATGGAGTCCCTTATTATACATGATCCTCAGGCATGAAATACATTATTATACATGACACCTGTTTATAGAGTCCATTATTATACATGATACTAAGGTATAAAATCCCTTATTACTCACAATATATACGCATAACATACCTTTTTACTCATGATACTTTGGCATGGAATCCCATATTACTCATGACACTCTAGCATGAAATACCTTATTATTCTATGAGACATTTGGATATTAAAACCCCTATTTAAAATAACACTCTCACTATACTACAACTATTATAATATATAGATTACTTAGTTCTACAGATCAGGTCCTCACTAGTGCATGAATGTCTACCAATATATATGAGTAAATATATGCATATATATTAGTTATGATATGTTCAGAGATATTATAGCTTATGCTGAAGCTGGTATGGTCGGTCGACTAACCTGTGAGGATGTTGAGCCCAACATGTTTACATTTATTAACACAAAAATTTATATAATATAACCACACAATTGTTATTTCATATTCACGGATTGTAATGAATTAGACACCACTAATGTGGGCCTACTGATTTTATCTGAAACCCTATTTGGGTTGTGGTTTGGTACCTAGACATACATCATTATTATAGGATCATGATTTTAGATTTATATTCTTTGCTATTATTTGTTTTTTAGTTACCCTTGGACATGGGTGTTTAGGAGCACAAAATTTTAATTTTCATTGGAATCTCATGGAGATATCCTTTTGGGTTTCTTTATTTTCATTATGCATGTTTAATTATTATTTTTAGTATGTATACATTGTGTTTATTATAGCATCATATGAAGTTGCATGGTTATATATTTGGATTTTTCAATTTTATCAGTTATTATTATCATCCACTCATCTGTTATTATTATGCTTCTACTATATTTGGTACTGATATAGAGGGTATGGTCCCTCACTATACCTCCATTTGACCATCATTTACATATGAAAACCATTGGCATATGGGGATGTGTACTTTAGGCCATGTGTCAACCTATTTGTATTTTGTTTATAGGGTGAGTTGGGATGGGATGTTACAAAATCACATTAAATCGTATTTCCCTTATTTATACTATTTTGAGGTGCTAGAAAGAAGACTATAAACATGTCAGAAAATTGTAAATATCTACATTTGGGAGTGATCAAACCACACATTGGAAAAATGACAAGTGGGAAGGGTTGAGAATTTTTTTCATGTTTTCTAACGTTATAGTTTTTTATCATTTCACATTTAGTGTTTGATGTACCTTATGCTACTTTATAATTGACGAGATTTATATATTTTTACCCTTTACCTGGTATAGAAAGGAATTATTATAATTTTCATCATTATATGTACATATATATTCACATGTCATGCATATACCATGTTGTGTATATTTCATTTCATAACTACCTGATGCATTTCGGATGCACCCTATGTGATTTAGCAGCATGTGTACCTATATACAATATTTAAGTGATTATTTAGTATGTTTTTATTATATGTCATGAATCCATGGTTACCTTATTATATGTATATATTATCTAGTAATATATAATACCACCCCTTGTTATAATTATGACACATGATTAGTTATTAATGTGTATTTGTCAACCAAAATGATGTTTTTCCATATATCTTGATGGTGTCACCATAAATCTCTAATCATAACATATATTATCCATGAATCATTGGTTTTATTGGATGAACCATTAGTGTTTATGACTAAATTGGGGCTAAATTTAATTTATAAATATTACGGGCCTTTAAAAATTTGAAAGGGTGACCGCTATAATCAAACCATCTTAAATGTACTTGTAATATTATGAAATAATATGTAAAAACATTGTTGTTGTTACAGGAATTCCAATTGTAATTTATAAAGTCTTATAGCTTCATAACTTGGGAATGAGAATTTATTTAACTGAACCATAGTATAAATATAAAAGTTATTAAAATTTGACCCTTCAATGTAATTGGGTTTTTTATGATCTTGTGTTTGACTCAGCCTGAGTAGGTCAGTCTTGACATGTTATACTTAAGAGAGAGTCTTCACTCGATCCGAGTAGGTTAATCAAGGTTTATATGAATTTGATATAAAATTGTAAAGGGTGTAATTAAATTTTATTTGATCAACTATTATGAGGCATCATTTAAATAGACCGTGGTTAAATGGTGGGACCCTTGTAGGTCACCTTTATTTTGATATGCTTTGGTACTTATCCCCATGGAGTTATATTCATACTACATAGGGATGGTTATTTTACGTGTTAGTAACCATTTATATGGGTTATATATAAACGTATTGTGGAATATTACAGAATTATTTCCTTTAAATTAATAAAATACCTTTTATCTTCACTGGAGATTTATTATTACGAGGCTTTAGTGGATAAAAAATTTCAATTTTGACTTAAAGTGTATTTTCCACTATCGTTTGTGAGTGAAATTTTCATTAATTAATCATAATATGAGAGTATTATGTACAAATAAAAAAATGGAAAATAAATCGATGAGATAAATTTCCTACAATATGATAGGATATACAATAAATAAATAATAATTTAATGGAATATTGATATAACTTGACTATGAATCCTTGTGGTGTTAGCAAAATTAAGTACCAAGTATTGATTCCTTTTATAACTGGTACATGATATTATTTAAATTGATCCTTTTAAATGTTTTAAAATATAATTTTAATTAGTGTAATGTCTTAAATAAAACCTTAAATCCGTGTTATTAGCCTCAAAATTTATGTATGGGCATTTTAAATGTTGTCTTGAGAGTTTTCTTGAACATGAATGTGAACATTACCATGGATCTCTTTGAACTTTTTAATTATATTGATATAGTGGTTGGGCCATTAATCCAAGTTACTTTTAATGGAATCGCCTTATTTTAGAATTGATGCATCTTGGATAAGGCTAGCATATTTTGGTAGCATCTTCGAAATAAGAAGCTCCATTGGATGGATGCTTTGAGTTATGGGAATAATAAGTGACATACTTACATTGTCTAACTTGATATAGGATTATTAGTTTTAAGATGACACCAAGTTTTATTGGGTGGTTGTGTGATGAATGGACACTTGTTAGGGAAGTGTTCTTCATGTAATGCTCAGATTCAGTGGGTTTGACATTCTTAGGGAATGGTAAACTTCTTAGTAGATCGTGAGACCCTACTTCTCAATGATGGAAGACTCAGTAAGTCAAAAATCATATTAATAGTAATATGGGATAATATTACTATCAGATAAATATTTCGTACAATAAATAAAATATTGGGATGTATGGGGTCGATAAGCCTATGGATCACATGAAATGATGTCCTATTATTTTGATGAAATCACGAGGTAGTATGCATTGATACATATGGTACACGTCAATTCATAAGGTGGGGGTAATGAACTGTATGAGTTTGGTGGATTTTTTTTGAGATGTGAGAGGCTATGATATGTTCGTAGGTAATTTCTATACTAGAATAACCTAGATATATAGAGATTTTTGGGTTATTCTGGTACCGGGGGATCACATTTCAAAAGGATCACATGTAGTGACACTTTCGATTGACCTAGTTTTGATTAAATGCATGAAACTAATGTCCTTAATGAGATAAAATGGGGAGAGAATCATGTGTACATCTAGACTATATCAAATCCATTTTGACTTTATGTGGGTATATTTCTTATATTTTTGAAGTTTTTCATAATAATAGTGGGTTGGCCACATTTGTTACCCGTGTTTGGTGGTGGATGGATCATGTGCTATGCGATGAGTTCTTATTCTATTTAAATGATAACTATAAAACTAAAAAGGTTATGAGGATCATGTAAAATTTGTTTTCATATGATATTACAAGTAGTGTGAATGAAATTGTACAATTCCATTTGGGAATGGTAATCCCTTATTGTAAAATTTCATGATGCTGGTAATTTCAATATTTTTAGTCCTTAAAAAGATTCTCTCTTTAAAAATAGTTACGATTTAGAGGTTTTTAGATACTAGATGTTGACTTGGGTGTGTTTGTGAACTAGAAAATGTAACAATTTTGTGGTTTAGTAGTTCTTTCAAGGCATCAAAATGATGTAATTTTTGGTAGTGTTTTCAAACTATGAAGACACCATTAGTTAGTCTAGAATTTAGTGCTTACTCTAGAATAGCCACAGATTCCTCTAAATTTAAGGTGATTTTATTAAGACTTTAAGTACTTGATATACTATTAACAAGAACACTATATAAATAGGTCAATCTAGTGGGAATCAACTGATGTTTTCATAATCAGATTATGAAGATAAGTTGTGGTCTCATTAAGTGGTTCCTCCTAAATTAAATTAATGTGTTGTGGGGAAAAACCCTTAATATATTACTATAAGGGGTATAATCATGGTTTTAGGGTTTCATGAGGAGGTTGACCATAGATGTAATTGATCACACAGAATTAAAATACAGGGTTCCAGGGTTGGTACAAAGAAAGTACAACATTAATTATGGAGTATGGATCAGGGGATCTATACACTCCCATAGATAGAATCCTTGATAACTTCTTGGTGTACTACTAGTTCAGAGATGATCATATACTCTAACATGACATCATCTAGAGTGTGTTAATATAGTTTCATATATATGCCAAGATAATCAATTTAATTTTTATTTTACTAGAAGGATGTCCTTGTGTGTTGTGCTCAAAGAGTGAGGTGAGGAAAGCCTTGTCGTGTGGTGACCAACACAAGATATTGGTGGATTAATCTCCTATGATATGATTCATGGGAAATTGATACCATTTTTGAGACAGTTATTTTGGATCATTGATCCTATGAATAAATGGACATGGGTATGACTAGATTCCCTTGATTATGCCAGGTACACATTCGTATATGATCATCAGTGCGCATAATTGAAACTATTTCAAGGATCCTTTGATTAAAGAAGTTGGAATTCTATTTTTTTAATGCATCAACTACTGAAGATGATATTTTAATGAATATTTAGCTAGAAATGGTATAACTTGAGATTCTATAATATGTGGAATGTGGTTAGTGATGAACCACATTGAACTCATTGTTGGGAAGAGTTGAGTGAAGTGTAAGAGTCATCTACGAGTTTTCATGGAAATTTTATCATGAATAGGAAAGGATAAGTCAAATATAAATTTGAACATTTAAATCAAATTAAGGAACTATATTATATTCCTCATGTTTGAACACTTTTTATGAGTTGATAATAATGTCGTGATAATTTTTAGAATGTTAAAGGATATCAGGTGGGGAAATTCTAATGGTGGGTAGTACCGTTGCACTGAATTAGCTATTCAAACATAGAACCTATGGAAGGGAGTTAAATAAGAAAAATGGTAAAAGAGAAAATTACCTTATCATGTCTCAATTTTGGTGGTATTAGGTAAGTGTTGTCTCAATGTTTCAATTTTGAATACAAGAGTTGCCTCAACTTTCAACGACTTAATTTCCATGTGTTTTACCATGATTCTTGTTGGAGTCTTGGGTATTTAAAATGAAATATGGCTATTTAAATAGGAATTTCACAACCTGAGTAGGTTGGTTGAGGTTTCATTGTTCCCAAGTGATTATTAAGTTTGATAAGTTCTGTAGTGGAGAGATTATAAGATCTTTTGCTTTCATTCGAATGGAATTTTCCAAAGAAATAGGAATTTTTCAATTTTTTGGATGGTCTAAATCATAATTTGAGCTTCCAAATAAAATTTGAAGAATTGGATCACTTTAAATTGTTATATTTAGATTGATTTTAAGGACAGATAAGGTAATCTAGTGTTCTTTTTAAATTTTGGAGAGTATGGGGATTTTTCAGAGCCTTGAGCTTTGGTTATTAAAGAAAACCACACGAGGCACACATTTAGTAGTAACTGTGTGAAAAAAATGTGATGCTCAGTAAGAGGGGGTTCATTGTTAATTTAACCATTCAAAATAGTCCACACATCTATTTTGGATGCTACAGTAAATTATAGATGGATGCATATGTTGTTCACAGGTTACCAAAACTATGCACCTAGCCTGCATAGGTAGTGGCACTTATATTGTTAGCCAAAATAGTTGGCACTTAGTTTGGCCGAACCATGCATCCAAACAATATTTGTCATTTAAAAAGACTAAATTACCCCTTTTATTGTATTTTTTAACTCTTCTTATCCCTTTTTCTTCTATCAAACCACAAAATAGCCTCCCACAAAAGGATCTGTCCTCTCTTACCCTAGAGCATGGATGATTCATCTTTGGTTGGAATTGGAATCAAGAATTTTTTATCACATTTTATCACTATTGTATATTTTATGGCCCCCTTCCCTTTATCAGTTGATCCTTTTTTATAAAATTAATTTTTTTTTGAGATTATACACTTTATTTTTGGGCATTTATCTATCTCCTCAATTTATCTTGATCTTTATTTAATTAATGAATAATAATGGACGAGGTAATCATCCAAATAATAGGGTAGGTGGTACATGGGTTCTCCATTAATGTCTTGTATGTTTATAAATTATGTCATTGTATCACGTACTCGATTTTTTGTGTCTCACTTCCAAAATAAGAAAATTAATTATTCTAATACTAACTTCTAAAATTAGTTATCCCGAATTCATCTAATTGCATCATCATATGTCGTATAACTCAAATTGAACCACCCCCTTTTTGTGCATGTACTAGTATGATTTTTACCCATACATCATGGATATGAAATTAAACTTCTTTTTTAGATATGTTGTTTTAAATTCTCATGAAGATAAATCCATGCTTAATCCTTCTTCACCTTTGGATGTGTATTTAAGTATCCCTTATTAAAGAAATGATTAAAAAAAACGAAGTAAAATGGTATGAAAAAGATGCCTATTTTTCATAATAAGACAACATATGATGTGCAATGTCCTATCTAATAAAAAGGGGAAATCAAATGGGTAAATATGAATTGTAATATGGAATGTTTATGTACGTGGTATTCTCTATTATTTATTCTTAAATATAATTAAATGATCATGATGATTCAAATTTTGGCATGGATATATACCATGTAATATTATATGTTATTAAATACATGTTCCAATTTTCTATATTATTCATATATTATACATGATCCTCAGGCATGAAATCCCTTATTATACATGATCCTCTTTCATAGTGTCCCTTATTATACATGATTCTTGGGTGTCGGCCCTATATAACATTCGATACTCAGGCATGACATCCCTTATTAGACATGATACTTAGGCTTGGAATACCTCATTACTCATGATACATGTCCATGATGTACTTGGGAATGGAATCCCTTGTTACACATAATACGTGCGCATGACATCCATAATTATTCTATTAGAAAAATGGGTGTGATGACCCTTATTTAAAATGAGACTCTAATTATACTTTTATTTTTTTTATATGTGGATGCCTTGGTTCTACACCTAAGTTCCTCATCGGTTCGTGTATATCTCTGTAGATATATGATTAAATATATTTATGTATATATATATATATATATATCCCATGTTCTGTGATATTCCAGCTTAGGCCAAATCATGCATGGTTGATTGGGTTCCCTTTAAGGAACTGAATCCTGAATCATTTTTGGTTATTTTTTTACTTCATTATTTATTATAGCGATATAATAGTTATTTTATATTCAAATAGTAGATTATATTAGACACAATTGGGGGTGGCCTACTAAATTTATCTCACAAATTGTTTGGATCATCGTTTGGTACCTGGGTAGACCTCATGGTTGGAGATCAGGATTCTAGATTTGGATTGATTGTTGTTTTTTATTTTGTGAATTTACCCTTGGACATTGTATCTTAAGAGTACATGATTTTTCCAGTGGCCAATATTCTCATAGAGATAGACTTTGGGGATTTTTCTTTTCATTATGAACATTTATGTTTGATATGGAGCATGTATAATTATTTTTTATCATATCATAATTTATAAATGCATGGTTTTATAGTTGGTATTTATAACACCCCAAGCATCCACAGTACACTTCTCTTTGAATAATACAGTAGCATGTGTTGTATGCAAGTTCGAGTTCTAACACACCGAGACTAATCAAAGTAGCCATTATGAATTGTAATACCCACTTTTTAAAATTATAGAAATTTTATATTTCAAAATGGACTTCATTTTTGTATTCATAATATCGAAATTTTCCTATGTTGAAATATTTGTAATTTTCTGAGAACTTCCATGTTTTTTATGAATAGTGAAAAATACTTAAAACAACTTTTTTAATCAAAATAATTTATAATGATAAATTATAATATTTAGTGGTTTTAAAGTATAATTAGAATATATTTTTACTATTTTATCCAATGGTGTTCATTTGAATTCATTTAACATTGGAATAGGACATAAACAATTGTCAATCTTTTGATATATATTGTTTCTTAAAAACACACTATTTGTTGTGACAACGGGAATTAATTATAAAATTAATTAATGAAACTAATATGTTTGGAGTTTTGTAAAATAGAAATCATTTTTGAATTCAGAACATCAATTATAGCTTAGTGTGAAATTTTGGCATTGTTCTGAAAAACATCAATTTTTAATGAATAGTGAAACCACTAAGTGGTAGTTAAAAAACTAATTTTTTGTTTAAATGAAACATTACAACTTCTGTGATTTGATTTTAAAAAATAAGACATACATGGTTTTCATTAGGAAGTAAAATTTGGTTCAATGGGATAAAAATAATTTTTTGGTGAATAGTAACTTTTAAGATTAATTAATCACGATTAAAGGTAATTAGTGAAATTTAAGGTAAAAATGATATTATAAAAATATGAAAATACCTTTACACTTGTCCTACCCCTATTGGATGTGTCATGGCCGACCAATACAATCCATGGGTCAACTTGGGGACCCCATGGAGCCACTTTGGTAGGAAAATGACATTAAAAACTTTTTATTTAAAGTTAAAATAAAAATGTCACAAACATAAGTTGTTTTACTAAAACAATTTTTAAATGGGGTTATACAAGTCATATTTTTGACTATAAATATTCATTAGAAATATAAAAATATTTCATACATCATGATATTTATTTTATAATTTTTAGACATTAAATAAATTAAATTATTTATGACACTATGATGATGCAACGATTACCTCATTAATTAACGATTTAAATAAAATGAAACGATAATGTAAATTCCATGGAATAAACTTGTCAAAAACCTATTGGAAGAGTATATTTAGAACCCTTATAACCTTATCCTCGAAATATATCATTTTGGGACCTTTATAATCCGAAAATCATTTCATAATATTGTAACATTTCAATCGTTCCAAGAGTGCCCCTTCTCTCCTCTTATAAAAGGCCCCCACCAATACCACCTTATTCACACCATCAAGCCATTTGTCTCAGCCAACCTCTGCCCAAATACTCTCCCAACTTCAATATATTACTCCTAGAAGCCTCAATTTGGGCAGAATTCTTCCCAAGGAAGCCTTTGGCTCAAATCAAAAAGAGTTACCCGATTTTAAGGTAGTGTCTTCTCTTATGTTATTGTGTTTTATTTTGCTTCTCCAACCCCGTAAACTCATTTTATTAATTTATTTTGTAACAACACCAGTATCATAAATAAACTAGGATGTTGTTATAAGAAGTATTCTAGCTACACTTACACACACCTACATCTAATGGTTAAAGAACATACTGTTTCTGTGGATGGAAAATTTCTGCCTCACGAAACGATGATTGTTCAATATTCTTTTAACACCTCTCATGGTGGCCATTATGATGACACTATTTTTATATATGATATATATTATGTTTTTTTCTTTATGATTCTGTATTTTTCATTTATGGCATACCTTTTTGATTTCCATTATGGGTAAACGCGATAATTTCATTTTAGGAAGTGCGGACTACCGCCCCCATAAAGTGATTTGATTTGTTAATGCCATATGTGGGATGTATAAAGGATGGAGTAAATGTTATTATACATTATATTATACTTTAATTATAGTATACTTTTACATAATTATAATTTTCTCCCATTAAATACGAAATAGAAATGAAAGTAGCGTTCATGCGTACGCACGGCTTACCGTCTCCATGAATAGTGAATTTCATTTCTTACCTCTAAATGTTATGTAATATTATAAATGCATGTATATACTGGATATATATGATATATATGATATCTAAATCATGAATATAATCATGGATATAATGAATATTTCACCACATGAACAAATTGTAATTATAAGAAGTTTATTTTTTACTCAAGTACCAATGATCGACAAAACGACCGTTATTAACATAAATAATTACATAATGTTCATAACATGGTAATAAATGAAATAAAAGGAATAATTAACTTGAAAAGGGTTCTTAATCAAGTAAAAATTAACTCTAGTTTATTATTCAGGAGGTTAAAGAGCGGTCGAGTCAAGTCAGACATGAGGTAGGGATCTTCTTAACCCAATTTCCATTCTTTCGGTTAATCTCCTACTTTCAAATTATGTCATGATATTATTATGTACTATCTCGTATTTGTACTTTATATATGCGTACTTATAGTGGATACACATAATAGATCTATTTTATTTAAAAAAATGATCTTTGTGAGGACTTTGTCTCAATCTCCTTTCATTGAGGCATATTTTATTTTACACACAACTTTCTTTTATACGGTGTATAAACCCCTTTGAATTTTATGTTTATTCAAAAGGAATATTTTTATACGAAGAATTTTACTAAACGACAAAAAGGAATATTTTTTTGTCGTACGTATGCGGCGACAACAACTTCTCTGCCGCCGTGACCATTATTTGAGTTTCGGCTTTCTCTACAAGCCGTAACATTTTTTAAATGAAAAATAAATACAAAGTTTTAATTTTCTTTTATTTTGGTATTGAAAATGGTTTTGATAAGGTTTTTATTATATCAATGTTTTGTATTGATATCATGTGATTGAAATGTGGAAATGATAAGTTTCCTTTATTCATGTTTTATGTGATACGATTATGTTATGGTTTATGATATTTTTAAACCTACTCATATAAGGAATGCATTGGACTTAATATGTGATGGGTGGAGCCCACTATAGCTCCTCGATGCATCGACAAGTCTCATGAGACAAACTAGTGTCATTGCATGAGGCTTTGACAAAATCGTATTTGTAGTCTTGGCACGAGGCCTTGGCTATGTGGTTATGATAGCCTGGCATTATGTATTCCATCATTATAAAAGTGGTTTTTGATATTGCATGTGATTATTCGACCAGTAGAATATCCATGTGATTAAGTAAATGACCTTATCTCATTTTATGTTTTCCATATTATTTTGAAGTTCAAGTTTAAAAGGATTTTGTTTTAGTTATACATTTCTTTAAATGTTTATGTTTATTTATGAAATCTTCCACTATATTGTTATCCTTACTGAGAATCTGAGCTCACCCCTTTCAAAGTTTTATTTTTCCCAGGATGTGAAGAAATATTTTATGACTGACCTTCAGGGATAGTCTGATGGGGATAAAAGTGTGGACTATAGAGACTATGTTATTGTGATTTTTCAATTTATGATGTAATGTAACATTTATTAATGTATCTAGTGTTTCCAAGGCTACTAAACTAATTCGACTTTTGAGGCTTGATCTTTTGTGATCATGCCAATGTTACGAAGTAATGCACCGACTCTGGGTAACTGGGTTCGGGGCATTACAGTTGGTATCAGAGGTAGTTTAGTACTAACATTGGAAGCTAGATTTGGATAAACTATGATTAGAGCACATAGACCTAAGATAGACTTTGAGGATTAGTGTAGAAGAACTTCCTAGAATTTTGGTAATATAGAGATTTTGTGAGTTTTCCAAGCAATACATCCCTGTCTGGATATGAGCAGGTAGAGGAAGCTCTGGCACAGATGTGCCTAGGGGTAAAACCCGAAAACACCGCTTTGAGCTAGACTCGAACGGGAACTGGTGCACGACAACGGGCCTTGCTGCACTATTGGTTACGACACTCCCGAGTGATACACTTAGGATAATTCTCATTTTCTTTACCAACCATTATGAAGGGTTTATGAGTATATACTTCTCAAAGAAAACATTTTTATGATTATGGATTGTATCCATAAATTGTCAAATTTATGTTATGTGTTTTACAAGTATGTAATTACGTATTTTGATTCATAAACTAATATAGTTTATGCAATTGTTTAGAAATGGCGCCTAGTGGGAGGAATGGAAACGGTATCAATGCACGCACTCTGTGTAGGGATTTCCCTCCTTCTAAAGATAACTATTGTGGAGCTGGAGATACAACTGGTGCTGATAAACTTATTACCATACTGGGAAAACTCACTCAGGTTATGAATAATAAATGTACTCATGTGGAGCACCCTGATCCGTAGCGTGGAGGATCAATGTTAGACCACTTCATGAGGCAGCAACTGCCAACATTTAATGGGGGTACAAATCCATTATTAGATAAGCAATGGGTAAACTCCTTAGAGAAAATATTCCACGGCTTGGGGAGTAGCGAAAGGGAGAAGGTTGTCATGGCAGTTTACTGCCTCACTGGAGATGATGATCAATGGTGGTCATTGATTCAAAATAAAAAGGAAGATGATAAAGTATCAAATATGGAATGGAGGGAGTTCAAAGAGCATTTCTTATAAAAATACTTCCCTTGTGACCATCGAGCAGATATAGAAAGGCGATTTATGAGTTTGAGACAAAAGGAGGATGAGAATGTCGCAAAGTATGAGGCTAACATTACAAGGTTAGCGAGGCATACTGCAGATTATATACGTAACCCAAGAAGTAATATTGACCGTTTCTTTGATGGGTTAAAATCATTTCTCCGTTGAGCATTAACATCACAATATTTATCAATATACGAAGATATAGTCTCGTGTGCTATCAAGATAGAAAAGGAATTCTCTAAGTCTTATGACAACAAAGTAAAGAAAGAGAAGAAGAGAACAGTGGAACAAGAGACAGATAAAGGGAAAAAGGGAAAAAAGGATTTTCCATTATGTGATAATTTTTGGAAGAATCATCCTGGTACATTCTTTAATGGAATGTGAGTTTGTTATAAATGTGGATAAAAAGGTCACCAGGCTCGTGATTGCAAGGGAAAGAAAGAGGCTATCAATGTTGAATGCTACAATTGTAGGGAAATGGGGCATTATGCAAATGAATGTCCTAACCGTCAGGGAAACTTACCTCAGAAAAGGCCAAGGGATCAAGGACAATCATATGCTATTACTATAGTTGAAGTGGAATAATTAATGTATTGGTGCTTTTGGACTCAAGGATTATATTCGGGTTATAAGAATAATGTGATATATATAAGGATTGTACTACAGCACTTGTTTTTTTCATTATGGTTTTAATATGATGAAGGTAATCATATTTTTAGTATGTGACAATAAGAGAAAATTTACATTTTTTGGGGAATCTGATGTTACAATTGATTTTGGAATTTTGAGACCTTTTAGAGAAAGTCTGGACAGAGGTATTTTGGATAAATATAAAGGTTGGAATGGATTAAGTTGAACCTTGGATAATATTGTTTAAGGTTAAAACATTTCTGAAGATTACTTTTGGAATATTATAATACTATATTTTTAGGAAAAGGACAACCTGCAGGTCGGGGGATAACCCGTCGCGTCAGACAAAGCTGCAGGAATCGAACCCACAACCATAGTGCGACATGCGTTTATTACCTACCACTAGCCTACAGGAAGTCCCTGGTTATTACAAAAATGTTTTCCCAATCTAAATGGTATGTGTTAATTTTTGGAACCTTGTACGATTAGGATAAATATAATATTTTTGAGTTCTATTATATTTTTGAGTGAAAGATGGGTGTGTGGTAAAATTTATTAAAGACTGAAAGTCTACATGACAAGTAAGTATATTTCCTTACGTTCTTAGTAAATATCCTAAATAAATTCCTCAACTTTATGAAAGGTAACTTAAAACAAAAATGTTGTCGGTTAAATTTTCCAATTGGGGAATCAATGACCGTTTAACCAATCACAAGTTTATGATTTTCTTGTAGTTAACTTTCTCTTAATCCTGTTTTCTATAACTCTCCATCAGACCTTGATGGTTTGTTTTTCCTCCATATCCATATTTTAATAGAATCCTAGTATGGGCTATCTCAGGTGACCTTTGTACTTCTCTTTCTTTCTTTTAATGTTATATTTTTATTAACCTTATTTCCGATGTGGGTTTTCCACAAAGGTATTTTCTATTTTCAACCTTTTATTTTCAAAGAAAAATTTCAAATTGCGAGGACGCAATTTATTGAAGGAGGGTAGAATATAACACCCCAAGCTTCCACGATACACTTCTCTTTGAATAATACAGTAGCATGTGTTGTACGCAAGTTCGAGTTCTAACACACCGCGACTAATCAAAGTAGCCGTTATGAATAGTAATACCCACATTTTAAAATTATAGAAATTTTATATTTCAAAATTGACTTCATTTTTGTATTCATAATATCGAAATTATCCTAAGTTTAATTATTTGTAATTTTCTGAGAACTTCCAATTTTTTTGTGAATAGTGAAAAATACTTAAAACAACTTTTTAAATCAAAATAATTTATAGTGATAAATTATACTATTTAGTTGTTTTAAATTATAATTAGAATATATTTTTACCATTTTAACCAATGGTGTTCATTATAATTAATTTAACATTGAAATTGGACATAAACAATTGTCAATCTTTTGATATATATTGTTTCTTAAAAAACGCTATTTGTTGTGACATCAGGAATTAATTATAAAATTAATTAGTGCAAATAATATGTTTGGAATTTTTTAAATTAGACATCATTTTTGAATTCGTAATATCAATTATAGCTTAGGGTGAAATTTTGGCATTGTTCTGGAAAACATTAATTTTTGATGAATAGTGAAACCACTGAGTGGTAGTTAAAAAACTAATTTTTCGTTTAAATGAAACATTACCACTTTTGTGATTTTATTTTCAAAAATCCGACGTACATGGTTGTAATTAGGAAGTAAAATGTGGTTCAATGTGATAAAAATAATTTTTGGTGAATAGTGACTTTTAAGTTTAATTAATCGCGATTAAAGGTAATTAGGGAAATTTAAGGTAAAAATGATATTATAAAAATATGAAAATACCTTTACACTTATCATACCCCTATTGGATGAGTCATGGCCGACCAATACAATCCATCGGTCAACTTGGGGACCCCATGGAGCCACTTTGGTAGGAAAATGACATTAAAAACTTTTTATTTAAAGTTAAAATAAAAATGTCACAAACATAAGTTATTTTACTAAAAAAAATTTTAAATGGAGTTATACAAGTCATATTTTTTACTATAAATATTTATTAGAAATATAAAAAGCTTTCCTACATCATGATATTTTTTTATAAGTTTTAGACATTAAATAAATTAAATTATATATGACACCATGATGAAGTGCGGACTACCGCGCCCTCAAAGTGATTTGATTCATTAATGCCATATGTGGGATGTATAAAGGATGAATTAAATGTTATTATACATTATATTATACTTAATTATAGTATACTTTTACATAATTATATTTTTATTCCATTAAATACGAAATATAAACGAAAGTAGCGTTCATGCGTACGTATGACTTACCGTCTCCATGAACGGTGCATTTGATTTCTTACCTCTAAATGTTATGCAATATTATAAATGCATGTATATACTGGATATATATGATATATATGATATCTACATCATTAATATAATCCTGGATATAATGAATATTTCACCACATGAACAAATTGTAATTATAAGAAGTTTATTTTTGACTGAAGTACCAAAGATCGACAAAACGACCGTTATTAACTTAAATAATTACATAATGTTAATAACATGGTAATAAGTGATATAAAAGGAATAATTAACTTGAAAAGGGTTCTTAAGGAACTAGAAATTAACTCTAGTTTATTATTCAGGAGGTTAAAGAGCGGTCGAGTCAAGTCGGAGACGAGGTAAGGGAACTTCTTAACCCAATTTCCGTTCTTTGGGTTAATCTCCTACTTTCAAATTATGTCATGATATTATTATTTCCTATCTCATATTTGTACTTTATATATGCGTAATTATAGTGGATACACATAATAGATCTATTTTATTTAAAAAATGATCTTTGTAAGGACTTCGTCTCAATCTCCTTTCATTGAGGCATATTTTATTTTACATGCAACTTTCTTTTATACGGTGTATAAACCCCTTTGACTTTTACGTTTATTAAAAAGAAATCTTTTTATACGAAGAGTTTTACTAAATGAAAAAAGGAATGTTTTTCTTGTCGTACGTATGCGGCGACAATGACTTCTCTACTACCGTGACCATTATTTGATCTTCGGCTTCCTCTACAAGCCATAACATTTTTTAAATGAAAAATAAATACCAAGTTTTAATTTTCTTTTATTTTGGTATTGAAAATGGTTTTGATAAGATTTTTATTATATCAATGTTTTTATTGATATCATGTGATTGAAATGTGGAAATTTTATGTTTCCTTTATGCATTTTTTATGTGATACGATTATGTTATGGTTTATGATATGTTTAAACCTGTTCATATAAAGAATGCATTGGACTTAATAAGTGACGGCTGGAGCCCGTTATAGCTCCTCGATGCATCAGCAGGTCTCATGTGACAAACTAGTGTCTAGGCACGAGGCCTTGACAAAATCTTATTTGTAGTCTTGGCACGAGGCCTTGGCTACGTGGTTATGATAGTCTGGCATTATGAATTCCATCATTATGAAAGTGGTTTTTGATATTGCATGTGATTATTTGACCAGTAGAATATCCATGTGAATAAGTAAATGGAATTATCTCATTTTAAGTTTTCCATATTATGTTGAAGTTCAAGTTTAAAAGGCTTTTGTTTTAGTTATACATTTCCTTAAATGTTTACGTTTATTTATGAAAGCTTCCACCATATTGTTATCCTTAGTGAGCATCTGAGCTCACCCCTTTCAATGTTTTATTCTTCCCAGGATGTGAAGAAATATTTTATGACTGAACTACAGGGATAGTCTGAAGGGGATAGAAGTGTGGACTATGGAGAGTATGTTATTGTGATTTTTCAATTTATGATGTAATGTAACATTTATGAATGTATCTAGTGTTTCCAAGGCTACTAAACTAATCGGTCTTTCGAGACTTGATCTTTTGTGATCATGTCAATGATACGAAGTAATGCACCGAATCTGGGTAACTGGGTTCAGGGCGTTATAGTATTGGCCTTTTTATCAGTTATTATTATCATCAAATTCTATATAATTATTATTATTCCATTGAATTTGGTACTAAATCAAATGATATTATCTCCCCACTATTCCTCTACCAGACCATCACTATTAGTTGGAAACCTCTAGTATATAGGGAGGTGTTCTTGAGGCTATGTGGAAACCACTTTGGCCACTATTTATAGATTGTTCTATGTCAAGATGTTACATATCTACATACCTTTATTTACGATATCATGTTGATACCTATAATAATTAATTATCTTATTTAAAGGCTAGTTTGGTGGATTTTAGAAGTAAGACATGTTTCCCCCCCTATGGTGACGTAACATGCTCATCGCCATTCTAATGCTATATGAAGCAGGTATTATGGATCGAGATTATAAACCCTAGTATTGACTCTGGTTAACAATGCATGATTATGTAGGCTTGGAAGTAGCCTTTGATATGAATTTCAGGGTTTATTTTATTTTTTGTAGTTAGTTATTATCCTTATTATTATCATGAGGAGTATCTACCATATGCCTACACTAAATTTATTAGCTCTGTATATGACAATGTTGGTGGTTCATTATTTATTTTTGTACTCACTCCCCGAATGAGATGACATTGAACATGGGTACGTATGAAGATGCTCGCTTTGTTGTAGGAATAAGATGGGTCGAGGCATTGGTCTGATCATGTAGGATTTATCATATATGTATATAGAGAATGAGTATGTGTTATGTCTCGGTGTGTGCAGTAGATCCTTGTAATTTTATTTTTTTTCTTTTATTTACTATTGTACATATATTCGGATTAATGGGAGATCAATGTTTCATGTATGACAAGGTTGTTCCATCCTTTACAACATTTCATACTTTATTATAGCCTGTTTTGTAGTTATCTCTTCCACACTCTAATTATTTACTACCAAGGATGATGTTTAGTTATTTCTATTTTTTTGTTACACTAATATGAGTTCATAGTCCCTCCATAGATACACCATCAGACTTCACTAAAAGTCAAAAGCCTCTAGAATATAGCGAGGCATGCATATGTACGTATTGCTAACCTGTTTTACTATTGTTTAATGAGTGATTCGGGTGTGGATATGAAAAGGTTCTGTCATATCTATTTCTTATCCTCTTTCATTACTATTTAGGTTTTAGAAAGTAAGAGTATTAAGACTATTTCCAAAAATATAATAGATATTAGACTTGTGTGTTGAGAACAATTGTTCAAATAATAAGCCCATGTTAACATGGATATTGTATTTTTGTTTCTATTATGTGATGTTACAATTTTATAGGAATTTATCTTTGATAAATCCACATGTTTTGTAGATTTTATGAAGTTATTATGGGTTTCTAGATCAGAGACCATTTGAAAGAGGCTATTAATTGATTTTAGCACTTGGTTGGTTGAGGTAAGAGGTCTCTCATGCATCATATTTGTCATGTAGGTGTCCCATGAATCTTATTTCCCATATAGATTATTGGTGGAATTTTACTCAGTGTGACCAAAATGTATATATATTTCCTTTTGATGATAGTATATATGGATATATAGTGAGATATTCGACAATGGGGATGATGATTCATTCTGTATGCATAGAAGGTTCAGTGCCCCAAGTTGGTCGAAGGGACACATGGTTGCCAAGTGTTGGAACCATCATGGGGTGTTGTGAAATTGTTTTGGTTATTTATGGTTCTAGTAATAATATATATGGTGTTTTCCAACATATATTGAAATGAAATTCTACATAACTAAATAGTGTCATTATTGGGTGAATCAGATCTTTGTGATGCTATTGTGAGTGTATTATTGACCCATGTAGGTCAACATTGGTTGTTGTTGCCTTTCTAATAGACCATACATGGGTGTTTTTTTTCCAGGTTTAATTACCTAATGATTCATAACAACTAATATGGGGTTTTCCTAAATAGATAAATATTATATTTTACTTAACTAGACTTTTTTTGGTTATCAAGTGTGATCATATAGTTTGACGCAGATTTATGCCTAAAATTTTATAAAGAACTAGAACATAAAGGGGGAATTATCATATAAAAATCCTTCTCAGATTCAATTCATCATTTTTTATATTTTATTATCATGAAATTCTAGGGAAAAGCCTATTCTAAAGATTCTTGGAGAGGATCTTGGCATTGTAGGTTGATTATTGGCTGGTGATTCCATTAGATTTCTCTTTTAGTTATGATCTTCTAATGGGTTAAACATAAATGGAAGTGTAATTAAAACTTACATGGAACATTACTCTATAACATGGAATTGACATCCTATATAAGTGAACCCATTTTGACAGGTTTTTACCCTCATAGGTTGATTATCTATTTACATGTCGTGGATTTTATCGCTTTTATGGATAAAATGCAATGTGATCTTTCAGTGAGAGGATTTTGGGATTGGTGGTTGTACCTAATGACACTTTAATAACCCTTGATCGGTAGGGATAGGTGGTTGTTTCTATTGACTTAGTTGTGGGCCTTGATTGTTAGGGCTAGATGGGAGATCTAGAGGCCCTTATTTTTCACTTGAACCCTAATGAGTTAGAATTTGGTTGATGGGGGGATAACTATAAGAGGTATTGGCCATGTTTTATAGATGCCTATAGTGATAGTGATATTGGTTGTAAACTCTTGTTGTGATCAATGCATGAGAAGAACGACCTTATTGTGATATAGTTAGGATGATGCCTTTGGTATATAAGAAGTGCCTTGGGTGCTTGGGTATCAATATTGGATTTTATTGGTATGACTGTTCTAATTATTATCTGGGTTAACCCATGGATTTAAGAATAATTCCTTAATTTTTGGAAATGATGTCATGTGATGGGTTATCATGGAAAAAGTTATTTTCTAGATTGCGAAAAGGAGTTCCAAGGGAGCTCCTCACATGTCAAGGATTATATTTTGGGTAATATAGTCATCTTGGACTTGAAATGTGAGACTAACATGGGTGTGAGTCTAGTGGTATGGTTTTCTTCACCCTCTATGTGAAGGATAGTTTACTATTAACTAATTATACATGAAAACTATTTAAAATGGAACGTCAATGCGAATTTGGGAGTGACTGAGTATCAATGGGTCTAAATGTCATGCTTTCAGATTAGGGGACTCATAGGTTACAATGAATTACTTGAAGTTCCTGGTGATGAGAGCTAAATTGGAAATAAACTGCATGCCATGAGATGGTTGACCCAAGGGTGGACCATGAAACATAATGTTTAGAGAAGTAGAGAAAGGGGCCAGTTAATGGAAACTGAATCTAAGATTGTCATGATAATGGATTGAAAAGAATGACATGTTCTTGATGGTGGAGTATTCTATGCAATTAATTGAGGATGGTGGATATGTTATGTGTTGAAACTCTTCAAATACACTAGATTATATCTTTGTGGATCCAGGAATGAGTGATTGGTTATGTGGAAATTGGATATCGGTAGTGAGTGAGTTTCTATCCATTTGATTCATTATACCTAGTAATAGATGGGGCATGTGATATGTTTATCAGGAACATATTTTCATGGTGTGAATAATAGGACTCCCTTAATGCAGGGAGTAGGGTTTTAGTCTCCATCTTTTGACCCTCACATGAAAGGTTCATGCGAGGATGAGAATGGTTGGTATATGGTCATTTGGTCTTTCAAGTTCCATTACAATAATGGATCTAGGTATTACTGTACATCATAGTAAATTGTTGGTATAGGATCAAATATAAAATTGGTTGGAGTCTGATAATAGGATTAGGCCTAGGGTTCTTATTCTAATCCAAAGGTGTTGGATCGTAAATGTTCCAGTGTTCTTGTTTTGGTATGGTGATGGAAATGGATAATGGATAGTTCAGACTGGAAGTGTAACTATAGGTCAGTTGTGGTCTTATGTGAGTTTTCTTAGAATGACGATGGTGTAATTTGAATAAAGGCTTTGGAATCAAGTATTTGTGATGCATCAGTTGATTAAGATGATCATTTTATAGAACAATATTTTAGAGGTTGTTCAACTTGATTTCCATTGAACAGTTGTATTCAGTTAGTGTGGAACTATGTGAGGTATTCTGTTGGAATGATATGGGTTCAATCTAAAGTTCTATTGGGGATTTTCAAGTAGAATTCTACACGACCAGGTTAAGCTAGGTCGATGTGAATTCGACTATTTAGACCAAATCGAGGGACAAGAGTGGTGTTATCTTGTCGGAACCTATGTTATAATTTGTGGGATATAATAAAAGTTTTATTTGGATTATAAGGGATTGTTTCTATAAGAAATTATTGTAGTATAAGTACCATATCTCATAATTTTCCATTGAAACACTACGGGAAAAATCGATTATTGCGACGGGTTATCTATGACGGGAATAAATCTCGTCGCAATAAATCCGATGAAAATTGTATTTGTGACGGGAATACAGGACCCGTCGTAATAGGTATGGTGCGGTTTGCGCGCCAAAACGCGAGAATCCTATTTGCGACGGTGGCCTTCTTCCCGTCACAAGTACCCAGAGGTGGTAAATACTATTTGCGACGGGATAATTACCCGTCGCAATACACTATTCAGCAGGTGTTATTTGCACCAAGTCCCGTCGCAAATACCGGCGGTGGTAAATAGGCTTTTGCGATGGGGATATCCGCCCGTCGCTAATGGTATGTCGACCTACAGGTATTTGCGATGGGCCCGTCGCATAAACCCTTTTAACCGCCGCCCGTATTATATGCGGGCGAAGGTATTTGCGACAGGGCTCGTCCCTAATACCGGCGGCGGTAAATAGAAATTTGTGACGGGGATATCCGCCCGTCGCGAATGGTATGTTGGTAGGCAGCGATTTGCGATGGGCCCATTGCAAAAACACTTTTAACCGCCGCCCGTAATTAATACAGGCGAAGGTATTTGCGACGGTACACCATCACAAATACTAGTATTTGTGACAGGATCCCGTCGCAAATATTCTAACTTATATATACCCCCATACATTTTTTTAAATCATTCATATCTCTCTTCGTCTTTTTTCCTTTCTCTCTTTAAATTTCTGTTCTAAGTAGATTTTTTTATTTTAATTTTTTCTTACGAGAAGAGCAGAGAAGGAGTTAGGAGGCGTATGAGAAAACTGCTTCAAAATGTCAAAGGTATATATAGTTTTTTTAATTGTTAAATTATTTTTAATTGTTAATTTTATGTTTAATTGTTAATTTTAATTTTTTAATAGAATGTTTATGTTGCTATATAGTATAATTAGATTAAGTGGTTGTACCAAATAGTCCTTGTCTGGATACGAACAAGTAGAGGTGGCTCTAGAACAGATGTACCTAGGAGTGAAAACTCTTACAAGGTGTTTCGAGCTTGACTCGGGATAACCTAGTACATGACAACGGGCCTTGCTGCACTCTTGGTTCGACACTCCCGGAGGATGTTTTAGTAATAATTAGAAATAAATATATTTAATTAGAAATAATTAGAAATAGTTATATTTAATTAGGAAAAATTATACAATTATTAAATAATTAAGAAATAATTATCGAAAAAATTAAGAAACAATTTGAAATAATTATGAAACAATTATAAATAATTAGGAAACAATTAGAAATAAATAGGAAACAATTAAAAATAATAAAGAAACAATTAGAAATAATTATGAAACAATTAGAAATAATTAGGAAACAATTAGAAATAATCATGAAATAATTAGAAATAATTAGGAAACAATTATAAATAATTAGGAAACAATTAGAAATAATTAGGAAACAATTAGAAATAATTAGGAAACAATTAGAAAAAAATAATTAGGAAAAGATAATTAGGAAAAAAATAAAAAAATGAGGGAACAAATAAAATAATTAGGAAAAAATAAAATAATTAGGAAACAAATAAAATAATTAGGAAAAAAATAAAAATAATTAGGAAACAAATAAAATAATTAAGAAACAAATAAAATAATTTGGAAACAAATAAAAATATTTAGGAAACAAATAAAAATAATTAGGAAATAAATAAAAATAATTAGGAAACAAATAAAAATAGTTAGGAAACAAATAAAAATAATTAGGAAACTAATAAAATTAATAAGGAAACTAATAAAAATAATTCGGAAACTAATAAAAATAATTAGTAAAATAATAAAAATAATTAGAAAACTAATAAAAATAATTTGGAAACTAATAAAAATAATTAGAGAAGTAATGAAAATAATTAAGAAACTAATAAAAATAATTAGGAAACTAATAAAAATAATTAGGAAACTAATAAAAATAATTAGTAAACTAATAAAAATAATTAGGAAACTAATAAAAATAATTAGAAAAATAATAAAAATAATTAGAAAACTAATAAAAATAATTAGGAAACTAATAAAAATAATTAGGAAACTAATAAAAATAATTAATAAACTAATAAAAATAATTTGGAAAAAATTAAAATAATTATAAAACTAATAATAATAATTAGGAAACAATTAAAAATAATTAGGAAACAATTAAAAATAATTAGAAAAATTAGCAAGCGTGATTGGCCGCTCATCTAACTCAATTTTCTTTTCATTTGTGTGTTGAGGCTTGATAGGAAACTTCTACCGCCACATGTAATATTTTCTTTTATTGTCAAAATTGTCAACCTCCTCACCAGCATATAGGTGTGGAGGTTTATAATTTTGACAGTAAAAGTAAATACTACATGTGGGGGTAGAAGTTTCCTGTCAACCTCAACACACAAATGAAAAGAAAATTGAGGTAGATGAGCGATCAATCACGTTTGTTACTAATTAGTAACATAATTAGTAATATAATCAGTAACATAAATAGTAATATAATATAAAATATTATATTACTCTAATAATAATGATTAAATAATACTAATAATATAATTATTTTATTATTATATGTTGAATATTTATAAAAAAAATATTAATATTATTAAAATTTTAAAAAAATTATAAAATATTACAATTATAAATATTTTCAACAAGTTTTTATTTATTCTTAACATGTTCAAATCTTAAAGGGTCGCCAATTTTCAGGTCATGCCCAATAAAAAGTTTGTGTCAACTATGTCCAATGTAAACTCTATAATTGTTCTTTCTTGGTTGATCACCTCGAAAGTAGCGTTGCAATAGGACAACCCAAGTCATGTATTTCTCATCTATAAGAATCATATCACATGAATTTTTATATAGACCATTATTTCTTGAAAAATTAATGGAAAGATACTGAAGTTCTCTTAATTTTCAAGGAAGAATGATCTATGTAAAGGGTCATGTGAAATGATTCTTAAAGACAAGAATGACATTACTTGTGTCGTCCTATTGCAACACTACTTGCGAGGTGATCAACCATGTAAGGACAATTATAGAGTTTAAATTGGACATGGTTGACGCAAACTTTTTATTGGTCATGACCTGAAAATTTATTACTCTTTAAGATTTGAACATGTTAAGAATAGAGAAATTTTTTTTGGAAATATTGAGATTTGGAATAATTAGTAATAATTAGTAATAATTAATCAAAAATAAAATAAATTTAAGTACATGGTTATAAATTCGCACCATTTCCAGTCGATTGGAGGCTACCTTTTGTTGAACGTATTATATCTTTGCTACTTTATCCCACTAAAATCAGTATGAAAAATGTACTCTAACGTATGTCAGAGCAATTGTTTCATACTAATTTTCGTTAGGAGAAATATAAAAAGAGATGAGCTGTCGTAAAAAAGAGGTTTTTTCTCTGACGACTCATCTCCATGCAAAGAGATGAGTCCTCAGGAAAAAGAGCTTCCGCCAATCCACTGGAATCAAATAAGAATAATTAGTAATATAATCCACAACGATGATTACAAAATTTTATTTCATTATTCAAGCATATTTCATTTTCCCAAGTATTTCTAAGTATTTATAAATTAATAATAATTAGTGGGGATGATTACAAACTAACCGTGTCATCTATAATTATTGGTAATTACTATGAAATAACTATAATTATGTATCTTCTCTTTTGAGGATATTTTTTTTCTTATATCAAATTATTTAACAACAGTAATGGTTTTAAATTTTTTAGAAACACATATATGAATATGGAACAAGGAAATCAACATCAATCATTATTAGATGATCATGCTTGGATAAATCAGCACAAAAATCCAAACAGTTCTAGTTTAAATCCTGTATATGTTGATGGTGTTGAAGCTTTCTTATCATTTGCATCATCAAACCCAGAATTTTTTTCAGAAGGGACAATTAAGCATCCTTGTAAAAAATGTGCTCTGAGAACATTTGAGACATTTGACATCATTGGACAAAATCTCTTGCGTTATGGTTTTCAATAAGATTATATTTTTTAGTATCAAAACGGTGAACACAGTTCCAGAGAAGATACTAATAATTTGATTCTGGATCCATCACGGTTTCAGAATTTAGTACATGATGTTGCAGGGTCATCCGTTCAACAAATTGAAATCTAGGATGATGTTGATTTACCTCCAGAGTTGGCACCATCTGAATTTACTGAGTTGTTCAGGTCTACTGAGGATGCATTATATCCTGGTTTCAAGATAATAAAATTAGAAGAAGTTTCAAAATTGATGCTATTAAATCAGATAATGGAATGTCAAATAATTGTTTTGATCAGATATTTTCTTTGGTTAAAGCACTGTTACCTAATGAAAATGTATTGCATGCTAATTATTATGAGTGAAAGAGACTGGTTCGTAATCTGGGTCTTTGTTATCAGAAGATCCATTCATGTTCAAATGATTACATCTTATATTCTGGTGAAAATGAGTCATTGGATAGTTGTCCCACATGTGGACAATGGAGGTATAAAGAATCTCAATCAGGAAACTCTGGATTGATTCCTATAAAAAAATTGAGATATTTCCCGCACACACCTAGGTTGCAGCATTTATTTATGTCTCAGAACACAGCGACAATGATGTCATGGCACCAAACCAATATTTTAAATGGTAAAAGCTTGATTCATCCATCAGATGGTGATTCATGGAAACATTTTGATCAAGTGCATCCATATTTTGCTTTAGAATCCCGAAACGTGCAATTGGGTCTTTCTACTGACGATTTTTTTCCATTTGGATCTTTTGGTAGTCAATATTCCTGTTAGCCTATCTTTATAACTCCGTACAATTTACCTCCATGGGTGTTGATGAAAGAGCCTTATATATTTTTGAAATTATTAATCCCAGGACATCCAAAAAAGAATATTTATGTTTATTTGAAACCATTGATTGATGAGTAAAATTTATTGTGGAGTCATGGTGTTGGTACATATGATGCTACTACGAAACAGAATTTTGTAATGAAAGCTGCTTTGATGTGGAAAATTAGTGACTTTCCAGCATATGGAATGTTATCTGGCTGGAGTAAACATGTTCCAAAATCATTTTCTTACTGAATGGGATACAACAAAGCATTTATTCTCGTGAATGGAAAAAAACCTTGCTATTTTTACTGTCATTGCAGATTTCTTCCAATCGATCATCCTTTTCGAAAGAATAAATCTCATTTCAGAAAAGGCAGAATTGAAAGAGTTGAACCTCCAAAACTGATCTCAGGTACAGAGTTACAATCATTTGTATTTTCATTACCTTCTATCACTTTTGGACTGACAATAAACCAATAGAAAATTCATGGTTTTGGGAAAGAACAAAATTGGATAAAACGGAGCATTTTTTGGAATATGCCATATTGGTCTGATTTGTTGGTCCGACACATGTTGGATTTCATGCATATTGAGAAGAACTGTTTTGATAATTTATTTCATACAATTTTGGATACAATGGGTAAAACCAAAGATAATGTAAAGGCACGATTAGATCTTGCCCAAATTTGCTGGTGACCGGAACATGAATTGTTTGAAAATGTCAGATCACAGAGATTAATGAAGCCAAAAGCAGCTTATACACTGAACAAAGAGAGTCGCTTACTATTTTGTTAGTGGATTTCATATTTGAGACTTCCAGATGGCTATGCTTCCAACTTGGGCAGATGTGTTAAAAATGGTCATATTACCAGATTAAAATGTCATGAGTGTCATGTTATAATGGAAAGACTTATGCCTATTGGATTAAGAGGTTTGTTGAATTCTAAGATTTGGGATTCGATAACAGATATATCATATTTTTTCCGAGACATGTGTGAGGCGAAAACAGACTACGATACACAGAGAAAACTGGAAGAGGCTGTTGTTGTAATTATATGCAAAGTGGAAAAAATCTTTCCGCTGGATTTATTTGACTCAATGGAACATTTGATATTACATTTTCCACATGAAACAAAATGTGGAGGTCCGGTTCAAATTTGATGGATGTACCCATTTGAGAGATTCATGCAAAAATTGACGAAAAAAGTCCGTAACAAAGCATCAGTTGAAGGCTCAATTGCTGAAGTTTATTTGCAATAGGAAATTTCTTTATTCTGCTCTCATTATTTTGAATCTGAATATCCCTCAAAATTTAACCGCATGGGCCGGAACAAGGGGAATGTTGATGATGATATGAAAAATCAATTATCAGTTGTCAATCAGCCTGAACATGGCTTTGGTGGAGTTCATGATAGATGGATTTCATATGATGAACATCATAGAGCTCATACATATGTTCTACTCAACTGTGAAGAAATGTCACCAATTGTACAGTGAGTTCTCCTATCCCTTATTCTATAGATTCTATTACAGTAAATTAATCATATTGTATTTTTAGGTTATATGATGATCATATCAATAAACAATTTCCACAAATTACAGCAGCTGGCTTAGTAGAACGTCGGAAAAAAAATATGCCTACTGGTTTTAAAAACTGGTAACATACATTATTTTTTGGTTTTACATATAAAATCAATTTATTACTTGTAATAGTGACAAATGTTTTACAAATTTTCAGTTATCTGTACATGCTGATAAGATTGATAATCGATTGCGTATGTTGAGTAGCCCACCATCCAAAATGGCTAAATCTTATAATGCATATGTGGTGAATGGTTATCTCTTTCATACATGTGCATATGGGGAATCAAAGAAAACAATTAATAATGGTGTTTGTTTGAAGTGATCACATCATAGTTATATTGAAGTTGACTTTTATGACATGCTTGAAGAAATTATTGAACTGTGTTATTTGGGACAGAATTATGTAACAATGTTTAAATATTAATGGCTGGATACTGAGAGAGGCTTGCGTATTAATCGGACTCATGGAATTTTTGATATTAAACATAAAAGTCTTCTTGTAGTAAATGAACCATTTTTATTGGATCATCAGGCACATCAAATTTATTACACAAAATACTGTGCTACTACAAAAGAGTTGGATGATTGGTGGAGTATAATAAAAGTGAAATCTCAAGAAAATCAATTTACTCAAACTGAATGTGGTTCCACAGAAGTGAAAGGAAATGAAATTTTTCAAGACACTCCTCAAAACACATCTTTTTCACAATGAGACATGAATATCGAGGATGACACCCCACAATTAAGGATCGATGGTGACGATGTTGTCAATGATGTTACAACTGAATTTGAAATGACAAAAGATGATGAAAGTGAAACTAATATGGAAATTGATGATGTTGATGAGGAAGATGAAGAAATTGACACTGACAACTATGAAGATGATGATGTAGATGAGCGTTGAAACAATAAAATGCTGGTTATAATCATAACAAATATATATCTATACATAATAGTTATTTTCAACTGTTTTCTAATAACAATCATTTCGTGTTTCAGATGGACTCAGAAACGTTTCGTCAGTTGCTGGAGGCTGATCAACCTATCGATGATGAGGTTCTTGAGTCATCTGACCCTCAGGCTATTGGAAATACAGGGAGCACTCAGAGGGGGTGTGGTCTTTCCCGACTGATGATTCCAGATCCTATCCTGGAGCGACGTCCACCTCTTGGATTCGATGCGCACATGCGGTAGTATGGTAACCTGTGTATTTTAGTTATCTTTCATTATAATTTGTTTATATTTTAATTGTTTGATTATTTGTTCTTTTTACACAGTTTTATGCATATATCTATTGGACAGGGGAGCGCTATCTTGCGCAATTATTTTTCTCATCCCTGGATCACATGGGATCAGATTGCCGCGGATGTGCAGGCCGCCATGTGTGATTATTGGCTGGTATGTAATTAAATATTATTTATTTTGAAATTTAATCCATTAATAAATTTATATTAGGGTTTATGGTATCCCATCAACGAGAGCATGCGTGCCACTATCCCCGAGGCATGGGTGGGGTCTATGCATGACCGTTTCCGTCATTTTTTGCATAATTTGATAAAGACGGCTGTGAGGAAAGCCTGAGTGACAGAATTTGATGAGTCCTGTAGATCCCACCGACCAGAGTACATTTCATCTCACATTTGGGATGGATTATGTACACACTGGTTGGGTGGTGGGTTTCAGAGGAGATCTGCATTGGGTCGACAGAATTGGGGGAGACAAGAGGTGACGCATCGAGCCGGTAGTCGTACGTTCAGTGCACATAGAGAGCGTCTGGTAAGTAGTTTTTTTAATATTTTATACAACTTTAAATATAAACAGTTTATTTTATATTCATACAAGCAGCCGAGAACCCCGGTATTACGATGTACGGTGTTTATCGGAGGATGTACACTGATCCGGCTACTAGAGAGATTAGAGGTGACCGCCAGTGTCAGATTGTGGTCAGTATTATTTTCTTTTCAGTTTGCAAATTAAATGCATATAATATTTTCATTTTTTTAATTTCTAATTGAAACTTAAGGAGTCTTATGAGGCCACGAACTCTCAGACACATGTTGAGAGTCAAGACGAGACGGGTGATCAGACTAGTGCCCACCATTTTGATGAGACGACATTGATGCAGGCAACCCAGTATGGCTTCGAAAAGGGCCGAGTAGTTAGTATCGGCTCTCATTTGACTCCTGCAGCTTATTATGGTACTACTGGATGTCGACGTCCAGCTTGAGAGGAGCTCGTGGAGAGACACCATCTTATGCATCATAGTATCAGGAGCAGCTGCGTGCTTAGAATCAGCTTATAGAGGATTTGGGTCAAGCGCAAGAGCAGATACATCAGCAGCACGATGAGGAGATGCATCGATGGAAAGAGTAGATGCGTCAGTAGCAGGATGAGGAGAGACGTCGATATGAGGAGCAACATTAGGAGCAGATGGAGTATATGCGTCGTCTGACTCCTAGTTTAGGGATGGAGTTTCCTCCACCACCTCCTCGAGGTCCTACAGATTATCCAGCCCCCCATTGATTTTTTTAGATGCAATAAACATTTGAGTTCATAGTTTATTGTCATATTAACTATTTAAAATTCCTCTTTCATATTGGTACGAATATTGCATGATTTAATTTTTTTTTAATATTTTATTACTTATTATTATTATTTTTAATGTCTTCTTATTTTAGTAATATTACTTTTAATATTTTATATTTATTGTTAATATTGAGAAGTTTATAAATTTATAATTTTATTAATATTAATAATATTAATATTATTTTTTCATTAATATATTGGTTTATTTTAATAATAATAATATTATATTAATTTTTTATATTATTAATATTAGTACTACTATTATTATTATTTGATATTAATATTTCATAATATATAATATAATATTATTTATATTTATATTATTATTATTTTTTGATATTAATATTTCATAATTATATTATATTTTTTATTATTATTAATATTATAATAATATAATTTCTTTATATTATTAATATTAATTTTATTATTATATACATAATTTAATAATAATAATAATATATTTATTTTTTATATTATTAATATTAGTATTTTTATATTATATTATATTATTTATATTCATATTATTATTATTATTTTATATTAATATTTTATAATTATATTTTATATATATTTTTATTTATATTATAATAATAGAATTTTTTTATATTATTAATTTTATTATTATTTTTATATAATATTATACCATTTGTATTAATTATTTTAATTTTTTTTATTTTTTTAGTATTTGCGACGAGATTTCCCGCCGTAAATGTTTTTTTACTATAACATTTGCGACGGGAAGAATACCCATCGTAAAAACATTTCTGCGACAGTTCGTCGCAAATATTTTTTAAATTTCCCATTTGCGACGGGTCAGAAACACGTCACAACTAATATATCTGTGACTTCCCATTGTAAATACCTTTTCTTATATATAAACGAAAACCCATTTGAGATGGGAGAAAAATACCGTCGAAAATACTCTTTTTGCGACGGTACCGCTGCAAAAACACTTATTTGCGACGCAGTTTTTGGCAACGAGCAATTTGCGACAGAACCCCGTCGCAAAAGACCTTTTGCGACGGGCTCCCATCACAAATCGACCGTCACAAATATGTCGTTTTCCTACAGTGAAAGAATGAAACTATGGTGGGGAGGACCATTGGTTAGTTGATAAATCAGGAGATGAAATGATCATATTTATTCTCAGAAGGCTTTAGAAATGTTGATTATTGAAAATTTGATGATGGTTATGATATTTGTCTGGAGTCTTGGTGAGTAAAGATTTTTTATGTTTAAAGTGGTTCTTGGATGCATGTTGGGCATTCAAAAATGAAAAACATCAATTTGAATGATGTTTACAACTTAGGCAGGCCAGTTTATTCATTTTAATGCCAACCAGGACTTTTTGGGAATGAGAAGTATTAAGGTCATGAGATTTTTAATATTATTCATTTTATAATAATGAAATTTTAGAAAAGAATTAAATTTTCAATTAATAGATGGGTAAAATCCTGATCAATGATTTGAATGAAAATTATAAAGGTCTAAAATCATTAAATTGATTTTTAAGGCATGTAATGTGGCTTTGATGTTAGATCAGGGGTTTAAGAGAAACCTATGGGTACTAGTTTTAGTGTTTTAGTTTTATAAATTTTTATCCAAGGGTACACGGTTGGGGCATGGTTAGTGATAACCGTGCGGCCTTACTGTGCAAGCTATTTTTCAGGGAACAAGGTTTATTAAACTATATGATGGGAATCTAAGTAACTATGAATGTTATACAATAAATATAAATTCCATGGGCATTGTTGGTTCATGGTTTCGAAAACCATGATTCACTATTGTATGAGGTGTAAGGCTTTTGATAGTTGGTCCACATGATTTCCCTAATAGTGCGAAAAAACCATGTACTTATATACAAGATGAAAAATTAACATTTCCCCTCTAATATTAAATGGTTTTACCCCATTTCCACCACATTTCACCAATAATCGCCCCCACATGCACCTTCCCCCTTCTTTATTCCTCCATGGGAGATCTCTCTCATTATTTTTATGATTCAAACATCATTAAATGTGTTAGAGGTTTAGAGGTAAGTGTTAAGATCTATTATCCTCAATTATGTGCTTCACTGTTTTCCTATAATTCCATTTTCTCCAATAGGGTTTATTTTTGGTTCCACAAGATCCTGGTGGGATCAGATACCAACGGTGGGGATTTTTCTCTTCTAGGGAAGAGGGTGACTCATGAGGTTGTCCATACTTTATCGTAGGTATTTTTTTGGGATATGTCATTGTGGATAATTTGTAAAGCATTAAATCTTAAATTTTATTGTTTGGTTATTTTTATTAATGTTGTTTCTATGAATTATGCCTAAATAAAGGTTTGCGATATTCCATGGGTTGTTATCAAGTGTTATGCATGTTTCTGATGTGACTGGATTGACTGATGAGGCTTTAGGCATTAGGAATTTATTTTGGTTTTATTTATTTATATATTGTTGATTTTTGTTTGTAAATTATAATGTTATTATAGCTAATTAACTTCTGGAATTTTTGTTATGAGACGTGACCCGATATGTCTCATATGATCTTGGATAGTTCTTAGTAGTTATTGTTAGACCCTTTAAAATATATAGAACATTCATAAAAGGTAGGTGGTCTATCGTACCTACCCCATTATATCTATGCATATATATGGTAGTATTTTTATTCTTAATATGTCTTTTTAGAGAGATACCCCTATTTATTTAAATTCTAATTTAATTTTTAATTTAAATATTTTTTTAAATTATGATGGATGAATGTCAAGGGTCACTAATGAACCATGTGAGCTAGCCTCTTGCCTAAGCCCTTGATGGTTGAGACTTAGTCCCTTAAGACACCAAGTAGCCACCCGAATCATTTGGATGTGTGTCTATAACTTGTGAGGAATGTTAGAACTTTTACATTCTTAGGTGGAAAGACTATATATACACCATGACTATGTTATAAGAGTATACCTTCCCACATCGACCATGATCACAGAGATGGCCCTTGATTTATTTCATTAATATTTTCATTATGGGAAGACTCATATAGAGAACAAGGTCACACTAACTTTATTAATATTTCATGGGATGTGATATCCTCTTGCATCTGGTGCTGACCAAAGAACTTGACTCTGAATTAGAGGATCCTCTATAGGATGCATCACCATGATTACTATTTCTAATGATCCCAAGAAGATTCACATTTATTATGTGATGACAAAGACGTCCCTAATTTTGATATATCCACATTTATTTTAACCTATAGGATTTTGAGTTGAATGACTCTCTGGTGTATTAACCTAGGGGACCCCAGTGGGTGCTTCAGTGGATAACCAACCCAAGGTAAGTGCATTATGGGTTTGGGTAATGATTATAGTGGGTGTCACCATAGAACGTGTCATTGTATGTCCTTGGGGTTATTGTAGTAGTGATGGTTTGAGGAAATTCAATAAACCTCACCCTTTCCTTATCATTTCACCCAATTACTGTTGATGCAACTATGATTTTTGACCTGATTCCTAGAACCTGATATAAGAACCTGATTTGATAAGATGATATGTCTAGGATGCCCATATGTACTTCCTGGGATATAGATTATGATCCTTATTTATTTGAATATACATTATCATCATCCTTAGTCTTACTAGGATCCCACCATACTTAGATTTACAGAGACGTTATTATCATGTGGGAACACTTCCCTTATACTGGGTTGGTGCACTCCTTTATTATTGAAATTATATTTCATTGTAGAAACTCTTCCCAGAATCTTGAGAAGATATTATTGGGTGGTAACACTACCCTCGAGCTAGAGATGAAATTTCCACATGGGCACAATTCACCTCATATATTTTAGGATTGATGAATATCTCATTAACTATGACTGTGGTACTCCTTTAGATAAGGTGATTCACCTTATTGAATTTCCCTGAGCTATTTTTAAGTGGGATATTAAGATAGTGATTTAAGGATTTTGATTTTTTTTTACCTTGGATCCAAGAGAATATTACTTATAAACTATTTATGGGTCATCCCACCTAAGAATCATCCCTGTCAAAATGTAATGATTTCTTATGGACCAGGACCTAGGACATAGACATCAAACATGATTTACATATGGGTTGAGTGATATGAAATATATCTCAATTCCTTTTATATGATATATATTGTCGATTACTAGATTCCTTCATTATATTTTTTGGATGTGAGTAGGGGTGAACCTGAGGTTAGGAAATATATCCCCCTCTGGTGACATAGCTTTCTCAGAGAGATTTTAGCACTGGAAGAAGCAGGTATCGCGGATCGGGATCATGAACCTAGGGGACAATTGTGGATTATATTTAATAAACACACACTTATGGAATAAATATTTGATATGAATTTTGTTGTTTAGTTTATTTTTAACAGTTATTTGTAAATTATTGTTTTCCTGATGAGTAACTGACATATACCTACACTGTATTTACTATAAATATAGAGGAAATATTTAGTGGTATCCTACTATGTTTTGTAATCACACCCTGATCAGGCCACCATTTCACTAGGGTACCTATGTAATGACCTAAAAAGTTATAAATAAAACTTCCCTTGTGATTTAATTAGTTGTATTATTATGTAATATGGTTATAGAAAACACATTCACTTATTTGGTTTTATTATATCACATTAGATTTAAAAAACCATTATGAATCATTACATTTGATAATATTTTTTGTTGAATATAGACCACATGATTAGTATAAATATAGGGTTTTGACATATCCAATTGACACAGACAAAGGAAATGATGGCCTCAACCAATAGGATCCTACCCTATGAAACCCATTTATTTCTATATTTGAGGGAGATAGAATCAATGATATTTTATATTGACCAAGACCAAGCAGATATCCAACAACATATGCATGAGAAATCTATTTATAGGATATATTTAAGCTCATCGAGATCATGACCCAAACCATGTACACTGAACCACACCATTAAAGTCTCACCGTAGTGCACCTTACTCTTAGGGCGTTTGCAGCTGTATTAAAGAGATATGTATCAAGACCCTATCAATATTAGTACGTACATTAGTTTTTATAGAATAATTAATATTTTTTATTCTCTTATTGTTACTTATTAGATGATTTTATTTGGATACAATAAAACATAAATAGCATATTTGGGTTATATTCAAATTCAATTAAGTAATATCTTTTTTTTTGGATTAATTAAAATTTTAAAATAAATAATATTTTTAATAAAATATCATTATTAATTAATTTTCATTAAATATAAATGATTGTTTAATTTTTTTGAAGAAAAATTAATTTTTTATTAGGGTTTGAAATGTGTTAATGTCGAAAAACCCAACATTTTCAATAAACATTGCTTATTATTTTAAAAGTGAAAATTCAATTATTTATAACATTATGTAGATAAATTTAATATTATTTTTTGAATCAGAAATTCAAAATTATCCAACGGTGAAGTCTTCAGAATTTTTTGAGATAGTAGAATTTTTGGGTAAAAATTGATTACCGTAAAAATATAATTTGTGTATTATGACATCATAATGACCCAAAAGTGATGTAATAAATAATATTAATGGTATCCACTACAAAATAAATGTTTTAAATTAAAAATAATTAGATTTTAAATTTATTTTATTAATTTTATAAATCCACTATAAATTATCCAAAAACATTAATATATTATATGGTTTTAAAATCATTTCTTTAAGCATATGACACACCTCCACATAAGTAAGGAAATTATTATAATTTTTTTGTACCTTTTAGTTATAAAATAATTAATATAAGTCTCATTTGGTAGAAAGCATGTGAAAAAACTATGGTAAGGTTTGTGGTTTTGATTATTTTATTATATATATTTCAAAATCTATGTTTGAAAAATTATAAAAAATCCCAAATCCTCACCTATATAAACCCACCCATGATCCCATTTATAGTCACTAAAAATAATTTGAGTTCATAATTAATCTTCCCACTTCTCTTCTAGATTCCTCTCACGGTTCTCCCAAGCTCTCAAGAATCCACTCACAAGCATTTGTGGTAACACAGTCATGTAAGGGATCCTCACATTCTCTTCTTTATTCATGTTTCCTTATTATCATATGTCTTCAATTTCTAATTAATTACAATTTTATATGGCTTTAAATGTCCCATTTACTACCTATTTTATGTAAAAATGATGATATACCCCCTTTTCTCTCATAAACTCATTTTATGAATTTTTATGTGATGTCGTTATGCTTTTGAAATTTCACCACAATTTTATATGCCAACAACATTTTATAGTGAATACAATAATGATTTACAATAAAGGGAGTTCACTTTTATACACTTATAAAGCTTTTACATGGGACTTAAATGTATTTAATCTATGCTACTAGATCATGTAATAA
The DNA here is from genome assembly GCA_963277665.1 of Viscum album. Classification (NCBI taxonomy): domain Eukaryota; kingdom Viridiplantae; phylum Streptophyta; class Magnoliopsida; order Santalales; family Viscaceae; genus Viscum; species Viscum album. The sequence goes on from OY728155.1 coordinate 1,084,480,458, forward strand.
AATATGATTATGAATGAATCCATGTAGTATGATCTATGTTGCACACTTAATCATGAGAATGAAATGAAAGTGATGGGTGAACCCAAAATTATATAGTTCTCCAATGAATAATGTAATTTTTGGTCTCATAATAAATCATGTTGGGATAGGGGCTGAACCTAAATTTTTATGGGACTTTTTCCATCATGATTTATTGGCAGTTCTCCTTGACCTATGTTTTTGAGTTACTGTTTTATGTCATTTCCACATTTATCATGTTATGATTATCATGCTATATGGTGCCTTATTATTCATGATCCTTTTATTCCCCACTAATATGACTATTGTATAAAATTTATTTCCATATTCCATGATTATTCCCTTACTGGAATTTATATCTCACCCCTTTCTTTTGTATGACCCCTGGTTATCCCATGAAATTTTAAGTGAGAGAATGTTGAGGAAGTTTTCAATAAAGATTATGGTTATCCAATTTTAAAATATTATGTAATATACCTAACTCCAAAATACACTATACTTATCAATATTATAGGTTTTATTAAGTGTAATATTAGGTAATAAATCCAGTATTAATGTGATATGAATAATAGGAATGTTATAGTTGGTATCAAAGGTAATGTTTAGTTATTTTTGGGATTAAGATTAGAAAACTATACCAAGAGCCTTAGGGATAATACTTTGTATAAGAAAACAAACCTAAATTTTATTAAGTATAGAGTAAGTGGTATATGAGGAAAATAAATCCCTCTCTGTGTACTACAAGTTGATGTCATTCTAGTATATACGTACATAGGTGTAACAAATCCGACAATGTGTGTTAGGCAAGACACGATGTAACCGAGTACATGACAATGTGCCTTAGTACACACCCGGTTAGTCACTCAAATGTGATATGATATAGTAAATTTATAATCTCATTATGAAAATTTTTAATGAGAAAAAACTCTCTTAATAGTATGTGTTAGGAAATAGTCCCTGGATAATATATATAGAAGCCAATAAATTCATAAGTTAAATAAATAATTGTAATTCAAAAGTTAAACCTTTAATGTCATTGGAATACCCATTTTTGTGTTTAATAGTTTTAAAAAAACAATCATTCATAATGTTCATTTTATTCAAGGGAATGGTTAGAAATAGATGGAATCAGGTAAACAATCAATAAGATGGGGAATTTGATGACTGTAGTTATAAGACATGCAACCTGATGGGATCATAAATGAGAAACTTTATAATGATACACTCTCAATTGAATTAGGTTGTGAATAGAAAATTGGTTCAAGATGAGCATCTGAATCCCCCCAAAGAGATAAAAAGTTTTGATTGAGCCCTTTATGCGATAACAGAATCCAATATTCAATGGATTATATGATACCTTAATTGAAAAACAATGGAACAACTCCACTGAGAAGATATTCTCCATCATTCAATATTCTGAACAAGAGAATTTTTTACTTGTTGTTTATCATATAGAGGGAGAAGATTATTATTTGTGGAAATTGGTCTAGAATAATAATCCTATGGAAGAGAGAGAAGTGATGGGGAGGAAGAAATTCATGAAAATGTTTTTCGATAAATATTTAACTCACACTCTCAAACATAAAATTGAAATGGATTTCCTTTACCTCAAGGAAAAAGACAATGAATCTATCAAGGGGTAAGAGTAAAACTTCAAAATACTTTCATGATACACCTCTGATGTTTTTATTACCCTCAAATTCATGGTTAACCACTTCTTGGGTTGGCTAAAAACTAGTCTACACATATCTTTGGCGATCTGTGACTTCGATAGCTATGGGGAAACTGTCTAATGTTCCTTCAAAGTTGAAATAGAAATTGGTGAATCTCAAGGGTATCATGGGGATATGAAGAGGAATGTGGAGTTTAATTATGGTAATCTAATGAATAAATATAATAGTGCCAATAAATTTCAATATCCCACTTTTCAAATGTGAAGAAAGAATCACCCTGGAAATTACATAAGGGGACAATGAAATGATTTATGATTAGAAAGGAAGGGAACATAGCTTACTATTTATGATATAAGAAACCCACTCTTGCAATGGAGTAAATGAATGCTCTGGTCTACCCCCATATCTATGATCATTTCCTTAACTGTAATGAACCATGGCACTTTTTTGAACTAATGAACTAATCCAAGTGTTTTTCAAGACAACCAACAACATCCAAAGAAGAAAGGGTGATATTTTTCCATCACAAACACTATGGTAAATCCCGGAAATGAATTGTTGTCAGGTTTGATAATTATCCATTCAAAAATATAAAAAATACTTTTTATTATGGTTTTACACATTCCTGCATATCAAATTTTTTTATTTTAACTATTCAAACACCACCACAAATCATTTAAGTAGAGTTATCAGTGAAAAAGGAAAATGGGGAAATTATTACATCCCAAGTACATAACTCCTCTCATATCAAATATTTTGGGATCAACATTCCAAAAAACATTTTCATACTCCCTTTAGTGGAATTTGATGCCATTCTGGGAATGGATTGGATTTTATTATATAGATCCAACATAAATTGCCTCAAGAAGGAAATCACTCGATGTATCGTGAATTGACCCCCGATTCTGTACAGGTGCAATGAGGAGGATGATTCTTATTTAACACCAACATATAAACCATTGATATTATTTACGTATAAGAAATTGGATGTAGCTCAAAAGATTGATTCTAAGGAAAATATCAACCTCGAAGACATTCCTATTGTGTGTCAATATATTGTGGTGTTTCCCAAGTAATTTTCTAGTGTTCCTCCAAGCCGAGAGATTTAATTTTCAATCAAGATTATATCAGGTTGTTACCATTATCCTTCAATCCATCTATAATGGTTGTTATGAAGCTTTAGGTGTTGAAGAAACAATTATAGGGGAATCTGGATAAATGGTTCATAAACCTAAGTGATTAACCATGAGATGCACCAATCCTATTCATAAAGAAGAAATATGAGTTAAAGCACCTTATCATTCATTCTTGTGAGCTCAACAAGTTCATGATATATAAAAATCATCCTCTTTAACGGATTGATGGATTTTCTTGATTAGTTATAGGGAGAAAAATACATCTCCAAGGTGGATATTTGGTTAGGATATTATAAGGTAAGGGTGAAGAAGGAAGATATCCCCAAGACCAATATTCATTCAAGGTACAATCACTTTGAATTCATAGTGATTCCATTAAAACTCACTAATTCTCTAGAAATATTTATGGAATTGATGAATAGATTCTTTATAGATTACCTTGACAAATTTCTGATTGTCTTTATTGATGATATTCTAATATTATCTAAAACCAAGGAGTAGCATGAGGAGAATATGAGAACTATGATAAATACATTACAGAAGGAGAAGATTTATGAAAATTATAAAAAAAGTAATTTCTGGTTGAAGGAAGTATCATTCATGGGGAATATAATCAAAATCAATGAAATATACCAACACTTCAAAAAGAGAAACAATTAAAGGATAGTTGAGGCAAACATATTTGATATATATCTATTGTTTCTTGGGATTATCTAGGTATTATTAATTATTTGTCATAAATTTATCATGATTATCAAAACCTCTAACCAATAAAACTCGGAATGGAGTGATTTTTTCATACAATAACGAATATGAAGACAGCTTCAAGTAGTTGAAAAAGAGGCTTATCACATCCCATGTGCTCACAATAACCACAAGTGTATAAATTTTCATAGTATTCAGGGATGAGTAGAAGAATATATTATGATGTGTATTATTTTTGAAGGATAAATTCATATCCTATGATTCAAGGTAGTTGAAATTTCACAAATAGAAATACCCAATACATGATTTAGAGTTATCTGTAGTGATATTCACTTTGAAAATATGGAGGCATTATCTCTTTGGGAGAAGTGTAAAATATATATGAATCAAGAAAATACTTTATGGATATATTCACCTATAATGATATTAATATGCTCCAATAAGTATGGGTAGATATGATTAAGGACTATGATTTCTCAATCCACTACCATTCTAGGAAATTGAATGAAGTTGAAGATAATCTTAGTATAAAGGATCCAAAAATTCTATCGCTGATGAGAATTGAGATGGATCTGATCATATTTGATTTGGAAAGGATGGATATCAGAAACATAAATAAAGGAACATCATCAATACTTTCAAAAATAATTTCTAAACCATACCTTATAGAGAGGATAATGGATGCTCAATGAGAAGATGTGGGAATTCAGAAAAGAGTGGAAACTATAATAAACATGAAATCCTTGGAGTTCAATGTTAATGAATAAGGAATTATGAGATTTGGGTCAAGAACACGTGTTCTATAAAATCTCTAGTTAAGGAAGGAACTGTTGTATGATCCATATAGATTGAAGTTCGATATTTAACCCAGAGGAACACAAATGTATCGTGATCACCAAAAGAACTATTGGTGGGACAATATGAAGGAGGTGACCATTAAATTTACATCAAAGTGTGTGGTATGAGATTAATTGAAGGATGAAAGGTAAAAAAATAAGGGTATGATGCACCCACTACCCATACAAACATGGACATGGGAAAACATCACCATGAGCTTTGAAACCAGACTTGCAATGAAATCTAGGGGAAACAATTCTATATGGGTTGTTGTGGATCATCGTAGAAACGATTTCTCAATTTATTGCAATTCAAGAATACTTCTCACTAGATCAAATATCATAAATATGCATTAGAGAAGTGGTAACGATTCATTGAGTACCCATATCAATTGTATCTGATCGAGATATGAGATTTACCTCCATGTTTTGGAAAAGTTTCCTACATGATCTAAACACCGAGTGTAACTTTATTACTGCCTATCATCCTCAAAATGATGGAGAATCTAATATGACTATTCATCCACTGGAAGACACGTTGAGTGCATGTTCTATAGACTTAAATGGATGATGGGATCAACATATGTGTGACAACCCATAATTCTATCAATAGAAATCTAATTCTTATAATTACGTCATATAGTATGAATAACATAAAAACACATAGAGAATACAATGTAGTCTTTATAAATTAATAATGAACAAAATAAAAGGTATTTCAAAAAATTATGGAACCTATAACAATGGTATAGTAACCTAACATTTGGAATAGTAATGTGACCATTTGGAATGGTAATCTGACTAATTGAATAGTAACCACATATATGAAAGTATAAATAAAATTTAGGATCTTATAAATGATAATATGGTAAAATGATATCATTGTATAAGTAAATAAATATTTTAAAAATTATTAATTAAGTGTTGGTATTTTTATAATACCTTAATTTTTATATATTTTTTTTAACTAATATAATAATTTAAAAGAAAATTAATATTCATATAATAGATTCAGAAATTAACATTATTTTTTCTTATTATTACTAGATAATTTTATGAGACCTTTATTAATTTTTCAATGTCTTATAAATCCAGTTATAATTTTAAAAAATATATTTTTTGAGTAAATTAAAATATTAATTAAAAATCATTTTTCTCATATATATAAAATTATTTTCATAAAATGGAGTTTTTGTTTTGAATTATATATGGTGAAAAATGGTGAGGGTGAATTATTGGTGGATTTCTAAAATAGTTTTATTTTTTGGAAAATAGTAAAATATAGTAATTTACATTATATATACATTATAATTAAAATATACTATTCCTTGAATTGTGGATAATGTAATAACAATTGTATACAATCCTCTTTTATTTAATATACTTAGTGATATGTTTAAATATATTCACAGTCAAGGGGAAAACTAATAAGCTAATGAATAAAATGATTTGAAAACAAGCCACTCCTCCCTTATAAATACCAACCCATGACACCTCTTCTCCTCACACCTTCCATGATTTTATCCTTGACTAAAATTTTCCCAATACTCTTTAAAATCCCCTACCCATATCAAGAATCCTTTGGTCTCAACAACAGGCCAAAACTAATCCCCCTAAGGAGGTTCTTAAGGAGAAAGATTCAAGAGGTAAAATCCTCTTTCTTTTCTTTTAATTTATTTTCATGTTCATTTATTTTATTATTCTACCATCATCTCACCTCATCCAGGTGGAACAATAACTAAAATACCTTATATATACTTTAAATTTAATATTATAATAGAAAAATCTTGTATCAAATCCCTTATCATCTCTCTCCTTTTCTAAAAAAGAAATCGTCATTCGTGAGATGTTGATTTATCACCTTGAAGGACGAAAAGTTTTCATTTCCCTTAACCACCATCAATGCTGGTCATAAAAAATAGTAACTTTTTTAAAATTTATTTTATAAAATTTTTTATGTTTTCGAGGTAACATATACATAAAATATAAAATTCTAAAACAAAAAGTGTTTATTGTGATCGAAAACAACAATAATTAACCTAAAACGATTATCATTAACATTTTATATAATAATTTATACTAATAACATTTAACCAAATGATTTATAAGATAATTTTATCTTATGTACGTTTATTAATAACATATATTTACAATTCTAGAAAATTATCATCATTTTACAAAATCTTCCATACATGTATACAAGTGAACCGATCAAGAAAACCAAGAAAATGAACAATCCAAATCGATGAAATCAAACTCAATAACACATCATAATTTCCATAATTGAAATTAAAAAAATTGTAATAAATTAAATACATTTAGAAGAGGTTATGAATTTATTAATTAATTAATGTAATTTCATTATCCAGGATATTATAGTGATGAAAGTGTTCAAACATAAGGTAAGGCTAATTATCAAACCCAACTCTCTTTCTTTGGGGTTTCCATATTTCACTCCATTTTTAGTATTGATGTTACTTTAATGTTACATAAATATCATTTATTTTTACCCCATTTTCTTTTCTAGGATACACATTTTTCCAATATGGTTTTATAAAAATTTCAATGTTTATTTCAAAATAATACTTCCTTCTAAAAACAAATTTTCACTTCTCTCGATACAGTTTCTTATTCACTCAATATTGATAATTATTATACCATGTATATTATTACATTTTTATTTTTGGTACTCCATATTTAATCCATGAATATATTATTTATGATATTTTCATAAAACCCATTTTCATTTCCCTGGGTTATTTTATGGAAAAGAATGGTATACATTCTATGTGAAATGAAGGATTATACAAATGTTATAAAGTGACAGGTGTTACTAGAATTATATGGCTCCCTAATGAATAGGTTAATGTGACATATCTCATGAGATAATTTTTAATATGTCTAAAAATGATGCTAGATTTGTTCACAGTGAATATGTTATGATGATTCACATATGTTACGTGTAAAAAAAACTGTCTTCTTTGTTCATAACTATGTGTGGTAGTTGAACCTTAAGACACGACGTTTTATTTTTATGAATTGAAAAATTACCAGAAATTATACAATTTTACTCTTAGAATTATGATGTTATGATTATTTTTACGCTCCCCCATGTTATATTGATTCATGTAGTATATGTGATCTTACTAGGATTTTTGATCACCACTTTCATTGATGTATACCCTTTGAAGAATACCTATTCTAAGAAGAATATGAGGGCCAATAAAAATATTTAGAATAAGGAAATAAATAAATATTTATGTTTTGTCATGTAAAATTTATGTATGGTCTCATTTTTTCAATACTCTAATGCTTTAGATCCTAGTTTTGTAGCACTATTATGTTGATAATATTTAAGATGATCTAATAGTCATATAATAAGAAGTAGGGTTTCTGTAGTTGGTATCATAACACTACTTAATTAATTTTGGAATTATTATTAGTGAACCACACTACGAGACTACGTATATGTAAGCACCCAAGAAGTTTTTTTAGAAAATTATAAACATAGATATCCCACAAGATAACCCTTTAGAGTTGATTTCACAAATGAATAAATTATTTATTCATGACTTGTTTAATTTTGTTTTTTACAAACATTTTATATTTTATAAAATATTGGGAACAAGGAGAAACCCATACAACAACCCATGAAAGGAACAATACAATGATTTCCCAAACAATATACAAAATTCCTTGGGAAGTGGAGTTCAAAATTCCACAGCGATGCATACACATCTATCTCAAGATATGAACCATAACTTAAATAATGTTGAAGAACCTCCTCACCTTAAGAGTGAGAAACTATATATTGATTATTTTATGTTGAAAATACCACTGACATTTGGTGGATCCTCACATCAATTAGTCACAGAATAGTGGGTCAACCCAATAAATAAGTTATTTTCTGTGATTCAATGTTCTGAGATGGATAAGGTAACTTTTGTATTTATATTCAAAATGGGGAGGCTGAAAAATGGTGGGAATTGATTAAGAACACCAAGAAAAATGATGAAATTGGATATATGGAGTTTTAAGAATTTAAGAAAATGTTTCTTAAGGAGTATTTACCTCAAACATTGTACAAAGATGGAGGGAGAATTCATAGAGATGGAGCAAAGGGAAGGTGAATGTGTCCTACCCTAAAATGAATGTTTCATAAGGCTAGCACTGTATTATTAATGTTTTGTTATCAATTAGGATATAAAAATAAAGAGATTCTTTATTGGTTTTAAAACAGTCCTTTGAAATACTCTAGCAATTAAATAATTTGGGAGATATAAATATGTTGTTCGATGTTCTATCAAAGTGGAGATGTAGTTTGGATAATGGACCCATGGATATGGAGATAAGAGACAATATATGAAATTTCAATCTGGGGTATCTAACAAGAAAGGTGGAAATAAATATCAAGCACTCACATGTCAAAAATTTGGAAAGAAGAATCGTGGGAATTGACTTAAAGGAATGGGGAAATTCTTCAAGTTTGGGAGAGAAGGCCACCAGGCTCATGAATTTTTAATATACATGGTGAAGCTATACAATGTGGTGGATTAAAGTATAACACCACCTATTGTTCAATTGTAACAACCAAAGCTTCTATATTATTCTTCTTTTTAAATAAGTCAATAGTGTGCGATGTACACAACACCGAGTTCAACCGCATCTTGACCTATCAAACTAGTCATTTAAAAAGTGGTCATGAATATTATTAAAAAAATTTGTAATTCTATCCCATATTATTTTAACATTCATCTTATCTGTTTATTAGACATAATATAATGAAAAAAATTCAATTTTATAGATAAAAAGAAGAATTTTTCAAAAAAATCAGTTTATTTGCCTTTTTAATGGATAACCCTTTTTAAATACAATATTTTACACTTTTATAATATTAAATATTAAAAAATAAAATTTTTATTTAGAATCGGGACATAAAAATTTAGTTTAGATAAATTTTTGGTACTTTTTTGAAAACATTCATATTTTGATGAAAAGGGAAAAATACAAAATATTAATTGAAAAAAACTTTTTTAATAAAAATAAATTATTATGTTAGATTATACATTTGAGTTTTTTTAAAGTACAATTAGATTATCTTTTATATCATTTTATATAATTTAGTTCATTGGAAGTAATTCCACATTTAAATTGAACATAAAAACATGTGAATTGTTTGATAGTTTTTTTAAATTCTTAGAACCCCGCTTTCTCGTATTGACAACATGAATTAATTTTAAATTAATTAATTCAGATTATATGTTTTAAATTTGAAAAAAGTTATTCCATATTTTTAATAATAATTAAATAATTGTGTAAATAGGTACCATTTATTTTTGGACATTATGAACAACAACTTCAGTAATTATTTTTCTTTACCATGGCTAAAGGGTAAATTAGGTAAATAAGGGTAAAAAATAATATTATAATAATATAACACTATTATAATATGTGTAATATTCTTATTTTATGAGATATATTCGACCATGATCATCCTTAGGCCTAATATTTGGCATTTTGGATCCACTTGGTTGTGAAAATGACATTATATAATATTTAATTTAATGAAAAGGGAAATATAACATAAACACATATTTTAACTAAATAAATTTTAATATAGGGTTATATAACGAATCCCTATGACTATAAATATTAATTTGAAATATAAAAATATTTCCTACATCATGGTATTTTATTTATAATTTTTATACATTAAATAAATTTATTTATTTATTGCACAATGATGGTACAGTGATTACCTTATTAATGAATGATTTAAATAAATGATATTATAAATATTAAAATAAATGTAATTTGATGATTTTGATGCCATAAACAACTTTTTTGGATTATATTTACATATTATATTTTATTTAATACTTTTGGTTTTAAGGAATCACGTTTTTTATTACTTTAGCAAATATAAATTACTAAATACTGTCAAAATTGACATAAATGAGTTTAAAAAAAATATTATATTAAATGATATATTATTCCTAAAAATATAATATTCTAAAATATGACTTATATAATGGTTAAAATTTCATTAAATATCCAATTGGGGTTCTTTTGTAATTTTGCAGTATCTATATTAACCCTATAATGTCAAAATATAAAAAACACAGTAAGAGTTGAGCTATTTAAGTAAGGTGTAAAAGTAAATGATAAGGTTAATTTTACGACCTAAAAATGTATTAAAAATATTGTTTGAGATTATTTTTAACCCTAATCATATTATACTATAAATAAATAATTTTTTAAATATTTTAAAACAAAAAACATTTTATAATAAATTAATATATAAAGATTTTTTCAAAAGTGCCCATCACCTCTCTTATAAAATGGAACCTCTCTTTCTCTTTATCTCACACCACTAAAGCCTTCTGGGTTGGCCAAAAACTACCCATTTCTCATCCAAAACTCTTTCAAATCATCCTATAGTCCTAAATTTGGGTAAAAAACCATCCCATGGAGCCCTTTTGTTGGAATCAAAAGAAAACACCTAAAGAAGAGGTAATTGTTTTATAAAACATTTCAAAGTTATTTTTTTTCAAACTTCCTGTTTCTATATTTTTTCCATTGAAAAATAATAAATGTTGTATCATATATATAATGAGATTTTATCATAGTCAGAGTACAACCATATTACTTATTTTATCCATCTTACGAATAATAATATCACTATGTGTGCGTACGTAAGACTTACCATCTCCACGTTGTGGTGTAATTTTTTATTCAACACAACTTTGTTTGGATGGGTATAATAATGATTATAATGGATATAAATAATTAATATAACATTATAATTACTCTATATAATTAATAGACCATCCATTTCCATTCCATTAAACCATTAACAGAATGATATCATCACTCGTGCGTACGTACGACTTACTGTGGCCACGACGCGATGAGATTCATCGTCCATGTTCATCATCCAATAATGATTATATGAATAAATATTATTAATAAGTATGAAATATATGAAATAATAATTCTACTAGTATTATATAAATAAATAAATAAATAAATATACATACATATCATTCCATGTACTTCCATTCAATACGATAAGAAAACTGAAACAACATTCATGCGTACGTACGACCTACCATCTACATGAACGGTGTGTTCCATTTCATTTATCTATCTACTATATATATTAATATATATAATATATATTTTATATAAATCATAATTTAAATTTTTGAAGTAAGTAAATTATAATCTATGTAATAAAATAAAAAATAACAAGTCAAAACACGAAAGTTGTTATTTCCCGAAACATTGCTTTAACTTAGAAATTATTTACAAACGTGTAATATAATTTCATTAATGAATCGTATATGATATCATAATTATGTATATAATCCTAGTATAATTTAATAATATATTTTTAACCATTATACATAATTATTACTCACCCTCGACTAATGGAAAGTATAAGGTAAGGGTTAATTTAAAAATACCATTATTATCTGAGATTGTTTATACATAAGTGTTTACTAATAAATATTAACCAATCATGTCAATGTTTCATAAAAATGTTTCCAAAACTAATATTTTTAACGTTTTATGTAAGGGACTCTAAAACTAAAACATCGTTGTAATGTTTTTTAAGATTTATACTTCAAAATGTTTCTCATTAATGACCATGTTTTTTAAATGGTTTTAAATATTTATTTATATGGACATAAATTTTTTAAAATGTAAATTAGTTTCAAAATTTTTAAAGTGGTATGGGAAAATTTGCATCAAAAATTTCTTTTAAATGTATTTATTTATAAATTGTGCGACCTTTAATGTTTTCATTGTAAAAAATGGATATTTCTCTAGAAGTGTTTTAATGAATTTATTTTATTAGTTTCATCTATGTGAATAACCTTTGTTGGATTTTATACTTATTTGAGATTGATTTATTTTGATAAAATATTCCATATTTTATTGAATGGTTTATGATATGTTTGACTAAGGATATGCTATTTTAATACCATTCATGGTTTAGTTTTAAATTATTAACATTTAGTATGCTAGTTTTAATATGAGTGTTTATGTTATGTTTCACCATTTACATATTTGGATAAGTGATGGTAGGGGACCTCTATAGCCCCCTCGATGCATCAGTAGGTCTCATGTGAGAAGCCATTGTCTTGGCATAGGGCCTTGATAGAATATTTGTGTATGGTCTTGGAAAAACGACTTGATGTTGTGGCTATGTAGTCCGACAATATACATTACATCATTATGAGATTAGTTATTGTTTTTCCATGTGATTATTTTACTATTATAATGTGAATGATTAAATACAATTATTTGATTTATTGTTTCCCTATTATGATGAAGAAATTTTTTTAAAATGATTGTGTTTTTGTTTTTTACCTTACCTTAAAAGTTTATGCTTATTTGTGATAGAATACGCTATATTTTTTATGTTTACATAGCATATGAGTACACCCATTTCGTACGTTTTATTCTCCCAAGATTATAATAAGTTTTTTACGATTGACAGAGAGGGTTATTCTAGGGGAATAATGACATTATAAAAGGATTATCTATGCTGTATTTTATGTTAAAAATTATAATGTAAAGTTCATGTATGTATTCTATTCTTCAAGACAGCTAAACTGATCTGTCCTTCAGGGCATGATTCCTTATTATCATACCAATGTATTAAAATAATGCACTGACTCCGGGCTTCTGGGGTTGGGGCATTATAGTTGGTATCAGAAAACATTTATTAACAACCTTGGAAATAGATTTAGAAAACATAGATTGGGGATCATAACCCTAAGATAGACTTTGAGGATAAGTATAGAAGACCCTCCTAGAATTTTGATAAAGTAGGTATTACGTGGATATTATAAGTAGTACATCCCTGTTTGGATACTACAAGTGTATGTGGTTCTCGAACAAATATACCTAGGGGTAAAAAACTGATAAGGTATTCTGGAATTGACTCACAGTAACCTGGTACCCAAAAACCGACCTTACGGCATGCCTGATTGGACACTCCAGGGGGATATTATTTGGATAATTCATATTTTCATTATAAACTAGTACAACAAATTTATGATTAACAATGTCCTCAAAGAAACCATGATTATGATAATAGATTGGATATGCATAATGTTTTCAATTTATATTAAGTATTTTATTAGTTTGAAATTACACATTATGAATCATAATATAATCTAGTGTATTCCATTATTTCGAAATGAGACCTTGGGAAGAAATGGAAATCGTATCAATGCCTGTAATCTATGAAGGGATATCCCCCCTATGCAAGATAATGATTTTGGATATGGTGATAAAACTGGCGTTGAATAGCTTATAACCATACTAGGACAACTGACTCAGGTTATGAATAATAAACTTACCCATATGGAGCATCCTGATCCACAATTTAGAGGATCAATGTTAGACCACTTCATGAGCTAAAATCCTCCAACATTAAATGAGGGTAAAAATCCATTTGTAGTTGAGCAATTAAAAAGTTATTTAGAGAAAATATTTCATTCTTTGGGGAGTAACGAAAGGGAAAAGGTTTTCATGGAAGTTTATCAAATCTATAGAGATGCGGATCAATATTGGTCAATAATTCAAAACAAGAAGGGGGATGAAGAAGTAGAAAATATGGAATTCAAGGAGTTTAAAGTAATTTTACTAGAGAAATACTTTCCTTGTGAACAACGACCTGATATGGAAAGGAAATATTTGAGTCTGAGGGAAAAGGAGGAAGATAATGTTGCAAAGTATGAGAAAAACATCAAAAGGTTAGCAAGGCATACTAAAGACTACATATGTAACCCAAGAAGTAAGATTGATCAATTATTTGATGGATTAAAACCATTTCTATAAGGCATTGGTTCATAATCTTTCTCATCATATGAAGATATAATCTCATGTTCTATCAAGATGAAAAAATAATTTTTTAAGTCTTTGGATGTTAAAGTAAATCAAGAGATAAAGAGAACGGTGGAGCAAGATATAGATAATGGTAAAAAAGGAATGAAGGATTTTACCTTATGTGATAATTGTGGGAAGAAACACCCTGGTAATTTCCTAAAAGGAATGAGAGTTTGTTAAAAATGTGGAGAAAAAGGTCACTAGGCTTGTGATTGTAAGGGAAAGAAAGAAGCAGTGAAATGAAATAATTGAAATCATATGAGAAATTATGAAAATTACTATCCAAAGTGTCAAGGAAATATATATTAAAAGAATCAAATGGATCAAGGCCAATATTATACTGTTACTATAGTTGAATTGGGATAATTAATGTATTTTTGGATTCAAGAATTATATTCTAGTTATAAGATGAATGTGATATATATAAGGATGGTACTGTAGTAATTTTAGTTTCCATTAATGCTTTAATATGATGAAGGTAATCCTATATTTATTATGTGACAATTAAAGAAACAATGCGTTGTTTGGGGAATCTGATGTGGCAATTGATTTTGGAAATTTAGAGACCTTTAAGAGAGTGTTTGGAAAGAAGTATTTAGGATAACTATAAATGTTGTTATTGATTAATTTGAACATTTTACAGTATTGTTTAAGGTTAAAACATTTCATAATTTTTTTTAGGAATGTTATAATACTATAGTTTTAGAAAAAGGACAACCCGCAGGTTGGGTGATAACATATCGGTTCAGAAAAGGCTGTGAGAATAAAACCCACAACCAAAGTGTGATAAGGCTTTATCACCTACCAATGGCATACAAGAAGTCCCTAATTATTATAACATAGTTTTATTTATTTAAATTTTATATTTTTATATTTGGAAACTTATACGATTAAGATAAATAGTTTTTATTTTTAATTTTATTATCTTTTGAAGATGAAGATAAGTTTGTCGTAGGATTTAGTGTAAGGATGAAACTCTATATTTCAATTAATTATGTTTCCTTATATTCTTATTCTATGGTGTAAATTAATTCTTTAACATTAGGTAGTGGATCATAAAAGCAAAAAAAATTCACAGTACTTTATTTTGTGATGAATCAAATGGCCCCTTGGATCATTGCACATTTATAACTTTCTAGTTGTTAACTTTCTCATAATAATTTTATCAATCACTATCCATCAGTACATGATGGTTTGATTTTTCTTTCATGTCCATGTTTTCCAATATTTATCCCCAGTATGTGTTATTTACAGTAACCTTCAGACTAAACTTTCTTTATTTTAAAATAGTGGTCTCATTAATCTATTTTTTCGATGTGGGATTTCAACTATGATATTATAAAATGTAAAAACCCAAGTATTAAATCACGAGTTTAAATTTCAAGGATGAAATTTATTTAAGTAGGAGATAATGTATCACCCGAAGATTCCGTGGTACACTTCCTTGTAAAATAATTCAATACTGTGTGATATACACAACACTGAATTCAAGCGCATCACGACCTCTAAAACTAGACATTTAAAAAGGGATAATTAATAGTATTAACAATATTTTTAATTTTATCACATTTTATTTTAAAATTCATCTTATGTGTTTCTTATAAGTAATATAAGGAAAAATTCAATTTTATAGATAAAAGAAGTATTTTCCAAGAAAATGGAGTTTTTCAGCTTTTAATGGAGAAACCTTTTTAAATCCAATATTTGAAACTTTTATATATTAAATTTTACAAAAATTAAATTATTAGTTATAATTGGGACAAATAAATTTATTTTGGATAAATTTTTGGAACTTTTATGATAACTTTCATTTTTTGATTAATAGTAAAAAATACTAAATTTTTATTAAAAAGAACTTTTTTAATCAATATGATTTAGAGGGTTAAATTATAAATTTGAGTGTTTTTAAAGTATAATTAGATTATAATTTTATCATTTAATAAAATTTATGCTGTTTAAAGTAATTTCAAATTTAAATTGGACATAAAAACATGTCAATCTTTTGATAGTTTTTTTACTTCTTAAAACCGAGTTTCTGTTTTTTACAACGGGAATTTAATTTTAAATTAATTACTGAAAATTTTGTGTATTTAATTTAGAATAATTTATTCTATATTCAGAATCATAAGGTCCAAAATTTCGTAAATAGGAACCCATTTTTGACATTATGAATAGAAACTTCAGTAATTTTTTTTATAATGGGTAAAGGGTAAATTAGGTAAATAAAGGTAAAAATAAAATTATAATAATATAAAACTACCCTAAAATTTATCATAATACTATTTTATGAGATATATTATACCATAAGAATTATTATACCAAACTTATGGCATTTGGGTGCCACTAGGGTGTGAAAATGACATTTTGGAATATTTAATTTAAAGAAACGTGAAATATAAAATAAACATGTATCTTTTACTAAATCAATTTTAATATAAGGTCATATAACTAATATATGTTATTATAGATAATCATTTAAAAGATAAAAATATTTCCTAAATCATGATATTTTATTTATAATTTTTATACATTAAATAAATTAATTTATTTATGACACAATGATGAACCAATGATTACTTTATTAATGAAAGATTCAAATATATGATATTATAAATATTAAAATAAATGTAATTTTAATGCTTTTATTACATACATGAATATTATGGATGATATTTTCATGTTATATTAGATTTAATACCTTCTTTAAGGAATCAAGGTTTTATGATTTTAACAAAAATTAATTAGTAAATAGTGTCAAAAGTTTAATAAATAAGTATTTACAAACAATTCTATTTTATTAAATTATATAATAGTACTAAAAATATAAGATACTTAAAAATGACTTATATAATGATAAAAAGGTCAGTAATGATCCAATTGGGGTTCTTTTTGCAGTTTATAGTAACTATATTAACCCTATAGTGTCAAACTATAAGAAAACAAGGTAAGAGTTAAACTATTTAACTAAGGGTTAATCCTAAAAGATAAAGTTAATATTATGACCGGAACATGTATAAAAACTATTGTTTGGGAGTATTTTGACACATATTCATATTTTTCTCTAAATAAATCAATTTTTGTCTATCAGACATAATGAATCATTTTATAATAAATTAAATTTTCATGATTTTTCCTAAAGTGTCCCATTACCTCTCTTATAAAAGGGAACCTCTCATTATCTTTAAATAATAACACCAAAGTTTTTTTTCTACCATAAACTACACATTTATCCTCCCAACCTCCCTCACATCATTATAGAGTCTTGAATTTGGACAGGAATCCATTCTAATTACCCATTTTATTTAAATCAAAAGAAAACACCCGAAGAATAGGTAATTGTTTTTTCAACCCTTTAAATGTTATTTTCTTATTCTACATAATATTTCTATGTTGTTTCCTTATCATAATAATAAACCTATGGTCATAAATATTCTGTGATGTTATTATAATCATAGTAAAACCATATTCCTCAGTTCACCCATCTTACAAATAACAATATCACCATGTTTGCGTACGTACAACTTACCATCTCCATGATATAGTGTAATTTGTTATTCAACAATACTTTATTTGGTTGGGTATAATGATGAGTATAATAGATTTAAATAATTAATATGTAATTTTAATGATTATTTATAATTAATATACCATCCAATTCCATACCATTTAACCATTAAGGAAACGATACGTTTGCTTGTGCGTACGTACGACTTACTGTCTCCATGATGCGATGACATTCATCTTCTTTGTTCACCTTCCATGATTGATTATAAGAATAAATATTTTTAATAAGTTTTAAATATATGAAATAATAATTCTACTAGTATGATATATATATATATACATATATATATACATATATGTCATTTCACTTACTTCCATTCAATATGACAAGAGAACAGAAACAACATTCATTTGAACATATGACATATTGTCTCCATGGATGGTGTCTTTTATTTTATTTATATATCTATTATATATATTTAAATAAAAAATATACATGATATATAAATAATATTTTAAATTTCTTATGTAATTAATTAATAATCTAAGTAAGATGATCAAAAATAACAAGTCAAAACACGAAAGCGATTATTACCAGAAATGTCACTTTAACATGGAAATTGTTAATAAACGCATAATATAAAGTCATAAATGAATCATATATGATATCATATATATGGATATGGTCCTGATATAATTTATTAATATTTTTTTAACCATTACACTGGAGGATAACTCACCCTCAACTAAAGAAATGTATAAGGTGAGTCTTAATTTGGAAATCTCATTATTATTAGAGATTATTTTTACATTAGTGTTTACTAAGACATAATTATCATTCATGTCCATGTTTCTTAAAAGAAAATCAACAAAAATATTTTTAAGGTTTTATTTAAGGGAATATTTAACTAAAACATCGTTATAAATTTTTTCCAGATGTATACTTCAAAAGGTTTCTCATTAATGTCCATGATTTCAAAATGTTTATAATGATTTCTTTATATGGACATAAATGTTTTAAAATATTGATTCCTATAAAAAGTTTCAATATGGTATGGAAAACTTCGATTAAAAAATGTCTTCTAAATTTATTCTTTTATAAATTGTGTGACTTTTAATGTTTTAAAAGTAAAAAAATGAAATTTCTCTAAAAGCGTTTTAATGATTTTATTAGATTATTTTCATCCAGGTCAATATCCTTTGTTGGATTTTATGCTCAATTGAGATTGATTTATTATGATATAAGGTTAAATATTGTGTTGAAGGTTTTTTAATTTGTTTGACTATAAATGTTCTATTTTAATACCATTCATGTTTTATGGTTAATGTATTAACATTTCGTATTCTAGTTTTAATATGAGTGTTTATGTCATGTTTCACCCTTTTAATATGATTAATGTATTGGACTTTATAAGTGATGGGAAAGGCCCCATATAGCCCCTCGATTCATCAGTAGGTCTCATGGTACAAGCTAGTGTCTTGGAATAAGGACATGGTTGAATTTTTGTGTATGGTCTTTGCACCAGGCCGTGACGTATTGGTTATGATGTCTGGCATTATTAATCCCCTCATTATGAGATTATTTATTGACTTTACATGTAATTATTTGACTAGTATAATATCCATGTGAATGTTTAAATTGAATTATTTGATTTATTACTTCCATATTATGATGAATATAATGTTTTAAAAGGCTTTTTGTTTTAGTTTTTTACCTTTCATTAAATGTTTATTATTTTTTGTGAAATTTTCCGCTATATTGTTTATCCTTAATGAGCATCTAATCTCACCCCTTTCTTGTGTTTTATTTTCCCAGGATTCAAATAAGTGTTTTACAGTTGATATAATGGGTTAATATAGGGGAATAATTTTGTTCTCAAAGGATTATCTATTTTATATTTTATGATATAAATTATAATTAAAATTTCATATATGTAATCTATTTTCCAAGACTACAAAACTGATCAGTCCTTTGGGACATGATTCCTTGTTATCATGCCAATATATTTAAATAATGAACCAGATTCGGGCATCTAGGGTTGGGTTGTTACATCAATAAGTTAGTATATCAATTCAAACACACCTTCAAAATACAGAGCCTGAGTTATCTATGAGAACAAAAAATGGGGCAAATATCGCATCCAAATTATATAACTCCTTCCTAGTTAATGTTTTTGAACTAAACCTCCCAAAAATCTTTTCTTACTTCCATTTGTGAAGTTTGATGCTATATTGTGTATGGATTAGTTATATTCATACAATAATAATATCAGCTATTGGGAAAGTCATATCACTCTTATCATTTTGAGGCATCCTCTAATTTTTATAAGTGTAAGGAGAAGGATGAATCTTCTTTAAATACATCATCTCAAGTGTGAATATTATTTCCTTATGAGAAATAATATCTTTCTAAAATTATTTTGACAAAATAGATAATCATTCTTGAAGACATTCTCATTGTGAGGGACTACACTGATGTGTTCTTGGAATAATTTTTTGGTCTTCCTCCTGACTGAGAGGTTGAGTTATCAATTGAACTTATTCCTAGATATCTAACTATAACAAGGAAACATTATATAATATAAACCATTTAGTTGGAGTAACTAAGTAAATATTTACAAGAGAATCTATAAAATTGTTTTATACGCCCAAGTGCTTCACCAGTGGTTGCACCAGTCCTTTTCAACAAAAGGATGGATTGATCAATGCGTCTATGAATTTATTAGCATGAGATCAAAAAAATCATGATATAGAAAAAGTATACCCTACCACAAATATATCAATTTTTTGATCGACTATATGGGGAGATTTATTTTTCTAAGGTGGAACTTCGATTGGGTTATCACCAATTAAATGTTAGGAAGGAAGATATTCACAAGAATTACTTTCAAACGATGTATGAACACTATAGGTTCATAGTTATTCCATTTTTTACTCACCGATTCTCTAGAAATATTCATGGACTTGATAAATACATTATTTATAGATTAACTCAAAAAATTTGTCGTAGTCTTTATTGATAATATTCTAATATACGTTAAGAGAAATTGGGAACATGAGAATCATTTCAATACTTTTCTAATGAAATTGTGAAGGGATAAACTTTGTGAAAAGCATAGTAAATACGATTTCAAGATAAATAAAGTATCATTCTTGGGGAATTCTCTCACCAATAATGGAATATCAGTAAACCCTTATAAATAAAATTAGTCAAAGAGTGTCCCAAACCAACATCTATAACAGAGATACAATGTTTACTTCGCCATGTTGGGTATTACCAGTGATTTGTGAATAACTTCTTATGATTTTAAAACCCACTAACCAAGATGAATCAGATGTTATTAATGTTTTTCAAGACCAATGACTGTGAATAATATAGTGATAACCTATGCCTCATGGAGGTTGAAAATTCATTATAAAAAATGTCCCACGCATGTTTTGGAGTTAGCAGTTGTTATCTTCACGTTGAAAATCAGGTGGTGTTATTTCTATAGGGAGAAGTGTGAGATATATATTGATCATAGGAGCTTAAAATATATATATTCACGTAGATGAAGATTAATATATCCCAGTGAATATGGTTAGATATCATCATTTATTATGAAAACTAAATCCACTACCATTTGAGAAAACCTAATAAAGAGGTGGATGGTCTAAGTAGAAAAGATCCTGTAACATTATCAATGAAAAAAATTGAGAAGGATAAATTATTATTTTATATTAAAAGGATGTAAATGGGAATAATTAAGGAAGGAAAATCATAAATCAGTTCTCAAATGATTTCTCAACCATCCCCCATGGAGAAAATAAAAGATACTCAATGAAATGATATGGAAATTTAGAAAACAAGTGGAAGTTGTCAGAAAGGGGAAATCCATAGAGTTCAAATTGATGAGAATGAAGTTGTAATATTTGGGTCACGACTATGTGTACCATCCAATAAAAAGATAAAGAAATATCTTCTTAATGACACATACAACTCAACCTTCTCTATTCACCTAGGGAGTGGGAAAATATATCGAGACCTCTAAGAGAACTATTGGTGGGACAATATAAAGAAAGAGATCACTAAATATACATAAATGTGCCTCATATGTCAGCAAGTGAATTAATAACGGAAAAAGTCCAAGGGAATGAAAAAACCATTACCCATACCAAAATGAAAATGAGAAAACGTCACTATAGACTTTATCACAAGACTTTTAAACGCATCCATACAAAACGGTGCTAAATGGGTTGTTATGGATTATCTCACAAAGAATGATCACTTTATACAAGTTCAAGTGGACTTTTCACTAGATCAACTTGCATGTTTGTATATCATAGAAGTGGTGAGGATTTATGGAGTGACACTACTGATTTTATCCAATTGAGATCTAAGATTCAACTAGATGTTCTAGAAAATTCTCCAACATGCTTTATACACTAAAATAGACATTAGTATAACTTATCATTTTCAAACTAATTTCCAATATGAGAAGAATATTCAAACACTGTAACACTTGTTGAGAGCATGTTATGTGGTCTTCAAAGGAGAATTGGACCGACATATTACTCTAGTATAGTTCCCGTCCAACAATAGTTTCCACTCAAGCATCCAAATGGATCTAAATATAGCACTTTATGGGAAAATATGCATAGCCCCAATATGTTGGTATAATGTAAATTAATGCAAGTAGATATAACCTAAAATGGTCGAAACAACGGTGAAAAAGATGAAAACCATTCTATAGAACATCATGGCAGCCAAAAGGTGATAGATGAACTATGAAGATAATCATCTATGAGACCTAGTTTTTAAGGATTGAGACAAAGTTTTCCTCCACATATCTCTATGTAAGAGTATCATGAGTTTTGGGAAGAAAGGAAATTTGGGTCTTAGGTACATCGACCCCAACTAGATTCTAGATCATGTTGGAGTTTTGGCCTATCGACCGGAAATTCCACCTACCATGTCTGAAGTACATGATCTATTACATGTATCCCTCTTGATGAATTACATTATTGACTTCTCACATGTACTAAATCATGAGGCGTTACAATTGAAAAATGATCTCTATTACAAAGATAATGATGTGAAGATCTTGGACCTTAGAGATAAAGTTCAATGAAACAAGACTACTCACATGATCAAAGTACTATAGAGAAAACATAATTATGAAAATACAACATGGGAACCATAGGTGGTGATTAAGGAGAAATACCCTCACTTGTTTTCACTATATTTTTCAAAATCAAATTTCATGGGTGAAATTTCATAATGGGGGGAAGAATGAAACAACCCATATTATATCAATGGAAATACCCTTATTATAATTATTTCAAATAGTATAAATCACCTAAAATCACATAGATAACACATTATAGACTTTATAAATGAATAATGAATGTAATAAGAGGTATTTCTTGAAAATAATAAGCCTATACCAATTAAATAGTATCATGACCTTTGGAATATTAATGTGAGGATTAGGATTAGGAATATGCCCAGTAGAATAGTAACATATTCTCTGAAAGTAAAAATAAAATTCAGACAACTTATAAATTATAATATGATATAATTATTTCAAGGTATATGTAAATAAATATTTTAAAAAGTATTAATTAAGTATTGGAATTTTTATAAAACATAAATTTTTATCTACAATTTTATAATTAATATAATTATTTAAAAGAATAATTATTTTCATAAAGCAGATTTATAAATTAATTTTTTTATCTTATGATTATAAGATAATTTTATGAGACTTTAATTAATTTTTGAAAGTGTTATAAAATCAGTTATAATTTTAAATTATGTATTTTTTGAGTAAATTATGATTTTAATTAAAAATTAAATTTCTCATATCTATAAAATTATTTTTTAATAATATAGTTAGTTTATGAATTCTAAACATAAAAAATTGTTAAGGCAATTTTTTTGAATTTTTTTAAAATAGTTGAATTTTTCATGAATAGTGAAATATAGTAATTTACTATATATTTACACATTATAAGTTAAATACACTTTTCCTTGATTCATGGATGATTTAAGAACCATAATATAGAATAATACTTATTTATTTAATATATTTGGTGATAAGGTTAAAAATATTCGTTGTGTTGAGACAAAATAATATAGTAATGAATAAAATAATGAGAAAACACCCCTCTCATACCCTATAAATTCTACCCCCACCACCACTTGTCTTCACACCTTCGAAGGAACCTTGTTCAAATTCTGTCCAATACTCTTTCAAATTTACTCCCCACTTCCATAATCCTTTGGTCTCAAAAAAATTTCAAAACCAATCCCCTTGTGGAGGTTCTCAAGGAGAAAGGTTCAATAGGTAATGTCCTCTTTCATTTCTTTTAATTTATTTTCATGTTATTTTATTTTATTATTCTATACTAGCATTCCCTAATCCAAGTGGAATGATAACTGTAGTACATTATATATACTGAAATTTTAATAATCTAATGGAATAATCCATCATCAAATCCCTTCTCCTGTCATTTTTTTTCAAAAAATGCAAATGTCATCTGTGAGGTGTTGGCTTATTACCTTCAAGGGTGAGAAGTTTCATTTTACTTAATCACCTTCAAGTATAGTCAAAAAACAATTAGAATGGTTGAATAAAATATTAAATTTATTTTATAACCTTTTTTATATTCTGTAAGTAACATTTATACATATTACTAAATTATAAACCAAAACGAGTTCGTTGTGGTCGAAAACTACCAAAATTAACCTAAAATGATTATAATTAACATTTTATCTAATGATTCATCCTCATAAAATATAACCAAATAATTTATTAGATTATTTAATCTTATATAATTTCATTAATAACATTTTATTTTAATTGTAGATAATTATTTTCATTTTACACAATATTCCATACATGTATACAAGTGAACCAATCATGAAAATAAATAAAAAGAACACTCTTGGATGACAAAATTGAACTCTATAACACATAATAATTACCATAAGTGAACTTAATAAAATTATAATGAATAAAATAAACGTATAATCTATTCTGAATTTATTATTTAATGAATCTAATTTGATTGTCCAGAATATTTTTGTTAAGAAAACATCTAGAGATAAGGTAAGGGGAATTCACAAACACAACTCTCTATCTTTGGGTTTTCCGTCTTTCACTCAATTTTATGTATATATTTTCCTTTAATGTTCCTTAAATATCATTTCTTTTTCCTCCAATTTATTTTCTGGTATATAGTTTCTTCCAATATAGTTTTATGAAAAATGAAAATATTTTTTTTTCAAAAAAATTATCCTTAAAAAACAAATCTCTTTATTTTCTCGATATGATTTACTAGTCACTTAATATTGAAGATTATTATACTTGTTTTGTTATTAACTATATATTTTAGTAAATCAAAATTTTTTCCATGAATTTATGCGTAATTAAATTCTCATGGTATCCATTTTCTTTTCCATGGATTATTTTATGGCTAAGATTGTTAATCGTTCTATGTGGCATGCATGATTATATAAATTTTATAATGTGATGGGTGCAGCCAAAATTATGTATCAATGTAATGAGTTGGGTAGTGTGATGTGTATCAAGAGATAATGTTCAATATGAATAAACCTGATGCTATGTTTTTTCACAATTAGGATGTTATGATGATACATATATGTTATGTGTGAACATGATCCCAGCTTTGTTCACAACAATGTGTGGTAGCTGACCACTAAAACATGATGCTCCATTTTTAAAATTCCCACATTCAATAAATTTATATAATGTTCCAACCATGATTATGATGTTTTGTTAATATTTATGATCACCCATTTTATAATGATTTATGCATTTATCTATCTTCTTACTAGTATTTTAGATAAACCCTTTCATTAATGTATATCCTAAGGTGATTACTTGTTCTTAGGAGACTAGGAGGTCCATTTTGAATCAATAGAAGGATGAATTAAATAAATGTTTTTGTTTTTTTGATAAATTTATGTATGGTTCTTAATTTTTTCAAGGCAATTAACCCTTAAATCCTTATTTTTTAGCACTATTATGTTTTTTATCTTTAAAATGATGTAATAGTCATATAAAGAAAAGAAGGTTCACTATAATTTTCTTATGGTTAAGTTCTCAAACAACCACAGTTTCCAATCTATCATCAAAATTTCTACCTATTAAGCCATTTATGGGAAGAGGTGTAGAACACCAGCATGCTGGGATGTGGTTGTGGAATGAAAACTTCTAACTCTATAAATGGTCAAAAAATGGTGAAAAAGGTCCAGACCATTAAGCAGCACAACAAGGCTACTCAGAGTCGACAAAGCTATTATAATAATCATTTAAGAGACCCGGAGTTTGATTTTGGAGATATATTATTCGTTTTTATATCATTATTTAATAAATTGTTGATATTTGGGAAGAAGGTAACACTTGGTCCAAGCTACATCATCCCTTATGAGATCCTTGATTGTATTAGAGCAGTGGCCTACCAACTGGAATTCACACCTAACCTGTCTCATAGACATGATGTATTCCATGGTTCCCTCTTAAGAAAGTACATATCATAAACCTCACATGTAATCAATATAGAGGTGGTATAATTGGAGGATGATATACTATAGGAGGATGGGATGATGAAGATCTTAGATCACATAGTCAATGTTATACAAAATAAGATAATGCAGCTGGTCAAAGGGCTGGACAGAAACCAAAATTTTAAAGAAGCAATGTGGGAACTAGAGGAAGTGATGAAATTGAGTTACCCTCATCCTTTTTAGTGTAGGAAATTAAAATTTCAAGGGAGAAATTTTTTAATGGGGGGAGATATTGTAACGACCTAAAGGGTTATAATTATAATTTCGATTGTGATTTAGTTAAATGTTTTATTATGTAATATGGTTATAGAAAACCAATGAATTTTTTTTTATTATATCCTATCAGATTTCGAATCCCATTAGGAATCATTATCATTGATAAAATAGATATTGAACAATGATCACATGATTAGTATAAATGTTACTTTTTAACAAATACTATTGACACAAACAAATTATTTGATGACATCAACTAGTACAATTATAACCTGAGAAGCCCATTTATACTAGATTAAATGGGAGATATAATTTCTGGAATTTTTCTTTGATCAATCCCAAGATTAGATCCAACAATTTAAGCATGAGAAAACCTATTTATGGTTGATGTTAAAGCTCATCGAGATAGTGACCCAAGCCATGTACGTCGAACCACCCCAGGAAATTATCATTGTTGTACACATTACTCTTAGTGTGTTTTTGGATTTATAAATGCAATATGTTTCAATAACCTACCAAAAAGATCATGAATATTAGTCTTTATAAAATAATGACTATTTTTTCATCATATTATTATTAATTTATAAATGAGTATATTGTGATACAACAAATCTGAAATAGTATTTTTGGGTAATATTAAAATTGAATTTAGAAATTTATTTTGATGAATTAATGGTTTTTTAAATAAATAATATTTTAATAAAATATCATTATTAAATAGTTTTTATTAAATATAAATGATCAAAAAAATTTATGAAGACAAATGTAATTTTTATAAGGGTTTGAAAATTGTTGTAGTAAAGAAACACAATATTTTCAATAAATGTTAGTTATTATTTTAAAAGTAAAAATTCAAATATTTAGAAAGTTATTTAGAAAAAAAATATTTTTTTTCGGAATGATATTTTCAAAGTTATTCAATGGTGAATTTTTCATAATTTTCTAAGACCATAAAATTTTCGAGTAAAAATTAAATAACATATAAATATACTTTATGTATTATTACATCATAATGACCCAAAAGTAATGTAATAAATACTATTAAAGGTATTCAAGACTGAATATATGTTTCTAATTTTAAATTATGATATTTTATATTAATTTTATTAATTTTATAAATCCATCATGAATCTTACAAAACAATTAATATATTCTAGGGTTTTAAAATCATTTCTTTAATAGTTTGAATCACATCCACATAAGTAAGGGAATTATTTTAATAAGTTAAGCCCTTGGAATTATAAAATAATGAACACCATTCCCATTTTTTAGAATCCATTGGAAAACCCCATGGGAACATTTGTGGATTTGAATATTTTATTATATAGAGTCCAAAACCTAAGTTTAAGAAATAATAAAGAAATACACACTCCTTTCCAATATAAACCCACACAATATCCCATTTATATTTACTAAAAATCCTTGGAGAACTTAATTACTCTAATATACCATATCTATAATCCTATCAAGGTTTCCCCATGCTCTCATGATTCCCCTCCCAATTATTGGGGGTCACATGCTCAAGTAAGGGATCCTCACATTCTTTTCTTTATTTAAGTTTCAATATTATCTTATACCTTATATTTCAAAATTATTATGTTGGTATATGTATTTACATGTCCCTATTGATATCAAAATTATTATATACCCATTTATCTCTCATAAATACATTTTATGATTTTTTATGTGATGTCATTATGCTTTCGAAATTTCACCGTGATTTTCCATGCCAAAATAATTTTATAGTGAATACCATACCCATTTCCAATAAAGTGTGTTAACTATTATAAAAATAAAAATATTTGATAGTGGAATTTAATGTATTTATTCTAAACTCCTTGATATTGGAATAAAATATGATAATGAGCGAATCCATTTTGTATGATATATGTGGCACACTTTGGCATGAGAATGATATAAAAGTGTCAGGTGTTCCCAGAATTATATTGTTCTCTAAGGCATTGAGTGATTTTTAGTCTCATGAGACATCATGTCAGAATAAAGAGTGAAAATTATTCCGTTATGGGAATTTTTCCATCAGGATGTATTAGATTTTATCCTTTAACTATATTTATGATGTAGTGTTTTAAGTTGTTTCCACATTTCCCATGTTATGATTATCATGCTCTACCTTTACTTATTATTCAAGTTACTTTTATTCCCCATTGATATGCATATTTTATAACATGTTTCAACACATTCCATATTTATTATATTATTTTTATTTATATGTAACCCCTTTATTATATATTTCCTCAGGTTATCCAATGAAATTTTAAGTATGAGATTATTAAGAAAGCTTTCAACAAATATGGTGTTTTTCTTATTTTAAACTGTTATGTAATGCACCTCATTTTTAAATACAATATACTTCTTGATATCATGGGTTGTATTAAGTGTAATATAATATAATAAAAAAATTATAAATGTGAAACCAATAGAAGTGTTATAACAACATGATCACACATTCAATTGGTCATAGGAAAATAATGGGTTGAGGATTGAGACTGACCCTGTTGGATGGCTCAAATATATATATGTAGAGACTTGGTATGTAGTTAGGCTTGGGGTTTTTGTTAGATCCTTATAAATGGTTTTATGTTTATTTTATTTACTCTTATATATGTGGTTATATCATTCAGAAATCAATCTTGTATGTATGAAATGGACATTTGTGCCTTTACTGTGACACCATGATATTTTATGTTAAATTTCTTTGTAAATAAATTTCATTTTTTAACAACTTATGATACACACAAACCCGAGTCTAAATGAACAATATTATAGTATAAAATTAAAACATATCTTTTGAATTTGAAGTATAATATGAATAAAATTATTATAAATATATCTATAAATATCTTAGATAAAGTATGTATTTTTTAGTAAAGTCATTATGTTCTTTGAAAAACCTATTTTTCTTAAAATGGTTTTTAAATAATTTTTATGATAAAATAATATAAGTTATTTTTGAAAATTTTAAAAACTTTATTTGAAAAAATTAACATATTATTTTGAAATCTATATTTCAAAATTATCTTAGTGATAATTGTTGAGAATTTTCTGAAATGAATAATTTTTCGATTAGTAGTTAAAAATATTGATTTTTATTAGATATTGTAATTTAATTTAAATAATTTAAAAGTTATTTTTTATACGGTTTTAAAGTTTAAATTATTTAAATTGTTTTATTATAAATCTAATTTATGTTATTTGAATTAGTTTTACATTTAATTTTTATAAAAAAATTATATACTAAAGAAGAAATTTTTTTGAAGAACTATTTTTCATCAAATTTGTAGGTTTAATTTTAAATTAAATTATATCATTTCTATGAATTTAATTTCATAAAATGTATTATATTAATATAATAAACAAAATTATATTTATTTAATTAGTTTAACTTAATTTTTTTATAATTAATTGCAAAAATAGTAAAAAACGATTATCGCGGTTATGGTTAAAACATGTTTGTTGGGGGTAAAAATAAAACTTTAAGTGAAAAATTACCTTAAACCCATATAAATTATAAAATTTGGAAATATTTTGACCATATCACTTCTATTATTCATAAATGGTCCTTTTTCAAGATATTTTTAGTGTATAATACAATGATATGTATTATTCTTCTTGAAAAACTCCAAGTGTGTCCCCTCCTCCATTTATAATAGAACACACCCTATCATATCCAATACACCAATATAGAGTTTTTTTGTCAAATAACTACCAAAATAACATATTTATTACCATAACTATAACCTAGTGTTATTTTTTGATTAAAAAACAATCCTATGAAAGATTTACATATAAACCTAAAGTGGTTATTTGAAGAAGAGGTATAGTTCTTTGCCATGAATTTTTATTTTATTTCTTCCTCTACCTCCTAGAAATGTTATTAAAACCTGATAAAATAATACACCAGTATATTTAACATACTGATATGTTATTATGTTAATTTAATTTCCTATATTTATTTCCTCTTCCATCAAATGAGAAATGAAACCATCGGTCGTGTGTCTGGCATAATACCACCGCACGAATAAATATAATTCTTTCCCATAACCACATATCATGACTAGATATATATATGGAATTATATATATATATATATTAAATAAATAATTATAATTATTTAGTTATAAAATCGCTTCTACCTTCTTACCATCGAATTTGTTCGAAAATGGTAATGTCACTCATATGTATGTACGGACAACTGCCCCCACAAAGTGAACTGATTTGTTTTTTTCCTCTTTATATGGATGTTAATAAATATATATTTAATTAATATATAATATTTATAAATTATTATACAAATATTAATTAATATTTACCTTTCTTTTATTCCATCCATCAAAAAGTGAAAACTGTGTTCATGCATACGTAAGACTTACCGTATCAAAGAACTGTGTAACTTATTTTTCTATCTATCACCTTTATGGATGATTATAAATATAAATATAATTAACATATATGATATTCATATCATGATTAATATTTTTGAGATGATTTAACCACGATCAATGTATAAGGACCATAACTACCAAGTCAAAACTCCCGTGAAAAATGAAACGATTAACCCCCAGAAATGAAGAATTCAATAAGGAATTACTAGTAAATTGATGTAGAAATATTTTAAATGAATCATTTATGATATTATATGTATGTAAATTATTATGGATTATAATTATAATGAATTTAAATTTATTATATATGGAATTAGAGTGCTTTCAGAGAATGTGGAACTTGAGGTAATATATTTTCATCTCACTTTTACTTATGTGAGAAATATTCTATATTCACTACTTTTTCCTTTCATGTAATGTATAAAATGAACATTAATTTATTTTATGATTATAATCCTGAAAATTATGGGGATATAATTATCCATTTATCATTATCTTTTTATTGAGGTTTTTATTTTAATGTCAACAAAGTGGTAAGGTTTTTATGTTACAATAAGATTATTTATTGAGATTGTTTATGATATAGTTTCTCATAATGAAATATTATGATAAAACCCTAAAGAAACCAATTATGTTTTTTATAATATGTTTATATATAAGGATTACAAGTTTCTATTTGATTTTCATCCCTTTACATAATCAAGGGACGAAAATAATATTTTTAGAAATACCGACTATCTTTTACTGTTCAATAAGGAAACATTATCTTAAATGACCATTTTTCATTAAAATATTTTATATAATAATTTAATATTTTCATATGAAATTTTAAAGTCATTTTTACTGAATTTTTACAATTTATAAAAAAAAATCTGAGGAATATTGTTATTGTTTTTGGAATAAGGTACCATTCACTGTTTACTGACAATGTGAAAGGAATATTTGTTTTAAAATATATGTAATAATTTTAATTTCTTACAGTCATGAATGATCAATTATTTTAAGCATCTTTTAGAAGTTTCCAACTATATTTTCCAAAAAACATTCAGAAAATGTTGGAATTTGTTATATTTTACAGAAGTGTTTTCAAAGTAAAAAAATTATATTTTGCCTAAGATATTTTCTAAGTGAATTTTTAAAGAAATTTTCATCTATGATGACTTCCTTTGATGTTACTTATGATTTAATATAGATATGATCCAATGTTACCATGTTCATTCTTTCTCTAGATGTTTTATTATTATTATGATGATTTTTTTATAAAAATAATTTATTTTCCATCTGTGAATCTATGATGAATTGATTAAATGTTTATGAAACCTGCCTTTTCATTGGTTATGATATGATGAATGATTTATGATATTTTTTCACACATATGTATTATTTTATTTATTTTATTGGAGAGACAAGAATTATATATCCCCATAATGTATTGGGTATATATGGATATCTCATGAGATAAGCATGACTAGAATATAGAGTGAAGTAGGTTCATTAAGGGGATCTATCCACTATAATAGACTTGGTAGTGAATGTTTCTTACTAGGATGGTTTCCGGAGTGAACCCAATCTGCTATGATAGCCTTGTTAGCTAGTCTTGACTACTAAAGAAATGCTTTTATTTTCTTATGTTTATTTCAATAACTAATGTCTAATGCTAATGTTATGCTCTCATGGAGCATTTTTACCCTTTATGCCTTATGTATTATGAACTACAATTATTTATTCCATGACTCAAACTCATGTTGTACGATATATTGTGTTTATGGATTCTAAATGTTGGGCTCATATTCTCTAACCCTTATGATCATATGGTATTAATACTTCCCTTGACTACCCTTACTGAGAATTTGAGCTCACCCTTTATTTTATTTACTTACCTAAAGGTTATAAATAAAGGTATTATGTATGATATGTATAAGAAGGGTTATAGCTACGATAAACTTAGTGGGAGACGATGTAGTTCAATTACGAACCACATGTTTATGAATCCGAGTTTTTAAAGGGTCTAGACCTATATGATTCTCGCACGGATAATGATGTTATGTAATGAATATTCATCTAATAAATTGTAATATATATGTATAAAAAGTACGACTCATTATAGTTGGTATCGTACTAATGGTAAATTGCCTCAGAAAAATATGTTGAGACACATTTAGTGAGAGCACTGTGGATAAGTCCAAGTATAGGATAACATCATTCTTTTTGGGTAATGATCATACAAGTACAAGGTTAAGAATACAGTTCCATAGATTTAATATAATGTGTCATGATATAAAAATTATATAAAATATTTTCATGATTACAATATTTAACACTATAAATAACGTTTTTTGATTTTCATACTAACAATTTGGGTTTTACCAAGGGTTTGAATTTAGAATCGTCAAGTTGATTTGGTAATATGTATGACTAAATTTTAATGTAACATATTTGAGATTAGTTTAATAAATTAAGTTATATGAATAAATGACTTAGTAAATCTTAATTCATATAATTCATGATTATATGTTTAATTATTAGTGAAAACCTCAAAGGTCATTATTATCGCATAACAAATCTAGGATTATTATCTGATTTATCTTTTTGGGAATGTGCTTCTTGAAAATATAATTATTCACCCTCTAGTTTAATTTAATGTTATATTAGTCATGTATTGGATTTATTTATATAAATACCACATAAATTGTTGAGTAAGGGAAGTAAAATTTTATATTCTAAACCAACAAATGATCATGTGTTAGTGTGAGGATAAGTATGAAATTCTGATGGAAGTCACATACATTATATGAGCCATGATTGATATTCCAAAGGGTTATTTATTTCAAATGGTTGATGAGAAAGTAAAAACAAATATTACAACATTCTAGGAATTTGTTTATTTCCTTATGGAAAAGTTTCCCAATCTTCCCAAAAACGAAAAATTTGAGTTCTAAATATAACTCATACATGGTGCTATGGATTTTTTAGAGTCCTCATATAGAATTTCCCTCATAGAGATGTTGGAAACAAGGACGAAACTCTAGGAGAACGTTGAAAAGATATTTATTCATCCAAATTTATCACTTTAGGGTGAAACTATTCTTTTTGTAAAGAATAAATATGGATTAATGAAATTTTTCATTGAATATCAGAATCATAACAAGATTACAATCAAGAAGAACTATTATATTATTCTTATTGATGACTTGTTTGATCGAATTTTCAAAGCTCAATACTTTTCCAAGATTGATCATAATTATGGATATCACCAATTGACGACCAATAACAAATATATACCAAATAAAAAATTCCATACATGATATGGACACTACAAATATATAGTTATTTAGTTTGGACATATTAATTCCCTTATTATCTTCATGGATTTAATTAATATAGACTTTTAATACTTCCTTCATCAGTTTTTGGTATCCTTTATAGATGTCATTATTTTATATTCAATGAGAAAGTAAGGGAATGAAGATCACTTAAGGATAGTACTAAGGACCCTAAAGAAGGTTAATTTGTATCTAAACCTTATAAAGTGTGAATTTTGGCTACAAAGATTTTCCTTTTTGGGTAATATAATTACAATAAAGGGTATATCAGTGGATCCATTAATGAAAAAATTAATTCAAAATTGGCCTATACCAACTATAGTGAATTATATCTCTAGTTTCTGTAGTTTGAATGGACACTATAAATTCTTTGAATATATTTTATCACAACTATCTATTCCACTCATCCACTAAACTTGTTTGGGACAGAATTTATTGAGATAAACGAATATGATGAAGATTTTAAGGACCTTAATAGATGGTAAGTTAGTGAAACTATGTAACATTAACCTATAGTATAAAAGGTTTTGTAATATATAGTGATGCATCAAAAAAGGTATGAGGTGTGTTCTCATGAAGAATGATATGGTTATAGCTTATGCCTCAAGCCAATTGAAGGTGCATAATTAAACTCTACCAACTCATTATTTATATTCATTTATAATAAATTTTTCATTAAATATATATAATGATATTATTTATGGAGAAATATTTGATATATATACTGACCATAGAAGATTAATGTATCCATTCACACAAAAAGATAAAAATATGCACCAGAGAATATAGATGGAGTTTATTAATGATAATTTGTAATCAATAAATTACCACCCCAGTAAAGAAAACATAGTGGAAGACTCTCAAAGTTGAAATGATCATGATAAATTATATGTGATGACGATCATAAATGATCCAATATTTCATGATTAAAAATGGATAGATCTAAAAAAACATGTAGGAAGGGGAGAAATAGTATCTTTTAAAAACGGGAGTTCAACCATTTATCCATGTGATGATTAGAGATTCACAAAAGGAAGACACAGAACTAAAAAAGAAGGTATGAAATGTTCCATAGTTCATCCGTGATTGTGATAGGATGATAATTTTCTAGAACCATGTTTGTATCCCTTCAATAGCAGACATATTTAAGGAGTTGTTGGATAAATCTCATAGTCCACAATTTTATATTCATCCTTGGGATATATACAAATATAAAGGAGTGTTCTTGGTGGGAAAATATAGAGATATATTGAAGATTATGTATCTCAGTTATAGGTATGTCAGCTAGTAAAGGCAGAGAGCCTGAAGTCTAAGGGGATGTTACAACTACTACTCATACATGAATAGAAATAGGAAAACAACACTATGGATTATTTCATCTGAATCCATAAAAAATCTAAAGGCCATAATTCTATTTGGGATATAGTCATCCACCTTACGAACTCATCACACTTCATTTATATTAGATAATATTTCTCTCATGACCATGTTTCCCAAATATACATTAAATATGTGGTAAGTTTTCATGGAGTTCCAAATTCTAGTATATCTGACCAGAATCAAAGTTTTACCTTGATGTTCTAGTTAATTATTCAGTAGGCTCTAGACACATTGTTCATTTTTAATAATATTTATCGTCCTCATATTGATGTCTCTTATTAGAGAATAATATAAACCCTAGAGAATATGTTTAGATCTTATTTTATTTATTTCAAATGTGGTTGGGATCAACACCTTATTCTAGTTTAGTTTTCTTACAACCATATATTTCACTCAAGAATTCATATGGATCCTTATGAATTCATCTATAAAAAAAAATGTGTAAATATAATGTGATGGATTGATGTTGGATAAAGAAAACTATTATGACATGATATAGTTAAAGAAAATATAAATAAATATAGAACTATTCAACATCAAAATAAGGAATCTTAGAGTCAATAAAAAATTATGTTGATAATCATCGGTGAGATACCGAGTTCAATACTGGTGAGAAGGTGTTTCTATAAATTTCATTATGGAATAATGTTATGATATTTAGAAAGAAAGGTTGATCCCTTAGTATATGGTCCCCATTGAGATTCTTGATCAAGGATGGTATCTTATCACATGGAACCTATAACAAACCTCTCTCAAGTTAATGATGTGTTCCATGTATCCCTCTCAAGGAAGTTTATACTTGATCGTTCCAATGTACTAACTCAAAAGTTTTAATAAAGGTGAGTGATCTTTCCTATAAAGAAAAAATAGTAGAAATATTAGTCCATTGAGATACAGTAAAAAGGAATAACGCTACTCATCTAGTAAAAGTCCTCTAGAAGAATTGGAAATTAATAGAAGCTATATGGGAACCTGAGGATGTAATAAAATAGGAATTTTAAAAAAATGGAATAAAATAATTATGAGGGTGAAATTTATTTTATGAAGGGTAAAATGCAACACCCTGAGAAATTATGATATATTTATTTATAAATAAATTTAATCTTTTTGATATCTTGAGATATTGACAACCCCAAATTAGATGTTAAATTGGATTTATGAATCTGAATAGCCACATATATGTAATGGTTTTAGATAAAGAAAATATATTATTTTGTAATGTATTTATATACAACGAAAAAATCATTTTTATGGAAATAGTTTTTATTTATTTCTTTGATAAAATAATATAATTAAATTTATCCACTTTTAGAAAATTTATTTGACAAAATGAAAATATTTTTTTAAAATCAACATGATAAACATATATTGAAGTGAATTATTGAAAACTTTATGAAAAGATTAATTTTTTGTTGAATAATGGGAAATAATAATTTATATTGTTTTTTTCATTTAAGGAATTGAAAAAGTTAAATATTGTCTTAAAATGTTTTTAAAGGTAATATTAGTTCAATTTTATTATTATTAATCTATTTTATTTCATTATAATTTCTTTTATGTTTATTTTTTATATAAAAATTTTGTAAAGTTAAGACGACTTTTCCTTTGGAAAACTGCTTTTCATCATGTTTATAGGATTAATTTTAAAATAAATTATTCCTATTATGTGAATGTAATTTGATAAAAATGAATTAAATATTTTGAATCAATAAAATTAATAATATTTAATAAGTTAAAAATATATATTTTTTCTTAATTAATAGTAAAATAGAAAAAACATGTTACCACAGGTTTGGTTAAAATATGTTTTATAGGGATAAACAAAAAATATATTGGTTGAAATAGCCTATTTTTATAAATTATTTTTTATTTCCATATATTAACTTTATTTCATATAATATTTTGTAATGGTCCATTTTATAGCTCTTTTTTTTGTAAAAAATCATTAATATATTTTATTCCTCTCAAAAATTTCAAGTGTTTCCTCTCCCCCAATTATAAATAGACACCCCATCTCCTCTCTTCTCCACACTTCATGAGAATTATCGTTTCGAAAATACCTACCAAAATCCCTTACATACATCTTATCCCCTGATCAAGAGTCCCTATATAGATAAAAAACCATCCTAGGATGGTTTTAGGAATAAACCTAAATTGGTTGTCCAAAAAGATGTATTGTGGATAACCATGAATTTTTATATTAGTTATTCTTATATCACCAAAAAATATTTTCTAATCATAATGAAATAATAAGACCAATATTTTAAATATTATAATATTTTTTTGTGTTAATGGCATAAACTATATCCATATACACTTTCGTAGAACGTGAAACAAAATCATTATTCGTGTGTACGATGGAATACCGCCACACGAATCAAAGTAATTTGTTTTCCATCATAGCCTATCACGGATGTATATAATGATTAATTTAATGTATATATATTATATTTATAAAATAATTATACTTATTGAATTATAATAACAAATTTTAATTCTTACCTTCCAATCTGTTTGAAAATGATAATATTGCTCATGCGTACGTGTGGACTACCACCTCCATGAAGCAATGTGATTCATTTTTAATTTTCTATTTACATGTATAGTAATAAGAATATATTTATGGAATATATATATATTATATATGTGATATAATTATGATTCTATAAAGGTGATTTAATATTCACATTTCTTTCATTCGATCCATTGAAAAGCAAAAACAACATTCATGTGTACATACGACTTACCATCTCTATGAGCAGTGTAATTCGTTTTTCTATTTATATACTTCATGGATGAATCTCAATATATTTATATATAATGAATATATGTGAGATTTATATCATTATTTTAATTCTGGAAATTATGGAACCATTACCAAATTACAAAGATTGGAACTACTGAATTGAAACTCTCATGAAAAACGAAATAGTTTACACCCAGAAATGACGATTTAAATAAGGAATTAAAAATAAATTGATATTTAAATATAATAATTATTTAATTTATAATATTATAATCATGTACATGATTCTGTTATTTAATTATAATTAATTTAAATTTAATATACAATATACTAGAGTTCTTTCGATGAAATTGGATCTCAAGGTATGAGATTTTCGTCTCAATTTTACATATGTGAGACACATGACATATTCACCACTTGTTTATTGTATGTGATCTATATAATTCCAATGAATGTATTTTATTATTATCTATATAAAAATTTTTGGGATATAATTACCCATATATGATTCTATATTTCTTGAGGTTTTTATTTGAAAATTTCCAAAGTGGTAAGAGTTTTATGTTACAATCTAATAATTTAACAAGATTGATTATGATTCTGTTTCTAATAAATAAGTCTTATTATTTACCTATCATGATTCTCATAAAGTTTCTTCTTATTTGGTTATATCAAGAGAATTCATGTTTTACTTTCATTTTTCTCTCATTAGGTACTCGAGGGACTGATATAATACTGATGCACTAATTTTATCATGACTAAATTTGAACATTTATTAACCATTTTAATGGACACTAATTAGTATTCCTATGTAATTAAATGTTTTCTTAAAATATTATAATTTATAATTAAATAAATAATATATATGAAAATGGATAAAAATATATTTTTCTGTAATTTTGAATTTATTTTTGAAAGGTGGTAGAATTGTACTATGTGATTGAACTGATTTAAGTTAAAAAAATCAGTCATTCTAAGCTATACCTTCACCAGTATGCCAACCAACCACATAGATTTCCTAGAAAGGATAGTAATCCATGAAAACCCACAAGGATGGTGTAATCGAGTAGGAATAGGTGAATGGTTCATGCATAGAGAGTGGAGAGTGTGGGCCAAGGCTTGTGCAGGCTATGCTTGTTATAATTTCCCATTTCATTTTGGAGTGTGTATATTGGAACCCAACCTTATTGTAGGCATATGAGACACTATCATAACTGGTTGTAATATATGACAAAGGATTTTGGACTAAAAGATAAATATGGGACTCTATCATGCATTGTATTTTTTCTCATTATCCAAAATAGCATAGTTTCCTTTTAGCTCGACTCCTTATTCTTTGGACAATTCTTCGATGCCACTACCAGACTTGATGCCACCTTCTAATGCCTAAAATTACCATAATACACCATAGGAAAACTTGTGGAAGCTCGAAATCAAATTAATATACATGGGTGAGGCTATGGATCATCATAGATTTAATCCTGAAGCTCAGGTTAATCTGTGAAGCTCAATATAATGGAGAGGATAATGCAATGCATAATGAAGAGTTTATCCAGCTTGACAAATTGAAGATCAGATGGAAGAAGGAGAAGTCTATATGATTTGTTTTGTATCCATACATTGTTTCAACAGCTACTATGTTGTGGAATCTCTCCAATAAAAATGGATTTGTGAAAGTGTCTATGTGAATGGAGTATATAATCATCTAAATGGGAAGTGAAATGGCTGCATATGAGAATTAGCTTCATGAACCAGTGGAAAGAAATGACTATATTATCACATATAATAAATATCTATTTGAGCCTATCAATTCAACCTACTACATGGAGTATAACAAGAATGGAAACATCATACTCCCCCAAAAATTGCTTCATGGATGGGTTCTATATGAGGATATTTGAAATGAAATAAAAAATGTAATTAACTACTATAAAAATACATAAAATACACGTGGAAATTAATTAATCTTAAAAGAAAAAGTTCAAAGTTATGTGTGATTAAAACATACCTAAAGTTGAGATGCAATGATTTTTATAATATAATTCACTAATTTATCTTCTTTATAGATGGATGTGGATGGAGGCTTGTCTATTGGAAGTTACTAAAAAGTGATATTAAAATACTAGATATCTTTGAAAATTTAACATGATGAATTAAAATGGAAATATTTATTACCAAAAATTAAATATAAAACAAGAAACATTGATGAAAAATACACCCATGATTCACCAGAATATAAAGGGGATTTCGTCACCTATAAATAAGAGGTTGTTGATACAATAATGAATATTGGATGATCAGGAGTGGATTCCTACAACTGGGATACTCTATTTTTCTACTATATTTTTATTTCTATTTTAGTTTAATTTATTTCATGAAAAGTCATTATGTCTGAATTTAAGTGTTCCGCTGTGTTTCTTCCACTTTTTTTACAATCTATCTCTATCACATTCTTATTATCTATTTTTATTCTACTCTACCATGAACTCTTACATTTATAATGGAAGACTAATTCATGGATTGGCCTTAGGGGAAGATAGGTATTTCTAGAATTTTATTATTAAATTATATATGTTTTATTTATGTTTGTAGTGA
This sequence comes from Viscum album, assembly GCA_963277665.1. NCBI lineage: Eukaryota > Viridiplantae > Streptophyta > Magnoliopsida > Santalales > Viscaceae > Viscum > Viscum album. The sequence goes on from OY728155.1 coordinate 1,084,521,474, forward strand.
ATAATAGTGAATTTTATAGGTGTGGAGATTCTACACAATGACTCAGATCTAAAACTCAGATCTATTCTTTTATTTATAACTTATACCACTTGTTGACACTCTATTGAATCACAGAGTCTAAAATGTGAAAAAGGGAAATGCCTTAGGAAAAAGGGGAGAAAACACATGAATAAAATTAGTATTTTCAAATACTTGAAAATTGGATCTCTCTAGTCAGAACAAGGAGTTGTTGCCATGAAAGGTACTTGCGCATAACCTACTTGAGTTTCCCATCACCATTTCACCCAAGGTCTCCTATTTTCATATAAATAGACCCCTGCTATCATCATTTGTATGGACAAATTTCCCTAAAGCCTAATTGCTGATCCGGTCTCCCTAGTGCTTCACCTAAGTCTACTGAAACATTTAATGTAGTTCTTTAACACCTTAAGTGGAGGAATTAAAGGAGGATCATTGTAATTAAGTCCTTTTAGTGTTTGAAATCCATTACACATGCGCTCCTAAGGAACCTAACCTCCATGAATCAGAAACACTTGTGTGCCACCTATTCATCTCATAGAATCATGAGCACCCCACTTCTGGGAATACATGTGAATACTCTTGATAAATTGAGCCATGTCTCACCCATGTATTATCAACCAAGTTGTTCTTCACATAAGTGAACATCAGTTTTCCCAAAACTACTTGTATGCCCATACTTTCACACCAATACTCACTTCGGAAACCCTCTTTGATTCACATACTCCCTTAAGTCTACAAGACAATAAGCCTTTATCAAATCCATTCTTAGAAAGGATTCTTCTTCATTGGATCCCTTGTCTGAAAGGGATTGGGTTAAAAAATTCCACCAAAACATCCTGACATATCGAAACCATTCGGAAATTAACATCAGTTTGCCTCCTTTTTGGGATTGTATATCCATAGTCAGAGTTTTCACACATTTGTTTCATAATGGGGTTAGGATTCATGGAGTGTCTATGGGATCATATATCGGCAGTCACATGGACCTTCCTCCAATGAATACTGTTGGGGAGTTCTTGGGTTAGAGGATTAGGGTTTGGGTTTTGTCCTCACCTTTTCGTCTTGAAAACCCAGAACCTAATGTCTATGGTAGGGAAGGTACGGTTCACACCTACTTTTTCTTTTTAACAAAAGAGAAGTCTCCCTCACCTACCGGGACCTATTTTAGGGAAACCATCATAGTGTAATCCCCTAACCTTTCAAGTAGGAAGTTGATGTCTTATTCCTCTCTACTTACTTAACCTTCAATCCTTCTTTACACTGGACCCTTGTCCAATGAAATGTGAATAGAGGGAAGGCTCATCACCTCGCCCTCTTCCCTAGTCGCCTCACCCATATCCACCGTCGCCACCGTAGGCATGTCCCCTTCCACCAGCAGAGGAGTAAAAGTGTTTTTTATTTTCTTAAATCTTTCACATTCTCTTGTTTCTCACACCGACATGGCTCATGTGGGATTAGATATTTATGATGATTACACCATTTTCAAAAACACTCATGACGAATTAACTATGATAACTTTCATTCCCTCCGTAATTGGGATATGTAGGAAGCCTTCTGAGGGCCCAATCTCACTGGATATCACCTTAAAGATTCTATCACTCATTCCCTTAATCTAGGCATCCTCCTTAGAAATAATCCCCAAATTAAACCCCCCCCCCAAATCACTCAGGAATCTTTTTCAGGAAGTATGCCCAAAATCATTTCTCTCAAAGGACTACACTCTATTATGAGACTCATCGAACTATGTGAGCTTTGATTCCCATCCAAATAGGATATGTATGAATCCCCCTTGAGGTTGAAACCCATAACTTCCAATCAAACCATTTTTCCATGGTCCATAATCCCAACATGGTATAATTTTACTTGGAAACCCATATTCTTTCCATGTTCCTCGGGCTGCATAGGGATAAGTCCCACACCAAACCTTGACTAATCACCTTTTGCCTAGAAGTCCTTACTTCATGAAATTAAACTATATGGCTATGTCCTTATCACGTGACCATAAAAGGTACGATGTGTCCCATTAGGTGTCACCAAACTACAAGGATTGTGATTCCTTTCACAAGGATATGTAGGTAGCCCATTTTATGGGTACAATCCTTATATCAAAACAAAACTACGTCTCCTTGGATGAAAATAAATTCTCAAGTTCCCCACTAAGTGGCTTAAAATGGGTATAATTATAATGACAATTAAAATAACCTCTAAATAGTATATGAGAGGATACGATTGATGGTGAACCTCAAATACATACAAATATCTCTAAGAGTAAAGAACCCCCAATACATACAAATGATTCAAAATTTCACACATGCTAATAATTGAAATAAAAATACAAAGGAAACCTATGTTATACTTTGTGAATTAATAAGGAATCATGAAAATATCTCGAATCTATAAAGAGAGTCCTGGAGTAGACAATAATTTCCCCCAAAAGGGTGTGATGAGTCTGACCTCAAATCCTCTTGACCAATGCATGTTCTTAAGTATCATATTTTCAAACTTTATGAATGCCTTCATTTATAAATAATTTCCCTTTTGGATAAAGAACTGTTGGATTTTTCTAATTCCTTGAATAAATCGAATGGAAACCTCCTAGATGTAGTGATTCTTAAACCAGAACAAATGTTCCAAGGAACTACGAAACAAAAAATGGTGAACCTGATGTGAATCCTTAAGAATGTTAATAGTGTTACCCACCTGTCAGGCCCCTATCAAATTATAAAGGAAGATCAGACAAATGAATCAATCACACATGTATCGATCTAAAAGATTTTTCTTTAATGGATTTTATTATTGTTTTCATATTCTCTCAGAACTTCCTTCACTCCAAAAGGCTTCCTTTAAACTTGCACTCGTGAATTCTCAAACTGCTACTCAAGATGGATCCTCATAAGCTGGAAGGATATCATCACCAACTCAGCATCTCCAACACTGGGTCTCTAATGTACAGGTAAGATAATACCATCACCATGGTACTATCCCAACCATGAAGGATACCCTACATACTGTAAAGGTTAACAACAACCATCGATCGTCCGATCAATGATGACCGGTGGTCAAGAAGAGGACGATGAAAACCACCATCTTCAATAGTTTTAGGTCCTTATCCATTGAACAAAATAACCAGTCCCTCCCATACTATAGGAAGGTGGATCAAGAGGTCACTCATGACCTCAGATCACAGATGCAGGGTCCTTCCCGAGGACTCCCACCAACAGTCGCCACTCACAGAATTGCGTGGCAGTGAACCTCCAACATGATGGGGGTATTACCTTTGGTTGTTCGGCCCAGGTCCCTTAAACCTAAGTGTGCAAGAAGAACCAATGGGGAAAACATCCTTCCAATAGGGAATAGTTTTTACCATTTCCCTCTTTAGAGAATTATATCAACTTAACTTGATGGCAAGTAACGAGAAGGAACATACACTCATCCGTCCTAATTCCACTACCTAGAAGACTCATCTGGAAGCGACCCATGAATCCTTATAGGTAAATTCAGTGGAGTATTGTGAACATGCACATACACCTGTTTACAAATTATCATCCAGTTAGTAGGCTTTTCTAATTGAATTTAATAAATCCCTCTAATCAAATGTGGTGGCAACTGGTAAATAGAAACACACACCTGTTTACACTCACCAATTCTGCCAGTAGTCTCATCATCCAGTATTGAATGAAGTCCATAAACAATTCTTGAAAGAAAATAGAGAAAAGAAACATACACCTTCCAGAATTCATTAAGGCTACCAACAGTCTCATTTGGCAGCACCCTAAGAAGTCAACTAGAATGATCCGATGAAAAATCTAGGGCAGACTCAATTCTCTGCCCCTATACATAAGTACTGTCCGTATCCATTGATAGGAAAGGGAGGAAACAAGAAGGAACATATGTAATGCCCCGACCCCAGTTACCCAGATTCGGTGCATTATTACATAACATTGGCATGATCATAAGAAAGATCAAATCTCGAAAGACCGATTGGTTTAATAGCCTTGGAAACACTAGATATATTCATAAAGTTTTACATTACATCATGAAGTGAAAAACTACTACAACAACATATTGTCTCCATAATCCACACCATTATCCCCTCATAATATCCCTGCAGGTCATTCATAGTTTACTTCTTCACATCCTGGGAAAAATAAAACATAGAAAAGGGGTGAGCTCAAATGCCCAGTAAGGATAACAATATAGCGGAAACTTTCATAAATAAGAATAAACATTTAATTCAATGTATAACTAAAACAAAAACCTTTTAAACTTGAACTTCAACATAGTATGGAAAAAATAAAATGAAATAATTCCATTTACTTATTCACATGGATATTCTACTAATCGAATAATCACATGCAATATCAATAACCACTTTCATAATGATGGAATTCATAATGCCAGACTATCATAACCACATAGCCAAGGCCTCGTGCCAAGACTACAAATAATATTTTTCCCAGGCCTTGTTTCAAGACACTATTTTGTCTCATGAGACCTACCGATGCATCAAGGAGCTATAGTGGGCTCCACCAGTCACATATTAAGTCCAATGCATTCCCATATGTAAAGGTTTAAACATAACATACACATTCGTATTAAAACTAGCATAAGAAATGTCAATACTTTCACCATAAACCATGAATGGTATAAAAATAGCACATCCACAGTCAAACATATCAAAAAACCTTCAATACAACATAGAAGTTTTGTATCATAATAAATCAAGTTCAAATAAGTGTAAAATCCATCAAAGAATGTTGACATAGATGAAATCAAAACTCTTTTTAGAGAAATATCTATTTCTATTTTGAAATCATTTAAGATTATTATATTAATAAAATAAAACATTTTCTTTGAAAATATTCTTATAATCTTGTAAGGGAAGCTTCGCCGATTTTATAATGGCGGAAAATAGCCGTACCCACCGTATAAGTTAAAAAAAACATTCTCACCTTAATTCTGTCGAAAAGGTTAAAAATCACATTATTTGGAAAATGACGGAAAGATTCCTTTATAAAACACTTATAAAAGTAAACAAGGGTATAAATGACTTTAACCCATATTCTAGTAAATAGTAAAAAAATGTTTTGAAATACATTTTTAAGAAACATGAATGTGGATGATAATGAAATCCCAGTAGATTATTACGTATAAACAACCTCAGATAATGAAGAGATTGTGAAATAAACCCTTACCAATTTGGTAACATACGAAACATACAACCCATGAAAGAGGTATCAGATAATAAATATGTAAATAAACATAAATTAAAGTGTATTACACAATGAATATAATTATGGGAAGTACATACACCACACAAAAGGTAATGGTGGCAATATGGCATGAATCTCACGGGAATAAGGAGTGAGATGAAAACCCCTTACCTTGTACTTTTCCTTTTTTGGGGGTAGGTTAACCTCCTGTATAATGGTGAAATAATTATTATTAAATTATACAAGAATCATATACATTAATATGATATCATATATGATCTTTTAACATTGATTTGTTAATAATATCTTAGTATTATCGTTGTTTTGGGTGTTAACTTACTCATTTTCTTTTATATGTTTTGTTACGTAAGTCGTGTTTGTCATGGATAGGTTGTATATTAATCATATCTAGAATGATATCAAGTCCTTATATACTATTATTAATCATCAAATGATAATTAGACTTGAATGGATACGATGGAGAATGAATCTCATCGCGTTCGTGGAGACGGTAGTCCCTATGTACGCAGGAGCGACAATATAAATATTTTGATATTAAAATAATATATAATTATATGTTATATCATATATACAGAATCATTATCATGTTATATTTATTATTTTCATGAATTACACCTCATTATTATACACATGAAAATAATAATTTTTTGAATAACAATTACACCACGACGTGGAGACGGTAAGCCGTACGTACGCACGTATGGTGACATGTTATTCAAAGGATGGATAGAATACTGAATATGATTGTGTCATATTTATAATAACATCAAATTATATATAATATACTGGAGTTATTATTTTAGAATGGTAATAACAAAGAAAGAAGAAGTGGAAGAAGAAAGGAACTTGAAAAGGGTGGTGAAATCATTACCTCTTCTTCGGGTTCTTCATTTTGATTTGATCAAAAGGGCTCCTTAAACTGGATTTATGACTAAAAAAAGGCCTCTACGATGAAGGGAGGGAATTTGAGATAGTATTTGGGTAGAGGTTGGCCGAATCAAAAGGCTTTGAAGGTGTGATTTAATGAGAAGGGGGAGTTCCCTTTTATAAGAGGGGTGAGGGGAACCTTTGGAAAAGCTAGAAATATTATTTTATAATAAATTCATATTCAGTTTCTAATGGCTCCAAAGTGTATTATTTAAATTTTAAGGTGGGGATAGGTCGAAAAAAACTCAACCAATAGAAGTTAGACAGGTTTGGGTTATTATACTAACCTTATCTTTAAGTATTAACTCTTAGTTAATTAGTTTCACTTTTACAATGTCTCTTTGTATTTTTATATTATATGGTTAATTAAATTTCTATATACATCAAAGAGACCCCCAAGTGGTCCATTAATGATACACCTATCATGATATAAGTCTCTTTACCGAGCCTTATATTTTTAGAAATTTAATATCAATTAATAATATAATATTTGTTTTAAAAACTCTATTTTGTCAATTTTGAGACTATTCAATAGTTGATTTTTTGTAAAAATCATAACAGAATGATTGCTTCAACAAAAGTTAGTTAAATCAATCCTAATATTCCATATTATCCTATAAAATTATTTTAATTCTTTAAAAGTCTCAAATTATATTTATTTTGGTACTTATAATATCAATTATTTTAATTTTTCACTATTATGGTAATTACAGCATCATCATTGTGTCATAAATAAATTAAATTCTTTAATTTTTAAAAATTATAAATAAAATATCATTATGTAGGAAATAGTTTTATCTTTCTAATTAATATTTATAGTCAAAAATCTAGAATATATAACACTATGTAAAAATTGTTTTTCTAAAAGATATATGCTTTTGTCATTTTTGTATTCATTTTAACTTAATTAAAATAAAGTGTCCCTATCATTTACAAGTGACATCATCAGGTCCCAAAATCGACCCAAAGATGGCCATGGTCGAACAGGTATCATCCAATAAGGTTAGGACAGGTTTTAGGATAATTTTTTATTATTATAATATTATTTTTTAACCCTTATTTACCAGAATTACCCTTTTACCATGGTAAATAAAATATTTACCGAAGTAATTATTCAAAATGTCTAAAAATATAAGTTACCAATTTATACAATTTGAACATCCTGATTCCAAATATGGAATCTATTTTTCCAAATTCAAAACACAGAAGTGGCAGAAATTAATTTAAAATTAATTCCTGCTGTCAAAACAAAAAACGTGTTTTTAAGATATAATAACTATCAAAAGATTGATACTTGTTTATGTTCGGTTTAATTGTGAAATTATGTCCAATGACCAAAATTTTATTAAATGGTAGAAATATATTCTAAATATACTTTAAAACCACTCAAATTCAAAATTTATCACTATTAATTATTTTGATTAAAAAAGTTGTTTTTAATTAAAATTTAGTAATTTTCACTATTCATCAAAATATTAAAGTTATCCGAAAAATATCAAAATTTTACCTTAGGCTAAATTCGATACTCCGAATCCAAAAATGAAGTCCATTTTAAGAGATAAAATTCATAAAATTTCAAAAATTAGGTATTACTATTCATAACGGCTAGTTTGATCGGTTGTGGTGTGTTAGAACCTCGAAGTTGCGTACAATGCACGTCATTGCATTATTCAAAGGGAAACATACCGTGGAAGCTTGGGATGTTTCATTGTAAATTTTTGATGTCCCCATTCTAAAAAGAAAATTTATTTAGTCAAATTGAATATATAAAAGTTTAAAATATTGGATTTAGAAAGGGTTTGCTATTAAATGTTTGTAAAAGTGCAATACTGAAAATGAATTTGTTCTTAGATTATGTATAAGAAACTCATAATATGGATTCTAAAACTATACAGATTATATAATGCTCAAAATTCAGTTACTATTATTCATAACCTCTTTTGAATGGCTAGTTTGGTAAGTCATGGTGCGCTTGAACTCAGTGTTGCGTGTAGTGCAAGTTATTGAATCATTTTGAAGAAATAACGCACTATGAAATCTTGGGGTGTTACATTATCCCCTCCTTCAATAAATTGCATCCTCACAATTTGAAACTATTATTCGAAAATAAAATTTTGAAAATAGAAAATACCTTTGTGGGAAAACCCACATCGGAAATTGGGTTGATAAAATTTAGTCTTAATATGAGGAAAAGGGAAATGAAAGGGTCGCCACAAAATTATGATCTTGATTAGGAGAACATTAGTGGAAATTAGAGACATATAATTGGAGGAAAAACGTAAATATTTATAGTTAGTGATTGAGATCATCAATCACAAACAAGTGTAAATTGAGGGCCTTAAATTCATCAATCTATGATGATTTAAAATACCATCGGTTCAACAAAACATATGGTATTAGGATAACACATTTTTTGTTTTAAGATCCCTTCACTAAACTATAAGAATTAATTTCTTCATTGAATAAGAGAAGAAGAAAAATATATACTTGACAAGTAAAGTCTCATCCTTTAACTATGTTCTACCAAAAACTCATCTTTCACTCTAAAAGATAATAGAACTCAAAAATAATATTCTATTTATCCTATTCGTATAGGGTTCAAAAAATGAATTTATAATTCATCTAGCAGAACCATTAAAAAATGAAATTATTCAAACCAGGACATCACGTGGGTCAGTGGTAGGTGATACACCCTTGTCGCCCTTCGGTTGTGGGTTCAAGTCTCACGGCCTTGCCGGACGCGACGGGTTGTCGCCCGACCTCCGGGTTATCCTTTTATGGCAATCCAAAATAATCCAAACTAGAACTATCCAAAATACTTCATTCCAAAATTTATAAGGAAGGTAAACACAATGGAGATTCCTTTTTTTTGCGTAATAACATGTGATCACCTTCATCATGTATTATTTTAAAACACTGTAACATTCTAAATTTCCATACAACCTTATTGATTACATTCCTGATCCCTTATTCCTTAAAGAATAATATATATACTCCTTCAGTCCAAAAATGATGTAAACCCCAACGATGATGGAATATACAAATCATTAATCAGTTTCAAGGTAGTCAAGAATATCCAATATAATTTATCCAAATCAATCATGTATTATTCTAAAATCACTACCTCGTTATCAGAACCATATTATGTTTTATCTTTCTCTCAACCATATATTTTCCAAAAATTTAACCTACTATTGAGTCACTTTTCTTTGTTACACACAATCTCAAGTCCTTAATGAAATTGTATTGTAGTACAATCCTTATATACTCCATAATTATTATAACAAGTACATTGTTGATACAACACTCAAATGACATAATCAACATAAGAACTCTAATCATTCCTCTTCATATGTGGTAGTATCATAACTTTATTATTATCCAATAGCATCATTTGTGGCATAGTCTGATGACTAGGACATATGTTCACGTAGTGTCCAAACTCCTTGCAAATGAAGCATTTTAAATTTGAAACCATTTTCTTACCATTGCAGTCACGTACTTTGTGCCCTTTTCCTCCACACTTATAACAAACTCCCATTCCTTTCAGGTAAGTTCCAGGGTGTTTCTTCCCATAGTTATCACATATGGGAAAATTATTCGTTTCCCTCTTCCCTTTATCCATCTTTCTCTCTTCTATCCTTTTCTTCTCTTGCTTCCCTTAAAAGCCATAGGACTCAGTAAACTCTTTACTTATCTTATCAACACATGATATTATTTCATCATATGATGATAATACATGGGAGACTATTTCTCTTATAAATTCTAGCTTAAGACCATGAAAGATATGATCCTTCTTTCTCTTTGGATCATCTGCATTGCTGGAGTTCTCATTCCTTCTACTAGGCGCCATTTCTAAACAATGGCATACACAAGATTAGTTTGTGAATCAAAATACATAATTTTATAATTACAAAACACTTAACATAAATTGAACTATTAATGGATATAATCCATAATCATAAAAATGTTTTCTTTGAGGATGTATATACTTATAAATCATTCATAATGAATTGTAATGAAAATGAGAGTTATCCTAAGCATATCCCCCGGGAGTGTCGTAACCAAGAGTGCAGCAAGGCCCGTTGTCGTGCACTAGTTCTCGTTCAATTCTAGCTCAAAGCGGTGTTTTCGGGTTTTACCCCTAGTTACATCTATGCCAGAGCAGACTCTACCAGCTCGTATCCAGACAGGGATGTATTGCTCGGAAAACTCACAAAATCTCTACAATACCAAAATTCTAGGAAGTTCTTCTATACTAATCCTCAAAGTTCATCTTAGGTCTACGTGCTCTAATCAGATTTTATCTAAATCTAGCTTCCAAGGTTTGTACTAGACTTCCTCTGATACGAACTGTAACTCCCCGACCCTAGTTACCCAGAGTCGGTGCATTATTACATAACATTGGCATGATCATAAGAAAGATCAAATCTCGAAATACCGATTGGTTTAATAGCCTTGGAAACACTAGATATATTCATAATGTTTTACATTACGTCATGAAGTGAAAAACTACTAAAACAACATATTGTCTCCATAATACACACTATTATCCCTTCATAATATCCCTGCAGGTCATTTTTAATTTACATCTTCACATCCTGGGAATAATAAAACATAGAAAAGGGGTGAGCTCAAATTCCCAGTAAGGATAACAATATAGAAGAAACTTTAATAAATAAGAATAAACATTTAAGGAAATGTTTAACTAAAACAAAATCCTTTTAAACTTGAACTTCAACATAGTGTGACAAAAATAAAATGAAATAATTCCATTTACTTATTCACATGGATATTCTACTAATCGAATAATCACATGAAATATCAATAACCACTTTCATAATGATGGAATTCATAATGCCAGACTATGATAACCACATAGCCAAGGCCTCGTGCCAAGACTACAAATAAGATTTTTCCAAGGCCTTGTGCCAAGACACTAGTTTGTCTCATGAGACCTACCAATGCATCGAGGAGCTATAGTGGGATCCACTCGTCACATATTAAGTCCAATGCATTCCCATATGAAAAGGATTAAACATAACATAAACATTCGTATTAAAACTAGCATACGAAAAGTCAATAATTTCACCATAAACCATGAATGGTAGAAAAATAGAACATCCACAGTCAAACATATCACAAAACCAACAAATACAACATAGAAGTTTTGTATCATAATAAATCAACTTCAAATAAGTGTAAAATCCATCAAAGGATGTTGACATAGATGAAATCAAAACTCATTTTAGAGAAATGTATCTTTCTATTTTGAAATCATTTAAGAGTCATATATTTATAAAATAAAACATTTTCTTTGAAAATATTCTTATAATCTTGTAAGGGAAGCTTCGACGATTTTATAACGGCGGAAAATAGCCGCACCCTCCATATAAGTTAAAAAAACAATCTTTCCTTAATTCTGTCGAAAAGGTTAAAAAGCACCTTTTTTGGAAAACGACGGAAAGATTCCTTTATAAATCAATTATAAAATTAAAAAAGGGTATAAATGACTTTAACCCATATTCTAGTAAATAGTAAAAAATGTTTTGAAATACATTTTTAAGAAACATGAATGTGGATGATAAAGAAATCACAGTAGATTATTACGTATAAACAACCTCGGATAATGAAGAGATTGTGAAATAAACCATTACCAATTTGGTAACTTACAAAACATACAACCCATGAAAGAGGTATCATACAATGAATATGTAAATACACATAAATTAATGGGTATTACACAAATAATATAATTATGGGTAGTACATACACCACACAAAAGGTAATGGTGACAATATGGCATGAATCTCACGGGAATAAGGAGTGAGATGAAAACCCCTTACCTTGTACTTTTCCTTGGTTGGGGGTAGGTTAACCTAATGTATAATAGTGAAATAATTATTATTAAATTATACAATAATCATATACATTAATATGATATCATATAAGATCTTTTAACATTGATTTTTTAATAATATCTTAGTATTATCGTTGTTTTGGGTGTTAACTTACTCATTTTATTTTATATGTTTTGTTATGTAAGCCGTGTTTGTCATGGATAGGTTTTATATTAATCATATCCAGAATGATATCAAGTCCTTATATACTATTATTAATCATCAAATGAGAATTAGACTTGAATGGATAAGATGGAGAATGAATCTCATCGCATTCGTGGAGACGGTAGTCCGTACGTACGCACGAGCGACAATATCATTCTTTTGATATTAAAATAATATATAATTAGATGGTATATCATATATACAGAATCATTATCATTTTACATTTATTATTTACATGAATTACACATCATTATTATACCCATCCAAATAATAATTTATTGAATAACAATTACACCACGACGTGGAGACGGTAAGCCGTACATACGCACGTATGGTGAAATGTTATTCAAAGGATGGATAGAATAATGAATATGATTCTACCATATTTATAATAACATCACAGTATATATAAGATACCGGATTTATTATTTTAGAATTGTAATAACAAAGAAAGAAGAAGTGGAAGAAGAAAGGAACTTGAAAAAGGGTGGTGAAATCATTACCTCTTCTTTGGGTTCTTCCGTTTGATTTGATCAAAAGGGCTCCTTAAGTTGGCTTTCTGACTAAAGGAAGGCCTCTAGGATGAAGGAAGGGAATTTGACAGAGTATTTGGGAATAGTTTTGCCCAACCAAAAGGCTTTGAAGGTGTGAGTTAATGAGAAGGCGGAGTGCCCTTTTATAAGAGGGGTGAGGGGCACCTTCGGAAAAGCTAGAAATATTATTTTATAATAAATTCCTATTCGGTTTATAATGGATCCAAAGTAGATTATTTAATTTTTAAGGTGGGGATAGGTCTAAAACCACTCAACCAATAGAATTTAGACATGTTTGGGTCATTATAGTAACCTTATCTTTAAGTATTAACTCTTAGTTAATTAGTTTCACTTTTACAATGTCTCTTTGTATTTTTATATTATATGGTTAATAAACATACTATATACATACAAGAGACCCCCTAGTGGTCCATTAATGATACACATATCATGATATAACTCTTTTTTCCGAACCTCAGATTTTTAGGAATTTAATATCAATTAATAATTTAATTTATATTTTAAAAACTTTTTCATGTCAATTTTGAGACTATTCAATAGTTGATTTTTGTAAAAATCATAACAGAATTATTGATTCGAAAAAAGTCAGTTAAATAAATTATAATATGTCATATTATCCTATATAATTATTTTAATTATTTAAAAGTCTCAAATTATATTTATTTTGGTATTAATAATATCAATTATTTTAATTTTTCACTATTATGGTAATTACCGCATCATCATTGTGTCATAAATAAATTAAAGTATTTAATTGTCTAAAAATTATAAATAAATTATCATTATGTAGGAAATCTTTTTATCTTTATAATTAATATTTATAGTTGAAAATCCAAAATATATAACCCTATGTAAAAAAAATTGTTCTAAAAGATATATGCTTTTGTCATTTTTGTATTCATTTTAAGTTATTTAAAATAAAGTGTCCCTATCACTTACAAGTGACACCATGGGGTCCCGAAATCGACCCAAAGTTTTCCATGGTCAAATAAATATCCACCAATAATGTTAGTACATGTTTTAGGGTAATTTTTTATTATTATAATATTATTTTTAACCCTTATTTCCCGGATTTACCCTGTAACCATGGTAAATAAAATATTTACCGAAGTAATTATTCAAAATGTCTAAAAATAAAAGTTACCTATTTACACAATTTGAAAATCCTAATTCCAAATATGGAATCCATTTTTACAAATTCAAAACACATAATTGGCAGAAATTAATTTAAAATTAATTCCCGCTGTCAAAACAAAAAGTGTGTTTTAAGATATAATAACTATCAAAAGATTGATACTTGTTTATGTTCGGTTTAATTGTGAAATTATGTCTAATGACCAAAATTGTATTAAATGGTAAATATATATTCTAAATATACTTTAAAACCACTCAAATTCATAATTTATCACTATTAATTATTTTTATTAAAAAAGTTGTTTTTAATTAAAATTTAGTAATTTTCAATATTCATCAAAATATTTAAGTTATTTGAAAAGTACCAAAATTTCACCTTAGGCTAAATTCAATACTCTGAATCCAAAAATGAAGTCCATTTTTAGAGATAAAATTCATAAAAATTCAAAAAGTAGGTACTACTATTCATAATGGCTAGTTTGATCGGTTGTGGTGTGTTAGAACCTCGAAGTTGCGTACAATGCACGCCATTGCATTATTCAAAGGGAAATGTACCATGGAATCTTTGGATGTTTCATTGTAAATTTTTTATGTCCCCATTCTAAAAAGTAAATTTATTTAGTCAAATTGAATATATAAAAGTTTAAAATATTGGATTTAAAAAGGGTTCACTATTAAATGTTTGTAAAAGTGCAATACTGAAAATGAATATGTTCTTAGATTATGTATATTAAACTCATAATATGGATTCTAAAATTATACAGATTATATAATGTTCAAAATTCAGTTAATATTATTCATAACCTCTTTTGAACGGCTAGTTTGGTATGTCATGGTGCGCTTGAACTCAATGTTGCGTGTAGTGAAAGTTATTGCATTATTTTGTAGAAATAACACACTATGAAATCTTGGGGTGTTACAACATACACCTACTCCTGATAAAAAATGGATATATATTCCTGTTCTACCTACGGAATTCACCAAATATATAGGAGGATTGGGGTTCATACTCCCCCATATCATGCGGGCAACTAGATTGAGAATATACACACTTCCCATTTGGAGGTAATCTGCCCATTCTGATGACCACTCCAAGGAAAAAACATTCACCCACCCATGATAACAACTTCTCCTAGAAGGTTTCCCCAACTAATTATAAGAGATCATCTATGGAAAATTCATGCCAAACACTGTTGGAAAATCAAGAGGCAATCTGTGATCTAGCTCTTCTTAATGTCAGATTTCTTAAAAACCTCATACATTTATCGGTTTCAACTCATGATCCTAACCTCCCATTACAAAATTATGGGAGTAGTAGAAATAATTCTGAAGTCCCCCATCATACACTTCATCATGAAGGCTAGATTCATGAAAATCGGTAAATCTTGAGAACCTATCTCTGTATGAGAGCCGCGACAACCCTCTACGTAGCCAGAAGGCCAAGGAACAAGAGGATTTATCCCTTTCTGTAATCCATTATGATGGTTTTCCCCATGATGGCCTTTTTTTTGTGAAAGTTCTCACCATTATAGTGGTTTTTATTGTCTTGATAACTTAATAATTGACAATATAGTAATGAGATAGCCCTCTTATCACCAAGAACATACCAACACAAGGCCAAACATGTTTGGTGCCTTGTGATTAATGAGTGAAATACTTTCTCAATCAGAATACATCTAAAGAAAATAGTCATTGTCTGAACCTCCCTGGATTATTTGTCTTCTAATATATTAGAGTAGAAATCAACTTATTAAATTATTTTTAATAAAAAAATTGAGAAATTTTGACTTTGGTCAGACCAAGTGGGGAAACCTCTAGTTAAAGATGATGAAGATATATTGAAAATGATAAATATATTTGATAATGGAGAAGTACCAGTCATGTTTTTTCCTGAAAACCTCACTATACCACATTCTAGAATTGATTACAGAAGATTGAATTCTTGATGTCCGCCTCAACTTATGGAATACTCTATATCATTTAAAAACATAGGTATTACCATATGATGATTATCAACTTAATTTAAAGGTAATAAAAGGGTTTAAACACCAAATAATATTAGAATCTCTATCAGTTTCCCAACATCCAAAGTTTTAAAAGCAGTATAAAACCTTTCAGTGTGCATGCCTTAATGCACTAAAGAGGCCGCTTCAATTAATTTCCAATACCCCATCTGGTGTTCTTATTAGAGGATGAGGTGCACAAGAAGCATTGCAGTTCACTATGATCCAAAATTAGAAAATCCCACCAAAAGTGTTTTCATGAAATGTTATTGCACGTGGTTCGCTACAATCAGCAGATTTTATATATAATCAAGTATATGCTTAAGAACAATCCTCAAATAGATCTCATCAGAGTCATTCCCAAAGAAACTAGATGTTGAGATACCTTTGCATCAAGCATCTAATAATCTAAAGAAGCCCCCCCCGCATAGAGGATATCAGCCATTAGATGATGCAATTGTCTGAAATATAACAATGTTCTTATGAAACCTGATATTTAAGTGGCCGTCGGATAATTCACCCAGCCATTATATGAACCAAAATGTTCAAAACCAGAAGAGCAGCTACACAAATATCCGCTATAGTAGTTCAAGATCCACCCCAACTTGTAGGGTGGGGTCTTTTTTAATTCATCCTTTGAATTAAATAAACAATTTTTTAAGGTTTGACGTAGAAGAACATGAATCACCCCATCCTGTAGGGCTCTGGGATTTTTCACATCTATAATCTCCTCCTCGACAGAAGTAATTTTTTTCCAATTAGGGAATAAGACACAAATAAAATGCACAAATGAAGTATCCACGGATTCCCTTAAGGTTAAAATACATCAAACAGTTCCCAAGAATTTATCATATAGGATAAAAATGTGTCATGGATGATCAAAAGGAGCATATCTTACAAATATACTGACAGAATGCCATCAATGCATTATGAATAAATAAAAGTTATTAATACCATTTCAGAATATCCACCAGAAAATGAGTCTAGTTCAGCGGAATTATAAGATGATGTTCATATACTTAATACAACACACCCTGAATTAGATAAAGGATGTGTGTATTCCCAAAAATTAGAGGCTTTACTAGAATGTAGTTATTCCCTCATGTAACCAACTCTCACCCCTCTGAAAGGAATCTAACAAGGAGAAAGGTAAATGTCAGATCACATATCACTTTCCATTGGAGAAGATCAATCTATTTCACTTGAACAATGATTTTCACATCAAGAAGAGGAGATGAAAGATTTCAAAAGACTCCATACATAGTTACTTAGAAGTAACATCACTGTGATATATTCTCCCCAGGTATATCCTCAACTTGCACATCCAGTAGGAGCTCCTTAGAAATGATGATTTGTTGTAACTACAGATGTGGATAATGAATTCCCTCAATTGGGTACATAGCCATGGAATGATCAAACACATCCTTATAAGCCTATCCTCTTGGGTTATCCAAGACATATACCATCATCACCACCAATAGTATTTTTTCGGTTGTTACACTAGTTTAGGATCTATTTGTTGTACCTATATAGGTTATAGCTCATCCGAATATTCCACATATGCTTATTAATACAATTGAGAAATTTATAACTTGATTGGAAGCTATGGAAGAATGACGTGTGCTAGGACATCTAGAAAAGAGAGCATACACTGAATGGGTGGATCCAATCCCCCCCACCAAACTTTATGAATACCATATTCCCAATATTTAATGGTTTGTCAGATTCAAAATAACACTTAACACATTTAATTTCTAATTATGATCCCATGATGGGAATTCCTCAACAACAAGAAGTATTAAATCTCATGTGCTTTATGCAGTCATTACAGGGACCATATTTTTCTAGTATATAAGTTCCATATCTCAATCAATTACTAGATGAGAAGATGTCCATCAGAAATTCGTTCTTCAATTCAGCTCAACACTGCCGAAGATAACAATTTTTGATCTTACAAATTGCAAAAAAAGGGGAAATGAAAGAGTCTTATATTTCTTTGATCGATGGAAAGGATTAACGTATTCCTTAAATCTTTCACTCCCTAAAAAAGAGTTGATACTAATTTGTGTGGAAAAGTTACCTGATGAGTTTGCACCCCACTGATCTAAGTGAAATACACGGGAGGGTTTTGAGATCTTTCTTTAATTTTACAACTGGTTGAGGATTCCAATGTGGAAACTAAAGCTAAATCTTATTTAATTCCATTAGATTTGGGAAGGAGAATAGGGAAAGTAGAGGCTGCCATAGTCACAATCAAGCAAGAACCTATACCTGCTTCCACATCAAAACATTCATCATATCGAAGGAATCCACTTCCCGAGTGTCAGCAGCAATGAAGGCCTCGTCAAGATGATAAAAAAAATTAAAGGTGGAGAAAATTTGAGGAGTTAAAGAACAAAGTTTATTCTTTTTTGAAATGAGCAGGTTCCCAGATACTGCATCCCATCTTTGGAAAACAATTTGGTTTAGTTTCCAAGGCTAAATAAACAAAACAATGAAGTAGATGAATATATTTAAAATTATTGTCTCATTAACTAAATGTTGGGGCTGCCCATTCACAAGTGTTTTGTTTTCAAAGACCTCCTACAAAAAATGGTAGACTCTGGACATATGAAATTGAAAAGATCATCAGCCCAAGAAGCATGTGTTACTTATATTGATCCAGAGGAAGAAGGTGAATGACATGAATTCAAAGGTAAAAATGTGCACAAAATGATGATTGGATGATCATAAAAAAAATAAACTGAACTAATTCCATTTTATGAACATAGATGAAGCAACAAATTATGTCTTATACCACTCCTGTCATAGAAAAAACACCTTCATCAAAAGATTAGTCCTACAATGGTCAATCCTCAAAGAAGAAACATGATCAGAAAGAAAAAGCTTAGTTATAAGAAGATGAGCTCGTATCAGGGACAAATTTTTTCCTTGACTCAGGCAGATTTTGTGTTATCTATTTCAAAAGCATGGGCACCACTCTGCCAAACAGCACAACCAGAACTGACCTATCAAGAATAATTTTCATCAAATTCATAATTGATCTTTGGTTCTATCAATGTTATCCACTTAATGGATCTCTTTGAAAATTAGAATTCTTGTAATAATGAGACTAAATTCATTGTACCTAGCTGGGAAACAAGAAGAAGAATCCAAGTTCGAGGATACATGGGAAGAATTTGGTATTCTAGAAACCACTATTTTAACTCTACCCCTTCTCAAACTGTATATTCTATGGAAAATCATGGGAGAGACCTTCAGTAGGCTCAACAAGAATAAGGAGATTCTCCCATGTGTGACTGGATCGGTCCTGACATGATTATTTTGGAGGGATGATTAAAGGTTACACCATCATTCTCTCAGCAAGTAGATTGACATAGTCAATCAAATATACTAAAACCTAAAATATTTCTAACTTCTGCTCTGATACATGGTACATCTACATGAGGATCATCAGTTTCTTAGGTACCTGCATAACCACATCTCCATGATAGAAAACATAGACCTCTAGACCAAAAATATGATGTTTTGAAATTGTTATCCCATGTACCAGCCACATTTTTGATATTGGATGCCTTGAATCTGTCAAAAGATCTCCGAGAATCACTTATTGAAGCTTTTTCAAGTCGTCAAGAGTTTGAAACCGAATTTGCTGCAACTGAGGTTTACCGTATAGAGAATGACCCTACAAAATTTTGTGAATTTATATCTTTTACATATGAATATGAAGATTATGTTTTACATTGACACATTAGGCCCTTGTATCTATCTGGTAGGGTCAATGATATAAAAATCCAATGAGCCTACATTGAAAATGGATTAGGGTCCAACCACATTCATATCTGTACATATCGTCGATTGGGCCGCACTAAATCTATCTTATCTCCTTCCACTTTAATGCTACATGGTTATGACAAGAATGAGTAAGAACTATTGGGATAGATTACACTCAGAACTCAGTTTGGAGATCTGGTGTCTAATTCAGATTTTATGGTTGTTTGTCAGGACACAACCTTTAACATTTGTCTGGGAAGGACTTTTCTACATCAACATACCAAAATTTATTCATCATACTCCCAATGCCTCAAGTACTATTTCAATTATCAAATCGAGACATTGTATAGTGATAATGCTCTATTAAAAACATGTGAATCTCAGTATATTGAGGTAGAATTTAATCAAAACAACGGAACAAGGTCTATGATAAAAGAGGTAACAAGAATCAATGCTCTGAATGGCTTGGAAAAGATCCTAAAAACTCATTACAACATTTGTGTATAGATTATGTGTTTCCAATTAATCAAATTGAAATAATAAACCCAAATCCAATCACCCATCTAGTGACTTCCATTATTTCAATTATAGAAATTGAGCCTGACAGCATGAGATAAATTGTTGATTTTCCTTGCAGTGGTGAAATTTTAAATAGAGATGTATTCATTTAATCCACTGGTCTTCAATAAGTCTCTGCTTCACCAATAACACAAGAAGAAGTTGTAGCAATACTAGAGGAAGATGATGATGTTGATTCCCTACACATCATATCCTCTTTAATGCTCTAGGAAAACCCTTCATCATTAGTAGGGTAAGAAATGATTGCTTCTTCTTCAGAATGTTCAAATACTAACTGCTCACCTAGATTTCAATGTTTTGCTTCATCACCTACTATGAAAGTAGAAATAGAATATTTGACACATAATGAAGAAGAATAAGATCTCAGGGATGCTCCTCCAGCATTTAAGGAAGGTGTATCTACAATTGTGGATGAGCTTAGAGAAATAAATTTGGGTATAGAAGATGATCCATGTCTCACTCTAATTAGTGCGTCCATGACATATAAAGAGAAATAGGTTTATATTTCATTTCTAAAATGACATCAAGATATAATTTCTTGGAATTATATAGAAATTACATGCCATAATCCCGATTTAGCCACCTATCATTTGGGTTTTCTAGAAGAGCATTTAGGATTGAAGCAGGTATCAAGAAGAACACACCCAACTCATGCCTCTAAAATTGAAGCTGAATTCGATAGGCTTATTATGGAATTTTTTTAGAGAGGTTAAATATCCCAAGTGTTTGGCCAAAATTGGCCCAGTGAAAAAGAAGAATGGGAAAATCTAAGTTTGCATTGATTTCATAGATCTTAAATGGAATTGTCCCAAATATGACTTTCCAGTTCTGATCATAGAGCTTCTAATTGATGCAAAAACTGGACATGAATCTATTTCCTTCATGGATGGCTACTCTTGGTATGATCAAATTCGAATATCCCTAGAGGATGAAGAATCTATAGCCTTTAGAGCCCGTCAAGGTGTGTTTTTTATCAGGTAATTCCCTTTGGATTAAATAATGCAGGTGCAACATATCAACATGCCATTTACCATATTTTCAAATCATTCTTATGAAAATTTGTCAAATGTTATGTGGATGATCTAGTGGTTAAATCCAAACAATGTTCTGATCACTTCCCGATCTATATATCATATCCAATAAACATTAGAAACATAGTTTTAAGATGAATCCCTTGAAATTTGCGTGGAGGGTAACCTCATGAAAATTCCTCAGTTTTGTTTTTATGCCATTGTGGTATAAATGTTGATCCTGAAAAGACAAAAGAAATCCATGTAATGTCACATTCTAGAAATTTGAAAGAATTAAGAGGACTCTAAGGACAATTGGCCTATATTCGATGCTTTATCACCAACTTGGTAGGAAAGTGTTTCCCTTCACAAGATTAATAAAGATGGGAGTCGCCTATCAATGGACTGAAGACATCCAAGAGGTATTTGATACCCTCAATAAATATCTCTTGATTCCACCGGTACTAATGACACATGTTGAAGGAAGGCCACTTATTCTCTATGTGATAGCTTTAGAGAGATCATTGGGTGACTTCCTTTCCCAAAAGAATAATGTTGGCAATAGAAATAGCCTCTACTATCTCAGTCAAACTATGCTTGACATAGAGACTTGATATTCAAGTATCGAGAAGTGCAGTCTAGCATTAATCATTGATGTTTAGAAATTGAGGCACTACCTACAACATCACAAGTTCCAATTTTTGTCTCACAATAACCTGATCAAATTTATCCTCAGTCATCCTATACTTATAGGGAGTTTGGCATGATATGTAGTTATTTTTCAATAATTTGATATCCAGTTTGTGTATCAGTTGGCAATAAAAGTCCAAGATTTGGTAGATTTACTTACTGAACATCCATCTACAGAAAATACATCCTTGAACATCAAACTTCTTGATGAACAGGTCTTCTCTATTCTAGATAATCCCTAAACATGGGAAATGTACTTTGATGGTGCTTCTAGAAGTCTAACAGGGAAGAGAATGTAAAACCAAAAACTCAACAATGATGGGTTATAAATTGTACTTATCTCTCCAGAAAATGAAATGTTTCCATATTCCTCCATTTTTTCAGAAGGCAGTACCAACAATGAAGTAGAATATAAATCTCTCATAGCAGGCTTGGAATTGGTGCTCTAGGTGCAAATGAACCGCCTGAATGTGAAGGGTGATTTAGATTTTGTAATAAAAAAATAAATGGAAATTATGATTTTAGAAAAGAATAGTAAATCCATTTGTGTGATTAGGTTTTAAGGTTAATGGCTGAATTTACCTCAGAGCCAAAATTGTCTTATGTCCCGCAATCACAAAATCCACATGCCGATGCACTAGGTAATGCAGCCACAACCCTGGAATATCCAAATTGGGATGGGGCAATTATCAGTATTTCCCATCGTCATATGGTTTCACCTTTTATTCATACTATAATGGAGGAAATTAATTAAATTAGCCCTATTTCTATGCCCTATGGTCAAACCACGGTATGGATGACATCCATCATAAAACACCTTAAAAATGGATTACTTCCACCAGATTGAAATGAAAAAGAATATATCCAACTACAAGTGGCCAATTTTACACTTTATGATAGTCCAAATCACCTGAAGATCCTCTAAAAATGAGGATTTCATGAAATCCTCTTCAGGTTTATTGACGTATAAGAAACTCCAGCTATCATGAAGGAAGTACATTCAAAATCTTGTGGTGCTTAGTAGTCTGGTCATTGGATTTCTGATCAAATAAGAAGGCTTGGATACTTTTTGAATTCAATGATACAGGATTGCATAGATTTCACTAAGAAATGTCATCCCTTCCAAGTGCATGTAAAATTAATTCATCAACCCTCAGATTTGTTATATACCGCTAAATACTCTTGGCCATTTTCCACATGGGGAATGGATGTAGTAGGACCTTATCCTCAATCTACAGGTAAGTATTTAAAATATATTATTATTTCTACTAACTACATCACCAAATGGGATGAGTTAATACCTCTACAAGAATTTGGATCTAAAATCATTTCTAGTTTTGTCAAGACTAACATAATCACCAGATTTGGTGTACCTCATACTATATTGAAGGAAAACAACCCTAATTTCTATTTTGTTGAGGTAAATAAGTTATATTATGAGAACAATATAAAACATATCCATTCATCACACTATCATGAAGTAGCCAATTGTCAAATAGAGGATTCCAATAAGACCCTATCAAATATACTCTAGAAGATGACAGATAAAGATAAGAAATCTTGGCCTGGTAAACTTATGCACTCTTTATGGGATTATCAGACTACTACCTATACATCCACTCAGGCAACCCCATATTCATTAGTGTATGGAAAAGAAGTTGTTTTTCCAATTGAAATTAATATTCCTTCACTCCAAGTTGCAATATGTGATCAGTTTTCTATAGAAGAAAAGTATCAAAAATGATTTGATGATCTGGAACAATTAGATGAAAATAGATTTCATACTTTGCATCATTTAGAAGTCTATAAAATAGAATAGCATGAGATTTTAACAAGAATGTTTTCCTTCACTCATTTATTCAAGGAGAATTGGTATTAGTCCTCACAACTCCAATAATACTAAGAAATAAGCCTCGAAAGCATGGGCTATAGTGGGAAGGATCTTATTTCACATTTAAGGTCTACTTAAATGGAGGTTATTCCCTAATCTCAATGGATGGAGAGATTGTCACAACTCCAAATAATGTGGGATTCTTGAAGAAATACTTTTTGTAAGTGCACATCGTGTTCTCACTCGATAACTCTGAACTGCACAACACAAAGTTATAGTTTCCAAACATTAAAATTTATAACAATCATAAGTGTCCATACTACACGATGAAAAAATCCATAGCATCTTTGTCCTTGTCAAATGATGTTAAACTTCATGACATCATTTTTTGTTGTTACACGACAATAAACTATACAGTTAACATCTTCTCTATTTGACATTAAGAGCTTCCATGTTCAAGCATAATTAACATCATTGGTACACCTTAATGGAACAAGAGTCCCATTTCTCCCAATTTTTGTATCAGATCAGCATAGGGTCCTCATTTCAAGAACTACATGTGGCTTGATTCTCATTTTCAATCAGATACGTAGATATGTCTGGATCTCCAATATTCGGCCCATCCACAACCACAAAAATTTTCAATTCCTTTTTTATTGCTATACATGAACTAGATATATAAAGATTGATCTTTTAAGATACATGGTTTGACCTTCATACCATTTTTAATCTTAATTTTAACCATTCTTACAGAATGTGTAAAAAACCCACGTCTCCCACATCAAATTCAATTGGCGTGGGAAATGATTTTTCAAGAACTACCATTGGATTGATTCTCATTTTTAATGAGATAAGTAGAGATGCTTGTATCTCCAATAAATTGACCATTCATAATAAAACCCCCATTTATTCCCTGAGTATGTATCAAAAATGCAGAGGGAATGTTCAAAGACTACGTATGGATTGATTCTCAACCATATGAGATACGTAGTGAATGCTTGGACTTAGTTCGTAGTCCCAGTCAAGAGATATGTTTTATCTCTCACCCAAATATAATTAACAATCTATGTGAGAGTCTTCATTTTGGGTTCTCTCCATGTAAATGACTCCCAAATCATGGCTAGTATTGATTCAAATATTTCTCATGTGCAATGAGAATTACCCCCTTTCATATTTCACACTCTTAATATAAAATATTTTCAGATATTCATAATCTTTCTTATGGTTTTTGGTGACAAAGTCTCTGATATCTGAGAACTCTTTTTCTTGACTATGCATCATGTTCCCTTAAGAGGCCTTGCATAAAATTTTCCTACATTATAGGTCTTTCAGCAAAAATATAACACTATTTGGATATGCAACATATGCCCTAGAAGGACCAATATAATATAGCACCCACAATGGGTTTGTCAAATAATGGTAATTTTGTTCTTGGTTAAAGTGTCTTTTGTCTCCTTCAAACATGATAACAATATACAAGAAGCTATATTTTAAAGCAGTCATTCTTGTATATTTGTCCCATTACCTTTCTCTCAATATAAAGGTCTTCGGGACTTTGGTTTACACGTTTACCTCTCCATGTGTTCAATGAAATATGAAATAACATTGGATAACTTGACCACATATCATATATTGTTTCCATTTTTTAGTCCTAGTTGTATGACCTAAAAACCACATACACCATATGTTCTACATTTGGGTTATATCTTCATAGAAATCATATTCCTCCGATACTTGGGAAATACTAATTGAGAATAATCTCTTCATATTCAATTACCTTTCTTCATAAACAAAACTTTGTGATTTTGAAAATCTAAATCTCCATAAACATTCTTCGAATTTTAGAAATAGAATGTCAAACATTTGAGATATCTTTTTATTTACTATGGTGAACATGACCTTAGGTGGCCTTGCATAAGTTGATATCATAATAGACCTATTAGTCAAAGGATTCCACTATTTGGCTATGTAGTATAATCCCAAGCCGACTCTACACAATAAAACCCACAAAACGGATTCTTAAAAAAATGGTAACATCGTTCTTAGGAAAGAATTCCTCCAATTCCTCATTTCCCTTTTTCTATATCATTCTTTGAGATATATAAATTTCTAAATAACATTTTACAATTCTTCCCTTCCATACCTGAAAATGGTAGTATGTTTCCAAAAAAATTATCAAGAAATAGTGAGAGTCTCATACCTTTGGTCAAAGCTAAAGACTATAAATTAAACCCACCCAATGTCCTCACTACATGACTTATAATTACACATTATAATGTCCTCACTGCATGATTTAAAACTGCACAGTATAATGTCCTCACTGCATGACTTAAAACTACGTATCATGATTTCAAAACACCCCTTTCTCACAAATTCTATCCATTCCTCATAAACCAAATTTTTATATAAGTGGGCTTCTTATTCATGAGATATGTCGGCATAGATAACCCTTTATTCTTAAAATCTCTTTCCTTGGAAACCCACCCACTGTGGTTTTCTGTCCCCTGAATCTTATTTTCTCTTGTCTATCAATAGTAAAAGGCTAAATTCCTAAGAGCTCCTTTTCTTGACTATATAGTACATATCCCTAGAGTCTTTGCATAAAATATTCCTACATTACAGGCCTATAAAAAAATATGCCACTATTTGGATAAATATTATATTCCCTAGTCAGCTCTATATAATACAACCCCCATAACAGGTTTGTCAAATAATGGTAACTTATTTCTTGGAATAGGAATCCTTTATTATTATTAAAGTTTTAGATTTGGTAACCATAAAAATATTGACTCAATATATCTCTTGGAATTATTTAAAGAATATTGGAGTAATTTTTAGCCACTAAGCCTTGTTTGGGATCTAATTTCAATATTTACAGTCAAAGCTGTTCGACCATAAACACTAGCCCTTTCTATTCCAACACGCATGACTCCAAACTTCCAAAAACAAGAGACATGGTACTCACTAGGTTGGAAACCCACAAAGGGAACTCTAGACAAAAGTCAAGTCTCATCTCACTAAACGTACATTTTTGTATGGTTTAGGTAATATTGAGAAATAAAAAGTCAAAAGATAAAAAGTTTGTGGGGCTATGTATATAACCCTTGTAAAAATCGAACTACGCTTACTAGACCCATTGGCTTTGGTAAAAAAAGAGCTATCAAAAATGAAAACACAAATGATTAAAGACATAATTCTTTTCATTTGTGAGCCAAAAAATCGCAGAGGGGCATCCACAAATTGGAGTCTCCCTTCTTTCATTATCTTATAAGAGGTTTTCTATATAAATTTTCATTTGGTTAATGACCTTTTGAGCTCCATCAGCTACCTTTTGAAGTTCATTTAACAAACCAGTCTCATTCTATTAAGCATCACAATGTGCTTCCTTAGCATATGCAATGGATTTTTCGCCATATTTCTAGACTTCTCCAATTGAATCATGAAGCTGGTCAAGCTCCCCTATGATAATATCCTACTCTTGTGGAAGGTGAAGCTGCTGAACTGTCTTTTCTTTAATCTTTAACTTTAGTTCTTTCAATTTTGTTGTATGATTGGCCTCATCTTGGGAAAACACTGCTTCGAATTCATCAATATTGATCAATAGTTGAGTTTTTATCAAATCTTACTGAATCTTCTAGTCGTGTTATCTTTTTTGGATATTCTCTTTCTTTGATGTATGAATTTTACAGTATTCAAAACCGCCAAATATCAGCATGATAAACAGAGATGATATTCATGGAATTCTTGAAGGTAGTTCCTCAAGAGGAATTTCAGATATTATATTCCATATATTTTTCCATGCCTTGCGACATGAAAGAAGAAGGGCCTTTCATAGTTCTGGACCTGATTCAAAATCACTACCATGAGGAGAAACATATTCTGAGACTAAGAAACTTAAAGAAGTTCGCTATTCTACTCCTTCTATAATAGTGGTTTCTTCACCTCCCACAACTATTTGAGATGATATAGAGGATTCACCTTTAGATCTGTCCATTGAAGTTGATATCCTTATATGGTGAATTAAATTATGGTTATGGTTAGTTTTAGGGGATAAAAAGAGTGATCACAATCATTTTATCAATATCTCTTACCTAACAGTAAGTTGGCATTTTGAGAAGACTTCTCCCCAATGTTCTCATTTTGAATGGTTTTGGTTGATGTCTCGGGATGGGGAATGCTCTCTTTAATTTTCATAGGATCCTCTGAATGAATATCAGGAAGATTTTATGGCCCAAGATTCAGCTGAGCCAATGTCTCTGGAATGGTAGGATTGAAATTAATGTCAACACATATTTTAGGCATCGTTGACACAATAGTTTCTTTAGATGGGGTTGTATATTTCAACCAATCATGATTAGAAATTTAATCATAAAAAGATTAATATGATGATAAATTAAAATTAACATCCAGTTGGTTCTATACAAGGAACTTTAAAATTTTATAAATCAGCTGGTATATTAACATGTTCTAATACTTCTTCAAAATAAATTCCAAGGCTCATCATATCATCCAATTATAGCCCAGATCCCATGTTAGTATCACCCATGGGAGCACTCGGCGTGGTTGATTTGTAACCTTACTCTAACAACCTTTTACCCCAAAAACATCCTCAACAACAGTTGTGCAGTAAGCACCAATTTTCACTTGATGTTATGGTGCATGTGATAAACCTAAAGCATCACAAGATGAAAGTCAGTTGTTTTTATATTTAGTGTCTTATGAAGAACTATTGATTTACTAGAGGTCTCCTCTCTTCTGATAGTTAGAAGAGGAGAAGAGCTGGAAATAGACATTTGTTCCTTTAGCATCAATTCCCATTTAGGAAGCACAAGGTTAGCCCTAATTTGTGCATGTTCCATATAACCCTCCATAGTTCTTCAATGCTTATTAGTAATTTCATTAAGAGAAGAAATAGACGAATATCCTGCAATTAGAATAAGTTTAAACATTTTTTTCATGAATAAGGCTAAAATTCATGTTGTCAGGAAGGCTTACCACTACTAAGAAAACATTTCACCATAGTCTTATTTCATCGATGCCTATATTTCTTCACCTTCTTGGGATGACTTGCATCATCATCTTAAAAAATATGTATTAGAGACTGCAAGCCCCTTTCAATCTCATTTTCCATGGACTATTAACCCAGAGATATCTCTCCCAATTCACAAGGTGATTCAATAGTTCCAAGAGTAGTACCACTTTGGCTATATCATGGTGATAGAAGTTCTTTTGATTTTTGTTTATCCAGATGCAAGTTAAAATGATATTTACTTTAAGTAGTAATTCTTTGACTAAATTCAAATTTCAAAGAAGAAGTAAATGTGAGAAAAAGGAATCTTACGTCTTTAGGATCCACAAAATCACGCCATTCTTCATATAATGAAAGTTCAATACCATTATTGGTACCATGATCTATCATTTACTTCACCCACTTTATGGTGGGAATTGATTTGTCTATTTCATATATGAGCATTTCCAATTCTCGGATATATGTTCTCACTTCATCAGTATTGTTCTTAAATAGAATATCAAAAGAGGCTCATAGATCCCCAATTCCTGGAATATGTAACCCTTCACATAAATCTATCTAGGTGGTTTTAACATCATAATGAAAACATTCCCATGTTTGAACAACCTCTGGTCATATATATTCAGAGTACATGCTAGAAGGTTGTGAAGAAGATCATGTAGTTTTGGATTTAAGTTTCTTCCAACTTCCCACAGTCACCGATGGGGGATGTCGAAATGGCACTCGTCAATATATAGAATGATAGTGACTAAAACTCCTTGGTATATCCCCATTAGGGACTGATCTGGTTAATCTATTAACTTTGACAGGTGGATTATATCTTGCATGAGGTCGCTTTGATGAGCTTGGAGCCTCATCACCTCCACCCTCTAACTCCAATGAGTCGGATCCTCACATTGAATAATAACCTTCAATATGAATGGGTTCCTTCTTAATACCTCTATTTATCCCCACTTGAGGGAAAAATGGTTTAATACCCTTCAGGGTAATATGAGAGCCAATTTTTATCATATTAGATAGTCAATCTACTTATTGCCTCAACGATAGGTAAATTAAATATTGACCTAGTTTTCTCCACAGATGTCAGCTGTAACGCCCCGATCCCAGTTACTCAGAGTCAGTGCATTATTTTAATACATTGGCATGATTACAAGGAATCAAGTCCTGAAGGACCAATCGGTTTAGCAGTCTTGGAAAATACATTACATACATTAACATTACATTGCAATTTCAAACATAAAACACATTATAAATTGTTCCTTGAGAACGCCATTATTCCCTTTAGCTTAACCCTGCATATCAATCATAATACAGTTCTTGGAATCCTGGGAAAAATAAAAAATATAAAGGGGAGAACTCAAATGCTCAGTAAGGGTAAGCAATACAGCAGAAAATGACATAAATATTAAGCACGATTAATAAATGAAACCACATGCCTTTACCAATAATAAACATGAATACTTTTATGGAAAGAATATGATTTGAGTAAATAATGAAATAATAAAAAATAATCATGGGTATTCTACTAGTAGAATGACCACATTGACCATCAATATTATTTCCATAATGAGGGAATGTATAATGCCAGAAATTCAACATTTTGTCAAGGCCTTGGCCAAGACTTCTTAAATGATTAAGGACTCGGCCAAAACCATAAATCAAATTGGGAAAAGGTCTTAGCCAATTCCACATCTATTTGTCTCATGAGACCTACCTATGCATCAAGGAGCTATAGAGGGCTCCACCCGTCACTTACTATGTCCAATACATTCCTTATATGAAAAGGTTGAAACATAACATAAACATTCATATAAGAAGTAGGATACGAAATGTCAATACTTTAACCATAAACCATGAATGGTATAAAAATAACACATCCACAGTCAAACATATCACAAAACCTTAAATACAATATGGAAGTTTTTTATCATAATAAATAAACTTCAAAACATGTTTAAAATCCATAAAAGGATGTTGACATAGATTAAAATTATTTGTAAAACTCTTTGAGAGAAATATCCATTTATCATGAAAACACTTGAAAGTCCCACAATTTAGAAAGGAAGTCATTTAAAGAAATTTTTGAATCAAAGTGTCTCATACAATTTTGAAACTTTTGAAATTATCATTTTAAAAATATTCATGTCCATATAAATAAATCCTTAAAAACTATATTGAGGACATGAACATTAATGATAATGATTTAGAAGATTAAATATTTAAAACATTTGAAATGATATTTTTGTAAAAAGTTCCTTAAAAGAATATCTTTGCAAACACTTTCATGAAACATGGACATGGATAATAAATATTTCCCATACACAAAGAATACAATTATGTGCAGTACATACACCACACAAAAGGTAATAGTGGCAATATGGCACGAATCTCACTGGAATAACGAGTGAAATGAAAACCCCTTACTTTGTATTTTTTCCTTGGTTGAGGGTAGGTTAACCTCCTCTATAATGGTGAAATAATTGTTATTAAATTATACAAGAATCATATAAATTAATATGATATCATATATGATCTTTGAACATTTATTTGTTAAAATTATCTTAGTAATATCGTCGTTTCAGGTGTTAAATTACTTGTTTTATTTTATATTTTTTGTTACATAAGCCGTGTTTGTTATGGATAGGTTGTATCTTATTCATATCCATAATGATATCATGTCCTTAAACATTATTTTTAACCATAAAATGAATATTATTCTTGAATGGATACGATGGGGAATGAATCTCATCGCGTTCGTGCAGACGGTAGTCCGTACGTACGCACGAGCGACAACATCATTCTTTTGATATTAAAATAATATATAATTGGATGGTATATAATATATTAAGAATCATTATCATGTTATATTTATTATTTACCTGAATTACACATCATTATTATACCCATCCAAATAATAATCTTTTTGAATAATAATTACACCACGACGTGGAGACGGTAAGCAGTACGTACGCACGTATGGTGACATTTCATTTAAAGGATGGATAGATTACTGAATATGGTTGTAACATATTTATAATAACATCACAGTATATATAAGATACTGGATTTATTATTATAGAAAGTAAATAACAAAGAAAGAAGAAGTTGAAGAAGAAAGGAACATGAAAATGGTTGGTGAAAACATTACCTCTTCTTTGGGTTCTTCTTTTTGATTTGATCGAAAGGGACCTTCAATGGGATTTCTGATAAAAATTAGGCCTCTAGGTTGAATTGAGGGAAGTTTATAGAGTATTTTTTCATGGGTTGGCCGAACCAAAAGCCTTTTATGGTGTGAAGAATTGGTTATAAGTTGTGTCCTTTTATAAGGGGGAGGAGGGGCTCTTTAAGAAAAACTTAAAGTATTAATTTATAATAAATTTATATTCAGTTTATAATAGCTAAAAAGTGGATTATTATAATTATAAGGTGGGGATGGGTCAAAATACATTCAACCAATAGATTTTATACAGGTTTGGGTCATTATATTAACCTTATCTTTTAGTTTTAACTCTTAGTTAATTAGATTGACATTTACCATGTCACTTTGTATTTTTATATTATATAGTTAATAAACATACTATATACAACCCAGAAACCCCCAAGTGGTCCATTAATGATACACCTATAATTATATAAGTCCTTTGGCATAACCATATATTTTTAAGAATATAGTATAAATTAATAATATAATACTTGTTTTAAAAACTCATTTTTGTCAATTTTGATAATATTTAATAATTGATTTTTGTTAAAGTCATAGAAACATTATTAATTCGAAAACAATTCATTTAAGCAATCCTAACATGTCATATTAACCAATAAAATTAGTGGATGACATAAAAACATTTAAATTATAATTATTTTAACATTTATAATACCAATTATTTGATTCTTTCATTAATAACGAAATACTACATCATTATTGTGTCATTAATAAATTTAATTATTAAATGTCTAAAATTTTTAAATAAAATTAAATTATGTAGGAAATATTTTTATATTTCTAATGAGTATTTATAGTCAAAAATATAACATATATAACCCTATGTAAAAATTGTTTTGCTAAAAGATATATTCTTTTGTCATTTTTGTATTTATTTTAACTTAATTTATATAAAGTGTCTTTATCACCTACAAGTGGCTCCATGAGGTCCCAAAATCAACCCGAATATGCCTATGGTCGGACATGTATCAAAAAATAAGGATAGGACACGTTTTATGTTTATTTATTATTATTATAATATTATTTTTTTACCCTTATATACTGGATTTACACTTTAACAATGGTAAATAAAATTCTTACCGAAGTAATTATTCAAAATGTCTAAAAATAAAAGTTACATATTTACACAATTTGGAAATCATGATTCCAAATACGGAATCCATTTTTCCAAATTCAAAACACAGAAGTGGAAGAAGGTAATTTAATATTAATTCCCGTTGTTCAAACAAAAAGCGTGTTTTTAAGAGATAATAACTATCAAAAGATTGACACTCTTTTATGTCCGGTGTAAATGTGAAATTATGTCCAATGACCAAAATTTTATTAAATGGTAAAAATATATTCTAAATATACTTTAAAATCACTCAAATCCATAATTTATGACTATTAATTATTTGGATTAAAAAAGTTGTTTTTAATTAAAATTTTGTAATTTTCACTATTCATCAAAAAATAAAAGTTATCCGAAATGTTCCAAAATTTTACCCTAGGATAATTTTGATATTTTTAATCCAAAAATGAATTCCATTTTGAGAGATAAAATTTATAAAATTTCAAATAGTGGGTATTCCTATTCATAACGGCTACTTTGATTGGTCGCGGTGTGTTAGAATCTCGAAGTTCCGTACAATGCAAGCTATTGAATTATTCAAAGGGAAATGTACTGTGGAAGCTTGCGGTGTTACATTCTACCCTACTTGAATAAATTGTGTCCTATCAATTTGAAATTGTTCTTTGAAAATAAAAGGTTGAAAATAGAAAATATCGTTGTGGGAAAACCCACATCAAAAATAGGGTTAATAAAATTTAGTCTTAATAATAGAAAAAGAGAAATGAAAGGGTCACCACCAAATTATGATCTCGATTTGAAGAACATTGGTGGAAATTAGAGTCACATAATTGGAGGAAAAACATAAATATTTATAGGGAGTGATTGAGGTCATCATTCAAAAACAAGTGTAAAATGGATGACCTTAAATTCGTCTATCTGTGATGTTTTAAAATACCATCGGTTCAACAAAACATATGGTATTAGGATAACACATTTTTTGTTTTAAGATCCCTTCACTAATTTATAAGAATTAATTTATTCATAGAATAAGTTATGAAGAAAAATATATACTTTACATATAGAGTCCCATCTTTTAACTAATTTCTACCACAAACTAATATTTCACATTGAAAGATAATAGAACATAAAAATAATATTGTATTTATCCTATTCATATAGGGTTCAAAAAAATGAATTTATAATTCGTGAACCAGAATTTTGTTTTAAAACAAATACTACATTATTCAATCCAGGACATCACGTGGGCCAGTGGTATGTGATACACCATTTTCGCCTTTCGTTTGCGGGTTCAAGTTTCGTAGCCTTGCCGAAAGCGACGGGTTGCCGCCCAACCTCCGGGTTGTCCTTTTTAGGGTAATTAAAAAAATAATCTAAAACTAGAATTATCCAAAATACATCTGTCCAAACTCACAGTCGAAGATTTATAAGGAAGGTAAACAAAATGAAGATCTTTTTGCCACATAATAACATGTGAACACCTTCATCATGTATTCTTTTAAAACATTGTAACATCCTGAATTACCATAAAACTTTATTGATTACATTCATGCTCCCTTATTCTTTATAGAATATTTGATATACTCCTTCAATCCAAAAATGTTGTAAACTCTAACAATGAAAAATCATTAATCAGACTCAAGGTAGTCAAGAATATCCAATATAATTTATTCAAATGAACCATATCTTATTCCAAAATCACGTCCTCATTATCAGGACCATATTAAGGATTACCTTTCCATCAACCATGAATTTTACCAAAACCGTAGCATACTATTTAAGTCACTTTTCTAAGAACCATATAATCTCAAATCCTCAATAAAATAGTACTGCCGTACAATCCCTATTTATCTCCATAAATCATATAACCATTATATTGTTGATACAACACTCAAATTAAATAATCCTAAAATAACAACATAAGAACACTAATCAATCTTCTTCATCTGAGGTAGTATCATAAATTGATTATTATCCAATAGCATCATTTGGGTCATACTCTGATGATTTGTACATTGGTTCGCATAGTGTCCCAACTCTTTATAGACGAAGCAATGTACATTTGAAACCTTTTTCTGACACTTGTAGTCACGTAATTGGTGTCCTTTTTCTCCATACTTATTACAAACTCCCATTCCCATCAGGCAAGTTCCAGGGTGTTTCTTCCCACAGTTATCACATATGGGAAAATTCTTCTTTACCTTCTTCCCATTATCTGTCCTTCTCACTACCATCATTTTCTTATCTGGATTCTCATCAAATCCATAGGACTCCGAGAATTATTTACACATCTTATCAACACATGATACTATTTATTCATATGTTGATAATATGTGGGAGACTATTTCCCTTCTAAATTCTGGATTAAGACTATGAAAGATGTGATCCTTCTTAATCTTTGGATCATGTGTATTTCTGGAGTTCTCATTCCTTCTAATGGGCGTTTTTTATAAACAATGGCATAAACTAGGTCAGTTTATGAATTGCAATGAATAACTACAAACTTGTAAAATACATAACGTAAATTGAACATTTTATGGATATAATCATAATTATTAAAAAAATTCTTTGAGTAAGTATATACTCATAAACCATTCATAATGGTTTGAAAGGAAAATGAGAATTATCCTAAGCATATCCCTCGGGAGTGTTGTAACCAAGAGTGCAACAAGGCCCGTTGTCGTGCACCAGTTCCCGTTCGAGTCTAGCTCAAAGTGGTGTTTTTGGGTTTTCCCCTAGGTACATCTATGCCAGAGCCGCCTCTACCTGCTCATATCCAGACAGGGATGTATTACATGGAAAACTCACAAAATCTCTACAATACCAAAATTCTAGGATGTTATTCTATTCTAATCCTCAAATTATATCTTAGGTATATATGCTCTAATCAGAGTTTATCTAAATCAATCTTCTAAGGATATTGCTAAACTTTTTTTAATACCAACTGTAATGCCCTAACCCCAGTTACCCAGAGTTGGTTCATTATTTTAATATATTGGCATGATTACAAGGAATAAAGTCCTGAAGGACCGATCGGTTTAGAAGTCTTGGAAAATAGATTACATACATTAAAATTAAATTGCAATTTCAAACATAAAATGCATCATAAATAGTTCCATGAGAACACCATTATTACCTTTAGCTTAACCCTGCATATTAATCATAATACACTTCTTGTAATCCTGGGAAAAATAAACCATAGAAAGGGAAGAGCTCAAACGCTCAGTAAGGGTAACCAATACGGAAGAAAATGACATAAATATTAAGCATGATGAATAATTGAAACAACATTCCTTTACCAATAGTAAACATGAATACTTTTATGGCAAGACTATGAGTTGAGTAAATAATTCCATAATAAAACATAATCATGGGAATTATACTAGTTGAATGACCATATTAACCATCAATATTATTTCCACAATGAGGGAATGTATAATGCCAGACATTCTAAAACATTTTGTCAAGGCCTCAGCCAAGAAATTTAAATGATTAAGGCCTCAGCCAAAACCATAAATCAAATAGGGAAAAGGCCTTGGCTAATTCCACATCTATTTGTCTCATGAGACCTACCTATGAATCGAGGAGCTATAGCTGGCTCCAACGGTCACTTACTATGTCCAATACATTCCTCATATGAAAAGGTTGAAACATAACATAAACATTCGTATAAGAACTAGGATATTAAATGTCAATACTTTAACCATAAAACATGAATGGTATAAAAATAACACATCCATATTCAAACATATAAAAAAACTATAAATAAAATATAGAAGTTTTTTATTAAAATAAATCAACTTCTAAACAAGTTTAAAATCCATTAAAGGATATTCACATATATTAAAATTATTTTTAAAACTCTTTGAGAGAAATATCCATTTATCATGAAAACATTTGAAAGTCTCACAATTTAGAAAGGAAGTCATTTAAATAAATATTTGAATCAATGTTTCCCATAGAACTTTGAAACTTTTGAAATTAAAATTTTAAAAACATTCATGTCCAAAAAAATATATCCTTGAAACCCATTTTGAAGACATGAACATTAATGAAAATGATTTAGAAGATTAAATATTTAAAACATTTGAAATTATGTTTTTGTAAAAAGTTATTTAAAATAATATCATTGAAAAATCTTTCATGAATCATGGAAATGGATAATAAATATGTCGCATACACAAATAATACAATTATGTGTAGTACATACACCTCACAAAAGTTAATAGTGGCAATATGGCACAAATCTCACGGGAATAACGAGTGAGATTAAAACCCCTTACTTTGTATTTTTTCCTTGGTTGAGGGTAGGTTAACCTCTTTTATACTAGTGAAATAATTTTTATTAAATTATAAAAGAACCATATAAATTAATATGATATCATATATGTTCTTTTAACATTTCTTTGTTAATATTATCTTAGTATTATCGTTGTTTCGGGTGTTAACTTAATTGTTTTATTTTATATGTTTTGCTACATAAGCCATGTTTTTTATGGATAGGTTGTATATTATTCATATACATAATGATATCAAGTCCTTAAACATTATTTTTAACCATCAAATTAAAATTATTCTTGAATGGATATGATGGGTAATGAATCTTATCGCGTTCGTGGAGACAGTAGTCCGTACGTACGCACGAGCGAGAATATCATTGTTTTGATATTAAAATAATATATAATTGGATGGTATATAATATATACAGAATAATTATCGTGTTATATTTATTATTTACATGATTTACACATCATTATTATACCCATCAAATTAATAATGTTTTTGAATAACAACGACACCACGGCGTGGAGACGGTAAGCAGTACGTACGCACGTATGGTGACATGTCATTAAAAGGATGGATAAAATACTGAATATGGTTGTAACATATCTATAATAACATTCCAGTATCTAGAAGACACTGGATTTAATATTTTAGAAAGTAAATAACAAAGAAAGAATAAGTTTAAGAAGAAAGGAACTTGAAAAAGGGTGGTGAAACCATTACCTCTTCTTTGGGTTCTTCCTTTTGATTTGATCAAAAGGTCTCTTTAGGATGGCTTTATGATCAAAATAAAGCCTCTAGGTTGTATTGAGAGACGTTTATAGAGTATTTGGTCAAAGTTTGGCCTAACCAAATGGATGTGAAGGTGTGAAGAATTGGTTAGAATTTGTGTCCTTTTATAAGTGGGGGAGGGGCTCTTTAGGAAAAACGTAAAGTATTAATTTATAATAAATTCATATTTGGTTTATAATGGATCCAAAGTTGATTATTAAAAGTTTAAGGTTGGGATGGGTCTAAATACATTCCAACAATAGATTTTAGATAGGTTTGGGTCATTATATTAACCATATCATTTAGTTTTAACTCTTAGTTAATTAGATTGACATTTATCATGTCACATTGTATTTTTATATTATATAGTTTATAAACTTACTATATACATCCAAGAAACCCCCAAGTGGTCCATTAAAGATAAAAATATCATTATATAAGTTTTTTGGCTGAACCATCAATTTTTAGGAATAGAATTCCAATTAATAGTATAATACTTGTTTTAAAAACTCAATTATGTCAATTTTGACAATATTTAATAATTTATTTTTGTTAAAGTCTTAACAACTTTATTAATTCGAAAAAAATTCATTTAAGAAATCATAACATGTAATATTAACCAATAAAATTCGTGGATGGAATCACAACATTCAAATTATAATTATTTTAACTTTTATAATACCAATTAATTGATTCTTTCATTAATAAATAAATACTGCATCATTATTGTGTCATAAATAAATTTAATTATTAAATATCTAAAAATTATAAATAAAATTAAATTATTTAGGAAATTGTTTTAGGCTTATATTGAATATTTATAGTCGAAAATATAACATATATATTCCTATGTAAAAAATTGTTTTTCTAAAAGATATATGCTTATATCATTTTTGTATTTACGTTAACTTAATTAATATAATGTGTCTTTATCACCTACAAGTGGCTCCATGGGGTCCCAAAATCGACCCAAATATTCCCATGGTCAGATAGGTATCAACCAATAGGGTTAGGACATGTTTTATCGTAATTTATTATTATAATAATATTATTTTCTTACCCTTATTTACCGGATTTACCCTTTAACCATGGTAAATAAAATTTTTACCGAAGTAATTATTCAAAATGTCTAAAAATAAAAGTTACCTATTTACACAATTTGGACTTCCTGATTACAAATATGGAATCCATTTTTCCAAATTCAAAACACATAAGTGGAAGAAATTAATTTAAAATTAATTCCCATTGTTAAAACAAAAAGAGTGTTTTTAAGAGATAATAACTATCAAAGGATTGTCACTCTTTTATGTCCGGTTTAAATGTGAAATTATGTCCAATGACCAACATTGTATTAAATGGTAAAAATATATTCTAAATCTACTTTAAAACCACTAAAATTCATAATTTATTACTATTAATTATTTGGATTAAAAAAGTTGTTTTTAATAAAAGTTTAGTAATATTCACTATTCATCAAAATATAAAAGTTATTCGAAAAGTACCAAAATTTTACCCTAGACTAATTTTGATATTACGAATCCAAAAATTATGTTCATTATGAGAGATAAAATTTATAAAATTTCAGAAAGTGGGTATTCTTATTCATAATAGCTACTTTGATTGGTCGCGGTGTGTTAGAATCTCGAAGTTGCGTACAATGCAAGCTATTGAATTATTCAAAGGGAAACGTACTGTGGAAGCTTGGGGTGTTACATTCTACCATACTTCAATAAATTGCATCCTCGCAATTTGAAATTGTTCTTAGAAAATAAAAGGTTGAAAATAGAAAATATCTTTGTGGGAAAACCCACATGGGAAATTGGGTTAATAAAATGTAGTCTTAATAAGAGAAAAGGAGAAATGAAAGGGTCACCAAAAATTATGATCTCGATTTGGAGAACATTTGTGGAAATTAGAGATACATAATTGGAGGAAAAACGTAAATATTTATAGGGAGTGATTGAGTTCATCAATCACAAACAAGTGTAAAATTGAGGGCCTTAAATTCATCAATCTATGATGATTTAAAATACCATCGGTTCAACAAAACATATGGTATTAGGATAACACATTTTTGGTTTTAAGATCCCTTCACTATATAATATGAATTAATTTCGTCATAGAATAAGTGATGAAGAAAAATATATACGTCACAAGTAGAGTCCCATCTTTTAACTAATTTCTACCACAAACTCATCTTTCACATTGAAAGATAATAGAACTTAAAAATAATCTTCTATTTATCCTATTCATATAGGGTTCAAATAATGAATTTATAATTCATCTACCCGATTTTTTTTAAAAAAAAGTCTACATTATTCAATCTAGGACATCACGTGGGCCAGGGGTAGGTGATACACCATTTTCACCCTTCAGTTGTTTGTTCAAGTCTCGCAGCCTTACCGGACACGATGGGTTGCCACCCGACCTCCGGGTTTTCCTTTTTTTGGTAATTCAAAAAACAATCTCAAACTAGAATTATCCAAAATACTTCTGTCCAAACTCAAAGTCGAAGATTTATAAGGAAGGTAAACACAATGAAGATCATTTTTGCCACGTAATAACATGTGAACACATTCATCATGTATTCTTTTAAAACATTATAACATCCTGAATTACTATAAAACATTATTGATTACATTCTTTCTCCCTTATTCATTATATAATAGTGGATATACTCGTTTTATACAAAAATGTTGTAAACTCTAACAATGACAAATCATTAATCAGTCTCAAGGTAGTCAAGAATATACAATATAATTTATTCAAATCAACCATCTCTTATTCCAAAACCACTAACTCATTATCGATACCATATTAAGGATTAACTTTCCCTCAACCATGAATTTTACCAAAAGTGTATCATACTATTTAAGTCACTTTTCTTAGAACCATATAATCTCAAATACTCAATAAAATAGCACTGTAGTACAATACTTATTTATCTCTATAAATCATATAACCATTATATTGTTGATGAAACACTCAAATGAAATAATACTAAAATAAGAACATAAGAACACTAGTCATTCTTCTTCATTTGAGGTAGTATCATAACTTGATTATTATCCAATAGCATCATTTGGGGAATACTCTGATGATTTGGACATTGGTTCATGTAGTGTCCCAACTCTTTATAGACGAAGCATTGTACATTTGAAACCTTTTCCTGACCCTTGCAGTCACCTACTTGGTGTCCTTTTTCTCCACACTTATAACAAACTGCCATTCTCTTTAGGCAAGTTCCAGGGTGTTTCTTCCAAAAGTTATCACATATGGGAAAATCCTTCTTTACCTTCTTCCCTTTATCTGTCCTTCTCCCTACCATCCTTTTCTTCTATGGAATCCCTTCAAATTCATAGGACTCTGAGAATTTGTTACATATCTTATCAACACATGATACTATTTATTGATATGATGATAATACGTGCGAGAATATTTCCCTTCTAAATTCTGTCTTAAGACCATGAAAGCTGTGATCCTTCTTACTCTTTGGATCATGCGTATTTCTGGAGTTCTCATTCCTTCTACTATGCGCCATTTCTAAACAATGGAATACACTAGGTTAGTTTATGAATTGCAATGAATAACTCCAAACTTGTAAAATACCTAACAAAAATTGAACATTTTATTGATATAATCCATAATCATAAAAATGTTTTCTTTAAGGAAGTATATACTCATAAACCCTTTATAATGGTTTGAAAAGAAAATGAGAATGATCCTAAGCATATCCCCCGGGAGTGTCGTAACCAAAAGTGCAATAAGGCATGTTGTCGTGCACCAGTTCCCGTTTGATTCTATCTCAAAGTGGTGTTCTCAGGTTTTACCCCTAGGTACATATGTGCCAGAGCCGCCTCAACCTGCTCATTTCCAGACAGGGATGTATTTCTTGGAAAACTCACAAAATCTCTAC
This sequence comes from Viscum album, assembly GCA_963277665.1. Lineage (NCBI taxonomy): Eukaryota > Viridiplantae > Streptophyta > Magnoliopsida > Santalales > Viscaceae > Viscum > Viscum album. The sequence continues at coordinate 1,084,563,588 of OY728155.1, forward strand.
CATACTAAAATTCTAGGAATTTCTTCCATTATAATCCTCCAAGTATATCTTAGGGATATATGCTCTAATCAGAGTTTATCTAAATCTATTTTCCAAGGATATTGCTAAACTTCCTCTGATACCAACTGTAACGCACTGACCCCAGTTACCTAGAGTCGGTGTATTATTTTAATACATTGGCATGACTACAAGGAATAAAGTCCTGAAGGATCGAGAAGTTTAACAGTATTGAAAAATAGATTATATACATTAACATTACAATGCAATTTCAAACATAAAACGTAGCATAAATAGTTCCTTGAGAACGCCATTATTCCCTATAGCATAACCCTGCATGTCAATGATAATACACTTCTTGGAATCCTAGGAAAAATAAAACATAGAAATGGGAGAGATCTGACGCTCGGTAAGGGTAAGCAATACGGTGGAAAATGACATCAATATTAAGCATTATGAATAATTGAAACCACATTCCTTTACCAATAATAAACATGAATGATTTTATGGCAAGAATATGATTTGAGTAAATAATGCCATAATAAAACATAATAATGGGTATTCTACAAGTCGAATGACCACAATAACCATAAATATTATTTCCATAATGAGGGAATGTATAATGCTAGACATCTAAAACATTTTGTCAAGGCCTCGGCCAAGACGTCTAAATTGATTAAGGCCTTCGCCAAAACCATAAATCAAATTGGGAAAAGACTTCAGCCAATTCCACGTCTATTTGTCTCATGAGACCTACCTATGCATCGAGGAGCTATAGCGGGCTCCACCCGTCACTTACTATGTCCAATACATTCCTCATATGAAAAGGTTGAAACATAACATAAACATTCGTATATGAACTAGGATACGAAATGTCAATACTTTAACCATAAACCATGAATGGTATAAAAATAACACATCCATAGTCAAACATATCACAAAACCTTAAATACAATATGGATGTTTTGTATCATAATAAATCAACTTCAAAACAAGTTTAAAATCCATCAAAGGATATTGACCTTGATTAAAATGATTTGTAAAACTCTTTGATAGAAATATCCATTTATTATGAAAACATTTGAAAGTCACACAATTTAGAAAGAAAGTCATTTAAAGAAATTTTTGAATTAAAGTGTCCTATACCACTTGGAATCTTTTGAAATTAACATTTCAAAAACATTCATGTCCATATAAATAAATCCTTAAAAACCATTTTGAAGACATGAACATTAATGAGAATGATTTAGAAGATTAAATATTTAAAACATTTGAAATGATGTTTTTTGTAAAAATTTACTTAAAATAATTTCATTGTAAACTCTTTCATAAAACATTAAAATGGATAATAAATATTTCCCATACACAAAGAATACAATTATGTGCAGTATATACACCACACAAAAGGTAATATTGGCAATATGGAACGAATCTCACAGGAATAATGAGTGAGATGAAAACCCATTACTTTGTATTTTTTTCCTTGGTTGAGGTTAGGTTAACCTTCTGTATAATGGTGGAATAAATTTTATTAAATTATACAAGAATCATATAAATTAATATGATATCATATATGATCTTTTAACATTGGTTTGTTAATATTATCTTAGTATTATCGTCGTTTCAGGTGTTAACTTACTTGTTTTATTTTATATGTTTTGTTACATAAGTCGTGTTTGTTATGGATAGGTTGTATCTTATTCATATCCATAATGATATCAAGTCCTTAAACATTATTTTTAACAATCAAATGAAAATTATTCTTGAATGGATACGATGGGGAATGAATCTCATCGCGTTCGTGGAGACGTTAGTTCGTACGTACGCACGAGCAACAATATCATTCTCTTGATATTAAAATAATATATAATTGGATGGTATATAATATATACAGAATCATTATGATGTTATATTTTTTATTTACATTAATTACACATCATTATTATACCCATCCAAATAATAATGTTTTTGAATAACAATTACACCACGACGTGGAGACAGTAAGCAGTACGTACTCACGTATGGTGACATGTCATTCAAAGGATGGATAGAATACTGAATATGGTTGTAAAATATTTATAATAACATCATAGTATATATAAGATACTGGAGTTATTATTTTAGAAAGAAAATAACAATGAAAGAAGAAATTCAAGAAGAAAGGAACGTGAAAAATGGTGGTGAAAACATTACCTCTTATTTGGGTTATTTCTTTTGATTTGATGAAAATGGCTCTTTAGGTTGGATTTATGATCAAAATAATGTTTCTAGTTTGAATTCAGGGAAGTTTATAGAGTATTTGGTCATGGGTTGGCCGAACCAAAAGGCTTTGAAGGTGTGAAGAATTGGTTAGATGTTGTGTCCTTTTATAAGAGGCAGGAGGGGCTCTTTAGAAAAACATAAAGTATTAATTTATAATAAATTCATATTCGGTTTCTAATGGCTCCAAATTATATTATCCAAATTATAAGGTGTGTATGGGTCTAAATAAATTCAACCAATAGATTTTAGATAGGTTTGGGTCATTAAATTAACCTTATCTTTTAGTTTTAACTATTAGTTAATTAGTTTGACATTTACCATGTCACTTTGTATTTTTATATTATATAGTTAATAAATTTACTATATACATCCAAGAAACCCCAAAGTGGTACATTAATGATACAACTATCATTATATAAGTCCTTTGGCCAAACCTTAGATTTTTATGAATATAATATCAATTAATAATATAATACTTGTTTTAAAAACTAATTTATGTCATTTTTGACAATATTTAATAATTTATTTTTGTTAAAGTCATAATAACTTTATTAATTCGAACAAAATTCATGTAAGAAATCCTATAATGTCATATTAACCAATAAAATTCGTTTATGGCATCAAAAAATTCAAATTATAATTATTTTAATTTTTATAATACCAATTATTTGATTCTTTCATTAATAAAAAAAATACTTCATCATTATTGTGTCATAAATAAATTTAATTATTAAATGTCTAGAAATTATAAATAAAATGTAATTATGTATGAAATATTTTTATATTTCTAAGGCATATTTAGAGTCTAAAATATAACATATATAACCCTATGTAATTTTTTTTTTGCTAAAAGATATATGCTTATGTCATTTTTGTATTTACTTCAACTTAATTAATATAATGTGTCTTTATCACCTACAAGTGGCTCCATGGGGTCCCAAAATCGACCCAAATATGACCATGGTCGGGAATGTATCAACCAATAAGTTTTGGACACGTTTCAGTGTAAGTTATTATTATTATAATATTATTTTCTTACCCTTATTTACCGGATTTACCATTTAACCATGGTAAATAAAATTCTTACCGAAGTAATTATTCAAAATGTCTAAAAATAAAAGTTACCAATTTACAAAATTTGGACATCCTGATTCCAAATAAGGAATACATTTTTCAAAATTCAAAACACATAAGTGGAAGAAATTAATTTAAAATTAATTCCCGTTGTTAAAACAAAAAGCGTGTTTTTAAGAGATAATAACTATCAAAAGATTGACACTCTTTTATGTCCGGTTTAAATGTGAAATTATGTCCAATTACCAACATTGTATTAAATGGTAAAAATATATTATAAATATACTTTAAAACCACTCAAATTCATAATTTATCACCATTAATTATTTGGATTAAAGAAGATGTTTTAAATTAAAATTTAGTAATTTTCACTGTTCATCAAAATATAAATTTATCCAAAAAGTACCAAAATTTTACCCTAGGCTAATTTTGATTTTCCGAATCCAAAAATAAAGTCCATTTTGAGAGATAAAATTTTTAAAATTTCAAAAAGTGGGTATTACTATTCATAACGGCTACCTTGATTGGCCGCGGTGTGTTAGAATCTCAAAGTTGCGTACAATTAAAGCTATTGAATTATTCAAAGGCAACCATGCCGTGGAAGCTTGGGGTGTTACATCAGCAACCATAGTTGTCAGAAAACCATCATATGTTGATCTAATTTGACATGAATGTAAGGGGATACATTAATTTTTTTCCCAGGCATTTGAATTGACACATGAATCTATGAGGATCATAAGCCTCACATATGATTTCGACATCAATCATAGCGGCCAATATGCCATCCCTACAAGATATCATATATTCCCTCAATTCTAAGTTGGTTATCCCATCACCAACAAATCACCCCTTAAAAAATTACCATAAGGAAAAATATGAATTTAATTATACATACACAATATAGCCTTGATATCATGAGTTTTAGGAGAAAAAAGAGAAATACCATAGAAGTCTTGAACAGATGGCTAGAAAGAACTTCCAAAGACATATACACCACCTTGCATAGCATACGTTCTGAAATGAGTGGTGATCCATCCCCATAAGACCTGGAATGGTCCCATTATTTTTAAAGGAGACTTCCCTCTGAAAATATGCAGTATGATCCTATGAACATTTTCCAAAATAGGGGTGGCCAAGCCTACCATCCACTTCTTGGCCAACTTGGTTGAGATAACAAAAGTTCCAGGCCTTATTCATCCCTTTTAATCACAAAAGAGTAATAAATACACACTAAGCCACATATAAAGGAATCCTAAGAGATGTGTCTTTGTAGGAATTTTGGAATTGAACTCATACCCCCACTTTTCAAACTCTCCTTTCTTTAATTATGGCCAAAACTTTTAGAGTGTACCTCTCTTCTCTGCCTTTAAACTGTTGGTTGGATGAGTGCAAGTGGGACCTTTTTCCTCCTTCTTTACCAGAAATATGTCCATTTACTGCTCTAGATAAATATCCCTTCTTGTGGGGGATTTCAATATAGTCATATTCTTGAATGAAATATTTTCATCAACTCTATAACCATGGCAAATGTCTTTTCTAAGTCATTCAATGTAACCATGGGAAGAATAAACTCATCGTACATATCTCAATAATTGGAGCTCCAGAGGTCTTATAGACATCTCAAAAACTGATTCCTACTTCTCTTTTCGTCAAATGGAAGGATTTAGTTTTTTGATCTATCGTCTTAGTAACTCTGGAAGAAAATTGTCGTTCCTTTGTACATAGGTTTTCCCAACCCATACAGCTTCATAATTGTCAAGACCATTTAAGTCATCCATAAACTCTGCACACATCTTGCACATCCAATATTCCCACATCTATGTAGGTTTTACACCCCATCATAGGTGGAAATCCCCAAATTTTTTTCCGCCTTTTGATTGATCTTTCTGAGAATCTCAAAAGATGGAAGAATAAAATTGTGGCTATATCTCAGGTGTATGCGTTTTAAAATCTAGAGAACATGGGTTGTGATGCATGAAATGAGCCTTATCTGATGTCACAATGTTAACGTATGATCCCACAACAAAAACACTGGAAGACGATAAATCATTGTAGTCTTGAAACCAATAAACTAGAATATAGTTCTTTGGGCCTGGAATATTGACATCTTGAAAATGGAAATAATTATACAAAAATAAATAATTTCTCCGGAGAAAAGTAAAGTGATATTTCTTCAGATATTTTTCCAAGTATGGGAGTGTAGTGTCATAGATGTCAATGTAGTCATGCCCTAAAACCTTCATCGTGCCATCAATTTTCTAACTGGTCAATTTATAAGTGGTTTCGATTCTTTTGGGAGCCATTGAACCCTCAAAAAGGATGAAAAATCATCTTTAATGTAAGTTCATTTTTTATGTTTTGACAAAGTAATTGATAAAAATTGACAAATACATTAAGGCTTGCAATTTGAACTTGTTGCACATGTATAAAGTCAATGCACAAGTGTGGTTCCCTTGTTCTGGCATGCAAATAAAAAACATACAGAAGTGCGACTAAATAGGAGAGTCAGAGAGAAACAGAGTTGCATGTCGAGAGATAGATTTTGGGAAGTCATGAGAATTTTACCAGAAGTGAAACCGATATATATAAGCAATGCGAGTTACCTTTCTTGCCAGAATCTTGGATGCTACAACTTACGCTCACCATTTACCGTGTGCACTACCACATGTGTTCCATAGTACCCTAATATTTATTATTCATAACTTTTCCCAAGTATAGGATCAACTTTTCCATCCAGATCCAATTATGAGGGGGGTACTTTTTTGAAACATTGTTCCGTCATAGAGTCTAAAAAGTGAAAAAGGAAAATTCCTTAGAAAAAAGAGGAGAACACCTGATGAAAGATCACGATTTTCAAAGTCTTGAAAATTAGATCGCCCTAGTCTGACCAAGGAGTTGTCAGCGCTGAAGGAACTTCCACACCCCACCACCATTTTTCCTAAGGTATCCTCTTTTCCTATAAATAGTCGCTTGGGGTCTTCATTTGTATGGATGAATTTCCCAAAAGCCTAATTTTTGCTATTGTCTCCCAATTTCTTCGCCCAATTATTTTGAAACATTAAAGGTAGTTTATTATATTACATTAGGAAATAATAAATAATATCTTTTTCCACACCTCATGATAGGTGTGGATCAAATATTTTAATGTAAACCCAAATATGTTTTACTATTCATTCATGAATATTTATGATCCTTGTCCATGTTTTCTTTAAAATGTTATTGAAAAAGTTTTATTATTTTTCTATGAATGATTAAATTTATTTTTCCCATTTCTAAACTTTTATAAAGAAGTTTGAGGAATATTAGTATTGTTTTCCAAATAAGTTACACTGGAATTTATACTGAAAATATGAAAGGAATCATTATTTTAACATATTTGGGAAATATTGAATTTTCATCCCTCATAACTACTGAATTTTTTCAATATTCCTTTAAAATTTTCAAAGGTTCAATTAAAATGAAATATTCCCATAATATTTTTTTAAATTTTATGAATTTAACTAATAAATTTAATAGTTAAAAGGAAATTTTCCATAAGAAATTTTCCAAGTGGATTTTTAACTACATTTTCATATAATATGAATTTCTTATATGTTATTGATGCTTTATTGGGGATACGATATAATGAAACCATCCTTATTATTTGTCTAGATGATTTATAGTTTTAAAGTTGAAATGATTATGAAACACATTTTTTTTCCATGAGATATACTATGTTGAATTAATGGAATGTTTTGGAAACTATTTTCTTTTTTTCATAGGTAATGATATGATGAATGATTTCTGATATTGTGGCATACATATGATTTTTTTTATAATATATTGAGTGGGCCTTGATTTTTATATCTCTCCATTTCATAGTGTTGATATGAATATATCATGAGATAAATAAACCTAGAATAGGAAGTGAACCCAGTCTAGTAAGTGTCTTTTTCCACTATGATAGTATTGGGAGTGAACCTTGACTAAAATAACGATTTGGGGACTAAATCCAATACTCTATGATAGTCTTGGTAGTGATACTTGAATACTATGGAAATAAATTTCTATTCTTTTGTATATCCCAAAAGTGTATGACTTATGCTCATATAATTATATCATGGATCATGTTCAGTTATTCCTTCATGATTCAAGTCTCATGAAAATTCATGCTCCTTTCCATTATTGTATTTTCCCGAACCCAGAAGTCCAGAGTTGATGCATTATTATATATCGTTGGCATGATCACAAAAGATCTAGTCTCAAAAGGCTGACCAGTTTAGAAGCCTTGGAAGTACTAGATACATTCTTAAGGTTTACATTTAATCATAAAATTGAAAACTACAACAACATTGCTTCCATAGACAACACTGAGATCCCATAGACTATCCCTGCAGGTCAGTCATAATTCAATTCTTCCCATCCTGAGAAAAATAAAACATAGAAAGGGGTGATCTCAGATGCTATGTAAGGATCACAATATAGCGGAAACTTTCATAAATAAGAATAAACATTGAAGGCAGTGTATAAAAATAAAACAAAATCCTTTTCAACATAAAATTCATCATAATATGGAAAATATAAATCAAAATATTTCAATTTACTTAATCACATTAATAATCTACTAGTTGAATAATCACATGAAATATTAATATACACTTTCATAATGATGGAATGCATAATGCTAGACTTCATAACCACATATTCAATCTCTTGTGCCAAGACTACAGATAAGATTTTTTTCAAGGCCTAGTTCCAAGACACTAGTTGTCTCATGAAACCTACCAATGCATTGAGGAGCTATAGCAGGCTCCACCTGTCACTTACTAAGTCCAATGCATTCCTCACATGGAAAGGTTTAAACATAACATAAACATTCGTATTAAAAATAGCATACGAAATGTAAATAATTTATCCATAAAACATAAATGGTATGAAATAACACATCTACATTCAAACATATAAAAATACCTTAAATAAAATATGGATTTTTTGTATCATAATAAATCAACATCAAATAAGCTTAAAATCCATCAAATGGTGTTGACATAGATTAAATCAAAACCCTTTTTTTAGAGAAACATCTCTTTCCATATTGAAATCATTTAAGAAAACATTTATTTTGAAAATGTTCCAATAAGATTTTAAGGGAAGCTTATATGATGTAATAATAGCATAAAATTGCTGCACCCTCCGTATAAGTTAAAAAAAGACATTCTTACCTTCATTTTGTCGAAAAGGTTATAAATGACCTTGTTTGGAAAACGATGGAAAGATTCCTTTATAAAAATATTATAAAAATTCAAACAAGGGTATAAATGAATTTAATCCATTGTCTATAAAATAGTAAGAATGTTCTGAAATATTTTTTTAAGAAACATGGATGTGGATGATAAAGAGGTCCCAGTAGATACTTATTTAAAAACAACCTCAGATAGTAAAGAGATTGTGAAATTAATACTTACCATGTACTTTTCCATGGTAGAGGGTAGGTTAACATCCTATATAATGGTGAAATAATTGTTATTAAATTATTAAACAATCATATACATTAATAGTATATCATATATGATCTTTTAATATTTCTTTGTTAATAATATCTTAGCATTATCTTCTGTTTCGGGTGCTAACTGATTCGTTTTCATTTATATGATTTTTTATGTAAGTAATGTTTGTTATGGATAGTATGTATCTTATTCATATTCATAATGAGATTAAGTATTTAAACATTATTTTTAATCATCTAATGAAAATTAGTCTTGAATGGATACGATGGGGAATGAATCTTATCGCATTCGTGCAGATGGTAATCCGTTTGTACGGACGAGTGACAATATCATTCTTTTGATATTAAAATAATATATAATTGGATGGTATATCTTATAAAAAGAATCATTATCATGGTGTATTAATTATTTACATCAATTACAAATCATTATTATACCCATCCAAATAATAATGTATTGAATAACAATTACACCACGACGTGGAGATGTTAAGCCCTACGTAAGCACGTATGGTGACATGTCATTCAAAGGATGGATAGAATAATGAATATGGTTTTACCATATTTATAATAATATCAAATAATATATAAGATACAGGAGTTATTATTTTAGAATGGAAATAACAAAGAAAGAGGAAGTGGAAGAATAATGGAATTTGAAAGAGGTGATAAAATATTTACCTCTTCTCCGGGTTCATCCTTTTGATTTGATCTAAATGGCTCCTTGTGATAGATTTATTACTAATGAAAGTCCTATATGATTAATTTATGAGAGTTTATAGGGTAATTGGGTGGTTTTTGATCGATCCAAATGGATTTTAAGGTGTGAATTAGAGAGAAAGGGGAGTTCCCTTTTATAAGAGGGGTGGGGCGCACCTTTGGAAAAGCTAGAAATATGTTTTTATAATAAAATCATTTTCGGTTTCTAATGGCCCCAAAATGAATTAATTATATTATAATGTGGGTATTTGTATAAATAAACTTAACCAATAGGTTTTAGATAGGTTTGGTCACTATATTAATTTATCTTTTATATTTAACTCTTAGTTAAATAGTTCGACATTTACCTTGTATCTTTATATTTTTATATTATATGGTTAATAAACTTACAATATACTTACAAGAGAACCCCAATTTCTTAATTAATGATAAAAATATAATTATATAAGTCTTTGGGCCTATCATTATATTTTTAGGAATATAATATCAATTAATAATATAATATTTGTTTTAAAAACTCTTTTATGTCAATTTTGACACTATTTGGTATTTTGTTTTTTCTAAATTCATAACAATATTATTACTTAGAAATAAATTCATATAACAAGCCCTAACATGTAATATTATCCTAGAAAATTATATTAATTAATAAAAAGTCTAAAATTACACTTATTTGTATATTTATAATATCAATTATTTAAATATTTCATTAATTAGGTAATTACTGCATCATCATTGTGTCATAAATAAATTAAATAATCTAATGTCTAAAATTTATAAACAAAATATCATTATGTAGGGAATATTTTTAGATTTCTAATGAATATTTAGAGTATAATTTATCTTATGTATAACCCTATATTAAAAATGTTTAGTTATTAAACTATGATTTTTACCCTTTTAACTATTCTTTAAATAAAATATTAATAAATTTCTTAATCTAATCCAAGTGGCCCAAAGATGTTCATATTTTATTCCTAATTTTGTTAATGGTCGAATTATACTTATCCAATAGAATTAGGACATGTTTTTGGGTAATAATAATATCATATTGACCCTTAATTACCCTATTTACTTTTTATAGTGGTAAATAAAAGTAAAAAAGTTAATATTCACCAAAACCTATTTTTATATTATTGAACCACATTTTACTTATTGATATCAAATTTGACCCTTGGAATTTTTAAATTCAACTCACATAAGCGGTAAAATTATGTTTTACGTACATTTGTAAATGCTCTTAGGAGGTGGGTAAAAGACGGTAAAAAGTTCAATAAACTTTTTATATATCTAAAATTATTATAAACTAACTCCAATGATTACAATTTAACTTATATTGGTATTAAGTATCTATTTTGACCTAAAATAAAATTAAATAAAATAACTCACTATATAAATTAAAATTTGGTTTTAAACTATAACTCAGTGTCTTCCACTATTCATCAAAAATTGAATGTTTTTAGAAAAATACCAAAAATTCACCCTAATATAATTTCGTTATTCCGAATCAAAAAATGAAGTCCATTTTGAAAGATAATATTTATAAAATTTTAAGATGAGGTTATTACTATTCATAATGACTGGTTTGATTGGTTTTGGTGTGTTAGAACTCAGTGTTGCGTACAACACACGCTATGAAATTATTCAAAGAGAAGGATATTGTGGAAGCTTGGGGTGTTAGAATTACACAAGATAATGATATTTGATATGAAGGGTATGGTTTTCAAATGTAATACTCATATTTCTATACCCTTATTCTCATGTTATATCGATAAATACCTTATTTACCATTACAAAGTATAAATGATCACCCTTTATTGTATTTTCTTTCCCATGTTATGAAGAAATGTATTATGCATGATATGTCTAAGAAGGGTGATAGTTATAAAGAATGTAATGGGGGATGATGTCATTCACTTATTAACCTTTTTTCAATGAGTCAAAGTTTCCAAAGGCTCTATACCTATATGATTCTGGTATTGACCATTATTTTATAAAGTGAATTGTCGTATTATAAGATACAATATCAATGTATGAAAAGTATGAGTCAGTATAATTTCGTAATTTCATACTTTATTATAGCGTTGTATATATTTATTGCTTCCACAGTCTGGTTATTAAATTCATTGAATGATTTTTTGTTACTTCTATTATTTTTTATACTCTATTGTGTGGGAATAGTCTCTCAGTTGACACAACGTATGCTATAACTGCTAGTCGGTAGCTGCTGGAATATGGGGAGGCATGCTTGATCCCTTGTCGCCAACTGATTCAACTACTATTAAAAGGGTTAGTTGGGCTGGGATGTGAAACTATTATTTCAATATCTAATGAATTAATACTACAATTAAAGATATGGTGTTTATAATCAAATAATTAAACATTATCAACACTTAAACAAATAAACTATTTTTTTACTTCTTTAAATATTATTACCATGTATAAATTATTACAATTTAGGATAGAATCCATTTTTTCATATAATCAATGATATGTTGAATATTCAATTCCAAAAATTAAAAAACCATTATAAAACATTTCCTTTCATAACATGCACCATGATATAATAAGTTAATAACTGATTCCGTTATAAAAATGAAAAACAAATCATTGTTATCAATTGAAATTTTCCTCTTAAATATTGAGAATAATGCTTGAAGTAAAAGAAAATAATTATTCTAGTCAATTCATATAATCAAATTAAAATAAGAAATAACAAAATTTATCATTAAAATTTCTCTAAAATATATTAAACTATACCATTTAAGAAATAATTTCCCTGAACATTCATATATTAAAATCAATTCAATATAATCAGATAAATACATGACATTAAATATATTATATTTCTAGATTAAACTATCATGAATCATGTAATATGGTAAATATCATTTTTATAATAAGTAGATAAATAAACAATATAGATACAAATATCTTTCAAACAATATAAATGGTAATTAAAACAATTATTTACATAATTTAAAACACATAATAAAATCTTGAAACTCAAATATTGATGTTAAAATAAAAAAAGTAAATCATTACCATGGGTTATACCATATTCAAAATTATTCTATTTTGGGAAAAATAACTAATTTAAATTTATGGTATGAAAAATAAATCCCATTAAAAATCATTATAATATTAAATATTTGAAAACTCCAACTAAATTATTTAATGTATTATGCATTAAAATTGTCCAAATAATTAGTCTATGATAAATAAATACTCTTATTTACAAAAAAATTAAGATCAAAATTTCATAAAATAAATTTCATCATTTGTGAATTTACATTTACATAAATAACTATAAATTTCACGACTCATCCTCGGTACATGTGTCATGACTACCCCAAGCCCGCCTTCCAAAGGCCAGGGGCTGGCGACTAGCACCAAGGTGTAAATCTCGACAAAAAGGGAAAGGCATTGCCTTTATAAAGTAAAAAAACACCACAGAGTAAGCCATAAGAAGTAAACACTAAGTAAAATAGGGTAAAATAGTAAGTGCGGAAAAGAAAGTGGGCCTGAATACAAATCCAAACTGAAAGTAAAGTACAACTGGATAGAAAGTACAACAATTGAAAAATAAAGTAGCAACGTCAAGCCTTCCACCAGAAATTCCACCTGAAGGGTGGGTACAGATAGTCTTTTCAGCTCCTCAAGTCCAACCGTCCGCTCCGTGTTCGTCCCACCTAGTGGTCCACCTCCAGGTACCGTCTCGCTCCACGAGCCTCAACCGCGATCAGTGTTGTCCATCGTCAGAATCCAACACAATGTAGTGTGGGCATAGCCCGTGCAAGGGTGAGTATATGCTACTTAGTAGGGACCCCGAGACCCCGAAGCTCTCCCAGAATACACAAAGGATAATCCACAAAGGAAAGATACAATCACGATGTAACAACCAACACTACTTAGGTATATGCCCATACATATACCTAAGTCACCAATTCCAGTTTGACTCCAATATCTGATCCCATGTTCGATCTAGTCCACACAGGATATCACAACCAACCCACACAGGATAACACAACCCAATCCATATAGGAAAGCAAGTAAATCATATTGAAGATATTGATTGAATAGTCAAGACTCAGCTCACACAGGTATACTTCTTTGTAAGGTGATAGAGATGATCAGATGCAGACACCGATTCATCTGAGATGGGACCCACATAGGATACTAGACCAGCTAAGCTGTCGAACCCACGTAGGATACAAGACTAGCTACTCTACCGGACCCACGTAGGATACATGTACAGAGTCAAATACTGCCGGAACCACATAGGATATAAGAACAGTAGTCATCGCCATCGAACCCACAGAGGATTTCGGTATGGTCGTCATCGCTGCCAAACCCACAGAGGATTTCAGTGCAGTCGTCGTCGCTGCCCAACCAGTGGAGGATTTCAGTGCAGTCGTCATCGTCGTCACAGTCGCACCCAACTCTAGGGTTCCCACACACAGCATGCTCATTTTCGGGAGGGTCCGATCCATGAGCCAAGTGTTCGATACATCAACTGACACGTAGTCTGGAGTTGATGTATCCCAAAGTTCCGCCTCATCGATAGGAACTCAACGTGACAGACGGTGCGTCAATCGGACCCCGGTCTGAGAGTTATTGGCTTTTTCGTCTCAGGGGCCCGGTTGGTTTTTAATTCAAAACCAACCCTACCATACTCCAAATGCATCCAAACCTCGAGCGGAGTAATCCAAAAGATCCGCCTCACTAAGAGGAATCCAACAAAGTCGACGGCACGTCAATCGGACGTCCGGAGCTCAAGTTATAAGTGTTTCTGCTCCGAGGGCCCGGTTGGTTTCGTGTTCGAACCAACCCGACCGTACAGAAAGTTCTTCGAATCCTTGACTGTAATATAACGAAACGACCGTGTCGATCCAAGGATCACATTGCAACTGTAGGTGCATCTATCGTAGGTCCATATCCCATGTTACAGGCATTTAAACGAACCTGTCCGGTTTTAGGGCATCTATCGTAGGTCTTATTTTATTAACACACATGAAATCCAACATTAAATTAGAAAATCAAAAGATCTCATTCAATTAATTGACTTAATTGAATAGCATTTAATATTCAAATTTAAGTTTGAGAGTTGACTTGCCATTAAATTTGGGGTGTGGGTGAGTTACAAATTAAATGCACGAGAGAGAGGTTTTAATGGTTTTTAAGGGGTGGGGCTCGTGTGGGCCTCACTTAACTAATATCCTACCAAGTGGAGTCATGATGTAGTGGGTCCCACTCCAAACTCCATTCATAGGTTATATGTACTTAGAATAGAAATAAACTTTGTAGCACAAATTTTTATTTCACTCAACGGTTAACCAATTTATTTAATAACCTCACCCGAGAAAAACGCAACTCCAGAAAAAGGGATCCTAAGAAAAAACTGGCGCTGCAGTTTCATCGGTGCCCTCAGATTTCGATTCCAAGCACTTGATCAAATGTTGGAAAAACCCGCTCGTTCATTCACTGAACATACCCAAGCTAAACTTAAGAAATTGATTCCGGGCACACCGGGCCTTGGAATCAGGTGCCGTCAGAAACTACGTACTCGTAAAATACCATAGAAAATTAATAAAAAAAAATCCCTTGAAAATTATGGGTCTTTAGATTACTCCCACCTTAGGGCTTTACATCCCCATAAAGATACATCACAAACTAGGGGAACAAATGAGGGTACTGAGCATGCATCTGAGCCTCCCTCTCCCATGTGATCTGCTTAAGGTTCTCGTGCTGCCATCTGATGCGCACTAGAGGAATCGACTGCTCGCGTAGGACCCGCTCCTATCAATCCTTGATATCCACCGGGATCTCCGCAAAAGTCACCCTATAATCATTGTCCAGCTCCCCATGGTCGATGATATGCATCAGGTCGCGCCTGTATCTCCTCAGGTGAGATACGTGGAAGACATCATGCACCCGGTGCAACTGAGGTGGTAGAGCCAGGCGATAAACCACCCCGACTATCCTGCTGAGAATCTAGAATGGTCCGATGAAGCGCGGAGATAACTTGCCGCCCCGAAAAAATCTCTGTAATCCATGTCGAGGTGTGACCCGTAAGAAAACATGGTGGCCATCCTCGAACTCTAGTGGTCTCCACCTCCTATCAGCAGAAGAATTCTATCGGCTCTGGGCTATCCTCATCCACTCTTGGATGACCTGGACCTTCTTTGTCGTGGCCTGAACTATCTCTGGACCCACAAGTGCTGAATCCCCAGGGCCTGTCTAGCGCTGCGGTGATCTGCAAGGTCGGTCGTACAATGCCTCGTGTAGTGCCATCTCGATGGTGGAGTGGTAGTTATTGTTGTACGCAAACTCCACCAAGGGGACATGATCCTCCCAGCTACGACCAATGTCGAGGACACATGCATGGAGCATGTCCTCGAGTGTCTGGATGGTCCTATTCGTCTGACCACCCGTCTGAGGGTGAAAGGCGGTGCTCAGACGTAGCAACGTCCCGAATGCCTCCTGCAACACCTTCCAAAGCTGGGAAGTAAAGCGAGCATCACGATCGGAGACGATAGATGATAGCACACCATGAAGCCATACAATCTCCTGAACGTAGAGGCGTCCAAATCTCTTCACTAAGCCCTACTCTCTGATGGGTAAGAAGTGGGCCGACATGGTGAGTCAGTCGACAATCACCCAAATGGAGTCGTGACCTCTGGAAGTACGTGGAAGTCCAGTCACGAAATCCATATATATCCCATCCCACTTCCACTATGGGTCCTCCAAGGGTTGTACCAAGCCAGCTGGTACCTGGTGCTCCACCTTCACCTGCTGGAAGGTGAGGCAGAGAGAAACGAACTTTGCTATAGACGTCTTCATACCCGGTCACCAGTTATATCGTCTGAGATCCTAGTACATCTTCGCCACTCCTAGATGTACCACTTAAGGGGATGTTTGAAACTCCCTGACCACCTCCTCCTACAAAGCAGCTGGTACCATGGTACATCCTCTGAAAAAGATGACATGCTCTACTCCCATAAGGAATCCATCAGGTTCTTGTCCTGAGGATATTTGTGCACGCCGCGTCTCACAGTCAATGTCCCCATGTTGTGCCTCTATGAACCGTTGTAGTAGTGCAGGAGTGACTGTGAGTGACCGAAGAAAGGATGCTCCATCTCTATCCATGAAGGATATCTGGAAAGCGTCAAGATGCTCTGTCGCCTCCCCAAGTAGCTGAATACCCGTCCTCCTGCTGAGTGCATCAGCTACTAAATTCCACTTTCAAAGAGTATAGACTATCTAAAAGTCATAGACCTAGAGGAACTCGAGCCATCACCATTGTCTCATGTTTAGGTCCTTCTGCGATAAGATGTACCTGAGACTCTGGTGGTCAGAGTAGACTGTAAAGTGCTCGCCCATCAGATAGTGCCGCCACATCTTCAGAGCGAAGACCACTTCTGCTAACTCTAGGTCATGGGTAGCGTAGTTCTGCTCATGCTGCCTCAACTGTCATGATCCATAGGCGATCACTGCCTGCTCCTACATCAGGACACATCTGAGTCCGGTCCCTGATGCATCGCAATAGACTACATACCGTACTCCTTCCTCCTGTAGTCTCAAGATAGGTGCGTTGGTCAAAATATGTCTGAACTCCTGGAAGCTCTGCTGACATCTATCTGACCACACGAAGGGTTTCCCATTCTTCGTTAAAGATTAAAGTGGTGCTAAAACTCTACAAAAGTCTGGCACAAACCTCCGGCAGTATCCATCTAGACCCAAGAAACTCCGCACCTCCGTCACGCTCCTGGGTGGCTCCCAAGTTAGCACTGCCTCGATCTTCGCAGGATCCACCGCAACTCCCACCTCAGAGATGGCGTGCCCCAATAAGTGGACCTCACGTAACCAGAACTGGAACTTCGAGAGCTTAGCATAAAGCTGGTGCCCTCGTAGTGTGTCCAGTACAACCCGCAAGTGGTAGGCGTGCTCCTCCTCAGAAGTCGAGTATATGAAAATGTCGTCAATGAAGACCACGAAAAATTGATTGAGGTAATGATGAAATATCTTGTTCATGAGACTCATGAACACTGATGGAGCATTGGTTACACCGAAAGGCATAACCAAGAAATCATAGTGGCCATACCGACATCTGAAGGCCATCTTCTGCACGTCCTCGTCCCGAACTCTGAGCTGATGATAGCATGACATGAGGTCTATCATTGAGAACCACCATGCTACCTTGAGCTGATCGAAGAGGTCATAAATACTCGGTAGAAGATACTTTTTCCTCATGGTCACTTGATTTAGGCGATGATAATCTACACACAATCGCAAGCTCCCGTTCTCCTTCTTGGCGAACAAAATCTGGGAAGCCTAGGGTGAAACACTAGGTCGGATGAATCCCTTACCCTGCAAGTCCTCCAGCTGTACCCGTAGCTCTCAAAGCTCAGCGGGAGCCATCCGATATGCTAGTGTGGATATCAGGACTGTCCCGAGGTATACGTCAACATAGAAGTCTACCTCTCTGTGAGGAGGTAGTCCTGGAACGTCATCAGGAAAAACGGCTTCATAATGATCCACCACTATAGGAAAACTCTGAATCCACACGTCAACTACTCCTATGATGAGGCTAGCCAATGGATGAGTGATCGACTATCCTCTCATATGTGTGATTCCATCCTACATTGCAAAGGATCCCTTCTCACCAGTGAAGGTGAACCTGCTCCCGTCAGTGTGGACACACCGTACCTTGCGCCTAATACAGTCGATCTGATCATGGGTTGTAGATAACCATTCCATGCCCAAGATGATGTCATAAGGCCTCGATGCCGCTACAAGAAGATCCCAGCCGAAGCTCTCTCCTCCTAGAGTAAGATTACACTGCCATCACCAGTGCGTAATCATCGAGTCTGCTCCCGTAAGAGTCTCTATCCGTAAGGATCGAGCCAACGACTCTATCGGAATCTCCGAGACACGAACAAGGGCAGTGACAATAAAAGAATGCCTCGCTCTTGTGTCTATAAGAACTTAAGCATGGGTGGAGTAGACACATATAGTACCTCGCATCATCTTTGGTGCGCTGTGGTCGTAGGCCTCCACTACCTGAAGCTGTGCCTGTCTCTGCCCACCAGCTCCCTGTGGTCAGGGTGGGCCTCCTGGTGGTGGTGGTGGTAAAGCCTCAAAGCGTTTCCCATCACCTGCTACACGGCCAGATCCTCTGCCTCGTCTGCCTGCTCCCTACGGACCGCCACGGTCGACCCTCTGCCTCTGACTGTGTGGCCCCTCAACCGTCTACTGCTCCTATACACTGCGGGCCGGACAGTAACGAGCCATGTGGCCCTGCCCGCCGCATGCGTAGCACTGTCTGCTCCTCGGAAGGTTTGCTCTACGTCGTGTGCCCTACACCTCTGAGCCAGTGTCCTGAGGTCGTCTGTCTACTGGTCTGGTCCTCCTGGACCCCTGTGACGTTCGTCGACAGCCAGCTGCAGAAGACTCTGCTATGTGCCGCCCTACGGTAGGTCTCGCGGCTGGAGTAGGCTCAGCAAGAAAGCTCTCTATGAGAAGTGCTCGCTCCAGTACTCCTTCCTGTGTCGGAATTCTGAGGGAGACCATCGATGCCCTGATCTCATGCCTCATCCCCAGCTCAAATGTCCGAGCCCGGAAGAATGGGTCCCGTACCATATCCGTCGAATAGCGTGAGAGATCGGTAAATCTCGCCAAGTACTGTGCTACCGTCATGCTGCCCTACCGCAGCAGTAGTAGCTCCTTGATGCGCACCACACGGAGGGTGGCTAGGATGAACTCTGAGTGGAAGAGGCTCTCAAAGTCCGTCTAGAGAAGAGATGCCTCGTCGTGCACCTGGAGCATCAAGCTCCACCATCTGCCTGCTTCCGCGTGCCGGAGGCTTGCTGAAAGGATCATCATGAGGTCACCTGGTGTCCCCACTAGCCTCAAATCTCAAACTACAGCCTCCAGCCAATCCTCACCTACCTGAGAGTCCCTCTCCCCACAGAACCTGGGCGGTCTCTGACGCTGGAACTCGTGTAGTTCACTAAGGTGACGTTCACTCTCAGCGGCTGGGGCTGGTGGCATCGGTGGCTCGGCGGTTTGACGTACCGCCGCTGCCTCCGCTGAAAAAGGGCCCTGCACCGAGGCCTCATCGATCGGTGGGTTGTCGTCTTGTACAAAGCTCTGAACCCTAGCTGGGTGCCTCTGTGGGGCCATCCTGAAAAGAAACAGGTGCGCCATGGTCAAAACAGTATACCTGGTGAGCTGACACAATGTAATCATAAAGAAAACTTTTTAAACACACATGCAATCAAAGTTTTCATATACTGAGTCGAGAATCAAAATTCAGGGTCCTTGTGTATGGATACGTCGACCGCCACACCCACACTGGACTCCCTAGACTAATAACCATACTCAATACCCTTAACACTATTGCTTCACACAGAAGAAAGATCAGAGTCCTGAGTTCTATGGTAGAACTGAACTCCTATAATACCAATTTTTCACGACCCGTCCACGGGACCCGTGCCGTGACTACCCCAAGCCCACCTTCCAAAGGCTAGGGGATGACGACTAGCACCAAGGTGTAAATCCCGAAAAAAGGGGAAGGCATTGCCTTTATAAAGTAAAAAAAACACCACAGAGTAAGCCAGCAGAAGTAAACACTAAGTACAATAGGGTACAATAGTAAGGGCGGAAAAGTAAGTGGGCCAAAATACAAACCCAAACTAAAAGTACAACTGGAAAGAAAGTACAGCAACTGAAAAGTAAAGAAGCAACGTCGAGCCGTCCACTAGAAATCCCACCTGAAGGGTGGGTACAGATAGTCTCCTCAGCTCCTCGGTTCCAACCGTATACTCCGTGTACGTCCCGCCAAGTGTTCCACCTCCATGTACCATCTCGCTCCACGAGCCTCAACCACGATCAGCATTGTCCGTCGTCTGCATCCAAAACAACGTAGTGCGAGCATAGCCCGTGCAGGGGTGAGTATACACTACTCAGTAGGGACCCTGAGACCCCGAATGTCTCCCAGAATCCACAAAGGATAATCTACAATGGAAAGATATAATCACGAAGTAACAACCAACACTACTTAGGTATATGCCCATACATATACCTAAGTCACCAATTCCAGTTCGTCTCCAACATTCGAGCACAAGTTCGATCTTGTCCACACAGGATAGCACAACCAACCCACACAGGATAACACAACCCAATCCACATAAGAAATCAAGTCATTCATATCGATGATATTGATTGAATAATAAAGACTCAACTCACACAAGTATACTTCTTTGTAAGGTGATAGAGATGATTAGATGTAGCCACTGATTCATCTAAGCTTGGACCCACGTAGGATACTAGACCAGGTAAGCTGTCGGACCCACATAAGATACAAGACCAGATACTCTACCGGACCCACGTAGGATACAAGTACAAAGTCATATACTGCCGGACCCACGTGTGATACAAGAACAATAGTCATCGCCGTCCAACCCATGGAGGATTTCGGTACGGTCGTCATCGATGCCGAACCCACGGAGGATTTTAGTGCAGTCGTCATCGCTGCCGAACCCACGGAGGATTTCAGTGCAGTCATCATCGTCTTCGCAGTCGCAGCCAGCTCTAGGGTTCCCGCACACATCATGCTCGTTTCCGGGAGGGTCCGCTCCACGAGCCAAGGGGTCGATACATCAACTAACACGTAGTCCGGAGTTGATGTATCCCAAAGTTCCGCCTCGTCGATAGGAACTCAACGTGACAGATAGCGCATCAATCGGACGCCCGGTCTGAGAGTTATTGACTTTTTCGTCCCTGGGGCCCGATTTGTTTTTAAGTCAAAACCAACCTGACCATACTCAAACTGCATCCAAACCTCGAGCAGAGTAACCCAAAAGGTCCGTCTCACTAAGAGGAATCCAACAAAGTCGACGGTACGCCAATCGGACGTCCAGAGCTCAAGTTATAAGTGTTTCCGCACCGAGGGCCCGGTTGGTTTCGTGTTCGAACCAACCCGGCCATACACAAAGTTCTCCAAAACCTTGAGTGTAATATACTGAAATGACTGAATTGATCCAATTATCCCATCACAACTGATGGTGCATCGATCAGAGGTCCGTAGCCCATGTTACGGGTCTTTAAACGAACATGTCCAGTTTTAGGGGGTTTTGGGCCCAGACCGACCCTGCCTGAGACCGCCTGGGTCGGCCCGAAATGGGTTGAACTGACCCGGGTTTGGGTCCGGCCCATCAGGGCTGGGGCGGTCCGGCCCGACGCGAGGGGCCGAGCCAGGCGCGGGTGGCACGGCCCGGGGCAGGCGGACCGGCCCGACACGGGCAGCCCGGCCCGACGCGGGCGGCCCGGCGAGGGCGCCGCGCACCGTGTGAGCGTGGAAGGGGGGAGCCGCCACCCCTTCCGACCGAACGACGGACCCGCGGGGGGTCCGCCCTGCTGCGTTGACTGGTTGGTCCCGCCCTACTTGCGCCGGCGGCCGGTGGTTCCGGCAGCCGCTCCCTGATCCACCGCAGCCAACTAACGCAGCCTTGGTCCGACCGGCTCGGCGCGACGGCGCCGCGCGCCTCCGCCGTGGCCCGACCTCGGCCGCGGCTTCTTTCGGCCTCAACGGCGCACCGCGACGGCGTCGCGCTCCTTCTCTGCATTCCTCCGTGTTTCCGTGCGGTACTGTTGCACCGCACTTCCTTTGTTCGAGCCACAACAAGAACAACATCAATGGGGGAGGAGGGTCGGCCTTATTCGTGCGGTCCCACCTCCTCCCATTAAATTGATAAGAGGCGGCCCAAAAATTTAACGAAGAACAAAAGGGAATAATCACGAACAAAAGAAAACACCTACCTCAAAGAAGTCATCGAACGTGGATCGTTGTGGGAAAAAGGACATCACGGAAGACGACGTCGCGGAAGACTGCGTCACGGATCGAGGATTCGTAAGCGTCGTCAGTGTTCGGCCGATGAAGGATGCGGCGCGTTGTCGTTATCCAAAGAAGGTGTCTCTCACCAACTGTAGAGAGGAGAGGAGATGGCACGACGATTCCCTTGCGGTGACAGAGTTCATCTTCGTAGACTCGGCATTCTTCGCATTCTTTGACGAGGAAGAAGATGTTCTTCAAGACCGCAAGAGTCCTCTCCTTGTTTTCGCACAACGAATCAACCCCCCAATAAAGTAATACATTGTCTTATTTTTTTAATACACACGCTAGCCAACATTAAATTTTAAAATCAAAATATCTCATTCAATTAATTGACTTAATTGACGAGCGTTTAATATTCAAATTTATTTTTGAGGGTTGACATGCCATTAAATTTGGGGTGTGGGTGAGTTACAAATTAAATGCACGAGAGGGAGGTTTTAAGAGGTTTTGAATGGGTGGGTCTAATGTGGGCCCCACTTAACTAATATCCTACCTAGTGGAGTTAGGATGTAGTGGGTCCCACTCCAACCTCCATGCATAGGTTATATGTACTTAGAATAGAAATAAAATTTGTAGCATAAATTTTTATTTCACTCAACAGTTAACCCATTTATTTAATAACCTAACTCTAGAAAAACGCAACTCTAGAAAAAGGGTTCCTAAGAAAAAATCGGCGTTGCGGTTTCATCAGTGCCCTCAGATTATAATTCTGAGCAGCAGTTCAAAAGTTGTAAAAACCCGCTCGTTCGTTCACTGAACGTACCCGAGCTAAACTTTGGAAATTGATTCCGGGCACATCGGGCCTCGGAATCAGGTGCCGTCAAAAACTGCGTACTCGTAAAATCACAAAGAAAATTAAGAAAAATATTTCCCTTGAAAATTATGAGTCTTTACAATAAACTAAATTCCATATCATTTCAATCCATTATTGAAAAATAAAACTACATTTTCTATAAAAATTCCACATCAAAGATAAAGATAAATATTTTTATTCTCCAAAAACGTATTTATCCCTCTATTTATAATCACTAAAAAATAATTTCCAATTGACATAAACAACTAATTTCTTTAAAATGGATCATTATTTAATAATTTCTTATTTATGAAAATATTAAAAAGGTCTTTCACACTTTTAAAAAATAGTTTCAAAAATATTCTTCATGAAAAATTAATTTTTTTCTAACATACATTAACACTATACCCAACCCCTATTAAACAATTTTAAAATCAACTAAAAAATAAAATAACTAATATATATATATATATATATATATTATGAAAATATAGAGAACATAATATAAAAACATAGAATAAGACATTTCTTCCTTAAAATACTATCCATTTAAATCAAAACCACTCATAAAACTCAATAACATTTTAAAAAAATTAATAAAAAAATTAAAGTTATATTTATAAGTCAAAACCATGTTAAATACTTCTTATTTTTAAAATTCCACTAAAACAATCACTTCGAAACAATACCATTCTAAATTTAATAAAATAGTAATCAAAATAAAATAAATAATGTGATACTAATATTAATATAATATATCACAATATACAATCATATATGAAGAGAAACCATGCATAAGATATCCCTTAAAATTTTGAAATTAAAGTTATCCACCTAAATATAATCTAACAATACATATAATTCCAATGATAAAAAAGAAATTATGATTGAATCTATTAGGGTTTGCTCAATTAGAAAACATTATGAAAAAATAAATCTAATAAGATGTAAAATCAAGATATATTTTATAATCCCTAACATATTTCAAAATAAATTACAATAACCTTATCAAAATAACATTTTTTTAATCAAAATTATAAGAACAATTAATATAGCCATAAAAATTTAAAAATTAAAAGTCTAAAAATGTAAATATAACATTAAAAATTTTAAAAAATATTAAGAAAAGGTATCATACATAGTTAATCCTTAAATTATTTTACATTAAATTAAAAATATATATTCCAAACCAAGTATCATAATAAGAGTTAAAACATAAGAATAAAGGACCAAGGAGTACTATAAAATTATTTTATTTCCTTTAATTTCCCAAATATTTCCATTAAATAAAATATGAAAAATTAATACACCAAAAACATACCAAAGTCCATTAAAAATAGGTTATAAAATCCCAATTTCCATCAAAAATCATTTTAAATATTATTTCTTTGAAAATTAAATTTTAATTGTATATAGTGCATTTAAAATAAAGAATCATTTATATTATTTTAAAAAATAAAAATTATAAAGATTCATTTCTAATTAAACATTAAAATCCAAAACTCTAACAAAATTTATATAAAAACACTTTCCAAAACGAAAAATAATTTTGGGATTGATATCAATTTTTAGTTCATGAAAATAAGTAATATAAAAAATATATAAAAATTTATCACTCAACATAAATCAATATACAAATAAATAAAACAAATAAAATGAAATAAAATAAATATAATTCATATAAATTATACTCATATTTATTTTCATAAATTTCATATACTATAAAAATTATTCAAGAAATAATTTAATAGTTATTTAATTTCTTATAATTAAAAAATATATTTCAAAAAATGGATCTCAACACTCATTACCTGCCTTGAACATTGGTTACAAGGAACCGTTTAATAATATAATAGAAAATGATAAACTACAACATATACATAGTGTGGTTTTCCAATCATATACCAAACTCTATTAGTAACTCGCAATTTCACCATAATTATATTAGTCTCTCATATTTATAAATTACTTTAGGTGTCAAAACAACCATATATCTTTTTTATCACTGACATAACAAAACAACATAAGAGTAATATCATTTAATAATGACTTGATCCAGATCATGTGGTCCAAAATGAATTACCAAAAGACCACAATAAATATTCTTGATCATTATAGGCCATTGTAAACTCTATGGGAAAAAATTTATATTTTGTGAAGTTTTTTGCACTTGATGAATCAAGATGAAATTTTGGTTTCAATATCCAACATATCATATTATATATAGTAAAAAACAATGATGATTAATGGATTCATTAAAACCATTATATGAAAAATTTAATTCTAACAAATATATAAATTATATGTCTTAGATTAAATCCCAATTTTTAAAACTCTCAAAAGACATTGATCTCCTCAATCAATATATATGGATGATATCTAGCCACATATTAAAATAAATAACTCCAACCTCCATCTAATTTCCTATATTCACCAAATAAAATACACTTAGAATAAGAAAAAATGGTCTACACATGAGCCATGAGTTATGTGTATGGTGTGAGTACATCAGATATCGTAGTCTGTCCTCACTCAACTCATGCCTAAAAGTCATAAAATCAAGTTCCTGAAATTTTAAAAAAATTAGGTATACATTCATTGAATTCTAAGATTAAAATATCTTATAAGTATGTGAATTACGGTAAACATTTACATTGAACATTAGTTCCCACATGATAACTAGACTTCCATGGACACCAACCACACATGTTTCAAGCCTTGTTCAAGATCCATGAAAATAATTTATATATCCTCCATGGATAAATGAGGAGGTAAATGTATTATATGAAAATCCAATAAAGGAAGAAAATGAACACACACATAAAAAACATATGTATCTGTATATATAGATATATATATACACACAATTGATAACCAGTATATATCAAGTGATTTATATAATTCATAGGTTAAGGAACCTATAAAGACAAGTTATGAAGAATTTTTTCCATGAACATACCTCATCGAGGAATGTAATATCTTATACAGATATAATAGAAAAAATATGTCCTATATATCGGTTAATAGAATAAATAAATATGGACTAAACTCATTATCATGTAGATAAATAGATAATATCATAGATATAATGTAAATAAAAGTTGAAAACAAAATTTAACATAATATATTTTAACAAAACATGTAACATAATGGTATATAATTAAGGTAATAAAATTTAATTTTATTGAAAATATTTTATTTAGGATTATTATTTGGGTTATTCTAGGATTATTTAGGAAATTTTAGAGTTTTATGGGCCTATTCATGGTTCTTCTAGGGTTATGAAATAGTGTACATGTCTTCCCATGAAACTGTGCATCTTATTTTCGTGTCCTAGAGGAGGGTTCATGGTTTGGATGAACTGTGAATCCTTATACTCAAACCATCAAAGTATAGATTGAGTTTTTTTTTCATAGTTGTCATACTATTATTCAAACCATGTGGCTAAACCATAAAACACCTCTAGTACCCTAGAATTAAAAGAACGATGAGTATACTATTTTCAAAGCACTATGATGTAAGTTATTTAATATCAATTTCATTTTCAAAAACTGAAATATATTTTATAGGAATTATTATTCTTACAATGAATGAGGCCATCAACCTTGGAGAATCCTCTTGTATATTTTGGATATTCCATTACAACTATAATAAAATTTTACTTGATCTAATTTTTTTTAGTTATGTGCCTATTATTTTTAATTATTCATTTTTTATCTAAATATTTGCTTTTGTATTTGAATAGAAGTGTTGATAATGATAGATATAATGGTTATTTAATTATATAGTTGGTTTTAGTATAGATCCATCATGGAATTGAGAGTATTTTTATTGATCTGCCTTCCCTATGATATGCTAATTTGGAATCATTTCAGTATGGGATTCATCTCATTTCCATGGTTCTAGAAATTTGTAGATTAGAGATTCGTGATTGAGAAATCATGTTTTGTGGTTGTTATTTGATTCATTGTTCCCTCATTTCTTATTATTGTGTTGATCCAGAGTGGGTCTTAGATTTTTTTTCAGTTGGTGGTTTCATATAAATCATTTTTTAAAAAAACAATGCATGATATATCATTTTAAATTTTTTTTTAAATTATTAAAGGCATGATTTATGATATTAATAAATGTGAATATTGTGGATATTTTTATGAAATGGAATTATAACTTGGTTTTATTGATGACACTATATTTCAAGTCATTTCGTATATTTCAGGAAATGTGACGTCAAAGAATGTTTGACTTTGATTTAAAGTGATTTCAAATCATGTGGTATTTTAATAGATTTTGATTTCTTGGAATGTTGGATTTTTATGAAAAAGTAATTTTTAATAAATGTGTATCATGATGAAAAGTTGATTTCAAATCATGGTATGTGTAATTTAATGGCCTTAATATATAGGCATATAATATTGATCCATTTGAATTAATTAGTCTCAAAATAGGATAATCACATGGGAACTTTGGGTACTTTGGAGTTTGATTGAATTAAGAGATACATTCAAGTCATTGTATATTTTTCTTACCAAGGATATGTGATTATTACTCTAACTGAATTGTGGTTTTTAGGACACCATCATATGGTTCACTAATCAGGGTGTTCATTCATCCCTTAGTGTTATCTAGCTTAGGTATGTTTACTGTGCAGTAGACTTGTCCATTCACAAATGTGTGAGGATCCTATCAGGCTTGAGCCTAAATTATTATAGGACTTAGTTTCCCTGTTACCACTATTTGTGAAATTGTTGTTTATTTGTGCATATATTCATGGGGTGTTTTAAATTATTTCTAATGTTTAAAATGATTTGAAATAAATATGGTTTCATTAAATGTTCTTTAAAAAATGGATTACTAGGAAATGTTTTATATGTAGTTTTAATGGTGTTAATTTCCATGTAATTAAGTAAAACATTTGAAACCCAATTTTATGGTTATGTTTTTATTGAATAGTGTAATTATTTTTCTGATAATGTAAGCATATAAGAAACATAGTAGTATCCTACTGGGATTGTTTTCTCACACCTTCAACATACCTTCGGGTGTGTGAATATCATGTTTTATATGACATAGGTAAATAAAATGGGACACATGGTTCTGTAGGGTCTATGTGTTTTCTTGGTGCGTGAGTTCAGTGGTGAGATGGTTCACATAGATATGGGTTAGATATTTTGAGTACATGTGTATAAATTTTCTATGTTCTCTATTATTTTTTATTTTACTTTTTTAGTTTTGTATTTTTTGACTCTACACTGGCATGATGACCTTCTTATATATTTAAATATATCTGATATTTTCTTATTCATTGGTTTATTTTTTGGTTAAAAACAATCCCAAAGTTTGTTCTTGATTCCCAGGAATTAGTCTCTAGTTTGTGGGGATTAGGAACACCCTTTATGAAATTCTATGGGCTAGCTCCAGTGTTTGGTTTAGTGAATACCTAGGTCGACAAAATATCAATTGGTATAAAATGATTTTTTAATTTTGTGTTCCTGGTATTCTTATCTCATGATGTTTTGGTATATAGAAGATATGACTATCAACAATTAAGGGGTGGTTTAAGAGTGAGTGGATAGTTAAGGCCCATTATAATGAGACTTATGTTAACAAGGGATTTTGGGAACTATGCCTCTCTTGTTGAGTTTTTATTTTATCAATTCATTGATTATGTTTTCCGGACTAAAACTATGATTTTTCTTTTGTCTGATGGCTCCTTTTCTCTCCAATATATAGAAGGATGCCTCCTAGAAGACTCCCTGGAGTTTCTCAGGGGGTGATAATGATTATATTCCTTTAGGTAACACCCCAGTTGAGCAGAATTATAGTGAAGATATAGTACAATAAGTTCATTCTATGGACTAAAATTTTATCAGATCTCCAACATAAGCTTGTGAGGTACAACTAGGAACCAAAGAAGATAAATACATATCTCAAGAGTTCCTCCACTAAAACACCCATCCATCCATGGGAAAAGTGATTCTCAATAATTGTAAATATGGTAAGGGAAGATCAATAGTATTTTCATATATTCAGATACTCTAGTTTTAATTAAGTTAAAGTGAACTAAATTTTTTCTTAAGGGCCCCAACAAGAGGTGGTGGGATGTTGTAGTTCAAGAAAATTATAAAGTAGTCTTGGAGTTAAAATACTTAAAGAAACATTTACCAATTTGTTTTCCTAAATCAATGACGATAGATAAATCCATGAACATCCAAACATTTCTTTTGAGTGAATAGACTATGACTGAGTATGAAAACTATATTGATAAGTTAGTATTTTTTCTACTAAGGTGTTATTAAATGATATATTTAAGTCTCATAAATTTCAAAAAATTTAACAATTAGATATTCTTTCTCATGTTCTTATGTTAAGTTTACCACTATTAATGAGGTGGTTTGAAGGGTTCTAATGGAAAAGATTGACCAAGAGGGAAACTCATTGTTGGTTGGAATTCCTCTTCCACTGGGTGGTATTTTTGGTCGATCCCATGGGATGAAGTTTATGTGGAATAATAATCACAATAAAATTGGTATGGTCTCTCAATAACAGACATAATATAAAACTTGAATAGTATCAAGTGGAGTCCCTTTGACTTGAAACTAATGTTTTAAGGCTAGGAACATAAATATTTTTTCTCAATCACTTTAACTGTTTTGCAACTCATTGTGATATTGTGGTCATTTGTATAAGGATTTTCAGGCTCTTCCTATTCTTCATTATGGATCCAATTAATCAACCCCTAAACGGTCTTAAATAGAGTTAGATTCTACAATATTAATAGGGGTCCATGTAGTGACCCTGCCCTAGATGGAATATATCCAGTGGTTGTTATCAATTAGATTGGCCTAATTATAAGGAATCAATCCCTAAAGGACCGATTAGTTTAGCAGTCTTGGAAAACTAGATACACAAATGATAATTATATTAAAAATGGATACAGAAATTATAAGATATTTTTTCTTCTAAAAAAACAAAAAAAACTTATAGGATAAATCTACTCCATATTTTATATTCCTATATATCTTTTATAGTACGTTTATTGGATTCCTGTGGAATGAAAACTAACATGGTTGAGCTCAAATGCTTAGAAAGGAAAAAATATAGTAAAATAAATAATGAATCAATGAGAATAATAAATTTGTGAAGGTATGTAATAATAAATACATGAAAATAAAATAACTCGATAAGGAAAAATAATTATTAAAAGTAATGAAACTAAAACACAAGCTAATAATCAATTAACTCGAATGAAATGTATACATAGCTATGTCGAAGCAAAATCTCATGGATGAATAATAACTAAAAATACAATGAGGGAAATTATTTTTTAATGGAAACCATGTCTATGCAACTTGAGGACCTATTACCATCAATACCATTCACTAGATGGTTTAAAACTAAGGGTAAAAACCTATTTGTGCATTTATTCATCTCATGAGAACCTTTCAATGCATTTATGAGCCATATAAAGTCTTGGATCCACCCGTCATTTAAAGTCCAAATCATTCCTAAAATTGAATAATAAAAATAACTAATATTCTATATCAAATAACCATATTTAATTAGGAATACAAATCTTTCAAAAATTCAGAAATTGATCAAATAATTATCAATATAGGCACCATATGTACAATGGTATACAATTTAGGCAATAGTAATATCCATGATAAATTTTATGGATAATTTAGATAAATTCAATGCTCAATGATATTATAAAGTTCGATATAATTCAAGGGGACTTCAATAATTAATCATGGAAGTGAATATGAATACTATCCTTATGCAAATAAATAATATACTATCTAGAGAAAGAATAAGGATGATATCAATACAATAAAACCAAGTGGAGTAAAATAGAGGGTTGTTGTCATGGATAAAATAAAAGATTAACTAATAAAAATATTATTAAGGAAGATAAACTTTTCTTTTAGAAAACATTGTGAAAATATTTATATATAAAAAAATAATCCTTTTAAACCCAAAAAGGAGGCGTCAATGAAATGACGACAGATGAATCCATACATGTCACATGTGGTAAATATTCCTTTTATATGCTAAATAGTTATTAAATTCCTCATTAAATAGACAAGAAGATTCCTTTTAAAACATTGTCAAAATATAGAAAATTGAAAAATTACTTTACCAAATAATTTTAAAAACATTTTGAAAACATTTTAATAAAGAATGGTTTTTAGAAGAAAACAAGTTCTCTGAAAAAAGAGGGAAATAATGTTGGGTTTTCCGAAAACATTTCCGAGAATATTTTGAGTACCAATGATTTGAATATTGGTACAAATAATTGAAAATGTTCATGAAAAATGAGATAATAATGAAAGGGTTTATTGAATAATGGTGATATAATTTCCTCGAATGACAATACCATTGAAATATCATTAAATTTATTGCTGAGGTTAATAGTCATTAAACATTCCAAAATTTCCCATACCACTTTGAAACATAATAAATCATAATATCATGAAGTTATATAATTAAATGAAAGTCATAATATCTTGATAGTAAATAGATTAATGATATATCATGTAAATGGAATTACATACACCATATAAAAGAAACTACGTGCATAACAATAATTAAGCTTCAATGGAATGTAAATTGAGACAAAAATCCCTTAAAAATTAATCAAAAGACTAAAATGTTATAATAAAAAAATTTAACATATAAATATGGTTAAGATAAATTAATTCATCATATAATATATCAAAATGGACAATAGGTACACCACACAAAATAAGTAAGTGCTGAATATGACATTTATCTCACAGATGTAAAAAGTGAGATGGAAATTCTTACCTTGGGATTCTTTTCGAGCGGGCTTCCATTAACATTATAAAAAATAAACTTATTTAATTTTATACTTTCTTCATTATCTTTTTCACGTTTATAATTAATTTTATTTCACATATTAACAAGTTGTGTACAACTACTTCAACAATTACGTTTATGTCTGGCGTTTTTTTACCAAATTCGGTTTATGTGTCAAAATAACTATTGTTGGTCAACTATGGTCAAGGACTAATTATATAGAATCTCCAGAATAATAACCATGAAATAATTATCATATATACTTATTAATTATACTTTTAAAATCAATCATTAAATATGGTTATGAAAATGAGGCAATGTTACAATCATGGAGACAATATGTCATACGTATGAATGAGTGACATTCCAATTTTTAAATGTTCATTGTGGAAAGAAGGTAAGTAATAAAAATCATCCCAAAATTATCATAATATAATAAATAATATATTAATTAATCATATATACTTATATATATAATTATTTGATTTAAAAGAAATCACATCAGGTCGTGTAGGCGGTAGGCCACACGTCTATGAATGACATTATATATTTTAAAGTGTGTGAAAGGGAAATAAAAGAAATGATATATATATATATTATATTTAAATAAATTAAATTGTGTCATGAATATATTATTTATGTATTTCAATCACTTATGTTTAATTATAACTATTAATTTATACATTCCATGTATCCTGTGAAGATATCACATCGCTTTGAGGGGGTGGTGGTCCACACTTCCTCGAACAAAGTTATCGTATTAAAGGAAAATATAAAGGTTTAAATGTATGCATTATAAAAAGTTTAAATATGTATAAAGACATAATAAATATTATATGTAACATATATAAATAGTTTATTCATAATAATGGCCACCATGACAGGCGGTAAGGGAAAATTTAACAATCATCATTTTATGAGACAACAGTTCTTCGTACAAAGAAATAGTATGTTCATGCCCATTTGATGGAGGTGTGTGTCAGTGTAGTTCAAAATTTTAGAATAAAGAATCCTAGAATATGGAGGATAATAATTTTTATATAATCATATAATAATGATAACATATGAAGTTGAGAGTTGAAATGAATCTAAAAAGTTTGAGAGAAGGCGTTACCGCTAATCGGGTAACATCTTTCAGTTTGAACCAAAAGGATTAATTGGGAGGATTTTTTCCATAATGAAGGCTTCAAGGTAGAGCTGAAGACTTTTGGGAAGATATTTGTGCATATATCTTCATAAATTAAGTGGTTTGAGAGGTTTGAGAAATGGGGAGAGGTTGTGGCCTTTTAAAGGGAAGGAAAATGACTCACTTGCATTTTTTTAAGCAAGTTAGGTGTGCACATATTATTACCTAAACAAAGTAATACCAAACAATATGAACTCAATGGTAGATTGTTAATGGCTGAGATATTTCCATAAAATGGGTGTTGTACAAGTGTATAGGTCATTTGTCCAATTAAATTAAAGGCTTAGTCCCTTAGTAAGCTTAATTTTTCCTTAATAATTGTAATTAATTTTAATCACTTTCAATAATATTTTTGGTCAAAAAAGATGGTATGATTTTAAATTATAAATTATTGTGATTCTAAATATAGAATCCATTTTTAAAAATTCCAATCACATGAGTGGAATAAATTAAATTAAAATTAATATTGTAGATGGGACGATAATACATGTTTTTAAAGTAAAAACGTCTAAAAGGTTTCTTTGTTTTTATAATCAATTTCAAAGTGAAATTGATCCCAATCACATACAATGAATTAATTTATAAAAATATTATCTAATTAATCTTTAAAACCAATCAAAAACAAAACTTAACCTTCTAAATTAATTAGATTAATAATTTGTTTTGAACTAAAAATTAGTATTTTCAATTATTCATTAAAAAACTAAATGTCTCGGAAAAATAATAAAAAATCACCTAAACCTAATTATTAAATTTCTCTTTCAATGGATATGTTTATTATGAAATATTAAATCATATTAATTATAAGACCCAAAATATTTTTTGGCATGTTTCTCTTAGATACATTCTATTTATAACCTATATTTCATAATGTGCTGAGTTTCTATGAAACAACACTTGGTTATTTAAGAGATATTTATAAGCTATCCATTAAATGTATATTTTACAATTCTGTGTTTTAATTTTGAAAAATGGACAAAGACGGTTGTGATCCGGGTGAACTTTTGAGTCTGATAGAATCAAGTTATTTTTTGGTTAATAGTAACTCACCCTTATGAATAGTAACATACCCGGATGAATTTTAACACACTCTTATGAATAGTAAAATGACCCTTATGAATGGTATCCTTAATCATGAATGTATAAATAAATTTAGGCACCTTAAAATATGAAGATGAATATTTTATGTGTTGGTATTTTTTGATTAAATAATGATTTTAGTTAAAATTAAAATTTCTCATATTTATAAAATTATTTTTGAAAAATTGAGTTCATTTCTGGATTCTACATGTCAAAAAAATGGATAGGGTGATTTTTTTCGGGGTTTTTCAAAAATACTCGAATTTTTGGTGAATAGTAAAATACATTAATTTACTGTATAAATATATTAAAGTTAAAGTTAACTATTCTTAGAATCATGAGTGATATAAGAAACGAAATCTCGAACTCACATGCATTTATTACTATTCTATGTCATGTAATCTCTACTATTTCTTGTCTTATAGAAAATAATAAATTAATGATTATAATATTAAGGAAACCCTCCTCTCCATCACTATATAAACCACCCCTCACCCATCTTCCTCCCACAACACTCAAGCATCAATCCTTACCTAAATTATGATCAAATACATCCCTAATATCCTCCCCAATGTCCAAGACCTATTATTATCACGAAAAGGCCAAAAACAAAGGTCTTAAAGAGATTCTCAAGGAGTACTCAAGAGGTAAACCTCTCTTCCCGTTTCTTTCAAATTATTTTTGAAGTTCCATTCTTTTGCTTATCTCTACGCATGTCCCCACATTAAAATTATATGATGATTCTAGTACCTTACATGGGATGTAATTTTATTATGCTTATGGAAAATTTCATCATCATATCACTTTTCCTCCACCTCTTACTCTAAAAATGAAAATACCATCTAAGGTGTGTTAAATTTTCACATTCAAGGACGAAGAGATTTTAATTTATATTAATATCTTCAAGACTGGTCATGAAACCTTTTCAATGGTTGAAATAGATCATGATATGTTTATTTTACCATATGAAATGTTCTATAATACATACACACTCATAATACCAAATAATAATACCAAACAAGTTCTTTATGCATAAAATAACCAAGTTAAACCAAGAGTTTATCAATAACATTTAAATAATGAATCATATTCACATTATATAACCAAAAATCATTATAAGATCACTTATAATGTCACTAATAATATGTATTTCCAATTCTGGATGTTTACCACATTTCAAATGAACTTCCATTCATGAATACAAGTAAACCTCTCATGGAAACCAAGGAAACAAATACTTCAAAAACAATAAAATTAAATCTCTTAAACCCATAAATGGGAATTAATGAACCTAATAAGGTTATTATATATAAATTACATGTTGATTAGGTTATGGAATTATTAATTAATTAAGATAAATTTGATTATTCATGTTGTTAAGATCAATCAAGAACACCTTCGGTCATCAAGTAAGGGATCCTCTCTCTCACTTTTATTCAAGAATCCCCCCTATGTTGTGTCCTTCTATTTTTAATTCCTAATGATGGCGTACATTTTAAAGCCTCCCTCACACTGAAATTATGATATATAAATGATGTTACACCCTTTTACCTATATTTAATCTCTCACAAGAACACCTATTACCATGTCGAAATGTTTGTAAGGGGTTCATCATCTCACATTCAATTTTCTGGGATTTTCATTATTTGCCACTTATTTCTTGTATGTTGTATATGTGTACTTCCATTTGATGTATAATATCATGATACTATTTATATTCATGGGATTATTATATTCAATTTTTGATTATTGATATTTGGTCATACGATTCAATTGATTACAATATTGTATGGGACTTTGTCTCAATTTCCATTTCATTGAGACCTACTTGGTACTGTGCACCTAATCTTCCATATATGGTGTATCTATTGCCCATTTGAGATCATTTTTCATTTTAAATTATAATTCTGGTAAATATCCATTTTCTTGTATCAAGGATATGATTATTGTCTTAAGTCGTATACCCTTTTACATACGATGTTTATTTGGGATGTTGTTTTAACTATAGAGATATTGATAAATATGTATCCTATACTCTATACAGATATAGAGATAGAATATTTTAATTGTATTAAATACATGTATTAATAAATCTTTGGACTTTCGGTGATGGGAAGGGCCCACTATAGCCCCTCGATGCATCGATAGGTCCCATGAGACAAATCAGTTGGTGACAAACCCATCGAGTTTGTTTCCAAAAATCAGATGGGTTTATACACATCAACTTTGACCATTTTGACGGTATTGTGGTCTCATGTTCTAGATACATGACGTCCAATTGATAATAATTTTCAGTTATTACTAACTATGAGGTTTTCACTATGAAAAATTCTATAGATGCAGGTTCATTCTCAGTTTATTAATGGCGTGTGTTTTTCATTTATTTTACATTCCATAATTGTTTATCATTCAGTTAGTATTGATTCATACCTCCACTACTTGTAACCCTAACTAATCATCTTATCTCACCCATTTCAATTGTTTACCTTTAATAGGTTATGAAGTGGAGACCATTTATTGAGTTTCCATGGATGCAGTTTATTAGTTTTTGTTATGTATTGTTTGGGTTACCTTTCCCAATGTAATTTGAGTTACATTTTTGTATCTAGTTTCTTAAATACTATTAAACTTGTCATTCATTTGGGATTTCATTCCTCTTAATCATTCCTATGTAATAATTAATACTCCAGCTCCATTCTAGAGGGTTTGTGGTGTTACAGTTGGTATCAGACAAATTTTAGTAGCTATATTGGAAACTAGATATGAAAATGAAGATTAGGGAACAAATCCCTAAGGTAGTATTTGAGGACAAACAAAAAATAAAGTCCTAATATTTTTGTAAGGAATATATTATTTGGATATTTCTAGCAAATAAATCCTTGTCTGGATACAAACAAGTAGAGGTGTCTTGGCATAGATGTTCTTATGAGTGAAAACTCTAACAAGGAGTTTTGGGATTGACTTGGGGTATCCTGATACATGACACTGGGCCTTTATGCATTCTTGGTTTGACACTCATAAAGGATATTTGTAGGATAATTCACATTTTTATTACAAGCCATTATGAATGAATTTAACATATAATCTTCCTCATAGAAACCTTGTTTATGAGATTATATATGCAGAGAATTTCTATTTATGTTAGGAACATTTCTAGTTGAGATTATAAATTATGATTCATAACCTAATATTGTGTATTCCATTATTTAGAAATGGAGCCTAATGGAAGAAGGGGAATCAATAATCCTGGAAAATGTAGGGATTTTCCCACTGACCAAGTCGACACAGTCAATGATGGAGTGGATCAGATCATGGCTATATTGGGACAACTTACTCAGGTTGTGACGAATAACCATTCTACACCTGTGATATCAGCATTGAAAATGGTAAATGGGGAAATGGGGCTAATGGGGTTAATTAATAAATGATTAATGCGTTACTGGATTGAGGAAAAGTGTTCATTTCCCATTTAATGATATTGGTGTGATGTTGTAAATGATATTGGCTGTGTTGTTATGATGTGGTTAATTGTGGTGAATGATAAATAAGCATGTTCACATGGCTAGGATGAGTGGGTTATTGACACGAGGTTCTATGCCCATGGGCCTAGTTGGATCGATGTTCTATCTCCTCCCATAAATGCATGGGTTAGGGAAGGGGATAGAGTTCGATTCCCCTAACGGTTGCATTCCACCTGGAATGAGGCTTTGAGGTGAGGATTGTGAGATTTTTATAATGTGATGATTAGTGATATAAGTCATGATTGTATCTCTATATTCTTGAGAACATTTAATATTCATAATCCATTGAACACATAGAAGGGGGGATTGAAAAATAAAATGTCTAAGTTGTGAACCTGAATTCATTGGTAGTATAAAAACATGAAATTAGTTTTGAATGACCTATTGAACTGTTTACATTTATTTTTCCATTATTATAATTCTCATGAACTATATACCTTCCTGGATATTTTGTAGACACTGTTGGTGGTGGCCTACTAAGTTATATTCACACCCTACTCAGGTCGACATTGGGTACCCGAGCAGATTTTGTGCTTGTAGTCTAGGAAAATGGTAAGGGCCCTATGCTAGGGAGTTGAGTTAGACATGGGGAATGTTTGGGTGAGGTTCAAGACTTGTTGTCCTGACCATTTTTTGGATTCTACTATTTTCTTTCTTTTGGGTTTTGATCCCTTGGCATTGTAGCCTAGCATGGAATATTTATTGTTGTTTATGATTGTACCCAATTTTGGGATTTGGCCATTTATGCATATTATGAATTGTTCTCTTTTGTTTTTGAAAATTCTATTATTATCTGATGTGTATTACTCAAGTAATAACGGTATAGCCTCCCCCCGTGACCTATTTGACCCTCGCTGTTTGTCAGAAACCTCGAGCATATGGGGAGGCGCGCTTGAGGTCATGTAACTACCCGACTCGGAGCACCAGTTTAGTGGCTCCCAGATCG
Organism: Viscum album; assembly: GCA_963277665.1. Classification (NCBI taxonomy): domain Eukaryota; kingdom Viridiplantae; phylum Streptophyta; class Magnoliopsida; order Santalales; family Viscaceae; genus Viscum; species Viscum album. The sequence goes on from OY728155.1 coordinate 1,084,602,370, forward strand.
GGGATGTTACACCAATCATAACATAATAATAAAAACATAATTATATAAACAAAACATTGGAATATCATATCATGTATATAAATGATAATGATATCATGTCTTGGAATAAATCAAAGAAGTTCATAAAGAGTAGAAGAATATATTCTATTGGGGAATAGTATATGTCAGAATATTATGGTATACACATAGAAATAGAAAATAATTATCATATTATTCATGGTTCATTTCCATGACCATCATTGCAGAAAAACTCCATTACAAAACAATGTTCTCTCCTCGTTATATCCATGCATTATTGTACCGAGATTACTCTTGTTTTGGTCCTTTATATCTTATGGGACATAAATATTTACACAATACATTGGAGGAATGTATAGGTCCCACCCATAACATAAGGAAATATATATATGTGTGTTTTTCAAGAATATAAATCATTCATCATTTCATAACCCACAAAAAGAAATAGGTTTCATAAACATCATTCCATCATAACATAACCCTTATAAAGAAATCGGTTTCATAAAAATAATTCCATCATAAAAATAAATCAGAAATAGTAACAAAAAGGATAATATCCTCAAAAAATATCCCCATTAAAACATAATTAACCTAAATAATTTTATAATATATGGGAAATAATTTTGAGAGATTACTTACAAATATTTCTTGAGGGAAATACCCTTTATGCTTTGAAAATCTAAAAATTGATAAAAATAAATTTAAATATTGATTAGATAATAGAAAAAAAATTATTTTTTAAAAAAGCTGGGAATGAAAGATTAATATTCCAGATTAGTGATTTAAAATGAAACAATCCCGATTATTGATGAGATTCTGAAATGATAACTTATCACTTTATAATCAGTATAATTGTATTCCCATGAAAAAAATTACATGGATATGAAAATACCATAATCTATAAAATAATACTCATTAAATTCAATCATAGGATGTATATACACAAATTAAACAAGTGGTGTATAAGGAATTTGTCCCATAGAAAAAAAGTGAGAAAAAATAGTATACATTATGTCTAGACTTTCTTCATATACATTTAAACCTAATGTAAAATAAATATAATTTTATTATAAATCTACCACATAGCCATATTCAAATATATAATATCATAAATGATTTACTTATGAATTTATATTACTCTTTTATTGACCATTCTATATTAAAGTTATGTATCTTATAATAACTACTTTTTTTTCATTCATGTTTTGACATGTTATCCCTAGACCTCTTACATAGATAATGATTTAATCATATAAAGAATAATATAAATGATATAAATTTCATATATATATATATATATATATTCAGTATATATTTATTCATTTTTGTTCATAGATTTTAGAGATATAAAATAAAATTCATTGTTCATGGAGGTGGTAGGTAGTACTTATGCATGAACATTATTTCCATTTTTTGGTCATATTAAAAGTAAGAAAAGTATATGATATATTTTCATTAAATAATCATTTTTATGATGTATATATAATATGTAATAAAAATGAAATTAAAAAATGAAACTAATTTTCTCAAATATATTTTCCACAACTTCTTAAATTAATATTCACTCAGAAAAAAGAGAAAAACTCATTTTTTAAGAAAACATATTTTTGAGGAAAAAATAGAATTTACAAAAACAAATGTGTGATGATTTTCTATGAACCTACCAATAATTTCATATTGAGTGGGAACATTATATTTATTTCATAAATTAGTTGTCCATATATATTCCTAGCCATTTAATGGCTAGGTGATCATTTTTTAAAAAAATAATTATAATAATAAAAAAATGTTTCATTGAATATTAGTGTTACATGTAACACAAACTAAGATAGAGTTGTGTATAATGAAAGATTAACATGTTTTAATGACCAATACATGTTATTAAAAATTCATATTATTTAAAAAACTATTTCATATAAATTTTAGGGCGTTATAGGGATAACTCCAAACACCATCTCAGTGAATGAAATGCATTGATACCAATATTTCATGACCTAGAAAAATGGTGATAAATCCACAAGTACCCAAAGTCTGCCTCCATGGCCAGAGGCTTTCTAAAATATCTAAAATTCATAAATAATATGGGATGACATTGGCTATTGTACATGTATGTACAGAACCAACTATCACCATGAATATGTGTGTAGGAATAAAAATAAAAGATGCAACATCTTGAGAATAACCATGAATGAAAACCTCTAGGGATTAAAATAGTGTGACAACATAATCAAAAAATAAAAATGAAAAATTACATGCCCAATTAAAAATATGTCCCATCCTGAAATAATTAGAAAATTAATTACTGAGAGAGACTGACTCCATATCTCCAACCCCTGACCATCGTAAGCAGACAAAGGCATATGTGTATACTTATTCTCAATGATAATCATCATAAACCTATCCATCATCTCTATAAGAAATGAAATATGCAAGAAATTCTCATATATGGGTTATTATATTCATAACTAGTAGGATGCCTCGAATCCCAAATGTTGAGTATTAAAATACACAATTGAGGTATACATATCAATATATAGAAAGAGAGAAATGATAAACAATAAATAGGGAAATATTCTCATAAAAGAAACTCAAATGAGTGAGAAAAGGGATCTCTATCTCATAGGCTAACCAAGGAAAAGAGTTTTCCATCATTTCTAATAGGTTCATCAATGATTCCCTGCATCCGTGATGTCAATACATTAGATGAATTCACATCTACCCACACCTCACCATGATTCTGCACATTCAATGGGACATAATATTTATATAGAGTACCAATGCCCTAGTACAGTTTCAGGGTTCAACTCATTTGATGGATAGATGACTCAAGCCCTATGGAAACAGGAGTCTTCCTGGAAGTTTATCGATAGATTAATGATTCCATGTAAAAACTGGAGAGTTCTACTCAGTGGATACTTAGAGGACCCATGACTTTTTCTAACAAGAGGGTTCCACTTTATGGTTATATAGAGGGTCCATGCCCGGAATCAACATGATGGTTCAACTCTAATTGTATAAGGAAAATTCTGTAACTCCACATGAGGGTTCCACTCTATTAGTATATAAACCATACCATTAATCCATAGTAGGGTTTCACTCTATCATTAGAAGACTGGTTCCCTATCTCTGTAGGATAGTTCTACTCTAATGGTAGAGGTCCTTTGGCCTGACTCCATAGGAGGGTTCCACTCTAACGGTAGAAGACCAATGCCATGAATCTATAGAGGGGTTATACTAAAATTATGGATATATAGAGGAACCAAAACCTGAATCCATGAGAGGGTTCCACTCTATAAGTATAGGACCCATTCCCTCTCCCAACTGGAGGGTTCCTCTCTTAAGATTTCATTTGATTGTTTCCATCCTCGAGCATTCCCTAAAAACATGTCATCCCCAAAATATATCAAATCATATCTAGAAATCAACTTTTATGTCCACCATCATTTTATACATGGAAAAACTTATGATAGGCTAATCATGGGACAAAATCTAAGTCCAAACAATGTAGATAGGATAGGTATAAGTTTCTGAAAAAAGGAGGGTACATGGTATGTAAGGGGACCAACATGATGTGTGGTCCCACACTGCTTCTGGGCCGTGTCCCTAGAACTACATTGATTTATAAACACATAGCCCTATATTGAGTTTAAATGGGATACATTATGTGCTTCATGGACTCAGGGTGCATCCCATGAACCTATTCATGTCCATTCACCTCTGTCCATGTTCGTGTAAATAGGAAGTGTACTCGGGCCATGCCTATATACACTGGTTGTTCCCATATAATCTTGTTGGTGCTTGGGTAATCCAATACGTGATGTTTCCTAAAAAATGATGTCTTATCCATATGCTTCTATCACACAACATGCCTACCTGAGGAGGGTCACATGGTGTGTATCCCATACACAAAGTGTGTGATCCTTACCTTTTCAAAAACCCTAGCACTACAACCAATGGGGTACTACATGGAGTGTGTTCATCCTAGTACACACCATGTTTTAAATATTTTCACAGATTCCAAGGTTTTTCATCTAGATCCCAATTATATTCCTTAATGTAATATTTTTAGCCATTGACCACCTGAAATAATTCGAATCTGTCTCTTGTCATCATTTTTTAGCCATTTTTTTTTCCAGAAAATGAAATTTGGTCTCACCCGCATGAATCCAACATCACTTTTGACACCTCATTTTACCTCACTAGATCTCCAAGTCCATGTTAAAATCACCCATAACCCCAAAAAACACCCTGATCCATCCTATGATCTCTGAAATGTACATCACACACAAATCCACCATGAATCCATGGTTCAAATCGTGCTCATACCCACCTGTAAATTAGGAACTATGGCCCTGTAGGAAAATGGAGAAGAACACAATGAACAATTGGGGGAAAAGAAACATAACATGGTGTAACAACCATTATCCAAGTGTTCTTTCCCAACAAACTATATTGGGGATATCCAAGGTGAGAAAATATGAAACTATAAGGACTAATTTAATAACCAATTGAAAATAGATACTTGGGAAGATACAAAGCATCAATTTAATGAATATTAAATAGATACAATTGATCATTACCAATAATTTAATCATGTGGGATAGAGAAAAAAAAAGTAAGGGCCCTACCTCGATTTATATAGTTTATTTTTGAACAACGATCTTCCCAATGGAGGAATATCAATTGTGTTCACTACGTCTTGATTCGCCTGGATGTAGTTATTGATTGATCACTTGATCTTGATTCCCCAAAGAGGTTGGTATAAACTTCTCCCAACAATCCCTGTGGTATGTAACTAACCATATAGATCCTCCATAATAGTGCATTTATTGAGAATAATAGTTTTATCACATTTAAAAAATAAATGAAAGAAATTATTTATTTTATATTAACACACCCACCAATGGACATTTTATCATAACAACCTACACTGATCGACATTAGTTTGAAATTATGGTAAAAATTATTTTTAATATTTAAATTTTATCTCATATTTTGGATTTGAGACCCTATTCAATAGTTCTCCCATTATTTTTGAAAAAAATGAGCATGCGTAATATAAAATATATTTTATATTTTTAGAAAATTAATTTTGGGAATACTGGGGCTCAAAATTGCATGATGTCTCAGTTCCTAGATTTAAAAATACTTCTAGATATATTATTAATTATTACAATGAAAAAAATTGGGTCTACTATGTCGATATTGTTTTATATAACACATGTAAATTATAAAAACCTCATGGTGGTGGTAGGATTTTTTTGTTATCTTGTTATGGATGTTCAGTGGGGAAATTGTTCACTAAAAGATAGGTTGTCTTTTGTTTTGTGTAATTGGGTCCACCAATTTTGGATCGAAACTCTTTCCCATATACTCCTTTTCATTTTCTTTTTTTAATCCACATGGGTATTTTTATCTTATTTTATATTTATGACATTGTCTTTTTGTGTACTCTATATTTTTGGGTGAAACGGTTCCTAAAGGTAGTTTGTGATTCTAAGGCACTAGTCTCAAACCCATGGGTATTGGGAATGACCTTGGGGACTTACCATAGGTCAAAGTGGGTGTTTAGTTTAGGGATTTACTGGGTTACATCACGAAAAAACTATAATAAATCTCATGGAAGTATATAAACTCAAATATAGTTAAATTAATTTCAAATTAAAATAGTTTCAAATATGTTTCTAGAGAAAACCCACTTTCCAGTAAACTTATATGTTACCCCATGTCACTACAAATATTACACTATGATAGTACATGGGAATTGGGTTTTCACTTATTGATTGAAATATAGAAATTAATCCTAAGAAATTGTGAAGAATTAATTTTTCACATTAATTTACAACTTAGAACACTATATAAAGAAATATTATTAAGGATTTAAGAATTTCCATCTTTAATTGATAGTTAATCAAACATTATAAGAAATGTGTTGTATCTACCTTATACTCTACAAAATAAGGCCCAAAAATAGATCAGTGGATTAACATATCTAGAATTAATATATAATTTACCTAGAAGAAGCGAGATAAGTGGTGAAACCAAAAGGGGAGAGATTCATTGTTTACTAGAGAAAAAATTACAAAGTCTAAAAATTTATAGTTATAATTAATAATAAAAAATTTCATTTTCATCATATTTAAAAAAACATTTTTGTTCTCTTATGTACTTGGTGTGGGACTTATGACTATATAGATTCCACTTGGTACTTGGAATAGAGAAAACAAATATCCATTTCAAGTGGTATAAAGTTAAAAAATCCCCCCATTAACCATTGGGTTCTCAATACCAATCCACAAAAAACTCACTACCTATTTTTCATCAAAATATATTTTGTTATCCTACCAAGTCCCTTCTATTTACACTTAAAACAAATTTAAACATCAATTTTATTAGTGTAACTATCAAATAACTGAATATTAAAATAAAAAATATACCTGATTACATTTTTTTTGTAAATTTTATGATTCATATATCTTGGATTAATATGTAACAAATATATATTGTATATTTGATGAGGTTTATGGGGGGTTTTGTTGGTATTCTATATATAAAATAGTGAGACTTATGTGATATGGGTGAGGTAACAAATGTGGAATTTTTTTTATAAGTGAACCTCTTTAATAAAAATATATAATGTTTTTTACCAAGTGATATTATAATGGTAAAGCTCAAAAGGGAGGGTAGAAATAATGGAGTAATGTTGACAATTACTGTTGACAATAATATTGAAATTTTATATGAATATAAATGAACTTTTAAATTTTATAGTGTCACTATATTACAATTGTATATATATAAGAAGTTTTCTAGATTATAAATGACTTTATTATAATATTAAGTGTCTTATAATTTGTTTTTAATGAATAATTATAGAGTTTGAAACATTTTACAACATCATTCATCATTTAATATGGTGTTATTATTTTCAAAAATATATTTTTCTCATTTTTTGATTTTTTCGTATATAATTTTTTTTATTTTTTAATTCAATACATTTATTTGTTTGTAAAAATTCTGTAATGTAAAAATGTTGAGGATAAAAAGAATTATAAATCTATGAAATTTGTATATTGGTGAATACCATCAGTTCCATCACATTCTGTTGTGTTGAATGATTTTATTATACTGGATATTGTAAATAAACCATTGGATTTCCCAATAAATATTACTAGTTCTCCATTTTATATACGTATATTGGGTGTGTAGTCAGTCACTCCACTATCTATGGGATATTGGATGGTTACCATTATTGGCATAAATTTAATTTTTTAACTATATAATTTTATTAATTATTTAATTTGTTTTATGAATAAGATAGAAATAATTGTAGAATAGATATAAATATGATAACAACAGATATATAGTACTTTTAACTGATTAAAATTATGATCCCATTTAATGATATTGGGTTACCTATTTGAGATTCTTGAAGAATTTACTAATATATCCTTTGGTAAAATATATGTGAGATGGAAACCCTTCCCATTAATTGTAATTATTGGAGTAATATTCTTACATCTTTAAGGAATTATGGGTTTAATATCAAAATAAAAGAAATACTAACTAAATAATCATTAATGATTAATTATATAGATTTGAGTAAAAATTTAATGATACTTATAAATTTTTATGTTTTTTTCTTTTTTCTGTGCATTATTCCATTTCACATTCATATACCATGATGAATATGAGAAATAAATAGTGATACCTAATGTGAATATTATGGAACAATTTTAATGAAACATCTCTAATACTTTTGGTAAATGTATGAAAAATTGGCGGAAATTATATCTTTTGGGCAATGGATATTAATTAATTATATTAAGAAGGATTCATATCATGTGATATTTTTATATTTTTGAAATATTATAACCTAAAAAAATTTCTATGTTAAGTGTTTTATTAATGAAAATTTGTTTCCATAGACGTCTACAAAAAACAACGAATCATTAAAAACAAATAATTCTAAATACAACTAGCTTATAGAGATTTTCGAGGAAAAAAAATTAGTTATTTTTAGTTTCATATTATTTATATTGTTGTAATATATATGAATGGTTATTTTTAAAATATTATAAGTATAAGTTATTTTTTAATGTTTAAGGGTTTAGGTCATTAGGTTATATGAATAGAAATATGACTTCACATTTTTTGAAAACCTGACTATAGTTATATGAATGAACCTACCAAATATATTGGGATAATTATTTTCCATTATAATTTAATGTTATTTAATTAATGTAGAAATTGTAAAATTTTAATTTATCAGACACAAGTTTTTAACATTAAAAAACTAATAAAATAGTTATACATATTGTTTTATTTATATGTTAAATTTTAAAAATATTATGATTTTAACTCTTCACCATCACCAAGGATTTCCATAAATATAGTTACACTAGTTTTGGGAAGAATCATCTCAATCATGTAATGCAGATGGGTTTCAAAAAGACCCCATAAAATATATTTAGTATATTACATTTATCAATTATACCTACACTATATGTTTTGTGTTTAAGTAGTGTAGTCGATCAACAAGTGCACATGAAATTTTCTATCTTGATTGAAAATGTGAGAGAAAAATACTAATTTAGGAAAACACATGATAATTGATTATCGATAATGGAAAATTCATTTGTTTATTTATTCCATCAGTTGAAATCCATTATTCCACATTAAATTTCTGGTCTAATAGTTCATTCTATAGAGATAAATTATGAACTCAATCTATAACAATTGGGAAAATAATGAGGGTATCAAATGGGTTTTTTGAATTTATTTTCTTTATGCAGGTATTTTTATCTGGGTTGATTGCAATGGTGATATTTTAATAAGGCTTATTTTTTGTTTTTCTAAACTTTTCTCACTATGAAGGATTTATTTTACTTAAGTTGGTCAACTAACTTAACTTTTCTAAACTAGGAGATAATTTTTGTTATTTTTTACCATCATTTGGTCTAACTTCTTTACATATGAAAACAAGTGAGATATTTTATGTTTTTTTACCAATTTGTTTTGATAAAATTGGTTTTTTGTTCTATGTAGAATTAGTAATGTGTTATTTTCTATGTTTTATGTAATTTATGATATCACATGTTATTGTATTTATATGATTTTTATGATATTAATTATCTACATTATAAATTAGAGATTATTTATTTCTAATGTAATGACTTTAAAAATACACTGATATTATATCAGGAACATATTTAATAATATGGATTCAAAATAATGAACATTAATTCCTAAAATTATATTTTTTATTAATGATGTGATATATTATTTTGATTCAAATGTGATGTTTTATCGGTGAAACATATATATTTTTTAATTGACACCCTTTATTAGGATTTTAAATTTATAATTTAGATAATGTATATATCATTTTTGTTCAAAGAGAATGATTATTTTCAACGGAGACATGATATAGTGTACTTTAAATTTTTCTAATTTATTAGTATGTTATTATAAAGTATTGGTGTAACATTATTTAAAATAAATTGAAGTATAATTTAATTTCTATTCACCTATTGTATTTTATCTTACATTTCTGAAATTTTTTAGTCATATTGAATGTAATATTTATCTATAGTAAGAACAGAGTTGAAAGTCATGAAACTATTTATAGGAAATTGGAGATTAATTATAAACATTTATTATTTATTATATTTTTTTTTGATTTTTATATTGATTTTGTTTCATTTTTTGGGGGGTTTTATATAGGAAGAGTCTAAAGATAGTAATAATGGTGGTGTTATAAAAATGGAGATTGTGGGGTGATAAAGGTGGTGTGTTGGGGGGGAATATTTTTTAGACTTATTATTATTTATATATTGATAATAGTTGAATGTAAAATATATAACTATCAAATGATTTTGATTTATATTTTATTATTATCTATGTTAATATTGTATAATATCATGGATGTTTTTTTGTGTTTTTTAATTGAATTATTCTTATTGAAATTTTATTTTATTGAAATAATTTTTTATTTTTTTTCAATTAAGTATTGGTAAAACTATGAAATCAAGGGTTTAATAGGAAAGTTCCTATTTGTTGGGACCATTATTGAATTTGTTTAAATAATGTTTCAGTGTGTGTTTAGTGATTTTGGAAAAATTTGTAATTCTTAGATAATATTTATTGATTCATCTATTGGCATTGGATTTCATGCTTGGGAATTTCCTCATGAATACTTTGATTATTCTTGAGGTGATATTCAATGATTAAAAAGTTGTTCTAAAGAGTTTCTATATTGGGTGCATAAAATTATTGTCTATGAAAAATGTAATTTCATGAAAAAGATAATTTAATTAATGTATTGGAAAAATAATATTTTCCATGATGATGAATTGATGAATCATTTAAGAATTTAGGAGACTCAAAGGTGGCCATGAAAAAATAGAAAACTATTTTTATTTTTTCTTGAAGGTTTTATTTGAGAATTTGGGATTCCTTATTTATAATTTTTGAACTATTTTTTTGAGTTTATTAAAAAAAGAAGGAAGATATACAATTCAGCCATAGTGAATCAGCCATGGGAAATTATTGGACCCACATGTCAACTATTCCCAAGGGAGAATCCCATACCGATAGAGGAGTGCACTCCCATGTATAAGGAACATTTATGGCATGTGTTGGAACACAGGGGAGGTCGGGCACATGGTGTGTTCCCTCATATACTGATGGGATGAATCCAATTATGGCGTATAGTGCATTGTGACTAGTTTTGATCCCATATGGTCAACTCGTTATAATTTGTCAACACTTGAGTAATAATCTTGTTCCTCAACCGCTAGAGAAATCGATGTGGGGTGACGAAGAAGCCAAAAATCGTAATATAAATTAATAATATACTGACATTTTGGAAGATGTATGATTATGCCAATATGGACCATTCAATCGAGCTACTGATTTAATATTCCACCTCCCACATTCTAAGGATCTAGAAAATGTAGTTCTTCTACCTTTTTCGAACCATAAAGACCAGGGATGAGGCCATGAACATAGTTGAGATAGCCAATAAGGTCTCATGAGAACATGGATATTCTAATGAATTCATTATTAATAATATTCCTAAAATACCATGCATGAATAAGTCAAACCATGATAATGATAATCACTTGATGAAGAATAGTATTCAAATGAAGTTAAAGGTCATATTAATGCACATGTAAGACTAAAAATCCATACAGTTACACTTAGGTGCATCAAATGAAGGAGAATGAATTTGGAACCTGAGATTTTAGATGATGATAAGTACAGGTGATGAGGGGTGGTATTTCTTAACCACATGAATAATAAATTTACGGTGAGCTTGATAACCCTTGGGTATCTATTATACAACATTAAACATGAGAGAATGCATGTATGCATGGTGATCCGTGGATGATAAATGAGACACCACTATTCACTTGGCCATATGAAGAAGAGTTTATACCCAATCCCTTTGGGATTTTTAGATGAAAACTTGTTTGAATACAGGGATACATGGGTTTGATCATATAATGAAATGTTAGTCCTTCAGGTGCATTCAAATATGAAGTACACACACTTCATACATGAATTCTGCATGTCTGGATGAGAATAATAACTAGACATAAACACCTTGGTGTTTGGAATGAGATGTGGTTTATCACTTACCAATGTGAAGAAGATATTAAATTCCTAAATGGGTATTTGAGATAATATCCATGAAGGAAATACCCACACTATTTGGGTATTTCAATATGATTATAAAATATAAAACCCAAAATCAATAAGGTAATTAAAAATAATAAATAAATATAATATCCAACATTGGAGTATTTATATTTAAGGAAGTAAAAAATAAATGTGTTATTATTCAAAACATTTAAATCAAGATTTAAATAAAGGAATTCAAATCATGCAGTTTATTGGTACCCCATGCACTACAATTGTTTTTTATATATATGTGCATAAATGCGATGAGAAAAAATAAACAGAAGTTCAATATCATTTTGAGGTTCTAAAAAATTCGAGTATCGATGAATGAAAGCATTTTATTTTGGGACTATTTTGAATTTTTAGAAACTTTTAATCCTAAACATTCAATGATTTATAAGAATACAACAGACACCATATCCAAAAAGAGTATCAATACAAGTATTTCTAGAGTTCTTGAGGAGGTACACAAGAATGTTTTCAAGATCATGGAGGAATATCAAAGATCATGCAATAGTGAATCATAATATTTAACACATGTTATGTATTATGATTTTTCTGGGAGTTTTTGATGTCTTCTAGTTAAAACTAGGAGGACAAGGAGTGTCTCAGTTGGAGTTGGAGAATGAATTATTTTGGTTTGAGATAAAACAAAATGATGTATCTTGGTCAGATCTAATGTAGATTTATTTCTATTATAGACTAAATAAATTTTATTCACTGATTTCATTGTGTATAATCCATATTGGTGTGGCTAACCAATATGGAAAAGATTAATCCTTTCCTTACAAAACCCTGTAAATATCATGTTCTTCTCTCATTATTATTACTATTGCACACAAGGTGATATTGAGAGATAAAATTGAGTGGATTGATAACCCTAAAAAATTATAGAGGTTGAATTTAAAAATAAATGGAATTTATAAAAATAAACCACATATTCACCCCTCCCATGTCATTGTTCAATATGTACTAGGGATCTAAATGTGGTATTAGAGTGTAGGTCACATCTAAAGATCCAAGTGAGTCTTTATAAATTTCATTTTTCTTTAAATGATTTTTTTACCTCATATAGATATTTTTCCAAAACTCAAATGAATATAAAGAAGAAACAATCAAAGAATCTAAAGAAAAATATAATTTTAAATGCATAGGCACCTCAAATTGGAGGTAATCTAAAAAATAGAACAATCAATAATTATTTCAATTATAATTATTCTAAGAATGTATGCTCAAGATGTAATGATAATGTTTCATTTAGTAATATTCATTCTAAATTCAATGAACATATCAAGAAAGTTATCAAAGAAGTGTTTTGTTCCATTGTTATAATTTTCAAAAGTTATTAAAACTATAAATTACAGCTTGAGAAAGAGGCTGATGCTACTGAATAATCATTGGGTAAAATGTAGGTATGTCCAATGCTCTCAAAAAACTTTTGAAGGAAAATAAAGATAAAATTTATATTTGGAATTTAATATATGCTTTATTTTTTTAATAATTTCCCTAAAATGTTTCTAAGAAGGATTTCAATGAGATTTTTTTTATTAAATGTTTTCATAAATTTGAAAATTTTAAAAAAATTTCTATTATTTTTAATTCTAGTATACTAGAAGATATATATAACAAGATAAATGATCTTGTGAATTCTATGAAAAATTCAATAAAAATGATTGGAGAAAAAATTATGAAACTAAAGGAGTATTTGGAGATATAGATAAGATCTATTATGGATAACAATAACTATCTCAATATAAGTTATTTAGATATAGAGGTGATATTGGATAATCATCAATTACCATAAGATAGAACTTCCCACATTTATGGAAATATAAATTCTTCAAAAAAAGTTATTTTTTATAGGTCACAACTTCAATAATATCTTAAGATCATTCTCTAATTGGATGGAAACATCCTTCAAGAAGAATTTATCCCATAACATAGAAACTATCTTTTTTATTTATGATGTTTCAATTGTTGATATAGGTTCAAAACTAAACCATGAGAGAGTATGGATGGTAATGAGTATAGATAAACCTAGTACATCATGTGAAGATTTGAAAATAAGTACATAGATTCATTCCCCGATAAATATACCAAATATTGGTCATTTTAATCATAAATAAAAAGGTTAAAAATATGTTAAATATAAACAATACTCCTCACAAAATAAGAGATGAAGTATCATGGTATATTGTTGTTGTAGCTAGAAATTTGGGCCCGAGAAATTTGAGTTTGAGAACAACATATCGACTCATAAAAAACATAGAAAGCCTCCAAAAAAGGGGATAAAATCTTAAGAAATAATAAAACAGAATAAATGTTAGAGACCATCTTCTTAATCAATGTTATATTCTAAAATTAATGTGGAAAATTATATTATACACAAAAATAGTAAGTTCTGTGTAAGGTTGGATAAATCTAGATAGGATCCAAGCCGTATGTATATTCTCCCAAATAAGTGGGATATTTTTAAAAATAAAATAAATGAACTTGATATCTCATTTACTCAAAAGTATTTGATGGAAAAGAATAATTTAGACAATGGAAGTACCGAGATTAGGAGAAAATAATAAACCTGGTTGAGAGACATTTACCAGCCTGAATATTATTCTTAGTGAACAAAAAGGGTCCTTCCTTATTCCATATTAGATATATTGTTTTATACTGACATGTATGGAATTAAAGGAGACCTATGAATCCTTTTAGGGGGATCATTGTTGATATGACCCTATTAAATCTTCACTAATGGTGAATGCATAATTTGTGATCATATTAATGAAATTAGAAGTAGAGGTATGTGAATCCCAACATCATACCTTCATTATTAACTATATAAATCATTTCAATTAAAGACGATTTCTTTATTTATGAAAATTATAGAAAAATTTGGATATGTATATTTCTCACTTTGAATATTTTATTGTTTATGGAAGTAAGTGGATTATTTGGGGTTTTTATTGATAAATCTGATTTCTTACCACCCCTAGTATGATCATTGATATATATTGAGAATTATTTCCCTTGCATGGTTTTTGAGGATAGATTAGACACACATGGTTGTGTATCTCTTATTTTCTACACCATTTTTTCCATATAGACATATAATTGATTAAATAATGGCTCCTTCCTAAGATAACCATGTGAGATCATCCCTCCCTTTAATGTGATCAAAAAAATTTCATAAAAGGGAGAAGATCGTGTTTAAAAAAAATATGAGATGAAAATACCATCACTTATACTTTTCATTTCATTTTCAAATGGGGAGTAAGTATTGAGAACACATATTTAATTTTCAATATGTGAAGAAATATTAACAACTAAATACATAGGGGATATTTTTAGGCCTAGTGATTCATTTATTGTCAATGATGTGTCAATACGTGTCTGGTGAGTTTGGATAAAGAGTTTATTCCTCGAGTATTTTTATGGATTCATCTAATGGAATGTTTTATAATTATTTTAAAATTCTCCATGAATAATATAGAAATTTTTGAGATGATATTAAACGGTTAATTACATTTTTAAGGAGTTTTCATGTTGGTAACATCAAGTAATTTTCCATGAAAAATGTAATTGTATAAAGATGATGATTTAATTGAATAACATGAAAAATAATATTTTTCATGAAGCTAAATTGAATAATTACTTAAGAATTAATAATTTTAAAAGGAGGTCGTGAGAAAATATAAAACCAAATGTATATTTTCATGCAGATTCTATTTGAAAAGTTGGATTTCCATGTCTATATTTGTCGAATTATTTTTTATGATTTTACTAAAAAATAGGATACAACCCACAAACCAAAATTAGCTACACAACTAAGGAAAATTATGGGAACTGGAGGTCAACCACACCAAATGGAGAATCCTATACTAGTCTTGGACTGAACACCCTTGTATAAGGCTTGTTGGGTTTGTGTGTAGGTATGTAGTAGAGGGGAAGTGAATGTTATGCATCCACGTGTGTCAGTGGGTTCAGGCGAAAAATATCGTACAATATAGCGTGATAGGTGATGATCCCATATAACCTACTCGGTCTGTTACATTAGTGATTGAGTAATAAACCAATGACTCAACTACTAGGGATATGAATGTGGGACAATGAATAAGAAAACCCTGTTCATGTTCTTTAAAAAGATATTGAAATTCTTAGAGCTGTCGGATTGAGATGATATAGACCATTTGATCAAGCACACACTTTTATCTTCCTATGGTCACATTATATGAATCTTTACATTGTGGTTTTGATACCATTTTTGAGCCATAAAGATCATATATGAGGCTACAAAAAATATTTATATGGACACGATGAACTCTTGAAAATTAAGTGAGTCTAAAAATGCATTGTCACTATTATTCATGAACTTCCAAGAATGAATAATTCAAACCTTAGGTGTGATGGACACTTGATAATGAAGTGTGTTTTGATGAAGTTAGATTTTGGATTAATGCATAGGTAATATTTAAAATGCAAACAGTAACAATTTCATGAATCAAATGAAAGAGAATGAATGAGGAACTTGGACATTCTGGAAATGATTAGTATAAGTTTTGAGGCATGAAATTTATTAACCACATAAATAATAAATTTATAGTGTTCCTGATACCCCTCATTTATTTTGGATACTACATTAAATATGAGATTATACATGTATGAAAGATGGACTATAGATTATGGATGTGCCATGACTATTCACTTATCCGGGTGAAGAATAGTTTATACATTACCCCTTTCAGATTTTGAGATTCATGCATTTTTTCTACAAGGATATGATTTTGTAATCATATAAAGAAACTAGAGTCCTTCAGGTGAATTTGAAGATAAAATACCTATTTGAATTATGAAATTCCACAGGAAAATAGAATGTAAACCCAAACCCAGCAAGTGTTTGGAATGAGATGTTGGTTAACACTAAGCCACATGAAAAGGTAAAAATTCAATACCCGAATGGGTATTTGAGATTCCATCTATGATGGAAATACCCACAACATTTGATTATTTCAATATGAGTATAAAATATAATACCCACAATCAATGGGGTATTTATAATTTAGAAGTAAATCTAACATCCAAAATTTAGGTAACTATATTTAAAGAAGGGAAAAATAACTATGTCATTATTTGTAACATTTATACGAGGATTTAAATGAGGGAATTTAAATCCTGTAATTAATTGAAACCCCATGGGAAATAATTTTTTTATAAATATGTACATACGTGCAATGAGAAAATACATAGAAAATTGAAAGATAATTATGAGATATTGATACATTCATGTATCAAATAAAAAAATAGTATGAATATGGGATTCCTTTAAAGAATAAGAAACATATATTCCTAATAATTAAAATATTGAGGAGAATGAAAATTGCACCAAATCTAGAATGAGTCTCAAGACCAGAATTGCTTATGTTCTTGAGGAGTTACATATGTAAGTTTGATTTATAAATCTCATGGAGGAAGATCAAAGATCATGCAATATTGGATCACATCCTTCAATTAATGTGAAGTCTTCTGGTTGGTGGTTAGAGATTTTGAACCCTTATGGTTGGAACTAGGAGAAGGAGTCTCTGTGATGGAGTTAGAGAAAGAGGTCATTTTATCCAAAATAAAAAATAGTATCTAGGTTTTATATAGAGTAGAATAATTTCATTTGGAAATAAAATCTATTGTATTTTCTTGTTTGATAGTGAATAATCCATATTGTCATAACTAAACAACATGGAAAGGAGTAGGCCTTTCATTATTGAACCTTGTAAATCATGTTTTCTACTCTATCCATTATTAATATTGTATACGAGGGTAGATTAAGATATAATATGGACTGAATTTATATACCTATCAATTATTAGAGGTAAAATTTATAAATAAAAGGTATTCATAAAAATAAACCACTAATTCACCCCTCCCCTCTCATTGGTCAATCCAGTCTGGTGGTCTACCCCCTTTATGTTTCAGTGTTTTTTGAATTTTTTATGTTCTTTATAAGTGTTATAACTACATCAAAATATTTATTCATGGTTCCAAGGACTGTGAACAAAGACCGTGTAGGTTACCTAGGTGAGGTAAAAGTGAATTCAAGGTCGATGGAAAGTAATAGGTGACCATGAAGGTTGATCGTATTGATGGGGTTCATAGGAAGATATGATTGAAATATTGATTCATGATCCTAAGTGACCATGAATGGATATAATGATGCTTTTTTTAACATGTAAATTCATGTGAAAGATTATTGAAAAGACTTTGTTGACCATGTCACCTAACCATTTAGTTAGGTTTTCAGTACTGGTTTTGATGTTTCACTTCCCAATAGGACTTATATAATCCAAATTAAACACACTAATTTTTTATGGGGTGAAAAAAGGTTTCCTTTGGTGAATAGGTATTAACCATCATAAAATGATGAAATTCTTTATAAGATAACAATTAAATTCATATTAAAATCATGGTTTGATATTAGTGTATTCATGCGTTCAATGTTCTACATATTTCTCTCACATTCTTTATCTTATTTTATAGATACATCTATTTATTGGTATTTGATCTTGCTATTTCGATAGATTATTAAATTCATGAATGGTATAATCATAATCTTATGTTCTTATTAGTTGTATAGGAATGATTAGATCATAATTACTGACACTGGATCTAGGGATCTGGCATTAGTTCATAACCATATTCTATAGTAAGTTGATCTTATTCACTTTTTATTGTAATATAATTCATTTCTGTGTGATTTATGTGAATTTTGACCATTTATCAATGTGTGCGGTCACTAAAAAAATATTTTGAATGGATTTGATACTAATTTTTTTCTCAATTAAAAAATGGTTTGGGGATTTGGATTAGACATTTGTAATTAGTGTGGTTCAGTGTTGGATTTGAACCATAAGATATAGTTTTATATTTTATTTTGTGAAAATAGAATGTTAGGTTTCAGAGAGTGGTTGTCTAGAAATTTTTTGATGGCCAATTATTGGATAAATAGTTTTCAAAAGCTAAAACAGGTTTTGAGGAAATTGAATGTGTTGGGTATGTGCAATGACCAGAAGGTGTCACCTACAAATAGATTGAAACATTATTTAGAAATGTAAATAATTTATATATTGGTTGGTCATACTAAATTAATTGAGTATATAATTTTACATCTACAAAGATAGGGGAAGATAAAAAATGGTTTCCTGCTTCGATCAATAGCATAAATTTTTTTTGTGTGATTATTTATTAATCATTTCTCCTTTGATTATATTGGATATTTATTATTTTTATATTGGGTTAGATCCAAGAAGGGTAATGTAGCGCCCTAATATTTTTATGAATTGTCCTTAAAATAAATACAATTTTCAATAACATATTTCCAAATTAATACTAAAATAAAATGAAATGGTGATATTTTAAAATAAAATTTTTAAATTTTACCAATATAAAATAGTTATTGAATTATTGGGTATAAATAGGGGCAACTAAATTATTTAATATATGGATTTTGAAAATAATTTCTATTTTTAATACTATCGCATTGATGAAGTTAAACTGGTGTGGAAAAATAGAAAATAAAATCATTTTATGTGTTAACATATATTTTCATATAAATTAGTATTTTATTCCCTATAAATTTTATTATATTACCCTTCAACAATGACTTGAATAAAATTTATTAATAACATATAAACAAAAATAAATTAACTTTCTTCGAACTTTTGTTACTGGGAATGTATTAAATTTATTTAATTCTTAAGCGATAGATTATTCCTAAAATAATTTTGTGTTATGATTACTTAAAGAAAAGTTATTTTTTAGCACATTTAAAAATAATAAAATATAACAAGAATTCCATATTTATAGTTTTACTTTTCATATTCGGTAAAAATTTCTACTACCTTTTTAGGCATGAAAATAAGATGTTGAGATTAAAGTTAATTAGCACTATATTGGTAAAAGGGTTCCTTGGAAAGAATTGTTTTCACAAAAATTGTGTAATTATTAACTAAATAAATAAAATTGAAATCTTTTAAATAATTAATCGAACTTTATGTTTAAATATATAATAAAATTTTAACACCCATTTAATTAGGAATTATTAGTAAATAAGAAAAAGAGCAGTTAATATTTTTAAAAAATATATTCCTATAATTTTTTTTTTCATTATATTTCTTTCCATTTAAATTTTAGATTTTTAAATTTTACAATCATTATTTCAAATAATAAACTTAATTATCTAATTCAGTATAACAACCACAGTTTGGGTAGATTTTTTTATTTTCCAAATAATATTAATTTTTAAGTGAGTAGTGAAAAACACCATTTTTAAAAATACTATGACTTTAACAATATCATTTGGATGTAATCAAAACATAAAATTTATGAAAACTTTTTATTAACCAAATATTTATTTTATAAGTAAAATTAAACATTTATAAATATTAATTTTAATTTAAGAAACTATATTTATCATTATAAAACATAAAGTATATTTTTCTACATAAATGTTTTTAATGTGTTATACATTAATTATTTTATAATTATTTTTTACCATTTTAAAAATTTTATCTATTAAAATGGGTTTCATTTTATTAATTTTAAGGATCAAATTATTTTATAAGGTCCATTTTATTTCTGTCCCTAAAATGCATTACAAAAAAAGCCTTAAAATGTTTTGTTGAGGGATTTATAGACCATACCTCAATCCTCCTTCCATTATTTTCCATTTTTTGTATAATATCCCTCATTAATGTAACAATCTCAATTGCATGACTTAAGAAAATACTGCATTACAATATATTCTCTTGATCTTTTAGGTTTTCAGTTTAGGATGATTAGTAAAAAATATTAAATAAAAAAATCATACATTTTTCAACTGAGGGATATTATTTAAACTTTATTAAAAACAACTTCATCTATATTAAGTACTCAATATCTCCCACTTACTCACTCTATGAGATAATATTCTAGATAATTCATACATTTTTTATCTTGATAACTTAGAGAAATTGAAACATAAGAAAGGGGTGAGCTAAAACTCTTAGTAAGGGTCCAAATAAGTGATAAAAATAAAATATCATAAGTGAGAATAAGATGAGAATATGGGTATAATCAAGATACATAATAAAATTCACACACAAAAAAGGTTACATAATAAAACATGTATAATGTAATATGACTTTCAATAACATGTGAAATGAATTGAGAGATTATTAAAACATAAATCATTGAGCATGATCCAAAAGTTTATACCATAATCATAAGAATAATAATACGTGTTTTAGACAAACAAAATTATAGGGTATCATCATATTTTGAGCTTATCCAAGAGGGAACACCCCTTAGTGTGTGAGAATATCCAAGAAGCCCCACACTCTATTTTGTGGGAATACACAAGTAGGACCAACCTTTATATTGTGAGTATATCCAAGAAGGACCAACCACTATATTGTCAGTGTATCCAATAAGAATCACCCTTAATGGTGTGATTTTATCCAATAAGTCTCACCCTTTATGTTGTGAACAAATACAAGTATGTCCACCCATCATCACCTATATATATGTGTTCAATAAGATATCTATCAATTGAATATATCATGGAAACCAAGGGGTATAAATGGGTTTTGTATACATTTAAAATGGAATAACATAATTAAATCATTCATAATTCCATGAATATTCATAATATGATAATCCCATGAAAAATAAATGGGTATTCAAATATATAAAATAACATTATATGCAAATACCAATCTTTATAGAGTAGAAAGAATATTGTATTTACACCTGATAGATAAATACTATATGATTAAGTTAATAATTTACAAAATCAATCATTTTATGAAATCCTGTTAAAGGTCCTATAATCAGAGAAATGTAAAATAGGGTTTTCAAAATGGTAGTAATTAAAAAAATGTTTTTCCTATTCATAGTGGATGGTTAAGCAAGACAAAGTCATGAATATATCATATACTTGATAGAAAATTAAATGAAATATGTTATCTAGATAAACAATGTTGATGGTAACATTTAAACAATATCATTAATCAAACATAAGATATGTAAAGGATAATTAAATATTTTCAAATCACTTTTTTGGAGTTATAGAAAAATATCTTGGAAAATGAGAAACATCCATAACCTTTTAAAAAAATAAATTAAATTGAAATATTATTATAAATCAAGGATAATAATACTTTATTTTATCAAACCATTAATGTTTATAAAATAAGTTTCCTGGAAAATACCAAAGGTAGTGGAAATATGTTTTCTCACATAAAACCTAACGAATATATTATTTTTTAGAAAATTAACGATACTGCAAAATATTAACTTGATTTTCATTAAAAAAATATGAAATTAAAATCAAGGTATTTTAAAATTTCATTTTTCTAATTTTCAAATAAGTTATGTCTAAGAAATTTATATTTAATGAAAAAAATTAATTATAAAATAAAATAATTTTTTTTAAAATAATTTTTAGGGAACCACATTGTTTAAAATATTTTAAATAATGACATATAAAATAAGGTGAAGGGGAAAAAATGATTCCAATGTTAACTATAGGGGATGGAAGTTTTTTCTAATAGAATAAATACTATAAAAAATTTCCTGATGGGTTATCACAATTGAGAAACACGGCTATTGAAATAAGATTGGTAAAAGAAAACTTCGGGATTGAGTAAAACATAAATAATAACACTTAAATAAGAAAATAATGGAAGTGAACATATAATAACATGAGTAAAACATAATTTGTGATATAATATAATTAATAGGTAGTATATACAATATATATAAATAAATTTTTTTATAAGAGGAAGCATGTCTCAAAAAAAAGGAATAGCGACCAAGAAACTCCCCCCAAGTAATGTAATCATGGAGGTATGTATCATTTGATAGTGTGGATATGAGGAATAATTTTATAGATGATAAGATCAGGAGTGCATACATTTCAAATATTTTTTCAGTTATAAAAAATTAAATATGGGAAAAGGGTGTTCAAAAATAATGTTTGTAACTTAATGTATGAATATTTGAGTTAGTGCAAACCCTTATAGATTTTGTAATTTTTAATTAAAAACCCCAAGAGAGAAAAAATATTGAATAGAAAATTAAATATAATTAAATATAATTTAACAATGAAAAAAACATTAAATAGGTTTTATATACACCATTATAAAGAAAACATGGTGCATAAAAAGAAATATATCTCAAGGGGTAAAAATTAAGATAAGAAACAATTACAATGTTCCTAATTCATTTTGAACATGTGCCTAAAATTATGAATAATGATATTAAGTTCATTATAATCATTATTAGTAAATTTAATCTTCTAAATTTAATTTATTGTGGAAAATTTATTAATATATTCTATTAATTTTTAGTAACTTTTTTTCTTATGATTGCGTGAAAATATAATTGAAGTTGCTTATTTTTAGTATTTTTAGCGATAAGAGATGACATTTTAATAATTAGTAAAATAATTTTTGTATAATTTCAATAATTAAAAACACAGCATGAATTAATTATTAACTTGTAATTAAATTATTCTTTGTATTATCATAGTTATCCATGACATAGATCTATATCATTATTCATGTAGGGGTTAAACCTATCCAAAAAACCATATTATATCTCGATTGGTGAGTGTAGTTGAGGAAGTGTATAATATTATTATAGTAGAATAATAATGATATAATTTATATTTTTCTTAATTTCTGAATTATACATGTTTTTATTTGGATAAAAAATGAAAATAAAGATGAACAATGAAAAAATATTGCTTCTTCGAGGTGATAGTTTTCACAACTAATGGTTTACATTCTTTTATTATTAGAAGTAGTTAGACAAAGAATGAATACTGATTTTTAAATAAATATAATAACAATAAAATATACTAATGAAATTGAGGTCATGAAATTACTATTTTAGGGTGTCTTTTTAAGATTATTAGTAAAAATAAAATCTACGGAGTAAGTAATAATTACGCCAAGAGCCCAAACTTTTTCTTGATGAACTTCTTAAAGATCAAGGACTTGGGAAAACATTTATTGATAAGGGGATTAATAAAATTTAAGATAATTTTTGGATATAAAAATATGGATGGGTTTTAATGTTATTTTTAAGGTAAATTGGATCACTGGAAGGGTGGGAGTGATCACCTTTTATTAGTGAAGAAAACAACAATTTTGCGAACACCCATTATTTTTCCATATTCTAATTAGACTATTTAAGTGTAAAAAAATCCAAACTTTATAAATTTTATGGTGTGATATATGGTCATTAAAAACTACACCAACCATTTTAAAACATCTTTTAAACATGTTTTAATCATTTTTTCCACATGATTTTTATATTTTACCATTTTCTTTTTATAATGGTTACTCATTTTTTCCCAAATAGTTTATATTTTTTAAAACATATAAGGTAACCCTTAAAAGCATATTTTTATTTTATAAACCAAAAATTATTCTCTATATCGTCCAATTAAAATTATAAATTATAGAAAATTTAAATTTAAATTTAAAATTAAAATTATAACATATAGGAAAACATTTTGGTAGGAAAAGAAAGTTTTTTCCATATTATGTATTCTTAATATTATATGAAATTTATTACCAATTAAATAAGTGATAATATATGTGTTAAGATAATATAAAATTCATTGGGTAAAATTGGTATATTTATTCTATTTTTTTATAAAATACACAACATTGATAAATAAATTCATTAAAAGAAATAATTTTTTGTAACATTAATCATAAAAATAATAAAATTATTCCCAAAAATGATTCTTACCAAATTAAATTATTTTAAAATTTTTATATAAAACATAAGATAATTTGTTTATACTAAATATTTACATGTGATAAAAACAAATTTTTTAAAATTTTAGTATAAAAAATGTTTTTGG
Organism: Viscum album; assembly: GCA_963277665.1. Taxonomy (NCBI): domain Eukaryota; kingdom Viridiplantae; phylum Streptophyta; class Magnoliopsida; order Santalales; family Viscaceae; genus Viscum; species Viscum album. The sequence goes on from OY728155.1 coordinate 1,084,626,977, forward strand.
AGTAAACAATAACTTACATTTCCAAAATGTAAAACATTGGTTTTATAAACTCAATTGTATTTTTAAATGATTTCTATTACTTATTACGTATATATATTTTATTAGAAAAAATGGATCATAAATTTTTAAATCATTCTGGGATTATATTATTTAAATAAAAGGTATAGTTTTAGTGGAAATTAAAATTTTGTCGTTATTCACCATAAATTAATTTTGTTTAGAAAAATATTAATAAGTCATATTAAGATAATATTAAAATTATAAATCAAAAAATTAAGTTCATTTGGTGAAATTAAAATTCTATAATTTTTAAATTTAACTTTTAAATAAAATCATAAAATATAATTAATAATCTTTTAATGTTTTAATATTCTTATCCTTGATTAAAATAAATTAATAATCAAATTATATATATATATATTATTTATACAAAAAATATTCCTTATATATAATATATTCAGTTTCATAAACTATGGTTTAGAAAAGGATAATTTTGGGGAAAATACATTTTTAAGCATATGGGGATCTTGTTAATTATATGGATAGACTAATTGAACTTTATCCATACATTAGAACATGAAATTATCATTATTCCTACTTATATCTCATAAAGTAGTTAAAATTAAAATTAATAGATACATTATAATAGTTATATAACATTTTATGGTTTGGTCTGGTTTGATGTTGTGTGTGAAGTAATCTATTAAACACATTTTTTTTAATGGAAAAATATTTATAGTAAAATTTTGAGGCATTACATTCTCCCCTCCTTAAATAAATTGAGTACATGAAATTTTAATCATTAGTCACTAATGTGATTATGTGAGGTTTTTCTTAATATATATATATATAACTTCTTATATGAAATCTTTTATGCCCTCTAAGGGTGTATGAAGTTACTTATCTTTCCACAAACAACATTTATGATTCATACTTTCATATACCCAAGTATATATATACCCTAATAATATATTCACCATAACATATCCAAACAAATATATTTTAATCTTTATGATATTAGACCACAGAGAGGTAATATATTCCACCAAAAATTAATTTTTATCATCATCCAATAGTTCATAAAGTCACACACTGGTCAATATATATCATAAACTGTACAATATGATAAAATTTACCAAAATTATCATGGATCAGATTTCAATAAATAAATAATCAATTTCAAGGCTATCAATACAATTTGACTCACTCTTATCAAACTCAATAAATATTTTATTACCTAGAAATTAAAAATATATTATACCTAAGAGTTGTCTATATCACAATTATGTGTTCCCTAATAGTTATCCCTCCAAATATAACCTTGTAATAAAATCACATTTTCCAGGTTATTGATACCATTTCATATATGTTTCTTAACCTTAATATCAAAACTACTGATGAAAAATCCTTATATATTTCAAATAATCCTTTAATATTTTTGAATATACCAAAATATCATTAATAAATATCACTCACTATTAAAAATATTCAAGAGTATCAAGATTTAATTCCTATGAACATTTCAACCTCACTACCTTAGGTAAGACTAGAAAACTCACATTTTTTATCATAAAAATTATGTAGTAATATATTAAACCATTTATGTACTCTACATTATTTGGTTATTAGAAATAGTGTTTTCTAGATACATACCACTCTCAGCCTCATTTTTTGTGATCTAGTTTCAAAAAAACAAAAAATCCCAAAAAGGTTATCAGAGTAAAGGATCAAATTAATATGAAAACTCAATACTAATATGTATCCTATAATGAGACCTCTATTTCATTCGTTCATACTATCAATTCTATCTACATTGTTTTTGAGTATTTTTATTTCCTATATAAAATCCCAATCCTAAAAAGAACTATCCTGAAATTATCAAGAACATTATTATAATATTTTAATCCCAAATAATTATTGAAATAAATGTCCTCAAATCCCAAAATACCATTTATCCATAAAATCACATATCCATTAACATGTACCTTGATTTTTGAATCTCTATGTTTTGAACTAAGTGATCTATTTTCATTCCCAATTAGTTTTTCTAACCCTAATCATTTAAAATCCTTCATAATGGTTTGAAAAGTGAATGTGAATTAACCAAAGAAAACCCCCTTTAGTTTATATATGGGTGGGCCATATTAGGCCCACTAATCATGCATAAAAGTTAATATTGAGTTGATATTCAGCCATCCTTTTTCAAGGCGATTACCCCTATGTGCATATCATAAAAAACCGCATCTACTTTCCAGTATCATCATATAGATGTAATTTCTAGGAGAACCAAATCAACTACACTTTACCAAACATTATTTATTTATTATATACTAAGAATTATCCCGTAGACCTATAAAAAGGATTTTTGTTATATTTATCTTATCCCAATCCATAAAATATCCAGTATTACCACCAATAACCTAAATGGTTATCTATACCTTTTAAATTAGGATCATCTATAACTCATCAACACATAAATTACCCTCAAACAACTTCCAAACTTGAAAATTTATCTAAACCCTACTTTAATACTCACTATAACATATTTTATTGATGTGACTATCTCAATTAAATGGCTTAAATCAAATATTTAATTATAATAAATTCCAATGATCTTTTAGGTTTAGTGATTTTGAGAATTAGGACAAAACATTAACTAACCAAACTCTTGTCTTTTTAACTAAAAGATATGTTTTCAATAATATATGCCACTGATTCATCCATATCATCTCACAAGTATATCCTATAAATTCTCTATATAAAATACTATTATATATAATTAATAACTTTCTTATCTTCTTAACTCGGGGAAATGGAAACATAAAAAAGCGGTGAGATCAAATGCTTTTTATGGGAAAAATAAGTGATAAAAATCAAAGATCATAAGTGATCATAAGATAAGAATATGGGTATAATAAAGATACATAATATAATTCATACACAATATATTTGGATCATAAAACATGTTTCATGGTATAAAACATGGAATAAAAAAATAAATGAATCAATAAAGTATGGAAACATGAATCAATAAACATGATACATGATAGAATAATATAGTCATATGAATAGGAATTAGAGTGTGGAACAAAAATAAGGATAGGGTATCATCATACAGTGATCATATCCAAAAGGTCATACCCTTTAATGTGTGATCATATCCAAGAATTCTCACCCTTTATATTAGGAGAATATCCAATAAGTCTCACCAAATATGTCATGAGAATATCCAAGAAGTGTTACCCTTTATGTTTTCGGTATATCTAAGAAGGGTCACCCATTATATATTGAGAGTATGTAATAAGGAGTTCCATTTATATTGTGAAAAAATTAATGTATGTTCAGGATTTATTATCACAATATATATAAAACATTAACCAATTCACTGGAGGGTGACATAGTACCCCATCCATCATTATCCATACATACGAGTTCCATAAGAAAACAAAAATTTCAACATATCATTAATATCTGTTGAAAAAAATGGGTTTCGTATAATTTTCAAAATGAATCACATAATGAAATCATTTATAATTCGATCAATAATCAGAATATTGTAATCCGATGAGAAATAAATGGGTATAAAATTCATTTTTAACTTTATAGGTAAATAATAATCAACAAAGATAATGAATAATATGGAATCTAAAGTATATAGTTAAAAGATAAAATTTTTGGTAAATAATTTCCCAAATAAGTCCTTTCATGGAATATTGGTCGGAACAATTCAATTAAATAAAAATAAAATTGGGTATTCAGAATACAAGGGAATTTGAAAAAAAGTTATGCATATTCATAGTGGGTGGTTAAGAAAGGAAACAGTAGTGATAGATCATATCTTTGATGAAAGAGTGTATTGAATAATCCAAATAAATAAGGTGTATGGTAACAATTTAAGAATATATTCTATTAAGGATAAAATATGTCAATAGGGAAATCAAATAAATGAAAATAACTTTTTAGAATATTCAGAAAATCTATTTTGAAATAAGAAATATCCATGGAAATTTTGAAAACATTTATTTTAATTGAAATATTTTTATAAGTCAGTTAGAATATTATTTTATTTTATAAAACCATTAAATCATATAAATTATGTTTCATATAAAATGAAAAATGTGGAATAAAGACATGTTCACCTGAAAAATGTTAAAAATAAATTATTGTGTTGAAAATAAAAAATTTAGTAAAATGTTATCATGATTTTATTTTGAAAACTTTTCAATGTAATTTAAGGTATTTTAAATAAATGTACAATTTTAAAAAAATATATTGGGATATCCAAAAAAATTAACTTGAAGAAAAAATAAGAGTGTAAAATAAAATTTCAATTTTATATTTTTAATATACCTTTATTAAAAACCACATTGATTTTAAAGATTATAAACTTTAAAATTTAAATCATATTAAAGAAAAAATAACAATAAGGATAACTATAGAGGAAAAAAATAATTGTGATATTTAAATAATGACTATTCAAATTCACCATATGTTTTATCAAAATTTAGTGACCTTGATTTTAAAATGGGGTAGATAAAAGACAACATATAACATGAGTAAAATTTAAATGAAACCCTTTAAAGGATAAAGATTTTGAAATTGAACTTAAAATAACCAGAATGATGTATAATTTATGTATACATAACAAATAGGTATAATATATTCCATATAAAATTAAATTTGTTCATAACAAGAAGAATTTTTAATGAGATGTAATTGAGAGTAAGAAACCCCATTCAAGTAACATAATCATTGAGGTAAGAATCATTCGATAGTGAGGTTATAATAAAAATTATATAACAAACTAAATTATGGTGTAAATTTAATAAAAAATATTCATTTGATATATTAAATCAAACATGGATCAACAAAAGTAAATAAGAAATTTTATAACTCAATGAATGAAAAATTATTTTAACATATACCTTTAGAAGTTTGGTAATTTTTAATTCAAACCCCCATAAAAGAGAATAAATTCAAAAGAAAACTATATATAATGAAATATGATATAATAATTCTGAAAATTGTTATTGGGAGACTAGATACACCCTTCCAAATGAAATATGTTTTATAATAAATAATATGTATCAAGGGGTGAAAATTATGAAAAGAAACCTTTACCTTGTTCCAGATTCATTCTGTATAAGAACCTAACTTTTTGAATAATAAAAATAAGTTAATTAGATAACATATTATGAACCAAAATCATTTATATTTAATTTAATATGAAACATTTATTATGGTATTCTATATTATATATATATATCATACGTTTATATTAAAATTGAATCGATGTTGGATTATATCAATAATTTTATTGATCAAATATGATATTTTACTAATTAGTACAATACATAATATAAACTTTCCAAAATAACAAACCAGTTATTTTATTCTAATTAAAATATAATAATTTTATTATATATGTTCCCATAGTCATCCATGATAGAGTTGTATAACATTGTTCATGTATGTGGTTAAACCATCCCAAACATTAACTCGATTTATTTATATTGAAGAGTATGGTTAATGATTAATATAATATCATTATAGAAGAAGAATAATTATATTCTTTATTTTTTTAAAAATTATTAAATTTTTAAGTTGTTGGAATAAATAATGAAAATCAATATGAAAAACATCAAATGCTACTTTGTGGTAGAGGTAGTCTGCACAAATCATGATTAATCTTCTTTTATTTATCAATTTGGATGTAAAATAATAAATAATGTTTGTACCATTAATATAATTACACATATGTATAATAAAGATAATAATTACCCCGTACTTCTCTGTTTCAGGTAGTTTTTGAAAATAGAGATTATGTGGAAAAGGTAAAAAGTAAGTAATAATTATATTGAGACCCTAAACTTCCTCTTGGTGAATTCATTTGAATTGAAGGGGTTAGGCTCACTTCTAGTGAATATGAGATTTAGAAAATTCAAGGAAATTATAGGATTAAAAAATTGGGAATGGTTTCGGGGACATTTCTAAGGGAAAGGTGAGCATTGAATGTTGGGAATTGATCCCCTTTTATAAGTGAATAAAAGGGAACTTTGGTGAACACCCATTATTTTTTAATAAAACCATTACACTATACAACGTTCAATGAATAAATAAGTAATAAATAATATATTTTAGGGTGATATAATATCTATCAAGCCTCCACCACCCATTTGATCACATGTCTGAAAAACGTATCAATCTTTTAAACCTCTTTATTTTAATATTTTTTTATTTTGGTTTTAGTTTTGGTAACTAGTTTTTAACCTAATAGTTTATATTTTAATAAAAATATAATGTATAACTTCTAAAAAAATTATGTAATGAACCTAAATTTTGGGTTCTTTATTTTGTAATTCATTTTAAAAATAATAGAAAATTATCTTTAAAATTGACACATGTAAAATAAACTAAATTTGTTTTATAGAAAATAAAAATTCCTCTTACATTAAGTATTATAAATCATATATGACAGTGATTACCAATTAAATGAGTGATAATATATATATAATAATTATATATAATTGATTATATAAAATATATCAATAAAATTTATAAGATAAAAATTAAAGTTCATTAAAAAAAATATCATTAAAAATAATAATTTCACCATTATCATGGCCATTATCATTAATATTAGTAATAATATTTATATGATAAAACATGTTGACCTTGTTACATAATATGAGCATGTTGATCTGAAAATAAAATATATTTTTTTAGATTTATATTCTATAATTGTTAACTAATTTTTTATATGTGTGAATAAAAGTATTTTTTAGAGTAAACAATTACACAAGTTTCCAAAACCCAGAAGTAATTAGTTTTATAAAGTTTTAAGACATTATTGTATTATTGTAATGTTATAAAAGCCATATTTTTAGTAAAAAAAGATATAATTTTACTTGTCGCCTATAAAAATTAAAAAAAATTCAAAACATCACCATAATCTAATATTGAAATTCAAAATCCAAAAAAAAATCATTTTTTTGGATTCATATTATATAGTTTCCTATTTAAACTTTTAAATAAAAATATAAAATATAATGAATAAATTTTCAAACAATTAAACATTCTAATACTTATCTCATATATATTACTAATCAAATAAGTTTTATATATATTATTCATAATAATGGTATAACTTATCTATAATATATTTAGTTTCATAAAATAATTTTTAGTAAGGGATTATTTTGTAAAAAAATACATTTTTAAGTAGTAATATAAATCATGAATATTTTTCTAAAATGATGGAAAAAATTAATGATAACTATAATTTAATTTGTTGATATTAGTAAATTAAATGAAACACAGTCTTTATAGATCTCATTCTCTCAAAACTTGTCGATATTGTACTATAAATTGAACATAAGAATGCATTTAAAATTGAAAAAAATGATTAAATATATTTTATATTCTACGAATGGTAAAATTGGTTACATATAATGGTGTTCGACATCTCAATTATGAAACATGTGGAAAAATACAAAATTACCAAAATATGATAATGAAAATAAACAATAACCAACGAATTAATCTATAATGAATGATTATAATTAATGGCTAAAAAAGTATATATATATATATATATATATATGAGTATGGTTAATGGTTAGTTTTAAAAAAAATTATACAATAGGATAAAGCACATTTATAGAGAGTGAGATATAGGGTAAAAATTGTATTCCACTCAAATTTCATTCTTTGAGACATATTATATATTCCCCACTTGATTTATATTTTTTGTTTTATATACTAACATATTGATATTATTATCATACCCTTAATTAAATTCATTTAATTTAAAAATCTATCTCACATTCTCGTTTTCAATGTATTTTCTATTCAGGTGTTATTAAAGCTATAAAAGATTTTGATAACTCAAATATAAATTCTTTCAGTTATAATGTTTCTTTATAAACGTGTTTCACCTATTTTTGGATTATTATACATGAAGAATTTATTAAATGATACATTATATTTAAAAGAATATTTATTTTCCATTTTTATTTTATTGTTTCTCAAAAATGGGTTCTAAATATGACTTGTAACATTGAATTTTTCACTAAAATTAAAAAAAAATTCTAAAAACTCTTTTAAGGTTTTTGATTACATTGTCCACTTTATCTCAAATGAATTTATTTAATTATAAATTAGTTTTCATTAATAAATAAAATATCTTATACTAATTTTTCTTTAGGGCATTAAACACATGTTATGAAATGATATAACACTTGATCCTTTCTTATGTGTTACAATTGAATGTGTTACTCTAATAAATGTTTTTTTATCTATTCAAAAATTCGTCTATGTTTTTAGGATTTATTAGGGATATCTTATTATATACCATCAACCTTCTTTAGTTGGATGGGTTTCAACGTTTTCTATGTATGATTTCATGAAACTCGTCTATTTTATGTGTATTAACTAATTAGTTCTAAAAAATGAATGTTTTCATGTTCTCAGAGAAAACATATGAATACATAATTATTATTATTATGAGTGGGGTCTTGTATGCTCCTACAATGAATAGATTAAAATTTTACATATCAAGAGATAATGATTTTTTTCCAAGGTTTTAATAAAGATTAAACTATGTTCACACGATTTTGTGTGGGTGTAATTGCGGTTTATATATGCTCAAAGGATTGTTAATGGGTGAAATTATGGTTAAGATATATCACAACAATGTGTTTTCCTATATTTGTGGTTAATCTATTCTTATAAGACAATGTGTGGGTGTAATTATGTTTAAATTATTCTCACAAAATTGTGTGTGGGTATAATTGTGGTTAGGTTATGCCGAAAATATTGTGTATGAGTGCAATTGTGATAAGTTATGATCACTAGAGTATACATGTAAATAATTGAAGTTGTGATATGATGACAATGATAATTATTTATAATGACTATATTTATTCAACATTTCACTGATATTTATTACTCATAATATATGCTACATTAACCTGATATGTTACCTTTCAATGTTACGAAACATTCCTATCATATACACTGCGGACCTTGGATATTTTCTCAAGAATCTGATTTATTGATTATTTGAATATTTGTAATATATTTTGGTTAATGTCTTTTTATCATACCATGGAAACCACTCTTATTGTTCCATATTGTTTAAATCATATAATTATCTCCTCATGTTTTCTCAAATTATTGTATATTTACCCATGTATTCTTTCTCAAAACATTTTCCTATACAGGGCATTTGAGCTCACGCATTTTTTGTATTTTCTTCCCAAGGATATGAATATCATTAAAACCTATAATAAGTGTTGAAGGGATTATTTTGTAGTTATATTTATAAAAAAAATTCATATTATCCTAAAAAATATGTTTATCATTATAATATATAATGAATCTAAACATTTGGGTTCTAGGATTGTGAATAAAAATTTGAGATGAAATGATTAATTCCAGTAAATATATGTATGTTTTTTTCCATTCAGATCACATGTTATTAAAGCCAGAAATTAAAATATGTATTCTTTGAATTTGATCTGATAGTTTAGTTCTGAGTTACCTTAGTTGGTATCCGAAAATGGTTTAATTATTTTCACGTATTATTTTAGTTATTTTTTGGGGACTAATATGATATAACATTAGTGAAATACCTAAGGATAACTCTAAGAAAATGATAAATTCCTTATAAAATTACAGATAAGATTTTTTCCTTTCATAAAAATGAAATTCATGTGTAGATAAAGAAAGTGGATGAAGGCTCTGGTATAGATCCACCTTGGTATAATAACCTTGAAATAGAATTTTGGGTATTAACTCTATATTCCCCTAGTGAAAGATAAAGGGGCTTAATCATACATCTTGTTTGACACTCCGGGTGGATATTCTTTTCAGATTAACATGCTATTTCCATACCATTATGAATGGTTATAAATGAATTTTAGGATTTTATAACTATTTACATTATATAACCTAAAATAAGTATGGCCATTTACAAGCAAGGTTAAACTAAAGGATCTATATATTAGATAATTATATCATATTGGAGTCAAAAGTATCATAATTTTAAATGACGGTCTATAAGGATGCAACATATAATGACTTATTTTTATTTAACAGATTTTTTCTAACATTATCAGATATTATTAAAAATAATTTCATTTTATTATTCGGGTTTTAATGGGATAATAATACTAAATTAGTGATGTTTATATCCCTAAAAAATACAATAACCAACTAAGGAGTCATATTTGGTAAAAAATTGAGATAAATGAAAATTTCCATACATTCCTATTATGTGAGAAATAATGAGCCACCTTGTATCCATGATTTTGAGGTTGGTATCTTTTTAGAAATTATATCTTGAGTTTCTTTTAAATATATTGTTTCGTTCATTAGAGAATAATAATTAAAATTATGATTATGTAATTTATTTAGGTGATACAACATAATTCCATATAATTTTGTAGGAATTTCCTTTCAAATAGATATAATGTTGAATAAATATGTTTTACACGAAACCTTTGACTAAAATGAAACTATTATACTTTAAAATAACATTATTAAATCTTATTTATATATTATAGTTGTCATATTATTGGGTATAAATATAGGTATCCACATTAAAAAATATATTTAGGAATAAAATTAGTTGTCATTTTTAGTACTAATTCACGGATAAAATTCAACTACTATAGATAAATATATATAAAATCATTCTATGCATAAAAATTTATATCACTAAAACATTACTCTTCCTTTACTATGTATTTTTCTATGGTTAAATAATGACATTAATGACATTTATCAATATTATACACAACAAAATAAGTTAACATTCATCTAATTATTATTATTATTAATGTATATCATTTATTTTTTACTTAGAGTTTACATTTTTTTAAATTGTTTTTATAAGTTACATACCCTTACATTAAAATTAAATGTAATGACTTTAATGAATTTAAATGGATAAAACTTATTTTATGTTTCTAATCAAAATTTTAAAATTATTTAATAATGGAAACTTCATTTTTAGGCATAATAATATGTTGTCGATATTAAATTTAATTACCATGATAATGTGACAAGGGTTATTTTCAAAAAAAAAATTGTTTTTATCTAAACAACATAAATTTATATATTTTAAATAATAATTATAATTTTACATTTAAAAATAAAAAATATATATTAACACTAATTTAATTACTAACTAGTATAAAATAATAGTGGAACACTTCCTGTTTTACCATTTATTTTCCTTTAAAAACTTTCTCATTGTATTTTATGTTTTAATTTAAAACAAAAACTCCAAAAAATATTTAATATGAATTTGAAAAAAATAATGTAGTTTTTTATTTCGTAATAACAAAATTATGTTGCGATGATTTTTTTGTATTTTTTTAATAAACTGATATTTAGGTGAATAGTACAAACTATCGTTTTTAAAAATACTATTAATTTTATGACTTGTTATGATATAATAATAACAATAAATTAATGAAACATTTTTATATTTCAAATATTAATTATACATGTAAAGTTATAAATTTAAAAATATTATGATTTATTTTCGAATATATATATTATATTTTAGAACATAAGAACATGTATTCTCTAAAACTGTTTTTAATGGTTATACATATATTATTTTAGAAGTAATTTTTAAAAGTTTTATAAATTTTATCTAATAAAATGTATTTCATTTATTGAATCATAAGAACCAAATTAGGCAATAAGCTCCATTTTATTTTTAGTCCTTAAAATGAATCACTTAAGTAAAAATTATTTACCATAGTAAAAGTCAAAATGGTAATAGAGTTAAATATTAAGGGTAAAAGCCCTAAAAATGTAACAAATATGTAAAAAATTAGTTTTATAGGTACTGATAGACCTTACCTCATCCCCTATCCATTATTTTCCACTTTTGAAGATACTTTCCTTGAATAGTGTACCTCTTACTACAAAAAATGTCACTCTACTAACTTATAAAAGGATTCATTCCCCACCCAACTTTTCCTTACACAAAAATTCACTTATATAAACAAAAATATACCCAAACACTTCCCTAATTATCATAAAAATTTATTATATGTTATATTCTCTTAAAATTACCATCCCAAAAATTATTAATCTAGTATTCAATGGAGTTAATACAAAGAGTAAGGTAAAACATACCAAATCTCTCATTTTAATTTTAGTATCTTTAAGTCCTCTACTTCCAACTCTAATTATATAGTACCATCTTAAAGTAATGACATAAATATAAGTAGTATATATATGAATTATTATATTTATGAATCAATCAATATATTTTTTCCTTCCTTCTCCATAGAAAAATGAATATGTCATTGATGTGTACATACTAACTACCTTCTCCATGAACAATGTATTTTGTTTATCATCACCAACTCAAATGGATTGTTATAATAATTTTTTTAATTAATAAATATGATATGTTTTTCATAGTTAATCTTATACATAGATAATGATTTATATTCCTTTTTACCTCTCATTCATTATAAAATGAAAATCTCACTTGTGTGTATGTGTGGACTACCTCCTTGTTGGATGATGTGTTTTTTTTCATAACAGAGTTACGTGGATAATTATAAAAAATTATTTTTTGAATATTTATAATAATATGGATTAATAAATTTCATGAATATGGTTCTGAATATATGACACAAAAATTAATGATCATTATAAATTTATAAATTAAAATTGGTAAATTACACAAAACAAGCTCATCTTCAATCATATTCTCCTAAACTGTGGCCATAGTTTCTAAAAAATAAACATGGGGTTTAATTTAAAATTGAAAAAAAATATCTTTAATAATTTTGGAATGATAAACTTGGTATTGAATACTGGTCTCTGACATCTCTAGTGTGAAACAAATGTGAAATAATAAAAAATTGCCGATATTCGATGATAAAAATAACAGATAAATAACTAATAAATTTATAATTAATGAAAATAATTAAATAAAATAAAATTATATAGATGTTAATAAGGTTTTAATATAGTTATTTGTATTATATATAAGGTTAATGTATATTTTTATAGTCTAAGAGTTGACGTATTTTTTTCTCTTAAATTTTCTCTCTTTAAGACATTTTTCATATTCACCAATTTGTCATATTGTTCGGTGTATATACTAACCTATATATTTTTTATTAAATATTTCATGAAATTAGGTGTTTTTAAAAATGCATCAAATTTTCTCATTTTAAATTATTTATCATTCAATTGTTACTAATGACATGAGGGATTTTGGTAACTCAAATATCATTTCTTTAAGTTATGATGTTTCTTTTTTAACTTATTTCTTATATGTTTGGTTTCCTCTACCCTAATATTTTATTAAATAATAATTTATATTTATATGTATTTAAATTTACATTTTAATTCCTATGATATTTCTAAGGAATTTCTTTCATATATAAGTGCAACGTTATTAAAAATACTTTTATTCCTCTTTAAAGACTATTTTTTATCCTTGACTGTATTCTTTTTTTCCATAAATTTTTCCCTATCTTATTTTTAAAATACAAATATTTATTATCATTTTTGATATTAATATTTTTATTTAAATATTTTTAAAAAGACTCATTAGTACTCTTTTTATGGTGTGTATTTCAATGATGGTATTTTCACATTTTAAAAAGGACTCTACCTTTCAAGATCATATGTTTTATCTTCCAATATAAATTTCCTCGGGACAAACATTATATATTTTTAAAGGTTCCATTATGGGAGATTATTTTCAAAAGTAAATTTTTTCGGAATTTTTCACTTCAGTTTTTCAAAAAATAATTTTTAATGTCACTTGTAAATCCATATTTTATGAGAATGTTAAAAACATTTTTAAAAAAATCTTTTTCTATTTCATTTCCATTTTTCTATTTCATCAAAAAGATTTATTTCCATGGAAAATACTTTTAAATAATTACACTCTAAATACTCTTATATGAATTTTTATGGGAATAAACTAATAGCATAAAAAGATTCAATTCTCGATCCCTTTTATGTGGTATGGTATTTTTCTTCTTCTTATAAATGCGTTTTTAATTATTCTCAATATCCTTAGAAGTTTTCTATCTTCATTGAGGATATGTTCTTATTTATCTAGCCACCTTTCAGTAGATGGGTTATGAAATAATCTATAGATTTTTTCATGAATCTAATCTATTTTCCACAGCTTAACTAAGTTGGGTTTGAGAATTGAATGTTATCATGTTTTTGAAAAAATAAATGTGTATGGATGATTTTAATTACGATGGGTGGGGACTTATAATGACCTCTAAATCAATGGGTAAATTTTGATATCTCAAAATATAATTATTTTCCAGATTGTTGTAAAGGCAGTTAAGCTATTCTCATAAGAGTGTATGTGGATATAATAACAGTAAATATATGCTCACATGACTGTATGAAGGTAATCGTGGCTATTTTATGTTCACAATAATGTTTCTGGGTGTAGTTTTAGTTACGATATCTGGAAAATATATTATGTGGGTGTAATTGTGGTTAATCTATTCCCACAAGGTTGTGTGTGGGTGTAATTACAGTTAAGGTATGATTATAATATTTGGAATGGGTGTAATTGTAGTTAAGATATACTCACAGTATTGTGTGAGGACATTATTGTTGTTATGATATGTTCATAATGGAAATTTTCTCCAATGCTTAAATTTTTTCCAAATATCTCTAACATGAATTAATCCTAAAATATGTATAATTTGTATGATTTTTTTATGTTATTCCACATTCTTATCATATAGACTATGGCTCTAGAATATGTATAATGATTCTTATTTCTTAAAACATGGTATATTCCATATCTTTTATGGTTTTATATCCTTTTATCATGCCTTAAAAAAATATTATCATAACATGTTTCTTTTAACAAAACATTTCTCTCCAAGACATATTTTTTAAAATGATCATAAGTTAATTATTTTATGCCTTATTTAAGAATTTTACCTTAAATATTGTTTAATATCACCCATTTTATGTTTTATATTCCCAAGATTTTGATGATTATAGCCAAAAATAAAACTAAAAGGCATTTTAGTGTGGGGTGATTTACATATAAATTTTCAAAAAATTATAAAATAAGTTATTTAGGTAGTAAATTTATAAATACACTAAACCTTTGGATTTTGGTATTGCGTGATTAGATATAACATGAAATTTTTATTCCTTATATATTTATGTATGTTTGGCTTGATTATTGTCACATAGTATTAAAGTTAGTCATAATAGTAGGTTTTTTATGAATAGATCCATAAGTATGGGTATAGGGTGCCTCATTTTTCATCTATTTTTTGGATTAATATCAGATAAATTTAGTTAAATACCTAGGGATTTGCCTATGTATAGGGTAACATCGTTAAATTTTTGTATAATAGATACTTTTTAAATTACTTACAATAATATACCTCTAGGGATACAGACAAGTGGATGAACGTTCGATATTATTTTCACCTAGGGGTAACAACACTAAAAAGGCTAATTGGGTATTAAAAAAATCATCAGTTGGTGCAACAAAAACTTGCCTAATACCACACCAGGTTTGACAATCATGGGAGATATGTTTTTATAATTTAAATTCACTTTATAAAAAAAATGAAGGATTTAAATGGTATTTGAGGATTCAACATATAACTAGTTTTGTTAGTGAATCTAAAAGGAATATAACCATATAAAACCCAGGTTAAACCAAAGGAGTTATAGGGTTATCCAATTATATCATTATTGAATTGCAATTACTGTAGGTTGAAATGATGGTGTCAAAGGATTAGACATCTTGGGATTGATTATTTATACGATTGATTTTCAATGATATTATCTGATATAATCATAATGTTTTGGTTTTAGGTTTCAGTAGGAAACAGGATCATGAAAATGAAATCATGAAAGTTATGTCCCTAGAAAATCATATAAACAACTAAAGAATAATATTATGTCTAATTTTTTTAGATAAAATTAAATATAAATAAAGGCCAATTATTTAGGATGTGAGGAGTCTTTTAGTATATAAGATTTTGAGGTTGATATCTCAGAAAGAATTATATATTCAGTTTATTAGGGATGCCTTAGATTCTTCCATTACTGAAGGGAAATTTAAATTGTGAGTATAAAAATTATTTAACTACGAGATAATGTAACACCTTGATAATTTGTATGAATTTTATTTTTAATTAAATCTATTTTGAATAACATTTTTCAAACACTACACGCAACTAAAATGAAACTTTGATACTTTAAAACAAATTTATTATTTCTGACAATTCTAATACACTTATTATGTTTGTGTATATAAATTGGGGTAGCCATATTATAAAATATTTGTAAAAATAAATATAAGGGTCGTTTTTTATACTAATTCATTGATAAATGTTTTACTATATTAGATAAATAACTAATAAAATCAATTTTCACATTATAATATATTTTTTAAAATACATTGTATGTGATATTACTTTTCATATATTAAGGTTAAATAATTAATTTAATGAAATATATTAATAATATATAAAATAAAATATGATAAAATCCATCCAAAAGTTATTACTACCTGTCTAATAAATTCATATTATTCTTAGAAGATACATTTTTCCAAAAATTGTTTTTATATGGTACATATGCTTACAGTAAAACTGATTCTTATATCATTTTGAAATTTAATCTGATAAAATTTTTTTTATATTTTTAATGAGTTTTTTAAAATTAGGCATTAATGGAAACACCATTTGTAGACATAAAAATAACCTATTGATATTGATGTTTATCACCATGATGATGGTAAAAATTTTTATTTTCAAAGATTTATTTTCATATATGTTATTTTCTTTTTTATATAAATAAATTAAATTGACCAATTTTAAAAAATGAATGTAATTTTATTTTTAAATAATTAAATTAATATTCTAGTACTCATTTAATAAGAAATTAATTGGAAATAAGAACTAAAATAGTTAATATTTTAAAAAGTTCTTATTTCCAATACAAATAGTTTTTGATTATATTTTAGTTCTCCATCTAAAAGATAAATACCTAGATTTTATAATTTTATTTTGAGGAAATTAGCTTTATTTTGGGATTCATCATAACAATATTATATTATGATGATGTTTTGAGACATTTATGATAAGATTAATTTTTTTGTGAATAGTACAAAACCCCTTTTTTACAAATACAGTAACTTTAATGAAAACCATAGTATATAAAAATAAAATAAAATTCATGAATTATTTTCCTCAAAAAATTATCCAATTTAACAGTATGATTATAAATTTGTTAACATTAATAATAATTTAATGACCAATATTTTACATTTTAGAATTAAAATTAAATTTCTCTCAAAAACTATTTTTAAAGCACTGGGAATTTATTATTTTAGAATTAATTTTTATCTATATTAGAAAAATTATATACTAAAATTGGTTTCCTATATTAAATCAAAAGATAAAAATAATTTAATAATTTCTATTTTAATTTTAGGCACAAAAGATAAATTACCTAGGTAATAATTAGTTACCAGAGAAGAAGTCAAATAGAAAATTGATTAAATATAAGGGGTAAAAGTATGAAAACATGTTAAAAATGTCATCAAATCATTAGTTGAGGTATTTATTGAACCCAAACCATTCAATATCCATTATATTCCACTTTTGTATCCACATTACTTGAATAGTTCACCTCTTATTACAAAAATTCCACTACTCTCACTTATAAAAGGCGGCATTCACAACCCCACTTCTCCTCACACTACAAGACTATTAATTTGAAATAACTCAACCAAATTCCATCCCCAGCACTAATTTAAACTTAATAGACTTATGTTATCATCAAAAGGACAACCCTTATAGTCTTAATCCAATTTTCAATGTTGTTATTCAATTGAGAAAGGTAGATGTTCTCAAATAACACATTTTCATTTCTATTTCTCTAAGTCTTCTTTATAAACGCATTATTATTAAATATGATACGGAATTAATAAAATTAGTATAATTAATTTAAATAAATTTTGTTATATTTATGGAATAATAATTATCTAACTTCCTTCTTTCTCCATTGAAAATTTAATATGACATCCATGTGTATGTACGGACTACCACCTCCATGAATGAGGTATTTTTTTTAAACAATTCCTTAAATAGATAGTTATTAAAACGTATTTAATGAAATAATATTATATTTGTGGAATAAAAAATACAATATAAATATAAAAAATTATAAAATTTCCTTCCATCTCATTCATTAGAAAATGAAAGTCCCACTTGTGCATATATACAGACCACCACCTCCATAAATGACGTGTTTATTTTTTATCATGAACCTTACATGTTTGGTTATAGAAATTTATTTTCATTTTATATATAATACTAATGAATAATTAATATTATGAACATGGTTTTGAAAGGATGAAAAAATTAATGATCCTTATAAATTAATCGGTTACTACGAGTAAATTACTTGAAACAAGATCGTCATGGATCTTGTTCTCCCAAACCATGCTAATAGTTTCCACAAATGAAACCTGAGGATGCATAAAACAATGAAAAGTTTTTTAAATATTTTTTTTGACTTAGAAAGGGTTAAATTTGTATCAAATAATGGTGTTCAATGTTTCAATTACAAAACAAGTGTAGAATAAAAGACAATTATAAACATTTGATGATGAAAAAAAATGTTAACTAACTAATGAATATATAATGAATGAGTATAATTAAATATTATAAGAGGTTATAGATATAAATAAGGTTCTTGAATAGTGATTATTATTATAGAAGATGTTGATGTACATTTTTTAAGACCAACAATTACGGTATTGGTTTTTCCCATATTCATTTTATTTATTTGAGGCATATGTTTTATTCACCAATTGTTTGATATCTTGTGTTTTATGTAATCTAATATGGAATTTTTATCATAACATTCATGAAATTCAAGGGATTAAAAAATTCCTCACAAGTCCTGTATTTAAATTTTTATTTATTCATGTGTTATAAAATCCATTAAGGATTTTGTTAACTCAAATATCCTTTCATTGATATATAATGTCTATTATTTAATATATTTATTATATGTTAGATTTTGTAACACCATAACCCAAAAAATCTTGTCTATGTCAAAGAGAAATAATAAATAATGTGTGACTCCCCATAAAAAATTATCCATCGACTAGCAATGAGGGTCTGAACAATGTTTTTGGGGAGACAATACCTTCACTATCATATAAATTAAATAATAATAAAAATAAATATAAAAAATGTAGTGTAATTATATAGAAGTTAATACATAATAATGTAAAAATAAAATGAAACATAAAACATATAGGAAAATAAATAGACTGTAGTTTCAAAAAATAAGAAGGTAAATAATGAAAATGATTCAGAGTCCACTTGATTCTGTCCCAATCCACTGCCACATTTAAGCTCCACAACTCAACCATATGTCATAGGATCCTTTCTATTGTTTGGGTCCCGAACATGATATCTACTTGTGTATTGAGACTCCAATGTAGTGTGTAACTAATAAAACCTAATGGGACACCACTAATGCATCCTTAACAACTGTTCACTATTATATTAGGTGTATTCGATGATAATAATAAATTCATAGGCAAGCATAAAAAATCAAATGTTGAGTAGTAATGTGTTAAAAAAGACCCCAAAACCCATTATACATACCTATTTCATCCCCGCATTAGAATGTAATCATACTGTAAGTCAATAAAAAAGATATAATACAAAGTCACCACATGTATTCCATGGTAGACACAAGGCTAATATTCCTAGGTACAACCACAATGGGGTGTTATTCCCTATTTCTCTCACTGTAATTATAAGCCCAAGGCCTCCACATTAAACAACACTAGGTCATCATACAGTAAAACTATGTATCATGTTAGACAACATCAGACTATCATGCACCATTATCACCTCACGGGCCTCATCACATATGACCATCAATCCCCCAGGTCATTCCATGAAAGGCCACCATTCCCCATCGTCTGCCTTGGCACTGTCATCAAGTAATATGTAGCTTCTGAAAAGGAAAACTGTTTAGTTATACCATGCCATGATTGATTTACCTATCACATATGTAACATGTATAGAACAAAAATGACATACCATATACCAAATATATCATAAGAGGATAGAGTCATAATTTCAATCACATATATCAACTATCATAGAATAATAAACAAGGCTCCCACATATAGGCATATCATATCACACACTCGGTCCCTATTTGACATTTACACTCACACATGTGATCAAGCATCAAATATGAGAAAGAAACAAGCATATGATTTCATTTTAATGAAAAATTCATATATATATATAATTAATATTTTATGGAATTTCCTTCCTCAATGATATCAATATTAATGCCATGTTTCGACATAGGTGCCATCTTCCAAAAAATTTCCACACACCAACCAAAATAATCTTCCTTGATAATAACTACTTGAAATAGTGTCACATAAAATAAATAAGTTTAATAGTAAATTCAATAAAGAAGATATATCTAAGGTGTAGAATAACACTTATCCAATGATAACCACTATCAACATTAAAATAAATGTCTGGTTAAATAGAAACATCAATACGAGAACATGAGAGACTAGATAAGGAATGATTCACAAAGTGGTTCACCACTAGGGAGTCTATAAACACCAAAGGCCCTCTACCAAAGATAATTTCCCAAAAAAATTATTTAAACCCAAAATATGACAGGATATGAAATTTACATAAACATAAAATTCTCATTAAAGGATCATCTAGGGAATGAGAAGAAGAGTTCTAAAAGTACAAGAAGAACTCCATGGGTTCTCCACCAAATCTCCCCAAAATAGAAGAACCAGAAAATAAGGATAGAATGAGGCCCTATATTTAACAAAGGGTAATAAATATCAATACAAGGAAGGGATAAGTCCAATCTCAGAATAATACAATTCCACCCCTCATCACCCAATCAAAAACAATCCCATAATATTCAATCAATGAAAGGGTAAAAGAATAGATAAGATTAATCATGGGGAAATTAGTGAAAATGGTATTAATATCTCACCCATAATGTTCAATCATGGTTTAAAAACTAAACATAGAACACTAATGAATATTTCCAAAAGAAGGAGAGTTTTTCAACTAGTACAATTAAACTCACCTGTATGTTTCCAGTCAGGTCCATGGTATCTTTGAATGAATCCTCGAAATGGCTTACCATAATGTACATTTCCAGCCAATCTGAAATTTAACCCTCACCATGGGCTACAATATAATGATGGTGAGATCATCCAAATTGTATTCTATAACAGCCTCCATCACGAACCATTTATTAGTTGTGGCATGGCCATCCATTTTCCCTCATGTCATTTCCCCTAAGATAGACACCAGGCCACCATGACTTATATTAGACCACAATGTTTCCTATTTTGGATAGAAAAAAATAAAATATACCTTTTTAATCCATAAAAAGATACTCTAGTATCTTAATACTTTAACAAATAATGGATCAACTTAATAACTCGAGGAGAAAATAGGAAAAAATGTTTAAATAATTGGAATAAAAAATTGGAGACTTTATAATATCACACTCTAAGGACTTCTCATCATAGAGAAACATCTCTAGGGGTACTACTTGAACAAATCATGTCATTAATCTTTAGTTTTTGATTCCCAATACCATGTCTACGCCATGATCCATATATACTACCATCAGATCTAGACAAGTTTTACCATCTACCCTTAGAGTACTTTATTACTATAGTATACAATCTGAATGAGAAACTTTGTGTCTGATATTTCAGGCTTCAGCTTGACATCAACAAAGTTATTGAATTGCATTGTTTTGGGAATGTTCATCTATGCCTGAGACACATGATACACATTCTGTATACCATGGTAGTGAGAAAGAAGTTCTAGGTGGTATTCCCCTGTCACATCCCAATTGATGATCTCAAAGGGACCAATATATTGTGAAACTTGCTTCCCTTCCTCAATGTTTAGTGGCCTAACTAAGGATTCACACATAGAAAAAATTAGTATACTATAAAAAACTCCAAAGTTATTATCCTATGGTTGGTATGAAATATCTTCTCACGACCCTTCCTCAGGTCCCGTGTCGTGACTACCCCAAGCCCGCCTTCCATAGGCCAGGGGCTGGCGACTAGCACCAAAGGCGTAATTCTTGATAAAAGGGATGGCATTTCCTTTATATAAGTAAACAAACACAATAGAGTATGCAATATAGAGTAAACAAAAAGTAAACTAAGTACAAAGGTAAGTGCTGGAAAGTAAATGGGCCGATATACAAACCCAACTGAAAGTATAGTACAACTGAGAAAGAATGTACAACAGCTGAAAAGTAAAACAGCAACCACCGGGTCATCCTCTGGGAATCCCACTTGAAGGATGGGTACAGATAGTCTCTTCGATACCTCGGGTCTGTCTATCCGCTCCGTGTACGTACCGCCAGGTGGTCCACCTCTGGATACCATCCAGCTCCACAAGCCTCGACAATGATCAGAGTTTTCCGTCGTCTGCAACCAACACAACGTAGTGCGGGTGATGCCCGTGCAGGGGTGAGTATACGATACACATTAAAGACCTTGAGACCCTCGAAGGTCTCCCATAATCCACAAAAGATAAACCACAAAGGAAAGATACAAACACGAAGTATCAACCAAATCTACTTAGGTGTATTCCCATACATATACCTAAGTCATCAATTCCAGTTTGGCTCCAACTCACGAGCCCAAGTACAACCTAGTCCACATAGAAACTCACAACCTAGTATACACAGGAAATCAAGTCAATCACATCGATGATTATTATTGAATTTCAAGACTTAGCTCACACAGTTATGCTACTCCCGAAGAGGGGTGGAGATGATTTGATGTAGCCTCTGAACCATCTCCTCTACCGAACCCACGTAGGATCCAAGTACATAAATTGTTGTTGTCGAACCCACGTAGGATACAAGTACAATAACCATCGCTGTCGAACCCATGTAGGATCCAAGTACCATCGTCATCACTTCCGAACCCATGGAGGATCAAAGTATAGTCATCCTCAATGCCGAACCAACGTAGGATCCATGTATAGTCGTCATCATCGTCGCAGTCGCAGCCAGCTCTAGGGTTCCTGCACACAGTACGCTCGATTCCGGGAGGGTCTACTCCTCGATTCAAGGGGGGTCGATACATCAAATATCATAAAGTCCAGAGTTGTTGTATCCCAAAGTTCTGTCTCGTCAATAGGAACTCAATGCAACTTACGGCGTGTCAAACAGATGCTCGGTCTGAGAGATAAAGTATTTTCCATTCCATGGGCACGGTTAGAATTACGCAAATTTCTAACCTGGACAATATCGAAAGCTATCCAAAACTCACATAGAGTATCGAAAAACGACCGTCTCATCAAAAGAGTCTCAGTGCCGCAGACGGTGCGTCGATTGGATGCACAGTTTTAAGGTTATTCATGTTTAAGTGAATAACGGGCCCGACCCATTTAGCCCAGTGGCCCGACGGGTCGGGTTAACCAGGTTTGACAGGTCCGACTTAGCAGGGGTGTCGGACTGGTCTGAAAGAAATCACAAATAAGCCCAAAGGGGCGCGGCCCAGCCCAAAGTGGCGCGACCAGGCCCGAAGTGGTGCGGCCCGGCCCGAAGTGGCGCGGCCCGGCTGGCCGAGCGGCTCAGTCCGTAGGCCGAGCGGTCCTGGAGGATGCGGCCCCCTGACTGTCTGCACCGGTGGTGCCAAACAGAGCCACCCTTCACCAAACCTTCCGGCTAGGCCGGCCGGCCTTCTGGCGCAAGCAGCCCACACGGGGGGGGGGGGGGGGGGGGGGTCTCCGGTCTTCCAGCGCAGCGCTCTCCTGGCGCTGCGGTCCACCTCCACCTGGTCAGTTGACGGGCCGGCCATTTCCTCAGCGTGATGCCCTACTGGCGCCGCGGTTTTCCTCCGCTCGGCCCACCGACGGGCCAGACGGTTCTTCCGCTGAAGCGGCCCGTGTAGCGGTCCACGGTTCCTCCCGCACAACCAGCGTGTCGGCAACAGTTTCCTTTTCCATGTTTCCGGCACGGTGTGACGACGCCGTTCTTTTCCCACCTCTAGTTTCCAATTCCAAAATGACCAAGAAATGACAGAGGGTCATCGGGGCGTGTTTGTTCGGCCTGCGCCCTCCGCGTGAGGCGGTAACAATAGGCCGAAGGTGAACAAGGTTCCACAAAGCACAAAAAATGATTTTTATTCAAATAAAAATTGGTACAAACACCCTAACTCGAATAAGGTTCATGATTGACCAGCGTCGTGGATGACTGTGTCGTTACCGTCGTCATCGGTGTGCACCCAAGAAAGTGACATCTCCGCTTTTATCACGGAGAGAAGAATAGAAGATGTGTCGTCGCTAGCGAGTTCCTGCATCGGTGTCTCCTCCCTTGCCGCGGAGGAAGAAGAGGATGAAGAACCGAGGTCGCCGAGTTGATTTTCTTCATCCCAGAGTTGGCGTTCTTCAACAAAGGATAAATCCCCCTCTTCTTCACAAGCGTTATCTCCCAAAAATTTCCCCCACACAACAAGCCAAAAACCATTAAAATAAGGCCACCCCTTATTTTAATTTAACTTTCCATGCATTTCAAAATTCAAAAACCATTTCACTTAATTAATTAAATCAAGAGTTGTTTAATCAATTAAGTGATAGGCTGGAAAGTTTTAATGAAGTGATAGAGGGAGAGGAAGAGTCCTCATTAATTTATGGGAGTTATCAAGATCAAAGGGGAAGTTTATGAGAGTTATAAGAGAGTTATGGGAATGTGAATGGTTGGGGCTCATGTGGGCCCCACATCAAAAATATCCTTACACGGGTAGTTAGATGCTTGTGGGTCCAATCCCAACTCCCACATGTAGGATATAACCACTTTAGATATAAAATAAAAATTGTTCCACAATTTTTATTCACTTCTTATTTAATCTACAAATTTTAACTTCTCATCCTGTGAAAACGCAACTACAGTAAAGGTCCCCTTAAGAAATTATCTGCGTCGCCAGTTCATCGGTGCCCTCAGATTTGAATTCTGAGCACCGGTTCAAAAGATAGAAAAACCCGCTCATTCGTTCACTGAACATACCAGAGATAAACTTCAGAAATTGATTCCGGGCACACCGGGCCTCAGAATCAGGTGCTGTTAGAAGCCACAGACTCGTAAAATTCCAAAGTTCTCATGAAAAAAATTTCCATGAATTTTTCAGGACATTACATTACTCACACCTTGGGGATTTATGTCCCCATAAAACTACAACATAAACTATGGATAAAAATGAGGGTACTGTGTACGCATCTGAGCCTCTAGCTCCCATGTGCTCTCCTAGAGGTTCCCATGCTGCCAAGGAATATGCAGCAAAGGAATCGACCATCCATGTAGGACCCACTCCTGTCGATCATTGATCTCCACCGGGACCTCCTAGAATTTAGGTCCGTCATCGATGCCTATCTCCCCATGATCAATGATGTGGGTCGGGTCATGAACGTATCTCCACATCTAAGATACCTGGAAGATTTCATGCACCTGTTGAAACTGAGGTGGAAGGGACAGGCGATAAGCCACCTCGCCTACCATGCAGAGGACCTGGAAATTTCTGATGAAGTGTGGAGGTAACTTACCACCCTGGCCAAATATCCGTAATCCACGTCGAGGTGAGACCCGTAAGAAAATGTTGTCCCCATCCTCAAACTCTAGTGGTCTCCGCCTCCTATCATCATAGGACTTATGTCTGCTCTGTGTAGTCCTCATCCGCTCTGGGATGATCTACACCTTCTTCGTCGTAGCCTGGACCATCTCTGGTCCTATAAGTGCTGACTCCCCAGGGTCTATCCCGCACAGAGGTGATCTGCAAGGTCGGTCGTACAGTGCCTCGTATGGTGCCATCCCGATGGTGGAGTGGTAGCTGTTGTTGTACACAAACTCCACCAAGGGTAGGTGATCCTCCTAGCTGCGACCAAAGTCAAGGACACAGGCACAGAGCATGTCCTTGAGAGTCTGAATGGTCCTCTCAGTTTTGCCTTCCATCTGAGGATGAAAGGTGGGGCTCAGGCGTAGCTGCGTCCCAAATTCCTCCTGCAACCCTTTCCAAAGCTGGAAAGTAAAGTGAGTATCTCGATCGAAGATGATAAATGATGGCACACCATGAAGCTCTACGATCTCATGAATGTAGAGGCATCCCAGGCTCTCTACTGATCCATGCTCTCTGATAGGTAGGATGTAGGACGACTTGGTGAGTTGGTCGTCAATCACCCAGATGGAGTCATGTCCTCTGGATGTACATGGGAGCCCCGTCATGAAATCCATGGATATCCCATCCCACTTCCACTCTAGAACCTCCAAGGGTTGTACCAAACCTGCTGGAACCTGGTGCTCCACCTTCACTTGCTGGAAAGTGAGGCATCGTGAAACAAACACTTCTACAACCTTCTTCATACCCAGCCACCAATGCTATCGTCTGAGTTCCTGGTAGATATTCGCCACTCCTGGATGTACCGCTAGAGGGGAAGTGTGAAACTCCCTCAGCACTTCCTCTTGCAGTGCAACAAGTACCATGGTATGTCCCCTGAAGAGGATGACATGTTCTCCTCCTTCAAAAAATACATCTGGCGCATGCCCTGTGGAAATATAAGCACGTCTCGTATCATAGTCAACGTCCCCACGTTGTTCCTCTCCGACCCGCTAAAGTAGTGGAGGAGTGACTGTGAGCAACTATAGAAAGGCTGCTCCATCTTTATCCACGAAGGATATCTACAACGCGGTTAGCTCCTCCATCGCCTCACCAAGTAGCTGAATTCCCGATCTCCTGCTGAGAGCATCAGCTACTACGTTCTCCTTCCCAGGAGTATATAATATCTCAATGTCATAGTGCTGGAGGAACTAGAGCCATCACTGCTCTCTCAGGTTTAGGTACTTCTGCGAGAAGATGTACCTGAGACTCTGGTGGTCGGAGTAGACTGTAAAGCGCTCACCCATCAGATAGTGCTGCCACATCTTAAAGGGGAAGACTATTGCTGCTAACTCCAGTTCATTGGTAGCGTATCTCTACTCATGCTACCTCAATTATTGTGAACCATAGGCAATAACTTCATGCTCCTGCATCAAGACACACCTGAGTCCGGTCCCTGATGCATCGCAGTAAACAATGTACCCCACGCTCTCCTCTGGCAGCCTCAAGATGGGTGCACTGGTCAATCTCTGTCTCATCTCCTGGAAGCTCTGCTGACATTTATTTGACCAAACGAAGGGTTTATCCTACTTTGTTAAAGCTGAAAGTGGTGCTGCAATTTTGGAGAAGTCTGACACAAATCTCTGATGGTACCCAGCCAGACCTAGGAAACTCTGCACCTCTGTCACGCTCATGGGTGGATCCCATGAAACTACTTCCTCGATCTTCGCAGGATCCATATAAAATCCTGCCTCCGAGATGACGTGCCCCAAGAAGTGAACCTCTCGAATCCAAAACTGGAACTTCGAGAGCGTACCATAATGTTTGTTCCCTCGGAGTGTGTCCAGTACAACTGGCAATTGGTAAGCATGCTCCTCCTCAGTAGTCTAGTAAATCAGTATGTCGTAGATGAAGACTACGACAAAACGATCGCGGTAAGGATGGATGATCTTGTGCGTGAGACTCATGAACACTACTGGTGTGTTGGTTATGCCAAAGGGCATAACCAAGAACTCGTAGTGGCCATTCTGAGACCTGAAGGTCATCTTCTGCACATCCTCGTCTCGAACTTTGAACTGATAACAGTCTGACCTGAGGTCTATCTTCGAGAACCATTGTGCTCCCTTGAGCTGATCAAAGAGGTCATAAATCCTCGAAAGTGGGTACTTGTTCTTCACGGTCACCTGGTTCAGGCAACGTTAGTAAACACACAATCACAAGCTCTCGTCCACCTTCTTGGCGAACAAAATCTGAGAAGCCCAGGGTGAAACGCTGGGTCGAATGAATCCCTTGCTCTACAAGTCCTCCAACTGTACCTAAAGCACTCGAAGCTCAGTGGGAGCGGTACGATATGCTGGAGTAGATATCAGTGTTGTCCTAGAGTACAAGTCAATGTAGAAGTCTACCTCTCTATGAAGAGGTATTCTTGGAACATCGTCAGGAAAATCGTCCGTATACTGATCCACCACAACAGGAAAACTCGAACTCCGCACATCAACTGCTCCTAGGATGAGACTAGCCAACTGATGGGTGATCGGCTCCCCTCTCCTCTGCGTAAGTCCATCCTGCGCTGAAAAGGCTCCCTTCTTGCTAGTGAAGGTGAACCTACTCCCATCCGTGCGGACACTCTACACTTTTCACCTAATACAGTCGATCTGAGCATGGAATTTAGTTAACCAATCCATTCCCAAGATGATGTCATAAGGCATTGACGCCACTACAAGAAGATCCCAGCCGAAGCTCTCGCCTCCTAGAGTAAGTTCACACTACTGGCACCAGTGCGTAATCGTCGAGTCTGCTCTCGTAGGAGTCTCTAGTCATAAGGATCGAGCCAACGGCTCTGTCAGAATCATTGAGCTCTGAACAAGGGCGGCTACAATAACATAATGACTCTCTCTTATGTCTATAAGAACTGCATCAAGGGTGGAGTGGACATAGATAGTACCTCTAATCATCTCAGGTGTTCCGTGGTCGTAGTCCTCGACTGCCTGGAGCTGAGCCTGCCCAAGTCTTCTAGCTCCCTGTGGTCGGGGTGTCCCTCCTGGTGGTGGTGGTGGTAGAGCCTTGAATCTTCGTCCACCACCTGCTGCTCGGCCAGCTCCTCTACCTCATTCGCCTGCTCTCTGCGGACCGCCATGGTTGAACATTTTCCTCTGCCTGGGTGGTCCCTCAATGTTTTTTTTGGATATTTTTATCACTTAGAATGAATTAATTTTCATTTTAGTTTTAAATGCACTAATTCAAACATTCCTTTCTCATGGAACTTACTTGGAGTACGTTACACGCAGCCCCAATATTTCTATGAAACATCATTTTAATGTTATATTTGTTTAAATGAGAAAATTATAACTGATTCATTAAACACAGATATATAATAGTAATAAATACATTTAAAATATTTTTTATAGTGGTTTAATATAAAAAACATATTAGCATTAAATGATATAATTCTCAGTAAGGTCCTTTTATTTTTAAAAATACAGTTTTCTCGAATAAACCGCTGTTAATGTCCTTCTATGAAAAATAATAAAAATAATTTTAGACATATTTAGAAATTAAATTTGATATAAATAAATAAAATTTTTGAGTTTATAATTTCAAAATTATATTCCGATGATTTTTTGGTATTTTTCTGAGAAACTTCATTTTTTGGGTGAATAGTGAAAATACCAGATTTTAATTCAAAACTATATTTTCATATAATTTATTTATAAGGTTAAATTACATGTTACACTATTTTAAAATTTTAATTTTATAATATTTTTATCAATAAATCCAATTTAGTTCATTTTAATAAATTTCAAATTCAAATTAGATGTTAAAATGTTTCAAACTGTTGAACGTTTAACATTAAAAACCTGCTTTTCGTTTTGTCTCCAAAATTAATTTTAAATACAATTTCAAAAATTATATGAATATAATTAAGAATGATATATTCCATATTCTTAATTATAAGGTCCAAATTATTATTTATGTTAAATTTCATTTTTTGTGTAAAAAAAAGATACAGTGGAAAAAAATTATTTACCACTGTATAGGTAAAGAATGAATCATGTAAAATTTAAAATTGTAAAGTCTTAAAATACATAAAAACTAAAAATTTTAAAAATATTTTTATTTTTGTATATAGGATAACTATCCTAAAAAATTAATTAAAATTATAATTCATTTAAATTAAAACCACCTTAATGTGGTTAGCATTAAATATAAAATAATCAATAATTTAATCACTTGAACCCACCTCTCCTCAAGTATAAATCCCACCCTCACATCCCCATTTCGATCCAAAGATCATTTTAGCTCCTCATATCTATAACCAAACCTATATTTCTTACTCTCACCACGTCCAAGTGCTTCTGGTTTCACAAAAAGACCAAATCAATGGTCCTCAATGGTCTTTCAAGGAGTTGATATTCAGAAAGTAATTTTCTCAAAGTACCTCTCTTAATTTATTATATTTTTTATACTTTATCCTAACCTCCTTCATCAATAAATTAATGATAAATAAATAATAATGTATATACTCTATAGTTATGTTTATAATGGAATATCTCATATCCATTTCATTTGTCACCATCTCTTATTCAATGAAATGAAATTATTGTTCTTGTTATGTGAGTTAATCACCTCAGTGAATAATGTTTTTGTTTATTTTACATTACCACCTTCATGGTTTGTCTTAAAACTATTTTTTTGGACAAATAATATATTAATAATTATATTATAACCTATTTAATATTCTATAAAGTTTATATTAAACAAACCTTCATGATTTCCATATTTTGGTTATACAACTTCATTCTGGGACATGTGGACTACCGCCCACTCAAAGCGATGTGATTCGTTCATACACTACATTGAATGTATTAAGGATGTATTTAGTGAATATATATGATATAATAAATCTAATTTAATAATTATATATATACATATATATACATATATTTCTTTCTCCTTCCTTCTTTCAACATGATAATTAAATAGAAATAGCGTTCATGCATACGTACAACTTATCATCTAAATGAACAGTGTATTCCATTTGATACTTATATGTTATATGGATTATTATATTAAAAATATAATGAATATATGTTATATTTAAATCATGGCTTAAATTTTGGAAATCATGATATAAATATAAGGACCAATGATATAATAAATTAAGACACATGCGAAGAACAAAGCGAATATTACCTAAGGTGAAACCTTAACATAAAATTGATAATGAGTAGGTAATATAAAGTCATAATAAAACTATATATCGTATTATATATAATAATATGGATATTTCATATATTAAAAATAAATTTATAATTATTATACATGATGTTTCTATGAGTATGAAGAGAGTTAAGACATAAAGTAATGGAATTTTATCTCACTCTATATTTCTATGAGATACATGCCTGATTCACCCCTCACTTATATTGTTTAGTATATACTGACCATAAATTTATATTATTATTATGTATTAGTACTTAAATACTCATTCTATGATCTTTATTTAATATAATTTATTTTCAAAAGAGTTTTTAAGAGCCTTTAATAAGATTTCAAGTAAAAAATTTGAAATAGTTTACAAAATTCTTTTTATGGTCCAAGAAAAAATGTTTAAAAAAGGATATAAACCTTAATTTATAAGTTTTGAAGTCTATTTATAAAGAAAATATTATTATAAATTATTTATATTTTAAAATTCTATTTTCAAATAGGAAGGATATATTCCTTAATAAGTGTTTTTTTTAATAGGCACTCAAAATAATTTCCCATCTAGGATAACATTTCTTGATGTTATTCATTCCTTTCTTGGTAATGATCTAACAGTTACATTCATATTCATTCTAAGAATGGTTTATTCATGATTTTATGGTCTTTATGAAATCAAATTCTCTTTCATGGGTCATATGTTTATGAAATCTTTTGTTCTTTCACATGTTATATTTTTGATGAAATAATTATTATCTTGTATCTTTTTACACAGGTTATGATATGATTACATGTTTATGATACCAATTTAATTTCATGGGTTATTATATGATTTCTTATGATTTTTTGTGACATGTATGTAATATTTTATGATGATATGTGTGTGACCTATAACTCCCTCCATTGCATTGGGTAAATATTTATATCTTATGAGATAAACAAATATGGTCTTGGGAGTGAACATGGGTTACTAAAATGGCCATGAGAGTGAACCAAGACTACCAAGATGGTATGAGAAGTGATCTAATGATACTAATATGGCCATGTGAGTGAACCATGACTACCAAGATGGAATGGAGAGTGAACTCAAACTACAAAGATGGCCTTTGCAGTGATTCCTTGGGTACTATTGAAATCATATTATATGCTTATGTTTCTACAAAAATTACATGATTTTTTCCTATATTATATTTCAATGGATTATTTTCATTATTTTCTTTATGAATCAAGTTTAATGAACTTTCACGATTTTTTCCATGATTTATTTTTATGATCTATGAAATGCAAGTTATGATCTTTTAATGTTATAATCACATTCTCTTACCACTATGTTCATTTTAATGTTTACATGTATCCATTGTTTACCCTAATAGAGTATCTGAGCTCACCCTTTTTTATGTTTCCTTTCCACCAAGTTATGAAGATAATTATTATATTTGATTTGTCTAATAAGGGTCTTATTCAAAAAGAACCTAGTGGGAGCTAATTTAACTCACTTATGTATTAGTGATTATGTTTCCATGTTTCCAAAGGCACTTGACTAGTATGGTTTTTGGGCGTTTGTTTTTATAATGTTTTAATAATTCAACCAAATTTATGTAATGTTAATGTTTTCCAAAACAATTTTGTTTTAGTTAGTATCAGATAAAAGTTTTAGATAATCTTTGGAAACTAGGATGTGAAAACTTTAGTGAGAGCTCATAGGAAATGTAAAAGGATAAGACTAAGGAGAAAGATATGTTTAGGGGAATATCATGGGCTTTTGGTAAAGTATAAAGTGATTTTCTTCCTAAAAATACATCACTGCCTGGATAGTACATGTGGATTTAGCTTTGGCATAGATGAGCCTAGGAGTAGAAACTCAAAAAAATATGTGCTGGGACTAACACGGGGTAATATGGTATATAAAAACGGGCATTACTGCACAACTGTTTTGACAATCCTGGGGGATCTGATTTGTAAATTGATAAACTCTTCAGGAACCAATATGAACGATTCAAATATAATTTGGTTAAGAATAAGTTATTATAAACCTATGGTGTCATTGATATAAGAAGATATCATAATTTATACGTCCTTTAAGTGACTTTTCATGATTATGTGGTTCCTCATTATGATAATGGTTTATTACTCTATGTCTTTGGTTTTAGTCAAAGGGTGGAACTCGAAGGAACCACCTTAATGGTGATTGAAATAGACAATTTAGAGAACATCTTCCTGAGCAATAAAATTCTATGAGAGATATAATTCAAAACCTCATTGCTATTCTTACAAAACTTTCTCAAGATTGAAATCATAGTGGACTTCCAATTTTTCAAAGGAGGTAACCAAATTTTGTTGAATCTTTGATATGGTAGTGTCCACTTTATCTTAAAGGGTATTCTGATACACTTGTTTCTAAAAAGTGGATCAATACTACTGAAATGATATTCTTCATTCTCCACTGTTTGGATCATGAGAATGTTATTTTGGTCGTTTGTTATTTTGAAGGTGAAACAGACTGGTGGTGGTCTCTAATTAATAATACAAGTTAGTAATATGAGATTGAATCAATGGAATGGGATAAGTTCAAGAACATATTATTCAATGAGTACTTTCCTTAGATTCTCTGTACCAAGGAGGAGAAAGAGTTACTTGAGTTGAAGAAAATGGATGATGAATTTGTTTGTACCTATGATGCTAATTTCATAACACTTACATGGTACGCTTCATGAATTATCATCCAACACGAAAGTATAGTTGATAGGTTCTTTGGTGGCATGACGCCAAGACTAATAAGGGGATTGGCTATAAGATAATTTAGTAGCTCTAAAGAGATCGTGCATTATAAAATCAAGGGTGAAATGGAGGTTGGATTCATGTATCAATCCAATGGTTTTGCCAAAAAAAGGAATATTTAGTTTGAATGAAAATCTAAATACCACGGAGAGAAGGAGATGAGATTTAAATTGTTCTCAAAGTGTGGGAAGAAGCATGTAGAAAATTCCCCTAAGGTTTCTAATAAATATTTTACGTATGGAAGGGAAGGATACTGAGTGTTTGATTTTTGATGTGATTGGAAGAAGTTATCCAACCGTGTAAATGTTGAAAAATGGAATAGAATGCACCTCTCATACATCAATGCTATAAGTTTATAGAGAGTATTCATTTTGATAACGATTGACCAAATCTAATGGCTGGGAATGATGAACGACTCTTGCACCCACTTAAGAAATGGAATAAAGGTAAATCTCATGAAATAACTATTTCTGAAGAGGGATTCCATAAAAACTTGGTAAAATGTACACTTACCATCAAATCCTAAACTACTAATATCTTATTCAAATTTATATATACCCACTCATTCATATTTAAAAAAAATAAGGGATTTAAGATTCCAAAAAAATGATTAGAAGTGGAATTATCAGTGAAAAACCCTTATGGTGTGATGATTTCAACCCAAGTCTATGATTCCTCTCTGGTTGATGTTTGTGGGAATGTACTTCCTTCAAATTTTTTCATTATTCAGTTGTTATAATTTTATGACATCTTAGGCATGGATTAGATTTATTTTTAAACATCTCACATTAATTATTGAAAAAGGGAAGTTAGGTTTGATATTTCACACCCTCCTATGATCATTAATCAATATGATGAGATGTATAAATATACTATAGTGATTACATCCAGTGTATTGGCATTAATTTTCATTCAAAAGGGTTTTTTATCTCAAACATCCGAGAGAAAATTGACATTGATGATATTCCTATTGTTAGGGATTTTTTGGATGCCTTTTCAGAAGAGTTTCCATGCCTTCCACCAAAACGTGAAGTTTAGTTCTCAATAGAACTCATGCTCGTTTCCAAACCAATTTCAAGGACTCCTAATAAAATGTCCCAAATTGAGTTACAATAATTGAAGAAGAAACTCCAAGAAATCCTTGATAAGGGATTCATTCAACCAAGTGTGTCACCTTAGGGGGCACCGATTCTTTTTTTGAAAACAAAATACTTGTCAATGTGACTATTCAATGATTATCAGTAGTTAAAAACGGTCATAATCAATAACAAGTATCCTCTTCCTCATATTGATGACTTGTTTGATCAACTGTATGGAGCTCAATATTTTTTCCAAGAATGACCTTTGTTCTTGATATCATCAACTGAGGGTCCTGAAGGAGGATATACAAAAGAAGGAATTCTATGCAATGTATGGATACTCTGAATATATAGTAATGCCTTTTTATCTTACTAATTCCTCTTATATCTTCATGGATCTAATGAATAGATTCTTTAGAGTTCACCTCGATTAGTTTGTGATAGTCTTTATGGATGATATTCTAATCTATTAAAAGATTAAGGAAGAGAAAGAAGACCACTTGATAATTATATTGAAGACCCTGAGGAAAGGGATACTATATTAAAAATTTAAAATGTTTGAATTTTGTTTGAAAAAGGTTTCATTATTTGGGTTACATAATCCCAAGATGCGGTATATTAGTGCATCCATCAAAGTCGCAGTCTGTTAAATGTTGGCCTAGACCAACCATGGTGGCTTATATACACAAATTTCTTGGTCAGGTAGGATATTATCGATCATTTTTGGATAATATTTCAAGATTACCTAATCCTATAACCAAATAAACTCGAAAATGTGCTAAGTTCCTCTAGATAGATGAATGTGAAGAAAATTTCGAAGAACTGAAGAGAAGGTTAGTCGGTGCACTTGTTCTTACATTACCCTATAGTAGAGAAGGGTTTGTAATCTATAGTGATGCATCCAAGAAGGGATTGGTATGTGTTCTTATATAGAATAAAGTGGTTATAGATTAAGCCTCATGACCATTGAATATTCATGAGCAGAATTACCTAACTCATGGTCCAGAGTTATTAGTTGTATTTTTTTCATTAAAGATATGGAGGAATTATCTTTATGGAGAAAAGTGTGTGTGTTTATATATATATATATATATATATATATATATATATATAAATTCTGAAATATATATTCACACAAAAGGATTTGAACATGCGTCCGAGAAGATGGTTGGGGATGATAAAGGATTATGAATACCATATACATTACCACCCGTGGAAAGTGAACAAGGTAGACGATGATTTATGTCGAAAGAATCATGCTAGCTTATCCATGATAATGATAAAAAAGATCTAATATTTATGGATTTTTAATAGATTGATCTAGATATCCAGATGTAAGGGTAAACATCTTATATTTCTCAAATTAATGATCAACCCTCTATCTAATTGAAGATTAATGAAGAAGAGAATGATGATATAGAGATGAAAAAGAAATTCATTCATGATCCCAAGTTTAAACTTGATCGGGATGGAATGGTAAGGTTTAGGAACTATGAATATGTTCCTTCCATGAAATATTTTAAGAAGGGTCTTTTAATAGAAGCTCATATATCTTAATTATCTATTCATCCTGGAAGTAAGAATATGCATAATAATTTGAAAGAATATTTATGGTGGGAAGGAATGAAGAGATATATCTTATAGTTTGTATCTCAGTGCTTGGTATACCAGCAATTTAAGGCTGGAAGAAAAAAGTATAAAGGGATGTTGCATCCAATACCCATACCAAAATGGAAATAGGAAAACACCACTATGTATTTTCTCATTGGACCGCCCAAAACATATAAATGGTTTATGTTATATGGGTGGTATTCGATCGCCTTACTAAGTTATCACACTTAATTGCAATAACAGAAGACTTATCTCTCAACCATCTTACCGGTATATACATTAAGGAAGATGTAAGGCTCCATGGAGTATCACATTTTATTATATCTGATTTGGATGTGTGTTTTACCTCAAATTCTAGTGAATTATCTAGAATGCACTTGATACAGAGTTTAGTTTTAGTATAGCTTATCATCCTCATATAGATGTTCAATCAGAATGAAAAATCAAAACCAATAGGACATGTGGATTTTTTTTTTGTCAAATTTCAAATTTTTTTTGGATCAACACCTTCCCCTAGTTGTTTTTTCTTACAACAATAGCTTTCACTCAAGAATTCATACGGTGCCTTATGAATTCCTCTTTGGGAAGAAATTTTGAGTACCAACATGTTGGGATGAAGTTGGAGAAAGAAAGCTATTGGAATCTGAGATTGATGACGAAATGGTAGAGAATGCTAGAGCCATTATACAACATATTAA
This sequence comes from Viscum album, assembly GCA_963277665.1. Lineage (NCBI taxonomy): Eukaryota > Viridiplantae > Streptophyta > Magnoliopsida > Santalales > Viscaceae > Viscum > Viscum album. The sequence continues at coordinate 1,084,664,059 of OY728155.1, forward strand.
GGCAGATCAAAGTTTGTAAAAAATCAATTTTGATAACCATCAACATGATTTATAATTTTATGTTTCTTAAAAGGAGTTTCTAAAAATCTATCCCTATAATAAGGTTGTGAGGTTCAAAAGGAATGGGAAACTAACCTCTAAGTGTATCAGTCCCTTTGAGATTCTTGATAATATCGGTACAGTAGCCTATCACTTGAAAATTATTCAAAATATCTATCAAGTCCATGATATGTTCCATTTATATCTCCTGAGGAAGTATATACCTGACTCATCACATGTACTGAACATGGAGGGCATACTGTAGGAGCATGATCTTTCTTACGAGGAGTTGTGAGATGAAATGGTGGATCATATGGAGAGAGTTCTATAAAACCACACCACTCACATGGTTAATGTTTTGTGGAGAAATAACTCTAGATGAAGCTACATTGGAACTAGGGTATATGATGAAGAAGATGTGTCCTCATTTTCTTATACCAGAATGACAAATTTTGAGAGAGAAATTCATTTTAATTGGGAAGAATGTAAAACCCTGAGTTTTTTTTGGACCTTATTCATATTCCAAATGAATTAATTTTCATTTATATTTTTTAATTCACTAATTCAAACATTCATTTCACGTGGTACCGACTTTGCATTTGTTACATAAAACACCAATGTTTCTATGAAACATCATTTCAATTTTATAATTGTTTAAATGAGAAAATTGTAACCTAATTTTTAAAATTAGATATATAATATTAATAGATACTTTTAAAATATTTTTTATAGTGGTATTATATAAATACTACATATAGACAAACAAATATACAATTTTTGGAAAAGTCCTTTTATGTTTTCAAATACCATTTCCTAGAATAAATCGCTTTTAATGTACTTCTATGAAAAATAACAAAATTAATTTTAGACAAATTTAGAAATATAATTTTAGAAAATAGATTTCATTTTTAAATTTATAATGTAAAAATTATCTTTGGGTAATTTTTTGGGTTTTTTCTGAGAAACATCATTTTTTGTTGAATAGTGAAAATACAAGATTTTAAATCAAAACTACTTTTCAGTTTAGTTATTTAAAAGGTTAAATAATTTTTGTAATAATTTTTACATTTTAATTAGATAATATTTTTATTATTAAATACAATTTAGATAAATGGAATAAATTTCAAATTGAAATTAGATATAAAAGCCTTTCAATTTTTTGAATGATTCACTTTAAAAACCAGCATTTTTATTTTGTTTAAGGAATTAATTTTAAATTAAAATTTTTTTAATTATGGGAATTGAATTATGTAAAATAGATTCCACTTTTAGAATTATATGTTCCAAATTAGGTTTTATGGTCAATTTAATTTTTTTATTTAAAAAATTAACCATGGTAAAAAAATTATTTACCATGGTATTGGTAAAAAATGAAACATGATAATGTTAAATGGATAAAGTCTTAAAATAACTAAAAAGTTAAAAATTTAATGGTTTTTTGTTGGTTTTTTATATTATAACAATCCTAAAAAACATTAATTTAAATTATAATTCATTTAAATTAATTCCACATCAAAGTGGTAATTTTTAAATATAAAATAAATAATAATTTAATCCCTTCAACTCACCTATCCTCAGGTATAAATACCACACCTCACCTCCCTATTTCGACCCACAATGCCTTATAACTCCTAAAATATCTTCCCCATCCTCTCCTACTTACTCTAACAACTTCCAAGTGCTTATGGTCTAACCAAAAGACTAAATACAAGGTCATCAAGTGACTTTAAATGAGGGATATTCAAGAGGTAATTTTCTCAAATTACTTCATTTAATTTCTTTTATTTTTATACTTTCTCCTCACCTCCTTCATAAATTTATTTTTGAAAAGAACCTCCTTCATACATAAATGCATGATAAATCCATATAAATTTATAAAATTTATTTTTATCTTTCTAATCCAATATCCCATATATATTTTATTTCACACCTCCTCTTATTGATAGAAACGAAATTGTTTTCCGGTTAGGCTGATTAATCACCTCGATGAATAATGTTTTTGTTCTTTTTCCTATACTGACTTAAGGGATGGTCTTAAAACTATTTTTATTGTCAAATAATATTTTTTATATGTATATTATAACAAATTAAATATTATTTAACTGTTTTATTAAACAAACCTTAATGATTTCCATGTTGTGGTTATACGATAATTTCGTCTCGGGATGTGTGGAATACTACTCACTCATAGCATTTTGATTCATCCATACACTACATGGAATGTATTAAGGATGAATTTAGTGAATATAAATGATATATATGATATATTAAATAAAATTTAATAATGATATATATACATATATTTATGTCTCGTTCCTTATTTCCACATGACAATTAAATTGAAATAACATTCATGAATGCGTACAAATTATTGTCTCCACGAACGAAGTATTTTATTTGGTAAATCAATATTTTATGGATTATATTAATACAAATATACTGAATATAAATTATATTTAAATAATGGTTTACATTCTATAAATCATGATATAAATATAAGGACCAATGATATAAAAAATTAATACACATGCGAAGAACAAATCGAATATTACCTGAAGGGAAACCTTAACATAAAATTGTTAATGAGATTGTGATATAAAGTCAAAATAAAACCATATATGGTATTAGATATAAGAATATTCCTCTGTGATATATGTATAACAATTTTTTATTATATTAGACATGATGTTTGTCTAAGTACGAAGAGAGCCAAGATATAAGGTAAGGGAATTTCATCTCACTCTATATTTCTATGAGATACATGACTTATTCACCACTCACTTATTTTTTCTCGTTTATACTACCCAAGAATTTATTTTTTTGCATATATATATGGTTATTTTAATAACCATAATATGATCTTTCTCTAATCGAATTTATTTTTAGAAAGTACTTTTAATAGTCTTCTATCTGATTTCAAGGAAAACAGTTTTGTAATGGATTACAATCTTCTATATATGTTCTAATAAGATTTCAATTTTTTTAAATTATGCCATTATAAGTTTCCAAGAATATTTATAAAGAAAACATTTTTAAAATTGTTTTATGTTTTAAAAATAAATTTTCAAAGTTGAAGGATACATTCCCCAAGAATTATTTTTTTTAAAGAGATTTCAAAATTATTTCCCACATAAGATAACATCTGTTGATGTTAATCATTCAATTATTGGTAATTATTTAATGGTTACATTCATAATTGTTATATTAATGATTTATACTTGATGTCATGGTCTTTAAGAAAACCATTTCTCTTTCAGAATTCATATTTTTATGAAATCTATTATTTATTTACAAGTTATATTTTTTAGGGAATGATTAAGATCTTGTAAATGTTTCCACATGTAATAGAAATGATTATATGTATATGATCCCCATTTAATTTCAAGGGTTATGATATGATTTTTTATGATCATTTAAAACACGTGTCTATAATTTCATGATAAGATGGGTGGGAACTATATCTCTCTTCAATGCATTTGGTAAAGATTTATATCTCATTAGATAGGCTAAGATGGTTTGGGAGTGAACCATGAATACTAAGATAGACATGGGAGAGAACCAAAACTACCAATATGGTATGATAAGGGAACTCATGCTATTAAGATATCCATGGGAGTGAACCATGACTACCAATATGGTATGGGTAGTGAACCCATACAACTAATATGGTCTTTGTAGTGATGCCTCATCTACCATAGAAATCAAACTATATGCTTATGCATCAACCACAATTCCATCACTTATTCCTATTTTATATTTTCATGGATTATGTTCTTTATTTTATTATAATTCATGTCTACTGAAATATCAAACATTATGTCATTAATTATTTTTTTGATCTCTGATATACAGGGTATGATATTTCAATGTTATGATTTCATTCTCTTACCCCCATTCTCATGTTTATGTTTACTTGTTTCCATTTTTTACTCTTACAAAGCATCTAAGATCACCCATTTTTATGTTACCTTCCCACCAGGTTATGAAGATATGTATTATATTTGATGTATCTAAGAAGGGTCCTTGTCAAGAAGAACCTGGTGGAAGATAATGTATCTCACTTATGTATCAGGGTTTATATTTACATGTTTTTAAAGGCACTAAACTAGTAAGATATTTGGGAATTTATTATATAATATTTTAAGTATTCCACAAAATTGATGAAATTTTAATGTTTTTCAAAACTGGGATGTTGTACTATCTATCTATTTGTGGATGTTACATAGTCTATAACCTTAGCTGGGTCTCTGTAATTTTAAATCCCTTCCAAAACTATGGTTTTCAATTTACATCATTGTCACATTTAATTCCCAAGGGAACTCCCATAAATTTTATAGTTTTATGGATATACGTGCTTCCTAGTTTATCTACTGAGTGTGTATTACTAATTGTTCATAGATGATCAACTTTCATTAGCAAATAAAAAATCACCTAAACATCATTATTTCTCCTCAGGTCAGAGGTGACCCCATCAAAAAGTACATCATAACATCCTCATACTTAAAAATGGTCACAAGAAGTGGTTCGATTAAACCACCAGGATGCTAGAGATCGATTTTTATCAACTAATAGGTCAGGTATCTCAAAAAGAATCCAACAATATCCCTCTTTATTAAAGACATCCAGAATTTTCACAGGATTTCATGGAACATTATTATGTCCCCAAGATGCACCAACAACTTAGAGGTATGGAAATATCTTCTTATCTATTACTGGATGGAAGTTTAAACTAATATTATCCCATGTACAAGGATTATATCATCATGTCTAATGACCACATAGGTATTGTGTCACCACCTTCTAGATTTTCTCACATCCCCTCACACTTAGGTTTTGATTCCTCACCATAATTTCCCCAATCTACTATATATGGTGAGTTCATTGATGGGGAACAGGCCATTTATCCCTAGTCCTTCGAATAATCCATACTCTAATCGGACAACAAGATTATTGGGTGTCACTATTCCTCAAATGGTCATTCCCCAAGCTTCTATTCTACCTACATATTATGACAAATAAAATCAATATCAAAGTTACATTTACCTATTTAATAGTTCATCTGAAATTTATGAATCTAAAGGTAACCTACCCAACATATCTGTCTCAAAAATGAAGTCCCTTAATAAGGAAATTTAGTATTATATTTATAGACTTTTTATATAATGAAACTCTCAAAAAAGAGATATTTTCTTTAACACATTAAACCATAGACCACTACTGTTAACTAAATTTCATGGGTAGGATAGTTCCACTCATTGGGTCAGAAATCATGTGACTAACAAGATAATACATAATCCTTTTATATCAGTACTTACCCCAAAAAAAATCATGACACATCATAGTAAATGGTGTAACCAATCCATGTATTTGGAAGAATAAACACATGAGTTACAATAAACATCCTCTATAAAAAAAAGTAACACCTCTTCACACACGTTTAACCAATTAAACTTCACTCCCTTATTCTTTAGCGTAGTCACTATTGTTAATAAATGATATTAGTCTTGAATAAAATAATAATACTATCCTGCTAAACCCAAAAATATCTTAATATAAAACAAGTTCATGGGAACTATCGAGGATGTGCTTACAACTACTTTCTCTAGGTACATAGATATACTAGTCTTAGAAACTAAATGCCTTAATAACATCAACCCATAAATACAAATTCTATAGTTTAACAGATTAGAATAAATATGATGTTCTTGATGTTAACTTATTACTATCTCGATATGTTCAACCTCCAACACTGGGGTTGGCCAATAGATAACGATTTCATCATGAACCCCATGAAAAATAGGTTGAGATATGGGTAGAAAATGTCTTTCAAGAGATCCACAAATACCTTGGGTGCATTCCTCAGTCAAAATGGAATAACCAAGTACTAATATAAGTTGTACAATCTCTAAAACATTGATTTTGTTATTTTTTCATCTCTTACCCACAACTACCGATAGCTCGATCGATGAAAAATATTGGAAAAACACCAGGCTCCCAAAAATTGTTCAAAAACATAATATATCATTGGAAAGGGATATATATTCTTCACTTCCACCTGATTCAACATCTAATGATCTTGGTATAGTTAAATACTATAAGTATCATGCTTGGTGAACAAAAATATTGCAACCCATGGTGACATAATCATCCTGATAAAAACTTTATATTCTAATTCCTTAAGCTATACATTAAAATCTTTCAATTTAGCTGGTGGAATATGATAAGGGGGTACCAAATTAGGCTATGCACCACAAACAATATCTATATTGAAGTTAAATCACCAATATTTTGGAATTACTATATAGTAATCTAAAAAATTTTCCAGATAGAGATCCACAACTGAAGAAAAAGATGAGGGGGTCACCACCAATCCTATTAAAAGTTCCAATATTGCAATATATATTGTTTTTGGTCAGAGTGAGTATCTCAAGAGGGGGTTAATTGAGTATCAAAGAAAATTTTCAATTATATTTTTTAAAAATAAAATCCTCCAAATAATTAAAATCATACTAGTTAATAAAAATAGAAGATTGATATAAGATATGATTTTTTTAAATATTTCTCAAATATTGATTAAGTATCAGTTAAAACAATTTATAGAAATTACTTTATCTTTTGAAATCAATTTACTTAATCAAAACCATATATAAAAAATTATTTAGGAAAATTATCATAGTAGTGGTTTTATTTACAGTATAAAAAAGATTTAATTTAAATCATAGAAATAAAACAAAACAAAAAAAAGTGTAAAGAATACAAGAGGTTCAGCTTCAAGATATAACCTAATCGTATCCACTTTAAAATTACCTACTTCGAATAATATTATATTAAATAATCCTTATCTACAATATAGATAAGGTAAATACAACATTAAATCAGTTTTCCATGCCATATAGGGACCTCTTCCAAAACAACCATGGGAATAAAAAAGGCTACACATAGACCTATTCCACAAAACATGGGTAAATAAATGTAATGGGAGTTAAAAAGATATAAATTATATTCCAGTTCAATCTTAGAAGATAGTGTGTGTGTTTGTGTGTGCGTATAATATATATAGTAAATTAAACAATTCTCAAAAAGTAGATGCAGTAAGCAGAAAGGGAATTTAAAAATTTATAGAAATGATTTTGTTTCTCTTTATGATATGAATAAAAATCTTGATAATACTCAGATGCTTCTTGAGTAGGATATCGAGTCATGTTTCTTAAATTTTTCTTAAAATAGAGTGTTGTGAACTATTTTCTGTTCTGAATATGGGAAGAAACTAAATGTTCTATATGATTTAATCTTCCGTGTATGGATGCAGGTAACAATTACTAGTGGAAGGAACAGTCCACAACACCATCTTGTTCTTTAAACTCAGTTTTAGATCTCTTTACATATTTTTTTCTATCTGTTTTTATACATATCACCGCATGAGGGAGTTTACTTATTATTGTTTTAGTAGCATGTAGGAAGAATAATTTGGATCATCTGCTCCTCATACCAGATGCTTAACACAAACATTAATTCATATCTATAGTAGTTTAAGAAAAAACATTAATACAACTATCCAAATTAAATTCAATAATATATCCATTTTAAATAGTTAATTCAAAATTAATTGAAAATTGATGGTGACCCTTCTAAAAGGTTAAACAACTCTGGTGGTGTTTTAGGCTAGTGTTGGGTCATTCCAATGGTTAAAAATATCAATGTTGACTTATCTGAGTAAGGATTCATCTGGGCAGTTTTCCAAATTTCGTGGTGTTAGGTAATGTATGAAGGTAGTTCATATTAAATGGTGACTTGTTTATGGTAGTAGGTCTTTTTGACATCCAAATTTTCATCCAAACGGTGACTTGTCAATGATGGTAAGTGTTTTCAATACTATAAAATTTCATGGTTCAATGGTGAGTCATACTCTATTGGTTGTTCATTCATATAATTTCTTAAAAAATCATCTTAGTTGTGACTTATTACTGATGGTGGTTATTTCTCAATCTTGTCCAGATTTTCATCTTGAATGTGACCCTTCCCCAATGGTGAATCATTTTGGCGGGGGGGGGGGGGGGGGGGTCCTTCACATACTTTTACAATAAAATGTAAGACTTATATTATAAAATAGTTTCCTAACACATAAAACTCATTGATAGCATAAGAAACATGATTTGATGATCACTAAACAAGGTTTCCCACAATCTCTCCCTTTTTTGATGATCACATATCACACAATTTTATTAACCATGTAATAACAAATTTTGATATTCATATAGATCATCTTTGTACATTGAAAATTTATATTGAGAGTTTTATAATAAAGTTAATTCATGTGGTATTAAAGGTACTTAGATAGAAAAAATATCAAAGAGAATGTGGTGTCAAATCAAAGAAATTCCATTGATTCTTATCCCTCTTTTTGGGATTATAAAAAAGTGAAAATAAAATTGGGAATGCAAAGAAACAGAATATGAATAAAAAGATAATTTCTATTAAAAAATAAATTTAATTATATAAAAATATATAAAACAATAAAACATACAAATACCCCATTAAAAACATGAAAAGTCTAAACTCAACACTTTTTGTGGTGGGTAGATTGATCAAGAGGTGTCTTTTGCTTCAATTTGAGAATAGAGGAAGGTTTAGCATCATAAGATGAGGTAATTTTAGGGATGGATATAGGGACAACGGGTAGATACATAGTATCTCTGATAATGATTGGCCTGAGATGTTGAACTACTACTTTAGGAGTCATAATGAAACGACAAAAGCATGCAGGTAAGGGAGCATTTTGATCTCAGGTAACACATGTCCTGAAAACCCATAGATGAGAAGCTAGATAACTGAGATTAGAATTAACTAGAATAGAATCCTAAGCCACCACTATGGTTCCAGAAACATGAAAAAAGGTTTCATGAAATTTATAAAATCTATGATAATATTTCCACCCCTTTCCATATCATTGAAAAAATACTTCTTCTCTTTCACAAATAACTTGAGCATTGGATTCATCACTTTCAACTGTTTAACATGTTATTTGATGGCTTGAGTGACTGGAGGAATTATGAGGTTCTCATTTAGGAACATGAAATTAGATCTTATCTCATGCTTAGTATAAATCTAAGACAGATAACTCATTATTTCATTGGTAATTTTCACTCAATCAACATTCATATCCTTTATATACACTCTTGAAATCATATGTACAAGATCACTTTTATCTCTGATTTTCCTCAAATTTCCTAAGGAAGGATAGGTACAACACATGAAACAGAACGAATCTCTTTTATAACCACTTACTGGATCAAATCAACATTAAGAGAAGGAGGGGGTCCATGAATTAGAATCTATAAAGAATTATTCTTTACCCTCTCTAGAAAATATGTCATAGAATATTCAAAGTAGGATCTTATCTCATCCACTATAGATCTCGAAGACTCCAAGTCTTTGGCTAACCTCTATTTTTTACTTCCACTACTTGAATTTGATACATCATATTGGGCTGGATGTGATGTATCACAAGATTAGAAACATACCTTTCATCTCTCTCACTCATCTTAGTGACCTGAGGTGCATGATTTTTCAATAACAAACTAATATCAAATAGCATAATTTCTCTGAATGATTCCTTATCATCTATTGAAATAGAATGAACTGGAACAGTATCAATAAAATATGTAGGAAATGGTTTGTTGGAAAAGGTAGGTATAGGAAAATCTAAAGAAAATATCTGCAACTCTCCGGTAACATCTATCTGTTCTACCAATGATCGCATAGGATATATCTCTTATCTAATAACATGTCCCCAATCATCTAAATCCAAGTAGTCCAGAACAAGTCTGACATACCCTGTAAACTTATCCCATTCCTCAACAACTTTATGTTCAACAACTGTACACTCAACCACAGTAGGTATAAAACCCAACTACTCATCAGATCTCTTCACATCATTTATCTTCCCAAAAAAGTAGGATCAACAATTGTAGGCTCAACCTCCATCTGGTCATCAACTGAAAATTCACCAATTCTCTTCTGATCAACCTTCTACACATCAGTTGTTGGTCTAATATGGTTTCCATCAATAGGATCAACTGGGTTACTATATTGAGTTGGGTATTTCTCCCCTATAGTAGATTCTTCATTCTCATCTATATCAGCTCTATCCATACATTGATAAAGTTGGGCCTCTCTTCAAATCTAGAGACAACTTACAATCCTAGAGAAGACACAAGTCCCTGAAACATATCGACATCCTCAGCATCAAAGCATCCACTAGGACCATCATAGTCAGAACCACCATAACTATCATCTTCATCTCCATTATCACCATTTTTTCCATCTCTATTTTCTTCTCTAACTTCTCCTTCTCTTTCTTCTTCTTCATCACAATTATCACAATTTCCATTTTCTTTAGAGGAATTAGAATTGATTTTTAACTATTCTTCACCAAATAATTTTTTTCTTCCTCTCCACTACCTTCTTTAAAAATATTCTCTCCAATAGGGAGAGACATAGTAGGTCTAGGAGTACCATAAGTAATAGCTGGGGAACTTTTAGGAAAGTCTATATCACATCATTATTCCATTGAGAACTCCTACTCTATATCCCCAGAGGAAAAAACCTTCACTTACTCCTCATAAAAATATCTAACCACCTCATATGGCTCTATTCTAGGATCTATAAGACTCCTCTATCTAGTTAGATGATCGATAAGATTAAAATTCTCAAAAATACTTTCACTATCATCAACCCACTGTTTCTTCTAAGGGTTCCAAGTAATCATTAATCTCTTATAAAAAAACCTTAAAATAAATAAATATCCACTTTTTACTGTTGTTTCTTCTCCTTCATTAACCAGTCTCTTTTCCTCTAGCATGTATAAAATGAACATTGAAAATATTAGGGAGTTTTATCTTAAAGATGGCTTGAAAATCTCATTCATGTGAACCATCTGTTATCTGAATGGATTTATCTTTTCTATTATCTTCATAAGAAATATAAGGTACACATCATGATACCTCATTATATTGAAATTAACTTTTCTTGGTCATATAATATGTTTGATAAATTTTAAAAGAAAGTGGCATTCACCATCATGCTCAATTGCAGCTAGTCTTACCACTATCCCCTCTCAAGTAAACTTTGTCAAGGTATCCTCCTATAAAACTTTTCCACTATCACATGGAATAGTTCCTTGATAGTAGTTTGAGATTTCTTTTTGCATAATATCAAACATATTTTCCATTATCTTTATGATAAAACAACGTTTCACCCATTTAGTATGTTTCATACATAGTCTTCATCTCCCTTAGAACTAAACAAAACAAAATAATAGAATTGTTGTAAAAATATAGTATTGAAGGCCTCTCATTAGAAGAAACCCATTATAACCATCCCTTTTCTGTCATAACTCTAATAACCAAATACATTCATTAAATTAACTATTCAACTAGAAATTTTTTCTCAGATACCACAACTCGCTTCACCTGCTCGGGGTTTACTGGCTTAATGACAGCTAAATGGATTGAACCTCCTTTAAGATTGTTTAAAGGACTCAAATATTGTAGAGAAGATAATTCAGATCTCTTTACTCTAACCATGGAGATCATATTGTATGGTTTGGGTGAAGATGAAGGATAGACAATGATTGGGAGAGAATGGATCATGATAAGGCTCAAGATTATGTCAAGGGGAACTGTATATTGACATTAGAAAAATGTATAATTTATATCCTTTAGGGATTTAGTGATTTTTAAAATAAAAATGAAAATAAAATTTTAATTGAAATAAAAATTAAATAAATAAATAAATTATAAATGTAAATTATAAATGATGGCTAAAAACCTAATAGAGGGCAAACACAATGATGGTTAAAACTAAATGGTGGGTAACACCCAATTGGGGGTTCTATAAAAATAAATTTAACTAAAATTAATCATTTATAATTCATGATTTATGTAGTTTATTCTCTCAAAATTCAAAGGCTTCATTGAAAATATCAGCAAGTTGAGGTTCAAGACCATTGTATTCAAGATTTATATATGTCTTTTAAAAAGGATCTATCAAAACTTGATGTCTTATAAGAATGTGTATTGTTATAAAGTGAGATAATTGGTTTTTATAAATATTTATTGAGGTTTTTTTTATCAAAATTTATAGGTACACGTTGAAAATGAAATCCAAAGTCAATCAATGTGTGTTTCATCCATAATATTTTTGCATAACAACTACCTTCATCTCTGTATTTAGCTTCAGTAGTAGACAATGGAAAATAATTTTGTTTCTTACTACACAATGAAATTAGAGACTTTCCTAAAAGGTTTCATAATGTAGATTTTCTTTTTATATCTACCTTATAACCCCAAAAATTAGTATTTATATAACAACTAGTTCAAATGATTGTCCTCTAGGGTGGAATATTCCTATATTGGTTGTATACTAGAGGTATTTTAAAATTATTTTTACAACAATTAAGTGTGACTCTTTTGGGTTTACTTGAAAACAAGAACACATACTCACAATAAACATAATGTCAGGTTATCTAGAAGCTAAGTAGAGAAGACTTCCAATCATTCCTTTATTCCTGGTTTGATCCACTAGTTAATTTGCTTCATGAGGATAAAACTTATAGGTCGTACTCATATGAGTGGATATATGCTTAATCCTATCCAAAATAAATAAAATTAAAATTTCTTTAGTATGTTTTCATGGATTTAAAATAATTTCTTTATTTGTTTTGAAAAATTTGAAATACAAGAAAACAAATTTAGTTCAATAATGAAACTAATTTCAAATTCATTTGGCATCATTTTTTAAAATGTAGTATATAAATAATTTTTAGAAGATCTAAAAATATTATCATATTCATATATTTGAGCAACTAAAACATCATTCGAAAATATTTTTATAAATGTGGTAGGATCAGCTATATCTTTTGAAAAAACTTTTGAAATTAAAAAATTACTAAGCATAACATTCCAAGATCTCATAGCCTATTTTAAACCATGTAAAGGTATTGTTAACATAAAAACATGATATAGAACATGATGGTTTTGATATCTAAGGGATATTAAAAAACACCCTCAACTATATACACATTCAATAATGCACGTTTTACATCCAATTGATATAGTCTGAAATCTATATGTGTAATATAGGTTAGAAGTATTCTATTAGATTCAAGTCTATATATAGGTGAAAATTTCTCTTTATAATCTATACCCTATTCTTGAATATACCCTTGTGAAAAAAATTATGCCCTTATTATTTATTATTATACCAAATTCATAAACCTTGTTTCTAAACACCCATTCAATTCTGATATTCAAGGTGTATTTTTGTCAATCGAAAAAATCCCCAAATTTATTTCTTTCACATTAAATAACTTATTCTTTCATATCCATTTCCCCCGAATTCATTATCAATTTCATTATTGGTGTTCTTAGTTTCAAGTTGTGACCATAATGCTTTATGTTTAACCTAGTTTCTTAGAGAATCTTGGTTTGTGTACCTCTATCTAATTATCCAAAAATAGAATCTAAAGGATGGTAATTAAGAGTCCTAACGGGTCTAGAAAAATAATGGCTCGTCCCTTAGGGACTTTAATAGGTTCGGGTTTAGATTATAGAGGATCCACATAACTAGATGATTTTTCTTCTTTTTTATAATAGAATAATCTGGATTATAATTTTTGTTCAAGGTGGATAAATCATACTTAAGGGTTTCAAAAAAAGTTTTAGGTTCATATGGATCTATCCCATCAAACATTACATAGAAATAATCTTCAAAAATCTTGGTTCTTTTATTAAAAAATCTATCAGATTTACTTGAAGCTAAATAATCACGAAAAATTTCATCATTAATTTTTAGTCAAAGAGGTAAAATTATCCACAATGTTAAGAAAAAAGGATTTACAACAAAAAAATAAAATTAATTAACCTTAGGCTTCCAATTATTCCAAATTTTATAAAGGGGTTTTCTACAAGATAGGTCGAATTAATACTCTATTAATTATTTTTCATGTTGTGTTAATAACATCTTAACAAAAGTTGATAGGTACGTAATATTTTTTAAGCATTTGTTGGGAGATCTCTTTAAGTGTCATATTTCTTCTTTCAACAACGCCATTCTGTTGAGGGGTCTAAAGAGAAAATATGTTATGTTAATAGTCATTTTGTGAGAAAAGGTATTCAAAATATTCATTTCCAAACCCCTATACAAGGTAAAATTCTAAAGTATTAATATTAAGTCAAAATAGGTTCTCTGCAAAATTAGCATAATTCGTAAAATAAGAAATATCGTTACATTTCGGATATAAAGAAAATACTCAAGTATACATTGAAAATTCATCTATAAGTACATAGACATAAGGATTCCCATTTAAACAAAAACCCATTGTTGTTCTAAAAAACCCATGTGAACTAACTCAATAGGTTGATAATTTGATACTTCTTTCATTAATTTAAAATATTTGTTGTCTTGTTTTCCCTTTTGAAGGGGGTAATAAACTTATTCATTTCGGAATTCATGTTCTGGTACATCCCTAACAAACCCATTCTTAGTACGCTTTCTAAGTGAGAGAATACTATAGAGGCCTAGTATCCTATACCAAGACTAGAATTCTCTATGAATGTCCCTTAAGAAAGATACATTTTGAGAAATCAAGGAATCAATATTAATAGTATTCACATTTTAATTTATCAAATCAGAAAATACAAAATAATTTTTAGAATTAAAAACCTTTCAATAATTGTTTTAAAATTTGAGATGAAATCCATCTTTACATAATTGTGAAGTTCTAAATAAATTATATTTTAAACCATCAATAAAGATTACTTTAGAAATTAAAATTGAGTTAGTGTTACTATTTTAGAAAATAACAATGATATTTCTGTTAGAATTGTCACCAAAGGAGACATGGCCAGCATCCTCCTTTATCAGGTTCTTGAATCTTCAGTAATCCCCTATCATATTCCTCAAACATCAAAATTTCAAGTACCACATATTTCTGTAGGATCTTTTCATACAGGTTTCTTACAAAACATAGTTTCTACCAAAATGAATTTGGTAACAAAAAATTTCTTCTGTCTATATATGTTAGTAATTAGGGATTTAGTAAATCATACTTTACTTGATAGGTTTAATATTAGATGATTTTGAAATCTTTGAAATAAAAACCTTATTGGGTTCGGTTGAATAAAAACTAGTATTATAATTTCTTTAATTAGATATAAGAACAAAACATCCCTTAACTATTCTTTTTTTCATGTTAGTAGCATAAACCTATAATATATATTCGAGTAATTTTATTTCATACTATTCTAGTGATATTTTCTCTTCCATTAATAAATCTCTACAATCCATTAATTAGTTTCTCATTTGAAAACATTAGTTCTTTATTTATTTTTAATAATTGAGCATTCTTCTCTTTATCTATAGTATTGTTCATTTTAATACTTGCAGATAAATCATGTTGTTTCTTTGGTATCTTTTATTTGTATTTAATCTTATTAAAAGTATGTTCAATCATATTTAAATACTAAAACATTTCATCTTTTTATATATCATCATCAGTTCTTTCATTTTTAGAGTGATCTGAATTAAGTATAGAAGATACAGTAGGTACCAAATATATGTTTTTCATAAAGCACATAATTTCTCTTTGAGGATTTTCTTCACAAGCTAAGTCTAAGTCACTAGATCTATCCTTAGAGGCACTCTATGTGGATTTTAGGGATTTCTTATATTTTCTATCATTATCCGTATACTTATTTTTTAACTAAAAATTTGTAAAATCAAATTTAACATGTCTTTTTCTCTTACACTCTTAATACATCATATAATTTGAATTATCATTTATTTTATAGTCCTTCTTCCAATTTCATATATTATCATACATTCCCTTATAGCTAGAATTTTTGAAGTATTTCATCTTGTCTTAGATCTTATTAAAACCTCTGGCAAGATGGGTCACTTCCTCATCACCGCCAGCTGGTGATTCCCAATCACTGGATCTTTCTTCTTGAACAATGTTCCTTTTCGTTATTTTTTGATGAAATAGTTTTAGAAGAAACTTATTTTATACTTGGATGATCATCATATTCATGAGTAACCTTTTCTCTTACTCATTCATCAATAACATCCAAATAATTTCCTGTATTGGTTGCTTTATGATTCCATATGATTCTCTTATTTAGACAAATGTCCCTCTCTATATTTCTGGAAGACATCTCAGTAGTATCATAATTTGATATTTTTATTATTTTAGATTCCACAAGGAGCACATTGTGGTCACTATCACATTGAACCTAAGATAAATATCATAAATAATCTTAGTTGGTTTCGTCTTAAATGTTCATATTTCATTTTACAAGTATTAAAATTAATTTTCTAACACTAGTAGTTCCTTCATGAGAAATAACTAATGTATCCCAAATTTATTAAGTAGTTTTAGTAGAAAATATCCTATTAAACGCTTCATATCCTAAGTCAAGGTAAATATAATTCATGGCTTTTCAATTGTTATTATTAGAAAGTCTAGTAGCATCATCCCATGCATTCATAAAATTCTTAGGAAATTCATAGTTTTCCTCTATAGCATAGAAAATTACAAAAATTGTACTCTAAATATTAATTTGGATTTGGATTTTCCATTGATCATTGTTATTACCCTTAAAAAATAAGGTCAGTTAGTAGGATAATTTTCTGTTCTATTATCCATTTGAAGAAATAAATTTTGAAATGACCAAAAATTATGATCTTCAAAACACAACTAAAATAATACTTGAGAATATATGAAATCCTTTGATACCAAATTTTCATTGGAGTGAGTATCTCAAGAGAGGGTGAATTGAGTACCCAATAAAATGTTTTGTCAAAAACAGGTTTAAATAAAATCACCCAATTAATTAAACCCATCCATGTTACAAAAAATAGTAGATCTTTATAATTTCATGTCTTTTAAAAGAATATTAAATTATTGATTAAGTCTTAGTTAAAACAATATATATAAATTAATTTAACTTTTGAAATTAATTTACATATTAAAAACATTTATATAAAAACTTATTAAGAATAACTATCAAAGTCGTTTTTTTGTTTATACATTAAAATAGACTAATTTTAATGCACAAAAACAAAACAAAACATAACACACAGTGGAATGAATATAAGAGTCTCAGTCACAACCTGAGACTTAGTCCTCTCCACTTTGATATCACCTTTTACTGAGAAGATTATATTAAATAATCTTGATCCACAACCTGGATCAGGTAAATAGATCATGAAACCAGCTATCTAAGCCACATAGGAACCTCTTCCACAATAGCCATGGGAATAAAAACAAACACAATCCATACAAGGACTGATTCCAAAACTCATGGGTAAACAAATGTAAAAGGATTTAAGAAGATTCTGGGTATCTTCAAGTTGAATCTTTAAAGATAGTGTGTGTATAATATATAGAGTAAATCACACACTTATAAAAAAATAAATGTTGTAAACATAAATTTTATGTTAAAATATTCATAAATGATTGTGTTTCTTATTCTAATATTCTCTAAATTCATGAGACTCCTTAGATTCATCTTTAGTTGGAGATCAAGTCATATTTCTAAAAATCCTAGTAAAATAAAGTGTTGTGAACTCTTTTTGTTCTGAATTTTGGAAGGAATGGAATGTTCAATGTACATTAACCGTCCACATATAGTTGTAGGTAAGAATTATTCGTGTGAGTCACACTCAAAAAAACTCTTTGTATTGAAATTTAGTTCTCCAACCCTTTATGTTTTTTATGTCTCTATGTGTTTCTATATCACCACTTGAGGGAGTCTTCTTCTTATTGTACTAATATGATGCAGGAAGCATCATCTGGATCCTCTACTCCTCATACAAGATGAATTGTGAAACATTTAAAGAATTTGTACTATAGTTTTATAAAAATCACTAAAATAACTCTTATCATGAAATTATATAATATAAACATTAGAAATAGTTAATTCAAAATAAATAAAAACTATTTCAGCGACTCTTATGAATGGTGAGACAGCTCTAGTGGTGACTTAGGCTAGAGGAAAGTCATGCCAATGGTGACTCATCACAAAGGTTACTTGTCTCAGTGGTGAGTCATCATAGAAATTTTGAAAATGTCTTGCCAATAGGTAATGTGTGAGAGTAGGTCATAATCAATGGTGACTTCTCTCTGGTGGTTGGTCTTTTCAAGACTTAGCAAAATTTTCATCCAGGTGGTGACTAGTCTCTAAAGGTAGGTGTTTTCAACACTTTCAAATTTCTTGGTTCAAGGGAGATTCATTCTCCAGTGTCGTTCCTTTCCCATAATTTTCCAAAAAAATAATCTTGGATTTGACTTATTACTAACGGTGTGACTTTCTCATACTTAGACAGATTTTCATCTTGATGGCGACTCTTCCACATTGGTCAGTCATTTCTGGTGGTGGGTATTTAACATATTTTGCCAAAATTTATCAAGTCTACCTTATATTGTAAAATGATTTCATAACAAATAAAACTCATTAATATTATAAGAAACATTATTTTGTGATCATTAAAATAATGGTGCCAATAGTTGTGATCATCCCAAGTTGGATCATGTCTAGAACCACTCTTTTTTCTCTGGACTCCCATTCATAAATCATTATGAAATTCTCTCCCTTGGGTGATAAAAATTATACCCATCTCTGATAGTTGTTATAATGAGATTGAAATATGATCATCTAGTGAATTCCAATAATCACATTGAAGCACATCATCTCCAGAATGATAAAGTCATGCATATTCCCATAACTATAACCAATAATAGGGAACTCCGAATATAACATGAGTGGTAATTTTGTTTAGAATCAACTTTTAATGATATAAAGGAATGGGAAGCATTGGTATAAATAAATTAGTATATTTTATAGAAGTGATCATGAACATTCATAAAATAGTATATAGTCCCTTTAATCCAAGAGTTGGAGTCTGATAAACTTTATACACTCAGCCAACCACATCTTCAAGACCTTATCCCTTATATGTAGTAATATCCTGATTCACCATCATCTTGGTGGTCTGAAACTACTGTTGAGGACCATGACTGGTCCTATATATCAATGCCAATTTCTAACTCAATCCCTCATGAGACCTCATTTGGGATTCCTTTTAGAAGAAACTCTATAGATGATGCATCTTTCCACATATATGGAACTTGATCTGAGGTTTTGGGCATAGTCTCTAATAATGCCCCCCCAATCCACTGTTAAAATATTAAGGACCTCCTTCCCTCATATAATGTGTTGAATAACCTCTCCTCTATTATATTTTTTTATCACCACTCTGATATGATTCATCTTCCTTCTACTTTCTAAAAGTGAAATTATCACAAAGAAGTCTATTGATGGTGGAAAGAAGGCCTAAATATCTATCCAATATTTGACCATTCTCAATCATTAGGGACTAGTGAATCACCTAATCTTATATATTTAGGTCAAAGTTTTAGACCTCGTGTCTCAACTCCGATTGAAGAACAATCTCACACATCCTATATTTTTATGCTTTGTCATGAGCTAAGAGATGAGTTAAGTATAGTAAAATAATGAAATGTTTCAAGAAAAAAACACTATTATTATCCCCTAAAGGAAAATGTAAATCACTATACTTAGTCCAACTTCATCATACCCAAGAAGAAATCCTCAAATGAAAATGTTAGGGAATGCCTCCCATGAGAGACCCATACGCATGACATTAAGTCACATTACACCCCCATCATTTCTTGGTGATTCCCTGTATCATGAAAGATGTAAACATCACCTTTTTTCAATGGGTATCTCATAGATGTGAAGGATACACTCAATGATTTTTATCCAGACCTTTGTATCCTATGGACCACAAGTGCCCTAAAATACTGGTTGCTATTAGAGGTTAATATCTCTAGATTAGTTTCCCAAAGACCCCATTGCCCATCCACCCAAACTAAGGAATAATAAAAAGGTCTCCCGGCTAAGGTGGTACTAATACCTATGTAACCATAGATATTGTGGGAGGGTGATCTAGTGATCCCTCCTATATAGTATGCACTAGAATTATTTCATCCTCCCTAAAAGGAGAAACACAGACCATATTAGCTAGTGGTTTCATTAGTATCCTTCAAATCAGCATCTTTTATGACATGATGGAAATAATTTAGAATACTAAATAGTTATCCTGGCTAGCCTATAAGAGCATATAAGGTTCTCCTAGGAGTCCACCCATAACTCATGTTATATCCCAAATAGAACTAACCCAGGTCTCCATCCCTGCAGTTCAGTCATAGTCACACACACACACACATATGACATAGAATCATGCTTAAGTTCAACCAATTAATACCAATAGATATATCATAATAGAAATTAAAATAGATATATTAATCAATATATAATAAAAAACTATTTGGAACAGATTGAACACATCAAGTAATTAAATTAATGAAATATTATCCAATATTAAATTGGTATATATATATTACACATGATCTTATGTTCATACTTTTGGCCCATACACACACATGAAACACCATAAAACTATAACTTTAACTCATTTAATAGTAACTTGTAGGTTCTTTATACCTGAGTTGGACTAAAACATGGAAACGTGCCAACCTGGGCCCCATAAACTATTTCTCCTCACTACTATGTCCCAAGTCAGCCAAAAAAGAAAATAAGAAAACTATACATTAATACTATTTTTAAATTTCATGACCCATACCATCAGGTCAGAGTTGGAGAGAAATAAGACCTCTTGTTTTCCTCCCCATATGCAAGAGGATGTCGACTACTAGTGAGTGTCTAGAAACTGTCTTTGTGAATACTATACCCCCAGTATCATATAATTGCACCAATAATACAAATAAATATAAAAAAACTCATATTAATAAAACAGAAGACAAGAAATCATAATATAATAATAAACTGGCATAAAAATCATACAAGTAAAAGAACTAGGTTCCCAATTTGGAAACCCAAACTAGAGTATGAAAAATAAGTTGTTAAATAATGGAAATTCACTAGTCCACTAGAGTCCATCCTGGTCCACTGTATCCTCCATGCTCAAAATCTAAACTATCTATCATGTGCCCCTTTTATTTTCCTAGATCCCTACACAATAATTATTCATGAATATCAAGATGCATGTAAAGGGTGTGAGTAATAAAACCTTGTAGGAAACCACCAATTCATCCATTACAACTGTGAACATGTATTATAGGTGTATTTAATGATAATAATAAATTCGTTATCAATAATAAATAATTAGACATCAAGAGGACATGCGCTAACCAGACCTCCACAAACCCTTAGTAACTCTTACTTTGTCTCCATGTCAGAATGTGGTCATAACAGAATTTTTAACAAAAGAAAAAAACAAGGTCACCACATGTATTCTATGATATCCAAAATGATAAGAGTCTTAGGTCACAATACACATTTCTGTCATGCCACATTTCTCTCAATGGTAGTATAGGACCAAGGACTCTATACCAGACCACACTAGGAAAACATACTCTGATTATATCACCCATGCCATATCAAATACTCCCATTATTTTCCACTATCACCTCATGGGTTTGACCACGTTTGAACATCATTCTTCGAGGTCGATCCATTCAAGGGCAACATGACTCATCTTCTATCTCGGTCATATCATCTTGTCACATTAAATGTATGAACATGCTCCCCCTTTTATTATACTGATCCATGATAGGTTCACCTATAACATATGTACCATGAATAGAATAAAAATGATTTATCATATATAACTTATATCATAAGGAAAAAAGGGGCGTCATATCAGTCACATATATCGAGGTCTATAGAACACATAGGCATACAATATCACACAATGGGTATCTATTTAGTATTTACACACAAAACATGTCATCAAAAATTATACATGAGAAGAAACACAAATACAATTTCTTCTCAAGCAAGAAATCATATACATGGTCTCAATATGGAAAGGAACTTCCTAACTCAAAGATTTATGTATCAGCATCAAGGTTAATCAATTTTTTCATCTTCTAAATCATACTTTCACACTATCATAAACAAGATCATCCACCAATAACTCCTATAATCAATTTCACATAAAATAAATATTTTTTTTTCAGAAATACATAAAAAAGAATAATACAATGTGTGTAAAAAAGATACCTATAATAAGCCACCATCAATAGTAGAATCCAAGTATGATTGAAGAGAAAAATCAATCATATAATGTTATAGAGTCACTATGAAAGGATTCATTGTGTGTTTCCCCACCATGAAATCAATGAATGCCAATGGTACCTCACAAGAGATATTGTCCAAAAAAAATTATTGGATCCTCCAATATCACATGATATAACATTTCATTAAGCATAAATGTCCTATTAAGGGATCATACCAAAAGGGAGAGAAAGTGTTGGTCTAGAATAGAAAGAATTCATTTGGTTCTCTACTGAATCGAACCAAAATATAAGCACTAGAAAATTTGTATAGAAGGAGGACATAGATAGATCAAAGAGAGGGATGGATTGATCCAAATAGGGGATAAATATGAGCTCATAATAACAGTACAACATCATTAAACCTCCTATTATTAATGCTCCCAAAATCCTCAATTAATTGAAGAGGAAGGAATTGAGAGGTTTACATGAGGTAAAATGAGTGAAAAGTGTATTAATCACTCCCTCATAACATTCAATCATTGTTTGAAAACTGAAAAAATATCATTGATGAATATTCAATGAGGAAGGATAGTGTTTTATCCATTATAATAAAAAATTAACTTTTACATGACCAATACCTTGACCTAGTCATGGTTGTGTTGACTTTGAATGCACCCCTTAAATGACTAGATTAAATAGATTTTTTCAAGTGCATAGTATTTTTTCCCACACCACAACCTCCAAAACATCTATGTTGAGGTAACCCATGCTATGGTTGACAAAAGCCTTCACCGAGAACCAAGGTATAGCCAACCCTCCCCCACTCCCTCTTCTTTTTTCAAAAATTCACACACCAGGGACACCATAGATTTTACCAAGCCATGGTGTTGGCAGTTTTATACAGAAAAACAATAAACCTACCTTTTTACAAATCTACAAGATATCATAAAATTTAAATCCTTTACAAAATACTGGGTCTAATTAAAAAAAGGTGAAAAGAGAAAATATGATGTTCATAATTAAAACAACAGATCTGGGACATTACAATTTTTTTATCTAATATTATTTTAATAAATGATAATTTATCTTTCCCATTGGAAAAATTAAAATTTTAATTCCAATCCTATTTAATTTAGAATTTCACTCACATAAAAGCACATCATTATTGAGAATGATTCTCATCCTCTTTCCAAAAAAATCTTTTCTTATTTTTAAAATCAAAAGAGGTTTTATCCTACATGATAATAATATTATTCTTTACCTATTCTAATTTATCTACTTTATTACCCCGAATAAAATTTGGGTTTCAATGAAGGTATTTTAAAATATAAAAAAGATTTCTTCCTTACAAGATCGTATGTTTTATCTTCCACTAAAATTCTCAAGGATAATTATTATATATTTCTCAAGGATTCATTATTTAATATTCTTTTTAAACAAGTTTTTTTCAAAAATTTCTCTTCAGTTTAGAAAAAAACGAATATTTAAAGTGACCTGTAACTCCATCTTTTATGTCATTGTTAAAAATATTTTTTTTAAATCTTATGAATTTAGTTTTATTTTCATAATTATCATAAAAGGATCTATTTCCTTAAAAATTATTTTTCATGAGTTACCAAATAAATTCACATATTCTAATTTTACTTTGGGAGGATTAATCTCATGGTATCAAATGATCCAATCCTTGATCCCTTATTTTGTGGTACCATTCAAAGTGTTCTTCTTATAAAGGTTTTTTTCATATATATCAGCATCCTTAAATGTTTTTTAGCTTCATTAGGGAAATGTTCTTATGATAACATCTACTTATTTATTTAGATGTATTATTAAATATTATATGGATATTATCATGAAACTCATCTCTTCTCCACAAATTAACTTAATAGTGATTGAAGAAATAATTGTTTTCATGTTCTTATAGAACACATATGTATATATGACAATTATTATGATGGATGTGATCTTGTATATACCTCTAATGCGTTGAGTAAATATTTCCAACTCAAGATATAATTGTTTTTGTATTTTAAATGATTTTTATTAAGCTATGCTCAATGGATTTTTTGTGGTATAAATCATTGTTAATCTATGTCCCAATATTGTTCACATGTGTTTTTTAAGATTAATATATACTCATAAGAGTCTTCATGGGTGTGATTATGGTCAAGATATTCCCATAAGATTGGGATTATATGAAATTTATTTTAAGATATGATCCCAAGATTATGTGTTGGTATATGGAACATCTGGAAATTTTAAAATGAAACACTATTTTTAATTTCATACAAGATATGCCACATAGATCATAAACATATTACTAAATACTAGTATTTAAATGTGATATCTATAACCTAGCCATTAAATTATAGATAATGAATAAAATTTTTTGACATTATAAAATATATAATTTTCATGATCATTGATAATGTATTAATTTATTCTTTTTAAATAATAATTTTTTAGAAAGTCATTTTATTCTTCAAAAATATATATTTTCTTTAAAAAATGGTTTTTATTTAATTTTTCAAGTGAATATTATAATTTATTTTTGAAAATTTTTGAAATTTATTTTCAAAAAATAGACTTCATTTTTAAAATTTAGATATCATATTTTACCTTTGATAAAATATTTTGATTGTTTAAAAAATATTGGGTTTTCAGTGAATAGTGAAAAATATCGATTTTTTGTAAAAATGACATTTCTTTTCAATAAATTAAACAATTTATAGTTAAAATTATTTTTTGAATTTAATTTAAAATAAAATAATATTTATTTATCTATATTTCAACCAATTAAATTATTTTAAATCAAATTTATATTTTCTTTTATAATTATTTTATTTTATTGTATTAAAATGATATTTTTTTTGAATACTATTCTAAAGTACATAATGTTTCTACTTTTTAATTAATTAAAATTTTCAATAACGAGGAATGATTTAAATGAAATTTATATAGTATGTATCAATAAATATTAATTTAGTTTCACCAATTCATTATTATTAATAATAGGATAAATATAAAATCATCAATTTCTTAAAAAATACATATCATGAAAATCCGATCTTTCATCGTGTCTTTGGTTTTGTTTTAAATTTAATTTTTAAAATTATGTAAATTTAGTTTGGAAAAATATATTACATGTTCTTAATAATAATCTATAGATGTTATATTAAGGTCATTTTTATTTTTATGCATAAAAAATTATCCACGGTAAACAAAAGAGTTAGTACAATATAGGTGAAATAATGAAATGGATTAAAGCTAAAAGGTAATAGTGTGAAATACCTAAAAACCCAAAATTTAAATGGTTAGTTTATGTGTTCATAGAAAATAAAAATATTTCAAAAAATTAACTTTTACTCTAATTATTTGGAATTAATTTTACCCAAATGTGTTTGGCTTTAAATAAAAAATAATTGTTATTTAATCACTTAATACTACCCATCCACAAGTATAAATACCACTTGTCACCACATCAAGTATCTTAAAAAAATTTAATCACATAAAATATCTTCCAAAACCTCTCAAACACACTCTACCCACATCAATTTTCTGATGGTCTCTCCAAAATACCAATTTCATGCTCATTAAGGGGTCCTTTATAGAGGTGATATTTAAGAGGTAATTTTATGAAACCACTTATCTTAATTTATTTTCTTATTCTATATTATACTCACATACTTCATTCATCAAGGAATAATAACTCCATAATCATATATATACTGTAATTTTATATTTATATTTGAATATGTTATATATATTCCTTTTATTATCTCTAATTGTTCAAAGAAATGAAACCATTGTCCAAATTATGGTGGTTACCCGTCTTTGTGGATAATGAGTTTTCATTTTCCATTATCTCTTTCAAGGATTATCATAAAACTATTATTATTGTTAAATAATATTTTAGTAGATATATTATATCTTATTTAAATTTTTTAATTCCATTCAATTTCACTAATGGAGACTTATTTCTATTTTTAAAGAACATCCATAATTATACACAAGTGAACCAACCACAAATCCATGAAATTAATGCTTTTTTAACAATGAAAATAATGAAATATTATAAATGAATGAGTAATAATATGTAATAAAACAATAATATAAGGTATTATAAATATTAAAATTGTTATTTAATGAGTTAATAATATTACTTAATCCATTAAATAATAGGTTAAAGTACACATAACTAAAGGGAAGTGTGAAGTAAGGGTTTCTCATCTCATTGTTACTTCTATGATATATGTGGCTGATTCACCACATATTTCTTTTGTATAGTTTATATACTACCCTATCATATATACTACCATGAATATAATTGTATTCATGGTAATAAATTTTTAAATTGATAATTATTTCTTTTATGGTGCTTATTATGAAACTGATTACAAGGTGTAAGGGAATTATTTTCCCAATTTCCATTCTTTGAGTTAACCATCTACCTCATTAATTATTTCTTGTTATGATTATTTGTGAAATGAATTTTTAATAGATTATATTCTATTAAAACTTCTTTATATGGATTTAAAGAAGATATACAAGGTGTAAGGGAATTCTTTTCCAAAAAAGTTTTTAAATAGAATTTTTAATATATTATGTTGTTTATCGTCACATTCATATTCTAAATATTTCTTTTAAATTTTATGTGTTTAATTTTAAATAAAATGTTTTCCATTATATGTGTGTAGTTTTTCAAAATGAGTGATTTAAAAATATAATGTGTATTTTCCTCAAAGAGTGTTTTATTATATAGTATTTCATGATTACTGTTTATGTTATGGTTACTGGGATTTTTTTATAATGAAGGTTGCTTCTGTTATAACTCAATTATTGGTGGAAACATTATAAACCAAGGGTGTGTGGTAATGTTATTAATGAATGATGGGTGGTTCTGTGATAAAACAAGGATGTATGGTTATTTTATACCCTCTAATGCATTGGGTACTCCAAAGTTGTAGGCTTCCTATATTGGTTACTCCATTTATAAGAGAGATTTGAAAAAATAATTTCGCAATTTACCTACATACATTATTTCTACTTTCTAATCCTTTTTCAAGGAAATATATTGATATTAAAAAATAGGTAATATAATGATATTTTTAAAATATGATTCATTTTTGAAGTTAATTGGGTATATTTTTTAGAAAATGTTTCTACTGGTTTTCACTAGACTAATGGTTTCCTTTATTTTATGATAATTACTGAGCTTTTGTGCTCATAAAATGTTTTAAATAATTTATATTGTACAGGGAATATTATGTAAAAATAAGCGATAAAGGGAAAAAATTTGAAGGTTTTTCTTTGAGAAACATTTTTTTAAAGAATTTTTTTATTGAAAAATAGATAATTGGTAGGTGTTTACCCTCATAATTTAGGGGGTTATGTTGTATGAGATTTTCCAAGTTCTCTGAAAAGGTAAACCTAAAAAATCATCAAGAATGAAAGAAAGAATATTCTAGTCTAAAATCAATAGAATATGTAATGTTTATGATTGGGTCCTTACTGTTGGTATTAGAGTAGGATTTAGACACTTTTAGGGATTATAAAGATTAATTTTAAGGTTTCTTAAAAGTTATAGATATCATCATGGGTTTACATATTTATGGATGCCTATAATTTCAAAGTCTTAGATACCCCATTAGTGGCTTAAAGTGATGGATTTTTAAGAGATTAAGGATAGTTTTCAGATAATATTTATAAAGGTAACCACTTTAGGTATAAAGGATTTGAAGGTCAATATATTGTAGAGTTTATATAAATATCATATTTAAATGGAACGATTTCATTTTAATATTTCAAAGTTAATTTCATGTTTTAATGATGTTATTTTCTATAGATTAAGGATATTATTTCAAGATGTAAGGAATGAAATCTTTCACGACCTTCTTATCCTTTCCAAGTTATTTGATTATCACTATTATTACAATATCTTGTTCAAATGATATTTTTTGGCCTTCAACATTTTGAAATCACCTAAAAGAAACTCTTTGACAAATCAAAGAACTTTTATTTTCTCCAAAAAAATATGCTTCATGGTATCTTTTTTATTTTATTTTTCAAAATAATAACTTTATGAACTCTTTAAAAAATGGAAATTCCAAAAAGGGCATGGCCATTCAAATACATTATTTTTAAGATAAAGGGGGAAATAAAGAAATATAGATGTCTGTATTTAATGTATGAATTATTTTATTATTATATAATAATGAATCATTTTTGGGTTGATATAGATGAATCTTAAGGATATAATTCATATCATTGATTTTATGAATAATGTATTAAGGAATAAGAAGATGAAGCATAGTCAATCTTTTAAGAAGGACGTTGAATGAAATATTTTTTTTATGTATTGAGTTTTCAAATTTATTTTATTGTGGTATTTTATAAATATTTCAGGAATCATGGACTGCCTAAGGATCTTTCTATAGTAGGTTTGTTTCAAGAATTTGGAATCATATGGAATTGATACATTCGAAAGGATGTATAGTGAAAAGGGGATAATTTTTGGGTGAAATTTATAGAGTTTTGATAAATTTTATAGGTACATGTATACCTGAATTTTATGATATGATAAATATTATTTTAAGTAAAATTACATTACTTTTTGTGGAAATAAGTTTAAACTTATTGGTACTCTTTTTGGTTTATAGGGTCTCCGATTTTGAGTCAGTTATGGGTTCTTTTTTTCGATAAAAAATGAAAGGTATGAGATAACATTTGAGGTTAAATATATTAAGGTTATTTTTCCAGATGTTTATTACATATATATAATTTTATAGAGATTATATTAATATAATTTAATAAAAGGACATCTTATAGACCATGTTACAACCCATCAAGTCTAAAAAGGTCGTGGGGATTGACCCATAATCAAAGGGAGAAATGGGTTCATCTCATAACACTGACATATGTGAAGTCAGGGTTAGTATGATATTTTTAATTATAGTTAAATGATTTTATTAATGAAAAATAAGTTCATTTTGGGAATATAAGTGATTATAAAAATTATTTGGTGATTAAGTGATTAATGTTATTTTGGAAGACGTTCACTATTTTGAAAACCTTAAATGGTTAATATAAATGAAAAAACTATGGGATTTTATTTGATAAATAAAGGAAGAATTATATTTTGGTAGTGTATATGATCATAATGTGTCTTTAAAGTGATTTAGGTTTTTTACTAAAATGATTAGTATATCTTGATGATTATTTTATTAAGGAAATTACATTTTCAGAGGAGACTTTAACAATGGTTGATATTATTTGATGATGAACATTTAATTAATATTAGAAGAATACTTGATCAAATCCTTCTAGTTTTTTATTTCCATTTTAGTCTTGAATATTTTTAAAAAATTTAACGAGATATTTATTGTTTATTAATCTATGTTGAACTTTGGGTATTACTAGTGAATTTTATATATTAAAGTAGTTTTTATTCATATAAAGGTAAATTATTTTTGGTTGATAATATCTTGTACAAACAATTTTTTTCTTTTTAATTACTAAATATAATATGATAGATAGTAATACTTTTCTGGAATTTGTGATCTATAGAAGTTAATTCTGATGCATCAGGTATCAAAAATACTCCTTCAATACTCATTATTTGGAAAAAAAATAAGAGTTTGTGGTGGAAATTTATTAAAGAGTGAAATTATAATTTTCAAGTAGTTATGTTTCTATATGTTTTTTTCTATATTTTAAAACAATTCCTCCAATTTATAAAATTATTTGGAAATAGAAACATTATTCGTTTAATTTTATAACCGAGAAATCAATGGAATTTTAACTTATCACAAAAAAATGATTATGTGGTGGTTTAGTTTCTAATAATCATATTCTCAATAACTACCCATCAAAACATGATTGTTTTAATTTTATTCCTTGTCCATATTTTCACTTTCCACTAGTCATAATTTTAGTTTTGGGGTGACCTTTTCATTTTTCTCTCTATATTTTTAAGAATAGGTTTTATTGGTTATTTTTACAATGTGGGATTTCAAAATATGTACTTTGAAAATTCAAAACCATAGTTTTTGATACCGTGTTTTAATTGTGATGAATACATTTTTTTAATTAGGGAAGAATGTAACACCTTATGATTTTAAAATGAAATACTATGTATATTATCAAACAAGATATGTCACTTCAAGCATAAACATATGAATAAATATTTTTATTTAATTTTGTACATTATAAAAAATCAATTTAATTGGTTGTAATGAATAGTATATAAGAAATTATTACACATATAATGGTAATAATCATTGATAATGTATTCATTATTTAGTTTAAAATAAGTAATATAATTTTTAAAGCTATTTTATTCTTCAATAAAATGGGTTTTATAGCATTTTATGAGTGAATATTGTAATAATATTTTGGAAATTTTAAAAAATTAATTACATAAAATAATCTTCATTTTTCAAATAATAATACCATATTTTAATTTTGGGTAAATTTTTTGTATTTTTCAGTAAATATTGGGTTTTCAATGAGTAGTGAGAAATACCAATTTTTGTACAAATGTCATTTATTTTAAATAAATTAAACAATTTAAAAGTAAAATTATGTTTTGAATATTATTTAAATAAAATTAATTATTATTTAATTATATTTCAACATCATTAATTTTTTGGAATCAAATTTATACTGTATTTTAGAATAAATTTATTTTTTGATTTAAAAATGATATTTTTAGGAAAAATATTCTAAATTATATAATGTTTCTCCTTTTCAATTAAATTAAATAATCCATAATTCAGAATATTTTAAACAAACATAATATATTATATATCTATAAATATTGTTTTATTTTAATAAATTGATAATTATTAATCATAGAGTTAATATACTACCATCTTTTTCCTGGAAAATACACTTCTTGAAAACCCTCTTTTCATCGCATCTTCGTGATTTGTTTAAAATTAAATTTTGACAACTATGAGAATTGGATTAGGTAAAATTGATTCCATATTTTTAATCATAACTTAAAAATTATTTATCAAGTTTATTTTTTATTTTTACGCATAAAATATTTACCATGTTTAAGTAAATATTTATAGTAATATAGGGAAAATATTGAAATAAGTTAAAGTTAAAAGGTAAAAGCATAAAATACAAAAAAAATAAAACATTAAAAGGGTTTTTGATGTGTTTATAGACCATAAAAATAATTTAAAACATTAATTATAAATCTAGTTTACTGTAATTAATGCCACCCAAATGTGGCTAGCTTTAAATATAGAAAAATCATTATTTGATCATTTAAAACCACACCTCCTCAATTATGAATATCACACCTCACCACCATATTTCTCCAAAAAATCATTGAATATAATAAAATATCTTCAGAACCCACAAATAAACCTTATCCCCACCTCAAATTAATACTATGATCACCAAAATCCTAATTTCAATGTTATTAAGGGGCCCCTCTAGGAGGTGATATCCAATATGTTATTTTCTGAGACCACCTATCTTAATATATTTTCTTCTCATATATTATCCTCACCTACTTTATCCATAAAATAATAATAAAAACTCTAATATCATATATTTAATATAGATTTTCTATTATAATGTAAAATATTATATCCATCCTTTTTATTATCTCTTATTATTCAAAGAATTGAAACCATTGTCCAAATTGCAGCGGTTAGGCGTCTCCATGGTTAATGTGTTTTATTTCTCCATTTCCTCCGTCAAGGATTGTCATAACAATATTATTCCAGATGAATCATAATTTTATAGGTATATTATATCATTTTTCATATTCTATAACTAATATATACATACTATTAAATAAATCGAAACTAGTTTGTGGTGTTCGTAAAAACCGCCAAAATAAACTATTCATTAATAATGAAGATTTTATCATATGAATCAAAATAATGTAAGAAATAAAAATATGGGATCATTTAAACATATAAAAATTAATGAGTATCATTTCATTACAGATGTCTATTTCTATTTCCACATGAATAAAAATTCAATAATTATACTCAAATTAATAAACAATGAAATGAATGCTCCTCGAATAATGAAAAAATGATATATTATCCATCAAGGGGTTATAAGATGTTATAAAAGAATAATATAAGTTTTTATAAATGTTATTATATATCAATAATGATTTAATAAAATTATTTAAAACATTATATATGAGGTTAAAGTACACAATGATTAATAGAATCGTGAGGCAATGTTTTATCATCACACTCTTGCTTAGGTGAGATATATGCCTTCTTCACCACTTATTTCTTTTATGTGTTATAGATACATCCCTCTGATATATAATATCATGAATGTAATTGTATTTATATTATTCTATGTTTAATTTGATAATTATTAATTTAGTGCTATATATGATTAAAATTATTACAAAGTGTAAGGGAATTCATAACCAATTTCCATTCTTTGGGTTAAACATCAAATTCACTAATTTGTTCATGAAAATATTATGGTTGAAGTTACTTTTGATTATATTATTTATTATTTCAACTTTTTTATTATTATTTACTATAGATACACATAATTTATTCATTTTATTAATGGTAATTTCAATAATATGATATTTTTAAGTTACTCTTTTGTAACACCCCAAGCTTACATGGTACGCTTCTCTTTGAATTATAGAGCAGTGTGTGTTGTACGCAACCTCAAGTTCTAACACACCGCGACCAATCAAAGTAGCTTTTATGAATACCAATACCCACTTTTTGAAATTATAAAAATTTTATATTTCAAAATGGACTTCATTTTTGTATTCGGAATATCGAAATTATCCTAAGTTGAATTTTTTGTAATTTTCTGAGAACTTCCAATTTTCTATGAATAGAAAAAAAACATAAAAACAAATTTTTTAATCAATATAATTTATAGTGATAAATTATAATATTGAGTGGTTTTAAAGTATAATTAGAATATATTTTTACCATTTTATCCAATGCTGGGCATTAGAATTAATTTCACATTGAAATTGGACATAAACAATTGTCAATCTTTTGATTTATATTGTTTCTTAAAAAAACAATATTTGTTGTGACAACGGTATTTAATTATTAAATTAATTAATTCAACTTATAGTTTTTTAATTTTGTAAAATAGGAAACATTTTTTAATTAGGAAGTAAAATATGGGTCAATGGGATGAAAATAATTTTTGGTGAATAGTATCTTTTTAGTTTTATTAATCGCAATTAAAGGTAATTAGTGTAATTTAAGGTAAATATAATGTTATAATAATATCAAATTACCTTTACACTTGTCCTACCCTTATTGGGTGAGTCATGGAAGACCAAGACAATCCATGGGTCAACTTGGGGACCCAATGGAGCCACATGGGTAAGAAAATGACATTAATAACTTTTTATTTAAAGTGAAAATAAAATTGTCACAAACATGTGTTTTTTTACTAAAACAATTATTAAATGGGGTTATATAAGTTATATTTTATACAATAAATATTAATCGGAAATCTAAAAAGATTTCCTACATCATGAAATTTTTTTATAATTTTTAGACATTAAATAAATTAAATTTTTTATAACACCATGATGATGCAGTGATTACCTCAATAATTAACAATTTAAATAAAATGAAAAGATAATGTAAAATATAAGACTTAAACTTGTCAAAAACCTATTAGATGAGTACATTTCGAACCCTTATCACCTTATATTCGAAATATATATTTTTGGGACCTTTGAAATCTGAAAAGCATTTCATAATAATGTAACATTTCATGACTTTCCAAGAGTGCCCCTCCTCTCCTCTTATAAAAGGCCCCCATCTCTACCACCTTATTCACACCATAAAATCCATTTGGCTCGGCCAAAATCTTCCCAAATACTCTATAAACTTCCATCTCTTACTCCCAGAAGCCTCACTTGGGGCAAAAGTTTTCCCAAAGAAGCCTTTGGCTCAAATCAAAAATAGTTACCTGATTTTATGGTAATATCTTCTCTTATGTTCTTTTGTTTTATTTTGCTTCTCCAACCCCCTAAAATATTTTTATTACTTTATTTTGTAACAACACAAGTATCTTCAATATAATAGGATTTTGTTATGTTAATTATTTGATTAAAACATACACACACCTTCGTCTAATGGTTAATGAACATACTGTTTTTGTGGGTGGTGAATTACTGCCTCATGAAACGATGATTGTTCAATATTCTTTTAACACCTCTCATGGTGGCCATTATGATGAAACTATTTTCATATAAGATATATATATTATGTTTATGTTTTATTATGATTCTGTATTTCTCATTTATAGAATACCTTTATGATTTCCATTATTGGTAAACGCGATAATTTCATTTTAGGAAGTGCGGACTACCGCCCCCTCAAAGTGATTTGAATCGTCAATGCCATATGTGGGACATATAAAGTATGGAGTAAATGATATTATATATGATATTATACTGGAATTATAATACACATTTATATCATTATGATTTCATTCCATTAAATATGAAATAAAAATGAAAGTAGCATTCATGCATACGTACGGCTTACCGTCTCCATGATCATTGCATTTCATTTGTTACCTCTAAATGTTACATAATATTATGAATGAATGTATATACTGGATATATATGATATATATGATATCTAAATCATGAATATAATTCTGGATATAATGTATATTTTACCACATGAACAACTTGTAATTATAAGAAGTTTATTTTTGACTCAAGTACCAAAGATCGACAAAACGACCGTTATTAAGATAAATAATAACATACTGTTCATAACATGGTAATAAGTGATATAAAAGGAATAATAAAATTGAAAAATGTTCTTAATCAATTATAAATTAACTCTAGTTTATTATTCAGGAGGTTAAAGAACGGTCGAGTCAAGTCGGACACGAGGTAAGGGAACATCTTAACCCAATTTCCATTCTTTGGGTTGAACTTATCTTTCTTATTTATGTTGTTATTTGATTATGTGATAAATGAATTTTTATATCTTATCATGTATTTATACGTTCTTTATGTGAGATTATAGTTAATACACATGAGCGATCTATTATATTTACAAAATGATCTTTGTAAGGGATTTCGTCTCAATCTCCTTTCATTGAGGCATGTTTAGTTTTATACACAACATTCCTTTATACAGTGTATAAACCCCTTTGAATTTTACTTTTATTCAAAAGGAATATTCTTATATGAAGTGTTTTTACTAAACAACAAAAAGAATTTTTTGTCTTACATATGCGGCGACAACAACTTCTCTGCTGCCGTGACCATTATTTGAGTTTTGGCTTCCTATACAAGCCATAACTTTTTTTAAATGAAAAATAAATACCAAGTTTTAATTTTCTTTTATTTTGGTATTGAAAATGGTTTTGATAATGTTTTTATTATATCAATGTTTTGTATTGATATCTTGTGATTGAAATGTGGAAATGTTATGTTTCCTTTATGCATGTTTTATGTGATACGATTATGTTATGTTTTATGATATGTTTAAAGCTGTTCATATGAGAAATGCATTGGACTTAATAAGTGACGGGTGGAGCCCGCTATAGCTCATCGATTCATCGGTAGGTCTCATGAGACAAACTAGTGTCTTGGCATGAGGCCTTGACAAAATCTTATTTATAGTCATGGCACGAGGCCCTGGCTACGTGGTTATGATAGTCTGGCATTATGCATTCCATCATTATGAAAGTGGTTATTGATATTGAATGTGATTATTCGACTAGTAGAATATCCATGTGAATAAGTAAATGGAATTATTTCATTTTATTTTTTCCATATTATGTTGATGTTCAAGTTTAAAAGGCTTTTGTTTTAGTTATACATTTCCTTAAATGTTTATGTTTATTTATGAAAGTTTCCGTTGTATTGTTATCCTTACTGAGAATCTGAGATCACCCCTTTCTATGTTTTATTTTACTAGGATGTGAAGAAAAGTTTTATGACTGACCTACAGGGATAGTCTGAAGGGGATAGGAGTGGGGACTATGGAGACTAGGTTACTGTGATTTTTCACTTTATTATGTAATGTAACATTTATGATTGTATCTAGTGTTTCTAAGGCTACTAAACTAATCTCCCTTTCGAGACTTGATATTTTGTGATCATGCCAATTTTAGGTAATAATGCAACAACTCTGGGTAACTAGGGTCGGGGCATTATAGTTAGTATCAGAGGCAGTTTAGTACTAACCTTGAAATCTAGATTTAGATAAACTCTGATTAGAGAACATATCCCAAAGATAGACTTTGAGGATTAATATAGGAGAACTTCCTAGAATTTTGGTATTATAGAGATTTTGTGAGTTTTCCGAGCAATACATCCCTGTCTGGATATGACCAGGTAGAGCCGGCTCTGGCACAGATGTACCTAGGGGTAAAACCCAAAAACACCGCTTTGAGCTAGACTCGAACGAGAACTGGTGCATGACAACGGGCATTGTACACTCTTGGCTACGACACTCCCAGGGGATATACGTAGGATAATTCTCATTTTCATTACAAACCTTTATTAATGGTTTATGAGTATATACTTAATCAAAGAAAACATTTCTTTTTATGATTATGTATTTTATCCATAAATAGTTCAATTTATGTTAAGTGTTTTACAAGTATGGAATTATGTATTTTGATTCATAAATTGATCTAGTTTATGAAAATGTTTAGAAATGGCACCTATTGGAAGGAATGAAAACCGTATCAATGCACGTACTCCATGTAGGGATTTCCATCCTTCTCAAGATAATTATAGTGGAGCTGTTGATACAACTAGTTCTGATCAGCTTATCACCATACTGGGACAACTCACTCAGGTTATGAATAATAACCTTACTCGTATGGAGCACCCTGATCCGCAACGTGGAGGATCAATGTTAGATCGCTTCATGAGGCAACAAACACCAAAATGAAATGGGAATACAAATCCATTAGTAGCTGAGCAATGGATAAATTCCTTAGAGAAAATATTACATGCCTTGGGGAGTAGTGAAAGAGAAAAGGTTGTCATGGCAGTTTACCGCCTCACTGGAGATGCTGATCAATGGTAGTCATTGATTAAAAACACAAAGTAAGATAATTAAGTATCAAATATGGAATGGAGGGAGTTCAAAGAGCTTTTCATAGAAAAATGCATTCCTCGTGACCATCGAGCAGATATGGAAAGTCAATTTTTGAGTCTGAGGAAAAAGGAGGATGAGAATGTCGCAAAGTTTGAGGCTAACTTTACAAGGTTAGCGAGGCATGTAGCAGATTATATACTTAACCCAAGAAGTAATATTGATCATTTCTTTGATGGGTTAAAAAAATTTCTCCATTGGTCATTTGTCTCACAATCCTTCTCGTCATACGAAGACATTGTCTCATGTGCTATTAAGACGGAAAATGAATTCTCTATGTCTTACGACTTTAATGTAAAGTAAGAGAAGAAGAGAACGGTGGAACAAGAGACAGATAAATGGAAAATAGAAAGAAGGATTTTCCATTATTCGATAATTGTGGGAAGAATCACCCCGGTACTTGCCTAAAAGGAATGGGGGTTTGTTATAAATGTGGAGAAAAATGTCACCAGGCTCGTGATTGCAAGGGAAAGAAAGAGGCTATCAATGTTGAATGCTACAATTGTAGAGAAATGGGGCATTATGCAAATGAATGTCCTAAGTCTCATGGAAACTTACCTCAGAAAAGGAAAAGGGATCAAGTCCAATCTTATGCTGTTACTACAGTTAATGTGGAATAATTAAAGTATTGGTGATTTTGGACTCAAGGATTATATTATGGTTATATGAATAATGTGATATATATAAGGATTGTTCTGCAGTACTTGTTGTTTTCATTAAGGTTTTAATATGATAAAGGTAATCATATTTTTATATGTGACAATAAGAGAAACTTTTCTTTGTTTGAGGAATCTGATGATACAATTGATTTTGGAATTTAGAGACCTTCTAGATAAAGTCTGGACTGAGGTATTTTGGATAACTATAAAGGTTGGAATAGATTAATTTGAACTTTGGATAGTATTTTTTAAGGTTAAATCATTTATGAAGATTATTTTTGGAATATTATAATACTATAGTTTTAAAAAAAGGACAACCTGCGGGTTGGGGGATAACCCCTCGTGTCGGACAAAGCTGTAGGAATAGAACCCACAACCATAGTGCGACAGGCCTTTATTACCTACCACTAGCCTATAGGAATTCCCTGGTTATTACAAAATAGTTTTCCTAATCTAAATGGTATGTGTTAATATTTGGAACCTTGTACGATTAGAATAAATATAATATTTTTGAGTTCAATTATCTTTTTGAGTGAAAGATGGGTTTGTGGTAAAAATTTATTAATGAATGAAAGTCTACATGACAAGTATGTATATTTCCTTAAGTTCTTAGTAAATCTCTTAAATAAATTCCTCAACTTTATGAAAGGTAACTTAAAACAAAAACGTTGTCGGTTAACTTTTCCTACTGGGGAATCAATTATTATTTAACCAATCACAAGTTTGTGATTTTCTTCTAATTAAACTTTCTTCTAATCCTGTTTTTTACAACTCTCCATCAGACCTTGATGGTTTGTTTCTCCTCCATATCCATATTTTCATAGAATCCTAGTATTGGCTATCTGAGGTGACCTTTTTACTTCTCTTTCTTTCTTTTAAAGATATATTTTTATTAACCCTATTTCTGATGTGGGTTTTCCACTAAGGTATTTTCTATTTTCAACCTTTTATTTTCAAAGAAAAATTTCAAATTGCGAGGATGCAATTTATTGAAGAATGGGAGAATGTAACACCCCAAGCTTCCATGGTACGCTTCTCTTTGAATAATAGAGCAGCGTGTGTTGTACGCAACCTCAAGTTCTAACACACCGTGACCAATCAAAGTAGCTGTTATGAATAGTAATACCCACTTTTTAAAATTATATAAATTTTATATTTCAAAATGGACGTCATTTTTGTATTTGGAATATCGAAATTATCCAAAGTTGATTTTTTTGTAATTTTCTGAGAACATCCAATTTTCTATGAATAGAAAAAAAACTTAAAAACAACTTTTTTAATCAAAATAATTTATAGTGATAAATTATACTATTGAGAGGTTTTAAAGTATAATTAGAATATATTTTTACCATTTTATCCAATGGTGGTCATTAGAATTAATTTCACATTGAAATTGGACATAAACAATCATCAATCTTTTGATATATATTGTTTCTTAAAAACACGCTATTTGTTGTGACAGCGGGAATTAATTATTAAATTAATTAATTCAACTTATATGTTTTAAATTTTGTAAAATATGCATCATTTTTTAATTAGGAATATTAAATATATCTTATGGTGAATTTTTGGTATTTTTCTGAAAAACTTAAATTTTTTATTAATAGTGAAACCACTAAGTGGTAGTTAAAAAATTAATTTTTCATTTAAATGAAACTTTAACACTTTTATGAATTTAATTTCAAAAATCCTACAGACATGGTTATAATTATGAAGTAAAATGTGGTTTAATGGGATTAAAATAATTTTTGTTGAATAGTAACTTTTAAGTTTTATTAATCGCGATTAAAGGTAATTAATGTAATTTAAGGTAAATATAATGTTATAATAACATGAAATTACCTTTACACTTGTCCTGCCATTATTGGGTGAGTCATGGCCGACCCAGAAAATCCATGGGTCAACTTGGGGACCCCATGGAGCCACTTGGGTAAGATAATGACATTAAAAACTTTTTATTTAAAGTAAAAAATAAAATTGTCACAAACAAGTGTTGTTTTACTAAAAAAATTATTACATGGGGTTATATATGTTAAAATTTCGACTATAAATATTCATTGTAAAGATAAAAATATTTCCCACATCACGGTATTTTTCTATAATTTTTAGGTGTTAAAGAAATTAAATTTTTTATAACCCCATGATGATACAGCGATTACCTCATTAATTAACGATTTAAATAAAATGAAAAGATAAAGTAAAATCTAAGACTTACACTTGTCAAAAACCTATTAGATGAGTATATTTCGAACACTTATCACCTTATATTTGAAATATATTATTTTGGAACCTTTGAAATCTGAAAACGATTTCATAATAATGTAATTTTCATGACTTTCCAAGAGTGTCACTCCTCTCCTCTTATAAAAGGCCCCCAACTCTACCACCTTATTCACACCATCAAAGCCATTTGGCTCAGCCAAACTCTGCCAAAATACTCTCTCAACTTCCCTCTCTTACTCCTAGAAGCCTCACATTGGGCAGAAGTCTTCCCAAGTAATCCTTTGGCTCAAATCAAAAAGAGTTACCCGATTTTAATGTAATGTCTTCTCTTATGTTCTTTTGTTTTATTTTTCTTCTTCAAACTCCTAAAATATTTGTATTCATTTATTTTGAAACAACACAAGTATCTTAAATATAATAGTATGTTTTTATAAGAATTATTTGGTTTAAACTTACACATACCTTCATCTAATGGTTAATGAACATACTGTTTCTATGGGTGGTGAATTACTGCCTCACAAAATGATGATTGTTCAATATTCTTTTAACACCTCTCATGTTGGCCATTATGATGACAATATTTTCATATATGATATATATATTATGTTTATTTTTTCCTTATGTTTTTTCATTTCTCATTTATGGCATACCTTTATGATTTCCATTATGGGTAAACGTGATAATTTCATTTTAGGAAGTACGGACTACCGCCCCCTCAAAGTGATTTGAATCGTTAATGCCATATGTGGGACGTATAAAGGATAGAGTAAATAATATTACATATTATATTATAGAGGAATTATAATACACTTTTATATAATTATGATTTCATTCCATTAAATACGAAATAAAAATGAAAGTAGCGTCCATGCATACGTACGGCTTACCGTCTCCATGATTGGTGCATTTCATTTCTTACCTCTAAATGTTACATAATATTATGAATGATTGTATATACTGGATATATATGATATATATGATATCTATATCATGAATATAATTCTGGATATAATGGATATTTTACCACATGAACAACTTGTAATTATAAGAAGTTTATTTTTGACTCAAGTACCAAAGATCGACAAAACGACCGTTATTGACATAAATAATTACATAATGTTCATAACATGGTAATAA
Source organism: Viscum album (assembly GCA_963277665.1). Taxonomy (NCBI): domain Eukaryota; kingdom Viridiplantae; phylum Streptophyta; class Magnoliopsida; order Santalales; family Viscaceae; genus Viscum; species Viscum album. Next base: position 1,084,705,401 of record OY728155.1, read on the forward strand.
GTGATATAAAAAGAATAATAAACTTTAAAAATGTTCTTAAGAAATTATAAATTAACTCTAGTTTATTATTCAGGAGGTTAAAGAAAGGTCGAGTCAAGTCAGACATGAGGTAAGGGAACTTCTTAACCCAATTCCCATTCTTTGGGTTGAACTTATCTTTCTTATTTATGTTGTTCTTTTATTCTGTGAGAAATTAATTTTCATATCTTATCATGTATTTATACTTTATTCATGTGAGGTTATAGTTAATACACATGAGCAATCTATTATATTTACAAAATGATCTTTGTAAGGGACTTCGTCTCAATCTCCTTTCATTGAGGCATATTTTGTTTTATACAAAACTTTCCTTTATACAGTGTATAAAGCCTTTGACTATTATTTTTATTCCAAATTAATCTTCTTCTATGAAGTGTTTTTACTAAATGAAAAAAAGAATTTTTTGTCTTATGTATGCATCGACAACGACTTTTTCGCCGCCGTAACTATTATTTTAGTTTCAGCTTCCTCTACAACCCATAACTTTTTTTTAAATAAAAAATAAATACCAAGTTTTAATTTTCTTTTATTTTGGTATTGAAAATGGTTTTGATAATTTTTTTATTATATCAATGTGTTGTATTGATATCTTGTGATTGAAATGTGGAAATGTTATGTTTCCTGAATGCATGTTTTATGTGATACGATTATGTTATGGTTTATGATATGTTTAAACCTGTTCATATGAGGAATGCATAGGACTTACTAAGTGATGGGTGGAGCCCGCTATAGCTCCTCGATGCATCGGTAGGTCTCATGAGACAAACTAGTGTCTTGGCATGAGGCCTTGAAAAAATATTATTTGTAGTCATGGCACGAGGCCCTGGCTACGTGGTTATGATAGTCTAGCATTATGCATTCCATCATTATGAATGTAGTTATTGATATTACATGTGATTATTCAAATAATAGAATATCCATGTGAATATGTAAATGGAATTATTTCATTTTATTTTTTACATATTATGCTGAAGTTCGAGTTTAAAAGTATTTTGTTTTAGTTATACATTGACTTAAATGTTTATGTTTATTTATGAAAGTTTCTACTGTATTGTTATCCTTACTGAGCATCTGAGCTCACCCCTTTCTATGTTTTATTTTCCAAATATGTGAATAAATGTTTTATGACGGGCCTACAGGGATAGTTTTAAGGGGATAGGAGTGGGGACTATGGAGACTATGTTATTGTGATTTTTCACTTTATTATGTAATGTAACATTTATGATTGTATCTAGTGTTTCCAAGGCTACTAAACTAATCGGTCTATCGAGACATGATCTTTTGTGATCATGAAAATGTTACGAAATAATGCTCTAACTCTGGGTAACTGGGGTTGGGGCATTACATCTTTAACTAAAAATCCTCATTTTAAGTGTTTTATTGATTTATATTCTGAATATTTCTCTTTCGCATACATATTTTTAAATTTATTTTTATGAATGTATTTTTATGTAAATTTTTTATTTTTAAAAATATTATTTTATAATTTATCTCAAATTTTTTCAAAAAGGGCTCTTCTTAAGGTTTTATGTAATTTCCTTTCTTTAAAAAAATATTCATTTAATGTTTATTTTTATAATAGTCAAAAGGAATTTTTTTACATATATTGCATGAAAACAATTTACTTCTTTCATGTCACCATAATATTTTGAAGCTTAATCTAAAATTTTATATGGTTACTTTCAAATAATATGTTTTCCATTTTACATGAATAGTATTTCAAATTGAGTGGTTTCAAAATGGAATGTTTATTTTCATCAAAGAGTGTTTTATGATGCACTATTTCATGATTTATGTTTATGTTATAGTTCATTGGAATTTTTTATGATGAGAAGTGGTAATATTTTAAAACAATTAAGTGGGGTTTCATGATAAATCATGTGTGGGTGGTCACATTATTAACCAATTATGGGTGTTTTTGTGATAAATAAAGGATAAGTGGTTATGTTACAACCTCTGATGCATTTGGTACCCCGAAGTTGGAGGTTGGCCATATTGGTTACTCTATTTGTAGGAGTGATATGAAAAACATATATCAAGATTTACCAATTTATATTTTGTATGATTTTTAATTATTTTTCGTCAAAATCTATTAATTTTCCAAATGGTATGATGATGATCATTTTTAAAATATGATTCCCTTTTAGGGGAAAAATGTATGTTTTTAAGAAAATGTTTTTATGGCTTTTCACTAGACTAATGGTTACCGTTATTTTATGTTCCTTATTTTTATTTGGTTATCATCACATGTTTTAAAAACATTCATAGGGTTTAATGACGATTAAGGACAAGGATGATATCAAGTAGAAAATTGTGAGGATTTTTATGAAGAGAAACTATTTTTTAGACTTTTGTTTTATGGAAAAAATGAATATTGTATAGCAGTGTCCAATTGTAATGTTTGGGTTTAGTTTGTAATATTTTTTCCTAATTTTCTAAAAATCTAAACATAAATGGTAATTAAGACTAAAATAAATTGTATTGTAGTCTAAAATCAATTGAATATGTATGGTTTTAAGGGTGGGTCCTTACAGTGTAATTGGGGTCAAGCTATTCACACAAGATTTTGTGTGGGTGTAATTATAGTTAATCTATACTCACACAATTGTGTGTGGTCATAATTGTGGTTATTCTATTTTCTAAATGATAACATTATCTTATGTTTATATTGTTCCATATCTCACTAAAAATAATTACTCCAAAAATATGGAACATTTCATGATATGATGTTTCACCATGTTTTTCCCCTAGTATATTTATAATAACATTTGGTTATATTTGATTTTATAATTTCTTGAGAATGAATCATATCATTCCATGTCTATTTTAGTCATAATTTTCTCTCTAACTCATGTTTACTCAAATGTAATCTAGTAAACCCTTTTTTGGCTCCCTGGTATTTTTTCCCTTAATATACGTTTAATCTCACCCATTTTTATATTTTATATTTCCCAGTTTTTGAAGATGAGTATAACCTACAATTAGTCTATAAGAATGATTGGTGTAAGAGCATCATTTTTTATTTTGGGGACCATTTTAGTTCTTTTGAGAAATTAGGATGGGATACTTTAAGTGAAAACCATAGGGATAAATCTAATAAATGGATATGGCCCTAAAATTTTAGAAAATTTGAGGTTTTATGATTTCTTAGAAATGAAATCCCAATCCGGATACATACAATTGGGAGAAATCATTTACGTATATGCACCTAAGGGTAATAACCGTAAAAGTTTTATGGGTATTGAATTTATTATCACATATTACATTACAAAGTTGTCAAACTATACTCCTAGTTTGAAACACTTGGGGGACATGGTTTATAGATTCATATGCACTTTACAAACCATTATAAAGAATAAAAATAGAATTTAACTATGTAACAAATTACTTATTCAGTTAGATAACGTAAATTAAATCTTAACATCGATAAAATTGGTTAAACTGAAGGATTAAAAGATTGATCCAATTATATCATCATAATATTGAATGTTTCATAGGTTTAAATGACGGAGTCAAAGGATAATACATCTTAGGATTTTATTTAATATGATGGGATTTATCTAATATTTTAATATATTATCATAACAATTTTGTTTTTGTAATTATTTGTTAATAGGATAATGATAGAGAATTTTTGAATGGTATGTCCCCAAAAACACTAATATCCAACAAAGGAACCAAATTTTTTAACAATTTTTGAGTTAAAATTAAATCCCAATACATTCCAATTGTGCAGAAAATTATGATTCTTCTATTTGATGTTGATGTCTCAGTAAAAAATATACATAGATTTTTTATAGATCCCTTTACTTTAGTCCTTAGAGAATGATAATTAAAAGTGTGATGACACAATTTATTTAAGGGATAGAGTATAACACCCTCATATTTGGTATGAATTTTCCTTTAAATAGATACTATGTCGAATAACTTGTTTCACATGAAACACTAAAATAAAAAGAAACCCTGAAATTTTAAAATAAATATATTAAATTTTAATATTATAATATATACATTAATTTTTCTGTATAACTTGAGTTAACCGAATTATTATATATATTTATATATATATATATTCAAAAATAAGGGAACTTTTTAAGACTAATATATTGATAAAATTGAACTAGTGAACCTAAATAACTAATAAAATAATTGTAGGCATAAAAATATATTTTAATAAAAAATTCAATTTTATACAATAGGTTTTTTTGTTATATTATTGTTAAATAATTATTTTAATTTTTTATTTTGAAAATATATACAATAAAATATGTTAGCATGCATCCCATTTTTATAATTAGATAGTTAAAAAAATTATATGCTTAGAAGATATGTTTTTCTTAAATATATTTTTATGTGTTATCGATGTTTTAATTAAAATTAACTTTTAGAAATTTAGAAATTAAACTATATCAAATTATTTATATATTTTTAAATAGCATGTACCAATTATTTAATAAGGGAAACTTCATTTTTTAGCCTTAAAAACAAGTTATCGATATTAAAGTTAACAATCATGATAATGATAAAAGGGTTAGTTTCAATGAATTTTTGTCACAAACTATGTGTAATTTTAATCTAAATAAATTAAATTAATACCTTTTGGATAATTATTTTAACATGATTTTCAATGTAATAAAAAAAATATTAACACTAATTTAAAGGGTAATTAATAATAAGTACGAACAAAAACAATTAGTATATAAAAAATAATTTTTTATTATATTTTGTGTTCCAATTTAGAATAAAAATTCTCCTATTTCAGTGTTTTAATTTTTAAAAATAAAATTATTTTTTTGATACCACATAGCAGTGTTATCGTAGGATTAATTATAGAAATTTTTTGAAAAAGATTGATTTTTCAGTGACTCGTACAAAATATCATTTTTACAAATATAATGTATTTTATGACATCAATAGTACATAAGCCTCAATTAAAATTTATCAAAACATTTTCTTGACCAAATATATAGTTTATAATTATAATTTTAAATTTAAAAATATTGATTTTATATTTGACATTTTAGAACATTAAGTATATGTTTCTCAAAAAATATTTTTAATGTGTTATATATTTATTAATTTAGAATTATTTTTTAAAACTTTAAGAAAATGTATCTAATAAAATTAGTTTCATATTTTGTATCATAAATTCAAAATTTTGTTAAAAGGATCATTTTGTTTTTGGGAATCAAATATTAGAAACTTAGGTAAAAATTAGTTACCACGATAAAAGTTAAAATTTGATATGGGTTTAATAGAAGGGGTAAAAGACCTAAAATATGTTAAAAATATCTAAAAATGAGTTTTTGAGGGATTTATAGACCTTAGTTCATCCCCCCCCCAATTAATTTCTACTTTTGGATCCACTTTCCTTGAATAATGTGCCTCTTATTTGAAAAATGTCACTCGTCTCGATTATAAATGGATCCCTTCACCACCCCATTTCTCCTCAAACCACAAGACCATTATTTCTACCAAAATATACCTAAATATATCCCAAAATCTTATATAAATTCCTTATAGGTTATTTTATACTCCAAAGATAAACCCCATAAGGCATAATTCGATTTACAAAGGATTTATTCAAAGGAGTAGTGCAGAAATTCCCCAATCATTCCTTTTCATTTAAATTTCATTAAGTATTATTCTTCTACCTAAAAATATATAAGATTTGTAGAGACCTATAATTTCCATGTAAATTTTGTTTTTTAATAAATGGTAATTTTATGAGTCCGCGAAAATTGACAGCATGTGATTCCGAGTCCCGGAGTGCCCGAAATGAATTTCTGAACTTTTGTTCGGGTACATTCAGTAAACGTACGAGTGGGTTTTTATAACCTCTAAACTGGGGCTAAGAATTTAAATATGAGGGCACTGTTGAACTTGCAGTTTCAGTATTCACTTAAGAAGACTTTCACCTCGATGGAAGTTTCTTGAGGGTGAAAGTTAGTTTTTGGGTTTTTCCTAAAGGAATAAAATAAAAATAAAATTGTGAAAAAGTTTTATTTTTATTTGAAGCAGCCATGTGAATATTATGGAGGTGGGACCCCAAAATTTTTATCCTCCATGTGGAAGTTGAGAAGTGGGGACCACCAGACCTTAACCTCCCATGTGGGGTTATGGTGGTGAGGACCACCCAAGGCTAACCTCCCCTGAGAGGTTGTGGTGGTGGGGACCACCCAAGGCCTAAACCTATTCTACTTCTCTCATTATGGAGAAAAACCTCTCAACCCACCCTCATTAATGTGGAAGAGCCTCTTGACTTCCTCCACATTAATTGTGCTAATTCACATACCTTTAATATGAAAACCTAGTAAATTAATTAGGATAATTTGAATTTGTGCTAACAAACTAAATAGAGAACTTAATTTATTATCCTTGGCATCTTTGGTTGAATTGGGAGGAAAGAGCTCTTGGGAGAAATCTCTTCAACGAAGAACGCTCCACCAAAGAAGAATGCTCCACCAATGAAGAACGCTGACCCCCTTCGACCTTCTTCCTTGGGACTTCTTCTGACGTGGGACATCCTTATCTACAAAGAATCGACGACCGTACTACCTTCTTGCCCCAACGTCATCAAACAAATGAGGTAGGGGTTTATTTATATTTGATTATCGATTTCCATGTTCTCCCCTTCTAATTATTTTGTAGGAATGGGAATAGATATTGATGTCGGTTGTGGGAAATGATGTTTTAAAATATCTTACATACACTTCCATGCTTCATTCTTTGTAAACCGCTTTCTACCACTCTAAACGCGGAGGGTGCGGGCCAAACGAACATGGCACAACCCCTCCATCGTTCTTCTTTGATGTGTTCTTAAAAATGGAGGAAGGCGACAAAGGCAATGACACCGCCACCCATTGCCTCCGCAACCCACGCCGCCCGCGACGCTTCACCCTCCTGCCGAATCGGCCCCACGCCCGGCTGAGCCACCCCTGACCGGACCGCGTTGCTGCACCGCCCCGGGCCGAACCCCCGCGTCGCACCGCCGCCGTGCCGCGCCACCACATCGCCGCCCTGCTGAGCCACCGCGCCGCCCCGTTCCAAAACCCCCTGTCACGCCGCCATCATTCCCCGCCGCCACGTCGTCGCCCTCCGTCATGTCGCGCCGCCGCCATCCGTCGTGTTGTGCCACTATTCGTGCTGAGCCGAGTCACATCGATGGCGTGTCGAACTGCTGTCTGGGCGAAGCCGAGCTGCTTCCGCCGTTGTGCCCTCGCCGCAGCCCTCTAATCCGCCCTTATCACAACATTGCGTGCCTCCCCAAGCCGAGTCGGCCTGCAGCCGAGCTATTCTGCAGCCGAGCTTCCCTTGCGGCACCCCTCTGAGACCGGGCCACCTCTTCGGCCCATCGCGACCATCGGGCTGAACCAAACGGGCCGAGTCACCCAGCGGCTTGGTCCGAACCCAACAAACCAGGATGCCCTGCGGGCCGGGTTGACTCGAATCGAGTCGGCAAAGCCCGGGTCCGGCCAGGTCAGTCCGACCGGGTTGGGCCGTGTCAGTCCCACTGGGTCGGGCCGGGTCGGTCCGACGGGGCCGGACCAGACCTGGGCCCACTACGACCCTGTTACTTTCTTTTGGCCATAAATTTGGCACAAAGACATATGCTTGACGAGCCGTCAGTAGTGCTGGAAATCTTGGAGTGAGATGGTCCCATTGAGTATAGGCAACTGTGTTAGGGATTAAGATAGGGAACAGTCAGGTTGGATTGAACATGAATCCAACCGGGCCCCCGGGACTAAAAGGCTAATAACTTACAGATCGGGCGTCCGATTGACGCGCTGCCCTTTACATTGAGACCCATATGACGTGATGGTCTTTTCAAAAACTTCTTCGTGGGACTTCTTTGAAATTGGAGTATTTGACATGTGGCATGTGAAGCGGTTTCCCCAAGCGCGATATGTACGTAACCCTGCAACTGGCTGAGACTTGACAACTGTTGACCTTTTAGACTCGAAGTGACTCGATTGGACCAGTGGGGAGCACCTTGGTGACGCAGCAGACCCACGGTGGGGAGTTCCTTGGTGACACAGTAGACCCATGGTACTTGATAGGAGGAGTACCTCAGCAGGCTACGAGGGGGAGTGCCTCTCTGTGACGTAGCAGACCTATAGTTGGAAGTTCCTCTGTGTGACGCGGCAGATCCGAGGTAGTCGGCATGAGGAGTACCTCAGTAGTCCAAGGTTAGTGGGAAGCACCTCTATGTGATGGGGCAGGCCCACTTTACACGATAGAGAAGGAGTTCTCCAGCAGCCGAGGTGTTCAGAATGTTCTTGTTACTACCCCTAGAATAAATCCTGGTGTGAGATGAGTCAGAACCTCTGTGTTTTCCTCATGATTGAGATGGATTACTTGATAAATTAGGTATATGTATGGGCATATACCTATGTAATGTTATCTGTTGATTTCATATTTTTTTTGTTTTATCCTTGTTGGATTTTGTGATACCTAGAGGGTCACAAGGTCCCTACTGAGTATCGTTATACTCACCCCTGCACGGGCTATGCCCGCTCCTTATTGTTTTGGATGCAAACGACGGACAAAACTAATTGAGGATTAGAGTACTAAGACATGATAGTACCTAGAGGTGGACCATATGATAATTCAGTACACAGAGGAGACAGATGGATGAGGAGTGTTGAGGAGGTGATATGTACCTACCCTTAAGTTAGAAACCTCGGAGGATGACTCAACAGCTGACTTTTCCTTTTCATCAGTAGTATTGTATCACAATTGTACTTGTACTTTCCACTTGGGCTTGTATTCTAGCCCATTTTACTTTCAACACTCTTTTGTTATACAGTTTACATGGTGTTTCGTCCAACTGTGTGCTTTCTTGTGTGTGTGTTTACGGGTTATAAAGGCAATGCCTTCCCAGTTTTAGGGAATTATGCCTTTGGTGCTAGTATCCATCCTTTGGCCTATTGAAGGAGGGCTTGGGGTAGTCGCGGTATGAGACCTGGGGGATGGTTCTTGAAAAATTGGTATCAGAGGAGTCGGTTTTACCGCCGAAATAAGACTCTGATATTTTCTGTGAAATAATAGTTTTAAGGGTAATGAGTGTGGTTTTCAGTTCAAGGAGTCCAGTGTTGGTGCAGCCGTCGACGTATCCATACACTAGAACCCTGATTTATGATTTCTGACTCAATGCAGGAAAACACTAATTTCATGTGTGTTTTCAAAAGTTTTCATTGTGATATTTTGATTTTTCTCACTAGGTATAACTTTTGACCATGGGGCACCTGTTTCTTTTTAGGATGACTCCACGCAGTCAGTCAGCTAGAGTTCTGAGAGTTGTATGCATAGATAGCCCACCGAGCAATGAGGCCTCGATGCAGGGCCCTTTTCCGATAGAGGCACCAGCTGAGGCACTTGCAGTACCACTCCCCGATGGGCCACTGATGCCACCAGCCCCAGCAACAGACGGTGCACACTTCTTGAGCGCATTGCACGAGTTCCATCACCAGAGGCCACCCAGGTTCAGGGAAGAGATGGACCCACATACGGTTGAGGATTGGATGGAGGCTGTGGTGAGAGTCTTCCGACTCGTAGGGAGACTAGCCGATTTCATGGTGATCCTTTCCACCATCCTTCTACAGGCAGCAATAGGAAGATGGTGGAGGTTAATGCTCCAATTTCACGATGAGGTGATGCTTCCCTGGGAAGACTTCGAGAGCCTATTTTGGGTAGAGTTTTTCCTAGCGACTCTTCACACAGTGTGTATACAAGAGCTTCTTCATCTGCAGCAGGGTAGCATGACTGTGGATCAGTACTCAGCATGGTTTACTGAACTATCATGCTACTCCACAGATATTTTGTGGAACCCATTCTTTAGTGCCTGGACCTTCGATTAGGGACTCAGGTAGGAGATCAGAGCTTCGGTGATCTCACTCAGTATCCAGACGCAGGCGGGGGTGTTAGAGAGATCCCTCTTGGTGGAGAGTTTTTCTGTTGAGTAGTCACCAGTGGTGAGACCCACTACTAGTCAATAGGGAGCGGAGTCTTCTACAGCTGGCAGCAGACAGATGTCGCAAAGGTCGAAGAGGATCAGACCAATAGGTGGACGACTACAGGATTCAAGGTCAGTTGTGCGGGGCACACGAGACAGAGTAAATCATTCTAGGAGATAGCAGTGTTATACATGCGGCGGGCAAGGTCTAGTGGCTTGTGACTGTCTGACCTAACATTTGGATGATCAACATATGGTCAAAGGACCGCCTAGGAAGAGACATAGGTTCGACTGAGGAGGTCCGTAGAGAGAAGGCGGACGTGGCAGAGGAGCTATTCGTGCAGCTGGCGGTGGGCGACGATTTGGGATGTTATAGCCACCACCACGAGGAGGTCCACCCCGACCGCAAGGAGCAGGTGGATAGGGGAGAGCTCAGCTCCAAGCAGCTGAGTCCTACGATCACGACGCTCAGGAGATGATATGAGGTATGATCTATGTCCACTCCACCTTAGTTGTAGTAATTATATACATAGGTTCCAGTCATTCTTGTATTTCCACCCCCTCGTTCGGAGCTCGGAGATTCCAATGGGGTCGTTGGATTGATCCTTATGGATAGAAACTCCTATGGGAGAGGATTCAATGATTATGCACTAGTGCTGGAAGTGTGATATTACTCTAGGAGGCGAGAGATTCTATTGGGATCTCTTAGTAGCTGCGTCGAGGCCTTACGACATCGTCTTGGGTACGGACTAGTTATCTAGAGTCCCGGATCAGAAAAATTGTATCGGGTGCAAAGTACAGTGTGTCCGCATGGATGGGACCAGGTTTTTCTTCGTCGAAAAGAAGGGAGCCTTTTCAGCGCAGGATGGACTTACCCGGAGGAGAGTGCAGTCAATTACTCATTAGTTGGCTATCCTTACCCCTCAGAGCTATTGATGTGGAGAGTCCGAGCTATCCTGTAGTGGTGGACCAGTACACTGATGTCTTCCCTGATGATGTTACGGTCCTACCTTCTCGCAGAGAGGTAGAATTTTACATTGACATGTACCCCGAGACGACATCGATATCTACACCAGCATATCGGACGACTCTTGCAGAGCTTCGTGAGATGTGGGTACAGCTAGAGGACTTGCATGGGAAGGGATTCATATGGACCATAGTTTCTCCTTGGGAAGCCCCAATTCTTTTTGCCAAGAAGGCAGATGGGAGCTTGAGGATTTGTGTTGACTATCGGCGCCTGAACCAGCTGACTGTGAAGAACAATTACTCACTCCTGAGGATTGCCGACCTCTTTGATCAGCTGAAGGGAGCCTAGTGGTTCTCAAATATAGACCACAGATCGGGCTATCACCAGCTAAGATTACGAGATGAGGATGTGCAGAAGACGATCTTTAGATGTCGGTATGACCATTATGTGTTCTTGGTTATGCCATTTAGCATGACCAATGCTCCAGTAGTGTTCATGGGACTCATGAACATGATCTTTCAGCAATACCTTGATTACTTTGTATTTTTCTTCATCAACGACATTCTGATCAACTAACTACTGAGGACCATGCCTATCATTTGCAGGTAGTACTAGACATACTCCAAGAGCACCATCTTTATGGTAAGCTCTCAAAGTGCCAGTTTCGGATCCGAGAGGTTCAATTTCTGGGACATGTCATATCAGAGGTTGGAGTTGTAGTGGATCCAGTGAAGATTGTGGCGGTACTTGCTTAGGATCCACCCTGAAGTGTGACGAAGGTAAGGAGTTTCCTGGGTTTGGCTGGATACTACTGGATATTTGTGCCTTATTTATCAAGAGTTATAGCACCACTATCATCCTTTTCTAAGAAGGGGAAACCCTTCATTTGGCCGGAGAAATGACAATGGTGTTTTCAGAAGCTAAGGCAGAGGCTGACTAGTGCCCCCATCTTGAGGCTTCCAGAGGAGGGAGTTGGGTACGTAGTTTACTGTGATGCATCAGGGACCAGACTCAGATGTGTCCTGATGCAGGAGTGAGAAGTGATCACATATGGTTCTCGGCAGCTAATACAGTATGAGTAGAACCACACTACCCATGACTTGGAGTTATTAATAGTGGTCCTCTCCTTGAAGATGTGGTGACACTATCTGATGGGCTAACGTTTTACAGTATACTCTGATCACAAGAGTCTCAGGTATATCTTCTTTTAGAAGAACCTGAACCTGAGACAATGACGTTGGCTTGAGTTCCTCTATGACTATGACTTTGAAATAGTCTATAATCCTGAGAAGGGGAAGGTTGTAGCAGATGCACTCAGCAAAAGGTATGGTATATAGCAGTTAGGTGAGGCAATGGACCAGCTAGCCTCCTTGCATATATCCTTTGTGGATAGAGATGGAGAAACCTTTCTACAGTCTATTACAGTCACTCCCCCACTTCTTCAATGAGTCAGGGAGGCGCAGTGTGGTGACAATAACTATGAGACACGACGTGCTCCGATATCCACAGGACATGCACCTGATGGATTTTCTGATGGTGGGGAGATCTTCATCCTCTTCAGAAGACATACCATGTAACACCCCAAGATTTTGTAGTACAGTATCTCTTCAAAGTAATTCAATAACTTGTGAAATAGGCAACATCGAGATTGAGCGTACCAAAACTTACCAAACTAGTTGTTCAAAAAGTGGTTATGAATAGTGTAAACTAAAATTTTAATTTTATACTCTATAAAATTGTAGAATCCATATTCTGTGTTTCTTAGACATAATAAAAGAACAAATTCATTTTTTTCAGATAAAAGAACTATTTATCAAGAAAAAGAAATTTTACCACCTTTTAATGGAGAACCCTTTTTAAATCCAATATTTGACACTTTTATATACATAATTTGACAAAATAAACTTCTTCTTTAGAATCGGGACATAAAAATTTAGTTTTTATAAATTTTTGGCACTTTTCTGATAACTTTCATATTTTTATGAATAGTGAAAAATACTAAATTTTAATTAATACAACTTTTTTAATAAAAATAATTTATAGTGTTAAATTATAATTTTGAGTGGTTTTAAAGTATAATTAGATTATATTTTTAACATTTAATCTATTTATGGTCATTATATGTAATTTCATATTTAAATTGTACATAAACCAGTGTCAATCTTTTGATAGTTATTATTTCTTAAAAACATGCTTTTTGTTTTGATAGCGGGAATTAATTTTAAATTAATTTCTGCCACTTATATGTTTTGAATTTGAAAAATGGATTCCATATTTGGAATCAGTAGGTCCAAATTGTGTAAATAGTTATCTTTTATTTTTATACATTTTAAATATTTACTTCAGTACATATTTTATTTACCATGATTAAAGGGTAAATATAATAAATAAGGGTAAAATATAATATTATAATAATATTAAATAACCATAACATGTGTCCTAATCCTATTGGATGATACATAGCCGACCATGTGCATCCTTGGGTTGAATTTGGGACCCCGTGGAGCCACATGGGAGTAATAATGACATTTTATAATAATTAATTTAATGTAAAGACAAAAATGATATAAAAAAATATCTTTTGGTAAATAAATTTTTACATGGGGTTATATAAGTTATCTTTTCTACTATAAATATTAATTGGAAAGAAAAAACTATTTCCTACATTATGGTATCTTTTTATAATTTTTTGACATCAAATAAATTAAATTATTTATGACACAATAATGATGCAATATTTACCCCAATAATAAATGATTTAAATAAATAAGATTATAAATATTAAAAAAATCTAAAACCTATCAAATTCTTATTAGATTATTTTATTTCGACCATTATTCATCTTAACTTTGTTATTAACGAATAGTTGACCTTTGGAAACCGAAGATGAGGTTATAATAAAATAATTGTTTCAAACATTCCTAAAGAGACCATCCTCTCCCTTATAAAAAGACCTCACTTCCTACCCATTTCTCACACATCTCAAGACTTTGGATCGTACAAACCCTGCCCAAATATCCTCCCAACATCCCTCACTTCATTCTAGAGGTCTTACTTTATTCATAAAGCCATCTTATGGAGCCCTTTTGATTAAATCAAAAGGAAGAACCCAAATAAGAGATAATAATTTCACCACCCTCTTTCAGGTTCTTTCTTCATCCACATCCTCTTTCATTGTTGTTTCCATTCTAAAATGATCACTCAATTATCTTATATATACTTTGATTCTATTATAAATATTGTACAACCATATTCATTATTCTATCCATCCTTTAAATGACAAAGTCACCATACGTGCTTACGTACGACTTACAGTCACCGCGTCGTGGTGATGTTTGTTATTCAAACACATCATCATTTGGATGGGTATAATAATGAGTATAACTGATGTAAATAATAAATATAACATGATAATTATTCTGTATAAGTGATATAAAATCCAATTATATACTATTTTAATATCAAAAGAATGATATTGTCGCTCATGCGTACGTACGGATTACCATCTCCACGAACACGATAAGATTCATTCCTCAACATAACCATTCAAGAATAATTTTTATTTGGTCATTAAAAATAATTATTATGAACAAAATATCATTCTACACATGAATAAAATACATCCTATCCATAAGAAACACGGTTTATGTATCAAAACATATAAAGGAAAACGAATCAGTTAACACCTGAAATGACGATACTACTAAAATATCCTTATCAAAGCAAAATTAGAATATCACATGTGATATCATATTAATGTATATGGTTCTTGTATAATTTAATAACAATTATTTCACCATTATACAGGACTTTAACCAACCCTCGACCAAGGAAAAGTATAAGGTAAGGGTTAATTCTACAATCTCTTCATTATCCGAGGTTGTTTATATGTAATTATCTACTAGGACCTCTTTATCATCCACATCCCTGTTTCTTAAAAATTCATTCCAAAACGTTTTTACTATTTTCTAGACTATGGGTTAAAGAAATTTATACCCTTGTTTGAATTTTTATAAAATGGTTTGAAAAGAATCTTTCTGTTGTTTTCCAAACAAGACCCTTTATAACCTTTTCGACAAAATTAAGGTCAGAATGTCTTTTTTTAACTTATACGGCGGGTGCGGTTATTTTCTGCTATTATAACAGCTTCAAATATTCCTTTCCAATCTTATAATAATATTTCAAAAATAAATGTTTTATTTAAAATGGTTTCAAAATAGAAA
This sequence comes from Viscum album, assembly GCA_963277665.1. Lineage (NCBI taxonomy): Eukaryota > Viridiplantae > Streptophyta > Magnoliopsida > Santalales > Viscaceae > Viscum > Viscum album. The sequence continues at coordinate 1,084,720,585 of OY728155.1, forward strand.
GAGTCATTACTTTCAAATAGTTTCATTTCATCTATATCATCATCCTTGGATAGATTTTCTACTTATTTGAAGTCAATTCATTATGAAACAAATATTCCATATTGTATTGTAGGTTTAGTGATATGTTTGACTATGTATGTATGATTTTTATACCATTCTTGGTTTATAGATAAATTATTGACATTTCGTATGCTAGTTTAAATATGAATGTTTATGTTATGTTTTAACCTTTTCATATGAGGAATTCATTGGACTTAGTAAGTGATGGGTGGTGCCCACTATAGCTTCTTAATGCATCGGTAGGTCTCATGAGAGAAACTAGTGTCTTGGACAATGGAATTGACAAAATATTATTTGTAGTCTTGGCACAAGTCCTTGACTATGTGGTTATGAAAGTCTGGCATTATGCATTCCATCATTATTAATGTGGCTATTGATATTTCATGTGATTATTCGACTATTAGAATATCCTAGTAAGTAATTAAATGACATAATTTTGATTTTATCTTTTCCATATTATGTAGAAGTTCATGTTTAAAAGGCTTTTGTTTTAGTCTTATACATTGCCTTACATATTTATTCTTATTTATGAATGTTTCCGCTATATTGTTATCCTTAATGAGTATCTGAGCTCACCATGCGAAGAAGAATATTATGACTGAACTTCAGGGATAATATATGGGATCTCAGTGTGGTCTATGGAAACAATGTTGTTGTAGTTTTCCATTTTATGGTGTAATGTAAACCTTATGAATTTATCTAGTACATCTAAGGAAACTAAACTAATTGGTATTTGAAGATTTGATCTTTTTTTATCATTCCAATGATACGTAATAATACACCAACTCTGGGCTTCTGGGTTCGCGGTGTTATAGTTGGTATCAGAGGAATTTTAGTACAATCCTTGAAAACTACATTTAGATAAACTCTGATTAGAGCACATTACCCTGAGACAGACTTTGAGGATTAGTATATAAGAACTTCGTAGAGTTTTGGTTTTGTAGAGATTTTGTGAGTTTTCCAAGAAATACATCCCTTACTGGATACAAGCAGGTAAAGGTGGCTCTAGAATAGATTTACCTAGGGGTAAAACCCAAAAACACTGCTTTGAGATGGATTCGAACGGGAAATGGTGCACGGCAATGCGCCTTGCTGCACTCTTGGTTACGAAACTCCCAGGGGATATGCTTAGGATAATTCTCATTTTCTTTACAAACCATTATGAAGGGTTTATGAGTACATATTTCCTAAGTGTTAAGTGTTTTACAAGTTTGGATTTTTGTATTGTGATTCATAAGCTAATCTAGTTTATGCCATTGTTTAGAAATGGAGCATAGTGGAAATAATGGAAATTTTATCAATGCATTCACTCCATGTGGGGATTTCCCTCCTGCTCAAGATAATTATAGTAGAGCTGGTGATACAACTGGTTCTAATCATCTTATCACTATATTGGGACAACTCACTCAGGTTATGAATAATAACCTTACCCGTATGGAGCACCCTGATCAACCACACGGAGGATCAATGTTAGATCAATTCATGAGGAAACGACCACCAACATTCAATGGGAGTAAAAATCTATTGGTAGCTGAGCAATAGATAAGTTCCTTAGAGAAAATATTTTATGCTTTGGGGAGTAGTGAAAGGGAAAAAGTTGTCATGGCAGTTTATCACCTCACTGGAGATGCAGATCAATAGTGGTCATTGATTGAAAACAAAAATGAGGATGAAGAAGTATCAAATATATAATGGAGGGAGTTTAAAGATCTTTTTTTAGAAAAATACTTTCCACATGACCATCGAGTGGATATGGAAAGACAATTTCTGAGACTGAGGTAAAAGGAGGATGAGAATGTTGCAAAGTATGAAGCTAACATTACAAGGTTAGTGAGGCATGCTGCAGATTATATATGTAACCCAAGATAAGTGGTTTATTGTTTATTTGATGCTTTAAAACCATTTCTCCATCGAGCATTAGTATCTCAATCCTTCTCGTTGTACAAAGATATTATCTCATCTTCTATAAATAGAGAAAATGAATTCTCTATGTCTGACAACAATAAAGTAAAGCAAGAGAAGAAGAGAACGATGGAGAGAGAGACAGATAAAGGGAAAAAGGAAAATAAGTATTTTCCATTATGTGATAATTGTGGGAAGAAATACCCTAATACTTGCCTAAAAGGAATGAGAGTCTGTTAAAAGTGTGGTGAATAAGGCCACCAAGCTCATGATTATAAGGGAAAGAAAGTTGTTGTCAGTGTTGAATGCTACAATTGTAGAGAAATGGGGAATTATGAAAATGAATGTCCTAAGTTCAATGGAAACTTACCTCAGAAAAAGCCAAGGGATCAAGGCTAATCATATGCTATTACGATATTTGAAGTGGAATAATTATTGTAGTTTTGTTTTTGGTCTCAAAAATTATATCCTGGTTATAAGAATAATGTGATATATATAAGGATTTTATAGTAGTACTTGTTGTTTTCATTAAGGATTCAATTTGACTAAGGTAATAATTTTTTCAGTATGTGACAATAAGAGAATCTTTACGTTGTCTCAGGAATCTGATGTTACAATAGATTTTGGAATTTAGAGACCTTTTAGAGAGAGTCTGGATAGAGGTATTTTGGATAACTATAAAGGTTGGAATGGATTAAGTTTAACATTGGATATTACTGTTTAAGGTTAAAATATTTCTTATGATTACTTTTGGAATATATCATAGTACTATAGTTTTAGGAAATGGACAACCTACAAGTCGGGCGATAACCTGTTGCGTCAGACAAAGCTATAGGGATCGAACCCACAGCCTTAGTGCGATAGACCTTTATTACCTACCACTAGCCTAAAAAAATTCCAGGGTTATTACCTAATACTTTTCTTCATTTAAATTTTATGTGTTAATATTTGGAACCTTATATGATTAGGATAAATATTATATTTTTTATTTCTATTATCTTTTGGAGTGAAAGATGAGTTTGTGGTAGAAATTAGTTGAAGGATGAAACTCTACTTACCAAGTATACATATATATATCTATCTTATTCTATGAAGAAATTAATTATTAAAATTTATGGAATGGATATTAATAACAAAAAAAATTATCCTAATATCTTATGTTTTGTTGAATTGATGATATTTTAGATCATCATATATCGATGGCTTTGAGGCTCTCAAGTATACACTTGTTTGTGATTGATGACCTCAATCACTCCCTATAAATATTTACGTTTTTCCTCAAATTATGTGTCTGTAATTTCCACCAATATTCTCCAATTTGATATCATAATTTTGTGGTGAACTTTTCATTTCTCTTTTGTCATATTAAGTATAAATTTTATTAACCCTATTTCTAATGTGGGTTTTCCACAAAGCTATTTTATATTTTTAAGAACAATTTCAAATTGCGAGGATGCAATTTATTGAAGGTGGGGAGAATATAACACCCCATTATTTAATTGTACATTATCTCTTCAAAGTAATTCAATAACTTGCGCAAAACGCAACATCGAGTTTGAGCACACCACAACTTACCAAACTAGCCATTCAAAAAGTGGTTATGAATAGTGTAAACTAAATTTTCAATTTTATACTCTATAAAATTTTAGAATCCATATTATTTTTTTATTATACCTAATATAAGAACAAATTCATTTTTTCAGATAAAAGTATTATTTTTCAAAAAAAGCAATTTTACCGTCTTTTAATGGAGAACCCTTTTAAATCCAATATTTGACAGTTTTATATATTAAATTTGACAAAATAAAATTCTTCTTCAGAATATGGAAATAAAAATTTAGTTTTGAAATGTTTTTGTCAATTTTCTGATAACTTTTAAATTTTTAGGAATAATGAAAAATACTAAATTTTAATTAAAAAAACATTTTTAATCAAAATAATGTATAGTGTTAAATTATAGGTTTGAGTGGTTTTAAAGTATAATTAGATTATATTTTTACCACTTAATCTAATTTTGGTCATTAGATTTTATTTTACATTTAAACTGTACATAAACAAGTGTCAATCTTTTGATAGTTATTATTTCTTAAAAACATGCATTTTGTTTTGACAACGAGAATTAATTTTAAATTAATTTCTGCCACTTCTGTCTTTTAAATTTGGAAAAATGGATTCCATATTTAAAATGATAAGGTAACAATTGTGTAAATAAAAATATTTTATTTTTAGACATTTTAAATATGTACTTCAGTAAATATTTTATTTACTATGATTAAAGGGTAAATATAATAAATAAGGGTAAAATATAATATTATAATAATATTAAATTACCCTAACATGTTTCCTAATCCTATTGGCTGATACATTTATGACCATGGACATACTTGGGTTGAATTTGGGACCCCATGGAGCTACATGTGAGTAATAATGACATTTTATATTAATTCATATAAAGTAAAGAAAAAATGACATAAAAAGTATCTTTTAGTAAATAAATTTGTACATGGGGTTATATAAGTTATATTTTTGACTATAAATATAATTAGGAAATTTAAAATTATTTCCTACATCATTGTATTTTTTTATAATTTTTGTAAGTCAAATAAATTAAATTATTTATGATACAATAATTATGGAATATTTACCTTATTAATAAATGATTTAAATAAATAAGATTATAAATATTAAAACAAAATAAAAAACCTATAGAATTATTATTGGATTATTTTATTTCTACCATGAGTAATATTAACTTTTTTATTAATTAATCGTTGACCTTTTGAAACCAAATATGAGGTTATAATAAAATAATTGTTTCAAACTTTCCTAAAGAGCCCCTCCTCTCCCTTATAAAAAACCCTCACTTCATACCCATTTCTCACACTTCTCAATCCTTTGTATTGTAAAAACCCTGACCAAATATCCTCCCAACATCCCTCACTTCATTATAGAGTCCTTAAATTAGTCATAAATCCAACCTAAGAAGCCCTATTGATCAAATCAAAAAAAATAACCTGAAGAAGAGGTAATAATTTCACCACCCTCTTTCAAGTTCTTTCTTCTTCCACATCCTCATTCATTGTTGTTTACATTATAAAATGATAAAACTAGTATATTATATGTACTATTATTCTATTATAAATATGGTACAACTATATTCCTTATTCTATCCATCCTATAAATGACAATGTCACCAAACGTGCTTACGTACGGCTTACCGTCTCCGCGTCGTGGTGATGTTTGTTATTCAAACACTTAATAATTTGGATGGTTATAATAATGAGTTTAATTTATGTAAATAATAAATATAACATGATAATTATTCTTTATATGTGATATACCATCCAATTATATACTATTTCAATATCAAAATAATTATATTGTCGCTCGTGCGTACTCACGGATTACCGTCTCCACGAACGCGATAAGATTCATTCCTCATTATAACCATTCAAAAATAATTTTCATTTGGTTATTAAAAATAATAATTAAGAACATAATATCATTCTGTAAATGAATCAAATACATCCTATCCATAACAAACACGTCTTATGTATCAAAACATATAAAGGAAAATGAATCAGTTAACACGAGAAACGACGATACTACTGAAATATCATTATCAAAGCAATATTAGAAGATCACATATGATATCATATTAATTTATAGGGTTCTTGTATAATTTAATAAGAATTATTTCACTATTATACAAGATTTTAACCTACCCTCTACCAAGTAAAAGTACAAGCTAAGAGTTAATTCTACAATCTCTTCATTTTCTAAGGTTGTTTATATGTAATTTTCTACTTGGACCTCTTTATCATCCACATCCATGTTTCCTAAAAATGTATTCCAAAACATTTTTACTATTTTCTATACTATGTTTTAAATTAATTTATACCCTTGTTTGGATTTTTATAAAATGGTTTGAAAGGATTCTTTCTGTTGTTTTCCGAAATAAGGTCCTTTATAACCTTTTCGACAAAGTTATGGTAAAAATGTCTTTTTTTAACTTATACTGCGGGTACGACTATTTTCTTCCATTATAACACCTTCTAAGCTTCCCTTACAAGCTTATTAGAATATTTCCAAAAATAAATTTTTTCTTTTAAATGGTTTCAAAATAGAAAGAGGTATTTCGTTCAAATAGTTTCATTTTATCTATGTCCACATCCTTGGATATATTTTCAACTTGTTTAAGGTCAATTCAATATGAAACAAATATTCCATATTGTATTGAAGGTTTTGTGATATGTTATACTGTGGATTTTTTGTTTTTATACCATTCTTGGTTTAAGGATAATGTATTGACATTTCGTATGAAAGTTTTAATATGAATTTTTATGTTATGATTAAAGCTTTTCATATGAGGAATGATTTGGACTTAGTAAGTGATGGGTGGAGCCCCCTATATCTCCTCGATGCACCGGTAGGTCTCATGAGAAAAACTAGTGTCTTGGAACAAGGCCTTGACAAAATCTTATTTGTAGTCTTAGCACAAGGCCTTGACTATGTGGTTTTGAAAGTCTGGCATTATGCATTCCATCATTATGAAAGTGGGTATTGATATTTCATGTGATTATTCAACTAGTAGAATATCCATGTGAGTAAGTAAATGGCATTATTTTGTTTTTATCATTGCCATATTATGATGAAGTTCAATTTTTAAAAAGATTTTGTTTTAGACTTATACATTGCCTTAAATTTTTATTCTTATTTATGAAAGTTTCGGCTATATTGTTATCCTTACTGAACATCTAAGCTCACCCATTTCTATGTTTTATTTTTCCCAGGATGCAAAGAAGTGCATTATGACTGTTCTGCAGGGATAGTCTATGCGATACCAGTGTTTTCTATGGAAGAAATGTTGTTGTAGTTTTCCATTTTATGATATAATGTAAACCTTATTAATTTATCTAGTACTTCCAAGGCTACTAAACTAATCGTTCTTTTGAGACTTGATATTTTATGATCATGCCAACGATACGTAATAATGCACCAACTCTAGGATTATGGGGTTAGGGCGTTACATACCATGGTACCAGTGTCACTTTAGGAGGAAGTGTTGAGGGAGTTCCACGCATCCCCTCTAGAAGTACATCTAGGAGTGGCGAAGATGTACCGAGATCTCTGACAACAACACTGGTAGCCAGGAATGAAGAAAGCAGTTGCAGATTTTCTTTCTCAGTGCCTCACATATCAGCACGTGAAGGTGGAGAATCATGTTCCAGTAGTATTGCTTCAGAATTTAGAGGTCCCAGAGTGGAAGTGTGATGGGATATCCATGGACTTTGTGACAGAACTTCCACATACATCCAGGGGACATGACTATATCTAGGTGATCGTCGACCGACTCTCCATGTCGGCCCACTTCCTACTGTTCGGAGTGCAGGGTTCAGAAGATAGCTTGGGATGCCTCTATGTGTAAGAGATTGTCCAGCTACATGGAGTAGCTTCGATGATTATCTCTGATCATGTTGTATGTTTTACTTCCCGGATATGGAAGGGGTTGCAGGATGCTTTTGGGACACAACTTCATTTGAGTACCGCCTTCCATCCTCAGATGGATGGCCAGACTGATAGGAACATTTAGACCCTCGAGGACATGTTGCATTCTTTTTTCCTCGACTTCAGTTGTAGATGGTATAATCACTTAACTTTGGTGTAGTTTTCATAAAACAACAGCTATCACTCCTCCATATAGATGGCACCTTTCGAGGGATTGTATGGGTGACCTTGCATATTGCCTTTGTGCTGGACTGGCCCAGGGGAGTCAGCACTTGTGGGACCAGAGATGGTTTGGGCTACCACAGATAAGGTGTAGATCATCCAAGAGCAGATGAATACTGCACAGAGCAGGAATAACTCATGTACCAACAGGATATGGAGACCTTTGGAGTTCGAGGATGGAGACCACGTCTTTTTACGGGTCTCACCTCGATGAGGTTTTCGGATATTTGGTTGAGGTGGAAAGTTATCTCTAAGATTAATTGGACCCTTTCACGTCCTCAGCAGAGTTAGCAAGGTGGTGAACCACTTAGCTCTTCCACCTCAGTTGCAACAGGTGCACGATGTCTTCCACGTATCCCAGCTGAGGAGATACGTGCATGGCCCTTCTCACATCATCGACCTTGGATAGCTGGATGTCGACGATGGGGAATATTTTATAGAGGTTCTAGTATAGATTGATTATCGACTAAAGAGAGTCCTTCTTGGACGGTCAATACCTATGACGCACATTCTCTAGCTGCATAGGAACCTCCAGGAGAGCACATGGGAGTGGGAGGCTCAGATGCATGCTCCGTACACCCACTTGTTCCCTTAATTTTAGTTGTAGCTTATGGGGACATAAATCCTTGAGGTGGGAAAAATGTAATGACCTGGAATTTCCATCTAAACATTTTTTTATAAATGGGATTTTTACGAGTCCACAAAAATTGACAACATGTGATTCTGAGGCCCGGAGTGGCCGGAATGAATTTATGAACTTTTTTTCAGGTACGTTCAGTAAACATACAAGAAAGTTTTTATAACTTTTAAACCGGTGATCAGAATTGAATTGCGAGGGCACCGATGAACTTGCAGCGCCTGTATTCTCTTATGGATTCTTTCCCCTTGACGGTAGTTGGATGAGGTTAAAAGTTTGTTTTGGGGTTTTTCGTTAAGGAATAAAATAAAATAAAAATTGTGAAAACATTTTATTTTTATTTGAAGCACCCATGGGAATATTGTGGATGTGGGACCACAGGAGTTTTATCCACCATGTGGAAGTTGAGAAGTGGGGACCCCCAAACCTGAACCTCCCATGTGAGGTTATGGTTGTAGGGAAAACCCAAGCCTAACCTCCCATGAGAGGTTATGGTGGTGGGGACCACCCGAGGAATAATCCTTTTGAACTACCCTCATTATGGAGAAAAACCTCTCCACCACCTTCAATAATGTGTAGGAGCCTCTTGAATTCCTCCACATTAATTGTTCCAACACACATACCTTTAATGTGCTAACCTAGTTAATTGGTTAGGATAATTTGAATTTCTTCCAACGAACAAAATAGAGAACTTAATCTATTATCAGTGGCATATTTGTTAGAATTGGGAGGAATGAGCTCTTGGGAGAAATATCTTCAACGAATAACAGATTCTTCCATGAAGAACACACCACTGAAGAAGAACGATCCACCAAAAAAGAACGCTGACCCCCTTCGACCTTCTTCCTCAGGACTTCTTCTGACACGGTACATCCTCATCTACGGCGAATCAACGACCATACTACTTTCTTACGCCAACGTCATTAAGCGAACGAGGTAAGGTTTTATTTCTATTTGATTATAGATTTCCATGTTCTCCCCTTCAAATTCTTTTGCGGGAATGGGAATAGAGATTGATGTGGGTTGTTGGAAATGATGTTTCAAAATATCTTCCATACCCGTTCATGCTTTGTTCTTTGTGAACCGCTTGCTACCACTCTAAACGCGGAGGGTGAGGGCCAAATGAACTTTGCCCGACCCCTCCGCCATTCATTCTCTAATGTGTTCATCAAAATGGAGGAAGGCGATGAAGGAGACAAAGGCAACAATGCCGCCACTTGTAGCCTCTACAACCCGCGTCGCCCAATAGTGCTTCGCCCTCCCGGCTGAACCGGCCCTGCTCCCGGCATAGCCACCCGCGGTCGGACCGCACCGTCACGCTGCCCCCATCCGAACCCCCTCATCACGCCGCTGCTATGCTGAGCCATCGTGCCACTGTCATGCCGAGCCGCCACGCCACCCCGGGCAAAACTCCCTCGTCGTGTCACCGTCGTACCGAGCCGCTGCGCTGCCCCCATCTGTCGTTCCACACCGCCACACCGCTGTCGTCTGCCATGTCGAGTCGTCGTTCCACCCCGAGTTGAACCCCATCGCTGCACTGCCACCTTGCCGAGCCACCACGCCGCCATCGTCTGTCGTGTCGAGCATCCGGGCCGCTGTCGTCCGCCGTGCCGCTCCGCCGTCTGCCGAGCCGTGCCGCTTTCCGGGCCGAGCCGAGCCGCGCCACCGCCATGTCGAACTGCTGTCTGGGCCCAGCCGAGACGCTTCCACCACCGTTCCCTCACCGTATCCCTCTGAGCTACCTGAGCCACCCTCTTCACAACCTTGCGAGCTTCCCCGGTCCGATACGGCCCGCAACTAAGCCAATCTGCGGTTGAGCCGCCCTCGCAGCACCCCTTCACGGTCGAGCCGCCTCCGCAGCCCCTCCCGGTCATTGGGCCGAACTCAACGGGCCGAGCCGCCCAATGGGTTGGACCCAAACCAACAGACCGGGGCCCCCTATGAGCTGGGCCAAAGCCAATGGGTTGGGATGGGTCGAACCGAATCAGGTCAGCCCAGGCCAGGTCGGACCGGACCTAGGCCCACTATGATAGAGTTACTTTCTTTTGGCCATAAATTTGGCACCAGACATCCGTTTGACGAACTATCAGCGACGCTGGAAATCTTGGAGTGAGATAGTCCATTTGATTATACCCCACTGTGTTATGGATTAATATGGGGAATGGTAAGTTTGGATCGAACATGAATTCAACCTGGCCCCCATGACTGAAAGGCTAAAAACTCATAGATCCAGCATCTGATTGACGCGCCGTCTATTACGTTGAGACCTTTATGACGTGACGGACCACTGAGACACTTCTTCGTGGGACTTAGTGGAAGTTGGATTATTTGACTTGTGGGTTGGGAAGTGGTTTCCCAAAGCGTGATACAAACAGAACAATGGAACTAGCTCAGACTTGATGACTGCTGACCGTTTTGACTCAAAGTGACTCGACTAGCTCAGTGGGGAGCGCTTTGGTGACGTGGAAGACCCACGGTGGGGAGAGCCTTGGTGACACGGCAGACCCATGGTACTCGACAGGATGAGTACCTCAGATGGATATAAGGTGGAGCACCTCTATGTGACGTGGCAGACCCATGGTGGGGAGTGCCTCTGTGTGACGTGGCAGACCCACGGTACTCGACGGGAGGAGTACCTCAGCAGTCCAAGGTTAGTGGGAAGCGCCTCTGTGGGATGCAGCAGGCCCATTGTACTCAGAAAAGGAGGAGTTCTCCAGTAGCCGAGGCATTCGTAATTTTCTTGTTACTACCCCTAGAATAAATTCTTGTGTGAGATGAGTCAGAACCTCTGTGTTTTCCTCATGATTGAGATGGATTACTTGATAACTTAGATATATGTATGGGAATATACCTATGTAAGGTTATCTGTTGATTTCATAATTTTTTGTTTTATCCATGTTGGATTTTGTGAGACATAGACGGTCTCGTGGTCCCTACTGTGTTTCATTATACTCACCCCTACATGGGCTTTGCCCGCACCATGTGGTGTCGGATGCAGACGACGAAGATCTCTGACTGAGGCTGAGAGTACCAGGACTGGACGGAACCTGTAGGTAGACCTTATGACAATTCGGTACATGGAGGAGACATATGGACGAAGAGTTATGAGGAGGCGATCTATACCTACCCTTCAGGTAGGATCCTTAGAGGACGACCCAGCAGCTGACTTTTCCTTTTCTTCAGTTGTATTATGTCACAGTTGTACATTGGCTTTCCAGTTGGGCTGGTATTCTGGCCCCTTTTACTTTCATCACACTTTTCCTGTACTATTTATGTGGTGTTTCATCTAGCTGTGTTATTTCTTGTTTGTGCGTTTACGTGTTACAAAGGAAATACCTTCCCAGTTTTAGGGAATTACACCTTTGGTGCTAGTCACCAGCCACTGGCCTATGGAAGGTGGGCTTGGGGTAGTCACGGCACGGGCCCTAGAGGATGGGTCGTGAAAATATCATACTTCTATAATAACATCAGTATCACTAGTATATAGAATTATTTTTATAAATATGGAGCTGTCATTATCAACCTTCCTCCATCCCTTCTACTTAGAAAAATGAATATGTCGTCTGTGTGTACGTCCATACTACTGCCTCCATGAACAACTTATTTTGTTTCTCATCATCACCTTTTATTTTTGTTAACAAAATATATTTGATAAATAAATATAATATTTATTACAGAATTAATATTATTTAAATATAAATTCTTATCTGTATTCATTTTCTCTCATTCATTAGAAAATGTAAATGTATCTTCTGTGCATGTGCGGACTACTACCTCTATTGAAGATGTGTTTCATTTTTATCACCACCATATATGGATGGTTATAAAAAAATTGATAAATATATATAAAATTATGTTGTAATATATATCATTTATATTTTTTTAAAAGTATGAAACAAAAAATTATGATCATCATAATGAAATCCATTGATATCGATAAATTACTAGAAACCAGCTTTTCATGGATATCATTATCTTATATCATGCCCATAGTTTCCATAAAATGAACATAAGGAGGTATAAAATTTTGAAACATAATGATTTAAATATATTCTATAATATGGTAAAGATGACAATTGTATCAAATATTGGTTTTCAACATCAACATTATGAAACATGATAGAAACAATCGAAATTTAATAATATTTGATGACGAAAATAAGAGATAAATAACTAATGAATGTTAATAATAAAACATTATAAAAAGTATAAATATATATGAATAATTTTATCATATTTTTTTATTCATTATACATGATATCAAATTTCATTCATAAAGGTCTGGATTTAAGGTAAGGATTTTACCCATGTTCATTTTTTTCCTTTGAGACATATGTCATATTTAGCAATTCATTAATATTTTGTAGTGTATTTACTTCCCAATGGGTTTTCTTATCATACCTTTCATAAAACTCAATTTATTTGAAAACTCATCACATTAACTTCTTTTAAGGGTGTTTCATTGAAGTGTTACTGAAGTCGTAAAGGATTTTGTTGAGTAAAATATACATTACTTGAGTAACATTGTTTCATTAAAAACTTATTTCTTCTACGGTTTTTTTCTTTTAACATAACATTTTATTAAATGATCAATTATATTTCACTCTATGTAAATTTACATTTTAATTCAAATAATATTCCTTGATGAATTTATTTCACAAAAATTTACAGGATTTTTAGGAATAATTCTCATTAACTTTAAGCACTATTTTACTTCCATGTACATATTACTTCATTCCAAAAAATTGTTTCCTTTATTATTTTGAAAAAAAAATTAATATCTTTTATGATATTCATATTTTTACATGTTTCTAAAACAATAATTTCTATACCTATTATGATGTGGGTTACAAAAAGGGAATTTAATATATTGAAATAGTTTTTTACTTTTAAGAACTTATATTTTTTCTTTCACTCCATAATTCCTTAGGATATCCTTTATTTATTTTTCAATGATCTATTATTGAATATTCTTTTAAAAAGTAAAAAAATTTCAAAAAAAATCATTTCAATTTTTCAATAATGACTTTTGAATGTGACATGTAACTCTTTATTTTGTGAAAATGTTGAAAATGTTTTCTAAGAACTCTTTTATGGTTTCAGTTTCATTTTCCTCTTTACCTCAAAAGGATTTATTTATAGGGCAGTTATTTTTCAAGAATTTCCCTTTAAATTTTCATAAATTAAACAATATTTTGGGAGATTAAACTCTTGTAACTGAATGATCTAATTCTTGGTCCATTCTTATGTGGTACAATTCGAGGTGATCTTATTATAAAGGATTTTTAATCTAAGTCAACATCCGTAAATGTTTTTTAGATTCAGTATGAATATTTTATTCTTCTACCATCCACATTTATTCCTTATAATTCATATTAATTTTATATGGAAGTTTTTATGAAGGAAATATCTTTTTCATGGGTTAACGAAGTGGTGTTTAAGAAATGATTTTTTTATGTTCTTATAGAAAAAATATTTAGATGATTATTGTTATGGTGGTTAGTATCCAGTATTTTTTTAAATGCATTGGGAACAATTTTACATATCGAGAGATAATTATTTTTTATTTGGTTATATTTTTAATTAAGGCATTCTCATGAGATTTTGATAGTTTTAAATTTAGTTAATCTATTCCCACATGATTTTTTGTGGGTCTAATTTTGGTAAATATGTTCTCACATAAATGTGTGTGGGTGTAACTCTGGTTCATATAATCTCTCAATATTTATGTTGTTTTCATTATTCTAAATTTATTATTACAATACTATGAATAGGTGAACTTTTAATTCATCTATCCTCACAAGATTATGAATGGGTGTAATTGTGATTATGTTATTCTCACAAGATTAGGCATGGAAATTATTGTAATTTTTCTATGTTCATAATGATATTTTTTTTATATTATTAATTTTTTTCCACATTTCACTAATATTCTAAACTCTTACAATATTCAGCATTTATAAGTTATGTTACGTTTCTATGTTATGGAACATGCTTATCATATGCACCAAGACTCTTGAATATTTTTTCATTATTTTTATTTCATAAACAGTGAAAAAAACATAATATCATTTAGTTATATCTAATTTTATCAATCATTGTGAAAAACTCTTATTGTTCCATGTTTCTTTCTAATCAATTATTTCTCTCCTTTTTTCAAATTATCATAAGTTAACACATTTATTCCTTATTGATACATTTTCCGTTTCTGAGTATTTAATCTCACCCCAATTTATGGTTCCCACTCAGTAGTTTTTGAAGATTATTATAATCTATAATAATCCTAAAATTTACTTTAGTGTGGTGTGGTTTATAGAGAAATTTTCATGGTATTATAAAATAAGTGGTTTATTTAGCTAATCTCTAAAGATAATAAACATAATGGTTTTAGGATTTATTGATTAGTTGAAAGACAAAATGTTTTTAATTTGGAAAAATATTAATGTTTGGATTGAGTAAAATCACTTTGTATCAAATATAATAATTAAAAAAAAAATTTATCACTGTATATAGGATTATGGTTCTAGGGAACCATAGTTAACTTTATAGGAAAAATAATTCTTCATATTATTTTAATATACTTTTTAATTTTTATGAATTTTTATAAAACATATTTTGATTATTCTTACCAATTTTCAAATGTACTAGCTACATGTATGGTTATAAGTATTTATTTTATTCCATGAGAGTGATTTTTGGAAATCCTATTATGTATCAGAACTCACCCGTACCCACACAGCTCGGTGTGTATATATATATATCATGTTTCATGATGAAGGTAAAGGAAAGGATCTTATGTTATTGAGTTAAGATTAATAATATTTGAGTTCATGGTAGACATGGTTTTGTTTGATCAAGTGTTTTATAAGGTTATAAAAAATTCCTAATGAATGGGAATAATTTTATAGGTTGTGGTGTGGTGTTAGGACATGAGTAAATTTTATTTTCCACTCGACTTTATTTAGTTTTCAGTTACCTTGAATTATTATTTTGAAGTTTTTTGGGTATTTTAAATAGATAAGTGAAATTATATTTCATATATGTGTCTTCTTATTTAAGGTTAAACCATTCCTCGATGATTTATTTTCTAAGTTGCTTCACTAATTTCTAGCCCTTAGCGATTAGGGAACACAACTAAGGTATTGAGATATTCTATGATATGTTCTTTGGGTTTCAAGCTCCTAGGATAATTTCATCATAAAAATTTTATTAAATAATGATTTTAATGGTTGAGTCGTGATTAACTAGTATACATGAAAACTGGGGTGGTGGGGATATAGTAGTTGTCCATAAATGTGATACCTAACCTCTTTGTGGTGATACTTGAGTTTCCAGGGTGTTCAGGTAGGCAAAGTTATCAGAAGGATCTCTTGCAGGATATCATTTTCTTGTTCCCTATAAGTGTCAATAACTATAAAATGTGGGGATTTGTGGAATATTTATTCATAATAATAGGCATGTAGATATTTTATATACAAGTGCATTTGATTTTTTAAAAAGGTCTATATACCTAAAAGTGATTTTATAGTTGATTTAAAAAGGTTTTAAAAGGTGATTTGGTTTATAAAATAAATTTGTTGAGATTGTTTTTCGTTTCTTATTTAAACTTTATCTTTTAAGGAATCACTACAGGTTATATACAAATACTATGATATAGAATTTAGATCTTGGGTTTATATTTTATGATTATATAAGTATAGAGTAATTATATATCTTTATCAAATTTTCTCTGTCGTTTTGTTGTTTTTCAAAGATTCCTTTGCATAGAGATAACATTCATGTGGAAGAGGTTCTAAATGTGGGATGTGAGGATGCAAATGAATAAAAAACCAAGGTTCACAGAGAGTGTGCCTAAAATCTTGAACATTCCAATTTGAGAAAACTAGGGGCTTAAAAGGGTATAGATTAAGAGAAACCTAAGGAAGCTGATTATTCTTTTAGAGTATTATAAGTAGATTTATTCTATATTTAGTGGTGATAATATAGTGTAAGAATATTGAGATTTGTTTTATTAGTTAAACTAGATCTTCTAGTTTTTTAAACACCTGAGACATCGAAGGTGTTGTTTTATTCTTACCTGCTCAAGGGATCTGCTCAAAACAGGTGGGATAAGGCTATGTATGTAAAGAATTATAAGTATCTAAAATGTTTTTTACTCTATAAGATATTTATTTTATATTTCTAACCTACCATACTAATTTTTTACGAAGCTTAAGAGATCATAATGTTGGAGTATGAGAATATTAAGGATTTGGATTATACATCAAACTTTGTGGACTTTGGGAGTTTTCCATTAAAATTTATCACCAAAAATAGTCTCAAAGCAAAATATTTCTAGATGACTCTATGAATTTAAATTTTATCAAGGGTGATCCTACTTTATTTAACTACCATTGTGGAATTGGTAAAAATGTTACTTTTGATTATTGTAGACAATATAAATATTGGGGTTTTAAATGCTTTTCTTCCCCAACCTATTAGAGTAGTGCTCTTCTAGAAGCAAGAAGAAGAATATAGATTAATTTCAGTTGGGATGAAGCTAGAAGAAAATATAAGGGTCATTTTATTCTCAAGGTACGAGGTAACATTAGTGTTATTAATGTGGTAGTTTGAAAGACCTAATGTGGGAATTTTTTAATAAACCTAGGAAATTTCATCTTTTTGGAAAGAAGTGAATCTGAATGAGTTATAAGATTTTAACTCTTAAAGTGATACCATTGGAAGTTACAAATAGTTGTAGGGATCCTAGATATCTATAGAAAAACAAAATCAAGCTTGAGGTAGGTTAGATGTGATTACTGATGGTAATCTACATTAGGGTTAGGTCTTAAATGATCATGGATAGTTCCTATTCATAGATAATGTACAAAAAAAATACATGGAAGGAACTATAATGGATAAATATAATATTTTTTTCACCTATACTATAGTAAATACTATGTTTGATAAGGATGGATATCATTTATTCATATTTGATTGATCATTAGATCAAATTAATTTGCAAAAAATACTGATTTATTATTCCTCAAATATTGATATTACTCTTGGGGAAAGGATCAAGAAAGTGGTTAGGTTTCCATCTTATTCCACTACAATTGATAAGGTATAAATCTTATGATACTTCTTGTTTATATATGTTAAAACATTCGATGTTATAATTAGGATGGATTAGCTAGTGAATTTAAAAAACTATGTTTACTTCAAAAATTGAAATATTTTCTTTACTTTCCCAAATGAGAGTGTTCACAAATTTCAAATGGAGAGTGGAAATTCATGATAATTGAGCAAGACCAATCAATACTCATCTTAGAGCTCTATCATGTTAGCTACCAAGGTTGGTTCTTGAATTATTATAATATTTTAGTTCTTTTTCTTATTCCCTGATCGAACTACATCATGGAGAGTGTGGATGAATTAGATATGACTTTTATTTTTATGTGTTATTTCCTTTTCACCCAACAACTATAACTTTTTGAGGTTCTTGATCAACATATTGTTTTATCACATCATCACCTTCATGTGTAGTAATAAAATGTAAGTGGGAAGAAAAAATATTCATAATGTTTGGTTGAAAGGATAACACCTTTCCATGTTGGTTATACCCTCAACCTAGATTCTCCACTATATTCAAAAGTAATCTACAATATAGAGTATATTGTTCTCTCAATGACTTAAAAATTCAACTGGAAGATACAAAAGTTCTTTCAATAGAATATAAAATAGAGAAAGACCTTCAGCTTTCTTCCATGTTCCCTATACAACCAGATATTCCTCATCGATGATAATACTGATTTGAATGTTTAAACATGTAATTACTAAAGAAACTTTGTAGTATTTGTGGTGTTCTAACTTCCTCAAGATCTTCTTTGATATGGATCTTCCATGTCCTTCATTAGTACTTGGGGTATAGAAAATCACCTACTTCATTAATGGATCTAGGATTTGACTCCATATCTCCTTTTGAAAAACATTTATAGGGATCTTAAAATTACCAAGGATCTAGAAACACATTCTTAATAAACTATAGTTACTTTTATATTTACAATGATAATACTTTCAATATTGTTCACATAATATCATAGATATTATCCCACATTTTACTTAAGAAAACCCTATGATATTTGGTATCAAGATTCTCTCTTTTTAATCTCATTCAAATTAATGAATAACCCACAAAAAATATATTATTAAATTTATAAAACACTAAAGATTTAATAATATCTTATGTGATACTAAAATATCATAATATCAGCATAAAAATAATCTACAACTTTTAATTATTTAGAATAATTCCTTATAACTTGATTGTTTCCTTTCTTGTACACTTTTAAATTTATCACATCCTCTATCCACAAAATTTTTCTTCCTTAAATGCATGTAAAAAATTCCATATTCATTCCAGTATTATCCTCAGTGACATGGAACATATATATTGAACCATATAAGTAATATTATTTTTACTCAATCTTGATAGGATAATGATCCATGATCCGTACATATACACCTTTAAGAGTATCTTGTAAGCATCAAATGATTCATTTCTTCAGAATATCCAAAATCTAAAAACTCATATTTTAACCCAGTAGACTATATTGGGAATTTTATAATCATGTTAGTATAAATGAGTCCAAAAACAACTCATGAGCCGATCATGAGGAAAGATACTTTGTGAAGTGACTACACCATCTTCATTGACCACTCATCTATGTCACTTTCACTGTCTAGATTAAACACATCAAGAACTAATTAGTAGAATGATTAAATTATCTTCCATGTTGATTGAAAAAATCCTCAACCTTAAAATCAACCTCATGACCATGTTTTTATAGTCAATAGATTGACCCTGTGAAGAAACTGCCAGTGGATTTTCCACATATACAATTTTTGCGTAGATCAACTCATCTATAAGAAATTAAACATCATGAACTTTACATAGATACTAATATAAAAAGTTGCCTTTATTTGAATACAATTATTAAACTAGTGTAATTATTATTTTACCCTTATATAGGTTAGGATTATATTTATGTAGTCTAGGAAAATTAATAAATTCTTTTACAAAAATTTGTTTTTCTTCTAGATTTCACTCTATTAAAATCATAAAATTTTCTAACCCATTTCAGAAATTATTAATTTGTTTAAACACACATCCAAATTCAATTATAAAATATTCCACCACCCATAAATAGTATAATGATACTTTAATATTGGTGAAAATATCATCAAAATTATTTCTACTATGTATTACATGAATCAAGTTCGGAACACCAAGTCACAACCTTCAGAACTAATAAACATTGATGTATTATAAATAATAATATTTAAGAGAGGTTAAGGAATATATAACAATCCTATCAGAATTTCCACTTCATTCACTAAAATCATTTTTACATATTGGCACAAAAATGTATCCATTCCATTTTGGGCATAAAAATCTCCCCCATTTTAATTGTTTTCAATATATCCACATGTTTATCAAGACAATAGGTGTACTTATTACTTTATTAGACTTATTTATTGACAAACATAAGGGGAAAATGGGGGTATTATCATATCATCTACTATTTTTGAATCCCTTTACTTATCCACTTTTTTAAACTTATCAATAACTTTTTCCACTTTAACAAAATTATGGCACCATGTTTTTTCATTTAAAAAGATCCATTAGTCAGAAAACATTAATCCAACATCATAAATACCTTGTTTGAAAACAAGTGTGTATATACATGGTAATAATTGTTGTCCATTAATCAACCAACATGTGATGCCATGGTCAGAACTGATTTTCTGACTACATATATAAATTAAATAAGAAATATGTTATATAATGCACATGTCTCAACAAACTCATCAATTTTTTTAAATACAGAGTATACAACTCCAACTTTTCATTATCCTTTTATCAAATACCACTCCCACCTTTATAGAATAATTGAAATAATCAGAAATAGGGGTTATAAGCGTGATTGGTTTACCTTATACTATAGTATTGAAAAGGATTTCTCCAATTTCAAAGATTTATACATTCATAAATCTTGTGATATATCGATTGGTCCATATTCATTTTTTCTCCCTCTCAAAGGATGCACTCACTCTATATACAACATGAAAATTGAAACTCCATAAAAACAATTTTTTTGTATAGATTGTATATCACTCAAATAAGTTCTTCAATTCACTTCATGTTACCACAAATAAAAAAGGTTTTTCAGTGAAAAAAGAGGGAATTTTTTCCCTTATAAGAAATATTGGGGTCGAGAGTTTCCTATCACCCCAGTCTTTACTTTTATTCCAAACTGATCAAAACATTTCTTATTAAAGACCTCAATAAATATTATACTCATCTATTTATTTTCTGTTGCTTCCATTTTTTAATCAATTTTCATACACTCATAAATCAATTAATCTTCATTTCATTTTTCTTACATTATACTTCTCATTCACTCTTCCTGGCTTGGTATGATTTTCACTAAATCTGTTGTGTTATTAAAAGACTAGACACACCTATCACATGATATTTCATTAACATGCTAATATATATTTAGGAATATCTTCTCATTAGTTATAAATATTTCATGTGTAGTAAATATTTTCCTTTATATTCAGTATCCATCTATTCATTCTTCATTTTCATTATCATATCTAACTAGTATAGTTGGATATCTAAGAATTAATTCTTGTCTCACATAATTTCATGGGAATTATAACATTTATGATCGAAATACATAATAGTGATTGAGTATTTCTAAATTTTATACAATTTTGTAACATAGGTAATTTTTCTTGGTAGTCTACCCATGCCCTCCTGATAATTGTGACCATCTTTTCTACACCCACCATTCGGTTCTTCTAAATACTGAAATCTATTTTACGTGGATATATTTGGTGATGTTTTTTTAAAAAACATGTTTCCTATTTAAATATATACTTGAAGGATCACCAAAATTCCCCCTTGGGTCATTCCTTTCTCTTGGAACCAATAAATTATAACAATAAGTCATTATTATATGTACATACCTTCATTAACACAAGAAAAAACCTTTCAAATTAGGCATTTTATTTTAATAAGACGTTTTTTCAAATTTCTTGAATTGTTGACCTACTAAAAATTCGGTATCCAAATGTTTATAGGGGAGTGATAATATGGGCCCATTTTTTCCTTTATTTAGTATGGAAGTTTTCCACTCATTATAATTCATGGTCCAACAATTATTAATATCCTTTTTCACCCGTACTATAATTAATCATAGTATTATATTAAGATAGATTTGGTACATATTTAACTTTCTGATTGGAATCTATCTTTCAAATGACAATGAAAAATTCGCCTTTAACATCATCATAAATTTTGATGTATTGTCTAGATTTCTGAAAATCAACATGAATAATGAGACCCACTAATTGTGTCCCTCTAAGTTCTTTTTCTATTTTAGCCAGATTCTCTTCAATTCCATGAATAATATTATCTCATTCATATTTTCTAATATTGTGATTATTGATCTCATTAACATTGGTTGATTACTTTTTGATCAGATCATTTTATCTTTATTATTATATTTTGTCTCCCTCAATTACTTCATTTTATATTTATTTAGCTATTTAATTTCCACAACACATGATTCCAAATTACCTTCTATTTCCCACTCAAATATTTCCATTATCTATATTGGGATCACTAATTAATGAATCAAATCCTTTATTAACATGAGTGAAGAAATTTAATTCATTATTTGAGTTTATAGAATAGTCATACTTCTCTTAATTTCTCATCAATATTATTATATTCCTATTAATTTTTTATTATTATTTCCTTTTTTATTAGTGAGTTTTCTTATCCTTCTCATCTGATTCAAATTCTAAAACCATTTTCGTTAGGAAATATTTTTCAATATGACTGATATCATCAAAATTATAACATCCTAATAATTTCATACATTTTCTTTTACTTTTACCCTATCAAACAGATTTTATGGAAGAGAAAAAATTTGGTTGAATTCTTTATTATCCTTATTTTCAAGATTATTAGAATCAAGAGTCTCTTCTTCCCTAAAATTTTCTTCTCTCATGGATTTAAAGGTTATCTCATATTTTACATTATTTTTGAATATTGTATCCTTTTTCATTTCATATAAAATGAAAATTTTGTGAAATTAATCCAATTATAGTTCTTTCCATTATTATAATGTTTATAACATGGAATCAAATTTGTGTGAAAATATTTTAGGCTATATGTTAAATATTATTTATTCTTATAGTTTCTCATGAAATCCTAAAATGTTATAAAAATAGTCCTTTACCATGGTTAAATAGTAACCTATATTCTCATTATCGCCAATTTTATATTCTCAAATTTACTCCCTCGTACATGTATCTGGGATTCCTTAACACTGTTATTTCCTTCATAGTGTCTTCCAAAATTTTCTTATATCCCCATTCCAATTTTTTAAGAATCATTTCCTTTATGTAGAACAATTTTGATAAGGATTTCACAACAGAATTTTTATCATTTCCGTCAAGATCCATAATACTATTTACTTATTGAGTCATAAAATCATCCCAATTAATGGATGGAAAACCCACTGATGTAGCATATATCACCACTTAGATAAGTTGTATGAGGAAAGGAAGAATCATTTTCATCCAACTATAGTAGTTTATGACAATTATGGTAGGTTATATTTAACTGTTCATATAATTAATTCTATATATTCGTAGTTTTATTTATCCAAATTGTTTCATTTGTTATCAATTAGTTAATATATATCTTTTTAGAAGAGATGAAGTGATGAGTCTTTGATGATTTTCATGGATTCAGAAAATATCGTTGGATTTAGTGCTTAAGATATTACCCAAGATTATATGATGATTTTTTAACTATTATTAATGGATACCACATCTTCTAATTTTTTTTTTGGAGTTTTCGCACTATTTACAAGAAATGACGAATTTATAATGATGAGATAATATGTTAATTATGTGAATAGATATTTTTGAATAATTCAATGAAATAATCTAACCTATACAAAATTATATTATTTTATAAAATGTGTTATTTTTAAGTTCCTGAAGAAAACAAAATTATTTATATTATTACGTGAGGAATATTACAAGAACAATTGCATACTATGTTTTGACTATGTATTTTAGTGTCCCATATAAAAAACTATGTATCCCTTAGTCAACTGTTAGAACCCAGTTTTTCACTCAAGTATGGACCCTTTAATTTTTGGTTTAAATATTTATGTTGGACCTAATATGGATGCCTACTGAGTTAGTAAATGTTATGAAGGTGTTCATGGATTATTTGGAGCTCATAACCCATCATTTTGGAGAAATCAGGCTCTACGTACAGTTTATAGTAAACTGTGCAGATTGTATTTTTTTCTGGAAAAATCCATCTCACATGGTTGGTGCACAACCATGTTGCCTAACCGTGTGAGCACCCATTTTACCAAGTACCCGTGCATGCGTTGCACACGGTTTGAAAAACTTTGTGGACCAAACCAATCAAGTAGAGTCATTCCACACAGTTTGACAAACCGTATAGACAAACCAGGCATAGGCTAATTTTCATGAATTTTTTTCCAGTTTTTTCCTTAATGATCTATTAATTCTTATCCTTCCTCTTAATCTGAGAACCAGAATGATTAACAACTTTTTCCTCTCAATATGGATATTTTTAAGGCCAAAGCTAGGGAGAAAGATATATCTTTCATCCGACATTCGATCGATCTTTCATTCATCATGTTTAAAGCACAATGGTAAGTACTTGAGTCTTCTTTAGCCATTCTTCTTATCTCTTTCTCTCAGCCTAGGTATTATCATGTGAGAGTTTTTTACCTTTTCCTAGATATACTCTGATCCGAGGAAAATCAAGGGCTGATACCAGAGGAGAATGGTCATACAACTCTAAGGTGGGTGGTTGACGAAGCGAGAATTTGTCGCAGATCCCCGATCAAAATATTATTTACCAAAGAATGCAATATAGTGCACTCCCAGGGTCGGTCTCAAGGAGGAAACTTACACAACACCAAAATTCTATTGTCATTGTTTATTTTCTAACTAATATATAATATAAGTATGAGTTTGAAATATTCATAAAATCTGAATATATATATATATATGTAATTCAAACAATATGATGTTAAAAAGAAGAAAGACGACATTTGTTCTTGGAGGATAATAATGGTTGATATCATTGTTTATTATAATATTCTCAATATCAATTCAATTTAGTGATCAAAATCTATCACACTACACCCTCTTATTTAAAATTTTATTTCTCCAACACCGAGATCTCTGCATGTGGCGAAATACTCTTTCTAAATTCGTCTAGGAGATATCTTTTCCGACCATCGCTACCCGAGCCATACTCCATCGTATGGAGGACTTATAAAGTGAAGGGAAGGATAAATGTTGAATGAGAATAAGAACTTGGTGATAGAGAAAATGGGGCAACCACACATCATAATCAATTTAACCACCACTAAAATTATTAGAATTAAATAAAGAGATTTAAATTGAAGCATAATGAAACTCAAAAAAACACCATTCTCCCCCCCCCCCAAACAAACATCGAGGTTAGTTCCCCATTTTCATGGAGTTAAAAGAGAATACGGTGGGAGAAACACATAAAATTAAAAATGGAAGTATAAGGTTTGAAGAAGAAGAATAAACTAATGAATATTTAAAATATGAATAAAAATTACAGAAATAAAGCTCCACCTTAGCCCCCCTGGAATTTCTATATCATAAACTGGGAGAAGGGACACATATTTTTAGGGAGAAGGGGTGATGAATTCAAACACAAAACATTTAATCCAAAGGTTTCCGCACAGATATGCCCTTCAACGACAAAATATGTAATAGGTGTCTTCATAAATGTTGTTCCATAATGTCGCCTCCGTTTTCACCCCAAATTTCAGCTTCGTTGGACGCGCCTATAAGGTGTTATGAATTTAATATTGGCGGTTTCTTTTTTTGGAGGTAGCTTCCAAGCAGCTTATTTCAAATGTATGTTGTTCAATGTCCCTCATAATAGATTCCAAACTCCATGAAATTTATTTTCTAAACGATCCATTGAGTCCTTGTACATATCCAAGTGGAATAATTTAATTTGGAGTTGTGTAGACTGAATTGGGTTTCTGTTATGGAAGTGGGGTCCCTTCTGTCCGCCCGGAAAACTCTTCAACTTCATTGAATTTTTAAAGCCACTAGATAATCGATTCAGCCCCTAGTCCATGAGACAAAAATTAAGGAAATTAAATAAGTATTCTAAAAAAATATTAATCATAAAATTTGGACATATATTTAATGATAAATGACCAAAATCCCCCTGTGATAACAATCTGTTAAAATGGCAGAATTAGTCCATTTTTGCATTTAGGCTCAAAATGACTCTAAAACCTAAAAATGTGACAATTAACCATATAGTAACACTATGGTGGGATTATAAAAAATTATTTAAAATAAAAAATATATGAAAATGTGAGCTTCATCAGTGGTCTATAAATTATCTCTAATGTTCGTTGTTTTTGGAATGTTTTTGTGCGGCCCACCGATTTCATTGGAATATTTTTTCATAAATTCACATGAAATTATTATACATGTTGGAATGGTATGGTCATTATCATTCTAAATATGTGAATAGTATTTAGCGGTTACACCCACATCTCAATCCACTCCATGTCCATATTTGGATTTTTAGTGTTTTGGTAAGTTTGAGCCACCGTTCAGGTGTGCCTTTCCATGACCTTACTAAAGGAAATCCTTTCTATACTAACTAATTTTTATTAATGATAATCACCTATTCGATTATACAATCTATGTTCACCACTTGATCGTCTTAAGTTAACTATTTCCAAATGATTATTAAATGATAAATGTTAAATGGAATGTATAATAAGTATATAACTTGGCCTTGACCAATGAGATTGAATAAAGGTTACATGTTCGTATCCCCACATTCCATGTTAATGGAAGGTAGTGGAGTGAACCTCTCTAATTGAATATGACTTAATGGTTAATTAAGACTTGATTAAATGGTTTCCACACTACATGTCCTATCTACACTAATGGAAGACAAGTCTTGGAACAATAAATAAATGTTTGAATCTCTAATTGACCTATCCACACTAATGGAAGGCAATACATGAACCAAATGAATTATTAAATTATTATAATATCAAATAGGAATGGACTAACTTGAGATTTCCTTGGATTCTGAGAGGATAATACCTTAGGTCTCAGGATCCTCATTATTATTCAAGTATATGGTTTTCTTAGATTAATACCCACCTAGACTATGGTTCTTCATTATTCCTTGCATGATTTGTATTCTTCCATAGTGTCATTTAAATTATTATACGATACATCGGATACACTCCTTAGATCCAACAATTTCTAGTTAGTTACATGGTGAAAGCTCATGGGTCCTGCCTTTTCTTAGCCCTATTTTACCTTGGCCCGTCACCTTGGACTCGGTAGTAACCTTTTTGTAGAATACCATGGATTACACTCCTTGGATTACATTATTATCCCTTATATAGACTCAGATACTACGGATTTAGCATTCCATGAGATTTATGTTACCTTGTTTATTACCCTGGAACTCCCTCAATAGATATCATTTCCAGGTTTCCTAGTTATGTCTTGAGACCTTCACTACATATACTATTATTAGGTGATGTATGTGTTGGCTATGGCTCATGTGACCTTTTAACGTTAAATGATGATTGCCTAATTAATGAACTGGTTACATGTTCAGACACTAGCCAAGGGCTAAATCAGGTACTTGGGTATTTAGTTATATTTTACTTCTTTCCTTACTTTATATATGCATACCTGCAAACTTCTATATTACATTACATGGGCCGATTGTTATTGTCATCATTGTTGAAGGCCCACTAAGATTTATCTCACACACTCTCCCAGAGCCGTTTGGTTTCATGGGTATATTACATGGTTGTAGGGATTGACAAACGAAATCATATAGCTTCCAACACTCGATTACATAATGATAGGATGGAGCTTTATAGCAGATGACCAAGGGGGTCTCAGGATTCTTGGAGTGACCTTTTTTTATTTTACTTTGTAGAAAATGTTATGCTTTCTGTCTTTTATCTACGTTTTCCAGTTTTCTAGTGACATGTCATGACATCATCATTTATTCAGTTGATACATTTATTTTTATTCTCATTTACCTATTTCCCTAGTTTTCTATTAATGTTTAACTATATTTGTTTTGTTTTATACTATTCCATTATAATCCTTTTGTTATGTTACACTCTAGTAATGAGGTCATAGTCTTCCCATAGACACACCCTAGGTCCTCACTGCTAGTCGGAAGCCACTTGCATTCAGGAAGATGCACTTGAGGTCATGTGTCCCACAAGGCTCGGGGCACCCATTAAGTGGAATCTGGGTCTGGGACATCACAATGTGGTATCAAAGTTTGTTTCCTTTCTTGATTTACTATTTGGAGATAATAGATTGGAGAATAGGAATGCTTTGGACTTGGTCATAAGTCATGTTTCGGCATCATGAACCCATGTTCGGTGTTAAACCAATTTTCCTAAATTACAATTGTTGTTCTATTTTTCCTATTAGAGTGGATATTATTTCACCTTTGGGTGAGGCACATGATGTGTGGTGTTGTTGATTATGACACTTTTTAGAATTTATTTCATCCTTAGCCCAATGATATAAGGTAAAGGAGAATTGCAACATGCATTCTTATAGGAACATAGAACTCACATGCCATGTGTATTGACATGACATATAGGTGAATTTCACTACGTTTCATTGATTGATATGCTTGTGATTGTTGAGTGATGTTGTGATAGTTTCATCTACATGTACTACTATTTGTTATGATTGAGTGATTTCCTATCTCAATTCATGTGGTGTATGGGCCCCCATGGGCTGCGATGAGTAATTTATCAAGTCAATACATTATGCTATATGTAAGTGGGTGTCATTTCTGGTGAATGTTGTAAGGGAACTGATTCATCAAAAATTGATATCCACAATAAACTGAATCCTGAAATCTAAAATAAATTGGATGCACATCCTTATCCTGCCTTGTCATGTTTATGAAAGGTAAATGAGTTAACCATGAAATTAACTGAAAAATGACATGAAACTTATACGTGATCACTTACCAATACCTAGTTTTCTAAGTGGGTAGTTTGGTTTTTATTCTAGGGGTAGTGAGTTTTCTTACATTTAGATGCTATTAGTGATGTTATCTCCTAGTTTCTATAATTTTTATGAGGTGTGTTCTTGGAATTTGTAGACCAAAGCCCCCACAATTCCCTCATGTCGTTCGCCAAGAAATTGGTGATGATCATGCTCTAGATATGGTGGGCCCTAAGCTACCATTAATACCTACAGAGTGCCACTTGAGGCACCGCCTATTGTATCTGATCTGATCAATGATGATCAAGTCTATGATAGTTTCCTGCGTTTGATTTATTCCATGCATGGCCCTCCACGAGTTTCACCTACGATGGCTGATATGACCAGTGTGTTCCAGCAGTATAATTCTCCTACTCTTTCAAGGGATGGTAGTTCTCAGGATACTGAGTCTTGTCTAGAGGCCATGCTGTCTATATTTGAGCATCTAGAAAGCCTCTTGATCAGAGATGCAATATGGCTACATACATGATTCAGGATTCATCCAAGCATTGGTGGGATGTGGTTACCCAGTCTGGTCTTCATCATGGCATGTTTTGGGTTGATTTCAATGATTTACATTGGTTTTCACAACTTCAAGATAGTGATGAGATTTTGCATTCTAGACGTTTTGAGGATGGGATCTAGTAAGAAATCTAAACTTAGGTGATTTTATTATGCCATCCTACCTTTTCTTCTATTGTTGATTAGACCCATATCACTAAACATAACCAAGGGATGATGCGAGTACATGGTTTAAAAGATTAGTGCTATGTTAGGCTAATAGTTCTTCTAGAGGAAGGAAATGTTCCTTTGAGGTTTCTCATCCAGGAAGTGGCAGTCAGAGTATATAGTTTGATATCACTATAGTATTTCATCAGTGTTAAAGATAGGGGCATAAGAATACCCAATGTGACAGAGACCCTATGGAGTGTCAGTCTTTTGGCCATATGGGTCATCTTTAGTGCTTTTGTTGTACCATTCCACAAGCATCGAGTGGAAAAGGATCAACATCCGCTCCACCCAAAAGAGCATGTTCTTTTTCACCGCATCAGGCGGGGTGTTGGAGTAGAATTGGCATGTCTAGCTGAGGTGGTGTTCATGGTCATGGTAGTCTGACCCCTGATCACCAGCAACACCAGCAGAGAAATCATGATCGTGGTAGACTATCTATTGCAAAGGGATGCAGATCAGGTCAGTTTCATGCTTTACAGTCGATACCTAAGGATCATGCTGCAGGACCATCTACAGTATGCATAACTATTCTAGTAGCCTCTACTATTGTTTCTACATTTTTTGATATAGGCGCATCAAACTATTTTATTTCTGTATCTATCGATGAAATTCTCTGACTAGAGATACAGTATCACTATAGTGTAATGACCCTCAATACACTTTTTGGAATATGTACAGAGGCCATACACCAGTGTAAGGACTGTCCCCTTGAGGTAGGCAGTTACCCTTCCTTGTGGAATCTCTTTTTTCTCGAGATTACCATCTTCAATTCCATTCTTATAATGGGTGGGTTATTCCACTATCTCTCCTTTTTAGACATCTATCACCGTAGGGTCTATTTTACATAACCAGAAGGCAATAGTTATCTTTTAAGGGTGAGTGGGATGCCCAGGTTGGGAGAGATGGACCGAAGCATCATGAGCTATATAAAGTGACCACCTAGATTGAAAATCATTTCATGGAGGATCAGGGTTTGCTTTAAACTGATTTCCCTCTAGTAGTTCATCATTTTAGGGATTTCTTCCCTGATGAATTTTCTATATTACTTCCTAAGATAGATGTAGAGTTTACATATGATATTGTTCTAGGAGTAGCTTCAGTTTCCATTCCTCCTTATAGGATGGAACCTACTGAGATTTATGAGCTCAACCAGTAGATAGATTACGAAGAGGAAAAATTATTTATATGGCCCAATACATCCTCTTAGGGTTCAGCCATGCTTTTTCTTATGAATGAGGATGGAACACTTCATCTATAAGTGGATTACAAATGGTTGAACCATGTTATGGAAAAATTCGGTATCCACTTCTTCGAATAGATGATCTCCTTAACCAACTCCGAGTATAAAAGGTGTTTTCTAATATTTACCTGAGATCAAGTTATAATTAAGTTAGAGTCATCTCATCACACAAAACTCTTACATCTTTCCATAGCATGTATGGTCTGTAAGAGTATCTTGTTTTGTTGTTTAGTCTTACGAATTTTCCTATATTTTTATAGATTTGATGAATAGGGTTTTCCACCCCTATTTTGACTCATTTGTCATCGTCACTGTGGATGGAATCATGGTGTATTCTCACACTCATAATGATCATGCCAAGAATCTTGAGATTGTTTTGAGTACACTATAAGAGCATCATCTTTATTCCAATCTTTCTATGTGCAACTTCTTGATCAACAATGTCCACTTATTAGGTTATATTATTTCATAATCAAGAGTATCTGTTAACCCTAAAAAGGTTAGTGTTGTAGTTTCCTGGGAGTTTCCAAAAATGTGTTTGATGTCCGGAGTTTCTTAGGGCTTGCTACATATTATAGATGTTTCATACAAGACTTATCATGTCTTGCTTAATCTCTTACTAGTCTTAGAAAGAAGGGTGTCAAATTCACATGGTCAGAAACATGTGACAAATCATTCTAGGAGATGAAAGGGAGGCTTGTCTCATCACCAATTTGGACTCCTCAAGAACCAGGTAAATGTTATATCATCTTTTGTGATGAATCAGGCATTGGCCTAGGAGAAGTTTTGTTGTAGGAATACAAAGTCATTGCTTACGAATCTCAGCATTTGAGGCCTCATGACAGAAATTACATAATGGACAACCTCGAGCCAATAGTTGTTGTCCATGACTTACGATTCTAAAGAAATTATCTATTCGGTGAGCTATTTTGTGGTGTATACAGATCACATGAGCCTCATGTATATCTTTTCTTAGCATGACTTGAACCTCAGATAGCGAAGATGGGTCGAATATCTATAATCCTTCAATTTTGATCTTTCTTATGCGCCTAGAAAGGGCAATGTGGCCACTGATTCATTGATCCAAAAAACTCAAACACATTCTATATAGGAATCCAGTGATTAATGGATATAAATGGCCCTCTTTTCAGAACATCATCTAGAGTTTCATGACCTTCATGAGAAGTCTTACCTCTTAGAATTAATAGTTACCTCTTATCTCCTTAAGAAAGTGAAGATTAGGAAGTTTTAAAATCTTGAAGGGTTGGTTCTCTCTGAGAGTATATAAGAATATAACCCTCCTATGGATAGGTTTGTGGATAGAGGCGACATCATGTGTCTATTTGGACGTATCTGGGTAAGTCCATATATGAGAGAGGAGTTCATGAAAGAGTCTCATGATTTTCAGTGGGAAGTTAATCTTGGAATCTCAATGATGTATCGAGATATGAGACTATAGTATTGGTGACTTGGAATAAAATGTCAGATTTCAGTTTTCATAACTAGTTGTTCCACATATCAGGGGGAGAAAGAGGATCACCAGACACCTATAGTCTTGTTACAGCCCCTTCCAATCCCAGAATGGAAATGGCAAAATATTTATATGGATTTCTTAGTCATATTACATAGCTCACTAAGGGGTTGTGATGCTATCTAGGTAGTCATTGACCAACTAATGAAATCATCCAAATTCACTCATATACAAGAGAATTTATAATTTGATGAATTGGGATGACTGCATGTCCATTAGATCATACGACTACATTGAGTTCAACAAACTTTTGTTTTATATGGGGACTCTAATTTCACCTTACGGTTATAGAAAGAATTATAGAACGCTATAGGGACTCAGGTGCTTCTAAGAATAGCTTTTCACCCTCAGACCAATGGACAATTAGAATAGAAAATACAGGTTCTAGAGGACATGATACGAGCATCTATCCTTGATTTCAGAGTTTCTTGGGAGAAGAATATCCATCTTGCAGAGTTCACTTATAATAATAGTTTTCATGTGACGATTTAGCTAGATTCTTTTGAGGTCTTATGTGGCAGGTCATTCTGTTCACATTTATTCTATCTAGAGGTAGGTGAGGCAGCCCTACTAGGTCCTTCTCTCATTTAGGTGACTTCAAAACATGTTTAGTTGATCAAGAAGCTTATGACTACTGCTCATCCTAGATAGAAATCTTATGTTAATCACCATTGAAGACCTATTAAGTTCGAGGTTGGGGATTGTGTTTTTCTTTGCGTATCTCCCAAGCTAGGGCATAGGTGGTTAAAGTAGTAGGGAATTTTTTTTCCTCATTACGTTGGCCCATTTGAAATTCTTGAGAGAGTCAGACTGGTAGCCTACCAGTTTCTACTACTTTAGAGGTATTGTGAATTTCATGACGTCTTTCATGTCTCACAGCATCACCAATATCATGCTGACTCATCTCATACTTTTGATCCCAAGGAAGTTGACTTAGATGTTGATGCTACCTTTGAAGAGTAACCAGTATGAATTGTGGACTGAAGCATGAATTCTCTCTGAGGAAAGTCTACCTCTCTCATACAGATTCTATAATAGCATGACCAAGTACAGGATGGGGCTTGGGAGAGGGAAACAAATGTACATGCTTTGTGTCTAGAGTTTTTTCTTCAATATTGTTTCATTACCCATGGAGGGAGATCTTGGGGGTGAGTTCTTTTGAGTGGGAAAGACTGTTAAAACATAGTTTTTCATTTAGGTATGGATCCTTTTTTTGTTTAAATCTTCACTTTAGAGCTAATATATATTCCTAATTATTTAGTAAAGGTTATAAGGGTGTTTGATACTTTTTTAAAGACCGAAACCCATCTTTTTGGAGAAAATAGAATATGCGCACACTTTAGAGTAAACCGTGTGGGATTCCGCACCATTTTTATGACTGTGAGGATGATGTTTTTTTTATAGAACTTTCTCACAAGTTTGGTGCACGGTCGTGCAGCCTTACCATGTGAGCATCCCATTCTCCTAGGTACGCATGCATGGGCTGTGCATGGTTTGACAAACTGTGTGAACCAAACCGTTCAAACAGAGTCATTCCACACAGTTTAACAAATTATGTGGAAAAACCATGTGCAGGCTAATTTTCTGGGTATTTTTCTAGTTGCAACCTTTCTGATCTATTAATCCTACTCCTTCCTCCTAATCTAAGAACCAGTTCTATTATCCCTTTTTTCCTCTCAATTTTTATCTTTTGAAGGCCAAATCTAGGGATCAAGAGATCTCCTTCGGTCGAAATCCGACCGAGCTTTCATTCATCATGTTGGATTCATAATGGTATGTACTCGAGTCTTGTTTAGTAATTTTTTTCTCTTTCTCTCGACCTAGGTTTCACAATGTGAGCACATTTCATAATTTCATAGATCTACTCCAATCCAAGGAAAATAATTTGCCGATACGAGAGGAGAATGATTTTACATACATAAGGTGGGTGGTCTATAAATTATCCCTAAAGTTCATTATTTTGGGAATGTTCATGTGGGCCCCACTGATTTCATTAGAATCCATTTCAAAAATTAATATCGCATTATTATTCTTGTTATAATCTTATAGTCATTATATTTCTAAATATGTGATTAGTTGTTATCAGTTACACCCACAAATCAATCCTCCCCATGTTGAATGTTATTCCAAATTTGGGTTTTTAGTGTTTTAGCACTTTTGAACCACCATTCAGGTGTGCCTATTCTTGACCTTCTTAAAGGTGATCCTTTCCAAAATAAATGAATTTTTATTAATGAGAATCTCATAATGGAATATACCATGTATTCTCACCAATTGACCCACCTAAGGTAAGTGTTTCCAAATGATTATTAAATGAGAAATGTTAAATGGAATGTATACTAAGTTTATAAATTGGCCATAAAAAATGAGATTGAATAAAGGTTACATATCTATATCACCCCTTGCCATGTTAATAGAAGGTAGTGGAGTGAACCTCTCTAACTTAATATTCTTTAACAGGTAATTAAGACTTGATTAAATTGTTGCAAAACTACTTGTACTATCCACACTAATGGTAGAAAAGGCTTGGACAAATAAATAAATGGTTGAAACTCAACATGACCAATCCACACTAATAGAAGTCAAGACATAAACCAAATAAATTATTACATGATTACAAAATCAAATAAGAATGGACTGACTCGATCTCCCCTTGGATTATGATAGGAGAATACCTTAGGTCTTGGGAACCCCATTCTGATTCAAGGATACAGTTTTATTAGGTTGATACCCACCTAGACTCTGGTTCTTTTCTATTAATTTAATGCCTATAATATTATCGTAGGGTCATTTACCTTATTATAGGATACCTCAGATACACTCCTTGGATCCAGCATTGTCAAGTAGGTGCCATGGTGAAAGCCCATAGGACCCTATCTTTACATTTCCCCATTTTACCTTGGTCATTCACCTTGGACTCGGTAGGCTCCCTATTGTGGAATGCCTTTGATTACGCTCTTTGGATTACACTCTTACCCCTTAGCTAGACGTAGATACTACTAAGCTTGCATTACATGAGATTAATGTTACCTTATTTATTACCCTAGAACTCCCTCACTATATATCATTTTCATCTTTCCTTTTTATTTGTTGGGATCTTCATTGCTTATACTATCATGAGGTGATGTCATTGTTGGATATTCCTCATATGGCCTTTAAATATTAAATTGTGATTACCTGATTAATGAATTGTTTAAATGTTTAGACACTAGTCGAGGGTATAAGTAGGTCCTTGGGTATTTAGTTATATTGTATTATTTTCCATATAATATATATTCATTTCTAAACACTACTATATTCCAATACACATAATAGTTGTTATAGACACTGTTGGTTGTATCCCACTGAGATTTATCTCACGCCCTCTCCAAGTGTCGCTTGGTACCCGAAGTAGATTACATGGTTGATAGGATTGACAAAGCTAAGCATACTGTAAGATACTATATCTTTTAAAAGTATGTTCTATATTATGTTTTGGTTTGAATCCCTTTTTTTGGTTAATTAATTTTTTACCAAAGTCTTTAAGGAGGCTATGGGGTGTTTCATGGGTTCGAGACATGAAAAAAGAGAAAAATTGGAATTTTGGGTAGGCCACACGGTCTGCGCACGGTTAGTGCTAACCATGAAGATAGCCCAGGCAACCATCCAAGGGGTGGGATTTTGGATAGTGGGATTCTAATAGTTTGCGCATAGTCTGGGAAACCGTGCGGCCTAGAAACTTTTAAAAAATTACAACTTTTCCAATCTAGGATTTTAAAACCCAACTCGGTATTTCTTCCCCATTCTCCCATTTTCACCCTAGGAACGAACCAAATCTACCCAGAGCTCCAAGAAATCAATCACCATCACTTCTAAGGTGTTTCTGGTGCCATTGGTTGTGGATAGAAGATCTGGGTAAAGATAATCCCATCCTTACTTCTCTTTTGAGTTTAGGGTTTGTATCTTCTTCTCCTCTCTTTCCGAAGCTCTAAAACCCTACACATTGGGTGAGATCCAGATTTAATCTTCAAGTGTTGGTTGAAGTAGAATCTAAGGGCTCGATTAAGTGTGTGTTCATCCGTATAATCAAGGTAGGTGGTCTACAAGTTTAATCCCATGGTTTATTTTTGGATTTGTTCATGTGCAGTTTTTTTCTTGGGTGTCTCTTGGTACATTTTGGTCACAACTGGAATGTTTAAGTAAATGGTTGTTAAGAATTTAAATGGAAACCCTCACGATCCCCCTGGGATGCGTCGAGGTGATGATACTGATCTAGGGCCACCCATGGGGTGTTCTGACTTTCCTGGACCTACGGAGTTGTGAAGAACTGGTGGTATTGTTGTGTATGTATGTAGATCCCTTGGTAAACATGTTGATGTGTTTGATTGTGTTGGAATAAAATTTAGGTGATTCCCATAGGATTAATAATAACCTAAGGGATATTGGATTTACATTGAAGTGCTTTAAATGGGTTGGTACATGATAATGATGAATGGATAAATGGGTTAATATGTGGAAATGATTGAAGACCATAAAGAAATAGATTACAAGCCCCGTAATGAAGCCTAGTAAGTTAGGAAAAATGAATGAAGCCTAGTGAGATCGGAACAGTGAATGAATTCTTATTGAGATAATAGTAATAAAAGGTAATTTAGCTAAATGGATAAATGATGTGAAGTATGGTAATTGTGTTAACAATTTAAGGCATGGTATCAACTCTCATGTTATTGTTATGATTTATGTTTTACTTGGGAAATGTTTGTGATGATGTGTGAATAGTTTATGGATATATATATATATATATATATATATATATATCATGTGAAATTGGCTTGGTAGATTTGGGTATTGACATGAAGTTTTGCGCCCATGGGTCGAGTTGGACTGAGGCTCTAAACTCCACCCCTAATGCATGCATTAGATAAGTAGACTAAGGCTTTGTTCCCCTAACGGTTGCATCCAATCATACTGAGGCTTCAAGGTGAGGATATGGTTGACCTGCGGAAGTTAGTCCTAGTGAGATAGGATAACAGTTTGTTTTTTACCATGCATTTTATTGTGTACTTTAAGCTCGTGTAAGTTTTTGTGTCGGATGAACCCATGATAAATGCGCTGTAAATGGTAAGTAATGGGAAATGGGATAAATTGTAAGATAAAAAATGGTAATAAATGTTGTTAATGGATCTAAACTGGTTAAGGACACATAATATTTTCCTTTTCATTTATTATTAATTTCCCTTTTCATGCACAAATGTTTATATTGGATATTTTTTAGACATCGTTTGTGGTGGCCTACTGAATTATACTCACACCCTTTTCATGCTGTCGTTGGGTACTCAAGAATACTTCATGTTTGCAGGTCAGGGAAAGGAAAAATTATCTTTCTAGGGAGTTGGGTTGGCATGAGTTTACATGGTGGAGGACCCAGACTTCATTTTAGGACCATTTTGTTGATTTCATAGTATGTCTTAATTTTGGGTTTTGTTCACTTTTTTACTTGTAGAATGACATGAAATGTTTACTGTTGGACATGGTTGTACCCAATTTTGGGGAATGTTTGTTTATTCATTCTCTTGTATTTTTTATTATTATGTTATTTTGTTTATCTTCTGTTATGGCTTACTCTGATAAAAAGGGGGTATAGTCTCCCCAATTGACCTTTTGGACCCCCACTACAAGTCATCAACATTGGGTATATGGGGAGGCACACATAAGGTCATGTAACCACCTAGCTCGAAGCACTGGTTTGGTGGCTTCCAGGTTGGGGATGTTACAGAGTGGTATCATAGGAGGTATTTCTTATCCTTCTTTAGAATCACTTTATTTGGGATGTTGATGGTAGTTAGGATGTGTTGGGCCTTGGTAATGAGCTCATTCTTGGGAGAATCTAACCCATGTATAACTAAAAACCCATGTCACCCAGGGTGGGAATTATTATTCTTGATTGTGCGATTTTACAGTTGATGATATTTCAGCATTGGGTGATGCACATGTTTTTTTATTTGATGGTTTTATGGTATTTGGATCCTATCCTTAATGGAACAAGGTTTGGAATTCATGAATCATTTTAGGCACCTAGAGAGATATGTGACATGCACCATGGAAGGCACACATGGGTTGCGTGTGTGAGGCATGAAGGATAGAATGCACCTTGCATCTTGATAATTGAACAAGGAAAATGTTTTAAATGAAACAATTCAAGAGGGTTAAGATAAAATAATGATAAGTGATGATTTATGAAATATGTGTAATTAAGGGTTTGTAATTAATTGAAAATGTTGTTTGTAACATGTTGTGTGAGCCTTGTGGTGGTGTACGGTTGTTTAACTCTTGTTGACCATGGCCCATAGTAGGGATGGTCAGGGAGGACTTTTAGGAATGTTAGGGTTTGTTGGGATGGTGCATGTATGGTGGGTTATTGTGGATGGTGAATATGATTCATGTTATGAAGTTTTGACGGTTTCATGGTATGTGTTCTAAACCTCATGTTTTGTAATGTAGAGAAATTACACCACGATGTCGAGCGTCGGTTGGGAAACAAGAGGATGTGAGATGACCAGAGAGGGTGGTCCAGAGGTAGTACAATTATGAATAGATTCTGTCCAGATGATACATGATCATCTGAAGACTCTTGTTGGGAAATGATTCATGTTGGCATATTATATGTTGCAGGGCCATTCAAATCATTGCTGGGACATCCTAGATCAGACAGAGTAGGATGAGGGGATGTTGTGAGAAGTTTTCTTGGAAAATTTTCGGGAGAATTTTTACCCAGATACATTAAGGTAAGAGAAGGCTGCAGATATCATGAGCCTGACTCAGGGATTGATGTCGGAGATGGAGTATTTTTCCCACTTCACTAACCTGTGGTGCTTTGTTTCAATATTGGTGGGTGATGAGGCAGTAGTTACAAGGCATTTCAAGGATGGGTTGAGATATGAGATCTGGTCTCAATTGAATATAATTCACTTGAATATGATTGCAGAGCTAGTGGATCTGGTGTTGATAACATAAGGGAACCTGGAGGGAGCTTCAGGTAGTGGGATTATTGTGACGGCTGTGCGGACAAGTGGGGAAGCTTCTGAGGGCCGGAAGAGTCGTTTGGAAAGTTTTATGTAGGGAGAAAGTGTGAAAGGTTGTCAGAAGAGTGGGTTAACCTCTCATAGTTTTGATCAGGTGTTCTTCTATTAGTGTGGCAGGATAGGGCCTAAGTGTGGCCAGGGTCCTCAACCTCCAGTCGAGTGTCGGTCGTGACGCATATTGGGACACATGAAAAGGTTATGCAGGAACCCTCAGCAGATGAGAATGAATGTTGGTGACATGTATATTCCAAGTGGATTCAAGGGATTAGTTTCCCCATATCAGGTAGTAAGTTGGATCTCCACAGGCCATACTGGTAGGGGTAGTGGACGTGGAATTATGGGGAAGGATTGCCCAAATCAGCATGGCAGTGCAATGTAGGTAACCCAGGTTTGAGACCATGGTAGAGGGGTAGGTCGGCTTCATGCTCTTCATCCGGCACCTAGTGAGGGTGAGGCTGGGACCTCGACTATTCTAGTTATGATCCTTCTATCCACTATGATTTCTAGTGCATTGTTTGACAATGGTTCCACACACTCTTATATTTCTGTTCAACTTGTGGTAGCATTGGGTTTGCCTATGGAGAGTGTGTGGGGGGTTATGTCGATTGACACTCCATTTGGGGTGCGAAATGAAGATATCAGGTACTGAAAAGAATGTGCTCTGGAAGTTAGTGGGTATCTCTTCATGTGGGACTTATTCCTTCTAGATATATTGGGATTTGACCTAATCTTTGGTATGGACTAGTTGGTGTTGTATTAGGCACACATAGACTGTTACCATTGTTGGGTATCATTCAATTCACTTGAGGGTAAATCATATGTCCCTTATGGAGAGTGGGATGTTTGAGCAGGTCATGTAGGACCAGTTTTTTGGTAGTGGCGTAGGTTCATGACTCAATTAGCTTACCTTGTGCTTGATGATGAAAGGGGGTAATAGTATGTCTTTCCTCCAGTAGTGGATCTATTTCAGGATGTGTTTCCTGAGTATTTCTCACGGCTGCCACATGAGAGGGATGTTGAGTTCATGATTGAGTTGCTACTGGGAGCAGAGCCAGTTTCTATTCCACCTGACCGAATGGAAATGATAGAACTCCAGGTGGTAAAGGTTCATCATTAAGAGTTAGAGCATAAGGGGTTCATATGACCTAGAAGGTCTCCTTAGGGATCTCTTGTGCTTTTTGAAAAGAAGTTCGACATGTCATTAATGTTTTGTGTTGACTATCAGAAGATAAATCAGATGATGGTGAAAAATTAGTACCCACTTCCAAGAATTGAGGACATGTTTTACTAGTTGAGGTTTTCATCAGTGTTTTCTAAGAATGATCTGAGATCAGGTTATCACCAGGTGAAGGTGAGGCCTTCGGACATACCGCTGACAGCTTCCAAGTGTCGGTATGGGTTGTTTGAGTTTGTGGTGATTCCTTTCAGCTTGACCAACGCACTGGTGGTGTTCATGGATTTGATGATCTGAATATTCCATCCTTATCTAGATCAATTTGTGGTTTTCTTTATGGACATCATTTTGGTGTACTCAAAAACTCATGACGATCATGCCCAACATCTTGACACCATTCTGAGTAAACTAAGAGAGCATCATCTATACGCCAAGCTATAAATGTTTCAGTTCTGGATTGGAGAAGTTCAGTTTCAAGGTCACATCATCTCTAAGTTAGGTGTGTCGGTGGGCCTAGATAAATTATAGGTTGTGGTGTCTTGGTAGAAACTCAACAGTGTTTTAGATGTTCAGAGTTTTCTGGTTTTGGTCGGGTATTATAGGAAGTTCATCTCGGATTTCTCATTCTTGGAAGCACAACTATCAGGCTTGACCAAGAAGGGAATCAGGTTTGAGTGGTCTAAAGATTGTCATAATTCCTTTAAAGATTTGAAAAAGTGATTAAATACTGCATTGATATTGATTTTACTTGATCCAGGTAGAAAGTATGTCCTATTTGGGGATGTGTCTTATATCGGGCTTGTGGCTATACTGATACAAGATGAGTAGGTTGTGGCTTATAGGTCGAGGAAATAGAGACCACATGATCATAATTATCCCACTCGTGATCTAATGTTGGTTGCAGTAGTGTATTCCTTAAAGTCCTGGAGGCACTACTTGTTGGGGGAATGGTTCGTGATGTATACCGATCACAAGAGACTCAAGTTTATCTTTTTGCTACAGTATTTGATTCTTTGATAGAGAAGATGGGTTGATTATCTCTAGTCTTTCGACTTTGAAATGGAATATACACTAGAAGAAGGGAATGGTGTTTTTGATTATTTGAGTTGAAAGGCTCAGAACCAGGTGGTTCAGGAATCCATCACTAAATCGAAGGTGATGTCTTTGTTCGCAAAGATGCACCTGTTGGTGCAGGATAAAAACGGTTAGAAAAATATTGCTTCAATGGAGGTTGATTCGACGCTTCTGAGTCAATTTTGGAAAATATAGCTTGACGATTCAGAATATTTGTCCATGAAGGAAAGACTTAAACGTGGGGAGCAACCTTCCAGTTGGGCCGTCGGTGTGGACCGGGTGGTTGGTGTTCATAGTCATGTGGTTGTGCCAGTATGCATGTGGGAAGATTTGGTACGGGAGTTCCTTGCATAAAAATGGTCAGTGCACCCTAGTTTGACCAAGATGTATAGTGGTCTATGTAGACAATTTTTGTGGCTAGGAATGAAAAAGGAAGTTGCAGGATTTGTGGCATGGTGCCTTACCTGTCAATAGGTGAAGGTCGAGTATCAACACCCAGGTGGTTTGTTACATCCATTCCCCATTCCAGAATATAAGTGCGATGATGTGACGATGTATTTTATGATGGTTCTTTTGAGGACACCTTAGAAGAATTATTCAATCTGGGTGGTTGTGGAATGGCTAACGAAATTGGATCATTTCTTACCGATTCAGGAGACTTACATTGTTTATTAGTTGGGTGAGTTGTATGTTTGGGAAAGAGTACGGTCTCATGGTGT
Organism: Viscum album; assembly: GCA_963277665.1. NCBI lineage: Eukaryota > Viridiplantae > Streptophyta > Magnoliopsida > Santalales > Viscaceae > Viscum > Viscum album. Next base: position 1,084,762,623 of record OY728155.1, read on the forward strand.
ACCATGGAATATAGTTTCTTATTGTGATCTTCATTTCACATTGCACTTCTGGTAAGGGTGGTATTTGGTGCCAGGTATAAAGGTTCTTTTGAGTATGGATTTCCACACATAGATAGACGGACAGTCAGAGCATACAACCTAAGTGTTGGAGGATATGTTGAGGGCTTGTGTCTTAGATTTCGGTAGTTCTGGGGAGAACCACCCTTCGCTAGTTGAATTTTCCTAAAACAAATTTTTTTAGGATATGGTTCATATGGCACAATTTGAGGTTCTCTATGGGAGGTTGTGTTGATCTCCACTATGTTGGCTGGAGGTCGGTGAATCCAATTTGTTGGGACCGAGTCTCGTTCAGAAGACTTTGAACAAAGTTGATTTGATTCAGAAATGGATGGAAATGGTTCAGAGTATGGAGAAGTCGTGTGTGGATCAGAAGCATAGATCTCTTGAGTTTGAGGTGGGTGATTATGTGTTCTTTTGAGTGTCTCCATGGTTGGTTCATTGACGGATTTAGAAGCAAGGAAAGTTGACGCCTAGGTACGTGGGGTCATTTGATATTGTGGAGAGGATCAGGCTGGTGGCGTATCGATCGTCTCTTCCACATTGGTATAACGGGATGCATGATGTCTTTCAAGTGTCACATCTTAAGTGGTATCACCCTAACCCAACTCACGTGGTGGATTTTGAGGTTATTGAGTTTGAGGCTGATGCATCCTTTAAGGAGAATCTGGTTTGTGTGGTGGATTGTAGTGAAAATGTATTGTGGGGAAAGGTTGTTCCATTTTTCAATTAATATAGTAGCATGGTAATGTTCATGAAGAAACATTAGAGTGGGAATCAGATATAAGGGCTTAGTGGCCGGATCTCTTTTCTTCGAAAGTGCAATAAAGCTTGGTAGCTCGACTCGAGGATAATCTGTTATAAGGTGGGGTGGCTGTATGATCTAGGATCTTGGAAAATAATTCCCTCATTTAATTTTTGGTTTGAATCCATTTTTTGGTTAATTATTTTCTTACCCAAGTCCTTAAGGAGGCTTGGGGGTTTTCTGAGGGCTCAAGACAAAAAAATAGTGAAAAGGGGGTTTTTTGGGAAGGCTGCATGGTCTGCGCATGGTTAGTACTAACTGTGTGGACATCCTAAAAAACTGTTCAAGAGGTGGGATTTTGGGAAGTGGCATCTGCATGGTTTGTTCACGGTTGGGAAAACCATTTCGGTAAACCATGCGGCCCAAAAACTTTTGAAAATTTACAATTTTGCAACTCCATGATTTCAATTCTCAATTCGGTATTTCCTTCCCCATTCTATCACTCTAGGAAGGAACAAAATCTATCATGATCTCCAAGAGATCGATCTCCCCCATTTATATGGCGCTTTTTGGTTCCGTTGGTTGTGGATCGAAGCTTCAGGTAAGGCTAATCCCATCCTTGATTTTCTTTTGATTTTATGGATTGTATATTCCTCTCCTCAATTTTAGAAGCCCTAACACCCTACTCTTTGGGTGATATCTCGGTTGAATTATCAAGGGTTGGTTGAAGAGAAATCAATGGGCTCTATTGAGAGTTCCTTCACCCACGGAATCGTGGTAGGTGGTCTACAAGTCATATCCCATGGTTTATTTTTGGATTTTTGAATGTGTGGATTTGTTCTTGGGAGTCTCTTGGTACTTTTTTTGTCACTCCTATCAAGTTTAGGTAAAATGGTTATTCTAAAGGTAAATGGAATCCCTCGCGATTCCCATGGTATGCATCGAGGTGATGAGATCGATCTAGGCCACCCATGGGGTGTGATGAATTTCCCAGACCTAGGGATTTGTCAAGAACAAGTGAGATTTTTTTGTATTTATCTAGGGACCTTGATAAACATGTTGATGTGTTTTATTATGTTGTAATAGAAGCTGGGTGATTCTCTTATCCTAAATAATAACCTAAGGGATATTGGGTTAACATGGAAGTGGTTTAAATGGGTTGATAAATGAGAATGATGAACAGATAAATGGGATAATATGTGAAAATTATTAAAGATCGTAATGGAATGGATTACGAGCCTGGTAATGAAGCTTAGTGAGTTTGGAAAAATAACGAAGCCTAGTGATATAGGCATAGTGAATGAATTCTTAGTGAGTTAAGCATAATAAATGTGAATTGGGATAAATGTATAAATGATGTGAAATATGGTAATTATGTTAATGGGTTAAGGCTCTAAACTCCACCCCTAATGTATGGGTAAGGAAGAGGACTAAGGCACTATTTCCTTAATGGTTGCATCCACCCAGAATGAGGCTTTGAGGTGAGGATATGGTTTACATGAGGAATTTCTTCCTAGTGTAATAGAATAACAGTGTGTGTTTTCTCATGCATGTGATTGTGTACTTTAGGCCCATGTAACTTGTTGTGTCGGTTGAACCCATAATAAATGTGTTAGAAATGGGATGTAATGGAAAATGGGATGAAATTTTAAGATAATGAAATGGTAATAAATGTTGGTAATGCCTCTAAACTGGTTAAGGTAACTTAATCTTTTCTTTTTTATTTATTATTCATTTCCATTTTCATGCATAGTTTTTTATACCGAATATTTTGTAGACACCGTTGGTGGTGGCCTACTGAATTGTACTCACACCCAGCTCGGGCCATGGATGGGAACCTAAGAAGATTTCATGTTTCCATGTTAGGGTAAGGGAAAAGTCTCTTTCTAGGGAGTTGGGTTTGCATGAGTTTACATCGAGGAGTACTTGAACTTAGTGTCGGGACCATTTTGGGGATTGCACATTTTTTCTTCATTTTGGGATTTGTTCACTTCTGAACTAGTAGCATGACATGGCATATTTACTGTTGGTCATAGTTTCACTCCATTTTGGGGAATGATTGTTTATGCATGACCTTGTATTATTAATTATTATTCCACTATTTTTTTATCTTCTATTGTGTCTTTCTCTGAAATAAAAGGGTGTATATTATCCCCCAATTGACCTGTTGGACCCCCGCTTCTAGTTGGAAACCTTGGGCGTATGGGGCGGTGTGCTTAAGGTCATGTAACCACCCAGTTCGGAGCACCTTCTCTGTGAATTCTGGTTTTGGGATGTTACACATACATCTTCTAACACTTGATTGCATGTAGATAGGATAATGCTTGATAGTAGATGGCCTAGTGGGATCTCAAGATTCTTGGTGTAGCCTTTGTCTATTTTACATTTTGGAACATGTTATGCTTTCTGTCTTGTATCCATGTTTTCCAGTTTTCTAGTGACATGTCATTACATCATCATTTTTTAGTTTATAAAGTTATTGTTTTTCTCATTTATCTATTTCCCTATTTTTCTATCATTGTTTAATTCTATTTCATCCACTTTTACTATTCCATTACATTCCTTACATTTTTCTACACTCTGATAATGATGTAATAGTCCTCCCATAGACACTCCCTTGTCCCATCCTACTAGTTGATAGCCTCTAGCATTCGAGAAGATGTGCTTGAGGCCATGTGGCCCACTGGGCTCGGGGCAGCCGTTAAGTGGCATCTGGGACTAGGACGTCACATCAACCAAAGAACCACATTAACTACACATGTGTGACCTAGGCCTAATAAATGGGAGGCACCATCCTTGGGTGGTAGGTGAGTATGTGGGGTATCATAGTACCCATAGGGAGAATATGATGGAGAATAGTGTATACATAGGGTTCATGGGTGACTGTCTATGTGGACCACACAATGTGGTGGCGTGGACCATGATGGGAATATGTGAAGTGAATCAATGTGTAGACACAAATTCTAGAATGTGGTGTTTAAACAATGGATTATATTATTAAGTGGATGGAATATTCTTTGGTGTTAAATTTGAGAAAATGGAATCTCTTACACTATAGTGTTGTTTGAAAAATACAGATTCAACACCAACCATTTCATATTTTCATCTCTATCATTTGATCATTTTTAGGAGCATTTTATTATTCATTGTGATCTACTTTCATGAAAAAATTTAAATTGACAAAAAGTTATATTTGATCATCTTTTCCCTATAGGATCAACCATACAACCTACTAACGATCAACCACATGACCTACTACCAGTTTTCCAGACGATTAGAATACATATTGATCATCATGATTATTTGAATTTACCATGCTTAATTTGAACAACCATGAGAGATTAACTAGATCAACAACATGTTTTTTCAAAGTGACCGTGTTCCCATCAGTTGAGCAGACACACATATAACAGTGATCCATTGTGAATGATTTGTATCGATCGTGAGTTTATATTGAGCTTCTATAGGAAGAAAATTTTGATTTTGAATTCAACTTGATCCATTTCTCTAATTGATTAATCGACTGTGTATGTATATAAATATTATGTGTTATATAAAACATGGTATTTTTTCTTACATGAGAGAGGGGATGAGTTAGTTAGACTTATTGAGGAATGCATAAAGATTAACTTACATGAATATAAATCAAGTTAGGATGAGAATTAACCTATTTCAAATGATTACACTTCTAATATAAGTAATGCAGTATTATTAACTATGGAATAAATGATGTGAAAAAATTAAATAAGGAAGACAATAGTTATGATTTCTAAGGTTCATCCCAAGCCATACACTATTCATAGTTCATTAATATTGTGGGTATGTATATTATGAATAAATAAATAAGAAACACTTCATTCTTATAAGAATTTATGGATGAATAAATATGTTATATAAAAATGAATTCATGTAATACTTAAATAACACTAATCAAATTCATGAGTTTAAAATATTTTAAGAATGTGGTTATTTATTAACCACATTATGAATAAAGGAGAATAACTAAATATAGTGGATATAAATATGAGGAATTATGGAAGGATTTGGGAATAATTTTCATGGAATTAATTTGAAATTATTTTGGATTATTAATCATTAAATAATACTAATGATAATAAGGAGTTAATGAAATTACTATCATGATATTTCTATGAAAATAATTCGGTGAAGAAAATAACGATGAAAGGATTTTGGTTTATTCTATAGTCAAAGTGAAAAACAATTAGCCATGGTATTTGGTGAATGTAATCCACATCAAGAAAGAGAATAATACATGAGTTAGTTAAGTATTTGAATGAGTTTTTTTATAATTAATTATTCTGATAAATTTCACCAGAAATTCTGTCCAGAATCAATGAGGAGATAATTTTGGATTTAATTAACAAATTGAAAAGAATAAAAATACTTTAATTCAATGGCCATTAGGTTTCCATGAATTATGGAAATAGTTACTACGATAATCATTGTGAATTTATATATATTATATGATTTTGTATATATCAATGCAAGTGAAAAAGAAAAGTATGTTCGATTCATGAGAATAATTATTAAGATAATTTTGTGAGATGATACAAAAACTATATCAAGGAGGAAAAATCTAATGGGAATTTAGATCATACAATATCATTAGAATATTCTCAAGACTATAGAGTTTAATTCTTGTGGAAGTACACATGCAGGCCTATAAATCCATCTTCTCATGAAAAATGATTGCATTCCCAAGTGAGGTAAAAGTAACTAAGGAAAGGTGGAATATATTTATGTGTTCCATCATAATTATTGAAGATATTTGTATCTTATAGAGTAATCTGGAAGTGATTTAATATAGTTGGACTCTGTTTTGATTATACTGGGATTGTTCGTTATTATAATAACTTCTTCAATAGTGAAAAATTTGTATAGGTGGTTTGACCAATACAGGTAAGAGAGTAGGATTTTATTCCAATAACCATAAATATTTTGTGATTCTCTCACTTTTATTATAATAGCACATGAGGTAATATTTATATATTATAGTGTATTGATTTTTAACTTTGACAATTTTGAGAGGTTGAATTGGAAAGAATATGAATTTATAAAAAATATATTCGGATTCACCCCCCCCCCCCCATGGGTTCATCCATCATAGGGAACTTTAAGTGGTATCAAATTAGGCACCCTCTAAATACCTGGGGGGACAATTCTAAGATATTGAGAATATTATCTCCTCCAATATTGAAGGTGTTTCCACATTCGATGGGATGATTTATAAGAACTAGATATATAAGATTCTACACTACCATCTATTACATAGCTAGAAATTTGAGATGGTATAATAATTGGGTTTGAACTCATTGCGGATGGAGCACCTTTGAATAATGAAAAAAGTGGAATATGGAGTTAAAAGGAAAGGTTCAATCTTATTTCCTAATGTCTCTCTCATAAAATCTCTACAAAAAGGTTATGGGTATCTAATCATCCCAGGATATCTTGGAACGATTAAGAAGAAATTTTAAATCTAATTTCAATGTAAAATAATAAAGGATGCAAGTCTAGAGGACATCATTTGAAGAAATTATCATTTTTTAGGATGATACTATTTATGAAAAATTTACAATAGAAAATTATATTATGAGAAATATCAAGGGTTTTAGTGAGAATATTTAATATTACATTATTTTTTAAAAATATTATGAGAAGTAATCCTGGTCATTTTGATTCAAAAATTTCATCCATGGAATAAAAAAGGGATTTGTCTCTTGATGAACTAAACAACATTCTCTGAGGTTATGATATGAGGAAAACACTAACATTAAAGAAGAAATAAGAATTATATATGTCCTTTTAAGTAATTGGAAAAGGAAATTTTAATAAAAGAAAATTATTAATTTGGTGAATCAGATAGGGATGATGATGATAAAGACTTCAATCAAATTTTTTCTCTTATATTAAAATGATTCAAAAGGGAAAAGTGGAAGAAAAAGTTTAATCAATCAATAAAGTCTAATAATATTGGTGATTCTGGTCATTTTCATAAACATTTTCCAATGAATAAGGTTATAATAATTGGAATCAAGATCAGAAAAAGAGAGTCTTCCCAAAAAATGGGGTTTTACAAAGAATAATAAATTTAGTAGTAAAAATATTAATTTAATGAGTAAGAAAATTTAAGATTCATCATCAAGTTCTAATTTAGATAATGATGTCAGTTTCTTTTACCATGTAATGAAAATATAGGATTAATCACGTACTAGAATTGATGGATAATAAAATATTGAAATTCAGTAGGAGATATAAAAACATTATTATTTTTTATAAGATAGATATATTAACTGAAGAAAGAAAGAAAATATGATTTTGAATGAAATTAAAATGGTTCCTACTAAGATGGAAGATCTAAGAAAGAACTAGGAAACCTTTATTGGTGAGATCAAGTTACATAAATTCAAGTCTTATAATATTGATAATAAGGTTATAAATCCTAAATAAAAATTGAATAAAAATATGAAGAGTTTTTTAAACACATTCCTTATGTGTCATAGTTCAACCTGATTTGAACAAGGAAATAGAAAAATATAATAAATTGTTTGAAGTTAGATTATAATCCTCTCAACCTGGTGAGATTAAGGGTTTTAACAATTTTGTAAAATCTCGTATTTTAAATTATCAATTTATTCATGTTACATCTGATAATTTATGTCTCAAAAAAACATGTATAAGTTTGGACTAAGGAAGTTGTTGATAGACACTCTTCCCCTTCAATGGAAGAGCTAAAACTAAGAAAATATTATTTCATTAGGATAATGAGGTAAAACATTTCATTACTACAACATCAATTTTAATTTATATATAACATAAATCAACCTAGAAGATAAAAGTTTCATGGAATTTTCTAGTTTTTTGGATATAAAGATCACGAAGCCTATTATTGATGGTTTAATATGACTTTAACAGTAAAAAGGAAATAAAAAAGGTGAAATTTATACACGTAAATGTGGAGAAAGTCATAGATTTGAAAACCTGTTACTAGATCTACAAGACATCCATCTGCACAAAAAAACATATTCTGGAAAAAGGTTGTGGAAAATACAGTTTATAAGGTCATAAGGGTGATTTATGCATAATAAGGATGGAATGGGAATTCCTTATAATGTTAAAGGGTAGATTCTTTAAAATAAAAATAGTGGTAAGTCATATTAATATTTTTATAGGAATTTTAATTTTAAGAAAGAGTGCATAGTTTGTTGGAATTTAAATTTAAATTTTCAAAACAATTGGAGGAATCTAAAAACAAGATGGAGATAAAGGAAAATAAGTGGATTTAAAAGGAGGTATAATAATTGATGAGAATTTACCTACATCTAGAAACTTAATGATTCATACCCCTGATATGAAAAATGATATTCCACATAAAGAGTAATTTCAAGTGAAAAAATAATATTATCAAATAGTTGAGACATAAAACAGAATGAAGAGTTGAAATAAAACTTCTTATACTAGTATTGGAATAAAATAATGCCCCATGTTGAGACGAATATCATATTATATATTTTATTTCTTAGAAATAAAATGGTCTCTACTTATTCCTGGTTATTTTATGAGTTTTCACAAAACATGAAAGTAATTGAAGAAGACCTCTAAGGTTGCAACTTCTGGATATCATGAAGAGATTACCACTCGCGAAGTCTACTAACTAACATGAAATATAATAATAAGAAGAGTAAATCCTTTATGGTGGGTAAATTTGAGACTAATTTATTATTCCTGACTTTTAGTGAATCTAGATATTTTGGATAGATTTCAAAAATAAATAATTGAGTTTTCCAGTCACACTCGTAATCCTATCTCTTGATTTTTTTAAATATATATTTTTGGATATTGTTGATTGATAAAAATGATTAAAAATTTGGGGAATAAAATATATTTCAGTTTAATATTGTAATGTTTTTGTTGAAGTGCACAGGATTACATAGTTCTTGATTAATCTATTTTATGTAGCCCTAATTTGAGAAATAAGCAGTTTCTTAACATAATATTGCATGCATGGTAGGTTATGGAAATCATAGAAAACATTGGTTGTATATTTATTTTATTATAAATACGTTTATCCTATATAGATTTAGTATATACCAGCTAATGGATATTTTCAAAGTGTAACATGTGATATTAGCATCTCTTTAAAATATATTATGCAATGAAACTAAAATGGAGTAGTATGAGAGATTTTAAAAAAATAATGAATACATAACACCCCATAATAAACCTTTTCATTTGATTATCAATAAGGGGTGAAATATTTCCACACAAACATTAACTTTAATAATTAAATGTGATATTGAAAAAACAAATGTTGATTTTTTAGCCCAAGTGTTGCATTTTTTCAATGATTCAATATGTATTTGGTGAGTAGAGATGAAGTGATGATTATTGGAGGGTTGTTATGGATTCAGAAAAAATTGAATTGGATTTCACGATTGAGAAATTATCCTGGTTTATCTAATGATTTTTGAACTAATATTAATGGCTAAAATATGTGGTAATTATGATTTGAGCTTTCAAACGTATAAAAAGAAAAGAATTAAAAAATAAGAAACTATATGTATATTTTGTGAAGAAATATTATGATGAATTCCATGAATTATTATTGTCCATGAAATATTCTATTATTATAAAGGGTGTTTTATTGTGAATTCCATGGAAAACATATTTATTAGTATTTTTTTCATGAATATTATTTGAAAAAAATAATAATACTTATTTTTTAGTAAGTATTTGAGTGGGACTTCCAAAGACCCACCTCAACCACCCATGTGGGACCTTTGTCTACCATGTATTATGCCGATCAAACTATCGAAAATCATGTGTAAAGTTAGTAAAAGGGAAATCATAGAATCCAGTTGGAGTTTACAAGGGTTAATAGTATTGAAAAAAGGTATGTAGGTGAGTACCTCAGTGGATTTCATAAGGGGGCATTTCGGCATGTGATGGGCATGTATGAAGTTTATACGGATGTTGACCCTAGAGCTGACATGAGGGCGTTGAAGCATGGAATGTATTATTAAATATAGGTAATAAATTTTTAAATTTTAACTTGGATAATGAATGAACATACACTATAGTGTGGTTTTAATAAATGTATTGACCACCAGCAAACTTCTTGAGACATTTCCACTAATCGACCAAGGTGAGGATCAAATTCTTCTTCCTCAAGATATGCCTAAATTAAAATAGTTTGATTAATTTCACCTCATATTCAATATATAGTGGCTATGAGAATCAACCACATAACCTAATAAAAATTGACCAAACAACCTACTATCAATCAACCACATGATTAGGTTACAGATCCACTATAAGGCCAATTTGTATTGATCGTGCAAAGTATGAATGACTGCGTGAGTTTAATTGGATCTACCACATGCTTTTTCAAAGAGAACGCATGTCCATCGATGGATAAACTACATGAATAACTCTACTCTAAATGAGTTGGATTGACATTGAGTTCATCCTATGCTTCCCCATGAAGATAACAATGATCATATATTCATTTTGAGCTATCATGCTAATTAATGAATTATCTATCAATGGAGATGAAAATTATGTGTGTGGTGGAAAAAAGATGATATGTTCTTACATGAGAGAGGGCATGAGTGAGATTTAATTACAAACTAATTAATGACGGTTATATTTCATGAAAGTTAATTGAGATATTGTGAGAAGTCTCTTCTCCTAAAAAATAAAAATGCCAAGATAATTCATGAGGTATTATTAATTCATGATGATATCATGTGATGAATATAATGAATTAAAATAACATTATATGTATCAATGTATCATCCAAATACATGAATCATTAATTATTCATATATATAGTGTGTATGTTTATTACACATGAATAAATAAGAAACTACTGATGCATACAGTCATTTAAGGATGAATGAACAAGTAGCCTAAAAATTAATGCTTGCAATTCTTAATTCATGCATGTTGAATTTGTGAGTTAAGAAAATATTGATAATATTCTTATTCATTAACCACATCAAGAAGAAATTATAATACTTTAATTACTTAGATATTAAATATAAGTAATTATATAATGGTTTTTTGAAAAATTATGATGTAATTAATGAAGAATTATTGTGGGTTTTAATCATGAAATAATAGACATGATAATATGTAGTTAATAAAATTTTTATGAACTTGATTTTGTGAAAATATTTCAATGAAACAAATCATGATGAAAGGATATGTATAATTGCTACATTTAAAGTGAGAAATAATTAGCCCTGGTATTTGATGAATATAAGATGTGTAAATAAGGATGGGAAGACCCAATCCTTTCGTGTATCAAAATGGTAACTTTTATATGGAATTATTCTGGGATATTTCATATGAAATTATGTATATAATAAATGAAGAGGTAATTAAAATTTAATTGCCAAATTAAAAATAATATAAATTCATTTTTTCAATTATTATGGTGTTTCCATGAATTATTGAAAAAATTAGAACAATTTTTTTTTTTGAATTTATATACATTATATTTTTTGTGTACATCAATACATGTGGAAAACATAATGTTTGATTCTTGAGAATAATTTTTTATAGAATTATGTGAGATGAAACAAAATATTTATTCAGGAGAAAGAATCTAAGGGGAATCCATATCATACCATATTTCGAGAAGAGTCTTAGGACCTACAGTATGGATACTCTAAAATAAGCATACATGCAAACATATAGGTCCATATTATCATTGTGGATGGTTGTATTCTCAAGTGTTGAAAAATAAACCTATGACATGAAGAATATATTTATATATTAGATCCTCATTTTTGAAGAGGTTTGTATCTTCCAAAGGACTCTGTAAGTGAAGGATCATACTAGGGGCCATTTTGATAAGACTAGGATTGTTTTTGGATATAATCACTTTTTTTTTCAGTGACAAATATGTGTTGGGAGGTCTACCCAATTTATTAAGGTGTGGGAATTTATGCCAAAACATGTAAATATTGTGTTTTTTTCACTAATTAAATACAATTTCCCACTATGTGAGATTGAGATATAATATTTTTTGGATTAATAACTATAACCTGTTTGATAGGTTGAATTAGAAATAAAAAAATTCATAAAAAGAAACCACTTATTCACCCCCCCCCCCCACTAGCCCACTAATTTGTTCATCAATAATGTGTCACATCAAGTTGATTATTCAAATATTTTATAGATATCCAACTCTGATACCACTTTTTATTCTCATATCCAATAAGATCACTAAGAGGGGAAGGGTTGAATCTGTGATTTTTTTATTTTTTGGAGTTAATACCTTTTAAACCAACCTCTTAAAATTATAATGGTTCTCAATCCACTAACTAAATTCTAAAAGTCCCACATTAATGTGAAGTAATAATAAATAAGATATTAGTATATAATATTTACATGGTTTATATGAATAGTATACCCTTTTCCATGATACATATACCCCCCAAGAATTCTCCATTATCTTAAACCGTCATATACAACAGAAAGTAAAATGTAATATCCCTATCTTCCGCATTCCACCATAAGATAAATAAATCATTCAATCAAAAATCCAAAAAATAAAATCCTCCAGCCTACTCCTAGTGTTATCTACATCACTAGAGGTTTTACCTTATCTATGAGAATATTTATTAGAGGGTCTACACAAGTACTTACTCAAGAAATTAATAAGTAGTATTGGAATTGATACTTCCTCCAAATCTTGTGCGATCTAGATCTTCCTCAACCTTTACAAACACTCAGGTGCATTTTAGACTGCCTTTTTCTTCAATGGATCCTACGTTTTACTACTTTTATCTCTTTGTTAATAATGAATTAGGATCTTAGACTTATCAAGGATCTAATTAAACCTACTTTATCAAATATTATTTTCTTTTATATGCACAATAATATTATCAATATTATTACTCTCATAATATCATAGTTATTTTATTATATTTGAATTATAAAAACTCTATGATCTTCGATGATATGATTCTTTATTATTTTTAATCTCATGTAATCTCATGAAATTACATGAAAAAAATCCTTTGAAATGTCAAAAATAATTATCCAATATTCTTCAATCATGTGATATTAAAATATATCAGTCTAGACATCTATATACTATATGAATTTTCACTTTTTAGAACACTTCCTTAATACTTGGTTGCTTCCTTTCTCATTTCATATTAACATCATAACATATTTTTTTGAAATAATTACTTCCATAAACACATGTGAGTTAACTAAATGTATGGAATCATACCCTTTAGTTAGTTGGAACCTATAAAATTCAACATGGAACTCAACATTGCTTCCTTTGATCTTGTGTGGATTATGTTCCATGATCACGATGTATATACCTTGAAAAACAACTTGTGGGAATCATCTAATTCATTTCTTTAGAATATTGAAAATTGAGAAACATGTATTTTTACCCATTATACTCACTTAAAAATTTGTTAAGTGTGTGATTTATCATGATTCCAAAAACTAACATTAAGGAGTAAACATAATGTAAGCATTGATATAAAGTGAATGTGTCGTCTTTGTCAATTTATTTTCTAGATCAAGAAAACCATCTGGATAAAATTCATGAATAACCAATCAATAGAAAGATAAAATTTTTAACTGTGTCTATGACTACATTATCAACATTAAAATCAACTACCTAAAAAAATGATATGGTCAGTGGATGGACCATTTAAAGAAACAATAAGGGGGTCAGCTACATAAACAACCATTATGTGGCCCAACTCATGTGTACATAGTAGTACTTCATGACCTTTACATAACTCTTGATATATCTAGTTATTTTTATTAGAAGAAACTTACAAAACCAATGTAATTATCAATTTTCCCTTATGTAGGTCAATCTTACCTTTATATAGCATATAAAAATCACTGAATTCATTAAAACTGATTCTTTTTTCTTCACAATTTCATTCAATAAAAAAAGTCCCTTCTCAAACTCACATTGGACCTTGTTAATTAGCAAAAATACACTTCCTAATTATATTGTAAAATTTCCCATCACAATTGACACTTTTTAATTTATATAATATGAGTGCATCGATCATCATAATTATTTGGACATTATATTGAATCTACCCAACTTATAATTTCAAGACACATGCATACATGGTTTATAAACATGGATTTATCATCAATAATGACATCAAATCCCAACTCATGAATCCAAAAAAATCCTCTATGAATTACCAAATCTCACACCAAAAACATATTGAAATATTGAAAAAAATGAAATAAAACCCTTTTGGGAAAAACACATTTTAGATTTTAATGATGGTTAGGGTTTTAATTGATTTATTTCCAAAATGTTTCTAGAATATTCCACTAAAGAGATATATAGAGTTTTAAATTGATTTATTTTTTAGAACTTGTACGATCTCATTAATCTTGTGTCACATGGGCTTGTAGATCAGTAAAAGTTAAATATTTAGTTTGAGAATATGTATAGAAATGTATTTATTAGACCAATAGATTCATTATGGGTAGAACTGGTTTTATTTTATAAAGTAGATGATGGAGATTATAGGCATGCACTAACTACCAAAAGATGAATTGAGTAATAATTTGGAATAAATACTCACTGCCAGACATTGATTATTTATTCAGTTAGATGATGGGAGATAAGTGGTTTTCAAAGATCTATTTGTGATCGAGATGTACCCAATTGATGGTAAAGGATACAGGTATTCCAAATACAATGTATAGGATAAAGTATGGGCATTATGAGTTTTTGGTTTCCCTATTTGAGGTTACAAATGCTCCTATTATTATTTTTACATTATTAATTTTTTTCAATAAATAAATGGACCTGTTCTACTTGGGGTTCTTGGGTGAAAGATTTATTTATTCATGAACAAAAAAGGATTATGTTAATCATTTTAAAACTATGTTATCAATTAAATGAAAGCATGGACTATACGTGAAGATATCTAAATATAGTTTTTAGTTAAAAAAGGTGAAGTTATTGATGTATTTTATTTTTATGAGGTATGAGTCCGTGGATTTGGAGAAATTTCAACCATTGATAACTTGAAATTCATCTAAGAATGTCTTCAAGATTCAGAGTTTCCTTAAGAGGCTGGCATACTTCTGTTATTGAATTGAAGAATTCTTGAAGTTGGAATATCCATTAAAGTAATTAAGTAGGAATAATGTTAGGTTTTAATGGGATAAGAAGTTCCAGGGATCATCTAATGAGAAAAGGAAGTGATTGAAATCTATTTCAATGTTTCTCTTTCCTGAGTATGGTGAAGGGTTATTAATTTATTTTGATGTATATAAAGTTTTACTTGGGTGTATACTCTTGAAATAGGATAAGGTGGTTCTGTATATGTCAAGGTATTTATATCCCTATGAGAACATTTTTTCCCATACATGATCTGGAGATATAAATGGTTTCCAACGCACTAAAATTTTTGAGACATGACCAATTCAGTATGAAGTTCATAGTGATTTCAAATCATAAGAATATTAATTATATATTATATTAACTGTATTTAATCCCCTGAGAGAAAATATTTATGAGTTATTTTTATACTTTAAATTTTTCATTATATTACACACTATAAAAGACTAAACTTATGGTGGATTACATAGTAAAAGAACACAAGAAATAAAATAATCAAAGGATTAGTGGTTATTGATAGTATTTATGGAATGTTTTCTTCTATAAGTACAAGATTATAGAATTAGTATATATCTATATCAGATTTAAATAACTATATTTCTTGTGGGATATGTAAAGGAGATACATAAGACCAATTCTTATGTAATATGGCTAGTGAATCCTTAAATGTTGGAGAGGCCATGGAAGGTTAGTCACTAGTAGTGGACACTATGATCTATTTTCATGATAGAGAGGTTGTTCAATTGATTATAAGGAAGGAATTTGTGGGTGTGTTCCATAACTCCAGTGGGGTATTTCATCTATGAGTTGAAAATATATAATATAAAATTGGATAACATTTATAGTAGATAGTAATAAAAAGGGATATGGATCATTATGCATCTTACTACTTGAATTGTTAAAAAATAAATGTGGAATATCATTGAACCATGGGATTTTAATAGCCTTTTCATATGCTAATATATAATTGGGGATATATCACAATGGATTTTCTGATTGTTTTCTTAAAATCACCATGGAATAATGATTAGATATGGTTGGTTTTGGATCAACTTAAACAATAGCCCAATTATTACAAAGTCATTAGATATTCTCAATTTAAGAAATAGTACAGTTGTATATGGATGATATTATTAGGATTCGGAGAGTTAAATCTTCTATAACTTGAAAAATAGAACTATAATATACAGTGAATTTATATAACTTGAAAAATAGAACCATAATATACAGTGAATTTTCAAAGTTGTTTATAAAATGTCAAGGGTTGTAAATTGAAGATCAGGGTGTCATATCACCCTCAAATAGACATCCAGATGGAATGAACAATAATTATTTTGGAGGATATGATCTGAGGTTATGTGATGGATTTTGGAATATAATGTGAATATTTTCTGGTGTTTCTAGAAAGAGTATATAACAATATTTATCATTAATTGATTTCAATGGGTTCATTTGAAGCACTATATAGAAGATAGTAATGATCATTATGTTAGAAAAATTTGAATTATATATCTATTTAATGACCAATATTGTTGAACGAGATGAATAAATTTCACATAATCTATAAGAAATTAGTGATTTTTCAGACTCATCCTAAGTCCTATGTTAATAATATTTGATGTCCATTAGAGCTTATTAATTGAGATAGAGTCTTCTTGGGAGTTCCTCCATGGTTAGAACATCGATAACTACGGAAGCAATGTAATTTTTCACTCCAATATAAGGTTATGTTTGAGGTTACTGATAAAATAAAATATTTTTCTTTCCATTTTTAGTTTCCACCAAAGAATGTTTTATTGAACAACATGTTCTATGTCTACTTGATAAGGAATTAAAAACTGGATTTTTCTCTTATTCTTTACTATGATTTGTTATATTTTAAACTAAGTTTTAGCTTAATAGTAACTCTTGTGAGGATTTTTTAGGTCGGATATGATCCTAAGAGAATGTAGTATTCCACTAATGATACTTATGTGGAAACAAGGTCTGTTTTAATAGGATACATTAGAGAGGTAGGATCATATGTGATAGAAATTGTTTCCACTGTTTGCGGGGATCAAACCTCAATGACTATTTTAGGAAAAAAAAGATCTATGGTGAAGATAATTGGGATATCATGAGTTTAATAGATAAGTTACCCTATTAGTTTAAGTGATTTTTAGATTCATTTTTATGTTTTTATAGGTGTATTTACCACAACACAGTTTGTTTGAATGGTCTTAGTCACTATGAAATATTAATATATAGGTCACCTGGTTGAGGTAGAAGAAAAATCATAGTAATTGAATGATCCTAAGGTAACATGTGGGGTGGCTATGAAATTAGAGTTTATGGGAATAGATAAGTGAATGATTCTAGGATATCATGTACCAAAATATTCAAGCTTCTGCTTAGTGGATAAGGGAACCTACATGGATAGTGTATAATCTAATCTAACTATTTATTGTAATCATGTAGTGAGATTTTTATTACATTTTTTAACTTTTAATACCCCAGTTATCCTATTGTAATCCTAATTAACCATCCTAATTTATCATTGGATGGCCCTAAGTTTACTTTTTAGAAACATTAGGGAGTATCTACCATTAAACAATGAAATTATCTCTATTATTGGTCAATTCAACGTGAGAATATATTTTATCTTGGTGTTCCCATGTGTTATTTTATTAATTTATTTCCATCGATTTCAATTTATTATTCCCTATAAAAATCTATCTCTTGGGTTAGGTCTTGGAATTTAACTAGTTCATTTGAATCATGGTTAAAAGAATCATGATATAATATTCTTATTTCTAGGGTTCAAATGATTATATCATGATTAATAACATTAGATCTAGGGCCCCAGGATCATCACATGATTATCGTATAAGGTTGGTAGATCTTGTTAACTTCTTATGGAATTTTAAATACATTTTTTGTGATTGATGTGGTTTTAGGAAATTTTATTGTGTGTTTAATATTTAATTAATTCGGAAAAGTATTGATTCGATAATGATAGATTTTCTTGATTTAAAAACCTTGAATTTAGGACTTTAAATTATACCATGGGAGTTGGTTTTGGTATCCATTGGATTTGAATCATGGGATCTTGTTTTAAATGATGTATAGTGAAAAGGTAATTTTGGGTTTCTTAAATTTCTATATTTAAGACATGGTTCTGATAAAAGTTTTTTGGTTAAACTATTTTTGAAAGGAAAAACAATTTTAGGTGAATTTAATGTGTTGGGTATAAGAAAATACTAGGATACATTATGTATAAATAGAAGGTTCAAATAGTTGGTATGGTTGGGAAGTTTCATATTTTTGTGGGATACAAATGGGATGATCAATGAAATTTATGAACCACTTGGTTAGTAATAGTTCATGGAATAAAATAGTGAGGATAGAAGAATGATGGGATATAATCGAGGCATATATGGTGGTGTGACTGATAAATGAAAGTAAAAAATGGATAATAGAGAACACAAAAGGTCATGTAGGGGATGGCAGTGCAATGGATACTAATAATCTATCATTAATGGATGGTAGGATAGTGGGGTGGGGTTGTTACCATTTGGGACTTTGGTCTATTTTTATGTCCTTTGTGACTCTAATCCTTTAGGTTTGGTATGGTTTTCCTCTAAACCAAGTAAAAATGGATTTTATAGAAAATTAAAAATATGAAACAAGAGTATGAAAACAATTTATCATATAATTTTAATCGTCTTCTATCATTTTTGATAAACTGTACCATTTTGAATGTTCTAAACCACATTCAATATCATTGGTAACATTGATATGAATAATACTCTATGGTAATATATGATATTTATTTAATAAAGACCATCTAGGCATTCACACTCGCCTCTGCATGCACATATTGTTGTTCATGTAGATTTCTTCTCTCATAATGATGATTAGGGAAAGGATCAAATGTTCTTAGGTCATGGTTCTTATGAGCTACATTAGTGGTGGATATGATGATGTCCAACCATGTGTTGGATAAAAGGTGGGACAATTATTGTAATAAACTAACCATAAATATATTATATATATAAATTATGAAAAATCCAAAATTATGCTTGTTCCTTCATATTTCTTGTCCGTACATTCAGAAACAAATTATACTTATTTATTATATTTTGATTATATTATCTTTAAATGTTTAGTGTGTTTATATAATATAATTGTAAATATATATTTAAATTATCACAATAATATAGATTTTTTTATGAAGATATGTATATTTTGGTGATTAATATAATTATATAATCAATTAAATTAAAATATCATTATCATGGAGTAAAAAATAATAATTTTCATTATTTATCTAACATAAATGTGGAGTTGGAAATGTTATTACATATTCTTAAGATATTTATATAATCTTATTTAACAATTAAAAAACTAATAAAAATAGTATTATTATTAAAAACAAATAAAAAACAAGTAGTACTACGGGAAAACCCCTCTTCCTAACATCATTGTGTTTCATATTCACCAAAGGGGAAATGGGATCTTATCTTAATCACCTCCAATATTTTTCTTCCACTTTAGAGTCTCCAAGGGATATCGAGTTTTGGGGGGGTTTTCCATTTCAAGAAGAAATTCCATAAAATCAAGGGGTCTTATGGATTGGTGTTAGAGTCACCTTTTCCAAGTCTAACACACTCAAATAGAAGTGTAAATGTCATATTATAGTTCATTGTTCCTAAAGTAGGGTATTATTTGATTAATACCCAATAAAAAGCACTATGGTGACCCTTACCATAGGTTTCCCTATATCACTCCCTTTACCACATGAATCAAATGTGCTTCATTTATTCTATGTGTGGTTTGAATAATAAGAAGTTTTTTTAAAACCTTATCATTATAAATCTTTTGGTTTTCAATTAATGTGAGAAAGATTATGTCTAAATATTTGAGAAAATTATTTTATATTTTTATACATGTATGTGCTTGATGAAATGAATAAACTAAATTTTTATAGATGTTCAGGGAATCGTGATTGATTGGAATTAGATATATAGAATTCAAGGATTTATGAAAGTAATTTATTCTAAATATTCTCATATTTTAAGTGATTTTTGATAGCTATTATATAAAATTAGGAAAAAAATATTCTGATGGGTGACTGCTTGAGTTTTTATACTTGTTTCATGTTAATTACCCATTTCTATATTTTTCGTGTTGATAAATGGTATTGGTTTCTTAAATATTTTTTTATATAATGATTGATATGGTACATGGTTCTTACTTGGTAATATATTATGGGAAAAAATAGTCCCTTGGAAAATCTAGGACGTGGTTCTCCATTAGATACTTAGATTTAGATATGGTGATCCCTAGATTATTATGTTTTGTGTACATAGTGATCTAATAAGGATTTATATTATGGATATGAGGCTAAAATGGTTTCCTTATTGTTTTTGAACTTTAATACCCTATTTTATATCCCATGATTCTTAGTTATATTTTCTTTTGATAACTATTTCTCATTATCATGATTATATATTAATTTTCATAACTTAATTAAAATTGTATAACTATGTTTCTTTAAATACGTCTTTTAAAGATAATATCTCCATTTTATTTGTTTTAAATAAATTTAAAATCCAACTTTTATATTTTTATCTCAAACATTCATGTTATGATTCGTTTTATAAGGGTTTAAAATGGGGTATGTGGAAGAATCATAAAATTATTGTTAGTTCACAAAATATATAAACTATTTAGGAGTATGTAGACCTCGTTTTTTATTCTTATATATGTAATAAAAGTGGATGAAAACCATTTTTATTATATGGAGTGAACCATTCCCTTGAATATAGAGTAATTTAGGTGGTTCCACAGAGAGTGCTAGTTTGTTATAAGGGTTTATAAAATATCACTTTTTATCTATTATTGGGTAGGTCATCTTATACATTCATGTTATGGGATTTCTGGTCTATTGTTTTAGTTTTTTGTTATTGGTTATTAATTTTATTTATCACTTTGTGTCACTTATTCTTATAGGTTTCTAAGGGATAAATTACTCACATCGTCTATAACTGATACACTCCGAGATAGTTACTAGTTTAGTAAGATTAAGAATGTTCCTTAAGCACTATGATGGGAAAATTAGGAATTAACTAATGGTATATCAGGTTTCTTCATTAAAAAATAGTATTGGATCATGAGTATGCAGTTTGGTCAATGGTAGGTGGTGGTAGGATAGTCATAATTTGAGTAGTAGACCATACACAATCCAAATCACCCTATTTATTGTTATAGTTGGTCATACAAGGGAATTTAGAGATTTAGTGGTTCCAAAAAACCATTATTAGGTTTCTAATCATTTTATTCTATAATGGTGATGTTTCATGAACTTTTATGATCATGGTAAGAGTTTTTATATCTGATTATAATTCACACATAATGAATTACATTAATTAATTAGATTCTTATAACAACCATTCAACATTTATTTGAATGATTCTAGATAGTAATATAATTTATTTTACCTTTATTGATATGTTGTGACATGTTTTTATTTATTTTCCCTAACTATTTGATGATATGTGTAATGTGATTTGTTGATTTATGAGTGCTTGATAATTTGATAAGACCTGAAATTGAAATTGGTAAGTGAAATTGTTTCCATAATGTTTTAAAAAGGGATGGTACAGTCATTTATTGAAAATTAAATAATAATTAATAATTATTATTTCAAACTTTTGGTGTCATAAATGTCTTCATTTTCATTTTCCATAAGTTTTGTATGATGAACATTTAGTTTTCAGAACTAATTTGGAAATATAAAGGCTTATATTAGTAGATTTTTATATAAGATAAAAGTAAAAAAGATCTATTTTTAATTTCAAAATAAAATGGTTTAGAAAAAAGATATTTTAAATGAATTTTATTAAACATGTATTTTCTTTAGAATTTACAAAAAGATGACATGTAAAATGATCTTAATTATTTTACTTCATTTATGAATTTTCAATTTTAAGGTAATTCTTTATATCTATATTGATTTATAGTTATATTTATCTATAGTTTTTTTAATTTTGTATGTTCATTGGTTGATACTAGGATTATGTAAAAATTAATATATCCTAAGTCAATTTAATGGTCATTATCGTATTATAATAACTTTGGTTAAATGGTTATTTCTGTAGTGGCCTAATTTGTGAGAGTTCAACATTCCATTTTATGGATTATTTTCCTTTATGTATAATAATTATGAAAGATATAAGTTAAATTTATTATAAATAGGTAATTTTAATTATAAATAAATTTAATTTATTATTAAAATTAATTATTATATTTTTTGGACTCACATTCATTACAAAAAATTTATATGTTTTTTAAAATTGAAAAATAAATATCTTTTTTCTAACAAAAGTGATTTCCACGTATTATATGGAGTTATTTAAAAGAAAAATTTATAAATTTTTTAAAATTTATTTGATAAAAAAAACTTGTTTTTGATATCAACATATCAAATATTTATTAAGGTGAATCTTGGATATTTTTCTAAAAATATAGATTTTAAGGTGAATAGTGAAAAGTACATATTTTTTGAAAAACATTAATTTATTTTCATGTATTTAAAAAGTTCCATTATATTTTGGATTTTTTTAAAGTAAAATTAATAAATTTTGAATAAAATAGCTTAATTAATTTTATACGAATTATCATTATACTTGATTTTGGTATAAAATTATCTTTATTCTTAAAAATGTATTTTTATAAAAACAATTTTTCATTACGTTTTGAAAAATTAAATAAAAATTTATTTCATACACTTATATAAATTGAATGTTAGAAAATATATTTCTAATATGGAATCATGATGTTATCATTTATTTATTTTTTCAATTTCAATTTTTTTCTTAATGAATAGTAGCCATGGTAAAATATTGATAGTGTGGTAAAGGGTAAAATACATTAATTATGGTTAAAATAAGTGATTTGATAACAAAATATCATCATAAAACGTTATTGGATGTTATTTTTTAGACCATTATCACATTATATTTTAAATGCGATACATTTAAGGCCAATTTTCCCGTAATAAGACTATTATTTTAAAACTATTAAATATTTCAAGAGTAACGCTCCCCAAACTTATAAAGAGGCACCCACTCTCCTCAATTATTCCCATACATTGAACCTTTTATATTGACCTATACATGCCAAAATACCCTCCCTGAGTCCCTAAATATGTTCTATAGTTCCTGTTTTAACAAACATACCAACTTGGAAGGCTAAATGTGCAATCCAAATGGGATTTTCCAAAGAAGCGGTATTACTCTTAACTGAGTGTTTTCAATATTTTTATTCGTTAACCTACATAAAAACATATATAACCATGTTTATATGATAATATAATTATCTTAAATATACTCATATTTTTTATATTGATGGAAAAACTCTTCTTCATCACATTTTTCATCCAATGGTAATAGAAACATTCGTCGTGTGCACGTCTAGACTACCACCTCCATGAAGCTATGTTTTTATTTTTATTTTCTTCACCACCTTGCATGGATGATTATTATAATGCTCTTAATGAATATATTTTATATTCATAACATAATTATTACACAAAAAATATAATATATTACTTAGTTTCTTCCTTTTTCATCTATTTAAAAATGGTAAACTCGCTCATGCATACATATGGACTACCACATCCACGAAGCGATGCGATTCATTTTTCTTTTTTTCCTTTTAGGATTTTTTATTAAAAAAATTATTTAATATTAAAAATTAAAATTTATTCATGATTAATATTATTTATATGATGTAATAAATAACCCTTTGACCATGGTTTACATAATGTGGTTTTTTTGGGATTATGAAATGAACGTCCTCAAAACACCTAACATGAAATTCACTATTCTCGTAACTATATAAGACATCATAATAAATGAATTTAAAGTGATAATAAAAAGGTAATAAATCTAACAATGTTCCTAAGAAATTATAAAATTAATATGATTATATTATATATTATTTAAAGAACTTACATGGTGATTCGTACTCATGTTAAGATACTTTCTTTAAAAAACATAATTTTATTTTTTCCTTCCAACCATTTTTATTTCAAATTAATATTCTCTAAAAAGTTTCATGAATATTCATATGTATACTTAAAAGGATGATAAAGGTAATTTTCAACAAATATTTACTTTATTTATGAATATTTTAAAATTAATATTCTGTAGATTTCCTATAGGACAATTTTTTGACTTTCTTTACAAAAGATAAAAAAAGAATGTTTTTTAACATGTACTGATTGACCGCATTTTCTAATCATCATAGTCATTAATCATTACCAATATTAATATATAAATTATCATTTTTTTAAAGAATATATTTGTCTGGTGATTTTTGGAACTTTTCATTACAAGAGTCTTCAATGAAAATATATTTTTATCTTCATTTTTAGATAAATCAAAAAAAAGCATTTATACATATGTGTTAAAAATAATAATTTATGAGATTTTATGATGGACATAAAATCGTATATGTGTTTTATATATGTTATGCTAATGAAAATATTTTAAATTAATGTTAATACAGATATATCCTCCAATTCATTTGGAAATGATTTTATCCTTTGGTAAATATCAATTATAATTTACCGAGTGATTCATTCCATTTGTAAGAGTTCTTGTATTAGTGATATAAAGATGATATCCCATGGTACCAACATGAATTTTTTATTCCTTAAAAGTGTTTTTCATTTAATTATTTTTATTTTATATGTTTATCTAATGAATTTAATTTTAAGGGAATGATTATTCCTCATTTAAGGGTGAAAATTTTATTTTTCAAGAAATTGATTTCATGAGTTCCCATGTTTTACAAAAAAAACTCATGATTTTGAATTTTACATCAATATTTTTTATGATAATTTTATGAAATGTTTTGATAAGCGAATTTTAATATTTGGATAAGTATGTTATTTATTGAGAGAAAGCTTAATTATATAAAAGGTTAAATTCTATAAGATATTTCAGGATATTCCAAATGCTCTAACATGTAATTTTTTGAATCCCTTACTAAACTATTTATGTTCTAACCATGTTTTCAATTGTTTTTTACAAGGATTATGGATGAGTAAAAACTATATCGATGTTTATCTTTCTAATGTTGGTATTCATCTATAAATAAGATATTTTTTTTGAATTCAACATGTGACAAAGCAACCCAGTTTGACCTGACCTATTACCCCAGCTGGCCCACCACAAGACATGAAGTGTATTCCCAATCACCATATCCTAGAGATAATCACCTGGGTATCAAAAAACAATTTCCTGAGAATTATTTCACCCTAAAAATTACCATAAACTTCCTCATGTGTAAAAATATATAAATAAAAAATAGAGTACATCACATAAGTATAAGTACAAAACCTTGAGAGTAAGAAAATGATCCAAAATACTAAGAAAAGAAATAGATGGGCCCTAGCCAATGCGAATAATAAACTAAGACATGAAATGAATAATAATCTAATGTAAGGTGAATCTAAATGATACCAACTCTATCTGCAATCTATCTATTTCAACCTCAACCCCTAGTGCTTCCACACTCACTAAGGTTTTCATATGTCCATAACCTGACGCACCTAGGATTCCCAATGTGATATATTTTCCCAAAAGTATTGAACTAAACCATTCTGAAAATTTAATAAAAACTCACAGGTAAATCATTATGACTCCCATGGTTGAAACCACGTTTTGAATCAAATCCAATATTAAGGCATTGCATTGAATACATGATGTTCATAAAATTATTTTTAAATAAAAATCCCATTTCAAAGTACTTTATTTTCCAACTATGGTGAATTTAAAAAAAATGGATTTCATAGATATTAAATCAATCATTTTCATAATCCAACCCAAATGAAAATGAAATTAAAATATGGTATGGACTGAGAAGGAACCATTGTATAGAGAAAACTACCTTACTAATATAGAAATATTAGTTTTTTTCCAAAATGGTGATTGAAAACCAATAAATCTGGTCTCTATAAGAATATATACATAAGAAACATCATTAATTCTCCACAAAACCTCCAGATCTATCCGTGAAGACCAATATTTTTTCCAACACTTATCGTATAAGAGAGATAAATGAGAGGCCCGGAAAGAGGTGTAGAAAACAATTGGAAATAAAAACATACATCGAATATATCTACCATGATTGAAAGAGAAATGATAAGAAAAAATGGGAGAACCTGCTAAAACATTAAGAAATGAATGGGAAGTTATAATGAGATATTGGTGTTTTATTTAGGTTAAATATTACCAAGGGTATTCGGGTAATTTTATATTTTTAATAAAGTTTTATATGTAACATTGTTCATATGAATTGAGTAAAAATCCATGCACTAGTCGTATAGTCTATACTACCTGATGAATACCAGAATTTATGGTTACCTATGAATAGTTGTATAGTTAGAAAAGCCATGGGATAGTTGTAAAACTTCTTCAAGACCCAAACCCAACCTCACACCTATCATTTATATAATCTCTCATGGTAATAAAAACTGTAAAAAATTCCATTAGAGTTAACAAATCCATATCTCATTGTTACTTAATTATTAATACTAACCATGCACAATCTGTCCACCTAAGTTGTTTCTTCCAAAACTATAAAATATCAACCCCCAACTGCTAAAAACCATTGGAACCTCAAGAGAGATAAAAACAGTCTAAAATAAAACATACATGTGACCCTAAAGGAATCAAAATTCACCCATATATGGAACTTTTCTCCCTATTACGAACATAAGATTCTAGAATCATAAAGAGTTTAAGAAACATCAATAATACCATCACTTCACACTCCCATGTCTCCGGGTTATCATGTCTAAAATTCCATAGTTCATGGACTAATGGAATCATATTATCATTAAATACCATATTCTAATGATCAATAATCTGAACAAATTCTCCAACCACTAAGGCATCAATTACATGATCAACATCTTACCATTCCACAACATGATAATGCTTCAGATGATATCCTTTTAATTAAGAAACATGAAGAATATCGATAATCAGTTTCAAGAGATATGGTAAGACCAACCAATATTACAATTTTTCAATATGTTAGAGGATCTAAAAAAGTTTAAAACCCCGTGGAACTAGCATACCTTATCTTTGCAAGTGATGATGATGTACCAGATAGGTGAAACTTTAATAAAAACATGATCACATACCTTCAACAGGTTAGGAAAATGGTCCAAATAGGATTTTTTATGATTAAAATACTCTTTTTATTTCATATCTTATGTTAGACTCATCTAAACAAAAGACCGGTCTCCCAAATCCTCCCAATATTAATGAGATCTACATGGCCTCCTATAAAACACTTCAAAAGGAAACATTTTAATCAAATCCTAATAACTATTTTTATAGGTCAATTCAACCATGGTAAAATTATTTTCCCAAGAAATATCTAAATTATACCCACATTATTGAAGTATATCATTAATAATTTAAATGGATCACTTAGTATGTACATTCATATAAGGGTGATACATTGTGCTTGACTTCAACTAGGTACCCATCTCCTCTCGTAAGTATTTTCAAAACTAAGATGTAAATCAAATATCTCTATAGGAAATAATAGAAGATGGTAACCCATTAGGATTTATAATATCTTATACATACTGGTGCTCAATATCATCAACCTTAATCATCTCTTTAATATAAATGAAATTCTAATATTTCTTGAGTCAATCAAGGATCACAAAAATTAAATTATTCCCACTAGGATTTTATGGTAAACTTACAATGAAACCTACTAATTCCTCATCCCACTTCCATATCAGAATGAGTAATGGATTCAATAAAACAGTTTGTCTCTAGTGCTCCATCTTAATATTTGGGTAGGTAACAAATTGTGATATAAAGTCTATAATAGACCACATCAACCCCATACACTAATACCGAAGTATAAAATCATGATAAATATTGGTAGTCCCATGGTGTACAGAATAACAAGACAAATACCCACTATCTATTAATTAATACATTATAGTTATCCAAATTACCAATCCACCTGAACAACATCACACACCATTAGGAGACTATGACTTGTTACCCAAGTTCCCCCCACCATAAAGGATTTTACTAAAACACTAAAAAACGTGGTTTATTTCTTGTCTAGTCCAAATCCTATCACCAATTGAACAATAATATTTCAAAAAAGTTAGAAACACCTTTTGGTCAACTTTTTCCACATCTAAACACATCTCAGTTAATAGGTTCATCAATGACCATTCTTCTACTGATTCCTTCAAGACTTGAGCTATTAACTTAGTTCCGAATACACCAGTGACCACATTACCCTTACTTCATGTGTATGAAATATTGAAATAAAAACCCTAATGATACTCAACCAAGTATCTATATTTTAGTTTAGGTCCTTCTGAGTAAAAATATTATTCAGTATGTTATCATATCAATATACAATAAACCACTCTCTAAATAGATATTTGTGTTAAGTCTTGAGCTCATGCATCACCAAAAACAACTCAAAATAAAGGGTAGGATAATTTTTATAATGTGGGAGTAGTTTGAAGGAGACATAGGCCAACACAATCTACCCATTCATCAAAACTCATCATAATATTATACTTAATGCACCACATAAAAATTCATACCACAAACCCAGTTCTTAAAGAATCAAAACTAGTACTGAATTCAGCCTCACCTTTAGTTTATTAAATAATATTTGATACATATCATTCCATTCAAGCATAACACCATTATGTTCTAACTCTATTATAGTATATTCAATATTGGAAAAAATATTAAACAAAACACCTATAATAACAATATAAACTTTAGAAGCTCTAAATCTCAAACACATTCCTAGCTTATTCTCATGATGTCACTGCCTGATTCTTTTCAGGATCCGTTAAGATGACCCACTAAGATAAAATGGTGAACAAAAACATCACTTATTGGATAAAAAACTAACATTTGGAAAACTTTTCAACAATATTATGTTATTTTATAGTTATAAGAACTATATCCATAAGATCCATGTGTTTTAATTTCTTCTTATAATACCAAAACATTTCATCCACAAAACATCATGTAGAGTCCATGAACATATGAGATATATTATTTATCAATTCTATAAAATTAAAAATGTTGTTACTAAGACCAAATACTGAAACCAAATACTCTTAATGTACATACCTACTTCTATATTCTATCTTAATAATATCATCCTCTCAAAGTCTCAAATTATGGTACCCTAATCTTAGATAATCTTAGAAAAACATTGGGATACCATATACTGGTCAAAAAGATCATCAATAATAGGTAACAAATAATTTTTCTTATCATTAATATGATTAATATTTCGATAATCAACACAAATGTGGAGGCTTTCATCGTCCTTTTATTCAAAGATAACTACAAAAGCATAAGGTGACACACTTGTACGAACAAATCCTTTAGAATCAAGATCCTCAATGTGGAATTTAAGTTCCTTAAACTCAGTGGGTTACATATGATATTATTTTAAGGAGATAGTACTCATCCCCAAAATAATTTTAATAGTAAAACACACCACTCTATTGGGAGGTAACCCAAACAAATCACTATAAAAACATTCAGGTACTCAGTCACTACTGCAAGAAGTGGACAACAGAAATTATGGTCGATGGAATTAAGAAACAACTTTTGTAATTGGAATGATATCATTATAGACTTAGGCAAAATAGGTCATTATCTCCTATCTCTAGGATCTTACACACCCCAAAAGATGTGAGTAACCCCATTAGAAGATATAAATTGAACTCAATGATGATAACAAATAAACTAATCCTACAAATGAACTACCCAATCCATGCCATTGATGAGGTTAAAGATATCAATATCACGTATTAGTAAATCACATACAAGCATGTGGTCAAAAATCATAACCCAGTAATCATAACATTTAAAACACTATTATTTCCTCCTTCAAATGGAGTAAAAAAGATTCATCGTGAATGGAATAAGATTGAAACATAATCCTAACACATCAATAAATATAGGCAATATAAAAAATGATATGAACTAGTCTTAAACAAATCAAGGACTACAAAGGTTGAAATAATAATTATACCTCTCATAGTACCTACCCCCACCATATATTCTTTTGATGCATACTATGCTATGTAAATACATCTAGCATCAGCACCTCCTTAAGCCTTCATCACTACTTGAGTATCCTCCATTACATGACATTGAGATCTAATACCTTTTTTGTGTCATATCAAAACATGTAATTTTGTTGAAGGGTGAATCTAACTCTACTTATCTGGGATAATTCTCCAAAAAAAAACTTTAGGCAACAATATTGTCCAAAATGATGGAAAATCTTGGGTCCTACCATACGTTTGGGCTTAATGGGACTAGGTTTTACAAATTATAAGAAAACAACTTAGTGTTGTCTTGAATAATCCCATGTAACTTATCATGAAATAAACTGAGAACCCATACTGTGGTTTCTTTTTTGTCCATACAACTCACAGTTGCTTCCCCCTATGGCTACAAAATCTACAATAAGACATGTCTTCATGGATAATTCTTTCTCAACCATGGACACATTATAAAATACCTTTGAAAATGTTAGAAGGAATGTGAGAATAATAATCAATATAATGTTAGGATTTAGATCCATCTAAAACTATCTACATTGATGTATACATTAGTGAGAATTTTTATAGACATATGAACTAAATAAGAGAAATGAGTAAAATAATCCATAACTGAACTGTCTCCTCTATCCAAGGTCACCAAATTTTGAGTCTTCTACACATTAAATGCCTAAAGATATAATTTTTCATTTAAGGCCTTCATGAAAGTGGTCTAAGCGAGGTCATTATATAATTTATCTTTCACAATGTAATCCCACCCTTTCTTTCTAGGTATATGAACCATATAAGTGAAAATAACACTATATAGTTTTATAGAATCTTTAATAGTTTGAAATCCATTCAGTTAAGTAAATATACTCCTCATGTTCTTGGGTACCATTTTTCCATGGAATATTTGCATTTTTTTGTAAACTCCAAAGCATGATCCACCATTCATTCCAAGCTTCCACTAGTCACTTGACCCATGTATTAAATTTTCTAGATTACCATTTCAACTAAAGAAGGTTCAACTAGAGGGGTTAGCTATTGGAATTTCCTAATAAGTTCTTCCCTTTGATTCAAGGAGATCCTTCTTGGAGGCATTATCTATTAAACATAAGAGATCCCACAAGATTATTATAGGGATAAATCTTTGAATCAATATAAAAAATTCAGAAATCAATATTAAAACCCCCAAATAACAAGAGTTGAATATAATAATATAAACTAATAGAGAAACATGAAAAGGTTCATATAAACAAATACAAAATAAAACTCAATGTCTTGATGATAAGTCTCGAACCACCCATGGTAACTCGAGTTTAGGTATGCAAGTGAACTTTCTAAGATCCCTTTTGTACGTACCATCATATTTTTGATGGCCATTAATCTAGTCTACCAACAACCATGGACTCAATTGTTTCTCTAATAAAATTTTTTAGTGAACCAAATAGATCTAACTAACACATTACCCAAGTTGGCATGCCTTAAGGGATGAAGTGTATTCTTAATCTCTACAGGCTTCAAAAATCAACTGGGTATTAACATTAAAAACCATTGGTAAATTTTCACCCTAGAAACACAATATAACATTCCACATGTTTAAAAATATATAGATAAAAATATAGTACATATCATAACTGGAGGTAAAAAACTATGAGACATAATAAAACTATCCAAAAAGATAATCCCAAAAACAATAGAATTCAAATACCATAACAAATTCACCATGTGATGATCCTTCACCAGTATCTAAAACTACTACAAATCAACACAGAACAAGTTCATTAATCAAGATACATTATTCTATTCACTTTACCAATATCTTATAAAACCAATTTTTCATACACCCAAACACATTTTCAGGGTAAGTAAAAATCCTAAAAGCATAAAACTATGAATCTATAAAAGTTTTCCACCATGTAACCATTAGTTCTATATAAAAAATATAAAAATTATATAGATAAATTTCATTTGAAAAAAAAATTCAGAAAAAAAATACTTTAGTTTCCATTAAATTAAATAATATTTAAATAAACCAGGAATATGAAAAATTTAAAGAAATTTTAATAGAGGGAAATAATCAAAACCTTCTATATCTCAAATTATAAAGATGTGAACAAAAGAATCATGAACATTTCCATGAAGAATAAATCCATCAAAAATGGGATTTATCCTATGGGAATATGAAACTATGACATATAAGGAGCACAAATATGATGTAACATGAATCTAAATGATACCAAGTCCTACCATAGTTTATCGGTATCAACCATAACCTCTAGTGGTTGCACACTTATTATGGTTTACATATTTCTATTACCTGAATGACCCAATATTCTCAATGTGATACATTTTTTCAAAAACATTTAAGTATACCATGACCATAATTTAATAAAACATTTCCTTTAGAAAAGAATTAATTCTCTAATGTTGGAAAGCCAATTTTAAATTCAAAACCATCATTGAGGAATTTCATCAAATATATGTTGTTCATAAAACTATTTTTAAAGAAAACCATTTTCAAAAAAACTTTCCATGGATTAGAACAATATCAACCTCTCTTGACGCCCCCCCCCCACTCTAATGGTGTTTGGAACTATCAACACTTATGTGTCTTCTCATGCCTCTAGTGTTTCCCTAAACAGCGTGACAATGCTCCATTCCTCATTTTCTTTCTTTTCTAGTCTCATATTCTCTTCCCCATCATTGACTGGTGATGTGGATTGTGTGGATGTAGTTTTCCTCTCACCTCCACCACTTTACGACTAAACCATGTAAAAAAAACCTCCATTTGGGTTTGTGTTGCTGAGAATTAGTGATATTTGGTCTTCTCTATAAGGCCCCGGCCTTAAACCTTACTTAATCTTGAGTTATTACAATATTACACCTTGAAGATATTTTCAGGTTTAGAGTTTTAGAGAATTAGATCATAAAACATGTATTACATTCCGCATTTAAGAAAAGTTGTTACATAAAAGATAGTATTCATTTTTTCCATCAACGGAAACATATTTAAAATAAAACATGGATTCTTTCTTGACACTTCCTTGACACTATCATCATATCATGTACCTTTCCCTTTTCCTGTGAAAAACATTTCAAAAAACTTGGGATGAGCATAAAAAGCTCAGTATGGGTTATAAAAATAAGGAAAGGAAACATGAGTTCATATATACATAAGAATGAAATCAAACTTTACCCATAAAACATAAGCACTTTAACATACCTCATCAAATCATGAATAAATCATAGAAATCAAAAGACATAAAGGTAACTTGAGGCATTCATAAGATTCTTACGTAGGTAGTAACCCTCTTGGTTACGTTTGTAATACCCATCACAGTATATTCCCTAAATCTCTTCGGAGAAACCTTAATGTTTCACTCCTTCACTTTACCCAATGCATTGGAGAGCTATATCAGGCTCACCCGCCCTTAGTTTATCACGGAACCACCCGTCTTCATAATAATTCCCAAGAACCACAACATAATCGTATCACATAAAACATGCATAAAGGAAACATAACATTTCCACCTTTCAATCAGAAGATATCAATACAACACATTGATATAAAAACATTATGAAAACCATTTTCAATACCAAAATAAAAGAAAAGTAAAACATGGTATTTATTTTTCTTTAAAAAAAGTATGGCTTGTAGAGGAAGCTGAAACTCAAATAATGGTCACGGTGGCGGAGAAGTTGTTGTCGCCGCATACGTATGACAAAAAAACATTCCCTTTTTTCGTTTAGTAAACGGTTCGTATAAAAAAAGATTCCTTTTGAATAAACTTAAAAGTCAAAGGGTTTTATACACCGTATAAAAGAATGTTGTGTATAAAACAAAATATGCCTCAATGAAAGGAGATTGAGACGAAGTCCCATACCTCGGGTCCGACTTGACTCGGTCATTCTTTAATCTCCTGAATAATAAACATGAGTTAATTTATAATTGTTTAAGAACCTTTTTCAAGTTCATTATTCCTTTTATATCACTTATTTCCATGTCATGAACACTATGTAATTATTTAAGTTAACAACAGTCATTTTAACTATCATTGGTACTTGAGTAAAAAATAAACCCTTTATAATTACAAGTTGTTCATGTATCCATTATATCCAGAATTTTATTCATGATGTAGATATCATATATATCCAGTACATGCATGCATTTATAATATTACATAACATTTAGAGGTAAGAAATGAAATACACCGTTCATTGAGATGGTAAGCCGTTCGTACGCTTGAACGCTACTTCCATTTCTATTTCATATTTAATTGAATGGAATCATAATGATATAAGGTTATATTATAATTCCCGTATAATATCATATATAATATCATAACTCAATCCTTTATACGTCCCACATATGGTATTAACGAATCAAATTACTTTGAGGGGGCGGTAGTCCGCACTTCCATAAATGAAGATATCGCATTTACTCATAATGGTAACCATAAAAATATGCCATAAATGAAAAATACAGAAGCTTAATTAAAACATAAACATATTATATATAATATATAAATATAGTGACATCTTAATGGCCACCTTTTAAGGTGATATATGAGTGTTGAACAATCATCATTTCGGGAGGCAGAAATTCTCCATCCACGGAAATAGTATGTTCTTTATCCATTAGATGTAGGTGTGTGTAAGTGTAGCTCGAATACTTCTTATAACAACATCCTAGTTTATGGAAGATACTGGTTTTGTTACAAAAGAAATGAATAAAAAGAGTTTACGGGGTTGGAGAAGCAAAATAAAACAAAAGAACACAAGTGAAGACATTATCTTAAAATCGGGTAACTCCCTTTGGTTTGAGCTCAAAAGCTTCCTTGGGAAGACTTCTGCCCAAAGTGAGGCTTCAAGGAGTAATATAGGTAAGTGGAGAGACAAAACCGGTAGGGGTTGGCCGAGCCAAAGGCTTTTGAAGTGTGGGTAAAGAGGTAGAGGTGGGGGCCTTTTATAAGAGGAGAGGAGGGGCACTCTTGGAATGTAAAGAAATGATACTTTATTTTAAAATGAGTTTCGGATTCAAAAGGTCCCACATTGATATAATTCGTGGGTAAGGTGATAAGGGTTATAAATACACCCATACAATAGGTTTTGGACATGTTTAGGTCATATATTTTGCATTATCTTTTCATTTTATTTAAATCCTTTATTAATGAGGTAACCGCTGCATCATTATGATGTCATAATTAATTTAACTTATTTAATGTCTAAAAATTATAAAAATACTATAATGATATAGGAAATATTTTTATCTTTCCAATGAATATTTATAGTCAAAAATCTTACTTGTATAACCCCATTTAAAAATTGTTTTAGTAAAACAACTCATGTTTGTGTCATTTTAAATTTAACATTATATAAAAAGATATTAATGTCATTTTCCTACCAAAGTGTCTCCATGGGGTCCCCAAGTTGACCCATGGATTTTCTTGGTCGGCCATGACACATCCAATAAGGGTAGGACATGTGTCTAGGTATTTTCATTTTATTATAATATCATTTTTCCCTTAAATTGCACTAATTACCTCTAATCGCGATTAAAAACTTAAAAGTTACTATTCACCAAAAAAAATTATTTTAATCTCATTGAACCAAATTTTACTTCTTAATGACAACCATATATGTAGGATTTTTGAAAATCAAATCACAGAAGTGGCACAGTTTCATTTAAATGAAAAATCAGTTTCTTTAACGACCACTTAGTGGTTTCACTATTCATCAAAAAATTAAGTTTTTCAGAAAAATACCAAAACTTCACCCTAAGATATATTTGATATTCTAAATTCAAAAATGATGACTATTTTACAAAATTTAAATCATATAATTTACATTAATTAATTTAATAATTAATTCCCGTTTTCATGACAAATAGTGTGTTTTTATGAAACAATAAGTATCAAAAGATTGACACCAGTTTAAGTCCAATTTCAAAGTGAAATTGATTCCAATGACCACCATTGGATTAAATGGTAAAAATATATTCTAATTTAACTTCAAAACAAATTCAAAAGAAAATCTAATCATATAAATAAATTATATTAAAAAGAGGTTTTGAATTAAAATACATCATTTTTCACTATTCATCAAAAAATGAACATTATCAGAAAAATACCAAAAATTCACACAAAGTAAATTTTTATGTCCCAATCATAAAGAATAAGTTTATTTTGACAAACATAGCTTATAAAATTTTCAAAATATATATTTAAAAATGGTTTTCCATCAAAAGGCAGTAAAACAATCTTTTAAAAATATTAGTGTATTACATGCTTAAGATTGGATTTATTCTCATTTTAAGCCTCTAAAACACTATCTAATTCACTAATAGACATAGATAAAAATATATATTATTCATTACTTACTTGGGATGTTACATCCTTCCCCCCTTTAGAAAATTTTTCCCCTGTAATTTATTTACTTATCGAGTAAATGGGGGTATTTATCCCTCATTGCATTTTCAGATTCCCATGTTGCCTCTTCCATCATGTGGTTTTTTCAAAAAACCTTTACCTGATTAATCACATTATTCCGTAACACTTGCTCCCTGTGGTCAAGAATCTGGACCAGTTGTTCCTCAGAAGATAGGTTCTCTTCCTGCTGAACTACCTCTGGACTCAAAACATGAGATGGATCTGGCATGTACATTCTCAGCATCGAAACATGAAAAAAATTATGTACCTGAGATAAACTTGGAGGTAAAGCCACCAGGTATGCAACTGATCCAACTCTCTCCAGAATTTCATATGGTCCAATGAACCTTGGACTCAGCTTTCCTTTCTTACCAAATCGCATCACACTTTTCCATGGTGAGACTTTGAGAAAAACATGATCACCTACCTCAAAAGATAGATCCTTCCTCCTGTTGTCTGCATAACTCTTCTGCCTGCTCTGAGCTGTTCTCATGTGTTTCTGTATCATCTGAACTTTTTCTGCCAAGTCTTCTACCAATTCTGGTCCCATCAGCTTTCTTTCACCCACTTCATCCCAAAAATCTGGAGTTCGACACCGCTTCCCATATAACACCTCAAATGGTTCCATCTGTATACTGGAATGAAAACTGTTATTATATAAAAATTCAACCAAAGAAAGATGTTGGTCCCAACTTCCTTGAAAATCCATAGAGCAAGAACATAGCATATCCTCCAATGTATGAATTGTTCGTTCTGACTGCCCATCTGACTGAGGATGAAAATATGTACTAAAATTTAATTCAGTACCCAACGACTTCTATAGGCCTTTCCAAAAGTTAGAAGTGAATCTGGGATCACAGTCAGATACAATGGAGAGGGGAACTCCATGTAACATGACTATCTCTATAAGATACAAACGGGAAAGTTAATCTAGGGAAAAAGTATCTCTTATAGCAAGGAAATGAGAAGATTTAGTCAAGCGATCAACAATAACCCATATTGCATTACTACCTCGAGGGGTCTTCCGCAATCCCACAACGAAGTCCATGGATATATTCTCCCATTTCCACTCTGGCACTGGTAAAGGTTGAAGAATCCCTTTCGGTAACTGTCGCTCTGCTTTAACCTGTTGACAAGTCAAACACTTCACTGTAAAATCAGCAATATCTCTTTTCATTTCATACCACCAGTAATACTCCCACAGATCTCTGTACATCTTAGTACTGCCAGGATTGAACTGAAAACGGAGAACTATGAGCTTCACATAACAACTCTCTCTTCAACTGTGAATCACAAGGAACACACAATCTCTTCCCAAAATCTGAAAACTCAATCATTATCAATGTTGAATTCAGTCAACTTACCTTTCTGAACCAGCTCTACCTTTTTCTGCAACTCACTGTCTTGCTTCTGTGCTTGCTTGATTCTGTCTGATAGAGAAGATTTCACTGATACCTGAAACAAAACAGAAGAAAATCCTACACCAACAACTTCTATGCCAAAGTTCATCAAATCCTTAACCAAAGGATCACGTTCCAAATGCAACATTGCTAATTAAGCATTAATTTTTCGACTCAAAGCATCAGCCACTTTATTTTCTTTTCCCGAATGGTAATGAATTGTAAAATAATAATCCTTGATTAATTCTAGCCATCTCCTCTGTCTCATGTTCAATTCTTTCTGAGTGAATATATACTTTAAAC
This sequence comes from Viscum album, assembly GCA_963277665.1. Classification (NCBI taxonomy): domain Eukaryota; kingdom Viridiplantae; phylum Streptophyta; class Magnoliopsida; order Santalales; family Viscaceae; genus Viscum; species Viscum album. The sequence goes on from OY728155.1 coordinate 1,084,800,847, forward strand.
TTTTCTGATCGGTATATATTTCACACTTTACTCCATACAAATGGTGCCTCCAAATTTTTAAAGCGAAAACAATGGCAGCTAATTCCAAATCATGTGTAGGATAATTTACCTCATGAGTTTTCAACTGTCGTGAAGCATAAGCAATTACCTGATCATTCTTTATTAGGACACAACCAAGTCCTTTCAATGAAGCATCACTGTAGATAACAAACTCCCCATTCCTGGAAGGTAGTGCCAAAACTGGAGCATTCACCAATATTCTTTTCAACTCCTGAAAACAATCATCACATTCTTTTTTCCAGATAAACGTAACACCCTTCCGAGTAAGCTTCGTCATTGGACTAGATAACCGTGAAAAATTTCTAACAAACCTTCGGTAATAGCCTGCCAAACCAAGGACGCTACGAATCTCAGTTACATTTGTGGGTCTTGGCCATTCTTCAACAACCTTTTTTTTTTGCAGGATCAATAGTTATCCCATCTTTAGAAACAATGTGACCAAGGAAAGAAATTTGTTACAACCAAAAATCACACTTGCTGAATTTCCCATACAATTTCTTTTCATTTATGGTTTGAAAAATAACACTTAAATGTCTTTCATGCTCCTCTTTACTTTTAGAATACACCAAAATATCATCAATGAAAACCACCACAAACTTATCCAAGAACTCATGGAAAATTGTATTCATTAAGTCCATGAATAGAGCAGGTGTATTGGTTAGCCCAAAAGGAATTACTACAAATTCATAATGGCCACATCTTGTATGAAACGCAGTCTTCGGAATATCTTCTTCATTTACCTTCAACTGATGGTACCCCGATCTCAGGTCAATCTTTGAAAAAAACTGTGCTCCCTGGATCTGATCAAACAAATCATCAATATGAGTCAAAGGATATTTTTTCTTAACAGTGATGTTATTCAAGGCTCTATAATAAATGCAAAGTCTCATAGAACCATCTTTCTTTTTAACAAATAAAATAGGAGCACCCCATGGTGATGTGCTAGGTCGAATGAATCCTTTCTCTAATAAATCTTGCAATTGCTCCTTCAACTCTAAATGTTCAATTTGAGCCATTCGATAAGGGGGTTTTGAAATTGGCATAGCATCAGGAACTAAGTCAATCGTAAATTCAACTTCCCGATCTAGTATTATTCCAAGAAACTCATCAGGAAAAACATCAAGATACTCATTTACCACTGGCACATCATTAATCTGAACAGTTACCTTGTTTTCAACAATATGTGCAAGGTAACATTCATTTCCATCTTTTACAAGTTTCTCGGCCTCTTGATGAGTTATCAACAGTAAGGGTTCATTCTTGTACACAAACTGAAATCCATTATGAAAAAAAAACTCCTTTAGCTCTACAGTCAATCTTAGCATGGTAAATAGAGAGCCAATCCATACCCAGGATTACATCAAACTCTACTAGAGGTATAACAATAAGGTTTTCAAGTAAGTTCTTTCCACAGATAAGGATAGGAAGATTCTTATAAATTCTTTTTTCCTCAACATTTCCCCCAGGTGTTTTTACCACAAGTTCAGGAGTCATTTCTTGAGATGGTATTCCCATTTTACTTGAAAAGGTTTCAAAGATGAAAGAATGTGTGGACCTCGAATCAAACAACACACTGGCATAATCTGAAAAAACAAACAAAGTACCTGATACAACTTCATTTGATGGCCCGACATCTATTGAAGTAGTTGCAAAGGATTTCACCACCCCTTTCTACTTGTAGTCTAACTGATTCCCATCACTCAAGCTCTTTGTTGGACACTCGTTTTCATAGTGACCCATCTCATTGCACTTAAAAAATTTCACTAACTGTAAATCAAATTTGGTCTTACCATCACCTTGATCTTTTCTATTGCAATCACGAGCCTTATGTCCCATCTTACCACATCGGTAGCACTTTCCAGAATTCAGAAGGCATTCCCCAGCATGCCTTTTACCACATTTATCACAAACTGGAAACTTAGTTTTCTTACCATCAGACTTTTTTGAAGAATTCTTCCCTTTCTACTGCCACCTCGGTCTCTTCTTCTGCTGGTTGTTATAGAACACTTGATCATCGGAAAACTCCATTTTCACCTTCTCATCACATAGAACAAGCTTTTCATAACTTTTAAACTCACGAGAAGCTAATGCCCTTCGATATTTTGGTTTTAATCCTGAGTAAAAACGATTGATTGTACTATCAAGGTCTCGGATAAAATTTGGAGCATACCTTGCCAAACGAGTGAACCTCTCTTCATAGGCAGCCACTGAATCTTCCTCTTGCCTCAATTCTAAGAATTTTTTTTCCATCCTAAGTCGAACAGCCTTAGGAAAATACTTATCAAGAAACATACCTTTGAATTCATCCCAGTCAAGAGCATCAATCTCATCAGTGTCCCTGATATTTTTAACCATAGACCACCACTAATCTGCCTCACCCACCAAACGGTAAATAGAAAGACTAACCTTTTGATTGTCTGAACACCCCCATGACATCGAAAATCTTCTCCAGTGCTTTAATCCACCCTTCAGCTAACACAGGGTCAGATGATCCTCTAAATGATGGGGGATGTTGCCTCATAAAATGTTCCACCACTGACATGTTCCTCTGCGGTTGATCTGGCTGATCTCGTGCATGGATACCACCACCAATTATTGCTTGAGTCAACTGCTCCATTACTGTAACAAACTATTCAGTTCCAATTATGACCATCTCAGGATGCTGATTCGGAAGGTTATTTCCTTCTGTATGCCTTCCTAGCACTGCTTCCCTGTTTCCACTACAGAAAACCATTCTGAATAAACATGTCTTAGATAAAGCAACATGGTAATCTTCAAATGCTATATCATTTCAAAAAAAATATTTGGATAATCATTTAATATAATTATAACTCCTAAATTTATCTAAACCGGCCTCTGATACCAACTATAAGGCCCCGGCCTTAAGCCTTACTTAATCTTGAGTTATTACAAGATTACACCTTGAGGATCTTTTCAGGTTTAGAGTTTTAGAGAATTAGATCATAAAACATGTATTACATTCCACATTTAAGCAAAGTGGTTACATAAAAGATAGTATTCATTTTCCCCATCAACAGAAACATATTTAAAATAAAACATGGATTCTTTCTTGACACTTCCTTGACACTATCAACTTATCATGTACCTTTCTCTTGTCCTGTGAAAAACATTTCAAAAAACATGGGATGAGCATAAAAATCTCAGTATGGGTTATAAAAATAAGGAAAGGAAACATGAGTTCATATATACATAATAATGTAATCATACTTTACCCATTAAACGTAAGCACTTAAACATACCTCATCAAATCATGAATAAATCATAGAAATCATAAGACATAAAGGTAACTTGAGGCATTCGTAACATTCTTACGTAGGGAGTAACCCTCTTGGTTACGTTTGGAATACCCATCATAGTATATTCCCTAAATCTCTTCGGAGAAACCTTAACGTTTCACTCCTTCGTGTTACCCAATGTATTGGAGAGCTATATCGGGCTCACCTGCCCTTAGTTTATCATGGAACCACTTGTCTTCATAATAATTCCCAAGAACCACAACATAATCGTATTACATAAAATATGCATAAAGGAAACATAACATTTCCACCTTTCAATCACAAGATATCAATACTACACATTGATATAAAAACATTATGAAAACCATTTTTAATACCAAAATAAAAGAAAATTAAAACATTGAATTTATTTTTCTTTAAAAAAAAGTATGGCTTGTAGAGGAAGCCGAAACTCAAATAATGGTCACGGCGGTAGAGAAGTCCTTGTCGCCGCATACATACGACAAAAAAACATTCCCTTTTATCGTTTAGTAAACACTTAGTATAAAAAAGATTCCTTTTGAATAAATGTAAAATTCAAAGGGTTTTATACACCATATAAAAGAAGGTTGTGTATAAAACAAAATATGCCTCAAGGAAAGGAGATTGAGACGAAGTCTCACACCTCGTGTCCGACTTGACTCGGTCGTTCTTTAATCTCCTGAATAATAAACTTGAGTTAATTTCAAGTTTTTTGAGAACCCTTTTCAAGTTCATTATTCCTTTTATATCACTTATTGCCATGTTATGAACACTATGTAATTATTTAAGATAACAACAGTCGTTTTAACGATCATTGGTACATGAGTCAAAAATAAACCCTTCATAATTACAAGTTGTTCATGTATCCATTATATCCAGAATTATATTCATGATGTAGATATCATATATATAATATATATCCAGTACATGCATGAATTTATAATATTACATAACATTTAGAGGTAAGAAATGAAATGCACCGTTCATGGAGACGGTAAGCCGTTCGTATGCATGAACGCTACTTCCATTTCTATTTCATATTTAATGGAATGGAATCATAATGATATAATGTTATATTATAATTACAGTATAAAATCATATATAATATCATAACTCCATCCTTTATGCGTCCCACATATGGTATTAACGAATCAAATCACTTTGAGGGGGCGGTAGTCCGCACTTCCTTAAATGAAGATATCGCATTTACTCATAATGGTAACCATAAATATATTCCATAAATGAAAAATACAGAAGCTTAAGTAAAACATAAACATATTATATATAATATATAAATATATTTACATCTTAATGGACACCTTTGAAGGTGATATATGAGTGTTGAACAATCATCGTTTCGGGAGGCAGAAATTCGCCATCCACGGAAACATTATGTTCTTTAACCATTAGATGTAGGTTTGTGTAAGTGTAGCTCGAATCTTTATTATAAAAACATCCTAGTATATGTAAGATACTGGTTTTGTTACAAAAGAAATGAATAAAGAGATTTTAGGTGGTTTGAGAACCAAATAAAACAAAAGAACACAAGTGAAGACATTACCTTAAAATCGGGTAACTCCCTTTGGTTTGAGCTCAAAGGCTTCCTTGGGAAAACTATTGCCCAAATTGAGGCTTCAAGGAGTACGAGAGGGAAGTGTAGAGACAAAATTTTCAGGGTTTTGAAGAGTCAAAGGCTTTGGAAGTGTGGGTAAAGAGGTATAGGTGGGGGCCTTTTATAAGAGGAGAGGAGGGGCACTCTTGGAAAGTAAAGAAATGTTACTTTATTTTAAAATGAGTTTCGGATTAAAAAGTTCTAAAATTAATATAATTAGAGGGAAAGGTGATAAGGGTTTTAAATCCACCCATATAATAGGTTTTGGACATGTGTAGGTCATATATTTTACATTATCTTTTCATTTTATTTAAATCCTTTATTAATGAGGTAATCGTTGTATCATCATGATGTCATTAATAATTTAATTTATTTAATGTCTAGAAATTATAAAAAAATATCCTGATGTATGAAATCTTTTTATCTTTCTAATTAATATTTATAGTCAAAAATAGGACTTGTATAACCCCATTTAAAAATTATTTTAGTAAAACAACTCATGTTTGTGTCATTTTAAATTTAACATTAAATAAAAAGATATTAATGTCATTTTCCTACCAAAGTGGCTCCATGGGGTCCCCAAGTTGACCCATGGCTTGTATTGGTCGTCCATGACACATCCAATAAGTTTAGGATATGTGTCTAGGTATTTTCATTTTATTATAATATCATTTTTGCCTTAAATTGCACTAATTACCTCTAATCGCGATTAAAAACTTAAAAGTTACTATTCACCAAAAAATTATTTTAATATCATTGAACCACATTTTACTTCTTAATGACAACCATGTATGTCGGAGTTATGAAAATCAAATCACAGAAGTGGAAAATTTTCATTTAAACGAAAAATTAGTTTCTTTAACTACCACTTAGTGGTTTCACTATTCATCAAAAATTGAAGTTTTTCAGAAAAATACCAAAACTTCACCCTAACATATATTTGATATTATGAATTCAAAAATGATTTCTATTTTAAAAAATTCAAATCATATAATTTACATTAATTAATTTAATAATTAATTCTTGCTGTCATGACAAATAGCGTGTTTTTATGAAACAATAAGTATCAAAATATTGACACCAGTTTAAGTCCAATTTCAAAGTGAAATTGCTTCCAATGACCACCATTTTATTAAATGGTAAAAATATATTCTAATTTAACTTCAAAACCAATTCAAAAGATAATATAATAATTTAAATAAATTAGATTAAAAAGAGGTTTTGAATTAAAATACAACATTTTTCACTATTCATTAATAAATGAACATTATCGGAAAAATACCAAAAATTCACACAAAGTAAATATTGATGTCCCAATCATAAAGAATAAGTTTATTTTGAAAATCATAGCTTATAAAATTGTCAAAAGATAGATTTAAAAATGGTTTTCCATCAAAAGGCAGTAAAACAATCTTTTAAAAATATTAGTGTATTCCATGCTTAAGATTTGATTTATTCTCATTTTAAGCCTCTAAAACACTATCTAATTCACTAATAGACATAGATAAAAATATGTATTATTCATTACTTACTTGGGATCTTACAATCACCAATGGTGGTGTCAGATATACTTCTTCTCCTCTACCCTTGATAGCCAACCCGTCATGATTGACCCTAATTTGGTCAGGCTTGATGTGGGTTTCAGTTCATCTTGTGATGGTGCTAAAGGGCGCTAGAAATAGTCTCGGTCTTATTCTTCATCATAATTTTTTACCTTTCCTCCTCATCTTTGTTATTTCTCTTATACATATTTTTATTATCTTTCAAGTGATGGGTTTCATATTCTATTTGGCTGTTTTTTCGTGTTTTATGCTTCTGTTTGGATGTACGTGGCTGAGTATTATTTTGAAATGGTTATGGATTTTATATGATTTTTCACGTTAAAGGGTTGATCTCCCTATGGAGGCTGAAGACACCCAACTCTTCCCTAGCCTCGAGTCACATCTCTCCTCCCTAGGTTGGTCTGGTGCGGTGGTTCTTCAGAGTTTGGGGAAGTGGTGTTTGGGTGGCCAATGGTTTTCTAGGAGTTGAGTTCTTCGTTTGGACGTCTGGTGTCTTTTTGGATGTCAGTTCTGAGGAAGAATTTATATATTTTAGTTGTGATAGTCAAAAATGTAAATTTTCATACTTATTAATGGTGATGGATTATGAGACAAAAGTGGTGAAAAGATAACTGTGAGGTTGAAAAGTTTGTTCTGTGAAAATTTTGAATTGTATCTAGTTTTTGTTTCTTCATGGTGGTTTTGGGCCAGTGATGATCATCTCAAAAGGATAGTTATCTATGGTGTATTTTTGGGGTGATGTATATCCATGTCTATGGTGGTGTTAGGTCAGAAGTGATGATAGGTGTGACTTGTGATGTGGAAGGATACCTATATTCAACTGATGTAGGTCCTCACAAATCGATTCTTCGTCAGGTTATGTTCTTTTGATGTGTTTTTGAATTTTGATTAAAAATATGTATGGTATGATTTGTATCTTTTAGATGTTGTTTTGGTTTCCACTCAACCACCATGCAGCTTTCTATAAATATCAAAATATAATTGTCAATCAAAGCCACATTCCATGATAAAATGGTTCATTTAAAAAATAATAGACCTCATATATAACTAATTGATCATTTTTAAATAAAAACAAAAAGTAAATAACAATAACAATAAGGTATTTTATTATAATTAACCATTGTACAGTGACACCAAACTTACAACTGGGGAAAAATAGTCTCCTTTGAAAACAATGAAAGAAAACGAAAAGATATAGTCCTCACATGCCTAGATCTACAAAAAGTGCCATCAATTCTCTTTCAAAACATCAATATGCATCCATGAAAGCCCTCATTAGTTCCAAAACTTGAAGTATAAGATACATAAATTATAAGTACAGAAATATGAGGAGAATGTAGGTGGAAATTATAACATACCTCAAAGAGATCCACCAAGATCAAAAGAGAATCTCCAAGAGACCAAAGGGATAACCTCCTGGAACATTAACGAAGGGTTGGGTAGAGATAATGAGTGATTTGGGTGATATTTTGATTAAAAAAATTTATATGTGATATTTAAAATATTTTAAAGGTGTATTTATATGAACATATTCCAACCAAATTGTCCTATTATGTGAAATGGAACTTTTTTTGAATTTCTATGAGATTTGATCTTAATTGAGAAAATTCCCTAGTTCTAGAATTTTGATAGCTTTTTTCACTATGGTATTTTGGGAATAACTATTAAAATAGTAATATAATTTTCAGAATTCATTTTTAAAAGGATTCATTTTCTCATGGAATTCATTTCATCCAACTGGACTATGTAACTAAGGAATGAACTAAGATATAGAACTCCAAATGAGGAATTCATAGAATTAAAATAAATAGGACTCAAATGTGTGAAGTTTAAATAAATATAATTGACCAATACTGTCATTAAAGCTATCTTTGAATGTTATAAAGTGGATAAAGATGAAGAGACACCTAAGATAAAAACATTACACCTTAAAAATTCAGGAATAATATTTTAAACACATTTTATATAGATCATCAATTTTGGGTAAATAGTTAAGGAATATATGAAACACTTCCAATAGGGTACCCCAATGAGTTTTATTCTCAAATATGTATAATTTGAGAAAACTTTTGGAGGAGAAAACTACACTGTATATTTTCTAACCCTATTCAATATATTTTTTCGTATCCACTTCATTTATAAAGATTGTGAGAGTGATGGAGATAGATTTTATAGAGGATATTATATAAAAAAGAGGATTTCCATGAATTAAACAAGCTAGGATAGGAAAAACCCCGTGTGGTCATGGATAGTGGTAGTTGGCGATTACTATTCCCTTTTGAGTTTTAATTTTTCATTTTTATCTCTAATATTTCTCTAGAAACATTTTTCCTAAATGAATAGGGCCTATTTCATTATTGAATACACTTTACGATAAATTATTATTGATTTCTGTTCAATTTGTGAATGTAAATTTGTTACTATCATAGTTTAAATTTATTTTTAGAATTCTCACCTTTGAGCATGATGAGTAAATCTAATTTTGTTTCTCGTAGTTATTCAGGTAAGCAGATCACATTAAAAATGGGATCTACACTCATATTTGTTGTCTCAATATGGTTTTTAAGAAATTTAGGTGTATGATTTGAGGTTTTTCATTATACATTGAGAAATATAATTAGTAAATTAATCTATAGACCATGATAAATGGAGTGTCTAAAGGCCAAAACATATCCACTGTTATTATCTCTACTTTGTCATTTTCTATTAGCTTTTCCTCTAACCTCTTAACTATAATTTCTAATCATAATAACATTAATTTTAACTTAACTTTTTTATAACCTCTAAATTCCCCACTTCTAGTTTTAATTTAGAAAAAATTAATTAACTATGTGAATGTTTATTAACATAGTCAGCAACCTCTTCCTGAGACAACCCTATGGTCACTACTGTACTGTATTTTAAATGGTAATTTATTGATTGGGGTTTCATGATAAAAACACACACATCCATTATATTTCTTTACAAGTATCATTCATAAGTGGTTTTTAATTTTTTGTTGAATTTATAAGATTTAAACCAATAATTCAAAATGCTTAAAATAGATTTTCAAAGTTATTAATCTAAAACTTATCTAGATTATCAATAATATTAAGAGCCTAGGAATAGAGAATTTTTAAAATATTAATTCTAAACAAATGTTTTCATGGTCTAAGAAAATGATTCTGTAATTTAAAAAATATATATGATAAAACAAAATGATTTGGTCCTTTAATAAAATTTTGTTATGATTCAATATGTAATCAAATTTAATTTTTTTTAATATTTTAAAATAACTAAAATAATTAAAAGCTCAAAAAAATATCAATAAATGGAAAATATTTTTCCACCTACTTTTAATATTGAATAACCCTTTTATTATGATTTGGGACATGAATTGTACCTTTCATTTTTCCTTATAGATTCAAAGGACATAACTAACCTCGACTGGCCTATTGATTTGAATTTTTTAAATCAAAAATATTTTCAAAATTATTAGGTTGACATGGTTGAAAATGAAATTCCATCTGAATCCCCACTTTTTGATATTGAAAATTAATAACATTTGTATCAAAAAATATCCAAGGAAGAAGAAACACTAAATACATTAATTTATTAAGAGATTTTGGAGGAACCTATGTTTTTGTCTACTATTAATATAGATTTTTTCCACTCTAAATTAATTATAGAACCCAATAATAGAAATTGAGAAATCTAAAATTTTCATCCACTTTTTCCAAAAAAATTGATAATAAATTGTTTATTTTTTCTCCCTATAAAGATTTTGTCCCCATTTTTTATAAGTGGACTATTTTTTATATGAAGTGGAAGTAAAGGCTAAAATTAAAGAATGAATGGTGTCCCCAATTGAAGAGTACACTAGTTTACATTAGTATAATGGTACTAAGTTTTTTTTCAAAGAATAAATCATTTTCATGATGATATTGAAGACGAACCACATCCTGTAATTAAATTTCAATAACCATTGTTGGTTTTTTATCATGATAAACTGTTTTGAAGTTTCTTTTTAATTTTTTTCCCTATATCACTACATCATTGGAAAAATTATGACTTGTAATTTAACCAAAATAAAACTTGTTTTATAGATTTTTGGAATTTATTGTGATATAAAAAATATCAGAGAAATTTTATTTTATGGTTTATGAGAAAGAAACCACACAAACATTTGGATTGGGGACAACCGGCTAGAACTACCAGACTATGGGAAGTGAAATCCTAGCACCCCTTGGGGATTCAAACCAAGGATATTTTCCCTTATATTAATTTCTTTATATTATTAATTTTCCTAAAATTATGATAATTTATATTTTATTTTACATATAGGTTTCTAAGTGTCTTATTTTTGGAGGATTTCTTAAGGCTACTACCGCATTATGAAAACTAGGTTTCTTATTTCATTCCCACTTGTTTTTATCATGTATTATATTCAAAATTTTCATTTCAAAAAAAACTATACACAATGTGGGAATTTTAAAAAATAATTTGGGGGAGAACATCTATGGTAGATTATGATTTTATGTGTTTTCTTTCCAAATTTATGCTTTTATTTTTAAAATATTTGTGTGATTTATTTTAAATTTTTCTTTTTAAAAAACATGTGCAATTAAATTTAATTATCTTTTTTAATTGAAAATTTCTGTTACATAAATCTACCAAATATATTCATGTAAATAAACATAAAATAATTCGAAAAAGTGTTGTATTCTAAATTTAAATTGTGAAAATTCGTGAGATGACCATTGTCTTCTAAATTCAATGCCATAAATGCAATCTAAAGCTGAAAATTTATTTCCCTTGATGAATATAAACAATTATTTAATCATATTCAAAATAAAACAAATTAGTTAGTGAAACAAATAATGATGGTTTTAATTATAACTTTCCATGATTCTTTCAGAATCTCTGACTTTTATGGAAATTGTGTTCAAGATGATTTTGGAAAATTATTTATAATTGAAAATACCTTTTTTAAAATAATTTAACACTATTTTTTCATCATAACCTTTACATTTTACATTTGTGAGCATTCAGTAGAAATGAAATTCCTATTAGTTAAACTCATTACATGGTAGTTTCCCTATCTGACCTTCTTTTAATGTACATTACACAATTTTAGTAAAAAATAATTGTAAGGTAGCTTCTTTATGAATTTATATACTTGTTTGGGCTACTTTGGGTGAAGATAAATCAAATAATGGATATACTATAATTGAAAAAAAAAATCTTTTTGTATCTTTAAAAAAATCATTTCAAGATCTTTTTTAAAAAATTGAAATATTTAGAAGAAATTAGTGTGCCAATTCTGATGAATTAGAGAATTTTTGGGATATCCATGATAAAATTTTGATGTTATTTTTCGAAATATTTTTAATCCAATAATAATTAATAGAATATCATGCTTGATAGAAAATATTGTTCATGCAATCATTCTACTTTAATGAGCCAATCCTTCTCTTTCTACATTGTTATTTTTAAAATTTTTGACCGACCAACCAAAAAACCTCAAAAAACATTCTAATTCATCATTATCATTACAATTAATTAATTCAATTTGTAGAAATTTAGAAAATTTTCAATCTTATGGTGGCCTTTTAAAATCTTTCTATAAGGAAATGTTTCTTAAAAATCAAAATCATGTGTTAAGAGGGAAAATAGGTGAGGTAGATACCATTATGTATGGAATAATATAATAAATGGGAATGTAATAAATGAAAATAATGAATATTTTCGGATTTATGTTTTTGAAGAATTCTGAATATTTCAGTTCCTTAAATTTAATCTTTGTAAATTTAATTGAGAAGTGTTTTTAATTTTTCACTGGTAATTTATTTGGATTATTAACTTGTCTAAATTTCCAAGTGTTAAGTGTGGTAAAGTGTATATAGATGATATTTTAAATATTTTTATACTTATTTCAATGATTATATCCCCAAAAAATGTCCTTTTATGTATAATTGCATCATTTTTTAATTCTGATGAGTCTTGGCCTTAATTTTAAAAATTCTCTAATTCTGGAATTCTAATAAGTTTTTGTCACTTTATTATTTTGGGCATAAATATTCCAATACTTCTCCAATTTTAGAAATTATTTTAAAAAATATATTTTCCCTTCTGGGATTCATTACCTATAACTCTACCAAGCTCTAAATCGGCCATTTTGGGGACAAAACAAAGCATTTAATTTTTTAAGATGAACGGTCATACAGAATTGAACTCACTTTAGTAAATAAAAAATAAACCTACCTGTATATATTAAAATGAGGTGAATATTTCTAGATAAGAAATATAACTACATGGAATACATAAAAACATAATTTCATTTATAAATTTACTAATTAAGGCATCTTTTGAATTTTCCTAATTTGGGGGAGATAAAGAGACACTTCAGTTAGAAAATTTTAACTTTAGTAATTTAGGTATAACATTTTTAACCATGTGTCAAATAGATAAAACATTTCTTGGGTGAATATTTTGTAGGCTTCAGAAAAATCATTTTATAGGTTACCATAATGATATTCTTCCTAAAACTGGGCATAAATATATCAATCTTTTGGAGGATAGAAACTTGACTATATATTTTCTATGCCTATTCACTATATATTTTCAAATCAACATCATTTGATAAGATGGTGAGTGTGAGGGAAATGGATATTAATGAGTATATTTTATATATAATAATAGTTATCCATGATAAAATAAAGTCAATATGGTATAAACATCTTGTGGTCATGGAAGGTAGAAGCTGATGGATATTATTCCCATTTTATTTTGTTCTTTATAATGTTTTATTTTTTATTTCTTTGGAAACTATTTTTCATTAATGAAAAGGGGACATTTATTTATTGAATAAAAATTATGATAAATTGTTATGGGTTTTTTTATATTATGAATTTATATTTTGTTACTCTAATTGTTTTAATTTCTTTAGTGAGGTCACACCTTTGATCGGAGTGAGTTTAATCTGTTTTGGTTCCTCAGAGGTCTTCAAGTAATAAAATAATTTCAAAAAGGGATCAGAATCCATATTTGAAGTCTCAATACATTTTATATTTAATTTAGGTGTATAAATTGAGGTCTTAGAGTTTACATTGAGAAATAAAACTGTTAAATTCATTTTTTTACAATTACAAATTTATTTTGTGAAGGTATAAACTTATCCAGTACTATTATCTCTAGTCTAAATTTTTTATCTATCTAGATTCTAGCCTCCTAACTCTATTTTATAATCCTAATAAAATTTATCAAGATTTAACAATTTTTATCCCCTATAAAATCTCCACTTCTAGTATTAATTTTGAAAAAAAAACTTAACATATTGAAAGTTTGTTATCTTAGTCTACACCCTCCTTGGGAGACAATGTCATCATCACTAATATGCTACATTTTAAAGGGGAAATTATTTTTTACGAATTCATAAAAAAATACATGCATAAAAAATTACCAAGGATATCAGTGTATGTTTCCATTTTTAATAGATTCACATAGATCACTTGGTTACGCTACATAGTAACACAGACTGTGTGCTAACCGTGTGGTCCTTACTTCCTGCTAAAAACAAAAGTGCATGGTTTCCTAGGAATAGATGCATTGTCAGAAAAACCACTCATAGGACATAAAACTATATTTTTACCAAATACCATTCTCAAAATTAGTTTTCTATAATATTACTCAATTTTAAAAACCATAATCAAACCATTCAAAACTCCATTGATGTTAACAATTCCATATCGTATGGCTACTATATGGCTACTTCTAATCATGCATAGACCATGTGTCTGACCTGTTTCTTATAAAACATTAAAATCTTAACCCCCAACTCTTGAATAACTTTATTACCTCAAAAAATATAAAATTATTAAAAAAAATACTTTTGACCCCTTGGGTGTCACAAAACATATGTTAAAAATTATGAATCTGTTTTTTTAGAAAAATGGTCAATAAGTGGAAGAGGCGACATTATCTTTGTAAGGTTTTAATATGTCAGATTTTTTTCTAATACTCTAAAACTATAATAATAAAATGTCATTGGAATGTAATAATATTAAATCCTTACAATTAACTCATAATTATTTTTTGATTAATGTATGGTTTTTTATAAGGACAATTTCCTTAGTGGTTAGTTATTAAAACATGAATGAGTCCATTGTTCATCCTTGGAATCTTTCATATTTGTTTGTTTATTAAAAATTATTTATTAGATAAATCATATATTTTTTTTAAAAAAATAATCCTTTTAAAGGTTACTTTTTATAGAAGTTATATTTTAGTGGGGTTTTAATATTGTATTCAATACTCTCAATATTCATTCTGAACTATGAGAAATATTTTCTTTAATTGATAATTAAATTTTATACGCATTTTAAAAACATGTGAAATGGAAGTGTATATGTGAAATTTAATAATTTTTAGTGACCTATTATGATTTTAATAATTTTTTTGATACTTTTTCGCTAGTTGTGTTAGCATTAATGTTCAACATTATGTATTTCATGTGTTTTGTTGTTAAAGATTATTTCTTTGAAGCATAAGGGAGTTTAAATCATTGGAAAAATTTTTATATTTTTTGGTGTATTTTTTAAAGTATGGTTTTCTTGTTCAATTAAATTTTTTTATAAAAATGTTTTTTATATTAAATATGAAACTAGTGGTTTTTCTAGTCTAAAGAATTATTTTTACTTAAAAATTTACATTAATTGTATATATATAGAACATGTTATTCTTGGAATGAATCATGGAGTATTGAATAGCTAAACTCAAAGTTTAAATCCTTTGTTTATTGGTGTTTGGTTTTTCATATTTGGAATGGAAAAGTATTAAAAGTTTTTCTTAAATTGAGTTTTTTGTTTATTTAAAGAAGGTTTCCTAAAAATGGAGGTTGTTTTTCTTAATTTAATGTTCATAAAGTGTTTAAATGGGACTAGTTTTAAATAATGTGTCGATCACAAGTTTAGTTTTTATTTTTAAAAAGATATTTTATAGAGTTTAGTTTCCTACTATAACAATTATTGATTTTAGACTAGTTTTAATGAGTGAAATTATGTTTTTTGTGTTTAAGGCCTCAATTGGTTTCCACCTTATTAAAAAGATTCACTATTTTCACATGATATTGATTATTTTTTGAAATGATTTATTTATATTGGGTTTCGAATTCAATCAAATAATTTTTAACTATTTTGGGTATAATTATTTATTATGTGGGCTGAAATTTTAGATTAAGTATATTTTTGGTTGGTGTTTTTTCTATGGAAGTGTTAATTCTATTTTGAATTTCGAATTTCGAACAGTTGTGTGTTGGTTTGGGTTTTACATTTATTCAAAAAATATAATTCATGTTATGACCATGTGTCTTATGCTCAAGTAGGCATATTGGGAATTCATTTGATTACTGTAGAATGGTAATTCTATTTTCGACATGTTTAGTTCTTGAATTCACTTTGAAATGATGAAATTCATTATAATTTCTTAATAAAACAATTGTGTAATAATTAAATATCATTTAATATTGTTTTAAATTGATAAAATATGCCTCAAATAAATGTATATTCGTGATTAAAATATATCAGGAATTCTTGGGGTTGAAATTTGGAAATAAGAGTCTCAAATTGGGAATTTTTTGTGCATGTATAGATTCTACATGGGTAGGGTGCATATGTATTTTTAAATTACATGGGTAACTAGGAAACATTTTTTTGAATTAGGTACTTTAATGGGTAACATACGTAAGTGTTCATGTAACCCATTCTTGTTTATAGAATGGCATTTTTGGTGGTAATTCATTTCAGGGGAAGAATACATGGTCTAGAGACTATGAACAATATCCATGAAAGTGTAAAATTCCTATAAAACATTATTGTGACCCTCATTTGACCATAGAAACACTAATTTTCTTTGTTTACGGACTTTTGGATTTAGAATTGTTCTATGGGATAATAGAAATGGGGATTCCAGCTTCAAACAACCATAACCATTTGTCTTAGTGTATAATATTTAAAAGCTATCCAATCAGATAATCTAACACTATATATTCCATTTAATTTTATGGAGACCCCATAACCCATTTTTATTGGTCAAAAGTGGCTCAAAAGACCCCAAAGATTGATTTTTAATTTAGCATGTGGAATTTTCCATGTTCGATTACAAAAATGAGGCATTCATGTGGGATATAAATTTATGTTTATATATGATATTTTTATATTAAAATTTATCTCTTATATTAACCTTTGGAATTGTGAATAAAATATCATTTTCTAAATTAAAAATATTTTAAAACAAGATTTTTTATTTGAGGAACACATGTGTATTCAATAAAAGGGAATTTCAATTCTTAATATGTGAGAAATAGAGAGTGAATGTAAGATGAATACAACATCCACAATATATATTGAACGGGTTATAAGGTAAATCAATATAGATGGGAGTACCCTCATGGATAATGTTTTTTTATACTTAATTCTCTCTTATGAGAGTTATATATGGAATTGTTTTAAATTATAATTATTTCCATAAATGAAAAGAAATATCCATTTGTAAAAATGTTTCAAAATATAATAATTTGAATTGAACTATGACTTTAAAAATAATACTTATGGGTGGATTTATGAGGGGAAAATTGTTCTGGAGGGGTTAATTATAACACACATATCTTTAATATATCAAATATACCTATATTTCTTAATTATCTAACATCCTAAATGATACTAAGACCTTTAAATTTCATTTAGGAACTACTTGAGAGATGTAGTAATTATTATTTTTTATTATTATTCTATTATTTGAGGGTTTTTAGTCTGTTTATATTGTTAATTAATAATATTTTAAAAAGATATTTCATTTCATTATAAAAATATGTTTTTTGTTGCATTTATATTTTAGTGATTAATATAACCATATAGTAATTTAAATTAAATTATCATTAACATGGATTAAAAAAATTAATTGTGATTAATTTGGTAACATCAATATGGATTGGAAAATTGTATTATGTATTCTAAAGAGACATCTAGAATCTCATTTATCTATTAGAAATAAATTAAAAATATTATTATCATTAAAATGATATTTTTTTTACAAAAAAGGAATAAACCTCTTCCTCCCCTTATACTATTAAAAATACACCAAAGGGGAGAGGAGGATCTCAACTTTACCTTCTCCAATATTCTTTTTATTCCACCATATAATCTTTAAGGTATCTCTTATTTTTATTGGTTTTACCATTTAAAAATTAAATAATCAAAAATCACGGGGAATTATCTCTTGAGTGCAAGAGTGGATTGTTCCATGTCTATCATAACCAATTAGAAGTTGTGGTAACATCTTATATCTCACCAGTCTTACCAAATATTATTAAGTAGTTAATACCACCCTTAATATTTTAAAATCAACCCTTAAAGTAGGTATCCCTATGTCAATCGATTTACTTTATGAATCATATGTTCTTGTTAATGTTTCATTTTTATAATTTGAATATTTATAAAATAGACTACTTTCAAAAATAATTTTAATTTAAAAATAAACTAAAAACCATTGAAAACATCATGGTAACCCTTTGGTACTTAGGTGGGATCCTAGGATGATTATTATGTGAAATTGAGATTCCTTGGTTATTTATTTTGCGAAATGTTTCTCCCTTTTCTATTTATTCTAGTACATACCACCCCCTTAATACTATCACAATACTATCACAAGAACTGCAGAAACTATTGTTTAGTACATTATTAGTTGGGAATATTCATCTAATTGAGATTTTGGGCCATTGATTTGGTCCTTGGGATCTTCAAGGCCTTCGGACCACCCATGTCCTTCGACTTAGTTATGATTTTGGGACACATGACGCCCTTCAGGCCACCACAAGGCCTTGGGCCACCACAAGTCCTTCGGGCCACCTCAAGGTCTTCGGGCCACCTCATGTCCTTCGGGCCACTTTAAGGACTTTGTGCCATCTCAAAGACTTCGGGCCACCTTAAGGCCTTCAGACCACCAGAAATTGGGCTTAAAAGCCATGTCGGATCTACAAGGTGCAGACTCCATATGAGGATTCAGAGTACGGGAATTCATGAGAGAAAAAGCTTAAGCAGATTTATCAGATAGAGAGGGTATAAAATTTTCCATCAAGACTAGTGTATGCTTGCATGGGAATCCTAGACAAACTAGCCATGCGAATGTGGAGAACTAATATCATGATGAAGAAGATAGGGAGGATAAGTTCCATGTAGTTATAGGCTGTACATTTTCTAAGACCTATGATTCATGTAATATATATGTCTACGGGCCTTGTAAGGGTTCCCCCTCATCCCTTGAAAGGGGGGTTATCAAAAATCAATAATAAAAGAAGACATTTAGGCTATTAAGGCTAGTTTGTTTCCCATGATATTTAGTTTGATTTAATTTAAACAATTATTTATCATTATCATTCTTATACTACTATTTTATTAACATAATTCAAACTATAAAATTGGGTTTCTATAATGTCATGATAAAAGATAACATATTCAAGTTATTTGATCTAAATAAATTTTAAATAGTATTTTTATATTTTAAGTTCAAAATTTCATGTTATAATTCATTTTATAATGGTTTTACACGGTATGTGGAGTAAAAACCTACTGGGCTCATTAAATAACACTCTAAATACAACCTTTGGCTGTATATAGACCTCATTGTGTCTAATTTTATCTTATTTATATATGAGTGTAGCACTATTTACAATTATGCAGAGTTCACAATTCCATAAAATGTGGATCAATGGAGGTGGTGGGAAATAGATTACATGTATGTTATAGGGGTTGGTGTAGTATCTCTTTTTTGGTTATTAGTCATATCAGCTTGTACATTTTTGTTATGGGATATAAGATCTATTTATTTGGATGTTCAATATTAGGCATTCATTTGATTTATCACTTGCAATAATTTATTATTCCCTATTTTTATTGTAAAAATCATTCCCATCATCAATAAAAAGTCCTATGAAACCAGTTGCCAACCAAGCATAATCAGTAATGCACTTTTATCCTCATGATAGGCCAGTACAGATATCAAATCAAGGTGTCACAGGTTCGTTCATTATAATTCTAATTAAAACGGTGTAGGAGGCACATTTTTTAGGCCATTTCAGGTCTTGAATTTTATTTATTATATGTTTCACTTTGTTTAGGTTTTAATTTATTTTAAATTAGTATTATAAAGTTTATTTTCAATTTTAAATGGAGAATTGAATTTTTACCTTATTTATTTGGTTACATATTTGAGGGAAAATAAATCCCTAACAATTATACTTATTCCTAGTCATTATTTTCAATCATCTAGTGATTAAAGAAAAACCTTGAGACTTATGGAGGTCCTGAATCAAGTCTCAAGGTTCATGCTCCTAGGTTAGGGTCATCACTTTTACACAATAACATAAAATACCTTTCTCAACACTCTAAATGGAAATTTCCAGTGCTTAAAAAGTGTTCAGATGATTGTATATGAAAAAGGTAATATTTTTCTTACATTATCATATAAATTATAATGTTGAACTATTTTTATAATTTTTCACACGGATAAGGGGCCAATTAATTATTGCGAGAACTATTAAATGTTCTAATAGCCCAAAATTATGAATAATCCATAACTAATAAAAACTCTAGAATTAGAAAAATGGTAACCTAAAGCAGTATAATAAAAATAATAATATATATCATTATTTAGCAATAATTTAGTACTCTAAAACTATTAGATACTATTACAAAAATTATGAATGAAACGTTTATATAATGGAACATTAGAGGAAGAGATTTTAAATTACTAAAAAATCCTTTGACTTCGATCATACCAAGAAATTTACCTTAAATTGATTAAAATTTCATATATAATTAATAATACATAATATTATTATTATTAAAACACAATAAATTTTAAAAAAATTACATATGTAAAAAATGAAACTTGTTTCATTACACAATTTTATGTATTAGAATGGTGTGTTGTTCATTCTTACATATCAAAAATTAATCATGGATAGTTTTTATAGAGTTCAATAATATATTAATATTTCTCCTTATTTTGATCATTTGATGCACTATTTTACTACAATATCACTTTTTAAAAGAAAAACATTAACTTTTGATCATTTTTATGACATCATACATTATAATGGACTACAATTAATTCCTACATGTCATAAATGAATCGAATACCATTGTATTATAGTTTAAAAAAGATCTACTATTTTAGACTTTTTGACCATGTGACATGTGTTTTTAATTAAAATATCACTTTTAATTTGAAGACATCCATTTTGTTAATTCTGAATACTCAATTTCTAAAAATTTTGTTTAGTTCATTCCTACATTTTATTAATTAATTGATGATCATTGTAGAAGAGTTTAATGGAAATTTAGTTCATTTTCATTGTTTTAAGAATGCGATGAGCATTTTGATTATTCATAACAATTGAAATAGAAAAATGAACTTTATTTTATTTCAACCACACAAAAAATTAGAATAATGTGGGTTCCATTCCAAGAGGAAAAAATTAAATAATGTTGATTTCATAAATATTCACATTAACCTAATTTGTTTCTCAGTTTTGAGCATGCCATGCACATTTTAACTTATATATCCCTAAAACTATTAACATTCACTCTTGTTCATCTAGACCACACCTCTTATTGGACCATTCATTTAGGTTAGTAATTTGAAAAGAAGAAAAAATAAATAAATGATCAAAAATTATCTCTTCAAGAATTTTATAAAAAAAGTGACATAATGTTATAGACCAATTTATCACAAAATATATCTATTTTAACTTTTTATTAATGATTTATCATGAATTATTTTACAGAATATTTGTATATATATATATATATATCTTTGTGTGTGTGTGTCGAAATACTAAATAAATATTTTAGATAAAAGTGAATATATACAAAATAGAAACATGTAATATATACATTTAAGAGGATATTAACTATTTTATGACTTACTAAATCCTTCAGTTGTTTGGAAAAACAGTAACCATAGTCAAAGCCAATTGGTTATTTTAAAAAATAAAAAAATACAAAAAATAAAGAAAATTAATGATATATTATCCCAGACTAAAGTGTTGATATATATAGTCATATAAATTATAATATATAGTAATAAATCGATTTCTTGTGTGTGTTCCTTTTCTTTACACACTTTGTTAACTGATACATTAGAAACTCACTACTAGAGAAAATTTAAAAGTAAATACAAACTATAATTAAATAATATATAATATGGTAAAAATAAAATGTATTAATGGTTATATATAGACATAATTTTTATAGCTTGGGATTATATTATAAAGGGCTCATATTTTACCCCTTCTTACTAAAATTAACTTTTATTAATACTAATTAATTAAATTTTATTACAATCCTATTATAAACCCATTTATATGAGAGAATTGTCATATAAAATTTCATTTAGTCCAACTCCCAGATTTTCTTGATGATCTCAAACTTAGGATTATTCACATAAATAGTAATTTTATCATTTCCACTAGAAACATACAACATTTCATCCATAACATTGACTGCAATATTTTTGAATTATGCAACATTAATCATATTACTTTGTATAGAATATATAAACACTATTTATTTATCCATTAAAAGATAATAAATGTATATTTGGTCTGTTGGTTATCGATCAAAATTTTCAATAGATTGTTTTAGGATTTACAAATAACCCAATAAAAATATGGTCTCAACCCCAATAAATAAACTATTGGTTATATGTATTTGATATAAAAAATTTATACCTTATTAGATTCAAATAACAAAGAATATATTCATGAGTTTGAATGTACGAAACTACCTCCTCGCTATTATGGAAAGCATTTAGTTGAGTTTGTTCAGAGTTTAATATGGGTATTGTAACATCCCCACTTTTTGAAATTATTTCACCATCAATTTTCTAATCATAATGTTATTTTTAAGAACAAATGATACATACATGATACCGATATTAAATATAAAATTCAACAACTTCTTCCACAATATACAACTCCATAATGAAGTGTTTCGATTGTCCTTAATTTTTAATACATGATTTCAATATCTTTATATGTTATTCAATATAGTGATTTAAATTAAAATATATAAGCTAAAAATTTTAGATATATCTCACCAATTCAACCATCTGGTGAAAAAAATGTAAAATAATGATAGAGGGAAGAACATATCCAGTTCACATAAAGTAGAGTAAATTTTATTTTTCATTATTGGAATAAAAATTAGGTCTATACATTTTTTGGATATTGATTTGAAAAAACAATATAGCTTAGTGATTATGGGTTAATCATTTTTTAGAAAAATACAATGTATTTCTAGGTAAATAAAATACCGATTCAAAGTTTGATGATGATGTGACTGTAAAACGTTTAATTTCATTTCATTCATTGATATAACATTCTCAATATTTTTCTAATACCCCTCTTGGTTTGTTACACTATTTAAATATTTTTAGAAACTCATATCTCTCTTTTGTAGAAAGAGTGCAACATACTAAAATAAGAGAAGTATTTTTTTCACTCATTCATTTTTGTCAAGTATTCCCATATTCCAATGTCAATATGGTTTGACCTTAACCTAATTACATAATAAATATTCCCTTGTGTATTTAGTAATATATCTAGTATTCTATCTCATAAAGTTTTTCAATATGAAGTATATTTTAAAAATTTATAACATGAAGAAATTTTAAATATAATAATCCAAATAAAATGAATCACTTTTTATAACCAAATATGGGGGTGTTTTTAAAGAATGGTTTTCCCATAAAAGGGACAAAATCCTTTACCTTATCAAGTAGATCCCACCTATTAGTTGAGAAGGTGAAGAATATTCTTCCAATATCCCATTAAATATTTCCATATAATATTAGTATTAATTTCATCATGTTAGAAACCTTTTATTTCCATGAAACACATCCTTCAACTTTGTTTGAACCTAACTAAACATATACCATCTTAATTCACTATACACTATCGACTTAATTTAATGATGCACGAAAATAATTTAACATAACAAGAAAATCCATTTATCATAATTAATAATATGTTTTGTGATGTATATTCTATATTTTTGTGAGAATCATACCCCATGACACATGTGTCCCGCAAATATTTCAAGTATCTATAATTGGATCCAAACAAACATCAATATCATTAATAAGTTTTATTTTCCCAAAAATAAGTAATGAATACAGAACATACATACACTTCATACATAAAAATCATGGTAAATTATAAAGTACCAACATAGTTTTCCATAAATTGTGGGTGTTACTTTATATACCATGGGGATTAATTTCATCAAAAATAATGAATGATTTTAAATTTGGGGACCAATTCCAAAATTTTGGATACTTGTAAATTTAATTCAAACAAGGTGAATTATCTAAGTGTTAAATTTGAAAAACCTGAATTTTATAATCTCCATGCCACATAAATTGACTTTTTGTCTCCAAAATTCATACAATTACTTAAATTTAGGAACGATTGGAAACCACAAGTTAAATTTTGAAATACTTAGTTTTTTTCCAGTATTAGGATAAATCACACCTAGTAATTTTCAATAAAATATGTTTAGTATTTTATAAATATTCTGTAATCTTTATGGAACAAAAATTATAGAACACGCCCAAAAAAACAACATTCATTTAAAAATGTTAGAACCTAATATGTTTAATTTTAAAATGTTCAAACCGTCGTTGATTAAAGGATGATAATTTTTAATTCTTATGTAGAATTATTTTTTTATCTCAATTAAATTTATTTAGAATAATATGAATTTATTTAAAGTCACAAAACATGTAGAGTTATCATGTTTAAGTTTTAATAATTTCTTGATGATGATTTTAAAATATTTTTAGGGCATATGAGAGTTTTATGGCCATGATTATAAGTGAAATATGATAGAATAATTTTTCAAATATACTTGATCAAATAGGGGAAAATTGGAAATGGATGAATAAATTTTTTAATTTGTGTGTGTAGAAATGGTTTTTTTGATATAATATGGTTTTCCACATGTTTTGGTAAATGAAAATTTGTTCTTATATAATTGTGTAGTGGATTTGTTAAATGGTTTTTAAATCATGGTTTTGAGGAAATGGTTTGAAAAATAAATCGCATAAGAAGCCTTAAAGTGATTATATGGAAGGAGTATTAATAGGAATCATTCACTTTTGGGGATTCATTCTTGGGGTGTTCCCATTCTCCCAAGGATTTTTATTCTAGTGAAATGTTGGACCTATGGGGGGTTCACTTTCTAGGTTGTTTCTTTATACTCTTGATTCAATGCATATATCTAGAGACTTGATGTGGGCGATTGTCTTTGATAAGTATGAGTGTCATATCTATCCTGATCTAGTGTAATCCTTTGTAGGATGTTAGTGATTCTTTGGATGATTTGGGATATTTTGGATTTTACTATTTTAGTCATATTTCCATTGAACTATAATGACATGTGATACCTACTTTGTTTTAATATGATTTATTTATTATATATGAAATGACTTGACCTGATTTACCTACTTTATTTGGAAATGTCAGAAAGGGGAAAACTAAAAAAAATCTTGTGGTTTTAATATAAAACTGTTAAACTATTTATCATACCTTGTTTTCTTTACAGTTTATCATGCTTGGATTAATTTACTAAGACTTGATATTGAAAAACTGGGTGGGAACCCACTGAGCCTACTAGCTCACACCCTACCAACCCCTTCTGTGGGGCACAGACCTCGTTACGTCTTTCGATATAGATAAAGGAAAGGTACTACAATGAGGTGGTGAGGCTTTCTGTCAGTTGGGTTTGGGAAGCCAGTAGTGACATTATGGGATTTTTCCCATTCTATAACAGTGATACTTTTGGAGAATCTATTTTAGTTTTTTTGTTCTTTGTAGTTGGACTTGTCAATTAGAGATTGTTCTGTTACCTTTTGGGTTGTATCATTTTTGGTGTCTTCTTTTAGTTATGGAATATATATATATATATATATATATATATTCTGTATTTTCACTATGTTATATATATATGTATGAAATTTTGTTCTTATTGGTTTGGAGAAATCATTCCTTCTTGTTGTTGTTTGATGTGTGGGAGATAATCGCCAGACATGGGGGTCAAGAATGCCATTTGGGTATGTGAAAATTCATTCAGGGTACCAATATTGATAGGGTATCCATGTAGGGTTCCTCAAATTTTGTTATTTGATACTTTCAAGCGTCATGATACATTATCTTGTGACATTTTATAGACTAGAGATAATATTGTCGGAACTTGAGAGGTAGGTTGTGGTGAGTTCATGGCCAACTCTATTCATTCTGAGACTCACGTTTCCATGGGATTTCAGGATCTGTATATCATATTCTATGTTATTGATGTTAATATTTTATTTCATTGTGGGTTTTCTGGTTTTAATTGATATTATTATGGATCGGACTGTTTAATCTATTTCAGTGTGCAGTGGTATACCTCTGAGACGTCTTCTACGGGTTTTACGAGAGGGTGCAGATGAATCTACTCAATGTAATCAAACCCCCAATCAGAATTTTTTCAAGGCTGTCTTGAGGGAAGTTCATGATAGTGTCCATAATGTACCATAAGTCTAGGATTCAGATATGTATGTACAGTAAATATATGGAGGATAAAGGGATAGATCACTGGAGTTCTTATATGAGATGACACCACCCTTTAAGGGTATGAATGAACCTCAATAGGAAGAGGAATGTTATGAAAATATTGATATGATATTTGACATCCTGGATACTCCTTTGAGTATCAAGGTGAAGTACATGGGGTTCAAACTTTAGTATCCCAGAAATCATTTGTGGGATTCCATATCACAGGAGGATAGAAATGTGAGATTGGAATGTAAGAGTTTTAAAGCTCTATTCTTCTAGTAGTTTTGTCCAATGTCATGGATGATGGAGAATTCTTTAGATTTCTCCTCTTTTTAGAAAGGATATAATTAACCATTAGCATACACCAATTATTTTCAACATATGTTTTTTTTTTCACTACTAGTTGTAAAGGATAACCAGCTAAAAGATCAAAAGTATCTAAAGGGTTGGAAATTGGATATCAGACTATAGGTATTTATGATGAGAATTAAAAAATATGGGGAGATAGTGGATGGGGATGTTATGATAGAGTTGAATATGGAAGGAATGTTTGGATATATTTCCCCTTCTCTTACCCATAGTGGTGTCTTTAGTGGTGCACCAAATAAAAATAGGAAATTGAAAGATCGTCCTAGGAGTGGTGGGGTGGTTCTCAATGGAAATCATTCTTTCTAACTTCAGTCACATTTGGTAGTGTTCTGAATATTTACTATCTATGTTTCAAGGTCAAACACACCCATCATTATAATTATTCACTTAAAAATACATGAAACAGTTTCAAGAATTATATCCATCTACAAAATTTCTTTCTTAATATGTCTACTCCTCTATATGGTCTGATATCATCAACTCCAAAGTCTACTATAGCACAGTTAGATTCTTCTGACTATAGATCTCTATCCATAGGTATTATGGGTAAAGTAGCTTCATGCAATATATGAGTTTCAAATATAGCTATATGTGAGTACAACAACAGTGATAGGTACTATATTTATTGAATCTTCAATAGTGATTTCTATATTTGACATTGGTACTTCACACTCATTTATAACTAGTAATTTTTTTAATATGATAAAACTTTTGATTTATCTCATTCCATTTATTATGGAGTTAGTGACACCTCTTATGAAGAGGAATGATCATGGGTTTTGATGACCTTTATGTGCGTTATCGATTTCTGATGCGAAGTTAGTCTGAGATTTTATTTTTTCAATATGGATCTATATAACATTGTCGTTATGATATATTTTCTTGTTTATAATCATGATGAGGTTGAATATTATCATCATCATGTCTTGTTTTTGGTGTCTGATGGGAGCTCATGGGTGTTTCGGGGAGATTGGGATCTGAGCTTTGGTCGTGCCGGACCCTCCTACCTAAAGATAAGAACTTTTTATGTAGTATTTGATCCTGATGACATTTCTATTGTTTTTTATCTCCATTATATCATTTAAAACTTTCCCAAAATTTTCCCAGATGATTTCTCTGGACTTCCTCTATAGATAGAGGTAGAGTTAATGATTTATTTAGTTCCAAGTACGTAGCTGATTTTGATAGCTTCTTATCATGTAGCTCTAGAATAGTTAAAGGAACTCATTATTTAGTTGGACAATATGATAGTCAAGGCTCTTTTCACCCAATTTTTTCACCTTGTGCAGTCCCGAAGCTCTTTCCAAAGAAGGTAGATAGTTCACTCCAATTATGAGTGGACTATCAGAAGTTGAACCCGGTAACGATTAAGAAAAATATCATTTTCATTGTGTAGATGATTTTTTATTGATAAAAGGTGTAAATTGGTTTTATAAGATTGGTCTTCAGTCAGGTAACCATCCACTCAATGTTTGATATTTTAATATATAAAATAATGCTTTTAGGATATTTCATTCCCATTATGATTTTTTATGATTCCTTTTGGTCTAACTAACAATAATAAATTATTTTTAGGGATTTAATAAATCAGATATCACATCAGTATATATAGACATTTTATGTAGTGTTTGTGGATGATATTTTGGTTTATTCAAGATCTGATCATGAGCACGAGCACCATTTGGGTTTGGATTTTTTAAATCTAGGGGAGTCATTGTTTTTATAGAAAGCTTTTGAAATTAAATTTATGGATCCCAGAATTAATGTTCTTGTGGAAATTGATTTCTATGTATGGCCTATTAGTTGATCTAGAAAAGGTTAATGTTGTTTCTTTTGGGGAAGAACCATGAAATATATTTTATATTTATAGGTTACTTGGTCATTATAAATATTATCAATAGTTCATCAAGGATTTACTAAAGATAGTGCCACCTTTGACTCCTTTTTCCAAGAAGAAAGTGAAATTTACATGGGATGAGAAGTGTCAATATTCTTTTGATGAGTTGAAAAGACTTATGATATTGGATCCTATTATAATATTACCTAATCCTAGTAAGGTGTATGTGGTTTTTTATATGATTCGGGTACTAGTTTGGGTTGGGTACTCTGTAGGATGATCATGTGGTGAATCACGATACTCATCATCTTTGGACACATGAAAAGAATTACCCCACTCGTGATTTAGAGCACTCTGTTGTTATACGTCACATAAAGTTTTGTAGCACTATTTTTTGGGGAGATGTTTATGATATTTTCAAACCATTAGATTTTGAGGTATATCTTTTCTCAGAAAGACTCAAATATCAGATATAGGTAGTGGTTAGAATACCTTCAAATGTTTTACTTTGAAATTTACTACACCTCAAGGAAGGGGAATGTTGTTGTAGATATTATTAGAATGAAATATTCCCTAAAAGCTACTTTGGAATTTAATTAATAGTTTAACCTTATGTTCCATTTTACTTAGTTGTATTTAGATGCTCCGGAGGACGTTCCAAGTATGGTTTTATCCAATTTTCAATTATAACCATCTATCATTGATTTTATTATATAGAGTTAGTGGTAGGATTAATATATCAAATGAATTATAGAACACTGATATGGTTGGGAGACTATTTATAGTTGGTATCTCTCTTCATATTGTATTCTCAATTTTGGGGATTGATTTTTCTTCCTTGCATCTATATGGAGATTAGTTTTGTTTGAGAGTTATAATTCTTCATGGTCCACTCATCTGGGATCTATGAAGATTTACTATGACCTAAGATGGTGATTTTTGTGGTTGGTTGTAAAGCGTTCCAGTGATGATTATTTGTTCTAATGTTACATATATAAACAAGTAAAGGAAAAGAATCTGAAACCTTTTTTTTATGTATCCTCTATCGTAACTGGTTTTGAAATGGGATGAGTTGTTCATGGACCTTTTTGTTGGAGTACTAAAAAATTCATGAGGTAGGATTTCTATATGGGTGGTGATTTTCTGGTTGAAAAAGCGATCTCACTTCATTTTGATTAGGGAATCCACTAATGTTAAAGTTTTAGGTAAGTTATATGTGTAGGAGATTGTGATGTTTCATGGAGTTACTTCTTATGTTATTTAAAATAGGGATCCAATTTTTATATAAATTTTATATAGGATTATCTTGGAGGAGATGGGGACTCAAGTAGGATTAAATACATCTCATCATCCACAAACAGACTGTCAAACAGAGCAGGACATTCATGTCCTCGAGGATATGCTTTGTGAATGGGTCCTGGATTTTTTTGTATCTTGGAATTTCCATCTATGACTGGTTGAGTTTTTTATAAAAATATTTATGAGTCTTTGATCATAATGGATACCTTTGAGGCTTCGTATGGTCACCCATGAAAATCACCTTTTTGTTGCGAAGAGGTGAGAGAAGCCTCTTTTGTGGTACCAAGTTTTGTTCAGAAGACATCTATGAGGATTTAGGATATTCATCAGCATTTGGTTACATATCAGAGTTAAAATATATTATTTGGATCATTAGGGTAATCCATATAAACTTTTAGTAGGCATACGGGTTTTTTTTTGAAAGTTTCTCCTCGGTTGTGTCACTAAAAACATGGAAAATAGGGAAAGTTATCTCCAAGATATGTTGGACTATTTTTGATCACTGAGGGGATTGGAAAAGATGATTATTGTTTATAATTTATTATTTAGTTGATATAAAATAATGATTTTTTCACATATCATAGCTCATGGAATACAATTATGACCCCACTCACTTTCTGAGTTGGGAAGAGATTAATTTTGAGCCATATGTTTCAGTTGTGGAGAAATCCAAAGAGATCGTTGAATCCCAAGTGAAATTCTTACATGGGAAGTTAATTTTGTTAGTCTGGGTGTTGTGGAAGAATATATTAGATTCCAATGTGACTCGGGAGCATGATTCATAGATATGGGATAAGTGGCCTCACCTCTCCACTAGACATTATTCTTCCACATGACTTCCTCAGGGACGGAATCTCTTATAGTGGGGAGTTTGTAACATTTTATTACCATATTTTAGGTATTTCCCTTCTCTTTATTCATTTTCCTCCTTTTTGGTGTATTTGGGACTCTCAATGTGGCAGATAATTTTTAGGGAAAAATAAAATAATGTTCGAGGACATATTTTTATTTTACTTAATAGAGTTTAGGAATAAAAGTGAAATGGATTAATGGGGTCCTCCCCAAGTTTGGAGAAAAACCCATGTAGTTTGGAGTTTTTTGCTAAAAACTAGATTTTTCTCTATCAACCGAGAATTTACATGTTGTGTAATAGGATTATGTAACGCCCCAACCCCAGTTACCCAGATTTAGTGCATTATTACATAACATTGGTATGATCACAAGAAATATCGAGTCTTTAAAGATCGATTAGTTTAGTAGCCTTGGAAACACTAGATATATTCATAAGTCTTATATTATATCATAAAAATGAAAACTACAACAACATAGTCTCCATAGTCCACACTCTTATCCCCTCATATTATCCCTGCAGTTAATTCATAAAATACTTCTTCACATCCTAGGAAAAATAAAACATAGAAAGGGGTGAGCTCAAATGCCCAGTCAGGATAACAGTATAGCAGAAACTTTCATAAATAAGAATAAACATTTAAGGTAATGTGTAAATAAAACTAAAGCCTTTTAAAACATGATCTTCAGCATAATATGGCATAAATAGAATGAAATAATGCCATATACTTATTCACATTGATATTCTACTAGTCGAATAATCACATGCAATATCAATAACCACTTTCATAATGATGGAATGCATAATGTCAGACTATCATAACCACATAGCCAAGGCCTCGTGACAAGACTACAAATAAGATTTTGTCAGGGCCTTGTGCCAAGACACTCGTTTGTCTAATGATACCTACCGATGCATCGAGGAGCTATATCAGGCTCCACCTGTCACATATTAAGTCCAATGCATTCCTCATATGAACAGGTTTAAACATAACATAAGCATTCGTATTAAAACTAGCATACAAAATGTCAATACTTTATCCATAAACCATGAATGGTATAATAATAACACATACACAGTCAAACAAATCACAAAACCTTCAATACAATATGGAAGTTTTGTATCATAATAAATCAACTTCAAATAAGCTTAAAATCCATCAAGGGATGTTGACATAGTTGAAATCAAAACTCTTTTTAGAGAAATATATCTTCCTATTTTGAAATCATTTAAGAGTCACATAATTATAAAATAAAACATTTACTTTTAAAATTATCTTATAATCTTGTAAGGGAAGATTTGAAGATTTTATAACGGCAGAAAATAGCTTCACCCGCTGTATAAGTTAAAAAAGCATTCTTACCTTAATTCTGTCGAAAAGGTTAAAAAAAACCTTGTTTAGAAAATGACAGAAAGATTCCTTTATAAACCTCTTATAAAAATTCAAACAAGGTTATAAATGACTTTAACCCATATTCTTGTAAATAGTAAAAATGTTTTGAAATACATTTTTAAGAAACATGGATGTGGATGATAAAGAAATCCTAGTAGATTATTACGTATAAACAACCTCAGATAATGAAGAGATTGTGAAATAAACCCTTACAAATTTGGTAACTTATGAAACATACACCCCATGAAGGAGGTATCATACAATGAATATGTAAATATACATAAATTAAATTTTATTACATAAATAATACAATTATGGGCAGTACATACACCATACAAAAGGTAATAGTGGCAATATGGCATGAATCTCACGGGAATAAGGAGTGAGATGAAGACCCCTTACCTTGTACTTTTCCTTGGATGAGGGTAGGTTAAACTCCTGTATAATAGTGAAATAATTGTTACTAAATTATACAAGAATCATATACATTAATATGATATCATATATGATCTTTTAACATTGATTTGTTAAAAATATCTTAGTATTATCATCATTTCGGGTGATAACGGATTCGTCTTTCTTTATATTAATTGTTATGAGAGCCATATTTGTTATTTATGGGATGTATATTATTCATATATAGAATTTTATCAAGTCCTTAAACATTATTTTTAATCATAAAATGAAAATTAGACTTGAATGGATACGATGGGGAATGAATCTCATCGCGTTCGTGGAGACGGTAGTCCGTACGTACGCACGAGCAACAATATCATTCTGTTGATATTAAAATAATATATAATTGGATGGTATATCATATATACAAAATATTTGTCATTATATATTTATTATTTACATCAATTACATATCATTATCATACCCATCCAAATAATAATGTTTTTGAATAACAATTACATCACGACGTGGAGACGGTAAGTCGTACGTACGCACGTATGGTGACATGTCATTCAAAGGATGTATAGAATAATGAATATGGTTGTATCATATTTATAATAACATAACAGTATATATAATATACTGGAGTTATTATTTTATAAATTAAATAACAAAGAAATAATAAGTTGAAGATGAAAGGAACTTGAAAAAGGGTGGTGAAAACATTACCTCTTCTTCGGGTTCTTCCTTTTGATTGGATCAAAAGGGATCC
Organism: Viscum album; assembly: GCA_963277665.1. Classification (NCBI taxonomy): domain Eukaryota; kingdom Viridiplantae; phylum Streptophyta; class Magnoliopsida; order Santalales; family Viscaceae; genus Viscum; species Viscum album. The sequence continues at coordinate 1,084,833,908 of OY728155.1, forward strand.
TTAGGATGGATTTATGACTAAAGGAAGGCCTCTAGGATTATGTTATGGAATTTTATAGAGTATTTGGTCAGGTGTTGGCCGAACCAAAAGTCTTTGACGGTGTGAATTAATGATACGGAGGGTGCCCTTTTATAAGAGGGGTGAGGGACACCTTTGGAAAAGCTAGAAATATTATTTTATAATAAATTCATATTCAGTTTATAATGGATCAAAGGTGGATTATTTAAATTTTAAGGTTGGTATAGGTCTAAAACACTCAAACAATAGAATTTAGACAGGTTTGGGTTACTATATTAACCTTATCTTTAAGTATTAACTCTTAGTTAATTAGTTTCACTTTTACAATGTCTCTTTGTATTTTTATATTATATGGTTAATAAAATTACTATATACATCTAAGAGACCCCCAAGTGGTCCATTAATGATACACCTATGATGATATATGTCTCTTGGATGAACCTTATATTTTTAGGAATTTAATATCAATTAATAATATAATATTTGTTTTAAAAACCCTTTTATGTCAATTTTGATCCTATTCAATAATTTATTTTTTAAAAAATTATAACAGAATTATTACTTTGAAAAAAGTTAACTAAATCAATCCTAACATGTCATATTAACCTATAAAATTATTGGTATTTATAAAAAGTCTCAAATTACATTTATTTGGGTATTTATAATATCAATTATTCTAATTTTCCATTAATTAGTTAATTTATGCATCACCATTGTGTCAAAAATGACTTCAATTATTTAATGTATAAAAATTATAAATAAAATACCATTATGTATTAAATATTTTTATCTTTCTGATTAATATTTATAGTTGAAAATCCAACATATATAACCCTATGTAAAATTTATTTTTCTAAAAGATATATGCTTCTGTCATTTTTGTATTTATTTTAACTTAATTAAAATAAAGTGTCTCTATCACCTACAAGTGGCTCCATTGGGTCCCAAAATCGACCCAAATATGCCCAAGGTCGGAAATATATCCACCAATAAGGTTAGTACACGTTTTAGGGTAATTTAGTATTATTGTAATATTAGTTTTTAACCCTTATTTACCGGATTTACCCTTTAACCATGGTAAATAAAATATTTACCGAAGTAATTATTCAAAGTTTCTAAAAATAAAAGTTACCTATTTACACAATTTGGAAATCCTGATTCCAAATATGGAATCCATTTTTCCAAATTCAAAACACAGAAGTGGCAGAAATTATTTTAAAATTAATTCCCGCTGTCAAAAAAAAGCGTGTTTTTAAGAGATAATAACTATCAAAAGATTGACACATGTTCATGTTCGGTTTAATTGTGAAATTATTTACAATGACCAGAATTGTATTACATGGTAAAAATATATTATAAATATACATTAAAACCAATCAAATTAATAATTTATCACTATTAATTATTTCGATTAAAAAAGTTTTTTTTAATTAAAATTTAGGAATTTTCACTATTCATCAAAATATAAATGTTATCTGAAAAGTTCCAAAATTTTACCCTAGGCTAATTTCGATATTCCGAATCCAAAAATGAAATCAATTTTGAGGGATAAAATTTATAAAATTTCAAAAAGTAGGTATTACTATTCATAACGGCTAGTTTGATTGGTTGTGGTGTGTGTTAGAACTCGAAGTTGCGTACAACACACGCTACTGTATTATTCAAAGGGAAGCGTACCGTGGAAGCTTGGGGTGTTACATTCTCCCCTCCTTCAAATAATTTCATCCTTTAAATTTCTAGAATATTACGGCATAAAAAGACTTGGGTGTTTCTTCATCATAAGTTCATTGGGTTCCCACATTGCATCTTCCATTTTATTTTTTCTCCGTAGAACTTTTACCAGACGAGTCGTCCGGTTTCTCAGCACTTGTTCTCTCGTATCAAAAATCCTGATGGGATCTTAGCAATAAGAAATATCAGGTTCCAGTTCTAATTCCTCATAGGTGAGTACATGCGTTGGGTCAGGCTTCTATTTCCTCAACAGAGATACGTGGAAGACATCGTGAACTTTGGAGAGACTTGGCGGCATTGCCAAATGGTAAGATATAGTCCCATGATGAAGCCCATCTTAATATTATCCCATTCCTACTTAGGTATGGGAAGAGGTCACAATACTCCACCGGGCTCTTGCCTTCCATCTATCACTTGTTGACAAACCATACATCTTGACACAAAATCAGCAATCTCCTTCTTAATATTGTCCCACCGAAAATGTTCCTTCAAATCTCTCTACATTTTGGTGCTCCCATAGTGTATAGAGAAATTAGAACTATGAGAATCATCCAAAAATTCACATTTTATATCAGGTATATTGGGAACACAAAATATCTTCCCAAATTTCAAATTTCCTTCTTCATACACAATGTCTCTCAATCTCCCATCATTCACAGCTTTAATCTTCTTCTGAAACTCTTCGTCATTAGTCTGAGAACTCTTTATCCTTTCTAATAAAGATGGTTTGGAAACCATTTGAAAAAGCATTGATGTTTCACCTTCCATGGTGATTCCCATATCCAACTTTACTAGATCCATAAAAATAGGATCCCTTTCAATTCTCATCATGTTCAAAACTACATGATCTTTTTTGCTCAAAGCATCTGCCACCTTATTTTCCTTCCCCAGGTGGTAGTGTATCATGAAATCATAATCCTTGAGTAGTTCAAACCATCTCCTTTGCCACATGTTGAGTTCTTTTTGTGAGAAAATATACTTAAAACTCTTGTGATCAGTATAAATCTCACATTTTTCACCATAGAGGTAGTGCCTCCATATCTTCAAAGCAAAGATCACAGCTTCTAACTTGATATCATGAGTAGGATAGTTTTGCTCATTAATTTTCAACTATCGTGATGCATAGGCAATAACCCTATCATTCTGTATAAGGACACAACCAAGTCATTTCTTCGATGCATCACTATAAATAATGAACCCATCATTCCCCGATTCTAGAGTCAATATAGGAGAATTGACTAATATTTTCTTCAGTTATTTGAAAAAAAATTCACACTCTTTTGTCCCAACAAATTTAACCCCCTTACGTGTGAGCTTTGTTAATGGGTTAGCCAATCAGGCAAAATTCTGGACAAAACGTCGATAATAAATTGCTAAACCAATAAAACTGCGTACCTCAATTATACTCGTCAGTGCAGGACATTATTGGATTGCATTGGTCTTAGAAGGATCAACAGAGATTCCATCTTTAGAGACAATATGGCCAAGAAAAGAAATCTCTTAAAGCCATAATTCACACTTTCTAAACTTCCCATATAATTCATGTCTTCTCACAGTCTTCTGGATAATGCTCAAGTGATTTTCATGATCTTCGTAGCTTATGTAGTATACCAAGATATCATCAATAAATACCACCAAAAATTCATCTAGATATTCCTTGAAAACTCTATTCATTATATCCATGAATACATAGGGCGCATTAGTCAGCCCAAAAGGCATTACTGTAAACTCATAAGGCCCATACCTGGTTCAAAATGTTGTCTTCAGAATGTCTTCCTTCTTCACACACAAATGATGGTATCCAGACCAAAGGTCAATAATTGAAAAGTATTGAGCTCCATAAAGTTGGTCAAATAAATCATCAATTCGAGGTAGGGGATAATTGTTCTTTATTTTTATAGCATTAATCTCCCTGTAGTCGATACATAACCTCATAGATTCATCTTTGTTTTTAACAAAAAGAACAGGGGCTCCCCAAAGAGAAACACTAAGGTGAATAAATCCCTTATTACTCAATTCCTCTAGTTTTTTCTTTAGTTCAACTAATTCCACAGTGGCCATTCTATAAGGGGTCTTCGATATAGGCCTTGATCCAGGAATTAAATCAATGGAAAACTCAACTTCTTGTTCTGAAGGATGTCCATGTAAATCTTCCGGAAACACATCTACATATTCTTTCACAATAGTTACATCCTCTATTCGAACATTCCTTTCCTCACCCACAGTCATTTCATTCTATTCCTCTCCAAAAATTGAATTTAGTTGAGCTACTAGGGGTGTATCTAGATAAGAATTAGGTGGTGATGATTCTGCTCTAAAGATAAGGTGATCCTTATCATCATCATCAAAAAACGTAACCTCCTTCTTCTTACAATAAATCTTCACATCATAGTCCGAAATACAATACATATCAAGGATTATATCAAACTCAATCATAGGTATGATGATGAGATCAACGGATAAAGAACTTTTATGTGCACTAATGGGGAATGATTCACAAAACATCATTGCAATGATACTTCCCTTAGGATTTTTAACTGACAACTCCATTGTTAAATAAAATTGGAAATATCTAATTTTTTTAGCAAACTAGGAAGGTATAACACAATGCGATGATCCAGAATCAAATAATGCATTAGCTAAACTTGAGGAAACCATTAAATTACCTGCCACCACATCTTTCAGAGCTTCTACCTCCGTAGTAGTGATAGCATAAGCTTGGCCTTGATCCCTTGAACTTTTTTGAGGTAAGTTCTCCTGATCCTTGGGACATTCATTTGCATAATTTCCAATCTCCCTGCAATTGTAGCATTGGACATCGGTAGCTTCCTTCTTCCCCTTGCAATCACGAGCTTGGTGACCTTTTCCCCACACTTGTAACAGACTCTCGTTCCTTTTAAGCAAGTGTTGGGGTGTTTCTTACCACATTTACTACAGGATGGAGATTAAACTTTTCCCTTCTTCTCTTTATTTCCATTCCCAGATTGATCAGCAGATCTCTTCTTCTCTTTCTTTACTTTAAAGTCATAATACTTAGAGAATTTCTTCTCTATCTTGATAGCACATGAGACAATATCTTCATACGATGAGAAGGATTGTGAGACTAATGCTTGACGAAGAAACGGTTTTAACCCATCAAATAAACGATCAATCTTACTTCCTGTGTTACGTATATAATCTCCGCAATACCTTGCTAACCTTGTAATGTTAGACTAATACTTTGCGACATTCTCATCCTCCTTTTGTCTCAGACTTAGAAATTTCCTTTCCATATCTGCTCGATGGTCACGAGGAAATTATTTTTCTAAAAACAGATCTTTGAACTCCCTCCATTCCATATTTGATACTTTATCATCTTTCTTCATGTTTTGAATCAATTACCACCATTGATCAGCATCTCCAGTGAGGCGGTAAACTGCCATGATAACTTTTTCCCTTTGACTACTCCCCAAGGCCTGAAATATTTTCTCTAGGGAACTTATCCATTGCTCATCTACTAATGGATTTGAACTCCCATTGAATGTTGGTGGTTGTTGCCTCATGAAGCGATCTAACATTGATCCTCCACGCTATGGATCAGGGTTCTCCATACAGGTAAGGTTATTATTCATAACCGGAGTGAGTTGTCCCATTATAGTGATTAATTAATCAGTACCGGTTGCATCACCAACTCCACTATAATTATATTGAGCAGGAGGGAAATCCCTATATGGAGTGAATGCATTGATACGGTTTCCATTTCTTCCACTAGGTGCCATTTCTAAACAATGGTATAAAATAGATCAGTTTATGAATCAAAATACATAATTACATACTTATAAAATACTTAACATAAATTGAACTATTTATGGATAGAATCCATAATCATAAAAAATGTTTTCTTTGAGGATTTATATACACATAAACTCTTCATAATGATTTGTAAAGAAAATTAGAGTTATCCTAAGCATATCCCCAAGGAGTGTCGTAACCAAGAGTGCAGCAATGCCCGTTGTCATGCACCAGTTCCCGTTCGAGTCTAGCTCAAAGCGGTGCTTTCGGGTTTTATCCCTAGGTACATCTATTCCAGAGCCTCCTTTAGCTTCTCGTATCCAGACAGGGATGTATTGCTCGGAATAATCACAAAATCTCTACAATACCAAAATTCTAGGAAGTTCTTCTATACTAATCCGCAAAGTCCATCTTAGGTCTATGTGCTCTAATCAGAGTTTATCTAAATCTAGCTTCCAAGGTTTGTACTAAACTTCCTTTGATACCAACTATAATGCCCCGACCCCAGTTAACTAGTGTCGGTGCATTATTACATAACATTGGCATGATCACAAGAAAGATCAAGTCTCAAAATACCGATTAGTTTAGTATCCTTGGAAACACTAGATATATTCATAAGTCTTACATTACATCATAAAAATGAAAACTACAACAACATGGTATCTATAGTCCACACTCTTATACCCTCATACTATCCCTGCAGGTCATTCATAAAATACTTCTTCATATCCTGGGAAAAATAAAACATAGAAAGGGGTCAGCTCAAATGCCCAGTAAGGATAACAATATAGCATAAACTTTCATAAATAAGTATAAACATTTAAGACAATGTGTAACTAAAAAAACGCCTTTTAAAACTTGAACTTTAGCATAATATGGCAGAAATAAAATGAAATAATTCCATATACTTATTCACATGGATATTCTAATAGTCGAATAATCACATGAAATATCAATAACCACATTCAGAATGATGGAATGCATAATGCCAGACTATCATAACCACTTAGACAAGGCCTTGTGCCAAGACTACAAATAATATTTTGTCAAGGATTTGTGCCAAGACACTAGTTTGTCTCATGAGATCTACCGATGCATCGATGAGCTATATCAGGCTCCACCCGTCACATATTAAGTACAATACATTCCTCATATGAACAGGTTTAAACATAACATAAACATTTTTATTAAAACTAGCATACGAAATGTCAATACTTTCTCCATAAACCATGAATGGTATAAAAATAACACATCCACAGTCAAAAAATCACAAAACCTACAATACAATATGGATGTTTTTTATCATAATAAATCAACTTCAAATAATCTTAAAATCCATCAAAGGATGTTGACATAGATGAAATCAAAACTCTTTTTAGAGAAATATATCTTCCTATTTTGAAATCATTTAAGAGTCGCATAATTATAAAATAAAACATTTACATTGAAAATATTCTTATAATATTGTAAGGGAAGCTTTGAAGATTTTATAATGGCAGAAAATAGCCTCACCCGCCGTATAAGTTAAAAAACATTCTTACATTAATTCTGTCGAAAATGTTAAAAAGCACCTTGTTTGGAAAAAGACGGAAAGATTCCTTTATAAACCTCTTATAAAAAGTCAAAAAAGGGTATAAATTAATTTAACCCATATTCTTCTAAATAGTAAAAATGTTTTGAAATACCTTTTTAAGAAACATGGATGTGGATGATAAATAAATCCTCGTAGATTATTGCGTATAAACAACCTCAGATAATGAAGAGATTGTGAAATAAACCCTTACCAATTTGGTAACTTACGAAACATACACCCCATGAGAGAGGTATCATATAATGAATATTTAAATACACATAAATTAAAGTGTATTACATAAATAATACAATTATGGGTAGTACATACACCATACAAAAGGTAATAGTGGAAATATGGCATTAATCTCACGGGAATAAGGAGTGAGATGAAGACCCCTTACCTTGTACTTTTCCTTGGCTGAGGGTAGGTTAAACTCCTGTATAATGGTGAAATAATTGTTAATAAATTATACAATAATCATATACATTAATATTATATCATATATGATCTTTTAACATTTATTTGTTAATAATATCTTAGTATTATCATCGTTTCGGGTGATAACGGATTCGTCTTTCTTTATATACTTTGTTATGAGAGCCATATTTTTTATGTATGGGATGGATATTATTCATATCCAGAATGATATAATGTCCTTAAATATTGTTTTTAATCATAAAATGAAAATTATACTTGAATGGATACGATGGAGAATGAATCTCATCGCGTTTGTGGAGACGAAAGTCCGTACGTACGCATGAGCAACAATATCATTATTTTGATATTAAAATAATATATAATTGGATGGTATATCATATATACCAAATCATTATCATGTTATATTTATTATTTACATCAATTAAATATCCTTATCATACCCAACCAAATAATAATGTTTTTGAATAACAATTACATCACGACGTGGAGACGGTAAGCCGTATGTACTCACGTATGGTGACATGTCATTTAAAGGATCGATAGAATAATGAATATGGTTGTACCATATTTATAATAACATAACAGTATCTAGAAGATACTAGAGTTATTATTTTAGAAAGGAAATAACAAATAAATAATAAGTTGAAGAAGAAAGGAACTTGAAAAAGGGTGGTGAAAACATTACCTCTTCTTCGGGTTCTTCCTTTTTATTTGATCAAAAGGGCTACTTAGGTTGGATTTATGACTACAGGAATGACTCTAGGATTAATTTAGGGAAGTTGAGAGAGTATTTGGGTAGGTTTTGGCCGAACCAAATGGCTTTGAATGTTTGAATTAATAAGAAGGGGGAGTGCCCTTTTATAAGAGGGGTGAGGGGCACCATTGGAAAAGCTAGAGATATTATTTTATAATAAATTCATATTCAGTGTCTAATGGCTCAAAAGTGGATTATTTAAAATTTAAGGTTGGTATATGTCGAAATCCACTCAACAAATAGGATTTAGACAGGTTTGGGTTTCTATATTAACCTTATCTTTAAGTATTAACTCTTAGTTAATTAGTTTCACTTTTACAATGTCTCTTTGTATTTTTATATTATATGGTTAATAAAATTACTATATACATAAAAGAGACCCCACATTCATCCATTAATGATACACCTACCATGATATAGTCTCTTGGCCGATCCTTAGATTTTTAGGAATTTAATATCAATTAATAATATAATATTTGTTTTCAAAACTGTTTTATGTCAATTTTGACACTATTCAATAATTGATTTTTGTAGAAATCATAACCGAATGATTACTTCAAAAAAAGTTAATTAAATAAATCCTAACATGTCATATTAAGCTATAAAATTATTGGTATTTATAAAAAGTCTCAAATTACATTTATTTGGGTATTTATATATATCAATTATTCTAATTTTTCATTAATTAGGTAATTACTACATCACCATTTTGTCTTAAATAAATTAATTTAATTAATGTCTAAAAATTATAAATAAAATACTATTATGTAGGAAATCGTTTAATCTTTCTAATGAATATTTATAGTCTAACATCCAGCATATATAACCCTGTGTAAAAATTGTTTTTCTAAATGATATATGCTTTTGTCATTTTTTGTATTTATTTTAACTTAATTAAAATAAAGTGTCTCTATCACCTACAGGTGGCTCCATGGGGTCTCAAAATCGACCCAAATATGTCCATGGTCGGACATTTATCCACCAATAAGTTTATGACACGTTTTAGGGTAATTTAGTATTATTATAATATTATTTGTTAACCCTTATTTACCGAATTTACCCTTTAACCATGGTAAATAAAATATTTACCGAAATAATTATTCAAAATGTCAAAAAATAAAAGTTACCTATTTACACAATTTGAACATCGTGATTCCAAATATGGAATCCATTTTTCCAAATTCAAAACACAGAAGTGGCAGAAATTAATTTAAAATTAATTCCCGCTGTCAAAACAAAAAGCGTGGTTTTAAGAGATAATAACTATCAAAAGATTGAAACTTGTTCATGTCCTGTTTAATTGTAAAATTATGTCCAATTGCCAACATTTTATTAAATGGTAAAAATATATTATAAATATACTTTAAAACAACTCAAATTCATGATTTATCGCTATTAATTATTTCAATTAAAAAAGTTTTTTTTAATTAAAATTTAGTAACTTTCACTATTCATCAAAATATAAATGTTATCCGAAAAATTAAAAAATTTTACCCTAGGCAAATTTTGATATTCCAAATACAAAAATGAAGTCAATTTTGATAGATAAAATTTATAAAATTTCGAAAAGTAGGTATTACTATTCATAACGGCTAGTTTGATTGGTTGTGGTGTGTGTTAGAACTTGAAGTTGCGTACAACACACGCTACTGTATTATTCAAGGGGAAGCGTATTGTGGAATCTTGGGATGTTACAGATTACACGACATTTATTGTTCTCCAAGATCATGCCATGATCTAAATACACTGCATGAATGGTTACACAGCATGATAAGGGTTACATGATGTGTAATGATTAAAGATCGGTTGTTTTAAAAAGACAATGGGTTATTCAGCATATATGGACCCCATCAATTATACAACATGTAAAGTATTACACACCATGTAATTCTCATGATGGTTAATTTTTAGGGAACCGTACGAGTGATTTTTTGTATTCCATTCACTACAACCTCTTTACTTTTGACACTAAGATCTTCCCTGGTGATTTTGGGAACCTCAACTCTTTAAAGATCAATTCATTAAACATTTGATCATAAGGGATGTCTATAGTGTCTCTCCAAGTTTGAGAATCCTTTATGATTCTTAATTTCCTCTGATCATGTCATCGTTGTGGTGTTTCACTATTGGGTTTCTTGATTTTTGTCTGTAATTATCATATTTTCTTCTAGATATGTTGTGTGATATTGTTCTCATGGATGATCCATTATTGGTAATGGTGTGGGAGGTGATATTTCTTGAGTTATGTGTTATTTCCTCTTCTTTATAGAACCTTTTTGTTAAATTTATTGGATTCTAAGAGATTTAAGGATTTATTTTTGGGACCCTGTTGTCTTTATTATGTTCATCTTGTTGGTGGATCCCTTTGTGGGTGTGTTCGACCCTAACGTTTGAGGTAAGTGGTTCCCTCTTTACCTTGTTTTGGATAGAATACATTGCATTGGGTATTATAAATTTTATTATAAATGAACTAGCATGATTGAATGATTTTATTTATGTTTCTGGAAATGGGTTTTTGATCAAAGATGGTTTCCATTAGTTTTGGTAAATGTAATGGTTTTTCCAAATCATTATGAAACTATCTAAAAATAATTTATTTTATTAATGGTTTGGAAAGTAGGGCACAAAAGAATCCTTGGGTACTTAGGTGGAAGGAGTAGTAATAGGCTATGTCCATAGTTTGGAGGTTCATTCATGGGGTTGTTCTCTACTCCCTAGGCATGTTTCTCTGGGGACATGTTTAAACTGTTGGGGGTTCACTTCCTAGAATGTTCTTCACCTCTCTAGATTCGATGCATATATCTAGATACTTGATGCATTTGATTCTCTAAGTTTGGTGTTAGTGTCCTAACTATCCAGAACTAGTGTTATCCTAGGCGTGATGTTGTCTATGCTTTAGAAGATTTGGGCTGTTTAGGATAGTACTATCTTAGTTGTACTATCATGGATTTGGTATGATATGTGATACATGATTTATTTAGATATTATGTCTTTTTTGTATGTGAAATGATTTAAACTGATTTTCCTTATTTTTATTGAAATATGGAAAATGGGAAAATTAAATTGTTTTCCATGATTTTTATATAAAACTATTAAACAGTTTATCCTGCCTTGTTTTCTTTAAAGTGGATAATGTATGGATTATTGTAAAAAGTAATTTTATAGAACACCAGGGTGGGATCTTACTGAGAAAGTTAGCACATACCTTGTACACCCCTTCAGTGGTGCATAGATCCTGTAATGTATTTCGATACTGGAGAAAGGAAATGTGCCATAGTGAGGTGGTGAGGATTTCTGTCAGCTAGGTTCAGGTACCTAGTGGTGAGATGGTGGTAGTTTTCCCACACTATCACATGGAGACTGTTGGAGTAGCTATTTTAGTTTTTTCAACATTTGTCGTTAAAATTTTTTCTTAGATATTTTTTATGCATTTTTTAGTTATATCAATTCGACTATTTTATTTCAATTATGGCATATATCTATCTCTTCTATAATTTCATTGTTCCATATATGTATTTAATTTTGTTTCTTCAAGTTGATAGAAATCATTCCCCATAGTTTTTGTTTGATAATATGGTACTAGTGGCCAACCCATGGGGATCGAGAACTCCATTTACGCATGTGATATTTCAGATTGGGTACGAGTATTGAGAGGGAATCTAGGTCGGTTTGGTCACATAAACCGATATTAAGATAACTATCAAATTATATACAAATAAATTAAAAAAATTTACATTTACTTCTATTTGATAATATGAAAAACCTATAAAGGATATTATTACCAAATAGTTCCCCAAATATTAACTCTTTACTTTTATCCCAAAGTGGTAGGAAGTTCAATACCTAGTCCTAGGGGATTAAAGTTTCATACTATGAATCTTTTCGAAAAAAATATTAAAAGTTATAAATTTTGAAATAGGAACATGTTCAACAAACCCATTGGAAGAAAAAATTTTTACAACAAGAACTTATTCAAAAAACCTATTGGTAGCATGTTGTTATATCCCCAATCTTCTCTTTGAATAGTATAGTTTTCAGTGAATCCAACAACTAGACTTCATCAAAAAATTAGTTTATAAGATATTGATTCTTACCACAAAATCTATTCGATTTCACATCATTAGAAGAAATAATAAAAATGATTGGAGCTTATAGATTTTAGAAAAATCCTCAAAAAAGGAAGATATAGGAAAACACATTTAAATGAAATTCAATCACAATAACACAAAATTAATGAGATGATGTATGGATTTATAAAGGAAATTATCAATATATAGGTTTATCTTTCATTCCATGAAGCTTAGTCTCTTTTTATATATTTCTTCATAAAAAATAATTAAAAATAAGAGATATTTTGTTTTAGTTATAGAAAACAAATAATCTTCATCATATCATCCATTGAATTCAATTTAATGTACTTCATAAATCTCTAGAACGTAATATGAGAATTCGGTTCACTAAACCATATAAATCATATGGTAACATATTTCTAACCATTTATTAAAAAAATCATGGTAACATAGATTTAAGAAGCAATGTATTGTGAATTTTTTACCGAAGGATAAAAAAATTAAATTTCGACTCAATAGATCCTTGTTCTTAGAAAAAAACCTCTCTTGATTCTTCTATTCTAAAAAATAAATAAGCCATGTGCATATTTATCTTATGAGAGAATGATGTCACCTAATTTATTTCCGACTTACAATCCTCCAAAAAATATATTCTCACCAATAATTTTCATCTAAATTTTTTTCCACATTTGGTTAATAAATTTTCAAAAAGTCTCCTCTTTATTTTTGCTGAAAATAATGTCATCAACATACACAATCACCATGAGGGAGTTTGTGTTATCTCTATTAATACAGATATTTCTATCCACAAATCCTTTTCTAAATTACATGATCTGTAAGATGGTTTATAGCTTATAATACCAGGCATAGGGAACTAGTTTCATCCCATATAAAGCCTTATTTTCTGTAAAAAATCAATAACAATCACCATCTATAATAAATCAACCTATTTATTCTATGAATTCATATTCTTTAAGATCACCATTAATAAATGCTAATTGATCATCCATTTGTAAAACCTTATAATCCCTTTGAGTACATATCATAAGAAACATTTTGATTTTTTAAAGCCTTCTGATAATATAAAAAGTCTCATCACAATCCATACCTTAAATTTGAGAGTACCGTTTGCAAAAAATTTGATCTTTATTCTATGAAACATTTCCCTTTCCGTTGAGCCTATTTTTAAAACTCCACTCCATACTTATAACATTTTTTTATTTAGTATGTGAAACCAATTCCGAAGATTCATTTTTATCCATATGATTTGGTATTTCTTAAATCTTTTAAATCTATTCCTTGTGTTTTAATTCTTCTTCAACACTTTTTTGTTCAACTTGAAAGATCAAACTGGTGTGATTGGAAATTATCATACTTCTCCATGTCTTCACACCCTTGTTTCTACCCTTAAATATGTTCTCCTAGTCAACATATGTTATTCATATATGGCGTATAGATCTTCATTTCTCTAACCCTTCCTCATCACTAGAGAATTATATATCATCACATGATTTTTGAAAAAAACATCTTGTAACCGGATCACACCAATTTTTTCCAACATTATCACCAATAGTTTCTTTAATAAAATCAATAGAAAATGATGGTTGAAAACATTTCTGATTTTCCAAAACAATAACATTAAATATATCATCAATATTTCTTAAATTATTATTGAAATATTGATAGTTTTTTATCTATTATATATCTATTAAATATTCTCTCATCATCTCTTTCATAAAACTTTCCTAAATATATTCTTTTTATTTCAATATACCAAGGGATATTTAATAACTTTAAATTCTTAATGTTAAACTGATTTCCGTACCAAATATAATAAGGTGAACTCACTTATTCATTTCATTGTAAGAAATAATTAAATATATATACAACCATTATTATGGATTGTATCCAAAAATACTTTAATTTTTCATGGTCTAACCATATGGTTCTTCTCGTGTCCACCAAACTCTAGTTCTTATACTTAGTTGAAAATTTTTAATTAAGAGTGTATGGTTTACTAAATTAATTCCTTATTCTTTTCTATTCAATATATAATTCAATGTTTTTATTCATGTATTTGGATCCATTATTGCACAAAATATTTTTTTAACACATACTGTTTGATTTTCATTACAGCTTTAAATTTTTTTAAACATATCAAGATCATGTGATTTGCATGAAATGAAATAGAATTATGTTATAAAAGTGGAATAATCAATAAAATAGTAATATTTATTGGTGAGTTCAAACTCATGAAACCATAGATAACTGAATGTATAAATACTATAGATTTATTTTTTTTTATCCCCACCACTTTGAGACTCACTCTTACCATTTTTCTTTTATTAAATATATCACACAAGTTGGTTCTTTCATGATTCATCATTTGTAAATTCTATGTGGATTCATACATAATATACTTTTCAATGTTATTTGTCTAAAACGGCCTATTATCCTATGATAAAGATTATTTCCCCTTAATTATTAAGAAACATGACCATTGATCATTTAAAATATGAAATAGGTTGTCATTTATTCATTTTCCATTTATAATGATTGTACCATCCTTTATCATCTTTATAATACATTAAATCTTTTTAAATATCACCGCATTCCCATTGTAAAAAATTTAAGATACGATAAATATATTTCTCTTAAACCCACAAATAAATATATCATCATTAGATTTGTATTTTTTTCTTCAATTATGGAATATGGAACCCTATTGACCTTGGGTGATCTATAATTTTAAAAAGTGACTGATCCACCTTTACACATTATATATTTCAACAATTTCATATTTCCACCTAATATAAATTTATACTATTAGTCACATATTATTAGTAAACAGTACTATGTATTCAATTATTACATCATTCACTACTCATCAAGCCACCGATTTAATAATACACGTTGTTATGGAATAGAATATTCTAAGGAAATATCAGTTTTATGATCCAAAGTTAGGGATTTTTATGATCATGGATTTTTATCAGAGTTATGAGAGTTATAACATCCCCATGGGTGTTTTGTGTGTGTTTTAGGTGTTTTGGGAATTTTATGGTGTAGGTTGGGTGTTTGTAGTAAGGAATGGTAGATTTTTCAACTGAAAATGTGAGGTAATTCATACCATCCACTCAATAGAGGGACATTAGGTTCCTGGTGGACTAGGAAGTGGCTATATAAGGTTTATATCTTGACTATCCAGTTAATGGTGTTGTACAGGGTGGCCAAATGATCACTAACTACCTGGTAGGCCAATGTGGACTTTTTTAGTGAGGGTTAATGGGTTTTTTTATTGAATACTTATTTGACCTGCACTCAAGGGTATCCTTGTTTATCTAGAATATATATGAAAGAGATCCAACCTCTTTCCTTATCCTTCTCCCACTTTTCTCCGATGGATTTGAGAAAGATAAGGCTTGTTTCGTTACAAAAAAAATTGATCTATTTTTACCAACTTATTCCTTTATTGTTATTCTATTTCGTATCATCTATTTTTTGGTTTCTCTATGATATGTTTAAAATCGAATTTCACCCAAGAATGGTTAAATTATACTAATATAATGAGTCTTTGTGTTGCGGTGGCTTAGGGATTCATAAAAATGGGAGATATTTATTATTTCTATTTGTTTAAATGGAGGTTTTTTGTAAAATGAATTTTCTAGGGATTTTAATGAATTGACATACAATTCATGATCTATTAGGTGTCAAATGATAGGGATTTTTTTTGTTGGTATACCAAAATGATTCCATTGGTTATGGAAGTTCCATTTCATGATTTTTAAATCATGGGAGGCCACTCGGTGATATTTTTGAAATTATGTCACTTTAGATTAAATTAAATAATTAATTTCTTATGTAATGTCATGTGAGATAGGGGATTAGAAGAATATTAGGGTCTGGTGTAATAACCCAGTATCTTAGTGTGTAAGTAATATTTAAATAAATAAGACAATCCTTTGGAAATGTAAACTGTAATAGATAAAAATTTTATTTAAAATAGTATAATGAACCGAAAATTGATACAAGAACACGTATTTACAGACTATTGCAAAAAATTAATCTGATAATAAACTTATAAAATCCATCATTAATAAAAAAGGCTAGGATCTGGTGAACATTATAACAAAACAATCATACCCAGCTTCATTTGTATCCACTATAAGTAAAAATACATAAAAGAAAATGAGTGTGATAACACATTGTAGTAGAAAAATTTGAACCATATTTTTGATTTAATAAAAATGAAAATTAGTAGAAAATTATTTATGAAAACATTTTCCAAGGTTAGGTATTTATAGGAAAAATAATTTTTCTATTAATAGAATAGTCATTGGGTGCTTTATGAATAAAAAAAATTAATGATGTAAAAAAGAATACTTGTTATGGTAATTTGAAAATATAAATATATATATCTATGTATGTATGTATAAGATTTAATCCATAAAAGAAATGGTTAAAATATAATTTAAATAAATTTATTTTGTTTCCAGAATATATTATCTTCTATTTGATAAGTTATACATTATTATAAGTAAATAAAAATTTAATTTTAATCGAACTTGTATTTAGTAATTTGGTTTTTATAAGTGTATAAAAAATTTAAAGTATAAAGATAACAATAATTATAATACCACTAATGAATTATTTAATTGATATTTAAAATTTACTAGTATAAAAAAATGGCCAACCCACTTTCCAGCCAAGGCTATCTCAACCATGGCTTTGTGGGAAGATGATTTACCATGCCCGGGAACAATCCCAAGGTAGGTGGTAAGGTGGAGGGGGATAATCGGTCACCTCATGGGGGAGGTTGGTACTATAGCGGGCACATAGAACCCACTGATAATGCTTGGGGTGCCCTATATGGGTCGTGTATGTATAGCTTGATCGAGGAAGAGCGTGGGTTTAGTGTATCCACATGTCAGCCCTAATGTCATATTGAGTGGGTTGTAACAGTTATTTTATTATTAATCACTCGAATACCGAGTGAACAATTGTTATGAGAAATGAATTCATGGGTACTATTCAACCACATTAAAATAGTTGTTTTTTTTTGTCTATTTATCAGATCTGTTCATCCTCAATCATTTGATCAGCTCCCACATCATATTCCTCACGGTCGAACCCTATTGTACCTTCTCTTTCCTTCATATTCCCGACTGAATCCCTTCATCTCCACAGTTTTTTTCTTTATCCCCTTCCACCATAGGATATCACCATTGTAGACGACCTACACTCGGTGAACCAAGACTATCTATTTTCCATGATGAAAAATCCACAAACTTATATCTATCATTCATATCTATTTGTCTGCATATGAGAAACAAACACCAATTCATATCTTTTCTTCCAAAGGAAGCATGGAATGGTTAGAATAAGCATAGAAGTGCATGTATAGTAAATGATTGAATTATGGGTTAAAATAATGGTGGAAAAGATATATATAAATACATATCTATATGATCAAACCCATAAAAACTAAAAAAATGGATTTTACAATGTTATTTCTAGTTTGAGGAACACTACAAGGCTTGGAGTTTGGAATCATATAAAGTATAGTTATATTATTACCTTTATAAAGGAAATTATCTTCAATGTTGGGGCTTCTCCCTAAATATTCTATCACATGTTGTATATATATATATAGTATCTAAACTTCTATAAAATGAGACACACTATTCACCCATCAAAATCCCTCAGCTTCACTGCTTAGATCTCCTCTTTCCATGGTCCCACAAATTAGTTTCCCAGCACTGGAAGTGGAGAAAAACTACCTTCATATCTCATTTGATTGTCAATTTTAGGTAAGGTAGAATTTTTTCTTTTGATGTATTCTATTTTATTTATAAAGGGAGATTCATTATTATTAACTCCTATTTTAAAATCCATATTTTTATGTATTATAAAAGGTTAATTATAATTGGTAATGTAAATTTAATTTCAAAAATATTTATTCCATGTATTATTTTCCAAACACTATTTTATTTAAAGGGATATATTATTTTAAAATTATAAAATTATTTATTTTTAGAACATTTAATTTTAATAGGAATATTTTTATTTTCAAAAAAAATATAATCCTTCTTTATTTTTTTAAAAATTAAACCCCTATTATGTAAGGGAAAATTGCATTATTAAAATATATTATTTTATTTAAAACCCCAACTTTCAAAATAATAATTTTAGGTATATTATAATTTTGTTTCAAAATTATATGTAAAAGGATTAATTTTTATTTTTATAAGTAAATTGTTTATAATTAATTTTATGTCAGGAAAAATATATATTCCCAAGGTTATATTTTATGTAAGGAATGGTAATTAAAATTTAAAATAATTTTATGTGAAAGATTTATATATTTTCAAATAATAATTTCAGGAATGGAATTGATATTTCCAAAGACATAATTTTAAAATTATGTATTTCCTTTAAAAATGGAAATTGTGTTTCCTTTATTCAATGGTGAAATTAAAATTATATATATTAACATTTTTTAAGTGGAATTATTTAAAAGTTCAATTGATATTATATTATACATAAAATTTCAATTAAAAAATATGGATGTTTCATATATAGGTTGGTATGGTCATGTGCTACCTATTTCACAAACAATTAATGAATATTTTAAAAAGTTTTATTTCCATCTAGTTTAGTTTCTTCCTACTCAGTGAATGATTTCCTATGGATGTATATATATATATATAAACATATATATATATATACACACATATACACAAATATATGTACATAAGTATTCATTTTCATACATCCAAAAGTTAAAAACTCTAGGGAAAAAATAATAAGGTATCGAACTCAAAATATTTTATAAAAAAATTGAAAATTGGTCTTGGTAAACGTGATAGGGATATGGGGAGTGAACCCAACCCTCCAAGATGGGTATGCCCTAGATTGACTTCAATGTTCCATGTGTCTATAAGGTTTTGTTTTATAATATTGAAAAGTATTTTTCTAAAAAATCAATAGATACTATTATTAGAAAAGATACATCTAATAACATTTAGAAAAGATATTATATTTTGAAAGGAAATATATTTTCAATAAAATACGTATTTTTAAATTTATTACATTTTTAAATGAAATAATTTTTCAAAGTGATATTTATTTTTGAGAGTTTTTTTGTAAATCATTTACAATGGTTATATATTTTTAGAACCCCATATATTTATTTTTGAAAAGTATTTATCAAATGTTTTATATTTGATATCAAAGAAAATTATTTCGAAAGAGTTCTCAATCCATATTAAAAAAAAAGGATTGTCACAAGTTTTTAAAACCCCTTAATAGGAAATTTTATGCTCATCCTAAATATTAAAATGTTTTTCATACTCTTTTTATAACTCACAAAGGAGTTTAGCTTCATTAAATAGTTAGTGCGAGTGAAGTGAAAATAGTTTTTTACCAATTTTTTAAACTCGGATAACTTGTAATTTCTTGTCCTTTCCTCCAAAGCCTAGACCAAAAAAGATCCTAATTTTGTAAAGGATTATATATTTTTTAGTTACATTAATAAAACAATTATATAGATTATTTTATCACTAGGTCCAGACGTGAGGGTCTCAGGCTTTTATAATTGGTATTAGAGGAATGGTTCAGATAAATTTGGAGATTATTATGTTTTTGTTAAAAATATGTTCGGTTTCTATACATACATTATTTTAATAAATCCATTTTTCTTTAATTTTTCATCTAGTTAAGTAGAAATCTCAAAAATGAAGGAGAAAGATCATGAACAACTCCCCTCTCTCTTTCATAGAATCTAATTTCAAGAATAATAAAAAACTCATGCTTAAGAGACTTTGAAACCATTATCAGTATCCAAGTTACATGTAAACAACTTTTAACACATATAATACCTCCAATATTCCCTGTTTGTTTTGGGGATCATGGTTTATATATGAAAAAATATTATATTCTCAACATTCCTAGCATACTAGGTGTTGTAAGTACAATCAGGGTATTTTTGAATTCATCACCCTAACTAAGACTTATAAATCACTCATTAATTTTGAAGGAGTTGTAGAATAGGAATACATCTATGCATCTTATATGTATCATACCTTAATTTTTTGTATTTTTGGGAAGTATAAAAGGTAATTTTAAAACCAATAAGGAAAAAACAATGACAATATTTTGTGAAAATAAATTTCAAATGGATTTTCAAAAAATATATATTAATAATATATCCTTTTTAAATATTTATCAATGGATTTAAAAATTTGATCGAAACTACACAAGTTTCATTTAGATAAAAGAAATGGTGTATTTTGAAACTTCCTTGAGGTACCATTTAGATTCATGGACTATTTCTCTTTATGAGAGATGTCTACACTGAATACCTTGTTGATGGAATTAGTTGTTACAGTATATTTTTTTAATATGATTTTCTATAATTAGTAATATTAATTATGTTTCTTAGTAGGGATAAAGAACCTCCACGATTGGTGATTAGGAAGTGAGACATAGATTATGAAAGAATTATGAGTTTGAAATACTACATAAGGGGGTATAATGTAACATCATTGTATCTTAGTGAGTTAATGATGTTTAAATATTTAGGACAAGCCTTTGGAAACTCAAACCAGAATGGAGAACATTTTTATTTAATATAATACATCAGACCAAACATTGATACAAAAAAACTTATTTATAGAAGTTTGAAGGTAATTAAGCTGAAAATAAACATGAAAAATACATCATTAATAAAAGTGTATAGGGTCTAATGGACATTAGAATATAAAAATTATACCCAAATTAATTTGGATCCAACATCTACAAGAATCCACCAAAATGGATGAGAGTTAGAGTACATAGTAATGGAAAAATAAGAACCCTCTTTGAGTGTAAATAAAAATTAAATATGTAGAAAATAATGTATAAAAACATTTTTCAATGTTATGTATTTATAGGAAAAATATTTTTCTATTAAGAGAATAGTTTTTCAGTTATTTTTTAATAAAATATAATAGAAATGGTGAAAATAAGAGTTTTTTTGGTATTTTGATACATATATACATACATATAAATATATATAGATATGTATATATGAGTGTGTTTTATTATAATATTTAATTCATAAAATAAATTGTTAACATATAAATTGAATAAATATATTTTTTTCAATTAGTTATTAAATTTTATTTTATAATTTAGATATTATTATAAGTAAAAATCAATTTAATTTTTCAATAACATGGGTCTAGAAATGTGGTTGCTTAAGTGTATGAAAATGTTTAAATGTATAAATATAATAATAATAATAATAATTAATTATTTAAAGGATATTTAAAATTTACTACTATAGGTAAATTATCTATCCAGCGAGAAAACCTAGACAAGCTCTGCCATGGCTTTGTGGGAGCATACTCTACCACACCTTGGAAACTTCCCTAAACTTTTTCATGGTGTAAAGGGAGAATCAGTCACCTCATGGGGAATCTAGGTTGCATAGTGCGTGTATAACACCTAAAAATCACGTATGGGGTTCTTTATGTGGGTCATGCATGTGTTGTGTGGTCGATGAGGGGCATGGGTGTAGTGTACCCGGGTGCTGACCTTAGTGTCGACTCGAGCAGGTTGTGGTAGTAATTGTATTATTACGAACTCAAATACCAAGAAAGTAATTGACGGGGGAAATGAACTCATGGGTAATTTTCACCCATGTTTAAATGGATAGTTATGTCATGGTCACCCAAGATGATCATCCTCAATAGTCTGATCAGTTCATGCAACATTTTCCATTCAGTTGAACCCTATTGTACCATCTCCTTCATTCGTTTATCAGGCCAAATCCTATCATCATCATCTTTATTGTATCAATTTTCTTCCATAGGAGTATATCACCATTAGAGATATCCTCCACACAATGAACCTTGAATATTTATTGTATTTAGTGATAAACCCATATCACTATATCTATTATTCATTACTATTCAACCCGTAATGAGTAACGAACATCAATGTCCATCTTGGATTCTCAAAGAAGCATGTAAATGATAGAATAAGCATATATGTATATATATATATATATAATAAATGATCAAATTTTGGATTAAAACAGTGGTGGAAATGATATATATAAAAACCTACATGTATGAGTGAACCCATAATAACTAAAACAATGGCTTTGACACTGTCCATTCCAAATTGAGAACCACCAAGAGGCTTGGAGTTTGGAATCCTATAGATTATAGGTATACGGTTTCCTTTTTAATGGAATACACCTTCAATGTTAGAGATTCTCCATCAATATTTATCCACAAGCTATTTATATATATTTATATATATATAGTATTTGAAACTCTAAAAACGAGACACACCATTCACCCATCAAAATCCCCCAACATCACTACTTAGATCTCATCTTTCTCTGGTTCTACACTTCAGTTTCTCGTCACTAGAAGTGTAGAAATACAACTTCAATATTTTGTTTGATTGTCAATTTCAGGTAATGTGTAGTTTTTATTTTATAAATTAGGATTTTAATTATAAAATAATATTTATTATTTTCAACTCCTTTTTTACAAATCATATTTTTATGAATTATACATTGTTAATTATAGTTGGTGAGGGAATGTTTTTTTAAAAAATATATATTCCATGCATTATTTTCAAAAGACTCATTATGTATGGTGATGTATAATTTTTAAATTATAATATTACTTATTTTTAAAACTTTTAATTTTTTTTAAGGGATATTTTGTTTTCAAACAAATGAAATCCATGTTTATTTTTTAAAACATCATATTATAGAATGGAAATTTTCTTTATTAAATGAAATTATTTTTTTAAAACCCTTTTTAAAAAATTATAATTTTTTGTATATTATAATTTTGTTTCAAAATTATATTTAAAGGGTTTAATTATATTTTTTATAAGAAAAGTGTTTATGATTAATTTTATGTAAGTAAAAAATCGATATTTTTAAAGATATATTTTATTTAAGGAATATTAATTAAAAATTACTCTTATTTTCTATGAAATATTTATATATTTTCAAACTATTATTTTATGTATGTAGTTGATATTTTTAAACACCTATTTTTAATATAACGTAAGTCTTTTCAAATTGGATTTTTTATTTAATGATGAAATCAAAAGGATAAATATTATCATTTTATATTTGTAGAATTATTTACAAGTTCAAGTGTTATTATATTATGCATAAAAGTTCACCTAAAATTAATGGATGTTGCATATATATATATATAAATGGCCATTCAAAATGTATGTGTATATCAATCCATACATATTTTACAACGTTTTATTTCCACATGTTCTTGTTTCTTCATACTCGTTGAATGATTACTTATGGATATATATATATATATATATATATATAAACTTACATAAATATATACACACACACACACACACACACATATATATATATATATATATATGTTAGTATTCATTATCATATTTTTAAAAGTTAAAAGCACCATTGAAAAAATAAAAAGGTATCTACCTCAAATTGTTTTTTTTTAATTTCCACTAAGACATTGTAAACATGATAGGCATCTAGGAGTTGAACCCAACCCTCAAAGAAGGGTAGGCTTTATACAACCATTAGTGTTCCATGTGTCCACAAGGATTTTTTTTTAGTTTGTGAAGTATTTTTCTAACAAAATTATCTATGGATGTTTTTATTAAGAAAATATTATTTAAAAGTATATTTTCAAAAGATATTATATTTTGAAAAGAATGTGGTTTTAAAAAGAATATGTATTTTAAAAGGTTATAATATTTTTAAATGAAAGAGTTTTTCAAAGTGATATGTATTTTCAATGGTTTTATTAAAATTATTCTCTATGGTCATATATTTTGGAAACCCCACACTTTTATTTTTGAATAGTATTAATCAAAAAATTTATATTTGTTATAAAATAAAATATTTTCACAAGATTTTCTAATTTTTATTTATAAAAATAATTTTCAATAGTTTATAGAACTAGTTACTAAGAAATTTTATGCTCATCCTTCCTTTAAAATAGCTTTTCATAGGCTTAATAGAAGTCCTAAAGGAGTATAGCTTTGTTAAGGAGATGGCATGCGTGAAGTCAAAATAGTTTCTTATTAATTGTTAAAGATCTAAACACTTTAATGGTTTTCTATTTTCCTCAAAATATTAACACAGAAAATATCCTCATTATAGTAATGGACTGTATATTTTTAAGTTAATTTTTTAAAAAAATATATACAATATTTTTTTCATCATATCCAAAAGTACAGGTCTTAGGAAGTTACATGTGTTCTTCACATTGATCTTTATGAAGATAATTTATGATAGATTGTACGTCTATTTAAAAGGATGATGGTACTTTTAATTCCAACCCATATTTGTGGCTCCACATTAATTACAAATATGTGCCCTAGGATTGACTTGGGAAAATCTATAAAGGGGCCCGGGTAGGTCCAAAATGATGGGATAGGCTTAAGGAAGGACTATGTAGTGGTTTGAGTGTGTCTCACATGGGTTGGGGGTATGATATATGGCTAAAGACTATGCCTCCATGGGGTTTCAATGTCTAGAATGACATAAAGGACCCCCTTGAGGACCTATGCTCACAAGATGAGTTATGATTGGCATTGAATGGGCCTTAGTGGGATAGTTATGTTCTTCTAAGTGGATAGACCGCAAGAGATATATCGGTTAGTGTCAAACAATGGGAATTGGATAGTAAGTTAAACGGAGATATAATTGGAACCAAGGGACTCATTGACTAAGAGTGGTGGGATGTAAAGCATATACCATGATTTTATGGTTATCAGTTTGGATTATGTAAGATGTTTTGTAGATTGTGACAGACAATGGACACATAATTTAGGTTTTCTTAGTGTCACTAAATGGTTATAAAGATGGGGAAGGTGCCTCTTTGGCATGTGTCCCTCAAGGGTGCAGGATGGGGACCAAATATCCAATGATATTCCTTAGGATATGGTTTGGTACTATCATGTCCTGAGGATAGAGTAGATATTTAGGGGTGTTTCTTTAAGACCCTATAGAATAATTTGGATCCTAAGTGAGAGCCATAGTATTTGGTATATCCATGTGTGACCTCTAGATTGGGATAACGAGTAGGGAATTTCCTAGGGGCTAAGGTGAATATGTGTAATTGATCGATGGATATTTGAGAAGGGAGGGGTGAATAAGTGGTATCATTTATTTTTTTAATTTTTCGTTTAAATCCATCCACATATATTAATCCTTATATTGATCTTATATTCTTTCTATATCTCAGCCTCTCCCAAATATTTTAACAAATAAAGGCATAAAAACTCAAATATTTTCAAGGTTTAGTAAGAAAACCTTATTTTATACCTTGTTTGATTATTATTATTGATCAAGTATTTTCCACCATAATCAGTATCATATTTAAATGGATTTAGTAAATATTAAACCTATAATTTCTATAATCTCACTATAATTATCTATAAATCTTTACACTTAAATTATTTCAGAAATTTACCAAAATAATCAAAGAGTAATGATGTGATATCCCTATATACCTAGAGTCTCATTAGTTAACTTCTTCACCCCAAACTCTCCTTCAAGGATTCCAAGTTTTCCTTCTGGGATCAATATATCAGTTAACTTCTCTACACCACACTCTATATATATTTCACTTTTTATATATAGTTTACTTGAAACAATATTATCAATATTTAAAATAAATGAAATTTCCCATCAAATTGGTTTACATGATCTCCATTCAATTTTTCCTTAACATTTTCAGTATGTGGGATTGCTCCCATGATCTCTTTCTTTTTAGTCTCCTATATGGTTTTCTCCTATACATTTATAGTAGTTCCCTTTCTTGGTTCCTTCTAAAAACTCTCAACAAATAAATATTCTAGATAATTTTAATATAGTTGAGTTTTTCATCTCGTATTCTCCTTAATATATATTCATATAATTTTCATGAAAAATTAACCCTAATAAAATAATTCATAAAAATAAATATCTTTTAATTAAAAAAATAATCATATTCTTCTTCTTAATGAAGAAGATTTTTTTCATATTCTTATTTTATTATAATCAAATAAAATTACAACACTACTCAACTCAATAGCTTGAATCACAATTGATTTTTGATAAATTAAACATTGAAATTCATCACTTTCATCTTCATATTTAAATTCCTCTATGGTCATGAAAATGAATTTCAAATATTCTCTTTAAAATCCTTGAATAAATAAAATAGTGATCCTCATTCAACTAATAATCTATTAACATACACATTCTTGAGACCTATATTGTATCAAAAAATTATTGGGATATCTAAATCCACTTGAGAATTACTTCTAGCATCAATCGATATACATTCATCAAAATTCAATGATCCTAGAAACTTAACTTTTCAAATTTGAAAAGCCTCTCAAAATATCCCATACTTTGATCTTTTTTTCATTTTTTTGGATCATATTCTGAATAATTAAATTCTTACACCACTTTTATTTTGATATGTTTTGGTCCATTAAGAATTTTCTATGAACCATCCCAATTAATCTAGTATTCACATATCTAATCAGAAACTTTATATTTTATCCTGAAAAATAATCAAATTTCTAATAGTCTAAAAAGACTCATACAAAACTAAAATTGACATTTATATAGATTTAAAAGACTCAGATTCAAGTTAAATTGAATCATATGTATCTCCAATTGACTCATAAATATATTTAATTCACTCATACCCAAATTCCTTTTATACATACATTTCTTTGACAGAATATTATACTGTTTTTCCAAAATCTCAATATCCTATACAGAAATGAATCGTTTCCTATAAGGCCTCGGCCTTAAACCTTACTTAATCTTGAGTTATTAAAAGATAACACATTGAGGATCTTTTCGGGTTTAGAGTTTTAGAGAATTAGATCATAAAACTTGCATTACATTCCACATATAAACAAAGTGGTTACATAAAGATAGTATTCTTCATTCCCATCAACAGAAACATATTTAAAATAAAACATGGATTCTTTCTTGACACTTCCTTGACACTATCATCATATCATGTACCTTTCCCTTGACCTGTGAAAAGCATTTCAAAAAACTTGGGATGAGCATAAAAATCTTAGTAAGGGATATAAAAATATGGAAAGGAAACATGGGTACATATATACATAATAATGAAATCATACTTAACCCATAAAACATAAGCACTTTAACATACCTCATCAAATCATGAATAAAACATAGAAATCATAAGACATAAAGGTAACTTGAGGCATTCATAACAATCTTACGTAGGGAGTAACCATCTTGGTTACATTTGGAATACCCATTATAGTATATTCCCTAAATCTCTTCGGAGAAACCTTAACGTTTCACTCCTTCGCGTTACCCAATGCATTGGAGAGCTATATCGGGCTCACCTGCCCCTAGTTTATCACAGAACCACCCGATTTCAAAACAATGCCCAAGAACCATAACATAAATGTATCACAGAAAAAATGCATAAAGTAAATATAACATTTCCACATTTCAATCACAATATAACATTTTAGGATATTGAAATAATGAATCCATAAAAAAACCATTTTCAAAACCATTTAAAACATTTAATAAAGAGATTTTTGAATCAAAGTGTCCCATACCACCTTGAAGCTTTTAACATTTTAAACCATTAATATCCATATAAATAAATCCTTAAAACCAATTTGAAAACATGGATATTAATAAGAAAAAATCATTAAAACATTTAAAGCGATATTTTGGTTAAAGGGTTTTTACCAAAATTAGAGACACTTGAATACAATAATTGAGGAATAACATTTAATCAGAACATTATAATATAATGAGAATAAATGGATTCATGATATAATATTCCAAAGGACAGTATATACACCATATAAGAGTGAATTGGTGCATAACTACAATGAAGACTCAATAGATATGTAAAATGTGATGAAATCCCTTATAAAGAAGGTATCCTTAAATTAAGGATAAATCCATCTCAAAATTATGTGTGACAAATATAAATACACCCAATATAATTGGATATTAAGTGTAAAACAATAAAATTCCATTCACACATATTCAAATGATGACATATTCAATAACTACATGTTGAACCCAAAGAAATCGAAATTGGGTTAAGAAGTTCCCTTGGTAAAACTCGACAGCCTATCGGCGTCACATAAAATTTTAAAAAAAGGGTTGATGAGAGAGATAAAAAGGGAATATTGTCACTTGGACATAAAATTTACATCAATCAGGATATATAATAACATATCCCAACATAATAGTATGTGAATTAAAGGACATAACAAACGAAGTCTTTTAAAAAGAGGAGGGTGAAAGGTTCCCTTACCGACTTGGGTAACTTTTGAAAAGTACACCCCATTGAAGAAGTGTCATAAAACGAATATTTAAATACCCATAAATGGAATTATATTACAAAAGGAGTGTAATAGTGGGAAGTACATAAACCACTCAATGGAAATTGTGGCAAATGTAGCATAAATCTCACGAGAATAAAAGTGAGATGAAAAATCTCTTACGAAAACTCGGCAGCCTAACGGCGCCACATAAAACTTACAAAAATGGATTGATGAGATAAAATAGGGTCTCTCATCATATTAACATAAAGTTTACAGAAATAGTAATATAAAAGAACATCCCCCAACATAACAAAGAGGAGCTTAAAAGAAGTGACATAAAGGAGAGTACTTTAAAAGAAAGTGAGGGGTTTGATCTCTTACGAAAATTCGGCAGCCTAACGGCGCCACTCAAAACTTCCAAAATGGATTGATGAGAGAGAATAGGGTCTCTCATAATATGAACATAAAAATTACAGTAATAGTAATATAAAATAACATCCCAATAACAATAATGATGAGCTTTAGAAGGAATGAGAGAAAAGATTGTACTTAAAAAGAACGAGAGGAGTAAGATCCCTTACCTCGGGTCCGACTTGACTCGATCGTTATTTAACGTCCTGAATAATAAACTTGAGTTAATTCCTATTTTCTTGAGAACCTTTTTCAAGTTCATTATTCCTTTTATATCACTTATTTCCATGTTATAAACTTTATGTAATCAAATGATGTTTGTTTTGTCAATATTTGGTTCTTAAGTCAAA
This sequence comes from Viscum album, assembly GCA_963277665.1. Taxonomy (NCBI): domain Eukaryota; kingdom Viridiplantae; phylum Streptophyta; class Magnoliopsida; order Santalales; family Viscaceae; genus Viscum; species Viscum album. The sequence continues at coordinate 1,084,863,377 of OY728155.1, forward strand.
AGTGGACTTCTTACAATTACATGTTGTTCGTGTGGTCAATGGTTCCTTATATACAGAATGATATTCATGATTTGGATATAATATATATCATATATATCTAGAATATACATGTATTTATAATATTACATAATCATTTAGAGGTATGAAATGAAATGCACCGTTCATGGAGACGGTAAGCCGTACGTATGCATGAACGCTACTTTCATTTCTTTGTCATATTAATGGAATTAAAACTAAATGAGAGGTATGTATATTTTAATTAAAGAATTATATTCATAATTTATATGTAACATACATTATATGTATCCATTATAAATATGTACTTATAATATTACATTACATTTGGGGATAAGAAATGAAATGCACCGTTCATGGAGACGGTAAGCCGTACGTACGCATGAATGCTACTTTCATTTCTATCTCATACATTAATGGAAAGAAATAATAATGATATAGAGGTATATTATAATTACATTATAACATCATGTATAATAACTTTAAATCCATCCTTTATACGTCCCATATATGGCATTAACGAATCACATCACTTTGAGGGGGCGGTAGTCCGCACTTCCTTAAATGAAGATATCGTGTTTACCCATAATGGAAACCATAAAGGTATGCCCAAAATGAAAAATACAGAAGCTTAATGAAAACATAAACATATTATATATCATATATAAATATAGTGTCATCTTAATGGCCACCTTTGAAGGTGTTAAAAGAATGTTGAACAATCATCGTTTCGGGAGGCAGAAATTTTCCATCCACGGAAACAGTATGTTCCTTAACCATTAGATGTATGTGTGTGTAAGTGTAGCTCTAATACTTATTATAAAAACATCCTAGTATATTGAGGATACTATAGTTGTTACAAAAGAAAAGAATAAAAAGAGTTTAGGGGGTTGGAGAAGCAAAATAAAACAAAAGGACTCAAAAGAAGACATTACCTTAAAATCGGGTAACTCCCTTTAGTTTGATCTCAAAGGCTTCCTTGGGAAGACTTCTGCCCAAAGTGAGGCTACAAGGAGTAATAGAGGGAAGTGGAGAGACAAAATGGGCAGAGTTTGGCTGATCCAAATGCTTTGGGAGTGTGGGTAAGGAGGTAGAGGTGGGGGCCTTTTATAAGAGGAGAGGAGGGGCACTCTTGTAAAGTTACAAAATGTTACATTATTTTCAAAAGAGTTTCGGATTTTAAAGGTCCCACATTGATTTATTTCTAGGATAAGGTGATAAGGGTTCTAAATCCACTCATACAATAGGTTTTGGACACGTGTAGGTCTTAGATATTACATTATCTTTCCATTTTATTTAAATCGTTAGATAATGAGGTCATCGCTGCATCATCATGATGTCATAAATAATTTAATTTATTTAATGTATAAAAATTATAAAAAGTACTATGATGTAGGAAATCTTTTTAGCTTTCCAATTAATATTTATAGTCAAAAATATTATTTTTATAACCCCATGTAAAAATTGTTTTAGTAAAACATTTCATGTTTGTCTCATTTTTACTTTAACTTTAAATAAAAAGATATTAATGTCATTTTCCAACCAAAGTGGCTTCATGGGGTCCCCAAGTTGACCCATGGGTTTTCTTGGTCGGCAATGACATATCCAATGAGGTTAGGACATGTGTCAAGTTCATTTCATATTATTAAAACATTATTCTTACCATAAACTACACTAATTACCTCTAATCGCGATTAAAAACTTAATAAGTTACTATTTACAAAAAAAAATTATTTTTATCCAATTGAACCCTATTTTACATCTTAATGAAAACCATGTATGTCGGAATTTTGAAATTCAAAACACAAATATGGAAAAATTTCATTTAAACGGAAAATCAGTTTTTATAAGTACCACTTAGTGGTTTCACTATTCATCAAAAATTGAAGTTTTTCAGAAAAAACCCAAAAATTCACCCTAAGCTATATTTGATATTCCAAATTCAAAAATGAAGTCTATTTTAAAAAATTAAAAACATATAAGTCACATTATTTAATTTAATAATTAATTCCCGCTGTCAGAGCAAATAGCGTGTTTTTATGAAACAATAAGTATCAAAAGTTTGACACTAGTTTAAGTTTGATTTCAAATTGAAATTAATTCCAATGACCACTAATGGATTTAATGGTAAAAATATATTCTAATTTCATTTTAAAACTAATTCAAAATATAATCTAATCACATAAATAAATTAGGTTAAAAAGAGGTTTTGAATTCAACATTTTACACTATTCATTAAAAAAATGAACCTTATCAGAAAGATACCAAAAATTTACACAAAGTACATTTTGATGTCCCAATTCTTAAGAAGTGTTTTATTTGGTCCAATAGAATGTATAAGAGTGAACAAAACTATATTTAATGATGGTTCTCCATCAAAAGGTGATAAGTGAACCTTTAGTGAAACTAGGGCATATACGCCTAAAATTGAATTCTTTCTGTATTTTAAGCCTTTATCTTTTATTGGATAACTGTAAAAACATTTAAAAACATATATAATCATATTTTAGTTATTTCTATCCATTCCCGCCAATACAATGGCTAAATGTTAACTGCCATTTAAAATAATATTATTTTATTATTAGAGTGCAACGTAAGATTCCCAAGAAACTCGTTGTTGCGTGTTGGGTACGCCATTGAGCATAACATCCCCTTTAAAGTCATATTAATATTTTATTAACAAATATGGATAAATATGAAAATTTCATATTCTTTATTTACCCGGGGTGTTACATCCTTCCCCCCTTTTGGGAATTGCGTCCTCGCAATTTTTAAAATTGAGCTTGGAAACAATCTTGAAAGTCCCACATCGGAACAAGAGTCGGTAAAACAATCACTTTAAAATAAAGAAAGATAAGTAAAAAGGTCACCCGAGTTAACCCATACTAGGATTCCAAGTATGAAAACATGGACATGGAGGAGAAAACATAGGGTCATGTTCTGATGAAGAGTGATAGAAAACATGTTTAGGAGAAAGTTAACCACGAGAAAATCACAAACTTGTGATGGGTTAAACGGTATTCGATTCCCCAGTAGGAAAAGTTATAAGACAACATTTTTGTTTTAAGTTACTTTTTATTGAGGAATTTATTCATAAGGAAACATAATCACTTATCATGTTGACTTTCAGCTTTTACTAGATTCCTTAATCAAACTCATATTTTTTTCCAAAAGACGAGTATTTATGGAGACTTGTTCGCATTAAGAATACTATAATGAACTTCTAGAGAATCCCCTAATCCACCAAAGAGAACTATATACATCCCATGTCTTTAGGCTTTAACCAAAACCAAAACCAAAAATGTTAGTACAAGGTCAGATAATCCAGAAAAGGATAACCCTTTATAAAAAGAAAATCTATTCTTAATCTCCAAAATCGGTCCAACTAACCAGGGACTTCACGTAGTCCTGTGGTAGGCGAAAAATACCAGTTGCACTTTGGTTGTGGGTTCGATTCCCGTAGCTTCGTCTGACGTGACGGGTTGTCACACGGTCTGCGTGTTGTCCTTTTTCCAAAACTATATAATTCTTAAATCATTCCCCAAAAAGAGATAAAATCATCAAAAATGATCATAACATATTTTAACCTCAAGTTTATCTCATGTCTTTCATTTTCTAGCATATCATATAATAACCCATAATTACCTCAAAAGTAAGGAACATATAAACTCTAATGGTTACCTTTATAATTATTACCTGAACTTCCACATCGATTGGCCATCTCGTATATGATTCATTACAGAACATACCAAGGTTAAAGTGGTTGATCATGACTCCTTGATAGTTGGTTTAGGATAAACACAAGGGTTCTCATTGCAGCTCCCATATCATTCAGTTTCTTTCTCAAAAAAACTGTCAAAGTTTCCTTCACATCCACTATTACTTTGGTGCCTACTAGATCTAGCCATTTACTAAAACCAAAAAGGTCAGTGTGAGTATATCAACAAAACCATCATGTACTTATGAGGAAGATAAACACTAAGATATACTTACTCATTCACTTTATCTAAAACTCGGACTCATTCTGAAATCCTAACCATTATGGTAATGTCACTTATGCTTAAAGAATACCCTAACCTCTAAAGTTATCTAAACTGACCTTTGATACCAACTATAAGGCCCCGGACTTAAACCTTACTTAATCTTGAGTTATTACAAGATAACACATTGAGGATCTTTTCGAGTTTAGAGTTTTAGAGAATTAGATCATAAAACTTGCATTACATTCCACATATAAACAAAGTGGTTACATAAAGATAGTATTCTTCATTCCCATCAACAGAAACATATTTAAAATAAAACATAGATTCTTTCTTGACACTTCCTTGACACTATCATCATATCATGTACCTTTCCCTTGACCTGTGAAAAGAATTTCAAAAAACTTGGGATGAGCATAAAAAGATCAGTAAGGGATATAAAAATATGGAAAGGAAACATGGGTACATATATACATAAGAATGAAATCATACTTTACCGATAAAACATAAGCACTTTAACATACCTCATCAAATCATGAATAAATCATAGAAATCATAAGACATAAAGGTAACTTGAGGCATTCATAACATTCTTACGTAGGGAGTAACCCTCTTGGTAACATTTGGAATACCCATCACAGTATATTCCCTTAATCTCTTCGGAGAAACCTTAATGTTTCACTCCTTCGCGTTACCGAATGCATTGGAGAGCTATATCAGGCTCACCTGCCCCTAGTTTATCACGGAACCACCCGATTTCATAACAATGCCCAAGAACCATAACATAAATGTATCACAGAAAACATGCATAAAGTAAATATAACATTTCCACATTTCAATCACAATATAACATTTTAGGATATTGAAATAATGAATCCATAAAAAAACCATTTTCAAAACCATTTAAAACATTTAATAAAGAGATTTTTGAATTAAAGTGTCCCATACCACCTTGAAGCTTTTAAAATTTTAAACCATTAATATCCATATAAATAAATCCTTAAAACCAATTTGAAAACATGGATATTAATAAAAAAAATCATTAAAACATTTAAAGCGGTATTTTGGTTAAAGGGTTTTTACCAAAATTAGAGACACTTGAATACAATAATTGAGGAATAACATTTAATCGGAACTTTATAATATCATGAGAATAAATGGATTCATGATATAATATTCCAAAGGACAGTATATACACCATATAAGAGTGAATTGGTACATAAAAACAATGAAGTCTCAATAGAGATGTAAAATGTGATGAAATCCCTTATAAAGAAGGTATCCTTAAATTAAGGATAAATCCATCTCAAAATTATGTGTGAAAAATATAAATACACCCAATATAATTGGATATTAAATGTAAAATAATAAAAGGTAATTCACACATATTAAAATGATGACATATTAAATAACTACATGTTGAACCCAAAGAAATCGAAATTGGGTTAAGAAGTTCCCTTGGTAAAACTCGACAGCCTATCGGCATCACATAAAATTTTACAAAAAGGGTTGATGAGAGAGATAAAAAGGGAATCTCGTCAGTTGGACATAAAATTTACATCAATCAGGATATAGAAGAACATATCCCAACATAATAGTATGTGAATTAAAAGACATAACAAACAAAGTCTTTTAAAAAGAGGAGGGTGAAAGGTTCCCTTACCGACTTGGGTAACTTTCGAAAAGTACACCCCATTTAAGAAGTGTCATACAAAGAATATTTAAATACCCATAAATGGAATTATATTACAAAAGGAGTGTAATAGTGGGAAGTACATAAACCACTCAATGGAAATTGTGGCAAATGTAGTATAAATCTCACGGGAATAAAAGTGAGATGAAAAATCTCTTACGAAAACTCAGCAGCCTAACGGCGCCACATAAAACTTACAAAAATGGATTGATGAGATCAAATAGGGTCTCTCATAATATTAACATAAAGTTTAAAGAAAGTGTAATATAAAAGAACAACCCCCAACATAACAAAGAGGATCTTAAAAGAAGTGACATAAAGGAGAGTACTTTAAAAAAAAGTGAGGGGTTTGATCTCTTACGAAAATTCAGCAGCCTAACGGCGCCACTCAAAACTTCCAAAATGGATTGATGAGAGAGAATAGGGTCTCTCGTCATATGAACATAAAAATTATAGTAAGAGTAATATAAAAGAACATCCCAATAACAATAATGATGAGCTTTAGAATGAATGAGATAAAAGATTGTACTTAAAAAGAACGAGAGGAGTAAGATCCCTTACCTCGGGTCCGACTTGAATCGATCGTTCTTTAACGTCCTGAATAATAAACTTGAGTTAATTTCTATTTGCTTAAGAACCTTTTTCAAGTTCATTATTCCGTTTATATCACTTATTTCCATGTTATAAACATTATTTAATCAAATAATGTTTGTTTTGTCGATATTTGGTTCTTAAGTCAAAAGTGGACTTCTTACAATTACATGTTGTTCGTGTGGTCAATGGTTCCTTATATCCAGAATGATATTCATGATTTGGATATCATATATATCATATATATCTAGCATATGCATGTATTTATAATATTACATAATCATTTAGAGGTATGAAATGAAATGCACCGTTCATGGAGACGGTAATCCGTACGTACGCATGAACGCTACTTTCATTTCTTTGTCATATTAATGGAATTAAAACTAAATTAGAGGTATGTATATTTTAATTCCAGAATTATATTCATAATTTATATGTAACATAAATTATATATATCCATTATAAATATGTACTTATAATATTACATTACATTTGGGGATAAGAAATGAAATGCACCGTTCATGGAGACGGTAAGCCGTACGTACGCATGAATGCTACTTTCATTTCTATCTCATACATTACTGGAATGAAATAATAATTATATAGAGGTATATTATAATTACAGTATAACATCATATATAATAACTTTAAATCCATCCTTTATACGTCCCACATATGGCATTAACGAATCACATCACTTTGAGGGGGCGGTAGTCCACACTTCCTTAAATGAAGATATCGTGTTTACCCATAATGGAAACCATAAAGGTATGCCCAAAATGAAAAATACAAGAGCTTAAGGAAAACATAAACATATTATATATCATATATAAATATATTGTCATCTTAATGGCCACCTTTGAATGTGTTAAAAGAAAGTTGAATAATCATCGTTTCGGGAGGCAGAAATTCGCCATCCACGGAAACAGTATGTTCTTTAACCATTAGATGTAGGTGTGTGTAATTTTAGATCTAATAATTCTTAGAAAAACATCCTAGTATATTTAGGATACTGGAGCTTTTACAAAAGAAAAGAATAAAAAAAGTTTAGGGGGTTGGAGAAGCAAAATAAAACAAAAGGACTCAAAAGAAGACATTACCTTAAAATCGGGTAACTCCCATTGGTTTGATCTCAAAGGCTTCCTTGGGAAGACTTATGTCCAAAGTGAGGCTTCAAGGAGTAAGAGAGGGAAGTGGAGAGACAAAATGGGCAGAGTTTGGCCGAGGCAAAGGCTTTGGGAGTGTGGGTAAGGAGGTAGAGGTGGGGGCATTTTATAAGAGGAGAGGAGGGGCACTGTTGTAAAGTTACAAAATGTTACTTTATTTTCAAAAGGGTTTCGGATTTAAAAGGTCCCACATTGATGTATTTAGAGGATAAGGTGATAAGGGTTATAAATACACTCATCCAATAGGTTTTGGACATGTGTAGGTCTTAGATATTACATTATCTTTCCATTATATTTAAATTGTTAAATAATGAGGTCATCACTACATCATCATGATGTCATAAATAATTTAATTTATTTATTTTATAAAAATTATAAAAAGTAAAATGATGTAGGAAATATTTTTATCTTTCCAATGAATATTTATAGTCAAAAATATGATTTTTATAACCCCATGTAAAAATTGTTTTAGTAAAACATTTCATGTTTGTCTCATTTTTACTTTAACTTTAAATAAAAAGATATTAATGTCATTTTCCAACCAAAGTGGCTTCATGGGGTCCCCAAGATGACCCATGGGTTTTCTTGGTCGGCCCTGACATATCCAATGAGGTTAGGACATGTGTCAAGTTCATTTCATATTATTAAAACATTATTCTTACCATAAACTACACTAATTACCTCTAATCGCGATTAAAAACTTAATAAGTTACTATTCACCAAAAAATTATTTTTATCCCATTGAACCCCATTTTACATCTTAATGACAGCCATGTATGTTGGATTTTTGAAATTCAAAACACAAAGATGGAAAAATTTCATTTAAACGGAAAAATCAGTTTTTATAAGTACCACTTAGTGGTTTCACTATTCATCAAAAAATGAAGTTTTTCAGAAAAAACCCAAAAATTCACCCTAAGATATATTTGATATTCCGAATTCAAAAATGAATTCTATTTTACAAAATTCAAAACATATAATTCACATTAATTAATTTAATAATTAATTCCCACTGTCAGAGCAAATAGCGTGTTTTTATGAAACAATAAGTATCAAAAGATTGACACTAGTTTAAGTTTGATTTCAAATTGAAATTAATTCCAATGACCACTATTGGATTTAATGGTAAAAATATATTCTAATTTCACTTTAAAACCAATTAAAAATATAATCTAATCACATAAATAAATTATATTAAAAAGAGGTTTTGAATACAACATTTTGCACTATTCATTAAAAAAATGAACTTTATCAGAAAGATACCAAAAATTTACACAAAGTAAATTTTGATGTCCCAATTCTTAAGAAGAGTTTTATTTGGTCCAACATAATTTATAAGAGTGAACAAAACTATATTTAATGACGGTTCTCCATCAAAAGGCGATAATTGAACCTTTAGTGAAAACTAGGGCATATACGCCTAAAATTGAATTCTTTCCATATTTTAAGCCTTTATCTTTTATTGGATAACTGTAAAAACATTTAAAAATATATATAATCATATTTTAGTTATTTCTATCCATTCCCTCCAATACAACGGCTACATGTTAACTGCCATTTAAAATAATATTATTTTATTATTAGAGTGCAACGTAAGATTCCCAAGAAACTCGTTGTTGCGTGTTGGGTACGCCATCGAGCATAGCGTCCCCTTTAAAGTCATATTAATATTTTATTCACAAATATGGATAAATATGAAAATTTCATATTCTTTATTTACCTGGGGTGTTACATTTGCAGAGTTTTTTTAACTCTTATGATGCCAATAATTTGTCATTTTTTTACTATTTCCACACCAGAATGACTCATACACACTTAATCATAACTCGTAAACAATTATTACTTTTCCAAATTTCCATCACATTTCTAGATTGAAATTTACATTGATTCAATGCCTTTACTGATTTTCAGCATCATACTTATAATTATAGATTTCACTCAACACAACACAGATTTATTTCATTCCATTTATAAATATACTAGAACAATAATAACCATTATCCAAGATATATTTAAATATTTTTCAAGAATACATCAAGAGAAATAGTTCTTGGATGGATTCTTCTTTGATTCCTTTTGAATGGATTTTACCTTCTTTAGTAATAGCCCAAAAATTGTTACACAGAATTCATCCCTCCTTTACTTTTCTCATAACATATTTGATGCTTCTCATTTTCTCCATTGATTTTATTCTAATTTTATCACCCAACTCTATGTTTTTTGACTATATACATATATAAATGCTTCATTGAAAAAAATACACTCACCCATTAAAGGGAACTTAAATGTCCTCATTTGGATTTTTTTCAATAATTTGAACATACTAATTCATGAGATAAATGTAAATATTTCATAAGAAGTTCAATTTTTCTCTCCAATTTAATGAAAATAAATAAAAAGGAGGAAAAAACATTTTCCACTCTCCCTTTTTCATACCATAGGGACATGGGGAGATCTTCCAAGGAAAAATTTCATCACCCCTAACTCATATGAATTTATGATAGGAAAGAAATTCTCCAATTATTTTTTTTCTCTTTCATATTCTTCCCATTAATTTAGATATTATATCCAATCTTTTTTATAAAAGTATATCTCTTTATATAACATTTAATGGATTCAAAATTAAATCAACTCTATGTCTATGTGGGCTAAAATGATGTAGAAAACAAGAGTGAGTTTACCAAATAATAAAAGATATATATTTACATTTCTCAATGTGGAATTAAATTAGGATTAACTTATTTTGGTGGTGATCATAAAAAATAATAAGATGTTTCATAAACTTGCACCCAACTACACAAAACACATAAAAACATTCATGTGAAAGTTTGTTTCAACATTATTGGGTGTATAATTAGTCCCCATCAATTAAATATTTGACGCAAACTAAATAAAATTTAGGAGGGTGAGTATATTACCATAAACGCCATTTATCAATAGGTAATATAAAACTATTTATTTTACCAAAAAAACCAAAATCCATCATATTTCACTTCTTTAATAAATCCACCTCAGGGAATGATCTCCATACTCCTTCACCATGGAAAAATTATTCCATAAATAATCTATCAGAAATTTTAAAATCATAAAATGTATGAAACCAATTTGAAAAGAGTATCACATGAAAGTATCCCCATGAGGGATTATTTCTTTAGTTTCATAGATAAAAAAGTCTTCATCAGCTTCTTTTCTTGAATCACTGTTAATCCCCTCTTTTAGAATACACAATCAATATAGTCAGAATAAGATGGATCTTATACATTTCTTCAATTGTAGAAATATAGTTACGACTAATTAATCAACCTAGTAACTTGTTTCATTACAGGAAAAAATTTTCTAATCATCTCCATGATCGATTTGTTTTTGAATTCCAAAATTAGAACATTTTTAGGTATCATGGATTCTAAATTTGTATCAACTTCCTTCTTTGATTGATTTGGATCCATAACTTTGGAAATTATAGATATTATTTTATCATGTTTCTCTTTATATTCATTCTTTTCTAACCAATTAATTCATATGGTCAAACCTTTTTTCTTTACATGCATATCCAATGTTATAGGTTTGGATCCCTTCTCTGTAATCAAAAACACCTTCCCTTTGTCGCTAATCTATTGATATTGAAGATTAAACCATAAAATACATATTATATCTCTATAAAACACCTTTATTTACCTTCCACACACCTCTTTATTATCTTTTTATTTCCCATTGTTAGATAACCTCTCAAATTCTTCATCCTTAAGTTTTTAAACCATGCCAATCTTCTTGTGTCTTTCATTGATTGACTCCCTTTTTGGTTCAAGCATCCTACATTGAACATTCCTCACCATGGAAATTTTTAAATGGTATTTGATATGTAATTTTCTGTAACAATAGAATAATATTCTCTTCTCATGTTTGAAATCCTTCCAATCAACTCTCTTTAATTACTTCATAAGAGTTTGTTTCTGAATTATCTTCTTTAGTTCACTCCCTAAGGAGGGAATTGTTTTATTTGAAATTTTATTTTGAATATACTATTGTGTGATTTCCATTCATAAATATAAATTTTTTAGATAACTATAACATAATATAATTCCTCATAAGAGTTTCCATATATATTATAATATTCACAAAATGTCACAAAAAAACAAATCTATTTTTACAAAATAGATTATTCATGTTCTATGCATTTTTATTCTTTATAATTGGTTTTCCCCTTTATTTAGTAATGCTTCCCCTAAATTTAATCACTTAATGAATTCCACATATAGACATATTATTCAAAAAATCTATGTATATATCCACAAAAATCTGAAAAAAACAACAATGACCAACAAATATCATTTTCTTTTTTACAGGATAAATCTATTCAGATTTACTACTTCTCTATATTTTGATAGTTTCACCAAAATATTAGGATTAGAATTGTGAAGTAAACTTTTTTAATATTATCACATCCACCCTTGATATATTGGTGGGTTTTAGATCATTTTTTATTACAACTATTTGTATATATTTTCTTTTTTCACAACACTATTTTACAAAATTGGTTTAGCCCAACCTAAATAGTTAGAATTATGGATTGGCTTCTTTGATGAGTAAGAGTTTTATGGATCACCACTTGATATCAAACTCTATTTTTCCCATAAATTTGTCTCTTTTGAGGGAAAAATCAAATTTGAAACATGATTGGGATAACTTATCTTATCAGTTTTTTAAGGAGGTATAGCTTGTATTGATTACAGATCATTCCATTTTTATCCAAACACTAGGCACAATATTTTGAGGGAATATCTCTCTAAATCAAATGACTTCAATCTATACACTCAATATCTATTTTTTAGTATTTTAAAGTGATTCTAATACTTTATAGTATCCTTTTTTTTATAAATTACTATCCAATCACATTTTATTAAATTCCAAATTGTTTTAAAAAACAAATAATTTTTGTATACATGTTTTAAAAAAATTTATTCTTGATTAGTTATTATTTTTCAAATTTTACATAATTTTTGTTAATAAATTTTTATTTATGTTTGTCTTATTTAACAAAATGGCACATCTATTGTGAGACACCAAGACTGTCCCTCAACCACACTAAGGTGACCCAACAGTTCAACCTAGTGGTAAGCCCTGCCTTTGGCAGCTCACATAGAGGTTGAGGTTTAGTAGACTATTTATAGGCCTAAGGAGACAAATCCAACGTATAAGGCTCATTGGTTCACACATAGTTTGGGTGTGGTAATTATATTGGGCCACGACCCATGTGTGTGAGTTGTGTGGTGTGGGTATTGAGCCCCACTGACAGCTCAATGTGGGATTGGTATGGCTTGATTGTTATATCGCTTGATCACAACATCCCTTAATCGATGTGGGATGCATTCTAGTTTTACAGTTCATCCACTTTCAAAAAAAATAAATGAATCCTCAACCGTCTAATTGGGGCCCTATAAACCATCTAATCTCTTTCATTCTCCTGCATCTTATTTTTTTATCCCATGCATTTCCTGTTTGAATTATTAGCATTTTACTCCTTGTATTTTCATTGTTCTTCAGTTTTTTGGTTCACTCATCCCAGCATGCTTGAAACATTCAAATAAATCCCAACTATTAGACTGAACACCATAAATATTCATGTAGTATGGGTTTAAAGCCTCATCTAGTGGCATCAATTATAGTAGAACCTATTTCTTTTTTCTCACCAGAAGATCTTTTATCACTAATAGATACCATTCACCAGTGGATCTTATCTATGTTTGATCATTTGATTCTTTTTACTATTTCCTTATTTTTTTATGCTTCTCTTTTAACCACATCATAGAATTAGATATCCTATTCATCCTTGTACCAGTAGAGTTTTTAATCATGTGATAGAAGAACTGTTTTTCAATAGTGGACAATTTTCCAAAATGTAGATTATTCTTCATTGGTTGATCATTTTTTCCTTGGTAGTTTATTCTCCATTGGTTGATCATTTTTTCATTGGTTCATATTTGATCCACCTCTCTCAATTTCTCAATTGTATATCCTTTTCTACAATAGTAGATCAACTCTCAACTGGTAATATAATCATCTACTACTCTCTATTTTTCTACCATTGTACATTCACTAATGGATCACCATCCCTGATAGGTCATATTCAATAGTATACCCTTTTAATGATGGTAGAACCATTAGTTTCACTATGTCATGGTAGTATCCTTATTCATGATGGATCATTTTGTTTATCTACCTCTATTTCTGTTTAGTATGATATTATAGACAAGTAGATTTGGTCATAAATTATTTGTTTGTTTGGTTTTAATATGAGTTGGTACACTTCGTTACTGAGTTGCTGGCAGTTATTCCTAGGGTGCATTGTAGTGAACAGGTCCAACAACTCCTACATGTGGCTATCGCTGAAATCTTTACAGCTTTAGGGGAATCCTGAAACTCGACCCTCCTTGATAGGGCTTATAGTGTTTTTCAGCAAGGAATAGTGGCCATCCACAAGGAAGTTTATGCAGCCTTCCTTGTCCAAGAAGGTACAATGTTTAAAGATGTTTATGACCTGCTAATTCTCAGATCACTTGGAGTTTCTGGGTGACCGCGAAGGACCTGGATGCTTAGGTCCATCCGGTGGATACCTCTAATTGCACCACGCATCAAAGTGAACATTGATGCAGCTGCCTCGGGTACACCAAGTCCATCGAGCTTCGGGGGAGTTTTCCGCACATGTCGCAGCTTAGTGAAAGGATGCTTCTCCCATTAAGCTGGAGTCAGAAATTCATACGAAGAAGAATTATGGGCAATCATTTATGCAATAAGGTTTTCAATACAATACAATTGGAGAAAAATATGGCTGGAATCTGACTTGGAAATGGGGGTTCATGCGCTACAAATGAGAACACTTCGTGTTCCCTAGAAACTGTTACTTCAATGGGTTGATTTCCTTAACAAAGTTTCTCAAATTGATATAGTTGTTTCGCATGCCTACTAGGAGGAAAACCAGCCGGCGGATGCCCTGGAGATATAGGCGGTCATTAACATGGGTGAAAGGTGGTCTTTTGTGATGCTGAACTACTATGACTCATTGGTTGAGGCTGATAGATGTGGGGAGATGTACTCCCTCTATTGTAAGAGCCCCTTGTTTTCCTCACTTCTATTTACCTTTCTATCTAATAAATTTTCACGGTCGGCTATCACAGGATCGTAGGATTTTGGGGTAGTATGATATTATAACTTGTTTTGAATTGTTTTATTATTTTGTTTAATGTAATTTTATCTTAATTCTCAATGGTAGATCTATGTTTCAGTAATAGATCAATCTAGTATTTGACACCAATATTAGATCAATCCACCATTGTACACCAACTATAGATCAATCCATTATTTGACACCAATGGTATATCAATACATCTTCAGGTAATTTTGATCCACTGTTAGTTCAAAATATTTCACCTAAAATTTTAATTCTTATTTTAATTGTTGTTATTGAAATAAATTCTTTTCTAAATATTTTAGTATATTTTATTGAAATATTTTTATTATAATTTTTGTAAAAATAAATTCGATAATAATTTTATATACATGAGTATATATTCTTGTATTTATTTTAGTCATTTTATATTAATATTTCATGAAGAAATAAAAATCATGGTTGTTCTATTTTTCAGCGTGGCTTTTACAAATGAAGGTAACAGTAGGTTTATTTTATTTTTATACTCTAACAAGTTTCATTCTTTTATTGGACATGAACATGCTCCTAGAAAATATTTTTTAAAATTATTTGAGAGGCATCTTCAAGGAATAAAAAAATTTCCAGTGCAGATCATTGGATAGATTATTATGTGATACAACTTTGACACATTCTTTTATACTCTCATTCATTCAAGAATATTTTTTTACTTCGTTACTTAGGGTGTGAAAATATAAGAACTTCAACATTTTACATTATCCAATTCAAGTTATGAACAATCATAAATCATTAATAACATTGATAAATTTTATGATCTATTAATTTCTTTATATTTTTTTCATCATGTAATCATTATTGTTCTATTTTTATTTTATAGAGATTGTTTTATGATTTTCGCAATCAAAAGAAATTATTTATTCATCTGATTATTTCATCACCAAAATTAAATTACAGGTTTTGAACCCCAGTCAAAATTCATTTTAAAAGACTAGTTTTGGTCTCCTGTAAAAGATTGGGTAATGCCTCTGAGTTCTTGTAAAAGGTAGTGTTTGTAATAAGTTTCTCACACCTTTAAAAAGTGTGGTTCTTAGTGGGTACCAATCTTCTAGAGAAGTAAATAAGGATAAGGAGTGAGATAGGATATTTTTTATTTGAACAATTATAAATCTTGGCATTCATTCATTTTATTTATGTTGCACCTCATTTTAAGAGCATTTCACTCATTAGATATCATTATTTTATAAAAACAGATTGTTTTGTATGTAACTTTTTTTAAATAACGTCCCCCCCGAGTCATTGTAGCAATCATTATTGATCGAATAATTGGTATCAGAGCATAGGACCTTCATTAAGGTATAGTTATCCTATTTGATTATTTTTGTTGTTTATTTTTAACTTTGTGTAATTCTTTATATCCAATAATTAATTGTCAAAGTAATAAAAGAAAATATTTAATTAAATATTACACGTGTTAATTCAAACTATGTATAGATTCTAAAAAACCCCTCATTATTTTATTGAAGTGACTTTGGCTACTGGAAAGATAAAATGAAATCCTACTTGAAACAGTTTAGTGTGGCTCCCTGGACTATCATGGATAATCCATATGAGCTACCCAAAGTGGATCCTAAGACACTTTTAGTTATTAAAATTGTAAAAAACAATTAATTTTAAATTTAAAAATATTTTATAATTTTATATAACTAGAAGTGTTTATATATAAAGTTTTATCTTGTAAGATTACCCATGATATATGAAGGATACCTCAGGTGACTCATTATGGGACTGAAAAGCTCAAGAAAACCAAGCTGGGAAAACTTTAAATAAAATAACAGGACTACATAATGGGAGATAAAGAATCAGTAAACCATATGTTCTATCGGATTACTAGTATTACTAATGGTATGAGATCTCTTATTGAATTTGTGGACAATATAGCTTAAATGAAAATAGTACTGAGAGCTCTTCCAAAAATATGGCATGAAAAAAGGTATCCATCAATAAGAATAATGACTATACTTTAGATGAATTAATAGTCTCTCTAATTCAGTGTGAGATATAAATGAAATATATTATTTATGAAGATTAAATAAAGATAAAGGGTATTGTATTTAAATATAATGTTATTGATACCTATGAAGACTCTATGTCTAAGTTATAGTAAAGTGAAAAGGATATATATCACTTTAGTAATAATTTTTTTCAAGTTCATGAAAAACATAGGAGGAAAGAAGCAGTTCAAGAGGAAGTCTAGAAAGGACCATAAGAACGTCAATACTAGTAAGAATAATGACATATCAAAGTTAACATGTTATGAGTTCATGAATAAATAAAACATAAATAATGAAAACCCTAAACTCAAGCATCCAAATAAAGACAAATAGAGAGGTATAAAATAAAAACAATATTTTTTTGGAGGTTGAGACTACTCATATGGTTATGACCAAAGTAATGATTCTGAAAGTGAATAGAAGATAGGTAATCTTGCCCTGATGGGTATTCAGTGTGAGTTAAATGAATTAATATTTACTCAACTGATAACTCTTGCAAATGTGGATCATAATATTTTACTATAAAATGAAAATGAAAATATTTCTGATTCATGTTCGGATTCTAATTCTGTGAATTCCAAATTTGACTGACTGAAAATTTATTTTTTTATTATCAAATCACTTTTGAGTAAGAAAGTGAGAAACCACAAAAATCATTCTGATCAAACTCATAACAACAAAAGTATATAAATAAAACCAAAAGAAAACAACTGAACATGCCCCACCCCATTAATTGAGTCCTAACAACAAGTCTTCACCAACACAGGAGCCTTTGGCAACCAGTCCCATGTAGAAGTGCATGGGCACAGTACCAATGGCATATTCATACCCTCTCAAGTATCCCAATCCAAAAGGCCTGCATCAATGAAGACTTTTCTATTTGGTTCCCTTACTACGCAGGACTAAGAATAGTGCTAGAAAAAAGAACCAAACATCCAAAAAAAGACAAATAGTAGGAGAACCAGAGGGCTCCACATCTCTAACAACCCTCTCAAAAAAACCAGCCAAAACCACCAACATAACTAGGATCATTAAGAAAAAACTTAATATTACCTGATTCCCTCTCCCTAAAAAGTTTTTAGGATAGAGATGAAACCTTTAATTCATCAACCTCCAATATCCTCTTCTCTAACACAGAAGTCAGTTGGTCCAACATCTGAATGTTCTTATCAACGCTGATTTTCCCTCTGTTGAAACCCCCTACCAGAATTAGGTCTTTTCTATCAATTCCTGAAAAAAATTCCTCATTAAGAGACACCTCTAGATACCTCCCCATAATCTTAGTTTCCTCCTCCTTATTTTCGTAGAGCATCAAGACCCACTCTGTCACTTCTTCTTTGGAACATAGAAGGAGAACTAGGTCTTGATCACCCTATTCCCCTGGCCTTTGAAGGTGCAGAGACTCATTTTCCATATTATTGTCATTCATCTTCTTTGCAGAGCGAATCTCTATAGGAGGAGGTAATGAGGAGTAGTATTTCTCCCCTTTCTCTTCCTCAAAACCCTATTACTCCTTGGAGTTCAATTATCATATGTTGGTTGGACATGTTCACTACCTTTGAAAACCCCCACTCTAGACACGTCTCCCTCACCTGGAGTAATGAAATCGGAATTCACATTAACCTCTACGAGGCTTTCATACCTATTTCACAAGGAAAATGAGGTCTAAATCATTTTCAGAACCCCTTCCTCATTCACCATTTTAAATTCCCTTATAGTCCTATCACCACTGCCATTAAAAGAATTATTCTCCATACCCAAACTAGCATCCCCATCCAGCGACATCCGACCTATACTCTCGGCCTGACTGGGTTGTATGAAGTCGTTCCCCATGAACTGAGGCTATTTGAAAAAGACATCTAAAACCACACCATGTATAGCACAAGTTTTTTGCACTATAAGGCACTCCCCGTTGATTTCAGATTGAGAATCACCTGGAAGTCCAAACTAACCATGCCTGGAAACTGCATTACAATTAGGCATTGTGACGGGCCTGCTCACACCACTGAGATCACCTATCAATCTTTTAAAAACATATTGTACTTTCAAATCCGGAGGAAAATCTAGGAGCTACTCCTGCCTCACCTGTTTGGCTACACAATAATTCAAAGGACCCGTACCAACTGAATTTATGCCAGCCCTCTTATCTTCTTAGACTGGACCTTAAATATGGAAAACCAATGTAGCACCTGGTGGACCACTTCCTTCAATTGATCTATTATAGATTTCCCCAGTTATTCCTCCAACCAACACACCCTCCACTACGCTATTCTCAGGATTCCAACGATCACCATTTCACACATCATTCTGAAATCTAGTATTCATATCCCCTGCCTGCAGTTCTCCAGTGAATGACCCAACTGTTTTCAAACAGGGAAAACATAGAACCATGAATCATAGACAACAGGATGTTCACACAAAAACTCTTCACCTATAGTTATCCAAATGAAGTCCAATGGTAATCTTAATGCATACTCCTCCACACACACTCGAGGGTTAACTGAATGACCGACAGCATTGGTCCAGCTATTAGAAAAAAATTATCTTCCCAGTAGGTTTCCAAGCATTTTAACAATAGATGTATTTTGAAATAGAAGAGAGAGATTTCAAAAACGTACTCAGACCACCATTGAGCGTGAATCACGCTTCATGTGAAAATCATATGACTATTGATATAGGAATAATCTCAAGCCATTGTAGTTGCGGGGAGCCCTCAACCTTGCCTTTATCAGGTCTTACATTGAACCAAAACAGATCAAAATATTCTTATTATCCAATAAACCTATAGTTTCTCCTTCTTGAAAATACCCGGAACCAAACACAAATTTATCAAACAGATCGACTAAGTCTCTTCTCATCGAAAATATAGTGACTAAAGATATACTACGGAGGGCCAATGCTTTGTTAAACTCAGCGATCGAAATTGGAAGTTTTGGTCATCCATCGTCTAGATCTGGCACCTTAGGGCTCAAGAAACTTGGAGGGAATAGAGGAAGAATCTTCATGTTCGAGAATAGGAGAAAGGAAGATTCACATCTAGTGATAGATAGCGGAGGTCCCTCCCCTGGAGGGGGAGGAACCTGCTCGGATGCCACCGCCGTCACTAGTCAGAATCTGAAATCATAGCAAAGGTCTCTCGCTCCCATGAAATTCCAAAGTTATAAAAATGATTAAAGAGAATAAAGGATTAAGAAATTATAGACTTCGAATAATTGAAAAGTATATTTATGTAAAAAATAAAAATAATAATTTGATTAAAGAATACAAGAAAAAAATAGTTAAAGTGATAATTTAAAAATATATGTTTTCTATAATAATAGATATAAAAAGGATTTTGATTCTAAATTACAAAAACTAAAAGAGGAAAATGAAAAGGTTTAAAAATTTCTGGTAGTAAATGATTAAGAGAAATAAATAATATTCAATTTAGTAGTGAATGATTTAACCAAAGTTAAAAATGATTTTAATAAATTAAATTAATAAAATAAAAATTTAAGAAATAATGCTTCTAGATACAATGTTAGAGTTTATATATATTTATAATCTATTTAAATTGATAATATATATTTGAAAAATGATGTCGTTTATCCTTAAAATAATTTATCAAATTTTATAAAAGGTAAAGAAAAATATTATAAAATTATATCTTTAATAAAACTAAACTCCTATAAGAATAGTTTTTGATATAATAGTTTGTCACTAAGTTTAAAGAAAAATAACATTGCTAAAAGTCGAGAAGTAATTATTTCCATTGTAACCTATTCTAAATCAACAATTAAAGGTTATTATGTTAATGGTTGTTCACTAAGATTTAAAAAAACATTTAGTAATACTATAACATGCATTACTGTATATTTATTTTATAATCAGTCTATTAATAAATTCTTTAAATCAATTTGGGTTCCAAAATATTCTACTACTAATCTAGTTAGACCCAAGTTAGTGTGGGTAGCACAACAGTCTATTTGATTGTTTAATTTGATTAAATTTAACTCAGATACCTCAAATACTCATAGTATTTAGATAGTGACTACTACAGGAATATGACAGGTGATATTTCAAAATTTCTACTATTTAATTGATGTGATGGTTTCCTTTTCACATTTAAAGCCAACTCTAAACGTCATATTAATGAATTTGTTAAGTTGGTTTTCCTAAAATAGTTATTATTTAAAAATTATTAAATATTCTTGATTTAAAATAAAACCTTATAATTATATCAAAGATGTGTGATGATTGATTATATTTTATGTTTAAAAATGATAAATTTATTTTTCTAAAACATAAATTTTATTTTATTTTCTATAAATAGAAAATATAATGTATACACTATGGATTTTTATGATCTAACCAAATTAGAATATTTCAAAAACTGTCAAATCATGAATAGGTTCTGAATTTTCTCAAGTTACATACAACTAAGTACTTCGTGTGTCATTCCTGTTAAAAAGAAAAGAAGCACATATAAGGATTTAAATCTATAAATGATGTTAGTAATGCTAGATGTTTAGAATAATTACATATTGAATTTTTTATACTTATAAAACCTATTAGTTTTATAGTAATAAGTTTGTATTTTAAATTATAGATTATTTTAGTAGACTCTTCTGGATTTAATTCTTATCTCATAAAAATGAAATGTTATCCATATTTTGTTATTTCTATAAGCTTATTCATGATTTAAAAAACAAATCAATCATCTCTATCATTAGTGAAAGTGTTTTTGAATTTTTAAATTTATAATTTGATATAATTTTTTAAACAAATAGGTGTAAACATTATTTCCCATCCCCTATGACATCACAACTAAATTTTTTAGTAGAAAGAAATAACATATCTATTGATAAAATTGATAAGACAATTATAAAGAAATTTAGTGTACCTAAATACTTTTGGGGAGAAGTAGTGAATATATCTTTCTATCTTTTTAAATAGAGTTTCTATTTGAACATTCTTATATAATACCCTTTATGAACATTTTAAAGAGCTTAAACCTAAAGTTTCATATTTTAGTGTCTTTGGATGTAAGGTGTTTATCTTAAATGCAAAAGATAATTAATAAAATATTCATTTTAAATCAAATAAAGGTTTTTTAGGATATTAAAGTGCAATCAAAGCCTAAAAGGTTTTGAATAATGAAACTTTAGTTGTTGAAGAATTTTTGCGTGTTATTTTTAATGAAAACAATTCTAATAAGTAGGATCTTGAATCCAACAAGGAAAATTATAAATTTAGAGAATTGAATTTTGGTGAAGTTAATGCCCAAAATAATTCTAATGCATCATTTTATGAGGATCGTATCTATTCTTAAACTGATCTAAATTAATGGAAAACTATTAAAGATCATCCTATTGAAAAATTAATCAGTGTTGTAGAATCTTGTATTCAAACTAGAAAATATCTCATACTTTACTAATTAAACTCATTGTAATTTTTTTTCCTAACAATGCTACAAATACATTAATGGATTGAAATTATATTAATGGTATGTATGATTACTTAAATAAATTTGAAATGAATAAAGTGTCTAATTTAGTTGTTTTTTCAAAATATAAACTGGTCGTAGGAACAAAATGTATTTTTCATAATAAATATGATGAATCTAGAAAGTCAGTTGATACTAAATTGTCTAGAGTCAAGATAGGTAGTCTATTTTTTCTCACTGTTTCAAGACCAGACATCATTTTACGAGTTTTTTGTGCTATTTTTCAATCGAACTCTAAATAAAATCATATTAAAGTTTTGAAAAAAGTAATTAGATATATCAATGGTTCTATTTGTACTATATTTTTAGATTCAAATAATAATTGTTTTAAATTTCTATCTTAATCTAAATCTGACATTGAAGGTTGTATAATTTAATAGAAAATCATTACATGTATGTGTAATTTTTTTGCAAAATTTTTAATTTCATGTTGATCTAAGAAATAACTTTCAGTGGAACTTTCCACAACTAAGGCTAAATATGTTGTTGCTTCTTATTTATGTTCTCAAAGCATGTGTATTAAACAAAAACTATATGATTTTACTATTATTTTTTATAAAATTTATATTTACTGTGATAATTCAAGTGCTATTTCAAATTATAAAAACCCACTACAACACTCTATAATAAAACACATAGATGTCAACTTTTATTTTCTTAGGGATCATGTAAATAAATTTAATATATATTTAGAATTTGTTTCTATTGATAGACAGTTAGCTAAAATTTTCACAAAATCCTTAGACTCTGTTAAATTAGAGAAAAAGAAATTTGTATTGGTTATGGTAGATGCTTAAAATCTTTATTGGTATAGAAATTAATCTTAAAAATTGTTTTAAGTTGTTCTATAATTGAATTTTATTTCTCTACTCTAAATTATAATTATATATTACTATTTAAACTGAATTTTTAAACTATTACTCTATTTTAATTCAAATTTAATTTAATACTATAACAATATATTTATTCATATGACAATATACTACTCTTTTACTTTTAAATTATTTGGGTTTTTATTAAAAGGTAGTAAATTTTATAGATTAAATTCTAATAAACTTTTTTACGAATTTCAGAAAAGGAGATTTTTTTAGAAGATAATTAATGTTATATTTTTTAATTTACAAAAATGTGGTGTTTTTTATTATTTAAAAGTATTTATAATTCTTTAAAAGTGTTTTTTTTGTTAAATTGTTGTCTCATCGCATCTTATTGAATTAAATATTATTTTAAAAAGTTAATATTTTTTTATATGTTTTAATAATGTTAAATGTTTATTATTTTTTATTTTTCTAATTTTACTTAATGTTCATTAATAATATTTTATATAGGTTTTTTCCATTAAACAAATTAGGCCACCTATTGGGAGCCACTAAGGTTAGCCTGCAACTAAACTATGGGGAGCCAATGGGTCAACCCCGTGGGAATGCCTGCCTTTGGCATCCCACATAGAGGATGAGGTTTGATAAGATGGTTATGGTCCAGTGGAGACTGGGCCCATGTATTAGGCCCATTGGTTTTTCATATTCTCGGCTTATTAATCCCACTAGGCCATGACTTTCATGTGTGAGTGATGGGGTACAGGTGCTAAACCCCACTAACAACTGGAGGTGGGATCAGGGTGGATTGATTGTAATACTTATCAATTTCCTTATTCATTAGTCAATTTAAGACACGTACTAGTTTTATTATTCACCCTTCTTAAAAACATAGACAAGTCATTAGCTCTCTGATCGAAGCCTCGCAAACTGTCGGATATCTTTTATTCTCCTGTGTATTATTATTTTATCATGTGTGTCACATGTTCGAATTATTATCATATTTATCCTTGTATTTTATTTTTACTTCAGTTTGCTGGTTCACTTAGCCCACATGGTTTAAATGTTCATACAACTCCCATCTCTTTCATTTCAAACATTTACTTGTCATGTAATACTAGTTCTAAACCCCCTCTGATGGTATTAATGAAAGTGGAACCTGTTTATCTTTTATCATCATTAGATCCGTCATCTTAGGTATGTCTCAATAATCGGTGGATCTAATCAATGGTTGACCATTTGATTTTTATTTCAATTACCTTCTTTTTTTCTTCTCTTTTCAAAACATCATAGAAGTAGGTATCTTCTTCAACCTTGTACTTGTTTATTTTTTACCATGTGATGGAAGCACCATTGATTAATGGGGGATCATTATTTTATAGGTAGATTAATATTTAATGGTGGATAATTTTTTCACCTGTAGTTTATTATCAACTTTTAGATAATTTTCACCACTAGTAGAATATTTGATCTTCCTTTCTGTATTTTACTTTGGAAGAAAATTATTAGGAATGGTAGATCAACTATACACTAGTAGAAGAATTGTTGCTCTTTGTTTTTCTACTATTGCACATCCACCAATAGATCACCACCACCATTTGATCATCATCACTAGTATATCCTTTCACTAATGGTATCACCTTCAGTTAAATAGTGGCATGGTAATAGCCTTATTCCTGATGGAACATCTTGTGTCTCTTAGTCTCATCGGGTACGGTGGGATATTCTGACTTGTTTTAAAAAAATTAATTTCTTCTGTATATTTTTATCTAATTTCTCAGTAATAAATCTATGGTTCCTCGGTAGCTGAATACACTATTTGAACCAATGTTGAATCAATCCACCATTTGACACCAATGGTATATCAATCCACCCCTGGAAATTTTGATTCACTATTTGTTCAAAACATTATCTCACAAATTTTAAATCTTATTTTAATTGATGTTATTAAAAAAATTCTTTTATAAATGTTTTAGTATATTTTATTGAAATATTATTATTTTATTATTTGTAAAAAATAATTGTGAGAATATTTTTATGTACATGAATACATGTAGTTTTATTTATTTTAAAGCCTATTTTTATAAATTTTTAGTGAATTAATAATCTAAAAGTTTATATAGTCTAATTTCAACAGTTTTACATATATATATATTATAAATTTTTTATATTTAATATTTTAATTTTTTATATTGATATTTCGTAAAGAAATATAAATCATGGTTTCTCTCTTTTTTCATCATGGTTGTTACTAATGAAGGTAACTGTAACTTTATTTTATTTTCATACAATAACTTTTCTTTATAGTTATTGGACCTAAATAGGATCCTAGAATATTTTTTTCTTAATGATATGTGATTCATATTCAAGGTTTAAAAAATACATGTGTAGATCAATTGAAAGGTGAATTTTTTATAAAACATCGAAAGATTCTTTATTGGTCACATTAATTCATGAAATTTCTATGAATTCTAGACTATGTATGTGATCATAAAAGAACTTCAACCTTATACATTTTTTAATTCAAGAGATCAGAAAACATTGAGCATGAACCTCTTTGAAATATTTGATTATATTCTAATTTATCTATTTTTTTATTCATGTAATATTTATTCTATAGTTTTTATTTATTCATGAATTTTTTATGATTTTTCTAATAAAAACAGGTCTTTTTTGTCTAGATATTCAATCGCAAAAAAGAAATTATGGGTTGTGACTATTATTCAAAATTTAGGTAAATATACTAGGTTGAGTATCTTGAAAAACATTGGTTTATGTCTATGGGTTCTTGTTAAAGGCATTGTCTATAACAATTCTCTTATACATTTAAAAGTGAGGCTCTTAGTGGGTACCAATATTCTCAAGAAGTAGATAAGGTTGAGGAGTCGAATAGTATCTTTGTTATCCAAATCACTATAAATATTTGTGTTGTTTAATTTTATTTTTAGTACACTTCATTTCAATAACACTTCACTCATTACAAATATTTATTTTATAAACTCTGATTATTTTTATTTAAATTTTTAAAACAACTATTCACCCCCTTCCCAGTCACTATTATGATCATTATTGATCCAACATCTTCAAATTCTAATTTTTGTTCTTCTTGTATCTTAGTAATCTATTTTAGTAAATTAACATTATATCTCAACATATATTCTTTCACTTTCATGTATGAATCCTTTCCATTCTTGGTAAAATTGTGTTTATTTTATAATACATGGATTACCTCATTTATTGCATCTTTAAATACCTCTTTCTCACAAACTATTCTATGAAATTATTTAATAGCTTCAAAATTTATTTTTTTGTAATGTGAAATAGTTTCAACATATTCTCTTAATATTTTTTTATGGTGTTGTATATTTTAACCTTTTATCCAATGTCTCCTCTATGGAAATATCTTCCTCCTCCAGCTATGACTTATCAAAAAAATAGTTTCTTCTTATAATTTAGATTATAAGTTTCAAATTCAATAGGAATTGTCCTCAAATAATCCCCAATATTAGAGTATAATTCTTCAAACATTTTAATCTCTTCATTCTCTCCACAGTATGTACTAGAGTCATCAAAAAGATATTTCTTAACATATTCAACAAATGATCACTTACAATTTGGTTGAATTTCATTAAGTGGTAGATCATTCTCCTTACTTGTACATTTTCTTGCATTATCTTCTCCTTTATTTTATCTATTCGTGAAGGAATTCACTGAAACTTCCATTTCTGATTGAATAAAAATAGAAATATAAATCTATATATAATATTCTTATTTAAAATTCTTAAATTTATACTTCATATATTTTAATAAAAATTATACCAAGTCTAGATTTTTCAAAATAAACTTGGATTGACTATAATACCAATTGAAGATTCCCAATGGATCGATGGACCACTAAGAGGGAATGGTTGAATCAATGGTTTGTTTTTTTATGAATTTTTATTTTTTATTCAAAATTATAGACCACTCCTAGTCTCAATACTCATGTATATTATTCTCTCATCTTCACCCAAATAATGTAATAAATAAAGGCATAAGAAAAAAGGATTTACAAGCTTCATTCAGAAATACTTACTCCTTACCTTGATTGGTTATTGAATCTAATCAAATATTATCCATTATAATCAACCTCATATTGCAATGGGTTTTCTATATCTCATAAAAATAATTACAATAATCTCACTAGAATTATCTTATTATCTTTGAACTGGACATCTTTAAATAACTTTCCACTATAGTCATAGAGTTTCACTGTGATCTCCCTACATACCCAGAGTCTTGTTGGTCATATGTCTTCTCACTATATATATATCCATGTGATTATTCCAAAATATATCTTGAAGATAACCATTTATCATCATAAGGATACAACTAAGAATACACCACCTTAGTCTCGTAGGGGAGTCTTTAAGTTCTAGACTAGTTCATCAGTGAAAATACTAGAAACTCAGTCTTTATTCTTGCTCACCTTTGCAGATCTATAGTAGAAAATTCCCTCCAAGACTTCTCAACTCACTTATTATTTTTTGAAATCCTCAACTCATATATCTGATCAAAAGTAACAGGTTGATATCTCCCCATTTTCCATTATCCTTCAACTTTGTATAGAACTACACAATAGAACCAATACAGATTCCCCAGATTCTTGGACACCCAAATGATTTTCACTTTAGTATAACAATATCATAATTCTAAACTTCTCCTTTACTTTAAAGAGTTATAAGTTGTTCTTCTAAAGTCAATATCTTGGTAAAATTTTAAACACCACACTATCTCTATCATTTTTTTAATAGATTTTACCCACAATAAAATTTTCTATATTTAGAATATTGATAATATCCTATCAAATTAGTGACCATGATGTCCATTAAAATTTTATCAACTTTTTCTATACAAGGGAGTTCTCCCACAATCCCTTTCCTTTGTGTCTCATTAATGGATATCTCCATAAAATTTACATGATCTCCCTTGATTTTTTTCTCATAACTTTGAACCAATAGATCATTGGGACAATTATTGAATGATCAAAAAAAATATATCATCTTCTCCTTAACATATCAATGCAACCACTACATGAAACATTCAACATCAGCAAAGGATTCAAAGAATAAACATTTATGAATTCTAAATATATCCATATTATTTTTTTAGTAAAGAATCTATATATAAACATCATATTATATTTGAATTATAAAACATCATTTCCCTAATCAATTCAGTGTCATGAATCATAACTGATTTTTGATATTTTTAAAATTAAAATACATCTCTTAAATTTTCATGATTAATTTCTTCATTGATCACAGATCAATGATTTTAAAATATTGTTTTTGAAAATAATTGAATAAATTTAATAGTGGTACTCTATTAATTCATCATCTATTGATCTCATATTTCTCAAACAACCGTATAAAATCAAGAATTTCTTGTGATATTTAAATCTTCTAGAGAATCAGCACCAATAACATCACAAATATTTTCATCATAATTAATCTATCCTAGAAAATTATAATTTTAAAACATGAAAATTCTCCCAAAAACTCTCTTTCCTTTATCTTATCCTTTAAAAATTTTAATATCATATTCTAATCAATTTATTTCATCTATCACATTATTTTTGTTTAAATATATAAAAAATAACCCAAGAGTCATCTTAATTATGATAATATTCCCACATCTAATTTAGAAACACCATATTCAATCCATCAAAATTATTGAATTTGTTTAAGATGTGTATAACTAATATTCAACTCTTTATAACTTGTAAAAAGAGTCCAATGAATCAGAAAAATATCATATTTGTTGGTATTGAGCTCTCACTGAATCACACATACATTAATTTCATTCATATGTAGATTCAGGTCACTTGTACGCATCGTATATTAACTCTTACATAGATTTTATCCCCTTTTACATAGCTCATTACTTTTCCAAAATCTATATCTCAAGTATGTAAATTAATCATATGAAAAGTTATTTGATTCATATAAAGACATGAATTTTTCTTATAGTGTTCTCGGTACTGGAATGACTTTTATTCACCTTAGAGTGACTCATACACAATTATAAAGTTATAAAATTTCAATAAAATTTCTATAATAACTCTTCTTTAAATTTAATGCCTTCACTTAGTTTCCTCAAACTAGTAATTTTAGAGTTTCCACAACTCAAACAAAAGTTACTTCGAGCCACCTCCAAACATTATCAATCAAATTTATCCTTTATCCAAGTGTTTTTTAACAAATAATTATATCATAGTTCAAGATTAGTGGTTCTTGGATGGATTTTTATTTTCTTCCATTTGACAATATTTTGAATTCTTTAATAATATCCCCCAAAGATGTACATAGCAGCTATCCCTCCTTCACTTTTTTTATAATAGATGGGTAGTCTCATAGGATCTCAATTGTATAAATTAAAATTTTATAAACTGTCACCGTGATCATTAATAATATGAATATTTGAATGATTCATTGGTAGAAAATACAATCACACATCAAGGGTCACATCACCTAGGATATTTTTTGGAATTTACTAACAATGGACTGAGTTAGTGGGAAGAGGTGACAAGGTTGGTCATAGAAATGATTTTGATTGGTTTATTCCACCCCTAGCTGAGCTCTCGGTGGGGATAGGTGTGGCTTACTAAGGACTAGGATATGGTTTTGTCTTCCATGTTCTTATTTGATTATTGTTAATGATTTGACCCTATTGTATTACTTGGATAATGAGATAGTCTATGTGATGGGTATTAGACCCCTTCATAAGTGAGATTCTAGGGTTATATGATGTGATAAATAATATGTGTAATTTCCCAGTTAGGATTTTTGTATCACTGAGAGGGGTAGGGTTGAATTAGAGATATCTTTTTTCTTTGATGTTTCCATACTTTTGAAACAACATTCACCTCCTATTAAATATTTCTTTCTCTATTGAAAAAAAATCAAGCATGTATCCATAAGAAGAAAATAATTTAAAAGATTCACTACTCGGTTAGTGTAGCTACATCCAATTTATAGTTTGTGAATAATACAATAACACTCAATCCATAATAACAAAATACTTTTTTGTGGAATACAATGTGTAGGATATACCCTTACACTTATGTAGCACTATGTTCAATACAACAATTCATGTGCTTTAAATATCATGAAATGATGTAATTTAATTTCATGCTTCCTAATCAACTTTAAAAAAACATTTTATTTCAAACTAATTCTTCACCTTCCTACCAAAGAGTAGGTAATAACTTCCTAGATGTTCTAATGACACTCAATATAATTTCTGAGTCCAATTCCCCAGTCTAATTTCTCAATATGAAAATTTAACTTTGTTAGAATACCATTGAATCAAATCTAATCTTCTCCTTCCTCAATCCAAAAATCTCAATACGATATTCACAGTCTAATGATCCATCCCAATAAGATAATAATCTGAATATGATCTTTTCTCTTCTCCTTTCTTCTTCTACCTAGAAAACTTCCTCAAAAAAACACAATCGGGAAACTTCATCTTCCTATAATTGCAGAGACTCTCTCTCTGATTTCACGAGTGATTCATGTAATAGAATATAAAATGTATTGTCCTACTTTTATATACATTCTAAAATGGATTAGTTTGGATTCTAAATAGGCTTTCCAGTTACCAAATTTCTTGGATTTTCAATCTTCCTTAAATCTCATATCTTTCTTTGGCTTGTTCAGTTCCTTGAATTTCCCTTCAATTTTAGATCTCCCTTTGATTTCTTCAATGCTTCATATTTCCTATAAAATCATTAGTTGGAATCTAATTCTTGATTCCAATTTCCAAATACAATTTCTTAATTACAATGAATTAATTTTTTCACTCCAATTTTTTTAACCTACTTTCAAAAAAATCACAACTGAAGACATCTCAAAACATTCTCTACACCAATTGAAAAACCAATATTCCCATTAGGATTTTCTCATTGTGATGATGATAGAAGATTCTTCAATAAATTTCTATGTATAAATTATGAAAAATGTAAAACATATGTCTTCCCATTACGGTGCTCGGTACCGACAGATAAAAACAAAAGAAAAAAATTTCTTGGAACTTCGAGCAAGCTTCTTACCCCCCTTTGACAACACATTCAAAAAGTCTTCAAACAAGACTCATACACTTTTTATTTTCTCATTTCCCAATTGTTATAGATATTCAAAACTTCCTTAATCGGTTGACTCAATCTAAAAATCATCTTGATGATAAATGGTTTACTATAATGTTGATTGATGTTGGTCTCAACAATATTTTATAATTCAATTGTCCCAACATCTTCCAAGAAAATTCTTCATAAAAATATTTCTTCTTCAACAAAAATTTCCAATAAATGTACCTCAGATGTAATAAAGATACCAAATAAATTTAATGATTAATTGGTGTTAGAGTAACTCTAATTATTACTAGAAGACCAGGTCTAACAGACCAGTTCCAGAATCTTTGACTTCTGCAACTTATTTTATCTTTTGATTAATATTCTAGTGAACTAAGAATAATCATTAATAGTATTCTTTAAAAAAAATTATATTTTGTCTTATTAGTCTTACTAAAAACCAACACCTTTGGTTTCTCTCATTATGATCAACCTTCTCATCCTTTAACAAATATTTTTTTACTAATCTCATATCAATAAACAGAGACCAGAAAGGTTTGTTTACAGAAACTGTCATCATATTTAACTTCATTCTTGTAATCATGACTTCTTCAGGACTTTGAAAATTTTTAATATCATCTTAAACATTTTATAAATAATTGATAGAAATTACTATAAATTCATCTCATTACCATCAACTTTATTTCTTTTCAACCAATAATCAATATGATTGGCATTTATACAATTGGAATCACCTTTTCTACCCTTTCTTTTATCAATATTTCATCATTATTTTTACATAATACTTCTGATTTTTTTTAATTAAAAAACAACAAAGAATCGTTAGTTTTATATTGAATCCCTTTAGAATATTATTCCCTTATTGTGATATTCATTACATTCCAAACCCAAGGTGATTCTGATAAACTTTTCTTTCAAAAAACAGCTTCCCAATCCAATGTAATTTCTTAAGAATTTTGAGTGCAATTTCTTGAATAAGATAGTGAATCTTAATACCCACTTTTACAAAGTGCAGTGATTTATTTTCTTCCTAAACTTCCTCAGAAAAAAAATATAGCTCCTGAACACAATTATCTTCCTTATGAGCTTGTTACTAACTGTATCCCCCTTTGGATTTTTTTTAGCCAAGGTTCATAAATTACTAAACATTGTAACCTCAAGCTATAGATTATTTATCAACAATTATAAGACTACTTGAGCTAAACCATGGTAGGAAACAATATTTTATTTGGAAAAATAATAATGGAAAAAAAATAGTGATCATGAGAACTTCTTGAACTTTTCCTCATATCTTTCTCCACTTCTTCACTTACCCGCTTAACAAAATTTTCCTACAAACACTCCAACAAATAGTTATAACAGTTCACACAATTACATGTTGGATTCACATTTTACCCACAACTCCCCTTTTATGTATAAACTCTCTTTAAGGATGGATTTATGAAACAATTCTTCCCCTTGAAAACATTATCAAATGATAAGATGAGAGAGGGGGAAAACTCATACCTCAATTATGATGAGAATGTGGTTTGACATTGATTTTCAAGCTTAGTTTAGAGAAAATTTCTTTTGTTAATGGTTTTATGAAAATTTCATCATCTTTTTCTGATATAGAAACATACTCCAACTTTAGATATTTCTTCTCTACATTCTCTTTAATGAATTGATATTTAATATCAATATGTTTTTAATGCGAATAATTTACTGAATTATTGGTAAGGTTGAGTGTAATTTTATTATCACAACCCAATAGCATGTGTAACTTCACTTCAATAAGTAAGTCTTATAAATGATTCTTCATCCACATAAGTTGAGTAGCGGCTTGAGTTCCAACAACATACTCACCTTCAATTGTACTAATAGTTGTGGAATTTTTTTTCTTTGTATGTCAACTAATAAAAATATTCCCCATAAAGAAAACTTCTCTAGATATGAATCTTATATCATCAATATTTCCTACCCAATAAGTATTGGAATACACAAACAAGTCAATAGTTTTGGATCTATCATACCTGATTCTAGAATTTTTTGGGCCTTTAATATGTCTTAAAATTATTCTTCTATTAAGTAAATGTGATTTTTAGGTGAACTTTGTAATATTTCACATAAGGTAATGAAATATAAAATATTAGTTCTCAAGGAAGTAAAATATAATTAACTTATAATTAACTTATGAAACTCTTTATGATCAACTTCTTTGCCTTCTCCATATTTACTCAATTTGGTTCCCACTAAAATCAATGTGGAAAATGGATTTTATTTTTCCATGTCAAACTTATTGAGAAGTTTCTTGTCATACTTTTCTTTAGAAAGAAAAATGTGTTTCTTATTTCATAAATTTTATAAAAAAATAAATTATTTCATTTCCCGTAGTATGTACATCTTAAAAAACATTTTTATCACTTTAGTTAATATTTCACAAGTTCATTCATCATTCCCAGCAAAGATAATGTCATCAACATAAACAATTATGATGAGGTAAAATCCTTATTTTCATTAATGTAATGATTGCAATAAACACTTACTTTCTTAAAATTTATATTCCTTAAACAAGTATCCAATTTGGGATACCAAGATCTTGGACTTTGTTTTATCCCAAACAAGCCTTCCTTCAACATAGACACATAACTTTCATCTTTCCTAACAACAAAACCATAAGGTTGTTCAATGTAAACTTCCTCATCAAGATCTAAATTTAAAAAAATAGACATTACATACATTTGAAAAAAAAATTAAATCATTGTGAAATAATTGTATGAAAGGTTTTTATTGTTTCTAACCATACTAATAGAGAAAAATACTCATTAAAAATCAAAACCTTCAATTTGTGAGTAACCTTTTCACACTAATCTTTCCTTGTTCCTTATTACTTATACTTATTAATTCATATTATTCTGTAAAACCCATTTTGTACCAATAACATTTTTTATCAGTCTTGGGTGTGAGTTCCCAATTATCATTATTTTCTATCTAATCCATCTCTTCATTCATATCATCACCCCATTATGGATGCTCAAAAAACTCATTCACATCATTCAGCTCCATTTTTAAATACATGGATGTATGTGTAACGGTTTTTAAACTTCTTCTTGTTTTAACCTTCTTATATTGATCACTAATAATTTTCTTATCTTCCACTTTCTTTCTCATCTTGGGATGATATTTTCGAATTTATTTCTCATAGCTTGATATAGCTGAGTCTTATTCTTCTTCTTGAGTATGATTACCATTGTGGGTATACTTATCAGGATTGTTAATAAAAATTTGGTTATCATGCTTATCTTCCATATCAACATGAGTATGTTTATATTCTTTATCATTTTCAATAACATTCATGTTAATATAATCAATAATTCTTCCATTTTCTTTATTTAAATGCATATATCCCCTTCATTGTAGAGCATACCTAAGAAAAAATCCATCCCCACCTCACTGCTCAAACATTCCAAGGTTTCCACATTTCTAATTTATGATGCATAGACTCCCAGAAACTAAGTGTTTAAAACATGGAGTTTTATCAAAAATCATTTCATATAGATTTATATTTTAACATGGCCTATAGAAACAGCGTTTTAGGATATACACAGTAGAACTCAAGTCTTGACTCCAAAAGTAATGAGAAATAACATGTTCAAGCAACATAGTTCTCCCCATTTCAAACAACTTTTTGTCTCTCCATTCAACCACCCCATTTTGTTGAGGGTTGTGTGGTGAACTAAACTCATGGAGAATTCTATTATTCTCAAGATAACATTTAAATTATTTATTTTTATATTCAAAACTATTATCAAATCTCAACTTCTTCACTAAATACTCACATTAATTATCAGCTTTCATACTAAAACATTTTAAAAAAATATTAAAATATGACTTATGATTCATATTTATAACACAAGTAATGAGATTAAATTCATCAATAAAAATAATTAATTACTTATCTCCATTAGTTTATTTTTTATCGTTGTCCCAGGAATATAGTAATGAATATGTTTCGTGGGGTTTTTTGTAAAAAACTCAACTTTCTTATGCACAAAGTTGGTAATGAATATGATTCATAATTACCAAATTTCTTTACTCCTTCTTTGAAGTCCTTCACATTATTAAAAAAATTAAATCTCATGTCATTTGAAAATAACACCCGCTATTAAGAATCCAAATTTGTTCTCATTTTGTAACTTTAAGAGTTGATTTTAAAACAAGATCCCTTACTTAATCTTTATATTTGTTTATCTATGGATTTTGATAATTAAGAAGAATATTTTGATTACAAAACAAGAAATCATTTTGCAAAGTGTCGAGGTTCTTCACATCTTTCGCAAACAGTTTCCAGAGGTTGGAATCAATGTTCAACTTTTACTTATACCCTATCATGATTCTTCCAGAAAACCTTCTCAAACTTCTTCCTTTGAGGGGATTGACTCCCATTCAAACTTTTACTTTTCTAAATTTTGGAATTGTAATAATGTTGTTGATTAAACCAACAAATATTTTTCATATGTCTAAATCCACCACTATACTAGCAGGACCCAAAAAATAATATTTTCCTCTATAACTTCCATACTAATTGAAGTTTTGAACGTATTTCTCAACAACCTTCTCATATTTCATATAAAAACTTTTTGACCACCAACGTTTTTGTTTTCAACTAGAATATTCCTTTTTATCATGGTTTTCATTTCTCCCTTATTAGATCTGTAAGTAATAATAATTTTTTTGGAATCATAATGTTTAGTAACTTCTAATTCCATAACTTTTTTGGGTTGACCACATAAATAACTTACCTAATTATATACTTCCTAGAAGAAATTCAATTTTTCTTCTCAACCTTTTAAGATAACTTTTTTTGGTCATTCTTTCGTTCATCCTAACCAAAATATCCACCAATTTCTGAGACAGAGTTTTTGAAAATTACATCCCTCTTTTAATATTTAAATTTTTTTTTAAAAAGTTACAACTCTTCTTCTTTTATCTTTCAAATTCACTTCCAAATTATCATTTCAATTATTTTCTTTCTCAACAGACTTCCTCAAATCATAAATCACCTTAATCATCTTGATTTTCTCATCAGTAAAACCTTCTTGGTTTTTTGTTGAAGATTATTTACTTTTTATCTTCTTAAATACTTTTTAAATCCTCCTAATATTTCTTTGACAATATTTCAATTCTTCTTTAAGATGAAATTCTAATTGGATTTCTTCTTATTCCATATAACTACTTATTCCCGATTCATTATTGTTATCTTTTGAAATAAATGTATTTTCACTAGCATGATGAATACGATTTTTGGATTCAGATTAACAATATTATTCTAAATCATGTTTAGATAAGAAAAATCTTCTTTTATATTTGAATAACTTTTTATCTTTTCCTTTGGAATCTAATTTATAGTTACCACTTTCTTTTCCTTCTTTCTTCTTCATCACTATCCTATTATTTATTTATTATAGAATAATTAGTTACAAAGTTCCCAATAACCCCACATTAAAAACACTATTAGGTATGTTTACATTTGTATTTACATGTACCTCTTCTCTCATTTTTAAAAAATAAAGATAAAATATAGTCAATATTTTTACATACCTCATTTTTTGATTCAGGGTCTACAACATCATCTTCCTCAATAACCTTCTAATTCTTTTCTTTCTTAGTGGATTCGAAAGACATTTCTCTATCATATATTTTTTTCAATCATAAAATTCTACCATGTCAATTCATATGTAATTATAGTACAATGAAAATCATCCATATATAATGTTTCTAGATCTTGATCTTCTAATTAAGAGACTTTGGCACTAAACCTTTTAGTAATAATTCTTAAAATCTTTTAAATAACTATAGAATATTTCAATTTTCACTAAGACCTATGGTATTGATAATAATTTCATTCACCTTGGTAAAGAATTCCCTAATATATTCATACTCACCCATTTTTAGATCTTCATACATCAGCTTCCAAATTTTTAGTTTTACCTTGGTCACTTTTTTTATTGCATTTGTAAATGTTTTTCAACATATCTCAAATACCTTGGGAAGTAGAAACATGCTTTTCTCTTAAAAATACACTTTAAAAAAGTGATGAGAGTAAATCATTTTTAGCCCCTTCATCATTCTCAATATTTTTCTTAACAATTGGCCTAAGATTAACCTTATCATTAATAGAAGGAAATCTATTTGTTGTAACTTCAAGAACATCATACCCAAGAGACATAAGATGAGACATCACTCTATATTTCTATACATGATAGTTCCTTAAATCAAAGATCAAAATTCCATTGAATTTCACACAATTCAGATTCTCCATCACAACATCTCTTCAAAACATTAGTAAAGAGTAAACAAATGGAACCTTTACTCTAATACCACATGTAATTTTCCATTTTTTATTGTTGTGTCACTTATAGGGGGAGGGATAAATCACTGATATATTTTTATTTTATGTTTCCTTACTTTGGAATCAACCTTCACCTCTTATTAAAAAAAATTCTTTTAAAAACAAATCAGACACACACCCATATGAACACAAGAATTTACATGGTTCACTACTTGGTAGGAGTATCTACATCCTAGATATAGTTTGGAAACAATAAAATACCACACAATCAACTAGAAAACAATACTCTTGTTGGGAATAGAATAAGTAGGATGTGGCCTTACACTCGTGAAGAACTATGTTCAATAAAACAGTGCATGTGATTCAAATAAAATGAAATGATGTAATAAAAAAATTATTCCTAATCAAAATTCAATAAAAAAGTAAATTCAGAACAATTATACACTTTATTAACCCAATAGTAGGTAATAACTTCCTAGACTTTCTCATGACACTCAATCCAATTTCCCAGTCCAATTCCCAAGTCTGGTTTCTCAAAATAGAAATATAACATTTCTAAAATACCACTAAAACAAATCTGATCTTCTTCTTAATAAGTACAAAAATCTCAGTATTATTTTTCTAGTCAAAAGATCTATCTCAATATGATAATCAACTGAATATAATCTTATATCTTTTCCTTTCTTCTTTTCTCTGAAAAACTTCTTCAGGAAAACACAATCTAGAAACTTCTTCTTTCTAGAATTTCATATATTATCTCTCCCCTTTAAAGAGCGATGAATGGAATAGAATACAAAAAGTACTATACTCCTTTTATAGGCAATCCAAAATTGTTTAATATGTATTTTTAAATGTATTCCCACTTTACAAAATTTCTTGAATCATCAATATTCCTTAAATCTCGGATCTTTATTTGTCTTATTTAGTGCCTTTAATTTCCCTTAAATTATGGATCTATCTTGGACATCTTAAACACTTCAAATTTCTTAACAATTCATCAGTCCATTTCTGATTCCCGAATCTAATTTCCTGATACAATTTCTTCATTATGATAAGGGAATTTGGTCACTCTAATTTTCTTGACCCACTTGTAAACAAATCAAAACCGAATACATCTCATAACATTTCTCTACACTAATTGAAAAAACTAATCTTCCCATTATGATTTCCTCATTATGATGAAGATAATAGATTCTTCAATAAATTTCTTAGTATCAATTGTGATAAATTTTAAACATATTTCATCTAATTATAATGCTTCGTACCAACTAATGAAAACAAAGGGAAAAAATTATTGGAACTTTAACAAATCTTCATGTTCCCATTTGATAATACTTTTAAAAAGGATTAAAACAAGACAATTAACCTTATTATTTTATATTGACACACATCTTATGCATATTCAAAAAATTATTTATCACCTGACTCAATCACCAAATAATCTTGATGAGAAATGGTTGACTATGTTTTTTATCTCAACCTCAATAAAATTTTCTTATTAAATTTTCCCATGATCTCCCAAGACAATTGTTCATCAAAACATTTATGCATCAAAAAAGATTTTTATCAATCTAGAATCAATATCATAAGGATACCAATAAAATATAATGACTAATCGGGGTCATAGTAACTTAGAATATTATTTGAACAATGATTCTGATGGACTAGTTCTAACAGCTTAGACTTTAGAAACTTCTTTTCTCGTCTCATTAAAATACTGATGAAATATCTATAACCACTGACTTCTTTCTATAGAGATTTATATTTTTGTGTTTCTGTTCTAACAAAAAAAATCACCTTTGTTTTCTCTCATTATGATCAACCTTTATAGCCTTTAACAAATTTGTGTCTGGTAATATCATATCAATGGACTGAGACTGGGAGGCTTTGTTTCCAAAAACATTCCTATTCTTCAACTTATTCCTTGTAATCATGACTTCTTCATAACTTTGAATAAATTTATGATTAGATATAATATCATCTAAATTATTGATGGGAAGTATTGTAACTTACCTTCTATACAAGTAACTTTATTTATTTCCAAAAAATCATCAATATGATTGGTCTGAATACAAATGGAAGCAAATCCCCCCCCCCTTATTTCATCAACCATGCATCATAAGTTTAATTGAACACTTTTTATTTTTGAAAATTAAAAAATATAAAATAATCATTCATTTTTCATTAGATCCATGCAAAATCTAATTCCCTTCCTTATTATGATCGTCCTTACAATCTGGACTCAAGTTGAGTCTGATAAACCTTTTCTTTCATAAAATACCTTCCTAATCGGATAGACATTCTTAATAATTGTGAGTTTAATTTCCTGTATAAAATGATGAATCTGATTACCCTCTTTTAAAAAGTGATGTGACTTTTTTCTTCTTAGACTTACTTGACAACAAAAGACAACTCCTAAATAATAGCATCGTCCGTATCATCTTGGTACTAATAATGTGGTATACAATTGTACTCTAAGTGTGTGGATAGTATTATAGATGTGGTATATAACACTACCTTTAGTGAAAGAATAGTTCTCCAGATATGGAATATGAAATTACTTTAATTGAGAGGGTAGTGTCCAGGATAGGGTATATGACCTTACCCTGAGTGAGAGGGTAGTAGTCAAGACAAGGTATAAGACCTTAACCTAACTAAGAGGATACTGGTCAGGATGTGATGAACGTCCCTACCTTGAGTGTAGGGGTAGTGGTTAGGATGTCATATATGACCCAACCATGACTGAAAGTGTAGTGGTATATATTTGATATGGGACCTTAATGTGAGTGGGAGAATAGTGGTTAGTATGATACCTCATCCTATATGAGTGGTTGGTGGTATGATATATGGAATGAGACATTGTTTAAGTCCTCACCATAAATGAAAGATTCAAGGAATGAGACATGGAGTGATACATTATATTTTTCCTAACCTTGAATAATAGATTCAATGTATGAATACTGGTGTTATGCACTATATTGTTCCTCACCCTGAGTGAGAGGGTAGTGGTTTTTGACTGGATATGCCATAGGGACTAGGGATGGGACCCAACCCAGAGCGTGATAGTAAAGGCTGATGCTCTAATATAGGACCCTACCCATAGTGGTTGGGTATAGTTTTGGGTTTCTCTTTCTAGAAGATTCATCTTCAATTATTTTCAAAATCATGAGTGGTCGGGTATCATTGTGTCTAGGTTAATACATAATGACTTCAAATGATTATTTACATGTTATTTCTTCCCTTTTTTATCATAAATTAATACTATAATACCCTAAGACAATATAATGTACTCTTTATTAAATAAATAGTGTGTCGAATAGATTATTTCACACACACCACAGAACTAAAATTAACCATGATACATTTTATTAAGATAAAATATTACAATTTAAGATAATCATTACAAGTTTTTGAAAATTCAACATGAAACATCATTAAGAAACTATAAGAGGAATAAAACCACAGGTAAATAAAAATAGAAAAAACACGAAATCCATATCCCCATGGTTTTATTTTTAGATAATAAATCTTATTATAACTATATAAATAAGAAACAATATAATAAATATATTATAAATTTTTATAATTAAGTAAACAAATATGATGATTGATTCTAAGAATATATGTAAGGAAATATATATGAATGGGATGTGGTCATTATATTTATGAACTTTAGAAATATGGTTGTTGTAAATATAGTCATTGGACATTTGGTTATGGGGTATATCAATAGGTAAAGTTGTGTAATTGAAAATAATGAAATAAAAAAAATTGTAATAGGATAATAATTAATTTAATTAATTTTTAAATTTTTTAATATTATTTGATATATTTTATTATTATTTAAAAAATGGTTTGATATGTTTATAAAATTAAACAAATTAAACAAATGGACTGATAAGATTGAGTGGTGATGATATAATTAATTAATTGTAATGGTATGTGATTAGAATTATTTAATTTTAAAAGAATATATTTTTTAGAGAATTGTTTTTTTAAGCGTTGTATATTTTTATCTTAATAAATTAAATTCATAACTTCTAAAATATTATTCAAAAAATATAAATGTATAAAAAATTATTTATAATAATTTAATTATAAATTAATATGAAATTGGATTGAGAACTCTTAAATTTTAAAAATCATTTTTCCAATAAAAATCAGTTTTTCTGTATATTTTATGTTTTTATTTAAAAGCTATTTTTTCTATTTAGAAATAAATTTAGATTAAATGGAGTCTAATTTTTTAATCAGCATGTAAAAATTTGGTAAGATGGTTAATTTACATTTTAATCCTAAAAAATAAGGTAACAAGGTAAAAATTGAGTTACCATAGTAATGTTAAAATGTGGTAAAAATGGATAATAGTTATAATTTACGAGTATAAAACGTAATTAAAAATAAAAAAAATAAAAAATATATATATATATGTTATACTGATCATAATGTAAGTGTATAAAAGGTAATGGAAATGAATATTATTATAAAATATGTGATAAAAATTATTGTATTTTTTATAGGTTAAAATGCTATTATGGAAGACGAGGGTAAAGGTAAGGGTTTCTCACCTAAATTTTCACTCATTAAGAAATGATTTATAATTAACAAATTTATTGTTTTTTTTTGTTTATATTCTTCACGTGGATGAAATTTTAACTTACTTCTCATTCAATTCAATGAATTTAAGAATCCATCTTAGTTTCTCTCTTTCAAATACTTTTTGATCCAAAAGATACCAATTTTATAAGGGTTTCCTTACCAATATCATTTTCAAATAAATTTCTTAATGTTTTTACACCCATATAAAAAAATAAAATATCATTTCTTGATAAAACCAAATAATTTCCTTCTACTCTATTTATTAATGGGTTTTAAATTTATTATTATCATTTTACCATCCTATTTATGTTCAATTCAACAAAAATGATGCTTATAAGTGAGCTAGTATTATATCTTATTTAAATCAAGAATATTTCTCCACATATCTATATTCTTTATTTTGTTTTATGGATTTCCTCATCTCTTAGTATAAGTTTTTTAATGACTTATATATAGAATAATTTTCCTACCATCATATTTAATTTTCTTTATAAATATTCCTCTCTAAGTTTTCATAGTTTTCAAAAACTAATTTTTATCCTCCTTTTTTACAAAATATTTTCATATAAACAAATGTTATGAAAAATAAAAGGAACTTTATAATTATTTATCTAATTAAATTTTAATGATCTTATAAATTTTTTTATTTAGCTCAACATCCATTAATGTTTTGTATGATTCATAGGGAATATTCTATAATGATACCATCCACCTTCTTTCTATGGATAGATTATGATAATGTATCATGGAAGATTTCATGAAACTCATTCCCTTCCCATGGGTTAATTAAGAAACAATGGGATTATGAAGATTTTTCTATATAATTTTAAGACATATATATATATATATATATATGGTTATTTATTATGAGAAAATTGTTACGAGAGTTATATAGCCCTCCAATTCAATAGGTAAAGGATTATCTAATTAGATAATAAAGAATGGGGTGTGAACCGAAATCTCTAAGGTAATGGCTGCTAAGTGACATATGGGTTCGTTATAGCCCTCCAATTCATTAGGTAAATACTTATATCTCAGGTGTTGGCATGTCAAGGATAGGGAGTAATCCCAATCCACTAAGGGACTTTATTCACTATGTGATTATGGTTATGGAAGTGAGAATTGATATAATGAATGATTCTCAATTATTATCTGTGTGAAACATTCTTATTCCAATGATATTCTTTCATGGAGTATATTATTAACTAATTTTCTCAAACCACTAGTAAAAATATGGGCTTTAGTTTCAGAGTTTCAATGTTTGCTTTTTATAAATTGAAGTTGAAAGTGATGGAGGAATGTTTTAATGTTCAATTTGTATAAAAAGGACATTAAAATATCTTATTTATTACTTTTAACTTTTCTTTTATAATAACCAATGATAAATTTCATTTAAAATAATCTTTAGCATCATTTTCAAGAAAAATGACGTCAAATGTTCTTGAAAATTTATATTGGCACAACAAAACCCCTCATTTTTGATTCTCTAAAAATCCATTCTCTCGGCCGATGATTTCACTCGATGACACTCAACAACATTAAATATTCTATTTCAGTCTATTTTCATCCACTTTTCAGGTTGTTTATCCCCAATATTTTGTCCTTCATCCTTATTTCAAGATCCTTAAGCTATTCATGTTCATCTAAACTGTAATTTAAGGTTTTTCTTGGTTCTTTTTTATTTTAGTTCATTTTCTCACACATTTTGTTCATTCCTGCTACCTTCTCTATTTTTCACCAAATTCGATTGATTTTATTATAATTCAATAGAAATTTTTTATTATCAACATCCAAATTTTATAAGTTGTTTTTTTAAGAAAAATTAATTATTTTTTGTTTATAATTTTGATTAATCAATTAATTTTTTTGTATGTGATATATTACCCATTTTAAATTGTTTTGTTAAATATTTTCTAAAATTATATCTTTTTTATGGTTATAAATTGTTTTTCACTATAATTTGTTTAATTTATTTACATTTTCGCTCATATTTTTTTATTATCGAACCATTTAGAGTAATATAGTTCATATATGAGTCATGTATGTATATATTTGGTTTTATCAGATATATTATAGTATATATTATTTAAAATATTTATATTTCCACTGAATTTTTATTTTTTACTTTGTTGTATGAATTATTT
Organism: Viscum album; assembly: GCA_963277665.1. Lineage (NCBI taxonomy): Eukaryota > Viridiplantae > Streptophyta > Magnoliopsida > Santalales > Viscaceae > Viscum > Viscum album. The sequence continues at coordinate 1,084,907,543 of OY728155.1, forward strand.
TTCTTTCTATTTATTATTTCTAGAGTCTAATGATACTTTTTTTATGATCTCCCCATTATAACCAATTATACCCACTCTTTTTTCTTAGAGTGGTGTAACAATATAAGTCCTATATAGATTTTATTGGGTGGAATAATGAGTAATAATTTCTATTTTATATCCACTTTTTAATTCAATAATGTTAATGCATTCATGCGGTTTAGATAATCTGTTTTTGATGTGGCCCCTTGTACAAAATTGAAAAGGCATTAAATATAATAAAAACAAGTTACAAGAGTATAAAGGTAGGAATATTATTATAGTCTCTTAAATGCAATGGAAATAGGTCTAAATGGATCTCTTCAAGCCAGGTGGGAAAATATCAATCCCTTTGTTGGAAATTCCACCTCTCCTGCAGTTTTTCCCCATAGTTATTAGTGGTAATGAAATTGGTGCTCATTAAAATTTCCAAACACTAAAACCATTTTTGTAGTGAGTCTCAAATATAATTGAATCATAACATTATTAATGGCTTAGATAGTGATCTATGAATCCTATTCAATCCATAAGTTGTTCCATCCCTTAGAACGTGAAAAAGGGATTGTTGTATTAAATAATTAATTCATGATTTAGGAGTTGAAACCGTCGATAAAACAACTATTGAATGCTTATATGGAGATTTTGAGAAACCTTATTCTAATGTTAAAATAAATTTACAGTGTTATCAGATGTTATGATATTAGTTAACTTCTAATAAATAAATGGGTGGAGTTATAATTTTTTTTAATTCATTGAACTTTTAAAAGAGATACTTTAAGAAGGAAATAATCTTTCAGATTCCAATTATGAGGCAATGAAAATATTATTCCTAATGGGATTTGAGTATCAATATATTCATGTTTTCCCCAATGATTGTGTGTTTTATTGGAATTAATGTGAATATTTAAAAAAATCCAAAATCTAGGACATCACAATATAACTTGAATGAAAAATTCAACTCTTATTCATTATCAGGTACTGGCATAAAAACTCCTTCAAAAAGAATTTGGTACCTTCTACTAATTATTTGTTTGAAATATTTATTTTCATATTAAAATGATGAAAATGGGTCAATATGCAACTAGATGAGTGCATCTTTGATGGTAACATATGTGACCCTACATATTTGCCATAGTGGAAGTGCTTTGACAAAAAAAATCCTGATTTTGGATGTTAAGTTAGAAATATCATAATGAGACCATACAAAGATTGAATGAATCTATATAGCTACCTTGGTATCCAACATAGTTCAGGTCCTATTTTGTTTGTAGTTTAAAAATTTTCCCCATAGATATGTATGAATAAAAAATATATTAAGATGTGATTGATGATTTCTGAACCAAAATAGTTGTTAAACAATATTGGGGTATATATTTAATGATTAATTGATGATTTGAGACTTTTATGGGAGACATGTGCTATATTTTTTTATAAATACAGTAAAGAGTGCTTTTTTTAATCCTATTATGATGTTCACTATAAATGATTTTCCTATATATGGAAACTTATTTGGATACAGTGTTAAGGTGTATAAAGCATGTCTAATTTTTGAAGAAGAGACTTCATATTATCAATTTCCGAATGAAATAAAGGTAGTGTACATGGGGCATCAAATATTTTTCCAATTTATCATCCTTATAATTTATTGAAAAAAAATTAACAGTTTATAGGAATATAATATCGACCCACAATAATTTTCAGCTGAATAATTTTATGACAAGGTGAAAAATATTGATTTCACATTTGGAAAGAAATGAATTTTTTCCATCAAAAATATCTCAATGAAATAATCAATCTTATTCAAGATACCTTATTTGATATTTTAAATATTGAAACATAACATTGATGTTATTCTTGTTGAGAAAAAAAATTTGATAGTTTGATTGGAAGTTTGTTTGACATAAAAGTAAAAATAGATGTATTTCATGCTATATTATCCTTAATATCTATGGGAATACATTTGGATTTATCTCCCACTTTGAAAGGAAACATAATATATTAACCTTCATATTATCACACATTATTCAAGAGTGATAAAATCAATTTTTGTCAGTGTCATCATGGTATTAAAGTACCAAGTAGATATTCATCAAATGTGAAGAATTTCATGTCACTGAAATATTTTAAATTAATTGGTATGAAATCTCTTTACTACCATGTATGGATTCAAAAACTATGAATATTCTTGCTATGTAGTATATTAATTCCAAATATCCAAAAACCTATCGCCTTATTGTGTTAATTTTTCAAATCATTTTGGGGCAATTTCATTGATTCAAATTTGTTAGATGTATTGGGGAATGAAGTTGTGCTCATAATTTGTTGACAATAAATGTTTTTTCCACCTATGTTTTTTGATATAATGGTTTATCTAGTGATTCATTTGGTGTAAGAGATAAGACTATGTGAGCCTATTTATTTACATCAGATGTATCATTTTAAAAGATATATAAAAATTCTGAATAGATATGTTAAAAATACCTATCGAACAAAGGCATATATTATAAAAACATTTTTATTGTAAGAGTTGATTGAGTTCTGTATTAATTATATATATGATTCCAAGAATATTGGTATCCCTATATCTCAAAAATTTACATTTTATAATAAAGGTATAGGGATTCCAGCCTCAAAGATAAGATTTATTCCCCGGGATGAACTGATGTTGGAACATTTATGCATTTTAAACAACACAGATGAGGTTCACCCATATATATCATAACATATTACTATATTAAAAGTACGATATCTAAAATGATATTAAAAGGGTTGATGGTTGATCATAAAAATATGTTTAATTCATAGCTTTAATAGAAAGTCAACATAGATGTATATGCCTCAGAAATATTGAAATGGTTGGTAGGGGGAATGTCTCTTAATGGGATCACATGGTCAGGTTTGGATATGAAAGGTTACCTAATTTAGATAAAAAACATAATAAAAAGAGTAAAGTTTAAAATAGAGGGTTAATTGTCATCATATAAGCACAAAAAGTTTCTATTTCAAAAGATAAAAACACAATTTCTACATCATCAACATATATTAGAGTTTTGGGGATATATGGGAAATTGATTATAATAAATTTATAGTAATGGAGTTTAATTTTAACTGGGTTGATTATAATAGTAGTGTGAAACAAGAATATTATGGATTTACAGAGGTTGGTTTGAAATTATTTAGTTGCAAATAAGAACCATTTATATTGGGGATGCATGCAAAGAAAATATTTTATGTTATTGATCCCTCAAATGATCTATTTTTCATCATTTTTAAAGGAAAATGATTAATTTGGGTGATGAGGATGATGATCATGTTATGGATTTATGTTAGGTTTCTTCATCTATTACACAAATTTTGGATGATAACAATGACTATAACGCACACATATTCCATCCTTTATGAAATGATCATCCCTAAGGAACATGGGAAAACACCAAATTACTCTCAAAATTAATCAGGTTAATATTTATAATCTATTTCTGAATTATAGACCTCCAAATTTTATAATTAATTTTCCTTAATTAATTTTTTTCATTTTTATTTTTTTATCATTATAATGATTTTTTTAAAAAAAATTACTTATTTTTTTCATTTTTTAATTGTTTTTTAGATAGAAATTATTTTTAAAAACAATTATGCAAGTTTAAAATATCTATTTTTATATGTTCTTATATGTTTCTCTTTAATCTTTCACCGTTCACCATTTTTTCAAGACCTCTATGTGAGTTCAATAGCATTCAAGACTTATTTATGCCCAAATATTGTAAGTTATTTTTTAAGAATAATTAACTATATATTATTACAGTAAGTTAATTTTATCCAAATACAAGTACACAAACTTTGTTATAGGTAGAATACATATTTCAAAAATGACAAACATTGGGGCAGGGGAACCAAGATATATGTGCTTTTTTAATTAAATATATTTCCATGTTAATTAGATTATTTAATTAAATTAAAATAATATTATTTTAATATTATTTTTTCTATTATTCTTATTCTGATAGGATAGTACCAAAATATAATAGGCATTTAAATAAATGTTTACCAAAACTCACACTCACACTTGGAGAGAAAAGGGAGGTAATTAACTTTGATGATAATGACTTACCAACTAGCCTAAATTCCACATTGATTAGGACTTGCCTAGATTTATAGAGTTGTTGTAGGATCATTATTTTATCCCATGTTTTGATGAGTGCTGTCCAGTATATGAAAGATATTTTATGGGAGTTCCTAATTATAAAATCTCTAAACTTAATTTTTTAGTTTTCCAATGGTTTAAATATTATACATTTCTTAATATTTTATTTATATAACTATAGATGAAATTTTACATTCATGTCATAAAAGGAATTAAAAAATATATCCTCTATGGTAAGATGATAAAAAGATTTTAAGAGAAATTTTACTTTATATTATAAAATTGGGATTAAAAATATAAATATATATGCCTTAAGTATGAGTTTATAGATAGAAAGACTTCGAAAAAATTCTTAACCAATCGGTAGGAGGAAACGTTTATAGTATATTTTTATTCTTTGTAAAAATTATTTGTTTAGTTATTTTCCACTAATTTATAAGTTATTTTTTTATGTAATAGGAATTTAAGAAAACTGACCAAGCGATATAGTATTCATGTTTATAACCTCATACAGTCTCATAAAGAGGGTATCCTTTATTTGAGGAACAATTGATTGTTGAAAAAACATATTAAATTAAGAGTCAAGTTAGGTAATGGATTTGAAGTGGTTTCACTCAACCCTATATATCCTCCCACATATCATGAAAAAAGGAAAAGGGTAATAATGTCCAAAAAGTTGAAACTATATTTCTAATCCAATAATGTATCTGAAATGATTATAAGAAATTAATCATTACCTTTCATTAATATTACTATTTAGTGAATTTATTTTACTAATATAACATTTCAAAAAACTACTTCAAGAGACCCTTCAAGAGAAAATGAAATAGGGGAAATTTTTCATTCAGGGTGGGAAGTATATTATTATCATTGATTTAGGAAATCTGAATACCTTGGCCTCATCTGAGGGTATAAGGAGGATATCAGATTTTAAAAAAATGGCCATGCTAATAATTTGAAATTTATGGGGGAAGAATATAGGGAAGAAATTAATTATTTGGAGTTTGATACATGAAACTTGAACAGGTAGATATAGGATAGTATTAAATCATATGTACAAGATACACTTGCAAAAGCAATGAGATAGATGAAACCAACACATCCAGACCAGCCTATGTAGCCTTCCTATACAAATCTTACACCTCCTTATTTGAACCTAACTGTGTACTGTGAGTTTCTTGTTATGAATCCCCATGTTTGTATTTTATCATATTGAATTTTATATCTTCTTTTAGATTACATGCATCACCATATAATGAATTTGGGTCAGGTGAAAGTAGCAGTACATGTTATTATTTATCAAGCTTCTCCAGTGTTTCTTCCTATTGAGGAGGTATCTATAGTTTGATAGAGTATTGACCATTTTTTACTTTGGATACTTGATTATTACCATCAGCTGACATATGAGGTATAAGTTTCTTTTAATTTCTTATTTAACAATAAAATCAAAATTACTTATATTATTTTCTTATATATACCTTGTATAAGAGTATCTGATATTTAAGGAATTTTGAAGGAAAGGAAACTTATGGATTCCACTACCTTTATATATTCCTTATGAAGCTAATTGGATAACATGTCATTCCTATATTAGATAATTGTAATACTTTTTCAATGAGTAATGATATATGTGGAAGATATCTTGTATTAAATATTTTTAAAAATTACATCATGGATTTTGTAATGGGTTATCATCAAACTATACTTGTGTTGAATTTTTATTCTATGTAATTTAATTTCAATTATTAAGTTATTTTCATAAAGTGGAAATATTTTATATGGCCTTAATTAATTTCATTTCTAAATACCTTTATACATATTATTTTCATCCAATATGTTTTCCCATATTTTTAAGGATTTATTGACTCAGAATACATTTCAACAGAACTGGTCTATTTGAAATAAGAAACCAAAATAGAATACGATTCTGAAATATTTAAAAAAAATGGACATCACATGTTGGTTCCTTCCATTACTTGGCGGGTAAAAGAAAATGAATAATTATGAACCACTATTCATTATTCTATTATTAAGGTTGAATATTATATTTTATAGTGCACATTAGATGTTATGTATATTATTCTCAAAAGAAATCAAAGCATATTAGTTATTCTCTTTATTGGGTGGTGTTCGAATAAGATTTGGAAAAATGTTATAGAAGTAAGTTTTCATCCATGATTTCGGTTATTTAATATTATTATTTTTCAATTTTTGTTAATTTTGATAGAAAATATTTAAAATTAAAAAAAATTGAGGATTGGGTTTAACAAAGAATATTATCCATCAGTAGATCCAGAAAAAAATTAATATGTGAATGCTCAGGTAAATAACTTTTACATCATTGAATACAAGGTTTTTCTTACATATCTAAAGTTTTATACTTTTAAAATATGGTTTTAAAATTTTAGTTTCATCATCCAAAATAGAATATTGAATGTGGATATTATTTTTTATGATATGTATATGAGATAATCATGACGATAACAGAAACTGATTTTCAAATGGTTAGTTTCCTTATAAAACTTGTAATTTAAACAAATATGTTATTTTTTAAATTCGTCACACTTTATTTTCTAGGTTTTTAGAAAAGTTTTTTTGCATACATTCAACAACCTGAAACTCCATAAAAATATATTTGCACCATATTTTCTATTTTTTATTAATATTGATATTCAGTTTCATTTAGTTGTATATTTTTAAAAATTGTTAAAAAAATTCTCAATGAGTTTTATTAATTTTGTATTGTATTGGTTGTGTGTTTAAAATTTTTCTAATTTGAGATTACAGGTATGGGATAATGTAATTTCAAATATTTTAAAAAAAATATCAACATTCAACATCGTTTTTATAAGAAAACGACATTGAAATCCCCCTGGAAAGCTTATGACATTGGTTTTTACTAAAAATCAACATTAAAATTGACTTTCCATGTCAGTTTTTTAGAAAACTAACATCAAAGTCTAATTTTATATTATAGTTATTTATACATTAGCTTTATAAAACAATAATGTTGAAATATTTCTAATAGGGATAAAGATATCATTCTTTTATAAAAGTGATATCAAAATCCCTATTGGATGTCTTTTCATGACAGTTTTATAAAAAAACTAGTCATTAAAAGTCCTCTTTAATTCCGCTTATTGAATGGTTTTAGACATCATTATTTTGAATCTTGTATGTAATTTACTACTTTCAATGTGAAATATATTAATATCGGTTCTAAAATAACATTAAAAGATAAAAAACTGACATTAAAGGTGTTTTTCCACTAGTAAACTCCTAGTACTCAAGAATTATGTTATTCCAAAATCCTTATTCAGTGAATCAGTATTTTTAATTAATGGTTTTTTATAGAATAAATATATTATTTAACTCTCATAAACCTCAATCATATTCTCATAATTTTTCACTTATCTTATACTCACTTATGATTATTGATTGTTTTCTGTTATGTATACCCTTACTGAGCATTTAAGCTCACCCTTTCTCATGTTTATATTCCTTAGGGTATGAAGAATAATAATAAGAAATATATTTCTAAAAGGGTATCATGATAAAAGATTATATTTGGGAAATAATAAATATATTATAAAATAAGTTGGTTATGAATCTAATCTCAAAATAAACTAAACCTATAAGTCAAGTGTGTAATTTATTATTAAATAAAATTAATATTTATATAAATGATTTAGTATAAATGTATGTTATGATAGGATAGTCTCAGTTGGTGTCAAAGTGGGGTTTAGTTGTTTTGGTGATTAGGATATTAATAGTAAGAGGATAAAACTTTAAAAACATATAATAAACCAAAAATTATGTAGAATGAACCTAATGTTCCATAGGTTGAATTGAGTGTTTCATAATTCAATACATATTAGTATTGATTTTACTTATCATATGATTTCTTACATTGGTTATTATTTCTCACTACTCTTACTAAGAATTTTGGTTTTCATAAGGGACTAAATAATGAATAATTATATCGGGGAGGTGACAGGTAAAATCAATTTTACAGATGTTTCATTTGAGCCTAGTTCTATGGAATTATTTATTTATTAAAGGGTATCTAAGATAATGAATTTAGGTAACCAATGGATAGATGTTAAATTATCAAGGAAAAATATTTGTGGTAAACTTTTTGCATCCCCGTTATATAACTCAATTTTGATAGAAGTGTATGGAAATGTTCTTCAAATAAATATTATTATTCCCCCTTTTGTGTAATTTTATGTGCTTTTGTGGAAAAATTGGATCTCTACCCATAGACACCGTATTAATGAACGAGATAGGAGAATCGCATTTGATATCCCAAATAAAATTATGATCATATTTTGATGAAAATAAATCCATGAACTCCTTGTGGAAATTAATTTCAATATTAGGGTCTTAATACCCAATCATGAATGGTACTTAGGTTAAATAGAAGGTGTGAAACTCAATATTTAAAATATGGTATTTTTAATGAATATATTGATGTTTTTAAAGAGTTTCATTATCTTCACCCGAATTTTGAGGTTGAGTTATCCATAGAATCCATACCTAGTGATATACCTATATCAAAAAGTCCTTGTATAATATCCTCAATTGAATTGAAGGAATTGAAAAAGAAGCTCAAAGAGAATCTAGAAAAGGGTTTTATACACCCAAGTGATTTAATATAGGGTTCAAAAATTCTTTTCCTAAACAATAATGATAGATCGCTGCATATTTATAGTGATTATTGTGAACATAATAAAATAATCAATAAGAACAAGTATTCTATACCCCATATTGAAAATGTGTTCGACCAGATACAATGGGATTAATAATTTATAAATATTAAATATAGGTTTGGATATTATAAATTAATATGGAAATGGGTGGATATACCAAATATAGACTTTAATATAGGATATGGGCACTATGAGTTCTTAGTGATGCCATTCAGACTCATAAAGGCCCCAACTATCTTCATGGATTTGGTGAATTGAGACTTAGTATTTATAAATGATATTATAATATTTTTAAATATAAAGGAAGATAAAGAATACCATTAGACTATTTATTTTAATAACATGATAAAGAATAAAATGTATGCCATATTTATCAAGTGTGAATTCTGTCTACAAAACGTATCATTTTTTGGATTTTTAATCACAATTTATAGTGTATCTTTGGATCAATCAATAATATATGTGATTGAATAATGTCCCAAAACAATCCGTATGAAAAATATATGTACCTTTCATGGATTTTTTAGATACTATTGATGCTTTGACAGAAATTTCTCATTAATTTTACATCCAATTACCACCATAACTTAGAAGGAAGCCAGATTTTTATAAATAGATGAATGTGAAGAAAATTTAATGTATCTCGAGATAAGTTTGATAAATGTATATGTGCTCATACAACCCTTTATTATATAAGGGTTCATAATAAATAGTGATGAAAAAAATAAGGGATTAGGTTGTGTCCCCATGCAGAAAAAAAAATTGGTGTATCTTGTTCCATATATCAATTAAAAAATCATGTTAAAAATTACACTATGAATGATTTGGAACAAGGAGTAGTAATATTTTTATTGAAGATATGGAGGAATTTTATCAATAGTGAAAAGTGTAAAATATATACTAATCACAAGAGATAAAAGTATATATTCACGAAGAATGATTTGAATATATTCCAAAAAAATTATAATGAGTTAATTAAGGACTATAATTACTCGATACATTACCTCCCTCAGAATGAAAACAATGGGAAGATCCTTTGAGTAGGATATATCATGAAACCTTACCCATGATAAGTATTGAATGAGACTCAATAATCATGTATTTTTAAAGGATAGACCTTAAAATCAATAAAAAAGTGGAAAAACTAATCTTACCCAAATTAATACACAACTATCCATCCATGTAATGATCAAGGGGGCTTATAAGTAGGATGTTAAGCTACATAAGAAGGTATAAAATATTTTTAAGTTCGATTTTAATAATGATGGAATTATACGATTCGTGAAATGAATATTTATTACATCACTACTATATTTATATAAGGCATTTTATGATTCATAGATGTCATTATTCTATATCCATCCTAAAATAATAATGATGTATAGAGATCCCAAAATCGTTTCTCGTGGGATAACATGAAGAGAGATATTTTATAGTATGTATATTGATTCTTTTTATGCCATAAATTTAAGTCTAAGGGGATTATACAACTATTACCCATAAAAGTATGGAAATATAAGAATATCACCATCAATTTCATTTTAGGTCCTCCTAAGATATCTAAAATACATGATACTATTTGGGTTTTACTTGATCACCTTAAAAAGATAGCACATTTCATTGATATTCATGAAAATTTCTCTCTCGATAAAATTTAAAAATTATACACAAATGAAGTGGTAAGTAATCATGGAGTAACACTCTCAATTATATTTGATAGGGATATGAAGTTTAACTCAATGTTTTGAAGAAGTCTTAAATAAGAATTAGATTTAGAGATAATATTTAACATTGCTTGTCTTACTTGGACTAACAGTGAGTATTAAAGAACCATTTAAAATCATTAATATATATGGGCATCATATTTAACAAATTTTAAGGTAATTTGGGATTAACACCTTCCCCTAATAGAGTTCTCATATAATAATTGTTTCCATTTTATAATTTAAATGTAACTATATGAGGCTATGAATGGGAAGAGCTGTAGAAATATAACATGTCGGCATCAAGTTAGAGAGCATAAAAAAATGGAAATAGATCTTTCTTAAGATATGTTATAGAATATTCAAACCATTCAGTGTCACATTAGAACTAAAAAATCAACATAAGAGTTATACTAATATTTTTTGGTGATTTTGGAATCTGAAGGTAGAGAAAAATTATTCTTTTAGATATCACCATAAAAGAGGGTTATGAGATTCCAAAAGCAAGGAATGGTGATCCCCTAAAATATTGTACCCTTCAAAATAATAGACCATATAATAATGGTATCATATCATCATACACATAAATTAATCCTATCCCAAGTGTCTGATGCATTCCACATATCATTTTTAGGAAGTACATACTTATCCCTTCACATGTACAAAACTCATAGACAGTATACCATGAACATGACATCTCTTTTGAGAAAACATTGGTCAAATATTATATTATAGTGATAAAATAATATGAAATAATACCACTCATTTAGGTAAAGTTTTGTGAAGGATTTATAAGTTTGGGTAAGACATATGGGAACCCAAAGATGTAATGAGGCATAAGATTCATCATTTTTTCATCATAGTAATGATATTTTAACAGAAATTTAATTTAAGATGGTAGAATGTAGCAATGAAACATCCCAACCCAGATTACACTAAAACGGTGCCTCGATCTGGTCAGCTACCGGTCCTCAATCATGCCACCCCATATACCAAAGTCTTCTGACTAGTTGTGAGGGCATATGGTTGGACAGTGGGGAGACTATTCCATCATATCAGAGTAAGAAAATAGTTAAAATAGCTTAGTATCATACACAAGAGTATGTAAAAAAAGTGTGGAAGAATTAAATAAACATAAATAAAACATTCTATAATAATAAATATAGGTTCTATAAAATAATGAATAGTTATTCCAAACATACAACACTGGTCACCCACTAGGATGGTTATACCGAAGCAAGACTACAAAAAAATTGAAATAAATGTATAGATCTCTGCTACTAAATCTGATCTAGATGACGTACCCAGTCTCCAGACACTCTCGAACTGCACCAACCCAAACAAAATAACACACATGATCAGCTCCGCTCAAATATAAAACATTGGGCCTCAACCCTATCCACCATACAACTATGCACAACCTAAAAAGCAGACATGAGGTTTACACATACAACGAGGTGTTCATGCAGTGGGAGAAATAATCTCAGTAGGACACCCCAAGGAATAATCTATAAAATTATGTTGTTATAATTATATAAAAATGAAAACTACTCAGCCCAGTTGAGACACAACTACAAAGATAAGTAAAACCAAAATGTGAAACTACAATCGAACATTGGGGTTATAATCCCGATCAACTTGGAAATTTCCACCATAGATGAACATATATATATATATATATATATATGTATTGTCCCATAAATATAAATACATATATAAATATTTATATTCGTGATTAAGTGAAATAAATATCATAAAACCAATTAGCAATCAACTGTTGGGTCCATAATCCTGATGGCCTGGACATCCTATGAAAGGGAATTCAATTGGACGTTGTGTCACTCAAACTGTTTATAATTAAGTCGATCTCTTGGTTTTTTATCCCAATCGACATATACCTTCTTTATCTAGTACCAAAATTACCTCAATGAAAGTTTTGTCATGAAATGGGGATACTTTTCCTACACTTGGGTTCACTTATACTCACCTCCAATCATTGTAGAAATGGATTCTAGGGAATTATATCCTAACATCCCGTAAGTGGTCATCGAGCTAGAATCTATGTTTCTCGTGCCTTGTAAATCTAGTATAATGTCTGAGCCCTAGGTTTTAGTCTGTAAGCAGTTACAACATTCAGAACTCGGATAATCCCAAAGGGTCTGACCCTTATGTGTTCTGTAAGGAGAACTCGCTCGTGATATTCCCTGCCCACCCATGGATTCTCTAATAAGTGAAATTGGAATCGACCTTTTCATCTGGAAGATAATAATAATTTTAGGTATCCAATTATATGAAATTTTGTGAACAAAAACTTATTCAAGTAGCTGATTCGGGAGATCATAACCATCCATATAACTTAGGGGAGTGTAATCATACATGAGTATAATCAGATCAAGGAGAGAATAACCATTTACATCACATATTAAACTAAGGAGAGTGGAATCATCATCATTTCATATCAAACAAAGGATATCAAAATAATCCGCATCACTCAGGCGAGCAGAATCATCCATGAGTATCATTAATAGGGGTGTCATGCCTGCATATCATAACCATGGGCTCAAAATCCGAATACTAGGAAACACCTTTGGACATCCCAATAATATGATAATCAAATATAAATTCTCCAAATCCATGTCCTATGTAGTACCTCTAGGTATAACCGTAAATATAAGAAAAAATATGGCTTAGAAGCTTGATCCCAGTAAGAATATCTGGGCATCCAAAATAGAATGAAAGATGCCCCATGTCAGGTTCAACAACCACCAACTAGGGATCACAATTGGTAATCATCACTTCATCAACAATAAACATGTGAAAGGATAAATAAAGACTGAGGGTGGATGAAAGCCTAAACCTAACAATAATTCCACAGAACCATGGGCTTACAAGATCAGAATAGTTTCAAAGGTGACAACCACTACTATCTGTACCCATACCCAACATGATAACTTAGTTTCAGTCAAACATCAGGGCACCCACTAGGTCCCCCAAGTCAAAACTCTGAATAGGCATCCTACTTAGGATCCTCGAAGTCTAAAAACAATCTAAGGTATCCTACTTGGGATATCTATCTAAAAAGGTAAAAGGAGGAATCATAAAAGGGATCCTTGAATGGAAATCCAAACTAAGGCAGCCTATATGGGATCCATGAAACAACACATAGGCGATGGAATCCTACCACGGACCCTCTATAACTGTATAAGAAGGCATAGGCATCCTACATAGGATCCTCATAATGGTATACTGGAAAAGGGATCCTATGAGAGATTCTATAGTTCATCATTCAAGAAAAGGTAATCCATCGGTTTCCTTTGATAACTAGAAATAAGATAGAGGCATCCTACTCAGGATCCTCTAGGTCAAAATGTAAGTAGATTATTTTAGTTGGGGATCCTCAGTAACAACTAGTCTCATTGCCTTATAGACTAGAATAGTTCATATCGCAACAGATAACCCACAATGGAAAATCTAGGAAATCATCGGTCTTGATAGATAGCTCATGAATCATATCAGAACATGTCACACTCTCTGGTGACACTAGATTCAATTATCGGAGGATGAACCTATCCACCTAGAAAATGTATGAAATGCTACTTAGGAGTACCCAAAATACCAAAAGGGTTTCACCATCGTGATCTATGTAAATAACTACTCAGAATGGAAAAATCAGTGGGTATAATTATGAATCATGTGTGAAAAGATACAAAAACCCAAAAATGGATGAAAAATGGGTAGTACACTAAGAGTCTCCCTGAGCACATGGTGTGTACTCCCAAAGCCCCACCTGGGAAAGCACTCTAGCTAGACTTGGTGTGTAAATGCCCAAGTGCACAGAATGTAAGGTATGTACATGACATGTACCCTACATGGAGTACCTACCTGTGTCCCTCAAATTTCTAGGACATGTAATTTGTCTGGCCATGTACTTCTACTCAGTGTTCAACACACACGGGGTCTGGTCGTGTACTCTATATGGCCATGTAACCCTACACGATCAACCTGTTCATGTACTTGGGTACACGGCTGAGAACACGTACATGGTGTGTATACCTCATACATGTTGTATACATCCAAAAATTTTCTTCTTCAAAATGTAAGAACACACGATGTGTCTTCTCTGAACCACACACTATGTATATGGGTTTTCCCAAACAAAAAAAACATTGAATCTTCATGAAACCCTGTATTTTACCTCAAAAGTAGTAGATCGATCCAAAAGGGTCCATAATCAAGAATATTAGGGTATTAAAACGTGAAAATTATAAACATATGGGGACCTATAATAATAATCAAAAATACTTTTCTTTGTGTGTAATCAGCCAACGTATCACCCGTTTTTATGGTCCATGATTGTTGCATGCTGATTCGGTGAATTCTGAGCTCCATGACAGTACCTCCCTCTCCACCTATCTCCCTTTTTATATCCCTCTACATTACCCTCTTTTTTCATTATGAATGATATCCCTTGGGGTGTGCACAAGAATCTTAGAGGAAAAGAAGAAAAGGAAAAGAGAAAATGAAAAAAATACAATGAAAATGAGCCTCAGGTCGGCCCCAGTGCCCAAAATAAGTTCATACCTCACCTAGAAAAAACACATTGTTCTAGACTCAATGATAAAGTTGGAATCTCAATCTGATGCTCCCTTAAAAAGATATAACTGAATGAACCTATGCGAATAAATTAACATTTAATTTATTAAATATTAAACTTTAACCATTTTGCTAAAATGCAAAGGACTTGGAATCCCACAAACTCTTGTCCTAGGGTAAATAACATATTCCAAGACCAAAAGAGTGGTTATAAAAATTATCTGAGATCATATTATAGGGTAAAAATACCATTTTACCCCTTATAGGCATCTTAAGGTAAAAAAATTCTTCTTAAAACATCAATCTGAAGAAAAAAAATGGGTCCTTAGAATCACCCCACCATGAACCTTATCATCCCTAAGTAGTATTATAATAACAATAGCATACAAGATCTCAACCCAAGAATTTTCACAACTAATATATCTATAATTTCTTATGACCAGTCTCAAAGATCCAAAAACTATCTCCTGCATGGGAGACACTTAACTACAACTGATCTGGTACTCTCCACCGTATGAATACCCTTATCATAGTCTCAAAAATGACATTAACCTCAACAACACATGAAAAAATTTGGATTCCAACTTAAAATGAGGGTCACTACAATTAACTGGTCAATGGTGTACTCGCCATAATATTGTTTACCTTACACTACTATTTGAGACAGGTTTCTCTTACCAAACCAGAAAATAAATTTAAAAGAAAATAAGATTGGTGTAGGGATGATGCTCTCTTAGAATACTCAAGTTGAATTCAAGATATAGAATGATCATCTCTAATAAGAGTACACTTATATTCTACAAAATAGAATTTTTGGATCCCTCTAAGTCATGCTCACATCCAGCCGAAACCAAACTATGATTCATCCATGGGTAAACCTTGTTATGGTAACCCATTCATTCATGATGTCACCTCGACCATGGAGGTACATTTCTCACATAACCACAACTCCCAGGAAACAAATCCCATTGAATGTCGTGAAACCATAAGTCCTCGGCATGCACCCGACCACTCACCGATTAAGGATTTAGATGGTACCACAAGAAACGGGTGTGTACCCTTATTACCTACTCATACTCCAATGAGTCATCCATTGTAAGGATAAGCTAAACATGTTGTAAGAAACATCAGTTTCACAAGCCATAATCTCCCTTGGAACTCCTCTTTAAAATTGGTAACCTCACTTATGCCATGATTTATTCCACGACAACCCATCACCCAACTTTGTTTCAATCACGAGCATCTACCAGCTCTCTGATTTCATTAGAAGTTATGAAATCATTGGTCTACTGGGCCAAGAACCCAAACAGTCATTCCCATAAAAGTTGTCTTGCTACTAATTCAGTCAATTAACAAAATATGAAGGCATCAACATGCCTAAAATGAAAAACATAATCACCTCTGATGCCTCGATCTCAAAATGAGTGTACAAAAAATCTCAATGCCTAAGAATGAATAAAAAAATATGGTCCAAACTATCTCACACAAGTTTCCCTCAAACAAAAAAATAGTCAAAATACAATGGTCAAAGTCAAAACTGAGGGTCTATAGGTCTCATACCTATCCCTATAAAAAAATCTGACAATTAGGTCATAAGGTCTAAACCACCTAGCCCAAAAGATAAAACCTTTCTAAGGAAGGTAAAGATCACAAAGACTTATGAGGGTCCAAATAGAAAACACATCCTATGAGGTCATGATCCTCACCAAGCATCCTCATAAAGAAATACTCCCTAGAGGTCATGATACCAATTAAGAAAAAGAGATTTAATTGATACTAATAGAGAATCCATGTACGGTAATACCCCATATAGGTCTAGTTTTCAAGAAAGGTTCTTTTATCCATCGATATAATACTCAGTGATACGACTAGATAACCATGACATGGGAAACAACACCCTATGAGGGGTACAACAAAAGGGAATTACATGCCATATTGACCTACTAGGGTAATTTCACCTCACATTCATAAGGAATGAGTCACTATCCTCAACACTAATTTCTAAATTTAAATCCACATAACATGAAATCAGAATGAAATATATATATAAGTATACCAAATTAAATAGGCCTTAGTCATTAGTAAAAATTTTACAATAGAAGAATTATATGATGTGAATCCTACATGCCAAATATTATGCTTGATACGCCTCTTTCCTTTAATAAACACGAGTTAAAAATCCATCCCTCGCCTCTTTAAAATGGTACAATATCCATAGATCCGCAACAAATCATAACATCCACACGACATATGCAAGTATCAAGGAGAAAATCATATACAAATATACCATCATATATCAAGAATAGTAATCTGGTACCCCTAGAAACCTATAAATCCAACTGGAACAAGTGTTCTCAACACACTAGTCATATATCCATCACAGGTTTTGACACATTGCTAATACTCTAGTCTAACATATCTCAAATATTAAAGACCAATAAAAGAACATCTCTCGTACAAAGTTATATTGAGGGACTACAGTATGATAGTGAGGATAAAATTACCTCATATCATAGTACGAAAACAGTGTAAATAGATCAATAACATACATAATAGTAAATAAACAGAGTGCAGAGGTTTCAAATAAACTGAAATAGATCATGTTGTAATAATAAATGAATATTATATAGAAGTCAAAATATATATGACATACATACAAAAATGGTCACCCATTGGGCCAACCATATATAAATAGTAGTACAAAAATAAACTAAAAAAAATTATGTGGTTCTGCTATTAACTCTGATCGAGACCACATAATGGGTCTCCAAACACTATTAAACTACACCAGCCCAAATAGAAGAATCCACATGAGTAGATACACTTGAACATTCCACAATGTGACTCAACATTATCCACCATTCAACTATCAATACAAAAAAATAGTGGAATATGGGTAGTTTATAAGCAACAGTTCCTAAAAATGTCGTTATTTTTTTTCAACTATATAGCGGTGTTTTTTAACAACCTACACTAAATCTTTTAAATTTTTTTAAAAAAAACCCAATTCTTCCCCTATCCATGAGCCCCCCCCCCCCCCCCCTCTGGTCCTCCTACCCTCCCCAAATCCCCAAACTCCCTAAGACTAAGCCCTATCCCCCCTCATCGCCACCTTTTGCACTTCCTCGCCACCCCAACCCCCCATACCCCCTCTCTGATCCTCCCTCTCTCCCCAAGATCCCCCCTACCTAAGCCCAATCCCTAACCCCGACTACTATTGAACCTCATCACCTCCCTCGTTGTACCTTGCCCCCACCCCCCATTTGGTGATTCTTGATCCATAATTTGTATATTTTTTTATTGTCTCAAATTTGAGGGTTCAATGAATTATAGGATTCAAGAGTTATTATTATTTAATTTTCTGTGAATTTTAATTTACTGAGATTTTTCTTTCATTGGGTGGATGGTTGAATTGATCTATTAAAAGATAATATACCATTTAAATAAATCGAATTGAAAAGGGGGTTTCAAACGTGATTTACTTGATTCCATGCTATTTTTTATATATTTATGCTTCAGGGTTGATGTTGTTTACTTGAAAAACTTTTCTTCTTGCCATTATGATGTTATGATAACCTCCCCTAATTGTTTAATAAATTAAATAAAATAAAAAATTGGTTGTTTTGAAATCTCGGAATGTTTTGACATTATTTATTCCATTGCTGAAAATTTTCTATGAAAATAATTATTCAAATAGGATATTTAAAGTTTTTTAGTAGATTAATATGTTTTATCACCATTCATAATTAGATAAAGACTTCAATTTGGAAATTAATTAGGTTTTATTAAAATCTAGAACATTGATAATAACATATTGTCACTGAAAAATAGTTCTATAATCTCCAAAAGTGTAAAGGTATAGTTTCAATTTCAATACATAGTTAATAGTGTTTAATATTTTGACATATTCCAAAACGGGGTTCCAAATAAAAAAGTGATTGTTCATAATATTGTTTTAAATTATTATATTGATATTTATTTTTTACTATTAATATCATTATTATAAGGAATTTATTTCCATTTAATAATAATAAATATGATATTAATTGATTATAAATATTATATTAAATAATAAAATCATTTTTGATGAAAATACATAAAAGGATTATGTGAAAATTAAACATCATCACAAAATTAGGTACTATAGAAGCACCATGGTGAATGATTTTTGTTAATTGTTTTCAGAAAGGAAACTAATTTGTACTTGATTTATTGAAATTATTATATTATAATTCAATTATTTTCTTAGAGTTACTTTTAATGATCAATTTTATTTTGTAATGGGAAAGGGGAAAATCAAAATAAAAATACATTTTTTTTGAATAATTTAATTTGAAAAAGTACTAGCTTATGAAAAGGGCTTGATGAGAGGGGATTCATAATATCTCAATAATAATAAAACCAATGGATGATAATATCATGTAATTATAATAATTAAAATATATAAATATTTTTTTGATATGAGATAATAACAAAATAGTTCTGAAATAAAGGTGTTGGATAAGGAAACCTTACCATGCACTTTGAGATGCCTCCATTAATAATCACACTGAATTATGGTTTTATAACTTTCTTTTGGTAATTTAGAGATAAAATTTTGAAAATTATTTCACATTTATGAAGTTAATGTGATATTATTGTTGTATGATTTTGAAGATTGTTTTTTAAAAATTATTTTTACGAATTTAACCAATTTTATAAGATTTTTAAAATCTATTCTTCAAAAAATAGAAATGTTAAAAAAATGTAAAATTTTAGTAATTTTGAAATTATATTTATTAATATGAAATTTTGATATATTATATACAAATAATACTATAAGTTGAATGAGTAATTTTGACATGATTGGATCGATTAAATGATGACTTCTGATAAGTGTGATGAAGTGAAATAATGACATGTAAAATAGAGAAATAATATAATATTATGTATTCTATTAAAAGTTTAACATTCATTGTAAAATATTTCATTATTGTTTTTATAGAGGAGATAAAAGTTTATTTGTTTCCATATAATAAAAATATGGAAGTAAAATTATACGTGTTACTTTTTTGATGATATGGTAGTATCATAAATTTATAATTTTTAGCTCAAAATTTTCATTTTTTTTGGGATTTTTTGTTATTACTATTTTGATTAACATTTCATGATTTTTTTAAAGAGAATGATAATGTGAAATATTTATTGGTAATTGAAATTTTTTAATGCTATTAATGATGATAATTCTAGAATAAATATAATGTGGTTTTTGAAAAATATGTTATGTTCTTTTATAGGGGAAACTAAAAT
The DNA here is from genome assembly GCA_963277665.1 of Viscum album. Taxonomy (NCBI): domain Eukaryota; kingdom Viridiplantae; phylum Streptophyta; class Magnoliopsida; order Santalales; family Viscaceae; genus Viscum; species Viscum album. The sequence goes on from OY728155.1 coordinate 1,084,928,002, forward strand.
TGTTATATTGTTTGAAAATTTTGATAAGTGTTTATTGAATTGTTCAAAGAAGTTAAAATGCATGTAGTTCATGAGATAAAAATAGATATTTTATTTTGAACTATTTTGAAATGTGTAGTTTTTTATTTTAGAAAAAAAAATATATCTAACTTATAAAACACAAAACTAATATGGGTTTTATATGTTCAAAAAAACAATGACATTATTCCTATAAGTTTTTTTATTATGAATAAATAATAATCTATTTTTTATGAACATTTATAGTCCATATTATATTATTTATAATCATAGAATATTATTTTTTATGTTTTTTAGTTTTTTGTAATAACATGTAGACACATTGTGATATATATGGAAAAAAGTTGGATCACATTACTAAAAAACACACCTTAATATGCTATGGGTTTGGAAGAGTTTTTATATTTTTTAATTTTCAATTGATCCATTAATGGTAGTATAATAAGTCCATGTCCTAAATATAAATTTAGAATATGGTTGAAGAGAGATGAATTTTATAAACACTTGATATTGAAGAAATTCCCAACTAAATATTTGTTTTGGACATGGCATGGGGAATCAAATATTACAAAAAGTTTGAGTACTGATTTCAATTGACAGAATGAGCTCCAAAATTCATTGAAAATAGACAATGAAATGAAAAATATTTTAAAATATGCATTTAGTGTTGCAAGACAACAACATCAACATCTAATCAGATCAGAACAACTAAGTGAGGGTGCTACAAATAACAACATGATAAGTGATGTTTTTGGGACTATAGGAAAACAATATAAAAATTGAAACATACCGTTAGATCCTCCTCTTGAATATACGGAGACTAATGTAATAGAGGACTTCACTAAGCAGATAAATTTTCATCATGGTTTAGTCGATGATGTAAACAAGAGTGGTATGGTGGATGTTTGAAATACTCAAAAAAAATTCCACTAAAGTTGTACCATATAAAATTCCAATGTGTAATTACAAATAATGTGATATCCATGATATTGGAATTGTTCGGTGATTCATTTCCTGATGTTAAATTCCTTGGTTATTTTTAGGATATGGAAAAATTTGTTAACAATCTTACTCTAAATTATACCAAAATACATACTTGTTATGATGATTCTATGCATTATTGGGGAGAATATTCAACTAGAAACGTTTCAAAAAAATGTTCTTTTTCTAGAAGGTAGTCAATGGGTGATGTTCAAATTATGAATCAATATACTACTCTAAATAAGAAGAACAGGAACACACCTACAATGGTTTTGTATTACTTTTCTTTAAATCCATGATTGAAAATATTAATCATGAAAACTAACTAGGATGGGAAGTAAAATTCTATGGATACTAATAATGATGAGTTAATGAAACATATAATAGATTCGCAATCATGGAAGAAGTTTGATTCATTACATCAATATTTCTCATCTAATTCTAGGAATTCATGATTGGGATTGGCTGCTGATGGATTCAACCCATTTGGTACTTTGAGCACTAGTAATAGCATTTGGTTGTTTGTTTTGACACCTTACAATTGGATGCCATGGATATGTATGAATTAAATGTCTTTTATCATTTTGATGATTATTCGTGGAAAAATGATTGAAGATTATATTTTTCTATACTTCCAGCCTCAAATTCAAGAATTATAGGATTTATAGAGTAATAATGTTGATACATATGTTGTATTTTCTAGAAAAATGTTCAAAATGCAAGCTTCTATAATGTGTAGCATTAGTGACTTCAATAGAGTTGGGAATTTAACTAGTTGTAATACTTACATGGATTGGGGTTGGCAATTTGTAACTTTTATTTTGAGACCAAATGACTACCTCATAGTAAAAAAATGTTCTTGTTATGTCATAAAATATTTCATGATGAATGTCATAGATTTCGATTGAAACAGTCAAAATTCAATGATTTTAATGATCAAAGACCACCTCTAAAGTTGATGATAGGTTATGAAATATTGGCACAACTTCGAATAATTGAAATAGAATTTTGGAAGGTGCTTCATTTGAATGATAGTGGCAAACGAGTTTGAAGTGCATTGTTAAGTAAAATTGTAATGCAATAATAGAAGAAAAAAATTATATTATTAAAACTTCTGTATTGATAATTTATTTTTTGAAACATAATCTTTATTTTTTCATATTGAGAATATTTTGTGTGAAAATTTTATCTTCAAATTGCTAAACAGGCTTGTAAAATGGAAGGACCATCTCAACAGTCAGAAGGAATTACAAACAATGAACATAAAGCATGATCTCTAGCTAGATAATATGGGAAATTATGCTCTGATAATTTTTTCAATGAAAACTAGGGTTAAAGATACGTTCCTTCAAATTTCAAAACATGTGAAGGTATCTGATCGGTATTAAAGTAACAAGTCAAGGTATGCTGACTTAAGTCATTATATGTTACATAGATTGAAAATTCCTGATTTAAGTTCGTTTTTACAGTAGTTTCTACCATTGGAATTACATACATTATTACCTAAAAAGGTTACTACTATTGTACTCAAATGGTTCATATTCTTCAAAAAACTATGTGAGAAAACTCTACCAAAATTTGATCTTAACAACCTTCAGGGTAGTTTATTATTAACACTTTGTGAAATGGATATGATCTTTCCTTCATCATTTGTTACAGTCATGATAAATTTTACTATTCATTTGGTTGAGGAAGCTAAATTAAGAGGCCTCGTACATTATCAATTGATGTATCCAATTGAGAGGTACTTTATTTATATGTTTTTTATCTTAAGTAACCAATCTTGGACCTTAATTAAATAAAAAATTATCTTATATTTTTTTTTATTTCACAGATATCTTGGGAATTTGAAATTATATGTGAAACATAAATCTCAACTTGAAGAATATATTTCTAAATGTTGTTTGGAAAAGGAGTGTCTTGGATTTTATTCTAGATACATGGATGATATTGAGATAATATTCAAAAAAATTTACATGATAATGACATATTGAATTAATCTAAACTACATGGTAAATAAAAAATCTTTCCTACTGTTGGTCGATCTGTTGGGAGGAGATCAAATGTTACACTAATAGAAATGAAATTATTACAGGCACATAGATATTTTCTACTGAATAATGAAATTATAAATCTATTTATTGAAATAGTCAAGACACAAACAAAGATATAAATGAGAATATGAACATGAAATGAGAAAGATATAACAAAAACTATTAATATAGAGATTGTATAATGGATTACACGATGTGTAAGTTCATGAATATTTCAATCAATATGGATATTAGGTTGGAAAATATATTTTGTAAATATAATAATGTATATTAAAATATTTAGATCTTGAATATTGATAATAGAGCTATTTTTTTAGAATATTTTATCTTTCTAGATCGAGGTCCTCTAAAATATGCTAGAATATTCGATACTTATAGTTTGAATGGATTGAAATTTGGTATAGTCGATCAGGAAGAGTATTTTAAAACCCATAATAATGGTATATTTGTATTTTCTGAAGTGGGATACTATAGAGGGTTGACCAATATTATCTAATTAAAATACCATGGGAATTTTTTTATTATATTATTCAAATGAAAGTGGGTTAATATTATCAGGGGTGATAAAAGAAATTATTTTCAATTTACTTCAGTGAACTTCTCTCGCTTGATGGATGCCAGTGACCATGAATTAGATGATCTATATATCTTATCACCATAAGTGAATATGTAGTATTATGTGGAAGATGTGATGGACGATGGGTGGATTGTATTTTTTCACGTAAAACAAATAGATTTGTATGATATGGGTGATGAAAAGGAAGATTTAACCTCTGACATTGAATTCCACCAAAAGGAAGAAGTGAACTTATTTTTTTATCCTGATATTGAAAATATTATTCTTGAAAGGGTGGATGAAGTATATATAGTAATGACTGAGAAGGAAAATGGAATGATTGAAGGTAAAAATGATTGTATGTGCAATCATCAATTCATTTATCAACCAATTATGTTATATGGGCAATCATTAATTATCATATATATGTGTATTTTATTTTCTAGTGATGTGCATCTTTTAACATTTCTATTTTTTCTGGATGAATTTTTTAAAATATAAGTTTTGAAATGAATTTTATTTTATTAAATTATAGGAATATTGAGGAAGCGTTTTACTGATGCTAGTCAACTCTCAATCTATGTTTCCATGACTAAACTAATAGATGACGATTCATCGGTGTCCCTACCTATTTTATTTGAGACACTATCCACCTACCCCCTATATTGTTTCTCATACCCTCTATTCTATTAACATATGGCACACCATTCACCAGCATCCCATCAATAGATTACAAAGTGCCTCCCCATTCACTAGGTTCAGTAGTGAGGGAGAAGGTCATCACTAAGGTTTCCTCGTGGAAATATTGGAGGGTGATAGTTACAGGTACAAATTTTAATGTTAATAAGTTTATTTAACTTTTATATAATACTAAATATTTTTTCATAAAATATGGAAAAAATAATACTATAGAGAGAAATATGAATAGTTCATATGTCATAAATCTTAACGGACTGAAGATAGTTGTCCTATTTCACTGGTATGGGGTCCTGACGGATGATGTCTTAGGATTATTTGGCTAGATGGATTTTATTTCAATACAAGGAATAATTTTGGAACAGGGGGATCATATAAAGATATAATAGTCAAAGGTCATCACTCTGTAGATAGCGTAAGTTGAATTATCTCATAAGATAACTAGATCTAGCCCCAGTGATATTGCATTGATGACTCGTAGTGATCAAGTGAATAACACTACTTCAAAATCATTTAGTACACAAAATTTTATTGCTTTTAAGTTTAAATTAAAATATGCAACACTCTTTAATATTCAAAATAATCTTCATGTGAGTGATGATAGTAGGAATTGGAGATGGAGAGGGGTAGGGTGTTGAGAAAAGTTCATCGGTTAGTGATTACAGTTCACTTTGGATTTATAGGTGATGTGAAAGTAAACTTATGGCCATTTATGTATAATGATTTCAAATGTTATGGTTTCAGATTTATTGATCCCCTTGATTATCTTTTGTTTTTAATCATGTGTATTGTGATATTATTATATAATGGATTGATTCTTATATACTGATAATGGGATCTTTGTTAATGGGTGTTAGAGGTAGGACTGATAAAAAAATTTATGATATTTTCTTTTTGTTTTTTGTTTTCTGTTCTCGGGTTTCAACTTTTTCAGCTAAATTGTTTTTTGCAAAGAAATATTTGAAGGTGGTTTAAACTACAGCAAAATATGCCAGTTTTTTGTGATGTCTTAAACTGTCACTATATAATTTCATTTTTCATAGTGGTGGTTTTTTTCATTTTAGAATCCCCCCCCACCACCACCATCTTAAGGATAAAGCAGTGGTTTAAACTTCCACTATATTTCTCAGATTTTGGGGGGACCACCTTTAAAAACCACAAAACTGCTTTGAAACAAACCTTTTATGATGGTTTTGAGAAAATGGCACTAAATGGATGTAACTAACATTAGTTGGATATTGACTCCATATTTAGTAATAGTTTTTGGAAACCCTCATAGAAATAGTAAGCGGTTGTTTAAACTGCCGCCAAATAATAAAATTGACGCTAATAAAAAAAATTTTGTAGTGTGTGCTCAACCTAAAAATCATAACTATGGTCTTCAAGTACACCAAGGTATACAAGCAAGGTTGAGAAATAATATCTTTAGGCCACCCTAATAATGAACCTATAAAGTTGTTTTGTTATAAGTGTGTGAAATATAAAATTTCTCAACCTATTTTAGAAAAAATTGAAAAGATAAGTAAAATCCAAACATGAAACCATAGTTGAACCTCGAGTCTATAATATTAGTCAACTAGGAATGTTACAACATGGATGTACAAATTTATATGTGTATACATGTATAGTACCATACCTATACATACATACATAAATATGATTACTCATGAGTAAGTGAAAGAAATATCATAAAACCAATTATTAGACGACCCTGGGGTCCATAATCCTAATCACCTGGATATCCTATGCAAGGGAATTGAGTTGGAAATCATGTCACCGAATCCGTCTATCATTAAATTGATCATGGGGTCCAAAATATTAAAAACATTTACCTGCTTCATCCAGTGTTATAAAAACCTTTGAGTAAGTTACATCACCACAGGGGGGATACTTTTCCTACAGATGGGTTCACCTGTACTCACCTCTAATCATTATAATAATGCATTCTAGGGAAGTACACATTGACATCCTATAAATGGTCACTAATTTAGGCTCCATGTTGCTCATTCCATGTAAATCCATTACAATGTATGATCCCTTAGTCTTGATCCATAGGAATTCATGACATTAAGAACTCAGATAATCCATAAGGAGAAATCACTTGTGAGACGCCATTCCCACCCCCTAAAGTCTCTAATAAGGGAGAGAATAATCAAATTTATCATATGGAAGAGCATAATCATTACGGGTATCCAATGATGTGAAACACCTTGTCCAACACCATGGTCAAGTAAAAGTTTAGGGATAGAAAAATCATCCTTATCACTCAGAAGAGTGTAATCATCCATGAGTATAATCATATTGAGGATAGAATAATCATACTCATCACATATCAAACTAAGAAGAGTGGAATCATCATCATAAAATATCAAATAGAGGAGAGAGAAATCATCCTCATAAATAGTGAGAAAGGAATCATCCATGAGTATCATTACTAGGGGTGTCGTGCCCATATATCATAGTCATATTACCAAGATATGGATACTAGGAATCACCACTAGACATCATAATAATATAATAACCATATATATAGAATCAAAATCCAAGTCTCATGTAGTACCTATGGGTAAAACATTAAACACATGAACAGAACCTAGATCCAAATAATAATATCTAGCCATTCCAATGATAAATAAAGAAGACTCACATTAGGATTAACAGCCACTAGCTAGGAAACACCTCTAGTAATCATCGCTAAATCAGCAATAAACTTATGAGATAGGAAAAAAGAGTGAGGATGGTTGAATGCCTAAACCCAACACTACTGCCATATCCCAATATTCATTCAAGTTTTTCATGGGTTATAAGGTCATAGCCATTATCATTTATACCCTAACCCGATGATCTAACTCAGGGTCAGTCAAACATCGAATCACCAACAAGGTCCCTCAAGTAAAAATTATGAAGATGCATCCTACTTGGGATTCTTGAGGTCTAAAAATGAGTGAATGAGTACTACAAAGGATTCTGAGATGAAAAGTTAAAAGGATTAATCCTAAAAGTAGTCCTCGAATTGAAATAGGGATAGAGGCATCCTATATATGATCCTCAGAAAAACACATAGGATAATCCATCCTATAGGGAACCCTCTATAACCGTATAAGAAGGAAGTGGAATCCTACATGGGATCCTCATAATTTTATATAGGTAAAGAAATACTAGAAGGGATTAACTAGGTTAGCATAGAATCGATGGTAACAAATAGGGGTCCTTTGAAAATTAGTAAAAATATAGAGGCATCCTACTTGGGATACTCTATGTCAAAATGTAAACAGATGAATCTTATAGGGGATCTTTGGTAACAAGATGTCTCATAGCCTCATAGTCCTGAAGGGTACATATTGCAAGTGATACATTAACAACAGAAAATATGAAAAATAATCAATCATGATATATAGCTCATGAATCATTATAGAACATGGCTCACTCTCCAGAGACATTGGATTCAATTTCTAGACAAAGAACCTCTCCACTTAGGAAAAGTTTAAAACACCACCAATAAGTCCTAAAAACACCACAATAGTTTCATCATATTGATATACATAGAAAAATAATTATAATTGACTAATCATGGGTCCAATTCTAACTCATGGGCGAAAAGATATGAAAAACCTAAAAAGGCTTAAAAATGGGGTAGTACACGGCATGTTTCCCTAAGTACACGACATGTACTCCCAAAGCCCCACTAGGGTGTGTACTCTAGCCAGACTTGGCATGTAAATTCCAAAGTACACAACATTTAAGGTCGGTACACAGTGTGAACTATACATGGGGTACCTTCTCAGGTCCCTTAAATTCCTTGTCCCTTTAATTGGTCTAGTCGTGTACTTCAACACAGTGTTTGACCCACACGAGGTTTGGTCGTGTACTCTATACGGCCATGTGTCCCTACACAGGAAACTAGGCTGGGTACTCATATACAAATCCATGTATCAATACATGGTTTATATACCCCATAAATGTCATGTACTTCTAAAACTTTGTCTTCACCAAACAGGAAGAACACACAACATGTCTTCCCTAAACCACACACCATGTAAACGGGTTTTCCCAAATAGAAAACCATTGAATCATTCTAAAACCCACTTTTTTACCCCAAAAGAAGTAGATTAGGCCACAAAGGGCCATAAGAAATTATATTATGGGATTAAAACTTGAAAATGGTAAATCTATAGGGATTGATAATGAAAACTCAAAAGGGTCTTACCTTATGGTAGAATTCATCAAAGCTTTAATCATTTATGTGTCCATGGTTGTTTCACGTTGATTTGGGGCATCCTAAGATCTACGACGTTACCTCCCTCTATCTCTTTATCCCTTTCTCTCTCCCTATAACTTCCTATTTTTTTTCACGGTGAAGGAGATCCCTTTGGGGAATACCTGAAAATCTAAGAGGAAAATAAAAAAAGGAAAATAGAAAAAGAAAAAGAAGAAAAAAATGAAAAAAAATGAAAAAGTAAAAAAATTAAAGTGGGATTAAGCCGGCCAAGGTGCCCAAACTGAGTTCATGTCTCACCGAAGAAAAACTCCTCATTCCAGACTCAATGTAAGATAAAAAATCTAAATCTGGTGCCCTTTTCAAGATATATGACCAAAGGAAGATGCACAAATAAATTAATATTTAATTTATTAAATATAAAATGTTTACTAATTTGTTGACATTAAAATAGCTCGGAAATTCCAAAATCTCATGTCGTAGGATAAACACCCTATTCTAGAACTAGTGGAGTGATCTACAACATTATCTGAGATCATATACTAGGGGGAAAATACCATTTTACCTCTTATTGTAATTTAAAGGAATAAATTTAAATTTCTGGCCAAAACATCATTTTGTTAAAACACAGGTTCTCTCAAACACCACTCAGATATTAGTATGTATTCAAATTTTAATAAATATTATGTTTTATAAGTTTTTTCACATGTCACACTAAAATAAAGTAACTGCAATACATTTTATTGTGATAAAATATTATAATACAAGATAAATAATAATACATTATGAGAATGAAATATGAAGCATTAGTAAGAAAACTACAAGTGAGATGAAACCAAAATAAATAAAAATAACCCATAATATCATTATCCACATGGTTTAAAATAAATATTTTATATGTAATTATAATAATAAAAATAAGGAAAAACATTATAAATACAATAGATGTTTTGAGGATTAAGTAAATGAATGGGATGAATAATTCTAATAATGTATGCAAAGCTATATATAAGAATAAGATTCAACCACCATATATTTGGTCGTTGGAAATATGGTCATTGGAAATATAATCGTTAGATATATGGATATCAGGTATATACAATGGGTAAGTTGTGTAATTGAAAAGAATATAATAATAAGTATTTTTCGAATGAAATAAAATGTAATATTTAATTAAAATATTTTATAATATTTTATTATTATTAATTAAATATTATTGTTATTATTTTTATTTTAAAAAAAATAATTTATCTGTCAATAACATTAAAATAAAAAATAATAATAATTGATGGATATATAAAAATGGTTGGTTAAAATATCAATAAATAATTTTAAGGCGATGAGACTAAAATCATTTAATTTTTAAAAATGATATTTTTCAAAGAATCGTTTTTATAGGTGTAGTGCATTTTTATAGTAATAAATTAAATTCATAAATTTTAAAAATTTATTATAATAAAACTTTTATATTTATAAATAAATATATTAACTTTAATTAAATTACTAGTCAGTATAAAATAGGATTAAGTACGCTTAAATTTTAAATAGTCATTTTTTCATTAAAATGGTTTTTTCTATATATTTTATGTTTCCATTTAAATTTAAAATTTTATATATATAAATTGAATTAAATTAAATGGATTCAAAATTTTATATCATCACATTAAAATTAGGTAAGAAGTTCAATTTCATTTTTAGAATTAAAAATAAGTTACTGAGGTAAGAATCAAGTTCCTAGTGTAAGGTAAAATGATGTAAAAAGGGTAAAACTAAATCTTAAAGAAACAATACCAAGAAATTGTATCTCTAAATTGTTTTTATGATATTAGACATTACCCATTTACATTAGTTTTTTACTTTTTTCCCACTTTCCTTTTTAAATGACAACCTTACACCTTAGAAAATGAGTATTTGTGGAAAATCCACTCAAAATTCACCTATAAAAGGACCCCACCTATACCCCAACCAAATGTATCAATCCTTTTTTTATAACTTCAATAACTAAAATTTTTTACTCTCCTAATTAATTATTATAATTTATTTTCCTTATGGTTCCCATAAAGAGTACTAAATACTTTATTTTGAAGTAACATGATTCAAGAAGTTGAAAATCCAAAAAAGTACCTAGTTCTTCACCATCATTTTCAATTACCTTATCATATCAACTATTCTGAAATATTATTATACACTATAATTATGTTATGTTAATATAATTATCCTTATGATAAACTAATATTTTTGTTACATAACTCTAATATCTTACTCATTCACTATTATAACATTTTCTTATTTGGATCTATTCAACTATCTACAGGAATAATGCTATACCAAAATCATAATTTTCATTATGAATAACTATAAAGAAATTAATAATGTTAATATTTGATATTTAGGAGTATTTTATATCATTAATATGGTCCTATAATTGTGGCCAAAAAATTACTATTCATTATAATGTAACATGTTGTATGAGTAAATTGCCTAAAACATGATCTTCATTAATTACATTCTCTCAAACCATACCAATATTTTCCATAAAATGAAAATGAGAATGAATGAATAATTGTATAAAAGTAATTCAACTACCTTGAATAATTTTTGAATGATGAACATGGTATCATAGAATGAGAACGAACATCAATATTATGAAACTTGTATGAAATAATCAAAATCCAAAACATCTGATGATGGAATTAAATGATATATAATGAATAAATTCAGAATAAATTATTAAAATTGAAGATTATAAAAGGTAATATATATGAATAAGGTTATAAAATAATTGATTAATATGGTTATGTTTAATATACATTAGGTTAAATCACTCTTGTGGAAGTCGGCAGTAATTGTAAGGGTTTCTCATCTCATTTTTCATTTATTAAGATACTCATTATATAAAACACTTGAGATTTTTGTCTAGTGAATTTTTTTATCATGGATTTATTATTATATTTATTCTTATTCAATTTATTGAACTTAAAAATCCATCTCATCTTCCCTCTTTTTAGGGATTTTGATTCAAAATTTACCAAAGTTGTAAGGGTTTATTCAGCAGTCACATTTTCAAAACAAAATTGTTTATGTTTGAACATCCATGTTAGGAAATTAAAATTTATTTCTCTCTAAATACCATATATTTTATTATCCACTAGCTATTCATGGGATTTACATGTATTATTAAAAAAATTCCATCTTATTGGTTAAAAATTTACCAAAAAATATGCTTATAAATGGATTCAACCTTATCTCTTCTTTTTTTCCATGAATCTGTCTCTTAAATGTCTATATTCCTTATTTTATTTTATAGATTTCTTTATGTAAACTTAAATTATTTCTTAATATCTTTTCCTATTTTCATGGACTTTTTTTACAAAAATTTTAAAGAAATCCTTTTAAAAAAATTGTGCGCAATCCTTTTTTGATTTTTTGGCTTTCTTTTGAAAAATTTAAAGAGAATATTATTTTTCTAAGAACTTATGAATATTTAAATTTTTACAATATCTTATTTAGCCTTATTTTTTATGATTACTCCCCTAATTTTCATGGTTTTCCAAAATTAATTCTTATCCTGTATTTTTTATAAAATATTTTATAATAAAAAAATTATCGAGAAGTAAAGTATGTTTCTTCTAATTTCTCAAATAAAATTTTATTAAACTTATAAAAATGTTTTTTATCAATGTTAAAATAATATAATGTTTTTTTATGATTCACTCTGATTATTCACCAATGATATCATTTAACTTCTTTCTATTGATGAAATATGATAATCTCTTATGGTATTTTTCATGAAATTCACTTCATTCCCATTTGGTAATTATGCTATGGTGGGATTATGAAGGTTTTGATGTTCATATGGAAAACCCACATATATATTTTCATTTATTATGTGATATTTGGTCCTATAAAAATCCCTCCAATTCATTGGTTAAAACATTATTTTCAAAGATGATTGATGGGTAGTAAACACAAAACCCTAAGGGGTTATCCACTAAGTGATGGGTGGGTCTATTATAGCCCTCTAATGTAATGGGTGATGGTATTTATATCATAATATGACATGTTCAGAGTTGGGGATTAAACCTAATCCAATATGGGACAATATTCACTATGTGATGATGGTTATGGTGGAGATCCTTAATATAAAGTATGACTTTCAATTCTTATGTATGTGCCACATTTTTATGTTGATGTTATGCTTTCATGTCTCGTGATTATTGACTCTTGTTATCACACACTTATTACTCATACATTAATTAATGAAAAAATACTTACTCTATGACTCATGATTTAATATAAATGATTTTTTTGGGAATTAAAATCTTATGTAATGTCAATCCACCTTTATTATGTTCTCATACCCATATTCTTATCTTACATTAAATTATGATCTTTAATTTTTTTTTCTCATGTTTATCATTACTGGGCATCTAAGATCACCATTTCACATGTTTCCATTTCTTAGGTTATGGACAAGAATATTATGTATGATATGTCTAAAAGGATATCATGTGAGATTAATAGTTTTTGGGACATTTTTAATATGTTGTAAAATAATTTGGTTATGTATCTAATCTTGAAAGAAACTAAACGTATAGGTTCTACGGTGTGAGTTATTTTTTATATAAAATAAATTTTATATAAAATGATTTAATATGAATCTATGTTTATATTTGGTTATATCAGTTATTATCATATTGGGATTTATTTATTTTTAGGGATTATGATATTAAGAATAAGGTAAAATAACGTCAAATAACCCATGATGAACCAAAAGTGATATAAAATGGACCCAGAGTATCATAGGATGAAAGGAATGTTTCATAATTTAGGAAACATAAGGATTTATTTTCCTTATCATCATATTTCTTACTCTGTTTATTATTTCTTAATACTCATGTGATTAATTTTGGTTTTATTAATGGAAAAATTATATAATTAGTATATAACGGTGGTGACTAACATACCCAATTTTAAAAACATTTTAGTTTATCCTAGATCAGTGAACTCATTTATTTATTGAAAATTATTTAAGACTATAAATTTGTATCCCCAATGACTAGATATTTATTTATGAGTAAAAATTCATAGTGGTATGATGATTTCATCCAAATTGTATAACTTCTTCTTGATAGAAGTTTGTGGGAATTTGATTCCTACAAATATTATTATTATGACTCCAGTAGAATTTGATTTGATTTTGGGAAGGTATTGTATCTATCTCCATAGATCCCTTGTTAATTACTAGGATATGAAAATCATGTTTGATTTCCCAAATAAATCTATGATTATATATATGGGTAAATATGAACATGAACTCCCAGAGGAAATATCTTCTAATATATGTGTATTAATACCCAATCATTAGTGGTACTCATCTCACCCAAATTTACCCAAGATTTTTGGGTTAAATAGTCACTTGTAGTTTAGCTAAGGTTGTTGAAACCACAGATACCTAAGAAATAACCTAAAGACACGTACATTCTATGGATTGTTTTTGGATATGACGTGGCCAACATGGGTTGATATTATATGGGTTTATGTTAATGATAATATTCTTATGTTAATTCAAATTAAAATAATGAGTTGATCCTAGGTTATCACTTGGGTGGATTAGATGAATTCCTTTTTCATCTATGTCAATTTCTTATATTTGAGATGGGTCCATTTAAGAAGATCAAACAACATCACCACTTACTGGTTTAATACCTACACTATTAAACACTAATCACTTATACACTTTAAGGATCAATGTTTTGATCACTTCAAGGTAAAGGTTTGTTTTAGCACTTGATGTATGTGGCCTTAAATTCCACAAGGACGAATAAGTTTAAAGTTCTTTAAACAAAATTCTCAATTAAAATAAGTGATTAGAAATTAATGGAGTGAGAAATAAAATTCAATCCATCCCCTTGATACGCCCTTGGTTCCACCCATAATTTGGTTATCCCTCCATTGATTCTGTGGTTTCAATGGAAGCAGAAAGTAGAATCATGAGGGAGGAATTGGAGAAGTAAAGAAACAATAAAAAGGAAGAAATCACTCCACAGGTGGGTAATAATTTCACAAGGTTTGGTGTGAATAAATTCACACCTTGAAACAATGATATAGTTGTGATATGAAGAAGAAAAAAATAAAAGAAGAAGAAGAAAACTTATTAAGAAACTAAGGTGAATTGAAAAACTTACATGAGAAAGACAAACTCAAGGCAACAAATTCGCAGCATAACATTACAATAAAACAAAGCACAAAATATAATAAACTACTCAACCAACACTAACTTAAATAGTAATTTCAAGAGTCTTGGTTTGATCTACCTTAATTACCAAGGATCCCAATTGAGTATGGTAGTCCTAGGGTGGTGGTAAGTAAGGGAGAGTGGACTTCTTTATCTTTGACCCGAAGTAGCAGCCAGCTTTCATCCTCCAAATAAGGGAATATAAAGTACCTTATAGATGGAAGATTTAGGGTGGTAAATATAAGAATAAAATTTATCTAGGTATGTCTCCAATCTTTATTTAAAATTTCATCCCAAAAGGAATTTTTTTGCGATATATTATCAAAATGGTGGGTTGTTTTTCTGGGACGCAGAATCTGGCCCAGAATTTTATCTCTACCTTGGGAGGCCTGTAATCCAATATAAAAATCATAATTATCTTTTAAAACTGTTGAATTAAATGTTCAATATTATTTAATCTATATTTTGTTCAATTTTCATAATTAATTGGCTTGGATACTAGCCTCTACAGTAGTATTATTGGACTGTTGTCCAGTTTACTGCACCCAGAATGTTGTTTGTTTAAGGCCAACTTTGGTGTTATTCCAATATGAATATTAAACTACTAGAAAAGTATTAATTGTTACCAATTTAATGAGAATCGTTAAAATTAAATATTAAAATATAATCAAAATCATTAGTTACTTTAAATGATGTTAAAAAATGTACCATGTAATAGTGCATTTTAAGAAGGAATTGCAATTATAATATGAAATAATGTTCAAAGTGTAAAATGCACTAAAATGGTATTTATGAATAATAAAGAACATGAATATTATATATATTAACAATGAATATTAGCCTAATTCAGTGGCTAATCACACCCCCCACCTTGAGATTTTCTAGTCCCGAGCAAAATATATTTCCAAAATGTGAAATTCGAATTTCCTTTTCCAAGAACATTTTAATAAAAAATATTCACCAAAAATCCTTATATCAAACAAATATGAAACCCATAAAAATATTTTAATACAATATAGTTTCATAAGTTGATCTCAATCCCAAGCCCATTCCTTTGTTCAAATTCATCGTCATATTTCATCCAGTATTAATTAAGCGTGATGATGTGTTGTGTGTCACAAAAGAGATGGGGATTCATTTTTATTTGAGGGGAAAATAATGGAGGTGCTAGGTGGAATCAAATTTCAATATTAATATTAGTATTCATTTTTTTGTATTTATATATTTGTTATTTTTTTATTTTTTTACAATTTTTTCATGGTAATTGAAATTTCATTCAATAGAGTCAACCCATGTAGTGATACTTTGCCAATGACTCCCAGGCTTAAAGACCTTAGGGAACCAACTGAATCCCACGTAATCAAGAATAATCTCAAGTTAACTCAGTCATAAACAATGTCAAATTACCAAAAATAAAGATAAAATTACTAACTCAGGTCCAGAAAACTATGGAGTCATGATTCCCATGTGTCGAAAGCCACACATTAGGTTATTTCATAGATCTACATGCAAATATATTATTTTTAATTGAATACTTATATTAAAACTAAAATGATCACCAAACCTATTCTATTTATTTGGGGGACCCCATGAACTCAAACTAATACCCCACTATCCAAAGGAAATTCGTTGTGATCTTTGTTTTATTTGGATGAAAATATAAATGATGAAATTTCACATTAGACAGCCACACTTTCCAAAATCTATGATCATGAAATTATACATGGATAAAAATCATAAATAGGGAATGATAAATTATTTGATATTTAGTTTCAAAGTGTATAATTTGTATAATCATGTTCAAGGTTAAAGGAAGTTTTCCTTCCATTAAGGCGCACTTTTTTCAAATCATTTTTTTTCACACAAAAGAATTTTTTTTAATTTCATCTCTACCCCAACATAAAATAACATTGCCCCTAGTGTTTTAAGAAAAGAAAATTTTGAAGGGGTATATATAAGGCCCCAGCCTTAAACCTTACTTAATATTGAATTAAATGAATAATTCACATTGAGGATCTTTTCAGGTTTAGAGTTTTAGAGAATTAGAACATAACTATTACATCTTAAAAGATTACAAAGTAGACACTTCTACTAAGTTTCCATAAAATAAAAACTCTTAAAAAGAAAGATGTCTAGATTCCATGTTTTAGATAGCATGACATTCCCTTGATCTCATCCTTGACCTTATTCCACTTTAAGTCCTGTGAAAAACATTTCGAAAAACTTGGGGTGAGCATAAAAAGCTCAGTAAGGTATACAAAAAGAATGAAAACTGTTAGTTTTTCAAACATCAAGTAAACCATGTATACTATATCAAAGTAATACCTTCACCTTCATGAAGTAGTAAAAAAAAATCTTCACTGAATAAAGTATCATTACTTACCTTTTTGTAACCAAAGGATTACCATAAAACCCATAAAAAAAACACATAACATATATAAAGGTAACTTGGGACATAAACATACTTAAGTGGAATAACCATACGGTCGACTTCCACACATATCACTTAATGGAATATCCATACGGCCAATTTCCATACATACTTAATGGAATAGAAATACGGCCGACTTCCATACCCAATGCATTGGAGGTTATAACGTAACCACCCGTCCTGGTATTCACGGCACCACCCTTCATATGGTTTATAACGTAACCACCCGTTAAAATGTCCAAGTACCAATATAAAATCATAAAACATAAAACCAATATAAAGGAATGATAACATTTCCACATTTCAATCATAATATAACATAAATATATTGACATAATAGAATCCTTTATCAAAACCATTTTCAATACCAAAATACATAAATGAGTATATGGTATTTATTTTATTCTAAAAACAATACGGCTTGTTGAGGAAGCCAAAGACCCAATAATACTCACGGCGGCGGAAAAAGTCATTGTCACCGCGTACGTTAAAAAAAACATTCCTTTTTGTCGTTTAGTAAAACGCTTCGTAGAAAAATATTCCTTTTGTATAAAAGTACATGTCAAAGGGTTTATACACCGTATAAAAGAAAGTTGTGTATAAAACGAAATATGCCTCAATGAAAGGAGATTGAGACGAAGTCCCTTACCTTGGGTCCGACTTGACTCGATCGTTCTTTAACGTCCTGAATAATAAACTTGAGTTAATTTATACTTGATTAAGAACCTTTTTAAAGTTCATTATTCCTTTTATATCACTTATTTCCATGTTATAAACATTATGTAACCATTTAAGTTAATAATGTTTGTTTTGTCAACATTTGGTTCTTAAGTCGAAGGTGGACTTGTTACAATTACATGTTGTTCGTGTGGTCAAAAGTTATTTATATCCAGAATGAAATTCCCGATTTGGATATAATATGTATCATATATATCCAGAATATACATGTATTTATAATATTACATAATCATTTAGAGGTAAGAAATGAAATGCACCGTTCATGGAGACGGTAAGCCGTACGTATGCATGAACGCCACTTTCATTTCTTTGTCATATTAGTGGAATTAAAACTAAATGATAGGTATGTATATTTTAATTCCAGAATTATATTCATCATTTAGATATAACATTAATTATATATATACATTATATACATGTAATTTTAATAGTACATTACATTTGGGGATAAGAAATGAAATGCACCGTTCATGGAGACGGTAAGCCGTACGTACGCATGAACGCTACTTTCATTTCTATCTCATACTTTAATGGAAAGAAATAATAATGATATAGAGTTATATTATAATTCCATTATAACATCATATATAATAACTTTAAATCCATCCTTTACACATCCCACATATGGCATTAACGAATCACATCACTTTTAGGGGGTGGTAGTCCGCACTTCCTTAAATGAAGATATCGTGTTTAC
Organism: Viscum album; assembly: GCA_963277665.1. Classification (NCBI taxonomy): domain Eukaryota; kingdom Viridiplantae; phylum Streptophyta; class Magnoliopsida; order Santalales; family Viscaceae; genus Viscum; species Viscum album. The sequence continues at coordinate 1,084,946,627 of OY728155.1, forward strand.
CCATAATGGAAACCATAAAGGTATGACAAAAATGAAAAATACAGAAGCTTAAAGAAAACATAAACATATTATATATCATATATAAAAATAGTGACATCATAATGGCCACCCTTGAAGGTGTTAAATGAGTATTGAACAATCATCGTTTCGGGAGGCAGAATTTCGCCATCCACGGAAACCGTATGTTCTTTAACCATTTGATGTAGTTGTGTGAGAGTGTAGCTCAAATAAATATTATAAAAACATACTAGTATATTGAAGATACTGGTGTTGTTACAAAATAAGTAAATAAAAAGAGTTTAGAGGGTTGGAGAGGCAAAATAAAACAAATGAACAAGAGAGAATGAATTACCTTTAAAAGTGTAACTCCCTTTTGATTTGAGCCTAAAAGATTCCTTTGAAAGGATTCTGCCCAAAGGGAATCATCTAGGATGAGGAGAGGGATGTGGAGAGAGTAATTGGGCAGGGGTTGGCCGAGCCAAAGGCTTGAGAACTGTGTGAAATGAGGTAGAGGTGGGGGCCTTTTATAAGAGGAGAGGAGGGGCACTTTTGGAAAGTAAAGAAATATTACTTTATTTGAAAATGTGTTTCGGTTTTAAAAGGTCCCACATTGATATAATTCGTGGATAAGGTGATAATGGTTCGAAATCCACTCATCCAATTTGTTTTGGCCATGTGAAGGTTTTATATTTTTCATTATCTTTCCATTTTATTTAAATCGTCAAATAATGATGTCATCGCTGCATCATTATTATGTCATATATAATTTAATTTATTTAATGTCTAAAAATTATAAAAAAAATACAATGATGTAGGAAATATTTTTATCTTTCCAATTACTATTTATAATCAAAATTGGGACTTGTATAACCCCACTCAAAAATTATTTTAGTAAAACAATTTATGTTAGTGTCATTTTCACTTTAACATTAAATAAAAATATATTAATGTCATTTTCCAACTAAAGTGGCTCCATGGGGTCCCCAAGTTGGCCCATGGCTTGTCTTGGTCGTCCATGACTCACCCAATAGGTGTAGGACAAGTGTCATGGTGTTTTCACATTCTTATAATACAATTTTTACCTTAAACTACACTAATTACCACTAATCGCGATTAATGAAAAAAAGTTACTATTCACCAAAAAATTATTTTAATCTCATTGAACCACATTTTACTTATTAATGACAACCATGTATGTCGGATTTTCAAAATTCAATACACATTAGTGGTAATCTTTCATTTAACTGAAAAATCAGTTTGCCTGATTACCACTTAGTGGTTTCACTATTCATCAAAAATTGAAGTTTTTCAGAAAATTACCAAAAATTCACCCTAAGCTATATTTGATATTCCGAATTCAAAAATGAAGTCTATTTTACAAAATTCAAATCATATAAGTCACATTAATTAATTTAACAATTAATTCCCACTGTCATGACAAATAGCGTGTTTTTGTGAAACAATAAGTATCAAAAGATTGACACCAGTTTAAGTCCAATTTCAAAGTGAAATTGATTCCAATGACCACCATTGGATTAACTGGTAAAAATATTTTCTAATTTCACTTTAAAACCAATTAAAATAATAATCTAATCATATAAATAATTTAGACTAAAAAGAGGTTTTGAATTAAAATACAACATTTTACACTATTCATAAAAAAATGAACTTTATCAAAAAGGTACCAAAAATTTACACAAAGTAAATTTTGATGTCCCGATTCTAAAGAAGAGTTATATTTGGTCCAAAATAAAGTATAAGAGTGATAAAAACTATATTTAATGACGGTTCACCATTAAAAGGTGATAAGTGGACCTTTCGTGAAAATTAGGGTATAAATGCCTAAAATTGAACTCTTTCTGTATTTTAAGCCTTTATCTTTTATTGGGTAAATGTAAAAACATTTAAAAACATATCTAATCATATTTTAGTTATTTCTATCCATTCCCGCCAGTACAACAGCTACTTGTTAACTAACATTTAAAATAATATTATTTTATTACTAGTGTGCTACGTAAGTTTCAAAGAAACTCATCGTCGTGTATTGGGTACGCTATCGAACATAGCAACCCCTTTAAAATAAAATTAATATTTAATTCGTAAATATTAATAAATATGAAAATTCTTTATTCTTTATTTACCTGGGTTGTTACATCCTTCCCCCCTTTTGGGGATTGCGTCCTCGCAATTTTATTCACTTATCAAAATAAGTGGGGGTATTTGTCCCTTATAGCATTTTCAGATTCCCATGTTGCCTCTTCAATCACATGGTTTTTCTACAAAACCTTTACCTGATGAATCACCTTATTCCGTAACACTTGCTCCCTGTGGTCAAGAATCTGGACCGGTTGTTCCTCATAAGATAGGTTCTCTTCCAGCTGAACTACCTCTGGGCTCAAAACATGAGATGGATCTGGCATATACTTTCTCAACATTGAAACATGAAAAACATTGTGTACCTGAGATAAACTAGGAGGTAAAGCCACTCGGTATGCAACTGTTCCAACTCTTTCCAGAATTTCATATGGTCCAACCAACCATGGACTCAACTTTCCTTTCTTACCAAATCTCATCACACTTTTCCAAGGATAAACCTTGAGAAAAGCATGATCACCTACCTCAAAAGATAGATCCTTCCTCCGGTTATCCGCATAACTCTTCTGCCTGCTCTGAGCTGTTCTCATGTGTTTTCTGAATCAACTGAACTTTTTCTGCCATCTCTTCTACCAATTCTGGTCCCATCAGCTTCCTTTCACCCACTTCATTCCAAAATGCTGGAGTTCGACACCGCTTCCCATATAATGCCTCAAATAGTGCCATCTGTATACTGGAATGAAAGCTGTTATTATAAGAAAATTAAACCAAAGAAAGTTGTTGGTCCCAACTTCCCTGATAATCCATAGAACAAGCTCATAGCATATCCTCCAATGTCTGAATTGTTCGTTCTGACTTCCCATCTGATTGAGGATGAAAAACTGTACTAAAATTTAATTCAGTACCCAACGAATTCTGAAGGCCTTTCCAAAAGTTAGAAGTAAACCTGGGATCACGATCAGATAAAATGGAGAGAGGAACTCCATGTAACCTGACTATCTCTTTAAGATACAGACGGGAAAGTTGATCTAGGGAAAAAGTATCTCGTATAGCAAGGAAATGAGCAGATTTTGTCAAGAGATCAACAATAACCCAAATTGCATTATTACCTCGAGATGTCCTCGGTAATCCCACAACAAAGTCCATGGATATGTTTTCCCATTTCCACTCTGGCACTGGTAAAGGCTGAAGAATCCCTTTCGGTAACTGTCGCTCTGCTTTAACCTGTTGACATGTCAAACACTTCACAGTAAAATCAGCAATGTCTCTTTTCATTCCATCCCACCAGTAATACTCCCGCAGATCTCTGTACATCTTAGTACTACCAGGATGAACTGAAAACAGGGAACTATGAGCCTCACATAACAACTCATTCTTCAACTGTGAATCACAAGGCACACATAACCTCTTCACAAAACACAAACACAAACTTATCCAAGAACTCATGGAAAATTTTATTCATAAGGTCCATGAATACAGCAGGTGCATTGGTTAACCCAAAAGGCATAACTACAAATTCATAATGGCCATATCTAGTACGGAACGCAGTCTTCGGAATGTCTGCTTCTTTTACTTTCAACTGATGGTACCCCGACCTCAAGTCAATCTTCGAAAAATACTGAGCTCCCTGGAGCTGATACCACTTCATTCGATGGCCCAACATCTGCTGAAGTTGTTGCAAAGGATTTTACCACCACTTTCTGCTTGTAGTCTAACTGCTTCCCATCACTCAAGCTCCTTGTCGGACACTCGACTGCATAATGACCCATTTCATTACACTTAAAACATCTTACCGTTGGATTTTCATTTCCTGCTTGATCATCTTCCTTACAGTTACGAGAAATATGACCAGACTTACCACACCGAAAGCACTTACCAAACTTGGATAAACATTCTCCAGGATGCATTTTACCACACTTCTCACAGGATGGATATTTGGTTTTCTTACCTCCTTGCTTCTTTGATGAATTCTTCCCCTTTTCCTGCCAACTAGATCTCTTATTCTGTTGTTTGTCATAGAACACCTGATCATCGGCAAACTCCATTTCCACCTTCTCCGCACATCGAACAAGTTTTTCATAACTTTTGAACTCACGAGAAGCTAAAGCCCTTCGATACTTTGGCTTTAATCCTGAGTAAAAACGATTGATTTTACTATCAAGGTCCCGGATAAAATTTGGAGCATACCTTGCCAATCGAGTGAACCTTTCTTCATAGGCAGCCACTGAGTCTTCCTCTTGCCTCAATTCCAAGAATTGCTTTTCCATCCTAAGTCGAACATCCTTAGGAAAATACTTCTCAACAAACATACCTTTGAATTTGTCCCAGTGATGATCCTCAATCTCATCACTATCCCTGATATTTTTCACCATCGACCACCACTGATCAGCTTCACCTTCAAAACGGTAAACAGCAAGACTAACCTTTTGATGTTCTGAACACCCCATGACATCAAAAATCTTCTCCAGTGCTTTAATCCACCCTTCAGCTTGCACAGGGTCAGATGATCCTCTGAATGATGGGGGATGTTTCCTCATGAAATGTTCCACCACTGACATGTTCCTCTGCGGTTGATCTGGCTGATCTCGTGCATGGATACCACCACCATTTATAGCCTGAGTCAACTGTGCCATCACTGCAACAAACTTTTCAGTTCCGATTCCGACCATCTCAGGTTGCTGATTTGGAAGGATATCTTCCTCCTGATGTCGTCCCAACATAGCTGCTTTGTTTCCTCTGCGGAAAACCATTCTTAACACAGAAATATCTTAGGCGAAGCAACATGGTAATCCGTAAATGCTATATCATTTCAATCATATTATAATTTAACACTTTTCTAATTCCTAAAGTTGTCTAAACCGACCTCTGATACCAACTATAAGGCCCCAGCCTTAAACCTTACTTAATATTTAATTAAATGAATAATTCACATTGAGGATCTTTTCAGGTTTAGAGTTTTAGAGAATTAGAACATAACTATTGCATCTTAAAAGATTACAAAGTAGACACTTCTACTAAGTTTCCATAAAATAAAAACTCTTAAAAAGAAATATGTCTAGATTCCATGTTTTAGATAGCATGACATTCCCTTGATCCCATCCTTGACCTTATTCCACTTTAAGTTCTGTGAAAAACATTTCGAAAAACTTGGGGTGAGCATAAAAAGCTCAGTAAAGGATACAAAAAGAATGAAAACTGTTAGTTTTTCAAACATCAAGTAAACCATGTATACTATATCAAAGTAATACCTTCACCTTCATGAAGTAGTAAAAAAAATCTTCACTGAATAAAGTATCATTACTTACCTTTTTGTAACCAAAGGATTACCATAAAACCCATAAAAAAAACACATAACATATATAAAGGTAACTTGGGACATAAACATACTTAAGTGGAATAACCATACGGTCGACTTCCACACATATCACTTAATGGAATAGCCATACGGCCAATTTTCATACATACTTAATGGAATAGCCATACGGCCGACTTCCATACCCAATGCATTGGAGGTTATAACGTAACCACCCGTCCTGGTATTCACGGCACCACCCGTCATATGGTTTATAACGTAACCACCCGTTAAAATGTCCAAGTACCAATATAAAATCAGAAAACATAAAACCAATATAAAGGAATGATAACATTTCCACATTTCAATCATAATATAACATAAATATATTAACATAATAGAATCCTTTATCAAAACCATTTTCAATACCAAAATACATAAAAGATTATATGGTATTTATTTTATTCTAAAAACAATACGGCTTGTTGAGGAAGCCAAAGACCAAATAATACTCACGGCGGCGGAAAAATTCGTTGTCACCTCGTACGTTAAAAAAAACATTCCTTTTTGTCATTTAGTAAAACGCTTCGTAGAAAAAGATTCCTTTTGTATAAAAGTAAAAGTCAAAGGATTTATACACCGTATAAAAGAAAGTTGTGTATAAAACGAAATATTCCTCAATGAAAGGAGATTGAGACAAAGTCTCTTACCTTGGGTCCGACTTGACTCGATCGTTCTTTAACGTCCTGAATAATAAACTTGAGTTAATTTATACTTGATTAAGAACCTTTTTAAAGTTCATTATTCCTTTTATATCACTTATTTCCATGTTATAAACATTATGTAACCATTTAAGTTAATAATGTTTGTTTTGTCAACATTTGGTTCTTAAGTCGAAGGTGGACTTGTTACAATTACATGTTGTTCGTGTGGTCAAAATTTCTTTATATCCAGAATGAAATTCCTGATTTGGATATAATATGTATCATATATATCCAGAATATACATGTATTTATAATATTACATAATCATTTAGAGGTAAGAAATGAAATGCACCGTTCATGGAGACGGTAAGCCGTACGTACGCATGAACGCTACTTTCATTTCTTTGTCATATTAGTGGAATTAAAACTAAATGAGAGGTATGTATATTTTAATTCCAGAATTATATTCATCATTTAGATATAACATTAATTATATATATACATTATATACATGTAATTTTAATAGTACATTACATTTGGGGATAAGAAATGAAATGCACCGTTCATGGAGACGGTAAGCCGTACGTACGCATGAACGCTACTTTCATTTCTATCTCATACTTTAATGGAAAGAAATAATAATGATATAGAGGTATATTATAATTCCAGTTTAACATCATATATAATAACTTTAAATCCATCCTTTACACGTCCCACATATGGCATTAACGAATCACATCACTTTTAGGGGGCGGTAGTCCGCACTTCCTTAAATGAAGATATCGTGTTTACCCATAATGGAAACCATAAAGGTATGCCAAAAATGAAAAATACAGAAGCTTAAAGAAAACATAAACATATTATATATCATATAAAAAAATAGTGACATCATAATGGCCACCCTTGAAGGTGTTAAATGAGTATTGAACAATCATCGTTTCGGGAGGCAGAATTTCGCCATCCACGGAAACCGTATGTTCTTTAACCATCTGATGTAGTTGTGTGAGAGTGTAGCTGAAATAAATATTATAACAACATCCTAGTATACTGAATATAATGTTGTTGTTACAAAAGAAGTAAATAAAAAGAGTTTAGAGGGTTGGAGAAGCAAAATAAAACAAATGAACAAGAGAGAATGAATTACCTTTAAAAGTGTAACTCCCTTTTGATTTGAGCCTAAAGGCTTCCTTTGAAAGGATTATTCCCAAAGGGAATCCTCTAGGATGAGGAGAGGTATGTGTAGAGAGTATTTGGGTAGGGGTTGGCCTAGCCAAAGGCTTGAGAAGTGTGTGAAATGAGGTAGAGGTGGGGGCCTTTTATAAGAGGAGAGGAGGGGCACTTTTGGAAAGTAAAGAAATATTACTTTATTTGAAAATGTGTTTCGGTTTTAAAAGGCCCCACATTGATATAATTCGTGGATAAGGTGATAAGGGTTCTAAATCCACTCATCCAATTGGTTTTGGCCATGTTTAGGTTTTATATTTTTCATTATCTTTCCATTTTATTTAAATCGTCAAATAATGATGTCATCGCTGCATCATTATTATGTCATATATAATTTAATTTATTTAATGTCTAAAAATTATAAAACAAATAATATGATGTATTAAATCTTTTTAGCTTACCAATTACTATTTATAATCAAAATTTTGACTTGTATAACCCCACTCAAAAATTATTTTAGTAAAACAATTTATGTTAGTGTCATTTTCACTTTAACATTAAATAAAAATATATTAATGTCATTTTCCAACTAAAGTGGCTCCATGGGGTCCCCAAGTTGTCCCATGGCTTGTCTTGGTCGGCCATGACTCACCCAATAGGTGTAGGACAAGTTTCATGGTGTTTTCACATTCTTATAATACCATTTTTACCTTAAACTACACTAATTACCTCTAATCGCGATTAATGAAAAAAAGTTACTATTCACCAAAAAATTATTTTAATCTCATTGAACCACATTTTACTTCTTAATGACAACCATGTATGTCGGATTTTCAAAATTCAATACACATTAGTGGTAAACTTTCATTTAACTGAAAAATCAGTTTGCTTGATTACCACTTAGTGGTTTCACTATTCATCAAAAATTGAAGTTTTTCAGAAAATTACCAAAAATTCACCCTAAGCTATATTTGATATTCCGAATTCAAAAATGAAGTCTATTTTACAAAATTGAAATCATATAAGTCACATTAATTAATTTAATAATTAATTCCCGCTGTCATGACAAATAGCGTGTTTTTGTGAAACAATAAGTATCAAAAGATTGACACCAGTTTAAGTCCAATTTCAAAGTGAAATTGATTCCAATGACCACCATTGGATTAACTGGTAAAAATATTTTCTAATTTCACTTTAAAACCAATTAAAATAATAATCTAATCATATAAATAATTTAGATTAAAAAGAGGTTTTGAATTAAAATACAACATTTTACACTATTCATAAAAAATGAACTTTATCAGAAAGGTACCAAAAAATTACACAAAGTAAATTTTGATGTCCCGATTCTAAATAAGAGTTATATTTGGTCCAAAATAAAGTATAAGAGTGATCAAAACTATATTTAATGACGGTTCACCATTAAAAGGTGATAAGTGGACCTTTCGTGAAAATTAGGGTATAAATGCCTAAAATTGAACTCTTTCCGTATTTTAAGCCTTTATCTTTTATTGGGTAAATGTAAAAACATTTAAAAACATATCTAATCATATTTTAGTTATTTCTATCCATTCCCGCCAGTACAATGGCTACTTGTTAACTAACATTTAAAATAATATTATTTTATTACTATTGTGCTACGTAAGTTTCAAAGAAACTCATCGTTGTGTATCGGGTACGCTATCGAACATAGCAACCCCTTTAAAATAAAATTAATATTTAATTCGTAAATATTAATAAATATGAAAATTCTTTATTCTTTATTTACCTGGGATGTTACAGTATAGGTTGAAGAAATGAGTTCTAAAAGTAATTTTAATAAATAAACGTGGAAAAATTCACCTGGTTTTTGAAGTTGCAGTTCATGACGCTCCGGATTATTCCTTTGATCTCCATGTTACTCATGGAGTCATAGTGGCATATGGTAGAAAATTGTGGAAGTTCTGGATATATTTTCTTTCGCTATAAAACTCTTTGACCTCAATATCCACTTCTTCTCACTCACAAACTAAATTATAAACCATGGAAACCCCAAGAGGTTCCGATAATTAAAAACAGACAAAGACAAATAAACAAATCTATTTATTTTACCATACCAAAGGCCAATACTACTATCACATAAAAAAAGAAAATAATAATATATATATATAAGACAAATATAAGTATATATAAAATATTATATATGAAGGAATCACTATAATTCATATCTTAGTGGAAAGCGTGCACCCATGTCTCCCTTCAGTCTCGGGTTCGAGTCCCCGCAGCTTGGCCGGTTGTAACGGGGTTTTCCCCATGACCTACAACGTGTCATTTTAAAAAAATTAATTATTATCATATATTTTTTGTATTTTTATTTTAACCTATAAACACATAAAAATAAAAATAAACTGATGATACATTGTCTTCTTTTTAAATTTCTGGGTAAGTTATTACTCAAGGATCACACCATGTGACATAGAAGAATATGGTGCGCCCCTTTCAAACCCATCCATACTCATAATAAAAGAATAGGTCAACAGTCTACTGTAATATAATAATTAGATTAAAATATATTTTTTAATATAAAATTGATTTATTAATCCTATTTGAAAAAAATAAACATGGTTCAAAAAGATTGAAAACATATAAATCATGGGTTGCCTCCCATGCAGCGCTTTTATTTAATGTCGTTATCTCGACATGAACCCCACTAAGTTACCCAATACCTACTTTCAACATTTTAAGGACCCCATATTTCTCCACTTCTACTTTATTGAGATTGATTCTTTGTTTAGAATTTGTTTCATGAACATACCAATGTTCTATAATGAGTGGGAAAATCCAAAGAATATCAGAAATGGTTGATCCAGTTTCCTCTGTAGTCTTGCCTAAGACATCCATGATCATTCCAAATTTTTTGGTTTTAAGAGAATAATGAATTCCAATTAAAGGGTCATGATTATACCCTATTAAGGGTACTTGAGTGGGGAATGAAGGATAGTAATTTTGATCTCAGGTTGGATAGGTCATTCAGAAACAGGAGGAGATTTTTAATACTACTCAGTTTCATTTTCCAAATTTCTCAACAAAATTGGTTCGTTTTGAATTGAAGATTCAACCACTAAATTGGAATGATCGGTATCAGGAATGGGTAGGGACTCAATGTTTGTGATTTCTCCCAATGTATCGGTGATTTTTGTTTCTGAAAAATCATCAATGGAGCTATAATAGGGTCACAAAATCCCCGATGTCAAATTTCCCTCTTGTAAATACATGAAATCAATATCCTCCTGATTTAAAAACCCTTCAAAAATTTCTTGATTCACTTCCCCTACCTCAAATACAAAGGTTGGTTGTTCAATAAATTCATGAGTGGTTTATTGGAAAATAGATACCCCATATAAGGTTATGGAAGGGATAGTCGGTGTACGGATGAGTTCCTCACAAGTATTAATACATTGTAGTTCTAATATCAAAGACAATACCTCAGAATTAATTATCTCCATTTGATTACACAATTGTTCAATCAATGTTTGAGGAATAGAATTTTTATGAGTTTTAACATCATTTACTTCCCCAAAATTGATCTCTTCATCCATTCTTAAGAGGGCTGGAAATTTATTTTTTAAACAGTCATCATTTAAATTATTGTGCATCTCACCGAGTGTGGAGTGATCATTCAAGGATTGATCAAAGAAATTCACTGAGTTAGGGATTCCCAATGATGATTTCCAATTTTATTACAACATTGGTTTATGATAGGGTAATGTTGAATAGAATCTACTTGAGTATACTAAAACTACGATTTGAGATTCTTAGGACACACTAACAGAATAGTGAAAAGAAAAGAGGAATGGGGGTGAGAATAGATAACTTGGAATGATAAAAGGATAATATTGTCTAAAATAACTTACTTAGGTCCTAGGAAATGGCAAAAAAAATTGTTCTTGCACAAATTTACCCAATATTAAAGGTTAATTGGTCGCTTGTAGTTAAGCTTGGGTTGTCGAATCCTCAGAGTCCTAAGAAGTAACCTACAGACACGTACATTCTATTGATTTTTTTTGGCTATGAAGTGGACAAATTGGGTTGATATTATATGAGTTTAAGTGAATTATAAGATTATTAAGTGAATACAAATTTAAAGAATGAGTTGATCCTAGGTAATCACTTGGGGTGGATTAGATGCATTCCTTTTTCATATAGTTCAATTTCTTATATTTGAGATGGGTTCATTTAAGAAGATTAGACAAAATCATAACTTAATGGTTTAATACCTACACCCTTTAATACTAATCACCTATAAACTTTAAGGGTCAATGTTTTGAGAACTTCAATGTAACGGTACATATTATCACTTGAAGTGTGTAGCCTTAAATTCAAAAAGGATGAAAGAGTTTAAAGATCTTCAAACAAAATTCTCAATTAAAAGAAGTTATTAGAAATTAATGGAGTGAGAAATAACATCCAATACATCCCCTTTATACTCCCTTGGATAATCCCATAATTGGTTTATCCCTCCATTGATTCTATGGTATCAATGAAAGTTGGAAGTAGACTCATAAGGGAGGAATTGGAGATGTAAAAACAATAAAAAGAAACCAATCACTCCACTATTGTGTGATAATTTCACAAGGATTTGTGTGAATAAATTCACACCATGAACAAAAATTATCATCGTGGTATGAAGAAGAACAAAATAAGAGTAGAAGAAGAAATTTTATTAAGAACTTAAGGTGAATTGAACAACATACATGAGAAAGACAAACTCAAGACAACAAATTCACAGAATAACATTACAATTAAATAAAGCGCCAAATTTGATAAACTCCTCCACCACCACTAACTTAAATAGTCATTTCAAGATTCTTGGGTATAGATCCCAATATTACAAAGGATCCCACTTGATTATGGTAGGCCTAGGGTGGTGGAAATTAAGGGAGAGAGGACTTCTTTATCCTTTACCTGAAGTGGCATCCATCTTTCATCCACCAAACCGAGGCATCTAAATGACCTTCTGGATGGCCGAATTAGAGTGCGTCAAAGAATCAAAATATGGATATACAGATTTCTCCTAACCGCATGTTAAATTTCAGACCAAAATAAGAAAAAAAATTCGTGATATTAATGAAATGGTGGTCTTTTTTTTCTTGGCCGCAGAATGTGGCTCAGAATTTTATCTCCAAATTGGGCCACTGGGAAATCAATTTAAATATCAGAATTATCCTGGGAAACTATTTAATTTAATGTTCCCCATGTTTTTCTATATATTTTGTTCAATTTTCAGAATTATTTGGCTTAGATATTTGACACTACAGTAGTTTTATAGGGCTGTTATCCAGTTTACTTCACCCAAAATGTTGTTTGCTCAAGGCCAACTTTGGTGGTATTCCAATATGATTATTCAAGTACTCCAAAAGTATGAATTGTTAACAAAGTAATGATAAACCTTAAAATTAATTATTAAAATAAAATCAATATCATTGGGAACTTTAAATAATGTTCAAAAATGTACCATGTAATTGTGCATTTTAAGGAATTACAATTATAATATGAAATAATGTTCAAAGGTTAAAATGAACTAAAATGGTGTTTATGAATAAAAAAACACATGAATATTATATATATTAATAATGAATATTAGCCTCATTCAGTGGATAATCTAGTATATATCTCAAATAGTTGGGTAAAAATCGATATTCAGGATATGAAAAATTTGAATAAATAAAATTATGTTTTTCATAAATATTAGACTAATATTCCACCAAATTGTGAGGTTGGGTTTTACAAATAACTCATACCTGGTGTTATTGTTATCTCAATGTCTCTTTATAGAATAGTTCTAATTTAATTAGTGGAATTAATGATATAAATCCAAGAAAAATTGGAAAATCCTTTTAAATTCCCAAGTTATTAAACATGACGTGCACTATTTATTTTTGTCAAAAATAATGATGGATTGGTGTTTCACTTCATTGATTATGACGATCATAAAAAATCACCATCAATAAAAAGTATAATTTTCCCCATGTTTATGACTTATTTGATCAGCTATTGAAGAATAGATACAACTGGAGGATTGAAATTTGATTAGCATGTCATAAGTTTTGGGTGAAAAGATAGGATATACCCAAGGTAAGATTTATTACAAGATATGGACATTGTGAATTCTTAGTGATTCCATTAATACTCACGAATTCCCATGAAATCTTCATGGATAAAATGAATAGAGTATTTAAAGGTTACCTCAATCAATTTGAGGTAGTTATTATAGATAATATTATTATATATTATAAAATTAAGGAAGAATATAAAGATTATTTGATGATTTTGTTAAAGACCTTGAGAAAGTGGAGACATCCCCATTGGCATGAGAGTATAATGAGTCATTACTAGGCCTTAAGATACATCTCCAAGACGCCAAAGGCTTACAATAAATGCTGAAGGGTTTCAAATACAAGTGGGGGACAATTTAACCTTTAAGAAATAAACCAATAAACTAACCAACCATAACCAAACATTCATTATATAATTCATGAACAAATGAAAGACAACTCAACAACTTCATGTATCTAAAAACCACATCAAAGTATGTAACAGCAGAATAATAACTAATTATAAATGTATAAAATGGATAAAAAAACACAAGACTCTCAAAAGACCACAAGACTCTATGATCCACATGCTCCAAGCTCCATAATCTCTGAATATCCCAAACATCATAAGGTAGTTCTAAAATCATGGGAAATGTTACCTTTTCCGCTTTCACAGAGGATGGAATATGTAAAACCACCAAAGTGACAAATTAGGGGTGAGTATAAAACTCAGTAGGTTTTCCCCCAATGACTTCCCTACTCACCCCACTAGGATAGAAGAGTTAGAAACAATTATATAAAATAGTTTATATAGTATTATTTCTCAAAAACAGTTTATAACTAAATATAAATAAAATTTCAAAACCATTAATTACCAAACACATAAAAGTGCAATTGAAACCAATTTCCCTAGAAAGATATTTTTCCAGAAAAATAACTAAACAAGATTTAAAACCATTTCATAATATACCTTTTTTTGTCATACCCAACCCTTCCACAAAACCATGCAACCAACCATGCATGCTATGTTATGACAGTTCCATACTCATGTGTGGTTTCTTGTTGATCTACCAAGTCATCACAAGGTCATTTTTCCCATGTTCCATTTAATATTTTTCACTAATCACAAGGTCATATTTCAACCAAGCCCCAAAAATGAAATATGCACTTTATATCCAGTGATCCATTTAACCAATGGCACTAAGCACAAGTTCGTATTTCAACTAAGCCCCAGAAATTTAATATGAACTCAAACACCATTATGCCCAAAGATCATGCCAAAACACCTTTTCAATAAAACACCCTTTTTATTGAAAACCAATTCCATCAAAGTCATTTCAACACCAAACCATTGCAATACAAAAAAAATTATTGAAAACCAAATTTTTATCAAACCATTTAAAAATTCCATAAAATCAATAAATTTAAATCATCATTTTAAATTCAAGAGGCTAAATCACTTTGCACAACAATTCACCGTGATTTCACAATTTCACTAAAACCATAAATCATCAATGAAGAAGATTTATTCAATGATTTTCACAATCAATATCAATAAAAAACCAATTTTGAAACTAATCCAATCAATTATATCTAGGGTAGATGAGATTAAAGCCACCTACCTTGAAGGTTTTGATGAAACTCAACAACGGACAAAGAATGCACAAGAAGGAGGGTCGATTCTCCAAGGACGGCATTAGTTCTCTTATCCTAGAAATATAACGAATCAAAATTGAATTATTTGGCATTAAAAAATGTATATCCACCCACTATAGGTGCATATATAAGAAAAAACGGTGTTCAGATAAGTAGATTTAAGCAGATCGAAGAAAACGTGACAAATCAGAAAAGAATGGTGACATACCTTAAGAATCAGATCAAGATTCCAAGAAAGCAGCTTAGATATCTTCCTCTATCATGAACAAAACAATATTTAGCCATTATTGAAGTTAAAAACATATATCTACCCACATGAAGTGTATATCTAAGAAAAAGATAAGAAGATAAGTAGGAGTTTGTAGAAAACGAAAAAGAACCAAGAAGATCGGCACTTACTCCAAGAATCAGGCTTGAAATCACCAATTTAAGGCTCCAGGTTGGCTCCAACTCATGTGGGTAGGGTTATAAATCCCTCTAGGGATATAAATATCTAAATAAGGGAATTTTGAAGCCAAAACATAATATATAGAGAAAAACGAGTAAGCTCCTAGAGAATAAGATCTAGATTTGACCTCTATTCAGGGTTTGACCACACAGTTTAGGCCAACCATGTATGGATCGTGCGACCTTCCTTTTGGTACAAAAATTCTTTATAAAACCCCCAAAAACTCCAATAGTTTACCTTTACCCTTTTTATGGAAACACATTTTTTAGGGAAACATCCTCCTCTATGGAAACACCCCACTTTATGGAAACACCCCACTTTATGGAAACACCCCACTTTATGGAAACAACCCACTTTATGGAAACAACCCAATTTATGGAAACTCCACAATTTATAGAAACACCCCACTTTATGGAAACAAAACACTTTATTCAAAAAAAACTCACTTTATGAAAACTCTCTATATTATGGAAGTTCTCTATTTTACAGAATCTCTCTATTTTATGGAAAATTTATATTTTATTGAAACTACCTATTTTATGGAAACCCAATAAAAGACACACCAATTAAAAACATTATGAAGGATTATATACCCGAAACCGGGGGTACTAAATTCTCCACACCATTGGACTTTCCATCCACAAAAAGTAGAAAACCCTTAGTAGCTAAAAAGAGTTTCGGCCACTGATCTTTCATTTCCTTCTCATGTTCCCAAGTCTCTTACTAAATCTAACAATGTTTCCATAAAACCCACACTATGCCAATGATTTTCCCATTTAAGACTTTATCTTTTCTATCAATTATTTTCACTGGGATATGTACCAATGACGCATCTGGTTCTAGGTCAACGTGATCCCATCTGATCACATGGTTAGGATCCGGGTGATACTTTCTCAACTAGGTTACATGGAACACATTATGCACCGTGATAAATTGTGGTGGTAATGCCAACTGATATACCACCTCTCAAATTTGTTCCAATGTCTCAAAAGGGAAAATGTATCTAGGAGATAACTTTTCATGCTTTCTAAAATGACGATGTCCAAGCCGGGGAGAGATCATCAAGAAGACACGACCACCCACAGCAAATGACAACAGTCTTCGATGGTGATCTACGTAAGAATTCTAAAGACTTTGAGCCATCTGCATCCTCTTTATAATCAACTGGATCTTCTCCATTGTTTCTTGGATAAGTCTCGGCATGACTAGTGAAGTTTCACCCATTTCCACCCAGCATAGTGGAGAACGACAAGGATGCCTATACAATGCTTCAAACGGATCCATGTGTATCAAGGCCTGATATCTATTATTGTATGAGAACTCCACTAAGGGTATATCCTCCTCCCATGAGCCACCAAAATCTAAAACACAAGCTTGAAACATGTGTTCCAATGTTTGTATGTCGGCTTAGAATTCTCATCTGTCTGAGGATGATACGTCGTGCTCATAGTCAACTAAATCCCAAGGGCTTTCTATAGGGATTTCTAGAAACTAAACATGAACATTGGATCTCTATCTGAGACTATTGAAACTGGTAATCCATTCCTCTTTACCACTTCCTAGATATAGATTTTTGAAAGATCCTCCACTGTATGAGTTTCATGAATAGAGATCAAATGGGATTACTTGGTTAGAAGATCCATTATCACCCCAATGGAATCATGTTTCTAGATCATTATTGGAAAACCTATAACAAACCAAATTGATATATGATCATATTTCCACCCTGGGATAGGTAGAGATTGTAACATACCAATTGGTCTTTGACTGTCTTCTTTAACATGCTGACAAGTTATGTACCGCAGGACAAACTCAGCCACCATCCTTTTCATGATGAGCCACCAAAACTTCTCCTTCAATGCCTTATACATCTTTTATGTACCTAGATGTATAGCCCATCTCAAATGGTGGTAGGAATGAAATATTTTTTCTTGAAAATCCATAGGTACAACCATTCAATCTCTGAAACACAAAACTGAACAGCCATCAAGTTTCCATCCCTCAATGGTATCCCCACCGTTGAGTTTTGGACTCCCAACCAGACATTCTTCATTAGAGGTTTGTGCCTCTTTGATCATTTTTACTAACTAGGGAACTAGCATAGATGAAATGAAAACTACAACATCACCTCGGTCTCCACATTCCACATGCATGTCGACTAATACCGACATCAACTACCATTCATCTAAAGCTTCTTCTGCCGACTGAGCATATGAATTTCTACTCAATGAATCTTCCACCAAATTTTTATTCAGGGGTGTGTACATCAAGTCAAAGTCAAAAATTTGGAGATACTCCATTCATCTTCTTTGCCTCCGATTCAAATATCCCTATGAGAAAATGTGTTTCAAGATTTCCTGAACTGTAAACACAGTATATTTCTCACCAAAGCGATAATGTCTCCATGTTTTCAAAGCATGGATGACTCCTGCTAACTCTAAATCATATGTTGGGTAATTCTTCCCATGAAACCTCAACTTCCTTGAACCATAAGCAACCACATGATATATTTTAATGATAAAATACCCCAACACTAATCCTGAAGCATCACAATACACCACATACCCCTGTCCTGATTCTAGAATAATCAAGATAGGTGTCGATGGAAGATAGACTTTCAGTTCCTGGTAAGACTTCTAACATTCCTATGTCCATTATATTGGAGCATTCTTCTTTGTCAGATCTGTCATTGGCAAAGCTAGTCCTGAGACATCACACACAAAGCATCGATATTAACCAACTAGACAAGGAAAACTTTGTATCTCAAATACATTCTTTGGTGTTTTCCATGATATAAATGCTTCTACATTTTTAGGATCCATAGAAATGCCTTTTTTAGAAATGAAATGTCCAAGAAAAAGTACTTCCTATATCCAAAAATCACACTTTGATAATTTTTTAATCAAATAATGATCTCTCAAGATTTGTGACAATGTTTCCTGGTGCTCCTCATGGTTAGCCCTTGTCTTTGAATAGACCAAAATGTTGTCCACAAACACCACAACAAAAGAAACTAGATATTGTTTAAATATCCAATTCATCAATTCCATGAAGACCTTTGGGGAATTCCTTATACCTAAAGGCATTACTATATATTAATAGTGGCTATATCTACATCTAAAAGCCGTCTTTGGAATATCCTCTTTCCGAACTCTCAATTTGTAATATCCTGATTGCAATTCTTTCTTGGAAAACCACTAAGCTCCCCTCAATTTATCATACAGATCATTAATGTGTGGAAGTGGATATTTATTTTTTATTATAACTTGGTTAAGCTTAAGATAATCAACACACAGCTGAAGAGTTACATATTCCTTCTTCGTGAAAAAAACTGGTGCTACCCACAGAGACGTACATGGTCGAATGAAACCCTTTCTTTCCATATCCTCTAACTAAACTTTCAATTCCTGTAACTCTATTGGTTCTATCCTATAATATTGAAGGGAAATAGGACTAGTCCCTGGAAGGAAATCAATCGTAAACTCCACTTTCTTTAGATGTGGTAACCCTGAGAAGTTCTTGGGAAAGACATCTGGAAATTGATCCACAACTGCTGGAAAACTATTTTACTCGATCTCTTCCATTGATACCAAAGTCAATGCTACCAACTGATAAGATATTGTTCCCACCATTGGTGCCAACAAGCTCTTTTCACATTTCTTTACAATCCTCTCTCCTCTGAAGAGATTCGCAATGTCATCCTCAGTCATGAAACTAACTATTCTCTAATAATAGTCTTTTTAATCCTTGAACTTTGTCAACAAATCCATACCTAGGATTACGTCATTGGAATCCAAATCCAACATTAAAAGTCCCATTTAAACTCAACTCCATCAACAGTTATATCACATGCTCTACGCACAATGTCTTGAAATTCTATTTCACCAAGAGGAGTTTGAAGTTTCAACACAGAAGCCATCATTTCCGGTTTTAAACATAGCAAGTCAATATCATAAGAAGCAATGAAGGAATGTGATACACCAGTGTCAAACAACACTTGCACCAAGGTAGAATTCAAAAGAATCATACCTCTCACTATAGATAGTCTAGCCAGATCATCAATAAACATCTACCCAACTCCATACAATCGCTTCACCACTACACTATTCAACTTTTTTCCTTGTTATGGTTTCCCTGGTTGAGGAGTCATGCTTTCATAGGAATCACTATGTCTAGCTTTTCTCTTCTGACGAGATAGATTCTGCTTTCCTCAACCAATCGAAACATATGATTCTTGCGACACTTCAGAAGTGTCTCGATCACTTGACCTTGGTGCACTACGACAATAGCACTGAAGATATCCCATTTTGTTACAATTATGACATGATCTAGATTTTTCCATTCAATATCACTTTATGTGGTCAAGAAAACCACATTGAAAAAAACCCACTTTGCTCTGGGATTATGGAGGAAGGTTTACTGATCCATCCATTAGGTTCTATTGTCCACTTTAACCTTGGAAATAGTTGTCCCTTTTCCCTTGTTCCCAGTGGTTGAGTTCCCACTATTTCCTGTAGGTATCAACATGCCTCCTCCCATTGATCCCAATATATCATGTTCATCCACAATCACTATGTTCACCATCTATGTATAATATGTAACACAAATTACTGAAATCGTCGATCAAATCTTCTATAGTAGCCCTGATTCAAAGACATGTGCCTTCAAGGAGGAACTTTTCACAACTTCTGGTGTAAAGCGCACTAAGTTCATGAATTTATCAACATACTCTATGACAGAGAGACTCTCTTGTTTCAGGCTAAAGAAGTCTATCATTTTCTAGATCTTGAACGTGTGAGGATAGAGTTGTTTGTTGAACAATTCCTCAAAATCCTCCCATGTAAGGCCTTCATCCAATTTACCCTTCATCGCTAAATCCCACCAATGACGTGAAAGATCCTCAAGAATATACATCTCCAGTTTGACCTTTAGCTCTATTGTTGTGCCGATGAAGTCAAATATACGATTCATCCTACATATCCACACCTCCACCTTCTTGGTTTTGGAATCACCTCAGAAGTTAGGTGAATTCTTCTTCATGAATTGGGTGGTATGATCCACATGTCATGGATCATTACTCTAGTTCCCTATGTCCACAACTCGAAATGCTTGGACAATAATCTGAACTCTTGGTTCACACATGGTTCAGGTGAAACCACATTCTCTACATCTACTTCAGGTTGGTTTTGACGACACCTATCGGGTGCTGTTTTCTAAACTAACAACAAACTCCATCAATATCACTCTCTAGAAACTGTTTTCTTAGCATTTCAAATTCAATCACTTCAACTATCACAACATTATTTTCCAAAACAACCTTTTTCCCATGTTTAACCATTTTTTAGAACACTTTACATGCTTTTGAAAATTAAACCATTTTCAAAATATGATAAACAATCGCCCTTTCAAAATCATTCATTTGAAAACCAATTCCTCACTTTTTCAAAAATTAACAATTTCTTTCACAACATGAATCATTCCTTGAAATGATGTATGCACTCCTAGTGGGAATTCATTCCTCTACAATGCATGTCATTCTTATCTCATTGGTTAAACCCATGAAAATGAGATTCCAAAATCCAAGAAGGTTCTTCAAACACTTATTTACCCAACTCCATATTAACTTGAAGTTCAACATAAAAGAGTTATCCACATCCTTTTATGCTATAAATTTAAAGTTCCAACAATCCTACTCCTTTCTAAGATTCCCACCTGAGGAATATACAAGAAGGAATTTTATCTCCAAAACTATGAACATTAATGACTACTTGTTAGGAAATGACTGAACAAGCTGATACCATTTGTAATTACCTGCCAATTCTCATTTTCTTGAGAGTACAATGAGTCATTACTAGTCCTTAAGCGACATCCCCAAGATTCCAAAGGCTGGAAATAAATGTTGAAGGGTTTCAAATACAAGTGGGGGACGATTTACCCTTTAAGAAATAAACTAATAAACCAACCAACCATAACTATAAATTCACTAAATGATTAATGAACAAATGAAAGACAACTCAACAACTTCATGTATCTCAAAACCACATCAAATTATGTAACAGAAAAAGAATAACCATGTATCAAAGTACACATTAGATAAATGGCACAAGAATCTTAAAAGAACACAAGACCCCACGTTCCAAAAGCCGAAAGCTCCACAATCTCCAAACATCCAAACCATCACAAGGTAGTGCTAAAAATATGGGAAACATTACCTTTTCCCCTATTAGGAAGATGACATCAGCAAAAGCACTAAAGTTCCAAAGTAAGGGTGAGTATAAAACTCAGTAGGTTTTCTCCAATGACTTCCATACTCATGCCACTAGGATAGAAGAGTTAGCCACAAATATATAAAATAGTTTATATAGAATAATTTATCAAAAATTGTTTATAATGAAATATAAACCAGTTTCCAAAACCATTAATTACCAAAAGCATACAAGTGTAATTGAAACCAATTTCCCCAACAAGATATTTTTCTAGAAAATAAATAAACAAGATTTAAAACCATTTCACAATATCCCTTTTTTGGCATACCCAACCCTTCCAAAAACCCATGAAACCAACCATGCATGCTAAGTTATGACAGTTCTATACTCGTGAGGGGTTTCTTGTCAATCTACCATGTTGTCACAAGGTAATTTTTTCTCATGGGACATTTAATCTTTGGCACTTAGCACAAGTTCATATTTCAACCAATCCCCAGAAATGAAATATAAACTTTATATCCAATGTTCCATTTAACCTTTGTCACTAAGAACAAGGTCATATTTCAACCATGCCCCAGAAATGCAATATGAAATCACACACTAATATGCCCAAGGATCATGCCAAAACACATTTTCAATAAAAACACCATTTTTATTGAAAACCAATCCCTTCAAATTAATTTCAATACCAAACCATTTCAATAAAATTCCCATTTTATTGAAAACCAAATTTTCATCAAATCATATAAAAATTCTATAAAATCAATAATTTAAAATCGTCATTTTAAATTCAAGAGGTTAAATCACTTTTCACAACAATTCACCAAGATTTAAAAATTTCACTAAAACCATAAATCATCACGGAATAAGATTTATTCCATTCTTTTCACAATCAATATAATTCAAATAAACCAATTTTAAACTAATAAAATAAATTCTAGAAATACGAGATGATATTGAAGCCACCTACCTCGAAGGTTTTTACAAACTCAATAACTAATGAAGAATGCACAAGAAGGTGGGTCAATTCTCCAAGAACGAACTTAGTTTTCTTATCCTAGAAAACTCATGACTTAACATTTAATTATTTGGTATCCAAAAACATAGATATACCCACTATAGGTGAATATATGAGAAATAATGAAGATCGAATAAGTAGATCTAATCAGATCAAAGAAAACGTGACATATTAGGAAAAAATGGGGACAAACCTCAAGAATCAGAACAAGATTCCAAGAAAGAAGCTTAGATATATTCCTCTATCATGAAAAACATAATATTTAGCCTTTATTGACGTTAAAAAACTTATATCTACCCACAAGATATGTAGATCTAATAAAACGAGAATAAGAGAAGGAGGGGTTTGCAGAAAATGGAAAAGAACCAAGAAGATCGGAACTTACCCCAAGAATCGGGCTTGAAATCGCCAAGGGAAGGATCTATGTTGGCTCCAAGTCATGTGGGGAGGGTTCTGCAGCCTTATAGGGAGATAAATATCGAAATAGGTCCATTTTAAAGCCAATATGAAATATATAGAGAAAAATCTAGTAAGCTCATAGAGAAAAGGATCTAGATTTTACCTCTGTGCACGGTTTGACAACACGGTTTGTCCCAACCATGTATGGATCTTGAAGCCTTCTTTTATGTCCCAAAACTCCTTATAAAACCCCAAAACTCTCCCATACTTCACCTTTACCCTTTTTATGGAAATACATTTTTTTATGGAAACGTCCTCCTTTATGGAAACACCCAACTTTATGGAAACACCCCACTTTATGGAAACACCCCAATTTATGGAAACACCCCACTTTATGAAAACACCCCACTTTATGGAAATAACCCACTATGAAAACACCCCACTTTATGAAAACACCCCACTTTATAGAAACACCCCACTTTATGGAAACAACTCACTTTAGGGAAACTCCATATATTATGGAAACTCTTTATTTTATGGAAACTCTTTATTTTATGAAAACTCTCTATTTTATGGAAACCCAATAAAAGACACACCATTTAAAAAAAATCAAAGGGTTATGAACCTGAAACCAGGGGTACTAAAATTATGGATATACAAATATCATTATTCTATCATGTAGTCACAAGATTCTGTGTTTCTTTTAATCCTGGAAGGGTAGATGTGATTGAATAATGGACCAAACCAACCATTGTAACAAATATATGTGGTTGCTTTTATTTTATAGACACTATAAATGTCTTGTGAGATATTTTTCATAGTTATCAAATACAATAACCAAGTTAACTCACAATAGAGTCATGTTTCTATGAAAAGATAAATATAAAGGAAATTTCAAGGAGCTCTAGAGAAGGTTGTTCACTTAACATGAACACACACTACCTTATTTTGGAAAAGGGGTTTTGATATAAATTGATTCATTTAATAAGTTATAAGTATTTTTCTCAAATATAATGACATAGTTGTTTTTTATTCCTTATTCCAATTAAAGATTCATGGAAGCATTACCATACGATTTATTTAGAGACAAAAAATATAGTATTTTCATTAAATATATGGGGGAATTATATTTATGTTGAAAAGTGAGAAATATATACTGATCAAATGAGATTAAAGTATATATTCACATATAATTAGTTGAACATATGGAATAGTAGATGGTTCGAGTTGATCAAGGACTATAACTGATTGATACGTTACCACCATGAGAAGCCAAACAAGATGGTTGGTCCTTTGAGAAAAAAGGATCATGAAACATTATCCATGATAAGGATTTAAAGAGACTTAATACTCAAGTATTTTAAAATAATGGACCTTGAAATAGAGAGGTATTTATAGATTCCATATCTCCCCTAAATTAATTCCCAATTATCCATCCATATAGAGATCAAAAACACATAGAAAAAACATATGAAGCTACTAAAGAAGGTAAAATATATTTTGGTGTTCAACTTTTATAACTATTAAATTATATAACACATGAAGAAAATATGTTTACCATCAAAAATATAATTTAATAAGGGTTTTTCAGATGATTCACCTAGATCATCATTCAATATCCATCCTACAAGTAAAAATATGTATAGTGATATCAAGAATCATTTTTGATGGGACAACATGAAGAGATAGATTGTAGATTATGTGTCTCAATGTTTTGTATTCCAAAAATTTAAGTCCAAGGGGATGATACAACTATTACCCATACAAGATGTAAATGATATAACATCCCCATGGATTTTTTTTATAATTATTATTCAATATTATAAATTCTATAATGATATTAGTGATGTAGTTTATCATCATAAAAAATAATCACATTTCATTGTTATTAGAGTATATTTCCCTCTGATTCAGATTTATAATAAATACATAAATGAAGTGGTAAGTATGTATGGAGTATGAATATCAAAGGAAAATATATGAGGATCTGTAATGGAATAGGTGTGAAACTCCAACATGTTTGGATGATATTGGATGGAGTAAGATGATAGAACTAGGTATTTCTTAGGAAATATATGAGAAACTTAAAACCATTCAACAACACATTATAATTACATAAATTAAACATAATATCTATGCTAATAATCACTGGTGAAATTTGGATTTTGATGTTTGAGAAAAAGTATTCTATTGAATATAACCATGGAAAAGGGTTATGAGATTCGATGATAAAGTAGATTGGGTCCTTATATATATTATCCCCATAAAAATCCTTGATCATGTGGGAGCAATATATTATCATCATAAACTTACACCAAACCTATCCCATGTTTATGATGTGTTCCATGTATCAATTTTCAAGAAGTAAATACCTCACCCTTCACATATATTGAAATCATTAGTTGTACGACTAGAACCTGGACACTTTTATGAGGAATAACGAGTATAAATCTTATATCACTCAGATAAAGTACAATGAAACAACACTACTCTCTTTGTTAATTTTCATTGGAGTAATAATAAGTTTGGGGAATAAATTTTTGAAATATAATATGTAATGATATAGAAGTAATGAAATTTTAGGGAAATAGTTTTTTAAGGTGATAGAATTTAATAGTCCTAAATATTAGTATGTATTCTTCTTTAGGTAAATATTGTGTTGAATAGCTTATTTCACATGTAATACTGAACTAAAACAAATCATGATGCTTGTTATTGAGATAAAATACTATAATGTAATATATGATTTAATTTATTAGGATAATAAAATATTAATCATCATTAAAAAAATAAAATAAGAATAAAAAAGGTAAATAAAAAGGTTATGAAAATGGAATAGTTATATGTAACAACTAGGCCCTGCTAACAGTACAGACACCCCTTTTTGACATGGTCCTGAGGCCTTGTACCACCAGGTATAACCAGTTTCTCTACAAACATGTGGTCTTATCCATGGGGTCCACCCACATGCTCGAATGGGTTATCTGACTAATGATATCCCCCACAGGACAACACATGTTCTTTCCAGTGTGATTTTTGCTCACTCACACACACCCTAGGAAACATCCCAGAAGGTCACCCATCCTAATCACTACTCCATTCCAAGCACACTGAACTATGTATTTCTAATTAGGTATGATTCTGAAAATAAATGCTCACGTTGTTAACATGATTCATACCATTTTTTCATTTAACACTTTATCATTATAGGGTGTTACATTCACCCCCCTCCCCAGACCACAACATTCTCATTCTGGACCCAACATCTCAACCTAGGTAGTGTACTGCACTTAAGGTTGGGTTCCTACTTTGATACCTAATGTAATAAATTGACCTCACTGACAACACAGTCACGTCACCTCAACATGGTCATCGGATTCTGGCCCTCCAAGTACCGGCAGTTACTTCATAGACATGTGGTCCCCTCTCTAGGGCCCACCCATATGCCCGAATGGGTCATCTGACTAAGGATTGTCCCCACATGCCAGAACATGTTCTTTCCAGTGTTCTTTTTCCTCACTCATAAACCATGTGTAACTTCTCAAAAGGTCACCCATCCTAATCACTATTGTAGTCCAAACATGCTTAGTTGTGGAGTTCTAATCTTCTAGGTTCCTAAAAAGAATGGTACACATTGTTGACATGAGTAATATCATTTATTAATTTAATCCTTTATAATTATGGGGTGTTAAATTATCCTCATGGTTTATGATAAATATCATACCTTCTATTGTAACTATGTTGCAACTACTTTTAAATTTCTAAGTCGAAATTTAGAAAATTTCTCGGAATAGTTTTTGAGTTGCGTGTGGAGTCAGCACAGAATCTTGGGGTCCTGAGAGACTCGATGTGGATATATTAAAAATATTTAATATATTATATCATGTGCACATATTTTTTTAAAGATAATTAATATCACCCAAATGGTTTAATGGATGGTAAATCAGATACCTCCATTAAATTTGAAATACAGGTTTTACCCTAAAAATGATATAATATTTGTCCGTGTTGGGTGTTTACCTTTAGTGAAATCATTTGAGGACTAATAAATAAATTTATTTATTTATTTATTTATTTAATCGGTATGACCTAATCCAATAAAATTTATACCTAGTTTTAGGAAAATTATAGGGTTATCCACAAAACCCAAGGTAATAGGATAGAGAGCTTGGAGGAGAGATTTGGTGAATGGTGATTGGATCATCGATCGATGATCGGTACTGAGGAGTTCATCTTTTCTGATTGATTCAATGGATATCACCAATATCAATGAATAAAATCCATTATTTATCCGGAATTAATCAAAACTATATGTAAGGCATTTGATTTTGTATTTTTAAATCACATTTAAATTTTGATACGAACATGAATTAATTATTCTTAAATTATTTCACTTATCATTATTAATTTTTTTTTATAATGGTTGATTTATCTTCCTATATACTAGAATTTAGATATTTTATAATAACTATTTCATGATTATTTGACAACTCTCCATTATTGGATTCCATCAATGTTAAAAAAATTAACACAGTCATTGATCGAGCCTTAATTTGTGTTATGTTCCTTTCTGCCTTTGTTCTTGGCATTCGTTATCAAAAATTAGTTGGTTAGTGATTTTAAATCACCCAGGTGGACCGATCTTTGTGCATTAGATATTTAGAAAGATGGATCACAATCATTTGTTTGGTTTTGGGTGTTGGAATCATGATGAAGGCCTGGAAATAATCTCTGTAATCCAATGATGGATCAGGTAATTGTGGATTTGAAATCTATATTAATAAGATGTCTCTCAAGGTGTGATGAATGGTGATCCTAAGCCTAGGGTGTCTAGAATCTTGCCAGTAGTGATGGTTCTAATCTAATCCAGCTATGTAAAATAGTATTTTGGTAGTATAGTTCTGGTGGGTTTCTTTAGGAAAGTGATAGTGTGGGTTTTCTAGTGAATAATAGCTAGAATATGACTTCTGTTCAGCTGTGGATTTTGGTCAACTTTGTGACATGTGTGTGGGCTTGTTTTTTCATGTGGAGTTAAATATCACATGTTGTTTGGTTGTTTCGCATGTCATGTGACCCTTATTTGGAAAGCATAGTGTATAAACGAAGTACACATCTATGATTATATATAATCCCACACGTCATTTAGTGTGATTACATGCCATGTATTTCATAGAGAATGGATCGAAAAGTACATATAGTTTATTATTTTGAGTTTATGTGTCTTCACATGCCATGTGTGGTGGGAAACACTCTGTGTACTTCAGAGAGTACACAGGCTTGGACAGATGATGGTTCGAGTGTTGGCCCGACCCCTACATAGTATGTGATATGAATTACACCCCATGTACTTCAGAAATTACTAGAATATGGCCATTGTACATTGGTGCTCTTTGAGTACATGGGAATGGTCTATAGTACATGATCTTTACCAGATGGCACACCAAGTTCTAGATCAGCCTCTACATGTTGTTTACACAGAGTGGGAATGCCATGTATTTTGGAGAAATACCTACTAGGTGAGCCCAAGAGATATGCTCTATGTCGGAATTAGGGAGACATGTTGTGTAACCTTGGGTACACATCATGAACTTTTTTTAGGGAAATTTGAGGCACTTGTTCTCTTTAGTGAAAACCAGTTTCTTTGGGGTATGTTACCTGGGTCTATCCTTATGAGTGTACTGTGAGGCATCTTGTCCTAACCAAAAGATATGATCCCTTCTAGGGAATTAGTCTCTGATACAGTTATATAATCCTTCTATGAGGCCTAAAGTGCGATCCTCTATCATTATCTCCTTCATTATGTGAGCTTTTAGGAATATTCAACACCAACATACATATGAGTATGGTCCCCTTCTTATAATTTTACTCTTGTTAGGTTCATATATACCCCATTGGTCTTGGTTGTGATCCCCTAACTGTGTATAGACGTATTTTTTCTTACGGTGAAGTGTATTATCATCAAGTGTGTATCTAAAAACATTCCATTTTTTATTAGTACTTATTGAGGGAGATACTGGAGAACTATGTCCTCTCTAATGAGTGTTATCAGTGTTGTGAGGCTCAATGGGAATGACCTCTCTGATGAGTACCATCAGTAATATAAAGACTTGTTGAGTTATCTATCTTTGATGAATGCTACTTTTGAGCCTCCAGTAGAATCCTAGGTTGGCAGTGTGGTCTTGAAAAAACCTTGATACTTAGTGTCTACCTTTGAGTATGTTGGGGTTTTTTTATTACTACGTCTCATATTCTGGTTGGAATAACTTCATGGTGATGAGTTGACTACTCTCTTTATTCTTTGTGTTTGGGGATTTGGGGTGTCCTACTAGGTATGTTTATAGTCATCCCTACATGGGATCTTACTTCACATATCATGGATTTTGCGGATGATATACTTTCAACATAGTCTTAAGTGGACTAGGAGAAGGTGGATCTGAGTTGGAGCTTAGTTGTCCTATATGGACCTTAGATGGATTCAAGAGTTTATTTTGGGTAGTTTCCCCCTGTATTTCTAGTAGGTTGGGTTATTCTATAATTTTAGTGAGATTTTATTAGTCATTTTATAATTACGATATAATTATTATGGTACTATGATTTGGTATTGATGTTATGAATGCATTTATAGTATTATTTTCTTACATTTTCACATTAAAATGGTATATGGAGATGTGTGTGTGTGTGTGTGTGTGGATTAGGCTAAGGCCTCACATGTGTGTAATATGCCTACTTGATTCCAATATATAACTCCTAATCTATAGAGTAAGGCTTGGGGTGTCATAATCATCTTTTCTCTATCCAGGTAGGGCTTGGTGGGTTTTTTCATGAGAAAGTGGTATCAGAGGAGGTTGCCTTAGGATTGGAGTTCAATGATTTTATAGTTGTGAGGTATGGATTGATAACTAGGTAAATAGTTTTAATCATTTTGAGTGTGGAACTCAAGATATGGAATCTAGTGTTGGTGTAGTGGAAAACATATCCATTCACCAATACATTGATAACCCGCATGTTGACCTGGTATATGTAGGCATCGGTTGCACAGAAAACATTGGTTCATGCATCATACAGGATTGGGTGGTGGTTTCCATGTCATTCATGAGTCAAGTCCCTAGATATTCCCTTTTGACTATGGTTCATTTTAGCTATCACTGAATTCCACACAATGATATCCATTTACGATTTAATAGAGAGATTTAGATTATGATTTTCCTAGTGATGAGGCTTTAATTTTTGAACCTATGCGCAAGGTGGTTCCTCTAGGTGGATAGCAAGTGATGTATCCAAATGTTGAGCCACATACTGACCCACCTCCAGTGTTCCATATAGATTCTACCCATCAAATTGAGTAGTGGTTAGTCTCAGTAGAACTAGTAGATGAATCACTTATGTTTTGTTCATTTCATGAGTAGTACATATAGAGATCACCTAGGATTTGTGGAGAGCTAGACCCCCATTCTTAAGTACTAAAGGACTGCATGATCTTATGTTATGAGTTTCTTGCGTGTTAAGGACCTATATTCATGGTTTTCCGTATTCAAATACTTATATAGGGTGACACAGGGTGCTGGTAGAGCCACGTGTTTGTGATTCTTGATGATAATTCAAGAATGCAATAAAGAGGGGAACTTCCCCAACGAATATGCATTCTTGTGACATTATTTAAAATCATGCAGGCGAGTCAGTGCCGTACAAATTGGATGGTGTCAAGGTGTGGTGGATGGGTTCTTTTACATGTATGTTTTAAGTCATTTTGGAATTCTAAGGCGTTAGAGAGAGCCCAGGTTGTGGATAAAAATGGGCAAGGTAAGGGATAACTTCAGGTAGTAGAGGCTTTTAACTAAGATGATTCAAGTGTCATTTGATGTATGATATGTGTCTTATCTACTTCAACCATAGTTTTATTATATAGTCACAATTCATATTTCCCTAAAAATATATCATATTAGAGACCTAGTGACACCAGTGGATCCTTTTTTTCTTGACTCTTTTGATTAGAGGAACTAGAAAAGAAGGTTTGATTATCACTCACTTCTTCTAGAAATGTGACCTAACTCTAGGAGGAGAGAGAGTCGTGTGTGGAATTTTTTTGTAGTGGAAATGAGGCCCACTAATTTTTCCATCCATATTTACTATTTACCTACTATTTATTCCAATATTTTGTTTTAATAGTGAGGGTTATAGTGTATATGAATGAGTAAGAAATAATCTTCCTTCTTTACTAAGAATAAATCATGGGTAGGTCATCATAAGCTCATGTGCAAGAGGATATAGATTATTTCTTATCAGTAGTCTAGTATGAACCTTGGAGTTGAAGATTCTATGATATTTCAGTTTCCTATAATGTTAGAGAGGTACAAGGGTGTCTTCCCTAAGGATTTACCAGACTTATGTCTCAATCTAATTTTTATTTTCTACATAGACATATACCAAGGACAACCCGATATGTGTTCTTTCATATCCGATGACCCCACATATAAATGAGATTTGAAGGTGTGGTTAGAAAAATCTATAGACCAAGGGATTTTTTAGAACTAGTTTTTTCTTCTGGGTATAACATTTTCATTTCCCTATACAATATATAAGAGCTTTAGAGTTATGTGTGGATTAACATCACCTGAACTAGGTGAATTTCAGGAAGAAGTATCCACCCATATTAATTGATGACATCTTAAAAAAATGGTTTGGGATGAATTTGTTCTCAAAGTTTAACCTCGTAAGGGGTTACCAGTAGATCTAGTTTTTAGAGGAGGATATATCATAGGTGAATTTGTAAAGTTTTTGTGGTTTCCTTAAGTTCATGGTGAAACCCTTCAGTATGATGACACTTCAATGGTGTTTGTGAGAGTTATGAACTAGGTCCTTCAACCCTTATTATATTGATTCATGGTGGTATTCATCAATAAAATCCTTTGGTACTCATCATATGAGGTGTAGCACATGAAACACTTGAGGATGGTTCTGGATATGCTTTGAGAGTACCATCTTTCTAGGAAGATCTTAAGGTGTCAATTCTATATTCTGGATATGCTTTCTGGATATGCTTTGAGAGTACCATCTTTCTAGGAAGATCTTGAGGATGCATTATATTTGAAGCCACCTGAAAGTATGGTGGTCATAGAAAATGATCGTAGTAAGGTTTTACATTTTCATTTTTTAAGAGAGGTGACAGAGTTATAGGCCTTGTTTTAGTTAACCCTTTAGGATGGGGATAGTGAAGTGCACCTCTAGTAAATGGTTGTTACCCCTAATCTTGTTTAGGGATTCTGATAGGCACAATATGGTGATATAATTGTGATATATTGAATAAACATAAATCCATTGGACATATTACTAATGTATATTCTGAATATAGGGTGAATGTCATCCTTGTTTTAGGATGGATGATGACACCAATCATACTTTGGGAGGAGGTGATTAAGAGGTCTCTAGCCTTCCCTTAGTAGTATATTCTGAAGAGGTGAGGATATACCAATATCATTTTTCATCAGTTTGGTAATCAAAATATTTAGTAGTGTGTTGATGACTTTTACTCATGATGTATCACATTCCTTTTGGTGGTGTTGAGGTACCCATCTAGAAGTGAAAATGGGATGGTATCTCTTTGGTTTTCATGACATATATTCTATAATTAGTGAGAGTTTTTGGTGTTATCTGGGTGATCATCACCCAACTCATCAAGTTGGATAACTTACAAACCATCTAAGAGAGAATATTAATGAAGCATTTGGGATGCTTGTGTGTGCGGGAGGTAGTATGGATTCATGGTGTTCCCCCGATGATCATTTTATACATTGATGATCACGTTATGTCATGATTTTTAAGAGGATATAGGAGTATTTGGGATTCAATTTTGGTTGAACACAATGTTTCTTCCTCATACCAAAGGCTAGGTAAAAGTGAACATTTTAGGTTCTAGAGAACATGCTTCAATATTTAATGTTAGTTTTGGTCCATGTCCCAAAGTATCATCTACCATAAATTGAGTTTGTGTATCATAGTAGTTAACACTCTACCATAAATGTATCACCCTTCGAGGTATTGTACGGTAGACCGTTTCTGTCATTGATGAGTTAGTTAGAGCTATTTGGGAAGTAACTCTTGGGATCCTAGGGTTAGTGATAGTGATGATATTAAAGGTTTAGTTCATTTACAAAAACACTGTCCAAAGTAGTCTATAGTTGATTGTTACATTATTACATTGGTGTAAAATAAAATTCATCACATTGCAAAGGACCAAATTGTTGAGTAATATTGGACAAATAGATATATACTTGAATTTCACATCATATTTGAAAATTATAAATGAAATATAGTATTTTCTTTTAGATTATCTTTAGTCCCTTAACCAAACCCCTCAAAGTCATTTATAATACATTTAATGGCATCATGGGGAAAGGAAACATAATAAAGGGCAATCTTAGATGATCATTAAGGGTATGAGTACAACATAAGCCATCATAATCAATATAAAAAGATAAATAACTAAAAAACATTCCATTTCTTCCAATAACATGATCATGAAGAATAATATGGAAACAATATATGATGATCAAATAATGCCATATAAACAGTCATAGGAAAATGAAACTTATCACTAAATATCATAAATGACAAAATAATCACATATAAATTAATAAATATTCAAATATTGAGGTAATTCATAATTTTAAACATAAAAAACATACCTTCAAGGCCTCATACCAATAATTATTACATAAATGGGTAAGGCCTCAACAAATACCCACACCATTTTTTCTGATGAGGCCTACAGATGCATCGAGGGGATATAACATGCCTCATCCATCAATTACTAAGCCCAATTTATTCCAAATAATAAATGGTTTAATCATAATCAATATAAAAATTCATTTTGAAAAAATATCATACAAAATGTTAATACTTTCCCCAATCATTAAACATAATCAAAAACTATTCAGAGTAATATGGTGAATGGTATCAAAATCGTATATCCCTAATTAAACTGATCATAAACCATCTAGAGAAATAAGGTAGATTATATAATTGTAGTATATATTAGTCATAATATTAAACAAAATATATTGAAATATATGATAATAATTTAAAAATATCCATATAAAATCTATTTTAGAAAATTCCATTTTCACTTTGAAATCTGTTATTTAAAGTATAAAATAATTCACAAATATCAAGGAAACAAATTTCTTTAAAAAAATGTAAAATAATAAATTAATGTCAATATAAATGAGTGATCTTTACTGATTTTAATTTCATACATATCGTATAAGTTTAAAAAAATTCCTATCACATTGTTGTAAAAAGTTTAAAAAGTACCTTGTTTGGAAAACAAAAGAAGATTTCTTTCAAACCATTTTTTAAAAATTAAAATATGTGTAAAAATGTATTTAATAAATAATTTAATGAATTTTAAAAACATTATTGAATATATTTTTATAAAAAATGGATATGGAAGAAAAATTATTTTTGACCGAAGATAGAAATAAAGTCAACTTTTCTTAAAAACATTTTCATAGTCATTTTAAATACCAAAGATGGGAAAATTATAATATTAAATAAAAATTTCATGAATAAAAATAGGATAAGAAAATAAATTTGATTTAATTTATAAATACAAAATAATTTTTCAAATGTATACTTCAACATAAACAATCTCAAATAATGATGAGATTGTTAAATAAACTCATGCCTATGGTCTGACTTACTTCGTACGTATTCGATCCTCTTGTATAATGAATTTAGTTTTATTATTAATCTATTATAGAACAATAATTACATATATCAAACCTTATATTATTTTATTGTAATCTTTATCACCTTTTTATTAATAGGTCCCTGTGAAAATCACTATTTTGTGTAATAACTACTTTATATTTCATGTTGGTTTTAGTTTTATAGTTTTGATTCCTATATGTTAATCAAGGTTCCAGCATATCCAAATTATTAACCATGATATTAATATCTTATATATTAATTATAAAAATATTTAGAGTTATCCAAAAAAAAATTATGATTGAAAAATGAGTCACATCATTCATAGAGATGGTTGGTTGTACATAAGAATGAATCATGTTTTCATTTTTTTGAAAGATTGAAAAAAGAATGGTAAATAACAATTAAAGGATTTAGAGTCATTATTATATCATATAAATCATATATTCTCATATAACCCATACTTAATACAACCAATTTCAAAATTTAATGAAAAATGAAACATATCATTTTGTGGGGGTGGTAGTCCACATGTACTCATGAGCGACGTTATCATTTTCCAACTGATTGGAAGGTATGAAGGCAGATGTTATATTATAATTTCATAATTATAATTATTTAATAAATATGATATATATATATATATATATATTAAATAAATCATTATATCTATCCATGAGATGTGGTAATGAAAAATGAATTATATCAGTTTGTGAGGCGGTAGTCTACCATACACACGATCGATAGTTTCATTTCCCATTTGATGGGAGAGGAGATGTATATAGGTTATTACATAAACATAATAATATCCCATTCTATTTTATATATTTATTTTATTATTTTCCCATAGTATATAATGATTTAAGTAGTTATAAAAATAAAAATAAAAATAATAATTCATGGTTAAGAACTATAATTATTCCTCGGACAACCTCTTTAGGATTATACCTAAAGCCTTCCTAATATGGTTTTATGACCAAAAGGTAGACTCTACTTACTATGAGTTCTTTAAGGATGTGATATTTTTAGGTATGGACCTAACTAAAGTGTGTGTTTTGTGTGGAGAGGAGATTAAAGGGGTGTCCATTTATAAGTGAGAGAGAGGACAAACATGGAATTGATGAAAAGAATAAATTATACCCACATTTCACACAAACAATGGATCCAAAATGGATCATTATCTATAATTTTATGATATAATGTCAAATATGAGAATAAAATATAAATTAGACAAGTTTTTAGGTCATTTTAACACTTATCTTTTTAATCTCATCACCGGTAAACCTGTTTTAACCTTTACCTCGATAATTAGATTTTTATTTTTCTACTACTCATTATGAACAAAAATTAAGTTAAACTTATTAAATAATATTAATTATTTGGATTTAAAATATTTAATACAATATATCAAATTGAAATCATATAATTTGAAATTTTTAATTTAAAATTAAACCCATAAGAATGATGAAAAAATAGTTTTCCAATGAAAAGTTCTCTCAAGTATAAAAGGTTTTTGAATAACAATTAGAAATAAAATTGATTCAAATGACCTTAATTGCATTAATAAAAATATAATTCTTATAATTTTACTTTTAAATCAATTTAAAAGAAAATGTAACTATTTAAATTTTTTAAACGAAAAGGGAATTTTCAATAAAAATCAACATTTTTTAGTATTCTTAAAAAAATAAATATTTTCCAAAAATTATTAAAACTTCACCCTAAGATAATTTTTAAAATATTATTTCAAAAAAAAGTTTATTTTTTAAAAATAAATCTTAAAAAAGTTGGAAAATTAATTTTAAAATAAGTTTGTAAAATTTTATGATTTTTTTTAGAAAAATATATTTTTTCATAAATACTTTTTTTTCAAATATTTTTGGTTCATTTATACTTAATTAATCACTAATGAATTTTTTCATACATTTTTAAACCAAGTAATTTTCATAATTTAGTTAGTATAATTCATACACAACAATTTAATGGCTACATTATAATGGTATACTATAATAAAATCCATTTAGAATCGTAGTGGTATGCACTTCAAGCTATCGAATAGATTAAATTTATTTAAAAATAAAATATATAATGAAGTCTTATGGTGTTACATTTTTTCCATTAAAAAATTATCCTTGAAATTTCTATAATGTTTTCTCATTAACATATTTGGTTGGTCCTTCATTATAATTTCTTCGGGTTCCCGCATCATGTGTTTTATCTTATGATTTCTCTAAAGTACCATTAGCAGTTGACTCATCTAATTATTCAAAACTTGTTCTCTTGTATACAAGTTCTAAATAGGATATTTGTATTAATATATATCATGTTTCAATTTTATTTCCTCATAGGTGAGAGCATGCGTTGGGTCTATCATGTACTTTTTATGCAATAATATATGAAACACAGCATGTACTTTATAAAGACTTGGTGGAATTTCTAAAATGTAAGCCAAAACTTTAATTCATTCTAGGATTTCAAAAGTTCATATGTATATGGGTATCAGTTTCCCTTTCCTATATAACCTTATAACACCTTTTAAGGGATATTCTTTCAAGAATATGTGAACTACCACTTGAAATTACAAATCATTCCACCAATTATTATCATATCTATTTTTCCTACTTTGAGCTACATTGATTTGAGTTTGAATAGTATTTACCCATTTTCATTGTCACCTCAACAAGTTTTGGGCAAAAAAGATTCCATTCACTAAATTCATCCCAAAATGTGATAGTATGAAATCAATTTTTATATAATTCTTCATATAGTCACAATTGAATACTTGAATATAAGTTATTTTTATAGGCAAGCTCTACCCAAGGTAAATATTTATCCCACATACCTCAAAGTTTAAGGGTTCATGAACTTTACATGTCTTATAATGTTTGAATAGTCCTTTCATAATGTCCATCAATTTGAGGGTGATAAGAAGTGCTCAAGTGAATCTGGGTATCAAGAACCTTCTAAAGACTTTTCAATAATTTCATTGTAAAAAATGGATCTTGATCGGACAGAGTTGGATGAGTTGCACCATGAAATTTTACAAATTCATTAATATAGGGTCATGTAAGGAACTCATGAGGAAAATATTCTCTTATAGATGGTAGATATTCTGATTTGAATAAGTGACCAAAAATAAACCATATTTCAACATTCTTTCTAGTATTATTTAGTAATACAGTGAAAAATTCGCATGTAATGTCATCTCATTTCCATATTGAAATAGGTAGAAGTTTTGTGACTCCTCTAGGATGTTTTCTCCCATCCTTAACCTATTTCTAGATAAATAATATTGAAATATAATTAGTAATTTCATGCTTCATATTATACCCCCAAAAAAGTTCCTTCCAATCTCTATACGTGTTTTTTATACTATGGTGTTTACAAAAATTAGAGCTATGATAATCATCCAAAAATTCCTTCTTTATATCAGGTATTTATGAAATAAATTTTCTTTTTATGAATTTTATAAATCCATGTTCATATATGAAGTCTACCAATTTTTCATTACTCACAATTTAAATTTTCATTTGAAAATTCTCATCATCAGATTAAGAATTTTTTAATATTTTCTAATAAAGATGGTTTAGTAAACATTTGAAAATGTAGTGATTTATTCCCTTCCATAGTAATTCCCATATATAAATTTAACATATCAATGAACATATGATCCATATAAATCATCATTTTTGTTATAACTCCATAATATTTCTAGCTCAATTCATCCTCTACCTTATTTTCTTTCCCTGGGTAGTAGTGTATTGAGCAATCCTAATCCTTGAGTCGCTCAAGCCATCACCTTTGAATCATGTTTATCTCTTTCTGTTAAAATATTT
Source organism: Viscum album (assembly GCA_963277665.1). Classification (NCBI taxonomy): domain Eukaryota; kingdom Viridiplantae; phylum Streptophyta; class Magnoliopsida; order Santalales; family Viscaceae; genus Viscum; species Viscum album. The sequence goes on from OY728155.1 coordinate 1,084,985,224, forward strand.
ATTTAAAAATATTTTGATCTATGTATACCTCACATATTTCACCATAGAGATAATGTATTTATAACTTCAAAGAAAATATTACAGCTGCCAACTCAAGATCATGAGTTGGATTGTTTTTTCCACGAATCTTTAGCTACCTTGATTCATAGGTAATAAATTTATCATTATTTATAAGGAAAAACCATGTCCCTTCTTCAATACATAACTATATATCAAGAATTAATCATTTACTGGTAGTAGAGACAAAATAAGAGTGATCACTAATATTTTATTCAATTCTAAAAAACATTCATTACATTCCTTTTTCCATGGGAACTTAACCCTTTTATGTGTAAGTTTGGTTAATGGGATAGCCAATTGATAAACATTTCATAAAAATCAATGATAGTAACCTACCAAACCAATGAAACTATGTTCCTCATTTATATTAATTAGTGTAGTTCATTCTTGTACTGCCTTTATCCTCAAAGGATCAATTAAAATTCCATCCTTGGGGATAATATAGCCAAGAAAAAAACTTTCTAAAGCTATAATTCACACCCACTAAATTAACCACATAACTTTATTCTTTTAATATTATCTAGAATGATTCGAATTTGATTCTCATTTTCCTCGTAGATCTTAAAATACACCAATATGTCATCAATAAATACAAAAAAAATATCATCAAGATATTCTTTTAATACTATGTTCTTTAGTTCCATAAAAATAAAAGTTTTATTATTCAATCCAAAATAGAATTAATGTAAACTCGTAATTTCTATACATCATACAAATTATTCTCTTTAGAATATATTCCTTATTTACATGAAATTGATCATCCCCAGAATGAAGGTAAAACTTTGAAAATATTGATCTCTATGAATTTCATCGAATAAATCATGAATTTTATATAGAGGGTACTTTTTCTTATCATAACAGCATTCATTTCCATATAATAAATGAACAGCTTCATAGATCCATCAAGCAATGTAACAAAAATAATAGGGGCCCACCAAGGAAAAATACTAGAGAATATAAATCCCTTATCACAATACTCCTATAGTTGTTTCTTCAACTCCACTAATTCCAAAATGGCCATTATATAGGGAGTATTTGATATTGGTATTCCATTATAGAATAAAATAATGGTAATCTTAACTTCATGCTCCATTTTATGTCTAGGTAATTACTCAGGAAGTACATAAATGTATTCCTATACAATATGTACATCCTCAATTTTAATATTACATTTTTTATCCATTGACGGTGTATTAACTTTTTCCCCAAGTATATCATTTAGAATATATATTGGAGGTGGATATAGACATGACTCAGATGATGAATTATCCCCTCTAAGTATAATAAATTCCACATATTCATCAAAAATCTTAATTTACTTTTCTTTGTAATAAAAGTTTGCCTCATGTTTTAAAATTCAGTCCATAACAATGATTATATCAAAATAAAACATAAGTGTAATATTGTATTCAGAAAATAGGGCATGTTTACGTGTCATTATTGGAACTGACCAACACATCTTTATTACAATGATACTTCTATTAAGAGTCTTGAATAATAATTCAATTCTTAAATTTCTATGGAAATTTATAATTTTTATAGAAGAAATAGATGATATAAAAGTGTAAAAATACCCAAAATAAAATAAAGAATTTCCAAAATTTGTGGTCAGGAGTAAAGTACCATCGACTACATCATTAGGGGAAATAACCACATATATTGAGATTTCATAATCTTAGCCTTCATCCCTTGTCCATTTATAGGGTTAATTCCTTTGTTGTCTGAGAAAATAATTTCTATAGTGTCCCATTTGATTATAGATGAAGCATTTCCCATTGGAATATTCTTTCCTTATCTTTCAATCATGATCATGGTGGCCTTTCTCTTCGCACATTTAGAAAAAACGCATTCCCAATAAGTAATTTCCATGGTGTTTCAATCCACATTTATTAAAAGATATAAATTATACTCCTCCCTTAGTCACTTTTTCTATATTTAATTTTCCAGAGTTCTTATCTACCCTTTCCTTATCATTGTTTCCTTTTAATCCATATGACTTGGAAAATTATTTCTCAATATTTATAGCATAGGATACTATGTCCTCTTATGATGACATTTTTTTGAGACTATTTACCTTCGAAGGATTCGATTAAACTAATCAAAAAATGGACAATATTTCTCTTCAGAATAAGTACATAGTCCACAACATGCCTTTATAACCATGAAAATTTTTCTTCATATATAGAAAAAAATTATCTTCATGTTTTCTTAGACCCCGGAATTATCTCTCCATATATACTCATTACTCACAAAGAAAATGTTTTTTCCCAGATGAGTGGCTTAAAATCCTCCCACTCCATGTAAGTTATTTCTTATTCATCCATAGTGTTTTTAATCAATTACCACCATTGATCCTTATCCCATGAGTTGTGATAAAATACTATGAAAACCTGAAATCTTTTATTGCATAACAAAGAAATAAATACCTTATTTGAGGAAGTTAAATTTTTCTCAACTGAAATTGATTTTCAGTACCATTAAATGATGGAGGTTTCTGAAGCACGAGTTGTTCAGACATTGTTACATCATGTTGAGTGTTAGTGGGATATTCTATATGGGCAAGGATTATAGTTATAATGTTTTTAGTTCTAGCTACAACTCTAGCTCAAGCTTCATAATATTTCTTATGAGGGAAATCCATACATGAATTACATAATTTGAAATGGTTTCCATTCCTTCCACTATGAACCATTTTTAAAAAATTTCATACACTATATTAGATCATAACATTATGAATCATAATGTATAATTTTAAAACTAAATAACATAAATTGATAATTTTATGAAAATATAATATCATAATCATAAACTTGGTATCTTAGGGAATATTCTCAAGTCATAATTGTTTTTCAAATCCATCATAATGGTTTGTAAATAAAATTTGAATAACCTAATAATATCCTCCAAGAGTGTCAACCCAACTGTGCAACAAGGCTCATTTTCATGCACCAAATGATGATCAAGTCAAATCCTAATGTTCCCTTCTCCGAATTATTACCCCTATACAAAAATGTGCGAGATCCAAATCTACTTAAAGTATCCAGATATAGATTAATATCTAGGAAAACCACAAAATATCAAACCTTAAAAAAACTTTTAGCTATTATCATATACTTTGAATAATCCTCAAGGTCATTCAAAACTATATATTCCCTAATCTATTTTTCCTAAATCCTATTTCCCAAGTTTTTTTCTAAATAATGATTTGATACTAACTATAGAGAATGTGAAAGTAGTTTCCCATTGTCGACAGTTTCTTTATTATATTGGTTAAAGTTACAAGTGATCACATCCAAAAGTACTGTATAGTTTAGCATTATTGGAAAACTAGATACATACTTAAATTTCAAATAACATTAGGAAATATTAAATACAAAATATTATTTTTTTTAGAACACCATTATTCCCATAATCATATCCATTCATATCAATCATAATAAACTTCCTCACATCATGGGGAAAGAAAACATAATAAAGGGGTCAGTAAAGATACTCTATAAGGGTATGTATACATATGAAGATATCATAATAAATATGCATTGGTAAATAAAAAAATAAAACACATTCCATTTAATCAATAACTTGAGCACATGGAATAATAAATAAGGAATAAATTATGGTTAAATAATCCATATAAATAATCAAATAAGCATGAAACTTATCCATGGATATCATAACTAATAAAATAATCATAAGGAAATCAATAACTAATCTCATATTGAGGTCATTCATAATTTCTTATATCATAAACATACCATTAAGGCCTCATTTCCAGACATCCTACATAAATGGGTATGGACTCTGTCATATACTCTTGCTAGTTTGTCTCATGAGACCTACCAAAGCATTGAAGGGATATAGTGCTCCATACCCATCACTTACTAAGTCTAATTCATTCATCATGTTAAATACATGAAACATGACCAACATAAACATTCATATTAAAAAATAAGCATACGAAATGTTAATACTTTCCCCAATAATTAAACATAATCATAAAACTTTCAAAGTAATATGGACAATGGAATCAAAATAGTACATTCCCGGTAAAACTAATATTAAACCATCTAGATAAATGATATGGATGGTATTATTTGATTATATACTCAATATAATATTCAAAAATTTATTTTTAAAATGATTAAAATAATTTAAAAAGATCATAGGAAAATTTCTTGAGTAAATTACCCTTTTCACTTTAAAATCACTTATTTAAACTCTATAATATTTCACAAATATCAAAGAATACATTTTATTTTAAAATAAACTTTTAAAATTTTAAATATAGCTTCAAATAAATTATTTGTCATGAAGGAATTTAATTTCATACATGTTGTATATGTTTAAAAAACATTCCTTTCTCGCTTTTGAAAAAAGTTTAAAAAGTACCTCATTTAGAAAAAATAGAATATTCCTTTCAAAACAAATTAAAAATTAAAGAATATGTAAAAATTTATTTAATAAATCATTTATATAAAGTTAAAAAAATTCTTGAAAATATTTTTAGAAAACATGGATATAGAAGAAAAATGATTCTGTACAGAATAGAGATATTATGTTAGCTTTTCTTAAAAATATTATCAACCATTTTATGTACTAAAGAGAAGATAATTTTAATATTAAATTAAAAGTTCAGGAATAAATTTTTAAAAATAAAATGTATTAATTTTAATATATAAATTCCAAATAATTCCCCTATGGCATACTTGAACACAAATAATCCTCTATAATGATGAAATTGTGAAATAAACCCTTACCTCCGGTATGAATTACTTAATATCTGTTCAAACATACTATATAATGAATATATATTTATTATAAACACATAATCACATATATAACACCTTATATTATTTTATTATAATCTTTTATCACCAATTAATTAATAATTCTTTGTTGAAAATCACCGTTTCGTGTAATAATAGCTTCATTTTTCATGTATGTTTTGGTTTGGTAACTTCAATCCTTATACATTGATCAAGGATAAAAAATATCTATAATTTTAACCATAATACTATTATAATATATATTCATTATAAATATATTTATTATCATTTATAAAAGTTATAGATTGAAAAATGAATTATAGTGTTTATAGAGATAGTAGGCCGTACGTACGCATTAATGTTGTTTTATTTTTTTATATGTAATGAAATAAATGTAAATAATTATTCACTATTAAATAATTAATATTATATCATACACTTTATATTTTTTATCAAATTCTTCCTTATTATCATTCATGTCAAAATAAAATGAAAAAATAATCACATTGCTTCGTGTGAGTGATAGTCCACACACACGCACGTGTGACATTATCATCTTCCAATGGATTGGAATATACTATGGTAGATGTTATGTTATAATTTTAGAAGTATAATTATGTCATAAATATCATATATATATATATATATTAAATCCATAAATATATACAATCATGATAAGTGGTGATGGAAAACGAGTTACATTGATTCGCGAGGTGGTAGTCCACCGTACACACGATCTACAGTTTCATTTCTCATTTGGTGGAAGAGAAGATATATATTGGTTATTAAATTAATATAATAGCATATTAATATATTTTATATTCTATTGTGTTTTTTAATCATATTTTATAAATATTTTAAGTATTTATATGAAAAATTAAAATTAAAATTCATGTGTAAGAACTATAAGTGTTCTTCAGACAACCACTTTAGGTTTATTCCTAAATCCTTCCTAAATGATTTTCTAATTGAAAAAGAGATTCAATTTCATGGTTATGGAAGAAATTAATATATTTTTTGGTAGGTATTATCTTAATAAAATAGTTCTTTATTTGTGTATAGGAGAAGAGAGTGTGTGTCCTTTTATAAGTGGGCGAGAGTACACACTGGGAATTTTTTTAAAAGAATAAATTATACCAATTATTGTCACAAAAAAAATGGATCCAAAATGGACCATTAACAAAACTTATATATGATAAATTTTAAATATATCCTTAAAATATAAATTTTACAAGTTTTTATTTTCCTTATATTTTTAGTTTAACCCTCTGGTAAACTCGTTTTAACCTTAACCACAGTAATTAAATTTTTAATGTTTTCACATTTCATTAAAATATTAAGTTTTAGTTAATAAATATTATTAATAATTATGATTTAAAATATGGAATCCATTTTTTAAAATTCAAATCATAGAGGTGGCATAATTTAAATTAAAACTAATCTCATAAGCACAATGAAAAAATAGATTTCCACGGAATCATTTTCTTAAGTATAAAATGTTTTATATCAAAATTCAACCTAAAATTGATTTAGATGGGATAAATTGGATAAATAATAATATAACTAAAAAAAATTACATTTAAAACAATTGAAAAAAAATATTATTGTAATTTATTTAAAGGAAAAAGGAATTTCTTAATAAAAAACAGTATTTTCCACTATTCATGTAACGTCCCGACCCTATAAGCCTAGAGCCGGTGCATTAATTATTACATTGGCATGATTAAAAGTAATTAAATTACCTAGGAATGATCAATTGAGTGGTATTGAAGAAACTTGATACATACATGTAATTCATATTACATTGGGAAAGGTAACAAAATTCAATACATAACAAAAACTAATAAACTGCATCCATGAGAAATCAATAAATGGTCTCTTATTCAAAAACTATTGAAGGTAAAAAAAATTAAAGGGGTGATATCAAATTCTCTATATGTGTTACAGATAGAGTTATTATGAATAAAAAATAATTGAATTCTAATCAAATTGTCATAGTCAATATGGCATGGTGAATAAGTGAGAAACTCACACCATTAATATACTAAGAATGAAACTGCGTCCATAGATTTGGTCATAGTGAAAACATCATCATAGTAATGACTAAAAATGAATAATTTGAATTCTTATTAATTGGATATTAAGTTTTTGGAACATGATACCACTATACCATCGAAACAGTTTAAGTAAGTGGGTAGATACTTGTCTCATTATGTTTTCAAAAAAAACTCGAAGGGTTTGTTGCCAAATGATTTGTCTCATGAGACCTATCAATGCATCGAGGGGATATAGAGGGACCCTACCATCACTTAAAGTCCAAATCGTTCTTTATATATAGATTTAAAACAAGTACAATATGCCTTCTCAATATCCATATAGAGTAGAGGATGCAGATTCATGAATATTTTCATAGTTAAAATAACACTATTACAAAAACGGTCTATATTAGTGCTCAAAACAGGCTTTAACAGCACTAAAAAAGCATTGTAAAGCTCAGCGCTAATATAGGGGGTCCCTTTTATCAGCACTCTGAAAAGAGCAGATAAAGGTCCTTTTTATCAGCACTAAAAAAAGCGCTAATAAAAGACCCCTTTATCAACCCTTTTGTTTAGCACTGATAGAAGGAACATTTATCAGTGCTTTTAAAAAGCACTGATAAAAGTCAAAAAAAATAAAAAAAATTAATTGAATTACGTAGGGAGCGCTTTTATCAGCTCTTGACCACACCCTTTATCAGCTCTATTAGGAGGTCTCCCGCGCACTCCCCTTCTCGCGCATCCGCACACGCACTCACCCCCTTTGCTTCCACCCGAACTCGAACCTGCAACCTCCCCTTTTCGTGGAGGCACCTTTACCACTAAGCCATTTCGTTTTTTTCTCTATTTAATTATATATATATTTATATATATATATATTTATTTATTTATATTTATTCATATATTGATATATATTCATATTAACATAAATATTTTTATTCATATATTAGTATATATATTCATTAACATATTAATATATATTTATATTTATTTATTTATATATATATATATTTAGTTATAATTTTTTATCTGTATATTTATTTGTATATTAATATATACTTATAATATTAGTTTTAAATACATTTATGAAATATGTTTTTATGTGTGTTTATACTTAAATAAATAAATACATACATGCATACATATATAAAACACACACACACACACACACACATATATATATTTACGAATAAATACATATATATGTGTATTTGAAAAGCCATAGAATGTTAGAACAGCCATAACTTCTAATCCAGAAGCCTTTTTCAACTCTACAACTAGTCAAATCAAAGAAAATGAAACAATATTAGATATGATATGTGGTATAGGCCTAACGGACATCTGGATCAGAATTTGTACAAGTTTAAATGTTTACAAATCGGGGTATCCCGACTAAAAACTCAGTTTTGGAGGCGTTCTGGGACTTTTTTGGCCTTGAAAAATGTGACAGAAGCTATGCTTGAGTCACAGGCCCGTAGATCTCATAGCAGGCTTCGATTTGATTTGTTGTAGAGCTCAAAAGGACACCCGAATCAAACGTTATGGCTGTTTTAAGTTTGAGTTACATTTTCAACTTATTTTAGATCTTTTATTAATTATTTTTATTTTTTGTGTCTTCAAATTGTTATTAAATGATTTTTAATCGATAAAATTTATCAAATTATTAATTAATATTATTTTTTAAAATATTTTAACGCCATTTTCACTAAATTTATTATATATTAAATATAATAGTCTATTTATACGTATCTAAATCATATTTAAAAAATATATATTATATTTATATATGAATAAATATACTTATATAACAATAATTTTTTTTTCATGATTTTTGTTTTTGAAAAATAAATTCTGTCAGTACTGATAAATCCCCCCTTTATCAGTGCTACTAAAAGAATCACTGATAAAGGGTTCCCCTTTGTTAGCACTCCAAAAAAAGCACTGATAAAGGGGGGCCTTTATCAGCGCTACAAAAAAGCGCTGATAAAGGGGGTCATTTATCAGCGCTTTTTTTTAGCGCTGATAAAGGCCCCCCTTTATCAGCGCTTTTTTCTAGCCCTGATAAAGGCCCCCTTTATCAGTTCTTTTTTTAGTGCTGATAAAGGGGTAGCGCTTCCCTTGCCCGTTTTTGTAGTAGTGCAACATTCCAAATAAACACCATATGTAAAAGGGGATACGGATAAAGACAATAATAATATCCATGAAACTAGAATATGTATATATAATATTGTTACAGGTTAAAATGAAAAATTATCTCAAGGGGGAGGAGGTACACCACATAAGAATGATTAGGTGCACAATACTAAGTAAATCACAATGAAATGGAAACCTAAACAAAGTCCCTTACCATATTGTAATCAATAAAGTTAATAATCATCTATTGAATCACTGAATACCATGAATATAAATATATTAATGATTTTATATATCAAAACGAATTTAAAATACACCACATACAAGAAATTAGTGGCGAACAATGGAAATATCATGAAATAAAAGTGAGATGAGAAACCCCTTAACTTATACCTGAATGTGTTCTTTGACTAATCTTAATGACCTGAATAATCAAATTTAGATTCATTAGTTAATAATTCCATAACCAACTATACATGTAATTTATTTATTATAACCTTATTGGGTTCATTAATGGCCTTTTTGTTGGGTTTAATAGGTTTAATTTTATTGTTTTGTAAGAATTTTCTTCATTAGTTTTCATGATTGGTTTACTTGAATTCATGAGTGGAACTTCATTTTAAGTGTGGTTAACTATCCATAATTGATAACATATATTATTAGTGATATTTCAGAGATATAAATTATCTTATAATGATTTTTCTTATATACCATGGGGATGACTCAATAGATAAAATACAATGATAAACGATTGGATTAACTTCGCGGTTTTGTACATAATAAACTTGTTTTGTGTTATTATTTTATATTATGAGTGTGTAAGAATTATAGATAATTACATAAGATGAAATACATGTATTATGATTTGGTTCAACCATAAAAATGGTTTCATGACTAGAATTGAATACAGTGATGGAAATTAAAATATTATCATCCTTGAATGTTTTAAATTAACACATCTCGGACAATGTTTTCATTTTTAATATAAGAGGAGGGGGGAAAGAGAGATGATAGTAACATATTCCATTAGAAAAATAAAATTATAGTTTATTTAAGGAACTGGAATTATCCTACAATTTGGATGAATGTAGGTGAGGAGATATAAACAAATGAATGGATCTTGTAAAGGAAGTTTAAAGAAAACGGAAGAGAGGTTCACCTCTTAAGTACTCCTCCTTGAGAATCTTCTTAAGGCCTCTGTTTTTTGGATTTTCTATGAGACCTGAAGGTCCTAGACGTTGGGGGAGGCCTTGTAATTTTTATTTGGTAAATCTTAGGCAAATATCAAAGCTTGAGTGGTGTGAGAGGAAGAGGGGGTGAGGGGTGGTTCGAATAGTGGAGGGGAGGAGCATTTTTTTAATGTTTTAATAATTAGTTTATTATTTTACCCTAAAAAATAAAAAGTGTGGATTCCATGACCTAGGATATTAATAAGTTCATGTGAGTTCAAGACTTGGGTGGTTACATCACTGGGGACCTGTGGTGAGGATTAGAACCTTAGTCGATGTGACACAACCACTAATGAGGGGTCTGTTCTTATCTTTTGAAGATTTTAATGCCTGGATCTCCTTTGAATTCGAGAAGCTCCAAATATTTTGTTTTTACTATGGGTGCATTGTAAATCTTGAGAAAGTTTGTGACTCGAAGAAGGAGAATGAAAAAGGCACCATCATCTTGCAATACAGTCCTTGGGTCCGAGCAAAAACAGTAGGACCTGTGATCATTTCTAAGGTGGGAAAACAAAGGGATCATGACAGACTGGTGAAGGCCTTATCTAAGCGAACCGAACCAGAACTCAACACTGCCATCATGCTAGGACCGCTGGATTTTTCTGGAGATAATCAAGACGACCAGTGGGTGAAAGGAGGGCCTTCAAAGAACATGATGGATGGGGTAAGAACTGGGGACAACCAGGCGAGTCAGAGTTTAGACCCGGCCCTCTCCTCAAGTCGGGGCCCTACGTATCTGAGAGATAGCGACTCACCGCCATTCGGACCAATGTCCAAGAGTAAGGATCCACCCAACCTGGTTTCTGAACCTAAGAAACTTTGCATCGAATCAACATTGCCTTCTCATGGGCCTGTGTTTGTTGCTCCAGGATTAAACCTTATGGACAAAACCAATATGACTAGGATAAAGGCAGCAAGTACCCTCACTCAACGGACATGGAAAAGGATTAATCAGGTTGATAGGCATGGTGATCCCATTGATGTGAAACATGAGGAACATAAAGGATGACTGGAGGATTGTCAAGTAACTGAAATATTTCCCAAAATATGGAAAGCGGCGGGTGATGGACAGCTCTACGAAGTTTCAGAGGCGGAGGTGGGTATGTCCCATCCCCGCCTAGAGCAATGAAAATTCAATGCTGGAAGTGTCGGAGGATTAGAAACCCACGAATGGTTTGGATGCTCCAATTCCATTTCTCACAAAGTCTCCCTCATATGGTTTTTTTTTGTCCGAACCCATATTGGATTACAAGGAAAAAAATGGTATCGCTCTCAAATGCGGTTTTCAGGGATACATCCCAGTTCCCCGCCAAGGCCACTCAGGGGGACTGGGTCTTCTTTGGAAGGACAATGTCGATGTCAGAATCATCTCGTACTCATCACATCATGTGTCTGCATCCATCCATGATGGCCCCTCTCCACCTTGGACTTTTGTGGGTTTCTACGGATGTCCATTACAAAATGATAAATGAAATCCTGGGAACTTCTTTGTTCATTACGTTAAGGAATTACGGGTCCTATCCTCTTTGGCGGTGACTTCAATGATATTCTGTCCCAGAATAAAAAACACAGAGGAGAACTTCGGCCCTTTGTCTCGATGTCAGGATTTGGGGATTTTATTTCTAGGGCGGACTTGGCTGATCTAGGCCATGCAGGCAGCCCCTTTACCTAGTTTCAGGAGAACACGGAAATCACACGCATAGTTGAGCGTTTGGACAGATTTCTGGGATCGAAGAAATGGAATAACATCTTCAAAATGTTTCACATCACCCACTTGGCTCCGAACTATTTGGATCATTTCCCTTTCGCTATTGACTTCTCTCATAGCGGTCATTTCTCAAGAGGTGGGAAACCTTTCCGGCTTGAAAGCTTCTGGGCCAAAGACCGAGAGTGTAAAGATGTTATCAGATCTTGTTGTAAGGGTGGAAATTAATACATCAAGCTTAACCTCTAGCAGGTGGCCGGTACTCTGAGATCATGGAGCAATAAAAAATTTTGTCAACCCAACAAGCTCTGTAACTCTTTAAAGAGATAACTCAACGCCCTTCTTTCCTGACCCCCAATGGATGACATTCTCTCCAAAATTTCTATTATTCAAAGTGATCTGGATGCGGATATTCGCATCAAAGAAAGCTTTTGTGCTATCCGCGCACGATAAATCCACATCAAAGAATGGGATGCAAGCACTCGATACTTTCACAAGAAGGCTCTTTCCAGGATCCTCAAAAACAACAATTCGGTCCTCACCCACCCTGATGGGGGAACTGTGTCCAACATTGAAGGTATCCATGATATTATTTCTTGTTTTTTCCAAAAACTCTTCACTGCAGGAGATTCCATATTATCGCCCGAGGTTGAATCCTGCATCAAACATGTGATCACCGACGAGATGAACTGCCAACTCACAAAAGACTTCATGGAAGAGGATGTTTTTCAGGCTCTCAAACAAATCCCCTCCAAAAAATCCCTTGGTCCTGATGGTTTCCATGCTCTTTTTTAAGCAATACTGGCACATTCTCATCCCTGACATATGCGCACTAATGAAAGACATTTGGGTGAGAGGAATTAACCTCTTCTCTATTAATTAGACAATTCTCACCATCATCCCAAAGATCAAGCATCCCCTTGAGGTCTCGGACTTCAGGCCTATCAGTCTCTGTAACGTTTCCTACAATATTTTCTCAAAGGTCCTAGCTAACCGTATGCGCACGTGGTTACCTAATATTATCTCTGAAAATCATAGTGCTTTCGTAGAAAAGAGGCTTATTACGGATATTTCCATTGTGTCCCATGAAGTGTTCCATTCTATGAAAACACGAACTGTTGCAGAAAAAGGTATTATGGCCTGGAAACTGGATATGACTAAGGACTATGATTGAGTGGAATGGAACTTTCTCCTGGCCATTTTGACAAAAGTGGGTTTCTTCCCCAAATGGATAGATATGATAATGCATTGTGTTTCGTCCATCTCTTTCCTGATTAACATCAATGGTGTACTCACCTAAGGATTCTCACCCACCCGTGGCCTCTGATAGGGAGATCCCCTTTCTCCATTTCTCTTCATCCTGGTGGTTTATGTGCTCTCTAACCTCATTTCCTTGGCCGCTTCTACAAAATGGATACATATAGAAAAGGTTTGTCGGGTCATCCCACCTGTCTCGCACCTCTTCTTTGCCGACGACTGCCTTCTTTTCTCCAGAGATACCCATAATTAATGTGTCGCTATATGTCAGGTGATCCTCCTTTATGAGATGGAATTTGGACAAGTGATAAATCTAGCCAAGTCGAAAATCTCTTTTTGTTCTAGCGTCCCACCGACCAAGAGAGCTGATCTTTGTCGTACTGCAGGCATTCAAATGGTGAAAACACAACAAATACCTTGGGATTCCCACTATTTTTGGTCACTCAAAAAAAGAAATCTTCTCATCCACGGTGGATAGAATCGAGAAAAAATCCAAGACTGGGGGTATAATAATGGCAGAAAAAAATCACTGGATTTCTTGGAAGTCACTTTGCACACCCAAAACAAGCGGCGGAATGGGATTTCAAGACCTCCGACTCTTTAATGATGCTCTCTTGGCTAAACAGGTTCGGCTCCTCATGATTCATCCATCTTCCTTTTATGCGTGAATTCTTCGTGCAAAATACTTTCCCCACTTGGATTTCCAGAACTCCTCTCTTGGCCCCCATCCCAGCTTCCTATGGAGAAGCCTTTGGGGATCTCGAAACTTACTTAACAAAGGACCAGGCTGGAGGGTCGGAGATGGTACAAAAATTAATATTTGGACCGATCCCTCGCTGATTGATAAAGATGGATTATATGATACCTCCTCTGCCGTACCTGGCTATGAGAATGCCACTATTTGCTTCTTATTCGATGATCATGGTTCTAGGTGGTGTATGGATAAAATCAACTCATAGATCAATGAAAGGGACAGAAGGATCATACATAGCATCCCCTGTGTGAGGGATGCGGGACCAGACTGTCCCTTTTGGAGTAATTATTTTTCTGGATCTTATACGGTGAAGTCGGGGTACAGAATTTCTCTTGATATCCAAATCGAGGAAAGGGAAGGTCTCTAGAAAACCCTTTGGAATTATAAGGTCCCCCTTAAAATCCATTTTTTATGGTGGCAGGTTTGCACAGGTATTCTTCCCACTATGGACTTCCTCATCTTCCGACATGTCAAGAATTATAAGCATTATCCCATCTTCTCGGGTATACTCGAATCCCCTCTGCATGTGATCACCCAGTGCATGGGGTTGGAAGAGATATGGAATTTTTGGGGTTCTGATTTGGATCTTATGTTGGATACAACGCCGGATCTTTCGACACTGCTGATGTTGTGGTCGTCTTCCTTCGCTGCGAACAATTTTGATTCATTATGCATTGTGGCATGGATCGTATGGGCGCGACGCAATGACTTCATTTTTAATCACTTTGAAAAGCCCCTAGGTTCTAGATTTAACAGGATACATCCTGGATTGAGGGGTGGAAAAGGGACTCTGACTGTTTAGGGCTCTCTGGCACTCACACCGGTGCGTCAAGATGGTATCCTCCCCCAGAAGGGATCCTCAATATCAACATTGATGCATCTCTTTCCATTGATGGAATTTTCGGAATTGGACTTGTGGCATGGTATTTTCATGGCCAAATCATTGCTGCCAAACATGAATCAACCCACGCACTATGGGAGCCTGTTGTTGCTGAAGCCTTTGATGTCCTTATCGGGCTGATGTTTGCAAAAGATCGATGATGGGAAGCTATTCACATCGAATCTGGTTGCCTCACCTTAATCAACACTATTGGGCTTAATGATGGAAGCCTTTATTATTTTGGTCGTATTATCAGGAACATACAGGCTCTGAGTCAAAGCTTCACAACCTGCTCATTCTCCTCCATTAAAAAGGATGGAAACAAAGCAGCACATCACCTGGCTTTATTCAGCACGTCCGACGTGAATCACCTCTGGCTTGATCACTTTGCTTCTTGGTTGCAAGAATGTGTAACTACTGACCTTCGTGGTTAATATATCATCTTCCTTTGTCAAATAAAATTATAATGAATTTATATGGTAAATTAATGTATTTTACTATTCACCAAAAATTTATTTATTTTAGAAAAATCTCAAAAATTCACCCTAACCATTTTTTGACATGTAGAATCCAAAAATGAACTCAATATTTCAAATATAATTATCTAAATATGAAAATTTTATTTTTAATTAAAATCATCATTTAATCTAAAAATACCAATACTTAAAATAATCATCTTCATTTTAAGGTGCCTAAATTTTATTTACGCTTTCATGGGTAAGGCTACCATTCATAAGGGTCATATTACTATTTATAAGAGTATGTTACTATTCATAAGGGTATGTAACTATTCATAATGGTAAGTTACTATTCACTAAAAGTTAACTTGTTTCTATCAAACTCCAAATATCGCCTTGATCACAACTATGTATGTCCATTTTTCGAAATTCAAAACACAAAAGTGGAAAATTTATGTTAAATGGATAGGTTATAACAATCTCCTATAATAACCAAGTGGTGTATCATTGAGACTCAATACTTCATGCAATGTTGGAAATATAATTAATTGAAATTATTTAAGAGAAATATACAATAAAATTTTTGGGGTGTTATATTCTTCGCACCTTCAGAAATTTTTTCCTTGAAATTAAAGCCCTTAAAAAATATGTGGGTGCTTCTTATTCATAACATCCTTATGTTCCCACATTCCTTCCTCTATTTTATGGTTTCATTAAAGAACTGTTACCAGATGAGTCATCCAATTTCTCAATACTAGCTCTCTAGTGTCAAGAATCTTGATAAGCTCTTCACAGTAAGACAAGTCTAGTTATAGCTCTATTTCTTCATAGGGTAGTACATGTGTTGGTTCTAGAATGTATTTCTTTAACAATGACACATGGAACACATTATAAAATTTGGAGAAACATGGTTTCATTGCTAGAAACTATGTTACAACTCTGATCCTTTACATAATTTCAAACTGTCTGAGGTACCTAGGGCTCAGTTTCCATTTCTTACCGAACCTTAAGACACCCTTCCACGGAGATACTTTTAGAAAGACATGATCACTTACTTGAAATTCAAAATCCTTTCTCCGTTTATTAGTATAACACTTTTTCCTTCTTTGGGTTTCTTTAATATGGGACTGAATTTTCTTTACCTATGATGTTGTCTCTTCAATAAGTTCTGGGCCTATAAGTTTCCTCTCTTCAACTTCATCCCAACATGTTGGAGTTCAACACCTCTAACCATATAATGTTTTATATGGTGATATTTGAATGCTATAGTGGAAACTATTATTATCTGAAAATTCAAAAATGGTAATTATTGATCCCACATACCTTGAAAGTCAAGAGGGTTTGATCTCAACATATCTTCAAGTGTTTGAATAGTCCTTTCAGACTATTCATCAGTTTGAGGATGATAAGAAATACTCATATAAATATCAATATCCAAAGCCTTCTAGAGACTTTTCAAAAAAATTGATGTAAATCGAGGATCTCGATCGGACACAATCGATAGAGGTGCACCATTAAGTCTTACAACTTCATTAATATAAAGTATTCCAAGGCACTCAAGTGGTAAATCCTCTCTTGTAGTAAGGAAATGTTCTGATTTTTTAAGATGATCAACAATTACCCATATTGAACCATTACTTTTAGGTGTCATAGGGAGTCCTGTGAAAAAATTAATCGTAATTTCATCCCACTTCCACATAATAATAGGTAGAAGTTGCATGACCCCCATAGGATGTTGTCTCTTTTCCATCACCTATTAACAAACTAGACACCTCGACACATAGTCAGAAATTTCTCACTTTATGTTATACCACTAAAAATGTTCCTTCATATCTTTATATATATTAGTGCTACCAAGGTGTATACAGAAATTTGAGCTATGAGCATCATCAAAAATAGGAAAGATGGTTCCCCTTCCTTAACAATTACCATATCTACCATTAGTAGATCCATGAATATAGGATCTCTCTCAATCATTATATGGGTCAGAATTCCATGATCATTCCTATTTAATGAATCTGGAACCTTATTCACCATTCTTGGGTGGTGCTGTATTGAACAATCGTAATCTTCTACTAACTCATGCCATTTCCTTTTCCTCATGTTGAGTTATCTCTATGTAAATTGTATTTCAAACATTTATGATCTATATATATCTCACATATTTCACCATAGAGATAATGTCTCCATATCTTCATAGAAAATATTATGGTTGCTAACTCAAGATCAGGAGTTGGTTAATTTTTCTCATGAGTATTCAACTGCCTTGATGCATAAGCAATTACTTTATCATTTTTCATAAGGACACAACCCAGTCCATTCTTTGATGCATCACTGTATATCACAAATCCTTCATTTCAAGATAGAAGAGTCCAAATTGGTGCATTGATCAATCTTCTTTTCAATTATTCAAAGAATTTGGTACATTATTTCATCCATAAAAACTTAACCCCTTTACGTGTGAGCTTTGTTAGCGGGTTATCCAATCAGGAAAAATTTTGAACAAAGTGCCGATAATAACCTGCTGAGACAGTAAAACTATGTACCTTGGTTATGTTTGTTGGTGTGGAACATTCTTATATTGCCATTGTCTTCATAGGATCTACTAAAATTCCATCCTTAGAGACAATATGGACAAGAAAAAAACTGATTGAATCCAAAATTCACACTTTCTAAACATCCCAGATAATTCATTTCTTCCAAGAGTTTTCAGAATAATCAACAAGTGATTCTCATGGACTTCGTAGATTTTGGAGTATACCAGGATATCATTGATAAATACCAAAAAAATTCATAAAGATATTCCTTGAAAACTCTATTAATTAGATCCATGAAAACATAGGGTGCATTAGCCAGTACAAAAGGCATTACTATAAAATCATAATGCCTATACCTAGTTCGAAATCCTAAATTTGGAATATCTTCCTTCCTCACACACAACTGATGATATCCAGATCGAAGGTCAATATTCAAAACATATTGGGCTCTATGAAGTTGATCAAATAAATCATCAATACATGGAGGAGGATACATGTTCATTATTATAATAGCATTTATTTTTATCTAATCAATGCATAGCCTCATGGATCTATCATTATTCTTGACAGAGATAATAGGGGCTCCACATGGAGAAACACTAGGGCATATAAATCCTTTATCAATCAATTCCTCTAATTGTTTCTTGAGTTATACTAATTTCATAGTGTCCATTCTATTTGGATTATTTGATATAGTTCATGCACTAGGAATTAAATCAATAGAGAACTCAACTCCTCGCTCAAGAGGATGTCTAGGTAAATCCTATAGAAATACAACAATGTATTCTTTCACAATAGGTATGTATTCAATTTAAATATTTCTGTCCTCGCCCATAGATATTGTTTTCTCTTCCTACCAAATAATTCCATTCAGAAGATCTACTGGGGGTAGATCTAGATAAGAATCAGATGATGAGGTTTATGCTCAAAAGATAAGGGATTCTTCACCATTTTAAAAAAATGTAACTTCCTTCTTCTTGAAATATATCTTAGCATAATAATTTGATAGCCAATTCACACTGAGAATTATATCAAAGTCAATCATTGGTATGATGATAAGGTTATAAACTAAATCATGTTTATGTGTCATGAGGGGGACTAATTGACACATATTCTTTGCTATGTTTCATCCCCTAAGAGTTTTGACTAACAACTCCTTTATTAAATCAAATTGGACATGTCTAATTTTCTTAGAAAATATGGAAGATATAAATGAATGTGATGATACAAAATAAAATAAAGCATTTTATAAGTTTGAGGAAACAATTAAAGTAACTCTAACCACATCATTAGGAACTTCATCCTTCATGGTTGTAATCGCATAAGCTTTCCCTTGCTCTCATGGCCTTTTCATAGGCAATTTTCCTTCGCACTTAGGGAACTCATTCGAAAAAGTGTCCCATATCTCAACAATTGTATCATTAAACATCATTTATTTTTCTCTTACCCTTGTATTCACTATATCAATGACCCTTTTCTCTACACTTATAGAAAACTCCCATGCCTTTCAAGAATTTCTCATGATGATTCTTTCCACATTTCTCGCATAATGAAAATTGCTTCATTCCTTTCTTCATTATTGGTGCTTTAGCTTTTCCATGGTTATTAGAATTCCTATTCTTATCTTGATTCCCCTTGAAAAAGTTTGATCTAGAATATTCCTTCTCTATTTTGATGGCACTTAATACAATTTCATCATATGATCAAAATATTTGAGAAGTCAGTGCCCTTCAAATACTTGGGTTAAAACCTTCAAATAAATGAACAATCTTGTCTTCTGAATCATGTATATATTCTAAATCATACCTAGCTAATATTTTCAAGGTATAATCAAACTCCGTAACACTCTCTTCTTCCCATTGCTTTAGGCTAAGGAATTTCCTCTTCATTTCAGTTCGTTGTTCATGAGGGAAATATTTGATGAATAATATTTCCTTAAAAGTACTTCATTCCATATATTCTATTTCTTCTTTCTTCGTGGTATTTTGGATCATGGACCGTGATCAACATCCCCATTGAGGCAATATAATTCTAGTACTACCTTTTAATTTTAATTACATCTTAATTCCTGAATTATCTTTTCAAGGGACTTGATCTACAACTCAGTTACCACCGGATTAGTAGTCCCGATAAAATATAGGGGCTTCTGCCACATGAAACGATCCAATACAGGTGTAGCATGGTTATTCAACATATCCTGAGTAAGTTTTCTCAATATGGTCATGATATGATCTACTCCAACACTAACTATATTGACTTGATCAGTGGGGAAATCTTTACATTTTCCACAGGTATTGACTCCCCTTCCTCCATTAGGCTCCATCATTAAACAATTTCATATGCTAAATTAGATCATAGTTAATAATATTTAACTATAAAATACTAAATATAATACTAAAATTATGGATAACTAATCCCATAATTATAAACATTTTTTATATTTACTTTTAAATCCTTCATAATGGTTTTTAAAGAAAATGTGGATTATCCTGAGTATATCTCCTAAGAGTGTCAAACCAGGTGTGTAGTAAGGCATGTTTTCATGTACTAGTATACCCCAAGTCAAGCCCAAAACTTCTTTTTAGAGAGTTAAGCCTAGGAACATTTATACCAGAACCACGTCCACATGTAGTATCCAGACATGGATGTATTTTCTAGGAAGACCCACACAATTCCTACTCTACCAAAATTCTAGGATGTTATTTTATGATTATAATAAAATTATAACTTAGTGTATATCCTCTAAACTATGTTTCTTAAATCAAGTTTTCAATGATTCTACTAAAATTTCTCTAACACCAACTGTAACGCCCCGACCCCAGAAGCCTAGAGCCTTGCATTACTTGTTACATTGGCATTAATAAAAGGAATGAAATCATAAAGGAATGATAGGTTTAGTAGTATTGAAGAAACTAGATACATACATGTAACTCGTATTAAATAGGTAGAGATAACAAAATACAATACATAACAAAAAACTAATAAACTGCATCCACGAGAACTCAATAAATGGTATCCTCTTCATAACATGTTGAAGGTGAAAAAATGAAAGAGGTGGGATCAAATGCTCTGTAAGGGTTACAGATAGGGGAATCATGAATCGAAAATAATTGAATCATAATAAAATTGGCATAGTAAGTATGACTTGGTTAATAAATGATAAATACACCCCATTAATAAACTAAGAATGAAACCGCATCCATAGATTTTGTTGCCAACTGATTTTTCTTATGAGATCTATCGATGTATCGAGAGGGGATATAGCCCCTCACCCCCCCCCCCCCCCCGTGCATCATTACAAGTCCAAGTAATTCTTTATTAATGTATTTAATATAACTACAATATGTCTTCTCAATATCTGTAAAGAGTAGATGATAAGGACTCATCAATATTTCCATAGTTAAAATAACATTCCAAATAAACACCGTATGTAAAGGGTATACGGCTTAAGACAATAATCATATACATGAAGCTATAAAATGGATATATAATATTTTTACAAGAAAAATTGAAAAATTATCTCGAAGGGGTAGTAGGTACACCACATAAGAATGATTAGATGCACAATACCAAGTAAATCACAATAAAATGGAAACCCAAACAAAGTCCCTTACCACATTGTAATCAACCAAGTTAACAATCATAAAGTGAATAACAGAATACCATGAATATAAATAAATTCATGATATTCTATATCAAATGGCAGTAAAAATACACCACATACAAGAAATAAGTGGTGAAAAATAGAAATATCACAGAAATAAAAGTGGGATGAGAAACCCCTTAACTTATGCCCAAATGTGTTCTTAGATTGATCTTAATGACTGAAGTAATAAAATTTAGTTTAATTAATTAATAATTCAAATACCTAATATACATTTAATTGATTTATTATCACCTTATTCAGTTCATTAATGTCCTTTTTGATGGGTTTAAG
Source organism: Viscum album (assembly GCA_963277665.1). Lineage (NCBI taxonomy): Eukaryota > Viridiplantae > Streptophyta > Magnoliopsida > Santalales > Viscaceae > Viscum > Viscum album. Next base: position 1,085,006,976 of record OY728155.1, read on the forward strand.
AGGTTCAATTTTATTGTTTTGGAATCATTTTCTTTTTGGTTTACTTGTATTCATGAATGGAAGTTAACTTGAAGTGTGGTTAAACATCTAGAATAATTAATATATTTTATTAGTGACATTAAAGATATATAAATGATCTTATAATGATTTTTTTATATACCACGAGGATGACTCAATAGATAAGAGTTAATGATAACTGCTTGGATTAACTTGGCGGTATTGTATACAATGAAATTGTTTTATATTAATAGTTTATATTATGAGTGTGTAAGGATTACAGAACCAAACATAAGATGAAATACATATATTATGATTTTTTAACCATAAAAATGGTTTCATGACCAAAATTGAAGATGGTAATAGAAATTAAAAACCAGTCATCCTTGAATGTGATAAATTAACACATCTCAGACTGTGTTGTCATTTTTAGTATAAGTGGAGGGGGGAAAGAGAGGTGATGTTAAATTATTCTATTAGCCTAATAAAATTATTTTTCATTTAAGTTATATAATCTTTCATTAAATTTGGATGTAGGGAGGTCAGTATATAGCAACAAAAGTATGGAACCTGTAAAATAAGTTCAAAGAAAAATGAAGAGAGGTTCACCTCTTGAGTACTCCTCATTGAAAATCTCTTTAAGGCATTTTTATTTGGCCTTTTGGTGAGACCATATGGTATTAGACATGGGAGAGGGATTGGGAACTGTATTTGGAATAATGTAGGAATGGATCAAATCTTGAGTGGTGTGAGAGGAAGAGGGGGTGAGGGGTGGCTTATATAGTAGAGGGGAGGAGGGTTTACATAATATTTTAATCATTAGTTTATTATTTTACCTTAAGACAAGAAATGGTGAGGATTCCATGACCTAGAATAGTAATAAGTGCATGTGAGTTCAATATTTGGGTGCTTACATCACTCATGATTTAGGAAAAGTGGATTTAAATTATAATTTATTTTTCGGTAAATTAATGTATTTTACTATTTACTAAAAATTCAAATATGTCAGAAAAATCTAGAAAATTCACCCTAACAATTTTTTAATGTGTAGATTCCAAAAATGAACTCAATTTTCAAATATAATTTTCAAAATAAGATAAATTTAATTTTTAAAAAAAATCATCATTTAATCGAAAAATATTGACACTTAAAATATTCATCTTAATTTTAAGGTGCCTAAAAATTATTTACACTTTCATGGGTAAGGTTACCATTCATAAGGGTCATATTACTATATATAAGTGTAATTTACTATTCATAAGGGTATGTTACTATTCATAAGAGTAAGTTACTATTCACTAAAAATTAAATTGATTCTATCAGATTCCAAATATAACCCAAATCGCAACCGTGTATATCTATTTTTCAAAATTCAAAACACAAAAGTGAAAAATTTAAGTTAATTGGTTATGTTATGACTATCTACTATAATAACCAAGTGTTGTGTCACTAAGAATCAGTGCTTCATGAAATATAGGCAATCTAATGAACTGAAAGTATTTAAGAGAAACATATCATAAAATGTTAGGGGTGTTATAATTCATCAAAAATTAATCTTTTTAGAAAATTATCAAAGATTCACTCAAAGATAATTTTGAAATTGTGATTTCAAAAATTAATTTTATTTATTTCAAATATTTTTCCTAAAATTGGTAAAATTTAAAATTAAAATAAGTGTGTAAAATAAAACGAAATTGCTTTTTCGAAAAATACAATTTTTCAGAAAGAAATTTCTTTTTCTATCAAATAATTTTATTTTAAATTAAACTTAACTGAAAACCAATGAATTTATTTTATACATTTTTAAAAAAATATGTTTTTAATAATTTATTTATTACTATTCACACCCCCTAAATTAATGGAAAGATTATAACATTACACTATATTATAGTTCATTTAGACTCTAAGATGTGTATACAGAAAGCTACTGAATAAACTAAATTTTTTTATGAATAAAATATATCATAAATTTTGAGGGTGTTACATCATCTTATGGTGGATGAGGACTGCTCTAAATCCTTATGATTCCTTTATAGACTAGCGATGGAGGCCTTTAGATTTCTATGAGGATATCATGTGTTCTGTAAGATCTCACCTTATTGAGGGTTATAGAGTATTAGCTGGAGAGGAAGGACATATTTGAGGATAATAGGCCCTTTTCTATTTACTTTATTTGGTTAGTGGTTTGGTGTTAATCTTATCCCTATGACCTCAGTTGCATGATGTATTCCACATATCGCAATTGAGGAGATTTATGAATGACTCATTGCATGATGTTGACTAGTTTGGGATGGACACTAAGGGTGGAGTTACCTTTTTGAGGTTCCCAATTTTTTTGAAAACCAATGATAGAATACCCTTACTACTAAATTGTTTCCCTTTGGTGAGTGTTAATTGACAGCATGAAAATCTCTAGGAGAGATCGTTTTAGTTGGAAATCTAGATGTGAGATCGGTACCCTCCAATCTAAGTTAATTTTCTATTTTCGGGATAAAAAACCTTGAATGTGGGAAGATTATAATGACACAAAAATTTCTATGTGAAACTCTGGGATATTTATAGGAATATTTATTGAGTTGGGCATGGATTCGGTGTGGAATTGTGGGGCCCAAAGAGCCTCGGTGTGGATATATACAAAATATTAAATATATTATATCATGCATGAAAAGTTTTCAAAGATAGTGGAATATCTTATGAATAGTGTTGGGAAAGAAAAATATGAGACTAGAATTAAATATAGAATGTGGGTTTTACCCTAGTCTTGACATAACCTTTGTCTGCGTAGGGTGTTCAGCTTAATTGCAATCATAGGTGGATTAATAAATAAATGAATAAATTATTTTATTTAATCACTATAACCTAATCCTATCCAATTTAAACCTATTTATGGGTAAATACTAGGGTTAGACACATAATCATAGTGAATTGGAGAGGGATCTTATAGGATATCTTTGGAGAATTATGATCATATCATTGATATATGATTAGTACCAAGGACATTATATTCACCAAATTAGTTCATGGATCTCACCAATGGAAAAGAAGAAAAATAATTCATTGTCACTGATTGATTCAAAGTCAAGGTAGGGAATTTTATTTTTTGTTTTAAATACCATTTAAAATTTTATATGAATATAATTTAATTCTTACTAAATTAATTCCTGAATCATTATTTATTAGTTTATCCAAGGGTTGATTTATCTTCCAATGTGATCGAATTTGAGATTTTATTCTTTTTGTTTCATAAAAATTTTATAATTCCCCATTCATTGATTCCATAGATAAAGGAAAAATGAACACGGTCATCAACTGAGCCTTAAATTTTGTTGTGTTTCTTTCTCCCTCCATTATTGGCATTCATTGTTTGGAATCAGTTTTCTGATGATTCAATGGTACCCGAGTGGACCAATCATTGTGTGTTTTATTGTTGGCATAACGGATTGTGGTCATCTGTTTAGTTTTCGATGTCAGAATCATGAAAAAGGTATGGTGACAATGATGGGAATCTAATGATGTATCAGGAAATGGTGAATTGGGGAGATGGATTGAATATATGTCTTTGAAGGTGTGATGATGGGAAGTCATAAGTGTAGGTTGGCCAGAATCCAACCACTTATGATGGTGGTAATCTGATCAAGGGATGTGTGATAGATATTTCACATGTCAGGCCATGTGGGTTGCTTCATTAAAATTAAAAATAGGGTTTTCTAATCAATAATAATCAAAATATGACTTTTCATTGTCTTTTGATGTTAGTTAACTCGGTTACTGGAGTTATGTCTATGAAAATCAACATATCTGAAGGTTGCAATGTGTGTGGGAGAAGACATTTGAATATTTAGAGTTCCTAAAAATTTTAAAACTATACACCATTAGTTTATGGGGACACATATCATGTATTCTACTCTTTTTGTTTTTTAATACTCCTTTATTTTTTTTAAGTAAATACTATATACAATATCATACACGATACGCAACACCAAGCTTAAACGAACAATGAAATATTTTTATTTAAATGTGACCTCTATAGCCTATCCATTAAATTGAGGGGAATGAATAGTATTAACAACATTATGAAATATATAATGGTATTAGTCAATTATAATGTACTGATAAATTCTTAGAAAATAAGGACTCTATTTTTAGTAAAGCTAATTAATTCATCCAAGATATGTTTTCGAAAAAATATGTTTTTTTAAATTTTTGTGAGAAAGTGATATAATTAATAATTTAAAATTTTAGAAAATATATTTTATAAAATAAATATTATTTTTGAAATCATAATATCAAAATAATATTATGGTGAAATTTTGAAATTTTTCTGAAAAGTTTGATTTTTTTTCGAAATAGAGAAAATTTCTGAATTTTACTGAAAACTGATTTTATTTAAAAGTACTTAAAAATATAGATTATCTTTTTTATTAGTTATAAGATTTTATTGGTTAATTTGTATTTAAAATTATCCAATTATGGTTTTTGAAAATAAATTTTATAATTTAATTTAGTATAAAAACCCTTTTACTTTAAAAATCGCATTTTCTAAAAAAATTGTTTTCATTGCGTTTTGCAGGTTTAATTTCAAATTGAATTTTGTAACTTAAATAATTTCATTTTTTAAAAATGGATTCCATATTTGGAATTATTTGGTCAAAATTTTATAAATAGTACACTTTTATTTTTGGCCAATATGCATAGTAACCTTATTAATTTTTGTTACTACGGTAAATGATTAATCAGGTAATTAAAGTTCAAAACAAAACAATAAGAATTATAAAATGAACATAAAATTTGACTTAATTTTATTGGATAATTCCATTTAATAAATACTCAAACAATATTCATTTATATGCCAATTTCCCATTTTTATGTGATTATAACATTTATAATATTTTATTTGTAGAAAAGTTGAGAAACGTCACACTCTTATTTTAAATAACTATAATATTTTTAACACTGGGAAAACTAGAGGATATGTTTGTCTATTAATATTATTTGAAAATATAAAATGTTTAATTTAATCGTGCTAATTTATTTTTATTTTTTAGTGATGAAATATTTACCTTAAATGATAATACAATACTAATGCAGTAATTATTCCATTATTGGAAAAATAAAATAAATAATATTAAAAATATTAAAAAAAATATAATATGAGATAATTAATGTTATAAATGAGTTTTATAGATTAAAAATATATATTATGGATATAATATAATAATTGTTTCTAAATTTACTTGTTTTCTTGATGTTATTATAGTCAATATAATGAATTGTTCTCAAAATAGAGAGTAATAATATTTTATAGTAAATAATATTTCATCAACTAATATAAAATTCAATAAAATATTACTTTAATCCATTTTACTATGATATAGTTTTAAATATCAACCATGGTCCATTTATGTGATATTGTTTTATTTATAGTAACTATCTTGACCCTCAAAGAGTAAAAATCTGTGTTGTATGGGTAAGTGTGAAAGGGGTTAGTAAGGGGTTAAAAAAATATAAGGATACAAAAATCAAAAAAACTTGTCTAATTTTTAATTGATTAAATTATTTAGACCCATACTCATCCTATATTCTATATAAATAATTTTGGATCCATTTAGAATAAAAATTAATTTATATTAATTTAATATTTTTAGAAATACCAAGAGTGCCTCTCCTCTCTCTTATAAAAGGGTATCTCTTATTACCTTTACCTAACACTTAAAAACCCTTTATTTCTTGCCAATATCTATGTAAATACCATAATACTATCCCTCACCATGTTCTATAGATCTTAATTAGGTCATAATACCAACCTTAGTGGTCTTAATGTATTAAGAAAAGGAGGTTGTCTGAAGAATATGTATCATTTTTAATCGAGCATTCATATTTTATGTCTTCTTCCAACTCAATCAAATATTATTAAAATATTATTATAAAATAACACCAATATATTCCATATAATGATGTTATTTTTTCAATTATATAACATATATCCATTTCCTCTTCAATAAAATGGGCAACAAAACCATTTTTTTTTTGTGCGGTGGACTACCGCCTTGAGAACAGATGTAATTCGTTTTACTTCACCATCTCTTAAAACTTTTTGTAATTATGGTTTTAATTTACTATCTTACCTTTTCATTCACTAAAAAATGATAATGTGGTTCGTGTGTACGTGTAGACTACCACCTCCACGAAGCGATGTGATTCATTTTTCATGATCATATGACATGGATGATATATATAATTATAATTAATGAAAATATAATGTATTTATGATATTTTGATAATTTTTTGAAATTAAATTGATACTTACCTAATTTCCATAATGATCATAGAAAAATGGAACCGTTAATCAAGCATATGTACGGCCTATCATCTCTAGGATTGTAATGTAGTTCATTTTTAATAACAATATTTCTTGATTGGTTTTAAAATTTTAATTTATGTATAGATATAATAATTATGTAATGATTATTACTATTTATATTATAAAATAATGACCACTTTGGCCATATTCGACCTAGTGATGTCATTTCTAACTTATGAGCCGAATATCATCAGAAACACACAACATAAATTTAATTGATTAAGAAATTTTACATAAAACGGTAATAAATGAAATAAATAAATAATTAACTTGAAAATGGTTCTTAATCATATTGAAAATTAATATAAAATGTTTATTTAGGATGATAAATAATGTATGTGATAATTAGTACTCAAGGTTAGGGACTTTCTTTTAAAAATCCTCTTTTAAAGTTCCTCTTTCAACTATTTTTAAAAAATTAAAAAGGAATATATATTTTAAATATATACATCATGAATGTAATTTCCCACCATCATAAAACCTCAATAATTTTAAGTTTTATTTATAATATTTTATAATTATTTTCAAATAAAATGAATTATTCATTACGTATGTAGTTTTTAGATTTTAATAAATGAATCTCTTTGACTTTCTTTCAAAGTTTTTTGAATTGAATATTTTTACATAATATTTTAATTTCTATACAAAAAATGTAATGTATTATTTTAACATTTATAGTGACAGAACATTTTTCTCCATCATAACTATTATTTGAAGTTTGGATTCCTCTACACTCTTTCATGTTTCTTCAAAGAAAATCCCTCTTTCCCTTGTTCTAGGTATTTTGTAATTGAAAATGGTTTATTCAGAGGAAAGGGTGTTTTGATATCTAAAATGTTTTACACAAGGGTTTAAAATAGTTTTCAATGGTTTTGTTCATGATATGGTACCAGGATATTTTTTATGAAGGGTTGATCCCCATTATAGCTCAGTGGTGATCCCTATATTACTAATAAAAAAAATTATATCCACATTTTAGCGCATGGATGAGCCTAATATAGTTTTTTGTATGAGAGTACCCAAATAGCAATCTAATGCTTTGGGAAATGATTATTTTATCCAAAAAATTCAATTGGAAGTTCATTATATGGTTATTATAATTATAAGTGTCTTATATGGGTTTTAAGGTGATAATAACCTAAGTAACCTAAATGAATTTTGTAGGATTGATAATTATATTTCATGGAAATAAATTGATTTAAAAAGTAAAATAATTATATTTTTATTTAAAAATGATGATCTTTTTGGATAATTGGTTTCTTTAAGAAAATATTTTTCATGGGTGTCCGTGTTTTTCACTAGACTAATGTATTTCTTTTTATTGTGTCCCTTAATGAGATTTTTTTAGCACACCCCATGTTTTAAAATGTTTTTCACTTGAATTTAAGGATTTTTAGGGAGAAGGATGATGTCAAAATCAAATTTGAGAATATATTTCATGAAAAGAAAACAAGTTTCTTTATAAAAATACTTGGTTGGAAAAATGTGTATGAAGTAGATGTATAAACTTTGTAATATATATGATTGTTATGTAAGAGTTTTGATATGACACTCTATAACTCTAAAACTATAAGATATTTATGAATGTAAGATAGTAAATTCTGTTCTGAAGTCACTAGAATATATAATGTTTAAATATAGTTCTTTACAGTTGGTATCAAAGTAGGGTTTAGATAACATTATAGGTTAGGATTTTATTTTAATTTATATTAAAATTCCTCTATAAGAACAAAGTATTTTATGATAGGGATAACTATAGTTATTTTGAAAATCATGGTTAAGGATATCCTAGTGTTTTTCATCCTTATAAGATCGTTTATTGTGATTTTATTAATAATATGATCACACTAACTGTTTTTGGTTTATTAAATGGTTGGATCCAACATGAACTAAAGTAACAATGGATGTGATGAAAAATGTAGTGGTTCTTTGAATTAGAACTTAAATAGAATAGGGGATGTAGTGAGAACTCTTTTGGTAATTCATAAACATCTATTAGGAATTATGATTTAAAAAATAACCTATGTGAGTTTCCCAGGACAACAAATAAGAGATAATTGACCCTATAAGTTATTGTTATAATAATCAAAAATGAAAAAAAAAATCAATTACTTATATATCATTAATGAGGAAAAAAAGTAAATAAAATGTTTCAAAATAATGGGAGTATAATTTATATGTGGAAAATGATGTCATAAAGAAATAATATGCCAAGGAAGAAAGGAATCATTCAATAAATTCCATGAAGGGAAAATAATTTCTTCCCAGTTATCATTAGAATGTTTTATATGTGGGGATAATTTTCATTATGTAAATAGATGTACTAAGTGGGGGCTCAATAACAGGATAAACAAGACTTTACAAATATCAATTTAGAAAATCCTAATGACATTACGTTTGAAGATGAGGAGACTGCATGTGACATATGAAAGTTATGGATTATATCTTAGCCTATGTTCTAATCTTAGGGCATGATTCATATTTTCTTTATAAGGAGGAAGTATTAAGGAATAAGATAAAAAATCTTGGTTAAGGATTGTGAATAATTTTGAATGATTAAGGTTTATTCAAATATGGATTCAAGAATTATAACTTAAGGAAGATCATAAGAGGTAGTACTCTTTTTATGTTTTATATGATGTAAGTTATTTGGGGGAAATTTATTTTTTAGGTCTATATAACCTTTAAATTTGACATGTGAAAAAGTTATTTGATGAATAATGCTCTTTTAATTTTTTCGACATGAGTTTAAAGTTATTAATAATCTTTAGGGTATATAAAATCCTTGAGGATGTTCATCATATTTATTATAATGAAATAAAAATTATATTAGAATATTTTTAGAAAAAGGAAAACCCCTAGTAAAAGTGATAATTCACCACATCTAGAAAGGATATGAGGCTTGAACCCACAACTTAAGTAAGACAGGGGTGAATCTCCTACCTACATGATGTCCTAGTAAGTATGATTTTGTTTCTTTATATAATAGATCTATAAAATAAGGTTTATTGTTAAGGCTTTGGTGATTAATGTTTAATTTTTTCTTATAAATATTTATTCATTCTTGGAATTATCTTATCTTTTCCATAAAATTTTGTTTTTGATTAAAGTATGAATATAGTATTAATCTCTTGTTAACCTTATTTTGATTATGTGATCTATTAGAATTTTATTTTGGTGATTTAGGCATAAAAATCATCTAGAATGCTAATCATTTGGAGAAAAAAGATGATTTTTGGTGGAAATTTATTAAAAGATGAATTTATTCTGGAAAAGTAACTATATTTCCTTATAATTTTACCATACATGATAAATTAATTAATAATCTATGGGAAAATGTATCTTCAAATAAAAAATATTATTCGTTTACTTTTCTTACCGATAAATCAATGTATTTTTAACCAATCATGGGTTTACAGTTTTGTGATGGTAAACTTTTTAGTGATCATGTTCTCTATCACTAACAATTAGTCCTTGGAAATTATTTTTCTCTTCCATGTTCACTTTTTCATTACCCACTATTTTTTTCCTATATGGAAACCATGTTATGTGTTATTCAGGATGACTTTAATTCTTTTTTTTCTCTTTTTAAGTAGAAGTTTTAACAACCTTATTTACAATATAGAAATTAAAAAATGTATTTTGAAAATTGAAAACCCTAGGTTTTTATCCCAAGTTAAAAATTTTAGGATGTAACTACTTAAATGGGATATAATTTACTACGCATTTATTTTTTTTAAGAAATACTATGTCTGATAGCATACGAGAAAAGCAACACTTGGTGTAAAAGAAAAATGAATTATTATTATTTAAATGTGATTCTTATAACCGAGACATTTAATTGGTGGGAATGAATAGTATTAACTAAATTATTAAATATATAATGGTATTATTCAATTATAATTTACTAATTAATTCTTATAAAATAAGCACTTAATTTTCAATAAATCAATTTTATTATTCAAAGATATGTTTTCTTAAAATTGGTTTTTTGTTACTATTTCTGAGAAAAATGATATATTTAAAATTTTAAACTTATAGATATATTATTTGATAAAATAAATAGCAATTTTTAAATCATTATATCAAAATTACTTTATGGTAAATTTTGAAATTTTTCTGAAAAATTTTTATTTTTTGTTGAATAGGGAAATTAATGAATTTTAATGAAAATTGTTTTTATTTTAGAGTATTTAAATTGTAAAATTATTTTTTAATTAGTTTTAAATTTTAAATAGTTCCTTTTTATATAAAATAATCCAATTATAGTTTCTGAAAATGAATTTTATACTTTAATTTAGTATAAAAATATTTTTACATTAAAGTGGAATTTTCTTGAAAAATGTTTTTTTCGCGTTTTGCAAATTTTATTTTAAATTAAATTTTGAAACCTATAAGTTTTGAATTTAAAATATTTATAACATATTTATAATAATTTGGTCCAAATTTGGTAAATATTTCTATTTTATTTTCATCCAATATGAATAATAACCATAATAATTTTGTTAGCATATTAAACGGTAAATCATGTAACTAATGTAAAAAATAAAATGATAAGGATTGTAAAATAACCAAGAAAACATTACTTAATTGTATTTTATGGTTCCATTTCACCCATAATCATTCAATATTTGGTAATATATAATTTTATTTCCATTTTTATGTGATTATAACAATAATAATATTTTATTTAAAGAAAAGTAAAAAATATCACACTCTTTTTTCAATAACTATAATATTTTTAACATGGGGATAACCAATGAATATGTTCACTTATAAATATTATTTTTAAATATAAAATTTTTATATTCATCATTGTAATTTATTTTTAATTTTTAGTGAATAAATATTTACCTTAAATTCTAACACAACACTATTGTAGTAATTATTAAATTAATGGGTAATCAACTAAATGATATGAAAAATATTAAAAGAGATAGAATTTGACATAATTAATATTATAAATGTATATCCTAGATTATCAGGACATTACAGGGATATAATAAAACAATATTTTCAAATTTTACTTTTTCCCATGATGTTATTAGAGTAAATGTAATGAATAATTCTAAAAATAGACATTAATGATATTTTATAATAAATAATATTTTATTAAATGATATAAAATTCCTAAATAAAATTATTTGGTTGAGTGATTATGATACCATTTATAATATCAAACAAGTTCCATTTTTTTCCTTTTTCCCATTTATAGTAACTGTCTTGACCCTCAAATATTAAAAATTCTTATTGCCACGATAAGTATGAAATGGGAAAACGAGGGGTTAAAAATAAAAGATAAGGATAAAAACCAAATAAAAAATTGTATAATTTTTATTAGATGATATTATTTCAACCCATTATCATCTTATATTATGAATATATCAGTTTGGATACATTTTAAATAAAAATTGACTTATATTGATTTAATATTTTGAGAAATTCCAAAAGTGCCACTCCCATCTCTTCTAAAAGGGAATATCTTATTCCCTTTAATTCACACTTCAAAACCCTTTTTTAAAACCACTTACCAAATACCTTACTAACATACCTTTCCATGTTCTAAATTCCTTAGTTTGGTCATAATAACAGCCTTAGTGGTCTCAAGGTGTGAGGAAATGGAGGCTAACCGGAGGAGAGGTATCACTTTTAATCAAGCATTTCTTTTTTATTTCTTCTTCCACTCCAATAAAATTTTATTCAAATAGAATTATATAATAGAAAAAGTAAATTTCATATGATAATGTTTTGTTATTTTAATTTTACAACCTATATCCATCTCTAATTCTATCCAATGGGAAAAGAAACCAGCGTTCCTGTGTATAGAGGACTACTGCCTCAGGAACCGATGTGATTTGTTTTCCATCACCATATCCCAAGATTGGTTATAATGATAGAGTTAATATATATATATATATGATATTCATGAAATATTTATCATTAACAAAATAAAATATATCATTAAAATTATTACCTTCCCATTCACTAAAAAATTATTTCATCGTTGATGTGTATGTGTGGACTACCACCTCTATGAAGTGATGTGATTCGTTTTTCATCATCACAGCACATTGATGATTCATATAAGTATAATTAAAGAAATAATATCATATTTATTATATGATGTTCAATATGTAAACATAAAATTATACTTACCTTCTTTTTAAAATGATCGTTGAGTAATTGAACTGTTACTTATGCGTACATACGGCCTAGATTCTCCATGATTGTAACGTAGTTCATTTTTCATAACCATATATCATGATTCATTTTAAAAGAATAATTTATCTATAAAAATGATAATTATTTAATTATTATTATTTTGGAGATTATGGAATAATAACCTCTTTGACTATAGTCAACCAATTAAAGTCATTTCTTCCATATGATTTGAATATCATTAGAAACACCCAACGTGAATTTAATTGATCAAGTAGTTGTATATAACATTGTATTAATTTAAATAAAGGAATAATGAACAAGAAAACGTTTCTTGAGAAAGTATAAAATTGACATATTTCTTTATTCATGATTATAAAGAACATATGGGGAATTTTGGACTTGAGGTAAGGGACTTTCTTTTAAAAATAATCTTTTAAAGTTCTGCATTCAACTCTTTTTACAAAAGTCAAATGGAATATATTTTTTTAACATATTTAGCAAGAATATAATTTCTTTTCATTATGAAATCTCAGTAATTAGAATCATACTTTTTAATTTTATACAGTTCCTTTAAAATAAAATTTTTTTCTTCATTTTTTGTGTAGTTTTTTTATTTTAATAAATGATTTTCTATGAATTTATTTCAAAGGTTTTCGAAATGAATGTCTTTATGGAATGTTTTACTTTATTAAAAAAAGAAAAAAAATCAGTGTTCTATTTTATCGTATATGGGGACAACTACTTCTCCAAAACCATAACCATTATCTTAATTTTTTATTCCTCTATAATATTTCAATTTTTCTTCAAAGAAAAACCCTCTTCCAATTTTTCAAGGTATTTTGGTTTTGAAAATGGGTTTTTAAGATTAAATAGTATTTTGATAACTAAAATGTTTTGTGCATGGGTTTAAATGATTTTTTCATGGCTTTATTTCATGATATGGTCCTTGTATATTGTTTATAGAGGGATTATCCCCATTCTAACTCATGGGTTAGCCCAATATAGCTTTTATGAAGGGTTGGGCTCATTATAGCTTACGGGTGATCCCAATATAGCTCGTAGGATGGCTGAACCTAGATAGAGCTCTAATAAATAAGGTAATTATTATTTTATCTAGATATTTTTATTGGAAGATGGTAGTATGCTTATTCCAATTCTAATGTTTTTAAGGTTTTTAAGTTGATGATGTCCCAAATAAACTAAATGACTTTTCTATGATTTCTAATGAGTTTTCATGGAAATAAATTAATTTCAAAATGTAAAATAATGATATCTTTTAACGAAATATAATGCACTTTTTGAAAAAATTATTTTTTTAAGAAAATATTTTTCATGGGTTTTTATGTTTTTCACTAGGCTAGGGGATTTCTTCTTTTTATTTCCCTTAATGAGTTTTCAATTCTCATATCATGTTTTAAAATGTTTTTCATTGGGATTTAAGGATTATTAGGGAGAAGTATAAGGTAAAAATTAAATTTGTGAAGATATTTCATAAAAAAAATTGTGAGAAAATGGATACTTAGTGGAAGTTTCCAATTTTTAATATGTGGGATTTTTATGTTATAGTTATGACCAAACTCACTAAAACTCTAAACCTAACAGATCTTTAGGAATGTAATAAATTGAATTATAGTCTAATGTTTCAATAATATGTAACAGTTAAGAATAGATCCTTACACAGTGGCTCGGGTTTCTACATAGAGTTAAATATCACACACCATGTGGTCTTTTAACACACCATGTGACCATTATCCAGATAGTTATGCATGTATAGATAATAAACACCTAGGAGATCATGTGAGCCCATATTCTATGTTGTGGAATCATTCGTCGTGTAAATATTTTTGAATGGCTCAACATCTATTGGGAGTACACACCCATGAGGCCATGTGACCACACACTCCATGGGTGGCAGGGCACACACCATGTATTTTGGAGAGTACACGATATTGGGAAAACAGCACATCGAGTTCCAACCTAGACCCTACATATCATCTGATGTGGAGTACACCATGTATTCTTTGTAAAGTACTTAGATATGGAATTTTTACATGATAACACCCTGATAACATGGTTACAAGACATAATACATGTGCTAGACCAGACAACACACCAAGTTCCAGAACGAGATCTATATGTCATGTACCCTTAGAGTGCATTACATGTATTTTAGATAAAGACATATTGTGTGAGACAACGTGATGTGGGCTATGTCAGGCTTATTGAGACACACTATATACCTCTAGGTACATTTCATGCACTTTTTATAGGGAATATTGAGGATATTTTTCTCCTCATTGTAGACCAGTTTCTATAGGGTACCTTCCCTCAGTCCATTCCCATTAGCATACTCTGAGGAATCACATATTAATAATAGTATAAGTTCTCCTCTATGGGATTAGTCTCATATAGAGTTGTGGAATTATTATGGGAGGCCCAAAGTATGATCCTATATAATTCTCTTTTTCCCTAGGTGGGGTTTTAGGAATCATTGTCACCAAAACACTAAAGCATATGATCCCCTACATAGTGGGTTATTCTAGTCAGGTTTAGTTATACGCCATTAGTCATGGGTGTGATCCCCTATCTATGTATTGAAATTTTTTATTTCGGTGAGTTATAGCCCAATGGATTTGGTATCTCAGTTGATCCCTCTCAGTTTATTTAGTAATTATTCATGGAAAACCCCAATGAGTATGTAATATCGAATGTGTTCTGTCATTAGAAAAATGCCGGATGTACATGACCACTCAGATGATTTCTATCAAAAATTGCAATACTCATAGAGTGATATCTCTTTGATGAGTGTTAATTTAGGTCCTCTTGTAGAATCCTGGACTATAGGGGAGTTCATAACCACACCTTGAGACTTTTTTTCTACCTTTTAGATTATATGGGTATTATTATTTCTTATGTTATGATTGACATATTTTTATGATGCTGAATTGATTACTCTCTTAGTGTTTTGTGTTTTTTGATTTTAGGGTGTCCTACTTGGTGTTTATATACTCACCCCTGCATGATCTTTTCCCACACATGTAGTGTCTTTTACAGAATATGGGTTTTTGATATATTTCTAGGTGGACCGGGAGAATGTGAAGTTCAGTTGAAGATTATTTTTTCTAGATAGACCTAATGTGGATCAACCAATTGATTTTTTGTATCTTCCCCCGTGTTATCAGTATATTGGGTTCTTTTTAAGTTTTGGTGGGCTTTTAGTTTTCCCTTTATCATCCTACTATACTTATTATGGTACTATTTTGTGGGATAGATTTTATTCATTCATTTTCAGTTAGAGTGTTTATATTTCTACATTATTCTTGTATATTGAGATGTGTGCATGTGTGCCTAAAATTTAGATAAGGCCTATTGTGTTTTTCATTTGTCTATTCAGTGTTACTCACCATCCCCTACCCTACTGGAGGTAGGCATGGGGTGTCATACTCAGTTTACAACTGGCCAAAAAATCCCCAATATAAAATTAAGGAAGAAACATTTGAAATACAACAAATATTTTGAGAATAAAGTAAATGAATCAGATGAATGATTCAAAGAATGTATATAAGGATAAATAGAGGAATAAGATATTACTATTATTTATATTTTCATTAGAAATATAGTCAGTGGAAAAATAATTATTTGATATATGGTCCTTGGATATATCCAATGTGTAAGTTGTGTAGTTGAAAATAATATAATAATGAGTAATTTTAGAATGAAATAAAAATACAATATTTAATTATAATATTTTATAATTTATTATTATTATTTGTTGCATATTATTATTATTATTATTATAAAATGATTTTATGTGTTTATAAATTCAAAATAAATGTTTTATTTCAAATGGATCAAAAAAATAAAATTTTAAAATATAAATTGTTAATTTTATGGGGATGGGTTTAAAACCATTTAATGTTTAAAGACGATATTTTTTAAAGAACTATTTTTTTAATCATTATGTATTTTTATTTTAATAAATTAAATTCATACATTAAATGTGATTATTATAATAAAAATATTAAATGTAAAAATAAATATATTAATAATCGTTTAATTATTAACAAATATGAAGTTGGACTAAGAACACTTAAATTTTAAATATTTATGTTTTTTATAAAAACTGGTTATTCTATAAAGTTTATGTTTTCATTTAAAAGTTACATTTTTACTATTTAGAAATTTAATTATATTAAATGGAATATAAATTATTACTCAGTATATCTAAATTTTTTAAGAAGTTAAATTTCTTTTTTACGCATAAAAATAAGTTTCTGAGTTAAAAAAATGAGCTACCAAGGTAAAGGTTAAATGAGTTGAAATGGGTTAAAGTAAGTGCTAAAGAAATAAAATATCATGAAACCATATATATAAATTTTTTGAATGAGTTGATTCATGACCCATTCCAATTATTTTGAAATATTTTTTTATTCACTTTCCTTTTAAAATGAAAAACTTCTACCTTAGTAAAAGAATATTTAGGGAAATTCCATTCAAAAGTCACTTATAAAAGGAACCCTCATCCACACCCCCCCCCAAACCATTAAAAACATTCCATTATCTCTTATATAACTACAAATTTTTAATCCTCTAAATCTGTATCATTATTTTGGTATTTTCTTATTCTAAAAAAAGAGGAATAATCCTTTATTCTGGTGGAGGATGTTTTGAGAATGAGAAAATTCATCAAATTAAGCACCATGTTCTTCACAATATTTTTCAATTTAATTTTAATATAAACTCTTTATAAATATCATTCTCATCATTAATGATTTTATATTAACATAATTATTTATATTATAAAATTATAGTACTATTTCATAACTCTAACCTCTTACTCGTTCATTAGTATAACATGTTCTTGTTTAGATTGGTTCAACGACCTAAATGAACGATTATTACCAACCCCAAAATTTTCATCATGAATTAGAATAAATAGATTAATAATAGAATTGTATGATATTAAGGAGTGATTTATTTTATGAAAAAAATTAATTGTGACACAAAAAATTAATGGTAATTATAAAATTATAGTTTATTAATGATAAATTTTCTAAAACATGCTCATTGTGGATTCCATTATCACAAACCATACCCATAATTTACATTAAATTAACATGGGACCAAATAATTGATTGTAAAATAATTATTCCACTTTCTTGGATAATCTTGGAATGATGAACTTGGTATCAATGAGTGAGAATAAATATTTTCATTACTAAACTTGTAGGAAACAATCAAAATCACTAACATCTAGCGATGAAAATAAACAATAATTAACTAATATATTTGTAGTAAATGATTATAATTAAATATTATAAAAGTTATTATATTTGAATAATATTTTTAAATAATTTATTAATATGGTTGTTTTTATTATAAAATAGGTTAATGGATTTCATGGAAGTCTAAAGTAAAGGTAAGGGTTTGTCATTTCAATTTTCATTCATTGGGATATGTTTCACATTGAAAACTTTTTTTATTTAATATGGTTTATATACATACCATGGATATTTATTTTTAGACATATCATGAAATAAAATGCATTTAAAAGTCCATCATATTTTATCTCTTTCAATGGATTTTTATTCTAAAGTTACCAAATTCATAAGGGTTTCTTTACCAATATCATTTTAAAATTGATATTGTTTTTTTAACTTATATATGTGGAAATTATATATTATGTATCTATAATTATTATAATGGTTGGGAAAAGGTGATAAATACAACAAAATACCTACATTGTTGACAAGAAAGAAATCGACGAGACATGAACCCGAGACCTCACTGAGACCCCACAGGTCTGCTACCAATTGACCAACATCATAGGGGAATGTTATGTATCTATAAAAATAATCTATTGTATTTTACTTTGGTTATTCATGGGTTTTACATGTATTCTTACCATTATAAATTCTTATATGTTTACAATTCAACTGAAAATATGTTATTAAGTAGATTCAACCTTATCTCTTCTTTTCATTTCAGAATCTATCTCCCCCAAGTTCATATTATTTATTTTTTTTATAGATGTCCTTAATTATACTTATATGATTTATTGTGGTAATTTTATATCTTTTGTTCCTTTATTTATAAATTTTTTAAAGGAATCTAATGAAACATTTTCTCTAGGGTCTATTTTCTATTGTTTTGATTTTATATAGAAATTTTTGAGAAGAATATTCTTTTATAATGACTTCCTCTTAAACACATTTCACAAACATCTTATTTAGATTTATTTAAAAGGTTTTCTATCCATTTTTTCTAGGTTTTATAAAAATTAATTATCATCCTCCTTACTTTATAAAATATTTTATCTTAAATAAACATTATAAAAAGAAAATGATATTTCTTGTTATTTACCAAAATTAAGTTTAATGATCTTTTTTCTATATGAACTTCATTTAATAATTTTTATGCTTCAATTGGAATATGATTTAATGGTTTCATCCATCTTTTTTATTCAGATATATTATGATAATATATTATGGAAATTTTTATGAAACTCATTTTTTACCAATTTTTTATTAAGCTATGATGGGATTTTGAGTGTTTTCATGTTAATGTGGGAAATATATGTATAATTATTCATTATGTGACTATTGGGACCCAATTTATATAGTAATATAATTCATTGGTTAATTAATTATCTTATTATATGATAAGGAATGGGAAGTTAACCCAAAACCCTAAGGGAATTTATCAATTAAGTGATGATTGGATCTGTTATATCCCACAAATGCATTGGGTAAAGACTTTTATCTCATGAGTTGACATGTTAGAGATAGGGGAGTAAATCCAATATTCAATTGGACTCTGACAACTATGTAATAATGGTCTTGTTAGTGAGTCTCAACATAAATAATTATTTTATTTTCTTATGTATGTGTCATGTTCATATAAATATTTTCTGTTTTCATGGATCATGATTATTAACTCATATTCTCACAATCAAATTACTCATTTCTTATGCTATTTGAAAATATTTATTCCATGAATCATGATTTATAATCGATTCTTTTCTAGGGAATGAATCTATTATGTATTTTCAATGTACCTTTATTGTGTTGTCATACCCACATGTTTTTCATATACTCACTTATGATATTTAATTACTTTCAGCCATGTTTAACCTTATTAAGCATCTAATCTCACCCTTTCTCATGTTTTCATTCCCTGAGTTATATAGAAAAATTTTATGCATGATATGTATAAAAGGGTGTCATGTGAGAAGGATATTTATGGGATATATTGAAAATATTTTAAAATAAGTTTGTTATGTATCTAACTACCCAAGAAACTAAAACTATATGTTCTGAGATATGATTTATTGTGAGATAAAATGAATATTCATATAAAGTAATGTAATATTCATATATTTTGTTCATGGGTCATCTCATATACACTGTATATTATGGAGTATAGGAGGGGAACTTGGTGAGGACCTTATGAGTTATATGCTTACACCCAGTATAGGAAACTTGGTTCATTTGAAAATATATTTTTTTACTTTCAGGTGATAGATAGAACAATGTATTTGGCTAGAGTAGTATGATGGATGTTGGGAGACTGGTTTGTGGATGGAATTGGGTTTTATAGTTTACTATCCACTATTTTCTTTTCTATTTCATTTTTATTTCTCTTCCTGGTATTTATTCATTTATCTAAGTGTATTTTATGAACACATGGGTCATTTGTGTTATAGATTTATGATGTTGATTATTATTTTTGGTAGTATTTTAATTATAATTATGTGCATTGATATGATTTTGATATTATTATTTTGTTATTTTCTTATTACGTTTGTGATTGTACTGAGATTATATTTTCCCCACATCTCTACATATACTCTCTCTATTAGTCAGTAGTCTTTACCATATAAGGATGTATTATTTAGGTCTTTTGGAGCTCTATCTAGGGTTTTGTGTTGGTGATTTTATCCAGGTTATTAAAAAGTGGTATCAAAGCATTGATTTTTTATGAGTTGTTATTTGGGACTAGTTGTTTGATTTATGATGAGTTATCAAATATTTGGACCAATTCTATGACTTTATAGAAAAAACACTATATAAGGAATAACTAATCAACCAAGGATAGGATTATTGTTCATTTATTTTCGTTATTATGATTGATGTGTCTACTAAATAATGATATTTTATATGAGTTTTTATTTATTGTTTTACTTGTTTTCTGAGGTTATAATAGTTCATGAGTTTATACATAATATCATGAACCTAGGTATATTTGTACATTGGCATGATTTTTTGTGATTGTGAAATGGTTTTCAAAAGTGGTTAATAATTTTTAAAAACTATTAAAAATGAAAAGTTTATAGAGTTAGATAGAAAAAGTATTAATTTATGAAATTTCCAATAATAACTTTTTTTGTGTTCTTCTAAATAACTTATTAGTTGTTCGATAATTAATTGGGATCATTACGGTGATTTTCATGTGTCAATATTTTGATGTCATGACCCTTATTGTACATCATTATAGAAAAAAACCCCTATATCTGATAGTTTAGGATATCAATTGCCTAAAGATGTGTTTTGGGTATAATTTTCTATTTCCAGTATAATAGGTTTTGGTTTATGTGAGATCTATTAGTGGTTCAAGATGGTTTTTTATGTTAGTATGGGATGATGATGTGAATATATCAAGAGTGATTAGAGGGGTATTTGGTTAGGTTGGGGAGTTTTCTTATAAGGTCTATTAGTTTTGGTTATATAGTATCAGATAGTTGATCCTTATTCACCTAAAAGATATGATAGATAGTTTATTATTGAACTAAGTACATGGTAGGATGTGACCAAGGTTAAAATAAGCATATTTATATTCTCAGATGTTGGATTGATGCTTGAGTATGGTGGGAATGAGCATTTGGTTTTGTGTTTATGTTATTTTGGGTATATTTGGAATAAGGTCACCATGGGTTCTTTTATAGGGGTTTAGGTTAGCCTTATATATAAGGTAGGTTATGTTTGCATCATGGTTTTACATGGGAAACCAAAGTTGAGTTTAGGCTTGAATTAGAGTCATAGTTATTTATTAGGTTATAGAAATACATACAAGCCATGGTGTTTTAAGGATTTGGGTGATTTAATGTTCTTAGGGAATCATTTTTTGGAATTTTTATGGGTTTTGGATGTGTATGTTCATGTAATATTGGGATCTATGGTTGTTAAAGGTTTGAGAAATGTATGGGTCACTCAAGGATAACTATTGGGTGGGTTTCTTAGCATCCAAAAAAAATTACATGTAGGTATCTTCTCCTAGAATGAAAAGTATGATTAACAAATGACTCCACTGGGTAGTTCTATGGTAAAACTACCCTTGGAGAATGCTTTTTTGAATTTTTAGATCTACCAAGAGTGTGTTTTAAAATAGGTATATGACTGAGTTTTAATTGGGTTCATGTTGTAATATTTCTAGATTCATATATGATTAGGGGTTGTCGATGATGATCGTTGTTAGATCAGTGATGGGTCGTATTGATCAGATAAAGTGTAGGTGGGTATAGTGATGGTTCAGTTGTAGGAATTAGTTATTTTGTGTGGTGGAGTGCCATCGGTTCATGAAGGAGTAATAGAAGTCTTATTAAGGGCTGAGCAGGAAAAAAACATGGATTTTGTCCCTTTTCATGAGAAATATGGTATATTAGTGGGTGTTCCTTAGATATATGTGATATAATTGTAGGGTTGATTTAGTGAATTAAGTTTAGTTCTATAAGAGAATTTGGTGTGCCTTCAAGTTCTATAGAATATTATATACTGGTGATTACAGTCGATGGTCTACCAAATCATGCGATGGTTTTTTATACTATTGTTACAATATAAAACATGGGAGTAGGTATTTTGTTTTGATATTATTGTGTTTCAATGAGAATAACTTGGGTTTAATGGTTTTATTAAGATATCAGTATCTTGGAAATATGGTTCCTATAGGCTGTGGGTATGTAGAATCCTATTGTGGTGATCACCCCACTTATTCTTGGGTTGTAACCCATGAATTAGTTGGTAGGAGGTCAATTTTGGGTTGATAAATATTGATTAAAGCTGGTAAAATGATGAATTTGATTATTCTTATCGTAGAGGAAAATTAAGACGCATCTGGTTCTATGATTTGGATGACTTTTGTGCTTCATCTATAGTGTTTCTTACCATCATGTATTCCATGACTGATTGAAGGATGTGTATTGTTGAAGGATTCAGATGGATATAATGTGTTTATCTTCAATTTTCTAGGTAGAGTCATCATGTTATGGATAGGGATTTGACATCAGGGAATGTTGATCAAAATATAGTACTCAAGATGGGGTTAATTAAGTATCCAATAAAACTTTCTTTCAAAAAGAATTTATAATTCAAAATCCCCAAATTTAATAAAACACCTAGTTAACTAATACTATAGGTATATCTAATTTATTTATTTTGAGTAACCCATCGAATTTTTGATCCAAAATCAATTATAAAAATATTATGATTATTCCAAGCTTTTGATATTATTTTACTTGTACTAAACATTATAAATATAACAAGTAAAAGGTAACAATCAAAGAAAATTTTTATTAAACAGATTTCAAAAATAGTTTTTAAATAGAGTAAATAAAATTTTGAAATAATAAAAAATATAAAAATATAAGATGTTCAGTCTCATGGTGATAATTAATCATCTCCACTTATTAGTCACTAACTATAAAGGAAATTTACTAATAAATAAAGAAATCCATGACCAGGATTGGGTTTTGTAAACAACAACACACAAGGTTGTAAAAGTTATACATAACCTCTTCCATAGTTTCCATGAGAGTAAAAGTGAAAGGAAATAATATAATATATTGTCTCATACTCTCCAAAAAAAACATAGGATTATGTGAGAAAAATATATAACGCAATACTAGCTTATCTCAAAAGAAATCTAAAATAGAGAGAAAGAGAACAATAAATAATTTGATAGAAGAGAAGATTGATGTTATGGTATTATATGGATGTTTTCTTCTCTTCTTAATGTTTATATTTAGGTTATTCACTAATAGAAAAATATGTATTGATGTTATATGATGTTATGATGAAGTTATGATCATAATAGAGTATTTTTCAGTTAACATTTTTCATGCTCATAAAAGTATCTTTTTTATGAATCTCTCTCTTCTTTCTGAATTTTGTCACCTATAAAAGGAAAAAAATCACCAAAAATCAATTTAAAACCCATCATTATAAATCCTCATACCCATCATGAAATACAGGTTCATTAAATTCCTCTGACTAACATATAATTATGTGTATAAAATGTGGTTATGATACTATATTTAAAAAATAAAATATCCACTTTTAGATACAGCCACTTTAAAAGTTCTAATTCAGATTCCACAATATATTTCAAACACTGTAATAATTATAATTGGATCCTTTTAAAAGGTGTATGGTCAATTTATTTTCCTTATATTTGATCCAAAACATAGATGAAATTATGACTAATAGATATGGACACGGTGTATCTATACTGAAACATATATATCATAAATTTAGATATGTGACCGAAATTGGTTACGTATACTAATCAACTACATGATAAATTGATTACGTGATCAATCATATATGTTATTACTTGCCCACATCACTCACACTCATTAACTGGTTATGTTGTAACATCATTACATTGTCAAAAGTCTAAAATTCCAATATATTCTCATAACTTCAATGTGCAGTTTATTGTAATCTCATGGAAGCTCAATTTGTTTGTCAAAATTTTCATTGTTATATGGTTTCTTTGATTTTATTATGTGGTTGATTGGAAATAAACATGTGGACACTGTAATTCTTATAGAAATTTTCTACAATCTCACATCCACTTAAAATTAGATTTTTTGATACTAGGTTTTCATCCATTCAATCAAAGAGTTGGTGAGAAAATAGACATGGTTTATTAGATAGGAATGAGTTTGATACACTTTTCATAGATTTAATCTAGGAGTTATGAAAAACAACAAATGATTTGGTCACTTGATATATAAAATTTGGTCACCTGATTATGTTGTGATATCTACAATGGTTGATGTACTTATCATGTGGTGGTGCTGGTACTTTGTGAAATATCCATTCTTTGGACTCACAGTTGATATTCTGCCTTTCTAAGATTTATGGCTATTTCAAGACTTAAGAAAATATCCAATATGATATATAAATATATTTATAATTCATAAAATAGAGAATTTATTAGAAAGAACATAAATATGATTTTTTATTATTAAAATGAGTAATTATTAGACCAAGAAAAAAATATCTCATATTTTGATGATCACAAATCATATAATAAATAACAATATAAAATATATTAAGAAGCTAACAAAACCGATTACAATTAGTGTAATGTCCCGATTCCAGGTGCCACTCAATGGGTTCCCAGAAACTAGTTCACCATGTGACCTCAAGCGCATTTCCCCAAATGCCAGAGGCTTCCGACTAGCAGCGAGGGCCCAGATCTGATAGTGGGGAAACTATGACCTCATTTATCAAAGTGTAGCGCAGCGGAATGAAATAAAACATAAAACAAAAGTGGAGGCAATAAACCATACACAATTGAAATAAAAAAATTCAGTAGATATAACCAACTAGTATATAAATAATGGTATAACATGCCTCAAATTCTAAGAAAACTGCCAGAACACGTTACACAACAATACAGTACAGTACAAGTATATAAAAGAAAAACAGAACAAAAAAGCTGGTAGCATCGTGAGCCTAAGTCTAGTCTCATGCTCCCCTACTCTCCAGTAGCAATCAAGTACTTGTATAGGGACTCCTACCCCTACCAACACCTGTAGCAATATAATCTATTTGGACCGAAAAGCATGACCGAAACAGTGTGTGAGAAATAATTCTCAATAGGCACCCACCAAAGGTCCATGCTCAACTGTGTGTAAAAATGCAACAACAGTGTGAAGTAGTAAATGCAATAAACTAATAAGTACACTAAAGTAACTAACTTAACCAGTTATATTTCCATTTTAATTATTCATTTAACCATTTAATATTAACAAACCACCACATTGAATCTCTAATAAGCAATCAGTGTCCTCAGACAAGCAAAACCTTACCCTCAGGTAATCAGAATCCAGCCCACAGGTATTTCCCTCAGGCGTAACAGAAATTTCCCTCAAGCGTACGAAGTGTCACCCTCAGGCATAGAAGTCACAGCCCTCAGGCATGAAAGGCTTCCCTCAGGTGAATATAGAACATTTCCCATAGGCTAATACATTCATTCCCTCAGTCTATAGTAAAACACTTCCCTCAGGCATAAGTAATCAGGCCATGCCCAAAATATAAACATGAAATTTATATATAATTCCTCTCAAGGAAAAAGTAATGCATAATTAAACATTTCATACCCTCGGGTATCCTAGCCAAACGGCTAAATAGAGGAACGCACACCCAGGGTGGTTCTGGATCCAAGCACTGATCCCAAACAATAGTTTTACAATTTTATTTAATTACCTATACAATTCTTGGTATTTAAAGTAGCCACGACCTCAGCCACACGACACCCCAAATATGGGTTTGTAGCTCAAAAACACAAAACGCACAACAGTTGGAAAAGAACACCAATCCACATACCTTATATGCCCATGAATGATATACGTGAACTAAAATCCACAATTTGTCCTAGAATGACGTAGATCCGTGCGGTTCCAGGGAGATCGATGGTGCATAAAACAGATTCCCGACATGCGCTCGACAGATCTCCAAAGCTCCGGCCTCCCTCTTTTATTCCTTCTTCTCGTTCTAAGCCTTCCCTGTGAACAGGGGATTCTACTGCCCATTTTAAGCGAAAAAAACAAAGTACACAGCGTGTATTTCCAACTACACGTCGTGTACTTCCCATTTTTTAACTGTTCCTCTGGTGGTTTCCCACCATCATGGCACTGTTCATCTACATACATGACTACACGGTGTGTCTTCTTGAGTACACGGCGTGTTCTGTCACACATCTGGCCACCACCTTACTATTTTTCTATCGACTGACTACACGACGTGTAAATACCTACTACATGGTGTGTAGTCAGTTTTTACACCTTTCATCACCGGCATGGCTACATGCCTGGTGTACTCAGCCCACACGGCCAAAAGTACACGGTGTGTGGAAAATTACACGGTGTGTAGTCCCAAAAATTAGGATTTTTTCCCATTTTCCTTATTTTCTCCAAAAAAACTTAAGGAAAGGAGAAAAGAAGAAACCTGTACCTCAAAACTAAGAACCGGCTTCTTATAATTAGCTATAATATTTCTTGTTATATTCTAGCTTGACATACATTCATCCTCCATTTTGGATTATCAAACAGAAAGATCATCAATAGTAAGATAGTAAAAAAGAAAATTACTCACAAAAATAAATTGCGTAAAATTAAGATATATAAATAAGAATAAAGATATATTTCATTAAACTTTTAAAGAGAGAGAAGTACAATTTTTCCTATCATAATCCCTAATTAGAATCTGGTTTTATAATGGATAAAGGTTCAATCAGGTATATTGATTTTCCAGTAATAAGTGGATGAGGAGGTGTAAGGTGATGTTTTATAAAATATATTTTAATCAAAAGAGATTTTTTAGCATGAGTTATTTATTATATGGATTGAGGTAGGTTGAGACAAAAAGGTTTGGGAGGATATATAAGAGCAGTGGTAAAGGTAGTCAGGGTAGTGGTAGATATAGAAACTAGTGTTGAAGTAGAAACTGATACTTGATATAGAGAAAGGGATATGTGAGGAAATAGTTAGAGTGACCAATAATTTTCATACATAATATTACATCTTAATATATGAATATTTATTGAATAATATTTAAACCCACACTGGAATCATTTAGGTCTAGTATCTATGAAAATTTATAAATATAAAAAACTGGTTCATAAAATATATATATTGTCTCCTATTTATTTATTCATAAAAAGTGCCCTTCTTATAAATATCATAATTAATACCTTTATTTATAACCTAGAGACAAGAAATATAAGGAAGAGGTGACCTCAGTTGCTCAGTATGGGTAAAAAATGGAGATATTAGTGGTAACATAAGAATAAAATGAGAACAAGGGTATAATAACTTAATCTAAAAATTTGAAGAACATACCCTTCATATCAATGATCATAATATTAAGTCATGTAATAAATATTGGCATCTCATAAGAGCTTAGTAATAAAGGAACCATGGGATCATAAAATAGGTATAATACATGGAACTATGGGATACACATAATCATATAAAATCATTTCCTTAGTATTCAAGACTCATTTAGAAGGATATAATAGTGTAATGGATTCACTCTCTATTCCATCTTTGTATTCAAGGTTCACTACCAATACTATCACAGTGTACAGAGTCTCGTACTAAACTATGTTCACTCTCCATTCCAGTCTTATTTATCTCATGATATATCAATCCTTACTGGAAGCATTGGAGGTAGATTTAGGACCCACGCATTATATAATTAAAATCATATATATGTGTTCCACAAGATCATAAATCAATCATAATATAAAAATCCATGAAAAGAAATGGTTTTCATAAATAGTTCATCATAATATAACCCATTTAATAGAAATGGGTTTCATAAACATTTCATCATAACTTTACCCATGAAAAAGAAATGGGTTTCATAAACATTTAATCTTTTCATCATTAATATAAACTATATAGATAAATAATAAATATGGTATCCTTGGATAATATTCCTAGTAAACAATATTTAACATAAAATAATGACATCTTAGATTGAAAATTAATTTGAATGATAACTTGGTATAATTCTTGATGAAAATAACATTTCCATTTTAAAATCATTTTGTTGTAAAAATATGCAAAATTATAAAGGAAAACATTTTCTTCAAAAAGAACCTTGTAATAATGCAAAGGAATATTAAAATAAAAATTTATTTTTGAGGGTGGGAACAGTATCTCAGTTCATGTAAGTTAAAAAACATTCCTTCCATAAAAAATTCAAGAAAATTCATGAAGTACCTTATTCAAAAGATGAAAAAAAGATTCCTTTCAAACCGTGTTTCAAAAGGTCAAACATGGGAAAATTCCTTTAAAAATCATAGGATAATGGGAAACAAATCATAACATATTTTGAAATCAACGATATAGAAGATAAATATTCCCTGATAGATACTAGAACATAAACAATCCGGAATATTGATGAGACTATTAAATAAAATCCTTACCTTTATTTTCTTTTATTTCAAAAGCACTATAAAATCCTTTATAATAAATTTAGATTTAATATAATTCAATATAAAATTCATTTTCACACATAGAATAGCATATATGATCCCTTTATATCATTTCAAAACCCCCTTTTTTCAATAATTCCTTATTAAAAATTTTATTTTTGGAAGTTAATTATTTCATATATCATGAGTATATTAGTTCAGTAATTATGTTCCTTGTACATTTATCATGGTTCCATCATCTCCAGAATATTTATCATGATATAAATATCATATATATTCCTTATATACATATTTATATTCATCCATGAAATTTTGATATATAAAAATGAATTACAGTGTTCATGGAGACATTGGGTCGTACGTATGTATGAATGTTGTTTTCATTTTTCAACTAATGGAACAAAGGAAAGTTAAATATTAATTCACCTTTAAAATCATTCATATCAATTTTTGGAGGTGTTATTCTACACATATGTATGATTTATGTTATCATTTTTCAAAGTATTTTATGGTAAGAAGGTCAACATGATATTATTATTTCAGAAGTATAATTGTTTCATTAATATCATATATTAACATTAAAACTATCATAATACCAATCCATAAAATATGGTGATGAAAAATTAATGGTAAAACTATATGGAGATGATAATTTTTACGTATTCATGAGTCAAACTTTCACTTATTATTTGATTGGAAAGAGGGTGTATAATGGTGTTTTTATATTCAAAATTAAATTTAAACATGTTTAGGATACTTAATTTATTATTTTATGATAAATACCCTAGATTTAGAGGACATGTAAAAGAGTAGAAAATAATTTGGGGAAGAAAAAAATCTCTAGGATGTGTCTAAGAAAGTTTATAAGGGAAATTGGTATATTTTATTTATATTTTAATGCTCAATGTGGTGTGAATAAGTGCGGGAAGAGGTTACCTTTTATAATTGATGTGAGGGGCACTTTTGTAATTTCTCAAAAGATTGAATTATGATAAATTAATTCTCAATAAAAATGCATAAAAATAGACATGAATTTGAATATAGGGTCATTTAATTAAGTAATTCTATAAGAAAATATAATTTAGATATGTTTTTTGTTATTTTAAACTTTAACTCTTTGATTAACCCTTAGTTCACCAATTTTAATTATAATTATGGTAAAAAAATCAATATTAAAGGGTTTTAATTTTATATATAAGGTTAAAATAGTCCCATATATGAACCTTTTATAACATTTTATATCATATCATAAACACATTGCCTTATTTTAATATTTTTAATATAGTTAAATAATTTAATAAAATATTATTTTGATACAATATCATTATTTTCAGTTTTGACACTATTTATTTAATTTAACATTAAATAAATCAAGAAAAATGAGGAATTAGAATATAATTCTTTCAAACCTCCCAAATATGTCCTATAGATTTATAAAATTCATGGTTCATATTAACTCATTCAAATTTATCACTTTTAATGTTTTTAAATTCATTTATTATGTTTTTTATTAATTGCAGACATGCTGTATTTGTGTTGTATAAGGAATTAAGGCCATTATATAATTAATAAAAATTAAAATTGGATTTTGATCATGAAAGTAATTTTATTAATATCAAAATAAATCCTTTTATTCATTAATAGCTTTATTTTTGTCTATATGGACTCATAAGACATATTAAAAATAAGAGGTTGATATTTTGTAACTTTCTTTGATTTTAATAACATATAATTCATTTTCCTGGAAAAGTGTCCATTAGAAAAAATAAATTTCAAGAATAAGGGGTTGAAGATAAAATTTATTTCACCCAATAATAATTAGGATGAAAAATTATGGTCTTATCACTTATTTTTAATCTAGATTAACCCAATTTATCCTTTACTGTGGTGATAAATTTTACCACTGTTACTGTTCATATTGATAAAAAAGGGACTAATTAAAACAATTTACCTCATAATTATAAATATTTTATTGATTTTATATTTATCACATAAATGAATTATTTCAAAGGTATTCTTCATTTAATTTAAATTATTTCTTTATTTTGGGGGTTTCTCATGCATCTTTTTAGGAAAGATTGGCTTTTCGATATTTGGGCCAAACCGTGAGTTCATTTCAAGATTTAAAAACAAAATTTGTTTCTTCTATAACTCCCTCCTTTTTTAACATTTTTTAGCCATTACACTTCCCAATTTTCCTCCCATTACCTATTCAAATCACCATATATATTTAGACCCCTTAGGAATTCATTATCATTTTTTTGTTGGATGATTTATTTTGGCATTGGGCCAAGCTGTGAGCTCAAGTCCTGTTTTAAAATGTTATTTATTTATTTCATATCTTATTCATTGTTCACGCTTTTATGATGATTCCACCTCCCACTAGAAAATAAATTCCATGGCTCACCCCCATTATCTATTTTTCTACTTTGGAGCTCATTTTCATTTCAGATTAGGGAGAAACTTCTCAGGGTTTTTCAAATCTCCCAGATTTGAAGTGGTAAAATGTTTCTTTCAAAACTCTTTCAATTTTCACTATTTTCCCCCATTACAGTCCCTAATTGACCTAATAAGACATATTAGATAATCCCTGCCATATTTAGCTGCTTCAATATTCAACTTTTGGTAGATTTAGGCCAATTTCCCTAAGATCCCCCAAGTAAGTGGGTTTCCTTCCTTCCTCCTCCCATTTGGTTAGGGTTTCTTCCTTTTGCTTAGGGTTTCATCCATGTTATCATGAAGTTCCTAATTTACAGAAGCTAGGGTTTGTACCTAGGGCTTAACCTTGTGTATTTTTGGTAAATCCTTGTGTATTAGGGCTCGATTTCACTTCCTTGTGGTGTGGTGGTGGTGCAATTGAAGTCTCGCACAACAGTTTGGAGTGTTTGGCACAAATTGTAGGTGATTCCATGTGTAGGAATTTTTGGATGAGTTAGTTTTTCATTATTTATATTTTTACCATGATTCTATTATTATTTTTTGTGTGAAAATTATATTTGGTAGCATTTGATAAGAGGCTGATTTTTTAAGTGGCAACTTTGTGCAAAAATGAATGTTTTTCATATGAAATTTATATTATATCAAGTATAGTTGTTCTAAGGTTCATGAAATGGTTTTATTAAAGGTTTTTATAGATTCCAATTCTATTTTTATGTTATATTGGCATTCCATTGGTATCAAAAGAGTGTTTTTAGAATTATTTTATGTGAAAAACTTGGTTACGCTCCTTGGAATTGTTTCATGAAGGTTTTAAGTGGTTTCTTGATCAATTTAAGAGCGGAAACTATGTTTCCAAACTATTTTGGTATGAGTGTACTTTTGAAATGGTCTATTTGAAACGTGTTGTGGGTTATTTTAGTGTGAGTATGATTTCAAAATGAATTTGTATAAAAAAGGGGATTATGTGAATTTCTTGATATACATGTGGCATATTTTGTCTGTGTGTGATTTTTAATTGGCCTCTTTTTGTGTAAAGAGTAATTTATGTGATGTGGAACTTGTTTGTGCACAAGGGGGAAAACCCGGGTTTCTAGGTGGGTGGACGTGTACTATTATGCTAGTGATCCCATGGGGTTTGGCCCCTGTTTCACGTAGCATTTATGACTATGAAAACACTAACTAAACTATTATGATGATGATAATGATGTTGGGGGACCACTAGGTTATGGGTATGATCCCAACTAGTGGCTCGTGTGCATGAGAACAAATATTGTGATGGTTATATTCCCCGAGATATGAGGTAACTTGGACCCACAATGAGATACTGCCTTGGGGTTATTTCCCATTGTTAGTGCTCATTGGATATTTTAAACTTACCATCGGAAAATGGTCTGTTTGGCTGGAAAAAAATTCAGTATCTTTTGAATTCTATTTAAAAAATTTGACTCTTTAAAGTAGCCCACTTGAAATCTGTTTTTATTTAAAGTTGTATATTTTAGAAATTGTTACTAGCATTTCTTGTTTACAAAACTTGCAAGATTTTTGACTTATAATTATTATCACTAGAAATATTTTTGTGTTAGAATCCTACTGGGATGTGTATCACACCCTACATATACCTTTGGGTGTAAGTAGACTTGGTTATTTTGTCGCATTTTGGGTAAAACTTTTAGTGCCATTGGTTCAGGTTTATAGTGGTCCTTCTTGGTGTTGTGTTGTGGAGATGGCTTGAGGGTGGTTCCCCTTTACATGAGACTGTTATTGGTTTTTCATTTTTTACTTTGTTACTTTTTTATAGTCTTTGAGTTTTGTTCAAAATTATTTAATTCAATTCTGAATTTTTATAAAATATGTTTTGGTTTGAAAATCCAGATTTGGTTTATTTGATTCATTTGTTGTTTTATGTTTATAAACTCGGGTAAATTATTCCCAAATTTCATTGTTTGATAACCCACAACTTGTGTTATCCCATAGGGATCCGGAATGCCCTTTAGGTCTTTCCATGATGCGGGTTTGGTGATGGTTTTGATGGCGACCATATTCGGTTCATAACAAAATGGTATCAGATGAGGTTCGCTCTCTTGGGTCATGTTATTTGGGGAAGAGTCGGGATAGTCTGAAGTTAGGATTTTTGGGGCCTAACATTTTGATTACCAGTACGGTGCCTAGCCAGCACACCTCATGATGTGATTCAAGTCTCCAGGGGAAGTCGGGTTTTATTTGAGTCCTTTGGTTTTCTTGGTTTGATGATGATTAGGGGAAATGAAAAGAGAGTTGGGATAATGGTCTTAGTGAGATCGTAGGGCCCGGAAAGCCAAGTGGAGCCGGGGATATTTCCCTAGAACAGTCTCTATGATGGTGAAGTTATTGTAATATAGACACCAACTATATTTACATGTCACCCACTGAAACTAGTTTCCTCTAGCATTGTCTTGTGTCCTCTAGTTTTGGAATCTTGAATGTTTCGTTTCAAAGTAAAAATGACGTGTTACTAAGAATCATAAAGTTTTTGTGAAATGATATTATAATAAATATGGAATGGTATGATTAGTGAAATGGAGGAAATTAATTTTCAAAATTTTTTGAAATAGTAAATGGTGTATTTAAATTCTTTTGAAAGTATAAATTACTTCAAAGTTTATTTTGAAAACCTGTTTCAAATAGAACTTTCTGAATTATTGAAAAATTGTTTTGAATGGAATAAATTGTTTTTGAGTTTATGTGTGGTGCTTAGAAATAGATTTTTGATTTGGTAACTAGTGAGAAATTTAAAAAATTTACAAATCATTGGAACCTTTCTTTAAATAAGAAGAGATGAGTTTACTAATGAATGGGGGTTGATGAAAGGTAGTTCTCATTAAACCATGAGTGTTTTGAAATGGTATGAGATGTTTTGAAATTAATGTGTATGAATTGAAAGTGAGTACTCATTTGAATGATTTTGCCTTTCAGAAAAGTTTGGTAAGATATATATTGGGTTTGATTTTGTGGTTAGTGGGTCTGAGAAAAGGAAAGTGTCGGTTGAATACTTTGGTTTTGAAAAGTGGAAGGAATGTTTTTTGTTTTATCCTTGGGTATTTCCATGAGAGACCACATGTATGGGGTTTTATGGGATGATAGATGGTTAATGACATGACTGGATGAGTGCTCAGATGGATATGAGGAGGCTGCTCAGTGTGTCATGGAAACATGCATGTGTGAGGCTCGGGGGTACCATTGGTGGATTCACTAACCGTCGAACTGTTTGTTTTCAAAGAGATGATTTTAAAAGAAAACTTTATGTCTTGACGACTGGTTTGGGATGGTGTGTCTTATGTGTTTTTTGAAATGTTGTTGTTTTGGTATGTTTTGAGTCAAAGAACCCCTCTTGTTTGACCTATGTTTTGGGTCTTCGTTTCGTCGGTAAGTTGGGTTGAAGGGCTGGTTAGTGGTCTCCTTATGCGAAATGCTTCGGGATAACTTTACAGTGGTTCCCTTCATTTGTTTGAATCTGTTTTGTGGTATGTCTAGACTAATGTACTAGCTTGGTCGGGTCCTTTGGTTCTCTCATTGGATAAGGCACGCCCCCATTAAGAGTTAATGCATAACTGAAGTGAAACCCGGATTGTTTCTCCATCGGAAGATCCTCTAGTTGATCAATATGAAGAATCATTTTCTCAAGATTTGTTGATTGAGTCTACACCATTTCTTCCCTTGGTTTTTTATATCCTCTTGTAGTGTGAGAGTGGTCACGGGAGGTTGAAATAGAACTTAGTTTCTTAAGTCACCTGAGATATCAAAGGGGACAGTTGTTCGGAGTTATCAGTGTTGGATGTTCTCTAAGAGTGCCTCAGAGTCCCTTGTCAGTATTTTTTGAAGTGAGGGATGATGTTAAGACACTAGTGTGGAAAATCTAGTCAAGAGAGTCTATTATGTCCACTTGATGGAATTTTCTGTTGTTTGGGGACCTGGCATAAGCTCCCTTTCCATGTATTGTTTCTATTAGTGGTAGTGGTCATGTTCGGTGACGTCTTGTGATTTCATGTTCTTGTTTGACTGTAAAGGTGAATTCATACACTCTTTTTGAGTCTTTGATTTTCCATAAGTGTGTATCCTTTCAAGAAATCTCAACATCCTTTGTTTATAGTAAGATCTTTATATATATCCTTTCCTATTTCTTTTTCTCATCCAAAGAAATAAGGGGTGATGTGTGTGCGTCTTCTAAGACTTGTTTTAGTGAAATGTCAGGTTAGGGTAATGTGAGTTTGGAATGTGTTATGTCTTGGTGAACCGATATATGATCAGGGTATAGTTATCATAGAACCAAAAGGAGAAATTCCATTTGGGTGATTTCTGATGCCTAACTGTGAGGCCAAAAATGATTCAATAATTTGAGCTCCATCTATAGGTCTCGGAGTGAAGCTGGAATGTATTCAGGGGAAATCAAAAGTTATTCAAACCCTTGGACAAATTCATATCCTCGGTATGAAATATGGGAATATTTTAAACCTCTGGTTTCATAAACTTGATTTTATTATTCCCGTTTGGTGGAAATAGGTGGGAGGACCTCGTGCCCATGTTATCTCCCAATGTCATTCTTTCCCTCACTGGTTTCCATTGAGTTTTGGGAGAAAGGTTGGAAATTTGGCTAGACAGGTTGAGTGTACGATTTTCACATGATTAGTGGTAATTGTGCCCCAAAAACCAATCTAGATAGAATTATCCTCATGGTTAGCACACGGTTTCCCAAATCATATAGACTAACCATGCGGTCGTCCCAACTCTTTAAATTTTTGGGTCTTTTTGTGTCAACTCGTGCTGATCTGTTAAGATGGTTGGTTCTTATGGTGGGGATACCCAAGATGAGTCTCAAGTAAGTTATTTTTGAAAAATCTAATGGAAGTATCATGTAAGATACTTCGCCCCTCCCCCTGTTAGTGTTCTAATTCTGTCTCGTGAAAATTTAAGTCATCTCTTATGGCAGGGATCCCATTTGTGTCTCCACATACTAGTAACATGGATTTGTCTATAGTCTTGGATTGGTGGTAGGTATTCTCATTCGGAGGTATCTAAATACAAAAATCTTCATGGGGTAAACGTTGGTATTGGAGAGCTCCCAATAGTTTAATTAAAATAAGGTAGTGGTAACCCTATTAGATGTTGTAGCTCATTCGAGTAAATTGCTTGAATCTTGTATGGATAGTGTTTGAGGAGTTTTCTTTTGGGATGAATTCTGAATGTGATTGATAGTTTCAGGAAAGTGTTGTATGTTTTGGTTTTTTAGAGTATTATTTACTTAATTGATCACTAGAGGTGTTTTGGCCTTAGGGGTGAAGCTTGGAAAATGAGTATATCTTGGTTTATCGGTTGGGTTTGGTTTTTTTCTTTTGCTCTTGTTGTGGATTTCTGAGGGTGGAAAGCTATATAGTAGGGAGAATTGTCACATACATAACATTTTATAAAGGTATTTTTTATTTAATTTCAATTATTTTTTTATTGCGGGGGTTTACTATGCATTTTTGGTGGAAATGATGGGTTTTCATGATTTGGGCCAAAATGTCAGCCCATTTCCAGATTTAAAAACAAAACTTTTTTCTTTTATAACCCCATTTTTTAACATTTGACACCCATTATATTTCCCACTTATCCTCCCCAGACCTATTAAAACCATTATATCCATTTGGATCCCTTACTAAATCATTATCATTTTGGATTTGGGTGATTTATTTAGGCATTGGGCCAACCCGTGAGCCCAATACTTGTTTTAAATGTTTATATTATTTTTTTCATATCATATTCATTTTTTACTTTTGTTAAGTGATTTTACCTCCCACTCGAAGCCAAAATCCTGATGCTCACCCCCATTATATATTTCACTACTTTGGAGCTCATTTTCATCATGGATTAGGGTGAAACTTCTTAGGGTTTCTGAAATCTCCCAGATTTGAAGTGGTAAAATGTTTCTTTCAAAACTCCTTCAATTTTCACTCTTTTTTCCCCATTCTAGTCCCCACCTAACCTACTAACTACTAGTTTTTTATTCTTCAAGATTCAACTATTGGTGGATTTAGGCCAATTTCTTTAAGATTCATCAAGTAAGTGGGTTTCCATCCTTCAACCTCCCATTTTCTCGTGGTTTCTTCCTTTTGCTTAGGGTTTCATCCATGTTTTCCTAAAGTTCCTAATTTATAGTAGTTCGGGTTCGTACCTAGGGTTTAACCTTGTGTCGTTTTGATGAAATCTTGTGGATTACGGCTCAATTTCACTCCTTTGTGGCGTCGCGGTGGTGTGATTGAAGTTTCGCACAATGGTTTGAAGTTTTTGGCACAAGTAGTAGGTGATTCTATGTGTAAGAATTATTAAATGAGTTAGTTATTCATAATTTATATTTTTTTATACTTCTATTATATTGTTTTTGGTGAAAAAAATATATTTGGTAACATTTTTTAAGAGTTTGATTTTTAAGTGGCAACTTTGTGCAAAAAAGAGTTTTTTCATACGTGTTTCATATTTTATCAAGTATGGTTGGTCCAAGGTTCATGAAATGGTTTTATTAAATGTTTTTAGGGATTAAAATTCTGGTTTTTTGTTATATTATCATTCCCTTGGTCTAAAAGTTGTATTTTAGAATGATATTATGGTAAAAACATGGTTAGTCTCCTTGGAATTGTTTCATGAAGGTTTTAAGTTGTTTCTTGATCTATGTAAGAGGTGCAACTATGTTGTCAAACTGTTTTGGAATGAGTGTGATTTTGAAATGGTCTATTTTAATGTGGAAGGGCAGTTATGTGATGTGAAATAACTTGTAAAGGTTTTATAAAATTGTTTAAAGGTTTTCCTAAAATGTGAAAGAGAGGTGAAACATGTTTTGAGTTGTTTTGGTGTGAGTATGATTTCAAAATGAAATTGAATGAAAATGGGGATTATGTGACTTATTTGATATACATGTGTTCTATTATGTGTGTGTATGATTTTTAAAAGGCCTTTTAAGTAGAAATGTCACTTTATATGATTTGGGACTTGTTTTAGCACAAGGGGGAAAACACGGGTATTTAGGTGGGTATATGTGTACTAGTATGCTAGTGATCCCATGGGGTTTGGGCCCTATTTCACATAGCAAGTTTGACGATGACAATACTAAATAAACTATGATGATGATGTTGTTTTTTTTGTTGTTGGGGTACCACTAAGTTATGGTTATGATCCTTAATAGTGTCATGTGTGCATGATAATGGATATTGTGATGGTTACTTTCACTGAGATACGAGGTACTTGGGACCCCTAGCGAGCTAGTTCCTTGGGGTTATTTCCCATAGTTAGTGCTCATTGGATATTTTAAACATACCATAGGCATACGGTATGTCTATAAATAAAATCAGTATCTTTTAAATTTTATTTAAAAAATTTTATTCTTTAAATTATCCCACTTGAAAGTTATTTTTATTTAAAGTTTCATCTTTTAGAAATTGTTACTAGTATTTTTTGTTTACAAAACTTGCAAGATTTTGTCTTATAATGATTATCACATGGAATCTTTTTGTGGTGGAATACTATGGGGATTTTTCTCACACCCTACTTACACATTTGAGTGTAAGTAGACTTGGTTATTTTTTCACCTGTTTTGGTAAAGCTTTTAGAATTAGTGGTTCAGATTTCTAGTGCTCCTTCTTGGTGTAGTGTCGTGGATATGGCTTGAGGGTGCTTCCCCTTTCCATGAGGAGGTTCTTGGTCTATCCTTTTGTACTTTTTTCCTTTTTTATATTATTTAATTTTTGTTCTAAATTTTGTAATTCAATTATGAATTTTTGAAAAACATGTTTTTATTTGAAAAATCCATATTTGGTTTATTGTATTTTTTTTGTTGTTTTATGTTTATAAACTTGGGTAAATCATTCCCAAATTTCATTTTTTGATACCTGGGCACTTATGTCAGCCCGTGGGGATCAGTAATGCCCTTTGGGCCTTGCCACCGACTAGGTTTGGTGCTAGTTTTTATGGAGACCAGATTTGGTTCGTGAAAATATCATTAAATAACTATAAATGGTAGAAATTAATTTTAAATAATTGCACTAAATTAAACAAAAACTACTTTTTAGAGGAAAAATATATATTTTAAGCATATAATTATATTTATTCTTATCCGCTTTATAGAAAAATATTTTTTGATTATTTAAAACATTAATTCCATTTAATAATATATATATTTCAATAAAATCATTTATAAATAGTGATTAATTTAATTTATTAATAAAAATAAGTTGCGCACAAAAAAATTCAAAAAAAAAACTTCACTTTTATTTTTGAATACTTTTTTTATTCCAATAATTTTATAACTAATGAATCCATTTAATAAATGTTTAGAACACATATTTTTATAATTTAGTTATTACTATTCATATCTACCAATCGAATATCTAGGTGATAACGGACACATAATGTTACGCGGTTCGGTTAAACTCATTGTTGCTTATAACATAAGTTATCAAAGAAATCAAATTACTTAAAGAGAAATATTTCATAGAAATATGGAGGAGTTACACTATACCCCCCTTAAAATGAATTTATCCCTTGGAATTCATCACTCTAATAGGAAAATATTGGGATGATTCTTCCTCATTACATTATCTTGTTTCCACATAGCTTCCTCAAATTAGTGGTTTTTTCACAAAACATTAACCATGTGAGTGGTCTTGTTTTGTTTCACTTTCTTGTTGTGATCTATAATCTCTACCGATTATTATTTATGAGAAGGATCATGATCTGGTGGTATGAACTCTAAGTTTAGTACATGTGAATGATAAAGTATGCACTTATTCAGTAGAGATACATGGAATACATCATCAACTAGAGATAGATTTTGTGGAAGTGTCTATTTCTAAGCTACAATCCTAATACGATCAATAATTTAAAAAGGATTGATATACCTAGGGCTTAGCTTTATATTCTTTCAAAATCTCATCACCCTATTCTAGAGATATATTCATATGAATACCTTCTCACTAACTTTAAACTCTAGATCTTATTTAGGATTTTCAACATAACTTTTTTTTACTCTAAGATGCTCTTATTTGTTGTTGATGGATCTAACCATATCGATCATTTCCTCGGGTAGATCATGTCCTAATAGATTTTTTTCTCTAACTTCATTCTAGTGTTATTGAGTTTTGAACTTCCTAATGTAAAGGGATTCATAAGGATCTGTCAGAATTAAGGAGTGAAAGATATTTTTTTAAGAATATTCCACCAAAGGAAGGTGTTGATCCCAACCACCATTAAAATCCATAGAGAAAGATATTAGCATTCCTTATAGAGTTTGAATGGTCCTCTTAAACTAATAATCTATCTAAGTAGGATAAGAACTTATAAAACTTAACTCTGTATCTAGATCCTAATAAATATTTCTCCAAAACATTAAGTTAAACCTTAGATCTAGATCAAATACAATTGATATTGGTACTCCATGAAATTTTAACCCTTCCTTAATGTATAACCAAGTAAGTTGATTAAGATAGAAATATTATCTAATGGAAATTAATTCTAATGACTTTCTAAGTTGATTAACAACAACCCAAATAAAATAATTCATGTTATATGTTTTGGGAAATCTGAAAAAAAAATCCATGGTAATTTTTTCTCATTTCCATTCTGGTGTGTGTGATGGTTGTAACATCCCTTTAGACTTATGTCTCTCAGCATTAACTTTATGACATATAAAGCACCGAGAAACATAATCTACAATATATCTCTTCATTCCAACCCACTATAAATACTCTTTAAAATCTCTATACATCTTCAAACATAAGAGACGAATAGAGAATGAATAATAATGTGCTTCATCCATCATCTCTTTATTTAAATTAGGTATCAAAGGGACACATACACAGTTCTTAAACTTTATTATTTCATAAAAATAAATTTTGAAATCATGAATATTTCTTACCTTCTTTTATAGATCTAAATCTTACTTTTTTCCCTCTTTAATCTTCACATATATAAATATCTGAACACTATTTTGATAAAGATAATATTTCTCACCTTTCTTCAAGATTTCAGAATTGATACTTTTCAAGTTCAAAAATATTGGATCATTTTATGTCCTCTTAATAGTTAAACTAGCATGATATTTTTGACTCAAAGCATCTAACACCTTGTTCATTTTCCCATTGTGGTGATGTATTGAGTAGTCTTAATATTTAATCAGCTCCAACCAACTTCTATAGAACATATTAAAATATTTCTATGTGAATATATTCATCATTATTTTATGATCAGTATATATGTCACACCTTTCTCCATAGAGATAATTCTTCCATATCTTTAATATAAAAATTATTATGGTTATTTCCAAATCATGAGTTGGGTAATGTTTCTCATGGACCTTCAATTGTCATGAGGATAATCAATAACTATAAAACTCTGCATGAGGACACATCCTAGTCACTTATTTAAGGCATCAATATATATTTCAAACCCTTCTCCACTGTAGAGTAGTGTAAGCATGGGTAAAGAGAATATCATTATCTTGAGTTCTTTAAAACATTCCTCAAATTCACCTGTTCAAAGAAACCGATCTCCCTTATGATTTAACTTGGTTACTAGATTTGATTATTGTGAAACATTCTCCAAGAAGTAACGATAATATCAAGAAAAATCAACAAAACTATGGATCTTATTCAAAGTGGTTGGTCTAGGAAAATGTCCAATAACTTTTATCTTTGAATGGTCTACTGATATACCCTGACTTAAGATTATATGACCTAATAATGAAACTTTCTGAAGAAAAAAATCACACTCGATACATTTTTCATAAAGATTTTCCTTCCTTAGAGTCTTCAGTGTAATTGTCAAATGACCATCATGTTCTTCATTACAATTGAATAAATAATAATAACATATATAAATAATAACAAAAAATGATCAAGGTAATCTATAAAACTATATTCATTAAATCCATCAAGATAGTGGGGAATTTTTAATACCATATGGAATCACCATAAATTCATATTTTTATATAATGTGTATATAATTTTGTCTTAGGTATATCCTAATGGGTTTTTTATGATCGTCACATGACCATGTGTAGTGGAAGATAACCCAAATATAGGAAGATCTATCTTTAAGAATCAATGCATAAATAAACTGTATAAATAGTGTACCTAGAAATTTCCAATGATAGCAGTCTTTTTATTTCTTGGTGAGGAATAATGGTTGAGAAAGATCCTGAAGAAATTAAAAAAAGCATTGTACCTATGATGGGGTACACCAACCAATGTATTTTTGATTGTATCATGAGTATAGATGAATTATAAAGGGGTTTTAGTGCCTACAACTCTGATGATGAATACTAATGTGGGAGGAAAGGAAAATGGGAGCCCTACTCACAATTAAATTTTCTCAACATGAGGGATCCCATCCCTTTATAGAGACATCTATGATGCATTTCATTAAATGAAAATGTGTTGACCATATTAATGTATCCATATATATTTATTCCCATAATTAATTGAATCATATTCAATGAGTGGTCATTCCAATTAATCCATTCATAACAAATTGTAACTTATAATTATACCATTTTGGAGATATATATATATATAAATATATATTAATTTATTATCATATGTATTTAATGCATGCATTACATACATCAAATTCATGTAATTAAATATACACATTATATATAATATCATATTATATATATATATATATAGTGAATATCTGACAATATCCCACTTGCACTAAAATCCCATTAGGACTTTATGTATAACTTCACAACTCTTTGTGAATCCAACCAAACTATTTTGGATACAGTTTTCTCATCAAACTCTATTCATTTTGATCAAAAACTTTTTCCAAAATTTTATCCTTATCCAAGGGCCTAATTTTGTGACCTTGTAGGACTTAGCATAATTGGCATTAACTATAAAATCTTTATTTAAAATGTGTAATCAAAGAGCATCCTCTATCAAAGAGTTAGTAATACTCAAGATACTAAGGGGTCACGTGTGATCTCTATAAAAAATACTCGTATCTCTTTACAAACATTTCCACAACAAGAGGTATCATATACACCATATTTATCTTATATAATTCTATTTCCATGGCACTATGAGACCACTAGACATGTAACATGTCAATTTAGTATAGTCCACTCATCATTTTCTTGATTCTAGGAAAAATACTGACTAAGGGGATGAATAAATCACATTTCATTCATCTATGTCATAAGAACATCAAATGTCACATATCCAAGTAGTTGAACACATCATATGTGAAACAACTAATCATGGTCATGAATTTCCTTGGTCTAATTCAATCCAAAGTCCAAATGTATTTCCTTTTTATACAAGTGGATAAATCACTTCTTAGTTTCACTCTAACTAAATACATGAATGGTAACATACCCAACCACCCCCTAATTAGCTATGTTCAAATAGTGACATTAATAAGTAGGGTAT
Source organism: Viscum album (assembly GCA_963277665.1). NCBI lineage: Eukaryota > Viridiplantae > Streptophyta > Magnoliopsida > Santalales > Viscaceae > Viscum > Viscum album. The sequence continues at coordinate 1,085,050,602 of OY728155.1, forward strand.
CAAACTATGAGGGTTATCAGGCTTGGAATATCTTCATCCTTAGGAAAGAAGGGTTGATAATATGCATACACCCCTAAGTATATCTATGATCTTATGACCTTCAATGAAATATACTTTAGTGGATTGGTCCAAGTAATAAGTCTCTACTTATTACCTCAAGAATATATTATTCAGTATCTCATATAAAACACATTGTAATGGATATAAAAATCTATTAAAATTAGCCTTTACAAATAATCACAACCCATTATGCTCCACAATGATCATCCGTTAGGGACAACTCAAAGTTTTTACTTTGAGGATATATTTATCATTCGATTGTTTATGTAAAATATATTATAGCACACATGAATGAACAATAAATGGAGATTACATTTTTTATAATGACATGATACAACCATTACAAACAATCTCTTATAGAGATACAACATGAACCTCATGTGGTTTTTTTTGTAATGAATTCAATTTCTAAACATTACTTCTATATGTGATTTTCATCACATCCCTATGTGACCATCTGATAAAATACACCCACTAACCACTTAGTGATTGAAATTTATGAAGAAATCTAGTTTCAATAATGGTGAGACATAGGAATCATATTCCTTATGTTCATCTATTTTAACTTATATTAAAAATATTTGACTTCATAACATCAAATTTTATAATGTTATATTTTATTTTCAACTTAAAACTCTTTCTGAGTATATCAGCATCATCATTGGAACCTTTTCCCTTCAATTTTTTTATGAAATATTTTGTAAATATTGTAACTATTTACAATATCAAATTATCAATATTTAACAAAAAACTTAAGAAATAAATTAAATTATACTTTATAACTAATCTATCATAACAATAATAAATACTTTATTACAGTAACTAAATATAACTATTTACATTTTTATTTACAATCTCATATCATAAATTCTTAGGATATAAAGTGAAAAATCACCCAAACATAGACTGAAAAAGTCTTTTATTTGTTAACTTTGAACTTATCTAAGTCCAAACATACTCCCACTTGTCTCTTAGACATTATATTAATTTTGTAATATCTTTATAAGATTCAATACAAACTACATTTTATTTTAGAAAACATCATTTATTTCATTTTAAAATGAATATTTAACAAATAAACAATTATTTCCATATCGTATATGTTATCCTATGTGTTTGGAACATTTACTTTCATAAAGAATATTTTATTAAAATATCTTGTTAATGGATGGAGAGAACACATTCCCTTATATTTTAACAAATATCTACATAAACACTTTTATCCTAGATAAAAACTTTTATTTAAATATTCTTATAAAAAATAGTAATATAAATCCAATGGATCATAAACCATTTGTATACATTTAATCATATCATAACAACCATTTTTTATTAAACATACTCTCTTATCATATAAGATAACGGAGATGAATATACACATATTTTACTTAGATTCATCCAAGCTTGACATATTCCTTTAAATTAAAATTCTTGATGTAGTAACTGTTTACTTTATCCCATGAATAAAAAATACAAGATTGATCAATTTTTCCTTCTATTTTTAACTCATGAATTTTTACAACACTTTTTGAAATATACATTCAGTATCACATACCCTTCAAAAATAAAATAATTTATTTCTATAACAACTTTACCTAATATGGACCTTCCATGGAGTTTTACAAACTCCATCAAGTATATCATTTATAATCCAACCATATTGAATTATTATTATTCTTTTCTTAATAGCCTTAGGGTTAAATGACCATGATATTACTTTTCAAGAAACATTTTTTAACTTTTAACCAATTTTTATTCTTCTGGATTAAATATTTTACCAACTTTTACTATCTATATAGTATCTGAATCCAGACATCATATTCCTTAATTATTGACTCTCAACACTTTAAGAATATTATGTAAACCTTTTTCATTGAATTCAATCATATTGTCAGAACATTTCCATAATGACAAGAGGATAAATTCTCTAACCAGAACAAGCCATTTTAGTCTCCTATTTAAATCATTTTATAGAATTAAAATAATCATAAACCATGTGTAAAAAACACCCAACTAATTTCATTTAAACAAACATTATTTACAAGATCTTCTCAATAGTTAAATGATATATCGTACACATATTAAAATGGGTTTATCCAAGATTGAAGCATACAATTTATCACTGTAGCAACTCCTTTTTCTCCATTACCTGAAAAAAAAATCAAGATTCAATTATTTTCATCTTTATAACCTTATGTATATTTACAACACTTTGTAAAACATATAGTTGATATCATATATCTGTAAAAAAAATTTATTTCTATAACTAATAAAGCATTAAGGAAACGTTTATTCTCACTAAGTCATTAGTATATTCAATAATATTGAATATCATTTTACATACCCAATCACATTGAGTATTTGAGACTAAAATCATTTATGTAACCAATCATATTGAGTACATTATTGGAGACTAAGATTCCTTTAGTCATTTGGTATCTAGTTCTATTGAAACCTAAATAAATCATTCCATGATTCCTTAATAATATTTATTTTTCTTTTTGGAAAACTTAAACAAATGGTTACTCAAGAATGAACTTTTATAACACATAGAATATCTCTCTTTCTCAAAACAATTTCTTAATCAACCAATTTTTGGAGTTTCTTACCATAAAATCCTTATTTCAAGGATTATTTTAATGTTTAATTTGATGATGATTATGAATTAATATATAACAAAACATTTTCTCAAATGAAAATCATGTCTTACATCTTTTCAGTAATGACTATTAATGATATTTCTTCCACTAAAATTGATATCCCGATACATCAAATCCATTCAGTGATCCAAGAAACATGTTTTACTAATCAAATGACCTTGTTATGGTATAAAACTCACTGCATAGTTATTTTGTTAGGGAATCATACTAATCAAGATAGTTGTAATTCTTGGATAATTGAGTGGTTAAAGATTTATCCAAATCAATCACATGGATTCACTCAATTCAATTTCTTTGGTATCCTAACCCTTGGGTTTTCCCAGCTAAGTGTAACCCAAAGAAAACCAAAAAAAAAGATAATAAAATATGATTTAGGGGCACACTTCTATGTCATGAAACTACCCATTGAATAATCACACTTAGTATTTAAGGGGTTTTGTTTTTAAGGTCTCTACAATTTAATATATATAATATGAATATAAAATTCATAATTATTAAATCCTACGAAATAATTAACTTCTCGTATTTTATTCCCTTTTTTGTATGCATTCTTCTAATGATTTAGTTTTTGAATCCTTATTCCAACCACCAAATTAATGTTTTCACACCACATTAATGTGTAACTCTTTACACAACCCACAATTATGTGTTAATCACCCAAAAATAGACATTAAGTATATTTATACATATCCAAATGCACTATATTCAAAAGGTATATGAAAACTTAATCCAAAGGAAAATATTTATATGAGATTGGAAAACTCCATATGAGTAATCCTAAAGTGACAGATATCCAACCTCATTCACTTTCTTAGATAAGGCATGCCTCCAAGTAAGTAGGTGGTCCAACCCCAAGTCCCTCTACTTGGGGATACTTTAATCAAGAGAGAATTCAATTAATGAAATCTCTAACAGATAATATTCAGAAATTACTCCCAAAAAAATATTTTCAAGCTCCTAACTTAAATTTACCAACTGATGTCATGATAGATAAAAACTGAATATTAGGATATCAAACATAGAATGATATGAAAGCCACTATCTTAAAATAAATTCATTATATAAATTTTTGAATAAAATCAATCATAATATAAACAATTTATAACTATGAATATAATGGAGAATAACCTTTAAATATATGAAGAAATCAAATATTTAAACATAAGATAAACATTTATGAACTATTCATAAATAAATGATAATTATAAAACTTTTTTTCTAAATTAAAAATAATATAATAATTTTATATTCTTTCAAATGTGATCTTTATCACATTTTATATTAAATGACATTTATATGAAATTTCAGTACTTATAAACATTTTATAATTCAATATCTATAATATAAACATTTATATAATCTAAATATCATATATGTTGGAATATATAAACTCTTTATAAATTGACTTTTATTATTTCAAAGAAAACTATTTATTTATATATTATAATGCATGTCATTTAATTTTTTAAAAGGTATTTAATTAAAAATATATTTTTCAATTAACCATAAATATTTTATAGTTAATTAATTTATATAAATATTTCCAAATATCATTATTATTATTATATAAAAATTTTATAAATTACATAATTCAATTCAAAATTGAATTATCTTGATTAAAATAAATACATTATTTATTTTCATAAACAAGAGTAATATATTTGAACTTTTCATATATTTTTTCCAGGATTTAAAAATCTTATTTTATTATTAAAATGTATTTTTTATAAATCAATAAACATTTTGATTCATCAAATAATCCTACACTATGATACCACTTATGAGTTTTTTATGATTATCACATGACTTTGTGCAATAAAAGACAACCTAAACACTGGTAGATATGTCTTTGAGAATCAATGCATAAATAAACTGTATAAATAGTATACCTAGAAATTAGCAACAGTATAAGTATTCTTCTCTCTTTGCCAAGGAGAATGCTTGATTAATATCATGAAGTAGTGAACAAAAACACTCTACCTATAATGGGGGTACACCAACCAATGGATATGCAATCATATCATGAGGATACCCAAATGATGAAGGGGTGAAATTTCCTTCGTCTCTGAAGATAAACACCAATGTGGGAGGAAGAGAGAAATGAGAGGCTTACTCACAATTTATTATTCTTAATAGAAGGGATCTTTTCACTTTATATAGGCATATGTGACATGCTTAGTTAAATAAAAACACTTCAACCACATCAATGTATCGATATACATTTATTCCCATAATTCATTGAATCTTATTCAATGATTGGTCAAGCCAATTAATATGTTCTTAATATATTATAACTGGTAATTAAACCATTTCGGAGAAATAACTACATATCAAAGATATATATTTATTATCACATGTATTTAATATATGATTTATATTCATCAAATATGTGTAATAATATATACACTTCGTATATATAATACTATATATTATATCTATATATATTTTTAGTGCATGTCTAACATATCCTCCTTCTTGAATGTCCATTGATGATATCCAAAATAAATATCAATCTTGGAAAATTATTGAGCTCTGTGTTTTTGATCAAACAAGTCATCAATATGGGGTGTATGATATTTTTTCTTGATAGTGATTTTTTTATATTCTTGATCATCAATGCAGAGTCATATTGATCCGTCTTTCTTCTTAAAAAATAAAACAGGGGTTCCCTAAGGTGATGCACTTTGCTAAATGAATCCCTTGTCAGGATTCTTCTATATTTGATTCTTTAATTCTTAAAACTCAATTGGGTCCATTCTATACAGATTATTTAAAATAGGTATAGCACTAGATTTTATTTCTATTGAAAACTCAACATTACAGTTTAGTGGAAGACTATGAAACTCTTCTGAAAAGACAATAATAAACTCCAAAACAATGGCCATATCTTCAATGTTAATTTTCTACCCAACCATATGAGATAAATTTCCCTTTTGAATAGGATTCATGACTCATACTATGGATGTAATTTATATTGGAATTTTATTTTTTTCATCATTATAACAATAAAAAAAAGGTCATCTTGAAATGTCAAATATAACTTCCCTTCCTTAGAAATTTATGTGTGATTTATGTAAATAAATACAATCCATTCCAATAATAACATCACATTAAACTAGACGAATAATTAAAATATTTTCAAAAAATACATTACCCCAAACTTTAACTAGATAAGAATTGTAGACTTGGGTTGTGATCATCATACCATTAATAGTTTTTACTGCTAACACAATATATAATTTTTGAGGTGGTACTGTGATACCCTTGGAAAAGACCTTAAATAAAAAATATTGGGTAGATCTAGAATCAAATAATACATTATCATATCTTGAGTGGATGGTAAGTTTACCTTTCACCACATCATTATTATACCCCACATCAAAAATAGTGGTTGCGTGATATTTCACTTTGTCTTTGGGATTAAGAGTTTGTTGGTGTCGATCATCATTAATAACCTTTGGTTTTGGGAACTGGTATTAATAATTCTCATACTCCTTTCATTTAAAACACTAGAGTGTGGGTGGTGCATTCTATGGGTATTTATCTCTATTCACATCATTAGAAAACTTCTTCCCATCACTTTGGCATTTGACTTCCCAATGACCTTTCTTTATACAATTGAAACATTTATCAGTCCCCTTAATAAAATCCCCCCCATGTTTCCTTCCACATTTTGAGTATAAAGGATAGTTAAAATTTTTCAATCCATGTTTTTTAGAATATCCTTTGAATTCAATTTTATTTTCTTGTAAAACCCAGGATATTTATGGGTAACTCCAATCTTCATATCCTCATTGATAGAACAAAAAATGATTTTTTTTATAGCTACCAATTTAACTTATGAATAAATCCATTTAAAGGCTTGGTTTTAAGCCACTAAAGAATCAATAAACCTTAATTTTGGTTACAAGATAATCCCATAATTGTACCTCATAAGTACAAATAGATTCATCATCCTTCTATATTAACTCAAGTAATTATTTGTCCATTTTTTCATGAATAATAAGAGGAAATTAATTTTTGAAAAATAATATTTTAAATTCATTCCAAATCTATAGATTCAATTTCTTATTGTTCTCTCATATTCTTGATAAGATTCCACCACTGATCTAATTATTCTTTGAAACAATAAATACCCAAAATAAATCTTCCATGTTTTAAAAACTAGATACTATAAATTATCTTTTTAGGGGTACAAATTCATTTCCCAGTAACTAGTGTATTAAAAAAACCACTAAAAATGGTGGTTATTACCTCATGAAGGACTAAATAAAATATTATTCTCTCTATATACCATTTTGAATATTAGCATGATTCATAGATTTATAAATTTGTGTTAGAATATAAAACATATTTTTATTCCATCTCTCGTAAAAATCAGTTTCTTGGTAGGACAATCACTACTTTGTTCATAACATTCAGCATTAGCATGATTCCTTCTGGTTCCATCCATTGACTAAAACTAAAAATCATAGTGTGAGAAACAGAAATCATGGTTAGAAACCATATTATCATGAAAAATAATTTAGAGTATTTCTAAACTATGACACCTTATTCTATGGAACCTTAGGTTTTATCAAGGTTATTAATGATCATTACCAAAACTTTAGAATTTAATCTTATAGTTGGATATATCTTTAGGGTTCCATCTAAATATTTCTCAAACTAGTTTAAAATGGTTAACAAAAACATACATTGATAGTAATTATAGTGATTAATACTTTTCATGCATAGATATTACATCTAAATAGTTAATTATTCATGAAATAACATTTTTATCCATGCTAGAATCGTTTAGGTCTAGTATCTTTGGAAACTTAGAAACATAAACAACATGTCCATTTAATATCTACATAATCTCCCACTTATTTATTTATAACCATAACCCTTCTTAGACATCATTCTTAATGGATTTCTTCATAACCTATCGAAATGAAATATAAAAAAAGGGAGAGCTCTGAAGCTTAGCAGATTATAAAAAAGGTAGATATCAATGATCACATAACTATATCATGATCATAAAGCTATAAGAACATGATATTTATATTTGAAAACCATTACTTGTATATCAAAGATAATAATATTAACCTATAGAATAAATCTTGATAGTTCATAAGACATGGATCATAAAGGAATCAAATAACATGAACCATGAAATCATAATATAGGTATAATACATAGAATTTTTTTCCTACAAATAATTATAGAAAATAATTTCCTTAGTAGTCAAGGATTATTTTCAAGTCTATTATAGTGGAATGGATTCACACCCCAAATCATATTGTTAGTCAAGGTTCACTCCCAATACTATAATAGTGGATAGCATCCTTTTTAGAACTGGGTTCACTCCCCATTCCTATCCTATTTATCTCATGAAATATAAATATTTACATAATTCATTGGAGGGAGATATAGGTACCACCCATCATATAATGAAAAAAATGAGTTTTAAAATATCACAAATCACTCATCATATCAGAACTCATGAAAATAAATTGGTTTCATAAAAATTTCATCATAACATAACTCATGGAAAAGAAATGGGTTTCATAAATATTTTATCATAACATAACCCATGGAAAAGAAATGGGTTTTATAAAAATTTCATCCTTTTATCACAAACATAAACCATATAGAGGAAGAATAAAGAAGGTATCCATGTATTATATCCCTAGTAAATCATATTTAACATAAAATAATTTCATCATATACGGAAAATGTTTATGAAATATCACATAGAATGATTCTTGGGAAAAATAACCTTTCTATTTCAAAATTATTTGTGTTTAAAAATCTGTACAATTATAAAAGAAAACATTTTCTTTGTAATTAACCACATAAATTTGTAAAGGAATCTTAAAAGAAAAATTTATACATGGTGGAAAGAAAAAAATTTCAAGCCTTATAAGTTATAAAATCATTCTTTATATATTTTTTTGGAAAAGTCAAAAAGAACCTCATTTGGAAAATGGGAAAATGATTCATTTCAAACCATGTTTAAAAAAATCAAATATGGGTAAAAATGAATTCAAAAATCATATTAAAATGGTAAAAAAATAAAAACCTTTTTATAAAACATGGATATTTAAGATAAATATTTCCCCGTGAAGACTTAAACAAAAAAACAAAAATATCGATGAGATTAAGAAATAAAACCCTTACCTTGAGTTATCCTTGCTTCAAAATCACTCTAAAATACTATATAATAAATTTGCATTTATTATAATTCTATAAAAGATTCATTTTCATACATATAATGTCATATATAATCCCTTTATAACATTTTAACGCCACCATTTTTCAATAATTCCTTATTAAAATTATTATTTGTAGGTGTTAATTTTTTTTTCGTGAGTATATTGGTTCAATAATTATATTCCTTGTACATTTTTATTGGTTCCATAATATAAAAAATATTTATCATGATATATTTATCATATATATCCATTATATACATATTTATATTCATCTATAAAAGTTAGAGATTGAAAAATGAATTACATTATTCACGGAGAAGGTAGTACATACGTATGCATGAACACTTTTCATTTTTCAATGGATGTAAGGAAAGAATGGTAAATATTAAATCACTTTTAAAATATCATTATTATGTCATATTTATTTTATATATTAATCAAATTCATTCATATTACCATACATTTAATATATAAATTAAAATCACATCACATCACTTTGTGGAGGTAGTAGTCCACACATACACACGAGCGACGTTATCATTTCTCAATATATTGGATGGTAAGAATTAATGTGTACAAGATATTATTATTACTAAAGTTTAATTGTGTAATTAATATTATATATATATATATAATACACTCATCATAATACCCATCCATAAAATAAGGTGATGAAAAAATATTTATATCTCTACGTGGAGATGGTAAGTCCTACGTACACATGAGTGATACTCTCACATCTCGTTTGATAAGAAATAGATTGTATAATGGTGTTTTTATAATCATAATAACATTTAAAAAAAATTATATTTAATTTATTATTTTATTTCAAATATCATAGATTTAGAGGAGGAAAATAAGAGTCGAAAAAAAGTGATCAGTTAAGGCAATTACCTCTTCTTTGAAACGAATACTATAGATCTTCTCTAAATGGATCTAAGGTTGGTCTTTTTGTTAATAAGTGAGTGAGGAGGTTCCCTTTTATTATTTAGGTGGGGCACTTTTGAAATTTCCCAAAAGATTAAATTATATTAAATTAATTCTCAATAAAAATGATAGAAAATAGCCATTAATTTGAAAATGAGTTAAGATAGGGTTTCAATCTCATAAATAATAAAATTTAAACAAGTTTTGGTATTATTTTAAACCTATTCATTTTTTATTAACTCTTCATTAACAAATTTTAATTTTAATTACACTATCACCTTTTTCAATATTAAATAGTTTTAATTTTTATAATAAGGTACAAATTAGACCATAAATTGAAAATTTATGAAATTTTGGACCATATAATATCCAATTTATATTATTTTAATATTTTTTTTATTTTTAATAAAATTAATAAAATATTATTTTGATAAAATATCATTATTGTCAATTCTGACACTATTCATTTAATTTAATTTAAAATACAACAATACCAAGGGGAAGCTCAAAGATGAAATTTAAAAATATCCATAATATTTTATGTAGATCTATAAAATTAATGGTTCACATTTAATCATTCATATTGTATCACTTTTATTATTTTTAAAATAATTTATTATATTTTTTTATTAAATGGAGACATACAGCATTGGTGTTGCATAAGCAATTAAGGTCATTATATAATTACTAAAAAATAAAAATAAATTTTTCTTATGAATATAATTTTAATAATATAAAAATAAATACTTATATTTCTTCATAACTTACTTTTTCCTTATGTGGACACATAAGAAATATTAAAAGAAAATAGAGTGAAATTTTGTAACTTTATTTGATTTATATAATTTATAATTTATTTTCATGGAAAGGTCTCTATTAAATTACAAATTTTAGATAATATGGTTTTAATGGTAAAATAAAATTCATCCAATAAGAATTATGATGAAAAAATAAGTCCTTATCACTTACGTTTAATCCAGATTAACTCGTTTTACCCTTTATCGAGATGATAAATTTTACAATAGTTACCATTCATATTAACCAAAATCAAAGAGAGCCTAATTACCAAAAATGAAGCTTTTAATTATAAATTTTTAATTATTTTTTTCTAATTCAATACCTATAAATGATAGAAATTAATTTTTAATTAAGTTCAAAATGCCACAAAAAACTTATTTTTGGAAAATATACATTTTTTAGCATCAAAATGGATGTATTCTTGTCCTATTCATAGAAACATATTTGATTATTATTTAAAAAAATTGATCAATTAAATAATATATATATTTCATTAAAATAATTTACCAATACTAATTAATATAATTTATTAATAAATATACATTGTCCACATAAAAAAAATTCAGAATAAAAAATCACTATTATTTTCAAATATTTTTTAGTTTTTAATTTTAATAATTTTATAACTAATGAATTCATTTTATAAATGTGTATAATGTATACCATTTAAAATTTATTTATTACTATTTATATCCTCTAATCCAATATATAGCTGATAAAGGACACATAATGTTATGTGGTTCATCTAAACTCATTATTGTTTATAGTGAAAACTATCAAAGAAATACAATTCTTTAAATAGAAATATTTCATAAAACTCTCAAGGTTTTACAAAGTAATATATGGAGGTGATAGAACATGATAATGTTCAACATACATATAAGGCTCTAATAATAGGGTAATATTTATCATAGCTCTAGACCCATGCTAAATAACTTAAGGAAATTCATCCTTCTCTAACATGAACTACTCCAAAAAGGGGTGCCAAAATCAATAATTTTTCCAGAATCCCTTTGAAAGAAGCTATTATAAGATGCATATTAATATCCCTAGCCAAATATTGAAAATGAGTTTTAAATCAGCCTTAGTGTCAATTCAGTTAAGATAATACTTGATTTCCCATTGATTGCATCATTGTCTTCGATAGACTTAACAAATTTAGATTTAACCCTATCATAGAGCTTCTCCCCATGTATAGCTATATCAATTTTCACTCGATTTTAAATATCCTTCACACTATCATTCACACTCTACATTTCCTAATTTATGTTTCTTCAAATAATATCCTCATTAACAGATATGGATCCATGTTTAATTTAGGCATTGGTAGAAGGTCTAGAGGGAATGATAATCACATATGAGTACCTTTTTTCTAAAGTTACCATCATATATACTGAATCTAATTGAATGGATCTAATATGACCATTTAAATCCTTTATATAAGTTCTAAAACTCATAATCTCATGAGCCATATGATCTATATTGAGAAACCGGTTTGGCTAGATATGAGAAACTATGCTCTCAATAGTGTAGTCAATATCATCTTGTCAATCATACTCATTATAAATTCTAATAATAAGAAACACTTAATTAAAAAATTCCATAAGATCATTATTAAATTTAATAAAATCAACATAAGTGATTATAGAAAATGGATTATAAGATTATTCATCTTCCTGATGTGGAGTATATTGTGCTTGATTAGGAGAAACCTGAGGAGAGGAAGCAGTACTTGGATCAGAATTTGAGTCACTGAACTCATACTCTGAAGGTATCTTTTGAGACCCTTCATTATCTGAAATTATTCCTATATATATCTTAACTATATGAATAGAAAAAAATCTTTAATAACAAGCACCTAGTTTCTAGGAGAATAATCATAAAATTATTCCTCCTTGAAAAATACTTTTAGAGATAGGTCCATGAGAGGGATGAGTATCCAAAAGTTTTAGGAGGTTCTATGAGGCCTCAATTCTAATTTGTTCTTCTAGAAATGGTGAATAATTACTCATCACAATAGGTTATGAAACTCTAGAAACTATATGAAAAATAGGCTCATTTGGATTAGTATTATTTTCATTATCATCATTACCATCATCATCATTGTCATACCAATTGTAGGAGAAGACAGCTCAATGTCGAATAAAGGATTATCTAGAGGAGAATCATCACTAGGAGGTGTTGAATAAAAGATATGATATCCCAAAATCTATAATATTGGAATAATATCTACAACAGGAACATATTCTTAGTCACTTTTATAATTTTCATGGATTGGTCCAAATATAAGAGATATGGGAGTTCTCTCCCACTTAGAAGTTACTTCTTCTCTTAAAAATTTGTCCCCCATAGGGACCTCAGATTCCTTTGGAACTTCATGAATTGGAGAGCCTTCCAAAATTTAATCATAATCATATCATATATATCAAACATTTCTTGAGATTTATCTTCATCATAAGAGTAATTTTCTTCAAAAATCTGATCTGGATCCAATCCAGGATCAATAGTATCATTTGGTCTAGAAGGATTCTTCTCTACATTGAACCACTCATACACCCTATCTTCATTAGATACCTATTTACTCTTTTAATGTAACATCCCCAACCCTATATCCACTAAAATGGTTCCCTGAATCTGGTTTCCACATGACCTCAAGCACGCCTCCTTGTATGCCAAAGGTTGTTGACTAGCAGCGAGTGTCTAAGAGTCAAGTGGGGAGACTATACCATCTTCTTCAGATTATGACACAGTGTAAAATATAAACAATAGAGGAAGAAATATAAACACAATAATGAACATTCATAAATAACCAACCCCCAAATGGGTACAAACCATATCCAATAGTAATTATACCATGTCATGCTATAGTGCCAAGTGAACAACCCAAAAAGAAAGGAAAATAGTAGAATCCCCAAAATGGTCCTCAATCCTAGTTTCAGACCTCCTCTATGCACATACCGAACCTCACTCACTTCTCTAGCATAATTCCCTTTCCTTTTTCCTAACCTGTAACCATGAAATCTGCTTGGGTACCCAACAGTGTCCCGTGGAAGATGTGAGTACAACTTAGTAGGCCACCACCAATGGTGTCTAAAAATATCCAATAAAATAAATATCTCATGCAAGTGGTAAATAATTTAAATTAAAGGAAAACATTTCAATAATACATTCTATAATATGACCCTTTAAGTTATTCTACCCTTTAATCCAAGTTCACTACTTAAGCATATCACATTTTAGTTCTCTCTTTTAACATGTGTTCAATGGATTAGTCATGTTCAATATTATCAATGCATATGGGAATAATCAAGTCCTATCTCACTAGGAATCACATCACAATAACCACATTATCCTCACCTCAAAGCCTCAATCCATGTGGAATGAAACTATTAGTGGAATAAAACTCTATCCCCTTACCAAACTCATGCATTGAGAGGGCGGAGCTTAGAACCTCATTCAAATTCGACTTGTGGGCTTAGAACCTCATGTCTATACCCCGCTCTACCAAGCCATGGGCACATGATTATTTATCCATTTACACACAACCACATTACAACTAAGTATAGCCAATATCATTGGAAAATCACAACAATATCAAATAAATCGGAAAATTAACATTATGCCAAAATACATTAACACAATCATCATTTATACCCCGTAACCATTTTTCCCTATTTCCCATTTCACATGCCTATATCACTAAGCATATTCAAGAAAAAATATAGTCTCTTAACATATTCTCATTAATCACATTTATCATATTTACATTCCAAACAAACAATCCCTTAGCCTTTAACCACATTAGACACAACAATCGGTAACCCTTCTATGTTATCAAATAACCCAATTAACACATTTGATAAGGATTTACAACATAATTAGTCAAATTCATACCTTACATTTCCATTATCCCATTTGGAAGGGTCAGTGCACCCCATGGGTGGACCTAAAATAAGTCACAACATCCTCCATGCATCTCATGGGGATCTTGAGGAATTTATTTGGCAATTTAGGCACTCAATACATCACATTCTTCCAACATCACCAAGAACACATCAAAAGGAGAGAAATAATAAAATCACCCATGAAAAAATCTAAATACAAGCTATGGGATATAAATTATAGACCACCTACCACAAATCTATTGGAAAATGTACCCTTAATCGAGGCCTTAGATCTAGATCTAAACCCCTTCAATTATTCACCCTAAATCTCGCTAAGAAATAAGGGTTTTATATCTTTAAAAGAAGATGATATATGAATACAAACCCTAATCGAAAATATGAAGCAAGGAGGATATTAAACTTACCAAGATCTTTAATCCGTAATTGAAGTAACTCCAAATGGACTAGGAATGAAGGAAAATCACCTCTTTGAAGATCTTGTGATCTTGGCTCGTCACCAGGGTTTAAAGGAGGTAGGAGTAAAATCTCGAGGGGAACCTAAAAATCTCGTAATGGCATTTTTTGTAAATTTCTCAAAGTTACTGGGTTGTACAGTTTGCCTACATGGTTTTCCAAACTGTGTGAAAACCACGTAGATATGACTGTCTAAAAATATCCCCCTTTCACGGTTACCTAGGCTAATATGAACGGTTAGCAATAACTGTGTGCAAACTATGAAACAGCCCAGAAACTCCTTTTTCTTCCCTTTTTTGTGTTATGAGCCCCCAGAACACCCCATAATCCTCACATGAACATGGAAAAATACTTATATAATCAAAATAAGGGACTTAAACTGAAATGTAAACAAAAAATACCTTATGAATAAGTTTGGGATCTTACAACCTCCCCAACTTATAACAGCTCATCCTCAAACTCCTACTTCCGAGCATCACCAAGTTCCCATGGAAAAGAGATCGGGACATTGAGCCCAAATATCTGATTCTCACTCCCAAGATTCATCTTGGAAATTTCTATGATGTCATAGAACAATAACCAATAGCACAACCTTTCCCCACAAGGTCTTCTCACTATAATCCACAATACGAATTAGATGCTCCTAAAAGGATGCACAAGCCTCAAGCTTGACATCGTCAACATTTATCACATGAGATAGATCAGGGTGATACCATTGGAGCTATGAAACATAGAAAACATCATGCATCCCACTATACCACTATGGAAGATCTAATTGATAAGCCACTACTCTGATCATCTCCACAATCTCAAATGTCCCCACATACCTAGGAACCAACTCTCCTGGCTTCCAAATTTGAGCGTGACCCAACCTTGGTGACATGCAAAGAAACACACTATCACTCACCCTAAACTTGAGAGGTCTATGATATTGATCTACATATGACTTATGCCTACTCTAGGTCATTTCCATATGCTTTTGAATCAATTGAACCTTCTATTACCCCTCCTTCACGACACTCTGTCCTAAAAGCTCTAACTCCCTAGCCACTAACCAACACAGTGGAGGTCTATATGGTCTCCCATAGAGAGCCTCAAAAGGAGCAATATTAATTGTGGCATGAAAACTGTTGTTGTAATAAAACTCAATGATTGATAAGTTCCCTCCCCATGAACCACTGAAATCTATCACACAAACTCTCAAAATGTACTCCAATACTTGGATCGTACATTTTGACTACCCTTCAGTCTGTAGGTGATAAGCTGTACTCAAAAACATTTGGTAAAAAGGGCCTTCTGCAATCCCTTCCAGAAATGTGAGATGAAACGTGGATCATAATCTAAAACTATGGTTCTTAGCAGACCATGAAATCACGCTATCTATCAAACATATAAATCACCCAACTGGTCCCCTTTATAAGTCCCCTAGATCACCAAGAAATGAGTTACTTCCATCAACCGGTCCAAAACTACCCATATTACATCATTCTTACAAGGAATCCTCAGAAGACAAACTATGAATTCCATTTCTATGTCATTCCACTTCCACTCTAGAATGCGAAATGACTGCAAAAACCCACATGTACGCTAATGTCTAGCCTTCACCTTCTAAAAGGTAAAGCATCATTCCCCAAAACCCACAACCTCTTTCTTTATTCTTAACCACTACTACTTCCAACAGAGATCACAATACATCTTGGTCAAACTAGGATGCATGCCCACTTTTATGTGTGGAACTCACACATCAAATTCTCCCATACACTTTTTGGTACTTCACATATCCATGAACATAAGAAACTCCATCAGCACCAAAATCTCAACTAGAAGGTGGATCCCCACCTTTAAGACTTTCCTTCACAGCCAAAAACTTTGGATCCACTATCTGACTCTTGTTGATCCATCTCAAAAATTCAGATTCAGCTACTATGGATGTGACATCCATTCACCCATGCCCATCATGTGCCTCCAAATACATCTCAGCAAATAGGTTTATCATCTTTCACTCTGAACTAGATTCCTGAACCACCTAATTCTGAGTCTTCCAGCTTAGGGCATCATCCACACTATTTCCCTTCCCATGTGTATAGACCAACTCAAAATTGTAGGATTATGGGTACTCGACCCACCTTTTCTACAGAAGATTCAAATCCCACTGAGAGAATATGTATTTGAGAATTTTATAGTCAGTAAACACTGTGAATTGTTATCCCAAAAAGCAATCCCTCCAGCACTTCAAGGCATGAACCATAGAAGCTTTATCAAGGTCGTGAGTAGGGTAATTTATTTCATGTGGTCTCAACTGTCATGACATATAAGCTACAACCCAATCAACCTGCATCAACACTACCCCAATTCCAATAACAGACACATCACAGAATAAGGTGTACTTCTTACTTGGTTTGGGTAAGATCAAAATAGGTGTGGTATCCAGCTGCTTCTTTAACTATTGAAAATCATTCACACAAGCCTCTAGCCATTCAAGATTAACCCCCTTCTTTTTTAATCATGTGAGTGGTGCTGTAAAATGAAATAAATATTTGATGAACCTCCTGTAATAATTGTTTAAACCCATAAAATATCGAACATCAGAAATGTTCTTGGGATACTCCCAAGACACCACAGCTTGCACCTTCTTTAGATCCACTGACACACCTATCTCATAAATGATGTGTCAAAAAAAGTGCACCTCATAAATCCAAAACTGACATTTTGATATAATGGAATAAAGCCTATGATATCTTAGTGTACTCTAGATTATGTCAAGGTGTTTGGAATTCTTGTCATGAGTTATGGAGTACACCAAAATGTCATCAAAAAAGACAACCACAAACTAGTCCAGATACGGGTGAAATATCGGGTTCAACAAAGCCATGAACATATCATGTGCATTGGTCAAACCAAAAGGCATCACCAAAAATTCATACAACTTGTACCCTCTTTTAGAAAGCTATTCGGGGTACGTTATAAGGTCTCACCCTCAAATTATGGTATCCTAATCTCAAATCAATCTTAAAAAACACCAAGGCACCATAGAGATAGTCAAACAGGTCATCAATTCTCGGAATAGGTAATCGGTTCTTCATCATCATCTGGTTAAGCTTCCTATAATCAACACATATCCTCAGTGATGTTTTAGCCTTCTTAGAAAACATCATAAGAGATCTCTAGGGTAATGTAATAGGATGAATAAATCCCTTATGCTCCAACTCCTACAGTTGAACCTTCATTTCTTGGGGCTCTACTAGAGCCATTCGATATGGTAGAATGGAAACTGTCTACACTCTCAGTAACAACTCAATTGTAAACTTGATGCCTCTCTTAGGTGGTAGTCCTGATAAGTCCTTAGAAAACACTTGCTAGAACGGATTCACAATAGTAGGGAAGACTGGATACTCTTTCTCCCCATAATCTAATGTAAGTAATGCTACTTGGGTTGTGATCTCTCCCAAATTCTGGCATAGAGGCCATGCACAGCCCGCTCGAGTATCCCACTCCCCACGGAGAACATAAGTGTCTCCATCAAGAGATGTGAACATTACCTGATGTCGGTAATAGTTGATATGGGCTTGATAAAACACCAACCAGTCCATACCCAATATTTGTTCAAAACCATACATCTCCATATAAAAACAAATCCACGGAAAATGAAATCCACCAACCTCCAATACACAACCCTTACACTTCCTAATGTGCTCGACTCATACCCCCAATAGAGTATCAAGTGACATTATCCCACAAACACTCTCCAGAGTTAATCCCAACACAACTAAGAACTAAGAAGAAATAAAAGAATGTATAGTACCAGTATAAAATAAAGCAATAGTGAGTGTGGAAAATACAAGGATCGTGCCTTGAGCATTATACAACCATTCCTCGCCACCTTCAGGTGTGGTCTGAAGTGCATGGAGATGACCTACTCCTCTACCTTGGGATCCAGCCAGAGTACCCAGTACTACACTTCCCAACTGGTATGGATGATCTCATCTTAGAGTTCAACATCTACTACCTCTATCAATACGACCTGTCGAGCTCCAAATTCATGTCTGGTATGGGGTAACTGACCCCATACCTACACTCGGAACCTTCCTCTGACTTCCATCATTTCTCGACTTTCTTGGGTTCCTACAGAACTTCTGGACATAGCCTATCCTACCACACTTCTGGAACTCGACTGGTGGTAGGGGACACTAGATATTCATGTGTCTTGTCCTACCACACTGATAAAAAAACACCTGATGGCCACCCTGAGAGTTGACCCCCACTTTTGTCTACTCTGCGTGCTTCCAACCTGCAGAAAATTTCTAGTACGATGATTCTTACTATTATAATCCACATCACTTGCTCGCCTAGCTAGCGCCAAAATTTTCCTACCTGAATCCCCCTTCAGGATTCCCTCTGAGGTGGAACCTTGATCCACTACCTCAGCAAACCATTTCAAGTGAAAGATATTCAACTGATACCTGATCTCGTGCCTCAGCCAATCCTGGAAACTTTTTTTCACAATGGTATCATCTCCTGTAAATTTTGGAATGAAACATCTCAAATTGGTGAAGTGACTACCACAATACATTACTAACATTGTCCCTTGGGTCAATCTCATAAGGTTTGCAGCCTTCTCTTGCCTCAATGTTTCTGGTTAAAGGTGATCAAGAAACTTCTACTGAAAATCCATCCACATCATTCCTTCGGCCTGCTCTGTTTGAACCATGAAATCCCACCAATGCTTTGTTTATCCTCTCATCATATAGGATAATAATTTGAATTGATTCTCAAGAGTAGTCTCTAAGTGGTTAAGAATAGTCTATATGGAATCTATCCAGAACTCTGATGCCTCTGTCCAACCCTCTCTAGTAAATGTTGGAGGGTGCTGCATCTGAACTCCCTAGTCAGATCAAACATACTCAATGCAACCTGCCTTGGGTCTCGTTTCATCATCTACATAAAACAATTAAAGTTCTCACGAAACCACTATTCCCTGTCATCTTGAACCATTGGGTCCTCTTGCTCCACTATTGGGGGATAATCCCCTACAATGTCATCATGTTTCCCAATCGGTAAATGTCTTCATGGTGGAATTTCTCTACAATTCCAAACATGATCTTTAAAACACAGGCTATAAATATTTCATGAAAATATAAAGGAAGGATTCTCACTAGCCATAATCAACTAATTTCTCACACACTACCCAATAAGCCCGGTCACAACTGGGATTCTACCCTTGGCCACCCCACCAAGTTCAAGGCTAACTCAACAACCAACTTACGCGGTTATAAACCTTTCATTCAACATCATTCTAACCATTTCATTAGAAATATTTTTCCTCATTTTCAACAAATCAAATGCATCCTATTCTCAATGCCCCACACACTCATCCCCTATATGTGCATAATACTGTTCATTTCACTTATTTACAAAGGTTCCTAGAATGATTCATTAATGCACAACCACGTGTTATTTCGTCCATGAGTCAAATATCATAAAATTGTCACATCATACCATATGTGCATCACCCAATGGTGAAATATCATCAAATTTAACAACACATGACAAGAATAACCATTCCCACCCTAGGTGAATTGGGGTTTCCTCCATAAATGGGTTAGCTACTCCCAATCACAAGCTCATTACTAAGGCCCAATGATGTCCTAAAATCTTGTCTACCATCCCCAAATAGTAAGAAAGAGAAAAAAAAACTCAGCTGATACCAATTTTTAACATCCCCGACCTCGGATCAACTAAACTGGTGCCCAAATTTGGTTCACCACATGACCTCAAGCACACCTCCACATACGCCAAAGGTTGTTGACCAGCATTGAGGGTCTAAGAGTCAAGTGGGGAGACTATACCCTCTTTTTCATCATAAGACACAGTAGAAAATATAAACAATAATAGAAGAAATATAAACACATTGAAGAAAATTCATAAATAACCAACCCCCAACTGGGTACAGACCATATCCAATAGTAATTATACTATTTCATGCTATAGTTCCAAGTGAAAACCCCAAAAAGAAAGGAAAATAGTGGAATCCCTAAAATGGTATTAGATACAAGTCTCAAAGCTCCCCCATACACATACTGAACCCAAATCACTTCTCTATCATAATGCCCTTGCATCATTCTTGACCTGCAACCATGAAATCTACTTAGGTACCCAACGGTGAACTGAACAGGGTGTGAGTACACCTCAGTAGGCCACTACTAACATTTTCTATAAAATATCTAGTAAAATAAATAGTTCTTGAAAGTGGTAAATAATGGAAATTAAGGAAAAAAAGTTCAATCATACATTCTAGATTATGAACCTTTAAGTTACGATATCCTTTAATCAAATTTCACTACTTAAGCATCTCACAATTTAGTTCACTCTTTTAAAATGTGTTTAATGGATTAGGCATGTTCAATATTCTTAAGGAATATGCGAATAATCAAGCCCTATATCACTAGGAATCACATCAAAATAACCACATTATCCTCACCTTGAAGCCATAGTCTGGGTGGAATGCAACAGTAAGGGGAATCGAACTTTGTCCCCTTCCCTAACTCGTACGTTTAGAGGGGGTATCTAAGAACCTCAATCAAACTTGACCTGTGGGCATAGAACCTCATGTCTATACCCCACTCTACCAATCAATGTGAACATTCTTAATTATCCATGTCCACACAACCACATTACAACCAAGTATTGCCAATATCACTGGAAACATCGCAATATTATAAAATAAATGGAAAAAATAACATTATTCCACAATCCATTAACACGTTCAAAATTTATACCCCATGACCATTTATCTCTATTTTCCACTTAAGATGCCTATCTCACTAAGCATATTCAAGAAATAACACAGTCTCTTAACATATTCTCATTAATCCCATTTATCCCATTTACATGCCAACCAAACAATCCCTTATCCATTAATCTCATTTGAAACAACTATCCAAAACCCTTATAACTTATCAAATAACCCAATTAACACATTCTCTGAGGCTTTAAAACATTATGAGTTTAATTCATAACTTGCATTTCTGTTAGCTCGTTCAGAAGGGTCGGCGCACCCCATGGGTGGCCCTAAAATAATTCACAACATCCTCCATAAATCCCATGAATCCCATTGGAATCATTAAGATTTTATTTGGGTATTTAGGAACTCAACACATCACATTATTCCAACATAACAAAGAACATATCAAAAGAAGAGCAAGAAAAAAATCATACATGCACAAATTAAAATACATACTATGGGATATACCTTAAAGACCACCTACCTAAAATATTTTGGAAAATTTACCCTTAATCTAGGCCTTAGATCATAATATAAACCTCCTTCAAATCTTCACACTAAATCTCACCAAAAAATAAGGGTTTTAGAGATTTTTAAGAATACAAGAGAAGGATACAAACTCTAATATAAAAGAAGAAGCAAGGAGGAGATTAGACTTACCAGGATCTTCAATATGCAACTGAGAGCAATCCAAATGGCCTAGGATTTAAGGAGAATCACCTCTTGGAAAATCTTGGAAGCTTGGATCATCACTAGGGTTTAAAGGAGGTTGAAGGAGGAAAATATGGAGTGAAACATAAAAATCTCGTAATGGAATTTTTGTAAATTTTTCAAAGATACTAGGCCGCATGGTTTACCCGCATGGTTTTCCAAACGGTGTGAAAACCGTGTGGATGATACTATCCGAAAATATCCACTTTTCACGGTTAAATGGGATGATCCGTATGGTTTTCACTAATTGTGAGAAATCATGGAACATCCCAGAAATTCTTTTTTCTTCCCTTTTTCTTGTTTTGAGCACTTGGAACACCCCTTAAAATTCACATAAACATGGCAAACACTTATCTAATCAAAATAATGGACTTAAACTGAAATGAAAAAAAAAATACCTTATGAAGAAATTTTGGATCTTATATCCAAATATTCTAAATAATCTTCATTCTATTGATTATGTTTTGGTTTAAATAGATATCACTAGAATATATTTATCTCTCAAATCCCTTAGGAATAATCCTTTTCTATTCAAGCATAGTAAAAATGAACTTGGGGTACGTAAGAGTGTTGAATTTGGAAGAATATTTACTTACTTATTCCATGGTCCTTATAAAAAATCTAGGAAAAATTATCTATATTCAATGAACCATTAATTATAGAAATAAGAGATCTTGATGCTTGATTGTACTAAAATCTCCCTTTCTAGGTCAAATGGTGTGCTATTTTAATTATAACAGCAACCATAATTCTTTAATTAAATTTTTAGAACTAGGACTTAGATAGATTCTTCTATCAGTTAATTCTTCTATGGAATTCAAAATTTTAATGGTGGATTGTTTAGAAGGTAGGATCTTTTATAATATTCAAATTCACCTAGATGTGGAACCCTTAAAAATTAGCCCAAAAGTTTGAATAGAACTCATAGTCGTAATCATCAACAATATTCCTAATAATATTATCTTGATCTCTTACATAAAATAATATATTTATGTAAAACTATTTTACTAAATGTGGATAGAAAATAAAATTCTCATCCAAAAACCAAATGATCCAAACATTAATAAGCACGCATCTTCAGCCTAAAAATTGATTTGTCCTTAAACATTTAGCGTCAATTTAATTTTCTGGGAAAACATTGGTGGATAGAAGATGTGGGTTCATAAAATTTTTATATCAACTGGAACTTTCCATTACTCTCTTTATAGAATTAAAGGATTCTAGAATATCTTCCTCAAATGATCACTTCTTCTTGACTACTCATAACTAAGATTCGTATATCGAAAGGTTATGGTTTCAATGAAATAATGTTTGAAAGAGGATTTGGTTTGAGAAACGAGATAAATCATATTATAATTTGAGATACTAAAGTCATTTAGAAATTTAGTGTACAATAAAACATGTTAAATAGATAGAATAAAATAAAACCTAAGATAAAAACCCATATGGTATCTTTAATTAAAAAATAATTAAAATAATATGCTAAATAAACTGAACTTATATTAAAAGTAATATTAAAATGAATATTAAAAGTATAAAAAAATATATAAAATTCATCCTTTTAAACTCATGTCACATATAATTTAATCTCTTACAATTCATAGACTTTGTAAAAATATCAGCAAGCTGATGGTTTGTGCCAATGAATTGAAGAGTGAAATCTCATTTTTGAAAATGATCCCTCGAAAATTGATTTCTTAAATCAATGTGCTTTGTCCTATAATGAGATATGGGATTCTTAGAAATTTTAATAGAACTTATGTTTCACAATTTGTAGGGACATGTTTGAATTGATATCCATGGTCTATTAAATTGTGTTTCATCAATATAATCTGAGCACAGCAATGCCTGCATCTATGTATTTATCCTTAGTAGTGGAAAATGAAACAGATTATTGTTTCTCATAAGACCATGAAACTAGAAACTTTTCTAACTAGTGACATGTTCAAGGGGTTCCTTTTCTATCTAACTTATAGCCACCGAAGTTAGCATCAAAATATAAAATTCAGTCAAAATTATGTCCTCTAGAATAGAACATTCCTAAATTAGTAGTATTTTTTGATGAATTTGAAAATTCTTTTGATAACAGTTAAATGTGATTCCCTAGGATTTTATTATAAATGAACACATGTATACACACTAAACATGATTTATTTTTGAACATATATTATGTAAATTAAACACCCAATAAAAACTCTATAAATTGTTTGATCAAATATTTTATCAGTTTCATCAAGGTCCAATATACAGGTCATACTCATAAGAGTATCACTTACCTTAGAGTTATCCAATAAAAAACATTTTAGTATGTTTTTAGTGTACTGTCTTTGGTTTAAAATAATTCCTTCCTTATTTTAAAAGATTACAAATCCATGAAATAAATTTAAATCAACCATCAAAATCATTTTGAATTCATTATGAATTAGTTTTGAAAATTCAATTCATAAATAATTTCTTGAAGAAGAAAAAATAATATCATCAACATGTATTTTCAAAATTAAAACATCTTATAAAGTTATTTTAATAAATTAAGTGAGATCAATAACACCTTTTAGAAAACCATATGAAATAAAAAAATGTGATGACCATATCATACCAAGATTAATGTGCTTGTTTGAAATCATAAAGTTCTTTTACTAGTTTTAAACCATGATTTGGAAAATGTGGATTTGAAAATCCGTGGGTTGTTCAACAAAAAAATACTCAACAATATATCCATTCAGGAAATCACTCTTAATATCCATTTGATATAATTGAAAATTTATATGTATTGTATAGGTAAATAGTATCCTCATGGATTTGAGTCAAAATGTAGGAGAAGATTTTTCTTCACCATAAATACATTATTTTTACTATAATCTTGTGCTACTAGTCTGTATTTATTTCTAATAATATTTCTATATTTATCATCATTGTTTCTATATAGTCATTTAGTATAAATTGTTAAATATTATTTAGGTCACTCAACCAATTTCTAGACTTTATTCCTTTCAAATTGATTCAATTATTCATGTATAACCATAACCTAATATTCGTCACTAATTGCCTCATTGATGTATTTGGGATCAAGTTATTAAAATAATTCTTGATGGTCAAACTGGTTTCTAGGGGAGGCTCTAGTTTGTGTTCCTTTATTAAGATCTCCAACAATAGCATCTAAAGGATAGTCCCTATGGGTTCTAATGGTTTTAGGTATACTCGATTCCTCTAGGTTTTCATGGGTAATGGTTTCTTTAAAAGGTATTCAATGGGATATTTTTTTAGATAAATCAGTAGTAAAACTTTTGGTCAAATATGTGTTATTAATATTCAAATTTGAGAGATCATCCACCATGATTTATAAGGAAACTCTGGGTTCATATGGATCTGTATCATCATATTTTATATGAATAGATTCTACCACAATGTTTGTTATTTTATTAAAGACTCTATAAGATTTATTGGATGTAGAATATCTAATAAAATTACCCTTATCTCTCTTGGATAACAATTTATGTATATTATCCTTTTTATTGAGATTATAATTTTTACAACTAAAAAACCTTGAAATAGATTATATTAGGTTTTCTTTAATTACATAATTCATATGGATTGTTTTTTTAAAACGGGACTTATTAAGACTATTTTAATTACATAATAATTCATACTTATACCTTCAGTCCAAAAATAAGCTGGTAGGTCATATTCACTAAGAAAAGTTCAGGATATCACTTGAAGAGTTATATTTCTTCTATCAATCACACCATTATATTGATGTGTTTTAAGAGTAGATAAATTATAATTATATCCATATTGTTATCATAAGGATTCAAAATATTTATTTTCAAAATCATGACCATGGTCACTTCTCAAAATCTTATTGGTAAGTCCATTAATGTTTTATACTAATTTTTTATACCTTAAAAAAAGTATACAGGTCTCAATCTTGTGAGTTAAGAAATATAACCATGTAAACCTTGAATAATCATCAACAATTACATAAGCATAATTTTTCCTTCCAAAATAGAAACTCTAGTGTTCCAAACAAGTCTATATGAACTGATTCTAGTTCTTGAGAGGTAGAAACCAATTTCATTGATTTGAAAGAAACTTTTTGTTTCTTTTCCTTTTGATAGGTATTTAAAAAAATTTATTTAGGGAAATATAGATTTGTTGGATCCATGATTAAACAATTTTTTGATAAATTTATAAGTGGGTTAATATTATAGTGATCTAGTATCCTATTCCATAACCAAGATTCATAATGAAAGGCATTTAAATAAGAAACATTTTGATAAAATAAATAATTTAAATCTGCTGAATAAACATTATAAATCTTTAGGGTGGTAAATACAAAATTAAATTTAGAATCAAAAATATTAAAATCATTATTCTCAAATTTTACATGAAATCAATCATCACATAATAGAGATATTATATGGATATTGTACATTAAACCATCAATAAAAAGGCTTTAGATATTAAAAAAATAGAGTTACAACTTGAACAAGTCCAATAATCTTGCCTTTTTCATTTTCAACCAAAGTGACCTCACCACAATCTACTCTGGTCAAATTTTGGATACTTGAGAATTATCTTTTCATATATCTAGAACACATGCTTCCTATATTACATAGCTTTACAAAGGTTATTTTCATACATGTTCCTTGTAAATAATTAAATGAACACTATTTTTGGTAGCCATATCATCATGGGTCCGGATACATTAGCAATTATATATTTGGGAATCCACATATATATAATATATTTATTCCTAAATCTATGAATATAATAAATAATTTATAAAAATAAGATATCTTACATCCAAGTTGGATTAATCCAGATTTAGAATTTATAGTTGTTTCATTTACTATAGGTTTACTTATAGTATTTGAACTAGAAATAAGATAATTTTTATAAAGTTTTGTTTTCTATATATGTTGATGAAAAAAACTATCTCTTAGTTAAATTACAACATGACTTCCCATATTTAATTATGAGTTTGTTTTCTTGAAGTAAAACCAACAATATCACTTTTTTATTGCTCATTTTCTAATTTTAAATCATTATTTTTTTAAGAAGCAATTGTTATGTTCTTTTTAAACAATAAGATCATGTTTAATATATTCAGGTAATGAATATTTTTTCTTTAATTTTTTATTCTTATCATTAATTTCATTAAAAGTCACTTCTATCATATTAAAATATTAAAATAAATCCTTACTATTTATATTTTCATCATTATTTTCATTTTCAGATATATTAAAAATATGAGCTGAAGATAAAGAGACAGTATTTGTTACCTTAGATGTGTTTTCCATAAAAAACATATTTTCCCTTTCATTTTTATCTTCCTTTCTTGAATCAGATTCTCTAGAGTTGTCCTAAGAAGAACTCCAAGTTGATTTCATTACCTTTTTGTATTGATTCCCTTCATACTCATACTTTTTCTTATATTTTAGCATTGTAAAATTAGCTTTGAAATGCCCATATCTCTTTCACTTATAAAAGGTAACCTCAAAGTTTCTATCCTTCCTTCAATATTATTTCTTGTCATATTTTCCTTTAAAGTTTTATTTCCTGAAGAACTTTTAATTCATAGATAATTATGTAAATATTTGGCTCGATGATCCATATCCTCATCACTATTGAATTCACCATCACTTCAATTGGTTCTATGTACCTTGACTATTTATTTGTTCTTTGATTGATATGTCTTGAATTCAGTTGACATTTCTAGTTCATTATATTCATCATTTTCCTTGAGATATTATTCACACATCAAGGGTTTTCATATTAAATCTGTTATTGGTAGCTTGCTCACAACACATTATACTCATATGGATACAATTTTGCCTCTACATCTATTAGGTAAGTATCTTAAAAATGTTAGCACTTTAGATTTTTTATCAATGGTATTTCCCAGTGAATTAATTATATTTGTAATCACATTAAAATAGATATACATTTGAGAAATAGATTCACTAGGTTTCATCATAAATGTATCATATTTAACAGTATAAGTATTTAAACTCATTTATTTAACATTTTATGTTTCTTCATGAGACATAGATAAGGTGTCCTATATTTCAAAAGTAGTAGAATATGCATATATTAACTTAAATTTATTTTCTCTTAATGCACATAATAAAGATTTCATAACTTTGAAATAAAAATCATAATAATCATTAGTGGAACCACGCTAATAAGCTTTATTAAACTTATGTTTTCCATATTGATCTTCAATTACTATTTAGATTTCAATACCCATTCTGTACATATGTATTTTCATCTTAATTTTATGATGAGAATTATTTTTACCATTAATGTAAGGAGATATATTAGTGGCAGTACCCTCAGACCTATTATTATCCATAAACATAGAAATTTAGAAATTAAACAAAATTGATATTTTGGAAAAATAAAACTTTTTACATTAAAATAAATAAAATCATCTGATACCAAATTTTTATTAGATTGGAGTACACAAGAGGAGTCTAAATTTAGTGTCTAATAAAATTTTATATAAAAAATATTTTATAAATCATAATCCCCCAATTTGATAAAACACCAAGTTAAATAATATAGTGGTTATATCTAATTTAATTCTTTCAATTAACCCCTTAATTGTTTGATCAAAACTCAATCATAATAATATTAAGACTATTCCAAGATTTTTAGAATACTCTACTTACACTAAATGTTAGAAATATCACACATAATAGCTAACTATCACAACATAATTTTGTTAAACATGTTTCAAAAATAGTTTTCAAAAATAGTAAACAAAACATTGAAACATAGTAGAATATAAAAATACAATATTTCAATCATAGGATAAGACATAATTATCTCTACTTAGAAGTCACCCATTGTTAAGCAAATTTATTAATAAATAAATAGTTCTATAACCATGGTTGGATTTTGCAAACAATAGAACACAGGAAAATCCAGGATGTACACAACCTCTTCCAAAATATATATTGGAGTTCAGATGAAAATAAAGAATATAATAGAGTATCTCAACTCCTTAATAAATTAGATGATTAATTGATAATAAATATACAGTGTAATAAAAGCACACCTCAAAATTAATCTAAAATAGAGAGAAATAGAAAGAGGAAGAATTTTATTCAGAATAAGATTGATGTTTTGATGTTTTTTTTGATGTTTTCTTCTCTTCTCAATGTTAATATTTAGGTTAGGAACTAAGATGCAAATACATAGTGATTTTCTCTATTATTATTATTATGTTTTATTCAAAATAGGGTATTTCCTAGTTTATGTTTTTAAAATTTTAAAAAATAACTTTTTTATGCATCTCTTTCTTTTCTTTGACTTTGATCTCCTATAAATGGAAAAATCCCTCTAAAAGATCCATTCAAAGAACATCATTAGAAATCCTAAAACATAGAATAAAATATGGGTTCACTAAATTTCATTGAAAAATATTTAATTATGTGTAAAAAAAATGGTTGGAATATTATATTTAACAAATATAATATCCACTTTTAGATATAGTTTCTTTAAGTGTCCCACATAAGCTTCCAAGATATCTTCAACACTTGATGATAATTCATATTAGATCCTCAGGAAAATCATATGATTCATTTATTATCCTCATAGCATATTCAGTACTTAGACAAAATTCTAACTAACAGATATATTCATGTGTATCTTTATTAAAATCACTTCATTATAGATTTGGTTTCATGACTGAAATTGGTTACATAAACTAATTAATTATGTGAGAAATTAGCTAAGTCAAAAAATTTATACATAAGAAATCAATTATATGATCAATCAACTATGTTTCTTGGACTCAATCTGGTAATTCGGTCACATTATGACTTCTCCAAAAGTCCAAATTTCTCATATGGTCACTTCACTTCAACGTGACATCGATTAGAATCTCATGAAAGCTCTGTCATTTTTTCAAAATCCTCGATGTTATACGGTCACTTTAATTTCATTATTCAATTTACAAGAAATCAATGTGTGGTATCTCTAATGATTTGATAAAGTTATAACTATCATGTAGTTGCTTCAAATTGGCTCTTTGATTGCAAAGTTTCTCATGTGGTCAATCGAATGGTTGGTGAGAAAATGGCCTTGTAAAATCAGAAAAGTGTGTGGTTGATCCACTTATTGTACAATCGATCCAAGAGTTTATAAAAAACCATGAGCAGTATGGTCGCTTGAGATATAAAATTTGGTCACTTGATTAATTTATGATGTCTACCATGGTTGCTGCATTTGTAGTGCGGTCACTGTGGTAGTTTTTGAAATTTAAAATTTTGGACTCACGGTCTATAGTCTATCTTACTTAGATTTAAAATCATTTAAAGACTTAATAAATTTTATAATATGTTCTATAAAAATATTTATAATACGTAAAACAATGAAATTATTTAAAAAATGTGATTTTTTATTATAAAAATGAGTAATTGTTAGACCAAAACAACAGAGAGGCATGATGCTTATTTTGTGGTAACTTGTGCCTACTGGATACGATAAGATCTATTACATAGGATTGAGTAAATTAAATTGGTTTTTTCATTAGATATGAAATTTAGATGATGATTGATGTGTTTCTAGTTTTAATTTGAGTATTTTCAAAGAAAATCCCATGGGTATGGATCGGTCATCGTCGTAGTAGATTTATGACCAGTTGCAATTGAACATGAGTGGTGGAATTAGATTTTAAAAGTATTATTTGGTATTAAAGGATCATACTAGATGCTTATTGGGGATGATAATCTATATGGTGGGGATATTTCAATGACCCATGTAATAATAAGTTGTAAAATTTATTATAAATTTTAATTTTGGGCTATAGATAAATGAGTTTTTAGATTTGGGACTTAGAGTATGGTTTCAATATCCTTGAGGTTTTTTTTATGTTTTTTGGATGTTTTAAGATGTATAATATGTTTCTAAGGGATTTATAGAAAGTAAGGGTTGGGTGGTAAACTGTAACATCGTTTTAGTTCATAATAGGTGCCTCAAGGCCTGGGTAGTGGCCCCATAGTTTCTTAGAACTCCAACACCCAACTGGTGTAGTAATAGGTACCAAGTGCTAGTTTACCGAGTATCTAATATTCCTAAGTGACCTTTTTAGTGAGGGGTAAAGGGTTAATTTCTATACCCCTTTTTTATCCCTATATTGGGGGTTACCTCATTTTACATACAAACCAGCAGGGGGGTCATCCAGGATTCCCTATCCTTCTCCTCTATTTCTTCTATGGATATGGGATAGATTATACATTTTTTCACATAAATTCAAGTTATTTCCTCCTCTTTATTCATTTTTTTCTTTTATCTTATATTTTTTTATATTTCTCCATACTAGGTATTATATTTTACTTCCATAAGGCATGCTAAAATCTAATCAATATGGTGGGATCTATGTTATTAGGGCTTAACAATGTAAAAAGATAGGATATGTCTATTGTAACTCATTTTTTAATTAGAGATACACCTTCTAGAAAATTTGGTAGGGATTTCATATAATTATTGTAGAATATGTGGCTAATTATGTGTTGAATGACAGAAAAAAAATTTATACGAAAGGGATTACATAAGACATTGAAATGTCCTTGCTCTAGGTTTAGGTTGTATAAAGCAACTAGATGAGATTGTGATAATTATTCCTCTTTGGATTAAATTAGATAATTAGTATTTTATTTCATTTGATGTGAGATAGGGTATCTAGTTAATATTGGGGAATGGTCTGAGCTTTTATGGTGATAAGAGCATGGATTGTGGATGATAACTACATTTTAGAGGTAATTGTAACCTTTAATACCAAACTATATGCATGACTATATGTGTATTGTATATGTGTACCTTGATTTTGGGTTTGAAAAATCTATAAAGGGGATCAATAGGTCTAGAGTGGTGGGATAGGATTAGGTCTAGACTTAATAGTGGTTTGAGTATTATACACATGGAATTATATAATTTTGGAAACACATACCAAAGGATATGGTTAGAGTTTATCAAGAACTATAGTTGATCAATACATTATCATCCTATGAAGTCAAAAAAAATGTTCTGAATCCTTTCAAAAAGATATGTCATGAAATATTTCCCATGATAAGGATTGAAATAAACTCAATACTCATGTATTCTCAAAGGATAGACTTTGAAATCAAGAGGGAATGAGAGAAATCCTATTTTTTGAAATTATTTCTCAACCATCCATCCATGTAAATATTAAGGTGGAATAAAGTAAGATATTAATCTATAGATTAAGGTTTAAAATTTTATAAATTTCAATTTTGGAAATGATTAAATTATAGTATTCAAATAATGAATATGTGTTCCTTAAAAACAATAATTTAAGAAGGATTTTTTGGATGATGCATATAGCTCATCATTCTCTATCTATCTTGGTAGCATAAAGGTGTATAGAGATCTCAATAATCATCTCTGGTGGGATAACATGAAGATAAATATTGAATACTATGTATCTTGATGCATAGAATTTCATAAATTTAAGTTAACCGGATAATACAATTATTAGCGATGAAATTATGGAAATTGAAGAACATCACTATGAATTTTTGAATATGTCTTCCTCCTATATCTAAAGGTCATAATGCTACTTGCATTATAGTCAATCACCATACAATGTAAATATATTTCATTAATATTCAAGAATACTTCTCACTTGGTCAACTTGATAACATATACATAAATAAAGTGTTAAGGATTCATGGTATACTATACTCAATTGTATCAAATAAAAATCTAAGGTTTGACTTTAAGTTCCTCATAATTATTCAACAAGAATTGGATAAAAAGATAACATTAAACAGTATTTATTATACACAAACTAATGGTTAATCTTAAAGAACCATTAAAAATATTAAATATATATTGTGACCCAATTTAATGGATTTCAAAAGAAGTTGGGATAATCACTTTCCCCTGGTAGAGTTCTCATATAACAATGATTTCCATTATAGTATTCAAATGTAATTTTAAGAGGCTTCATATGGGAAGATGTTTAGAACTCCAACATGTTGGTATGAAGTTAGAGAGCATAATCTGATGGAAAAAGATATTTATCAGGAAATTATAGAGAATATTGAAACTATTTAGTGATATATTATAACTACATAAAGTCAAAAAAGAGATATTCTGATAATCATCAATGAGATTTGGAGTTTGAAGTTGGAGACAGAGTATTCCTTCCAATATCATTGTGGAATAGGTTTATAATATTTTAGAATAAAGGAACCCCATATAAATTTTCCCATTATAAATCCTTGATCATATGGGTATGGTAGCCTATCACCTTTCACTTCCATTTATCCAATACCAATTTCATGATTTATTCCACATATCACTTTTCAGGAAGTATAAACAAAACCCTTCACATGTATTGAATTCAGAGGTAGTACAACTGGAATATAGAATTTCTTGTGAGGAACAACTAGTATAAGTATTAGATCATAGAGATAATGTACTAAAAAACAATACCATTCACTTTTTTAATGTTTTAGGGAATAATCATATGTTTTTGGGAGCAATATGGGAACCCAAAGATAAAACTAGGTAGAAGTGCCTTCATTTTTGTCATCAAAGTAATGAAATTTCAAGGTAAGAATTATTTTAATGGGGTAGAATGTAACACCTTGAGATATTTTTATTTAGTCTAAATTAAATAAATATTGTGTGGAATAACTTATTTCGCATGTAACACCAAACTAGAGAAAAATGTGATGCATTTTTTTGAGATAAAATATTGTAATTAAATATAAATAGTAATACATTATGAGAATGAAATATGAAACATCATTAAGAAAACTACAAGATGAATAAAACCACACGTAAATAAAATAACCATAGATAAAAAATCTATATCTTCTGGTTTCGTGTTAAATATTGAACCTCCTATTATAATTATGGAAAGAAGAAAAAAATATAAATACAATATACATTTTTAGAAAGAAGTAAATGAGTAGGATAAATGATTCAAAAAAATATGTGAGGTTATATATATGAATAAGATATAAGAGTACTATATATGGTCATTAGAAATATGTTCATTAGAAATATAATTTTTATACATGTGGTCATTATTTATATCTAATGGGTAAGTTATGTAATTTAAAATAATATAATAACAAATAATTTTGAAACAAATTAAAATTTTGTTATTTAAGGAAAATAATTTATAATTGTTTATTATTATTCATTAAATATTATCATTATTATTTAAAAAAACTACAATTTATGTGTTTTTAAATTAAAATAATAATTTTAATAATAATTTATCAATAAAATTTATTGGTTAAAATATAATTAATTAATTTTAAGTGTATAAGATTAAAATCATTTATTATAAAAAGGGGATGTTTTACAAAGCATTTTTTTTTAGTGTTATCAATTTTTATCTTAATAAATTAAATTAATAAACTTTAAATTATTATGATAATAAAATGTTTTAATGTTAAAAAATATATATTAACACTGATTTAATTTTTATTTAATATAAAATAGGATTAAGAACACTTGAATATTAAAAATTCATTACTCTATGAAAACAATTTTTCTATATATTTTATTTTTCAAATTAAAAGTTAAATTTTTTAAATTTAGAAATTGGATTATATTGAATGCATTCCAAATTTATAATTAGTGTTTCAAAATTATCTATGAGGTTCGATTTGAATTTTAGGCACAAAAATAAGTTACCGGTGTACGAATTGAGTTACCATAGTAATAATAAAATGAGTTAAAAAGAGTTAAACTAAGTTTTAAAGAATTAAAATATCATAAAACCTTATATATAAATTCTTTATATGAGGTTATTAATGAACACTTTTATTATTTTTTCACTTTTTATCAACTTTTATTTTAAAATGGAAACCTTACACCTTAGGAAATGAGTATTTTTAGAAATTCCACTCAAAAGTCACATATAAAAGGAACCCTCCTCAAACCCTCACCAAACACTATATCTATTACATTATATCCTAAATGAATGAAAATTTTGAATCTTTTAATTCCTTATTATAATTTTTGTATCTTCTAGTTTAGATAAATAGGGTTAGTTCCTTAATTCTGAAGGATCATGTATCATGTAGGAGAAAATTCATCAAAATGCCTAGTTCTTGGCTATTTTTTCAAATAACTTCTCATATTCACTCTATAAATCACATTATAAATTTTAATGATTTTATATTAAAATCATTTTTCTTATAATAAAATTATATTTTTTTTTAAAAACTCTAAACTCTTACTTATTAGCTTGTATAAAAAGCTCTTATTTAGAACAGTTCAACCACCAGCATGGACGATGCTATAACAACATCCTAATTTTCACTATGAATAAGTATCAAGAAATTAATATGAGTAATATATGATATTAACTAGTAATGTATCTAATTAATATAGTTCTGTATGTGAGACACAAAAAATTAATGACCATTATAATGTAACATGACGTTATCATAAAATTGATTGAAATGTGCACAGCGTGGACTACCTTCTCTCAAACCATACCCATAAATTCCAAAAAATGAACATGAGACTAAATAAATTATTATAATATAATGATTCCACTACCTTTAATAAAATTTTAATGATTAAGGTGGTATCAAATAATGAGGACCTACATCTCCATTATGAAACTTGTACGAAAAAATAAAAAACAAAAACATCTAATGATTAATATAAGCAATAACTAACTATTATATGTGTAATAAATTATTATAATTTAAGAGTATAAATGGTAATATATATGAATATGGTATGGAAATAAGTGATTAATATGGTTATTTTATTATACATGAGGTTAAAGAAATTTCTTGGAAGTCGCAATTAAAGTAAATGGTTTCTCATCTTGTTTTATGTTCCTTAATATATGCTTCATATTCAAAAAAAAATTATTTTGTGTGGTGAATATTTTTTCCATGTATTTTTTTATATTAATTATCATTAAATATAATGTATTTGTAAATCTATCTCATTTTCTCTATTTTAATGGATTTTGATTCAAAATTTATCAAAGTCGTAAGGGTTTCTTTACCAATATCATTTTCAAATCAGGATTTTTATGTATGAACTTACATATGGGAAAGTTAAATGTTATTTCTCCATAAAACCCATATATTTTATTATAATCTATTTATGTGTTGGTTTTATATGTATTTTTAACATTTTACCTTCTTATTGGTCCATAATTCAACTGAAAAGATGCTTGTCACTAGAGCTGAACTTGTCTCTTTTTTTTTGGTCTAGAATCTTCATCCTCCATATTCATATTCTTAAATTTTATTTATGGATGTCCATATATCTAATTTTATTATTAAATAAGGTCATTAATTATTTTCCTTCAATTTATTTACAAAATTATTATGGGAATAATTTTTAAATAGTTTTCACATAAGACATTTTTTATTATCTTAGCTTTATTTAGAAAATTTTGCAGAATCTTATGTTATACTAAATTCAGAAAAA
The DNA here is from genome assembly GCA_963277665.1 of Viscum album. Classification (NCBI taxonomy): domain Eukaryota; kingdom Viridiplantae; phylum Streptophyta; class Magnoliopsida; order Santalales; family Viscaceae; genus Viscum; species Viscum album. The sequence goes on from OY728155.1 coordinate 1,085,087,548, forward strand.
TAATCATTTTGATGCCAAATTATTTAGTTTTATTTAAAAATATTACTCTCTTAGTTTGAATGGTATTAAAAAATTAATTATTATCATCCTTTTTATATAGAATATTTTGTTATGAACAAATTTTATCAAAAAGTAGAGATTATTTCTTCTTTTTTGTCAAAGTAAATATAAATTCTCTTATAAAAGTGTTTTTTAACTATGTAAAAAACCTTTAATGTTTTTATGCTTCACTTTGAATATTATCTAATGATACCATCCATATAATTTTTATTAATGGATTATGATAATTCCTTATGGTAGTTCTTTTGAAACCTGTTTCTTTCTCACAAGTTAATTAAGCTATGATAGGATTATGAATGTTTTCATGTTCATATAGTAGATATATATATGTATATATGTGGTTATTTATTATATGAAAGTTGATCCTAGAATTATATATCCCTCTAATGCATTGGGTACATGATGATATCATGAGATTATAGGGAATATTAAATAAAATGAAACTGCTAAGAGATTATCCACTAAGTAAAGGTTGGGTCAGTTATAGCCCTATGGTGTAATGGGTAAAGACTCCCATATCATGAGATAGCATATCTTGAATTGGGGAGTAAACCCAATCCACTATGGGTATCGATTATACATTTGATGAAGTTCTTGGTAGTTATCCTCAATATAATCAATGATTTTCAATGCTTATTTATGTGACTCGTTCTTCTACTCATGTTATGATTTAATGGATTGTGATTATTGACTCAAGTTCTCACACACACATTATACATGTATTATGTTATTCCAAAATCTTTCTTACATGACTCATGATTTATGATCTGTGATTTGTTTTTGGAATGAATCTCTTATTCTATGTTCATCTACCATGATTATTTTCCCATATTCACTCTGTAAATCACATTATCCATTTTAATTATTTTATATTAAAATAATTTTTCCTATGATAAAATTTTATTTTTATTAAAACCCACTAAACTCTTACTCATTCACTGGTATAAAAAGTTCTAGTTTAGAATGGTTCAACCCACAGCATGGAAGATGCTATAACAACATCATGATTTTCATCATAAATAAGTTTCAAGAAATTAATACTAGTAGTATATGATATTAACTAGTAATTTATATAATTAATATAGTTCTAGAAGTGTGACACCAAAAAAATTAATGACCATTATAATGTAACTTGTTGTTCTCATAAAAATTTCTTGAAACATGCACATTGTGGATTACCTTCTCTCAAACCATACCCATAAATTCCACAAAATGAACATGAGACTAAATAAATCATTATAATATAATGATTCAACTACCATTAATAAAATTTTAATGGTTAAGGTGGTATCAAATGATGAGGACCTACATCTCCATTATGAAACTTGTGTGAAAAAATAAAAAACACAAACATCTAATGATGAATATAAGAAAAAACTAAATAATATATGTTTAAAAAATAATTATAATTTAAAATTATAAAAGGTAATATATATGAATATAGTTCTAAAATAAGTGATCAATATGGTTATTTTATTATATGTGAGGTTAAATAACTTTCTTGGAAGTCGCAATTAAAGTTAATGGTTTCTCATATCCTTTTCCATTCATTAAGATATGCTTTATATTCAAAAATTATTTTATTTTGTGTGGTGAATATTTTTTCATTTTATTTTTTTATATAAATTATCATTCAATATAATGGATTTTTAAATCCAACTCAGTTTCTTTATTTTAATGTATTTTGATTCAAAATTTATCAAAGTCGTAAGGGTTTCTTTACTAATATCATTTTCAAATTTGGATTTTTATGTTTGAACTTACTTATGGGAAAATAAAATGTTATTTCTCCATAAAACCCATATATGTTATTATCGTTTATTTATGTATTTGTGTTATATGTATTTTTAACATTTTACCTTCTTATTTGTCCATAATTCAACTGAAAAGATGCTTGTTAATAGAGCCGAACTTGTCTTTTATTTATGGTCTGGAATCTTTATCCTCCACATGAAAATTCCTAATTTTGTTTTATGGATTTCCATATATCTACTTTTATGATTAATTAAATTAATTTATTATTTTCCTTAAATTTATTTACAAAATTATTATGGGAATAATTTTTAAATAGTTTTCATATAATACATTTTCCATTATCTTGGATTTCTTTAGAAAATTGTGTGGAGTCTTATGTTTTAATCAATTCAGAAAAAACTCAGTTTAATGCCATATTATTTAGTTTACTTTAAAAATATTACTCTCTTAGTTTTCATGGTGTTAAAAAATTAATTATTATCCTTTTTTATATAGAATATTTTTTATGAACAAATGTTATCAAAAAGTAGATATTATTTCTTCTTTTTTGTCAAAGTAAATATTAATTCTCTTATAAAAGTGTTTTATAACTATGTCAAAAACCTTTAATTTTTTTATGATTCACTGTGAATATTATCTAATGATACCATCTATATAATTTTTATTAGTGGATTATGATAATTCCTTATGGTAGTTCTCTTGAAACCCACTTCTTTTCCACGATTTAATTTGGCTATGATGGGATTATGATTGTTTTCACGTTCATGTGGAGGATATATATAAATATATATGGTTATTTATTATGTTAAATTTTAACCTAGAATTATATATCCCTCTAATGCATTGGGTATATGATGATATCATTAGAATACCGAGAATATTAAATAAAATGAAACCCCTATGGGCCTATCCACTAAGTGAAGGGTGGGTCCATTATAGCCCTCTAGTGAAATGGGTAAATACTTACATATCATGAGCTATCATGTCATGAATTGGGGAGCAAACCCAATCCACTATGGGTATCGATTCAATATTTGATGAAGTTCTTGGTAGTTATCCTTGATATAAGAAATGATTTTCAATCCTTATGTATGTGACCCATTCTTCTGCTCTTGTTATACTTTAATGGCTTGTGATTATTGACTCAAGTTCTCACATGCACATTACACATGTATTATGTTATGCCAAAGTCTTTCTTACATAACTCTTGATTTATGATCGATGATTTTTTTGGAATGAATCTATTATTCTATGTCCATCTACCATGATTATTTTCTTATAACCGTGTTTTTATCTTATATTATCTTATCATATTTGATTTTATTCTCTCATGTTTTCCAATACTAAGAATATGGGCTCACACTTAATCATGTTTCCATTCCTTGGTTTATAAAGAAAAATATTATTTATGATATATATATAATGGTATCCTGTGAAAATTTTATTTGTGGTAGATATTTAAGATGTTGTAAAACAATTTTGTTATGTATCTGATATCAGAATACATTAAACCTATAGGTTCCGGGGTGTGATTTTTTATGATAGAAAATGGATATTCATATAAATGATGTGATATACATGTATGTTATGCTTTGATTTCCATGGTTGGCATCATAATGGGGTTTAGTTATTTTTTAGGATTAGGATTTAAATAATAAGAGGATATAACCTCAAAAAACTGAATGATGAACAAAAAGTGATATATAATGAACCTAAAGTTTCATGGTTGAAATGAAGGTTTCATAATTTAGTATATATTTGTATTGATTTCCCAAATCATTAAATTTATTACTCTATTTATTATTTATTAGTAATATTTCTAATCATTTTGGTTTTATCAAGGGACTAAAGATAGAATCGAGATATAGGGGTGGTAGTAGGTATGATTAATTTTATGAATATTTTTGTTGATCATATTCTTATAAGGTTTGTCATTTATTGAAAATCATTTAAGACTATGAATTTTTATACCCAATGGATAAATATTGAATTATCATGGAAAACTCAAAGTGGTATGATGATTTAATCCCAAGTCTATAACTCATTTATGATAGAATTTTGGGGAAATGTGATTCTTAAAAATATTATTATTATCTATTTAGTGTAATTTAATGTGATTTTAGAAATTTATTAAATCTTTGTACATAGATCCCATGTTAATTTTTGGAATAGGTAAATAATGTTTCATATACCAAATCAACCTATGATCATATAACAATACAAGGATGTCCATGAACTCCATATATAATTTCTTCCAATATATGGGTACTAAAACACATTTATGAGTGTTATATAGTTGAAATAGTCAACAAAAAACTCAATATTGAATATTTTATAACTTTAACTAAATACTTTTATTCTTTTCCTAATGTGTTTTCAAGTATCCTCTGAAATTATTTAGTTGATATTTCTATATAACGGTTACCTAGTTTTATGCTTATATAAAAGACCCATTATAGAATGACTTAGATGTATTGAAGAAAAAACTCCCAAAGAATCAAGAAAATAGTTTTATATATCCAAATGATTAACCATAGGGTGTATTAGTTCTTTTTAAAAAAATAAATATAGATCAATGTTTCTATGCACTGATCATCATGAACTTAACAAAATCAACATCAAGAATAAGTATCATCTTCCCCATATTAATGACTTATTCGATCAGATTTTAGGGGATAAATACTTATTAAATATTGACCTTCGATTAGGATATCATCAATTAAGGGTGAAAATAGAGGATATACCCAATATAATCTTTCGTAAAAGATATGGGCACTATGAATTCTTAGTAATTCCATTTAGACTCAAAGTTTTCTCTACTATATTCATGGATTTAATTAATAAAATATTTAGAGATTATGTCGATCAATTTTTAGAAATCATTATAGATGATATTCTTATATTTTCCAAGATAGAGTAAAATCATGAAGATTATTTGAGGATTTTATCAGAGACCATGAAAAGTTATAAAATATATGAAAAATTTAGCAAGTGTTAATTTTGGATAAAAAAAGTATCATTTTTAGGTCATGTAATCATAAGATATAGTGTATCTATGAATAATTCATAGAAACAACGTGATTTAATGATCCCAAAACAGATCAATATAATAATTATCTATAGTTTTATTAGATTGGATAGATATTATCGATTCTTTGAGAGAAATTTCTCATGATAACAAAATCCACTAACAAGGTTAACTCAGAAGGAATTCAAGTTTCTATGGATAAATGAATGTGAATAATGTTTCAAGGATATCAAGATAAGGTTGGTCATCACATCTATACTCACACTACCATGTATAGAGGAAGAGATTTTGAAATACGATGATCCATAAAATAATGGATTGGGATGTGTCCTCATGGGGAATAACATGGTGGTATATTATGACTTATATCAACTAAATATCCATAGAATACATTACCTTGTGTTTTATTTGGAGCTAGATACAGTAATATTTTCATCAAATATATGGAAACATTATCTATATGATTAAAAGTTAAAAATATATATTGATCACAATAGATTAAAGTATATATTCAAGTAAATGGAGTTGAACGTTCACTAAATGATTTGGTCGAATATTTTCATGGATTGTGACTTCTCAATACATTAACACCCTAGGAATTCAAATAATTTGGTTTGTATTTTGGGAAATAAGAATAATGAAACCTTTTCCTTGATAAGGGTTGAAAGATATTTTATACTCATATATTTTTAAATGATAGACCTTGAAATCTAGATCGAAGGGGAGAAAACCAATTATACCATTCTGACTGCTCAATCATCCATCCATGTAAATATCAAGGTGGAATGGAAAGAGGAAATAAAACAATAAAAAAAGGCAAAGAATATTCTAGAGTTAAACGTTGATAATGATGGAATTATAGGATTTTTGAAATAAATATTCATTCCTTAAATACTAGAATTGAAGAAGGATTTGTTGGATAATTCACAAAGCTCATTATTCTCTATCCATCCTATATGCACAAATATGTACATAGATATTGAGAATAATTTATGGTGGAATAACATGAAGCGGTAGATTTAAGAGTATATATATCGATGATTGGTATGCTAGAAAGTTAACTCAAAGGGGATGATGTGACTATTACCCATACCTATATGGAAAATGGTTGAATATCCCCATGTATTTCATTCTAGTTATTATTTATAATTATAAAGGCCATAATATTATTTTGGTTTTAGTTGATCACCATATAAATTAATCACCTATAATTTTTATTTGACAATATTAATCTCTTAATAAACTTCCTAATATAAATATAAAGTATGTGTTAATGATTCAAGGAGTACCAATATAAATTGTATTTGGTCAATATATGAGTTTTCAATCAATATTATGGATAATTATTCAATGAGAATTGGATATAGAGCTAATATTTACACTAATTATCATCCTAAAAATATGGTGAATCTAAAAGCACCATTTAAACTATTTAAGATATGTTTAGATCAAGTTTAATGGATTTTAAATAAATTTGGCATCAATACCTTCACTAGGTACAGTTCATATATAACAACATTTTCTATTTAAGCATTCAAATGAAGCTATAGGAGGCTCTATATGGGAATAAGTGTAAAACTAGAACATGTTGGGATTAAGTTGGAGAGAGTAAGATGATTGAACCATATCTTACAAAAGTGATGATAGAGAAGATTAAAAACATTCAGTAACACGTTAGAATGAAATAATTTCAATAAAAGTTATGTATTGATAAACATCGATGATATTTGGAGTTTGAATTTGGAAACAAAGTATTCCTTTGAATATCATCATGGAAAAGGGTTGTGAGATTTGAGAAGAAAATAATGTTGATCCCTAGATGCATTGTCCCCTTTGAAATAATCAATCACGTTGGGATGATATCTTATCATCTTGCACTACCACTGAACCTATCCCAAATGCATGATATGTTCCAAGTATCACTTTTCATGAAGTAAATACCTAGCCTTTTACATGTAATAAACATATAGTTTGTATAACTAGAAAATTCACTATATTATTTGGAACAACCCGTAGAAATATTATATCATAGAGATAAAGTACTAAAAAACCCACTCAATTAGTTAATGTTTTATAGAGGAATCATAATTTAAATAAGAAATGATGGAACCTAAAGATAAAATGAGGCATAAGTAATGAAATATCAAGGGGAAAATTCTTTTAATGGGGTTAGAATGTAATACCATGAGATATTATTATATATTCTTCTTTAAATAAATATCATGTTAAATAACTTGTTTCAAATGTAGAACCAAACAAAAATGAACCATGATAAATTTTATTAAGATAAAATTTTATAAGCATCAATACATTATTAAAATAAAAATTGAAACATCACTGATAAATCTACAAGAGGAAAAAACCCACAAGTAAATAAAATGACCACAAATATGAAATCTGTATCCTCATGGTTTATATTGAATAACATACATCTGATTATAACTACGGGAAGAAGGAGAAACATTATAAATATAATATACATTTTGAGAATTAAGTAAATAAATAGTATGAATGATTCTAAGAATGTGGGTAAGGCTATATAAAATAATAATATTTGATCATTATATATATGGTCGTTGGAAATATAGTCATTAGAAATATAATCATTGGATATATAGTCATTAGTTATATTCAATGGTAAAGTTGTGCAATTGAAAAAAAAATATAATAATATATCATTTTGGATTAAAATAAAAACGATAATATTTAATTTAAAAAGTTTAAAATTTTGTACTATTATTCATTATATATTATTTTTATTATTTTTATTATTTAAAAAAATTATTTTATGCGTTTATAAAATTAAAATAAAAATTTTATTTCCAATTGATTAATAAAATTAAATGGTTGAAAGATAAAAAATTAATTTTAAGGGGATGGAATTATAACTATTTAATGATAAATGGGGATATTTTTCACAGAATTGTTTTAAGAACTGTGTATTTTTATCTTAACAAATTAATTTCATAAATTTTAAAAGATTATTATAATAAAATGTTTTCTTTTATTATAAAATATATTCATTATAGTTTATTTATTAATTAATTTTAAATAATATTAAGAACACTTAAATTTTTAAAAGTCATTTTTTATTTAAAAATATTTTTATATATTTTTTATTTTTTCATTTAAAAGTAAATTTTTCCTTATTTAGAAATTGATTTATATTAAATAGAGTCTAAATATTTAATCATTGTACTAAAATTGTGTAAAAGGGTCAATTTCATTTTTAGGCACAAAAGTAATTTTCCAAGGTAAAAATTGAGTTTCCATAATAAAGGTAAAATGACTTTAAAAGGGTTAAACTAAATGCTAAAGACTTAAAATATCATGAAACCTTATCTTTAAATTGTGTTTATGAGATTATTCATGACCCATTATAATTGTTATTCACTTTTTTTCTAGTTTTATATTAAAATAATGACCTTACACCTTATAAAATGAGTATTTACAGAAATTCCAATCAAAAGTCAACTATAAAAGAAGCCCTCATTTACCCCTTCGAAAACACTAAAACCATTTTTTATCTCTCCAATAACTGTTTTAATTGGTAAGACCACAAATAATTCATAATTTAATTAATGTTCCCATAAATTTCGAGAAACTATCACTACAACAAACTCTATATCATAGGTGGAATAATTCCTCTCATGTGGATATAAATGACTAGATCCTCAAGAGATCATTAAGACACAACTTAAACCATGAAAATAAATATAATATAAAGTTTCAAACATAACTCTATCATCATTAAATCAAAGAATTTGATCATTGATCAACTCCCATTTAAGAAGTCAGAATATTCCTAACACTGATTGGTCTATATTAATTATTTTTATTTCAAAGTCAGGGTTATCAACAAGGATGTAATCCAGAAGAAATAAAATACAAACCAACAATAATAGCCTATGAGATAATGGAAACTATATAACTTTGCAATATATTGGTTCTTTCCATGAAATAATCACATTTGCTTTTATAGGATTTACTAGTAAACCCTTATAAAATACCACAATCCTGATAAAATGAATCTCACTCATTAAAAACTTAAACTTAGACAACTTTAAAACGATCTTATAATGATGCAGGACTTATAAATAATCTCTACGATGATTTACATAATTCTCCTTTGACTTCAAGTATACAATAATTTCTTTAACTAATATTACCACAAGCTGATCTAGGAACTCACATAGCATAGATTCCATGAGTCCCATGAAAAAAGTTTGTGTGTTCATGACATTGAAGGAAATAAAAAAAAACACAAAGTGTCTATAATGACAAGTGAAAGCAATCTTTAAGATTTCCTCCCCTATACTCATCTAATGATACACAAACTACATATCGATCTTCAAGAACCAGATAGCTTCATTATAACAACTCAATATTAACTTAAATGGATATTAAATATTTTTAGATGAATATTCACTATATTAAATAAACAAATTACCAAATACCATATTAGTTTAGTGCCTTTGTAAACATGGAACAAAAAAAATATTATCTGGGGAAAGATATTCAATGCTTTCCAAAATGATCTTCCCCTTTTGTATTCCTGCCTAATACCTTTATTTATAACTTGGGGAGAAGAAACATACGTAAAGGGTGAGTTTAAATTCTCAGCAATTTTAATCAAGTGAGATATCAATCATAACATTATCATAAATCATAAGTACATAAACAAAACATTTGAAAATAATATAATATATATCAAAGATCAGGATATCATGATGTTGAATAATTCATAGAAGTTCATATAGAATAAATGAAAATATTCCATGAAAGAATAACATAAGACATGATATTATGGAAGAAATATAATTATATATAATCATTTTTATATTAGTCAAGGCTCATTTATAGGACCATCATAATAGACAAATACCTTTACTAAATTGAGTTCACTCCTTGTTCCAGCCCTATGTTACAGAATCGAGATTACTCTCATTCTAATTTTATCTATCTCATGAGATATAAATCTTTACCCAATGCATAGGAGGGAGGTATAAGTCCCACATTTAACATAGTTAAAACCATACATATTTGTTCCACAAGAACATAAATAATTTTTTATACTGGAAACCACAAAAAGAAATGGGTTTCATAAACATCATTCCATCATAACATAACCCATGTAAAATAAATGGGTTTCATAAATATCAGTCTATAAAAAACATAAACCAACCATAGGAATAATATGGATATTTTCCTTAAAAAATATCCCCATTAAAACAAAATTAACATCAAATAATATTATCGTAGATGGAAAATATTATTGAGAGATCACTTGAAAATATTTTTTAAGGAAAATATCCTTTATTATTTGAAAACATTTTCTTTTCTTAAAAATCCACACAATTTTAAAAGAACAAATTTTCTTTGAAAATAGATTTTTGATCTTGTAAATTAATCTTTAAATAATTAAGGCTTAATGGTGAAATAATATTCCATTCTTGTTTTATAAGTTAAAAAACATTCCTTCTAAATATTTTTATTGGTAAATTCACAAAGAGCCTTGTTTAGAAAACAACAAAAATATTCTTTTCTAACAATTTTGTAAAACATAAAACATGGGTAAAAATAAATTCAAATATCCAAAGGATAAAAGTAAAAAAATTGAAAACATTTTTATAAAAAATGGATGTGTAAGATAAAGATTCCACAATGGTGATTTAAAATGAAACAATCCCGATTATTGATAAGATTATGAAATAATCACTTATCACTTCATAATCAGTATAATAGTATTCCCCATGAAAGAAAAAAAATTATATTGATATTAAAATACTATAATATTAAGAATAATATCATAAAATACATTCATGGTAAGTATATACTCAAAATCAATAAGTAGTGCATAAGGCATGTGTCCCATAGAAATATAATTGAGATAAAAATATTTTACCTTAAGTATTGACATCCTTCATATACATTAAAACCTAATGTATTATAAATATAAGTTCATTATACATATAACACATAATAATATTCATATATATATAATTTCATATATTATTTAGTTATGAATTCATATTACTCTCTTATTAATAATTCCTGTTAAAGTTATGTTTCAGGTAATAACTGCTTTATTTTTCATTCATGTTTTGACTTTCTATTCTTGGTACTCTTACATAGATCATGATTTCATCATATAAATAATGATATCCATGATATAAATATAACATATATATTCAGTATATATTTATTCAATGTGATTCATAAAAATTATAGATATAAAATAAAATACATCGTTCATGTAGATGGTAGGTCGTACGTATGCATGAATGTTGTTTTCATTTTATTACCATATTAACAGAAATAAATTTAATGATATATTATAATTAAAGAATAATTTATATGTTTTATATATCATATATATTCATAAAATTTATCCTTATTAACATCATGTGAAATATAGATGAAAATGGAATCGCATCGCATTGTGGAGATGATAAGCCATGCGTACCCACAAGTGATGTTATCATTTACCAAAAGAATAGATGGTCAAAAGGTAGATATGATATTGTAAATAAAGAAATATAATTATGTAACAGATATAATATTTAAACATTAAACTCGTCATAATTCTCACTCACAAAATATGGTGCTGGAAAATGAATTGTATCGCTACGGGGAGATAGCAAGCCGTATGTACTCATAAGCGATGCTTTCATTTCTTGTTTGATAGAAATGGGTTCTATAGTGCTATATTAAAAATAATTATAAATTTAAGCATATTTAGGATTCTTAATTTATTATTTTAGGATATATATAATATATTTATAGGGGGTATGGAAGAGTATAAAAAGAGAGTGATCGGTTAGACAAAATACCTCTTCTTCAAAATGGATCATTTAGATCTCCTCTAAAGGACTCTAGAGTTCATATTTTGGGAATACCAGTACCTTTATAATGTGTCTAGATAAGTGTAGAATATAATTTGGTAGATTTTTTTTGAGTTATAAGGCTCAAACTGATGTGAAAAAGTGAGGTAGGAGGATCCCTTTTATAATTGAGGTGAAAGGAACTTTTAGAATTTCCAAAATTAATGTTTTATAATAAATTTAATCTCAAACTAAATACCACAAAAAGTATATGTATTATAATATAAGATGAGATAAGTTTTTAATATCATCAACCAATATATTTAGACTTGTTTTGGTATTATTTTAAACATTATCAATTTTTATTAACCATTAGTTAACCTATATTAATGTTAACTAAGGTAACAAATTTTTAAATATTAAAAGGTTGAAATTTTACTTATATAAAGTAAATTAGAACATATATGAAAATTTCATAACATTTAAAATAATATTATAATTAATTTTTATTTTTAAATATGTTTTATGATTTTTAAATAATTTAATAAAAAAAATTTGATAAAATATCATTACTATCAATTTTGACACCGTTAATTATTTGAAATTTTAAAAATATCATAATAATAAGGTAACTATGAAAAAAATATTTCATTATATCTATAATATGTTAGGTTAATATATTAAATTAATTTATCACAATAATTATTTCAAATTATATTTATTTTAATATTTTTATTATCATTTATTTTTTATTTTAATTAATAAAATAATTCTCGCATCAGCATTGTGTAATTATTTAATAAACTTATTTGTTCACTATAAATTAAAAATAAAATACATGATGAATATAAATATTTTATATTTCAGAATAATATTTTTGGTCAAATATATATTTTTATTAAACCTATGTTAAAAATGATATACTATTTAAAACATGAATATGACATACTTAAATTTTCATTAAATAAAATATTATAAATAATATAATCTCATATAAGTGGCCCAAAAGGTCAAAAATAAATTTTTATCATGAAAATAAGTTTATTAAGTTATAAATTTACATTATTATCCATTTATAACTTATATTTTTTCCATGTGTACACATAATAGATATTTAAAACAAAGAAAGTATCATTTTGTGATTCACTTTGATTTAAATATTATATAATTCATTTTCAGGGAAAAATGTCCATTAAAAAACTTAATTCAGATCCTCATGTATTATGAGTCGAATTATATCCATACAGTAAAATTTTTTCATGTGTTAGAGTCATTTTATAGGCTTTATCTTTTTTTGTTTATCTAAATTTCCCAATTTACCCTGTACCGTGGTAACAAAATTTACTATGGTTTCTATTCATATTGGACAAAAATAAAATGGAAATATTCAATAAATTGAGACCCTATGAATTCGAATTTGGAATCCAATTTTATAAAATTAAAACAGAGAAATTTCAGAATTTTGTTTAAAATAAAATATATAAAACTCTATGAAAATAGTTTTTTAGAAAAAATTCTATTTAAAACATAAAATGTTTTTATAAAAATTTGTTTATAAAATAATATTCAAAAATCATAATTAGATTATTTTAAATTAAAATGAAATAATTAGATTTAAAAATTAATTAAAATGTTAATTTGACCTTTTAAATACTTCAAAAAGAAAATATATTTTACAATAAAATTAGTATTTTCACTATTCCATAAAAAATAAATGTTTTCATAAAATTATAAAAAATATAATTTTAAGATAATTTTGACATGGTGAATTCAAAAAAATGAAATATATTTTTTAAAATTTATTTTTTATAACTTTTAAAAATTAATATTCATTCAGAAAAAAAAAGAATAACTCATTTTTAAAGAAAACATATTTTTTAAGAATAAAGTGATTTCAATAAAAATTTTGTGATCATTTTATAAGAAATTAACAATACATTCATATTTAGTTGGACCATTATATTTATTTCATAAATCATTTTTTTCATATTTATTCCCACTAAGTTAATAACTACATTATAATTTTATTATTTAAATAATTATAATAATAAAATGATGTTTCATAGAAACTCAGTGTTCAGTGTAATGAAAGATAAGATGGTGTTTCTTGTAGCTAAATATTAACACGGTGTAGTGTGATATGGAAGCTATTAAATAAATCTGATTACTTAAAAATATATTTCATAAAAATCTTCATGTGTTACACTCTACCCCATTAAAAGGAATTTCTCCCTCGAAATTTATCGGGGTCATCAAATATTTAATAATTGAAAGTTCCTTTCATAGAAACCAATTTCTAAAAACTAAATAATAAAACTCCCTTTAAAAAGGGAATGTTGGAAACATAATGGCTACCCAAAGTAACTCATATTTAGGTATACAAATATGGTATCATAGGTGTAAAGTTAAAACATGGAAATGGAAGAGAAATTTAACTATCATGTTCTCATGGAGATTTATAGAGAACATGGTTAGGAAAAATTAAAAAATCACAAACCCTGAAATATATGATAATCTAAGGGACTATTTAATTCATTATAAAATAAGGTACTAGTATAAAATTTTTGGTATCAATATATTTTTCCAAGAGTTAAATAATTATTCATGAGGAGAAATATTTACTAAATTTCATCAAATTTCAAAAACACAATCTCATCCTTTCATTATGCCTTGATCAATTTCCACTTATTCTATTCTTCTAAGAAATGAAGGTAAATTTTGTCATTCTTAAAAATTTAGAAGATTTTGAGATCCATAAATAGAATTATTGGTCATTTCATCTTTCTTTACTTAATGTCTCAACAAAAAGGTTAACACAAGTTATCCAATATTCATAAATCCACATATAGGGAGATAAAAGTTTAATCTCTAAAACCACATTTCCAATGTAGAAAAGTTATAAATGTTTGCCTTTATTATTCTTCTAAAATATTAAAATCCAAAAATTTTAAAATAAAGTCACTAAATTTTCAAAATAAACATATCATTAATCCCCCAAAAAACATGATGTAGCTCTTAATTTTCACACACCAAACATATGAATACTATTATCACTTATTCTCTTAAAACATGTTAATAACCTAAATTACCATAAAACCTTAGTGAAAACATGAATTATTTCAAAAATTAAATCTTTCTTAATACCATAAATTCAAAAATTCTATAAACTTAATCCATGAAATCATAAACCAACTTTTCATCTTATCGTCCCCAAGTTCATCAAAACTATCAAATTTATTTTATCAAAATAAAAAATTCTATATTTCATTATTCTAATATAATGCACATATTAAGGGTTATCCTTCCCTTAATCATGTGTTTTCCAAAAATATCACATTACCACCTCTATAACTTTTCATGGTTACCAGTACCATTCATCATATTCTCTTCAATACTTATTGAAAAACTAAAGTGGACTAATACTTAAATGTTTCATTATTCCATAAAACCATAAAATTACTTCTACAAAAAAAATTCTTGAATTTCATTAAATAAATACTCGATCATTCCACCACTTCAATGTCAAACTCCATATAACCAATAGTGATCGCATGATATTTCACTTTGTATTTTTATTTAATAGGTTTCTAACATTGATCATCATCATTAACCCTTGAATTTGGGCATTGATTATCATAATACCCATTTTACTTACACTTAAAGTATTAAAGTGTGGATGGTTAATTTTTTGTATAATTCACTATACATGTGTCATTAGATAACTTCTTCCCATTAATTCAGAATTCATTTTCTAGATGATCTAATTTTCCATACTTGAAACATTTAACAGCTCCCTTAAAGCAATATCCACCATTTTTATTTCCAAACTTTGAAAATAAAAGAAATATTGCCTTCTTTTCTCCATGGTTTTTATATTTTTCTTTAAAATTTATTTCTTTTTCTATCAAAACGATGAGATTGATACATAACTCCAACCTTTTATTTCACCTTCATGGAACATTGGACGATTTCTTCATAACTTATAATGTCTATTATGCCTAACGCCATACTAAGACTTGGTTTTAAGCCAATGAAAAGTATATTAACCTTACTTTTAGGTTGGGTGATAATTCTTGAAGCATACATATCAAGTCTTGTAAAAAAATCGTAGGATCCAACTGATTCATCATCCTTTTACATTAACTCAAAGAACACCTTTTCCATTTTTTTACAAAGTATATGAGGAAATTGAATATTGAAAAATATGTTCCTGAACTCGTCCCATTCCATGGATTCAGTTTCATCCTATTTCCACATATTCTTGATAAGATTCCACCATTTATCTACTTAACCTTCCAAAATATAGATAGCCAAAATGAATTCCTCATGTTCTGAACATTAGAAAACTAAAAATAGATTTTTAATGGTACAGATCTATTGCTCATCCACTAGTTGATCAAAATACCCAATAAAATTAGGTGGATGGTGCCTCATAAAGGACTCAAAATAAAGTTGTTCCCTACTTTTCACATTTTGATGTCCTTCAGGATTCATAGATTGAAAAATTTGTGTGAGTATAGCAATAATATTTTTTATTCCTTCACCCATTAAATTTGGTTTCTCAAGAGGAAAATCAACCCATCATATTCATTATTAATATGGTTCCTTCAAGTTCCATCCATTTAAAAAATCCAGAATACTTAGTGTGAGAAAGACTAATCAAGGTGATAGAACCATATAATCAAGGGAAATTACTTATTAATATTTAAAACATTGAAATATTAGGTTTAATCCTAGGTTATTCATTATTATTAAAAAAACTGAAGGATTGTAACTTATACTTAGACTTATCCATATAGATCTTACTAAGGTTTTCTCATCCTAGATTCCATATTTTGACTAAACCTTTTCTTGGATACCAACTATAATGACCCAATATTGATGTATATGGATATTAAATATTTTAATATGGATATTTATTAAATTTCATTACAAAAAATACACCTACCATATTAGTTTAAACTTATATTCTGGTGAAATATCTTTAATGTTTCCCACAAAGATCTTCCCATTTAGTATTCCTCCCTAAAACCTTTATTTATAACCTAGGGAAAACATATGAAAATAGTGTTCTCAGATTCTTAGTAAGGGTAAAAAAGAAGATATCAATCATAACATAATCATAAAGAATAAGTACATAAACAAAACATTTTAAAATCATATCATTTATATCGAAGATCATGATATCCTATTGTGAAATAAATTATAGAAGTTCATAAATAATCAAAGAACATATTCCATTACATTATAACATAAGAAATGATATTTTGGAATACAAATAATCAAAGAAAATAATTTTCATATTAGTAAAGTATCATTTCCAAGAACATCATAGCGAAAAAAATACTTTATTGAACCAAGTTCACCACTAGTTCCAGCCCTATATTACTGAATTTAGATTACTCTAATTCTAGTATTTTCCATCTGTGAAGATATAAATATTTACCCAATGCATTGGAGGGAGGTATAGGTCCCACAAATCACATAAATAAAACCATACATATGTGTTCCACAAGAACATAAATCATTCATCATATCAAAACCAAAAAAAATAAATGGGTTTCATAAACATCATTCCATTATAACATAACCCATGTAAAAGATATGGGATTCATAAATATCATTACATAATAAACATAAACCAAACATTGCAATAATAAGGATAGTATCCTTGAAAAATATATCCATTAAAACATAAGTAACATCAAACAATTTTATCATATATAGAAAAAAATTGAGATATCACATGAATATATTTCTTAAGAATTATATCCTTTCTGCTTAGAAAATGTTTTATTTTATTAAAAATTTGTGAAATTTTAAAAGAAAAAATTTTCATTGAAACTAGAATTTTTATATTGTAAATTAAGCTTCAAATGATTAATGAATTATAGTAGTGTAACATTCCATTCATTCTGTATAAATTAAAAAAAACATTCCTTCTTTATGTTTTTGTCAATAAATCCATAAGGAGATATGTTTAGAAAATGAAAAAATATTATTTTCAAACCATTTTAAAAACGTAAAACATGGGCCAAAGTTACTTTAAATATTAATTGTAGAATATTAAATTAATTGAAAACATTTTTAGAAAAAATGGATGTGTAAGATAAATATTCTACAACGGTGATTTAAAATGAAACAATCTTGATTATTGACTAGATTGTGAATTAATCACTTATCACTTTATAATCTGTAGAATTCTATACCCAATGAAATAAAAAAGTTGTATGGATATTAAAATACCATAATATTAAGAAAAATACTCATAAAATAAATTCACGGGTAGTATATACACCAAAGAAATAAGTTGTGTATAAGGCATGTATCTCACAGAAATAAAAGTGAGACAAAAAATCTCTTACCTTAAGTCTTGAATTCCTTCATATACATTCAAAAATCGTGTAAAATAAATATAAGTTTATTTTACATCTAAAACATAACAATATTAATATATATAATATCATATATTATTTACTTATGAATTAATATTACTTTCTTATGAACAATTCCAAGTTAAGGTTATGTTTCGGGTAATAACTACTTTGTTTTTCATTCATGTTTTGAATTATTATCCTTGTCCTTCTTACATAGATCAGAATTTAGTCATATAAAAAAATTATATCAATGATTTAAATATCATATATATAATCATTATATATTTATTCATGGTGATTCAAAAAATTTAGAGATAGAAAATAAAATACATCGTTCATGGAGACAGTAGGCTATACGTATGCCTGAACGTTGTTTTCATTTTCTTATCATATTAAAAGAAATAAAATTATATGATATGTTATAAATAAAGAATAATTTTTATGTTATTTATATCATATATACTCATAAAATTCATCCTTATTACCATCCATGTATAATATAGATGAAAAACTAATCACATCGTATCGTGGGGATGATAAGCCATACGTACGCACGAGTGACGTTATCATTTCCCAAAACTTTATATGGTAAAAGATATATATGATATTATTATTAAATAAGTATAATTATTTCATAAATATAATATATAAACAATAAACACATGATAATTACCACTCATAAAATATGGTGATGGAAGATGAACTGTATCACTATATAGAGATTGTAAGTCATACGTACGCACAAGCGATACATTCATTTCTTGTTCGATGGGAAATGGTATGTATAGTTTTGTGTTAATAATAATTAAAAACTTTCATAATATTTAGGATTAATAATTAATTATTTTATTATTTATATCCTAGATTTATAGAAGTTATAGAAGAGTAGAAAAAGAGAGTGATTGGTTAGAGCGATTACCTCTTCTTCGAAATGGATCCTTTATATCTCCCCTAAATAATTCTAGAGTAAGTATTTTTGGAAGAAAATAACCTCTATAATTTTTCTAGGTAAGTTTAAAATAAAAAATTTTAGATTTTGGTCGAGAGATAAGGCCCAAAGTTATGTTAAGAAGTGAGGGAGGAGGTGACCTTTTATAATTGAGGTGAAGGGCACTTTTAGAATTTCAAAAAATATTAATTTATAATATATTTAATATCAATCCAAATACCTCCAAAAGTATTTTAATTCAAATTTAATATGATATAAGGTTTTACTCTTATCAAATAATATATTTTATACATGTTTGGGAACTATTTTAAACCTCAACATTTTTTGTTAACCCTTAGTTAACCTTTTTTAATGTTAACTAAGGTAACAATATTTTCAATATTAAAAGGTTATAATTTTTACTTATGTGATGAAAATTAGAATATAAATGAATAATTTATAACATTTTATGTAGTATTATAATTAATTTTTATTTTTAAGCATACTTTATGATTTTTTAAAAAGGTAATAAAATATTGTTTTGATAAAATATCATTAGGGTCAATTCAAGAAGTATTCATTATTTGGATATTTAAAAATATTAAAATAAAAAAGTTAACTTAAAAAATATTTTACTATATCCATAAGAGATCAATTTGATCTTAAAAAATCATTTATAAAATTAATTATTACAAATTATATCGATTTTAATATTTTTAGTAACATTTAGGTGGTATTTTCATTAATAAAATAATTATCGCATCAGAGATATGTGAATATTTAATATAATTATTTATTAAATAAAAATTAAAAATAAAATACCATGATGAATATAAATCTTCTAGATTTCAGAAGAATATTTATAGTTGAATAGATTTTTTTTAACCCTATATTAAAAATGATATAGTATTTAAAACATGAATGTGACATTTGTAAATTCGCATTAAATGAAATATTATAAATATCATAATCTCATCTAAGAAGCCCAAAACATCAAAAATAAATTTATATCATGAAAACAATTTTATTTAGTTAAAATTTTAAATTTATATTCTTTCATAACATACCTTTTTCCCCCTGTGGACACAAAAGAGATATTTAAAACAAAGAAAGTGGCATTTTGTGTGTTTCTTTGAATTAAATATTATATAAGTCGTTTTAATGGAAAAAATGTCCATTAAAAAACTTAATTTCAATTATTATGTGTTATAGGTATAATTATATTCATCCAATAAAATTTTTTCATCTTTTAAAGTCATTTTATAGTCTTTATTATTTTATTTTTAACCTAAATTAACCAATTTACCCTTTCCCATGGTAACAAAATTTACCAATGTAACTATTCATATTGGCCAAAAATAAAAGGGAACTATTAACTAAATATGGACCTTATAAATATAAATTTTTCAACTATTTTTAAAAAATAAAAACACATAATTTTTATAATTTAATTTAAAATAAAACTGGTAAAATTCCATGAAAAAACATTTTTTTAAAAAAATCCCTTTTAAAACATAAAATGTTTTTGTAATTAATTTGTGTATAAAATCCTTCTAAAACCCCATAATTTGATTATTTAAAATTAATATTAAATAATTAAAATTAAAAATTAATCCAAAACATAATTTTACCTCGTAAAGACTTTATTAGAAAATACGGTTTTCAATAAAATTAGTATTTTCATTGTTCCTTAAAAAAATAAATGTTCTCAGAAAATTATAAAATAATAATTTTAAGATAATTTTGAAATTATTAATTCAATCAAATGAAATTCATTTTTTTAACTCCATTTTCTATAACTTCTAAAAATTAATATTGATTCATAAAAATAATAAAAACTCATTTTTGAAGAAAATGTATTTTTTAAGCATAAATTGATTTTATTAAAATTTGTGTGATAATTTTCTAAGAAAAAACAAATAAATTCATATTGATTTAGACGTTTATATTTATTTCATATATCGGTTTTTCATATTTATTCTAACCAATTTAATGGTTGGGTTATAATTTTATTGTTTAAATAATTACAGTAATAAAATGATGGTTCGTAGAAACTTAGTGTTGTGTGTAATGCAATCTAAGACGGTGTTTCATGGAATGAAATCTAAACATAGTGTAGTGTGATATTAAATCTACTAAATAAATCTGATTATTTGAAAATATATTTTATAAAAAAATTAGGGTGTTACACTCTACCCCCCTTAAAATGAATTTTGGACTCAAAATTCATCGGGGGAATCAAAGGTTTAGTGATTGAAAGTCCTTTTCATCAAACCCCACATCGTAAAAATAAATAAAAAAAACTACCTTTAAAAAGGTAAATTTGGAAACATAATTATCACCCAATGTAATTCATAATTAGGCTTCCACATAGGATAATGTAGGTGGAAATTGAAAACGTGGACAAGTAAGAGTATATGGAAGTAAAATCTAACTATCACATTCTGATAGAGAGTGATCGAGAACATGGTCAGGATAAAGTTTACAATTACAAAGCCAAAAATCTGTAATTATCTAAGGGACCATTTGATTCATCATAAAATAATATACTTGGATAACATTTTTTGTTTCAATATCTTTTCCCTAGAGTTGAACAATATTTTATGAGAAGAAATATTTAATTGACTTCAGTACATTTCATAAGTGAAATATCATCCTTTCAGTGTACCTTGATTAATTTTCACTTCATAACATACTCCAATAAATGAAGGTGGATTTTTTTATTCATGAATAATTATAAGGTCATGAGATCCATAAATATAATTATAGGGCATTCCATTTATCTTTAATTAACATCTCAAAAAAAAGGTTAACACATGTTATCCAATATGCATAAATTCTCATATGGGGAGATAATACTTTAATCTATTAAAACTCATCCAATTTTTGATGTAAAAATATTAATAAATAGTTACCATTATGAAATATTAAAATCCAAAACTTTCAAAATAAGGACGTTGAATTTCTAAAATCAACTTATTATTAATCCCCCAAACAACTTGTCATAGTTATTGATTTTCACACACTAAACATGTGAATACTATTATTAGGTATTCTCTTAAAACATGATAATACCATAAATTAAGACAAAACCTTAGTGAAAGGATGAATTCTTTCAAAAATTAAGTCTTTCCTCATACCATAAAATCCAAAAAATCTATAAACTAAATCCATGATATTGTAAAACACCTTTTCATCTTATCATCCCCAAGGTTATCAATACTATCCCATTTATTTTATCACAATAAAACATCTCTGTATTTCATTATCCAAGAATCATGCACATATTAAGGGTTATCCTTCCCTTAATCATGTGTTCTATAAAAATATCACCTTACCACCTCAATAAATTTTCATGATTACCAGTACCATTCTGTATATACTCTTAAATCCATTTGTAAAAAATAAATTGGACTAATTTTAGATGTTTCATTATTCCATAATAGAATAAACGTACTTATACATCATTATTATTTAATTATATTACTTAAATACTAAATTATTCTACCACTTAATTTCAATACTCCACATCCCCAATAGTGATTGCATGAGATTTCCCTTTGTCTTTGGATTTCAAAGGTTACTTATGTTGATCATCATAATTAACCCTTAGATTTGGGAATTGATTATCATAATGCCGATTTTCCTTACACTTGAATCGTTGAAGTGTGGGGGTTCATTCTGTGTATCCTTATCTCTACTCACGTCATTAGCTAACTTCTTCCCATTACTTTAGCATTCATTTTCTAGATGACCTACCTTTCCACACATGAAACATTTATCAATACCTTTAATAACATCTATACTAAGCATGTTTCCATGATTTGAACATAAAGGAAAACTCCTCTTCTTTTCTCCATGTTTTTTATTTTTTTATTTAAAATTCATCTCTATTTTCTTGTCAAAACACAAAGATTGATACGTAACTCTAACCTCAAATTCCACCTTGATGGAACATCAAATGATTTCTTCATAACTAATGAAGTCCCTTATGTCAAAATCCCTTAGAATATTTGATTTTAAGACACTAAAAAATTGACCAACCATAGTTTTAGGTTGGATGATAATGCCATAAGCATACCTCACAAATCTTTTAAAATGTTCATCATAGGTTCCAATAGATTCATATTCCTTTTAATTTAACTTAGGGAACCCCTTTACCATTTTTTTATGAAGAATATAAGGAAAATACATATTTAAAAATAAGTTCTTGAACGTGTCTTATTAAATTGAGTCAATTCCATACTATTTCATCATATTCTTGGTAGTATTACATGATGGATCTGATTCACCTTCCAAATGATAGATAGACAAAATTACTTTCTAATGTTTGGAACATTAGATAATCAAAAATATATTTTCAGTGGAAGGGATCCATTGCTCATCAACTAGTAGATCCAAATACCCATTGAAAGAAGGTGGATGATACCTCATAAAGGACACAATATAATAGTGTTCCCTATATTTCTCTATTATAATTCCAGCATGATTCATAGCTTGAGAAAGTTTTGTGAGCATAGATACAAAATTTTTCATTCCTTCCCCCATAACATTCGATTTCTTAGGAGGATAATCATTGCATTTCCCATCTCATTCATCATTAACATGGTTCCTTCGAGTTCCATCAATTGACTAAAACCACAAATCATAGGGAACACTAATCATAGTTATAGAACCGTATAATCAAGGGAAATTACATATAATATTTCAATCTATGATAGATTACGTTTAATCCTATGTTTTCATGATTATTATGATAACACTAAAATTATAACCTATACTTAGACTTATCCTTGGGTATCTTACTAAGGTTTTTTCTCATCCTTGCTTTCAATGGATGACTAAACCTTTTATCTTATACCAACTATTACAAACCAGGATTATCATACATGGATATGACATCTTTTTGTATGAATATTCATCACATTACATAAACACATTCCCAAAGAAAATATTATTTTTGTGCCTTTATAAAATTGGAACACAAACTTCTAGTCTAGTAAAAGATATTTAATTTTTCCCACAAAGATCTTCTTCTTTAGTAATCCAACCTAAAACCATTCTTTAAAACCTGAGGGAAATAAACATATGAAAAGGGTGAGCACAGATGCTCAGTAAGGGTAAACAAGGGTATATCAATCATTGAATAATCATAAAGTATATTTACATAAACAAAACATTTGAAAATAATATCCTTTATATCAAATATCATGATATCGTGTCATGGAATAAATCATAGAAGTTCATAAAAAATAAAATAATATATTCTAGGAGATAATAACATAATACATGATATTTTGGATTAAAAATAATCATAGAAAAACATTTCATATTAGTTAAGTCTCATTTTCAAGACCATTATACTGGAAAATTCCTATAATGAACTGAGTTCTCTCCTTGTTCGATCCCTATATTACTGAACTAATATTATTGTCATTCTAGTCTCTTCTATATCATGAGATATAAATATTTACCCAATGCATTGGAGGGAGATATAGGTCCCAAACATCACCAAATAAAAACCATACATATGTGTTCCACAAGAACATAAATCATCCATTATATCATAACCCATAAAAATAAATGGGTTTCACAATCATCATTCTATTATAACATTACTGATGTAAAATAAATGGGTTTTATAGATATCATTCCATAATAAAAATAAAACAACATCGGAATAATAGGGATATTATCTTTGAAAAATATCCCCATTAAAACATAAGTAACATTAATGAATTTTATCATATAAGGAAAATAATTTTATGATATCACTTGAAAATATTTTGGGAGGAAATTATCCTTTCTACTTTAAAAATATTTTCTTTTCTTAACATGTCATGAGATATAAAAAGAAAAAAATTATTTGAAAATAAAATTTTCATATTGTAAAGGATTATTCAAATCATTAAGTATATATGATGGTGGAATATTCCTTTAATTTTTTATAATTTAAAAAAATATTCCTCCTATGTATTTTTCTTGGTAAAGTAAAAAAGAGCCTTGTTTAGAAAATGACAAAAATATTCTTTTCAAAACATTTTTTAAAAATTAAAACATGGGTAAAAATAAATTTAAATATTCATAGGATAATTGTAAAAACATTTTTAGAAAACATGGATGTGGAAGATAAATATTCCACAATATTGATTTAAAATGAAACAATCCTGATTATTAATGAGATTGTGAAATAATCACTTATCAGTTTATAATCAGTAGAATAGTAATTCCCGTGAAATAAATAAAATTATATGGACATATAAATACCATAATTTTTATAATAATACACATAAAATATATTCAAGGTTAGTATAGGCACAAAATAAACAAGTGGCATATAAGTCATTTGTCCCGTAGAAATAAAAGTGAGACAAAAATCCCTTACCTTAAGTGTTGACTTCCTTTGTTTTCATTAAAAATTCATGTATAATAAATATAAGTTTATTATAAAACTAACACAGAACCATATTAACATATATAATATCATAACTTATTTACTTAGGACTTTATATTACTCTATTATTTACAGTTCCATGTTAAAATTATGTTTCGGGTAACAATCGTTTTTTTCATTCATGTTTTGACTTGTTATCCTTAGTCCTCTTACATAGATCATGATTTCATCATATAAATAATGATATAAAATATATAAATATCATATATATATATATATTATATATTTATTCATGGTGATTCATAAAATTTAGAGATAGAAAATAAAATATACTATTCATGGAGATGGAAGGTCATACGTACGCATGAACGTTGTTTTCACTTTCTTATTGTTTTAAAATAAATAAAATTAGATATAATATCAATAATGAATAATTTTTATGTTATAAATATAATATATATTAATAAAATTCATCCTTTTTTACCATCTATGTGAAATATATATGAAAAATGAATCACATCGCATTGTCGAGATGGTAAGCCATACGTGCGCATGAGCAACATTATCATTTCCCAAAAGATTAGATAGTAAAAAGGTAGATATTATATTATCATTATATAAGTATAATTATTTCATAAATATAATATATATAGATATTTAAATCATCATAATTCCCACTCATAAAATATGCTAATGGAAAATGAATTGTATCACTATGTGGAGATGGTAAGTCGTACGTATGCACGAGCAATACTTTCATTTCTTGTTCGATGGGAAAGGGGTTGTATATTAGTTTTTTAATAATCATAATAACATTTAAGAATATTTAGGATGTAGAAGTTATAATTTCATGATATATATCTTATATTTAGAGGAGGTATATAAGAGTATAAAAAGAGAGTGATCAGTTTGAGTGATTACCTTTTCTTAGAAATGGCTCCTTTAGATCTCCTCTAAATAACTCTAGAATTGTTATTTTGGGAAGACCAGTACCTATGTAATGTATATATGGAAGTTTAAAATTGAATTTTTCAGATTTTTTTTTTGAGATATAAGGCTCAAAGTGATGTGAATAAGTGATGGAGGAGGTTGCCTTTTATAATTTAGGTGAAGGACACTTTTAGAATTTTCTAAAATATTATTTTATAATAAATTTAATGTGAATTCAAATAACTCAAAAAGGTCATGGAGTCGAATATAATATGAGATAAGTTTTCAATATAATATAAAAATATATTTTATACATGTTTTGGTATTATTTTAAACATTATCATTTTTTATCAACCCTTAGTTGACCTATTTTAATGTTAAATAAGGTAACATATTTTTCAATATTAAAAGATTATAATTTTTACATATTTAATTTAAATTAGACCATAAGTGATCCATTTAAAACCTTTTAGAACATATTATCATTAATTATTACTTTTAAATATGTTTTATGATTTTTTAGATAATTTAATAAATTATTATTATTATAAAATATTATTTGTCTCAATTTTAGAGATATTCATCATATAGACATTTAAAAATATAAAAATAAAAAATTTACCTAAAAAATAATATTTTATTATATCTCTAAGAGTTCAAAATCAACTATAAAATTCATTTATCACATTAATTATTTTAAACTATATTTATTTTAATATTTTTATTAATATTTATTTAGTATTTCCATTAATAAAATAATTGTCGCATCAATGTTATGTAATTATTTAATATACTTCTTTGTTCACTAAAAATTAAAAATAAAATACCATGATGAAGATAAATCTTATATATTTCATAATAATATTTACAGATAAATATATCTTTTGGGTAACCCTATATTAAAAATGATATATTATTTAAAACATGTATATGATATCTTTAAATTTTCAATAAATAAAATATTATAAACATCGCAATCTCATCTAAGGAGACCAAAAAGTAAAAATTAAATTTTTTTCAGGAAATTATTTTTATTAATTTAAAATTTTACATTAATAATTGTTCCTAAAATACATTTTCCCTATATGGACACATAAATGATACTTAAAACACAGAAAGTGACATTTTTTGTCTTTAATTTAAAAATTATATAAGTCATCTTCCGTGACAAGTGTCCATTGAACAAAATAATTTATATTATTATGTTATATGGGTCGAATTATATGTATCAAATAAATGTTTTCACATGTTATATTCATTTTATAGTGTTTAACATAAATTACCCAATTTACCATTTACCATGGTAACAAAATTTACCATAGTTACTATTCATATTGACCAAAAATAAAAGGGACCTATTCAATAAATTTGGACCTTATCAAACTAAATTTGGAAACCATTTTTCAAAATCCAAAACATAGAATTTTCATAATTTAATTTAAAATAAAATTGGTAAAAGGCCATGAAAAAGAGTTTTTTAGAAAAATGCCCTTTTAAAACATAAAATATTTTTATAATAATATCTGTTATAAAATTATTTTAAAAAACCATAATAGGATTATTTTAAATTAAAATTAACTAATTAAAATTAAAAAATAATCAAGAACATAATTTTACCTTTTAAAGACTAAAATAAAATTATGTTTTCAATAAAATTAGTATTTTCACTATTCCTTAAAAAAAAATTAGAAAATTATAAAAAAATAAGAATTTTAAGATAATTTCTACATTATGAATTCAAAAAAATGAAATTCATTTTTTCAAATCCATTTTTTATAACTTTGAAAATTAATATTCATTTATAAAATGAATAAAAACTCATTTTTGAATAAAAAATATTTTTGAAGAATAAAGTCATTTTACTAAAAAATGTGTGATCATTTTCTAATAACTTATCAACACATTCATATTGAGTTGGAACTTTATATTTATTTTATAAATCAGTATTTCAAAATTATTCCACTAATTTAACAACTTGTTTATTATTATCTTGTTTAAATAATTGCAATAATAAAATGATGTTTCATAGAAACTCAGTGTTGTGTGTAACGCAAGCTAAGTCGGTGTTGTGTGTAGAACAAGCTTAACACGGTGTTGTTGGATATTAAAGTGATTAAAGAAATAATATTATTTAAAAATATATTTCATAAAAATCTTGGAGGGTTAAAATTATTCAACTAATAAAAAAATCATCTTTTCTAAAGAGGGGATAATGGTTCTCGACTGTCACTTGATTCAATCATTGGTAGTCTATACACTACATCAATCCACCATTTACCTTCTTGAATGAAAAAACACTGGATCACCCCATGGAAATACACTGAATTTGATTAATCCCTTCTATATCAAATCAATGATTTGAGTCATCAATTTTCACAGCTTTGAAGGTTCCATGTGATAAAGAGAAATCAAGATTAGAGAGAAATTTGGATAAATTTTTTTCTTAAACTCTATATCTCATTAAGGGGGTATCATAAAAACATCTTTAAGAAAAACATCTATAAATTATTCAATTACCCCAAGGAACACCACCACATCTTCCTCTACCAAACCCAACAAAAACTCTACTAACTGTGACCAAAGAGGATCTAAATTCCTATTTTCCATTCAATTATATCACACACCAAATAAAACCACACATTATCCTTCCATATAATAGAAAACAACTATACCATTGAAGAAATATTTGACCACATAAATATAATGTAACCAATCCTCGATAAGGATGACATTGTATGGTTATATTTATAGTAAGAATAAATTCCCCAATAATGGATGTTACCCAATCATCAACTCACAACCTTGACACACATCAAGAAAATTAAACAGTAATCAATATATCTTAGTCAACACTAGGGAAACTGGAATCCTCTCCACCCTAATTCCCAAGGCATGACCAAGGTGGGTGCAAAAAAGGGGCATGAATCACTCAAATCAAATAACGAAAAAACTAGGGTATATGATAAATATATGGTATCTTAAATTATACTTTCCCCACTTAGCATTTTCATCTCCATAGTGTGAAAATGACCCTTCCAAGCTCATATTCCATTCTATCCCTATTGAAAACCACCTCCACAACTATGCTCATCTTTTTATCCTTGAGTTTATAGGATATCATGGGGTTTTCTTCTTCCTACTCCATATCCTGTTAGTAAAATCCTATTAACCCTACTGCTGATATGGATTCAAGGGAAACTATATCTAAGGCTATAATGAAAATTGATGACGTAAACTATGTTGTTTATCTATAATGGTTAGACATTTAAATCATCAATTATTTTGACCCCCAAAAACGAATCTTATAAGAGTGGATCGCTTAGTAGATTCAAGGGAACTACTAGCACTAAAGAAATGTTATTAATACTATTATACCTTAATTCCCTCTAGTCATAACCTTGACTATCCTAGATTCTAAATCCATCCATCTATAGTTATACTCCCCAAGAATCTCTGAGGACACCCATATTGAGTTGATCTAATGGGTTTATAAATCCCATAAATCACCTATGTCTTCTTTTTTACCTCCAGATATGTAGGAAACATAAGTAAGGAAATATCATACATAAAATTATAATTCAGTTCCTCCTATAAAAACCATTATCTTTCCACCTCATCTAGAAAAAAAATCTTGGGAAAAGTGAAGAAGATATTTAATTTGGATCTTAATCTCTCACACACTCAAGCATCCCTGCTATAGGGAGAGTAAATCCTTCTTCTTCACCACCCTCATAATATATATAAGCAACTCCTCATGAAAATACCTCTAGAAATCATCCCATGAAACCTTTACCTCCTTATACTCTCTACGGAATAGGATAAACCACTGGCGGATATCCCTTCGCATTTTTCTAATAGCTATTAGTACCCGATAATCCATCCTCATATTGATAAATTTGAAAAATATCTCTAGCTCCTACAACTAGAATTCAATATCCAAATTGGAGGCACTTCTATAAAACTTCTCCAATTCCTAAAACTAGAACTCAAATAGCATAGTCCTCTAAGACTCATCCTGCTTAGTCGGTTAAACCCTCTTGCAGTCAACTGAATCATCATGTTTCATTTAAAAAATCTAAACCACATGTGGAAAATGATAAGTGGATATCTTCTAAAGTATGAAATAAAACACCAAAACTCAATAGAATGAAAATAATTAAGATTAATTAAATTAGATTCATTATAATTTCCCAAAAATCACCCAGATTCAAATATAACTTAAAAAAATAGTGCATGTACCTCTCCTAGTTCATTACCCTGCAATTAGTATTATCTCACCTAGGGTGTTTGGTATGCTTATGGAACTTGTTTCAGATCATATAGGACATTAATCGCATGTGTCATAACCAATCTCCCTTGCTACATCACACACTATACTTGACTAACATTGCTTCCCTACCTATCAAATGTAATCCTCACTAGTTCCAAACACTTGTCTCCATCATAACTCTTGTTCATAGATCTAGTACCACTTTTTTACAATAGTATACCACTAAGAACCCCAATTGTTCATACAATTAAGGGTAAAGTAACCCCCAAATCCTACCACCAATAGGTGATAGGTTAGAAACTATCATTGATGGTGTGAGTCACATAAATGTGAGGTATCTCCTTCCTAATCCCAAAATAAAAAAATAATCTACCAATCAACTCTATAAATAAAATAATACCAATATCTCAAGATGTATGTGATTTCATATAGAAATAGGTGGTCAAATGAAATATCAAAAAACAAAAACCCTGTGTTTTTGAGTTCATAATATATCTAATCCTTAAGCTAGTAACATATAGATTAGTCACCAAATACATCTTCAAAACCTAAAAAATAGATTTATATATAGGGGTGATCATACATATATAATTGGTAATATCATCCTCAAAATATATCAAGAAAACGTGGGTAAATCATTTTGATGCCTCAATGAACAAATGGTAGTTTAAACACACAAGTATAACAGGTCAACTATCACCCAAACTCACCAAGGTTCACTTTCCCAATATCATATCTAAGTATAATGACATAATATAAAAAAATAATAAAAAGGAACCACAAAACAACTTATCCATTTGTTTTTATGCTCATTCAACAATTTTAAACATCCTATGATTCCATCCCTTCTATAGCTATAAAATCACACCTCATATCACATATCACAACCATATGCCACGTAACCTATCATAGTTGCATCATTTTCATCGCATATCCACCAATATATAATATATTTTAATTTCACATCATATCATCCTACTACATCCTTGTCATCATAGTGTGTCATGAACATGAATGACATTAACCTCATTCCCTCCTAATATGTATAAACCCAACCATATGCCATCACCACCACTATATAATTGAGTTAGAAAATATATCACATACTATAACTTATACTTTTCAAAGACCATATTCTTATACCTAAATTGATTAACCAAATCCCATGATAAACCTTGAATGGATACTGAGGATGAGGGATTTTTCATCCATCAATTCCTCAATAACTTTGATTCTTGATAAAAACACATGAAACCCAAAACATTTTGGTGTCAATATGTTAATCTAACTTTGGTGGGTTGAATATGAAATCACAAGGAAAATATAACATAGACACACCCATAACCCAACCTTAAAGTATTATACCAAACATCCCTACCTATACCCAACACTAATTCTGCACAACCACTACCAAAACTAACATATTCTACCACAACTAACAACAATTTTCATCTCTACTAAACAAACTAATCTCACTTCCACATAAAATAGTCACAAAAACAATTTCATATATCCCATTTAATTATTTTATTTATCAATTTCTATATTTACCATTTGAACAGATACATTACAATAATTTTTCTATTCATTTCCATATCTAACATCAAACCATTCATTATCCATCAACCATTTTTATCCCACCCATTACCATTTTTTACAACATTAACAATTCATTAGTTTCCATCAATTAAAAAAATCAAACCAACACATGTTCCCACATTAATTATAACCATTATCATTCTATACCATCTTGAAACTATAAAAAAATACTCAAAAAAATCAACCAACCACCTCACAAACTTACCTATAAAACATTACAACAATCCCCAAAACTACCACAAAATTGTTCCCTTTCTACACCACAAGCCTTAACACATAACTGCCCATCTCCCATTCTAACCCACATAACCATACATGCTACCATTCCAAACCACACAACCATTTCACCATTTCCACATCAAAAACTATATATCCCATATGATAAGTGAGGAAAACAAGCTACAAAAATACACAACCAGGACCAAAAAAATCACATCAATGAATCATTTCATACCAATAGAAATCAACACCCAATTTTAAAAGAAAAAACTTTAATAATTCTCTTTGCTAAGAAAGAATTCACATTAATTATGCCTCTCTAACCTTAGAAATGATACCAAAATTTAATATTTCATATAATCAATTCATTAAAATATTTGAACTATTATCCTTTTATGAAACATAATTCATATAATTTGGTCATAGCCACTATGTATAAATCACAAAAAATCATAGTAACAATATCAAACAAATTTCAAACACAATAAATATCATAGAATTATATAAAACACATTTGAATTACCCCTTCCATTCAATTTTATTTAATCCATTTATTATCTTTATTCACTTAATCCTTCCAATAAACCAATAGAAAACAAAATCGGGGTAAGTTAATAATTACACATAAGTAAAATAGAGAATTATTTAATATTATACCTCAATTAGAGCTTCAATAATCCTTTTTGAAAGAATAAGGAAATAAGGATGATTATAAGGCCAAAATCTTGTGGGATTCCTCAATAACCTAGATCATAAAAATCCCAATCAATCCATGAACCAAAGAAAACAAAACACAAACTGAACTATTATCAGAATATTCCACATATGAAGGAATGGAGAAAAACTAAGGGGAAAAGAAACTCACCACCAATAGAATATCTTTTTCCCATAAATCCAAGAATAAAGGGAATATAAATAAGTATTAAATAACAATAAAGCACCACTAATTGTATAAGGTCTACGAAAATGAAGGAATAAGGAAAAACCCAGATGATATTATAAATTTATAATAAAATAAGCAATGTAAGGTGTAAATGCGTGAAAATTCTTGGTCATGCGTTAAAGGGACTATAGAAAATGAATCTCTAAAACGGATTATGTGATCTAATTCACATTCCGCGATTTATTTTATAATTAACTATCTTAATATGATAAAACTAAGGAATTTCCATGCCATGACAAGATCACCATGGTTCAATGAGACCCAAAAAGGTAGAACTAATGAATTCAACCCCTAGGTCTTCATGATAGGAAAAAGGTGGACACTCTATCATAGTGACTCATGGGAAATCAAAAGAACGTCCAAATACTCCTACATTTCATGACCAAACCCCCTTATACCATAACTAGAAAAATAAATACATAGAATTACTAATATATATGTATGGGTTATTTAAAATATATGGGGTTCGTCCCTTTTCGAAAAATATCCACTAAACACCCCATGGAATGACAAGAAACTCCACATCATGTCTAGAGTCATTCATTACATAACCAATACTCCTCACACCATGACAAAAAATATCCATAAAAATATCTTTATGCTTCACTATCATATCCAATACCCCCAATCCATGACATATTCCATCATGCTGCAACATAAGAATCATGTCATGAATCAACCCTTCATGGCACGACACACCAAAATATAAAACATCCCTTTCATATAGCTAACCATACATGATTTGACACCCAGATTTATGCCATGAAACCTCCTTCTAACTAAATTATCATCTCTAATGTAAAACCCAAAAATATCATTTAATGTGATAAACTATTGATTTTTTTCTAAAA
Organism: Viscum album; assembly: GCA_963277665.1. Classification (NCBI taxonomy): domain Eukaryota; kingdom Viridiplantae; phylum Streptophyta; class Magnoliopsida; order Santalales; family Viscaceae; genus Viscum; species Viscum album. The sequence goes on from OY728155.1 coordinate 1,085,121,726, forward strand.
CTCGTGTTTTTTTCAGGTTTTAAGTGTTTTGGTGGTCATGAATGACCAAGTGAGAGTTTTGAGTGAATCAAGAAGGTATTTAGATAAATTAATATAGAATTTTAGTCATTCATGATGTATCACTAGCATAAAAGAGTCAAGAAGAGAGGAGGGTCCTCTATCTAGATATTTAACAACATCAACATGCAGTTGAAACTCTGAATCATGCATAGAGTAGAATAAAAATAAAAAACATTTGTTTCATTTTAAAAATAAAATGGGAAAAGTGAGGGTGGTCATTCATCTAATAAATAGTGATGTCCCTTCCTACCTTTGGGTTGTTCAATTTTCAAGTGGTTTTATCTTTCAATTCTCTATAGAATCATCCTTCCTTAATTGTGTTGGGTAGATGAGGGTAAGGATACCCTTCTACCTTCAACAATTCTATTTTTATTTCACTGCCTAATGAGATCTCTACATTTATGGATGTTATAACTTATTCTCAGGGCTTTTATCTTATTTTTTTATTTCTACCATTTTTTCTCGAATCATAAGATGGTATTTTATGAATAGTAATCTGTTATTATAATGTAAGGGTGTCAATATTTCTCCTAAATATATATGTGTGTTATGTGATGTGTGGTAAATGAGAATGATATGGATGGTATGAGTGACACTAGGTATGTTATTCCTTGATTATTTTTAATTCTTGGGAGATATTGGAGGGAATTATAGTATATGAAATGTTACAGTTAATTTTGGTATAGTATGGTAGGTGTATTGTGTGGATTTATGGTTGGTTTTGCATAAATATATTTATTATGGAAATTATTTCAATGATTTGATGGTTTAGTTAGTTCCATGGGAATTCATTAGGTATGTATTGAGTTAATATGGGTGATTTTTATCACTAGAAGTGAGGTGACATACTTCATCAGTATAAGGTGTATGGAATTAACCATTTCCTTGGTTGGGAGACATGGTTTTTAGGTGGAAGTGAAGGTTCACTAGAGGTGTATACTTGGATTGTAGGTGATGTTTCTCACTATGGTCTGTTGATCGAGTCATTGGGGTCATGTTTACCCAAGATAGGACCCATGAGGTGGTGTTTAACACTATTATGGGTTGATTTTTATATAAATTAAGTAGAATATGATGTGGTTTTTACCATTGATATGGATGATATTCTCATCATAGAAGTCCATGGTTAGTAGCAATTAGGACCAATATATAGTTTTAGTTAATACTACCAGTTTGGGGAATGAGTCTCATGTTTTATTATGGTACTATTGGGTAAGGATTATAGAATGACGGTTATTGTCATTCCTTTGGGGTGTTGGGTTATTGAGGTGGTGGTCTGTTGAAGGAAGTGGATGTCCTTAAGACTTGTGTTATGTCGTGAGGACATACCTTTGGGATGTAGGAATGACTTGCATCAATATTGTGATGATTATTGGAAAGTTAAATCATCTGATATAGAAATATATAGAAAGAAAAGGGCTCTTCTACCGTCACAAACCATAGATATATCATTCCACTCCAGTACTAGTTTGGGAACTCGTTCAATCAAGGCTGGTTCAGTGCAAGCGGAGTAGGTTGTGTAAGATGTGTTGGTTTCTATTTATTTATGTTTTTTACATACACTGATATATGTATGGATGCAAGATCAAGAAACCATTTATATTGACCCTATCCTTTTACACATAATATTACATTATTTTAAGCATAATAAAAAATAAGGATTGAATAGTCTAATGTCTTTGTTAGACTAGGTACGTGATTAGAAAACATGAAACTAGAATAAAACGTCTTTTTATTGATCTTATATAATTATATTCTAACTTCCTTTGAGATCATATATCTGCATAGGATAATCTATGGAATATATAGACAAATGGATAATCTAAAAATCCCAGTAAGGAAATAAACATGGGAATAAATCAAAGAATGTGAGTTAGAAGGCATAATATGATAACATAAAAGGAATGGATCATGAATAAATATATGGAAAAATAACATATAGGACATGGAATTATATGACCATGGAAATATTGAAATGTGGAAGTAACGTATAACATAACATAAATATGATTCAAAGCTAACTGCAAAAGTATTTCACATGGTGGACAAAGTCCCCTAACGGATTAGGTTCACCCCTTAATCCGAAATATGACATGTCCTAAGACAAAAAATTACCAAATTAATTAGTGTGATATCTTGGTACACCAATAATAATTTTTCATGCATATTTTTAACACATAAAGAATAAAACATAAGGAATAAATGTAAGAGTTCCAAATTGAAGGAAATGGATTTCGTAATCATGTCATAAGGAATAACCAAAAAGCACATCATTATGGTATCTATAAAATAAGGGATTTAAATCATACTTTTATATTAATAAATGAAAAATAAACATTTTTCATGATAAATTATATCTAACTAAAGTGAAAATATTTAAAAATAGTGGTTAAGTATCTTTGGAAATGTGCCGCTTAAGCGGGGTTTTAAGAGAATAGGTAAAGAGCCTTTAAAATGGGTAAGATAATAATAATTCACATAAAAAAACATGAAATAAAATGGTTTTATAAATAAGAAGGATTATTTTTATAAATCATATATTTTTAAAAACATTTCATTGAGTGGTACCTTAAAATAGAAAAAGTAAATATAGAAATTCCCTTTAATCAACTTTTCGAAAGGTATTAAGAACGAAACCTTTAATGCATGCATATAACCATAAAATAAAGATTAAATAGACCTGGTATATATTTTTGAGACATATATAAATAATATATAAGAACAATATTATAATAATTAAGTGATAAATTGATTTGGATATAGATAGAGTGCAACTTAAAAAAAATATGGATCTTTGGAAATATCCCTTACGTTATGTCTAAATGTGTTCTGCACTTGCACTTAATGTCATGGATAATAAAATTAGATTAATTAATTACATAATTAATAACCAAATATAAATGTATTTTATTTATTATAATTTTATTAATTTCATTTATGACCATTTTAATGAGTTATAAAGTTCAATTTCATCATTTTGGGAGCGTTCGTTTCATGGTTTCATGATCAGTTCACTTGTGTAAAATTATGAAAGTTCTTGTAAAATGGGAATAATTATCCAGAACTAAAATTATATAGTATTAATTCACTTTAATAAGTTTAAATTTTCTAATATATAATTTTTTCTGTTATGAGTATGATTTGTTTGATAAAACATTAATAATAGATGTTTAGTTTATTTTGGCGGTTTTTCAATCATCATGTATTAGTTTCATTTTATTTAATATTATATTTGTATATATTAGTTATAGAACATGAAAAAAGTTATAATATACATATTAAAATATATTTTAACCAAAATAATTCTTTTATGACCATCCTTGAATATGGTAATTGAAAATGAAAACTCATTATTCAGGAGACGGTAAACCGCCATAATTTGGGCAGCGGTTTTGTTTCTTTGAATAAGAGAAGATGATAAAAAGGGTTGGATAGAAAATATTACATTATAAATATAAAATTATATTATATAAATTGTATTTTATTTTTTATTCTTTCATATATTAAATTGGTTAGTATAAGGTAGAAGAATAAAATAAATTAAGATATGTAGTTTGAGAATGTTACCTCTTGAATATCACCCCCTTGAAAGACCCCTTAAGGAACTTACAATTGGTCTTTTGATAAGACCAGAATAAATTAAACATGGTAATAGAGGGGAGTATATTATATTTCAAAGATTTTGGAAATATTCAAGGCTTTTAAGGTTTGAGGATAATGGGTTTTGAGGGGTGATATTTATAAGGGTAGAGAGGGGTATTTTTATAATTTCAGAAAATATTAGACTATAATAAATTAAATTTCTATTTAAATACCACCAAATGACAATTTATTAAAATATAAGATATTATAAGGTTTTAATACCATCATAAAATAAAATTTAGACATGTTTTGGTCATATTTTTAGCCTTATCATTTTGATTATCCCTTAGTTAACCTATTTTAATTTTAAATATAGTAACAAATTTTTCAGCATTAAAAGGATTTAATTTTTAATTATATAGTGTAAAATTTACAATAAATGTATAATTTATGAAATTTTAGATCATATAAAAATTGTTTTTATTTTTCAAATATTTTTATGATTTTAAAATAATTCAATAAAATATAAATCCCATAAAATATCATTATTGTCAATCTTCATACTATTTTCTACTTTAACATTTAAAAATATTAATATTGCAAGTAAAATAATAAAAAACTATTTTATTATATCATATAAATGTTATTTTAATCTAGATAATTCATAGATCAACTTAAATATCTCAAATAATATTTATTTTAATATTTTTAATATCATTTATCTAATTATTTTCATTAATTTAATAATTACTACATCATTATTGTGTAAGAATTTAATTTAAGTATTTAATCACTAAAAATTACAAATAAATTACCATGATGTATATAATTCCAATATATTTAAAAATACTATTTATTATTTAATATAGCTTCTGTATAACCATATATTAAAATTATTATACTTATTAAAAATAAGAGTGGGACATTTTGTCACTTTATTTAATTTTAATAATGTCTAAGTAATTTTTATGAAACATTTTACATTAAATAACTCAAATTAGAACATTAGGTTTTAAGGGTGTAATTTCATTCATCCATTAAGAATTTGGATGAAAAAATATGGCTTGATAACTTATTTTTAATCTAGATCAACCTGATTTACCCTTTAATGAGGTGATAAATTTTACCATGGTTATTATTCATATTGATCAAAAATAAAAGGGGTTAATTTAATAACTTTATACTTCATGATTCCAAATATGGAAACCATTTTTGAAAATTTAAAATCCAGAAGTGGAAGAATTTAATTTAAAATTAAACAGGTAAAATGAAACTAAAAACGGTTTTTCGAAAAAAAAAATAACTTTTAAATTTAAAGTATTTTTATAATAAATACATTTATAAAATTCATTTAAAAGATGAAAATTATATTATTAATTATAAAAATTAAATAATGATCATTTAAAACTAATCCAAAATAGAATTTTTATTTTTTAATGCTTTTAAAAGAAAATACAATTTTCAATGTAAATTGGTATTTTTCACCATTCATTAAAATTTTAAACTTTTTAGAAATTTATCAAAAATAAATCGTAAGATAATTTTTACATTATTAATTCAATAATGAATTTTATTTTATAAAATATGTTTTCTAGAAGTTTCAAAATAAATTATATTTATTTTCTAATAGAAATCGATAAGCCGTTTTTTAAAGAAAACAAATTTTTGAATAATACAATGAATTTACTAAAAATTATGATTTTATTTACTAATAATTAATATATTTCATAATATATTTATTCATAATAATAATATAAAATTCAATGTCTAGTTTATAAATTTCTTGTTAAAATAATAATATTTTAATAGTATGTCGCGATTCATTTAAACTCAATGTTACATGCAACAAAAGATACCAAATAAATTAAATTATTTAAAGAGAAATATTTCATAAAAAATTCTGGTTGATATATTCTTCCCCCATTATAAAATTTCATCCTTGAAATATCTTTTTTCATACTAAGGTGAAAATAGGCGAGGGTGCTTCTCCTTCATCATTTCCTCCAGTTCTCATGTCACTTATTCGTATTTGTGGTTCCTCTATAGTACTTTAACCAAGTGAGTAGTCGTGTTGCATAGAAATTTATCTCTATAGTCCAAGATACTCACTAGTTTCACTTCATAAGAGAGATGATTTTTTAGTTGTACCACCTCTAAATTTAGTACATGTGAAGAATATGGTATGTACTTCTTTAGGAGTGATACACGGAATGCATCATGTATTTGAGACATGGTCAGTGGAAGTGCTAGTCGATATGCCAAAAAATAAATGAAATCAAGAATCTAAAAGGATCTAATGTACCCAAGAATTTTCTTTCCCTTCTTCCCAAATCTCTTTACTCTCTTCCATAAATATTTTCAAAGGAATACCTTGTCTCTAACCTCAAACTCTAAATATTGTCTATGATTTTATGCATATATCTTCTATCAATTTTGAGATTCCCTAATGTTATGTTGAATGGTCTACACCTTTTATGTAATTTACTCATCCATTTTGGGTCCTAGTAACTTCTGTTAACTAACTTTATCTCAGCATGAAGGTGTTCTATATCTCTCCCTAATAAGGGATTCATATGGGTCTATTTGGATGTTTGAGTGGAAACTATTATTGTAAGAGAACTCAACCGGTTAAATATATCAATACCATAATCCTTTGAAGTCCATTGAGAATTATCTAAAAATTTATTATAGTTTTTGAATGGTCCACTTACACTAGCCATCAGTTTGGGGTGATAATTTGTATGGATGTTCAGCTCAATGTTTATAGCATGTTGGAGAATTTTACACAACATAGGGATAAATCTCATATCTCGAACAAATACAATTTATAATGGTTCTCCATGAACCCTAACTACTTCTCTGATGTATATCCATGGAAACTAATCAAGTGATAAGTCCTAAAAAGTTGAAATAAATTGATCTGTCATTGTTACATGATCCACAACAACCCATATACCATCGTTTCCTATAGATGTCTTCAAAAGTCCAGTGACAAATTCAATGTTGGTGTTTTCCCATTTCCATATAGTTATAGGTAATAGTTTCATCATACCTTTTTAATTTTTTATTTTATCCTTCACTTACTGGCATGCCAAAACTTTGATGCAAATTCAATGATCCCCTTCTTCATATTGACCCACCAATAGTGCTCTTGGAGATGTTCATACATCTTTGTGCTCCTGGGGTGGACAGAGAAGCTTGATTTATGTTCATAATTCAAAATATACCTATATATTTTAGGATTTGATGGTACACATAGACATTACCCAAATATTATGACTCATTCCTCATCAATTTTTAACTCTGATGATTTATCATTTTTGATACCTTCCACCATCTTCTAAATTTCAACATTATCTCTTTAAGCATACTTTATCATCTCTTAAAGGGATGGTTGAGAAATAATTTGGGAAAGGAATTATGTTGTACCTTCCTTTATGATTCCCATGTTCATCCTTTGAAAAATTAATAATATTGGATCTTTCTCAATTCTCATCATTGATAAATTTGTATGATCCTACCTACTTAAGGAATCTTCTACTTTATTTACTTTACCATGATGGTAGTGGATTGAGAATTCATAATCGTTTATAATTTCTAACCATCTTAGGTGTCACATATTAAGCTCTTTATATGTCAATATATATTTGAAACTCTTATAATTCGTATATATCTCACACTTCTCCCCATAGAGATAATGTTGCCAAATTTTCAACACAAAGATCGTAGCTGCCAATTTCAGATCATGCATGGGATATTTTTTATCATGAAATATCAACTCCCTTGAGCCTTTGGATATCACTTTATCATTTTTCATCAGTAAAAAACATAATACCTTCTTTAATGCATAGTTGTATAGCACAAATAGTTCCCCACCTATCAATAGTGTGAGTACCGGTGTAGTGATGGGCCTCTTTTTCAACTCTTTAAAGTGGTCTTTACATTAAAAGGTCTAGAAAAACTCTACTCTCTTATGATTTAGCTTGGTTATTGGGTTTGAAAATTGAATGTAATTATTCACAAAATGCCTATAATACCTATATAGACAAAGAAAACTAAAGATCTCTATTATAAATGCTAGTATGGGCCACTCCTCAATTTCCTTTGTCGTGGAAGGGTCCACATATATTCATTTGTTGATCATAACATGACCCAAGAATGAAACTTCATCTATCCATAACTCACATTTACTTTACTTTGCATATAGTTTATCCCTTCACAATGTATTTAGCAGAGTATTCAAATTCTCTTCATGCTCCTCCTTACTCTTGGAGTATATTAGAATATCATCTATAAAGACTAACATGATTTTTTTAAGGTAATATCTAAATACTCTATTTGTTAAGTCCATGAATATTTTTTGAGAATTAGTGGCTCTGGAGGGAATCAGTATGAGCTCATAGTTTCCATACCTCATTCAAAAGGAACTCATGGAAGTATATTCCTTCTTCACCTTTAATTGGTGATATCTTTACCAAAGGTCCACCTTAGAGAAATAATTATCCCCATAAAATTGATTAAACAAGTAATTAATCCATGGAAGAGGATAATTATTCTTTATCGTGATTTTTTTGAGCTCATGATAATAAATGCATAGACACATTGATTCATCCTTCTTCTTGATGAAGATAATAGGTTCACCCTACAGTGAATCACTGGGGCATATGAAACCCTTGTCCAAATTCTCATATAACTACTTCTATAACTCCTATAATTCAATGGTAGCTATACTATAAGGTTTCTCTAATATCTAGGTATCAGTTCAATTGAGAACTCAACCTATCAATCATGAGGAATACCATGAAATTCTTCAAAGAACACATCATTGTAGTCCCTTACAATGGGAATGTCTTTATGCGTGATCATCTTCTTTCTCTAAATCATTTGAGCAATATATGTTTGATCATAAGGTAATAATATCCACACTTGATTTGATTATTATTAAGGATTTTTATAATCTTACTTAAACTTGTACTTAATTGGAGGATGCCTCGGGATGGGAAGAGTGATCTCTCTCTATCCTAAAAGTTGATGTGGATTATATAAAGATAGTCAATCCAAACCCAATATATCAACAAACTCCACCAAAGTAAGTAAGATGATATTTTTGGGGTAGTTCAGTCCAAAAACATTGACCAGAGAGGAGTTATATACTCTAGATGCAATAATTTCCCCATACACTATTCTCGAAGATAATTAAACTTCCATATTTTGTGGTTGTGTTTGTATAGTTCTACTAAACTTTAAAGATATGAAAGAATGAATAGAACCAGAATCAAAAAGTACCTTCACTATTATTAAATGAATAACATAGATACCTATTACCACATCATTGTTAGGATCCACCTCAGTAGTAGTGATAGAATATTCCCTCCCTTTCTTCCTTGGAGGTTTTTGTCATTGATATTCTCAAACAACCCTTGAATTAGAGAATTGAATATTATAATTCTCATTTTAATTGTATTTAAATCACTGCACAATAAGCATAGAGTTCAAACGAACCTTCTTTTCAACTTCTTAATTAGTGGGTTTCTTCATTTCACTTTAGTAGTTATTAGCTTGGTGCGCCTATTTTCCACACTTGAGGCACCTTCGGGTTCCCCTTAGGTAGTTTCTAGGATGTTTATTCCCACACTTTTGACAAGTGGGATGTTTGGTTTTCTTTCCTCTGTGGGATTTATCTATTGATCTTCCCATATTAAAATCCAGACTCTTATTTTGATATACAAGTCCACAAGAGAACATAGAGTCTCCAATCTCCATCACAACATTAAGGGATCCAATAAAAATCTTCTCATAGCTATCAAAGTCTTGAATTTACAATGTTTTACGTATACTTAGTTTTAATACACTAAAGAAGATATCCACATTTCTTTTAGTGTTCATAAAAAATGCGTAGGTGTATAAAGGATAAAGTATTAGACCAAAAATTGATATATAAAGGATTAGAAAAAAAATTCTCTTTATTAGGATAAGGAGGTTAATCTACATGATTAATGTTATTATTAATATCTTTATCCATTTGATATTGTACTATCATGAAGTTTTGATCTCCCATTCCCATCAGATTTGGAATTTCATTAGGGAAATCATCACATCGCTTATCACATTGGATTTTAGTAAGGTTTATTCTATTTCTAGCCATTAAATATAAAATAAAATAAAAATCTAGGGGCTTTAATACTTTCAAATGAGTATAAAAAAGTCAATTATAAACATATATGGATAAATTTATAAATAAAAATTATATTCTATCTTGTGATTCCATGAGTTTAAATCTTGGTTATCCATGGTGAGAGAGTTTTCCCAAGGCTTTTTATAAAAAACAATTAGTCCTAATCCCTATATATAACAAAACCATGCTCTGATACCAACTATAGAAATAATATCCTTTAAATATAATACTATATGATTTTAATCATAATACAAGCCAAGGATTAAATTTTCTAGTGTCTTTAGAAGAATAGATACATGATTATCCAAGATGAAACTAGAATAAAACATTTTTTTAAATCTTCTATAATGAGATTATAACTTCCTTTGATCTCCAATATATTCATAGGATAACTTGCGAAATACATATACAAAGTGATGATCTATAAAAATAGTAAGGGAATAAATAAGGGAATAAATCATGGCACATGAGTTAGAAGGAATAACATGATAACATAAAAGGTATTGATCATGAATACACCTATGGAATCATAAAACATAGGATATAAAATAATATTATCATGGAAATATTGAAATTTGGAATTAATATATAACATGACATAAACATGAGCTAAATCCAACTTCTAAGAATATTTCACATGGTGGACAAGTCCCATAATGAATTAGGTTTACTCCCTAATCCCATAAATGACGTCTCCTGAGACTAAACATTAACCAATTCATTAGAGATCAATTTGGGTGCACCCATCTTAACAAGTTCATGCATATGTTTGACACATAAATATTCAACCATAAAGAAAAAAATAATAGTTACCCATGGAAGGAAATGGGTTTCATAATCATGTCATAAGACATAACCAAAGGGTGTATCATAATGGTATCCATAAAATAATAGATTTAAATCATAATTAGAAATTATTAAAGGAAAAAATGAAAAATAGATCATGATATTTTATGTCTATAAAACGTGAAAACAAGTAAAAATATTGGTTAAATATCTTTGGAAATGTGCCGCTTAAGCGGGGTTTTAAGAGAAGACGTAAAGAGATATTAAAATGGGTAATAGAATAACAGTTTACATAAAAAATAAGTGAATTAAAATGGTTTTCCAAATAATAATGATTATTTTTATAAATCATATAAGTTTTAAAACATTTCATTGTGTGGTACTTTAAAATAAATAAATAAAATAGAGAAGTTATCTTTAATCGACATTTAAAAAGGAATTAATAATTAAACCATTAATACATGTATATCCCTGTCAAAGAAATATTAAATAAACCTGGTATATATTTTTGATACATATATAAATAATATATAATAATTATATAACAATAATTAAGTGATAAATTTAGTCTAATATAGAGAGAATGTAACTTAAAAGAAATGTGGAGGTTCGAAAAGATCCATTACCTTTTGTATGAATGTGTTTTACACTTTCACTTAATGTCTTAGATAATAAAATTAGATTTTTTTTAATTTATTAATTAATAAAATATTATACATTTATTTTATTTTTATAGTTTTATTAATTTCATTTATGACCATTCTGGGAGTGTTCGTTTCATGGTTTCTTGGTCGGTTCCCTTGTGTAAAATTATGAAAGTTATTTTAAAATGGGAATAATTATCCAGAAGTAAAATTATATAATATTAATTAACTTCCATAAGTTTAAATGTTCTAATATATAATTTTTTTGGTATGACAATGATTTATTTGATAAAACGTTAATGATAAATGTTTAGTTTATTTTGGCATTTTTTCGATCATCGTGAACTAGTTTCATTTTATTTAATATTATGTCTATATATATTAGTTAAATGAAATGAAACAAGTTATAATATAAATATTAAAATATTTTTTAACCATAATAATGATTTTATGACCATCCATGAAGGTGATAATAGAAAACAAAAATTCATTATCCATGGAGACGGTAAACCTTCATAATTTGGACAACGGTTTCATTTCTTTAAATAAGAGGAGATGATAAAAAAGGATTAATAGAAAATATTATCTTATAAATATAAAATTAAATTTTATATATGATAATATATTTATTATTCTTGGATGGATGAAATAGGTGGGGAGAAGGTAAAAGAAGAAAAGAAATTAACATAGGCTTGAGAATGTTACCTCTTGAATATCACCTCCTTCAAGCACCCCTTGGGGAACTTAGAATTAGTATTTTGGTCATAAAAGAATCACTTGTACATGTGGAAAGTGGGTAGGTGAGTATTTTTCTAATATTTCAGAAATATTAAAGGCTTGATAGATGTGAGGAGAAGGGGTTGTGAGGGGTAGTATTTATAAAAGATGAGAGGGGTGTTTTGGAATTTCTTAAAAGATTAAATTATATAAAATTCAATATATATAAAAATACCACCAAATGACCATGGATTCAAAGATAAGATATGTTAAAATTGTAATATCTTCAACCAATAAAATTTATATATTTTTTGGATTTATTTTAAACTTTATCATTTTTATTAAACCTTAGTTAACCTACTTTAATTTGGAATGCAGTAACAGATTTTTCAATATTAAAATATTCTAATTTTTTACTTTTATGGTTTGAATTTTAACATAAATGGGAAATTTATAAAATTTTAGATCATATAATAATTATTTGTATCTTTTAAATATTTTTATTATTTTTAAATATTTTAATAAAATATTAATCACATAAAATATCATTATTGTCAATCCTTATACTATTCATTACTTTAACATTTAAAAACAACAATACAATAAGAAAAATTAAGACTAACTATTTTACTATGTAATATACATTTAATTTTAATCTATATAATTTTTAGAGTATCTTAAATATCTCAAATAATACTTATTTTAAAATTCTTAATATCATTTATTTTATTTTTCTATTAAATTAATAATTACTACATCATTTTTGTGTAAAAATTTAAGGTAGTAATTTCAACACTAAAAATTAAAAATAAATTACCATGATTTAGATAATTCCTTTATTTTTTCAAATAATATTTATTATTGAATATATCTTCTGAATAACCATATATTAAAAATATTATATTTATTAAAAATAATAGTGTGACATTATTTCACTCTCTTTGATTTTAATAATGTCTAAGTCATTTTGATGTAAAAGTGTCCATTAAATAACCTAATTTTAAACATTATGTGTTAAGGGTCGAGTTTACTTTACCCAACAATAATTTCAATGAAAACTTATTACTTTATCACTTACTTTTAATATAGATTAAACCAATTTACCCTTTACTGAGGTGATATATTTTACTTTGGTTCCTATTCATATTGACAAAAAATAAAAGTGTTACTTTAATAAATTTGGAAATCCTGATTCCAAATATGGAATTTATTTTTAAAATTTTAAGACACATAATAAGAATAATTTAATTTAAAATTAAATCGATAAAATAAAATAAAATACTATTTTTCAAAAAAAAGGTCACTTTTAAATTTAAAATGTTTTTATACTAAGTCCATGTATAAAATTCATTTCAAAGAATAAAATAAAATTACTAAAAAAATAACTAATGACCCTTTAAAACTAATCCAAAATATAATTTTTCTTTTTCAATTCTTTTAAAGGAAATTATAGTTTTCAAAGTAAATCGGTATTTTTTCACTTTTCATTAAAATTTAAAACTTTTTAGAAAATTCTAGAAAATTCATCATAAGATAATTTTGACAAGATGAAACCAATAACGAAGTTTATTTTTTAAAATATTTTTTCTAAAATTTTCAAAATTCATTATATTTATTTTCTCATATAAAGTAATAAAGTCATTTTTTGAAGAAAACATATTTTTAAAGAATAAAATGACTTTACTAAAAATTAAGTGTTTATTTCCTAAGCATTAATATATTTTATATTATGGTTATTCATATTCATAATCTCCAATTAAATGGTTAGTTTATAATTTTTATTTTAAAATAAGATTATTTTAATAGTATATCATGTTTTGTTTAAACTCGATGGTGCATGCAACACAATCAATCGAAGAAATTAAATTATTTAAAGAGAAATATTTCATAAAAAAACTCAGGGTGTTGCACCATTAGTGGTGTAATAATTAGTTCATACTCAGACACTACACGAGACCTTTGGGATGCAATAAGGATTTATAGATTGGAGTATAAAAAAGGGATCAAGCTCAGGTTCACAATCTTAGTGGATAGGGGCTTGTAAATAGTACAGGGGCTCGGTGGCATGGGTTTTAGAAAATGGTTAATGTGGTTCCTATATATAGATCCTACATGAATATGGAGTATATGGTTTCTAAATTTGAGGGTAGGAATGGGTTCATAATTCTAGATGACATGAACCATAGGTGCAGTAGAATAGTATAAGGGTAGTTAGATGTGAAACTTATAATAGATTTACATATTCGATACACCTAGGATATTATCTTTTATGATGATAATGGTATTTTTTTCTCATTGTGATACCACCAAGATGGCCTCGGTTGATGTTTGAAGATGGTGGATATGTGGAGGTGTTCGAGCATGCACGGGATAAGACCCATGAGGATGGGGGAGAGCATGAGCCACAAGTGGAGTGTAAAACCCTCTAGATCATTGGTATATTTAATTTGGTTTTAATTTGTTAGTTATGTGTTTTTAAAGTATTTCAACAGTCAAGGGTTAAGATTTTTTATTTTTGGGAAAAACAGGATAGGAATGTAACACAAAAAATTCTAAAGTAATAATATTGTATTTAACAGAGTGTATGAAACAAAACCCCAAAAGGAATATAACCTCAAAAGAATTTATGGTATATTTAATATTTTAAATAAATTTATTATATTCTATAGCTTTCAATGCATGAAATACTTAGTTTTATTTCAACGTATGTAACAAAGACTTTCTTTGATAACTAGCATTACACGCAAGGCTGAGTTTTACCAAACAAAAATATATTATTAAAATATTATTATTTAATATAATATGATATAACCTATCTGTTAAATAAGAATTTATGAATGGTATTAACAAAAATATGAATATATATTATTGAATTCATTGGTTACCAACTAATTATAAATGAATATAAGAACCAATTGAATATAAAGGGGTTGTTTCTATAAAAACTATTATTATACTCCAAAGGTGTTTTATCATAATAAATTAAATAAATTACTATTAGTGAATTATATTAATGAAATATCTATGTTATATATTCAATAAAATATTTTTTATATTCATCCAATATATATGATAAGCATAAGATAAGAATAAATCAAGTTTTATGATTAAAATTTTTATTTTTCTAAAAAGTAAATTTTACCACCTTTTAATGGTACACCTATTTTAAAACTAAATTCTGGAAATTTTATAAAGTTTATATTTAAAAATAAACTTAATTTTTGAATACATCACATAAAAATTATATTATAGTGAATTTTTGGTATTTTTCTGTGAAGTTTTGTTTTCTGATGAATAGTGAAAAAGGCAGAATTTTAATTGAAAAAATATTTTTGTATACTTTATTTATGAGCATAAATTAAATTTTAAATTGATTTTAAAGTATAATTAGACATATTATACATAAATTAATTCAATTTATCTCATCATAGTAAATTTCACACTCAAATTGGATATAAAAACAATTCAAACATTTAAACATTTTTACATTAAAAACTTGTTTTCTCATCCCATCTATGGGATTAAATTTAAATTAATTTTTTCCAGTTATGATATTGAAATTAGTAATAATGGATTCTATATTTTGAATCATAATAATTTATAATTTATAATAAGTTAAACTTAGTTTTTTACCAAAAATATTAGTGAAAGTAATTAAAAATAATTACAACGATTAAGCACATGAGCCTTAGCCCGGTTGGTAAGGACTTCGTAAGTGAATACAAGTGACCAGGGATCAAATCCAGGCGGATGTAGAATTTTCAGGGTACTGCAGTTGGTACTATAGTAGGTACTGTAGCAGGTATAGTAGCAGGTACTGTAGCAGGTACTGTAGCAGAACTGTAGCAAGAACTATGCAGTACTGTAGTAGGTACTGTAGCGGGAACTGTTCAGCACTGTAGCAGTCAGGAATATGCCCTGGTTTGGGCCTTCAAGCCACCAATTTGGTCCCTGAGTCCTTCAAGACCTTCAAGCCACCCAGGCCTTCAGGTCAGTAAGGCCTTAGGGCCACCTCAAGGCCTTCGGGCCACCTTTAAGTACAGATACAAACCAGACAACCTACAAGGAACAAACTCTACTAGGAGGATGAGTAAGGAGCTTTCACCATAGCATAAGATAAAAGTATTACAAGAATGATAGGGTATGGCACCTTCCATCGGGACAAGCCTATGCATGTATGGTAATTCCTAGCCGAATAGCCATGCGAAGGTGGAGAGCTGATTTCATGATGAAGATGCTGGGGAGGAGAAGTTCCAAGTAGTTAGTCTGGGTTGTATGTAATGTTTGAAGCCTACGGGCAATGAATTATTCTAAGGCCTATGGTCCATTTAATACTTACACCTACGGGTATTGTAAGGGTTTCACCTCACCCCTTGAAAGGTTTATTATCAAAAATCAATAAAAAATTAAGGCCTTCAGGCCATTGGAGGAATTACAACGATTAAGAGAAAAATCAGTTTAACAAGTGACTAAACCATAAACTTGAGGGGGAAACTGAGAAAGTTTTCTAAAAGGCATTTAATGGATATATATGTACCATATATTCCTTTTTATCAAATATTTCTCATTAATGGATCCACTTTACATGGAAAAACAGGGGTGGAATTCTCTCTTTCAAAAATTTACAAGAATGTCACTCCTCCTCCACTATAAAAAGGCAGTCACCCCTCCCGCTCATTCACACCTATAAAGCCATTTTTCTCAAAAAAACTATAAAAAAATAATTTATCAAAATAAATTCCCTCATTCTAGAATACTTACCTTAGGAATAAATTAAACCAAGTAAGTCTTTGGGTATAAACAAAAAGGAGTTGCCTGAATAAGAGGTAACCTTCTTCAACGATCAATTTTGTTTCATTTACCTCTCAACCCATTCAATTATTTTTATATCAGGATTATATAATAACCTCAGTATCTTAAATATACTTATTTTTTTATTCTAATATTTTTACCTATACATTCAAACACATCCATCGAATGGGATATTAAATCATCGTTCATGTGTGCAGCGGGCTACCGCCTCGGGAACTGATGTTGTTCGTTCTTCCATTACCAACTTTTAAGGTTGTAATTATGATAGATTTATAGTTTATATATAATATATATTATATTTATTATTTATTTATGATTCTTTAAGTTTTTTATAACATATACCTTTATACTTTCCATTTTGTGGGAATGTGACAACATCATTTGTGAATGTGTGGACTATCATTTCCTCAAAGCGATGTGATTCATTCACTCTATACATTTAATGTATTAAGGTTGATTATAATAAAAATATTTGAAATATAAGACATAAATATGATAATGGAATTATTATATACATATATTTCATCTACTTTTCATTATTTTAATATGATAAGGAAAATGTAAGTAGTGTTCATGCGTACGTACAACCTACCTTGTCCATAAACAGAACATTTCAATTCTTATCTCCAAATTTTATGGATTATTCTAAATATATATATACTTAATATATATATATATATATATTATATTTAAATAATATTTTATAATATATATATGATTAAATCATGACCTAATTAACAATAACAACAAGTAATAGGTCAAAACATACTCAAAAAACTAGGCAATTAACACCCAAAATAGTGAAAATAATGATATATTGTTAAAAAATGGGTAATAAGATATTATAATAAGTTAATATATGATATTATAAATATTATTATGGTTCTTTTTTAAGTTAATAACATGATTAATCCCATTATATAGAATTTTAAATGATTTTTACCCAAAAGTAAATACAAGGTAAGAGGTTTCATCTCAATTTACATTCCATTGATACTGATTTGTTATATTGCACCAATTCACTTTAATGTGATGTATATAATGATAATTTTCTATTTAATATAATTATTTACTCATATTTCATGATATTTTAAGTTTCTATTTTAAATTTTCATCCAATGGGTTTAGCTTAAAAATTACCAAGTGGTAAAAGTTATCTTTTTAATCTCACTTTCTTTTGTGATTGTTGACTTTATCTTAAAACAATAAATTTGTTGTAATAATTTTTCATTGAAAATTTACTTAAATATATGTATTCTTGGTTGATGTATATTATTATTGTTTAAACCATATACCATTTATATATATGCTGTTTAGTTTGACAATTATTTAATTATCTGGGAAGATATTGGTAAAAATGTGTATTCTTTATTCAATACAGATATTTGATAGGGCATATTGTTTATTAATATAATACTCAATATTAGGAATTATTTGGACTGAAAATGAATGATGGGTCCTCAACTTTATATATCCCCTCGATGCGTCGATAGGTTCTCATGAGTCAAATCAGTTTTCCAAATTAAACATGTTTCTACCTGTAGTTTTAAACTATCATATGAAAGGTCTTAACGGTATAGGTTTTCGAATGCCTCAGACATAAAGTTCAATAATTAATCATTCCCTTCATAGGTAACTTAGTTATTATTGTTATTCTCTATGATATTTTCATATACTAAAATCTATGGATTCATTTCATTTACAGTTTATGATTAAATATCATGTGTTCTAGTTATTTACCTTACCATATTTATTATTCTTTATCCAGTTATTTGAAAGGAATGTGTTCTTGGATATTTAGATTGACATGTTTATTTGATCTCATTGATTCATTATTGATTCTACTATACTTACCCTTAATGATCATTTTAGCTCACCCTTATTTTTTTCTTTCACCCAGGTTATGAAGAAAAGATATTTTAATGGATTTTCAAGGATCCAGTTTATTAGATTTTGTTATGTATAATGATTCAATTTCTATTTCCCAATGTAAAATAGGTATCATGTATATAATCTAGTTTTCTAAAATTTATAAACTTTTGGTCCTTTGGTATTTTATTACTTGTAATTATGCTAATGTAATAAAGTAACTCACCAGCTCTGGGCTTCTAGGGTTAGGGTGTTACAGTTGGTATCAAAGGAAGTTTAGATGAAACCCTAAAAACTATATTTAGGAAAACATATATTAGGAAACATGACCCTAAGGAAGACTTTGTGGATAATTATATAAGAACATCCTTGGATTTTGGTATGGTAGATATTATGTGGTTGTTCCTAGAAATACATCCATATATGGATACTATAAGTGGATGTGGTTCTGACACAGATGTACCCAGGGGTAATAAATCCGAAAGGTGAATCATGCCTAAATTAGAAGTAACCTGGTACACAACAATTTTCCTTAATACACACCTAGTTTGGCACTATTCGGGGATACTTTTAGGATAATTTTCATGTTCTTACAAACCATTATGAAGGATTTTAAAGTAAAGATATCCCCAAATAAACAATGTTTATGATTATGATATTAGATACACATAGATTTTTAAATTTATGTTATGTATTTCACTAGTTTTCTTATTATACAGTATGTTACATAATATTGTAAACTAATCCAGTATATGCCATTATTTGGAAAGGGTTCCTGGAAAAAACAATGGAATCAATACTTATAGACAATGAAGAGGATTCCCTATTGAGAAAGCTGATATAGTTGGTATTGGAACTGAGAATGTTATGGATATATTGTGGAAGATTAATCAATTCATGACACATGACCTTTCTTGGATGGAGAAACCTGTTATAAAATATGATTATCTGATATTGGATTAATTTATGCAATAGAGGCCCCCATAATTTAATGGGACTACTGAACCAACGACAGCAAAGTAATGGATTAAGTATTTAGAGAAGATATTCATGGCATCGGGATGTGGTTAAAAGTAAATGTTACATTTTTAGAGTATCAATTATGGTCATTTATCCAAAATACTATGGAGGAAAAAGAAATAGAATTCATCGAATGGATAACTTTTAAGGGGACATTCTTTTATAAATATTTCCCTCATTACCAAAATACTGAGATAAATAGAAATTTACATAGTTTAAAGAAAAGAGGGCTTAAAGGTGTTATAGAGTATGAAACTTACTTTAAAAGGCTATCAAGGTATGATAGAGATTTCATATACAGCACGGAATGCAATACTAACTATTTATTTGAAGGGATTAAGCTAAGTCTCTAAAGAGCACTCGTGTCTCAAACCTTTTCTTCATATGATGAAATAGTTCTATATTATATCAATACAGAGAAATAATTATCCAAGTCCAATGGATTCAAATGGAATCAAGAGAAGAAGAGGATAAAAGTGAAAATAAAAGATAAAGGGAATATGTGGAAGAAGTATTTTCCAACATGTGATAACCATGGAAATAATCACTATGGGAAATGATTAAAATAATTTGGGAGTTTATTATAAGTGTGGAGAAAAGGGTCACCAAGAAAAATAATTCAAAGGGAAGAAGGAAAATGTTGTTATTTAGTGTTACAACTACAAAGTTATGGGGAAATATTCAAACAAATTCCCCAAGAATCAAGGAAATATACCTCCAAATATGATAAGGGGTTAAGATCAAGCATATGTTATTGACACAATTGAAGTGGAATGATTAATTTGATTCTGTATCTAGATCTAAGAAATATTTTATAAAAGTATTTTATTTATGATTTTCTCATCATGTCATTTGTGAAATACATAAGGATCATAATATAGCACTTTTTCATTAAATATTTTATATTATATATTGAATGTTACCCAAGAAAGTGGTTTAGTAGCAAGTTAAACTTTTTTGGAAAACACAAGGTTGAGGAATAGATAAGCCTAAATATTTTCTTGATGTTGAGATAATAATTCTTAGAAAAAAAAATATTATTGATATAAATAAATTAAATTAGATACAACTAACTACCTTGGAAATGATTCTAATGTGTTGTATCATAATATTTTGGAAAAGTTAACCATTTATGAAAAGGTTTAAGTTGATCTTTGGATGATGTTTTAGAGGTTAATGTATTACTTTACTATCTGATGCACATTTTGATAAGAGATGAAGTAGAGATACTTCAAGACACTATCAAAGGAAAATATTTTGTTTATAGAAATGTATATTTTCTTATATTCTTAGATAGTGAAAATTTTCTCAACTCTAGGAAAAGGGTCCTGAAACAAAAATGTTGTCTTATTATCATCACTTTTGATGACATCAATGACATTTATTCACACCTATGGTTTATGTTTTTGTGGTAAACAACTTTCTCATGAACTTTTTCTCTATCACTCTCCATTATAACTTGATAGTAATATTTATCTTCCATCTTCAGGATTTCACTAATGTTCTCCTATTTGAAAGTCTAGTTTTGTGGTGACCTTCACATTTCTATTTCCTTCTTATTAAGAATATGTGTTATTAACCCAATTTATGATGTGGGTTTTTCAAAAATATTATTATAAAATATCAAACCCTCAATTACTGATATCATGTTTAAATTTCAGGGATGCAATTTAATTAAGGTGCGTAGAATGTAACACCCCGAGATTCTAAAGTAAGAACATTTTATTTAATCATATGTATGGCATGAAACACAAAAAGAAATATACACTCTTAATAAATTATGGTATATTTGATATTTTAAATTAATTTAATAGACATTATAGCTTTAAATTCATTCCATACTGATTTTTCTTGCATCATACGCACTAAATAATGTTTTTAGTAATATTAATTACACACAAAACCGAGTTTCACCGAACAACAATATATTACTAAAATATTATTATTTAATATAATAAGATATAACCTTGCTATTAAATTAGAATTTATGAAAATTTTTAACTAACATATGAATATATAAGACTTAATTCATTAGTTACCAATTAATTAGAAATGATTATATGAATTAATTGAATATAAAGGGGATGTTTTTATAAAAACTATTATTATGTGCTAAAGGTGTTTTATCATGATAAATTAAATTAATTACTATTATTTAATGATATTAATGAAATAAATATTTAATATATTCAATAAAATATTTTCTATATTCATAAAATATATTTTATATGTATAAGATAAGAATAAATCTAGTTTTACGCTTAAAAATTGTATTTTTCTAAAAAGGCAATTTTTCTTCCTTTTAATGGCAGACCTATCTTAAAACTAAATTTTGTAAATTTTATAATTTTTATAATGCATAATAAACTTAATTTTTTAAATCAGGACATAAAAATTATATTGGGGGGATTTTTTGGTATTTTCCAATAATGTTTTATTTTTTGATAAATAGGGAAAAATACAAAATTTTAATTGAAAACAACTTTTTTATCTAATTTATTTATAAGAAAAAATTATATTTTAAATTGATTTAAAAGTTAATTTAGATAAATTATATATCAATTAATCCAATTTTTATTATTTTAATCAATTTCATATTCCAATAGGATATAAAAACTTCTCAAACTTTTGAACATTATTATGTTAAAAACCCTCTTTCTCATCCCATTTGCGTGATTAAATTTCAATTAATTTATATGAAGTATGTAATTTGAATTTGAAAAAATTGAATCCATATTTAGAATAATTATAATTTATAATATCTAATAATTTTAACTTAGTTTTTGACCAAAATTATTAGTAAAAGTAATTAAAATTAATTACAGTGATTAAGAGAAAAATTAGGTTAACAGGGGATTAAACCTTAAGAATAAGGGATGAAAAGACATATAAACTTCTAAAAACACATTCTTGGAAATATTTGTACCATATAATTAATTTTATATAATTTTTTCAATTATTGGATCCACTTGACATAAAAAAACATGGGTGGAATTCCCTCTTTCAAAAATTTACAAGAATACCATTCCTCCACCACTATAAAAAGGCACTCAACCCTCCAACTTATTTATGCCTATCAAGCAATTTTTCTTACCAAAACTCCACTAAAATTAGATCCCAACATCCATATTATCATCCTATAATTCTTAACTTGTTAATAAATTAAATCAATTAATTCTTTTGGTATAAACTAAAACAAGTTACCCGAATAAGAGGTAACATTCCTCAATGATCACTTTTGTTTCATTTACCTATCCACCCCTTCAATTATATTTATATCATGATTATATAATAAAATCATAGTAATAAATATACTTAGATGTTTTTATACTAATATTTTGACCTACACTTTCACAAATATATATCAAATGGGTTACACAATTATCGTTCGTGTGTACGATGGACTACCGCCTCGCGAACCGATGTTGTCCATTCTTCCATTTCCACATTTAAAGGTTATAATAATGATATATTTATTGTTTTTATATTATATATATGATATTTTTGATGTATTTATCCTTATATAATTTTTATATAATACATACCTTTATACTTTCCATTTTATAGGAATACGATAACATCGTTGGTGGACGTGTGGACTACCGCCTCCTCAAAGAGATGTGATTCATTCACACTGTACATGAAATGTATTAAAGATTATTTTAATAAAAATATGTGAAATATATGACATAAATATGATATTTTAATTATTATATAAATATATATCATTTAATTATCATTCTTTCAATATGATAAGGAAATGGAAGTAGCGTTCATGTGTCTATACGACCTACCGTCGCCATAAACGGTGCATTTCATTTCCTATCTCCAAATTTTATGGATTATTCTAAATAAATATATAATGAATATTTATATTATATTTTAATCATGGTTTAAATTCTTTATATTATTAAATAATGATCTAATTAATGTGAATAATAAGTAACAAGTCATAACATACTCAAAAAACAAGGAAACTAACACCCGAAATAGTGAAAATAATGATGGATTGTTAACAAATGGGTAAAATGATATTATAAGAATTTAATATATGATATTATAAATATTATTATGGTTAAAATAACATGATTAAAATAATTATATGGTATAATAAAGGATATTCAAACAAAAGGAAACACACGGTAACGGATTTTGTCTCAATTTACATTCTATTGAGACTTATTTGTTGTATTTCACCAATTCACTTTAATATAGTGTATATATTTCCCCATTTTTCATTTAATATAATTATTTACACATAAATAATGGTATTTTAAGTTTCAATTAGAATTATATAACCCAAGGGGTTTATATTTAAAATTAACAAGTGGTAAAAGTTATCTTTAGAATCTCACTTTCTTTTGTTATTATTGATTTTCTCTTGAAACAATAACTTTATTGTAATAATTTTTCAAAGAACATTTCCTTAAATATCCACATTATTGGGTAATTTATATTATTATATCCTATACCATATACCTTTTTACATATAGTGTTTACTTTGACAGTTCTTTTATTATTTGGGGAGACATTGATAAAAATCGATATTCTTTATTTAATATGTATATTTGATAAGACATGTTTTTTATTGATATATTACTTGATATGAGGAATTCATTGGAATGGAAATTATGGGTGGGTCTTGGAATTTATAGAACCCCTTTATGAATCGATGCATTCTGAGGAGACAAATCAATTGGCCCAATTAAATGGGTTTCAACCAGTAGTTTTAAACCATCTTGTGAAAGGTCTTGATGGTATAGGTTTTCATGTGCCTTAGATATGACGTCCAATAATTAAGAATTTACTTCATAGATATTTTAGTAATTATATTTATTATCCATTATATTTTCATATGTTAAAATCTATGGATTCTTTTAATTCACATTTTATTAATTAAATGGAATATGTTTCAGTTATTTACCTTTCCATATTGATTATGCCTTATCAAGTTTTTAGAATAGAATTTTTTCTTAGTTATTTACCATTCTATATTGATTTATTCTCATTGATTAATTATTTATTTTTTTGTACTTACCCTTACTTATCTTTTGACTTCATCATTATTTTGTTTCATTTTCCTAGGTTATGAAGAAAAGATCTTTGAATGAGTTTTCAAGGATGCAGTTTATTAGATTTTTTATGTATTATGTTTAATTTTTAATTTCCCAATTTAAAATAAGTATCATGTTTGTAATGTAGTTTTCCAAAAAATCTGAAATTTTGGTCTTTTGGGATTTGATTCTTTATAATCATGCCAATGTAATAAAGTGATGCATCCTCTCTGGGCTTCTGGGGTCGGGGCATTATAGTTGGTATCAAAGAAAGTTTAGTAGAAACCCTGAAAACTAGATTTAGGAAAACATAGATTAAGAAACAAAACCCTAAGTCATAATTTTAAGATAAGTATAGAAAAATATCCATGAATTTTGGTAAAGAATATATTATGTGGGTATTCCTAGAAAAACTTCTTTGTCTGGATACAGTAAGTCGACACGGTTCTGGAATAGATGTACCTAGGGGTAACAAATCCAAAATGTTATGTCGGTCCAGACTCAAGTTTAACCTGGTACATGACAACGGGCCTTACTACGCACCCAGTTTGATAATTCTAGGGTATACGCTTAGGATAATTCACATTTATTTACAAACCATTATAAAGGATTTTGAAAGTAAAGATATCCCCAAAGAAACCATGTCTATGATTATAAAATTAGATGCACATAAATTTTTCAATTTATGCTATGTATTTCACTAGTTTTGGGATCATATATTATGTTACATAATGTTATGATCTAATCCAGTATATTCCATTATTTATAAATTCCACCTTGAAGGAATAATGGTATCAATACTCATGGAAAATGTAGAGGTTTTGTAACGACCTAAACATTTATGAATAAAATTCCATTTCTTTTAATTAAATGTATTATGAATATAGAAAACACATTAAATCCTTCTGTTTTATTATATATAATTTTATTAAAATGAACATTAAGTATCCTTACCATTTATAATATATTCGTTTAATAGAGATCACATGACTAGTATAAATATAGGGTTTTAACAAATCCTTTTGGAACAGACAAAGGAAGTGATGGCCTCAACTAGTAGGATCATACCCTATGAATCCCATTTATCGTAGATTTTAAGGTAGATATCATTTCTTGTATTTTACCTAGACCAAACTTGATTCCGGATCCAACAACTTAAGAATGAGAAAAACCTTTTATGGGAGAAGTTCAAGATCATCGAGATCATGGCCCAAACCATGTTCACCAAAAAGCCCCAAGAAAGCCCCACTATCACACACCTTACTCTTAGGGAGTATACTAGTGTAATGAAGGGGTATTTATCAAGACCCTAGAGTTATTATTATTTACATTATTTTTGTATATAATAATGAATATAATTTCATTCTATTATTGTTACTTTGAAAATTATTTTCTAAAGCACAAATAGTATTTTTGGTTAATATTTGAATTAAATTAAAGAATCTATTTTGATGAATTAATGTATTTAAAATAAATAATATTTTAATAAAGTAATATTATTAAATTAAATTTATCAAATATTAATTATCATATAATTTTTATGAAGTCAAAAGTAATTTTTATTAAGGTTTGAAAACTATTTTTTTTCAAAACTGATAAATTTTCAATAAATGTCGATTTTTGTTTTAAAATTGAAAAATCATATAGTTAGAAAATTATTTTAATAGAATTAATATTATTTTTGGAATTAGGATGTCAAAATTACCCTATATTTAATTTTTCATAATTTTCTGAGACAATTGATTTTTTGGGTAAAAATTAAATACCATATAAATATACGGTGTGTTTTATGACATCATAACGTCCCAATAATGATGTAATAGGTTGTATAAAATAAATATTAGTCCAAATAAATGTTTTTACCTTTAAAATAATATAATTTTTATTTTATTTGATTTATTTTATAAAGCCTTAGTGGATCCTCCAAAACATATAATATATTTTAAGATTTTAAAATCATTTCCTTGAATGTATGACTCACATCCACATAATCAAGGGAAATATTTTAATATATTATTCCC
The DNA here is from genome assembly GCA_963277665.1 of Viscum album. NCBI lineage: Eukaryota > Viridiplantae > Streptophyta > Magnoliopsida > Santalales > Viscaceae > Viscum > Viscum album. The sequence goes on from OY728155.1 coordinate 1,085,148,466, forward strand.
TTATAATTATAAAATAATTTATACCACTCCTGTTGGCCAGAAACCATGGGAGAAAACCATGGTATGGTTTGTGGTTTTGAATATTTTAGTGTGTAGTGTCCAAAACCAAAATAACAAATAATTCCCCCAGCTTTCCAAGATAAACCAACCCAATAACCCATTAATATTAACTAAAACTACTTTAATCTCTTAAAAACTCTTCTATATACTCCATAGAGTCTTCCCAAGGTGCCACTAATCTCCCAAAAATCCTCCCCCGAGCCTTTGGGATCACACTTCCAAGTAAGGGTTTCTTCCTTTCTCATTTTTATCCAAGTTTCCTTATTTTGTTACACCTTTTTATTTTAAATAAAAAATGATGGGGTGTGTTTTAAAACATCCCAAATACTTTACATATTATGTGTGAATGATTATATACACCATTAACTCTCATTAATCCCTCCCATGTACACCTGTTACCATGTTGAAATTCCGTAAGGGATTTCACTCTTCTCGATCCCATTCAAGCATTTCTTTTTTATCATACATATAAATTCCATTTCATACATTGGGATATTATGTTCCATGTTCCCCTTACTATACATTTAATATATAAATTACGATAGTCTCCTTTATCTTTCATCAACCTAATTTATGAATTTCCATATGAAGTTGTTATGCTGCCGAAATTGCACTATGATTTTCCAATAAAAAACATCATGTAGTGAATACCATACCCATTCCACTATTAAGGGTATTCACCTTAATGAAAAAATACTTATTGAATAGTGACTTACATGTATAGATTACACATTCCTTGATCTTGGAATAAATGATGATGTTGACAGAATCTATTTTTTATGATCTCTATGGCACACTTTAGCATGAGATTGAAATGAATATGATGGGTGTGCCATGATATCACTCCAATGCATTGGGTATTATTTAGTATCATTATAGGTCATGTAGGGATAGGGTTTTACCTTATTTCTTTATAGGACTTTTTTCAACCATGTTGGGATAGGTTTTTACCTGATTCCTTTATGTTAATGATGTAATGTTTTAACTTGTTTCCACATTTCCATGTTATGATAATCATGTTATATCATGAATTTATGTTCATGTTTCTCTTGTGATCTATTCCTATGCCTATTTCCTAACAATTATTTTATTATTCATGTTATTCCTTATTTACTATCTTACTGGGCTTTATAGCTCACCCTTTTGTTATGTATGTCCTCAGGTTATCCTATGAAATGCTAAGTAAGAAGGAATATTGTGGTAATATAAAAAACATTTTCAATAAAGATGTGTATTTAATGTTTTAAGTTTTTATGTAATGTTCATATACCCCAAAGACATTATACCTCTCGATCTTCTTAGTTATATTAAGTGATAGTTTATGTAATAAATCATGTTTAAATTTAAGTAAAGATCAGGGTTGTTATAGTTGGTATCAGAGTACAGGTTTAAATAGTTGTGTGATTTTGATTAGAAAACTCTAGTGAAAGCCTTAGGGATAATATTAAGTATAATAAAAAATACCTAAATTTTGGTGAGTATAGTGATATGGCTCTATTTTTACGTTGTTTTTTCACATATTTTTACTTAATTTTTAATTATTTAATTAATTATTTAATCACTTTTTACTAAATATTTGTATTTTTGTATTTTTATAATTAAATTTGTTAATTAGTGATTTTTTGATAATTAATTAAGTGTTTTTTTAGTCTTTAATTTAATAATTTTAATCTTACTTTACACTTCTAATTTAATTATTTTTTATTAGTATTGTTAATTTTAATCTACTCACCTCTTAATAATTTGAATTTAAGAAAAAATAATAATTTAATATCCTAATATGTGTATCAATTAACTTAGACTTTATTTTAATATTTTATACTTTAGTATATATTTATTAAAATATATTAACTTCATTAATTAATATGTTTAATCGTCCTGATAATTAAATAAGATAATAATTTGAGTTTAAATTAAATGAAATTGGTCATTTTTTTTATCTTTATGAATTCATTTAGTTAGTTAATTAATTAATTTAGAGGTTTAAAACATGAACTATTAAATTTTATGTATGCAGTTAGATTATTAAATAGTAACAAATGTTTTTAGTCTAAGGGTGAGACAAAATGGATCTATCGGTGACTTATTCAGTCACTGATGCTATCCTTTTCACTCACTGTTTTCCCTGTAATTAATTTATATAATAAATTTTTAATTTCAGTATTTTATCAACTTAGTTTAATTATAATATAGTTTTCATTTATAATTTTTAGCCTTATTTTAATTTTTAAATTTAAATCTTTATATTTTTGATTTTATGTTTTTAACCGGTTAATTATTTCAATCTTTGTATTTAGTTAACTTTAGTTAACTAATTTTAAGTTCAATTTGTGCAATTTTAATTTTTTTGTATCACCGTTGGTTTTTTTCTAAGATACCATTAGTTTTAATTTTAGTATGCTACTGTTGTGGATGATTATCAATATCGGTCTCTTATTTACTATCGGTGACCTATTTCTATCGGTAACCTTTTATTTTCTACACCGGTGACCTTTAATGCAGTGCAACGGTACCCTTTTCTCTTTTTTGTAATGGTGATCTTTATTTCAATCGGTAACCTTAATTTTTTATAAACCACTGGTGACCTTTTTTTAACTAACGGTAGCCTTTTTTATCTATCGATAGCCTTTTTCTTATCTATCGGTAACCTCTTACTTTTGAAACTAATGGTGACCTTTATTTATTTTTACTATAGGTGACCCTTTCTCCCCTGCTTCATTCTCGCACCTCACTGTTATCCATCCTCTCGTCATGACCGATTCATTCCTCTTCTTTATCCATTATCATGCCATCGCTTCATCTGCCTCTCACCAACGTTACGCTCGTTCCCTCACTGTGCTTCAACCAAAATCACTACTACCTCACAATTAAATCCACAACAATCTTCACTCCACTATTATCAACACCCGTAAAAAAACACACAACACAAATTTACACAGATTTGAAATAGAAATTTAACAACAGTTCGATTTCCAGATCTAGGTTTTCCACGCCTCAGAATGAAGTTGTCGTGTGGTGCCTTTGTCGCTGCTGGAGTCATTGCCGCTAGTTGAGCTGAAGCCACCACTACTTCAAGATGTTCTTTATCATGTTGTGGGAGTCTTGGAGGAGCCAAACCTAATGTCACTGCCCCAAGGCTGATACAGGATCTATCTGAGGAGGTCGAGTCACAGCTATGATTGGAGCTTGTCGCATCTGAAGGAGCTTCCATGCTGCTGAAATCACCCGAGAAGGGTTTCTGAAGTGAGGCGTCTCCACTTTTGGAGCTATTTCATTCTACTGGAAGGTGGATAAGAATTTTATAAGCTGATACTGCCCTGAGCAGAGGAATTGTGCTACCATGAGCTATCAGAGAAGCTGAGGAGGAGTTGTCGCTCAAGCTGTCGCTCCCTACTTCCCATAACCCACTGACTGAACAAAACACTTCTCCCCTGTTGCACCGATTTAGGGGGAGTAAAGATTTATAATAATAAAATTAACTAAAATAAAATAAAAAAACTAAATCAAAATATTAAACAATAATAATTATAAATAAATTATTATTAAAATATAATATTTATAAAGTAGAGTTTTGAATTTATTTAACTTTAGTAAAAAATTTATTAAACTAAATAAGTTTATAATAACTTCTAAATTAAAATAAATAAATTACAATAAGTTCATTAATTTTAATTTAATGTTTCAAATTAAATATTTATAATTATCTAATAATAAAAATATATAAAATAAAATACTAATAATAATTTACAAATTTAAATTGATTGATTATTTTAGAATGGTAAATAATTTTAATTTTCAAAATAATAATAAACTTAAGAATTATAATTAAAATTAATAATAATAATTAATCATAAAAATCAACTTAATTATCTAACATAATGTTTAGAACTTAAATTTTAACAACTTATAAATTTAAACAAAGTAACTTAATTTATTTCATTAATGAACTAATAGTTATCTTTATTCGTAAATAAAACTAACTTTAATAATTATGTTAAATTAAATAAGTTAATTACTTAATAATTTTATTTAATAATTAATAATTTATGTTTTAGATTAAATAAATAAAATATCCAGCTAATAACTGTTAAGTGATTTATCTATTTTAATCAACTATTTATTATCATGTTTTAACAATTTTAACTTTTTTTATTATTATTTACTTTGAAGGTTTACACTAAGACCTTAAAAACATCCAGGTGCTTTCAACTAACTCACCAAGAGTTATTTACATGGGAAAATCTAGTGCGACGTGTGGTTCATGAAAAAACACACGTGTGCAGTGCAAAAGTGAGGGACACGTATAGTCGGTGAAAAACAGGGGGTGACGTGTAGCTTATGACAACAAGATTTAATAGAAAATCAAGTAATAGAATAGGTGAGATATGGGGAGGGATACATTGTACAACCTCTCACACATTGTAGAAAATCAGATCTAAGGAGAAGATCCTGGAGATCCAGTGGGGAACTCTAGAGTCGGAAGACTAGAGGAGCAGATCATTGTCTGGGGAGCTTTTCTTTCTTATTAATTTTAGTATTTGTACTCTTTTTAGTAAGTTATAAATTTTTTTAATGATAATTAACATGTCTTCTAGTTAAATCATTTATTTCGGGGATAAATTGAATTTCCACTGGTTATCTTTTAATTTTCTTTTCACTTTATCATTTTCATGTATTCAGTATTGATCAGTAAGATCAATGTTGAACTCATTCAATTGCTTATACCACTAGAACTTAATTTCAAAAATTCACAGTCAATTGGTGAGATAGATCATGGAAACACCTTTAAAGATATAATAAAATCATAAGACTTCAGGACTTATAGTGATTTCATCCTGCTATCATTTTCAAATAATGAGTATCACAGTTGATCTTTTTAGAGTGGTTAACTTTGAACTTGATCAACCTATCAGACTTAATTCTTGGTGAGGGAGGTAAGTCATTCTCTTTAATGTGGTACTTGGCAATAACTTTTAAGTGAATTGAAATACTTTTAAAACCAGTAGAATGGATATTTTTCTCAGAGCATTACATTTTGGTAGTTCATTTATTATCATTCTATATTTTTGTTGTTCATAGTTTTTAATTTGTTTTATGATTCATATTAGTCTAGATCAAAAACACCAAAAAATGTGTATTTTATTTACTTCTTAATAATTACACAAAACTAAAAATAAAAAAATAGAAAATCTACTCCACTGCTTACAACAGTGTAGTTTTTTAATGTGTTTTGGAGAATAGAGTTCAAATTCTCCTTCTTTATGGGTTCAACCCTACTTGCCACATATACTGTAGTTAGTAGGAAAATAAATAATTAAATTTTGATTGGATTCAAAGATAGTCCAGTTCAAGTTTTTGGCACCGTTATCAGGGAAGGCAGAGCTTTTACTTTTAAAAAACTAAAAAAATCATTAAAAAGAAACCTTAAAAAAATTGGAAAATTTGAAAATTGTAAAAAAAAATTGTTTCACTTCTTGCTAAATTATTAAAATTTTATTTACTGTTTAAAACTAGTTATTTTTGTTTTCATGAGCACAAGAACTTCTGGTATTAGATTATATCCCCTATACCCTAAATTAGATAAACATTTAACTGCTCTAAGAAAGAAAAACAAATTTGAAATTGAAAATTTAGATGAGTGAGTTCTTGAACCTAACAATTTCCAAAATCATCCAGAACTATTATATGAGAATGAAAGGCCTAGGATGAGGGAATTCCAACTTCCTCAAGTTTCAATCAATCCATTTTCTTTTAGGTTATCACCTAGATCCTAGAAATATGAGTTAAAACAATCACACATTTCATTGTTGCCTGCTTTTAATGGACTGTCTAATGAGGACTCTCTAGCCTTCATTAGATATTTCTATAATACTGTGCAATAACTACCTCTTCTCGGAATCACAGAGAATGAGCTAATAATTAGATTCTTTCCCTTTTTCCATAAATGGAATTCTAGGAATTGGTTTTTGATTCTGTATGATAAAATCTTTGAAAACTGGGATCAAGTGTATAACTCTTTCATTATGAAATTTTATCCTCTATGACTGAAAGGTGAACTGAGAACTAAGATAACTAGTTTTTATCAAGAGGATAGAGAATCTTTTCATGAATCTGGGGATAGATTCAAGGATCTTCTTAGGTAGTGTCCCCATCATCAACTCCCATCTCACCTTCTCATAGACGCATTCTATGAAGGGTTTTCCTTCTCTGGACAGAATCTAGTTGATCAAGCTACTAGGGGTAATTATATTGACAAGAGAGATGAATAACCGAGAAACATTCTTAATAATCTTTCCCTAAAATTTCAATGTAATAATTCTAGAAGAAAAAGAGTTAATAGAATTGTTAATTCAAACACTGGTTCAATGAATGAAACCCAAGCCCAATTTTCTGAAATCACCAACCAATTGTAATCTTTAATCAACCAGAACTCTAAAAAAAACTATTAATCAACTTGGTTATCAAAACACTAATAAATAATTAAGGGAACAGTGTGTCTAATGTGGTATGTTTGGGCATACTGAAAACTTTTTTCCCAACTTTGATATGCCATCCCAACAACAAGAGAATTCAAACTTTGTTAACAATGGTCCTAGAATGCCTCCTAAGGAAGATTCATTTTCAAATAATTACAACCAAGACTATAGGAACCATCCAAACTTGTCTTGTAAAGATCAAGGCTTAATTAAACAATCTACTTCCCCAAATTATTCTAACCAACCAAGACCAAATTTTCAAAATCAAAAAGGGGTGAGTCTTTAAATGCACAAGGAAACAATGATAATCAAATTTCTTCTAATATTGATCTAATATTGAACAAAATTAACTCTCAAGAGGAAAGATACATGACTCATCTATCCAAATATCAAAACCAATATGAGTCAGATAAAATAAAAATTGATGTGAGAATGCAGAACATGGAAACACAACTAGGTCAACTTGCTAGGGATTTTTCATCTAGGGAAAAAGTCATACTTCCAAGTACAATTGAGCTTAACCCTAGAAAGAATTCCATGGAGGTAGTAACTAGAAGTGCATTGAATACTAAAACTGTTGCAGAAAAGGACCTTGAAAATACCCAAAATGAAAATCTGCTTCAATCTTGTAATAAAAATATTCTCTATTCACATGCTGGAAATTCACAAAAAAAGTCATGAAAATAATCAAAAATTTAATTTTTCACCTGAAGAACAAGATGAAAACTCATCTAAAAATTAAAAGAATAAAAGAAAAGAAAATTTTGATGAAGAGGTGAGGGATATACCTACTGTCCTTAAAAAAATTTCCCCACCCATCCCTTTTTCTGAGAAGCTGAAACCTCAAAGTAACACCAGGGACGAACTTCTTCAGTTCTTTGGTCTCCATTCCAAACATCAAGTAAACATTCCATTCATTAAATACTTAATTAAAATCCCATATTACTTGAAATATCTTAAAATTTTGTTTATAAAAAAAGACCCTAGAATAATTTGCTACCTACAGCCTCACTGAAGTGTGTAGTGTTGTACTCCAAAAGAAAATCCCACCCAAACTGAAATACCCAGGTAGATTTTTCATTCCCTATACCATAGGTTATTTGGATCAGCTCAATTTTTTGTGTGATTTAGGTGCTAGTATTAACCTACTCCTATACTCATTATTTCTATAGTTGAGGTTGGGTGATCTTCAACCCACCACAGTCATATTTCACTTGGCTCATAGATCTTTCACTCATCATGTGGGTAGGATAGATGATCTTCTAGTTGGGGTAGGGAATCTATTTCTGCCTACAAACTTTTTATTCTTAGACATGTAGTGTGATAAAGAGGTTCCCATCATCTTGGGTAGGCCCTTCTTAGACACAGGTGGTGTTGTTATTGATGTTTCTAAGGATTAGATTATTTTTAAAATTGGAGAACAACAAGAAGAGTTCAATGTGCTTAAAAATGTTAAAAAATCAAATTTTTCTGAAAATTGTTCAATAGTAGAGTCTTTAAAAGATGAGAACTCATTTGGAAACTCTAAAAAATTTGAAAATAAATCCTTTGCTGAAGAAAATAATTTAGAATCTGAAAATCCTGTTGAATCTATCTTAGAAGTTGAAAATTCTGCTCAAATACCTAATCTAAAAAAATTCTAGAACCTGACAACTGTTCAATTTCTGTTTTAGAAGATTCCTCTTTTCTGAACTTAGGAAATTTTTTAGTTAATTTTAGGGTTTTTTTATTAACATCAACCTTATTGAACATTTTGATGTTGTTGAGGGAGAGTTTTTTAAACAAATTGATGATTCTTCTATAATAAACTCATTGAATTCTAATCTAGAAAATCTGAACAGTATGATATCCACCTTGGATAGCAGCACTATTATTTCTAATTCTATGCTATAAATTGAAAATATTTCATCATTAAGTACTCCTTATAAGAGATATGTTGAATATATTAGACCTCCTGGGCCTAAGAGTCTTCCTTCTAGTGTAGAACCACCCACTCTTGAACTAAAACCAATCCCTGATCATTTGAAATATTCATTTTTTGGGTGAGAATTCCACTTTTCCTATCATAATTTCTACTGATCTTAATGAAAACCAAGAGGAAAGATTGTTAAGTTTTTTGAAGAAGTTTAAATCTACATAGGCTAGACCATAGCTAATATCAAGGGTATTATATCCTCATTCTTCATGCATAAAATACCTATGGAGCCTGACCAAAAGCCTATGGTAGAGTGTCAAAGAAGATTGAATCCAAACATGAAAAAAGTTGTGAGAGGGGAAGTGATTAAGTTGTTGTACAATGGAATAATATATCCCATTTCTAATAGTTCTTGGGTTAGCCCTATCCAGGTTGTCCCCAAGAAGGGGGGTTTCACTTTAGTAAAAAATGAAGAAAAATAAAGATATCCAAGTTAGGAAACCCACAAAATGGAGAGTTTATATATATTATAGGAATCTGAATGCAACCACTAGGAAGGATCATTTGCCAATACCCTCATTGGATCAAATTCTTGAGAGACTTTCTGGAAATGAATCTTTCTGTTTCCTGGATGGGTATTCCAGTTACAAACAGATTCTTGTTGATCTAGATGATTGGGGAAAGACCACTTTCACATGCCCATTTGGGACATTTTCTTATAGGTTGATTCCCTTTGGGTTGTGTGGAGCTCCATCTACCTTTAAAAGGTGTATGATGGCTATTTTTTCACATATTATTGAAAGAATTATTTAATTTTTCATGGACAACTTTTCCATTGTGGGTATTACTTTTGATACATGTCTAAGAAATCTTGAGTTAGTTCTAGAAAGATGCATTGAAACTAACCTTATTCTTAATTGGGAGAAGTTTCAATTCATGGTCACAAAAGGTATATTTCTTGGTTATAAGGTGTCCAAGAGAGGTTTGGAAGTTGATACCACTAAGATTGAAGTTATTAAAAAATGGTCACCTCCTGAAAATGTTAAAGGTATTAGAAGTTTTCTATGGCATGCCGGTTTCTACCAGAGATTCATAAAAGACTTTTCAAAAATAATTAAGCTCGTGAGTTATCTAATTTTCAAGGGTTTACCTTTCAATTTTGATGAAAAATGTTTAAAATGATTTAATCTTATTAAAGAGAAACTCACTACATCACCCATTATCACTACACCTAACTGGAAACTGCCTTAAAAACCTATGTTTGATGTTAGTGATATGGTGTTAGGTGATGTCCTTGGATATAGGATAGATAGAAAACTTCATGTGGTGTATTATTCCAATAGACTGCTAGATGAGGCCCAAAAGAATTATACCACTACTGAAAAAGAATTGATAGCTATTGTGTTTACTCTAGAAAAGTTTAGATAGTATCTCTAAGGCTCTAAAGTTATCATTTTCACTGATCATTCTGCCTTAAAGTACTTATTGTCTAAGTAGGAAACTAAACCCAGGCTAATTAGATGGATTTTTTTTGCAAAAAGAGTTTGATTTATAGATTTGGGATAAGAAGGGATCTGAAAATTTAATTGTTGACCATCTTTCTAGGCTTCCTCTTACTCAATCTGAAGATCCTAGGGAGGTAAACTCTTCCTTTACTGATGAGGAGCTTCTCACTATTTTTATTAATCAATCTGCATGGTTTGCAGATTTTTCCAACTTCCTGGTAGTAGGTGTCTTTCCCAAAAATTTGTCCAATAATCAAAGAAAGAAATTCATTTCTAAGATTTAATATTATCTTTGTAATGATCCTTTGTGTTAAGGAGATGTGATGATGGTATTCTTTGGATATGTGTGCCTGAGGAGGATATGATCCTTGTTTTAGAGAGTTTTCACTCCTCACCTTGGAGAGGTCATCATGGTGGTGAAAGGACTACTTAGAAAGTTTTACAATCTGGTTTCTATTTTCCTACTCTTTTTAAGGATGCTAGAAGCTTTGTGGTTGGTTGTGATAGATGTCAGAGGCTTGGAAATGTGGGTATGAAGCAAGAGTTACCCCAAGAGGGAATTCTAGAAGTAGATATTTTTGATATCAAGGGTTTATATTTCATGGTTCCATTTCTATCATCTCATGGGAATGATTATATACTTGTTGTTATTGATTATGTGTCAAAATGGGTTAAGGTAGCTGCACTACCCAAAAATCAATCCAACTCTGTAATAAAGTTTGTCAAAAAAGAACATATCTACAAGATTTGGAGTTCCCAAAGCCTTTATCACTAATAATGGAACACACATTAAGAACTACAAATTTAAATCTTTGATGGAAAAATATAGTTGTGTTCATAAAACAGGTACTCCTTATCATCCACAGTTCAGTGGACAAGTGGAAATATCAAATAGGGAACTGAAACAGATACTTGAAAAAACTATGTCAAATTCTAGGAAGGACTGGTCTCTTAAATTTGATGAAGCTTTATGGGAATATAGAACTGCTTTAAAGATCCCTATAGGTATGTCTCTTTACAGTATTTTGTTTGTAAATTCTTTCATTTACCTATGGAGTTGCAAAACAGGTCATATTGGAAAGTTAAGGCTCTAAAATTTGATTTTATGAGTGATGGTGAGAGGATATTACTTGAGCTGAGTAAACTTGAGGAGATTAGGAGAGATAGTTATTATAATTCAAGGATTTATAAAGAGAGAACTAAAATCTTTTATGAATCTATCATAGAAACCCAAGAATTCAAACCGGTATAGAAGGTCCCACTCTTTAACTCTAGACTCAAACTCTTTCCTGGAAAACTTAAGTCCAAGTGGTCTAGACCTTTTACTATAGTGAGAGTGATTACGAATGGAGCTATTGAAATTATAGGTGAAGAAGAAAAACTCGTGTTAGTTAATGGGCATAGATTGAAACTTAATTTTGAGGGATATCCAAAGGGATTGGATACCTTCACTGTGCTTGAGAACTGATCTTGAATAAAGTTAGGCTGAAGACTTTAAAAATTTGCACTCAATTGGAGGGAACCCATGGTTCTTTTGTCTTTACTTTGTTTCTATTTTATCCTTGAATAATGTTCTTCTTCTATTCTCTTTTTTTGTGAAATTCTTGTTACTTCTTGCTCTTGGTTTTCTTGTTCTGTTTCATAGTTATCAAGAAGCTATTGTTTTATCATTTAAGGAGTGGAATTACCTTACTGAATCTTTAATGAAAAAACTTAAGTCAGGGAAGTACCTTACAATTAAATTTTGTTTCATTTTTCTTCTCCTTAATGCTTTAGGAAAATGCTATTGCATGTCACTGTGTAAGTAAAACTTCTGCTTGTTCCTCCTTGATAAAAAATTGAATTTCACTATTATTAAAATCTTCTCACTTCTTGAAACTAAGTGTAGGGGGTACTTGTAGGCTGAAAAAAATTTGTATTGAATCTGCTTTAGGTTTGGGTGTTCTATCATTCTTTTTTCTGCTCTATTGTACACAGTATTGAACCCAATTGGATAAAATTATTACACCCAGTACACAGTGCACTTACACCTCACATGTTACTTTTGAGCTGTATTGAAAATTATTCATTGGACATAAATGGTAATTTGTTTACTTGCTAATGAAACTGATGTTAAGTTATTCATTATATAAAACAACATTTTTGAACTTCGAAGAGACCCTTTATACATGTCATCGATGTACTAAATTGAAAATATGTTTTGTACTTAAACTGTCAAATTGTTCTTCTCCATATTTGGAAGTCAACTTTGGGGACAAATTTGGGTTTTATGTGTTGGGGAACTGAATTTTAGGGGGTCAATTATTGACTCTGCTTAACTATAATTAATTTAAAGCCCATCAATTCCCATTTAAAATTCAATCTTTTTCTAAAAATTGGTTAAAATTTTTCAAAAGTATTTCATAATTTTAGGCTTTACATTTTACTCGAATGGGTCTTTCCTATGGATAGTTTTTTTTGGTAGTTAAGTTATGATTTGAGTCTGAAATTATTGAGGATGGATGATTGTTGAGAGGTCTTGATTAGTGTTTTTATGGAAATTTGGTTTAGGTACTATTTTTGAGAGTGATATGGGTGACCTGTTAGTGGATTTATGATCATAATATTAGGAACTGAAAGTTCGATCTTGATTCTAGGGAACTCATTTCCTTTTAAAAATTAAATTAATTGCCTTAATGAGACAATGAAAATGGTTTTTATAAAAAATGTTTTGAAACTGGAGTAGTATGGGCATCTGGGATCCCACAGTGAATATCTGAGACCATAGATGTTGGGTGCATTTCTATTTACTATAATCCCTATGTACACTTTGAATAAGTGCTTATTCATAGTGCTCAGCACAATGATACATGGCTTAGGGAAAATAAAAATAAAGTGTCTAGGGTTAAAAAAATAGTTCATTAAGGTGAGGGGAATGATGAGCGCCAGATGAAGAATGGGTCAATTAGTTTTTATGGGAGTCATTTAGGTTGTATAATTGAGGTGATTCAAAAAAATATTTATTTTTGTAACCTAGTTGATGAGTCATTATACATATTTAAGACTATTAAGTTCTTAACTCCACTGAATTTTTACTTGTTTTCACTCTTGAGATTATAACTTAGGCTACAATTGAAATGATCACTAAGTGGAGTCACGTATGAGGCATGACACATTCTTGATTGATAGATATTTTCTATCTTGATTAACCTTTGAGTACTCGTTTGAGTCAAGACTTGATTTGAAGACATATTTTTAAAATCGTGTTCTCATGTTATGTACTATGTTCTAAAGTGCTCACATGTACAGTTTGTGCTGAATCATAAATACTACAATCTATTTTTCAAAGATAACAAAGAAAGAAATTTTTTGAGGGAAAACAATGCTTAAGTGTGGATGAATTTGATGTTGCTCTATTTTTACATAGTTTTGCCACATAATTTTACATAATTTTTAATGATTTAATTAATTATTTAATCATTTTTACAAGATATTTGTGCTTTTGTATTTCTATAATTAAATTTGTTAATTAATCAATTTTTTATAATTAATTAAGTATTTTTTTAGTCTTTAATTTAATAATTTTAATTTTACTTTACTCTTCTAATTTAATTACTTGTTTATTAGTTTTGTTAATTTTAATTTGCTCACCTCTTAATAATTTGACTTTAATAATAAATAATCATTTAATATCCTTATTTTTTTATTAATTAACTTAGTCTTTATTTTAATATTTTATCCTTTAGTATAGATTTATTAAAATATATTAACTTCATTAATTAATATGTTTAATCATCTTGGTAATTAATTAAGTTAATAATTTGAGTTTAAATTAAATGAAATAGCACATTTTTTTAACTTTGTGAATTCATTTAGTTAGTTAATTAATTATTCTACATATTTAAAACATGAACTATTAAATTTTATGAATGCAGTTAAATTATTAAATAGTAACAAATGTTTTTAGCCTAAGGGTGAGACAAACTGGAGCTATCAGTGACTTATTGAGTCACCGATGTTGTCCTTTTCACTCACTGTTTTCCCTTTAATTAATTTATATAATAATTTTTAATTTAAGTCTTTTATCAACTTAGTTAAATTATAATCCAGTTTTAATTTATAATGTTTGGCCTTCTTTTAATTTTTAAAATTTCAATCATTGTATTTTTTATTTTATGTATTTAACCGGTTAATTATTTCAATCTTTGTATTTAGTTAACTTGAGTTAACTAATTTTAAGTTTAATTTATGCAATTTTAATTTTTTTGTATCACCGTTCGTTTACCGTTATTTTTATTTTTAGTATGCTACTGTTGTGGATGATTTTTAGTACCAGTCACTTATTTACTATTGGTGACCTATTTCTATTAGTAACCATTTATTTTCTGCATCGGTGACCTTTTATGTAGTGTAACGGTACCCTTTTCTCTTTTTTTTAACGATGGTCTTTATTTCTATCTATAACCTTAATTTTTTATAAACCACCGGTGACCTTTTTTTAACTAAAAGTGGCCTTTTTTATCTATTGGTTTCCTTATTCTTATCTATCATTAACCTCTTACTTTTTCAACTAACGGTGAATTTTATTTCTGTTTACTATTAGTGACCCTCGATCCCCTACTCCATTCTTCCACCTCACCATTAGGCATCCTCTCGTCAGAACTGATTCATTCCTCTTCTTTAGCCATTATCATGCCATCGCTTCCCCTGCTTCTCAACAACACTACGTTTGTTCCTTCACTGTGCTTCAACCAAAATCACTACTACCTCACAATAAAATCCACAAAAATCTCCACTCCACCCTTCTCCACACCCTAAAAACATCACACAACACAAATTTATAGAGATTCGAAATAGAAATTTAACAATAGTTCGATTTCCAGATCTAGGTTACCACGCCTCTAAATGAAGTTTCCACGTGGTGCCTCTGTCGCTGCTGGAGTTGTTGTCGCGAGTCGAACTGAATCCATCACAGCTGCAAGACGTTCTTCGTCGTGTTGTGGGATTCTTGGAGGAGCTGAACCCGATGTCACCTCCCCAAGGCTGAGACAAGAGTTGTCTAAGGGGGTCGAGTTTCCACCATGATTGGATCTTGCCACATTTGAAGAAGCTTCCATGCCACTAAAATCCACCCAAATGGTATCTAAAGTTAGGTGTCTCCACTTTTAGAGTTGTGCCATTCTACTGGAAGGAGGATAAGACTTGAGTAAGCCTCTTCCACCCTGAGCAGAGGAACTGCGTTGCCACGAGCCATCGGAGAAGCTGAGGAGGAGTTGTCACTCAGGCCTTCACTCCCTGCTTCCCTTAACCCACCGGTTGAAAAAAACCCTTCCCCCTGTTGTGCCGATTTGGGGGGGAGTAAGGAGTTATAAAAATAAAACAAACTTAAATAAAAATTAAAAAAAATAAAAATTAAAAAAAAAATAACAAAATCAAAATATTAAACAATAATAATTATAAATAAATTATTATTAAATTCTAATATTTATAAAGTAGAGTTTTGAATTTATTTAACTTTAGTAAAATTTGTATTAAACTATATAAGTTTATAAAAACTTCTAAATTAAAATAAATAAATTACAATAATCCCATTAATTTTAATTTAATGTTTCATATTAAATAATTATAATTATCTAATAATAAAATATATAAGATAAAATACTAATAATAATTTATTAATTTAAATTGATCGATTAATTTATAATGATAAATAATTTTAATTTTCAAAATAATAATAAACTTAATAATTATAATTAATGTTAATAATAATAATTAATCATAAAAATCAACTTAGTTATATAATATAATGTTTTGAACTTAAATTTTAACAACTTATAAATTTAAATAAAGTAACTTAATTTAATTCATCAATGAACTAATAGTTATATTTATTCACAACTAAAAATATATTTAACAATTATTTTAAATTAAATAAGTTAATTACTTAATAATGTTATTTAATAATTAATAATTTAATTTTGGGATTAAATAAATAAAATATCCAGCTAATAACTGTTAAGTGATTTATTTATTTTAATCAACTATTTTACTATCGTGTTTTAACAGTTTTAACTTTGTTTTGTTGTTCTTTACTTTACAGGTTCACACTAAGACCTTAAAAACATCCAGGTGCTTGTAACTAACTCACCAAGAGTTATTTGCATGGGAAAATCTAGTGTGACGTGTGGTTCATGAAAAAACACATGTTTGCGGTGCGAAAGTGAGGGACACTTGTAGTCAGTTGTAAATAGGGGGTGACGTGCATATTATGAAAACAATTTGTAAGAGCAAATAAAGTGGCAGAATAGGGGATAGAGGGGGAGGGACACATTGGACAATCTCTCACACATCATAGAAAAGCATATTTGAGGAGAAGATCGTGGAGATCCAGTGGGAAACTCTGGTGTCAGAAGAGTACAGGAGCAGAGCATCATTTGGGGAGCTTTTCTTCCTTCTTAATTCTAGTATTTTTACTCTATCTTAGTATGTTATAAATTTTTGTAATGATATTGAACATGTTTTCTAGTTAAATCATTTAGTTCAGGGATAAATTTTAGTTCTGTTGGTTATCTTTTAATTTTATTTTCACATTATAATTTTGATGTATTAAGTATTGATCGATGAGATCAATGCCGAATTCTTTCAATTTCTTGTACCACCGGAAATTAATTTCAAAATTTCACAGTCAATTGGTGAGATTGATCGTGGAAACACCTTTCAAAATATAATAAAATCATAAGAATTCGGGACTTATGGTTAGTTCATCCGGTTGTCATTTTCAAATAATGACTATCACAGTTGTTCTATTTAGAGTGGTGAACTCTAAACTTGATCAAACTATCAGACTTAATTCCTATTAAGGGAGGCATTTCATTATCTTTAAGGTGGTATTCTACAATAACTTTTAAGTGAATTAAAATACTTTTAAAACTATTAGAATATAGATTTTTTTATGGTCATTACATTCTGGTGGTTCATTTATCAGCATTCTATATTTTGGTTGTTCACAGTTTTCAATTTGTTTTTTGATTCATCTTAGTCTAGATCAAAAACACCAAAAAAATGTGTAGTTTTTATTACTGCTTAATAATTTCACAAATATAAAAATAAAAAAAAAATATACTCCACTGCTAACAATAGTGTAGTTTTTGAATGTTTTTAGAAGAATAGTGGTCAAATTTTCCTTCTCTATGGGTTCGACCATGCTTGCCACATATATTGTAGTTAGTAGGAAAATAAATAACTAAACTTTGACCTGATTCAATGATAGTCTCAGTCATATAGATTAAGTGGTTTATCAAGAAAATACATCCCTATCTGGATACAAACAAGTAGAGAAGGCTCTGGTACAGATGTATCTAGAGGTAAAACCTAAAAAAACCACTTTGAGCTAGACTCAAATGGGAACTAGTGCACAACAACGAGCATTGCTTCACTCTTGGTTTGACACTATTGGTTTATATGCTTTGGTAAATTTATAATCTCATTATGAACCAATCTTAAGGGAATAAAAAAATTCTCATAATAAAATATGTTAGGAATTAGATCATGGATAACATAGATTGAATCCTAGAAAATTCATAAGTTAAGGAAATAAATTTAATTTATAAGTTATCCCTTTTGGGTTTAATAATTTAAAATACTAACCCCTAATTTTACTTTTATTCTATTTAATGAATGGTAATAAAAATAATTGGACTAACAATTGATGTGAAGATCAATGTGATGAATGGTCTAATGATATGCCCAATCTGATGGGAGAGGGAATCGTAAACTTTTTCATTATAATCTCTTAGTTAAATAAAGTTTTGAATAGAAACTTGGATCAACAGGAACTTCCAACCCCCACTCCCCCTAAGAAATAACACGTCATAATCAAGATCTTCATGAGGCAAAGGCCCACTACTTTCAAAGGATCATCTGAACCCTCAATTGACGAACAATGGATCATCTCCATTGAGAAGATCTTCTTCATCCTTCAATGTTCTGAACTATAGAAGGTTCTTATGGATTTTTATCATATGGAGAGTCAAGATGATCAATGGTGTACATTGATCAAAAATACGAAGAATGAGGTAGAGATCGAGGCAATGGGATGGAAGGTTTTTTGGAAAAAATTTGATAAATATTTTCCTTGCACCTTCTGTCTTAAGATGGAAATAGATTCCCTTACACTAAAGAAAAATAAAGACGAATATATTGGGGAATATGAGTAAAACTTCACCAGACTTTAACGATATGCATCTGGTTTTTTCATTACTCCCTAATGCAAGGTTGACCACTTCTTTGGTGGGCTAAAACCTAGCCTACATAAATCCATGGAGATCCGTGACTTTCACAACTATGAGGAGATTTTCTAATGTGCCCTCAAAGTTGAAATGGAGATTGGAAAATATCAAGGGTATCATGGGGATAAGAAGTGGAAAGTGGACTTTAATTCTGGCTATCCAATAGATAAATCCAATGGTGCTAAGAAATTTCAGCACCCTACTTTCCGAAGATGTGGAAAAGAGAACCCTATAAATTTCATAAAGGGGGCGAGTAAATGCTTTAGTTGCGGTAAGGAAGGGCACATAGCCAGCAATTTCTAGCAAGAAAAATCTGCTACTGCGATAGAAGAAAGGAATGCTCCATTTGATCCTAAATGCATTTTTTATTGCTACAATTGTAAAGAACCATGTCACTTTGCAAACCAATGCCCTAAGACAAGGGTTTTCAAAGGGAACCAATAACCTCCAAGGTAAAAAGGGTGAGCTTTTTCCATCACTACCACCAAAGTGTATCCTGAAAACGAACTGATGATAGGTACGATGGTTGTTCATTCAAGAATAGAAAAAGTACTTTTTTATTTTACTTCTACGCATTTTTTATATCTATAATGTTAAGTAGAACAATACAAACACCATAACAAAGCATATAAGTAGATATTTCGGTGAAAATTGAAAATGGGGAAATTATTGCATCCTATTTATATAACTCCTCCCCTGTCATAATTTGTGGATTGAACTTCATAGAGAACCTCATCATAATTACCTTGGTGGAATTTGATGCAATTCTTATCATGGATTGGCTTTCCCTATATAGAGCCAACATTAATTTCCACGAGAGGGAAATCACTCTCTGTATAGCGAATCAACCCTTGATTCTATACAAGTGTAAGGAGGAGGAGGAATATTCTTTAACACCATAATCCAATCATGGATATTACTTTCATATAAGCACATGTATCTTGCTCAGATGATCAAGTCTAATGTAGGAACCATACATGAAGACATTCCTATTGTGATGGAATTCATTTATGTGTTTCCCAAGGAATTGTTTGGTCTTCCTCCTATTAGAGATGTTGAATTCTTGATTGATCTTATACCTGGGGCATTTCCAATATCCAATACTTCGTATAGAATAGCTTTTGTAGAACTAGAGGAGATGAAGAAACAACTACAGGAGAAAGTGGATAAAGGTTTTATACACCCAAGTGCTTCACCGTGGGGTGCATGAGTCCCCTTTTTCAAGAATAAGGATGGTTCAATGTGCCTATGCATCGATTATTGTGAGCTCAAAAAAATCACGATAAATAACAAGTATCATTTTCCATGAATTTATTACTTGTTCGATCAGCTACATGGATGACAATACTTCTCCAAGGTGGATCTGCGGTTGGGATATTACCAAGTAAGGGTGAAGAAGGAGGATATCCCCAAGACTACTTTTCAAACATGGTACGGAAATTATGAGTTCATAGTGATTCCATTTGGACTCACTTATGCTCCAGCAATCTTCATGGACTTGATGAATAGAGTATTTAGAGATTACCTTGACAAATTCGTGGTAGTGTGACAACTAGGTCCCGGTGACAGCACAGCCACCCCGCCTTAACATGGCCGTCAGGTCTTGGCCCACCTGGCACCCCCAGTTGCCCCGCAGACACGTGGGTCCCACCCTAGGGTCCACCCACATGCCTGAACGGGTCATCTGACTAATGAAAGTCCCCACAGGCCAACACATGTCCTTTCTAGTGTGCTTTGTCCTCACTCACACACACCCTAGGAGACTTCCCAGAAGGTCACTCATCCTGATCACTACTCCAGGCCAAGCATGCTTAACTGTGGAGTTCTAAACAGGCAGGCTCCCGAAAAGGAAGGTGCACCTTGTTGACATGAGTCATATCATTTAGTCATTTAACCCTTTATCATTTGGGGATGTTACAATCACCCCCCTTTAGAGCACAACGCCCTCGTTGTGGGCCCTACATCTCAACCCAGGCAGTGCACCGCACTTAAGGCCGGGTTCCTCCTCTGATACCAAATGTGACAACCGGGTCCCGGTGAGAGCACAGCCACCCCGCCTTAACATGGTCGTCAGGTCATGGCCTACCTGGTACCACCAGTTGC
This sequence comes from Viscum album, assembly GCA_963277665.1. Lineage (NCBI taxonomy): Eukaryota > Viridiplantae > Streptophyta > Magnoliopsida > Santalales > Viscaceae > Viscum > Viscum album. The sequence goes on from OY728155.1 coordinate 1,085,168,792, forward strand.
CCCGCAGACACGTGGGGCCCACCCTAGGGTCCACCCACATGCCTGAACGGGTCATCTGACTAATGACAGTCCCCACAGGCCAACACATGTCCTTTCCAGTGTGCTTTGTCCTCAATCACACACACCCTAGGAGACTTCCCAGAAGGTCACCCATCCTGATCACTACTCCAGGCCAAGCATGCTTAACTGTGGAGTTCTAAACAGACAGGCTCCCGAAAAGGAAGGTGCACCTTGTTGACATGAGTCGTATCATTTAGTCATTTAACCCAGTGACAGCACAGCCACCCCGCCTTAACATGGTCGTCAGGTCCTGGCCCACCAGGTTCCACCAGTTGCCCCGTGACATGTGGGGCCCACCCTAGGGTCCACCCACATGCCTGAATGGGTCATCTGACTAATGACAGTCCTCACAGGACAACACATGTCCTTTCCAGTGTGTTCTGTCCTCACTCACACACACCCTAGGAGACTTCCCAGAAGGTCACTCATCCTGATCACTACTCCAGGCCAAGCATGCTTAACTGTGGAGTTCTAAACAGGCAGGCTCCCAAAAAGGAAGGTGCACCTTGTTGACATGAGTCATATCATTTAGTCATTTAACCCTTTATCATTTGGGGATGTTACAGGTAGTATTTATAGATGATATTTAAATATACTCCAAAACCAAGGAGGATCATGAGAAGCATCTAATCACTATACTAAAGACCTTGCGAAAGAAGATTCTCTATGAAAAGTATATAAAGTGCGAGTTATGGTTGAAAGAAGTTTCATTCTTGGGGAATATCATCACAAGCAATAGGATATATGTAGATACTTCCAAGACAAAAGCAATTGAGGGATGGTCAAGGCCAATATTTGTGATGGATATCCATAGCTTCCTTGGGTTGGCTGGATATTATCACTGATTTGTGTGAAATTTCACATCATTGTCCAACCCTCTTACCAATATAACTCATAAGGGAGTCAAATATTCTTAGAATGATGAATGTGGAGAAAGATTCATGGAGTTGAATAATAGGCTTACTACTTCCCCTGTGCTTACACAACCCACAAGTGGAGAGCTTTTCATAATTTTTAGCGATTCTTGGAAGAAGGGAATGGGATGTGTGTTGATGTAAAATGAAAAAGTCAATGCTTACACTACAAGGTAGTTGAAAATTCATGAGCAAAACCATCACACGTGTGATCTAGAGTTGGAATCTATGATCTTTGCATTGAAAATATGGATGTATTATCTCTTTGGGGATAAGTGTAAAATATATACAGATCACAAAAATCTTAGATATATATTCACATAAAAAGAGTTGAATATGTGACAATGAATATTGTTAGAACTTATCAAGGATTAAAAATGCTCAATCCATTACCACCCTGAGAAAGCGAACAAGGTGGATGATGATCTAAGTTGAAAGGACCTAGAAATTCTATCATTGATGAGAATTGAAAGGGATCCAATCTTCTTAGATTTTATGAAAATGTAAATTTGAATCATAAAGAATGGAACAACATCAATCCTTTCACAAATTATTGTTAAACCATCTCTTCTGAAAAGGATAAATGATGCTCAAAAAGATTATATGGGAATTCAAAAGAAAGTGGAAAATATCAAAAAATGGAAATCCTCAGAGTTCAATGTTAGTGAAGAAGTAATTGTGAGATTTGGGTCAAGACTATGTATTTCGTCAAATTTGGAGTTAAAGAAAGAACTTTTGGATGGTGCACATAGTTTAAATTTCTTCATTATCCTAGGAAACATGAAGATGTATCAAGATCTCCGGGAGCACTATTGGTGGGATAACAAGAAGAAGGAGATCGCTAAATATTTATCAAAGTTTCGGGTATGTCATCAAGCGAAGGATGAGAGGAATAAGTCTAAGGAGATGATGCACCAATTACCCATGCCAATATGGAAATAGCAAAACATCACCATGAAAATTCTTACCATACTTATGAATACATATAACGAAAACAATTCTATTTGGGTTGTTTTGGATGGTCTTACAAAGACCGCACACTTTATTTCGATTCGAGAGGATTTCTCACTTGATCAACTGGAATGGATTTACATTAGATAAGTGGTATGTCTGTATGGAGTACCACTATCAATTGTTTCCAATTGAGATCCAAGATTCACCTCTATGTTTTGGAAAATTCTCCAGTATACTCTAAACACTGAACTGAACTTCAGCAAACTGATGGCCAATCTGAGCGGAATATCAAAAAACATGAGTACATGTTGATAGATTAATCAATGTAATTCAAAGGTAGATGGTACTAACATCTTCCTTTGGGGGAGTTCTTTTATAACAACAGTTTCCACTCAAGCATCCAAATAGTTCCTTATGAAGCTCTTTTTGGTAAGAGGTGTATAATACAACCCAAGCTTGACATAAATGGACATTACATTTATTTTTCATAATACTTAATACATTACACAAATATATGCCCAAAGACTGTATTAGTTTATTGTTTTTGGAAACATGGAACATAATCTTCAAAATCGATGAAGGATATTCAATATCTCCCATAAATATCTTCCCCTTTTTTCTACCTAAAACCTTTCTTTATATCCTAGGGAAAATAAAACATAAAAAGGTTGAGCTCAAATGCTCAATAAGGGTAAACAAGGAGAACATAAAACAAACCATAAACAAAATAATGTAAAAACATTAACATAAAGTTTAAATATCAAAATCCTGAGTTGTGAAATAAATCTTGGCAGTACGTAAGGCATAGATTATAAAGGAAAATTAACCATGATAACATAGCATTGGAATAAAATGTGGAATTATGGAAAACAAATAAGAACATAATATGATTTCTATATTAGCCAAGGAATTTCTTCCAAAAACATCATACTGTACAAATTCCATTCCTAAACCGGGTTTACTTGTCATTCCAACCATGTATTACTAAACTAGGTTTATATATTGTTCCATCCATGTATTACTGAACCAGATTTACTTATTGTTTCGGCCCTGTATTACTAAACCAGATTTACTTGTCATTCCATTCATGTCTATCTCATGAGATATAAATCTTTACCCAATGTATTGGAGGTTTTTATAGGTCTCACCCATCTCATAATGAAATAATTCTTACATGTTTCATTAAAACATAAACCATTCATTATATCATAACCCAAGGAACAAAAAAATGGGTTTCTTAAACATCATTCCATTATAATATGTATAAAATAAATCGATTTCATAAAAATAATTCCTTAATAAACACAATCAAATCAAATTAATAATAGGTATATAAACAAAACACTATGTCATCTTAGATGGAAAGTAATTTTGATAAAAATACTTGAAATTAATTCTTGAGTAAAATATCCTTTCTTCTTCAAAAACATTTTCTTTTCTCAAAATGTTGCATAATTTTAAAAGAAACGGATTTTGTTGAAAATAAAATTGAAATCATGTAGAGAAATCTTCATGAAAATAAGGAATTAAGAATACATAAAAATCCATTCATTATGTATAAGTTAAAAAACATTATTCTTGGACTCTTGTCGGAGAAGTCAAAAAGTATCACGTATGGAAAATGAAATAAAGATTTATTCTATACCATTTAATAAAAATTCAACAATGAGTAAATTTTACTTTAAACAATTTTAGAATAATATAAATAGTATTACATATTTAGGGAACGTGGATGTGGATTATAAATATACCTCAGTAAATAATTACTTATAAACAATCTCAGATAATAATGAGAATTCAAAATTATCCCTTACCATAGGTATGATGTGATTTGTATGTATCTAATTATCCTGTATAATTATTAAAATAATGTTACTGAATTATTAAAAAATCATAGTTATTTTTATGATATCATATATGATCATATTATCATCGGTTTGTTAGTAACATTTCATTGTCAACTGTTATTTGGGTATTAACTGTTTTGTGTTCTTATGCATGTTTTGTCAAATAAGTTCATGTTTCACTTCTTAGGTTATAGTTACATCATTTACAGAATGATATTAGCATAATATATATCATATTTATTCATTCTATTCATGTATATAATCATGGTTTAATGAAAATCATGTAGAATGAATCGCATCGCATCGTGGAGATGGTAGGTCGTACGTACGCACAGGCGATGATATCATTCGCTTAATGGTTAAATGGTATAGAATTGGATGGTATATTAATTATACAGAATAATTATCATGTTATATTCATTATTTACATCTATTCTACTCATCATTATACCCATCCAAATAAATTAATTTGGAATAACAAATTACACCATGATGTGGAGACGGTAAGTCATACGTACGCACACATGGTGATATTTTTATTCGTAGGGTGGATAAAGGAGATATAAGTTTATCCCATAATTTTAATAACATCTCATGATGTATAATATAATATATTTAGTACTTTATTATGAAAACAATATAAGAATATGAAGTAGAAGAATAAAATAATTTTAAAATATGTGATAAAACAATTACCTCTTTTTCGAGTATCTCCTTTTGATTGGCATAAAAGGCATCCTTAGGAAAGTCTTGAAATTTTATTTTATTATAAATTAATTTTAGGATTATAGTATATTCAAAGTGATATATTTAAAGGATAATATGAGTATGGGTCAAAATAATCTCAAAAAATAGTTTTTAGATAAGTTTAGGTTACAAAATTAACCTTATCATTTAGTTTTACCCCTTAGTTAAATTATTTAACACTTACCATGTCTTTTGGTATTTTCATACAATATGGTTAATATAGTTACTATAAAACGAAATTAGAACCTCAAGTGGATCATTAATGAAATTTTTAATATTATCTAAGTGATTTGGTCAAATCATACATTTTGAGGACTATTATATCATTTAATAAAATATTATTTGTTATCAAAACTCATTTATGTCAATTTTGACACTATTTAGAAATTGATTTTTATTAAAGTCATAAAAACTTGATTACTTACAACCAAAAGAATTAAATCGAAGATAATATGTCATATTTATCCCTAAAATTCATTTATGGAAACAAAATTTTCAAATTACATTTATTTTAATATTTATAATATCATTTATTTGAATATTTCATTAATAAGGTAATCATTTCATCATCATTGTATCATAAATAAATTTATTTATTTAATCTATAAAAATTATAAATAAAATACCATGATATATGAAATATTTTTATCTTTCTAATGACTATTTTTAGTCTAAGAGATCATTTATATTGACCAAATTAAAAAAAATTAGTTAGGATATACGTGTTTATGTTATATTTCCCTTTTCTTTAAATTAAAAATTATAAAAGGTCATTATCACACCCAAGTGGCTTCATTGGGTTATAAAATTGACCCAAGGATGATAATCGTTGGAAATATCTCATCCAATAGTATTATCGGAATTCCCCTTTAACCATGGTAAATAAAAATAATTACTGAAGTTACTATTAATAATGTCCAAAAATAAAAGGTATATATTTACCCCATTTGGATATTATGATTCTAAATATGGAATTCATTTTTCTAAATTCAAAACACAGAAGTTGCATTAATTAATTTAAAATTAATTTCTATTGTTAAAAATGATAAAGTGGGTTTTTAAGAAGTAAAAACTATCAAAATATGTGCTTGTGTTTAAACCCAATTGATAATATAATATGTCTATATAAATAAATTAGACAAAAATTCAGTTTTGAATTAAAATGCAATATTTTTAACTATTTATTAAAATATGAATTTCATTAGAAAAATACCAAAACTTCAACCAAGGTAAATTTTTATGTCCCAATTACAAATAAAAAGTTTATTATGTCAAATAGAAATTATAAAATTATCAAAAACTAGATTTAAAAAGGGTTCTCCATCAAAAGGTGGTAAAACTGTATTTTTTTGAAAAATGCTTCTTTTATCTGAAAAATTGAATTTGTTCTTATATCATATCTAGAAAACATATAAAATGAATTTAAAACATTACATTCAATATATTACATATATATTTCACTAATAAAATCCATAAAGAGTGATTTTTATTGTTTTGTAGACTCGCTTATTTTTATTTAAATAGTTTTTTAGAAGAAAGTTAATACTATTCGTACCAGCCATTATATTGACTAGGTTTTAATATTTAGTTATCATTTATACTTGGTATTGCGTTAAATAAATTTTATTAAAGGAATATGAAATTTTTTGTAATACAATCCCAGAATAGTGTTGTGTATACCACAAGTTAATATGATGTTGCGTATAGCACAAACAAATCTTTGTGTAGCATACAACACAAGACATCAAAAAAATTAAACAGAATATATCTCATAAAATCTTTAGGTGTTACATTATACTCCCCTTAAAATGAATTTGTCCCTCAAAATTATTCAGGGTTATGAAAGGTTTACTACTTGAAAGTTTCTTTCATAGAAACCCACGTCGTAAAAAGGAAAACTAAAACTTCATTTTAAAAAAAGAAATTTAGAAACATAACAGTTACCCAAATTAACTCATCACTGGGTTTCCACATAGGAGAACATTGGTGGTAATTGAAAACATACATATGGAAGAAAAATATAACCATCAAGTTCAGATGGATAGTAATAGTGAACAAGGTTTGGGGAGAGTTAACCACCAAAAACCCATAAATCTGTGATGATTTAAGGGACCATTTGATTCATTGGATAATAAGGTACTTAAGATAACATTTTTGGTTTTCATGAACCTTTACCTAAAGTTGAAGAACATGATAAGAAATAATTACTTGATTTATGTACAATATTTCCATTGGTCGTGCCATGAACAATTTCCACTCTATCTCTTATTCAAAGAAATGAAGTTGAATTTGTCATTCCTGAAGTGTTAGCTGATTATATGATCCATAAATATAATGATTGGTCATTCTATCTATATCAAAAAAAAGGTTAGCACATGTTATCAAATATTTATAAGTCCACCTATAGTAAGATAATACATTAATCTAACAAACTTCAACTAGAGTATAACTTATTCAATCCATAAATGGATAACCTTACAATCATTCTAAAAGATTAAAATCTAAAACTATATAAAAAGGTTCACAAACTCCAATTAACATTTATCCCCAATATATCATAAGATATATCTCGTTGGTCACATTCCAAAAATGTTATCACCATCATCAAGTATTCTCTTTAGTTGTGGTAACAACCTGAATTATTAGATATCCTAATTGAAAACATGCATGTTTACATATTTGAAAACTTATTGGATATATTCCTTAAGTCCCAAAAAGTTTTATAATTTATCCATGATAGTATAAACCTCTTATCAAAAACTCCATAATTATTTCCCAAGAAACTAGAATCATCTAATTTACTTTTTCAAATCCTATATATCTTTATCAAAACATCATTATCTTAACATAAGGGACATATTAAGGGTTATATTTCCCTTAATCATGTGTTGTACAAGTATATCACCAAACCCTTAAATCACTTTTTTGGCTCCTTGAAACTATTCAATATATCTTTTCCAATCCTTAATGAAAAACTTATACTGAAAATACTTGTATATTTCATGATTCAAATAACATAATCTTTGAATTCCAAAACATATACACCCCAATCATCCAACTTTATTCTCAAACCATTACTCAGGATTATCTTCTTCGTATTTCCAAAAATATGAATCATGTATTAAGGTCACTCAACCTAAATATTCTTAGGTTTAATATAAAAAATACTAGAATAACACCACATATCTTTCACAAGTTTTTTACAATTTCTTCATCCTTAGCAGTATGACCAATACTCGTACCATCATCATGATTCTCTTCAGGATGTTTCCACATGGGAAATCGATATTAATAATTCTCATACTTTCCACATCTGAAAAATTAAATGGTTAAATATGTTATATGTAGTTCTGGATATTGACTAATACTAGAAATAAAAGTGTGAGAAATACATATCAGATATTAGAAACACATAAGTAAGGTAAATTACTTATAGTATTTCAATCTAGGATACCTTCGATTTAAAACTAGGTTACTCATGATTATCACAAAAACCCTAGGATTGTAACCTATAATTGACTTATCCTTAGGAAATCCCTAAACAAATACTTATAAATATCTCTAGGGATCTCAAAAAAGTTTTTGCAACCTAGTTTCCAAAGGTTGACTAAACTTTCACTTTGATACCAACTCTAACAACCCAAGATTGAAGTACATGGAAATTACATTTGTTTTTCGGAATACTTAATCCATTACAAAAATATACACCCAAATACAGTATTAGTTTAGCGTATTTGGAAACTTGGAACATAATATTCTAACTTGGTGAAAGATCTTCAACATCTCCCATAAAGATCTTCCCCTTTTTTCCTACCTAAAACCTTTCTTTATATCCTGGGGAAAAGAAAACATAAAAATGGTGAGCTCAAATTCTCATTAAGGGTAAACATGGAGAAAATAAAACAAAACATAAACATAAGAATGTAAAAACATGAACATAAATTTTAAATATCAAAATCTTGAGTCATGAAATAAATCTTGGCAGTACGTAAGGCATAGATCATAAAGGAACACTAACCATGATAAAATAGAATTGTCATAAAACATGGAATTATGGAAAACAAATAACAATATAATATGATTTATATAGTAGCTAAGGAATTACTACCAATACCATCATAGTGGAAAAATTCCATTAATGAACTGTATTTACTTATCGTTCCAGCCCTGTATTTATGAACTAGATTTACTTGTAGTTCTAGTTAGGTCTATATCATGAGATATAAATATTTACCCAATTCATTTGAGGTATATATAACTCCCACAAATCTCATAATGAAATCATTATTACATTTTCCACAAAAACATAAACCATTCATCAAGTATAACCCAAGGAACAAAAAATGGGTTTCTTAAACATCATTCCATCATAATCCATATAAAATAAATAGATTTCATAAAAATAATTCCATCATAAATACAATAAAATAAAATTAATTATAGGTATAGAAAAATAACCCTATGTCATCTTATATGGAAAGTAATTTTGATAAAATACTTGAAATTAATTTTTGAGGAAAATATCCTTTCTTCTTCAAAAACATTTTCTTTTCTCAAAATACCACACAATTTTGAAATAAAAGGATTTAGATGAAAATAAACTTGAAATATTGTAGAGGAATTTTCTTTTAAATAAGGCATTAAGAAGGCGCAAAAATCCATTCATGTCGTATAAGTTAAAAAAACATTCTTCTCATACTCTTTTCGGAAAGGTCAAAAAGTACCTCGTATGGAAAATGAAAGAAAGATTTTGTTCATACCATTTCACAAAAATTCACCAATGGGTAAAATTGACTTTAAATAATTTTAGAGGAATACAAATATTATTATATATTTAGGGAACATGGATGTGGATGATAAATATACCCCAATAAATAATAATTTATAAACAATCTCAGATAATAATGATATTTCAAAATTATCTCTTACCTTAGGTCTGATATGCTTTGTATGTATCAAAAAATCCTATATAATGATGTAAATTATGTAATTGACTTATTACATAATCATATTCATTTTTATGATATCATATATGGTCATATTATCATCTGTTTGTTAGTAACATTTCATTGTCACGTGTTATTCGAATATTAACTACTTTTTGTTCTTATGCATGTTTTGTCAGATAAGTTCTTGTTACAATTCTTAGGATATAGTTATATAATTTATATAATTATATTAGTATAATATATATTATATTTATTCATTAAATTCAGTTATATAATCATGGTTTAATGAAGATCATGTAGAATGAATCGCATCACATCATGGAGACGGTAGGTTGTACGTACGCACGAGCGATGATATCATTCAATTAATGGTTAAATGGTATAGAATTGGATGTTATATTAATTATAAAGAATAATTATAATGTTATATTAATTATTTATATCCATTATACTCATCAGTATACCCATCCAAATAAAGTATTATTGAATAAAAAATTACATGACGGTGTGGAGAAGGTAAGTCGTTTGTACGCACGCATGCTGATATTGTTATTCATAGGATGCATAAAAGGAGGTATAAGGTTGTCCCATAATTATAATAAAATATAATCATATATAATATACTTGATTTATTACTTTAGTATGGAAACAACATAATAAGGTGAAGTAGAAGAAGAAAAGAATTTTTAAATAGGTGATAAAACAATTACCTCTTTTTCAAGTATCTTCTTTTGATTGGCACAAAAGGCCTCCATAGGATGTATTTATACCAAAATTGTTGACTCTAGGATTAAGGGAGGGATGTTGGGAGCTTATTTGAGAAGAATTTGGATGATACAAGTGGCTTTAGAGGTTTGAGTAAGTGGGTAGATGTGGTGGCCTATTATAAGAGGGAGGAGGGGCAATTTAGGAAAGTCTTGAAATATTATTTTATTATAGATTTATTTTCAAATTATAATACCTCCATGGTAATATATTTAAATGATAAGATGATTATGGGTCTAAAGCCTCTCAAATAATAGGTTTTTGACAATTTCAGGCCACAAAATTAACCTTATCAATTATATTTACACCTTAGTTAAATAATTTAACTCTTACCATATCTTCTTGTATTTTCTTACTATATGGTTAATATTGTTACTATAAAAGACAAATAGAAACTAAAGTGGAACATTAATGAAATTTTTAACATTATCTAAGTTATTTTTCAGAATCATATATTTTTAGGACTATTATATCATTTAATAAAATAGTATTTTTTTATAAAAACTCATTTATGTCAATTTTGACCCTATTTAGAAATTGATTTTTTTAAAAGTCATAAAAACTTGATTCCTTATAAAAAAATAATTAAATAAAATATAATATATCATATTCATCCAAAAAATTAGTTTATGGAATCAAAATTTTCAAATTTCATTTATTTTAATATTTATAATATCATTTATTTGAAAATTTCATTAATAAGGTAATCATTGCATCATCATTGTGTCTTAAATAAATTTATTTATTTAATATCTAAAAATTCTAAATAAAATACCATGATGTATAAAATAATTTTATCTTTATAATTACTATTTATAGTTGAATGGATCATTTATATAAATCAAATTAAAATTGTTTTAGTTAGGAGTTACATGTTTATGTTATATTTCCCTTTTCATTAAATTAAAAATTATAAGGCATCATTATCACACCCAAGTGGCTCCATGGGGTCCTAAAATCGACCCAATGATGATCATGGTTATCCATATCTCATCCAATGGTATTAGTACATGTGTTAGGGTAGTTTTATATTATTATAATACTATTTTTTACCCTTATTTACCTGATTTACCCTTTAACCATGGTAAATAAAAATAATTACTAAAGTTACTATTCATAATGTCAAAAAAAAGGTAAATATTTACACAATTTGGAAATTATTATTATAAATATGGAATACATTTTTCTAAATTAAAAACATATAAGTTTTATTAATTAATTTAAGATTAATTCCCATTGTCAAAACCAGAAAGCGGGATTTTTAGAAATAAAAACTATCAAATGATTGACATGTGTTTCTGCCCAATTTAAATGTAAAATTAATTCTAATAAACAAAATTGGATTAAATTATAAAAAAAATACAATTAACCTTTAAAACTAATTAAAAATATACTCTATCTATATAAATAAATTAGAAGAAAATGTAGTTTTGAATTAAAATATAGTATTTTTTACAATTCATTAAAATATGAATTTCATCATAAAAATACCAAAATTTCAACCAAGGTAAATTTTGATGTCCTGCTTCTAAATAATACATTTATTATGTTAAATATAACTTACAAAATTGTCAAAGACTAGATTTAAAAAGGGTTCTCCATCCAAAGGCGGTAAAACTGTATTTTTTTGAAAGTTACTTCTTTAATCTGAAAAATTGAATTTGTTCTGATATAATATTTCAAAAACATATAATATGAATTTAAAACAATACATTAAATATATTTCATATATTTCATATATATTTTACTAATAAAATCCATAAAAAGTGATTTTATTATTTTATAGACTCACTTATTTTCTTTTAAATAGTTTTTTAGAAGGAAGTTAATACTATTCATAATCGCCATTATAATAACTAGGTAATAATATTTAGTTATCACTTATACTCGGTCTTGTGTGAAATGAATTATATCAAAATAACTTTAAATTTTTTATAACACAATCCAAGAATAGTGTTGCGTATACCGCAAGCTAATACGGTGTTGCATATAGCGCAGACTAATCTTGGTGTAGCGTACAATACAAGACATCAAAGAAATTAAAAAATAATATATCTCATAAAATATCAGGGTCTTATATTGCAGAACACTAGAATTTTGGGATGAAGTTGTGGAATAAAAACTTCTAGGTTCGAAAATGGTCGACCAAATGGGGGAGATTGTTAAGACCATCAAAAAGCACATCAAAGATGCCCAAAGTCGACAAAAGATCTATAATGACAATTGGGGATGATACCTAGAGTTTAATTTTGGAGACATGGTATTCCTCCTCATATCTCCATGTAAGAGATTTATGAGATTTGGGAACAAGGGAAATCTTATTCCATGGTACATCATCCCTTTTGAGATCCTTGATCGCATCGGAGTAGTGGACTATCGACTAAGACTCCCACCAAACTTGTCTTAAGTACATGATGTATTCCATGTATCACCCTTGAGGAAGTACATACATAACCCATAACATGTACTCAATCCATAGGTGGTACCACTGGAGAATGTCATCTCATATGAGGAGAAGTCATTGAAGATCTTAGATCATAGAGAAAATTTTCTACGAAATAAGACGATGCCCCATGTCAAGGTGTTGTGGAAAAACCACAAGTTTGAATAAGAAATAAGGGAACTAGTGGAAGTAATGAAGAAGAGTTACCCTCATCTGTTTTAATGTGTAAAAATGAAATTTTTAGGGTGAAATTTCTTAAGAGGTAAGGTGGTAACGACCCGAACATTTATGAATAAAATTACCTTTCTTTTAATTAAATGACTTATGGATATAGAAAACACATGCACTTTTTTTGTTTTATTATATATAATTAGATTTAAATTACCATTAAGTATCCTTGAAATTTATAATATAGTCATTGAATAGTGATCACATGACTAGTATAAATATAGGGTTTTAAAAAATCTTTTTGGGAGAGACAAAGGAAGTGATAGCCTCAACCAGTAGGATCATACCCTATTAAGCCAATTTATCAAAGCTTCAAAAGGAGATATAATTTCTGGTATTTTCCCTAGATCAAACCCAAGCTAGGATCCAAAAACTTAAGTAGGAGAAAAACTATTTACGGGAGAAGTTTAAGCTCATCGAGATCACGGCCCAAATCATATTCACCGAATGGCCCCAAGAAAGCCCCACCATCGCACAACTTACTTTTAGGGTGTATGATACTGTAAAAAATTGATATGTATCAAGACACTATAATTATGATTATGTACATTTTTTTTGTATATAATAATGAATATACTTTCATTCTGTGATTTTTACTTCGAAAATGATTTTCTAAAGCACAAATAGTATTTTTGGTTAATATTCGAATTCAATTAAGGAATCTATTTTGATGAATTAATGTATTTTTAAAATAAATAATAATTTAATAAAATATTATTATTAATTTTCATTTCTTAAATAATAATTATCATATAATTTTTATGAAGTCAAAAGTAATTTTTATAAGGTTTAAAAATTATTTTTGTCAAAACCTGTCAATTTTCAATGAACTTTGGTTTTTGTATTAAAAGTGAAAATTTACATATTTAGAAAATTGTTTAGATAAAATTAATATTATTTTTATAATCAGGATTTTGAAATTACCATATATTGAATTTTTCATAATTTTCTGAGAGTCGATTCTTTGGTAAAAATTAAATACCGTATAAATATACGGTATGTTTTATGACATAATAATGGCCCAATAATGATGTAATAAATACTATAAAATGGATATTATTCCAAATACATGTTTTTAATTTTAAATAATATAATTTTTTAGTTTATTTTATTTATTTTATAAATCCTTAGTGAATCCTCCAAAACATATAAAATATTTTAAGATTTTAAAATCATTTCCATGAAAGTATGACTCACCTCTACATAAGAAAGGTCAATAATTTAATATCTTCGGCCCATAGCCTTATAAAAAAATTTATACCACTCCCATTGTCTAGAAACCATGGGAAAAAGGCATGGGATGGTTTGTGGTTTTGAATATTTTAGTGTGTAGTATCCAAAACCAAAATAATAAAGAATTCCCCCACCTTTCCTATAAAAACGCACCCAAGCACCCATTCATCTTCACTCAAACTCCTTTAATATCATGAAAACTCTGATCTATACTCCCTATAGTCCTCCCAAGGTACCCCCAAGCTCCCAAGAAGTCTCCCCCAAGCCTTTGGTGTCAAACTTCCAAGTAGGGGTTTCTTTTTTTCTCATTTTTATCTAAGTTTCCTTATATTGTTACACCCTTTTATTTTCAATTAAATATGATGAGGTATGTTTTAAATCCTCTCCCATACTTCCCATATTTTGTTTTAATGATTAGAGACCCATTTATCTCTCATTAATCCCTCTCATGTACCCCCATTACCATTCTGAAATTTCAATAGGGATTTCACTCTTCTCATTCCCATTCAAGCACTTTTATATTATATATCTAAATTCCATTTCATATGTTGGGATATTATTTTTTATGATCCCATTACTGTAAATTTTAGGTATAAATGATTATAGACCCATTTTTCTCTCATCAACCCAATTTAGGAATTTTCATATGACGTTGTTATGTTGTCAAAATTGTACCAAGATTTTCCTTGCCAAAATAATCTGGTAGTGAATACCATACCCATTCCTCAATTAAGGGTATTCACCTTTATGCACATATACTTATTTAATGGTGACTTACATATATTAATTGAAAATTCCTTGATAATGGAATAAATTATTATGTTGAATGAATTTGTGTTATATGATCTATGTGGAACACTTAAGCATGAGATTGAAGTGATTATGAAGGGTGCGCCCTAATAGTGCTCCAATGCATTGGGTAATGTTTAGTATCATGATACATCATGTTGGGACAAGGGTTTACCAAATTCCTTTATATGAATTTTTTCCACCATGTTGGTACTAGGGTTTACCTAATTCTTTTATGTTAATGATGTAGTGTTTTAAGTTGTCGTCACATTTCCATGTTATGATAATCATGCAATATCATGCCTTTCTGTTCATGTTTCTCTTATGCTTCATTGATATTCCTATTGGCTAACATATATTTTATTCTTCATGTTATGTCTTGTTTACTCCCTTACTCAGCTTTATAGCTCACCCTTTTCTTATGTGTGTCCTCTGGACATCCCATGCAATGCTAAGTACGAAGGAATATTGTGGTCATGCAAAAGTTTTTTTCAATAAAGATGTGTATTTCATGTTTTAAGTGGTTATGTAATGTTACTAAGCCCCTAATACACTAGAAATATTTATATTATACATTTTATTAAGTGCAATTTTATGTAATAAATCGTGTTTAAATATGAAATAATGATCAAGGTTGTTATAGGTTTCCCTACTGAGAAAGCTGATATAGATGGTATTGGAACTGAGCATGTTGTGGATATATTAGGGAATTTTAAACAAGTTATGACACATAACATTTTCCAGATGGAGAAGCATATTCTATAATTATATTCTCTGATATTTTATGACTTTATTCAATAGATTTTCCCAGCATTTAGTTGTACTACTGATCCAACGGCAGCAGAGCAATGGATTAAGTCATTGGAGAAGATATTCATGCATTACGATGTGGTGAAAAATAAAAAGGTTACACTTTTAGTGTATTATCTCAATGTTGATTCGTTTCAATGGTGTTAATTGATCTACAATACTAGGGAGGAATAATAAATATAACCCATGGAATGGAGAAATTTTAAGGGGGAATTATTTGATAAATATTTCCCTCGTGAGCAACAAACTAAGATGAATATAAAGTTCCTTAGTTTAAATAAAAAAGATGATGAAAGTGTTGTGCGGTATTAAAATACCTTTACATGGTTATCAAGGTATGCTATAGATTTCATACGCAATAAGGAATGCAAGATTGACCATTTCTTTGAAGGGATTAGGCTAATCCTCCAAAGAGAACTGTTGTATCAAGAATTTTATTCATATGATTAAATATTCTTATGTGCTATCAAGATAAATAAATAATTCTCTAAGTATAATGGATTTAAAGGGAATAAGGATAAAATAGGATGGAATAGAAAATAATAAATAAAAGGAATATGGGAAATAAATATTTTCTAACATGTGATAACTATGGAAATAATCACCCTGGGAAATTATTAAAAGGGTTGGGAATTTATTAT
This sequence comes from Viscum album, assembly GCA_963277665.1. Classification (NCBI taxonomy): domain Eukaryota; kingdom Viridiplantae; phylum Streptophyta; class Magnoliopsida; order Santalales; family Viscaceae; genus Viscum; species Viscum album. The sequence continues at coordinate 1,085,185,172 of OY728155.1, forward strand.
AAGTTTGGAGAAAAGGGTCACTAGGAAAAAGAATGCGAAGGGAAGAAGGAAAATGCTGGTATTTTGTGTTATAACTACAAGAAGTTGGGGCACTATTCAAATTAATTTCCCAAGTGTCAAGGGAATATAACTCATAAGAAGCTAAGGGATCAATGTTAAGCATATGTTATTGACACAAATGGTGTGGAATTATTAATGTGCTTCTGTATCAGGATATAATAAATATGTTGTAAAAGTATTTTATTGATAATGTTCACATCATGTGATTTATGAAATATATAACTATAAGGCCCCAGCCTTAAACAATACTTAATCTTGAGTTATTACAATATTACACCTTGAGGATCTTTTCAGGTTTAGAGTTTTAGAGAATTAGATCATAAAACATTCATTACATTCCACATTTAAACAAAATGGTTACATAAAAGATAGTATTCATTTTTCCCATCAATGGAAACATATTTAAAATAAAACGTGGATTCTTTCTTGAAACTTCCTTGACACTATCATCATATCATGTACCTTTCCCTTGACCTGTGAAAAACATTTCAAAAAAATTTGGGATGAGCATAAAAAGCTTAGTATGGGTTATAAAAATATGGAAAGGAAACATAAGTTCATATATACATAAGAATGAAATCATACTTTACCCATAAAACATAAGCACTTTAACATACCTCATCAAATCATGAATAAATCATAGAAATCATAAGACATAAAGGTAACTTGAGGCATTCATAACATTCTTACGTAGGGAGTAACCCTCTTGGTTACGTTTGGAATACCCATCACAGTATATTCCCTAAATCTCTTCGGAGAAACCTTAACGTTTCACTCCTTCGCATTACCCAATGCATTGGAGAGCTATATCGGGCTCACCCACCATTAGTTTATCACGGAACCACTCTTCTACATAATAATGCCCAAGAACCTCAACATAATCGTATCACATAAAACATGCATAAAGGAAACATAACATTTCCACCTTTCAATCACAAGATATCAATACAACACATTGATATAAAAACATTATGAAAACCATTTTCAATACCAAAATAAAAGAAAAGTAGAACATGGTATTTATTTTTCTTTTAAAAAAAGGTATGGCTTGTAGAGGAAGCCGAAACTCAAATAATGGTCACGGCGGCGGAGAAGTCGTTGTCGTCGCACACGTATGACAAAAAACATTCCCTTTTGTCATTTAGTAAATGCTTCGTATAAAAAAGATTCCTTTTGAATAAACGTAAAATTCAAAGGGGTTAATACACCGTATAAAAGAAGGTTGTGTATAAAATAAAATATGCCTCAATGAAAGGAGATTGAGACGAAGTCCCATACCTCGGGTCCGACTTGACTCGGTTGTTCTTTAATCTCCTGAATAATAAAATTGAGTTAATTTCTACTTGTTTAAGAACCTTTTTCAAGTTCATTATTCCTTTTATATCACTTATTTTTATGTCATGAACACTATGTAATTATTTAAGTTAATAACGGTCGTTTTAAGGATCATTGGTACTTGAGTCAAAAATAAACCCTTTATAATTACAAGTTGTTCATGTATCCATTATATCCAGAATGGTATTAATGATGTAGATATCATATATATCATATATATCCAGTAAATTCATGCATTTATAATATTATATAACATTTAGAGGTAAGAAATGAAATGCACCGTTCATGGAGACGGTAAGCCGTACGTACGCATGAACGCTGCTTCCATTTCTATTTCGTATTTTATGAAATGGAATCATAATGATATAAAGGTATATTATAATTCCAGTGTAATATCATATATAATATCATAACTCCATCCTTTATACATCCCACATATGGTATTAACGAATCAAATCACTTTGAGGGGGCGGTAGTCCGCACTTCCTTAAATGAAGATATCGCGTTTACCCATAATGGAAACCATAAAGGTATGCCAAAAATGAAAAATACAGAAGCTTAAGGAAAACATAAACATATTATATATCATATATAAATATAGTGTCATATTAATGTCCACCTTTGAAGGTGTTAAAATAATGTTGAACAATCATCATTTCGGGAGGCATAAATTCACCATCCATGGAAACAGTATGTTCTTTAACCATTAGATGTAGGTGTGTGTAAGTGTAGCTAGAATACTTATTATAAAAAAATCCTATTATATTGAAGATACTATAGTTGTTACAAAATAAATGAATAGAAAGAGTTTAGGGGGTTGGAGAAGTAAAATAAAACAAATGGACTCAAGTGAAGACATTACCTTAAAATCGGGTAACTCCCTTTGGTTTGATCTCAAAGGCTTCCTTGGGAAGACTTCTTCCCAAAGTGAGGCTTCAAGGAGTAAGAGAGGGAAGTGGAGAGACAAAATGGGCAGGGGTTGGCCGAGCCAAAGGCTTTGGAAGTGTGGGTAAGGAGGTAGAGGTGGGGGCCTTTTATAAGAGGAGAGGAGGGGCACTCTTGGAAAGTAAAGAAATGTTACTTTATTTTAAAATGCGTTTCGGATTTAAAAGGTCTCACATTGATATAATTATAGGATATGGTTATAAGGGTTCAAAATATACCCATACAATAGGTTTTGGACATGTGTAGGTCATAGATTTTACATTGTCTTTTCATTTTATTTAAATCCTTTATTAATGAGGTAATCGCTGCATCATCATGATGTCATAAATAATTTAATTTATTTAAAATCTAAAAATTATAAAAAAAATACTATGATGTCTGAAATATTTTTATCTTTCCAATTACTATTTATAATCAAAAATCTGACTTGTATAACCCCATGTAAAAATTGTTTTAGTAAAACATCTCATGTTTGTGTCATTTTTACTTTTACATTAAATAAAAAGTTATTTATGTCATTTCCCAACCAAAGTGGCTCCATGGGGTCCCCAAGTTGACCCATGGATTGTCTTGGTCGGCCATGACACTTTCAATGAGGTTAGTACATGTTTCAAGCTCATCTCATGTTATTAAAACATTATTTTTACCTTAAACTACACTAATTACCTCTAATCGCGATTAAAAACTTAATAAGTTACTATTCACCAAAAAATTATTTTAATCTCATTGAACCACATTTTACATATTAATGACAACCATGTATGTCGGATTTTTTGAAAATCAAATCACAGAAGTGGAAAAGTTTCATTTAAATGAAAAATCAGTTTCTTTAACTACCACTTAGTGGTTTCACTACTCATCAAAAATTGAAGTTTTTCAGAAAAATACCAAAACTTCACCCTAAGATATATTTGATATTATGAATTCAAAAATGATGTCTATTTTACAAAATTCAAATCATATAAGTTACATTCATTAATTTAATAATTAATTTCCGTTGTCATGACATATAGCGTGTTTTTATGAAACAATTAGTATCAAAAGATTGACACCAGTTTAAGTCCAATTTCAAAGTGAAATTGATTACAATGACCACCATTGGATTAAATGGTAAAAATATATTCTAATTACACTTCAAAACCAATTCAAAATATAATCTAATCATATAAATAAATTATATTAAAAAGCAGTTTTGATGTAAAATGCAGTATTTTTCACTATTCATTAAAAAATGAACATTGTCAGAAAAATACCAAAAATTCACACAAAGTAAATTTTGATGTCCCAATAATAAATAATAAGTTTATTTTGACAAACATAGCTTATAAAATTTTCAAAAGATATATTTAAAAATGATTTTCCATCAAAAGGCAGTAAAACAATCTTTTAAAAATATTAGTGTATTTCATGCTTAAGATTGGATTTATTTTCATTTTAAGCCTCTAAAACACTATCCAATTAATTAATAGACATAGATAAAAAAATCTATTATTCATTACTTACTTGGGATGTTACAATAATTATTTCACTATAGTACTTTTTCATTAAATATTTTAGATCATATGTTGAATGGTACCAAGAAATGTTATTTAGTAGAAATATAAACTTTTTGGAAAACACGTTTTTAGGGAAATATAAGCCTAGATATGTTCATCATATTGAGATAATGATTCCTAGATAAATATATTATTGATATAGATAAAGTAAATTGGATACTACTAACAACCATGGAACTGATTCTAGTGTGTTGGATCAAAATATTTTGAAAAAGTTAACCATTTATGAAATGGTTTAAGTTGATCTTTGGATGAGGTTTTATAGGTTAATGTATTAATTCACTATATGATACATATTGTGGTAAGCGATGAAGTAGAAATAGTTCAAGGTGTAATCAAAGTAAAATATTTCGTTTATAGAAATGTATATTTACTTATATACTTAGAGAGTAAAATATTTTCTCAACTCTAGGAAAAGGGTCTTAAAACAAAATTTTCGTCCCCTTATCATCATTTTTTATGATATCAATTACCTTTATTCATACATCTGATTTATGGTTTTGTGGTAAAAAAAATTCTTATGAACATGTTCTCTATAGCTATCCATCATAAATTAAGATTTATATTTCTTTTCCATGTCTATTTTTTCACTAATGTTCTCCTATTCAAAATCATAGTTTTGTGGTGACCTTCACATTTATTTTTCCTTATTATTAAGAAGATGTGTTATTAACCCTATTTATGATTTTTTTTTTCAATAATAGTATTTTAAAATAACAAACCCTCAATTACCAAGATCAAGTTTAAATTAAGAAGATATAATTTAATTGAGGTGGGGTGAATGTAACACCTTAAAATTCTAAAGTAAGAACATTGTATTTAATATCATGTATGACACACAACACCAAAAGGAAAATAAAATATCAAACATTTATGGTATATTTAATATTTTAAATAATTTTTAATATATTATATAGCTTGAAAATTATGCACTACTGAGTTTTCTTGCATCGCAGGCAATAAAAACTTTCTTCAATAATTTGCGTTACAAGAAAAACTAAGTATTACCGAAAAACAATATATTATTATTTAATAAAATAAGATATAAAATGGATGTTAAATTATAATTTGTGAATATTATTAACTAAAATATTAATATATATTATTTAATTCATTGGTTACCAATTAATTATCAATGAATATAAGAATGAATTGAGTATAAAGGGAATGTTTTTATAAAAACTATTATTATGCACCAAAGGTGTTTTACCATAATAAATTAAATTAATTACTAATATTGAATGATATTGATTAAATATATATTTTATATATTCAATAAAATATTTTTTATATTCATCCAACTGATTTTATAGGCATAAGATAACAATAAACCAATTTTATGCTTAAAAAATGTATTTCTCTAAAATATAAATTTTTCCACATTTTAATTACGTACCTATTTTAAAAATAAATTTTGAAATTTTTTAAATTTTATATGTAAAAATATAATTCATTTTTTAAAACATAAAATCAAAAATATTTTAGGGTGAATTTTTGGTATTTTTCTATAAAGTTTCATTTTTGGATGAATAGTGAAAATAATGAATTTTAATTGAAAACTGTTTTTTCATATAATTTATTTATAAGAATAAATTATATTTTAAATTAGTTTTAAAGTAAAATTAGATATATAATACATAAATTAATCCAATTAAGGCCATTGTAATAAATTTCACACTCAAATTTGATATAAAAATAACTAAAACTTTTGAACATTTTTACTTTAAAAACTTGCTTTCTCATCCTATCTGTGGGATTATATTTAAATTAATTTCCACAAGTTATGTAATTGTAATTTTTCAAAATATATTTTATATTTGGAATCATAATAATATATAATTTATAATAATTTCAACTTAGTTTTTGACCAAAAATATTAGTAAAAGTGATTAAAATTAATTACAGCGATTAAGAGAAAAATTAGGTTAATAAGGGACTAAACCATAAACTAAAGGGCCAAAAAGACCTATAAACCTTTCCAAAAGACATTTTTTGGCCATATTTAGACTATATAATCCCTTTTATATAATTTATTTCATTTTTTGCGCCACTTGACATGGAAAAACGTGGGTCGAATTCCCTCTTTCAAGAATTTACAAGAATATCACTCCTCTGCCACTATAAAAAGGCACTCACCCCTCCCACTTATTCATGCCTATAAAGACATTTGTATCACCCAAACTCTACCCAAATAATATATAAATATACCTACCCTCATAATATAATCCTTACCTTATGAATAAATCAAAACCAAGGAAGTATTTTGGTATAAACCAAAACGAGTTACCTGAATAAGAGGTAACCTTCTTCAACGATCACTTTTGTTTCATTTACCTCTCCACCCCTTCAATTATTTCTATATCATAATTATATAATAACCTAAGTATATAAAATATACTGAGATTATATTATTATAAAATTTATATCTACACTTTGACACACATCCATCAAATGGGATACGCAGTCACATTTTGTGTGTACGGTGGACTACCACCTCATGAACTGATGTCGTTCGTTCATCCATTACAACCTTTAAAGGTTGTAATAATAATATATTTATAGTTTATATATTATAAATATTATATTTATGATTTATTTATTCTTTTTTTATAAAACATACTAACGCACGCCTATCACGGGGTGTGGAAAAAAACAATTATATTTTTCCTAGTGCAACACAGTGGTTGACCAGGATTTTCTCTCTTGAGAAGCCTTTTAGTGTGGTTCACTTAATTTATTATATATCACCTAGACTATATCTTTTTTTGTTTTTTTATTATTAAAAAAATTACATGTAAAATAGTAATTCTAAATTTATACTAAGATTAATGTCTAAACAGAATGAATTTAGGAAGAAAGTACATGGTTTGGGGGTTCAGTGAGGGATTCAATCATTATTCTCCTTTATATGTTTGATTATAGTTTGATAACTCAAACATGAAATCTCAAGTTTGAATCACTATTCTTTTCTAGAATATAAATAGCTTGAGCCGCATGTCATTGGGGACTATCACCCAATCAAGGACATTCGCCTCACCCAAGCATACTACTCAAGTCTATCCCAAATTTAGAATAAATATTAAAGAAAATTCAAGAACACCTTGACCTCCCCCTTGGCCAAGCCTCGAGGTTAGCCTCTCATTTTTGAAAGTAGGAGATCATAATGGTGGGTAGATGGGAGGAGAGAGAGAGAGAGAGAGGATATAATAAGAATAAATAATTTATAATGGTTGTTAAAATTATAATAATATTATTATTAATTAATAATATTATTATAATAATTAAGGAAAAATTTTTTGAAAACAGAGAGAGAGAAAATTGATTTAAAATAAGAATGTGATAATTATAATAATGATAATTAAAATAATATTAATGTTAATAATAATATTGTTATTAATATTAATACTAATAATAATGATAATAAAACTAATTATTAAAATTAGTTAATAGAGAAAAAGAATTGTGGGATGGATGGCGAAACACAAATGCATGGATTAATAAGAAATAAAATTTAAATTACAATTGAAAATTAAACTAAAATAAAACTAAAATGAAAATAAAATAAATAAAATAAATGAGGGGGGAAGAGAGGAGCAGTAGCGGCCCGTGCCCCGGTGGGATCCCTTCTTGGTTGTGGGTGTCGAGTTGATGATTTGAGAAGGAGACGAGGGCCTCCTTTTATAGGCAGAATTCTTTCCTCTGAAATTTTGTACATTGTTGGCCCAATAAATGGCAGATTCACACATGGACCCATTCTTAAAATTTGTTCATAAATGTTTAGTTCATTAACCCTAAAAATATCATATCATTTAGACACCGGAGGAATGAGTTATGAATTTTTCATTGGAGGTTTGTTTTTCTCGACGCAGGTTCTAGAAAGTTTACTTCAAAAATATAACATCTAATGGTAGATTTAAAGACTTCAAAACTTCCCCAAATTTTAAGTAGATCCTAACCTATGTGTACTTGTGATATCCCAGTTATATGTACCTAAATTTAAGTTGTGTAGGCCAAGATGTGGTTCCGTTACAATGGTGGGGTCCATGCTATCTACCCGGAAAACTTTCCAACTTTAATGAATTTTTAGGACTACTATATATTCGACTCATCTCTAGGTTCTAAAGAGAAAGTTTGATGAAATAAAATCTGTATTCTAACAAAAAAAGAATCACTAAATTTGGAATTATATTTTTTATGAAATGAAAAAAATACCCTTGTGGTAAAAATCCATCCGAAATCCAAAATTATGCACTTTTCATAATTTTTCTTATTTTCAATCTAAAATTCAAATTACACATTATTTTAATAAAACATGTAAATTCATGGGGTTTATTATTGAAAAATAGCAAAAAAAATCCTCATTATTTGATTAAAAATATGCACATAAATTTTCTCTTTCAAATACCCCCACACTTAAACCATGCTTTTCCTCAAACATAAAATCTCAACATGGAAATCAGAGGACACCGATGTTACAAATATTCAAATTCCAATGCAATAAAATCAAACAATTTTTCAATGTGAAATCAAAATTTCAAAAAATCTTAATAAAATATCAATTTAATTTCCCATTTTTCAAAGAAATAAATAATTCACATATTTTACTTTTCCCCTTTGAAATTTGATGGAACTTATCATTTCATTCATTCAAGTTCCTTGATTAATTGTTATTAAACATTCCAAGTCATGATTTACCTCACTTTTTATTATTCTCTATCATCACTCATGCTAAAATTCATAAATAGTTATTCCCATATCATGAGAACATTATCTTTATCCATAAGATTGTAAATGAACTACTTTCTCCACTTTGTAAAGACAAAAGACACATAAAATCATGTGAACTTGCAATAAAAGGGAAATTGACTCTAAGGCTTAAGTATGGTAGGATTTGATGCTTTAAAAATTAAGGCTCAAGAAGGAGTCTAATCTCTTAAGTACAATGCATGATATCAAAAGTAAAAGTGTAATGAAATTCTCCCCTTCAAATAAGCAACACCCACTTCTCAAAACTCAAAGTAATGGTTATGATCAAATTATTCATAATGAATGATTTGTTCACTATCTTGAATTTTTTTTTTTACTTTTGTACTTTTTTTAATTTTTTCAAAACTTATGATTAGATAAAACCTCACATCCATCACCTAACCACATACAATCAGAATATTTTCAGCCAGTAAAATGGTGATTTTTGGTTCTCTCAAATCACAACCCATTTTTTCTCTTTTTTTTGAATCTTTTTGACATTTTTTTATTTTTTTTTATTCAAGAGGGGAAAATAGAGTATAATGAATGATTCCACAACCTTTTACAATTCCCAAAACATCACCTACACACTTCTTACTTAAGATGTATATCATCACATCCACCATGATTCCCTTTACCTTTACACTACAACTTTAAAATATCATGCAAATACTGAGAGTATGGTATGAATGGATGAAAATGGCTTGAAACATGGCTTATTCCTATAAATATCATTCATGGTCTCTATGGGCTAAAATAAGGATTGATGTAAAGGTGGTATTTTAATGAAAAGTATATTTTCACGGTATGCCTCAATCATTTTAAATTTGTTTTTGCACAGTCATTTCTTTAAAAAGTTTCAATACAAGTTCTCGTCGATTACATGTCCCAAGATTAGTCAAGAAATATGATCAAGAACAAATGGGACGTACTTGGTCTAGAAATCCTCTCAGGAATGGGAAATATAACATTGGAAAATCACTTATGGAATGACTAATAATAACAAATTAATTCATATGAACTTCAAAAATTCAAAGCATGAAATATGTTAGGGAAATTTCATTTACATGAATCAATTAATTCCTTCAAATCATGAGTCATTATTTCAATATCCATGATTTATTTTAAAAATTTAATTCTTCATTTCAATAATTTAATCATATCAAAATTTAAATCTAAAAAATGGCATCACAAGATTCCTAAGAAACTCATTTCTCTGAGATAAGTTGAGTAAAACATGAATTCAACTGTGTGCATGAAATTTTATATTTAAAGCTCAAAACATGTTGCGGACAAAAATTTGGAGTGTTTAAAAGATAAAATACTAAAATTGAACTTCCTTTTTTCATGAAACTTGGTCTTTCCCCTTCAATGTCTGGGGATTCATTCTACCATCATGATACTTTAAAACAAAACAAGGAAATTAATCATAAGGATCATGTCAATTAAGCTCAAAAAATAGAGGGAGTGGGCTACATGATACACTACTTCCTAATAAATTGACATCTAAATTCCTAGAAATAAAGTAAAGATAAATCATGGTACGATCCCCCAAGTGGGAACTAAATTTTTACTACCTCCAGAGGGTAGTATCAGCTGTTATCCAAAGTCAAATAGTGGATGAAGCTTCTTTTATTTGAACCACCACATGGGGATTTTCCAAGCTTGTGCTTTATCCTTCTGGGTGAGTAATGATCCATGGATAGAGTACACCATATCCTCCACCTTCACAATGAGGTATATCTTGCATGGTGGGGGTAGGATGAAGTATGAATCATCCTCCTTCTTGGTTGATACTTATGAAACCTCTTCTTCTATATCCAGTGGTTCCTCAATGTATGCTGCACCAAAAGAATAATCAATGGGAATGTCAAAGTATAATTCTATTTGAATAAAATTAAAACATGATGTATCAAGATAAAATTCTTCCCCATCAAAGTAAGAATATTTTTTCAGGTCCTATTTATGGAAATCCACTAGTATATCTTCATGACATTCCTTTAATAAATATTCAATGTGTCTAGGGAGCTTCATATGTTCCTCAGGAGGTGCACATCTAGGTTCTTTATCGTCCTCCAAGGAATAACTAAGATTATCTGATTCTGTATAATAAAAACCACAAGGAGTGATTTATAATTCATATTTAATAAAATTATAAGAGATAGAGTCAAATAATAGTTCAACTCCCTAAGTTGGTTCAGCTTCAATCTTTGCCTCAGTGGTAAGTGCCTCTTGGAGTAAACTCTCTGATGATGGAGGTAGGTAGTCAGGCTCCTCCATCTTGACTTAAAATTCCACCACTTGGGTGGTGTCTTCCTTTAGTGGCGTTGTCTATTCTTCCTTGTATTGTATGGGGAGATTAGGAAGTTCCTAACATTTAATTAATAATTCATTCAATTCTTCATGATCTCCCACTTATAGCTTAGCAGGTAAGTCTTCTTCCCTTGCCTCCTCAAGTTCTTCAATTTCAAAGATAAGTAGTGAAGTTTCTTCCACCACTTTATCAAGTTCTTTCTTTGGATCAAGGTTGGGTTGCTCCATTAATGCATGAACATAATCAAATGCTCTATCATCCTTTCTCGTCAGTTGTTCAATGCTTTCTCTAATTTATTGCACCTGAGCTCTTCTAAAATCCTCTTATTGTTGTTGGAATTGTGAGTAATTTTTCCATGCATAATATTTTGAATTTGAAAACATCATGAAAGTTTTTTTTAGTTTTTTTAAATAAATTAAATCTAAATAAGATATGGAAATAGAAAAGGTAAATGGAATAATGATTGGATCTCTGGAAATGGAGCCAGTTTTGACGCAGGCCTATCGTGGGGTGTGGACAAAAACCATTATATTTTTCCTAGTGCAGCACAGTGGCTGACTAGGGTCGTCTCTCTTGAGGAGCCTTTCAGTGTGGTTCACTTACTTTATTCTATATCACCTACACTATATCTTCTTGTATTTTTTTATTATTAAAAACAATGACATGTAAAATAGGAATTCTAAATTTATACTAAGATGAATGTCTAAAAAGAATGAATTTAGGAATAAAGGACTTGGTTTTGGGGATCAGTCAGGGATTCAATCATTTTTCACCTTTATATGTTTCATTCTAGTTTGATAACTCAAACATGAAATCTCATGTTTGAATCACTATTATTTTCCATAATATAAATAGCTTGAGCCGCATGTCATTAGGGATAATCACCCAATTGTGTACATTCCCCTCACATAAGAATACTACTAAAGTCTATCCCAAATTTAGAATAAACATTAAAGAAAATTCAAGAACACCTTGACCTCCCCCCAGGCCAAGCCTCGGGGTTAGCCTCTCATTTCGAAGAGTAGGAGATCACAAAAGTGGATGGATATGAGTAGAGAGAGATAGGAGAGATAGAAGAAGAATAAATAATTGATAATTATTTTTAAAATTATAATAATATTATTATTAATTAATATTATTATTATTATAATTAAGATAATATTTTTTGAAAACAGAGAGGGAGAAAATGGATTTAAAATAAGAATGTGATAATTATAATAATGATAATTAAAATAATATTAATATTAATAATAATAATATTATTATTATTAATACTAATAATAATGATAATAATACTCATTATTAAAATTAGATAATAGAGAAAAAGAATTGTGGGATGGATGGTGAAACACAAATGCATGGATTAAGAAAAAATAAAATTTAAATTAGAATTGAAAATTAAACTAAAATAAAACTAAAATAAAAATAAAATAATAAAAAAATAAATGAGGGGGGAAGAGAGGAGTAGTAGCAGCCTATGCCTCGGTGGGATCCCTCCTTGGTTGTGGGTGTCAAGCTGATTATTTGAGAAGGAGACGGGGGCCTCCATATATAGGCATAATCATTTCCTCTGAAAGTTTTAGAATTTTTGGCCTATTAAATTGAAGATTCACACGTGGAACCCTTCTTCACACTTGTTAGTAAATGTGTTGGTCATTCACCCTCCAAATATAATCTTTTTTGGATACTGGATGAATGAGTTATGAATTTTTCATTGAAGGTTTCTTTTTCTCAACGCAGGTTCCAGGAAGCATTCTTCAAAAATATAACATCCAATGGTAGCATTAATGACTTCAAAACTTCCCCAAATTTTATGTATATCTTGAAATATGTTTCCTTGTTCTATCCTAGGTGTAATCACCTCAATTTAAGGTGTGTAGGCTGAGAATTGGTTCCATTATAGTGGTGGGGTCCATGTTGTCTGCCCGGAAAAGTTTCCAACTTTAATAAATTTTTAGGACTACTATATATTCGACTCAGCTCTAGGACCTAAAGAAAAGTTTGAGGAAATAAAATCTGGATTCTAAAAAAATAATCACTAAATTTGGAATTATATTTTTTAATAAATTACAAAAATACCCCTGTGGTAAAAATCTATCCAAAATCCAAAATTATGCACTTTTCACAATTTTTCTTATTTTCGATATAAATTTCTAATTACCCATTATTTTAATTAAACATGTAAATGCATGGAGTTTATCATTTAAAAATAGTAAAAAATATTTATTATTTGATTAAAAATATGCACATAAATTTTCTCTGTCACATACCTTTATATTTTCCATTTTATGGGATTACGATAACATCGTTTGTGGACGTGTGGACTATCACCTCCTCAAAGCGATGTGATTCGTTCACACTATACATATAATGAATTAAGGATGATTTTAATAAAAATATGTGAAATATATTGCATAAATATAATAATTTAATTATAATATACATATATATCATTTACTTTTCATTCTTTTAATACGACAAAAAAATGGAAGTAGCGTTCATGTATACGTACGACCTACTGTCTCCATGAACGGTGCATTTCATTTCCTATCTCCAAATTTTATAGATTATTCTAAATACATATATACTGAATATATATATGATATTTAAATCATATTTTAAATTGTGTATATGATTAAATCATGATCTAATAAATAGGAACAACAAGTAATAAGACAAAGCATACTTGAAAAAACTAGGCAATTAACACCCGAAATAGTGAAAATAATGAAAGATTGTTAAAAAATAGATAATAAGATATTATAAAAAGTTAATATATGATATTATAAATATGATTTTGGTTATTTTATAACTTAATAATATTCTTAAAACAATTATGCATGAGGTTAAAGGACGTTCACCCAAAAGAAAATGCAAGGTAAGGGATTTCATCTCAATTTACATTCCATTGAGATTTATTTGTTGTATTTCACAACTTCTATTTAATATGATATATATACTTCCAAATTTTCATTTAATATCATTATTTACTCATAATTCGTGGTATTTTAAGTTTCACTTTGAATTACCTCACCCAAGGGGTTTATCTTGAAAATTACCAAGTGGTAAAAGTTATCTTTTCAATATCAATTTCTTTTGTGATTGTTGACTTTATCTTGAATAAATAACTTTATTGTAATCATTGTTCATTATAAATTTCTTTAAATATCCATATTCTTGGGTGATGGATATTATTATTGCCTAAATTGTATACCATTTTTACTTGCATTGTTTACTTTGACAGTTATTTGATTATCTAGGGAGATATTGATAAAAATATGTATTCTTTATTCAATATGGATATTTGATAAGGCATATTGTTTATTATTAGATTAATCAGCATGAGGAATGATTTGGATTGGAAATGAAGGGTGGGTCATGGAATTTATATAGCCCCTCAATACATCGGTAAGTTCTCATGAGACAAATCAGTTTTCCAAATTAAATGGGCCTCTACCTGTTGTTTTAAACTATCTTGTGAAAGGTATTAACGGTATAGTTTTTCATGTGCCTCAGACATAACATTCAATAAATAATCATTTACCTTTTAGATATTTCATTTATTATTGTTATTATCAATGATATTTTCATATAATAAAATCTATGGATGCATTTAATTCACATTTTATTGATTAAATGGAATATGTTTTATTTATTTACCTTTCCATATTGATTATGCCTTATATAGTTATTTGAATAGAAAGTGTTCTCAGTTATTTACTTTTCCATGTTTATTTATTCTCATTGATTCATTATTTCTACCACTTTACTTACCCTTACTAAGAATTTGATCTCGCCCTTATTTTTTTTCCTTTCCCTGGGTTATGAAGACAATATATTTGAATTAGTTTTCAAGGATTTAGTTTATTAGATTTTGTTTTATATTATGCTTCATTTTATATTTACCAGTGTAAAATGGGTATCATTTATGTAATATGGTTTTCCAAAACTGCAAAACTTTCTATACTTCAGGATTTGATTCCTTATAATAACACCAATGTAATAAAGTAATCCACCAACTATGAGCTTATGGGGCCGGGGTGTTACCAGGAACATGGTTTAAACAGAGTTAATAGTAACCATTCGGTAACCATGTGATTTGGCTATTTTGGTTCTAGTGT
Source organism: Viscum album (assembly GCA_963277665.1). Lineage (NCBI taxonomy): Eukaryota > Viridiplantae > Streptophyta > Magnoliopsida > Santalales > Viscaceae > Viscum > Viscum album. The sequence continues at coordinate 1,085,200,249 of OY728155.1, forward strand.
CATTTTACATGGTTTTTCTAACAATGTGAGATTCCCATGTAAACTGTGTAGATGTTTGGGTTTGGATACAAAGGAAATTTCACAGCATGTGAATAGTTTTTCTACATATACAGATATTCCTAGGTGTTTTATTTGGTTTTCAAAGGATAATAGTGACCACATGGTTATTATATGGTCTGTCTAATTGTGCGGCCTAACCATGTGACCCAAGTAAATTTCTTAGAAATGTAAAATTTCCTTGATTACCTTTCTTGTTCTTAACCTAATCTCACCCTAATATATCATTAGCTCAACCCATCCTTTTTATGACTTTCTAGGATCTTATCCTCTTGGTCTCCCGGTGATTCTTTGTCGATTTGGGTTGATCTCTGCAAGGTATGTGTGAATCTCCTCTTGATTCCTACTTTTTCTCTAGATCTAATCCTTATTTATTTTCCCCATGATTTTTTGGAACCCTAATTGGGTGTGAAATCTATATTTATGGTTTTGGGTGTGTAATTGATAATTTTTATTATATATCTAGGCTTGTGAGGACTATATCTCTTCATTTACAATCACCATTTCCAAAGGTGAATAAGTTTCCTCTGTTGGAAAAGTAGGTTTCTCTATACAATGATTCTTTATCATGGAACACCTTTTTGTTCTTGTTTTTTTCTTTTGGTTTGGAATATTAAAATGATTAATTTTATATCTATGTGGGTTATTTTGTTTAAATGCATCTTTGGTGGCAAGTAAAATCATTTTAAATGGGATTTTATTTAAAACCATTTTTACACACTTCATGTGTTCAATGAAATGAATCAAACATGGTTTTGACTCAAAAATGGTTTTTCAAGCATGATAGTGGTAAGGGTCTACTTTTAAAAATGTTTTATAAAATTTTTAACATGATTTTAATGATTGTTTTGAGAAAACATAGCACATGGGAACCTTTGGTGTATTAGGTTGTGGACATATAAAAAACTTATTGAGTGTGGTGTCACTAGGGGTTATGGTTGTGATATCGATAGACTATGATAGGACTCAGTATCATTATCATTCATGTTTTCACTAACTGGTGTTCCTTGAGTGTCCTAGTTATGTATCTTAAAGGACTAGCACCCATTGTTTCTTGATTTTATTTGTGATAGTAATTTTTCATGCTTTGATTGATCACATGTTTATCTTATGAGATTCCATATATGGTTTTGATTATTTACCTCTGTTAATCTTTCATTTATATTTCCATATTATTACATATGTCAATATAGATTATTTTAAAGGAAAATAAAGGGTGTTTATGAGAAATTTTTTCAAATTAAATTCTTTATAAAACATATTTTTATTAAGTTAGAGATAACTATTGAATGCTAACAAATATTGTATAGATTCATGGTGGTATCCTACTGGGAGTTTACCTCACACCCTACACATGAATTTGGGTGTATGAAAAAATGGTTTTTTTGGATCCAGTTAAAGGTAAGTGTGTATGTATCCCGATTAATTCCATTGGTCGATGTCATTTTTATGTTGGTTTTGGATGGTGATGATGGACGGTCACACAGAGACTTGGTTTTTCTCTTTTTTTAGGATTAGCCATCCATATCTTATTTTTATGTATCATAGTTATTTATTTCTTCTTCCATTATGTACTGTGGTTTTTTATATTATCTTTTTATATATGAGAAATGTTGTTTTGTATTTTCAGGGTAAAATTGTTCATAGGATTTTGTGTGTTGATATAGAGGTGTATGTCTCTAGCCTGTGGTGATCAGGAATTCACTTTAGGCCTTATATCGAGATAGCTTGGGTGATGTTTCAGGTTGAACTGGGTTGAATCAATATATAGAGGCAATTATGTGGGAAGTAAAAACATAGTGGGAAGCTATATGGGGTAATGGTTAGATGTGTATCTTATAGAAATATTGGTGTAGGTTATTCAGAGTATTGGCCGGGGAGCTTAGGGAGTCGATCCATCTATGGAGTACTTGACTCAAGAGTGACACTCACAGCACCCTCATTCATTATATGGATAGGGTAGACCCTAGGTGGTGGATTATTAAATATAGTATATTATGACTATATTTGATCGGACTAAGACACCCCCAGGGAAGAGGGTGAAGTTGGACACATATATACTCAAGGTACCGGCAAATTTTTGGTGCAATGTACAGGTACAAGCGGGCAGGCATGAGGGGATGATGTGAAGTTATTTTGATGATAGTTTTTATAATTTTTTTACTAAGAAACTAAGGGAGGATAAATCCCATGATTATATACTTTTGAATAAGGTAGATACCGCATCCATGGAGTATATAGGGAGGTTCACAGGCATATTGCATTTCGCACCAACTACGGTCAGAGATGGAATTGCCATGGTACTATGATCCGAGGATGATTTACGACGTTTTATCAGGGTATAGGTAAACATATTCAGGATTCCATCATTATTATAGGTAGTAAAACAATCACTTATATCCAAGTGAAACATGAATAATGGGATTATACCATTCTAGTAGTAGTGTTTAGTGAGATAAGAAGTGGAGATCTAGGTAGCTGAAAGTGGAATCATGAGGAGATGAGGTAGGGTAGGTAGAGTATAGAATTGAAGATTCCATCATGGATTAGATCATCTATGGAATGGTTTAAGTGTGATAATATAGTACTTTTTTGGTTTTAATAAATCTTATCTAGAAAGGAGTGTCAATCATGTGGCTAAACGGGTGATTTGGAGAGGTTTTGTTAGAAAACCTCTTAGATAGCTAGGAGTCAAGAACTGGGTATAAATTAGGGATCTGAGGGAGACTAGAAGAGGAACTAGTAGATGGTAACTGGGACACAATTACATAAATGGGATGTGGTGGTGGGAGATATTCCTAGTAGTGTGGGAAATGTCTAACAATGAGTATGTCTCTGTAGAGAGGAAAGGCATTAGGCAGTCAAGATTTTAGTTAGCTACATGAAATCAACCAGATATATTTCAAACAGGCCATAGAGATGAATAAAATATAAGGTGTTTTTTAGGGTGGTCATGGTTTTTGGTTTTTTATGACAGATATTGATGCATGAGGTACATGTATGATTAGTGAATTAACTCAGTTCAGGTTAATTTTTGGCCATTATGGGTGATGTAGGATTTATATGGGCATCAGAAATGATGTGGAACTTACATGGTCATTGAGAATTATGTGGGATTTATGTGAGAATAAGGTGTGATGTGGAATTTTTGTGACCATTGAGAGTGATGCATGACTTTAGGGGAGTCATGTATGATGAATTTATGAAATGAGAATCTAATAAGATTTAGGAATAATGGTGTATGATGAGTGGAACATGTATTTTCTAAGATAATGGTTGTAGTGTTTTAATTGGTTTTTTTAGAAATTAGGTTGGTAAGTGACTCTATGGGTAATTACTATGGTAGTGAGTTACCACATAAGGTTTCAGTTATTTATGTTTTATAGTCAAGGTAGTCCAGGATATTAGAAATGAGATGGAAGAGTTCAGAATCATCTCACTATTTGGTAAAATAGAGAGTAGGATGATCGTGATAGATGAGAGTGTAAGTTAGAGTATGGAAAAAATAGAATAAGGATGAGTTACTGTATAGTGGTGAGGTCATAAACCCCCATAATTCATTTATGGTGATAACCTATTTAAATTTTTTTTAAACTCTTTTTTTACTAGGTTTTAAGTTTTTAGGGGGTCGAGAGTGATCCAGGGAGCATTTTGGGAGAATTGGACAGGTCCATTACTGAAGGGGTGTAGAACTATATCCATTCATGTTGTGACACTATATTGAATAGTTTGAAAGAGTTGGGATGAGGGTAGGTTCCCCTATCCTAATATTTCATGACATAAACCTGTATTTCATACCACGAATCATTCCTATATGGGAAAATGAAAAAAACAATTTTTTAAAGGAAATATGGAAAATGGGGGTGGTCATTCAACCGAATAGCAGCATTGCCCCTTCCTCCCTTTGGGTTTTTCCCCTTTCAAGTGGTGTTCTATTTTGATTCTCTATATAATTGTTTATTGTTCATTGCAATGGAGAGCTAAGGTTAAGGCTAGCCTTTCACCTTTCACATTTTTCTATTTCTTTCATTTTCTAGAAAGTTATCTCCATTTATTTTTATTATTCCTTATTTTTATAGTTTTTATAAAGTTTTTCAATTTTTAAAATTTTTAATGAATCAAAGTCTCATATTAGATGAGTAGGAATATACAATTTTAAGGTATGTGGTTCCTATATTTCTCCTAAATTTATACATGTGTTATGTTATGTAAGGAAAATGGGCATGACTGGGGTGGTTCTCGTGAGACCAGGTTTGTCTTTCCTTCAGTATTTGTGGTTCCCAGGATATATAGGTGAGTAATTGTATATGTGAAATGGTATGGTTGAGAATATTATGGCATTATAGGTGTGATTTGTGGCTTCATGGTTGGTTTTTAATAATGATTTCAATTATTAAAATTCCTTTAATAGTGTGATAGCTGAATTAGTTCTGTGGGAATATGTTGGACATGGCCTAAGTGACTATGAGTGATATTGATCTCTAAATGTGAGGCGACATGGTTCACCAAGATGGTTTAGATATCATTGACCATTTTCTTGGTTGGTTTAATTCATTCATAGGTGGTAGTGGAGGTTTTCAAGAGGTTTGTCATATGATTGTAATTGATTCCATTCACCATGGTTAGTCGATGAAGTTTTTGGTGTCATGCGAACATAAGATGGGACTCATGAGGTGGTTTTCACTGCTTATGTGGGTAGAGGACTCTATAGATTATGCATCATGTGGGAGAGTGTTTCCCATCGATATGGATAACATACTAATTGTAGAATTCTATAGTTGGTGGTAGTTGAGAAAACTGGATGGTGGTAGTTGAGACCACCAGTTGGGGGAATGAGGATATCCATTTATGTTTGGTTCATTGGGAGTAGATTATAGAATAATGGGTATCACCATGCCTTAGATATATCAGGATATTGATTTGGGGATGGTCAAAGTAAGTGGAAGTATGTGGGACTTGTGTTTTGTCTTAGGGGTGTTCCTTTAGGATATCAGAAAGACTCAAATAAGTTATGTTTTGATACTTGGAATGTAACTTTGTGTGATATAGAAATGGTTGGAATGTCAAGGGTTCTTCTGATATGATAGATTGTGGATGCATCATTCCACTTTTTCACTGGTATGGGAACAAGCTCACTAAAGGTTGGTTCAACATGAGTGGAAAGGTTTGTGTGGAATGTATTTGTTGTTGTTTATTTATGTTTTTTTCATATAGTGTTATATGTATGGATGTAAGATAGGGACATCATTAGTGGAGTATTAGTGAGTTTATACTCACACCCTATACAAGCCCCCAGGATGCATGCAAACTTTATGGTTTTGAGTATTAGAAATGTATCGGGATTGAGGAATAGAGATTAGTGGATAGGGGAATGAAGATGGTTCATGATCTCAATGGAAAGGTTTTTGGGTAACAAGCTATATGGTTCCTTGGTATGGGGATAGTGTCCCTTTTTTATTATTTTGTTCATGTATATATATATGATCATCCCATGGGTGATCCTACTTTAAATGATTGACTTAACATGTGTATATTATCTAGGTTTAGCATGTTTACATCAATTTCTATTTTCATTATTTCAAATTTCTCTATTGTTATTGTGTTAACACTTCTATAGGGTTATTATTATTATCACTATATGATATAGTCTCTCCATTATCTCCTCATAAACCCTCGCTAATAGTTGACAACCATTAACATGAGGGGAGGTGTACCAAAGGAACAATGGTAACCATCTATTTGGGAAATATCCAATGGTCTTGGGTGGTGTGATTTCACATCTAACTCTATCTCACATTCTCAAAACTTCTTCCAAAACCACCAACAACCATAATACATAAATAACAAGACAAAATATTCTGGGATTTGAAATTTAACAACTAGTGTACATTCAACTTTATGAAGATAATAGAAAGGTATTTTATTTAAAGAAATATTTATATGTATTAAAATAGGAAACATAATGTTTGTATGATATTTTAGATTCATACTTTAAGTACTACAAGAAAATCTCCACATAGCGGTGGTTTTTTTTAACAAGTGGTTTAAACCACCGTGATATGGTTCTACGACAGTTTCATAAAATCACCGCTAAAACTGGTGTCAGCATCCAATACACATAGGTTTCATCCATTTAGAAGTGGTTTTTGTAAGTGTCATAGACACCGTATTTAGCAGTGGTTTTATTGGTTTTAGTTGTGGTTTAAACTGCCTCTATATGTTGATTTACAAATAAAAATTGGCTATAGATTCGGCAGCCCTAGTACCCTGAAAAAAAACATATGTAGAGAACATATAACCCAAGGTGTGCACACATCAAATATAATCACAACTAAATATGTCAAGGTAAACTGTATTTCACATTATAAAACCACACAATGCCTCTGAAACAAGGAAAACATATAAAAATTAAACCCATTATTAAAAACATATTTGGATTAAAACCCAACAAAAAAGTGTTTTTCTCAATGAAAACCACCCTTCAAATTTTAGAAAACATGTAAAATGCATAAAAACCCATTTAAAAACAACCAAATTCCATTTATCTATGACATTTACCAACTTTTACAAGTTATAAATCCAATCATGGTTTAGTGAAGATGTACCAAAATAGGTTCCAACACATCATGGTTCTAGCTGTATTCAAAAGGATAATTCAAATTTTGAGTGGATCTAATGAAATTTCTCGATTTTTGACTCAAGATCCTCTCATAATAGATCTATGAAGTCATTTAACATAATCAATGGTGAATATGAGGTCTAATATCCTCTAATGGTTTTAAAATAATCAATATGATATGATAAATTATTGAAATAATTTGGAATCTTCAATTTGAATTCTAAATTCAAAATCAATTGAGAAGAAGTTGTTGCTACTACTATGTAAGATTAATAAGAATAACATATTTCATTTTCAAGTTTCAATGATTTAGAGGCCGTAGAGGTAAGACAACTGATATTATATGGGATTATTTGAAGAAAATTTGTGTTGTATGGAAGTAAGAGGAAGAAATAGGTTTTGTAATTCAATTTTCACAAAAATATATAATCTTGAATTTTTAAAAGAACTTAAAAATAATAAGTGATTATAGAAACCCTTCTAGTTTTTTTGTAAATAATAAGAAGAAGAAGAATTTTTGTTCATGTGTTGTGCATAATAAGTGAATATGTTTCTTTATATTGTGAAAGTATATAAGGAAAATGAGAATTTGGAACATCAATGGAAAGGCAGAGTCTATACTAGTGAAAGATTTATTATTGTTAGAAAACTCTATTTTAAACTGTTGGGATGGTAGTATAAAGACCCATTGAGATGTTGAAAGTGTTCGGGATGCACTAAAACCTAGTTGGGGAGCATTTAATATAAGTTCAAGGATAAAACATGCTCACTTGTGCCTATAGGTTGATACTAGTGGGTTGTGTAATATAGGAGGAATCCATATCACACAAAGTATTGTCCTTCTCATTTTGAGAGGTTAACCTTGTAAATCTATTGTGACACTTATGTTGGTGTGTGTTTAAATTTTTTTTTAATAAAAGATGATGTTGAAAAGATAGAACAAGAGAACTTTTCACCTTAATAAGTGAAGAGATAAAAAGATAGGGTTTAAAATGTTTTCAGTAGGATAAAAAGTCATCAATGTTGATTCACCCCCATCTGAGTGTTGAACATATCCCTAATTGTATTACTAGAATGTTATTGATTGTGGTTCATTATTATTCTTCATTTTTTCTTGAATATTATAAAATCATTTATCCACTTTGTATGAAAAAACATGCATAGAATCACTTATTATCCTCTCTTATTTTTTTCATTTTCTCCCATATGGATAATCTCTATGTATTTTCTATTCAATGTATATATAGTCTCTATATTCTCTTTTCTCTGGTGTTTATCTATATCTTAAACAACAACATAAAATTAAATAAGTTAATATTCGCATTAAAATATTTAGATTCCTTCAATTTATTCTAATCATTCAAAAAACCATGGAACAAACTTTACATAAAATAAATAACCATGAAACAAATAATTTTACACATGATTTATATGTTGACAAAAAATAAAACACACCAATCATATCCACTGTATCTTATCCTCAAACCTTCCACCATGGTCTTAAAAATATTCATTAAAGAACATGGGATCCAAAATTTACATAAAAATTATATAAGTATAACACAATATATTATATAATTCATTGATGTATATATAAGTATTAGAAAGTATATTTACTAGTATAAATAGAACATAATATATATATAAATAATTATAAATTTATATTTATTTTTTTGTATAGATTTGTGAAAGAAATTATTCATATTAAAAAACCAAAATAAAACCCTAATTAGAATCCAGAATAACACCCATTATCAAGAAAAGTACATTTACAAACCATGAATAATAATAATAAAATTATAAGTGAACAATAAAACACTAATTAACACCCAAAAAACAAGAAATAGATTTCAAATTAGTTAAACATATCAATAATCATATACATTTGATCTAAATTTGAACAGATAAGGTGGGAGTCAGGTTTAAATTTTGGATTTTTTAAGGGAGATCCAATGGTTGGACTGCTGGGTGATACCTATAATGATACTTGTTGGTGTATAAATAATTGGGTGGTTGAATGGGGATAGATTAAATGGGTGAAACAATCAGAGTACATGGTAATGTGGGAGTCCATGGAAGTATTTGAGAGGAATAATTAATAATAATATGCATCATGAATGATGATGTAAAGTTATTGATGTCAAATAGTGAGTTGATGCAGCTTAAAGAGATGATGGAACATAAATGACGAAAGGGGTTTGGGTCCTATAGGCTATAAGTAACGACAATGTGGATGAGAAACATGCACATGTATAGGCTTGAAGGAAAAATATCATGAATGAAAATTTAAAAATGGGGAAAAATTTATAACCATAATGATTGAACTTTACCTATTGGGATTCCAACAAGAAAGAAATTCCACTTAGGTATTACTATACTGGATTAAGGAAATGATGTTTTCTGATGTTAAAATAAAAGATAATATGGTTTTTAATAAATATCATGTAGACCATTGCAATATAGATATTTTAATCATATTCAATCCTATATTTCTATGAATGTATGACTATTACTATAGCCCTGAAAGGTTTTCAACCACTTTAAACATGGGAAATCATGAAAATTTTAGGTCATGAAAATGTTAATTGAATACTCTGTGCCACACATGATACATGAACAAACCCTCACTTTCTATATTTGTTCGAAACATAAAAAACACTACTAATAACTATATAATGATGAACACTACTCATCACCCTCTCCATCTCCGTCTCTACTTCCGTATACTGGCACTTGTAAGACAATTATGTTGAAAATTAAATAATGTTTTATATTCATATTTAAACTTATAAAAAATAAATCTTTGAGAACTAAATGATTTTGAAATTGTGTGATTTACCTACTCACCACTAGTCATTGATGAAATACCACCAGGGATAGATCCAGTCATCTTCTGATATAAATTAATCAACACTTACTGCAAAGTGTACATCTGAGTCCCCAGTTCCTAAATTGTGTTTTGCATAGAAATAAACTCTCTCTCAGTATCTCAGGGTGGAGATTGACTACAACCAGAAGTATATGCACATGAAATCCCTGATGGCCTGCCAAAGACCTCATATGGTAATAGTCCCAAACTCATTCCGCGCACTCGACCAGGATGCATATTCCCATGGACTTTACCAACTAGGTCATCCTAGGAGACTGAGTAGGACTGCGCTAGATTAGAATCTCATAGTTCTTTAATTTTTACTTATAAATCAAATATCAGTCATATTAGAAGCAATATTTATTAACATAGAGACAACTGATAATAAGTTATTATAATGACAAATGAATTTATACCCCAACTTATTTGGTAGGCTCATTAACAAAACTCCCATCATATTTTTATGAACATTCAACCACACTTCTGTTAAATATTCTTAGTGACCTAAACTATGTGACTACATTAAACAAATATAAATCAATAATTTAATATATTAAATATATAATATTTTATTATAAATATTTAAACTAATGAAAAAATTACCAGAGTCATTCGGCTTCTAGAAAAACTCTTTAACCCCGTAGTGTGAGGGATGATTTTTTTAGCCCACCTCGATGCATTCTTCCTTGAAAGATCATGAAATAAATAAAATTTCATTTAATAGTAATGTATCAAATGAATCACTTTTTCATATACATGTATAAATGTAAAATAATATTAATATAATAATATATATTTAAATACCATGTGCTTCTCGTCACAATGAATATCAATAAAAACTTTCTATTTCTCTCTAGGTACCCCATTGGGTACCTTATCATACATTTTTTGGGTGCTCAACAAAGTATCGTTGACTTCGTTCTATAATCTTCATTTAAAATCTTTCTATTTCTTGCCTAAATTTTTAAATTTCCACTTTCATGCTAGCATATCAACAATGGTAAAGTGGAAAAACATCTGTACATAGAGATTTATTTTGAAAATATTATCATTTAATAACATAATGAAATTCAATTACACCATAATGTATTAAAATTTTCTTTATTTGTGAATCAAAAAGATTATTTTTCCAAGATGAAGGCATATGCCTCCAATCATCATACATAATGGGAAGTTTCATCGGATCCACCTCTAGATGGCCAAGAATCTAGCCAAGTAATCTCACAGTGTCACCCATAGGGACCCCATAGGAATCAAATGGGACAACTATCTTTACTCTGGTCAGATTCCATACATCTAAAATTTTCATATTTTCTCTATAGTAGCATTGTTTCCATCTTTTATGAAAAAAAATTTAGTAGTATAAAAAAGTGAAATAAATTTATTCATATTAAAATTTGTACCTATAACAGTCACCCTCCAATATCCCTGTGAAGAACTCAAAGTGGCGCCCTATTCCATCACTACTGAGGTTTTTGAATGGGAAGAAAATGACTGAGTGGTTGATGCGACACTGACGGAGGGTGTGAGAGATGGTGTAGGGGGAAAGCAGATAGTGTCTCAGATTCTATAGAGAGGGACATAGATGGATCATCATTTGTTTGTGTGGTTGATGGAATGTCTATTGAGAGTTGACTAGAAATAGTATAACGCTTCCTCCTTGGCATTTGTATCATTTAAACAAATAAAGTTAAGTTTAGGACATATATTTCAAAAAAAATAGGTAGAAAAAAATAGAAATTATAACAGATTCACAGTACTAACAAACAACATATACACAATAATGATAATGAATGACTACACAAATGACATAAGTGGTTGATAAATGAATGGATAACTACACATACAATCATTTTCTCCCTAAATCATGTTGGTTTCCTGCTCCATAAATACTTCATATACTTTATCCACCCTTGTAAGATTGATATTTTCAATATCATGATGGACAAATAAGTCTTCTTCTTTCTATTTATGAGATTCAATTTTGGAGGTCAAATCTTCCACTTCCTCACCCATATCGTATAAGTATCTTTGTTTTACATGAAAAACTACACTCCACCCTTCATCTACAACATCTTTTACATAATATAACATTTTATCTTATGATGATAAGATATACAGATCATGTATTTCATGGTCACCAACATCCATCAAGCGAGAGAAATTCACAAAAGTAAATTTCAAGGAATCTCTTTTAACACCCCTCATAATATCCAACCAATTATATTTGAATAAAATAGCTATAAAATGACTATGGTAGTTTAATTTGATAATATCAATCAACTTTTCATAGTATCTCACTTCATAAAATGTAAATATTCCACTATTATTTGTTTTCCAACCCTCTTCCTGATCGACTATACGGAATCAAAAGTCATTCACATTTTAAGCGTCAAACATTCAAGATTTTTTTAGAGGACCTTGGTCAAGAAACGTCAAATATTCTTATAACTCTACTCAAGTATTATTATTTATGATCTAAAAAAGTAATATACATTATTAGATTTAAAAAATGTATGTATCAACTTAATACCCATATTGATTGTAATATTTATGAACTTACACATCGTAAAAACCATTCTACAAGATCTTTATTAACAGATTTTGTTATATATTTATCATTTTGTGTTCTTCCTCTCATTAATCTCTTTGTTTTTATCCTAAAATCTTCAATAAATGGATTTAAAATTTCACTATTTAGAAGCACATATATATGTGCGTGTAATAATTCCATTTCTGTTGGTGCAACATTTGAGCTCCTCCTAACTGATCGGACAATAGTAGGAAAGATTTTTGATTTCTCATGTATTTGAGATTGAGTTGATGTGTCATTAACATGTCCAAATCAATTAAATCTTGTATCAATATCATCCAAGTATCTAGAAAAATAGGTAAGACACTCCTCTTCCAAATAGCCTTTAGAAATAGAGCCTTTAAGTTGAGATTTATTTTTCATGAATGATTTCAAATACTCAAGATATCTGTGAAATAAAATAAAAAACATAATTATGTATTTAATAAAGTGACAATAATTTTTTACTGAAAAGAAAAATATATAAATAAAGTACCTATCAATTGGATACATCCATCAATAATGTATGGGGCCTCCTAATTTTTCTTCCTCAACTAAATGCATAGTTAAATGCATTATGATAGAAAAAACGACGGAGGAAAGATCGTCTCCATTGAACAAAGTGTCACTACAAATATCTCCTAAAGGTTGTCAAGCTCAAATAGAAGTAGATTTTTCTCACATAGTTGTCTAAAAAATGTGAAAATTTGGATTACAACAACAATAACCTTTTCAGGTAATAATGTATGAAATACTAATGGTAGTAACTACTGTAAAAAAATATATGAATCATGGATTTTAAATCCATGTTATCTATGATTCTTTAAGTCAACACACCTTGAGATGTTACTTGAATATCCATCATATACATTCACATGTTTTTAAATTATAAGCAATGTATCTTTATCCCTATTTTTCATTGCAAATATTTCTGGAGCATACTTTCAATTCTCATTTAGCCAAAGATCCTGATTTATGTTCATTGATAGTAAGTCTTTCTGAGCATTGAGATTATCCTTCGACTTTCCATGCTCGTTAAAAAATGTGAAGATAAAATTTTCACAAACATTCTCCTCAATATGCATCACATCAATATTATTCTGCAACAAATTAAATTCCCAAAATGGAATTTTGAAGAATATAATTTTTTTATTCCATTATTGCATTTCGATTTCACTTGAGGATGAACTTCAAACTCATTTCCCATTATTATTCAAATGGTGAACCTTTCCAAATTCTGTTTCAATATTTTCAAGCTATGCCAATATTTCAGAACCTAATAACAACTTTGGAGGTGGTCTATGATCAATGAAACCATTGAATTTTGACTTGTTCAGCTCAAATTTGTGACATGCATCAAGAAATCTTCGATGACACAATAAGCACTATAATCTATTGTGAGCTAGTCGTTCAAGCTCAAAATCAAAGTTAAAAATAGGAAAATATAAACCCATGTAAGTGTTATAATCTGCTAAATTCCAAAGTTTAGGGAATTAACTAATGGTCTGCATTAGAGAAGATTTCATTTTGAACATTGTTCTAGAAGATTCATTATATGTCTCAATATCATTGTTCCATAACTCCTAAAATTATTCAATTAAAGGCTACAAGTATACATCAATATCATTTCCAAGCATTTTTTTCTAGTAATAATCATAAAAATGATAAAATACATCTGTTTCATACACATCCATGGAGGTATATTGTAAGGGATCAAAACAACAGGCCAAATGCTATAACTGGTACTCAAAATCCCAAATGGGTTGAATCCATCGACAGCCAATCCCAATCAAACATTCCTAGGATCAAATGAGAAATCTAGATGTAATGAATCAAATGTATTCCATGATTTTGAATCTCTTGGATGTCTCATTAACTTATCATTATAATTATCTACAGAATGTCATTTCATGTGTTCAGTGGTTTTTGATGACATGAATAATCATTGCAATCAAGGCTTTAAAAGAAAGTAATTAAAACCCTTTATAGGTGTATTCATTTTCTTCTTTTTCATGGTAGTATCTTGATTCAGACTTCCAACATCGCACATTCACTTCCATCTAGAAGAAGAACATTTTTTTCAATCTTATCTGCTTGAATCCTCTCCCCAATAAAGCATACAATCATTGGGACATGCATGTATTATTGTATAATTTAGACCAAGCTTGTTAATAAAATTTTTCATATCATAAAAAGACTTAGGGATATTTTCTTAAGGAAATGAATCATGCAACAATTACAATATCATGGACATGGCCTTATTTTTAATTCCACATGGGCATTTGATATGGTACAACTTCAGCAGAAAAGAAAGTTTTGAATATTTCAAATATCCTCTATACAAATCTTGATTTCCATCATCAATTTAACCATGAAACACAGATGTTTGATCAGTGAAGTTTTCTGTTACATTAGTCTCCACAGAATCAAGAGTAGTATCCAATGATATTTTACAATCTTGATCTAGTTTTCCTATAGTCTCAAAAACATAACTTGTCATGTAACTATTTGTATCACCCTAAACTGGTTGTTTTAATATGTTTTTATGTTAATTTTGGTGTCTTGCAATGTTGAATGCATCATTTATAAGAGTTTTCATTTCATTGTCCATTGTTGATGAATTTGGGAGATCATTCTATGGATTTACATCAGTTCTCAACCTTTATGTAATATTCGATTCTCCATGACAAATCCAACAAAAATATTGAGCAGGGAATTTCTTCAATAACAAGTGTTCATAAACTACATCTCTCTTCAACCATCATCTAAATTTATATTTAAGACATGGAAATAAAATTCTCCCATCAACAGATCAATTGGAAATTACAAAATCTAAAAACTCCTCCAAAACATTAGCATACAAAGGTGTGTTCCTCGGTAATGTGATCCAGCTTTTATCCATATATATCATAATGTGCCTACACAATATTAAAAAAATTAAAACACATAAATATTACTAAATAGGAAAATATATGCATATATACTAGTTAAAACATATGAATATTTTAAATAATTTTTTCTTATATAAATACATATTGTAAATAATAAATCATTTTTAAAAGGATAATTTAAATCCATGAAGTCTAGTTGTGAAGAAAATGATGTGTAAAAGAGTTACATTTTTTATTTAAAACCCATTAATCAACCCAAGAGGAAAAATAAAGGTTGAAATCCATTTTAAAAAAATATATTCCTTTAAGAAATAATTGAAAAAAGAATCTCAATCCAATTTAAATAATTTATTAGAGGACCAACATGATTCTCAAAACTATTAAGCTACTATCATGATACTCTTTTTTTTAATGGATACATTTTGTAACATTTTTTTCATTGAGTGAATTGGTGGATTGATGATGATAAAGGACATGTTATTCAAATTTTATCTATTTTATGTATATGTATGATTTTATTTATCTTATATATGTTAATTTCTTGAATTTTCTTTTCATGTATTTATAAAGACACCATTAACCTTATCAATGACTGGTGGTAGTGAACAGAGAGATAGTGAATGGTCGGGAAATATGTGGGCAATGTTTCTACTCTGATGAGGATTGGTAAATGATCAATGATGTGTATTATTAATCAATTAACATCATTGATTCCAACATTAAAACTATGTTGAGAATGATCATGACTTAATGGGACATGCTAATGAGGCATTTAGAAGTGAAATGAATCGCTATAAAGATAACGACATGAGTTCATGAAATAAAAGTAATTTTAATAATCTGGTAACTATAATGAGGTACTAGGTACCACAAACATAATTTTCCTTAGACAAAGTGAAATAAAATGTTTGACTACATCCATTTCTCACTCAATACTTAAGTAAATTGAAAATATTTTACAAAATATATATTCAACCAATACAAAACTCAACTAGTATAATTGAGGAGGATCAATGTTTAATGACTAATTAGATATATTCTATCTTGTACTCTAAATACTATGAAGTACTAGTTCCTTTCAAATGTTTTATATGTAATATCTGAAAAATTTAGTCATGGATAATGACTACCCTCCACCTTGGGAAATAATATGCGAAAGGGTTTCAAAATAAGGTTGTCCATCTACCTTCCCTACTAGATATAGTGTAGTATCTTACTCAACTACACCATCATACACAATAGGTAGTGGAACATTGGAATACTCCATAATATGAGTATCTTGAGTGATGTTATCCTTTGGTCCCATAAGCCTCCTTTAGGGAGGAATAATCCAAAATTTTAAGGAATAATTTAGAAAACTAAAATAATTAGGACAGATCTATATTATTATATATGTTCACACAAATGTTCTCCTTAGACTCTACCCATAACCAAATGTATATACATCCTAGTATTAACCAAGATCCTCCATCCCTCCAAATTGGTTAGAGTTGTATATATATATATATATAACAATATGAACATGCTCAACTAATTATTGAAAATATATATCACAATAGCATGGAAAAAATATTTCACTTGATCAAATAATAAAATTCTATCATTAATAGATTTCATAATCAATGCAATAAATCAATGGACTAGTTTACAACAAAAAATAGAAAAAATATGGAATGTAATCCTATATTCTTAATCCTGATATATGAATGTACTTGAATCCCATAAAATAGTAATTGAAAACCTACCAATGTTGAGGGGTGGAGAGGTTCTAGGTCGGGACTGGTGGAGAGGGGCGGTGAGTGGCTAGGTCGGGACTGATAGTGAGGGGAAACGAGGTTCGGGGGTGGGGGTGATGGTCGCTATCGGCGGTGAGGGGCGGCAAGGGTAGGGACCGTCAGCGAGTGGCAAAAAGGGTTGGGACTAGTAGGGCTTTGGGGGGTCAGGTTTAGGGGGTCGTGGGGGTAAGATGTTGGGGGATAAGTGTATTGTGTGTAAAAAAAATAAAAAGGTTTAGAGGCGGTTTTTAATAAACTACTGCAAAAGTCTGATTTTGGTGTAGTGAATAAAAAATAGTTCAAGAGAGGTGGTGTCAATCACAATCATTTTAAAAATTATAAAGGATTAAAAATTCATGGTAATAATCTATATTTCCTATGTAATATTTAGTAGATGATAAAATGGAATTGGTGGATGAATTTTCAAAATTTATGGGGATTGAGTTAAAAATGTTAATTATTAGTGTACTTACCAATTTTATTAGGATTAAATCCAATTAAAAGGGTGACTATAGTTTCATCTATCAAAATTAATATGATAGAGAACTATTAAATAAGTTTAATATACAAGATTGTAAACCTATTTTAGATCCAATCAGTATTGGAACCAACTATGGAATTCATGAATATGGTGAGGTTTTAGATCTAATATTTTTCCTAAGTGTGATTGTAAGATAAATGTATTTCACTATGAAAAGGATAGATATTGTTTATAAAACTTGTTTGGAAACTCAGTTTCGAAGAAACCCAAAGGAAAAAATATCATTATAGTAAAAAAATTGTAAGGTATGTCCAAGGTAACCTTGATTATTAGTTGATATATGATTTAAGAAAAGTTTAATAATTTATTTCATATCCCAGTATATATTTAGTTAGAGAAATTGTGGATAGAAAACCTAAAAGTAGAGGAATGTTTTTAATTGGGCACAAGTGTGCTAGTTTTCTCAAAAGGAAATATGAAATTACTTTTTCTAATGAAAATGTAGTAGAGTATATCTCACCAAAAAAATAATTTACCCAACTAATTTGGATGAAACAAAAATTTGAAACCCATAGTAGTGAAGTGAAAATTAATATGATAATATAGTGTGAGAATAAAATTTTAATTAAGCTTATGAAATACTTGGTATAGTATTCATTCAAGAAATATATTGAAATAAGGTATCATTTTATAAAAAAAAATCAAAAATGGTAATGTAAAAGTGGAGAATATTATAATAAGTTAACAATTTATGGATGTATTCATAAAACCATTGGACATACCAAAATTTGAAAATCATTAGTTGAATCTTTATATTCATCCACCTCCCAAAGGACGAAGAACTTTATCATATCCCCTCTATTTATACATGTAGAATGTATAACTTGGTTTCCCAATTATGATAGGTGTAATTCAATTTTTCATGCCTTCCTAGTCCATTAATTTTCTAGTTTTGAGTGTTGGGGGTCTTCAGGGGAGGTTATGGGAGTTTTCGGTGGAAGATGGAGGTGTAGTAGAACTGTTGTAGTAAATACACATTGTGTAAGTGTATTACATGATGTGAAAGTTAGTTTCACATATTTTCCAGGGATAGTCCATGATGTGTAAGTTTTTGAGGTTAAATATTAAAATGGAGACACATTTTTATGTGGAACTTGGAATACTAGGATTATCCAACGTGAAATGGGATTACATGTCTGGTAATCCCCCAAAGTTGTACAGTTTTAAAGGTTTCTACTGCTTGAGTTTTTTCAGAACCCTATGACTAGTGGATCTTCTCTTGTCCTGTGAATCTAAAGACATTATTTTTTAGTGTTTGAAGATTCCTTTCAATGGGTTTCGATCCTTGGGCTCTCGTCTTCGATCTTTGGTGAGTTTTCCTCTCATTCTCATCAGTTTTATTTCATTATTCTTTAGGTTTTCGCTACAGTAGTATGGTTTAGTTTGGGTTGTGTGTTTGGAATTTTTCTTGATGGTATCTTGGTGCGGTATAGGTTGATCCTCATTTCCCCATGGTTCAGATGTGGTTTTTGGACATTCTTCTTCACCCTGCAGTGTATGGCGAGTTGAAAAGCTTCTTTTAGGTATGGATTCCCTCGTTTCTCTTTATTGTGTATCATGCGGGAGGGGTTTACTTTTTTATCCATGTATTATGGTTGTTCCAGCTAAATTAAATATAAATAGTTGTCTAATTGAATTGAAAAGGTGTGAATGGGGTTTGATTCTCATGCTTTTACATCTTTGATATTATATTGTGATATTTTGAATTGTATGGGCTTGATGCCCCACTGAAAATTGTGGCCATTGGGGGCTTTGTTTTCAATGGATATATGTATTGTCATTGTTGTGACTATTGTGATTATTGTGATATCACCCTAAATTTAAATTGGTTAATTACTTATACTTAGATAATTAAATGGATTCCCCAAGATTTTTGTTTGTGTGATAACACCCCGAAAATAAATTGGAATTTGATAAAATCCCCTTTGTAAATATGTAAAAATGATCTTGATGTGTTTTAATATATGGATATGCTTTTGGGATGAAAATGTGTGGTTTTAATGGGATGTGGGGCGATGTGTGGTTTGTTTGGCCATGCTTTGGGGTGGTGGGTGTTGGTTCGTTTGGTCATGCTTTTGGGGAATTGAGGAGGTTGTTTGTTTGGTCGTGATTTTAGGGTGGTGAGGACGTGGTTTATTTGGTTATGCTTTTAGGGAGATGAGTATGTGGTTTTTTTGTCATGATTTTGGGTGGTGATGAGGTGGTTTGTTTGGTTTTTATTTTGGGTTGGTGAGGAGGTGGTATGTTTGGCTGTGATTTCGGGGTGGAGAGGTGGTGGTTTCTTTTTGCAAGATGTTCAGATGGTGATGGAATAAATAAATGATTGTTAAATAATTTTTGGAATGAATTGGTTTGGTTTGGTTAATGGAATGGAAATGGTTAATGGATAATTAAATGGTGGGTTGTGTGTTTAAATGTGTTTGATGCTAAATAATTAAATTAATGGAGTGATTAAATGAAATTGGTTGGAAATGTGAAATGGGGTTCATGGCTTGATGTGTGGTGTTATAAATTTAGAGGTAGTAGAAATTTGGGGAGGCAATGGGTTGTTTAGTGATTTGTTTTTAGACGTATAGATTGGGTTTGTGTGTGTTTCTATATATATGTGTATACACTGTATATTCTTGTGATTTCTTTATGCACCCCACCCATGTTGACCACTAAGTTACAAACACCTACATCATCATGTGGGGGTGTCTTTCCCAACATCTTAGTGGGATGATGGATGGATGGCCACCAACTCTTCCATGCTCCCTCTTCTAGGAGATAATGGCCCAAGCTTCTTCAGGCAGGATGTGATGAGATTTGTTATCCCAGGTGTCTTTGGTATGAGTTGTGATGTGGTGTCCTATGTGTCTTTAGGATGAATTGTGATCTGATATCCCAAGTATCTTCAAGATGAGTTGTGATGTTCTTTCCCAGGTATCTTCGGGATTATATGTGATGTGTTGTGAGGTCTAGTTGTCTGTGGTCCGGATGTGTTGTAAGGACAAGGTGTGTGCGAATGAGATGTTTTGTGAGGCCCAGGTGTGTACGAGCGGGGTGTGTTATGAGGCCCTGGTGTGTGAGTGTGGGATGTGTTGTGAGGACCATGTGTGAGTGTGTATGGGATGTGGTGTGGTATATTTATAAGAGGTGGGTACACCCCAAACGTTTACCATTGGGGTGTGAGAGTGGATAATCAGTTGGAAACTGGTGTGGGGTACCCTATCATCAATGTTCATTACTTTATATTATATTATTTGACATGAATTATTTGGTGATAATGCCTTGGTGAGGTTTGGATGGTTAGTATTCTTATTTAGGTGTTGTTTGGTACTTATATTTTCTCACAGGTGCATCAGTATGCTTCTTTCACATGTTCACGAGAGACTTTTGTTTTCCTATTGTGTATACTTGTATGCTCACCCTACATATATAAAATTATTTTCAGATTTCCAGGAGGATTTCATGGACTGTGCTAGACCTTACTAGCTTATATCCTTGACAGTTTTTGTGTCACTACTTTAGCTTTACTTTTGGGTATTTACTTTGTATACTTTTATTTGTATCAGTTCTATTTATATATGCATGTGGGATAGTTTGGGTTTCTCTTTTATATTATTTCTTGGAGTTGTATTGGATGATTCATTCTATCTCTCGATCTTGTCTTATTATAAAGGTTAATGCCTCCCATATTGTGAGATTTGTACACCCTTTGTTCTAGTCACCAACCTGGGGCCTACTAGAGGTGGAAGTTGGGGGGTCATTATCTCTCTCCACTCATTGTGGTATCTTTGGAGGGAGGGGGTCGTGGCAGAGTGGTATCAAAGGTGATGGATGAGATATAAGGTAGAGTTTTGAGTTAGTCACAATGAGGATTGCATTTAGTGGTATGGAAATAGTGCTAGTTGACCTTATTTCATGAAATAGGTCAGGGATACTGGCTAGGAAACAGGATTTTAGGGGCCCCCATGATCTAGTGCATAGGCTCTAATCTTATCTAATGGCCAAGCGAGATGGACCTGATTACAAGGTAGAGACCTAGGAGAGGTACATGCATCATAATTACTTTTGTTCCAATTTGAAATGGTTGTTTTTGGGAAGGTTAAAATGGATAAAATAAATAAAATGAATTAAAATGAATCTTAATAAAAATCTACACTATCAGGATTAGAAAATCTTTGTTTTCCTTTTAGTTGTGGATCTTATTCATCATGTTCATATGGATCAGGTAGCTTAGGTTAAAATTTATGATTTGGTTGATCTTCGTAGGGATGATCTAGTTGAGGAGGAGGATCAATGGTATAGAAAGTTGTGTTATTTCTACCGGTAGTCTTGGGGGAAGTATGAGGGTAGTGTTTCAGATGTGGAAATTGAGAGTTTGATAGAGGCTCTTGAGATCACTTTCCATTTGATCTGGGCACCGATGGATTAATGGGTCCCTTTGGTAGTCATTCATATGCAAGGAACTACATTTCAGTGGTGGATTTTGTATCTAGGAGAGCAGAGGGAGGCATACATTTTGTGGGTCGACTTCTAGAAGGAGTTCTGAGCATAGTTCCTTTCATCGACCATGAAGGCGATGAAGAGGAAAGAGCTTCTTTCTCTTCATTAGTGAATTATGTTAGTGTGGGAGTTGGAAATTAGGTTCAAGGATATTATTTTTTTTCACTAAATATTTTTTTATATGAGGATTCTCATGCAATATGTCTTGAGGAGTCACTTTGTCCTTATATCTTGTATGAAGTAACTCCTTTTATGCTTCTGATGTATCTTGGGGTTCATAAGAAGATAAAGGTGATAAAGAAGATGAAATCATAAGGAGGTTTTCCATAGGAATGGAACCAGTATGTTTCCTTGAGGGAAAGAGTTGTTAGTGGCAGGTCTCAGGTGCTAGGACCTTCAAGGTTTCAACCAGTCGGGAGTCGACTTCGGCAGATTCCCTTTCAACCTTCTGGTTTTCGGGCCTTTCCTATGGGGTTGGGGGTGATGTGTTTCTTTTACATAATTCATGGACATATTCTAGACCAGTTACTAGTGGCTACTCAAGCTCAGTTTGGATTAGGAGGAAAGGTCCATCACCATCCTCAGTAGTAGTTACCAGTGAGGCCATTTCAGCAGCAGGGGAAGCAGTCTTATGCTCTATTGAGGGGAGATGGAGAAGGTAGAGGATAACATCGGAATTTTAATCATGTTTAGGGACCATGTCCTGAGCGTATACATGGATTTTTTCATTATCATAGAGTTATAGGATCTAGGCATGGTTAGTTTTATGTAGTGGAGGCAGCAGTTCCAGAGGGGCTAGAGATCATCAGAGGTATGATCAGTTTGTTTAGTACTCTTTTTTGTTCTTCGTTTGATTCAGGAGATTAACACTCCTTTGTTTCACCCTATCTATCCCATGATATAATACTATACATATAGAGGCTTCACACACCCCTAGTGTTAACTACACCATTTTGAGGCCAGGCCAGCTTATTCAATGTGTGTCGGGGGTGTAGACTAATGACGGGGCCACATCAATACCATGGGGATATTTTATTACTACATATATAGTCAAAATATTTCTTCCTCATAATCAAGTGGTTTTATTCCATAGGTGATGTTATCGATTAATTTTAGATGAGATTCATGTTTTCGGATGGGTATGTTCAGCATGCGGTTTCCTTCAGTGAGTGGTTTTTTCAGTTGGGCAGTCATCATGTGGAGCCCCTTCTTTACTTGTTGGATAATTTGTCAGTGGAATTAGTAGACACTAGGATGTTAGAGGTTCTTGGGATAATTGTGGAGTTCTTAAATGTTTTTCCCAAGGAGGTTATGATGCTACCCCCTCTAAATGATGTTGAGTTCATGACAGACTTGTAGCTTGGTGCTTCTTCAATTTCGATGGATACTTATCAAATGAAAACTTTTGAGTTGTGGGATTTGAGGATTCAGATAGATTATTTGGTATAGAAGGTTATTATCAAACCTATTTTGTCATCATGGTGCCCTCCAGTTTTATTCGCAAGGAAGGAAGACGGTAGTCTGAGACTGTGCATAGACTATCAGAAGTTGAATTAGATGACAGTCAAGAACTCTTACCCTGTTCCAAGGATAGATGATCTTTTTTACCTACTGAGAGGGGAGAGTTAGTTTTCTATGATCGATCTGTGGTTTGGATATCACCAATTTAGGGTGAAGGAGGGTGATATCTTGAAGACTTCCTTCAAATGCAAGTATGGGAATTTCAGGTTTGTAATCATGTCATTTGGTGTTAAGAACATACTAGTCATGTTCATGGAGATTATAAACCCCTTGTTCCATGAGTTCCTAGATCGGTTCATCATCAGATTCATCAATGATATCTTTATTTACTTAAAGTCAGAGGAGAAGCATTTCGAGCATCTCAGAACTGTCTTGCATGTTCTTTAATGCCACTAACTCTATGTAAAGTTGTCCAAGTGTAAGTTCTTTACCCAAGAGGGTCATTTCCTAGAGCATGTGGTGTCTCATTAGGGTGTGGAAGTAGACTCGTCTAATGTTTAAGCTATTTTTTATTGGGAAACACCCAAGAACGTGATAGAGGTTTACAGTTTCCTTGGTCTTACAGGATATTATCAGAGGTTTTTACCTGATTTCTCTCAAGTTGCATCCCCACTGACAGCTTTGACTAGGAAATACCAAAATTTTTGTGGAGTGATCAATGTTAGGTAGTGTCCTGTTACCTAAAGGGGAAGTTTTTTAGTGATTTAGTGCTCCGGTTTCATAATTAAGGGATGATTTTTGAGTTTTTTTGTAACACTTCTCGTCTATTCATGGGAGGTGTGCATATAAAGTATCATTTAGTGATCTCTTATGGGTAGAGAAACTTGTCTCCCCATGATCATAACTATTCCACCCATGATATAGAGCTAGCAGCAGTTGTTTTCATGTTGACATTATAGCGGCATTACCTCATTAGGGAGCGCTTTGTGGTCTTCACGGATCACAATATCTTGAGGTGTATATTTTCCCAATGTGATTTCAACTTACGGGAGTGGAGGTGGATATATTTTCTTTAGTATTATTATTTTGATATCTCCTACACCTCAGGAAAGGGTAATGTTGTAGTCAATGATTTTAGAAAGAAGTCTTGGAAGGTTGTTGTTTGAGAGTCTGGGGATTCTTGGAGAGCAATGGAGGTGTTGGAAGACTTTTACATACATGAAAGGGTGGATGGTGGTAGAGGATATTTGTTTCAGATGACAGTGAAATCTTCTCTGATGCAGCAGGTGGAGGAGTCTCAGTGGGGTTACTCAAAGGTAGAGGTGATGTGCGATCATGTTGGCCATGGTGATACTCCAGAGGTATGGTTGGAGGATTGTCGGAACCAGATGTTGTTTCTTGAAAGGACGTTTGTTCTGATAGTGATGTATAAGGGATTTCTTTATGAGTTTTATAGATCACACTTGGCTTTACACTTGGAAATTTCTAAGATGTACCGTGGATTGAGGATTCATTTTTAGTGTCATGGGATGAAGTGGGTAGTGAAAGAATTTGTTGAAAGGTACTTTCTTTTTCAGCAGGTGAAGTCAAAGCATCATGTTCCTAGTGGTTATTTTTAACCCTTTAATGTCCCTAAGTGGAAATGGGATGACATGTTGATGGATTTTTTCACAAGGTTACCCAGAGGTCAGGGAATTTGTGATTCTATCTGTGTGATAGTATATTATTTGATGAAATCATACCACTTCTTAGTGATTAAGGAGTCGGGTATGGTGGATTCCTTGGCTAAGAGGTATGTGGATGCGGTAGTGTAGTTGCATGGAGTTTAGAGGTCCATTTTATCGGATTGGGATGCACGGTTTACCTCATGAATCTGGAGGGGATTACAACATTATTTTGGCACTCAATTACACCTCATCACTATTTTTCACCTACAGGAAAATGGAAAGATAGAACCGATTATTCATACATTGGAGGATATGTTGTGAGCATACGTCTTGGACTTCGGCGGATCATGGGAACAACACCTACCCTTATTTAATAATATTTATCACTCTTCCATTGGTATGGATCCATTTGAAGCTTTGTATAGAAGACCATGTCATTCTCCATTATGATGCAAAGAGGTTGGGGAGACAGATTTTCTTTGTCCTGATGTGGTGTAGAGAATGATATATAAATTCCATCTTATTTGTGAGATGATAAAAACAAAGGACCGGAAGAAGTCTTATGTCAATCGTAGGAGGATACCCTTATATTTAGAGGTTAGAGACCACATGTTCTTGAAGGTTACCCATTGATGTGGGCAGTAGAGGTTTTCCAAAGGAATTGATCTTTCTCTAAGGTTTTTTGGGGCCTTTGAGGTGTTGGGGAGAGTTGGCGAAGTGGAATATCAGTTAGAGTTTCCACCAAGGTTAGAGAGGATCCACAATATCTTTTACAGCACTCATCTTAGTTTGTATCTTCATGATGACTCTCATGTCCTTGACTAGGGAGAGTTGGATATCAAGGATGACACGACATTTGTGGAGCAGTAATTAGAGATCCCTGATCGTCAATAGAAGTCGTTACACGGATTAATCATTTATTTTCTTCATTTTTTGTGGAATCAGGCTAGCTTGGGGGAGATTAATTAGGAGTGAGATACATAGATGCATTTCCAATACCCATATTTTTTTTTGAGTTTTTATTTGCATTTTTTTCTTTGTGATGTGATGTTTGGATCATTTTGTTTTATGGGATGAGTTTATTTTCCTTAGTTTTTGATGTGTGTGGTGTGATGTGTGATAAATTCCTGATGTATAAAAAGGGAAGGATCTGATTTATAATAGAGATGCATTAACTATAATGGAATTAAACTCATGCAGGTGAGTCAGTGCCACCCAGAGTGGATAATATCTTGACATGGAAGATGGAATTCCATGATTTATGTGTTTGGGATGGTGTGATTTGTTAGTTATAGTAGTTATTTTTTTAGGCTTCATGGAGGTTGATATGGCCATGAAATTGTTGTGTGACATTATAGTGGTTTTAGAGGAGGCGGCTTGTGGTCTTACAGTGTGTTTTGTGGCCGTTTGGGTATGAGGGTTTAGCCAGTGGTATCATTTGAGGTATGACGAGATCCTTGAGTGGTATCTCGTGGTTTGTTTAGACCCATTTTCTTTTGTACTTGGTTTTGGATTCTCAAGGGTGGGGATCATTTTATAGGTAGTTGAGGTAATGGTATGTGTCTTCCCAATCTGTTACTTTTCCAGTTATTACTATTGGGGGTGTTCAGGGTGGTTATGGGAGTTTTTGGTGGAAACTAGAGGTGTAACTAAACTACTGCAGGAAATACATGTTGTGTAAGTATATTACATGATGTGAAAGTTTGTTTCACATATTTTCTAGGGATAGTTTATAACTTGTAAGTTTTCATGGTTAAATAATAAAAGGGTTACATGTTTTTCAGTAGAACCTAGAATCCTGAGATTACATGACATGAAAGAGGATTACATGTCATGTAATTTCCTGATTCTATATAGATTTAAATGTTTTATCCACTCAGGTTTTTTCAAAACCCTATGTCCAATGGATCTTCTCTTATCCCATATATCTGATGACCTTCTATTTCAACGTTTGGAGATTTATTTCGATAGGTATTGATCCTTGGGATATCGTCTTCAATCTATGGTGATTTCTCCTCTCCTTCTCATCAGTTTTATTTATTTCATCTTCAAGGTTTCACTACGGTGGTACGGTTTGGTTTGGGTTATGTGTTTGGGTTGTGTCTTGATGATATCTTGGTGTGGTATAGGTTTATCCATGGTTTCCCATGGTGAGGTTGTGTTTTGTGTGCATTATTCTTCGCTTAGTAATGCACTGTAAGTTTAAAAGCTTCTTTGAGGTAGGGATTCCCTCATTTATATTTATTTTGTATCATGAGGGAGGAGTTTACTTTTATTTATCCTTAGATTATGTTTTTTCTAGATAAATTAAAGATAAATAATTGGATAATTTAATTGAAAAGCTATTATTGGGGTTTGATTCTCATGATTTTACAGCTTTGATATTATATTGTGATATTGTGAATTGTATAGGCTTGATTCCCTGCTTAAAATTGTGGTTATTGGGGGATTTTTTTTCCCTAGATATATGTATTGTGACTTTTTTAACTGTTGTGAAATCACCCTGAATGGAAATTGGTTAATTACTTATACTTGGCTAATGAAATAGTTTCCCCAGAATTTTTGTTTGTGTGATAACACCCCTTAAATAAATTGTAAAGTGATAAAACCTCTTTGTAAATATGTAAAAATGACCTTGATGTGTGGTGATGTGTGTTTATTCTTGTGGGACATAAACATGTGGTTGTATTGGGGTGTGGGGTAATATTTAGTTTGTTTATCCATGCTTTGGGGGTGTAGAGGAGGTGGTTTTTTTGGATCTTCTTTTGGGGTGGCGAGGAGGTGGTTTGTTTGGCCATGATTTTTAGGTAGTGAGAAGGTGGTTTATTTGGTTGTGCTTTTGGGAAGTGAGGAGGTGGCTTGTTTGGTTGTTCTTTTGGGGAAATGGAGAGGTGGTTTTTTGGACTTTCTTTTGGGGCAGTGAGGTGGTGGTTGCTTTGTGCTAGATTCCCAAGTAGTGATGGAATAAATAAATGATTTTTCAATAATGTATGAAATTGATTAGGTTGGTTTGGTTGATGGACTAGAAATGGTTAATGGATAATTAAATGGTGGGTTGTGTGGTTAAATTTGGTTGATGATAAATAATGAAATAAATGGGGTGTTTAAATGAAATTGGTTGGAAATGTGAAATGGGGTTCATGGCTTGATGTGTGGTGTTATTCATTTAAAGGTAACAGCAAAGTGGGGAAGTCATGGGTTGGTTAGTGATTTGTTTGTAAACCCATAAGTTGGGATTGTGTGATTTTCTCTATATATATGTATACACTATATATTGTTGTGATTTCTATATGAACCCCTCCCTTGTTGAGCACTATGTGTCAAACACCTACATCATCGCGTGGGGGGTGTCTTTCCCAATAGCTCAGTGGGAGGATGGATGGTTGGCCACCTATTCTTCTCTACTCCCTCTTCTAGGTGATGATATCCCATGCTTATTTGGGTAGAATATGATGATATGGGGTATTCCATGTGTCATTGGGATGAGTTGTGATGTGGGGTCCTAGGTATCTTTGGAATGAGTTGTGATGTGGTGTCTCGGGTGTATTTGGGATGAGTTGTGATATGATTTCTCAGGTGTCTTAGGGATTAGATGTGATGTGTTGTGATTCCTGGGTGTGTGCAGGAGTGATGTGTTGTGAGGCCCAGGTGTGTGTGGGTGGGATGTGTTGTGAGGCCCAGGTGTGTGGAAATGGGATGTGTTGTGAGGCCCAGGTGTGTGCGGTCAGGATGTGATGTGGTATATTCAGAAGAGGTGCGAGATCCAAGATGTTTCCCATTGGGGTGTAACAACGGATAATCAGTGGGGAAGTGGTGTGGGTTTCCCTATCATCTATGTTCTTTACTTTATATTATATTACTTGATTTGTGTCATTTGGTGATAATTCCTTGGTGAGGTTGGGGTGGTTAGTATTCCTATTTAGGTGTTGTTTGGTTCTGTTGTTTTCTCATAGGTGCTTTAGTATGATTCTTTCAAATGTTCACGAAGGACTTTAGTTTTCCTACTAAGTATACTAGTATGCTCACCCTACAAATATAAAACTCTTTCCAGGTTTCTGGGAGGATCTCATGGACCGTATTGGACCTTACTTGCACATATCCTTGAAAACTTTTGTGTCACTGTTTTATCTTTGCTTTTGGGTAGTTACTTTGGAGACTTTTATCTGTATTAGTTATATTTATACATGCATGTGGGATGGTTTGGGTTTCTCTTTTATATTATTCCTTGTATTTTTTTGGATGATTCAATCTATCTCTTGATATTGTTTTCTTAGGAAGGTTAATGTCTCCCATATTGTGAGATTTGTACACCCTTGGTGCTAGTTTCCAACCCAAGGCCTACTGGAGGTGGAACTCGATGGGGTCATTATCTCTCTCCCCTCATTGTAGTATCTTTGGAGGGAGGGGGCCTTGACATGTAGTACCCTTAAATTTTATTTTCAAAGGGAAAGAAATCATGGAACTATTTTGATCTCAAATCAAGGGGAGAAATATTATCTTAATGGGGAGTATTTTAGTAAAAAATTAGAGGGTGATACAATCCATGAGGACTATAAAATCCTTAGGGATTAACATAAATCATTTATAAATATACAAGTATTCATATCAAAGTAGTGGTTGATATAGATAAAGTGTACTTCCCTAACTTGGTTCACCAAAACAGTAACAAAGTTGGATTGCTATATCACCTCAGGCATGCCTCCCCAAATTCCAAAGAATTCTTACAAGTAGTTAATGTTAGATAAAACTACATGGATAATATATACCCTCAGTGTAATTATAAGAAATAATAGGAAAATAACTAAAACAACCATAAAATATGTAACATTAGAGTATTCTCATGGGTTCACAATGGAAGGAATAGAATAAAAAAGTATTAAACCCATTTAATAATGAATCTAACTCATTCTGATAGAAGTTCATACAGAAAATTAGGATAACTAAACGGGATGATCATATACAATATGAGAAAAAAATAAGGATACCCAACCAATTCCCTCAATATTGTCTTAAAACTGTTATAATATCCCAATTTAGATCTTCTATCCCACATACCATTATTAGGGTCAACACCTTAACCTATATTCCAACCATAAGATCTTAATATATGAAAGGTGTGAGAATAAAACATAGTATTACACTAGCAATAGTTCCCCTGAAAAATAAATATATATGTGAATGCATTTATTGAATTAAATGTTTCTTTTAAAATTACATGCATATACTTTTCATAAAATCTGGTAGTCAAGAAACCACTTAGATGGTTGAGTCATATCTGCTTTAAATAGTGTCAATTTATGGTATATCAGTGACACCACCATACAATAGGCTAGTTTGAACCCTAAAAATCATCATTATTCCTAGGGTAAATCCATCCCACATTTTTTAATCTTTATTGATCTTAAGGGGAAATAGATCCCACCTAGAACACTTTTCACTAATATTAGGGAGGAAGTTCATCCCACTTGGCATACTTGTCACTGGTCTTAGTGGGTTGCATATCCCACTTGGAATACTTGTCACTTATCTCATGGGGTAGCACATACTAACTAAAATACCTGTCACTGGTCTTAGGGGGTATCACATTGTATCTATAATTCTCATCACTGATATCAAGGGGAATCACATCCCACATAGAATACTCATCCTTGGTTATATGGGAAGCATAACCCACTTAGAATACTTATCACTGGTCTCAAGGGGAAGAACATTCCACCTTAAATACTCATCATTAACCTTGTGGTGAAACATGTTCCACTTGGAATACTCATCACTGATATTTAGGGGTAGCATATCTAACCTATAATACTCATCATTGATCTAAAGGGGAAACAAATCCCACTAGGAATACTCATCACTGATATTATGTGGTAGAACATACCACCTAAAATAATCATTATCAGTCTTAGGGGGAAATGCATCCCACCTTATATACTTATCACTAGTCACATGGGAAGCACATCATACTCATTACAAGTCTTAGGGCGCAGCACATCCCACCTAGAATACTCATCACTAATATTAGGTTCTAGTATATCCCACCAAACATGCACATCACTAATCATAGGGGTCAGTGAATACCGCCTATAATATGCATCACTATTTTTTGGGGGGAATAAAATCGAACCTAGGATACTCATCATTGGTCTCAAGGGGTAGTATATCCCACCTAGAATACTCATCATTGGTCACAGGGAAAAACCCATCCCTCCCAAATATAAAATCAATAACCACTCTCTGGAAAATCAACCAGTATAGGGTGTTATACAACATTATAGTCATAACAAGATTTAATGGTGTATCAAAAATAAACAGAATATAAGTAAGGTTGAACCAATAAACACTAACATCAACAACATAAGAAAAAGTGAAATAATAATCACATTAACCCCAATATTCAAAAAACATAATCATACACTTTGTAAATGGTTTGTTACCCTAGGAATTGGTTCATTCAACCCCAATACACTTTCTAGAATACCTATTCCCATATAATTTGACATATATCACTCATATTTCAATCCTTTCCTCCCATGATATAGGTATAAATGTTATAAAACTACCCATTTCATAAAGTTATGTGTGATAGTAGCCACTAATTATCCCAATTCCACTTTTCTAGGTCTATATGTCATTATAAGAAAACATATACAAAAATCACCTCTTTAAGAAATTCCCATGGATGCCTCACCAGATATTCTAAATCTATAGAAGGATAAGGATTCCCCAAACAATTCCATTCCCAATGTAACTCACTACTTTATAGGGTCTATGTGACCATCAAGGGTAATGTATTCAACACATATGGTTTAGATTACCTAACATAATGTATATAATCCTAAGCAACCCTTAAGAATCAAGGAAGGAAAAAAAATTGATTTTGATCATCCACACGTGTCTCCTTATTCCTACATATCATAAAACTAATACAATAACATTTCCATAGGCTCTCCCCTAAATATTACTCTATGAAAGAATCACATAACAATACAAGACCTTCCTAGATCATTAAATTAATGTCACAAATGTTTAGACCCCCCCCCCCCATTGAGTTTTATTTTACCTCTAATCATGCCTCTCGCATAGGAGATATAGTCATCGATGGCTATATAATAAATATATAGCACTTAAGGATTAACTAGGATTCTAACAAAACTCACTATCCCCTATTCATATAAAGGAACACACTTATGGTTCAATATCAGGTCACTCACACCCTCTTACCCTCTTTTATAATTCATTCAATAAATGAAACACATATAAAGGAGTAATTTAGGGACCATCTACCTTGATACAAAGTTAACCCCTCAATTAGGGTATGCTCCATCCTTGATTGAACCTCCATTGATTAAATTCATTTTCCATTATCCCATAACTCAATATAAGGACTACATAATCAATTATAAATAACATAGAATTAATTTACATAATTAATTCATCATTTTACCTTTAGGAATGGTCGAGGAAAAACTCATTGGGTAGCCACTCATGACCAAAAAATCAACAAACAAGGTGTGAATCATCACCGACATGAATCTGGACCTAACCCATAAAAATCCTCAATTTATTCTCCCATGTCATCCATCAATTTTATCCCATTTGAGCAAGTAACAAATAAAATCCTAGAAAATGATTACCTTAAGGGAAATAATAATAAACCAAGAGAGTTAACTCTCTCTTGGCATCCTCTAGTATCCACTAAACAAATCCCTATTAATTGGATGAAATTTCACTATGCCCTTATTGAATCATTTATAAATCCATAGATATACCAACTCCAAATCACATGAGAGAAATGGGAAAGGAAAGAAGAGATTAAAGTATATGAACCTAACTTAATCGGTGAACAAATACTCTGAAATACCCATGAATCCATGGGAGGAAGAGGATGAATGGAGAAAAGTAATGGGGAATATTTTCCATTTAAATTATCAATTTGGAATACCAAAATTTGAATGGAATTTTATAAGAAATCCCTTCAAATTTACAAAACTAACTCCACTTAAATGAGGTTTGGGAATCCCCATACAAACTCTAGTGGGATCCACTAAACATATAGTTGTCCACATGGGTTCCTTTGACAACCCATCAGCCTTATGGTGAGATGTTATATAGCTACTTAATTAGACACAAAAACTTGGGTGGCCTCTACTGAGGTTTTGGTGTCTTTTTTTTGCAACAACCTTATGCCAACCCATTTACAAGATGCCAAAAAAATCACTTATGGTCTTTTTTCCAAATATTATACCTCTAAAACATCGTTCTAATCATTAATAACCTAACCATAAACTCTTATTATCATATTAAATCTAAAAAAATTAAATTTTTATGGTTTTATTATCATTATAACTAGACCTTTTTTGACTTTATCAACACATACCATAGAAATTCGTTACATGAAGGTTAATAGTAAGCATAAAAACCTTCATATCACTCTTTTTTACTAAATATATCATTGCTCATGTAGTATCGGAGTGAAATATATAAATTTTATTACTATTTGGATATACTAGGTTATGAGTAATCTTGTAATTAAACATGGATTTTCAACAAAACTAAATGAAGATAATATTAGAACCTAGTCTATTCAAATTGAGAATGTCGGAAAAAGTTGATTAAAAGAGGAGACTGTTGAAGTGTGATTAAAAGAGGTTTTGTTTCTTGAAAATTATAATTATTTAAATTATTATGACATAATTTAAATTTGTAAAAATCATTGTGTATTTTTATAAAGTTTGAAGATGTATTTAGAGATTTTAATCAAACCATGTCATGTTTTGGGGGGGTTCATAGATCATGATTATGAGAGAAAGGTAACAGAATAAGAATATGTAATTATTATATGATTAAGTAGAAACCATATAATGGTTATATAAATAATGCAATAGTTTAGAAACCAACATTGTGGGGGTTTTTGTTTTGGGATAATAGAGATTGATAGAATCACTGATCACTATGAATAGAGTAAACCATGTTGTGGTGGTGGTGTGATGGAGACTAAAAAAAGTATTTTATCATCGTTTTAAGAGAATAACTATTCATTTTTCTTATGGGTGATTTTGAAATGGGATGAGTAGGATGGAGTAAATTTAAAATAATTTCATAGTTTATTTATATATTCCATATAATCCCTTATTAAAATGTTTTGTAAAGGTTTTGCAATTGTTGTTTAAATAAATTTTGATGAAAAATAGTGAAATTAATCTTAGTTTAGAAAATTTTTCAGAGAGTTTTTCTAGATAATTTGATGGATGATATTTGGGGGGTTAATCATTAAAAAAAGATTCAATGTGAATCAAACCATGTCATATCATGTGACAGCTATGAATATCAAAAGAAGGAAATGAAAAAAAAATGGAAGGTGGAGTTATGGAGGAAATGGTTCTCAGATTTAAGTTGTTTACCAAGAAATCACATCATGGAGAGGAGGACCACATAAAGGTATTTTTTATTTTGGTATAAATTATACATTTTTATCTATTTTTAATAGAATAAACCTATAATACTTTATAGTATTATTTTTCTGGACCATGATCGATGCTTTTAAACACCAACAATGATGTGAAACATGGAAAAGAAAATTTTAAAGGGTTTTATAGGACTTATTAGATTAAAATGAAGGATTTTAAATATAATTAAAAATATAGGATTAAAAAAATATAAGTGGATACATAGAAAATAATTTAATACTTTTTAAAATATGAAAAAAAATTAGAGATTTTATGAAGAACTTAAACAAACTTAGATATTATGATTTGTTCAAGAAACCTTTTTCCAGTGAGGTTGGATATAATGGAACTAATGGAACTTGTAGGGAATGTCTTATAGGAGTAGGAATCAATTACGGTAAAAACTGGTGTTGGTGAGGTTCATCTAGTCATGGAGGCCTATAAAAATAAAGAGGAAAAAATCCTTGCTATTATTGGATAAAGTAATCATCCATTTGATCAAGTGTGGTGGTCCCATGAATCAGGATTTTCTCCTTCTTAGATGTAAACCTCAACTCAAAGGAGGTAACCAATTTTGAGATTTGTAGATATTTTGGAAAGAAAAAAGTGGGATTAAAATTCTTAATTTTTTGAAAATTTAGGTAAAAATAAAAAGTTTAAACCTAATGGGTTGGATGGAAGACTTATAATGAATAAGGATAATTATGTGTTGGATGTCCAAAACTCATTATTTATGTTAAAAGAAGAATCAGTCGCTATAAAAGTAGGAAGTGAGGAGGAATAGACAAAGATAATTTATTTAAAGTAAATTAAGGGATATTAGGAATCAACTTTTGGAAATATGGAATTTCAACCCCTGTTATACATGCTTAACATTTCTAGGGATTGGGACAATAAATAAATGGATAGATAAATAAAATTTTTGGGTAATGTATTTATTGATTTAGGGTTCAAGGTTTTCCCTTTTTTATTAGCATAATATTTTTGGTTTTATTTGGTAATTAGTTTTCAAGTTAGTATTTTTATAAGGGAGTAAGTAAGGGTTCCCACTAAACCCATTAAGGTGGATTTATTTTAAAATAAAAAAAATGGATTGAGAAGGGAAAACGTGAACATCCTCATTGGATTGGTGTATTGAATTTTCATTAACATACTCATTATAAGAAACCTATCATTCACATTATTGTTACCTTATCTTGACATTGTGAGTGGAGTTATAAGTAGAGGGAGTGACCCTAGGAGCCAATAGTGAGATGGTCATAAATGTTTTAATCATGAAAAGGAGTTAGTTATTTTCTTTGGTACATCGAAAGACAACCAATGTATACTCCTTGGTCATATCCCTTATGAGTGAACCCTGAAAATTCCTTATGCCATTTCCATTTTATTTTCATATTTGGATGTTTCTTATATTTAGTTTGAATTAAAAAGTTCAATTGTTCTTGCTAACATACGAAAACTATAAACTTAATGAATAGATTTTATAACTCAAGTTAACCCCCCCCCCCACCCGCTTCTTAGGGTAATTTAGAAACTTATAGTTACAACACTTTTCATACCTAAAAAGGTATCTAATTATTATATAAAATCATATCTTTTAATAGATAAATAAAATCAATAAGTCTAGAATCACCCCATTTATTTCCCACTTTCAAGTAATATAATTTTAGTTATGTTGATAGTGTTATTTATTTCATACAGTCATCATATACAATATAATATCTATATATTTCTAAAATATATCAAACATTTTCAGTCAATATCAAAATTCATTTAAAAGTATCATTTTTATATTCTTAAAACAATCTAAATCTGTATATACACTTGTATTGATTCAAATGATTCCTAAAATGTATTTTCATTCCACTAACTAGATAAATTTTTAATTATTTTTCATGTTTCATCCAATATTTATAACTCTGTTCAACTATATAAAAGATTGAGAGTTATTATAATTTGGATAGTCAAATTTTATTTTAATAATAGAAACATAACCACAAACACATAAATTGAGAAGATTCATTTTCACGGTTCATTGAATATTTAATGAACTCTTTATCAACATAATCATATGTATTATTCATAAGATTATAATCCATCTATTTTTATTCAAATTCATAATATATAATTCAATAAAGTATAAAACATATATATATATATATATAATGTATATGTACATTAAAAGTATGACCATAGAATTTTGGTTTATACCACATTGTGGTCTAACTTTATGTGCACCAAAAAATAATGTGAGACACTATGTCATGGTGGAAATGAAAAGGAATTTTCATGTTATATGATAATCCTTAGTTTGAACTCTATCTTCTTCCTCGGCTATCATTCTCGGTTATAAAAATCATGTAATGATGATTATGAGGATTTTGATTGCATAACATGAATGTTTAAATGTTAAACATTCATCATAAATATTTATTCAAAATGTTACAAAATATTAAATATTTGAGAATGTTTTAAAACTTTCATTCAATATTGGCCAAATGTTTTGATTTCTTTAATCCCTGTATAATCTATTTAATTTCTCATAAGTGGTGTTAGATTCTATAGTATCAAAACATTATATATATAAATCCTCATAAATGATATCATTCTTAGCTCCCATTCTCTCTTACCTTTTAACTTAAAGTTATATAAAACCATGGATTGAGGGGGCTCTTACCCAAGCATTGGTTGATTTGCATGATCTTCGGATACCATAAGAGGAAGTGTTATTTCAAATATTTCTTGGTAATCTCAATAAAATCTGGTTTGAAGCATGGATATACTGAATCGACTGGTGAAAGGTACACCATTATTATTATTTTTTATTAATTCCAAATGTATATATATATATATATATATATATATTTATGATTAATGGTGTTTTGAAGTTTTATTACACTGTATTTATAATGTTATACAACCCTTTAAACCCATTTAATGGTATTAGAGAAAATATATCCCTGTTTGGTTTGAATTTAAAGGAATGAGGAAACTGGAAAAATAAGTTTTTCAAAATCCATAGTATAGATGAAGAAAAAAATCTAATTGTTCCTTAAAATACCTTTTTTTTATTTTATTAAAGAAACACTTTTTAGTTAAGTGGTAACCATACAACAATAAATAACCAATCCAATACATTATCCACTAGATAAACAAAATGTAAGGTCATATCAAAATTAAAAAATAAAATAGCTATGGGGTGAGCATGTTGTGATTTTTAAAGCATTGAATCACCAAAACACACCATAGAGCCTAATTCCATAATTTTACCATTGATATATGATACCCTTATCTGTTGGATCCCCTCGAGAAAAACAATATCCCATCACTGAACCACAAACCAAGACCAACCCATGACTATACCTATCATTCCCTCCGATCACTAGAGAACATCACTAGTCACCTCTAAAAAAAACAGTAGAAAACTACAAAATACCAATGTCATAAACATATCAAAAACACCATTAACACCAAGAAGAAACACTAAAAATACTCCCAAACTAAAGTAGGCAAACAATAATGAAACCTATGGAAATTTTGTTATTGATGTTCATCACCAATCATTGATCCAATGAAAATGAAAAAACTAGAACTAATATAATCATCATGGATGAAGTGTTGAGGTCCATATATCTAGACCAATAAGAAAATCATAAATGATAATTAATTCTAATTGATACCCATGGGAAGGGATGAATCCTACTCAAGTCTCACTCCTAGAAAACCATCATCATCTCAAATGGAACATCTCAAACCCTCCTAGAAGACAACTACACCATACCAACCAAGGGGAGTGGTAGAATCATGAATCAAGAGTGTATTTTTAATAGACTATGGCTTCAACTAAAAATCATGACCATAACCTGGGCTTCATCACATCCTTTTGAAGTCACCACTATGATAAATGAAAAATTAAGACTCCAAAAAAATAAACATGAATACTAAAAGCACTCATATGATCCATCATTATCCAATTCTCCTTAAAATATTAAAACCACCCTAATCACCATTGCACCTAAAAAAATATGAGGTCTGGTGTGATAGGTTGGGTAGAAAGAGTGGATAAAGGGCATGTAAAAAAGGGGAACACTATATAGAACTAATAGAAACAAAAAAATAGGGGAAAATAAAAGCACACTGAAGAAAGAGACATCCCCATATGCATCTGTTTTAAAAACCAAATAAATCATTAAACATTTCCAAACATGGACTAGAATAGGGTTCGGCACAATGGGTCAAGATGGAAGAGCATAGGTGGGTCAAGAAATTCCTTCAGAGCATATGTAACAACCCGACCAATCAGGGCCTACATGATCGGTGGTAAGCCTAGTGTGACAACCCCAATACAACCTCTAATAGACTAGTGGTGTAAATAAGCACTAAGAAGGTATGAAGTAAAATGTGATTCCTTAGCCTAATGTACATGTATGCAAGCACACATTTGTCTCTATGAAAAAGTTTAGATGAATAAATAAGGAGTGCAAAATCTAGAGTATAACCATTCATTAAAAAACCTCTAGGGAATATATTAGAGTAAAAAAAAATAAACCAAAGAATAAAATTGGAAAAATACATGCCTAGATATAAATAAAGTCCCAAACTAAATATAACTAAAAAAATATTAAGAGAGCTCAGCTCCTGATTTCCAAGTCCAACCACTGAAGATGATCAAACCCCCAAGTATCACTACGCTCCACTGATATCACCTGTAATCTTTCTATCATCTAAAACTCTAAAATTACATATTTGATGACCATCATCATGCTCTAACTTGTAATAATTTTTTTGGTGGATCCCACACCTCACTATTGTACTCCACAGCTGAGAGAGCCAAAACTCATGTGGAGGACCCACTCCCCATTAGAGATTAAAGACTGGGGAGTACCCCTCCATAGATATAAGACCTACACCCTAATGTAGTGTGGGGGAGTACCAAATATACCTATGTAAAGAGTTTGGGAGACTCACACCCTAGTGAAATAGGGGAGTACCAACACTGGAATCTATCTAATGATCCTTCATGTTCACTATCATTACTCAAGCATGGCCTAAAGAAGATTCATGCTTAGACACCTCACATCATATATCGTATGAAACAACAAAGGTTTCCATTGCATTCCACATGAAAAAACACTCAGGGTGGGATAATCATGATCAAAATTTTGAGTCTTGAAGAAATAGATATGGATGGTAGAAGTTCCATAGAGAAGTACACAGCATGTATGTGGGGTCACATGGTGTGTACATGGGGTCCCATAGTGTGTGACCTCACCTCATACCCTCAGTGTTTTATTTCCTATAATTGTCTTGGGAAACCATGTCATACCACTCGGTGTGTGCAGTTGGTACACAGAATTTCTTGGCCACCTAGGGCCTAATCGTGTCCTCTTGGCCCATGATCATGTACATTGGTCATGCATGTGTACCCTTGTTATGTTCAAGTACAAGGCCAAGACTATATACTCCATTCATGCCCATGTTCCTAGTTTTATTCATGCAAGTGTACTCCCAGAGTACATACTGAACTTCTAGTATCAGGTCACATGGTCTATATAGGCCATACGCGGTGGGTGATATTTATCTCCTCCTAAAACCCTAGCTACTACATCCAAGGGAGTGTATATAATGTGTTCCTATAGGATACATGGTGTGTAGTTAGTAAATTAACATAAATTGAAGAATGTTCTATGTGTCTCACATTCACCACTGCCACCACTGCTTCTTTCTGAAATCACGTTGGGAGTTCCGAATATAGGGATGATCATGCCTGGTCCATCGTTGGTGGCCAGATTCTGGCTACCCAAACTCTGTGTGGCCAATTCATCATTCCATTCCTCTCCCATGGATGATAATTTTAGAATCTTTCATTTTATCCATGTCTTTTTCACCAAAAATCTACATCGCACCATGATTTGTCCCCAATGCATCGATATGAATTTCATTAGAAGATGTGATCCCAGCCAATGATTATTTTTTGCTGGATCAAGGGTGGTATCAGGTAATAACAAATATAAACAGGATTTTAACAATTAAATTAATAAAACTAGCTCATGCAAAGGATGGGTAATCACATATCAATAAAAAGATGGCATATAAATCTATGCTCATAAATTTAGTTGGGTAAAAACAAAAAATAATGATCCCTACCTCGATTATGGATTGATCATTGGTGAAGATCATGTTTTCCGGTGAAGAATAAGTTCTACTAATTTTTCTTCCAACCTCTAAATTCACCTTGATCCATTTGTTATCATTTTCCGGTCTCGATATGTCAATAAATAATGTTATCTTCTCCTCTTTAATATTCTAGGGTTATGTGGCTAACACTAGATATATTCTATAACAGCATATTTATAGAGGTATTAGTCTAGGTTAGTTCATTGAATTAAAATAAATAAATAAAATTATTTATTTTCTTAAATACACCCACTAATGGTCACCTCCCACAGAACGTATAACGCTGACCAACCTTATATCATGCCTAGGATAAACCTCATGTTTTGGAATCAACCATTGTCTTGGGTTTCAAAATCGAGGTCCCAAAAAATTTGAAATGTATTTATACTAAAATGATGTTTGTATGTGCTTTAAAATATATTAATATTTATAATATATTCATTTTCTGGGTCTTGAGACACCCAAACACCACACCAACTCTGAGAAAAAAATCTAGATATATGAATAGAAGTATTCAAAGAACTAATCCCACAAAACTAGAGTCATTAAATTATCCCCTACTTCAAGAATTTTCACCCTAAAAACCATAAGCTAAAAAATGTGGGGATGGTAAGTTTTTATATGGATCACATGATCCCATGAGCTCTTCTACACGTTCTCATGCTACCAAAGCACATAGACCAAATAGATGATTTGTCCTTGCAAGATCCTCTTCTATTGGTCCTTGATCGACACTGGGTACTTCGTGAAGGTGGCTCCATCATTGATGTATAGATAACCCCATTAAATAACATGTGTTGTATCCTACACATATCTTCTAATCTATGACACATGGAATACATTATGTATCTAGTCCAACTATGAGAGCAATTCCAAGTGATAATAAACCTTTCCAACCCTCTACAGGGCCTTGAATGGCCCAATAAACTGTTGGGATATCAGGACTCCCTAATCAAATATCTAAAATCCCCATCATGGGGAGACCCTCATGAAAACATTATATCCCTACTTGAACACAAAGGGCCTATGACGTCAATCTATATAAGATTTATTTCTAGTCTAGGCTATCCTCATACACCTGTGGGTCACCCGAACCTTCTATATCATCGTCTACGCCATCTTTGGCCCAACATGAGATTTATTGCCAATCTCAGTCTACCATAAGGGTGACCTAAAGTGTCTCTTATACAGGGCCTCTAAATGTGTCATGCTGATAGTAGAGTGATGAATATTATTATAAGTAAATGCAATTAATCGAAAGTGACCCTACCATCTTCGGCCAAAGTCAATAACACATGCCCTCAGTATATCCTCCAACACCTGGATAGCCTGCTTGATCTGCTTGTCTATCTGGGGGTGAAATGTTGTTCTCATCCTCAATTGGGTCCTAAAGGACTCTTATAAGACTCACAACAACTATTATGTGAACCAAGAATCATATTCAGAGATGTTCATCGAGGGTACCCCATAAAGACAAAAAAATATCCCCCATAGACAATTGTCCTGGTCTCTTAACCGAGCTCTACTCTTATATGGAAATAATGTGTTCCAAATTAATAGGTCAGATAATAATCACCTAGATATCACTATGGCCTCTTAATATATAAAAAATTCCCATCACAAATTCCATATATATACCATCCCATTTTTACTCTGGAGTATCAAGAGGCCATGTCAAACCTGTTGGAACCTAATGCTTAACCACTACCTAAAGACATGTGAGACATCAAGAGATGAACTCAATGGCACTCCACATCATGTCAACCCACCAAAATTAACATTGAATTTACTTTTACATATTTCCCACACCACGATTTACATCAAAGGGGAAAGTTTAAAACTCCCTTATCACCTCCTCATGCAACATGACTGGAACCATCGCCAATACCTGAAAAAGAATGATGTGCTCCCCTCCTTCAAAAAAACTAGTTTGGTTCATCTTTTTATGATATATGGACACATAGATACTTGTAGTTGATGTATCCCTACTAAGACTCTCTCACACATTGGAGAAGTGTAAGATTCACCACTATAGACTGAAGAAAAATTGCAGCCCTCTCCTTCATCGAGGTTAGCTACAATGAACCCAACTGCTCAGAAACCTCCTCCACCAAGAGATAATGGTACTTCCTTCTAATGTAATCTACCACCATGTTTCTCTTCCTGGGAGTATAGACTATCTTAGTGTCATAGTCCTATAGTTACACCAACTAACGCCTCTATCTCAAGTTAATATCTCTCTGAGTGAAGATTTACCTAATACTGTGGTGGTCTAAGTAAAAAATAAAATGAAGGGAAATAAGATAGTTCATCCACATCTTTAGGGTAAAGACTACCACTTATAATTATAGTTCATGGGTCATATAGTTCTTCTCATGCGGTGTCAACTACCTCCACCCATATGTTATCACTTCTTTCCTCTACATCAACACACAACTAATCTCATCTCCATAGGAATCACAAAACACTATGTACTCCATGCCCTCCTCTGATAGTATCAATATAGAAGCACTAGTCAACCTCATCCACAACTTTTCAAAGGCTCTATGAAACTTCTCAGTCTATGTAAATGGATTACCTTTCCCAATAAAGACTTTTTAAGGGGGTGAAATCCTATAAAATTTTCCCATGTACCTTTTATAGTACCCTGACAAGCCAAGAAAACTTTGCACCTCTAACACACACTTGGTTGGATCTTAATAAAGTTACACATAAATATTCACTAGTTCTATAGTTAAAACATGCACAAAGATGACATGAACCAAAAACTGAACCTCATGGGTCCAAAACTGACACTTTGATAGCTTACCATAAATATAGATATCTCAGAGTATATCTAGGACCATTCATAAGTTCTATGCATAATCCTCCTCTAATATAGATTAAATGATAATGAAATCAATGAAGATAACCAAAAATCGGTCTAATATTGAAAGATTTAGTTTATAAGATTAATAAATACAGTAGGGGAATTCATCACACCGAATGAAATTACTAGGAACTCATAGTGTAAATAACGACATTAGAATTTCATCTTCATAATATCATCCTCACAACCCCTCAACTGGTGGTAGCCAAACCTAATATTGATTTTCAAGAACCAACTTACACCTCTCAACTAGTCAAAGTGGTTAGCTATCCTTAGAAAGGGAAACTAATTCATTATCATTACCTAGTTCATGTGATGATTATCAATATAAATCCTCAAGTTATCATCCAACTTTTTTACAAAAAAATAGGATTTTCCTAAGGGGACAGACTAGTTCTAATAATAAATTTTTTTAAAGGCCTTCCAACAGCACCCTTAGCTCTCGGAGCTCGGTAGGGACCCTCTAATATGTCGTAGATGATATCAGTACGGTATCAAGGTTCAAGTCAATGTATAAGTCCATATTCATCCATGAAGTTAGTCTCAGAACATCCATAAGAAATACTTCCATATAATCATACACTAATGAAGGAAGAAATATTCTTAAAGATACCATTGTGGAAAAGGATAAATTCAAAAACTGATGGGTGATGGGTTGCAGCTGCCAACCCACAAGGCCCACTCACTCAGCCATGAGATATCTCTTTCCCAAAAAGTTGACTCTCATCCCATCTTTCCATAGGCATCTAACTCATTTGTGATGAAATTCAATCTTGGCCCAAACTGTTAATAAATAGTCTATACAAAAGATGATGTCATAAGGTTTCATCATGATAACCAAGAGGTACCATGAGAAACTCACTCCATTGAGTGCTAGCACACACTACTGGAAACTATGAGATATAGAAGAATCACTACCTGTAAGAACCTATAACCATATCTATTGGGCCAAAGTCTCAATGAGGAGTTATATATCTCACATTATGGATAAAGAGATG
Source organism: Viscum album (assembly GCA_963277665.1). Taxonomy (NCBI): domain Eukaryota; kingdom Viridiplantae; phylum Streptophyta; class Magnoliopsida; order Santalales; family Viscaceae; genus Viscum; species Viscum album. Next base: position 1,085,244,682 of record OY728155.1, read on the forward strand.
AAGTAATGACTCATTTCTATGTCTAATAGTACTAAATAAATAGTATAAAAACAAATATTATACCTTAGATCACCTAGTGGGAATCTTAGTCATATCCCTCCATAGCCTATAGCTAACTGTGACCATAGATTCCATTTCTCTAATCCTAGCATGGTCCACCTAGTGGTGGTGGTGGAAGTATCTCATATCATCACCTTCCACTAGCAGCTCCTCCCTCCCGAGATCCACCTACTCCTCTATTAGAACTACCTCCCTTGGGGCTGCACTAACCACACATAGAAGATACCTGTTCATGGAACTACCTATGTCGTGGTGATCTATCCACTGTCTCCTTATCCTTCTCATCATGATAGATTGGGAAATCATGACCCAAATGACCCTCCCATCTTAAGAATAGCATCAGCCCTATCCTAGATAATATGATCTTGTACGTGATCCCTAATTCATAGATCCACGTGTCTAATTCCAAGCATGAATATGTCTCTTGTGAAAATAGCTTGATGCCTATTGTCTACTAACTATTTTAGAGGACTTATCCACATGATGTATATAATCAGCTTCATCCATCCATCATCCCTATACTAGGAAACACTCGATAACTAGGGCCCTCTCCAGCACTCCAGCATAAGTAGGAAGGCCCAAGGAGATTATGCTAGCATGAATTTCCCTATGAATTCCCTACTCAAACTTTCACACCCAAAAGAATCCATATCGTACCATGTTAAATGAGTAAAACATAAGTTCAATGATCCCCATTTAATATTACCCTACTATATCATAAGAAGCTCATGTATCCATACATAGTGTAAGATCAAAGGGTAATAATCATGACAAAATAGATGATGGAAGTTTGACCATGAGAAAATCATCTCATCATGGGTTTAGATCAAAAGAATCCACCAGCACCCTACTTCTATTTGAATAATACTATCTTCAATCACAACTATATGATCTATTAGGGTACGAACAATCATAAAGACTCATATCACTAACTCAGTCCAATATTCCACTGCTTACGGGTCTAGAACACCATGGAACCTTAGAAATATATATTTTTGTAACTCATGTAGTGTGTTAATCCTATGTGTATAATCATATTAGGCTACTAGAACTCTCTAATACTCAATAGATGATGTCACTAATCCCTTTCCACCTAGAGGAAACACCTCATGTGATATCCCCTAAACTAAGTTCTCGTCACTCAATGTATTTTTATCATGATCCTGTATCAGTAACATGGATGGATGTATATGTGAAGGAATCTATAAAATGATCAAGACATACCATAGTTAGGTGAGAATATATATGGGGATTTAACTCAAGAATGATAGTCAAATGACTCAATCCTATATGATGCAGGTACTATTTGTTCCCTGTAACTGATATCTCATTATGTTAAGTCAACAAATAGGTAGCCAGAGTCATGGTGAATGAATACATCAATCTTCACACCATCACTAGGTTCCCTAGACTAAAATTTTCACTTGAGACACTCTGATACTATTTCCCTAAGTTTCCAAACTAATCCTCACTATAGATCCCACTCCAACACTGACCAGAGGAAAATGTCCTTTGATACCATGCTATCATGAAATAAACCACCGGGGGCCGCCTTGCAAGTGGCAAGCCAGGTGTGAAAACCTCAATCCTGCCTCCAATAGGATAGGGGTTTTCAAAAAGCACTGAGAAGGTATGAACTAAAATGGGAGGCCTTTTCCTAATGTACCTATATGTATGTACACATTTTTCTCCATCAAAAAGTATATAGGAATAAATAAAGACTGAAAAATCTAGATTATAACCATGCACGAAAAAACCTCTAGGTAATACATCAGAGTATGAAAAAATAAACCAAAGTGTAAAGGGGGGAAAATATAAACACAGTCACAAATAAATCCCCAAAAAGACTAAAACTATAAAAAAACTAAAGAGATTTTGGCTCCTGATCTCCATTTTTATATTTCAAATGCATTCAAAGCACCCAAGTATCACTAAGCTCTACTGATTTCACCTCTGATATGTTTGTCATATGTATAAGACATGACACATGCGGAAAAAACCCATGCATGGGTGGGTATATATGTACCCAGTAAGACACCTCAAAAACCAAAAAGGTGGAAATAAAAAGATACAACAATAGTCAACTCAACACATATAAAGAGCTAAGAAAAAGAAAATATATATATATTCTCATAAAGAAACCCAGATGAGAGAGAAAGGAGATCTCCATCACCACAACCTAGCTAAGTATAATAAGTATCCTTGTAGCACTAAAATTCCATATATTATACCTATAACCATTCAAAATCTCACAAAAATCTATGTGGAGGGGTTCACACCTCACTGCTACACTCAACATTCAAGGGATCCACAAATCCTATGGAGGACTTTCTTCCTACCGGATCTTGAATATAGTGGATTATCCCTTCGTATATAGAGGACCTTCACCCCACTGTAGTGTGGGTTAGTACTAACTCTACCTATGTAATGACTATGGAGACTCATTCCCTAGTGTGACAGGGGAGTACCGACCTTGAAATATCTCTAATGATCATTCCTGATTGTTATATCCCAGCCCGACTGGCCACTAAACTGGTAGCCTAACTGATCACCACATTGCCTCAAGCACACTACCCCATACACCAAAGGATACCGACTAGCACAGAGGGTCTATTGATGGTACTATGAGGAGATTATACCCTTTAGATAAGATTCACACAGTGGTGTAATAATATTAAAACAAAAAACAATATTATTGGAAGCAGTAATAAAGAAATGACAAGAAACGGAAGAAAAATATAACAACTGAAATAAAGTGGACAACGCCATTTCTATACAATGATGAATGTAATTTTAGGTGTTACTAAAAGGTACAAGAAGTACAATATAACAAAAGAAAATAAACAACCAGTGGTCAAATCCATAAGCATCCTAAGCAAGAGCCTCGTCCTGTGATCCTTAGCTCCCATGTACACAGCACAACACAAGCAATGAATCCAAAGACCTGTGAGCAAGAAGATCTACTAAGGTTCCAAACAACGCCTGAGAATGGTGTGAGATATAAATCTCAATAGGAAGGCACCCATGTTTTCTAGTACAATCCAAATCATGTAGTAAAAAATAAGAAGTGTTATAATATATATCAATGTAGAGTAGTAAACAAATTAAATAATAACAACTTGGTCTGAGTTCTCAAATGGACACCCATCCCTTATCACTTACTTCGGCCTAAGTCGGAAGTTTGAATATTTTATCTGTGCAATCCATAATGTGTATACAAGGGCCAAATTAAATGATGAAAATCATGAAGAGGTACACCCCTAAAATTTTGATTCGACTTGGGGTCAAATTCACAAGTCATTATTCAAGTTTTCTAGTAAGAAATAGAGTAGCATCACAAGTGCATGATCTAATATTAATGGAAGAAACAAGTATAGCCCAATAAAATTAACCAAAAAAATCTAACAATTCAAGTCAATCAATATGTAAAATCTAGTGGGGAGTCTCATTCCCATAGAAGGATATCTAAAAATAATCCCAAGTATCACAACAAGAACATCCAATAATTCAATACCACTGAACCCATCCAAGGAAATCCATATAGAATCCCAAGTATCACTCAAGGCATGGAAAACTCGGAGTCTGTCCTAGGTATCTCATGTATGGGACTGAGTATCACCCAAGGCACGGTGTATCCATATTTACAATGATTTCATCCATGATTTCTTCCCTAGGTAACCGGTATCACTCAGGAGTATAATAAACGGCTCAGGAATCCTTGACCTAGAAATCCAAAGCATCTACCTTGGTGCATCGGGCCGTAAGCCATAGATCACGGAGAGTCCATGTATGTGTTCTTAATACAGAACCCACATTATCTATTAGCCTATACCAAGTGAACTAAGTATCCAAAAATGTCACAAGGAAATTCATATATATAATTAATCATAATCCTTCAAAAAAAATTAATTGCACAAGATAAATAAGAAATCTATCAAATCCATTGGTGGAGTCTTGTTCCCATCCAAGGTGATCTAAAAAGAATCCCAAGTATTTCAACGATAAAATTTGATAATCCAATACCACCAAACCCATCCATAGGGATCCATAGAGAATCCCAAGTATCAATCAATGCATGGTAAACTCTGATTCCATCCCAAGTATTTCATGTAGGGGGCCGAGTATCACCCAAGGCATGGCATAACTATCTTTTCAATGAGTCTATCTGTGGTTTCTCCCCTAGGAAACCAGTATCACTCAAGATTATAATAAACCACCCAGGAATCCCTCGACCGAAAAGCCAAAGAATCAACCCCTATGTATCAGGTCGTAACCCATCGATCATGGAGAGTCCATCCATGATTCCTTAATATAGAACCCACGTTTTCTCCCAACCCATATCAGTAAGTTGTAACAAGAAAGGAAAATCATTTATATGATTATACATCATTAAATAAGCATTTAATTTCATTTAATTAAACAAAATTAAGTCAATTAACTTATCAAGGTTTAAGTGGTTCTTATAAGGTTCCATGGGGAAACTGGGAAAATCCTACATAGGAATTCCCCTTTTTATAAAGTAGTCCAAGTCATTCAATTTATAATATGGTTCAAGAACTTATACAGTGACTTGGTCTTTGAACATTTTAAATAAGAAACCTTATTTTCTAGTTCGATTATAGGCTATATCCTAAACATTCCACATATCAATCATCACCTCAAAGAAAAAAAGAAACATCAATTAAATAATAAAAAAAGTATAATCACTTCTTTTTAGCTTAAAACACAGTGCACCTCCATTGGAGGGGTTTTATTATAAAATCATAAATTTTCTTTTCAAACAAATCAGTTATTATATTTAATAATTTCTTTCAAAAATAACAAACCAATTAAAGGAGCATTTATTATAAAAACTACACAGCACTAACTAAAGTCTAAGAAAGGTGATCATGCAATTAATTAATGCATTATTAAATTTAAGGGCAAAAGGAATGGAATCCTACCTCAAGAAGTAGACCAAGATGGACACTTGGCACTTGACGAATTTGACAATGGAAAGTAAAAAATGGTCCTTACACTTACACACACATGCATTTATATATATATATATAGTACCCCTATATGCATTTCACATATTCCCCTCACCATGAGGGAATATGGCATATGTATGTATATCTTACCCCTACACATGAATGTAAATCCTCCTCATGAACAGAAGATCAAGACACACTAAATAAAATTACCAGGAACGTATAAACTCCAAAATCCCAAAATTATAAATTGAGAGACAATGAAGAATGATGGAAAACCTTACCCAAAAATGATGGCATTGAACCAAAACACTCTAAACTGCTTCGCCTTCAGCTACGGTTTTCAAAACACGAGCAAGGATGGCTCGAGAGACGCTTAGCATAACCTAACATTGGATAAATTCACCAAAAATCAGGTTATACCCAACCTTAGGGTTCATCCGAACCTCACCAGGTGATAGAGAGAGGTAAAAACCATCAGAAGAGGGAAGGATGTGGGAGGAGGAGGCTTTCCTTGAAGGATTTAATGAAGAAATCATAGAAAACCAGGTGAAATTGCTGATCAGAGAGGGAGTCTATGGAGGGTGGTGTGTCGAGCATGGAGGGAGAACCCCAAGGGGTGTCACAAGAGTCAGGGGTAAGGAAGTAGAGACCCCTTAGGTTTTTTATTAAATATAAACTAATAATAATAATCAGAATCATAATAATAATAATAATAACAAGGATAATAAAAATAATACTATTATTATTATTATTATTAAAAAATTTCTTTATCTTTATTTCCAATTTATTTCATTTAATTTATCTCCTTTTAATTTTAATTTAAATAATAAATTTATTTAAATTAAACACAAAACACGGTTTTGGTCGCATGGTTTGGAAAACTATGTTCCCTCCACTAGGCACCTGAAGCATCTTTTACGGGTTGGCTGCACAGTTTGGAAAATCATGTGCCAGCCATGTGGTGAATAGTGTGAGGGTACTGCCTAAGTGGAACTACTCATATGGAATAGGAACATGGTTTGGGAAACCATGCACAGACCATGTGCAACACCTCTGTCCACCTGTTGCAGGTCGCATGGTTTTCTACTGGTGGGCCGCACAGTTTCAAACAAACTATGTGCCCTGTTCAGAGCACCCAAACCATTTCTTTCCAGACCCTGGCACTCTTGAAACTTGAGGAGAAATCTTAGAAACTTATTAGGAATTGAACCACATAAAAAACATCACTTTGAAGGGTTCCATCTCTCTAAATTTGGTTTTGAAGCTCAGTTTGTAAAATATACCATCCAGTAAATGAAACTTCAAATTTCTTTTCATTTTCATCCGGTTCAAAATCATAGGTCTTTATAAACTTCCCACCTTAGAAATTATCTACCCCAAGAAGCCTTATATAAAAATGTAAACATCACAAAACCTATAAGGGTTGTGAAACTTTTTTTAAATGGTCACATTGTGTTTCCAAACACCCAACACACCTCCGAGCATCATTTATTCACATTACACTTAAGCCATCAAAACTCAAGCCAACACTCTTTTTCCAATCGAACACCAAGACGAAACTTACCCAAGCCTGCTTAGCTAGAGACAAAATCATGTCCTCATCTCATTAAACATTTGTACAAAGGTACTTCACACCTTAGGCTTTAACATTGAAGAGGGACAATTCCGAGCCATGTCACTTCCCACCATTGCAATTTCTTACAAATAATGACTCTAAGAATTTTAATGACACTTCTTGTGTTATTTATTTAATACTGAATACCCAATTACATTTGAGATCATATCATAGACCTCATCAAGAAGGAAAATTCAAATCCTGGTCAACTTAACTGAAACTAGTCATGCAAGCTTTCCCTAGGAGACATTGTTGATCCTTGAACCATATTTTCCTTAACCTGACGGTATGATTTTAAATGGTTCCTCACTAACCATAAACATTTAACAAGAGGGATACTAGTAAAGTTATTCTAACTGAATTATCTTGAGAATGAACAGCTTAGAAAATTGGTGTATTACAACAGAACTGCAATAGAATCCTCCAAGGCGTCAAGAGTTTACAACTAGCATGTCCACCAAAGCCCATACCTGACATCTGATGATGTTATCTGATCATACCATCACCTGGTCATTTAAAATATCATACCCCATCACGAACAAGGGTAACCATTATCTAGACCACTCGGACCATCACCCTTTATGTAGAAAATCTGATCCCGACAACAAGTCTTTGGTAACCTCAGTTCTATTTAAACTAAATTCTATGAAGTTATCCTAGGGTAGCCATACTCTAGGTTTATAATCAAGATGTTAGTATAAAGCCAAAAACGTCCATTTCAGATAATTAACTAAGTCCAGAGTGGCATCCTCCTAGCATTCAATTCAAAGGAAATGGTTGGTTCCCAAGATTCTATCTAAGGCATTCTTACACAGGAATCTAGGTTTCACTCCAGACTAACCGAGCCTCAAAAAGAATCATGTGTCTAGTGTACACATAGATAAAACCATAAAAACAATCCTAAAATCATTTAATGTTTTATTATGGTGTAAGACCGAGGCTCTCTTAGTGTGTTAAAGATGATGCTCAGATAGAGGGCATGCTCATCAAAATCTAGAGTACACTAAGAGTATTTGAATGGGTTCTAATCAATTATACCTGATTACTAGAAGGAAAAATAGTCAAACAACAACTAGTCAACTTCAATGATGAAACTTGGATTCACTTATCAATGCACCATCATTAACCAATCATAATTCCTTCACCACTCAAGTCATCTTTTTATTTCTCAAGCTTAACCACACCAAAGTCCCCTAAGACGAACAGTGTTTCAAGAGGTTGCATATATAGCCAACCACATGAAAGGTTGTGATACTGAGGAAACACTGACATGATTTAAGACATGAAATTTACAAGGGCATACAAGAAAATCTGACCATTTCCAAATAGTCATCTTAGGTTGTTTTAATTCTATTTGGAAGGACACAATTATCAACAGACTGACGTGATGCTCCCTACCTCAGGAGTGTCCTAGTCATAGAAAAGATATACATACTAGTTTTTTATAAGCATGATAGATTAGATTCACCTTAAACTCATGTTTTATAGATATTCGAGTCATGCTTGAAAATGTTATATCCTTTGGCATGAGAATCACAACTAAACCGACCATCATGTCAAAACACCTGAGTCCTTATAAATTCATCCTGAGAATTGGGACGAATTAGATGGATTTAACTCATATGTCACTTTACTACAGAGATGACATGAGTATATACCCAATAGCTTAAGGCTCAATGATTTGACCAAACTCAAACAGTTAGTCAAAAAATTTAGAAACTCGATGGGTGCAGTTTATATCAATGCATACTACCCCAAGGTTTAGAAAGCAAAATGACACACCCTCGAAACTATTCATAGATTTTCTACCATATGAATCTAAGTATCTGATGTCCTATAGAGAAAAATGGATCAAGTCATTCTATTTCATATGACAGTAAATGGAGTGATGACCTCCTGATCCATCCAAATAGAAGAAATAAGTCAAGAGGACAACTAAGCAGTTGACCATGCCTGAGGCATGTCTAACATGCAGAAATTGAGCAATTCAGAAGCTTATGCCTATAAAAAAGGGTCAAAGATACTATGACCACCCATATGAACAATGGTGTGATTTAGAAACTAGGAGTCCTGCTATGTAAAATAGCACCCTAACAGTACCACATAAGAGGGATTGTTGACAAGAAACCAACAATAGCTTTAAAGAGTCTGAGGTAACTACCTAAAACGGCTAGCCCCTAACCAAGATAGAAATAATTGACCCTACCAGGAGATCATGTTGGATAAGGTCACTAAGCTTAAGAGGTAACAATGATTAATCTCAATATATAGTGAAAGAGGCATACGATAACACTCACACACCCATTTTAAGGTGGAAAAAAGGAAGGATTTAAACTACCCTCACATGAGGGTTAGTCTAAAACACCACTTAAGGTTCCATTTTAGATCATGTAAACTAAAACTAATTTAACCCTTTAAACATTTTAGGTTTAGTTTTAAATAAAAACCTATACACATATGGAAAAATAGGCATCGTATCTTAAACCAACTTTTTAACCATTTTAAATTACCTTTCAAGCATTATTTTTTAGTGACATCATGTTATAATTAGGCCTCTTTACCAAATAACCCCCATTTTAAACACCATTAATTTTATGATAATACCTCACAAAAAAACATATCAAGAATATTGGGTGGTCTTTCATTAATTAAAGGACGTATTATCAAAAAGAAGCCACCAAAAATTGGACACTTTAATTAACCACCTACATAAAGTATAACTTACCCCCGTGGGGTTTGACACTAGGAATTTAAAATAAAATACGACCTACTAGGGTCCCATTATCCATTTTGGGTTCAAAAAAAGAAACCTAAATACTTTAAACATTTAGATTATGAAAACACCTTTAGCGGTTACATTTTATTAACAGAAAGCCCCAACTGACCTACTTGGGTCCAGTTGTGCTTTTATGAAATTAGCCACATGAGTCATTAAGCCCAAGAAAAAAGGGTAAATTCATTAATAAGGAAACCAAAACATTTAAGGTTAAATATATCAACATTTATATTTAAAACAGCTTCTAAACATCAATCTCATAATAGATGGTTCAGTTTTATGGGTTACCACCCACAAATTATAAATCCCCCATACATCTTACAAGTTAGAGGCAACTCCCATCTAACCACAGCCATTTTCTATCCAGGGTAAATAAATTTTTAGTGTCTTAACATTTATACAATGGTATTTAAGTGTATTAATACATTAAAAATGTTTCAGTTATATGGGTCATTTCTTTCCAACTTATAAGGTTCACATACACCTTATGAATTGGAAGTTGACTCCCATTTAATTACAACCAGAAAGTTTCATCCTATGCTAACAAGCATAGAAGCATGGAAATTAAAAAATAACACACTAATAAGACACCTAAACATGATAATAAATCACACGTTCCAAAATAATCACAAGTAATAACAAGTAATCATGGCATAAAATAGGTAGGCAATTGGCACATAAGGCACATCAACAATTTTAAACAACCTAACAATGAAAACTATATGGAATGGAATGTGCATGGAATTTGAATTAATATGTGCCTATTATGATGCATTTATGATATTTCCTTGACATACTAAGCAAAGGGTAGAATCCCATAAATATTATAAATCAGTAAGTAGTGAAAAGTACACCAATCACTTGAGGTGAGATCAAATCAACTATAACATTGAACATCAAGAAAAATAATCCCAGCCCTGACCACTTGGTCATTTCACTGTGGGTGGGCTGATCAGTCCCAAATAATTCTATTTACCAATAACCAACACATTCCTAGTCTCCTTTCTACCATCCCAATATAGTAATATAAAGGAAACAATAACCTCTCTGATACCACTTTGTAATATCTTGGCCCAATTGACCACTAAACTGGTAGCTGGACCAGTCACCACATGGCCTCAAGCATGCTTCCCCATATGCCAAAGGATTATGACTAGAAGAGAGGGTCTATTGATGGTATGTTGGGGAGACTATACCCTATAGATCAAATTCACATAGTGGTATAATAATATTAAAACAACAAACATCAGTATCAGAAGCAGTAATAAAGAAATGACAAGCAATGGAATACAAATATAACAACTAAAATAAAGTGTCCAATTCCAATTCCATACAATGATGCATGTAATTTAAAGTATTAATACAAGGTATAAGTAGTAAAATATAACAAAATAAAATAAAAACCCAATGGTCAACTCCACAAGCATCTTAAGCATGATCCCACTCTTATGCTCCCTAGCTCCCATATACACAGCATAACACAAGTAATAAATCCAAAGACCTATGAGTAAGAAGATCTACTCAGGTGCCAAAAGGTGAATGAGCAGGGTGTGAGATATAAATCTTAGTAGGGTATCACCCATGGTGTCTAGGACAACCCATCTAATTTAATAAACAAATAAGCAATGTGAAAATATGTATCAAAGCAAATCAGTAAACAAATTAAATAACTACATCTTGGTTCGAGTTCCCAAATGGAAACCCATCCCTTATTACCTACTTCAGCCTAAAACAAAAGTCTAAATAGGGTACCTATGAAATCCTTAATTTTTATACAAGGGAAAAAGTAAATAAGGAAAACCAAGAATAGATACACCCCCAATTTTTTGCTTCGTCATGGGGTCTAATTCACAAGTTATCCTTCAAGTGTTCTAGTAATAAATAGAGGAACGTCACAAGTTAATGCTATAATATTAATGGAATAAACAAGTATAGTACAAGAAAATTAAACCAAGAAATCAAAAAATAAAATTAAATCAATCCATGAAATCTAGTGTGGAGTATCATGCCTTTCTAAGGTGATCTAAAAATAATCCCAAGTATCCCAATGAGAACATCCAATAATCCAAAACCACTGAGACCGTGTAAGGTGATCCATATGGAATCCCAATCATAAATAGAGGAATGGAAAACTTGAAGTATGTCTTAGGTATCTCACATAGGGGACCAAATATCAGCCAAGGCATGACGTAGACATATTTCCATTGATTATGTCCATGGTTACTCCCCTAGAGAACTCGTATCACTTAGGATTATAATAAACCACCTGATAATCCCTCTATAGTAAATACAAAGCATCACCCCCAACACATCATTTTATAACCCATAGATCATAGAGAGTCCATACATGATTCCTTAATACAGAACCCATGTTCTCTCCCAACCCATACCAAGTAAACCAAGTATCCAAGAACATCACAAGGAGAGACATATATAAAATTAATCATAATCCGTCAAATAAAAAAATTTATTGCACAACTAAATAATAAATTCATTGGTGGATTTATGTTCTCATCCAAGGTGATCTAAAATGAATCTCATGTATCACAACAGGAACAACCAATAATCCAATACCACTGAGCCTTTCCAAGGCGATCCATACAGAATCCCAAGTATCACTCGAGGCATGGTAAACTCTGATTCCATCCTAGGTGTCTCATGTAGGGGACCAAGTATCACCCAAGGCATGGTGTAGCTATCTTTCCAATGATTCCATCCATGATTTCTCCCTTAGGGAGTCGGTATTACTAAAGAGTATAATAAACTTCCTATGAATCCCTAATGTGGAAAGCCAAATCATCACCCCCATCACGTCAGGACGTAACCCATCGAGCATGGGGATTCCATCCATGAGTCTTTAATATAGAACCCACATTCTATCCCATACCATATCAGTGAGTCATAACAAGAAAGGAAAAGCATTTATATGATTTCTCACCATTAAATAAACATTTCATTTCATTTAATTAAAAAAATAAAGTTAATTTACTTATCAATGTTTAGATAGTTCTTACAAGGTGCCATTGGAAAACTGGGAAAACCCTACATGGGCATTCCCCTTTTTATAAAGCAGGACAAGTCATTCAATTTATAAAATGGGGGAATCAGTTATATAGTGCCTTGGTTCTTTGAAAATTTTTAATTGGAAACTCCATTTTCTAGTTCCATTAGAGGCCATATACTAAACATTTCATATATCAATCATAACCTCAAATAATAAAGAAACACCAATTCAAAAAGCCAGTAAATCATAAAATTCTAATCACTACTTTTCATCTTATAATATAGAACACCTACATTAGAGTGGTTTTATTATAAAATCATGACTTTTTCTTGTCAAACAAATCATTTAGCATATTTAATAATTTCTTTCAATGATACCAAAATAATTAAAGGAGAATTTATTCTAAAAACTACACATCACTAATTAAAGTATAAGTAAGGTGTGAAGGTGATTAATTAATGTATTATTAAATTTAATGGGAAAAGGAATGGGATCCTACCTCAAGAAGTAGACCAAGCCTAACAATTAGCACTTGACTACTTTGACAACAACAACTTGAAACTCGTCCTTACACTTACACGCACATGAATTTATAAATATATATATAAACCCTATATTAATTTCACATATTTTCCTTGACATGAGGGAATATGTAAAAATAGTTCATATATATGTATATCATACCCCTGAACATGCTTGTAAGTCCACCTCATGAAAGGTAGATCAAGAAGTTCTAAATAAGTATTAGGGAACTCATAAAGTACAAAATCCTAAAATTATAAATTGAGAGACAACGAAGAACTATGGAAAACCTTACCCCAAAATGATGGAGGTAAACCAAAATTATCTGAACTGCTTTGCCTTCTGTGGTGGTTTCTGAAACACGAGTAAGGATGACCCGAGAGACCCTTCCCATAACCTAACATTAGAGGAAGTCACCAAAAATTGAGTTAGCCTCAACCCTAGGGTTTAGCTGAACCTCATTGGACAATAGGGAAAGGTAAAATGGCTATAAAAGGGAATGAGGAGGGAGGAGTAATCTTACCTTGAAGGATCAAACAAATAAATTAGAGAAAAACGGGTGAAATAATCGATCGAAGAGGAAGGCCGTGGAGGGTAGTGTGTCGCGCATAGAGGGAGAACCCCAAGGGGTGTGGCATGATTCAAGGGTTAGGAATGGGAGACCCCTTAAGGTTTTTATTAAACCTAAACTAATACTAATAATAATAATAATCATCATCATCATCATCATAACAGTAATAATATTATTATTATTATTATCATTAAAACTTTTATTTTTATGTATTCCTAATTTATTTTTATTTAATTTATCACCTTTTAATTTTAATTTTAATAATTAATTTATTTAATATAAATACACCTCATGTTTTGGGTTGTACGATTTGAAAAACTATCTTCCCTCCATTGGAAACCTAGAGCATCCTTCATGGGTAAGATGCATAGTTTTGAAAACTGTGTGCCAACCATGTGGTGAATAGTGAAAGGGTACTACCTAAGTGGAACTAACCATGTGGCCTGGGTGCATATTTTGGGAGAACATGTGCGCCACCTTTTTCCACATAATATAGGTCGCATGATTTTCTACTAGTGGGCCACATGGTTTTAGACAAATCGTGCACCCTATTTAGAGCACCCAAACCATTTCTTTATGGACCCTGGTGCTCCCAAAACTCAACAAGACACCTGAGAAACTTCTTGATTCTTGATTCACATCAAAAAACATCACTATTAAGGGTTACATCTCTCCAAATTATGTTCAGAACCTCAGTTTGTAAAACAGCCCTTCCAAAAAATGAAAATTTTATATTCCTTTACATTTTTGTCCGGTTCAAAATCATGGGTTGTCACACTGATCAATTTTATCACTCAAGTGTTTCCTAAAGAATAATCATGCTCATAAGAACTCACATTGTATCTTTTATTCAACAATAAAGGCTTTAATTGCATTCTATATGGAAAAAAAATTCAGGATGGGATACTCAAAAGCTAAAATCTTAGTCCCAAAGAAGGATATATGTTAGGTAGAAGTTCTTTAGATAAGTACATAGTGTGTATGTGGGGTAAAATGGTGTGTGTGTGGGGTAACATGGCATGTGACCTGGCCTCATATCCTGGAAATTCTCTCCCCTATACATGTCTTGGGAATCCATTCCATACTAAATGGTGTGTACAGGTGATACATGGTGTGTCTCAACCACCCAGGGCCAGACTGTGTCCTCTTGGCTTCAACCCATCAACACTAGCCATGACCATGTACCCTGGACATGTCCAAGTACATGGTTAAGGTCATGTACTCTGATCATACCCATGTTCTTGGACTTGTTCATGCTCATTTACTCCCAGAGTACAGGTCGAGCCGCCAGCATTAGGTCACACAATCTGTAAGGTCCATACATGGCATGCGATATTAATCTCCACCCAAAACCCTAGTCATCATAACCAATGAATCTCATGGCATGTGTTCCTCCAGGATACATGGTGTATAGTTGGGAAATTTGTAGAAAGTGAATAATTCTTCACGTGGCTCACATCTGCTGCCACCACTTCTACTTAAAATCATGTCGAGTGTTCCAAATCTAGGTATGGCAACACCCTATATATCACCATGTCGTAATTTCATCCACTTGAACCCCATATGGAATGATCTGTCACACCACACCACTCTCACAGTTGAGAATCTAATAATTGATATCATTATCTGTTCCACTGTCATCCATAATCAGCATCATACCATGATCAATACCAAAAGCATCGATTCGAATTTCATTTGAATAAACACCAAGAATCTAGGGGTTCGATCACACTCAAATCCACCTCCGCAATGTCAAACCAAAAACCCCATAGGCCAATAGGAAAGAATTCAGAGAATAATGGTGGAAAAGAGCATGAACAAAGGTGATGAGCATCATTCTCTAATGTGATCTCGTCCAATGATTATTTTTTGTAGGATCAAGGGTGATATCATGGAATAAAAATATATAAACTAGATTTAAAAAAATTAAATTAATAAATCTGGCTCATGTGAAGGATGGGTAGTCATGGATCAATAAAAATCAAATATAAAAATCCATTCTCAACAATTAAATAGGGCATAAACTTAAAATAATAATCTCTACCTTGATTATGGATCAACCATTGGTGAAGAGAGTGTTCACTAGTGATGAAGAAGTTCTATTGTGTTTGTTTCCTGCATCTTGATTCACCTCGATCGATTTTTTGTTATTCTATGGTCTCTATCCATCAACAATGAATTATCTCTACTTCTATATAATCTCCTATGTTTATGTAGATAAATCTAGAGATTTTCTATTATATCATATTTATAGAGGGATTAGGATTTATTAGATAATTTAATTAAAATAAATTATTCATTTTATTAAACACACCCACCAACAGTCACATCACATGGAATGTCTAAATCCAACTAACCTTATGTTATGTCTAGGGAAAACATCATGTTCTGGAATCAACTGTGGTCTCATATTTTCATATGAGGTCCCAAATAATGAAAAAACCATTTATAATGAAACGATTCATGTGTGTGCTTTAAAATATATTAACATTTTTATCATATTCATTTTTGAGGTCCTGAGACACCCAAACACTATACTAACTCCAATGAAAAATCTAAATTTATGAATAGAAATATTCAAAGGACTAATCCCATAAAACCAGATTTGTTACAATATATGACAATGAAACCTAGTTAAATAATGAGAATAAATCTCAGAAGGATGAAAAAAAATGTGAAAACTGGGTGGAGAGTAACACTAAAGAAAATAATAACTCTAGTGGTGATGAAAAAGGGTATGGTAGATGCGAGAGAGGTCTCTTACCCCAAATAAAGTATAGTAAACCTTAGGAGGTGGGAATGGAGAAGTTGGAATCATCGGGAACCCTATACAAGTGAGGGGGAATCCTCCTAAAATTACCATTTTTGTTTTGTAAAATTCAAGTCCATGAAATATATCTTCTAAAAATGAGCATTTTGGTTCTTGATGTAGACAGACCATGACATAGTTTTCAAAAAACAATCATTTCAAGCATTACTAGATTTTCATGTAGAATGGAGAATCGGGTCATTTATACAATATAAATTATATTATAAAAATAGTTTCCAACATGATATTTGTATTATAGAGGCCCAACCATGAAATATTACCCTTATACATCAATTAAAGATACACTAGGTTAATGGTAAGTGGGCCACTTATATTAATTTAATTTCATACAGTCTGACACATAGTTAATCCTATATAGGTGTTCACATGTTAGGTTTAATGTTATGTGGGTTTCTTGTCATAGGATTTGACCACCATTCATGTGAATTTAATCCTATAAAAACATCATTCACACAAGTTTAGTCTTACATTGATCCTCACAAACAGGTTTACTCTTATGAATGACCTGTCATAGACCATCATAGTTAACGCCCTAGTTTACCCATACGAATCCTGAAATCATAAGCCGCCCTTAAATTCCAATCCAAAATGACCTCAAAATAAACCGTTGCTTACCTATGGAAGTATTTTTCATAATGTGGAATACTATATTATATTGCAATCTATTTCGGATAAAATTTTAAAGAAAAATATTTTTTATTAAAATTCTCAAAAACCTTCACTAGTATAGGCTCTAAGTACCTCTTCCGAATCCAAGTCAGTCTTTAAACTGAACCAAAAAAAATAGAATATTTGATCTAGATTTAAATTTGGTTTATATGGTAAATAAGTTATAAAGTGTTTATAAATTAAATAAGGTAAAATATAAATATGTTTAATTTTATTTATTAATAGTTTATAAATGTAAATATAAAATGTTTATATCACGGACTTATTTAAAAAATATTTAAGCCATTTCAAAAGGAGTTTTTTATATTGATTTGATTAATGGTTTAAAAAATATTAGATAAGAAATATTTTATTTTTTAAAATTGTTTACATAAAATATAAAATGTTTTTTATTCAATAATAAAAGTGCTCATAAAATATATTATAATTTAAATATGAAGGAATTCATATTATAACCATGTAAATGATAATATTAAATGTTTATAGTTGATAAAAATAAATTTTTCAAGTTTATACATGCCTAAATTATAAACGTTTTATAATTTATTTATGAATTGTTCATAATTTTTTATCACATACTTAAATATATTAATTATTCATTCATTTATTTATTACCTGGTTTATTCATATATATAAAGTTTTTTATTATGTGTAAGAACCTCGTTCTTATTCTTGAGGTAAGGGTTTCTTCTTTTCATTTTCCTAAAGTGTTTTTGAGAAAACAGGGGAAATGTGGGAAAAATCCCAAATTTATGGGTATACGCCATGTACTTTTTTACACACACCATGTACCTTGGCTATATGGGATGAGAATATAGGGCGTGTAGGCTTGGGTGTAAAAACTAACTACACGCCATGTACTTTTGCACACATGTCGTGTACTTTGGCTGTGTGAGATGGGAATACAGGGCGTGTAGTCTTATCGGTGATTAAGGGTGTAAAAACTAACAACACTCCGTGTACTTAGTAATACACGTCATCTAATTAGTCAGCAGATGAACAGTGAAGCGGGGGAAAGTAGCCGCCAAAGGAACAGTTAAAAATGAAAGTACACACTGTGTACTTGAGAGTACATTCCATGTACTTGAGAGTACATGCCATGTAGTTATGTTTTTTCATTAAAAACATGCAATAGCCTCCTCATTCATCAGAGGAGGCATAGGGCTCATCAGGAGCAGTGGGAGAGGAGGCTGAGACTTGTAGGAGCTCCCGATCACTCACCGGGACTCCGATTCTTTCACCGTTAGTCTCGTTTGAACCGTGCGGGTAAGGTCTTCCCTCTTATTGAATATTTTATTCCAATTATTTCTCTAATGGATGTTATTTAGGTTTGAATGGGAAATATTTTTTCTCAGATCTACATCATTCTTGGTTGTTTTTGGGAGGCGCCTTTTACGTATATCAATCAGAGAAGATCGAGGTAAGTGGTATTGTGTTTAATACCAATTGTCGAGTTGATTTTGTGTATCGTTGTGCCATGCCCCTATGTTCGGGGTGTCGTATGGCTGATACTTTGACATTTTATATACCTAGAATTTCATAGGTAATCTAATGAATAAGTATAAAATATTGTTTGGGATCATTGCTTTGATCTAGGGCCAGCCCGAGGGTGCATTTCCCTTGTTTAGCCGTTTGGCCAGGATACCCGTGGGTATGCCCTGATGATAGCATGTTTTGAGTTTTCTTGAGAGGAAACATATATAAATTTCTTGCTTATGCATTGGTCTCGTCCAAGTTACTTGATTTTCTTATGGAATTTATGAGGGCAGTGTTTTGTTTAGCCTGAGGGCAAGGTTTTGGTTAGCCTAAGGGCAACATTTCTTATGCCTGAGGGAAATGTTTTGTTTACCCTGAGGGAAACATTTTGTTTAGCCTAAGGTAAATGGTTTGTTTAGACTAAGGGAAACGTTTCTTATGCCTGAGGGTAGTAGCTTCTCTGCCTGAGGGAAATATCTCGTATGCCTGAGGGCAATATTCATTATGCATGAGGGTAGTCACCTGAGGGTTTAATTTCTGTTTTCCTAAGGGTAAGGAATTGCTTGTATGAGGACAATATTTACTTTAAATATTCACAGTGGTGATTTATTATGTTGTACCTGCCAAGCTAAAGCACAGGCTTGGTATTATTATTATCTTTTACTTGTTATATAGCCTGTTGTGGTTTCTGCTATGGCACTAGTATAGGATATTTTCGGTTGAGGCCGAGTCTTGGAAAACTCATAATTAAATTATATTGAATTGTTAAATAATTATTAAAATGGAACTGTAACTGGTAGAAATGGTTACTTTTGAGTACTTCCTAGTTTACTGTATTTCATTATTCCACACTGATGTTGCACATTTTCACTGATAGTTGAGCATGGGCCTTTGGTGGTTGCCTACTGGGATTTATTTCTCACACCCTATTTGGGTCATTTATTGGGCCCAAAAAGATTATATTATTGCAGGTGCCGATAAGGGAAAGGGTCCCTACACAGGTACATGATTGTTGTAGAGGAGTAGGAGAGCATGGGACCAAGCTTAGGCTTGCGATACTGTTGTGTTCCTATTGCACTGATTTGGTTTTGTTTTGCTGTACATTGTACCTTGTGTTGTATTGTATTAGATTACAGTGTGTCTTGTTTTGGCTGCTTTCTTAGAATTACAGACATGTTGTATCATCATATATATGATTATTGGTTATCTTTTACCTCAGTTTCGTTTTCCATTTCAGGTCTATATTGTTTAATGCTTCCGCTTTTGTATGTTTATATTTTTTCGCTGTGCTACACTTTGAAAAACAAGGGCATAGTTTCCCCACTATCATTCCTAGGCCCTCACTGCTAGTTGGCAGCCTCTGGCATTTAGGGAAATGCGCTTGAGGTCATGTGACCAACTAGGTCCGGGGCACCAATTGTGTGGCACCCGGATCTGGGACGTTACAAAGTGGTATCAGAGGCATTTATTTTCTCTCGGTTATTTTATTATTTGTAGAAAATGGAAAGAGATATATTTTTAAGGGATTCGGTAATAAAATGTGCCCATAAGTAGCTACCCCGTGTACAATTAAAGGTCGGATTGCCTCGAATTAAATTGTGATTTTCTGTTTATGATTATTACAATTGATTATATTTCACCATTAGGTGATGCACTTATGTTGTGATGTTTATATTTTTATATACTTGGGTTATATTTAGTCACAACCTGATGAGATGAGGGTATTCTATCTCATGCATCATTTAGGCACATGTTAGAATCACATGTCATGCATAGTTTCCATGCCATGTAGGTGCGTTAGACATTTCATGTTGTTGTGATAGATGTTGTGCTATAAAATGCATGATGTTTTGATATTTTCCTTGATAAAAATACATGCTATTTTATGTGGTATTGTTTGTAAGATGTTTTGTTTGAATGAATGCTCAAATTTGGTTCTTGAGGTGTTATGGGCCCTCATTGACTGGAATTTGGTGGATCATTGACTTGTTTACCCTGTTTATAACATGTATAAGATGGAAAGCTTTGATTCGTGGGGAGTATGGGCCCTCACGGATCGTAATTTGGTACTTTGGTGTTCGTTTTAGTGTTTTCTAGGCTCCAGAGTAGTTTTTGAGGCTTACTATCTGGAAAAACCTAGAATACACGCCGTGTAGATTTGAATACACGCTATGTGTTCTTCTATTCGGGAGGAAACTGTTTTTCTTAAGTACACATTGTGTACCTTATGTACACGTTGTATAGTCTCTAACCGTGTCATAGGCTGTGTGGGCAGAGACACGGGATAGGGTAGTTCTTGTGGGAACACACTGTGTACTGGCTGTACACGCCATGTATGGTTGACCCTATATCTACCCGTGTGACTAAAAACATGGATGGATAAACCTTAGGTGATACACACCATGTCAGTTATAAACATGTCATGTAGTGTAATCTTGGAATCTAGCATTGTAACTAACAACATGGTTCAGTGTTACCTTTCTTGTACACGTCGTGTACCTATGGGACATGTCGTGTAGTCTTGACCGGTGAGAGACCGTGTGGACTTGGCCATGTGGCTATGGAAATAGGGTGGTGTACATGCTTTGTGCGGGTGTAACATGTCGTGTTCCTAGGGTTGAGACACGCCCAGGCCAGCATCAGAACACGGCCATGTAAGGGCTTAAGGGTACACGCCGTGTAGAACTTATACATGTCGTGTAGTCGCTTTTTTCCAGTTCTTGTGGATCTTTCCCCTTTTCGTTGGAACTCTTAACCGGAAAAAAGAAACCTTGATAGTAAATTAAACTAAGGTGTGTGTTTGACCTTGTAGAGTCATATCGTTGAGACAAACACGAGTTGTTCTCCAAGAGAGTGGTGACGATTATACTCCAGAGACGGTAGTCCATGGGCTATTGATGGATCCTCCAAAAGTGCTAGATGCGGTGCCATCCGTTATACCAGACGCAGGCGCGGATGCACAGTTCCATGAAGGCTTCATGCGGTTCATGCAGACCTCTAGGGAGCACCGTCGGTTGCCACATCTAGGGAAGAGCTAACATGTATATTCCAGTAGCAGTATCCATCTACTTTTTCAGGGGATGGAGGACCATAGGCTACATAGTCATGGATGGGTTCTATGCAGATGATCTTTGAGCATTTGGAGACGCCTCCTAGGAGGAGGGTCAAGCTCTATACTTACATGCTACATGATTCCATCAATAGATGGTGGAATGTTACCACCTAGACTGAGCATCACCGAGACATGGTGTGGGAAGATTTTCAGACAGTATTCTATGAATTTTTATTTCCAGAGACACTAAGGGTAGATCAAGATTGAGAGTTCATGAATCTGCAATAGGGAGCTATGTCAATGATGGACTATTCTTCCCACTTCACCAAGCTACAATGTTTTTCACCTGTTATGGTGGGTGATGAGACGTTAAGGGATAGACGCTTTGATTATGGTCTTCTATATGACATCTGAGCACTGGTGAATGTTTTTAAGTTTCCTATAGTAGATGCTACTGTGAACCAGGTGTTGATTACTGAGCAAAACCTAAGGAAATCTAGTGGTTTGGACCAGGGCAGTTCGGCACGGATCTCTGGTACTATTTCTACTGGTAAGAGGAAAAGGCAGATGGATTTCTCTCATGATGGCAGTACTAGCCAGAAGAATTATTTAGGTGGCCAGATAATGTACTACCAGTGTGGAAAAAGGGCTACAAGAGACCTCAGTGTCCACATGACCCAGTGGAGTGTCAAGCTTGTGGAAGGATGAGTCGTCTTCAGCATTTTTGTAGGGAATTTCCACCAGTGACTAGTGAGAGGGGTTCTGTGTAGACTCTGCGTGCAGGAGCAGGGCCAGCAGCTTCTTACAATTCAGGGAATTGGAATATGTCAGGACGTTCAGGACAAGGTGGTGGTCGTGGCCATGGTATCCAGACAATAGGATCTCAAAGACAGTAGGACGGGTTAGCTCAGGGTAGCCAGGCGGTGTCATAGGGCCGCGGCACTGGGCAGACATATGCAGTGCAACAGACCCAACAGGAGCAGGATCCCGGACCTTCCACTGTCATAGGTACTATTCTAGTTTCTTATGCTTTATCTTTTATACTTTTCTATACTAGTGCTACACATAGCTTTATATATGTTCCTGTTTTGGAGATCCTTGGACTTTGTGTTTCTTCTTCTTCTGATATCATGGCACTAGACACTCCATTTGGGAATTATAACGGCAGGTGTGCATCAGTGCAAGGAGTGCCCCCTATAGGTTAGTGGATATCACTTTCCATGGGACATCTTTGTCTTAGATATGACTGCCTATGATGACATTCTAGGGATGGACTGGTTGGTACCCTTTCAATCCTTTTTGGATTGCTGTCATCGTTGGGTGAGTTTTACGTCACCAGAGGTAGAAGAGTTTCTATACAAGGGAGAATGGGATTTCCATGCGAGCCGAGCTGAACCCAAGCATCGTGGGTGAGGTGGAGTGATAGCCCAGATTGCACGTTTATATCTGGATGACCGGGGAACTTTTCATAAGGATTTCCCTCCAGTGGTTAATCATTTCAGGGATGTCTTCCTGGACGAATTTTCAGGTCTACCTCCAGAGTGAGAGGTGGACTTCTCTATTGATCTTATGCCAGAAGTGGAACTGGTTTCCATTCCACCTTATAGGATGTCTATGCTAGAATTATAGGAGCTTAAGAGGAAGTTAGAGAAGTTACAATCCAAGGGTTTTATCCGACCCAGTATTTCTCCCTGGGGTTCGCATGTCCTTTTTACTAAGAAAATATATGGTACCCTCAGAATCTGTGTGGATTATCGGAAACTGAAACATTTTATGGTTAAGAACTGATATCCATTACCAAGGATTGATGATATTTTTGATCAACTTCATGGAGCACAAGTATTCTCAAAGATTGACTTGAGATCCGGATATCATTAGTTGCACGTTAGACCGTCAGACATACTGCTTACAGCCTTTCAGAGTAGATATGGTCTATACGAGTACTTGGTCATTCCCTTTAGACTCACAAATGCACCAACAGTTTTCATGGCTCTGATGAATTGTGTGTTCCACCCATATATAGATTTTTGTGTGGTAGTCTTCGTGGATGATATATTGGTGTACTCTTACACTCTACACGACCATGCCACCCATATTGAAATCGTACTGAGTACACTGATAGAGCATAAGTTATATGCTAATCTCTCAAAGTGCCACTTTTGGATGGACCAGATTCACCTCCTGGGTCATATTATCTCAGAGATGGGAGTTTCGGTAGACCTAGAGAAAGTGAGAGTAATAGTTTCTTGGTAGAATCCTAAGAATGTGTTCGAAATATGGAGTTTCTTGGGGCTGGATGGTTACTACAGGTGCTTTATACAAGACTACTTCTGCTTAGCAGTGTCGTTGACGGGTTTGACTAAGAATGGTGTGAAGTTCGTTTGGTCAGAAGCTTGCGAGACAGCCTTTCAGAAGCTGAAGGGAAGGTTGACATCAGCACCAGTCCTACTACTTCTAAAACAAGGGAAGATCTATACAGTTTACTATGATGCATCATGTATTGGGCTGGGAGCAGTGTTGATGTAGAGCGATTGAGTAGTTGCATAAGGGTCACGTCAGTTGAGGTCACATGAGAGGAATTACCCAACGCATGATCTCGAGTTGGTTACAGTTGTTCATGTGTTATGTTGTAGGAGACATTATCTATTGTGAGAACATTTTGTGGTGTTTAGGGACTACAAAAGTATTAAATACATCTTTACCTAGCGTGACTTGAATTTGAGATAGCGAAGGTGGGTTGAATACCTTAAGTCCCTCGACTTTGAGCTTGCCTATACACCTGGTAAGGGTAACATATTAGCTGATGCACTGAGTAGGAAGACTCAGATACAGGCAGTGCAGGAGGCCAGTGGTGAGTGGTAGCTTATGGATTTGTTCTATGAGATGCATTTGGAGGTGCATGATAGTCAGGGGCGAACCTATCTTTTATCCATATCTATAACTTATACCCTCCTTTGTAGAGGGAGGATGAGACAACTGTCAGATTTAGAAGGCCTAGTTTATGGGAGTTGGTGGAAAGTGATGACCCTCATCCTGGTTAGACGATAGGCGATGACAAGATATTGCGTATCCATGGACGAGTGTGGGTTCCAGGGGATATACGTGAGGAGTTGATGTAGTAATTTCATGCTTCAGCTTGGGCAGTGCATCCTGGAGTTACCAAAATGTACCGTGACCTGAGACATCATTATTGGTGGCCGGGTATAAAAAGAGAGGTAGCTGGTTTTTTTATGAGATGTTCCACCTATCATCAGGTGAAGGCAGAGCATCACAGGCCATCCGGACTGTTACAAAAGTTACCCATTCTGGAGTGGAAATGGGATGATGTCGTGATGGACTTCGTGACCGAGTTGCTGAGGTCACCTCAAGGAAATGATGTCGTATGGGTTTTTGTGGACAGACTTACGAAGGTAGTTCACATTTTAGAATCCAGGAATAGACTTGTTGGGGAAGATCCACATTACAATGCAATCATATAATTTCATATCATACTCTATGTATTTTTCCTGATTTTTTAAAATAAGAGTGTGAGGGGAGACAATGACATGGTAGAAGGTAAGTGATTATTGAAATGGAGAAGTGTGGGGATTTGTTTCTAGGAAATTAGAAAGGATTATGATTATTTATTAGTTATACTTTATTTTACCCCTCTTATAAAAACAAAATAAAAAATAAGTAGATGATTTATTCATTATGCTTCATTAATTCATGATTTTGCTTTGAGTTTTGGGAAATATGAGATTTCATTTTAAAAGGATAATTTTTCACTAAGATTTTATTGATTATCATGAAAATTAATTTACCTATTATCCTCCATTTTATATTTTTTTTATATCATTTACCAACCTACTCTAAAGCCTCATACATGTTTGATCCTAAAGATCAACCTCTAATGATTATTTGTGATTCTTTCTCTATGGGGTAGAGAAAGTAAATGAACTATAAGACTATGGTAAGGAGAATTATTCTAGGTATGAGAAAAACTCCATTTACATTTTTACCCAAAATGATGAGTGAAAAGAAAAAAATCAGAGCGAGGTAAATTTCTAGTGTCATGTACATCAGTAATGAATTAAAAAATATGAATAGAATAATAAATAAGTATGGTTAATTTGAAAGATAAAATGTAAAATACATCATTTATATGTTTCTTTGAAAAATGAGGAGTTAATGGAATTTTATTATGTGATTTTTTAATATTTAATTCCCTATTTAATTACTTTATTTTGTAGATATTAGTATTTAAATCATGGTAAAGTGAGAAACATTTGTAATCTGTTGAGATTTTATTCTTGAAGAAAATAATGAGTGTAAGTATGGGGGGCTTGATATCTTCATTTCATTCATACATGTTTAGATATAAAATTCATTATTTTTATAATTTAAATAGTTATTCTTTCCCATGTTTTTATTGTGTTACTTGTATTATGTTAGGATACAATGATATATTTAATCTGGGAAAAATGATCTGAGAATACCATGATTCACATTGTGAAAATATAATTCACATCATTAGATGTTTTGGATATGATTTAAATACATGAAGTGGTGGGTGGAGCAGAAAACATAGAAAATGGGGTTAAGAAACATGATTCATGATGTGACACACAATTTATGTAGTGAAAGTTGAGATATTTTATGCCCTAAGATAGGGCATGATCCATTCCATGAAAAAAGACACCTAGGAGGAGAACATGAAATATCATATCCTAAAAAATGGTTCCACACCATAAAATTCAATGATGGGATTTTTAACTTATTATTTTTGTAAAAAAATTATTGGGTCCAACATCTAAATTCCCATAACCCATGGAGTTGACTTAGAAAAAATCAATTGATGGTTTTATAGAATTTAAGTCACGTAAGGGTGAATTTTCACTAATAAATACAAGGCTTGGTAGGAGCTATAAATTCATTAAAGATCATATTTCTAGGGAATTTTGATGTGATGTAGTGTCCTTCGTCAATCCTACTCCACAAATTCATTTAGAAATGTAATTTATTTATTTTTCTCACCTTCTCATGGATTGAATAAGGGTGTGATTTTATTTCAAGTCAAGTATGTTACATGAAGGGGGATTTTATTTAATTAAAGGTTTTTTCATTTTTATTTTAAATTAGGTTTTCATTTTTTTTCATCAATTCTTTCAATTCTCTTCTTTCCCTTTTGTTATACATGACCATTGTATGCCAAAATGAGGGAGATATAATTTAAAATTTGATTACTAGAACTGATACTTATCCATAAACATTGGTTTTGATGAATTCTATGTTTGAAAAATGGTTTTTGGTAACCTATTTTATTAGTTAACCGAAGTATCATGACCATTGAGAGAAGGGACGGTTAGTGAGACAGAGGGTATTCACCCAGACCAAAGGGCCTACTTGAACTTGGTTCTGATGAACATTTTTAGGAATAATGGTCTTTACATTTTATTAATTACTTAAACCTATATCTTTAATAATTGGTGTGATTATTTTGTTTTCTCCTCCCACTTTCTCAAAATTCCCCATGCTCAATTTTTTAGACTTATTTTCCTACAATTAATTCCTTAATT
Organism: Viscum album; assembly: GCA_963277665.1. NCBI lineage: Eukaryota > Viridiplantae > Streptophyta > Magnoliopsida > Santalales > Viscaceae > Viscum > Viscum album. The sequence continues at coordinate 1,085,271,788 of OY728155.1, forward strand.
TAATTATTTATTATTAAATTAATTTTATTTCTTAAATATGTCTTAGTGGGATTGGGTTCTAAATTGAAATATCCTATACTAATTAATTGTAGATTTATATAGTTGTCTTTCATGTTTTATAAAATTATTAAATTTGGTGTCCCTCTTGGAATTAACGATGCTCTTAAGGTGGTACCAATTTTCGATGTCAATATCAAGGATACTGAATTTAATAATTTATAAAATAGGAACAAAAACTCATTAAAGTTATAATTAGTTATTATAGGATATTTCAAGAATAATTTTAATACCACAAAGAAAAATTGGATAATTAAAATTAATTTTATAATGAAGACTTAAATTAAGGAATGAATTACAAGAAAATAAATCAAAAATACTAAGCATGAGAAATTTCAAGAAAGTGAGAGGAGAAAATAAATAAAAATTACACCAAGTATAGAAGATACAGGTTTATGTAATTAATATAATATAAATCCCATGATTCATATAAATTTTCATTGGAATCATGTTTAAATAGGCCCCTTGGTCCAGGTGGATACTCTCTCTCTCTCAATAACCATACTTTTTCTCAATGGTCATGATAATTAGATTAATTAATAAAATAGGTAACATAAAACCATTTTTAAGAATATAATTGATCCAACCCAATGGTCATGGAGAATACATAGTTCTAGTGATCTATTTTTAAATCATTTCTCTCTATCTCTTCATCATATATTGGTCATTCATAACAAAGGAGAAAGAAGATAATTGAAAGAATTAATGAAAAAACTAAATTTAAAAAAAAGCATGAACAAAAATTTTATTAAATATAATCCCATTCATGTTACATAATTTTCATGAAATAAAATAACCCCCTAATTCTATCCTTGAGAGGGTGGTAAAAATAAATAAATTAAAATTCTAAAAGAAAGGAGAAGGCCTAATGAAGGACTCTACACCACATCACCATACCCCAAGGCTCTGATCTCTAATTCCTTTATAGATCCTCCTATGACTTGTATTTATAAGTGAAAATACAACTCTATGTGGTTTAAATTTCATAAAATCATCCATTTAATTTTTCAAAGTCAGTTATGGTGGTTGCGGGGATTTTAGATGCGGTCTGTGGTCAAAATTTAATAAAAATCATAAGTTGATAATATTTTCACCAAATTTCATAAAGTTGCACCCTTTGTCATATTTTTTTTATTTTCTCTTCCTGGGTGTATTTTACATGGAATGTATCATGTTCTATCATAGGGCATGAAATATCTCAACTTTCATGGTGTGAATTGGGTGTCATGCCATGAAACATGTTGCATAGCCCCATTTTCTCTAGTTTCTCCTACTACCTCCACTTCAAGTCTTGAAATCATATCCTAAACATCATAATATGTGAAATATATTTTCATGACATAAATCATAGTCTTCTCAACTCATTTTTCTCAGCTTCAATATTTCATTGTCTTCTACCATAATATAAGTAAAATGGTAAAAACATGGGAATAAATGGTTATTTAAATTATAAAAACAATGAATTTTATATCTGAATCTGTATGCATGAAATTAATCTATTATCCATAATGGTAGATAATATAAAATAGATCTAATACATTCTACTTTTTTCCAGTAACTATTAAATCAATAAACTAAAAATATATTACGGAGTCCATTATACGGGTTTATTTTTCTGTTTCCTAAGCGATCACTCCACCTCATGCGTAAAAATGCAACCACTCATATAAGAGTGGTCCTCTAAATTAGTTAATCCAACTTTTATTATAAAATTATTATAAAATCTATGGGTTTCTACTTTAACATATATAGTAATCCATAGTAACCTTTAGATATTTTAGTACTCTTTTAACCATATCCCCTTTTTCATAACATGAATTAATTGTATACCTGGTCAACTTTCCAAAAACATATGAAATATTGGATCTAGTGATTTTCATGGAACATTTGAGACTCTTGATAACCCTTGAATATTCTAGTTGAACAACTGACCTACCATGATTTGGTGGCATCCCACTCCCAAAATCATATGGGGTAGAAATGATTAAACAATAAAATTATTCAAATATCTTTAATAATTTTTCAAAATAATGATATTTATAAAGGAAAATACCATTCTTATTCCTAATAGTTTTGATTCCCCAAATGAAATTAGATTCACCTAAGTCTTCCATATCAAATTTTCTAGTTAAAATATTCATAACCTCATTTACTTGATTCATATCAATTCCAAATATTATCATGTCATCAACATATAAAAAATAACTACACCATGGTTATGATTAAACCTACTATAAACACATTTATCATCTTGGTTAAATAAAAATACATTTGATTAAATTACTTTATTAAATTTATTATGTCGTTATTTTAGATTTTACTTTAAACCATATAGGTACTATACCAATTTTAAAACCTTATATTCTTTTCCATTTATTATAAATCCTTCTAGTTGTTCTATATATATTTCTTCATCAAATTCAACATTTATAAATGATATTTTAATATCCATTTTGTTAATTTCAAAATTATAAATGGAAGATAAAGTGAGAAGAATAATAATTGAAGTAGTTATTTCCATAGGAGAATATGTATTGACATAACTTATTTCTTCCTTTTTAGTAAATCCATTGGCTACTATTCTAGATTTAAATTTTTCAGTTGTACTGTTTAATTTTCATTCACTTATAAATACCCGCTTATGACCTATTAGTTATAAAACTTGAAGAATATAAACTAATACCCAGGTATTATTTATGGTTATATAGTCAATTTCATCATTTATATCTTCCTTCCAAATAGATACATCTTAAGATGGCATAGTTTCTTTAAAAAAAATTGGATCGTACTCTATCTTAAGAAAAACCAGAGGTTGTGTAACAATACTATCATAAGTTCCTTGAAAAAATTACATATAGAAATCGATTCATATGTATAGGGTATCTAAGGTTGTTTTATTTTATGAACCTCCTTGATCATACCTTTTTAAGATAATATTTTATTGATCTCGATTCCTCTATTTGGACTTTATTAGGTAAAGTGGTAAACCTATATTACTCAAATATAGTGTCACTTAATTCAATAACTGTATTTATATCTACTAAATCATTCAATTCTACAACCATGAATGAATAAGATTTTGAATGATCCGTATATCCAAGAAATGTTTAATTAATTACTCTTTTCCTTAACTTTTACCCTTTAGGTCTACGTATTGTTACAATTGTGTGATAACCTCAAACCTTAAAATAATTGAGGTTTTGTTTCCTATTCTTCCATAATTCATATAGATCAATATAAACCACTTTTCTTTAAACTTTATTTAGGAAGTGATACACAATTAATGATGCCTCTCCCCAAAATTCTCTTGAGATTCCTAAGATAAACATTATAAAATTTTCCATTTACATTAATGTTCTCTTATTTCTCTCAGTTATGCCATTATGTTGACATGTTCCAGGAGCTATCACTTCATTTATGTTCCATAGGGATCCAATAAATTAAGGACTATAATATTCATCTCCCATGTTGGATCTAATGAATTTAATTATAATCCCACATTGTTTTCAACCACATTTTTATAGATACTAAATTTATATATAGCTTTATATTTATCATATAAAAGATAGACATGGAAAAATATTGAATAATCATCAATAAAAGTTATAAAATACTTTTTATTACCTATGGTGGGTGTAGCATGTAAATCACATACATCAATATGAATTAAAACTAACAAATTACTTTTAATTTCTATAGTTATAAATGGTTTCATAACTATTTTATTGTGTATAAGTCGCACATTTATTGTCATTTTTATATATTATAGGAAATAATTACATTTTTGACATGTCATGCATTTTGTTATAATTTATGTAACCTAAAAAGTTATTCTATAAGTCAAAATAATGTAGAAATTAAATAGAATAAAATTTTATATTTAATTTTAATAATTCATTGTACAAGTGACTCTTTCTAACAAAGATCACAAATTTGGATAGAATAAATCATTTTTCCTCAAATACAACCTTAAATTCATGCTTGTTAAATAATATCCCTAAGAATAAGTTTATAATAACTTTGGGAACATACAATACATCATTTAAAGTGAGTATATTTCCTAAAGAAAACTCAAGATCAACCACACCCTACCCTTGTATGTTTATTCTTTCCATGTTTCCCATGTGAAGAAATTTCCCATCATTGATTGATTCCATCATATTAAAAAAAGATTTATTATTTCACACATATCATATAGAAGCAGAATCAAACCACCAAGAACAATTATCCTCAGGCATATTCTCTTTAGATTAATGGTCATATTGTTCTCCTTTGAAGTTTTGTTACCATATTTCTTATTATGGATATGACAGTCCCATTTTAAGTGTTCTATATTACTATAGAATTAGCATGCTCATTTCTTCCTCTTGAATTGTACCTCTCCTTTTAAAATATTTTTTGGATTTTATTTCTCCTTTGAATACCTGGATGGACCCACTCCCTATACCATGTGGACCTTGGGTTTATCAACATTAGGTTTAATTTACTCCACTTTATTTTTAAATTCTTCATCAATTTTTAGGTAGTTGAGTAACTCATTAATAGAAATATTTTATTTTGTTTTAAATAATGTTTAAAATTCTTCCAAGAATTGGGGAGTTTGTTAATGATGGATGTGAAAAAAATGGTATCATCCATGTTTATCTTGTTTTTATTTAGTTATTATAAGATATGTTGTGTTTTATAAATCTACTCTCTGCCATTTTTATGAATTAAATTTTATTACTAGGAATTTATTTCTCTCTATAACCTAAGTTTTGTATATATTTTTTCAAAGCATCCCATGTCTCGTTTTCCATTGGGAGGTTTTGGTAAGTATTGAAGTGATCATTATTTAATGCATTGATAATGTGTCCTAGACATATGTGATTTCCATTCTCCCATTCTTACCTCATGTAGGAAACTTGAATCATCTCATCTTTGAATGTGCATGTCTTTGAAGTTGAGAGAAAGTAAACCACATTGAGAGTTTTATAGAGTGAGTGATATATCTTTTTTATCTCTTAAAATTGTTTCCATTGAATTTCTCCACCTTTATTATGTTTTGAAGAGATGTTATATCCATATTGATGAGAATATACTCTTATGATTATTGGGGTATTGTTGGATGATGGTATGGACCCTTGTTAGATGGTAGTAGATGGATCACATCGAGACATGTTGCAATGTCACTCCTTAAGAGTATACTAACCCCCATAAAAGTGGTAGTATAATGGTTTATAGGAAAATACTCTTTAGGATACAATAGTGGCTCAATACTTGACACTTTTACTTATTATAGTGTATACCTTGAAGAGGATTTGAAATTAAGAGACCAATTAAAATAATTTATTGTTGTGCACCAACAAAGATCCTTTGATTCTGGTTGAAGAATTTGAGAGGAATATCAATCTTTGAGGGATATTCAAGTTCATGGGATCAAGTTGAATTAATTTTTCCATCCAATGGAGACTCTATTTTATAATCATGGAAGCACCCATTCGGATAAGTCATCCTGCCCCTTGGAATTGGGTAGATACCAATTCTTTAATGGAATGAATTTTCAAGAATTAATCATGCCCATTAAATCCCATCAGATAAAATAAGTAGCCTTGAACATACCTACTAGTAAATAGAAATGCCTGTTAAAACATATATGATTTGATCGATGATCCATTTCATGCCCATTCAATGAACTAGGTAAAACCATCAGATGTACCCATTTGGGATGGGGGCCAAACTGGTATAACCAACTAATCCATCATAAAAATTAAGTCACATTCAATCACATTGCACTGATGTGGCATGTGAAGTGAAAAGTGTTCCATCAAATCACTGTTTTCACAATCTCCCACGTACGTTAGGACAGTGTGGTGCACCGTCCCCCACAAATTTTTCCTGCACATGCTATCATTTTTAAAAATTATGAAAGTGTTTACCCTTATAAAGGATACACCATTCCAACCCACTTTCCAATATGGGATTCAAAATTTCTCCCTTTAAAAAATCAATATAAAATCATTTAAAATATTTTTAAAACTCTAAAAAACCAAAAATACCACAAAATTTTAAAATATTAAAAAAAACATTTGAAAATCACGCATTAAATTCTCTTGTAAATAACTTTAATAAATAAAGGTATCTCTCAATTTTAACCTTTATATAGTTGATACAAATCAAATATTAATAGATAAATATTTAGACACGACCTTAAATAAGTTACGCATATTATGAGTCAGATTTCTCATACAAAAATCAATTAAAATTCCTCAATTATTCATCTAATCCTAGAAAACATTATGGCCATGTGTAACTTATCCTTTCATGAATTTTTGAGAGATAAAGTCATGTGATATTTGGAGTATCCCCCCTCCTACATTCACATAGGTGAACCAAAAAAGTGTTCCGGTAATTTAACACCTACTTAAATTCCTTATTTTTCTAAGAGTTAGAAACTAAACCTCCATTTATCATGAGAATCAAACACCATTTTTAGGATGTAATATACCTTTTGTTTTTCTTTCACACATATGATATAATTTCCTACATTTAAGTTGAGGTCCCATCATTGATGATTTTTTGACAAATAAATTAAAACCATCCCTAAGGATGTTTCATACACCAACTACCTTGAAAGTAAATTTGTTGGTGGATCTTATAAATTTTTTATTATTCTAATAAAGTCTATATTTAAGATACTATATTTTATCAACTGCCTCACATAGCTATGTTTGAGACCAATGTGTCTCGATTTTCGATTGTAAGTATTGTTGTATACCTTATCCATCGTTACTTGACTATCAAAATTCATAGAAACCAAAGACATTGAAATAGGCCAAAATATTTAATCGGATAATAGTGATCTAATCTATTCTTTTTCTTTTCCCATATTCACTAAAACAACAAACTTAGCAGCCTTTATGCAGTTTGTTATATAGGTTTTTTTCTTCAATCCCTAGGATATCTCTCCACCCCCAAGCATAAAAACCCAACCACTAATTGAATAGTGATCATTTAGAATAATAATCCATATTACACTAAAAAACCCTCCCAACACCCTTTGGTTTTCATGATAACATATACAATGATCCATCATAACCTTAATATATTTGATTACTTTAATAATCACATCTCATTGTGCATAACCTAGATTACTTTTATACATATTCAAATTTCCAAAAAAATATTTAATATTAGGTCTTGTGATTATTATGGAATACATGAGACACCCAATAACCCTTGTATATTACAGTTGAGTGACTTCCCTACCAAGATTTGGTAGCATCTCTCTCCCATAAGTATGTGGGGTATAAATTGATAAACAATCAAATTGTTTAAACCTCTATAAAACTTTTTCAATATAATGATATTCAGAAAGAAAAATAAAATTTTTATTCTTAATAATTTTTATTCCAAAAATGAATTTAGCTTCATGAAAGTCTTTAATATCAAAGTTTCTAGATAAATGGACTTAACCACATTTACTTGATTCATATTTGTTCTAAATATTAACAAGTCATAAACAAAAAAAACAAATAACCTCACTATGGTTATTATAAATCCTATTATAAACACATTTATCAGCTTGGTTAACTAGAAATACATTTAATATATTTACTACATTAAATTTATCAATCCATTTTTTTGAGCTTATTTTAAAACATATAGGGATCGTATCAATTTGTAAACATTATTTTCTTCCCAGTAATGTGAATCTGTCAACTTGTCTCATATTTATTTCTTCATTCAAATCATTATTTAATAATTTTTTCTTAAAATCCATTTAGTGAATTTATAAATTATATAAGGAATCTAAAATTAGAATAATTATAATTAAAGTAGTGCTGGCATTGGGATAATATGTATCGAAATTGTAAGAGCCCGGATTTTTTGATTCTCTTACTTTACCTTTTTTCCAAACTGCATAGGGTTTTTGAAGTTATCACCTGATTAAATATTAATTTTTTTACAAATGAAGTGTTAATTAAATATTTAAAAGGAAAATTTAAAAATATTTTATACATAGATTAAAGACTTTGTGTATAGGGTTTGGAAAATATGGAAACTCTACATGTTAATAAAAATTATTTCACATCATGTGACGTGTTATATATGTGTGTAATTATATATATTTACATAAGTTTCATTATTATTAAACATTACAAAAATTATTTGTGTTAAAAAAATTATATGTATAAATATACACATATGTATATGTATATCTGCATGTATGTATATATATATATATATATATATATATATTACATTGTCATAATATATATATATATATATTATGATATTATATGAATAATAAGAATTATTATATATGTATATAAATACATATGTGTGTGTGGAAGTGTGCGTATATATATATATATATATATTTCATTGTTATATATATGTTTATATGTGTGTGTCTAATGTTTTTCAAAATAAAAAGAGAAAAAAAATTAAAAAATGCTGAATAAAAAAGATGTTTTAGTAAGTAAACATGGGGTAATTTAATTTAATTAATTAATTAATTAAATGATAATAGTGATGGGTTTCAAAATAAATTTAATGGAAAAAAGATAAATGGAAAGAGAATAAGAGAGAGGAGAGTGGGCGTGGAAGACAAAAAAAGGGTGTAAAAACGTGTGTATTGATAGGAGAGAGATAATTTGAGAATTTAAGAATGTAAAAATGTGCACATTAAATATAAATGAGATAGAAAGTAATTAAAGATATAATGGGGGAGATAGTGGCATGTGAAGGGAGAGAGAGGCTCGCCATGGGGGTGCCACGCCCAATCAAAGGGAAAAAAGAGACAAAATCGATGGATTAAAAATAGTAAAAAAATATAGTAATTGAAACATCGAAATTAAATAATAAATTATGTAACATATTTTGAATTAAATTAGGGTATTAAATACAGTAATTAAATGAAAAATTCATTTTTGGAATTAAAATCAGGTAAATAAATACCCTAGATTATTCAACTTCTTTCCATCGTATCTTCTTCAAAACTAATTAGAGTGATGTGTTGTTAGTTCTGTTAGATTTATCTTGAAAAATAGAAGGTAAGATCCTAGTTTTTTTCATATGTGTCACTTTATAAATTCCATTTTTAGTTAAATTTGATTTTTACATTTAAATTTTTGAAGATGGAGAATTGGAAAATTATGACTTCACAATGGGCCTCATAGACTTTGTTTCTCATCTTTGTTGGGTTTACAAATCTATGTAGGGAATCCTTCATTTCTCACCTAGTGTATTATATGGGAGGGGGTATACTTTTGTTTATTCTTTGGGAAGATTTTATGCATCATATTAATAAAAATAATTAATTAATTAATTATAATTGATGGGGAGTAGAATAAATTCACCTCTATTTTATATGATTTCTTCATGTTGTGGATAATTATTTCTATAGAAATTATTATATTATACGTAGAGAATTATTATCCTTATTATCACATGTTTTGTTAGTTTAAATAATTTAAATATTATTATAGAGAGATAAAGTGATAATTACATGAATTTATGTATTATTATTTTCCAAAAAGGAGTGAATCGCATGCTTTTTACAACTTTGATATTTTTTATTGATATTGTGAATTGTATGGGATAAATGTCCCACTAAAAATCAGGGTCGTTGGGGGTATTTTCTAGCACGATAGATGTTGTGATATACAAACCCTATTGTGTGTTGTTGTGATATCACCATAATTGAGAAGTTAGCTAATCACTTATATTTGGATAATGAAATGGTTGTGCCAGGATTATGGCTTATGTGATAAAACCCCTAAAAATAAAGAAGTGTAATGTGATAAAATCCCTTTTTTAAATCTATAAAATTATCTTGTTGTGTTATGATGAGTGGTTATGTGGATGTGATTGTGTGATGCAATGGGGTTGTTGCGATGATATGGTATGGGGTGTTGTGATATGAGGTGTGGCTTATGGTGGAAAGTGGTTGATGTGTGGTTATGGAATGTGGGGTTATGGTTTTTTAGTCGTGCTTATGGGTGGTGGGGTAATGGTTGATGTGCGGTTATCCTTGTGGGGCGGTGGGGTGATGGTTTGTTTGGGGGATGTTGATCTATTTATAATGTGTGGTTATGTCGTATTAATTTCCCTATTAGTAATGGAATATGAAATTATAATAATGAAAGTTGAATGGATGATGTTTGGTTTGGTTAATGGAATATGAATGGATAATTAATGAATAATAATGAGATAAATAAGTAAATGGGTTTAATTAAAAGTGGTTTGTGGTTTACGGCTTGTTGTGTGTTTTTATGATTTTAGTGGTGGAAATGAAAGCGGCAGTAGTTGTGAGTTTGGGTGGTGATGTTGTGAGTTTTTTAGTGCTTATTTTGAACCAATAGGAGGGGATTATGTGTTATATATATACATATATATATATACCTTTTATATTCTTGTGATTTTATATACGCATCTCACCCATGTTGAGAACCTAGTGCCGACAACCAAATGTTTTGGGGCTATTTTTCACAACATCATGGTGGTGAGGATGGATGGATTATTGTCCTCTCTTCCTTGCTCCATCTTCTAGGAGATGATAATATGCATGGGTTGTAATGGACATAATTCAAAAGTGTCACGGTCAATATGTGATGGTTAGCGGCATACATGGTTCTATGGTGGGGGTTGTGCATGGTTGGATGAGGACATGAGGTTGATGTCCAACATGTTTATGATACCCTACCACTCTAGTTATGTGATGGTTAGTAGCACATGGGGTGCTTAGGCCTAGGTGTTTTCAAGAGGGATGTGATGTTATGGTTAGTATCATGAAGAGTGCTTGGGAATAGGTGTCTTCGGGTGAGATACGATTTGATGATTAGCATCATATGGGGTGCTTGGCATGATGTGATATATGGAAGAGGTGGGAGTGCCAGGATGTACGTCTTTGGGGTGTGAGAGCAGCATCTCAGTGGGAAAGAGGTGCGGTGTACCCTTTGTCTATATACTTCATATTAAATTAGTATACTTATATGAGTTATTTTGTGAGTGAGCCTTAGTGAGGTTGGGTTTTGGTTACTTGACCTATTTAGGTGATGTTGGTTATATTGTTTCCTTACATATGCATTAGTATTCTCTTTTCACATGTGCACAGAAGACTTTGGTTTTCCTAATGAGTATACTTTTATGATCACCCTATGTATATAAAATTATTTTTATGTTCCCAAGAGAACTATGTTGATTGTGTTGTACATTAGTATCTTAGATATTGGGATAGTTGTTATGTCACTAATTTATTTTTTCCTTTTGGGTATTTACTTATGGATACTTTTACATGTATTGGTTTTATTTATATATGCATGTGGGATGGTTTTGGTTTATTTTTATATTATTTCATGAATTTTATTGTGGATGATTCATCTTATCTCTTGGACCTGTATTATTATGGAGGGTAATGTCTCCCATTTCATGAGATTTTTGTACCCTCAGTACTAGTCACCAACTCGGGGCTTTCTGGAGATAGGACTAAGGGGTAATTGATTCTCCCCCATCATTATAGTATATTTGAAGGGAGTGGATCATGATAGAGTGATATCATAGTTATGGTTAAGGGATAGGATGGAGTTTGGAGTTAGGAATAATGAGGATTGCATGGGTTGGTAAGGCAATGATTTCAGATGATCTTGGTGCATTATAGAGGATAGGGAAGACTGGCTAGGACATAGGATTTTAGGGCTCCCCTGTGATTCGATGCAAGGAATCTGAGTTGGCACCACTTGTAGGGTAGAGGCCTGGGATAGGTAAATGCATCATGATTGATTTCTCTTGTGATTGAACGAGGTGGTTTCAGGAAGTTAAGGAAGTTAATTAAATAATTCATGAAATTTTATGTGTGTTTCTTTTAATTTTCACACACTATAGTTGCTGATGAACTATTATTGTTTGATGAATTAATCATATAACCTGAAAGGGAAGAGTAAAGTAATGATTAACTAGCCTGAGCTATTTGTTTAAAACCTTTTTAAGGATTGAATGTGTTGTTTCCTTTCCTGTTATAGAATGATACTTAATGAATTTAATTTTTATTTCTTTCTTAAAATATATAACATTCCATATTTATTTCCTATTTTTTTGTTATAGAATCATGTTAGTTTATATTTTGTGAAAAATTGATTAATTTTAAAAACCCTTGTGAAGTATGTTACCTCAAGTAGATTTCATAATTTAATGATAAATAAATTATTTTAAAACCTTTATTATCATTATTCTAGTTCCCATGTGAGTTAATATTCCATGAATTGATTTCCATTTGTAATTTATCGTGAGCATGTGTTATGGAATTATTATAAAACTTGGTTTTGGACATTTAAATTCTGAAATTTTTGAAAATGACCATCTTAATTGTTGATAATTCCTTTTAAATAGTAAACCTTGACAATTATAAATTTCTTCTTATTTTTATTATGATTTCAGTTCTATGGTATTAATACAATCATATGTCATAATCATGTGTGGAGCTAGAAATTCTTATGATAATGTTTCTATATTTTGGGAAAAATGATAAGAATTATTTTTGGTTACCTGTTGAGACTTAAAAATTGTTTAAATAATTAAACTTATTCTTTCTATGATTGAAAATAATTTTTAAGTGCTGAAATAGCCTTGGATCACATGTTAATTCCTGAGTAGTTTTTTTATAGGAAGTTGAAATGCATTGATGTTATGCGTGGTTGTTCTTGTTGTATTAATTTCTGCGATGTATGATTAAAAAAGTTCAAGTATACAAATAGAGGGAAACCTGATCCCTAATTGAGACATGTTATACTTTTACATGATTAAAACCATGTGGGTGGGTCAGTTGTTCCCAAAACGAATAATATATTGACATAGAAAAAGGAAATTCTTGATTTGTGTGCTTGGAGATTTATTGTGTAATGTTGGGTCTTGTTACTTTATGATATGTGTTTCTTTCTTGATGTGTGATAAATTTATGACATGTGAAAAGCGGAGGACCTAATTCTTAATCAAGACACATTACACCTTGATGTGATTAATATCGTGCAGGCGAGTCAGTGTTGTCCAAATGGGATAGTATCTTAACATGGAGGATGGAAATTCCTGATTCTTTTGTTCAGGAAAGTGTGGTTAGTCGATTGTTGATGTTGTTGGTTTGAGCTGTATAGAGTTTGGATGGTTATGGTGATGTGCTTGTGTATTGATGGTGTTGTGTGAGATGTTTTGTGGTCGTTTGGTTTGGCTTGTTTGGGTGGTGGTAGAGTTTGAGGTATGATAAGATCCTTGAGTGGTATCTCATGGGTTGGTTGTTCAAATCCCCTTTCTCTTTCCCCCCCCCCAACTTTGTTTTAATTATCGAGGATGAGAATTTTTTGAGAGATATATAATATAAGAGTCTAGATTTGTCAATGCTCTTACTTTAACTTTTTTCCAAAGTGTAGAGGATACACGAAGTTATCACCTAATAAGATATTACTTTTTTTACATATGAAGTTTTAATTAAATATTTAAAATGATTTTTGTCAAAGAAAATTTTTAAAATATATTATACATAAAATAAAGACTTTACGTATAGGGTTTTGGAAAATCTAGAAACTCAGCATGTTAATAAAAATTATTTCACATCATGTGACATGTTATATATGTGTGTAAGTATATATATTTACATGATTTACATTGTTATTAAACATTAAAAAAATTATTTGTGTGACAAAATGTTATATATATAAATATACACATATATATATATATATATCTGCATGTATATGTATATATGTGTGTATATATATGTGTGTGTATATATATATTACATTGCTATATATATATATATTATGATATTATGTGAATAATAAGTGTTATTATATATGTATATAAATACATATATGTGTGTGTTAATATATATATATATATATATTGGAATGCTATATATGTGTGTATTGTTATATATATATATATATATATATATATCATTGTTATATATATATGTGTGTGTGTGTGTGTGACATTTTGAAAAATAAAAAGAGAAAACATGTTAAAAACATTGAAGAAAAAATGTTTTAGTAAGTCAGCATGGGGTAATTGAATTTAATTAATTAAATAAATAAATGATAATAGAGAGAGGTTTCAAAAAAATAATGGAAAAAAAGAAATGGAAGTAGAATAAGAGAGAGGAGAGTGGGGTGTGTAAGAAAAAAAAAAGGTCTAAAACGTGTGTATTGATAGGAGAGAGATAATATGGGAATTTAAGAATAAAAAAATGTGTATATTAAATATAAATGAAATTGAAAGTAATTAAAGATGGAATGGGGGGTAGAGTATCATGTGAAGGGATGGAGAGGTTCAGTCAAAGGGGAAAAGACACAAAATTGGTGGATTAAAAATAATAATAATAATATGGAAATTGAAACATAAAAAATAAATAATACATTATTTAATAAATTTTGAATTAAATTAGATAATTAAATTAGGGTATTAAATTCAGTGATTAAATGAAAAATGTGTTTTGGGAATTAAAAATCGAGTAAATAAATACCCTAGATTATACAACTTCTTTCTATCATAACTCCCTCAGTACTAATCGGAATGGCATGTTGTCAGTTCTATTAGATTCATCATGAAGAATAAAAGGTAAACACCTAGTTTTTTTAACGCATCAAATTATAAATTCCATATTTAATTAAATTTTATTTTTACATTTAAATTGTTGAGGATGGAGAATCAGACAATTACGGCTTTGCGTCGGGCCTCACAAACTTTGTTTCTCATCTTTGTTGTGACTGAAAATTGAGGTAGTTAATCATTAGTTTCTCACCTAGTGTATCATGTGGGAGGGTATATACTTTTTTTATTCTTTTGGAATATTGTATGTATCATATTGATAAAGATAAGTAATTGATTAATTGGAATTTGTGGATAATACGATAATTTCACCTGTATTTTATATGATTTATTCATATTGTGGATAATTTTTTCTGTAGAAATTATTATCGCATGCATAGATAATTATTATCCTTATTATCACTTTTTGTGTTAATTTAGATGATTGAATGATTATCATGGTGAGATAAATTTATAATTACATGAATTTATTTACTATTATTTTCCAAAAAGGAGTGAATTACATGCTTTTACTTATTTTATATTTATTGTTAATATTATAAATTGTACATGATAAATGCCCTACTGAAAATCATGGTCATTGGGGATATTTTATTGTGAGGTATATTTTTTTATATTGAAACCATGTTGTGTGTTGTTATGATATCACCCTAAATGAGAAATTGGTTAATCACTTATATTTGGATAATGAAATGGTTGTTTTTGGATTATGGATTGTGTGATAATACCCATAAAAATAAATAATTTTAATCTGATAAAATCCTCTTTGTAAATCTATATAATGATCTTATTGTGTTGTGATGTGTGGTTGTGTGGATACGGTGGTGTGATGTGATGGGGCTATTGTGATTATGTGGTATGGGGTGTTGTGATATGAGGTGTGGTTGTGGTGGAAAGTGGTTGATGTGTGGTTGTGGAATTTGGTATGATGGTTGTGTGGTCATGCTTGTGGGGTGGTGGAGTGATGGTTGATGTGTGGTCATGCTTGTGGGGTAGTGGGGAGATGGTTTGTTTGGGGGATGTTGAGTTGCTTATGATGTGTGGATATGTTGTGTTAATTACTCGATTAGTAATGGAATATAAAATTATAATAATGAAAGTGGAATGGTTGGGGTTTTTTTTGGTTAATGGAATGTTAATAGATAATAAATGAATAATAATGGGCTGAACAAGTAAATGGGTTTAATGAAAAGTGGTTTGTGATTTATGAATTTTGTGTGGTTTTATTCTTTTAGTGGTGGAAACGAAAGTGGTAGAGGTTGTGAGTTTGGGTGGTGATGTTGTGAGTTGTTTAGTGCTTGTTGTAAACCAATAGTATGGGATTGTGTGTATGGATTATATATATACCTTGTATATTCTTGTGATTTTCTATATACACCCCACCCATGTCGAGTACTTAGTGTCGACAACAAAATGTTTTGTGGTTGTTTTTTACAACATCCCGATGGTGATGATGGATGGATGACAACTCGCTCTTCCCCTCTCCCTATTCAAGTAAATGATGACATGCACAAGCTTTAATGTCCAAAAGTCAAAAGTTTCGTTGTTGATATGTGATAGTTAGTATCATGCAGGGTTCTATGGTGGAGGTTGTTCATGGTAGGAGGAGGACATGACGTTGGTGTCCTACATGTTCTAAATACCCTACCACTCTGGTTAAGTGATGGTTATTAGCATGTGGGGTGCTTGGACTTAGGTGTTTTTTAGTGGTATGTGATGTAATGGTTAGTTTCACGTGGGATGCTTGGGATCAGGTGTCATTGGGTGAGATGTGATGTGATGATTAGCAGTACACAAGGTGCTTAGCATGATGTGATATATGGAAGATGTTGGAGTACCAGGGTGTACATTGTTAAGGTTTGAGAGTAGAATATTAGTGGGAAAGTGGTGTGGGGTACCCTTTATCGATATGATTTATATTATATTATTATAATTGGATGTATTATTTGGTGGGTGAGCCTTGGTGAGGATGGGGTTTGATTAGTTGACATATTTAGGTGTTGTTGGTTCTGTTGTTTCTACATAGATGCATTAGTATTCTCTTTTCACATGTGCATGAGAGACTTTTGTTTTCCTACTGAGTATACTTGTATTCTCACCCTACATATATAAAACTATTTTCAGGTTTCCATGAGGACTACGTGGATCATTTTGGACATTACTATCTTGGATCTTGAGATAGTGTTGTGTTGATGTTTTAGTTTTTTCATTTGGGTATTTACTTTTTGAGTCTTTTACTTGTATCAATTTTATCTATACATGCATTTGGGATGTTTTTTGTTTATTTTTATATTTTTTAATTGAGTTTCGTGTGGATGATTTATCTTATCTTATAGTATTGTGTTATTATAGAGGGTAATACCTCCTATTTCATGATATTTTTGTACCCTCAATGTTAGTCACTAACCCGGGGCCTAGTTGGAACTCAGGGGGTCATTATCTCTCTCCCCTCATTATGGTATCTTTATAGAGAAGGTTTTATGACTAAAATAATCAATTCCTTGATTTTTATTAAACCCCTTAGTTACCAATCTGATTTTATATTGTTCAACTATACCATCTACTTTTCATTTTATTATAAATACCCACTTAAATTATATTGGTTGTGAACCTTGAGGAATATCAATTAAAATCCAACTATTATTCCCATTTATTGGGTGTATTTAATCATTTATATCTTATTACCAAATATTTACATTAGAAGATGACATGGATTATTTTAATGTTTTTTGATAAGATTCTTTATCAAGAAAAATTAGTGTTGGTGTAACAAAACTATCATTAGTTCCTTCCAATAGGTACGTATAGAAATCAAATCTATATATCTTAGGTATTTGAGGTCACTTACATTTATAAACCTCCTCGGTCATACCTTCTTTTGATTCTATTTTATTTATGCCATATTCCTCAATTTGGAATTGCTTATGTAATGTGTTTAATCATGATTCATCAAAAATAGAATATTTTGATTCAATAATTGTATTTCTAGATATTAAATCATATGATTCTATAACCATGAATATATAGTCTTTTGAATGCTTTACATATCCAAGAAATATGTTATCAATACCTAATTTCCCTCACGTTTACCTTTTAGGTTCATGTGCTCTTACGATTTCATGACAACCCCAAATATTTAAATAATTGAGGATTAGTTTACTATGCATCCATAATTCATATGGATTCATAGAATTCCCTTTTATTGAAACTCTATCTAGGATGTTTCATGCAGTTAATAATTTCTCTCCCCAAACTACTCTAGAGAGACCCGATATAGACATCATAGAATTAACCATTTCCATTAATTCTATATTCGTTCTCTTAGCTACACCATTATGTTGAGGTGTACATGGATATTTCACATCATATATTATCCCTAGGGATTAAAACAAAGAAGGATTATAATATTCACCTCCCCTTTTGGGTCTGAGGAATTTAATTATAAGCTTGCATTGGTTTTCAACCACATTTTTATAGATACTAAATTTATCTATAACTTCATCTTTAGCATGTAAAAGATACACATGGAAAAATATAGAATAATTATTAAATAGAATTCACAAATTAATTTTTATTACCTATGGTGGTTTTATCATTCAAATCACATGCATCAATATATATTAATCCTAAAATATATATTTTTATTTATATAGTTGTAAATAGTTTCTTAACTATTTCAATTTTTTTATAAGTCAAACATTTATTATCATGTTTTTCCATGCAAGGTAATAATTCCTTTTTTACCAATCACGAATTTTTATTATAATTTATATAGACTAAGAAATTATGAAATAATTCAAAATTCTGAAGAAAATTAGCAAAAATAAAGTTTATATTAAATTTGAATAATCCATCGTATAAATGGCCATTTCCAACAAAGATCCCACCTTTGGGATGAAAAAATTTATTTTCCTTGAATAAAAAAGATTAAACCCATGATTTTTCAATAAGATCCCCAAGACTAAGTTTCTATGAACTTCAGGAACATACAAGGCATCATTTAAAGTAATGATCTTTCTTGAGGTAAATTTTAGATCAACCACACCCTTCCCTTATATGTTTATGTTTGTAGAGTTACTTATGTATAGAAACGTCCCATCATTGATTGATTCCATCCTCTTAAAGAGAGATATTTTTCTGCACATGTGACTTATAGAACTATAATTTTATCCACTAATAAAAGATATCATCAAGAACATTCACTTTAAATATCATGCCTACTAAGTTCTCCTTTCATGTGTTCTTATTATCTTTCTTCTTCTAAAGATGGTAGGCCTATTTGAAGTGTCATAACTTTCCATAGAAGTAGTATTCCCCTTTCATATTTATTAATTGTACCTTTCATTTTGAAGGATGGTTTGGATTTTATTTCCATTTGAGTACTTGGATGGACTCACTCCCATTTCCATGAGGACCTTGGATTTATATTCCTTCTTATTTTTTAGATAATGTTTAACATTCTTCTGAGTGAGTGGTTGTCAATGATGGATGTAACAAAAATGGCATAATCCATGTTTTTCTTGTTTTTATTTAGATGTTGTAAGATTATTTTTATTTCATAGAATTTCCCTATGATAGTTTTATTATCCACTATTTTGTATTAAATAATATTTCTTACTATGAATTTCTTGATTTTCGCATCCTCACTGATGTACTTTTGTTCCAAAAAATATCTTATCTCTTTTACCATTGGGAGGTGTTGGTGATTGCCTAAGTAATCATCAATTAATGTGTTGAGAATGTGTCTTAAACACATGATATTGTCATTATACCATTTTTACCTCATGTAAGAAACTTAAAGCATCTCATCTTCATATTTGGATGGATTTGGAATTGATATCGTGTACACCACTTTGAGAGTTGTAAAGAGTGAGTGCATCCTCTTTTTCCACCTCTTAAAATTGTTGCCATCGAATTGACCCACCTTCATTATATTGTTGAGCACTTACATATCCATGTTGATTGTTATCTACTCTTAATAATTTTAGGGGTATTAGTGGATAATGGTATAGAATTTTCTTAGATGGTAGTAGATTGAGGATTTTTAGGAACATTTCAATGCTTCTATCCTTAATAGTAGATCTTCCCCCACTAAATAGGTTGTAAAATGGGTTGTATGTGAATCCACTTTAGGATACATGTGGCCTGATACTCAATACTTGTACTTGGTGGAGAGTATCCCTTGAATAGGATTTCAAATAAAGTTAGTAATGAAATGCATTTACTATTGTTCTTTGATGAAGAGTCATTAATACTTACTTAATACTTTGAGAGGAATATCAATCCTTGAGATTGATTGGGGTGCTTGGTATCAAGTTGAATTAATTTTCCAAGCCAATGGAGACTAAATTTTATAGGTATCGAAGAACCTATTCAAATAAGTCAACCTACCCCTTGGAATTGGGTAGATACCTATTCTATAAAGGCATGATTTTTTTTGTAATTAATAATTTATATTTGATCACACTCGATCGAATAAGTGGCCCAAATCTCATCCAATAGAAAATGAACGTGTTCGTTAGGTCACACCAAATCTGATTGATAGTATAGATCATACACATTTGGTGAATTGGTATAACCCACCAGACGTATGCATTAGGGTCTAGCCTAAACAAGTGTGAACAACCAATCCATCAAAAAAATGAAGTAACCTCTAAGAACCTCACACTAACATCGCATGCGAAGGGGAAAATGTTCCATCAAAGTGCCACACTACGTGATTGTGAATGTGCACATTTGGATGGGGTAATACACCATCCCCCACAAGATTTTTCCTCCCCACTTTATCATTTTAAATAATGATATAAATGTTTACCCTTATAAATGATACCCCACTCCAACCCACTTTCAAATGTGGGATTCCAAAATTCTAAAATTTAAAATAATGAAAATAAAACCATTTTAAATTTTTTAAAACTCTAAAAATAAAACAATCCCCTTCCATTATAAAATATTTTAAAACACCTTTTGAAAATAAAGCATCATACTCACTTGGAAAAAACATGCATAAATAATGGTACCGCTCTATTTGGTCCTTTATATAGTAGAGACAAATCAAAGTTGAATATAGAAATAGGTGGACATTGTCTTGAACATATAACACATATTATCGGTTAGATTCATCCTATACAAGTTTGTTAAAATTCTTCAGCACTTCATATACTCCTAGACACTATTATGTGTAGGTTTCGAGCGTAGTGGAAGCGCAGGATGGGCGTGTACCCAACTTTTCAAATTTTCATAATTTATGATTAATTAGAGATCAAGATGACGATGAACACTAGTATCCACATAATTGAATCACATATAAAAGACAAAGGAGGGAACCCAGAACCAAGAATAGAGGATCGACATATTTTGTTTATAATTAATTTAATTAAATTATATAATTTCCTCCAAGGTGATTTTTCTTCGTTGATGCATCCAACCATGGGTCCAAGGTGTGGCTTCATTACGATGTAGAATACAAGGATAGGGATTATCTATTGGTGATCTACGCGCGCTCCATGTATCTCTAGACATTGTTGAAGGAGTCTCTGGGTGATAGCACGGAAGACCCATGTTCTCGTGATGTCCACCTTTGATCTCCTTGAGAATCACTTCCAAATCATTCTCTTTAATCCGATGGAGGAGGATCTCTCTCATTCTTGAGAGCATTCTTGGAGAGGGAAGAGTTCTCTAGGATCAAGATCTTTTCTCCAAGTATGTTTTGCACACCACAATTGGTTATCCGGTTGAATGACCCCTTGGATAATATAGATAATAATAACATAATGGGGAATTTAATTCACCAGGTAATAATAAATAATTAGAACAGGTGTTGATACTTAATTAATTATTCCATTTGAAACCCCATGTAAAATAATAATATCAATGATATTATTTCCATTACATGTGTTTAACTTGCACGTTATATTTAAATATTATTTAACTAAATATTATTTAATATTATTTCTCAACGGACCCATAACTTGGTCCGCCAATCCTCAATATATATTGGGCCATGAATAATGACTATTTATTTATTAAATAAATATAATTTCATTATTCACCGATAAATAAATATTCCATCCACAATATATATTCTCTATAATAAATAGTGATGAAATAACTGTGATCAAGCATACTTGAATAATTATTAAACTAAAACCGGGAATAATATTTATTCAAATTGTTAAATAAATCAATTATTTAACCGATATACTGGTTACACTTAGTGTGTGACCCTCTAGGACTATTTCTCATTGGCATTAGGTGGGCTTTCCTAAAGTCTAATATTACTATATAGAAACGGGTTAAGGAACCCAAGAGAAAGAAGTTGATGTTGCAATGACATGTCACCTCATATGAATGCTTACCATGTAATATAATCCCTTGGTCCCGATATCTCTAATCAAGCGGGTTGTATGCAAGTGTCATCAACCCTTGTGCTCGATTTCTCATTCTTTGACTTCCCAAAATTGAAATTTCCTAGAGTGCACCATGGACATGGATTTAGTTAGGCTATATCATTTCCATCAAAGGGACTAATATTTCTACTTCCATAGAAGTGACAAATCATTTCTCACATTATTCATTAATGAAGTATTACTCATGACGCACCCGAAATATCCTACCTCACCGTGAATATCTTTCATCATGGTTTTCATCAATACATCTAAGTGCACAAGTCATAATTTTCATTAATAATAATCTTAAAGTATAAGGACCAATACATGCATCCGTATATAGAAACATCCAATGAAATTTATGAATGTGGATTTCCTACTGGAGGGTCTTATTCTCATAATATCCTCCTAGATATTACTAAGGGCGCACCCCATGAGAAGTTGCCTCGAAGTTTCTTGAGTCCCCACCCTTGATAGCCTATATCATTCATGTCCCTTCAAATGATATCATCTATCCATAGAACATATATTAAATAATAGTGTCATGGCACTTCTGGGTTCTCATCGTAAAAAGGATATGCTATGACATTTTAATGTGATAGCTATTCTTAGGACATTATCACATACTATGTCACACATAAGAACAATCATGATGTGATAAGTAGTTTATTAATATTCATCCAATTAATACAAGTTTATCATAAAGTACAAATAAGTTGGTTTCAAGGGAACCAACTCCAATAGACTCCCACTTTCACTAAAGCCAACTACTAGCAACCTTCAGTCAGCTGGCTCTCACATGATATTCATGCTTCTCCTGAGATAGGCCTTTAGTCAATGGTTCTTCCATGTTCTCTTATGTGGACACTCTACTCACTACAACTTCACCCCTTTGATATAAATCCCTCAATATGTAATACGTTAGGAGTATGTGCTTTGTCCATTAATATGACCTTGGATCTTTTTCAAGAGTCACCACTGCAGTATTATCACAATACAATGTAACGAGATATTTACTACTAGGCACCAAATCAATCTTATGAATGATGTTCTAAATCTAGACAGCTTCCTTAGATGCATCAAAAGCTGCTATATATTCAGGATCTGCTGTAGAATCAGTAAAAACTGGTTGTTTTGAACTATTCCAACTCACATCTCCTCCGTTGAGACAGAAAACATATCTTGATTGTGACTTCAGATCATTCTAATATGTCTAAAAACAAGCATCAGCATACACTCTGATGAAAATATATTTGTCTCCTCCATGCACCAGGAACATATCCTTAGTTCTTCTCAAATACTTAAGGATATTCTTGACAACAGTCCAATGTTGTTATCTTATATCTTCTTGATATATACCTATCATGCTCAGTGCATAGGCAACATTAATTATTGTACATAACATGGTATACATGATAGATCCTATCACTGAAGCGTATGGAATCTTACTCATTTTATATTTCTCATGTTGTGTCTGGGGACACATTTTCTTCGAAAGATGTATACAATGTGACATTGGGACTAATCCACTCTTGGATTTTTCCATACTAAATATCTTTAGTATATGGTCAATTTATGTACTTTGATTTAGTCCAAACGACCTCTTGGATCTATCATGAAAGATCTTGATCCCTAAAATGTAGGTTGTTTTACCTAAGTCCTTCATGGATAATCAGTTGTTCAACCAATTCTTGACTGACTGCAAGACTAGTGTGTCATTTACAATAAGAATTATGTTGTCAACATACACTACTAGGATAACAACCACATTCCCATTAAACCACTTGTAAACTCGTGGCTCACATTCATTCTTAATGAAACCAAATTTTATTATGGATTCATCGAATCGAATGTTCCATGATCTAGATGCTTTATTTAATAAATAATATATCTCTGCAACTTGAATACCCTTTTATCATCACCTGGTGTCACAAACCCTTATGGTTGTGTCATATAGTCATCTTCCTGAAGGTTCTTGTTAAGGAATTCAGTTTTGACATCCATCTGCCAAATCTCATAGTCATGGAAATATGCAATGGAAAGTATGATTCTTATGGATTTAAAAATGGAAATTGGTGAGAAGGTTTCATCATATTTAATTTATTTATGTTGTTTAAAACCTTTATCCACTAGACTTTCTTTATAGGTACTAACTTTACCTTCCATGTCTAGTTTCTTTTTGAATACCCATTTACACCCAACTGGTTTTACATCAACCGGCGCATCGACCAGAACCCAGACTTGGTTCTGATACATGGAATCCATCTCAGAATTCATATATTTTATCTATCTTGTAGCTTTTGATATCTCTACTACTTCCTTATGGGAGATAGGTTCATTATTGTCCAACAATAATGAGTCACCATCCTCAGTGACAAGTAAACCATATCTCTCAGGTTCTCTTACCTCTCTTGTGCTTCTACATAGTAATTTTGTTTTAGGAACTACCTCTTCCATAGGGACCTGTGGAAATTGTTCCTATACCAACTCTTGTATATCTTGAGCATCAACTTCATCTAATTAAATCTTGCTCCCACTATCCTTTTTGAGTATTTTCTCCCTCTCAAGAAAGATAACCTATCTGGAAATAGTCACTTACTTGTCTGAGGGGTTGCATAGGTAGCATCCCTTTGTTTCCTTAGGATACCCTATAAAGATACACTTTGTTCCCTGGGGTGCTAGTTTGTTTCCTAAGAAAGCCTTAACAAATTCCTCACATCCCCATACATGTGTATGTGACAAAGTGGGTTTCTTTCCAATCCATGGCTCTAAGGGAATCTCATTTTCTACCTTATTTGGTACTTGGTTTAATGTGTATACCGCATTTTTCAATGCATATCCCCAAAAGGATAATATAAGATCTTTATGACTCATCATCGACCTTGACATATCCAACAAGGTATAGTTCCTCCTTTCACTAACACCATTTCACTATGGTTTATAAGGTGGAGTGAGTTGAGATAGAATCTCAGACTCCCGTAAAAGGTCGATGAACTCTTGGTTAAGATATTTTCCACCTCGATCTGATCAAAGTTTATTTATCTTCTTATCAAGATGATTCTATACTTAATTCTTGAACTCCTTGAATTTCTCAAAGGACTCGGACTTATACCTCATTGAGTAGACATAGCCATATCTACTCAAGTCATCAGTAAAAGTAATAAATTAAGAATATCCAACTCTAGATTCTACTGGAATTGGTCCATACACATCAGTGTGTACCAATCCTAGAATATTTGTGGCCCTTTCACCCTGTCCACCAAATAGTGGTTTGGTCATTTTCCCTTGTAAACAAGTGTGACATATATCAAGTGGTTTTATCTCAGAAGAGTCTAAATAACCATCTTAACATAGCTTTGTCAGGCACTTCTCATTTACATGACCAAGGTGGTGATGCCACAACCGGGTGTTGTATGAGTCATGTGAACTTGGTTCATTATCATTTTCCAACACTTGGTTCTTGTAATTTAATACATACAGACCGTTATTTAAATGCTTTGTACCATAAAATATGCTGTCCTTATAAAAGTAACAATATTTATTTACGAACTTGAAAATAAATCCATGTATAGGATACATGACTTAAACCTGACCAAAAGGGAATACACGCCGTGTCTAGTGGGCCACATAGAATGTAGTCTAGATGACTGTGCACCAGTGTGTCTTGGTCAACATGCGGTGTAAGAATTAACTACAACACATGTCATTAATTCACACGACTTGAGTAATTTCCGAATTAATCCTGATGCATTGAACACAAATATACGGTGTGTAGATCCGACTACATAGCATGTATTCTTATGTTATCTGGAAAAAACTGTTGGCACCTCCTGATGAGATCCTCAATTTAATTTTAATCATAAAATTATTCATTTATGTTAGACCTGTGAGAAATGATAACGGAGGAATAGATCTCAAAATTTGGATTACAAGAACAATTAAACATGAATTGACAAACTAAATTATTAAAGCATAAATCATCAATGGATTATTTAAATAATTATAAATGAAAATATGACCCCTATGATACCACTTGTAGGTTCCAGGCACAGTAGAAGTGTAGGATGGGTGTGTACCCAACTTTGAAAATTATAATAATCTATGATCAATCTAGGATCAATACCATTGGCCTCCTCCTATTTTAATCATGTTTTAATGATCACAAATCCTATACATCCTGAAAATCATGTTTAATCTATTTCTAGTCATATGTAAAGATAGTTGGTTTCTTTATGCTTTAAATACATTTTCTCATGATCATGACTCCTATAAATCCTGACTGACTTTTTTTAAACTATATTTAATTTGTTTTATAATGAATTTAATTTATGAATGGTTAAGTCTAATTAATTCTGTGAATATTACTACTTAAGTCTATATACAGATATTTGGATAATTCTGAGAAACTGTGAGTCTGCCACCGGTTTTGGTTTTCTAGCAAGTGAACCAGACACCATGACCTAGACACCGTGACCCAGACACCATGACCAGACATCATGACCAGAAATTGTGACCAGACACCGTGACCCAGACACCGTGACCAGACACCATGACCCAGACACCGTGGCTTGACACCTTGACCCAGACACCATGACCCAAACATCATGACCAGACACCGTAACTAGTTTCAGATCTGTTGAATACTATGACACCAATTACTTGTTAAGAAATCATTCAAAGTTTGGAAGAGGACCAGACACCATAATCCTAACACAACATTTGTGCTAATAGTTCCTAATCTCTATAAAACTATTCCATCATAATTTTCTCACCACTCAAAGGCAAAGAAGAAGAAAACATTTCATGGTGACACTATTTCTAAGTGACACCATTTCTAGACAGACTATGACATTGTTCTTTAATATGTTTTTTAGTTTTCAATTTAATTTATAACAGTTATATTTGATTCTTTTAAATGCACTGACATAATTAATATTTATTTGTAGACATGTCACCTGACAATATGAGGTATGAGGTTCAGAATACATGCATCATGTTGGCTCCATCACATGCACTCCAAGAATAAAAAGAAAATTGTGGCCCTAAAGAAAGGGGTGGTAGAGAAGCAAAAGCGCGAGCATTCTTGAAAAAAGAACGGACACATGAAACAAGATACATCTGAATAAAACATGAAGCATTCACAAATCCAAAAGCTGGGATACCATAGATCAGAGTCAAGAACATATTCGTAATACAAACTCTGCAAATAACACAAGCCATATCTAACTGGAAACGAGAGCACCAGACTTGCAATAATCTGTTTCTCACAAGAGGACTCGATACTTGCATCTGCTTCATCCTAGAAGTCCAAATATTCATAGAATAACACTCAGAGCACTTCTAACCATATCTCATCATGTTTTCTCTTTTGTGTATTGTTTTTAGATTTCGAGCAGTGTGTGTGTGTGTGTCTATATTAAAAACACAGTGTCTCCTTTACTAAACTGAAGGTTACAAGATATCATTCCTCTCATATCTTTTTACACTTGTTTACTCACACATATAATTGTGGAAGAGGTCCCTATGTAACCTAGTAGTTTATACCCATAAAGAACTATGGAAGAGGTCGTGTGACCTGGACAGTCCTGTGCATTGTTGTTTACCCCGATCCAGGGTGTGGATCAAGTTTATTAATATAAATTTCTTGGTGGAAGGTGATCACCAAGTGGAGTGGATTAGGTCTCAACTTGAGACTAAACCACTTTTTTTATATCTGCTATGTTGTTTAATTTATTTTTCTCTGTTTTACTATATAATTCAGAAATCACTAGATTTACTTCGATAGATAATCTTGGACAGAAGTTGTAATTTTTTTTCCTTATTAAAATAGATTCAAAAGTATTATCAATAAATAATATTGAGATTACTGAGAATTAATCAATATTATGAGAAGTTATTTGAACATTAAAACTTTCATAACCATATTACCTTGATTAATTGGGCTGTATTTATTTTTATTGGGTAATCTTTTAAGAAAACTTTTCAAACAGAAATTTTTATAGATACTCAATATATTACATTTAAGACCACCACCTCTAAACACAAAGAAAAAGGGAAATTAGAAGTCTCTGTATAAATTTCCAGCATTGAACAATCATCATGTGATAGTGATGAGGAGATGTCTCAATTAGCCATAAGGTTTAAGAGATTTTACAAGAAGAAGAGATTTTTTAGAAATCCTAACTTCAAAGGAAGATATGATCAAAAGGGAAGTTGGAAGAAAGATTGGAAAAGAAGTGACAAGTATGATGAGATAGTATGCTATGAATGTAGGTGAAAGGGACATGTAAAGGCTAACTATACCAAGCTCAAGTATAAAAAGAAATATGAGGACAAAGATAGAAAGTATAAAAAGGTAATGAAATCAATGTGGAGTGCTTATGAGGACAATTCAAGTGACTCCGAATCTTCACATGATGAACAGGCTAACAAAGCCAATATTTGTTTTATGACAAACACATCTGAGGTAACACTAGAATCTCTTGTACACAATTTCTATTATTCTAGAGATGAAAGTGATTTTGTGAATATGTATAAAGAAGAAATGTTTGAGTACTGTAATATGGTCGAAGAGACATGTAATAGACTAAAAGATAAATACAAGTCTTTAAATAAACAGTATGCTCTTACCTCAACTGTTAAATCTGAACTTACTGTAGAAAGAGAGAAAAATGTTCAATTACTCAAAGAAAACAATGAACTAAAGATATCTAATGAGAAATTGAAAAAGGACCTTAAAAGGTTTAATAATAGTAAAGATACTTTGGTATAAATTCTAGGTAAACAGATTACTCCTAAATATACTATTGGTATTGGATATCAACCTGGTAAAAGAAATTTTGGAGGAACAAATTTTTTTTCTAAATTTAGGACATACATCTTTACTCCCGGTTCTGGAAAACATTCATCTAGTTCAAATTATGATACACTCTCTATTGTTTCAAGATTTTTTGGACTAAATATAGTTTATTTTTCAAGCACTTTATATAATGATTATAGGAAACCTATGAGGAATATGTGGGTTCCTAAATCACTAGTCACTAATATTACTAGACCCAAACAAATATGGGTACCAAAGTCTGTTTTTATTTGACTATTTTGTAGGAAAATTTTTTAAAGAGATCCTGTAAAATCTTATAGTACTTGGACTGTGGGTGTTCAAGACACATGACAGGAGACTATTCATGCTTCAAGAACATAATAAAAATTGACTGTGGACATTTCACTTTTGGTGATAATGCCAAAAGAAAAATCATTGGTCTTGGCCAAATCGGTAACTCTAACTCAGTTTTAATTTCCAAAGTACTTTTTGTTGATGAATTGAAATATAATCTGCTTAGTATTTCACAACTATTTGATTATGGACTCAATGTTAAATTTTAAAATGATGCTTTTAATTTTTTTAATTCTAAAAATTAATTAGTGTTTTCTGTATTGAGAAATGAAAATGTATACTATGTTAACTTAGAGTCTTAAGTTTCTAAAAATGCTTCGTGTTTAAGTGTATTTCACAAAGAGTCTTGGATTTTTCATAAGAGACTAGGACACTATAATATTCACTCCCTTATAAATTTAACTAGAAAAATATTAGTCAAAGATCTACCCAAACTTGAGTTTCCAAATGATAAAGTGTGTAATCCTTGTCAAAAGGGAAAGCAACACAAAATTTCCTTTAAACCAAAGAAAGAAGTTTTAACTTCTCAACCTCTTGAACTGATTCACATGGATTTGTTTGGACCATCTAGAGTTTCTGGTTTAA
Organism: Viscum album; assembly: GCA_963277665.1. Classification (NCBI taxonomy): domain Eukaryota; kingdom Viridiplantae; phylum Streptophyta; class Magnoliopsida; order Santalales; family Viscaceae; genus Viscum; species Viscum album. The sequence continues at coordinate 1,085,301,572 of OY728155.1, forward strand.
ATGGGAAGCACTATTTTTATGTTCTTATAGATGACTTTTATATATATAATTGGACTTTATTTTTAGCTCACAAAAGTGAAGCATGCTCTCATTTCACCAAATATGATAAAACTGTAGAAAATATTAGTGGACTTAGAATAAAATACTTAAGAAGTGATCATGGTTGTGAGTTTAAAAATCAAGAGTTTGAATCCTTTTTTTCACAAAATGGTTATAGTCATAATTTCTCTGCCCCTAGAACACCTCAAAAAAATAGAGTTGTAGAAAGAAGAAATATAACCTTACAAGATATTGCTAGAACCATGCTTAGTGAATATGACTTACCTATTTATTTTTGGGTTGAAGTAGTAAATACAGCATGCTATATTATTAATATAGTGTTGATTAGACCTATTATTAAAAGAACTCTATATGAATTATAGAACAATAGAAAACCCAAGGTAAGCTACTTCAAAGTTTTTGGTTACAAAGTCTATATCCTTAATACTAAGGACAATCTTGAAAAATTTTCATCCAAGAGTTATAAAGGAATATTTTTAGGATATTCAATCTCTAGTAAATCCTATAGAGTGTTTAACAAAAGAACTAAATGTGTGTAAGAATCTATCCATGACAAGTTTAATGAGATAGATCCACATGAGTCTAAGACCACTCTAGAGAACATGGAGGATTATGTGTCAAATCTAGACATCAATTCAAAATCCTCTAACCGTCCTATAAAGGAATCTATGAAAACTTCTAGTTCTGGAAATTCTTTAGATTCAAGTCATAATGAAACCAGACCTATTGAAGAACCTGAAATCATTAGTCCTTCTTTTTCTAGAGCTATTAGAACCCTTAAGAACCATCCTTTAGATGATGTTGTTGGAGATTTAGATAAAGGAACTCAAACTAGAAATTCTCTTAGAAATCAGGTTGAACATCAAGTATTCTTGTCATAACTTGAACCTAAAAACATCAATGATGTTGTCAATAATGAATTTTGGGTGATGGTTATGCAAGAAGAAATTAATCATTTTGAAAGGAACAAATTTTGGAAACTTGTTGACCAACCTAAAGACACATTTACCATAGGCACTAAGTGGGTGTTTATAAATAAGGTAGAGGAATATGGTAACATAGTTAGAAATATGGCTAGATTGGTTGCACAAGGCTATAGTCAAGAAGAGGGAATTGACTATTAAGATACCTTTGCACCATTAGCTAGACTTGAAGCCATCAGAATCATGCTTTCTTATGTTGCACATCTTAATTTCAAACTATATCAAATGAATGTTAAGAGTGAATTCCTAAATACGTATATAGATAAGGATGTCTTTATTGATCAACCCCCTAGTTTCAAAAATCCTCACTTTCCAAATCATGTTTTTAAATTATCAAAATATTTATATGGTTTAAAACAAGCTCCAAGTGCTTAGTATGATAGATTAAGTACTTTTATTATTTCTAAAGGTTTTAAAAAAGGTATAGCTGATCCTACGTTTTTTATAAAACAAATTTCTAATGATGTTTTAGTAGTTCAAATTTATGTAGATGATATTATCTTTGGATCTTCAAAAAGTTCTTTATGTATTGAATTTTATAAAATAATGAAAAACGAATTTGAAATGTGTTTAATGGGTGAACTAAAATTCTTTCTTGGATTTAAAATTTTTCAAAATAATGATTGTATTATTTTAAATCAAACAAAATATACTAGGGATATTCTAAAATGTTTTATCTTTGATAGCACTAAAAGTGGTGATACTTCAATGAGTACTACTTGTAAGTTGGATCTTAATGAAGATGAAAAATCTTTTGATCAAACCACTTACAAAGGAATGATTGGAAGCTTACTCTACTTAACTGGTAGTTGGTCTAATATTATGTTTAGTGTATGTATGTGTGCTTGTTTTCAAGAAAACCCTAAGGAATCTCATTTAAATTTTGTTAAAATAATTATCAAATACCTCAATAATACACCCAATCTAGGATTGTTCTATCCTAACATGTCACCTTTTAGGAAATTCAATAGTATCATGGTGTAGTAAGAAACAAATATTTGTTGCATTATCTACTTCTGAAGAGGAATACATAGTGGTTGGTAGTTGTTGTGCACATATTTTTTGGAGGAAACACACATTACTAGATTATGGATATCAATTCAGGCATGTACCTATAAATTGTGACAATAAAAGTACTATTAAAATCTCAAAAAATTATGTTTCACACTCTAGGACAAAACATATTGATGTAAGACATCACTTTTTGAGATACCATTATCAAAAAGGTGATATCACTTTATAATTCATTGGAACTGAATATCAGCTCACTGACATATTCACCAAACCATTAAATTATGAAAGAATATATTACATCATACATGAATTGGGAATGATAAATCTCAAGTAGTAAGTGTACTATTTTACAACTTATAGTTTCACAATTTATGGTTTCACAAGTCTTTGTCTTAAGATTACTATCTAAATCTTAAAGTTCTATAGTTTACTATCTTAAAAGTTGTTGTTTCATGTTTACGGTCTCACAGTTACTATCTCTCGGTTACTTTCTGGCACCTACTATTTCAAAAAATATAGTTGCATAGTTTTGAAGTCACATAATAGAGATGACACCGTGAAAACCTATTACAGTCTCACCATGAAAGTCTATTCTGGTCTCACCGTAAAGACACTTTTCATTTTATTTACATATTATAACACGTATCACTATAATTAATTATTTTATTCTTTTTCTTTCCCATGCTTTTAAATTTGTGATGCTCGATATCCCTAAATGATAAAAACAAAAGAAGTTTCACTCTTTTCTTCACCTGATCTCTCTTCTCTCAAACCGTAAGCCCTCCTTAAACCCTTCAGTTCTCTCTCTCTCTCTCTCAAACCTTCATTGAATTCCTAGGATGAAGTGCCCATCTTCTTCAACTCTTGATAAGTGCAGATCTCAGAAGAAAATAAAAAGATCACCAAAGATATCGCCCAAAGGTCCTCTAAATCTGAACCTTGTTGATAGAATAGTGGTACCATAAAAGGAAATATTCCCTAATTGGTTGTTTTCAAGTAAGTCTCTAGTGTTGAAAGTACTAAAAGAGCAGGGATGGATGGATTGGTTCACAAAGGAGACAAGGCTAATTTACCCAAATCTAGTTTCTCGGTTTTATCAGTTCGTTCAATTCTCATTTGATACAGAATATGGTTTTGTTGTGAGAAGTTGGATCAATGGCCAAAGCTGTACCTTTTCTTCAAGGTTATGGGATTCTTTCCTAAGGATACCTCATGAGGTAATTTTTTTGGACTACCAAAGAGTTCCTCCTCCTCCAAGTGAGATCTTTGTTTTAGAAGAAGCCTTGGGAAGCCTGACTAGAAATAAAACTAAGAGAAGAGCTATTTCTGCTGAGCTAGATGGTGAAACGAGATTATTGTTTAAGTTTGTTCAGAATCCGATTGGTCCAAGAAAAGGAGATTTTGCTACATTAAAGTATCAGGATGTATTTTTTATACATATTATGAAGAATAGACACAAGATTAACCTATGTAAGTATGTTACACTTCATATGTGTGAGTTGATAAAGACAACCTAAAAGTTAACCTCCTTGTTCTACTAAAGGTTAATCTCTGCTATGCTTCATGCTAAAGGGTTGGTTGGATCGGATGAAGAAGTCATTAAGGACTATGGATTTTTATCTCAAAGGTTACAATCAAAAGAATGAAAATCATTTGGAATTTGTGGAGAAAACCATGGGTGGAGGATAATGATAGGGTTTATAAAAAGTTCAACCTGGTTGAGCATTCTTCAAGACCTAAGAACATTTCTGATCCTGGTATGAAACCAAATGAAATTGTTGACTATCCTGTTAGGGAGGAAGAAGAAGATGTTGTTGCACCTATAGGGGAAACTATCCTGGATAAGGAAGACAGTGGACCTGTTCCTCAATTCATAGCTGAGAAGGAAGTACTTGTTCCTAAATTGTTTATTTGGAAGAATAACATTCTTCTAAATAATATTCTGTTGTTAATGTAAGGGAAAAGGCTGTTCTGGAATAGAATTTATAAGAAGAACTTTCTCTTGAGAAAGAATCTGCTTTTGAGGAACACTTAGAGGAACAATTTGTTCTTGAGATTATCCCATCTACTGAGGAAAGAATTGAGAAATCCATTCAATTGGATAGAAAATAAATTTGTGAGGCTATTGGGGATAAAATTTTGGAAATAGATCAAAGAAATAAATCTCTTATTCCTATGAGAGATGCACTTGTTGAGGGGGAGCAGCAGCCTAATCTAGAAGGTGTTGAAGTTTCTAATCTAGTTGATCAAAGCATTGTGGATACATGGTATAAATTTCCTAGCTACTTTGATGTGAATGGTTCCCAAGAAGCCTCAGTTAAAGGTATAGATCTGTTTACTGTGTGTCAATTGAAATCGGTCTCTACTCTTGAATTTATCTATGCAAAGGAACTTGAGCCTGTCTTAGCTCCTGTTCCTGAACCTTCACAAGAACCTTCTACCTTAGTAAGTAAGGATTATTTGAAAGCCTTTAGAGATACTTTATTCGTAGGATTTTAAAATCTCATGAACACTCAACCTGCTCCTATAACAAACCTAAGTAAAAGATATTCTTCTCTATTATTAGAAAATATCATATGGAAGATTCAACCAAAAATGCTTCATGAAATTCAAGAAGTCAAAATCGAGAACAAACAGATGAGTGATGAAGTGAAGTTTCTCAAAAATATGGTTGAAGATATGTAGAGAGTGTTGAAATCAAGACTAGATCATCTTTCTCATCTTGTTGAAGATGTTAGTGGTCAGATTCTATAGGAAGTTATCTATCTAATTCAACCTAACCTAGCTTCCTTAGCTAACAAGGTGGCTGAAAGAAACAATAAAATATTTCAAGAAATGTGTGATATTGTTATCGGTTAGAAAAAAAATGACTGATGAGTACAAGGGATGTCTACATAAAGTTCTGAATTAACTAAAGTCCCTTACTTCAGCTGTTTCAGCTTCTAGTACCTATGGACTTCATCTCAACCCTCCTTTGACAGTGATCTACTCATAACGGTTGTTAAGGAAGAACTTTAATCAGTGATAAGTGGAATTTACAAAGATTATATATCTATGGTTTTCAAGAATAATGACATATTTATTGATTTGGTAAGAATTCATTCCAAGATTTCAAATGATGCTCAGAAATAAATTACTAAGAAGGTGGATTTATAATTCAATAGGATTTTCTCTGAGCATGATATGACAAACCACTTCAAGTACCTTGTAGAGAATCTGAAAATACCTCCTATCACTTAAGATTTCAAAACTCAAGTTCAAAAGCTAAAATATTTCACTCCTTTGTTGGAAAATTTCATGGAGAAGAAATATGACTTTGATAAAGCGATATAGTATGGTAGTGAGATTATTGTTGACTTCATCAAGTTATTAAGGCCTTATCTTCATGTGCAGAGCACTGCTATTATGGATCCTACAGCTACACCCTTACAGACTGGTTTGCCTCCTTCCTCATCCAATGCCTTTGTCTCTATCTCTATGTCTGTCTCTCAGGCTTTGAGTCAGATCAGACCTATTATCCTTAACCAACAATTGCCTCGATCTTCCACTAAACCTACCTTGGCCCTTCTGTTTTTGAAGGACTCCTGCTTCCTTCTCTAATAGTTGGTTCACTCCCTTCTTCAAATTCTACCTCTGCTCCTGTGGCTTCTCCTGATGCTACTGCTGAGGGAAAAGAGAATACAGCTAGTGCTGAAGAACAGTGAACACTATCTTTTGATAGGGATTTTTCTATATTTTTTGTTGCCTGTTGTTTGTAATGACACATATTTCTCTATCTAATGTACTGTGACCTATTATTTTATATTTTCTTATTTTCCTTTGTACTCTTTTTGATAATCCTAAAAGGGGGAGAGACACATACACTAAGAAAAGATATCTCACTCATATGACTTGTGATCATCAAAAAGGGTGAGATTGTTGGTCTCCTCCTGTTTTAATCATGTTTTAATGATCACAAATCCTATACATCCTTCAAATCTTGTTTAATTAGTTTCCAGTCATGTGTAAAGATGGTTAGTTTCTTTATTTTTTAAATAAATTTTCTTATGATCTTAATTCCTATAAATCATGACTAATTTTTTGTAAACTATATTTAATTTGTTTTGTAATGAATTTCTTTTATGAATGGTTAAGTATAATTTATTCTGTGAATATTACTGATTAAGTATATATATAGATATTTGGATAAGTCTGAGAAATCGTGAGTCTGCCACCGGTTCTGGTTTTCTGGAAAGTGACCTAGACACCGTGACCCAGACACCATGACCAGACACCATGACCCAGACACCGTGACCCAGACACCGTGACCAGACATCGTGACCCAAACACCGTGACCTAGACACTATGACCAGACACCGTAACCAATTTCAGATCTGTTGAAGACTATGACATCGGTTCCTTGTTAAGACACTGTTCTAAGTTTAGAAAAGGATCAGACACCGTGATCCTAACACCACATTTGTGCTATCGGTTCCTGGTCTCTATACAACTATTCCATCATAACTATCTCATCACTCAAAGGCAAAGAAGAAGACATCGTTTCGTGGTGACACCCTTTCCAAGTGACACTATTTCTAGACAGACTGTGACACCATTCTTTAATCTGTTTTTTCATTTTCAATTTAATTTCTAAAGGTCATATTTGAGTCTTTTAAATGTACTGACATAAGTAATATTTATTTTTAGATATGTCACCTGACAGTATGAGGTTGAGGTGCAGAATACATGCATCATGTCATCTCTAGCACATGCACTCCAAGAATAAAAAGAAAAGCATGGCCCTGAAGCAAGGGGTGGTAGAGCAGTAGAGGTGTGAGCATTCTTGAAAAAAGAACCGACACATGCAACAAGATACATCTAAAGAACACACAAAGCATTCACAAATAAAAAAGTTAGGATACCATATATCAGAGTCAAACTTTATGAAGAACACAAGACATATCTAACTGGAAACTAGAGCACCAGACTTGAGATACTCTATTTCTTGCAAGAGGAATCGATACTTGCATCTTCTTCATCCTAGAAGTCTAGAACTACATAGAATAACACTGAGAGCACTTCTAAACTTATCTCATCATCTTTTCTCTATTGTGTATCGTTTTTAGCTTTTGAGTAGTGTGTGTTTGCCTGTATTAAAACACACATTTTCTCATGCACTAAACTGAAGGATATGATATATCCTTTCTCTCATGTCTTTTTACACTTGTTTACTCCCACGGATAATTGTGTAAGAGGTCCCTATGTGACCTGGTAGTTTATACCCACGAAGAACTGTGGAAGAGGTCATGTGACCTGGATAGTCCTATGCACTGTTGTTTACCTCAATCCAGGGCGTGGATCAAGTTTATTAATATAAACTTTTTGGTGGAAGGTGATCGCCAAGTGGAGTGAATTGGATCTCAACTTGAGACTGAACCACTTGTTTTATATCCACTGTGTTGTTTAATTTAGTTTTCTCTATTTTATTATATAATTTATAAATAACTAGATTTACTTTGATAGTTAATCTTGGACAAAAGTTATAATTGTTTTTCCTTATTATAATAACTTCAAAAGTAATATCAATAACTGATATTGAGATTATTGTGAATTAATCAATCTTCTTAGAAGTTATTTGAACATTCAAACTTTCATAACCATATTAACTTGATTAAATGGGTTGTATTTATTTTTATTAGGGAACCTTTTAAGAAAACTTTTCAAACAAAATTTTTTATAGATACTCAATTCACCCCCCCCCCCCTTCTTGATTACTCTACTCCGACCAAAAAATATGACAATGAACACTGGTATCCACATAATTGAATCAAAGATAAAAGACAAATAAGATAACTCAGAACCAAGAAGAGAAGATCAATATATTTTGTATATAATTAATTTAATTAAATTATAGAATTACCTCCAAGATGATTCTTTCTTCGTTGATGCGACTGACCACGAGTCTGAGGTGTGGCTTTGTTATGATGTAGAATCCAAGGATAGGGATCATATAATAGTGATTCACATGTTCTCCACGTATCTCTGGGCATCGCCAAAGGAGTCTTCAGGTGCTAGCACGGAAGATCCTTGTACTCATGATGTCCTCCTTCGATCACCTTGAGAATCTCTTCTAAAGCGTTCTCCTTGATTCAGTAGAGGAGGATCTCTCTCGTTCTTGAGCGCTTTCTTAGAGAGGGAATAGTTCTCTAGTCTCAAGAGATTTTCTCCAAGGATGTTGTGCACAACACTATTGGTTAGTCGGTCGAACAACCCCTTGTATAATATAGAGAATAATAACATAATGGGGAATTTAATTCACCAAGTAATAATAAATAATTGGAACATGTGTTGTTACTTAATTTATTATTCCATGTGAAAGCCCACGTCAAATAATAATAGAAATGATATTATTTCCATGACATGTGATTAACTTGCACATTATATTTAAATATTATTTAATCAAATAATATTTAATATTATTTCTCAACAGACCCATAACTTGGTCCGCCAATCCTCCTCAATATTTATATGTCCTTGAATAATGACTATTTTTTAATAAATAAATATAACTACATTATTCGCCGATAAAGAAATATTCTGTCTGGAATATATATTTGCTTGAATAACTAGTGAAAAAATAAATGTGATCAGGCATACTTGAATAATTAGTAAACCACAACTGGGAATAATATTTATTCAAATTTTTAAACAAATAGATTATTTAACTGAGATATTGGCTACACTTTGTAATACCATAAGGATTTATAAATAAATTCATGAAACATTAAGTCTCCATAAAAACACCACTTTGTTATAACCTAGCCATTAAACATAATTTTTCACTTCTGTAATTTTAATTTTGAAAAACTGACATACACGGTTATGTTCAGTAATATATTTAGAGTCATATAGAATCAACTTAGTTTTTTTGAATAGTAACATACCCTTATGAATAGTAACATACCCTTATGAATAGTACTATTACTCTTATGAAAATTAATGAATAGTAAATCAGCCAAAAAATAGAAACTTCACCCATGAATGTATAAATACAATTTAGACATCTTATAAGTGACAAAATGATCATAGTATTAGTATTGGTATTTTTAAAAGTCATAAATATTTTAATTATAATTAATTTAATAATTTAAAATGGAAATCTTTTTTCATAATATGTAATCATAAATTTTTATTTTATTTTCTTATGGTTATAAGAAAATTTTATGAGACCTTAATTAATTTCTCACGGTGTTATAAAATGAGTTATAGTTTTAAAGTTTTTTTTGGAATAAATTATGATTTTATTTAAAAATTAAATTAAAAATATTTAGAAATTTATTTTCAAAAAATGGATTTCATTTTTTAATTCTACATTTTGAAAAATGGTTGGGGTGAATTTTTTGGATTTTTCTAAAATACATGAATTTTGGGTGAATAATAAAATACAATGATTTAAGATAAATGCTAAATACATGATTTATTGGGTCATAGGTGATGTAAGGATAATGAAAGACCACTTGATTACAACTCACATAAACATATTACTATTCTTGGTTACAAGAATCAACATTATTTGTTTTCTTGTGGGAAATAATAAAATAATGAATAAGATATTCACAAATCACCCCTCTCCTCCACTATAACCCCCCCCCCTCACACACACACACACACTCCCTCTTCTCTTCACTCCTATAAAGACTTGTTCCTTGTCTAAATTATCATCAAATATTCTCCCAAGATCCTCCCCCATGTCCATCAGACCTTTTTATTATAAAAATTCTAAAACCTCTCTTCTAAAGAGGCTCTCAAGGAAGATTACTCCAAGAGGTAAATTCCTCTTTTCATTTCTTTTATTTCAAGTTCCTTTCTTTTATTTTTCTTTACTCACCTCCTTTCATCCAAATTTATTAATTAATTGATTACCTTACATGTAATAGAATTTTTTTATGATAAATAAATAATTTTTCATCATCTCTCATTTCCCCTTCTTTTATAATAGAAATGAAAACACCATCCGAGATGTGTTAATTTATCACATTCAAGGACAATGAGTTTTCAATTTCTAATACCATATTAAATTATGGTCATGAACCTATTTTTATGGTTTAACCAGACTGTAATATATGTATTATAACTTATTTAAGGTTCTGGAATCATTTTTTACTCATGATGTTAATTTATAAATCAAAATGAGTTCATTGTGATCAAGAACTGCCAATTAACCCAAACAATTGTCATTAAAGTTTTATATAATGATTCATCTTCACTAAAAATAACCAAATGAATTTTATGACCATTTAATCTTATTATTTTTCACTAATAACATACAACTTCTATTTGGTATAACCATTCTCATTCTATATGTTTATCCATACATGCATATAAGTAAACCAGTCGTGAAAACCATGGAAGAAAACGCTCCCAAACAATGAAATTGAATCTATTAACCCATAAAAAGAAAATTAATGGACCTAATAAGGTTATAATAAATCAATTAAATGTATATGAGTTTTTTTAATCATTAATTTATAAACCTAAATTTGATTATTCGGGTTCTTAAGATCAAGTGAGGAACACCTTCAGACTTAAAGTAAAGGTTTTCCACCCGAACCTCCATTTTCATTCAGGTTCCTTTTATTATCTACTTTACTCAATTAAATTCGTATTCATTAATATTTAATCCTAATAAATTCTATTTTAGTGTTCTATATATGTTTACCATCCATAATCCTACCTCTATTTATGGGGAATTATATTTTTTAAAAAGATCTTTCAAAAATTCTTCTCGAAATACAAGTCTGACTCAAGGGAATTTCTCAAATTCTTACCTATTTTCAAGAGAACTCTATAATATGTTTTTAGAAATTATTATCTTTATAAAATTAATCATTTTATTATTAAAATATTATCTTACTTCATTTATGGTTTTATACAAACACTTTTCCAAAATAACTCTTCTTTTCAAAGTAAAAGAGTATTTATCTCAAGAATTACTCGATGATTTTATAAGAGTATCTTCATCTGTTTCAACACTCTGGTTGATTATTATGTATTATTAGGATTAATATTTATGATATAATCTAACATATTTAATTGAATGGTTTATGATTAGTTTTACTATGTATGTGCTATCTTAAAACCATTCACCAATTTACTTCGAATGGTTAGTGTTTATGCTTAATGTTTGGGGAAAGTTATTTATGTTTCATATGTTAGTTTGAATATGAATGTATATGTTATTTATTTTTATCCCCATTCATATAAGTAATTAATTTGACTTATTATGTGATGTTTGGGACCCTCTACAGCCCCTCGATGCATCATTAGGTCTTATGAGACAAATAGATATGGAATTGGTCGAGATCTTACCCATTTTTAGATATGGTTTTGGCCAAGGACTTAATCATTTTTATATGTCTTGGTCAAGGCCTTGACAGTATGTTTCAGAATGTCCATAATATAAATTTCCATCATTATAAATCTATAAATCCATAGTTCATGAGGTTATTTGACTAGTATAATACCCATGATTATGTTTTATTATAGAAACATTTACTCAACTCATATTCCTGCCATATTATGTTCAAGTTTATTTTTAAAGGCATGTGTTTTCAATTATTCACCATTCCTAATATTTATGTTATCTTTCGCTATAATTTTTACTCTTACTGAGCATCTTATCTCACCCCTTATTTTGTTTCATTTTTTCCAGGACATGAAGAGGTATATTATGATTGACTTGTAGGGATAATCTTAGAGTGGTGGATATTACCAACAGAACTTATATCTTGTTTTTCATTTCATGTTATAATGTTAAACTTATGTATGTATCTGGATTTCCAAATCTACTAAACTATTCATTCCTTCAGGATAATACTTTCTTTTAATCATGCCAATGTAATAAAATAAGGCACCGGATCCGAGAAACTGGGGTCGGGTCTTTATAGTTGGTATCAGAGAAAATTTAGTAGAATACATGGAAACTAGATTTAGAAAACGTAGATTTGAGAAAAACCCCTAAGATAGTCTTTAAGAATAAAATATACAGGAAGATCCTAGAGTTTTTGGTAAGGAATATATTATATGGATCTTTCTATCAAATAAATCCATGTTTTGATACAAAAAGTGGATGTAGTTCTGGCACAGATGTAGCTAGAAGTAACAAATTTTATAAGGAGTTTCAGGCTTGACCCACGGGGTATCCTGGTACACGACAATGGTTCTTACTATACACTTGGTTTGACACTCCTAGAGTACATGCTTAGGATAATTCTCATTTTCTTTAAAAGCTATTATGAAGGATTTAAATGTAAAAATTTTTTCCTCAAAGAAACCACATTTATGATTATGGAATTATCCATGCATAGGATTTCAATTTATATTAGGAATTTTTTCTAAATTGAGATGGTACATTATGATTCATAACCTAATCTAGTGTATTCCATTATTTATAAATGGTGCCTAGTGGAAGTAATGTAAACCGCATGAACGCACATATCCCATGTAAAGATATCCCTCCTATGTAAGATAATGATGTTGGTTCTAGAGCTGCGACTGGTGCGGAGAAACTTATAACTATACTGGGACAACTTACTTGGGTTATGAATAATAACCTTACCTGTATGGAGCATCCGGATCAACAAAATGTAGGAGTTATGTTAGATCACTTTATGCAACAATAGACTCTATTATTTAATGGGACTACAAAACCATTTTTAGCGGAGCAGTGGATAAGTTCCTCAGTGAAGATATTTCTTGCCTTGGGAAGTAATGAAAGGGTGAAGTTTTTTATGGCAGTTTATCATCTGTCGGGAGATACCGATCAATGGTGGTAATTAATTTAAAACACAAAGGAGGATTAAGAAATAGAAAACATGGAATGGAGTGAATTTAAAGAACTTTTCTTAGAGAAATACTTTCCTCATGAACAGTGAGCAGATATGGAAAGGCAGTTTCTAAATCTGAGGTAAAAAAGGATGAGAATGTTGCAAAGTATGAAGATAATTTCAAAAAGTTAGCAAGACATGTCGCGGACTACATATGTAATCCAAGGATAAATATTTATTGATTATTTGATGTTTTAAGACCATTTCTCTGAAGGTCTCTAGTATCCCAAAGTTTCTTATCATATGAATATATAGTCTCAAGTGATATCGAGACAGAAAAAGAATTTTCTAAGTCTTACGATTTTAAGGGAAAGAAAGAGAAGAAGAGGGCTGCTGAAAACTCTAGAAAAGGAAATAAGGAAATGGGGAATAAGGGAAGAGTTGACTTTCCACCATGTGATAATTGTGGAACGAAACACTCTGGTGCATGTTTAAAAGGAAAAGGGGTGTGTTACAGGTGTAGATAGAAAGGTCACCATACTAGTGATTTTAAGGTAAATAAAGAAGTTATTAATGTTCAATTCTATAATTATAGGGAAATGGTTCACTATGATAATGATTTTCCAAAGCGTCAAGGAAACATGCCTTAGAAAAGGCCAAGGGAGTAGGGAAAATCTTATATGATCACAACTGTTGATATAAAAGTTCTTAATGATGTGGTGGTAGGTACTTTAATCATTTTATCAAACTTATCCAATGCTTTATTTGATTCTAGATTATCTCATTCTTTTATATCTTCCCAGTTTTCTAAGAAAATTAGACATGTTCAATTTGATTTAATGAAGGAGTTATCAATAAAAACTCTTAGGGGATGTATCATTGCAATAAATATGTGTCGATCAATCCCCCTCATGACACATAAATGTGCTTTAGTTACTAACCTTATCATCATACCCATGATTTAATTTTATATAATCCTTGGTATGAGTTGGATTTCATGTTATGATGTAAAGATATGTTGTAATAAGAGGCAAGTTATGATTTTCAAGAATGGTGTTGAATCACTTATCTTTAGAGCAGAAACCTCGCCAGCTGATTCTTATCTGGATCCACCCCTAATAGCTCTACTGAATTCAATTATTGGGGAGTAAGGGAATGCAATATCTATGGGTGATTAAAGAAATGATAAAATATATTATGTACCTATTGTGAAAGAATATATTGATGTGTTTCCATAGAATTTACCTAGACATCCTCCAGAGCGGGAAATTGAGTTTTCCATTGATTTAATTCCCGGTTTAAGGCCTATATCAAAGACTCCTTGTAGAATGGCCACTGTGTAATTAGTAGAACTGATGAAATAGCTAGAGGAATTGAGTGATAAAGGATTTATTCTCCCTAATTTTTCTCCATGGGGAGCCCCTGTTCTTTTCATTAAAAAGAAATATTGAACTATGAGGTTGTGCATTGACTATAGGGGGATCAATGCTATAAAAATAAAGAAAAAGTATCCACTGCCTCACATTGATGATTTATTTGATCAACTTCATGGATCACAATATTTTTTGAAGATTGACCTTCGATATGGATATCATCAGTTTCGAGTGAGGAAGGAAGATATTCCAAAGACATCATTTCGAACTAGGCATGGTCATTACGAGTTTACAGTAATTCCTTTTGGACCGACTAATTCACCCTCTGTTTTCATGGATCTAATGAATAGAGTTTTCAAGGAATGTCTTGATGAATTTGTGGTGGTATTTATTAATGATGTCTTGGTATACTCCAAAATCAATGAAGATCATGAAAATTACGTGTTCACTATTCTGAAGACTTTTAGAAGAAATGAATTATATGGGAAGTTTAGAAAGTTTGAATTTTAGCTTCAATTAGTTTCCTTTATTGTCCACATTATCTCTAAACATGGAATATATGTTGATCTTGTGAAGACAATGGTTGTGCAAGAATTTCCTACTCCAAAAAACATAACTGAGGTACATAGTTTTATTGGTTTATCAGGTTATTATCGGCATTTCATTCAAAACATCGCTCGTTTAGCCAACCCAATGACCAAGTTTATACGTCAAGGGGTTAAGTTCGTATGGAAAAAACAATGTTAGGACTATTTCAAAGAATTAAAAATGCTCTGATCCTAACTCTACCATCGAGTAATGATGGGTTTGTGATCTATAGTGATGCATTAAAGAAAGGATTGGTTGTGTCCTTATGCAGAATGAAAGAGTTATTGAATATGCATCAAGGAAATTAAAAATTCATGAAAAAAACTGTCCTACTCATGATCTTGAGTTATCTGCTATGATCTTTACTCTAAAAATATGGAGACACTATCTTTATGGTGAAAGATGTGAGATATATACGAATCACAATATTCTAAAGTATATCTTCTCGCAGAAAGAACTCAACATGAGGCAAAGGCGATGGCTTGAACTGCTCAATGATTATGATTGTTCCATACACTAACACCCAGAAAAGAAAAATAAGGTAGTTGATGCATTGAGTAGGAAGGATCATGGAGTTCTTAACAAAATGAGGATTGACAAGGATCCTTTGTACATGGTTCTAGTGAGGATAGATATGAGAATTATCAAATAAGTTGAAACATAACTACTTTTTAAAATAGTTTCCCAACCATCTTTATTAGAAATAATTAAATCTTCATAGTCTAATGATGATAATCTTCAAAAGAAAATTAATGCTGTGAAATATGGGAAATTGGCTGACTTCATGTGTGGAGATGGAATTCTGAAATTTGGAAAGAGGATATGTGTTCCCTATGTACCCAAGCTGAAAAGAGAGTTATTAGATGATTCTCATAGATCAAAATTCTCTATACACCCTGGTACCACTAAAATGTATAGAGATTTGAAAGAACGTTTCTAGTGGGATAACATGAAGAGGGAAATTGTTGATTATGTATCAAGATGTTTAGTCTGTCAACAAGTGAAGGTCGAACGACAACATCCTAGAGGATTCATGCAGCCTATACCTATTCCTTCATAGAAATGGGATGACATCACCATGTATTTCATCACTAAATCACCCAAAACTCTGAAAAATAATGACGTGATATGGGTAATTGTTGATCAACTTAAGAAATATACACATTTCCTCTCTATAAGGGGGGATTTTCCACTAGAGAGCCTAGCAAGACTCTATATCAATGAAGTTGCGAGACTTCATGGAGCACCTCTTTCAATTGTGTCTGATCATGATCCACAATTTACATCAAAATTATGGAAAAGTATTCAGAAATATTTGGATACTGAGCTTCGATTGAGTACTTCTTTTCACCCAAAAATTGACAGGAAATCATAAAGGACGATCCAAAACTTAGAGGACATGTTGAGATCATGTTCACTAGACTTTCAAGGTATGTGGGATCAATATTTACTTTTAGTGGAGTTTTCCAACAATAATAGTTTCCATTCAAGTATTCAAATCGCGCCATATGAAGCATTGTATGGCAATATATGTCATACACCAACTTTTTGGGATGAAGTTGGAGAAAGGAATCTTGTAGGACCAAAGCTTGTGGGGGAAACAACAGTAAAGGTAAAGATTATTCAAACCCATGTCAAAGCATCTCAAAGAAGGTAAAAGAGCTATGTTGATAATTGAAGGAAGGATTTTTAATTTCAAGTGGGAGATCGCGTTTTCTTGAAAGTATCTCCATGGAAGGGTGTTATAAGATTTGGGAAGAAAGGTAAAATTATCCCTAGGTACATAGTCCCTTTTGAAATTCTAGAGATAATTGGAGCTGTTGCATATCGTTTGTCTATGCCACCTAGCCTGCCTAAAGTACACAATGTGTTCCATGTCTCATTACTGAGAAAGTACATGCCAGACCCAACACATGTTCTCACTTCTGAAGGTAAAGAATTACAACCTGACTTATCTTACTGTGAAGAGCCTATCCGGATTCTGGAAACTAAAGAACAAGTGTTTAGGAATCGGATGACTCAACTGGTAAAGATACTTTGGAAAAATCATAAAATCGAAGAGGCAACATGGGAGCCTGAGGAGCTTATGATAAAGAACTATCCAAATATTTTTGTGACATAACATTCTGGTAATTTAGAGGATGAAATTTTTGTAAGGAGGGGATAATGTAACACCTGAAGGATTTATAAATAAATACATGAAACACTGAGTCTCCACAAAAACACCACTTTTTTATAACCTATCCAGTAAACATAATTTTTCCACTTCTGTAATTTGAATTTCAAAAAAATGACATACACGGTTGCATTCAGTAATATTTTTAGAGTCTTATAGAATCAACTTAGTTTTTTTGAATAGTAACATACCCTTATGAATAGTAACATACTCTTATGAATAGTAACATACCCTTATGAATAGTACTATTACTCTTATGAATAGTAATTAATAGTAAATCGGACAAAAAATAGAAACTTCACCCATGAATGTATAAATACAATTTAGACATCTTATAAGTGACAAAATGATCATAGTATAAGTATTGGCATTTTTGAAAGTCATAAATATTTTAATTATAATTAATTTAATTATTTAAAATGGAAATCTATTTTCATAATATGTAATCATAAATTTTTATTTTATTTCCTTATGGTTATAAGATAATTTTATGAGACCTTGATTAATTTCTCAAGGTATTATAAAACGAGTTATAGTTTTAAATTTGGTTTTTTTTGGAATAAATTATGATTTTATTTAAAAATTAAATAAAAATTATTTAAAAAATTATTTTCAAAAAAAAATCATTTGTGAATTCTACACATAAAAAATGGTTGGGGTTAATTTTTGGGATTTTTCTAAAATAATTTTTTTTTAAAGATGGAGGCAGTGCCCCTAATTATTATAAAAAGAAAAGTCTGAAAGGATGAGAAAAGTACAACAAAGATATCAAAATCCCCCTCTTGGTGGGCCAAGATTTTTCCTCGGCTTGTTTCCAATTCTTCGTTCCTGTTCTCTCATCTCATTCCATGCCTCTATATTGATGCGCACACGGCCTCTCCTTCCTCTATTGTAGCGTTCTTCAATATCTTTAGCTTGTTGTAGCAAAGCTTCCACATCTTCATCTGAACTTTCAGTTTGCTCCTCCTCCTTCTTCCTTTCCTCTTTTCTTGCTGCTTTCTTTTGGCTTCTTGTTCGAACCTGTTGCCAAGCACTATCTTCATCACCTTTCAGTTCATCATCCTTCCTTTCTTTTTCTACCACCTGCATTGCTCAGGGAGGCAAAAAATGAGAGGGTTCCCCATGATAGATACTCACCTGTTTTTCAGGGCTGGCCAAATCCCCAGCCACAGATGACTGCATCTCCAAGGGAGTGGCAAAAGTAGCAACATTCCCAGAAGTTGTAGCAGCAGCAATAGAATTATGAAGGTTTAGGTTCATGCTGGTAAGAGCACTGGTATGGATAGTATTCTTGTCTAGACCAGTCAAAAGAGGAGGCTGATCTGCCATTTCTTCAGGGACAGGTTTAACAGCACAAAGAGCGTTTACAGATTCAGCAGAAATTTTTTCAACAACTTCAGTAAGAGAAGGACCTGGAAGAGAAGAAACCTGGACAGATTCCTTAACTAGACCAGCCAAAGTAGACTGATCTGGATTCTTAGAATCAGAGGCAACACCGATTGAACATTGGTGGAGAAATCCAGGTTCAGAAGCATGTGCATGCACTTTATCAGAATTGGCATTTTGAAGTTTGTCCATAGTGGCCACATTATCAGTACAGAGAGATTGCAAGGCTGGGATCCCGGATTTTCCTTCTTCCACAATGTCAGCCCAAGACTTTTTGGAAGTTGGAATTGTGGAGCTATTTTGAGCAATCAAATCAGAGGATTTCCTGGGTGAAAGAGCCCTTTGCTGTTCATGCAACATGTTTTTCAGATTGGGGCATGATTTAGCATCATGACCCTTCATAGAGCAATTTGAACAAATAAGACTCTTTCTACAGTTAGTGGAGTCATGCCCTAAAACTTTACAATCCAAACAATATCTAGGTAGGTTTTCATACTCAATTCTCAAACTTATTTCTTCCTCATCAGTAGATAAACAGATCTTATCAATTAAAGGAGATGAAAGATCCACCTCAACTAAACATCTAGAAAAATGCCCATATATGGCCAATTCTGTTTCTTTATCCATTCTAATGGGAACTCCTATAGCCATGGAAATGTCATAAAGGATCCTAGGGTGCCATAGGATCCAGTTTAAACCAAAAAATTTGACCCAAACTTTTGAAACAGTATTACCCATCTCCAAAGGGTTGAAGGATCTATCCCACTCACGAATGTGAAAATCCCCAGGCTTGAATGAGATGGAACCAAATCCCCAGGCTCTTAATTTTAAATCTTTTGAAGGAAAAATCAAATGGTATAAGCCCTTACCGAGAGAGATGCAGTTCCAGGTATCGAACCCCCAGATATCAACTATTCGTGATTTGAGATAGTCTAACTTCCAGGGTTGCGATCCCTTCAGCAAGATCAGCCTGGAGATGATAGAGTGAGCCCCCAACTTCAATCTCTCAGCTACCGTAGCAGCGTCGGCTTTAACATGCGCAACCGAACCCTTCTTCTTCATCCCTGTATATGAATCCTTGAAATGGGAAAAGGAAAGATTATTCTGACCAACTTTAACTAGTTGTTTCTTGCGAAGATCATGCTCTGGTTCCTTAATCACTTCCACAAAAGAGAACCCCTTTGAAGTCCCCTCAAGTGCATGCTTCTGTTGCGGAGGATTGGATGCATCAGGGGTTTTAAAAACCAGCTCGTGTCTCCCAGATCTGATATCCCAAGAAGGATCGAAGCTTGCCATAGCCGATAGGATCAGACAGTAGATGAAACAGCGCAAGATTAAAGATCACAATCTCGAGATTTTAGGGTTTGCGAGGTTAGAGAAACGCCTGTCGAGAGCTCTCCCCATCTTCCTCCACCTTTTTCTAAAATACTTGAATTTTGGGTGAATAGTAAAATAGGATAATTTATGATAAATGATAAATACATTATTTATTGGGTCATAGGTGATGTAAGGCTGATGTAAGACCACTTAGTTTGAACTCACATGAACATATTACTATTCATGGTCACAATAATCAACACTATTGGTTGTCTTGAGGGAAATAATAAAATAATGAATAAGATATTCACAAATAACCCCTCTCCTCCACTATAACCCCCCCCCCCTCACTCTCTTCTATTCACTCCTCTCAAGCCATGTTCCTTGTCTAAATTCTGCTCAAATATCCTCCCAATCTTCTCCCCAACGTACATCAGCCATTGGTCTCATAAAAAGGCCAAAAAACTCCCCCCTAAAGAGGCTCTCAAGGAAGATTACTTCAAGAGGTAAATTCCCCTTTTCATTTCTTTTATTTCAAGTTCATTTCTTTTCTTTTTCTTTCCTCGCCTCCTTTCATCCAAATGTTATGATGACTCCAGTACCTTACATGTAATATAATTTTGTTATGATAAAATAATAATTATCCATCATCTCTAATTTCCCATTCTTTTATACTATAAATGAAAATACCATCCTAGATGTGTTCATTTATCACATTCAAGGACGACGGGTTTTCAATTTCTATTACCATATTCAATTCTGGTCATAAAACCATTTTTATGGTTGAACTAGAATATAATATATGTATTATAAATTATGTAGGTTTTTTTAATCCTTTTTTACTCATGATATTAATTTATAAATCAAAATGAGTTTTTTGTGATCAAGAACCGCCAATTAACCCAAACAATTGTCATTAGTGTTTTATATAATGATTCATCTTCACTCCAAATAACCAAATGAATTTTATGACCATGTAATATTCTTATTTTTCAATAATAAAATAAAACTTCTATTCTATAAAACCATTCGCATTCTATATGTTTATTCGTACATGAATATAAGTAAACCAATCATGAAAACCAAGGTAGAAAACGCTCCCAAACAGTGAAATTGAATCTCTTCACCCATCAAAAGGCCATGAATGAACCTAATAAGGTTATAATAAATCAATTAAATGTAGAGTATTTTCTACACTCATTAATTTATGAACCTAAATTTGATTATTTAGGACATTAAGATCAAGTGAGAAACACCTTCAGACTTAAGGTAAGGGTTTTCCACCCGAACCTCCATTTTTATTCGGGTTGATTTTATTATCTACTTACCTAAATTAAATTATTATTAATTAATATTTACTACTAATAAATTCTATTTGAATGTTCTATATATTTTTACCAACCATGATTCTACCTCAATTTATGGGGAATTATTTGTTTTAAAAGGATCTTTCAAAAATTCTTCCCGAAATACAAGCCCGACTCAAGGGAATTTCTCAAATTCTTACCTATTTTCAAGAGCACTATATAATCTGTTTTTAGAAACCATTATCTTTATAAAATCACTAATTTTATTATGAAAATAATATCTTACTTAATTTATGGTTTTATACAAACACTTTTCCAAAAGAACTCATCTTTTCAAAGTAGAAGAGTATTTATCTCAAGAATTACTCGATGATTTTATAAGAGTATCGTCATCTGTTTCAACACTCTAATTGATAATTATGTATTATTGGGATTAATATTTATGATATAATCTACCATATTTAATTGAATGTTTTATGATTAGTTTGACTGTGGATTTTCTATCTTAAAACCATTCACCAATTTATTCTGAATAGTTAGTGTTTATGCTTAATTTTTGGGGAAAGTTATTTACATTTCATATGTTAGTTTGAATATGAATGTATATGTTGTTTATATTTATCCCCATTCATATGAGGAATGAATTGGACTTATTATGTGATGGGTGGGGTCTACTATAGCCCCTCGATGCATCGGTAGGTCTCATGAGACAAATATATATGGACTTGGCCGAGGCCTTGCCCATTTTTTATATATGGTTTTGGATAAGGCCTTAATAATTTTTAGATGTCTTGGTCAAGGCCTTGATGGTATGTTTCAAAATGTCTGGCATATGAATTTCCCTCATTATGAAGATATAAATTCATATTTCATGAGGTTATTCGACTAGTTTAATACCCATTATTATGTTTTATTATGGTAATATTTACTCAACTCATATTCCTGCCATATTATATTCAAGTTTATTTTTAAAGGAGTCTGTTTTCAATTATTCACCATGCCTAATATTTATGTTATCTTCTGCTATAATTTTCACCCATACTAAGAATCTGATCTCACCCCTTATTACATTTCATTTTTTCTAGGACATGAAGAGGTATATTATGATTGACTTGTAAGGATAATCTTAGATTGGTGGATGTTCCAAATGGAACTTATATGTTGTTTTTCATTTAATGTTGTAATGTTGAACTTATGTGTGCATTTGGATTTTCAAATCTACTAAACTATTCATTCCTTTAGGATATGAATTTCTTGTAATAATTCCAATTTAATCAAATAAGGCACCAACTCCAGGCAACTAAGGTCGGGTCTTTAAACACTTAGTGTGTGACCCTCTAGGCCTTTTTCTCGTTGGCATTAAACAGGATTACCTAAGGTCCAAGATTACTATCTAAAAATAGGTCAAAGTGCCCAAGAGAAATAATTTGATGTCGCAATGACATGTCACCTCATATGAACCCTTACCATGTGATATAATCTCTTGGTCCCGATATCTCCAATCAAGCGGGTTGCATGAAAGTGTCATCAACCCATGTGCTTGATTTCTCATTCTTTGACTTCCCATAATTGAACTTTCCTAGAGTACACCATGTCCATTTATTTAGTTAGGGTATATCATTTCCATCAAAGATCCTGAGATATCTACTTCCATAGAAGTGAAAAATCCTTTCTCACATTATTCATTAATGCAGTATTACTCGTGACGCACCCAACATATCCTACCTCATCAAAAACATCTGTCATCATGGTTTTCATCAATACATCTAATTTCATGAGTCATAATACCTATTAATAATAATCTCGAAGTATAAGGACCAATACACACATCCGTAGATATGAGAATCCAATGACACTTAGGAATGTGAATTTCCTATTGGAGGGTCTTGGTATCATAATATCCTCTTGGATATTACCAAGGGTGCATGCTATGAGAAGGTGCCTCAAAGTTTCTTGAGTCCCCACCCCTGATAGCATGTATCATTTGTGTCCCTCTAAATGATATCATCTGACCATAGAACATATATTCAAGAATAGTGTCATTGTACTTTCAGGTTATCATCATAGCAGGGATATGCTATGACCTTTTAATGTGACAATTATTCTTAGGATATTATCACATACTATGTCACACAGAAGAACAATCATGATGTGATAAGTAGTTTATTAATATTAATCTAATGAATATAGGCTTATAATAAAGTACAAAGAATTTGGTTTCTAGAGAACCAACTCCAACATTATGGTCATATGTCACTTATCCTTTCAAAAAAATGAGTACTAAATTCATAAGATTATTAGAGAGTCCCTACTTCTATATTCATATAGGTGAACCAAAAAAGTGTTCTCATGTTTTAACACTTTCTTAAATTTATTGGTTCATTAAGAGTTAAAATATCATCTCCCATTTCTCATGGGAACCAAGCTTCATTTTCCTGGGATGTAATTTACCTTTGGTGTTTCCTCAACACATATGATAGAATTTCCTATATTTAATTTATATATTCGAAGTTATCACATGTTAAGTTAAGGTCCCATCATTAGATAATTTTTTACAAGGACTTTAATCCCATACCTAAAGCAGTTTTGTACACCACTCCCTTAAAAGTAACTTTTTTAGTAGATCCTTCATATTCTAGCTTGATTTATCAAAGTCAGTCATTATGATACCATCTTGTATCAATTTTCTCACATAGCTATGTATGAGACCAATGTGTATTAATTTTCCCTTATAAGTATTTTTTATATCCTAGACAATGTTACTTGACTATCATAATGTATAACAACCAGAGACATTAGCATAGGTTATAATGGTTGATCTAATAAAAGATATTTATGCCATTTTACTTATTTTTCAATAGTTACTATAGAAAAAAACTCAGAATCCATTATTGAGTTCATTATATAGGTTTGTTTTTTTAATCCCCAAGATATCACTCTACCTCAAATTATAAAAACCCAACCACTCATAGAAAAGTGATCTTGCATGTTAATAATCTATATTGCATTGAAAATCCTTCAAATTCCCTTGGGTTTCCATTATAACATATAAAGTAATTCATAGTACCCTTAAGATATTTGAGTACACTTTTTACTACATCCCATTTTGAATAATCAAGATTACTTTTATAACTACTCAACTTTCCAATAGCATATGAAACGTCAGGTCTTGTGATTTTCATGGAATACATGTGACACCTGGTTGCCCTTTCATATTTTATTTGAGCAACTACCCTACAAAGATTTGGTATCATCCCACTTTTATAAGCATATGGGATAGAAACTGGTGAACGTTCAAATTTTCTGAACCTCTTTAAGACTTTTTTAATATTATGAGATTGAGAATGAAAAATAAAATTCTTATTCCTAATAATTTTGGTTCCCAAAATGACATTAGCTTCACCCATGTATTTTATATCAAAGTTTCAAGATAAAATGGACTTATAATCATTTCCTTTATTCATATTAATTTTTTTTATTAACATGTCATCATCATATAAATAAATAACCACACCATGGTTATTATTAGACCAACTATATACACATTTATTATCTCAGTTAACTATAAATTCATTTAATAACATTAATTCACTAAATTTCTCATGCCATTATTTTGGATCTTTCCTTAAACCATATAGAGAACATACCAATTGGAAAACCTTCTTTTCTTTTCTGGGTACTATGAATCCTTTTAGTTGTTCCATATATATTTCTTCATCCAGTTAACTATTTAAGAATGTTTTCTTACCATCCATTTAGTGAATTTACAAATTATAGATGGAAGATAAAGTGAGAATAATTGTAATTTAATTATTCCTAGACACAAGATCATAGGTATCAAAATAATTGATCCCTTCTATTTGATCAATCCCTTTATAGCTAAAAATCTGTCTTTATATTTTTTAACATTATCATTGAATTTTCATTTTGTTCTAAATACCCACTCACAACCTATTGGTTTTAAACCCTGAGGAAGATCAACTAATATCCAAATATTGTTCCTAGTTATAGATACAATTTCATAATTTATAGCTTCCATCCAAATAGATGCATCAAAAGATGACATATCTTCTTATAAATTTTTTACATTAGACTCTATATTAACAAAAACTGGAGTTTGTGTAATAATACTATAATTATTTACTTCCAGCGTGTACATTTAGAAATCATATTGATGTGTCTTGGGTATCTAAGGTTGTTTGCTTTTACAAACCTCCTCGATCATACCTTCTTGAGATACTCTTTTATTTGAGCTAGATTCCTCTATTTGGACTTGCTTAGGTAAAGAGGTAAAACTAGATTCATCAAAGATAGTATCTGTTTATTAAATAACTTTATTAATAGCTACTAAATCATTTGATTTTATAACCATGAATCTATGTGATTGGGGGCTTGCCTGAGTTGTAATGTCTCCCCATGATCATGCTTCAAACCTAGGTTTAAAATTGGGAAGGGGTAAATTTTTATAGTACTATATCAATATTTTAGCATTATAATAGTGTGGGTACTATAGAAAGCATTGTAGTGGGGGTATTGTAGAAGTGGTACAATTCACCTAAATTTGGATTTTGAGCCACATATCTAGGCCTTTGGGTCATGTAGGGGTTTCCTCTCAATCCAGTTAAAAGGAAGAATTATCAGAAAATAAAAATATAGAATTTTCAGTATAACCATGAATATATAAGATTTTGAATGCTTTGTATGTCCATGAAATATGTTATCAATATCTATTTTCCCTAACTTTTCCCTTTTAAGTCCTAGTACTCTTACAATTATGTGAGAAACCCAAACCTTTAAATAATTTAAGTTTGGTTTCGTATGATTCCATAATTCATGTGGAGTCTTTGTCTTCCCATTTTTAGGAACTATATTTAGCATGTGACATGCAATTAATGATGTCACTCCCTAAAATCCTCTTGAGAAGCCCAAGATAGACATCATGGAATTAACCATTTTCATTCATGTTATATTTTTTCTCTCAGTTACACCATTTTATTGAGGTGTATATAGATTTTTCACTTCATGTATGATCCCTTGGGATTCAAACAATGAATAACTATAATATTCACCTCCCTGGTCAAATATGAGACATTTAATCATAATACCACATTAGATTTCAATCTCATTTTTATAAATACTAAATTTATCTATAAATTCATATTTAACATATAAAAGATAGATATGGAAAAATCTATAATAATCATCAATAAAAGTTACAAATTACTTCTTATAACCTATGGTGAATGTGTCATACAAATCACATACATCACTATGTATTAATTATGAAAATTTATTTTCCCTTTTATAGTTGTAAATAGTTTCCTAAGTATTTTGGTTTGCATGAAAGTCACACATTAGTTATCATTTTTATCCATTCTAGGTAATAATTATATTTTTTAAAATTCATGCATTTTCTTATAATTTATGTGACCTAAATGATTACGGAATAAATCAAAAGACTCTAGTAAGTAAGGAAAAACAATATTTAATTTTAATTTTAATAATCTATCATACAAGTGACCCTATCCAACAAAGATCTCGCCTTTGGATAGAATAAATTCATATGCCTCAAGTATAATCTTAAACCCATGCTTGTTCAACAAGCTCCTCGAGACTTAGTTCCTACAAACTTAGGGCACATACATGACATCATTTAAAGTGAGGATATTCCTTTAGGTAAACTTGAGATCAACTAAACATTTCCATTGTATGTTTATTCTCTAAAAGTTTTGCATGTAGAGAAATATCCCATTATTGATTGATTTTTTCCTCTTAAAGAGATATTTATTATTGCACATGTGTTTTGTAGCACCAGAATCAATCCACCATGAATAGTTATACTATAGCACATTATCTTTAAAGATCGTGTCCACAAAGTGATCCTTTAAAGCCTTGTTTTCATCTTTCTTCTTATAGAGATGACATTCCCATTTGATGTGTCTTAACTTGCCACAGAAGTAGCGTGTCATTTTCTTCTTCTTGAATTATACCTTTTCTTTTGAAGGATGGTTTTGATTTTGGACCTTTGAGGACCTGAAATAACCCACTCCCTCTTCCATGAGGACCTTGGATTTATCATCCTTAGGTTCATTTTCCTTCTAATTCTTTTTATATTCCTACTCAATTTTAAGGTAGTTGAGTAACTCATTAAGGGAAATATCCTCTTTCTTATGTTTTATAGATTGTTTAATAATCTTCTAATAAGGGGGGAGTTTTTTGGTTATATATGTGACAATGATGAAATTATCCATGTTCATATTGGTTTGCTTTAAATGTTGTAAGATGTGTTGTATTTCCTAGAATTGTTATATGATAGATCTAATATCTACCATTTTGTATGAAATAAAATTTTTTACTATAAATTTCTTACTCAACACATCCTCAATGATATTTTTTTCTAAAGAATCTCATATGTCCTTTATCGTTGGTAGGTGGTGGTAAGTGTTAAAGAGATCATAGACAAATGAATTGAGAATGTGTCCTCGACAGATGAGATCTTCATTCTCCCATTTTTTCCACATGTAGGAAACTTGAAGTGTCTCATCTTCATTTGTGGATGGATTTGGAGTTAAGAACATGTACACCACTTTGAGAGTTGCATGGAGTAAGTGAATCCTCTTTTTCCACCTCTCAAAATTGTTGTCATTAAATTGCTCCACCTTCATTACATTGTTGAGAATTATCATATCAATGCTGATGGGAATGTACTCTTAAGATTGTTGGGGTATTAGGGTATAATGTTTTAGAATTTTCTTGGATGGTAGTGGATGGAGCCCTCTGAGGCACATTATAATGTCGCACTCCTTAAGATTAGATCCAACCACACCAAATTGGTAGTATAATGGGTTGCAGGGGAATCTTCCTAGGATACAATTGTGGTTCAATACTTAACATTTTTACATAGTGGAGAGGATCCCTTTAAGTGATTTTGGAATCAAGAGAGTAATGAAATGTCTTTTTTGTTACACACCAACAAAGAAACTTTGGTGTTTTTCAAATACTTTGAGATAAATCTCAATCTTTAAGAGGGATTTAAGTGCTTGGGATCAAGTTGAATTAATTTTTCCAACTAAGGGAGACTTTGTTTTATAGGAATGAAATAACTCATTTAGACAAGTCATAATACCTCTTAGAATTGGTTAGATAACCTTTTGGGAAAGACATGACTTTTCTGGAATTAATCATGTTTGTCTGATCACGCTTAATCAAATAAGTGTCTTAGATCGCATATGATGGAGAATGGTTGTCTTCCCTCAATCATGCCTGATCTGATCAATGGTCCATCTTATACATGTTTAGTGAACTAGGTTAACCCACCAGACATACTCGTTTGGGCCTATGCCCAAACCGATGGCTAACCAATCTATTGGAAAAATGAAGGCACCTCTAAGCACCTCACACCAATGGGGCATACAAAGTGCACCATCAATGGAATTGAAGTGAAGGTTCTAGGCACAACAGAAGCGTGGTTGGTCCAACACCCAACTTTAATTTTTACCATGATTAATGATTATTCAGGTATCAATACGGTGATGAACACCAGTCTCCATGGAATAGAATCAAATATTTAGATAAAGAAGGAAGAGGCCTGAAACCTTTAGAGAGGATCTTGCACATCATGTTTATAATTAATTTAATTAACTTCATAAAGAAAGGAATACTTGTATCTTCAGTACTTTCTTCATTAATGATATTGATCATCTGAAATGACCCTTCTAGATTGTCTTGTTGCACTAGAAAATATCCAAACCAAAATCTCTCTAGTAGTGACCCATATGTGCTCTGATGGCCTCCGATCAACAACACTCATTCTCTAGGTTCTAGCATGATGAAACAGGTGTCTTGCATCAATCTTTCTTGATCGCCTATTCTTCATTCTTGAAGAACGTCTCTCGTTCTTGAGATGGGGGAGAAGATGATTCGAGAGATAAATTGTTTGGCACAACAATTCTCATTTCACCGAGCGTGTGGTGTGGTGTATGGCACAATAGACGTACTTGTCTATTTATATACATGGGGCTTCAGTTACAATATTTAATTGCATAATAGTAATTAAATACATTCATAACCTTAGAGAAAACTCATGCTCATAATAATAATACCACTTCGTTATTTATGGTGATCCAACTTGTGAAAAACAGAATTATAAATACAATTATGTGTCACAAAATAATAGTAGAATTATTATTATTTTACTTGTGCCAACTAGTTAAATAATTATTTACCGTCTTGCAAATAATTATTTTACTAATGGACCGGCCTTGGTCCACTTAAACTCCACTTCCATTTATTTAACACCTGAATAAATAATTAAATAATTTATTCTCTTAAAAAATATTGTATTTACAAACTAGTAAATAAATATTTATTAAATGTTCAATAAAATAAATAAATATATTTTACTCACAATCCGGTGAATAAATATTTATTTAATTTATGCGATCATTTTAACTTGAATAAAATTATTCCATGGTTTTGAGAATAATATTTATTCTATTAATTAAATTCAAATATAATTTAACTAAGACCTTCAAAAACACTTAGTGTGTGGACCTCTAGGATTCATTCTCATTGGAATTAGGTGGGTTTGCCTAAAGTCCAAGAGTACTATCTAACAGTGGGTCAAGGCACCCAAGAGAAATAATTTAAAGTCACAAAAATGACATCCACATACAAATGCTCACTGTGTAATATAATACATTTGTCTTAATATCTCATCAAGCAGGTTTCGTGATAGTGTCATCAACCTTTATGCTTGATACGTCTTTCTTTGACTACCTGAAATAAACCCATCGTTACACCATGGTCGTCGAATTTTGCACGATAGTTCTATTTCAATCAAAGGGATGAGATGTCAATTTCCATAAATGGAAGGTAAAAATCCTTCCTCAACCTATCCATTAATAGCATGCCACTCATGACGCACCCAACCTACCCTAGTTCCCGCCAACATATAGCATAACAGTTTTCGTTAGTAAATCAAAGTGCGCAAGTCATGACACGTATAATTGATTATCTTAAAATATAAGGACCATTATACACGCTCATATATAGAAATATCTGATGACACCAAAACATGAAGAATTCCTACTGGTGGGTCTGTTCTCATTATCTTTTGTCTTGGAGATTACCAAGTGATAACTTCATGAGAGGAAGTATCATCTACTTACGAGTACTCGCACATGATGGTCTATATACTATATGTCCCATCATAGTATGTCATCCAATTGCAGAACTATATATAAGAATATTGTTATATAATTTCAAGGTTCTCATCATAGCGGGGAAGTCTCATGACCTTATCAATGCAACAAATACTCTAGGAAATTATTACATCATAGTCATGCAGAACAATGAACAATGTGTAATAAGATGTTTAATATTTAAATACATTAAGTATCCATATAATAAATGTAAAAATAGTTGGTTCTAGGACACCAACTCTAACAAACTCTCACTTAGACTAGAGCCAACTACCTACGACTTTCATTCTGCTAAACTTCACATGATGATCATGTTTCTACTGAGTCAAGGTTTTAGTCTAGGGTTCTGCCACATTGTCTTCCGTGGAAATAATGATCACTGTAACTTCACCTCTCTGAGAAAAATTCCTCAAGATATGATACTTCTAAAGTATGTTCTTTGTCCGCTGATGTGGCCTTGGCTCTTTTGAAAGAGTCATAGTTGCAGTATTATCACAATAGAGTGTGATGGGATATTTACTGCTAGGTACCACATCTAACTCTTGGATGAATCTTCACATCCAAACTATTTATTTAGATGCCTCAGAAGATGCGATATACTCGGACTCCACTGTAGAATCTGTGACCACACTCTGCTTTGAGCTCTTCCATCTCACAACATCTCCATTCAAAGTGAAGATGTATCCCGTTTGCGACTTCACGTCATCCTGATCAGTCTGGAAACTAGAATCTGCATATCCTCTAATGACTAGTTCCTTATCTCCACCATAAACTAGGAACATATCCTTAGTACACCTCAGATACTTAAGGATATTCTTGACTATCATCCAATGGCGGTCACCTAGGTCAGCTTGATATCTGCCTACTGAACTCAATGTGTAGGAAACATATTGCCTAGTACATAGTATGTCATACATGACTGACCTAATCGACGATGAATATAGATTCCTTTCCATTCTCTCACTTTCCTCATGCATATGAGGACACATTTTCTTGGAAAGATAAATTCCATAACTGGAAATAATACCCTATTGGATTGTTTCATACCGAATATCTTCAGTATCTTATCAATGTATGTACTTTGACTTAGGCCTAGAAATCTCTTGGATCTATCACGGTGGATCTTGATCCCAAGAATATATGTTGTCTCACCCAAGTCCTTCATAGAGAAGCATTGATTCAACCATGCTTTAACAGACTGTAAGATTGGTATCTTGTTTCCAATAATTAATATGTCATCAACATATATTATTAGGAAAATGACCGCACTCCCACTAAACTATTTGAAGACACAAGGCTCACATTCATTCTTGATAAAAATAAATTTTTTTGTGGCTTCATCAAAATGAATTTTCCATGACCTGGATTCTTTCTTTAATCCATAAATAAATTTCTGCAACTTTTATACCTTATTGGCATCCTTTGGAGTCATAAACCCTTCAGGTTGTGTCATGTAGACATATTCCTAAAGGTTCCCATTAAGGAAGGTTATTTTGAAATCCATTTTCCAAATCTCATAGTCATGGTAAGCAGAAATGGCCAATAGAAATTTGATGTATTTCAGCATTGAAACTGGTGAAAAGGTTTCGTCCTAGTCAATGCCTTGACGCTGCTTGAACCCTTTTGAAACCAGTCGTGCCTTGTAGGTACTGACTTGTCCTTTCATGTCCAGTTTATTCTTGAATAACCATTTGCAACCAATAGGTTTTAGATCAACTGGAGGATATACCAAAATCCAAACTTGGTTTTGGTACATGGAATCCATTTTAGAATTCATGGATTCTTGCCACTTGGAAACATCTGTGCCACTTACTTCTTCCTTGTAGGTTAGAGGATCATTATTATCAACTAATAATGAGTCACCATCCTCAGTAACTATAAAACAATATCATTCTGGTTCTCTAACCTCTCTTGTACTCCTACGCAGTTATTGTGTCTCTAGAACAATTTTTTCTTCCATGGGGCTTTGTGGAATCTGTTCTTGTACCAACTATTGTGTACCTTGATCCTTGATAGCATCGAATTCTATCTCACTCCCACTATTTATTTTGAATATGTGCTCCCTCTCAAGGAATATGGTGTGTCTTGCTGCTATAACCTTTTTTCTAAGTGGTTGTATATGTAATATCCCCTTGTTTCCTTGAGGTATCCTATAAAGGTACACTTTCTGCCTCAGGGTGCAAGTTTGTTACCTGAAGAGGCCTTAACAAATTATTCACTTCTCCATACATGTAAATTTGATAGCATGGATTTCTTTCCACTCCATAACTCATATGGAATACCATTTATTGATTTTTTTGGTGCTTGGTTTAGTATGTGTGTTGTTGTTTGTAACACATATCCCCAAAAGGATAATGGAAGACTTACATGACTCATCATTGATCTCACTATGTCCAATAAGGTGTGGTTCCTCCTTTCACTCACACCACTCAACTGAGGCGTGTAAGGAGGAGTGAGTTGGGATATGATCCCAAACTCTTGTAAGTAATCAATGAAGTCTTGATTAGGATATTTTCCACCTCGTTCTGATCGAAGTTTCTTAATCTTCTTACCAATATGGTTCTCAAATTCATTCTTGTATTCTTTGAACTTATCAAAAGAATCGGTATGAACCAATTCAAGAATCTCTTTATCCCTTTCACCTTTACCATTAAATGGGGCTTTGGTCATTTTTCCTTGTAAACATGCATGACATAATCCAAGTGGTTTTAGTTCGAAAGGATATAAATATCCATCTTGATGTAACTTTGTCAAGTGTTTCTCATTTACATGACCTAGCTGGTGATGCCAAAGTTGGGTGTGGTATGAGTCATGTGAAGTATCTTTGTTATCGATTTCCATTACTTGTTTGTGTAATCCAACACGTAAAGATCGTTATATAAATGTGTCCTACTAAAACAAATGTTATCTTTGTAAAATAAGAAACATTCATTTCCAAACTTGAAAGCAAATCCATCTATATCTAATATGGATACATAAATAATGTCTTTAGTAACAGACGACACATAATAACAAACCTTTAACACCAAGATCATCCCAGTTGGAAACGTGAGGTGGTAGTCCCCAATAGTTATAGCAGTATGTCTGGCTTCATTGGATACTCGTAGATCTACCTCCCCTTGGTCAATCTTCCTGAATCTACTTGGTACCTATATTTGGATACATATGTGATCACCACAAGCTATATATAATACCCAATTTGTAGAAACAAAGAGGTTGCATTCGATAACAAACACACCTAAAACTTCCCCTTGCTTCTTAGGTTGGGTGCAGTTTTTCTTTCAGTGGCCCTTCTTGCCACATGTGAAACAAACAGCCTCTTGTTCTCTTTCCTCCCCTTTGATTTTTATTTTTCTTGGAAGGGAATAAAGAAGCTTTGAGCTTAAATCTATTTGCCTTCCCTTTCCTCGTATTCACTATATGGATAGAAGGTTTGTCGCGCTTCATATCTTTGTCCACTTGGTGAATGATGATAAGAAGATCAAATAGAGACTTTCCAATGTTGTTTATATTGAAATTAATAACAAAGATGGAGAATATATGAGGGAGTGATGCGAGAATGAGATCAGTGCCCAGTTTTTCAGGGAGTTTAAACCCTATAACCTCTAGGCGCTCAATGCATCTAATGATCTTGACTACATGAGGCCCGGTTGGAGCACCCTCTCAAAGCTTACTCTGAAAGAGTTCCTTAGAGATCTCAAACTTTTCCCATCTTGATCTCTCTTGGTAAAGACCACATAGGTTCTTGATAGAGTTAATATTTTCATTATTATTTATATGTTTTTCAATGATTTAATCCCTCCCAATTATTCAATGTGAGTGTATTTGCATCATTTATGTGTTTTTAGTGTATTTTGGGCTTAAATGTGAAAATGGGGTAATTCTGTAAAATTGTCAGTTTTATATAGATTCTGTTTTTTGGGCATAACTTTTATAATATGGGTCCAATTGAAGTGAATATTTTTTTTTAGGATTCCTATACTTGTGGGATTAAAATGTTCCTTCTGGACCAAGACCCAATTCGAAACCCAATGGTGCAGAAAATTCAATCAAGTTGAGAAATCAGTTTGGAAGGCAGAATGGACCCCACTTCATTAAATATGCAATATCTCCTTCATCCGACCTTCGAATGAGGTTATTACAGCTGGTTATGACAGAGGACTTCCAAATGACGGCTCACATTAAATTTCATAAATTATTGAGCTCATTAATGCATCCTTTTGGCACGTCCAAATGGAGTGGGTGAAATAGTGTTTGGAGTCCAGAAAAGTAATGGTCATTGATTCGGCCATATCTTTCTTTAAACCTATCCAATGACTCTCAAATTTTAAGGGTAGATAGAAAACTTTATTTCCAGCATTCTATAATAAGGTACCTCAGTGAGTTTCGGCCGTCTAGTGGTCAGAACATATGAAAACGTCTGGAGTACAGATTCGGGAGGATCAAATTTCTGTTCTTTCTTTTATCTCTTTTATTCTTCTTAGTTTTGTAATGAATTCTTCTTTCCACTTAGTCACAATTACCCTTACCATGGTGGGGTAAACTTCTGTGTGATTGGGGAAGGAGAGGTTTTCTATATTTTATTTCATGAGTTCCTTCTATTAATGTTTTAAAATCCTCTTTTCTCTTCTGTGAATCTGTTTCAATTTCTTATAACAGTTTTTATTATCATGTACGATTGTATCTGATTTTAGATTTTGTTGTTCATTTATATTTGGTCAATGATCAATATCTCCCTCCACTAGGTTCTAGTTTATAAACAATGGAATAGACCGGGATTTAGTGGTGTAGTACTTGGTGATCACCGGTACGTGTGTGAGGAGTAGTGAATGTTCTTGATTACTTGGGATAAACAAGACCCGATTGGGAATTGCCTAAGATAATTGGGGGTATTTTCTACAACTCTATTACACATTGGAAGGATAGTAGACCAACCTAATATTTTAGTAAGTTTTATTCTCACATTTTTAATTGACCAAGGGAGTGAGAAGAAACGATTGTGGATTCTCACTCTTAACGATTTAGCAGAGGAGAATTGGGTAAAATGAACAATGATAGAATTACAATTGGAAAACTGACCCTAACCTGATCACCATTTCATATCACTGATTTAGATCACATAATTTTTCAATTTGTTTCAAAACTTTCACTTAATTACTTTACCTTATTTAGTTTCTTTCTTATATTTTCTAAATCAAACAATTTCTAAAAACAACCTCACTCCTTTCTATTTTAAGGTGACAGTTTAATTGTTGTGCACCCCTCTCTGGAGGCAACCTAGGTAATCCACTCTACTGCATTTTAACCTAGGTAATATTTGTTTTTGTCACACCCCACGACAGGCACGTGTCAAAACTTGGCGTCGTTGCCGGGGAGGTAGTGCAAACATTTCTTTTCTTTTCTTTTCTCTCTTTTCATCTTTTCTCTTCAAAATTGCATGACTAGAACCTCAAAAACTGAACCTTTACCCATAGATCCTAAAATTGAAAGAACCTTGTTGAATAGACTTAGAAACATTAATTTAGAATCTGAATTTGAGGACGTTCCCCTTGCAGACTCAAGTGAAACTTCAAGTGTTCACTCTGAGCCTGTCATCATGGCTGAAAATCAAAACCAAACACTTAGAGACCTCTGTGCACCACAATTCCTTAATCAAAACAATCAACTTGCCATGCCAGTGTTACAAAATGATTTTGAAATGAAACCTAACATGATTCCTTTGCTTCCAAAGTTTCATGGTTTGGCAGGTGAAGATCCAAACAAACACATTAAAGAGTTCACACATGTGTGCTCAACTTTCAGACCCCGTGGAATTACTGAGGATCGGGTTAAGTGGAAGGCATTTCCATTTTCATTGGATGGAGCTGCTAAAGAATGGTTGTACGGCCTACAACCAGGAGATGTACATGACTGGAATGACCTGGTAATATGTTTTATGCAAAGATTCTTCCCCACCTCTAGAAGCACAGCCATTCGTAAGGAAATCTACACCATACGACAATCATCTGGAGAAACTCTTTACGAGTACTGGGAGAGATTTAAGAAGCTATGTGCCAGCTGTCCACATCAAGACATTGAGGAACACCACTTTCTTGTCTTCTTCTATCAAGGACTACTAGACAATGACAGAAACCTTCTTGATGCATCATCTGGAGGTGCACTGATTGACAAGTCGCCAGAAGAAGCCAAGGGCTTGATTGAGAAGATTTCCCAAAACTCGCAGCAATTTGGAACAAGAGGTATTGGAACAAGAGGTATTCATGAGGTACACACTTCTCATACATCACCCTTATTAGAAACTAATATTGAAGAGCTTACTAGTTTGGTGAGACAGATGGCCTTGAAGCAAGTTAGTGACCAATAAGCGCCAGCTAAGGTATGTGGTTTATGCTCATCACCTGATCATTTTACTGACCAATGTTCTGAAATACAGGGAATGGAAACATGTGCAGCAGCCTTTCAGCCAAGGCAGTTCCAGAAAAATCAAGGATGGAGAGAGCCTAACCAAGTCTAATATGGATTTGTAAATCAACAGAATCAAGCTAGGCCCCCGTACCAAAATCAGTTTCAAAACCAACCCCCATTCCAGAATCAATTCCAGAACCCTCCACCATTTCAACAAAAACCATCTTATAATCAACCTTCATACCAAAAACCAACCAATATCCAAAGACCCTATGAGCAACCATTCACTAGTGCCCAACCTCCAATTCAAAACCAAAAAAAATCTGAGTTTGAAGGACTGAAAGACATTGTTAAAGATTTGTCCAATAAGTTTGAGAGCCTCATGGACTTTCTGACCAAAAATCCAGGTAAACTCCCTTCCCAAACAATCCCAAACCCAAAAGAGAATGTTAGTATTATAACTACAAGA
Source organism: Viscum album (assembly GCA_963277665.1). NCBI lineage: Eukaryota > Viridiplantae > Streptophyta > Magnoliopsida > Santalales > Viscaceae > Viscum > Viscum album. The sequence goes on from OY728155.1 coordinate 1,085,338,658, forward strand.
AGTGGAAAAGAACTCCAACCACCATCCACCATTGAACCTGAAACAAGAAAAACTAATATGGGTGATAATGAAGTTAGAAATGATGAAAATTCTATGAAAATGCATCGGGAAGAAGATAATAAAGAGGAGGATGATAATGATAGGACAAGAAATAAGAAACAAGAAACACAATTTCAAAGGAAAAAAATGGAGAAGAAAGATATACCACCACCATTTCCATCAAGGATGATTGAATCAAAGAGGTTACAAGAAGAAGCACTGCAAAAAAGAAATTCTAGACACCTTTCAGAAAGTGGAAATCAACATACCTCTTCTTGAAGCACTCAAAAAAATTCCAAAGTATGCTAAGTTTTTGAAGGATATTTGTACCAAGAAAAGGAGACTTCAAGGGAATGAGAGGATCAATTTGGGAAGAAGCATCTCAGCCCTTATCACACCACAATTGCCAACCAAATGTCAAGATCCAGGGACATTTTCTATTCCATGCACCATTGGTTCATTAAATTTCTCTAATGCTTTGTGCGATTTAGGTGCATCAATTAATGTATTTCCTCACTCAGTATATACTTCTTTGCAGATGGGAGACTTGAAGCCCACAAGAGTGGTGGTCCAGCTTGCAAATAGATCCACAGTATTCCCAGTAGGAGTTCTGGAGGATGTCCTGGTAAAAGTCAAAGATCTTTTATTCCCTACTGACTTTTATGTGTTGAATATGGAAGATGATAGGATCCCATCACACTCACCCATCATTTTGGGAAGACCATTCTTAAAGACGTCCAAAACCATTATCAATGTCCATTAAGGGACACTTACCATGGAGTTTGGAGACATCACCGTCCACTTCAATATTTTTGAATCCATGAGGCACCCATCAGATGATCATTCACTCTTCACACTCTCCCATGAATATGACATAGAACCAATTGAATAATCAGGTATGTTTCATGAATTTTTATCATTAGGAGAGAATTTTTCCATTAAAGATACCACTGAACATATGGATTCCCAAACTCTTGGAGATTCTGATTTCCTGTTGGAAGAAGAGGTAAAATATGATTTCTTTGATAATTTTTTAAATGATGATGAAGATGATATGATTTCTTGTGTGCAGGATATCAAACCATTGGAAGTGGAGAACCTCAATTTAGTTTCATCGCTTGAGCATCCTCCTGGTCTAGAATTAAAACCACTCCCCACTGATTTAAAATATGTTTACCTTATGGAGGGGGAGAAATTACCAGTAATAATTGCTAATAATCTATCTAAAACTCAAGAAAAATCATTGATTGAGCTTTTGAGAGAGAATGTCCAAGCAATAGGATGGATCTTAGGTGATATCCCAGGAATAAACCCAAAAATTTGCTCACATAGAATTTTTCTTGAGGGAGATTCCAAACCTGTCAGACAACCCCAAAGGAGGCTGAACCCTACCCTGATAGAGGTTGTAAAAAAAGAGATTGAGAAGTTATTAGAAGTCAGGATCATCTATCCCATATCAGATTCACAATGGGTTAGCCCCATCCATGTAGTCCCAAAGAAAACTGGCCTAACCATTGTGAGGAATGAAATGAATGAATTAGTCCCTGTGAGAATTCAGAATAGCTGGAGAGTATGCATCGATTTTAGGAAGCTGAATCAGGTCACTCGAAAAGATCATTTACCTATCCCGTTCATTGACCAGATGTTAGAGAGATTGGCAGGGAGAACTCATTATTGCTTTTTGGATGGATTTTCAGGTTATTTTCAGGTACTCATTGCCCCCGAAGATTAAGAGAAAACTACCTTTACTTGTCCTTTAGGTACTTTTTCATACAAAAGGATGCCATTTGGATTGTGTAATGCTCCAGGTACATTTCATAGGTGTATGGTAAGTATATTTTCTGATCACATTGAAGATTTCTTGGAGGTTTTCTTGGATGATTTCACAGTTTTTGGAAATTCTTTTGACCACTGTTTGAAAAATCTGGAAAATGTTTTGAAAACTTGCATTGAAAAAAACCTTGTTTTGAATTTTGAAAAGTGTCATTTTATGGTTGAAAGAGGAATTGTCCTTGGGCATGTCATTTCAAAGAAAGGCATTGAGGTTGATAAATCAAAAATTGAAGTGATAAATTCTTTGCCTTACCCAACTTGTGTGAAACATGTTAGATCATTTTTAGGACATGCAGGATTCTACAGGAGGTTTATAAAAGATTTCAGTAAGATTTCTCTCCCTCTCTCTAGATTACTTTTGAAAGATGCTGATTTTGATTTCAACGGTTCATGTAGGGAAGAATTTGATGAGTTGAAGAAGAAATTGATTACACCACTAGTGATGCAGCCACCAAATTGGGAAAAACCATTTGAGCTACTTTGTGATGCTTCAAACCAAGCAGTTGGAGCTGTCCTTTCTCAGCGAATTGAGGGCAGGCCACAAGTCATTGCATATGCCTCGAAAACCTTAGATGCAGCCCAATTCAACTACACAACAACAGAAAAAGAGTTTTTAGCAGTTGTTTTTGCTTTAGAAATATTTAGATTGTATCTGCTTGGAACTAAAGTCATTGTGTTTTCTGATCATGCAGCTCTTAGGTACTTGATGAAGAAGGCTGAAGAAAAACCAAGGCTAGTGAGATGGATACTACTACTACAGGAGTTCAACATAGAAATAAAAGATAAGAAGAGATCTGAGAACCAAGTGGCTGATCACTTAAGTAGACTACCCAACACCGCTGAAGTTGAGATTCCAGACACTGAACCACTAAATGATCACCTTCCAGGAGAGCAGTTGTACTTGATTGAAGGAGAAGTACCTTGGTATGCTGACATGGTCAATTATCTGGTAACATCTCAGGTCCCATCTCATTTAAATTCTCACCAAATTCACAAATTGAAATCTGAATCTAAATATTACATCTGGGATGATCCATTTCTTTGGAAGATTTGCAATGACCAAATGATCAGAAGATGTTTGCCTAAAAATGAAATTGAATAAGTCTTTTGGTTTTGTCACACATTAGCTTGTGGAGGCCACTTTGGAACTCAAAGGACTGCAAGAAAGTTTTTAGAATCTGGACTTTATTGTCCAACACTTTTCAAAGATTCTCATGAATTTTGTAAACGGTGTGAAAAATGTCAGTTTACAGGAAATATTTCAAAGAGACAAGAAATGCCCCAAAAGCCACTTAATTTTTGTGAAATATTTGAAGTTTGGGGATAGATTTTATGGGACCTTTCCCAATGTCATTTGTAAATTCTTATATTCTTCTTGCTGTTGATTATGTTTCCAAATGGGTGGAAGCAAAAGCCACCAGGACTGACGATGCTAAAGTTGTTTGTGATTTTGTCAGGGCTAACATATTTTGTAGGTTTGGAGTTCCTAGAGCCATCATTAGTGATCAAGGGACTCACTTTTGTAATTGTAGAATGGCGGCTTTGTTGAAAAGGTATGGGGTGCATCATAAAACACCAACTCCCTATCATCCACAGACTAATGGGAAAGCTGAAGTGTCCAATAGGGAATTAAAAGGAATTTTGGAAAAGACTGTTAATCCAAATAGGAAGGATTGGAGCCAAAGGTTAGAAGACACATTATGGGCTTATAGGACAGCCTACAAAACCCCAATTGGAATGAGTCCATATAGGCTGATTTATGGGAAAAGTTGTCACCTACCTGTGGAATTGGAACACAAGGCATATTGGGCTGTGAGGAAGATGAATTTGGATCTTGAAAGTGCTGGGAAAGAGAGAAGATTGCAGTTACAAGAACTGGAAGAAATTAGAAGGGAAGCATTTGAAAATTCCAGGATTTACAAAGAGAGAACAAGAGTGGCTCGTGACAAACTGATCTAACCAAAGGACTTCCATCCAGGAGACAAAGTGTTGTTATTCAATTCAAGACTCAAGATGATGCCAGGTAAACTTTGTTCCAGGTGGGAAGGTCCATTTATAGTTACTCATGTATATCCTTTTGGTGTTGTGCAGATTTTGAAGGATGGAGTGAAGGATCCATTCACTATTAATGGGCAAATATTGAAGAAATTCCTTGGGACCATGCCATCAGAGCCAATGGAGGAGATCACACTCCTCCAACCTGTTTATCAATAAACTCCATCAGGTCGTACCTCTCCTTTATATTTTCATGATTTTTGTGATTCAATTTCCAATATTCTTACATGTTAAATACATTTGAATGAATTGTGGACACTGTATCATTTAAGTGTGGGGGAGGGAACCTTTGTAGTGTAGGATTTTTATGTGTTGTTTGTTTTCCTATTTGTTTTTTAAAAAAACATGTGAGTGTTTAAAATTTTGTGAGTTTATTTTTCAATTTTTGTGTGTTTTTGAAACTTTTGAGCTGAAATGATTATCATTGATATTTTTGAAACCCATCTCCATGAGTGAAATAATTTATTCCTTGAAACTGAGCTTAAATGAATGCTGAAAATGACATTGTTTCAAGTTCAATTATTTGGGAATTTCATGAAAAATACTCTGTTTTTTGAATCCCATGCCACATATCACTGTCTTTATATTTGAAATCACATTCCCGTGAGGCTTCTAAACCTATTATTTTTATATTCTTTACATTCACCTCACTTCTTGAGAGAACCAAATCATGCTTGATTTAACCAGAATTTGATTTACTCCTGTCAAAACTTGAGAGTTTGAGGTACTTGTGTTTTAAATGATTGAGGCATTTATTTGGTTTGAAAGCCCCCTTTTCAAGATAATCCCTTTCATAATGGACTACCTTGAACATTTAATCCTTGTAGCCCATTGAATCCATGAACAGCCTGTTAGGTTAGCCACATTACAAGCCAATTTTCTCTATCCAACCTGCTCTTGAAGTGAAATTGCATGATCTATTTGAACATAAGTGTGGGGGGAAGATGTCTTGTATTGTACTACCTTATTTGGGGATACTTTGGGAAAAAAATGTTGAAGAGATGTTATTGCTGCAAAAAAAAATCATTCTGTTGAAAGTTGTTCCTTTTCTGGAGCTTTCATGATGAGAGAAGTTGTGCCTTTCTGGAGCTTCTAATATAAAAAGGAAGTTGTGCCTTTTCTGGAGCTTTCAAGAAATATTATATTTGAGAAGATTGAAATGTTTTCTGCTGAAATGATGAACTATGGGAACATTCCTTGATATTCCATGGAGAAGGAGCTTATTTTCTACTAAGGGGAGTGAAGAGGAGACCATACTTTTGTGAAATTTAGATTAATGCAATTTTGCTTCAAAAAGAGCCAAGCCCTCTCATTCTGCCTCAAAATCTTTCACATATAAATCCTACCAACCGAAATCCACAGAAAAACCTTAACAAGTCTTCATGATAAACATATGTCTTTGACTCACATCGGGTGGAGAGGTAGGAATTTATCAAGCCTATGGTGACCCTTGTATGAGTTTGGATGAGAAAGACATTGCTAAAAAATTGAGATTTGTGTAATGAGAGATAATAAAAGTTAGGTAAGTGTTTTGTGTGCATGGGAGGAGAAATGAAGAGTAAATTTATTGAATGATCCTAAATTAAGAACATGAAATAATAGAGTTTGAGGAGGCATGATATATTTTGTTTATTGTTTTCAAATTGGTGGATCTCATGGATATGTGTTTTGAATTTACTTTGATTTTATTTTGATTCTGACTTGCCCAGGAGTCCAAGTGATAAGTGTGGGGGAATTGATAGAGTTAAGATTTTCATTATTATTTATATGTTTTTCAATGATTTAATCCCTCCCAATTATTCAATGTGAGTGTATTTGCATCATTTATGTGTTTTTAGTGTATTTTGGGCTTAAATGTGAAAATGGGGTAATTCTGTAAAATTGTCAGTTTTATATAGCTTCTGTTTTTTGGGAATAACTTTTATAATATGGGTCCAATTGAAGTGAATATTTTTTTTTAGGATTCCTATACTTGTGGGCTTAAAATGTTCCTTCTGGACCAAGACCCAATTCGAAACCCAATGGTGCAGAAAATTCAATCAAGTTGAGAAATCAGTTTGGAAGGCAGAATGGACCCCACTTCATTAAATATTCAATATCTCCTTCATCCGACCTTAGAATGATATTATTACAGCTGTTGTAGATAGAGGACTTCCAAATGACGGCTCACATTAAATTTCATAAATTATTGAGCTCATTAATGCATCCTTTTGGCGCGTCCAAATGGAGTGGGTGAAATAGTGTTTGGCGTCCAGAAAAGTAATGGTCATTGATTCGGCCATATCTTTCTTTACACCTGTCCAATGACTCTCAAATTTTAAGGGTAGATAGAAAACTTCATTTCCAACATTCTATAAGAAGAGACCTAAGTGATTTTAGGCCTTCTGGTGGTCAGAACAGAGGAAAAATTATGAAGGACAGATTCTGGAGGATCAAATTTCTGTTCTTTCTTTTCTCTCTTTTATTCTTCTTAGTTTTTTAATGAATTCTTCTTTCCCCTTAGTCACAATTACCCTTACCATGGTGGGGTAAACTTCTGTGTGATTGGGGAAGGAGAGGTTTTCCATATTGTATTTCATGATTTCCTTCTATTAATGTTTTAAAATCCTCTTTTCTCTTCTGCGAATCTGTTTCAATTTCTTATAACAGTTTTTATTATCATGTACGATTGTATCTGGTTTTAGATTTTGTTGTTCATTTATATTTGTTCAATGATCAATATCTCCCTCCACTAGGTTCTGGTTTATAAACAATGGAATAGACCGGGATTTAGTGGTGTAGTACTCGGTGATCACAGGTACGTGTGTGAGGAGTAGTGAATGTTCTTGATTACTTGGGATAAACAAGACCCGATTGGGAATTGCCTAAGATAATTGGGGGTATTTTCTACAACTCTATTACACATTGTAAGGAGAGTAGACCAAACTAATTTTTTAGTAAGGTTTATTCTCACATTTTTAATTGACCAAGGGAGTGAGAAGAAACGATTGTGGATTCTCACTCTTAACGATTTAGCAGAGGAGAATTGGGTAAAATGAACAATGATAGAATTACAATTGGAAAACTGACCCTAACCTGATCACCATTTCATATCACTAATTTAGATCACATCATTTTTCAATTTGTTTCAAAACTTTCACTTAATTACTTTACTTTATTTAGTTTCTTTCTTATATTTTCTAAATCAAACAATTTCTAAAAACAACCTCACTCCTTTCTATTTTAAGGTGACAGCTTAATTGTTGTGCACTCCTCTCTAGAGACAACCTAGGTAATCCACTCTACTGCATTTTAACCTAGGTAATATTTGTTTTTGTCACACCCCACGACAGGCACGTGTCAGTGCTCGAGCATTCTATAAGCATCCATGTTTTTGTGAGTCTTCATGAGCTCACTAGACATTGATAATAGCATCAAACATTGAATGTCAACTACATCATTCATATATTTCTCATAGACCAGTAAATCCTCATCACTCATCTCTTTGGAAAGTGGATCAGGTAATGTTGACTCCAACGCGTAAGACTTTCGTTCATGGCATAGGATAACCCGAAGACATCTAAACCATTCCTGGAAGTTACTGTCAGTGAGAATGTTGTCTTTATCCAGAATTGATCGTAGGATAGTGTGGTTGACGAGCTTGTCATTTTTATTCTACAATTAAAAGAGCATATCATTAGTACTTTCCTGATTACATTTTATGAGAAATAATAAATTAATTTTATTAAGTCTCCCACTATTTTATCAAGTCTCAATGGCCCTCACCATTGAACTCGGAATGTCCAGTTGTCATGACATTCTAGTGGAAAGGATCCATATTTCCCTTTGCATAACCCCAACAAGGGTTGGTCAAGCTATTTAAAGGTATTTAGGTAGGCAGGTCTTTGCCAACTATGGGCTTGCAACTCCTTGATCTGTTGAGTGGACTCCCCAATCCTGAAATACTGACTTTGTATTTCCTCAACACTTGCCTCCAATATTACACCAAGTCTAGCAAGGACTAATCCTCTTGATGAAATATGGTTAATTCAACCTGAAACCTTTCATAAGGGCTCCCTGTATAAAAGTAAGTGTCCCAACAAGGGTTGGTCAAACACATAGTTTTATTGAGTTTTTTCCTTAATCAATTAACGGAAGGCTTGGTATGACTTAATATTTTATTTGAAGGATTTTTATCTCTTATGCGTGAATTACTTATTATCATTATCACATGCTTCTTAATATTAAGTGGAACTTACTTAAGTGATTAACCATGTCTTGATAATATTTACATATAAGCATGGTTTATTTTAGTTCCATATTTCATGCTTGCTTAATTTATTAATTATGTGATCGCGACAACACATCCATAATGATAAACCATGCAACTGACATAAATAAAATAAAGAAAAGGCAATGATCATGAGCTTTTCTAATGGTTATTTTATCTAGCGGTTGATAAACTAACCCTGACCTAGGGGAGAAACACCTTAAAACTTTTGGGTTCGTGTTTACATCTTTCCACTTGTCCACATCTGTATCTCCTGGGATTGGTTTCATCTCAGTTCCATCTTGAACCGCATCCACTAGCTTGGGAGTTCCATCCATTACATATGCTTTTAAACTCACACGCAGGTGAGGGATAAAGGGGGGGTTTACATAAAAGAAACCATGGGCACACAGGCCCTACATATTAATGAGGAGAGATGGATCGTAGGCCAATAATTAATTTAATAAATAAATTAAAAGGAAACCAATCACATACAAAGGTCTTGGTCTAGCTCATGATCACTCACATACATGCAACAAGTTACACATTTAATAAAATTAGAATTCAATTGTTTAATCGTTCCTATTAAGATAAATTGTGCTTGAATCGATTAATTATTATCTTTAATTAATCAATCCTTTTATCTTAATCCTTTTCTGAATTTCCTTAAGATTCTCATCATTGTACATAAATGCACCTTGGAGGTATCCTGGGGAATACCCTTTCGAATCTACCCAACATGTATTATATCCACATACTATCTTACTCTTATGACATATGGAAAAAAAGATGTTTCAATGCATAGAGTAATAACCTATAGTACGATTTATACATGATGTGTAGTTCTGAACATTACACAAACATTAAATTTTTAACTTTGTGTAATCTGGTAAAGTACACAGCGTGTAGTTCCGCCTACACGGCGTGTACTACCTTCACCATCTATCCCAAAGTACACGCCTAGGGACTCGGCATGTGAAGTGTACTTTGGAAATTTTGGAGTACACAGCGTGTACAGTGGGCTACACGTCGTGTTGTCTCCGCGTTACACGTTTACCGGTCGGCTTAGCCGTGTATGGGATACACGGTTTGGCCCCTGACCCAAATGGACTACACACCATGTGCAGTGGTCTACACAGGGTGTAATCCAGTAAGTGTGTATCTATATGTCCTAGTCAACACGTGGGGTAGAATTAACTACACTGCGTGCAATAAATGCACACAACTTAAGTAATTATCGAATTACTCCCGATGCGCTGAACACAACTACATGTTGTGTGGTCCGAATTACACGGCATGTATGGCAGAGAACATGGCATGTAAGTTCGTGTTGGGGTTCAGCCTGCACATGGGTGCTTCTATTTTTTAGATATGATATATCTTTTAGATTTGAAGATATATTTTTTAGAAATTCAAGATTCTTCCACTGTGTATCTGACAGCATGAAATTCAGGTGATATCTCATGATATCTTTTTGAGATATTTTCAGATTTCCTTTTCAATCAAGATATGTGGCATATGGGAGCCTATTAAAGGGGAAGCAGTGAATCAAGGAAGTGAAAATTTGGTGGTGCGCGAAAACTCAAGGAGAGCAGATACTTGGGTAACTGTTTTCTAGGGCGTGGGCAGCAGCGAGCAGCGACAAATCAGGTTGTGCAACGAGGTGTTGCAACGACGCTGCAAGTTCGATTTTGATCTCTGAAGGGTGACGTATTGTCACGAACTATTATCAGAGAGGCGACGGAGGCATATCAGGGTGTGTGTTTTTTTTCACACAAGTTTTTATGTTGTATTTGTGATTCAAGTCTCGGGTTTAACTTGGTTTTTTGTACTCTCTGATTCATAGCAAATTTTCTCGGAGTTGCCCCATGGTTTTTTAATCCTTCGAAAGGAGGGTTTTTCCACGTTAAAATTTGTGTCCACATTTGTTATTCTGCTATTTGGTTTGGCGCTTCGTTTACATTGGTGATTCTCACAAATTTTTGTTGTCACAACTGAGTTTATATTTGAAACCAATATGTTTCCGACCCAACATCTGGTATCAGAGGAGGTTATCTGTGTCTTCTTACTGATTAATATGGGGAATTCACGCCGTGGGATTTCTGCTCACATTGAACTGTTCAACGAGCAAAATGATTTTACACTTTGGCAGCAAAGAGTTAAAAATATTTTGGTCCGTGAGAAGACAACGAAGGCGTTGAAGAAAAAATCAGAGAAGCCGGAGACGATGAGTGATGATGATTGGCAGGATATGCGAGAGTTGGCGACAAGCACGATTCAGATGTATTTGGGTGATAATACACTGCGAGAAGTGATGAATCTGATAGATCCGGAGGAGATCTGGGCGAAGCTTGAAAGCAGGTATAAATCAAAATCCCTCACAAATCGTTTATATTTGAAGAAACGGTTGTATCGAATGCGAATGCCAGAGAATGGAGATTTAGGTAACCATCTGGACGAGTTCACCAAACTTCTGATGGAGCTATCCTTGGTGGCGGTCAAGATTGATGATAAAGGTAACGCGGTACCTGTTGAAATGGAAGAAGAAGACAAGGCTTTGCTTCTTTTGGGTTCGTTGCCTGATTCATATGATAATCTCGTCACCACACTGTTGTTCGGGAAGGATACACTGAAGTTGGGTGATGTGATTTCATCGTTGTTGATGAACGAGACTCGGTGAAAGACAAATGATGGTGAATCTTCAGGTAATAGTGGTATTCTGGCTGTGGCAGATGGACGCGGTAGTCAGAGAGGTCGGTCAAAGACAAGAAGAAAGGTCAAGTGCTTCTTTTGCAACAAGGGGGGTCATGTGCAGAGACGCTGCTATGAATTGAAAAATCTTAAGAAGGAAAAGAAGGCGCACGACACTGATTCTGAGGATACTGGCGTAAGTCTTGTTCAGGGTGAGGGTGATTTACTTTCAGTTGGTGTTGATTGTCGCATGTCAGATTTGTACACCGAATGGGTGGTTGATTCAGCAGCATCATACCATATTTCACCAAAGAAGGGACTATTTTCTTCATATGAAGAAGGTGACTTTAGTAGATTGAAGATGGGAAATGGAGATTCTGCTGATGTCATTGGTGTTGGTGATATTTGTATCACTACGAATGCAGGTTGTACACTGACATTGAAGGATGTGCGACATGTGCCAGGTATTCGCCATAATTTGTTATCTTCCAGTTCTCTTGATACTGATGGATTCAGGAGTTCGTTTAGCGGTAGAAGATGGACTTTGTCCAGAGGCTCGATGGTTTATGCGCACGGAAAAATAGATGACATGCTTTACAGGACAGATGTAAAGGCATGCGGTGATGTGACGAATCCAGTTGCGAAGAGGACTTCGTCAGATTTGTGGCAGTGGCGATCGTCGTGCATGAGTCAAAGACCGTCGACTAAGTTGAAGAAGGTTTGGAAGCCGAAGCTTGTCATGGAAGGTGTTTCAGATCTTACACCTAATTCTTTTTCTTCAGAGAGTGTCACTATTGAAGAAAGAATGGAAATCAAAGATCGAGGTGATGCGTTGAGTGTTTTTGATTGCTCGAAGGATGTTGAGTAAAGGGAGAAAGTAATTCCAGCAGGTGCTCCAGATTATGTGGCGATCACAATTATGGGGGAGCCAGATATTGTTGATTCTGGTATTAGCGGTGCAGACATAAGTATGAAGAAGACTTCGGCATTTGGATTTCTTTTGCAGGGGGGGCTTTCAGGTTTCCGTCAGAGATGTAAAAGAGGGATGTCATATTTTCTGCAGAGGATGGCGGTTAGTGCGATACCAACTGGTTTTCTTTCCAAATGAGTTTGTTGGATGCGATCTCCTTCTTCGATGGGTTGAAGGGGGAGATTGTTGGGGTTCAGCCTGCACATGGGTGCTTCTATTTTTTAGATATGATATATCTTTTAGATTTGAAGATATATTTTTTGGAAATTCAAGATTCTTCCACTGTGTATCTGACAACATGAGATTCAGGTGATATCTCATGATATTTTTTTGAGATATTTTTCAGATTTCCTTTTCAATCAAGATATGTGGCATATGGGAGCCTATTAAAGGGGAAGCAGCGAATCAAGGAAGTGACAATTTGGTGGTGCGCGAAAACTCAAGGAGAGCAGATACTTGGGTAACTGTTTTCTAGGGCGTGGGCAGCAGCGAGCAGCGGCAAATCAGGTTGTGCAACGAGGTGCTGTAACGACGCTGCAAGTTCGATTTTGATCTCCGAAGGGTGACGTATTGTCACGGACTATTATCAGAGAGGCGATAGAGGCATATCAGGGTGTGTGTGTTTTTCACACAAGTTTTTATGCTGTATTTGCGATTCAAGTCTCGGGTTTAACTTGGTTTTTTGTACTCTCTGATTCATAGTGAATTTTCTAGGAGTTGCCCCGTGGTTTTTTAATCCTTCGAAAGGAGGGTTTTTCCACGATAAAATTTGTGTCCACATTTGTTATTCTGTTGTTTGGTTTGGCGTTTCATTTACATTGGTGATTCTCACAAATTTTTGTTGTCGCAACTGAGTTTATATTTGAAACCAATTTGTTTCCGACCCAACAATCCGAACACACGGCGTGTACTTTCGTGTCACCTGGGCGGAATCGTCGACGCCTCTTGACGAGTTATCCATTTTAATTTTAATTAAAAAATCATTTGTTTTTGTGAAATCTGTGAGAAACGGAAAGAGTAAGAACAGATCTCGAAATCCAGATTACAAGAACGATCAACCTTGAATTGAAAAACTAAATTATTAAACTATAAATAATCAATGAATTCTTTAAATAATTATAAACTATGATGTAACCCCTCTGATACCACTTGAAGGTTTCGGGTGCAACGGAAGCGTGGTTGGGCCGGCACCCAACTTTAATTTTTACCATGATCAATGATTATTCCGGGATCAATACGACGATGAACACCAGTCTCCACGGAATAGAATCAAAGATCTAGATAAAGAATTAGGAGGTCTGAAACCTTTAAAGAAGATCTTGCACATCATGTTTATAATTAATTTAATTAATTTCATAAAGAAAAGAATATATGGATATTCGGTACTTTTTTCGTTGATGATGTTGATCGTCCGGAATGACCCTTTTGGATTGTCTCATTGCGATTGCAAGGATCCAAACCAGAATCTCTCTAGGAGTGATCCACACGTGCTTTGATGGCCTCCGATCAACATCACTCGTTCTCTGGGTGGGAGCACGACGAAGTGAGTGTCTTGCGATCGTTCTTGATCACTTGTTCTTCGGTCTTGAAGAATGTCTCTCGTTCTTGAGAGGGGGAAGAGGATTCAAGAGAGAAATTGTTTGGCTCAACAATTCTCAATTCACCGGGCGTGCGATGTGGTGTATGGCACAATAGAAGTACTTGTCTATTTATATACATGGGGCTTTGGTTACAATATTTAATTGCATAACAGCAATTAAATACATTCATAACTTTAGAGAAAACTCATGCTCATAATAATAATACCGCGTCATTATTTATGGTGCACCAACTTGTGCAAAACGGAATTATAAATACAATTTCACGTCACAAAATAATAGCTGTGTTATTATTATTTTAACTTGTGCCAACTAGTTAAACAATTATTTATCGTCTTACAAATAATTATTTTACTACTGGAGCGACATTGGTCTGCTTGAACTCCACTTCCGTTTATTGAACACCCAAATAAATAATTAAATAATTTATTCTCTTAAATAAATATTTTATTTACAAACTGGTAAATAAATATTTATTAAATGTTCAATAAAATAAATAAATATATTTTACTCGCAATTCGGTGAATAAATATTTATTTAATTTATGCGATCATTTTAACATGAATAAATTTATTCCACGATCTTGAGAATAATATTTATTATATTAATTAAATTCAAATAGAATTTAACCGAGACCATCAAAAACACTTAGTGTGTGACCCTCTAGGATTCATTCTTGTTGCCATTAGGTGGGTTTGCCTAAAATCCAAGAGTACTGTTTAGTAACGGGTCAAGACACTCAAAAGAAAAAACTTAAAGTCGCAACAACAACATCCACATACGAACGCTTGCTGTGTAATATAATTCTTTTGTCTCAATATCTCATCAAGCAGGTTTCATGATAGTGTCTTCAACCTTTATGCTTGATACGTCTTTCTTTGACTACCTAAAATAAACTCGTCGTTACATCATGACTATGGAATTTCGTGCGACGGTTCTATTTCAATCAAAGAGTTGAGATATCAACTTTCGTAAATGGAAGGGACAAATCCTTCCTCGACTTATCCATTAATAACATGTCACTCGTGACACAGTCAACATACCCTACTTCCCGCCAACATATAGCATGACGGTTTTTATCAGTAAATCAAAGTGCGCGAGTCGTGCACATATTAATGATAATCTTAAAGTCTAAGAACCATTACACACGCTCGCAGATAGAAATATCTGATGACACCAAAACATTCGGAATTCCTACCGGCGGGTCTGTTATCATAATCTCTTGTCTTGGAGATTACCAAATGCAAATTTTAATGAGAGGAAGTCTCATCTGCTTACAAGTACTCGCACATAACGGTTTGTATATTATGTGTCTCGTCATAGTATGTCATCCAACCGTAGAACTATATTTAAGAATATTGTTATAGCATTTTAAGGTTCTCATCATAGCGGAGAACTGTTATGACCTTATCAATGCAATAAATATTTTAGGACATTATTACATCATAGTCATGCAGAACAATGAACAATATGTAATAAGATGTTTAATATTTAAATACATTAAATATCCATGTAATCAAAGTACAAGTAGTTGGTTCTGTGACACCAACTCTAACATGAAGTGCCTATTCGGATAAGTTGTCATGCTCATTAGAATTGATTAAATATCTATTTTGGTACTACCACGGAATTGGCTTTACGTAGAGTCATCTTTTAACAGTGTTAAAAAAAAGTGTTGTTAAATGGTGTTTTTAATAGTGCTAAAAAAACTAATGATAAAAGTGTCCCCTTTATCAGCGTTCTTCTTAGCGCTGATAAATGATATATTTCATAAAAAATTATTTATCATTAAAAAACATATATTAATATATAAATATATTGATATTGATATAAATATAATATATTTTATAAAATATAATTTAGATAAAGCTAAATACGCATTTATACTTAATATATAAGATATTTAGTGAAAAATGGATTATAAAATAATTAAAATAATATTAATTAATAATTTGCTAATTATTATTGAGTAATAATTATTGAATAACAATTTGAAAATAGAAAAAATTAAAAAAATTAATAAACTAAAATATGTTGAAGATGTGACTCAAATTTAAAACGGACATAACTTTTGATCCAGATGTCCATTTGTGCACGATGCACCACAGTGTCATTTTAAATAATGATAAAAGTGTTTCCTCTGGGATATTCAACTCCAACCCACTTTTCAATGTGGTATTCCAAAAGTATTTCCATTTAAAAAGTCAAAATAAAACCATTTTAAATATTTTCAAAACTCCAAAAACCCAACATTCCAAAGGGTGATATATATTAAAATATGCTTAAATTAACGTGAATTGGAGCGAGTTGTAAAATTGTGTCGTGTCTTAGTTCCATGTTTTGATTGATAATGTTAAATTCATAGGAGTCGCTGGTAAATACTTTGAGTAGTTAAATTTATCGTTTAATATAATTTTAAAAAATAATAATGGGAAAAGATTGATTCCATAACATTAGACTACGTGTATATTGGCGGCTGACTAATCCACGTTGTGCGGTGGGCTCGGCCGCCCATTACCGCGCCTCGCGGGGGGAGTGATGCATGGCAGCCCCACCTCTGATCCTCCCTTGACCGCTAAATATTCAAATGGGAAGCGTCTCACGCAAGCGTGACTACACACGGATATAAAAAAAATTATGCAAAAAATCTGATAATAATAATATTTTTTTTTTATAAAAAAAGTTCCATTTATATAATCAAATCCAGCATTTTTAATTAAAATAGAAAATTATAGATAAATCGATTTTGAATTCATTTACAGGATTATTCCGAAGTTTTATTTTTTTAAGCGGTTTAATGACTTTTTAATAAATAAATCTAAAAAATTGATTAATAGATAAATATCAATGTAAAATTATTTATTAGCATTTTGGATCGGGGAAAAAAACCATCGAGAGATTATATATATAACGTATACCATACGGCAATATATGCTCGGAGAAAAGTCGTCGAAACCATTTCATCGATGTGTTTCGTTTCCTACCAAACGGCGTCGTATCAAGAATGGTTAATTTAATTTAGACGGGGACCCCGCAACCGCCCTCCCTATATAACGTCCCCGCAAGGGAACGCAATACACAAGCTTTCCCTCTGACCGCCATGGCCGTCCACTCGCCGACCCGTCTCTCCCTCCTCCTCCTCGCCCTCGCCCTCGCGCTCCCCCTTCCGCCCATCTCCAATGCCGCCAACTTCGTGGTCCGGAACCAGTGCCCCGACACCCTCTGGGCGGGGGCGCTGCCCGGCGGCGGGCGCCGCCTGAACAACGGGGAGGAGTGGTCCTTCGACATCCCAGCCAACACCGAGGCCGGCCGAATCTGGGCTCGCACCAATTGCCAGTTCGACGCGTCGGGGAACGGCCGGTGCGAGAGCGGCGACTGCGGCGGCATTCTGGACTGCAAGGTCTCCGGCGCGCCGCCCACCACGCTGGCGGAGTACACCCTGAACAGAAACGCGGGGCAGGACACCATCGACATCTCCCTCGTCGACGGCTTCAACGTGAAGATGGACTTCAGCCCCACCGGCGGGTGCGCCCGGGGGATCCGGTGCGACGCCGACATCATCGGCCAGTGTCCCGCGGAGCTGAAGACCACCGGCGGGTGCCTGAACCCCTGCAACGTCCACCAAACAAACCAGTACTGCTGCACCACCGGCCCCTGCGGTCCGACCGACCTCTCCAGGTTCTTCAAGCAGAGGTGCCCGGACGCGTACAGCTACCCCAAGGACGACCCCTCCAGCACCTTCACCTGCCCGGGCGGCACCAACTACAAAGTGGTCTTCTGCCCGTGACCCACCGGCGGACAGTCTTTAGATAATATTGTAGTAATGAGTGGGAATAAACAGAGATGTAATAATAATCCCATGCCGGAGATACGTACTGCGCTGTCTCCGCCCAGGTCAGGGTCGAACGATATGACTGTAATGACAATACTCATATACAAAGTATGAAAATTACTAAATTAATCTTGTACTACACCTCCATAATTAAAACCACTCCCTGAAAACTTGCAAAACTTGCAATCATTCCAAATTTTCGTGGCCATCATCACAAAAATTTTGATTTGACTCAAATCTGTCTTACGTGAACAAAAAAAATCTAGAATAACACTAATTTTTGTCATTTTCCAAACATCCCGTGAACTAGGAAAATAATTAAAAAGATGTTCAAAATCCTCAAACCTCCCACACAAACGGTAAACAACAAATTTATTATTACATGAAATATGCATACACTAAAGGTGCCTCTTTTCATTTTTGCATGACATGATCTACTAAGTTTGCGGGTCCTTTTGCACGATACCTCAAAACTAATTCCTTGCAACATCATAAACATATTTTACTGAAAAATATACACAACTACAAAACAAGTTTTTCAATAGCGTTTGAGTTTATATAAATAAGCTATTTATCAATGCTGATAAAATAACACTGATAAAAGGAGACATTTATCAGTGCTAGTAAAAAAACACTGATAAAGAGAAGGTCTCTATCAACAGTTTTTTACTAGCGCTAATAAATGTTAAATTTCATAAAAAAAAATTAAATCATTAAAAATAATATATTAACATAAAAATATATTTATATTGATATATATAAAATATATTTTATTAAATATGATTTATATAAGACTAAATGCGCATTTACACTTAATATATAAGATATTTAGTGAAAAATGGATTATAAAAAATATTAATTAATAATTTGCTAATTATTATCGAGTAATAGTTATTTAATAACAATTTGAAGATATAAAAAAATCAGAAAATTAATAAAATGCTCTAAAATAAGTTGAAAACATGATTCGAATTTCTAACGGTCGTAATGTTCTTTTGATCCAGGTATCTGTTTGAGCTCTACCATATATCAAATCAAAGTCTGTCACAAGCTCTACGCACATGTTTTTTTGGGGAACCCTTGATCATATTTTTCAAGGTCAAAAAAGACCCAAAAGCCTTCAAAACTAAGCTTTTAATCGCAGTATCTCATTTTTTTAACATTCATTGAAATTTCAGCCTCGTTTAAGGGGGACTTGTTATCTTTTTTTTGACGGAGAATAAATTTACTCTCAGAGTTTACATTCATATTGATATTATGGTTTTAAAGTTTTATCGTTTTTCATATTGTACTATTTTTTATAATCAGATATATAAAAATACATACATATTTTGTATATATTCACACATAAAAAATTAGTTTTATAAATAAATATGTAAACATTTACATATAAAATATATTTCAAAATATATAAACCTCATCTAAATAAAAAATAGTATCCATTTTATTTAAAATAAAAATGTATGAATATTTATATACCTATACAATTAATGTATATATAATGTTTATATATATATATATGTATATATTTGTGTGTTGACAAACAAATATATATTTATCTATATATTCTAATATGTGTATATAAATATTAATATATAATAATGTATAATTGTATTCATAGACACACATGCACATATATGTATGTATATATTTATAAACACACACACAAAACATATTTTATATATGTATTTAAAAAACATATATATAAAAATATGGAAAAAATGTAACAAAATATAAATAAATATATACATATATCATAAAATATAGAACAAAAGAACATAGGGGAGTGAAAAAAGTACAGTCGTATGAGGGACATGTCTTAGGTTTGAAACTCGTTGGTGGCAGGGGCATGCGCAAGAGGGTGGGGAAACACTAATAACATGTGGGGTGGAGGGAAGCGCATGGGCGAGTAGTTAACAAATGTTGGTAAAAGGTGGGGTTGAAAGAGGTTCGAATAAAAATAAGTTTATCCTCCTTTCACTACACTACTACACATATGACCTTTAACAACGCGCAAAATGACTTTTAACAGTGCTAAAAAGCGTTGTTAATCGCAGCGCTGATAAAGGGAGTCCTTTATCCGCACTAAAAAAACATTGATAAAGGACCCCCTTTTATGAGTGCTCAAAATAGCGCTGATAAAGGCCTAACTGGCTGCAATGTGCTGTTAATATAAAAGCACACCCAACAAAAACCTATAATTTCAAACAATGCTATATACATTTAATGTGACACTATGAATACAAAAATGTCTGCCCATGATATATACAAAAAACTCTACTATATACATTCAAACAATGTTTTATGTTTTATATATTTACATTTACAATTATCTAACAAACATTCAAAAGCATAATGTTTTATCTTTTAACGCATGTGATCCCCTCTCAAAAATGTCCGCCCACGGTATCAATTGCGGAATAAATAATTTCAACCCGAGCAAAAGGTTCTGCCTATATAAAAAAACAAATATTATGTTAGTAATACTATAAAGAAATAAATTAAACATTAATATGAAAGAATACAATAATAAAATTTCAATATTAAAAAAAAGACACATTTGAAGTTATACCGGTCACACCGTGCGTCAGATTGAGGTGTGGTTGATTCCTACACGTCACAAATGACTCATGGATTGTTTTTCTAAAGTATCAAAACAATCTGAATGCGTTTTCTTAGTTTTCAGTATATCATTTGTTTTTTTACTAAAATTAATATCAATTTTAAATTAAAACACATTTTGAGTCATACTGGTCACACCGTGCATTGTATTGAGGTGTGGTTGACTTCTACACTTCAAAAATGACACATGGATCGTTATCCTAAAGTATCAAAACAATCTGAATGCATTTGGTCGATTTTCAGTATGCAAGTTGTTTTTTTACTAAAATGACATTTCAAATTGGAAACACGTATTTTGAGTCATACCGATCGCATCGTGCATCCATTTGACGTGAGACTGCTTCATACACGTCACAAATGACTTATAAATTGCTGTTCTAAATTATCAAGACAATCGGGGCACGTTTGCTTCATTTTCTGTCAGTGATATGTTTTGAACTAAAATGCCAATTTTAAACTGATAACAGACACTTTTAGTCATAACGATCACACTGTGTGTTAGATTGAGGTGGACTTGATTCCTACATGTCACAAATGACTCATGGATTGTTGTCGTAAAGTATGAAAACAATATGAATGCGTTTTCTCAGTTTTTAGTATGTCATTTGTTTTACTAAAATTAATGTCAATTTTAAATAAAAAGGCACATTTGGAGTCAACCGGTCATACCGTGTGTTGTAATGAGCTGCCATTGAATCCTATACATCACAAATGACTCATGAATCATTTTCCTAAAGTATCAAAACAATCCGAATGTGTTTGGTCGGTTTTCAGTATGCTAGTTGTGTTTTTTTTACTAAAATGTCATTTCAAACCGGAAACACGCATTTTGAGTCATACCGATCGCATTGTGCATCAGTTTGATGTGAGATTGCTTTATACACATCACAAATGAATTATGAATCACTATTCTAAATTATCAAGACTATAGGATCACGTTTTTTTGGTTTTCAGTGAGTGACACGTTTTGAACTAAAATGTCAATTTTAAACAGATAATGAACACTTTTAGTTATACCAGTCACACCATGCGTCAGATTGAGGTTTGGTTGATTCCTACACTTCAAAAATGACTCATGGATAATTTTCCTAAAGTATCAAGACAATTCGACTGTGTTTTCTTAGTTTTTAGTATGTCACTTGTTCTTTTTACTAAAATTAATGTCAATTTTAAATAAAAAGACACCTTTGGAGTCAACCGGTCATATTGTGTGTCGTATTGAAATGAGGTTGACTTCTACACGTCAAAAATGACTCATGGATAGTTTTCCTAAGGTATCAAAACAATTCAAATGTGTTTTCTTAGTTTTTAGTATGCTAGTTGTGTTTTTTTACTAAAATGTCATTTCAAGATGGAAACACGCATTTTGAGTCATACCGATCATGTCATGTGTCGGTTTGACGTTAGACTGCTTCATACACATTACAAATGACTTATGAATCGCTATCCTAAATTATCAAGATAAGTGGAGCATGTTTTATTGATTTTTAGTGAGTGACACGTTTTGAACTAAAATATCAATTTTAAACTGATAACATACACTTTTAGTCATACCAGTCACACCGTGCATCAGATTGAGGTGTGGTTGATTCCTACACTTCACAAATGAATCCTGGATCATTTTCCTAAAATATCAAAACAATCCAAATGTGTTTTCTTGGTTTTAAGTATGTCACTTGTTCTTTTTTATTTAAATTAATGTCAATTTTAAATAAAAAGACACACTTGAAGTCATACTAGTCACATTGTGCATCGTATTGAGATGCGGTTGATTCCTACACATCAAAAATTACATAGGTTTAGTGCTTTCAGAAACATATCAGTATAAAGAACTAGTTCATAAGAGTCTCTTATTATGTTATTCTTTACTAGAAACCTTCTTAGACATATCATTTCTAAAACCATTCTTCATAACATAAGGATATGAAACATAAGAAAGGGTGATCATAGATACTTAATAAGTGTAAACAAGGGATATATCAATGATCATATAAGGATAAAATGAGCATAAATATGTTAGAATATGATATTAACATTAGAAATCTATACCCTTCATATCATATATCATAATCACGAGTCATGGATTAAAGCATGGTAGTTCAGAAGAGTCTCTCTTTTCTGGCTTGTTGTAGATAGTTGAAAGGAAAATATAACTTATCAAAAGATATGTAAAAAAACTAAATAAGTATTAGATAAAAATGACAAGGAAATTAACTTACAAATAGTAGATAAAATGACGACAAAATTAATTACATAAGTAGTAGGAATTCACCTTTTCATGATGGTTGTATACATTCTTGACCCATTTCCTTGTTGTCATTATCTTAGTTCTAGCCTTGAAGTCCAATCTCACACGAGCATCATCATGAGGCATGGATTAAAGCATGGTAGTTCAGAAGAAATGAATCTTAAAGGATCAAATAATATTATAAACTAAAAACATACACTTCGAGTCATACCAAGCACACCGTGTATCATATTGAAGTGTGGCTGATTGAGCTGCGGTTAATTACTACACCGTTCAAGAAAATGTTCATGACAGATTGTAATGACCCAAAGTTTTATCAACAAAATCCCCTTATTATAATTTTATATAGTATAATCACATAAAATCACAATACAAAATTTATAAATGAAGAATTAATGAAATAAAAGGCATTTCTAGAAGTTAAGAAATATATGCTGATGAAATAGTAACTTGACCTTTGGAATAGTAATGCGACCCTTATGAATAGTAAACCGACCAATTGAATAAAAACCTCACTAATCAAAGCATAAATAAAATTTATCCATATTATAAGTGACAATATTATATAATTATATCATAGTATAAGTAAATAAATATTTTAAAAATTATTAATTAAGTGTTGGTATTTTTGGTAAGTCATAAATATTTAATTACAATTTTATGATTAATTTAATAATTTAAACGAAAATGTATTTTCATAAAATTTATTCATAAATTAATATTTTTATGTCTTATGATTTTAAGATAATGAGACCTTAAGTAATTTTTCAAAGTGTTATAAAATCAGTTATAATTTTAAAATTTGTATTTTCTAAGTAAATGACGATTTTAATTAAAAATTAAATTACTCATATTTAGAAAATTATTTTCATAAAATGGATTTAATTTTTGAATTCTAATGTCAAAAAATGGTTAGGGTGATTTTTTGAAATTTTTCTAAAATACTTGAATTTTTGGTGAAGTAAAATACGGTAATCTACGTTATATATACATTATAATTAAAATACACTATTCATTGAGTCATGGCTGATATAAGAACAATTAGTTCAAACTCACATGATCTGATTACTGTATTTATTCTCAATAATCAACACTATTTCTTTTCTTGATAAAAACAATAAACTAATGAATTAAATAATGAGAAAACACCCCTCTCCTCCACTATAAATACCACCCCTCACCATCTCTTCTCCTCACACATCTCAAGCATTGAGCCTTGCCTAAATTTTACCCAATACCCTTCCCTAGTCCCTCAACTACATCCAGGAGCTCTTGGTCTCATAAAAATACCAAAACCCATTCCCTAAGGAGGTTCCCAAGGAGGATAAATTCAAGAGGTAAATCCTCTCTATTTTTCTTTTAATTTCCTTTCAATTTCATTTCATTTATTATTCTCTCATCACCTACCTTCATCCAAATGGAATGGTAACTCCAGTATTTTTGATATACTGGAATTATATTATTTTAATAGAATATCCATCATTAAACTCCTCCCTCTCTCTCTCTTTTATTTTAAAAATGAAATCATCACCCGTGATGTGTCAATTTACCGACATCGTGGGCAATGCACTTTCATTTTCCTTAAACACCTTCAAGGATGTTAATAAGACCATTAAATGGTTTAAAATAGATTTTAAATTTTATTTTATAACCCTTTTTATGTTCTGGAAATAACTTAAACTCATAATACTAAATGATAAAACAAAACAAGTTCATTGTGATCGAAAAACCGCCAAAATTAACCTAAAATAATCATCATTAACTTTTATCTAATGAATCATCCTCATGGTATATAACCAAATAATTTTTAAGATCATCAAATATTCTATAGTATCATTAATAACATATAATTACAATTCTATATATTTATCCTCATTTTAAATGAACTTCCATTCATGTATACAAACAAACCGATCATGAAAACTATGAAAACAAACACTCCTGAATGATGAAATCACTACTACAAACACGGCCTTTATCAGCGCTAGAAAAGCGCTGATAAAGCCAGCGTAGATAAAGGGGGGGGGGGGTCCCCTTTATCAGCGCTCCGAAAAGCGCTGATATAGGACCCCTTTATCAGCGCTAAAAAAAAGCGCTGATAAAGGGGTCCTATATCAGCGCTTCCTTTATCAGTGCTTTTGTTTTAGCGCTGATAAAGGACCCTTTTATCAGCGCTTTTAAAAAAGCGCTGATAAAAGTTAAAAAAACTTAAAAAAATTTAAAAAATACTGCCAATCGGGGGGGGGGGGCTTTTATAGCGCTTGAACCCCCCCTTTTACAGCGCTTTTCGGCCCCTATACAACACCCCACGCACCCCACGCACCCCCCTTCACCCTTTAACAGCGCTTGCTCCAATATTCCCCATGCACGCGCACCCCTGCCTCCACCAGGATTTGAACTCGAGACCTCCCCCCTGCGCGCCTAAGCCCTTACCACTACTCTATTTTGATTTGCTTTCCAATTCATGATATATCTCTCTCT
This sequence comes from Viscum album, assembly GCA_963277665.1. Lineage (NCBI taxonomy): Eukaryota > Viridiplantae > Streptophyta > Magnoliopsida > Santalales > Viscaceae > Viscum > Viscum album. The sequence goes on from OY728155.1 coordinate 1,085,363,276, forward strand.
ATATATTTATATATTTAGTTATATTTATTCGTATAGTAATATATATTTATATTAATATATATATATAGTTATATTATAATATATATATATATAGTTATATTATAATATATATAGTAATATTAATATATATATATAGTGGTATTAATATATATCTATATCTATATATATATATTTAGTTATATTTATTCGTATAGTAATATATATTTATATTAATATATATATAGTTATATTAACATATATATAGTTATATTAACATATATATAGTTATATTAACATATATATAGTTATATGAATATATATTTATATAGTTATATTAATATATATATAGTGATATTAATATATATATTTATGGTGATATTAATATATATATATATATAGTAATACTAATATATATATATGTAGTTATATTAATATATATATAGTTATTAGATTAATATATATATAGTTAGATTAATATATATATATAGTTAGATTGATATATATATATAGTTAGATTAATATATATATATAGTTAGATTAATATATAGGTATATAAATATTCATATATTGGTATTTTAAATAAAACGGATATTAGTTATTATTTAGATAAAGCTAATATATTTTATATGTAAATATGTTTAATTATTTTTTTAAAAAATTTAATTTTTAGGTGCGAATATATAAAAAATATGTACATATAGTTATATATTTGATTATAAATAGCAGTTCATTATAAAAAAGGATGAAATTTCAAAGACATAATATCAATATGAATGTAATACCTTGGAATAAATTCAGTCCCCTCCAAGAAAAGCCAATAATACCCCCTTAAACGAGTTTGAAAATCCACAAAATGTTAAAAAATCTGGGTACCCCGACAAAAAACTCAGTTTTGGAGGCCTTCTAGGCCTCTTTTGGCCTCGAAAAATGCTTGACCAGGTTCCCCCCAGGTCACAGCGACGTAGAGCTCGTCGCAGGCTTCGATTTGATATGTGGTAGAGCTTAAACGGACACCCGGATCAAAAGTTATGGCCGTTTGAAATTTGAGTTGCGTTTTCAACATATTTTGGATCTTTTTTTATTTTTTTTTTAATTTTTTTAGTCCTCAAATTGTTATTAAATGACTATTAATCCATAATGATTATCAAATTATTAATTAAAAATATTTTTTTAATTTTTTAAGAAGTCATTTTCACTAAATATCTTATATATTAAGTATAATAAGTGTAAATGTACATTTATACTTATCTAAAATATATTTAAAAATTATATATTATATTTATATAACAGTATAACTATATTTATATATTAATATATTAATATATTTTTAATTTTTTTTTGAATCCGACCCTTTATCAGCGCTAAAAAAAGCGCTGATAAAGGCCCCCCTTTATCAGCGCTACGAAACAAGCGCTGATAAAGGGGGGCGCTGCGAAAAACTGTTTTTGTGGTAGTGAATTAAACTCTATAACTCATAAAAAGAACCATAAAAGAAATTAATAAAACCATAATGAATTATATTCATGTATAAAAGGTTCTATAATTTTTAATTAATGAATCTAATGTGATTATACAGGACATTTAAAGTGAAGGAATTATTCGCACTCAAGGTAAGGGGAATTCTCAAACCCAACTCTCTTTCTTTGGGTTTTCCCTATTTGACCCCGTTTTCAGTATGAATATTCCTTAAATATCATTTATTAATCATTATATTAACTTTTTATTGCATATAAATGTTTTTTAATTAAGATTATTACTAACAAAATGTTTTCCAAAAGAACCATTCTTTAAAAAAAAACACACTTCTTGAGATTGTTTTTTCTTCACTCAAAGTTGATGATTCTTATATCAAGTTTGTTATTACATCTTTCATTTGGGAACCCAAATTTTGTGATTGTATGATTTATGAAATGAAACCCACTCCTTTACTTGGTTTATTTAATGTTCAAGATTGATATATGTTCTATGCGGCATACATGATAATGTAAATGTCATGATGTGATGGGTGCACTTGGAATTATATAGTGAAAAGTAAATGATAAGATGTGATGGGTGCAGCCAAAATTATATAGAGCTCTAATTCATTGGGTAATGTGTTGTATATCATGAGTAAAAGTGAAATATTCTTTAACATGATTCTATCTTTGTTCACAACTATGTGTGGTAGTTTACCACTATGACATGATGTTTCATTTTTATGCATTGCCACATTACATGCCATTATCTAATACTTCATCTCATGATTATGATGATGTTATTATGATTATACTCACCCCATGTTATATTTTTTCATGTTCTTATCTATTCTATTCCTGGTATTTTAGATTATCCCTTTTTTATGTATATCCTCAAGTTATTACATGTATTAAGAAGAATTCAAGGGCCAATAAGAATCTAGAGAAGAAAGAATTGAATAAATGTTTATGTTTTGTAAATGTTATGTATGGTCCTAATTTTTACAAGACACTAAACCATTAGATCCTCATTGTGTAATGATTTTATATTGTTTGTCTTTAAAATGAGGTAATAAGATATGTAAGAAAAACAGGGTCACTATAGTTGGTATTAGATGACAATTTAGTTAATTTGGGAATTAAGATTAGAGAGCCTTAGTGAAAAACCTTAGCATGAGACTAAGTATAAGTAAACACCCAAGAATATTTGTTTTAGAAAATGATAAACATAGGGATCCCAAAAGATATTCCTTTAGACTTAAATTCAAAAGGAATAAATTATTTATTCATGACTTGTTGACTTATGTTTTGTTCTAACCTTTATATTTTAGAAAATGGTGGGAACCAGGAGAAATCATGCCAAAAATCTGTGCGAGGGATAATGCAGTGATTGCCCGAATAATATCTCCAATTCTTTGGGAGGTGTAATTCAAAATTTCATGGCAATTATTACACGATTGTCTCAGGTTATGCACAATAACCTGAATAATGTGGAACGTCCTCCTTCACATAAGAGGGAGCAACTAGCTATCGAGTTGTCACGACCCGCCCTCGGGGTCCGTGCCGTGACTACCCCAAGCCCGCATTCCATAGGCCAGGGGCTGGCGACTAGCACCAAGGCATAAATCCCGGTAAAAAGGGAAGGCATTGCCTTTGTAAAGTAAACAAACACCACAGAGTAAGAAAGCAGAAAGTAAACACTAAGTAAAAACAGAGTACAACTGAAAGTGCGGAAAAGTAAATGGGCCAGTATACAAACCCAACTGAAAGTAAAGTACAACTCGAAAGGGAAAACAACAACTGTAAGTAAAAGCCGCTACTCCGAGCTGTCCACTGGAAATCCCACCTGAAGGGTGGGTACAGTTAGCTCCACTGCTCCACGGGTCCCACCGTCCGCTCCGAGTACGTCCCGCCCAGTGGTCCACCTCCAGGTACCGTCCTGCTCAGCAAGCCTCAGCCAAGATCAATGCTGTCCGTCGTCTGCAACCAACAGAACGTAGTGCGGGCATAGCCCGTGCAGGGGTGAGTATAAGCTACTCAGTAGGGACCCCGAGACCCCTGAAGGTCTCCCAAAATCCACAAAGGATAAACCACAAAGGAAGATACAATCACGAAGTAACAACCGACACTGCTTAGGTATATGCCCATACATATACCTAAGTCATCAATTCCAATACGCTCCAACCTCCGAGCCCAAGTACAACTCAGTCCACACAGGAAAGTAAACGTATTCCACACAGGAAAGCAAAACGAAATCCACACAGGATATCACAACTCAATCCACACAGGAAAGCAATAGGATTCAGCTCACACAGGTATACTTCTTCAAAGGACGATAAAGATGATCTCTGATCCATCTAAGTCATCGGACCCACGAAGGATCGATAGGTAACTAACCCCAGCAAAAGACCCACACAGGATCGGGCCCACAGAGGACCTGTAGGCGCTGGTTCACATAGGACCGCTGAACGCAATGACCCACACAGGATCGGACCCACACAGGATCGGGCCCACACAGGACCTGTAGCACTGATCCACGTAGGATCGCTGAGTGCTGTAGTCGTCGTCGAATCCACCAAGGATCTCAGTACTGTCGTCGTCGCAGTCACAGTAGCAGTAGCAGTAGTAGTCACAGTCGCAGTCGCAGCCAGCACTAGGGTTCCCGCACACAGCAAGCTCGTTCGGGAGGGTCCGCTCTACGAGCCGAGAGGCTGATACGTCAACTGTCACAAAGTCCAGAGTTGATGTATCCAAAAGTTCAGTATCATCAACAGGAACTCCACGCAATAGACGGCGCGTCGATCGGACGCCCGGTCTGAGAGTTATTGGCTTTTTCGTCCCAAGGGCCCGGTTGATTTTTAAGGCAAAACCAACCCGACCGTACTCCACCTGCGTCCAAACCTTGGGCGGAGTATGCCAAAAGATCCGTCTCACTAAGAGGAACATAACAAAGCTGACGACACGTCAATCGGACGTTCGTAGCTCAAGATATGAGCGTTTCCGCTCCGAGGGCCCGGTTGGTTTCGTGTACGAACCAACCCGGCCAAACTCAAAGTATTCCGAAACTTTGAGTGCGATATACCGAATCGACCGTCTCGATCCAAGGATCACATCGCCGCTGACGGTTCATCAATCGGAGGTCCATAGCTCAAGTTATTGGCAAAAGACCGAAGTTGATTCGAAAACGGGGGGTCCGGGTCCGGGCCGACCCGGCCCGGCCGGCGGCGCGGTCCGGCACGGCGGAGCGGGCCGGCCGGCGGCGGCCTGGCTTGGCGCCGCTCAGTGCCACGCGCGGGGGGCTAAGCCCCCGCTTCTTCCCTCTGGCGGCGCGGCATCATGCCGCGCCTTTGTCAAACAACGACCCCCCTTCGTGGGGGCCTTCCGTTTAGAAAAACCGGGGGGGGGGGGGGGGCTTCCCCCCCTTTGTGAAACCGCCCCCCTCATAATGGGGGGGGCAATTAACTTGGCCGGGGGAATTAAATTCCCCCAGTCTTTCCCCTTCCGGCCGGCCCGACCTGGCCGACCGGTTCTTCTTCAACGGACCGGCAAAGCCGGTCCCCTTCTGGCTTCTGACACCGGCGGCCCGGCGAGCCGCCGGTCTTCTCGTTCCGCCGCGGCCTTCGTTGTCCGGCGCGGTGCGACGGCACCGCGCCCCTCCGCCGCGGCCCCGCTCCGGCCGCGGCGCCTTCGGTTTCCTTCAACGCGGCGCGACGGCGTCACGTTCTTAATAAACTTTCCGTGACGCTGCGCGACGGCGCCGCGCGATTATAGCCTTGCGATTGCCGCGTGGTGTGACGGCACCACTCCATCTCGTTCATCCGCAAGGAAATAATAAAAATCAAGAACAAGGGAGGGGGAATTCGGCCGTGTTTGTGCGGTCCGACCCCCTTCTCATTAGATTATAACTCTTAAATATTTATCCTCACGTTTGTCATGCTAGAACCAAGAACGAGAATAAATAAATAAAACAACAACAACCCCTACCTCGGTTTCAAGTATGATGTTCGTCAACGACCCGCGGAAGACAACGTTGCGGAGGTCGGGCGTCGCAGTAAACGTTCGTCAATTCCGTTGACGAAGAGGTACGTCCGAAGAGGTACGTCGTTGGTGAATCTTCGTAAGCCGACGAAGAAAGTCCGAGGAGGAAGCGGCGTTCCCTTTCGTTGGCACGGAAGGCGTCGTCGATCTTCGGAACAACCGGCTACGAAGAAGAGAGGAGCAGCGTTCTTCGTCGGAGCTCGAAGGTTCTTCGCGTTCTTCGTCAAAGTTGAAGAAGAAGAAGAAGGAGCTCCCAAATCCTCTCAAGATGGCTAACCAAAATAAAATAAGCTAAGGCTTATTTTATTTACACATACATCAACTTGAATTTCAAAGGTTTGAAATTCAAAACAACCCACCTTAATTAATTAAACAAAGATGCCAACATTAATTAAAGGGAGTTATAGGGGAGTTTTGAGAGAAGATGAGGAGTTGGGGTTCGTGTGGGCCCCACCACACTTAATCCTCCCAAGGGAGTTTAAGTGGATGTGGGTCCCACCTTTAACTCCCTTTGGGAGAAGTTAACCAACAAAATAAAAATAAAAAGTGTTTCCACATTTTTATTTAACTTCTTATAATTCCCCCCAAAACTAACTTTCGTCCCGCATAAAACGCAACCTCGGAAAAGGTCTCCTTAAGCAAATAACGGCGCTGCGAGTTCATCGGTGCCCTCAGATTTCAATTCCGAGCACCGGATCAAAAGTTAGAAATTCCCGCTCGTTCGTTCACTGAACGTACCCGAGCCAAACTTCGGAAATTGATTCCAGGCACTCCGGGCATCGGAATCAGGTGCCGTCAGAAACCGCGCTCTTGTAAAATTCCAAAAAAAATTAAGAAAAAAATTTCCCTTGAATTTTACGGGTCTTTACATTACTCCCACCTTAGGGATTTACGTCCCCGTAAAGATACATCAAAAACTAGGGGAACAAATGAGGGTACTGAGCACGCATCTGAGCCTCCCTCTCCCAAGTGCTCTCCTGGAGGTTCCCGTGCTGCCATCTGATGCGCACAAGAGGAATCGATCACCCACGTAGGACCCGCTCCTGTCGATCCTCTATCTCCACCGGGACCTCCGTAAAAGTCGCCCCATCATCAACGTCAAGCTCCCCATGGTCAATGATGTGCATCGGGTCGTGCACGTATCTCCTCAGCTGAGATACGTGGAAGACGTCGTGCACCCGGTGCAACTGAGGTGGTAGAGACAGGCGATAAGCCACCTCGCCAATCCTGCTGAGGACCTAGAAGGGTCCGATGAAGCACGGAGATAACTTGCCGCCTCAGCCAAATCTCCGAATACCACGTCGAGGTGAGACCCGCAAGAAGACGTGGTCGCCATCCTCGAACTCTAGTGGCCTCCGCCTCCTATCAGCGTATGACTTCTGCCGGCTCTGAGTTGTCCTCATCTGCTCCTGGATGATCTGGACCTTCTCTGTCGTGGCCTGAACCATCTCCGGTCCCACAAGTGCTGACTCCCCAGGGTCTGTCCAGCACAAAGGAGATCTACAAGGTCGGTCGTACAACGCCTCGTACGGTGCCATCCCGATGGTGGAGTGGTAGCTGTTGTTGTATGCAAACTCCACCAAGGGTAGGTGGTCCTCCCAGCTACGAACAAAGTCGAGGACACATGCGCGGAGCATGTCCTCGAGAGTCTGAATGGTCTTCTCCATCTGACCATCCGTCTGAGGGTGAAAGGCTGTGCTCAGACGTAGCTGCGTCCCGAACGCCTCCTGTAACCCCTTCCAAAGCCAGGAAGTAAAGCGAGCATCTCGATCGGAGATGATAGATGATGGCACACTGTGGAGCCGCACAATCTCCTGAACGTAGAGACGTCCCAAGATCTCCATTGACCCCTGCTCTCTGATGGGTAAGAAGTGTGCCGACTTGGTGAGTCGGTCAACAATCACCCAGATGGAGTCGTGACCTCTGGAAGTGCGTGGAAGTCCAGTCACGAAGTCCATAGATATCCCGTCCCACTTCCACTCCGGGACCTCCAAGGGCTGTACCAAGCCTGCTGGTACCTGATGCTCTGCCTTCACCTGCTGGCAGGTGAGGCATTGAGAAACGAACTCTGCCACAACCTTCTTCATGCCCGACCACCAGTGCTGTCGTCTGAGATCCTGGTACATTTTTTCCACTCCTGGATGTACCGCCAATGGAGAAGTGTGAAACTCTCTTAGCACCTCCTATCGCAAAGCGACTGGTACCATGGTACGTCCTCTGAAAAGGATGTCGTGCTCTGCTCCAAGGGAGAAACCATCAGGTGCCTGTACCGAGGATATCTGTGCACGCCGTGTCTCACAGTCAGCGTCCTCACGCTGTGCCTCTCTGACCCGCTGCAGTAGTGGAGGGGTGAATGTGAGAGACTGGAGGAAGGCTGCTCCATCTCTATCCACGAAGGATATCTTCGAAGAGGCTAGCTGCTCCGTCGCCTCCTCAAGAAGCTGAATGCCCGTCCTCCTGCTGAGGGAATCGTCTACTACGTTCCCCTTCCCAGGAGTATAGACTATCTCAAAGTCATAGTCCTGGAGGAACTCGAGCCATCGCCACTGTCTCGGGTTCAGGTCCTTCTGCGAGAAGATATACCTGAGACTCTGATGATCAGAAAAGACTGTAAAGAGCTCGCCCATCAGGTAGTGTCGCCATGTCTTCAGAGCGAAGACCACTGCTGCTAACTTCAGGTCATGGATAGCGTAGTTCTGCTCATGTGGTCTCAACTGACGTGATCCATAGGCGATCACTGCCCGCTCCTGCATCAGGATGCAACCGAGTCCAGTCCCTGATGCATCGCAGTAAACTACGTATCCAACTCCCTCCTCAGACAACCTCAAGATAGGTGCGCTAGTCAATATCTGTCTCAGCTCCTGGAAGCTCTGCTAACATCTGTCTGACCACACGAAGGGTTTCCCCTTCCTCATTAACGTACGGCGAAGTTGCAAAGATTTCTCCTTTTCCGAAAAGTGAAATCCGGTCTCATCCCCTGGATGAACCACGTTCCTTGCCTAATACAGTCAATCCCGTCATGATTAGTTAATTTATGGCATGGATGACGTCGTAAGGCCTCGACGCTGCTACCAAGAGATCCAACCGTTACTCTCACCTCCAAGGGTTGAGTCACACTGTCGGCATCAGTGTGTGGTCACTGGGTTTCCTCCAGTAAGAATCTCGCAAGTGAGGGTCAAGTCAACAGTTTTTTTTAACCGGCACCTCTTAGTAAAAACAAACAAAAGACAAGAAAACAAAAGTCACCAAGGCAAGTATCTTTTATTACTTCAACTTAAAGTACAAGGACACAAGGCAACACAATCTACGAAGCTAGAGGCATTATGGGCAAAAGCCTCTATGCCTGGAGCTAGTCCCGCACTAGTCCACCCGCTTTCGGAGCTCCATGATCGTAAGCTTCAGCTGCCTGAAGCTGTGCTCTCCCCTGAGGTCGGGGTGGACCTCCTGGTGGTGGTGGTGGTAGAGTCTCAAAGCGTCGCCCACCACCTGCTGCTCGGCCAGCTCCTCTGCCTCGTCCTCCTGCTCCCTGAAGACCGCCACGGTCGAACCTCTGCCTCTGCCTAGGTGGTTCCTCAACCGTCTGCTGCTCCTCTGCATGGCGGGTCGGGCAGTCACAAGCCATGTGGCCTTGCCCGCCGCATGCATAGCACTGTCTTCTACTCGAAAGACTGGCTCCGCGCTGTATGCCCCGCACTGCTGAGCCAGTGTCCTGAGGTTGTCTGCCTGAAGGTCTGGTCTGCCTGGACCCCTGAGTCATCCGTCGACTGCCAGCCGCAGAAGACTCTGCCACGTGCCGCCCTGTGGTTGGTCTTGGCGCTGGTGTAGACTCAGCAAGGAAGCTCTCGATCAAAAGGGCCCGCTCCAGTACTCCTGTCTGAGTCGGTATGCTGAGGGAGATCAGCGATGCCTTGATCTCGTGTCTCAGACCCTGCTCGAAGGTCCGGGCCCGGAAGAATGGGTCCCGTACCATGTCGGTCGAGTAGCGCGAGAGATCAGTAAATCTCACCGAGTACTGAGCGACCGTCATGCTGCCCTGCCGCAGCTGAAGAAGCTCCTGGATACGCACCGCACGAAGGGTGGCTGGGACGAACTCCGAGCGGAAGAGGCTCTCAAAGTCCGTCCATAGAAGAGATGCCTCGTCGCGCACCTGGAGCATCAAGCTCCACCATCGTCCTGCTGCTGCGTGTAGTAGGCTCGCAGCGAGGATCACCATGAGGTCTGCTGGTGTCCTCACTAGCCTAAACACACGTACCACTGCCTCCAGCCAGTCCTCGGCTGCCTGGGGGTCCGTCTCCCCACGAAACCTGGGTGGTCGCTGGCGCTGAAACTCATGCAGTGCGCTGAGGCGACGTGCATCGTCAGCGGCTGGTGCTGGAAGCATCAGTGGCTCGACGGGTAGAGCTACCGCCGGTGCCACTGCTGACAAAGGGCCCTGCACCGAGGCCTCGTCGCTCGGTGGGCTGTCGTCACACTCGACTCTCGGAACCCTAGCTGGCTGCCGTCGTGGGGCCATCCTGAAAAGGAACAGGTGCGCCACGGTCAAACAGTATACCTGGTGAGCTGACACAAAGTAATCACAAAGAAAACTTTGAAACACACACGCAATCAATGTTTTCGTGCATTAAGTCGGAAATCAGAAGTCAGGGTCCTGGTGTACGGATACGTTGGCCGCCGCACCAACACTGGACTCCCTGGACTGATAACCACACTCAATACGCTAAACATTATTGCTTCACATAGAAAAGATCAGAGTTCGCGGTAGAAACGAACACCTCTGATACCAATTTGTCACGACCCGCCCTCGGGGTCCGTGCCGTGACTACCCCAAGCCCGCCTTCCATAGGCCAGGGGCTGGCGACTAGCCCCAAGGTGTAAATCCCGGTAAAAAGGGAAGGCATTGCCTTTGTAAAGTAAACAAACACCACAGAGTAAGCAAGTGGAAAGTAAGCACTAAGTAAAAACAGAGTACAACTGAATGTGCGGAAAAGTAAATGGGCCAGTATACAAACCCAACTGAAAGTAAAGTACAACTCGAAAGGGAAAACAACAACTGTAAGTAAAAGCCGCTACTCCGAGCTGTCCACTGGAAATCCCACCTGAAGGGTGGGTACAGTTAGCTCCACTGCTCCACGGGTCCCACCGTCCGCTCCGAGTACGTCCCGCCCAGTGGTCCACCTCCAGGTACCGTCCTGCTCTGCAAGCCTCAGCCAAGATCAACACTGTCCGTCGTCTGCAACCAACACAACGTAGTGCGGGCATATCCCGTGCAGGGGTGAGTATAAGCTACTCAGTAGGGACCCTGAGACCCCTGAAGGTCTCCCAAAATCCACAAAGGATAAACCACAAAGGAAGATATAATCACGAAGTAACAACCGACACTGCTTAGGTATATGCCCATACATATACCTAAGTCATCAATTCCAATACGCTCCAACCTCCGAGCCCAAGTACAACTCAGTCCACACAGGAAAGTAAACGTATTCCACACAGGAAAGCAAAACGAAATCCACACAGGATAGCAGAACTCAATCCACACAGGAAAGCAACAGGATTCAGCTCACACAGGTATACTTCTTCAAAGGACGATAAAGATGATCTCTGATCCATCTAAGTCATCGGACCCACGAAGGATCGATAGGTAACTAACCCCCGCAAAAGACCCACACAGGATCGGGCCCACACAGGACCTGTAGGCGCTGGTTCACACAGGACCGCTGAGCGCAATGACCCACACAGGATCGGACCCACAGAGAATCGGGCCCACACAGGACCTGTAGCACTGATCCACGTAGGATCGCTGAGTGCTGTTGTCGTCGTCGAATCCACCAAGGATCTCAGTACTGTCATCGTCACAGTCACAGTAGCAGTAGTAGTAGTAGTCACAGTCGCAGTCGCAGCCAGCACTAGGGTTCCCGCACACAGCAAGCTTGTTCGGGAGGGTCCGCTCTATGAGCCGAGAGGCTGATACATCAACTGTCACAAAGTCCAGAGTTGATGTATCCAAAAGTTCCGTATCGTCAACAGGAACTCAATGCAACAGACGGCGCGTCGATCGGACGCCCGATCTGAGAGTTATTGGCTTTTTCGTCCCAGGGGCCCGGTTGGTTTTTAAGGCAAAACCAACCCGACTGTACTTCACCTGCGTCCAAACCTCAGGTGGAGTATGCCAAAAGATTCGTCTCACTAAGAGGAACACAACAAAGCTGACGGCACGTCAATCGGACGTCCGTAGCTCAAGATATGAGCGTTTCCGCTCCGAGGGCCCGGTTGGTTTCGTGTACGAACCAACCCGGCCGAACTCAAAGTATTCCGAAACTTTGAGTGCGATATACCGAATCGACCGTCTCGATCCAAGGATCACATCGCCGCTGACAGTTCGTCAATCAGAGGCCCGTAGCTCAAGTTATGGGCAAAAGACCGAAGTTGATTCGAAAATGGGGGGTCCGGGTCCGGGCCGACCCGGACCGGCGCGGCGGCGCGGTCCGGCGCGGCGGCGCGGCCCGGCCGGCGGCTGCGCGGCCTGGCGCCGCTCGGTGCCATGCACGGGGGGCAAAGCCCCCGCTTCTTCCCTCTGGCGGCGCGGCATCAGGCCCCGCCTTTGTCAAACAACGGCCCCCCTTCGTGGGGGCCTTCCGTTTAGAAAAACGGGGGGGGGGGGGGGGGGGGGGGGGGCGCTGCCCCCCGTTTGTGAAACCGCCCCCCCTCATAATGGGGGGGGGGGAATTAACTTGGCCGGGGGAATTAAATTCCCCCGGTCTTTTCCCTTCCGTCCGGCCCGACCTGGACGGCCGGTTCTTCTTCAACGGACCGGCAAAGCCGGTCCCCTTCCGGCTTCCGACACCGGCGGCCCGGCGAGCCGCCGGTCTTCTCGTTCTGCCGCAGCCCGGAGCCGGCCGCGGCCTTTGTCGTCCGGCGCGGTGCGACGGCACCGCACCCCTCCGCCGCGGCCCCGCTCCTGCCGCGGCGCCTTCGGTTTCCTTCAACGCGCCGCGACGGCGTCGCGTTCTTAATAAACTTTCCGTGACGCGGCGCGACGACGCCGCACGATTATAGCCTTGCAATTCCCGCGTGGTGCGATGACACCACGCCATCTCGTTCATCCGCAAGGAAATAATAAAAATCAAGAACAAGGGAGGGGGAATTCGGCCGTGTTTGTGCGGTCCGACCCCCCTCTTGTTAGATGATAACTCTTAAATATTTATCCTCACGTTTGTCATGCTAGAACCAAGAACGAGAATAAATAAATAAAACAACAACAACCCCTACCTCGGTTTCAAGTACGATGTTCGTCAACGACCCGCGGAAGACAATGTCGCGGAGGTCGGGCGTCGCGGTAAACGTTCATCAATTCCATTGACGAAGAGGTACGTCCGAAGAGGTACGTCGTTGGTGAATCTTCGTAAGCCGTCGAAGAAAGTCTGAGGAGGAAGCGACGTTCCCTTTCGTTGGCACGGAAGGCATCGTCGATCTTCCAAACAACCGGCTACGAAGAAGAGAGGAGCGGCGTTCTTCGTCGGAGCTCGAAGGTTCTTCGCATTTTTCGTCAAAGTTGAAGAAGAAGAAGAAGGAGCTCCCAAATCCTCTCAAGATGGCTAACCAAAATAAAATAATCTAAGGCTTATTTTATTTACACATACATCAACTTGAATTTCAAAGGTTTGAAATTCAAAACAACCCACCTTAATTAATTAAACCAAGATGTCAACATTAATTAAAGGGAGTTATAGGGGAGTTTTGAGAGAAGATGAGGAGTTGGGGTTTGTGTGGGCCCCACCACACTTAATCCTCCCAAGGGAGGTTAAGTGGATGTGGGTCCCACCTTTAACTCCCTTTGGGAGAAGTTAACCAACAAAATAAAAATAAAAAGTGTTTCCACATTTTTATTTAACTTCTTATAATTCCTCCCAAAACTAACTTTCGTCCCGCATAAAACGCAACCTCGGAAAAGGTCTCCTTAAGCGAATAACAGCACTGCGAGTTCATCGGTGCCCTCAGATTTCAATTCCGAGCACCGGATCAAAAGTTAGAAATTCCCGCTCGTTCGTTCACTGAACGTACCCGAGCCAAACTTCGGAAATTGATTCCGGGCACTCCAGGCCTCGGAATCAGGTGCCGTCAGAAACCGCGCTCTTGTAAAATTCCAAAGAAAATTAAGAAAAAAATTTCCCCTGAATTTTACGAGCCTTTACACGAGTGTTTTATGTGACAATGACCACCGACGTTTAGTGGATCTTCTGATCCACTAGTTTCAGAACAACGGGTTAAATTAATATATAAGATCTTTTATATGCTTCACTTTTTTGATATGGAGAAGGTGACTTTGGTCGTTTACCATTTATATGGAGAGGCTGATCAATGGTGGACTTTAATTAAGAACACCAAGTTGACTGATGAAATTGAAGAGATGGAGTGGGAAGACTTTAAGATAATGTTTATTAATAAGTATTCCCTTGAAGTATTTGAACAAATATGGATATAGAATTCATAGAGCTGAAGAAAAAGGAAGGATAATCTATCATGGCCTACGAAGAAAATTTCACAAGGCTTGAAAGGTACACTTTGGGTTTTTTATCAATAATGATATCAAAATTGATAGATTCTTTAGTGGTTTAAAACCACACCTTCAAAAGGATCTTTCAATTCGAGACTTTGGTAGTCATGAAGAGGTTGTTCGATGTGCTCTCAAAGTGGAGATGGAGTTTGGAGAATGGTCTCATGACTATGCTGATAAGAAATGAAAGATGGAGTTTCAAGCTAGAGGATCTAATAAGAAAGGTGGAAATAAAACTCAACCACCTACATGTCAAAAAGGTGGGAAGAAGCATCATGGGAACTACCTAAAATGGATGGGGAAATGATTCAAGTTTGGGAGAGAAGTCCACCAAGATCCTGAATGTTGAAAATACACGTGGAAGCTGGACAATGTAGTGGATGAAAGGAGAGCACCACCCATGGTCCAATGCTACAAATGTAGGGAGCAAGGGCACTATGAAAGCCAGTGCACTAAACCTCGAGTCCTCGAGGGTAATCAATGTAAACATCCACCAAAGCCAAAGGAGAAAGGAAAGGCTTATTCCATCACTACTATATAAGCAGAGTAAGAGAATGAAGTCGTACAAGATACACTTCCTATTCATTCAATAATGGAAAACATCTTATGTGATTCTAATTATACGCGTTCCTTTATATCTTTCAGGATTTCTAGAACTATCAAATCAAATCCCCAAAACTTTGAAGTAGATATATATGTAAAATCACCAAGTGGTGCAATCATTACAACCCAATTGTCAGAATCATCTCCTGTTTGTGCATGTGGGAAGATTCTTCCATTGAATATTGTAATACTTACCTTAGTGGAATTCAATGCTATAATGGAGATGGATTGGATCTCATTATATAGAGCACATATCAACTATTTGGAAAGGGAAATATTTTTTCATATTATGAACCATCCCATGCTCATCTACAAATTCAAGGAAGATCATGAATCTCCTTTGAAAAATCCTTCAATGTTGTGGGTGTTGATTCCCTATGAAGAATCATACCTTGCTCAAATATTTGATTCAAAGGAAGGTATCAACCTAGGAGAAATTCCCACTGTGAGGGAATACAATGATGCATTTTCTGAAGAGTTACCTAGACTACCCCCATACCATGAGGTAGAGTTTTCAATATAACTCAGACCCAGAGCTACTCCTATCTCAAAGTGTCCTTATAGGATGTATCATATCTAATTGAAGGAGTTAAAGAAGAATCTACAATAGAATTTGGACAAAGGGTTCATATGCCCTAGTGCATCACCATGGGGTGTGCCAGTTCTCTTTGTCAAGAAGAAGGATGTATCAATATAGCTATGTATTGATTATCAAGAACTCAACAAGATCATCATAAAGAAAAAGTATCCTCTTCCAAGGATTGATGACTTGTTCAACCAGTTTTTAGGAGATCAATAATTCTCAAAGGTGGATATTCATTCTTGATATCACTAGCTAAAGGTGAAGAAGGAAGATATTTAGAATAATTCCTTCCATATAAGGTATGGGAACTATGAGTTTTTGGTGATTACCTTAATACTTATTAATTCACCTAAAATCTTCCATGGATTTGATGAATAGGGTCTTTAGACATTACCTTGACAAATTTGTGGTAGTGTTTATCGATGATATTCTCATCCACTCCAAGTGCAAGGAGGAACATAAAGAAAATCTAAGGCTTGTGTTGGAAACATTAAGGAAAGAGAAATTGTATGCCAAGTTAAGTAAGTCTGACTTTTGTATGCAGTAAGTCACATTCTTGGGACATGTGATCAAAAGTGAGGGAATTTATGTGGATCCTTCAAAAACAAAGGCAATTGAGGAATTAGACCAGACCCTCTAGTGTCACATAAATATTTAGTTTTCTTGGCTTAGAAGATACTATTGATGTTTTGTGAGAAATTTATCATGATTTTCAATCCTAATAACTAAGTTAACAAGGAAAGGGGTAAAGTATTTCTGGATGGAAGAATGTGAGGAAAGATTCAAGGAACTAAAGAAAAGGCCGATCACTACACCCGTACTCACATTACCAAAAATTGGATAAAGTTTTGCGATATACAGTGATTCTTCAAAGAAAGGATTGGGTTGTGTACTCATGACAAATGATAAAGTGATAGCATGCACCTCAAGGTAGTTGGAGATTCATGATAAAAACTATCATACACATGATATGGAGTTGGCAGCTGTGATATTTGCATTGAAAATCTAGCGGCATTATCTCTATGGGGAGAAGTGTGAGATATATACTAATCAAAAGAGTCTCAAATATATATTCACACAAAAGAATATTAATACGTGCCAATGAATATGGTTAGATCTCATCAAGGATTATGAATACT
Source organism: Viscum album (assembly GCA_963277665.1). NCBI lineage: Eukaryota > Viridiplantae > Streptophyta > Magnoliopsida > Santalales > Viscaceae > Viscum > Viscum album. The sequence goes on from OY728155.1 coordinate 1,085,379,623, forward strand.
CAATCCACCACCATCCTGGTAAGGTAAATAAGGTGAAAAATGATCTAAGTAGAATAGATCCTTTATCTTTATCAATGATGAGAATTGAGAAGGATCCAATCTTCTTAGAATTAAAAAGGATGAACATGGGATTCATTAAGGGAGGAACATCATCAATCCTTTCTCAAATGGTTACTCAATCATCCCTTGTGGAGAAAATAAAGGATGATCAAATAAATTATGTGGAGATTCAGAAAAGGGTGGAAGCTATCCGAAATGGGAAATCCTATGAGTTCAAGATCGATGAGGATAGATTTTTAAGATTTGGGTCATGACTATGTGTACAATCCAATACATAGATAAAGAAAGATCTTCTAAATGCCACACATAGATCAACCATCTCTATTCACCCAAGGAGCATAAAGATGTATCGAGATCTCCAGGATAACTTTTGGTGGGACAATATGAAAAAAGAGATCACTGAATATACATCAAAGTGCCTAGTATTTCAGCAAGTGAAGGTTGAAATAAAAAAGTCTATAGGGATGATGAAATCATTACCCATACCAACATGGAAATGGGAAAACATCACCATGGAATTTGTCACTATACTTCTAAAGACATCTAGAGAAAACAATGCTATATGGGTTATTGTGGACCGTCTTACAATGATAGCTCACTTTATCGTAATTTGATAGGACTTCTCACTAGATCAACTTGAATGTATATACATCAAATAAGTAGTAAGTTTGAATGGAGTATCACAACCTATTATATCCGGCCGTGATCTGAGATTCACCTCTAAGTTCTGGAAAAGTCTCATCATGCTCTAAGCACTGAGTTGAACTTTAGTATGACCTATCTTCCTCAAACTGATGACCAATATGACCAGACTATTCAGACAATGAAATACATGTTGAGAGTGTGTTCTATAGACTTTAAAGGAGGATGAGACCAAAATCTTCCACTGGCTGAATTCTCCTACAACAATAGTTTCCACTCTAGCACCCAAATCACTCTATAAGAAGCCCTTTATGGGAAAAGGTGCAGAACACCAACATGGTGGGATGAAGTCGGTGAACATAAGCTGCTTGGACCTAAAATGGTCGAAGAAATGGTGGAGAAGGTAAAAACCATTCAACAACACATCATGGCATCCCAAAGTCGACAAAAGAGCAATGTAGAAAATCGTCAATGAGACCTTGAGTTTAAAGTTGGATACATGGTATTCCTATGAATATCTCCATAGAAGAAGTTCATGAGATTTGGGAAGATAGGAAATCTAAGTCCCAGGTACATCGACCCCTTAGAGATTCTTTATCATGTTAGAGTTGTGGCCTATCGACTAGAACTTCCACCTATAATGTCTAAAGTACAAGATGAATTCCATGTATCCCTTTTAAGGAAGTACATACCAGATCCTTCACATGTACTGACTTCAGAGGTGGTATAGTTAGCGAATGATCTTTCTTATAAGGAGAAGCTAGTGAAGATCTTGGATCATAAAGATAAAGTTTTATGCAATAAGAATTCTCACCTAGTCAAAGTACTTTGATGGAACCATAAGTACAAAGAGGAAACATGGGAACCATAGGAAGCGATGAAGGAAAAGTACCCACACCTGTTTACACCTTATTATGTAAAACAAAATTTCAAGGGAGAAATTTTATAAGGGGGGAAGAATGTAATGACCCAAAGTTTTACCAATGAAATCCCCTTATTATAATTTCATATAGTATAATCAGATAAAATCACAATACAAACTTTATAAATGAAGAATTAATGAAATAAAAGGAATATCTAGAAGTTAAGGAACATATACCAATGAAATAGTTACTCGACCTTTGGAATAGTAATGTGACCCTTATGAATAGTAAACTGACCAATTGAATAGTAACCTCACCAATGAAAGTATAAATAAAATTTATCCATCTTATAAGTGACAATATGATATAATTATATCATAGTATAAGTAAATAAATATTTTAAAATTTATTAATTAAGTGTTGGTATTTTTGGTAAGTCATAAATATTTAATTACAATTTTATTATTAATTTAATAATTTAAAATAAAATTTATTTTCATAAAATTTATTAATAAATTAATATTTTGATGTCTTATTATTTTAAGATAATGACACCTTAAGTAATTTTTCAAAGTGTTATAAAATCAATTATAATTTCAAAATTTATATATTTCCAAGTAAATGATGTTTTTAATTAAAAATTAAATTACTCATATTTAGAAAATTATTTTTCATAAAATGGAGTTAATTTTTGAATTCTACACATTTAAAATGGTTAGGGTAAATTTATTGGATTTTTTTGAAATACTTGAATTTTTGGTGAATAGTAAAATAAGGTATATATACATTATAATTAAAATACACTATTCATTGAGTCATGGATGATGTAAGCACAATTGGTTTGAAATAAAATGATATCATTACTGTATTTAGCCTCAATAATCAACACTATTTCTTATCATGAGAAAAATAATAAACTAATGAATTAAATAATGAGAAAACACCCCTCTCCTCCACTACAAATACCAACCCTCACCCCTCTTCTCCTCACACCTCTCAAGATTTTATCCTTGCCTAAATTATAGCCAATACTCTTCCATAGTCCATACCCTATTTCTAGGAACTCTTGGACTCATAAAAAGACCAAAAACCTTTCCCTAAGGAGGTTCCCAAGGAGAATAAATTCAAGAGGTAAATCCTCTCTCTTTTTCTTTTAATTTCCTTTCAATTTCATTTCATTTATTATTATATCTTCATCTAAATTAATCCAAATGGAATGATAACTCCATTATGTTTGATATAATATAATTAAATCATGTTAATGGAAGATACATCATTAAACTCCTCCCTCCCTCTCTTTTATTTTAAAAATGAAATTGTTGCCTGTGATATGTCAATTTACTGACATCATGGGTGATGCACTTTCATTTTCCTTAAACACCATCAAGGATATTAATAATAACATTAAATGGTTTAAAAAATATTTTAAAGTGTATTTTATAACCCTTTTTATGTTCTGGAAATAACTTATAGTCATAATACTAAATGATAAAACAAAATGAGTTCATTGTGACTGAAAAACCGCCAAAATTAACCTAAAATGATCATCATTAACTTTTATCTAATGAATCATACTCATGGTGTATAACAAAATAAATTTTAAGATCATTTAATATTTTGGAGGGTTATTAATAATATATAATAACAATTTTGGATATTCATCCCCATTTTAAATGAACTTCCATTCATGTATACAAACGAACCGATCATGAAAACTATGAAAACGAACACTTCTGAACGATGAAATTAAACTCTATAAGTCATCTAAAGGACCATAAAATAACTTAATAAAACCATAATTAATTATATTCACGTATAAAAGTTTATTCAATTGTTAATTAATGAATCTAATGTGATTATATAGGACATTAAAAGTGAAGGAATCATTCGGAAACAAGGTAAGGGGAATTCTCAAAACCAACTCTCTTTCTTTGGGTTTTCCTAGTTTGACACCATTTTCAGTATGGATATTCCTTAAATATAATTTCTTCATAATTATCTTATCTTTTATGAGATATAAATGTTTTCTAATTGATATTATTACAAACATAATGTTTTCCAAAAGAACTCTTCTTAAAAAAAACACACTTCTCAAGATTGTTTCTTCTTCACTCAAAGTTGATGATTTTTATATCAAGTATGTTATTCCCTCATTAATTTGAGAACCCAAAGTTTGTGAATGTATTATTTATGAAATGAAACCCAATCATTTCCATGGGTTATTTTATGTTCAAGATTGATATATGTTCTAGGTGGCATTCATGATAATATAAATGTTATGATGTGACGGGAGCACCCAGAATTATATAGCCCAAAGTAAATGATAAAACGTGATGGGTGCGCCCAAATTTATATAGAGCTCCAATTAATTGGGTAATGTGATGTATCTCATGAGAAAAAGTGAAATATGCGTGGACATGATGCTATCTTTGTTCACAACTATGTGTGGTAGTTTACCACTAAGACATGATGTTTCATTTTTATGCATTGCCACATTCCATGCCTTTATCTAATGCTTCCTCTCATGATTATGATGATGATGTTATTATTATTCTCACCCCATGTTATATTGTTTCATGTTATTATCCATCCTATTATTGGGATTTTAGGTCACCCCTTTTTGATGTACATCCATAGGCGATTACATGTACTAAGAAGAATTCAAGGGCCAATAAGAATCTAGAGAAGAAAGAATTGAATAAATGTTTATGTTTTGTAAATGTTATGTATGATCCTAATTTTTCCAAGACACTAAACCTTTGGATCCTATTTGTTTAATGATTTTATGTTTTTTGTCTTTAAAATGATGTTATAAGATATGTAAGAAAAGCAGGGTCGCTATACAGATCTTTTGGGAAGTTATACTTTACATTAAACTACTGAGAAATACCTTGGTAGATTAATCCACATGATTCAATTCACATTTCATGCAACATGGGGCTTCATCTTCTACCCGAAAGGAACATGTTCTCTCTTTTTTGGCTTGTTGCAGATAGTTGAAAGGAAAATATAACTTCCCAAAATATCTGTAGAAAACTAAATAATTTTTAGATAAAAATGATAAGGAAATTAACTTACAAATAGTAGATAAAATGATGAAAGAATTAATTACATAAGCAGTAGGAATTCACCTTTTCATGATAGTTTTATACATTCTTGACCCATTTCCTTATTGTCACTATCTCAGTTGCAGCCTCGAAGTCCAATCTCACGAGCATGATTGGTTTCAAAAAAACTTCCCCAACTCAAACAAAGGAATCCACCTGTATAAGAAAAAAATTATTATGTGAGTAATAAAAATAAATAAATAAATTAAACATAAATATTAAACAATTCATTACTTCTATGGAAATCGCAACTTCATGTTATATGTGTGCATTCTTCTATAAGGTATGCTTCCCATTTGTTTCTAATCAAACGAATCTCATCTTCTAAATATAATTGTTTTAAATAGTCATGATAGTATTGGAAAAATATAAATACACAAGGGATTAATAAACCATGTAGGTGATGTTGGATGAAAAGTAGGTTAAGGAGTTGTAATGGGGTTAAACATTAATTCAAATTTTGAAGGAGTGAGGTCATGATAGATATCCTATGGGTTGGATAGAGTTAGTGACATGCCCTTTCCATGAAATTATTATCAATATACTTGTATTCCTTATATAATGTAATGGTTTTACTAATTATATAAAAATCTAAACTTATAAGATTATGGGAAAACTTCATTTCAGATGTCCTTTAAAAAATATTTATAAAATTACACTTGAAATCCCATTAAAAAAACAACCATTTATAAAAATTCATCTTTAAAATAACACACCCTTTTTAAAATAAACCAATAAGTTCCAATCAATATTTCCAAAAACCACAATTCCTTTTTTTAAATCATTGAAGGCAACTTGATGACCCAATAGTCTTAATCATTTAAAATGAGCGACAACCTTCTTATAAGGAGACCTTCTCACATGGTTTCAAAAATTAATGCATTTCTCAAAATCCCCTTTTAATTTCAATTCCAAAAATTCCATTTAAAAATGAAAAGAGAAGAGAAACCATATTTAAAACATGTCACAACTATTAAAATACTTCATTCCCTCAAAAATTTTGTTTTAAAATAAACTCACTAAATAAAATCTTCTTTTCCATTCAAAAATATTATTTTCCAAAAAAAAAGATTTTAAGTACTAAAATAAGATATTATAGAAAAACTTACATGAATTGGTATAAAATGGACTATTAAAGTTTAATTGATTGGGGAAAATAGTATAAAAGTGAAATTTAATGTTGGACCAAAGATAAGAAATCAAGGAATCAATATATATCCCCTAGAAACATTAATATGGTAACATATAGTTCTAGGAAATAAAACACATAAATATATTGGGATCTTACACATGTGGAATATAATAGTTCAAGTTCACATGGGATAGATCACTGTGATTCATTTTGAATTAAAGGGGATGGACCATATAATATATAGCTTAATGTCATGTTATAATGACCTTATTTCATATACATTAAGACTATAAATTAAGGATTACTCTAAAAAGATAGATTTCATATGGGATAAATCACATATTATATAGTTTAGAGTAAGGAAACATGGTATTTGTGAGAAATAAGTGACCAAAACTATTTTTAAAAACCCGATTCATACTTTAGAGGATCAATATGAAGCCATAATTAATATAAAAGATACTAAATTTGAGGTTAAATAAAATAATATAGATAAACTTGATAGTTTTTTATAAGAGACATTATAAATTCATCTAGAACTTATAATGAAACTCTTAAGAGAATTGGAAGAAAGGTTCAGTTCAATTGAGGATGAAAATTTCCCCCCTAACATGAGTTGTCACAAACATGATGTAAAATTATGAAATTTAGAACACACACAAGCTTGAACTTATAATGTGGTTTAATTGAACATTGATTCTAAAAAAAATTAATGATCATATTTCCTCAATAAAGTCATATAATAGTGGAAATAGGAGTTTGAAATAATCTTTTTATTAGTACAAAACACACTCCTTGAAAAAGATATCTCATTTCCCTAATAATTTTGAATGTAAAAATGATTTCTAATATAAAAGTATATGATTTAAAAAAAAATTATAAAAAACTATGGGATAAATATTCCAATAAATCTAAAAATACATCAATGGTGTATGTTTTCATATATAAGAAAAATAACATCACAATAAAAGGAAAAAGTGTTTAGGTCTCAACCAAAAAATATCATGAAATATATGTAAAATAATCTAAAAAATTTACATGCAACATGAGAGGAACATGATTTATTAGCAACCACTACTGCTACTAGAGGTTTCAGTATAATGTCATACAATTTTAGAGAACTATGCCATATTTTAAAAAAGGCGCGAGACATTGTTAAGGGGGAGAAAGTATGAAAAAAAGAGAAAATCTACTGAACAAATGTAATTTTCATAGAAACAGAAGATTCATTCATGAAAAAATAGGTGTGAAACTATGAATGTGAAAAGGCAATGTGAAAGCTCAAATATGTCTATAGAAATCAAGAAGGAATGCTAAGGAGGAGGAGGTGGAGGCGGTAATGGGGGTAGCGACAGTGGTGGCGGGGGCAGCGACAACGACGGCGAGGGAAGCAAGGATAAAGGAGGCGGAGGTGGAGAAAACATAGGTGGGGGAAATAGAGGCAGGGGGGAGGCAAAGGTGAGGGCGGGGGAGGTGGTGGAGAAGGAGGAGGCAACGGAGGCGGAGGTGGCGGCGACAGAGGTGGAGGCAGGGGCAGAGGTGGGGGTGGAGATTGAGCTTGGCTTTCGTGAAATCTTGAGGCTCGAGCGACAAGTGGATCTGCAAGGGTTCCATTTATTAAAACATGAAAGGCTTTTATTAGCGTTTTTTTGGAAAACACTGATAAAGGAGGTTTTTATCAGTGCTAAAATATAATATGCTAATAAAATATGTCTTTATCAGCGCTAATAATATAGCGTTAATAAAACGTGCCTTTATTAGCGCTAATAATATTGCGTTGATAAAACATGTCTTTATCAGTGCTAAAAAAGCGGTGATAAAGACCCAGTGTTTATAAATTATTTATAATTATAAAATTATAATAAATATATTTATTATAATTATAATTATAAATATAAATAGATATATATTTATATATAGTCATAAATATAAATAGATATATATATATTAATCTATAGCCACAAATATAAACAAATATATTTATATTTAAATACTTATGAAATTATAATAAATATATATAATAAATATTTTTATTATAATTTCATAATTATATATATATATATATTTAAACACTTATGAAATTATAATAAATATATATAATAAATATATATAATAACTATATTTATTATAATTTCATAATTATTTAAATATATATATATTTAAATACTTATGAAATTATAATAAATATACTAATTATATATATTTATTATAATTTCATAAGTATTTAAATAAATAAATATATATATATTTATGATTATAAACAAATAAATATTTTTTTATAATTATAATTATAAATATAATAAATATATTTATTATAATTTTATAATTATTTACATATATATATATATTATTTATAATTATAATTATAAATATTTGTATATATGTATAAAAAGTTGTATATATTTATAAATATATTTATATAATTATATATATTTATAAAATTATAATTATTATAAATATAACTATTATAATTTTATAATTATATATATATATATATTTATAATTATAATTATAAATAAATATATTTATAAATATTTATAAATAATTATATATATATATATATATATGTATGTATACTAATATATAAATATATATATTTATAAAATTATATTAAATGTATTTATTGTAATTTTATAATTATTTAAATACACACAAATATATATTGTTATAATAATAATTATAAATAAATAAATTTAAAAAGTATTTCAATATAATTAAAAATTTAATAAATAAATTTATTATAATTCTATAAGTATTTATGATAACATCATAAGTTCGTGGGTATAATATGAATCAATCATACACGTGTCAATTTATAAATGAACATTCATAATGATGAATATATAACATATGCATGTGCGCGTCATCATAATATAGACAATCTTAACATTTTGAACATAACTCACAATCAAATCCACAAATAAACTTTATGATCATATAAGATCAATTATACTCACGCATCAATATATAAACATAAATAACGACAATCGATCATCATTATCTCATGATATATAAATATATATTCATTAAAGACATATATTTATTTAAATATATATTTATGTATTTATAATTATAATTATAAATAAATATATTTAAAAAGAATTTATATATAATTATAAATATAATAAATATATTTATCATTTTAAAAAATTATTATAATTTTTAAACATACGTTTTTAATTAATGTATATAAATAAACAATATTTTTGAATATAAATATAATAATATTATATAAATTAATAATATTTTTTATTATTTTTTTATCAATGCTAATTTTAGAACAGATAAAGGTGACCTTTATCAGTGCTTTCAGTTAGCGCTAATAAAGGTGTGTCTTTTATCAGTGTTTTCTGTTTAGCACTGATAAAAGCTAGTGCATCCCTTGCCCGAATTTGGGGTAGTGCTAGTAGAAAAAAGACTTTTAGCGACCGCCAAAATTCATCGCTAAAGGCCTATAGTGGATGCCTAACGTCTGCCAAACGGGTGACGCCATAGGTCTTGCCTAGCTGGGCTATTGCAACCGATGTTTGGTTGTCTCTATAGCCTCCTTCGAGATCAGCTAAAGCGACCGATTGACTATCACTATAGCCCAGTCAGACAAGACCTATAGTGAATTCCATATGGAAACCATTATAGTTTTTTTTAATTTCATAGAAACATTAAAAAAACCACTATATTTAAAAAATGAAAAAAATATTTACAAAATATCTAAAACCAAGGTCACATAAATCTCTTTGCTTCATCATCTTCTAAGCTCCACACCCACCATAAAAAAACTACAAGATAAAATTTAATAAAATTACTAGTATAAAAAAATATTTCAACTAATAATTTAAATGCAATAAAATATTTCAATTAAATATTAGTACAACAGATCAAAGTTATTTGATTTTGAAAATATATTAATCATTTTCAATCATTTTTAAAAAATTTAAAACCACTTATTCTGTCATTCCGAGTAGACCGCACGTCCGATCGACATTTTGTCTACTCGTACACGTAAAAAATAATAATAAGTTGGTTGTCTTGTGATTTCATGTCATTCCAAGGTCATTTTTTATGCATCTGATCATTAAACGCATGTTTGGTGTTTTTTGACACTAAATGTGAATTTTCCGCCATCCCGGTAAAAAAACACCTTCAATGGATGTATCGTCTACTCAACCATTTCAAAAATCACTCCATAGTTTTTTTCATATGATTTCATGACATTCGGAGGTTGTTCCATTGGTTTTGATCCCTGAACGCACCTTTTTAAAGGGCATTAAGTCTTTAAAAACCACATATTCAATTGTTCTGTGTAGACCACATGTTCGATTAATGTGTTGTCTGCTCTTACACATCATGAATAATAATAATATTTTTGTCCTGTAATTTCAAATCATTCCAAGGTTTTTTAAATGGATTTGACCGTTAAACACACATTTTGGTGTTTTATGACACTAAAAGTGCATTTTCAGTCCTCCTATGAAAATGCTAGCTTAGATTGACATTCTGTCTATTCGACCATTTTAAAATTCACTCCAAAGTTGTTTTTTTTTCTGATTTCATGGCATTCGGAAGTCATTTGGCTAGTTTTGACCCCTGGATGCACCTTTTTAAAGGGTTTCAAATCTTTAAAAACCGCATATTCAGTCGTTCCACACAGACTACACATCCGATTGATATTTTGTCATCTCTTATACATAAAAATAATAACAAGATGGTTTTATTATGATTTAAAGTCATTATGAAGTATTTTTCTATGGATTTGACCATTAAACACGCGTTTTGGTGTTTTATAACACTAAAAGTGTGTTTCCAGTTATCTCGATCAAACTCTAGCTTGGATTGACATTTCATATTCTCAACCATTTCAAAATTCACACAAAAATTATTTTCATTTGATTTCATGGCATTTGGATATCATCTGATTGGTTTTGAACCCCGAACAAACCTTTTTAAAGGGTGTCCAATCTTTAAAAACTACACATTCAGTCGTTCTGAGAAGACCGCATATATGATTGAAATTTTGTCTCCTCTTACACATCACAAATAATAATAAGATAGTTTTTCCTGTGATTTTATGTCATTATGAGGTTGTTTTCTATTAATCTTATCGTTAAACACCCGTTTTGGTGTTTTATGACACTAAAAGCATGTTTTCCATCATCACGGTCAAACGACATCTTCGATTGATGCACCATCCGCTCAACTATTTCATAATTCACTCCACAATTATTTTCATCTGATTTCATGGAATTCCTAGGTCGTTTAGTTGGTTTTGACCACTAGACACACCTTTTTAAAGGGCATCAAATCTTTAAAAACCACATATTCAGTCGTACCATGTAGACCGCATGTACGAATGATGTGTTGTCTACTCGTACACATCAAGAATAATAATAAGACATTTTTCATACGATTTCAAGTCATTATGGGATATTTTGATATGTATCTAACTGTTAAATTCTCATTTTGGTGTTAAATGATACTAAAAGTGCATTTTCTATCCTCCCTGAAAAACACCAGCTTGAATTGGAATTCCATCTCCTTGACCATTTCACAATTCATGCTATAGTTTTTTTCATCTAATTTCATGACATTTGGAGTTCGCTCATTTGTCTTTGACCCCCAGATGCATCTTTTTAAAGGACATAAAATCTTTAAAAACCACATATTCAGTCGTTCCGATAAGACCAAACATTTGTTTGAAATTCCATCTACTCTTACACATCACAAATATTAATAATATGATTTCCTATGATTTCAATTCATTCTAAGGTCATTTTCTATGAATCTGATTGTTAAACACAGATTTTGGTGTTTTATAAAACTAAAAGTGCGTTTTCTATACTCCTAGGAAAGCATTATCTCAGATTTATGTACCGTCTACTCGATCATTTCAAAATCCACTCCACAATTTTTTTTTCTGATTTCATGGCATTTAGAGGCCATTCGGATGGTTTTGACTCCAAGACACACATTTTTAAAGGGAATCAGATATTTAAAAACCACATATCCACTCATACCACACATACCACACATCTTATTGACATGTCATCTACTCATACATGCTAATAATAATAATAAGACAGTTTTCATGTGATTTTAAGTCATTCTGAGGTCATTTTATATGGACCAAACTGTTAAATGCTCGTTTTGGTGTTTTATGACACTAAAAGTGTATTTTCAGTCCTCCCCGGAAAACACTAGATCAGATTTCTATTTTTTATACTTGACCATTTCAAAATTCACACTACAGTTGTTTTTTTCCTGATTTTATGGAATTCAGAGTTCATTCGGCTGGTTTTTACCCCCGAACACACCTTTTTAAATGATGTCAAATCATTAAAAACTACACATTCAGTCATTCCAAGAAGACTGCATTTTCAATTGACATGTCATATCCTTTTACACATCAATAATAATAATAATATGATTTTCTCATGATTTAATGTCATTCCGAGGTCATTTTATATATATCTGACCATTAAATGTATGTTTTGGTGTTTTATTACACTAAAAGTGCATTTTCTGTCATCCCGGAAAAATTACACCTTCAATTGACATACCTTCTTCTTAACCATTTCACAATTTACTCTACGATTGTTTTCATATGATTTCACCATATTCGGAGGTCGTTCTACTAGTTTTGAAAACCATACACACCTTTTTAAAGGGAATCAAATCTTTAAAATCCACATATTCAGTTGTACCATGTAGACCATATGTCAGATTGACATCCCGTCTAATCATACACATAAAAAATAATAATAATATTCTTTTCTTATGATTTAAATTAAGAGGTCTTTTTCTATGGATCTGACCATTAAACACACATTTTGGTGTTTTATGATACTAAAAGTGTGTTTTCGGTCCTCCCGGGAAAATGCCAGTTTGGATTGATCATCTGCTCAACCATTTCAAAATTCATAGTACAGTTGTTTCTGTTTGATTTCATGGAATTTTGAGTTTGTTTGGCTGGTTTTGACCCTTGAATGCACCTTTTTATAGGACGTTAAATCTTTTAAAATGACACATTCAGTCGTTCTAAGCAGACCACATGACCGATTTATGTACCAAGTCCTCATACACATCATGAATAATAATAATACAGTTTTCTTGTGAATTAAAAAGGGGAATAGGGAAGAGGGAAATTGAACCTGCAAGCCCAAGGAAGAGGGAAATGAATGCTGTGAGCCTATGGGTAATCACTACAATAGAGAATAATCTAAGTACCTTGGATTTTCTATCTATCAACAACAATTTTGTGAAAAGTTGTTAACATGAAAACTATCATGAATTTTTATTAACCAAAAATGGATGTGTATATTGTTTCCCACCTATGGTTATCCCACAATGCCCATGCAGAATACCCCTTCACATTGCATTTGTATAAAGACCAAAAATAAAATCATTTATCCTATAAATTAACATGTAAAAGGAATAATACCAACTTGATAAAATTCATCAAGTTGGTAAGGTACTCAGTATGGTATTAGATCCTTTTTTAATCCTTCAAATCAATCTTAATTGAAATGAATACATTATTTAGATCATCAATCCCTATAAAAATCACGAAACATGCACTTGTATAGTGATTTATATAATATAACTAAAAACAAAATAATATAGTTAATAATGGAATAAAATTGGGTAAATTTTGGTTTTATACTCTATTTGATGATGCATTCAAAAATGATTATGAAAGTTATGATTTGGTAGAATCAAGTTCTGAAAAAAATGCTTACAATTCAATTTTAAAATAAAAAAACCTCAATAAATTTTAATGGGAATGCTGTCTAAAATAGAAACAATCACATTAGACATGGATTGGAAACCAGTAGAAATTAGGGCTTGTGGGTATGCATCAGTTTCATAAATTTAACAACAATATACCATCAAATATCATAAAAACCCTTTTAAGAATTAAAATATATTTGGTGATTAGAAATAAAATATAACTTTTTAGGAAGAGTTGATGGAAAGTGGGAACCTATGAAGGTCATGACGAACCTACTAAGTAAAAAGGGAAAGATGGAAGAGGGAATCTATGAAGAAAAGATGAACATGTGAAGTGAAAGGGAAAAGAGTGAAGAGGGAAATCAAACCCACAATCCCGAGGAAGAGGGAAATCATACTTGAAATCTTGTGGATGATCCCCATACTATAGAATAACCAAATCACCTTGTATTTTATTTCTATCAATAATAATTAAAGGAAACAATATAGAACTATAATGGTTATTGACATATAAACTATCATGAATCTATATCAACCAAACCTAGAGATATATATAGCTACCCACTAATGGTTATCTCATAGTGACCATGCAGAATCCCCCTTCACATTACTTATATATCAAGAAAAAAATAAAACTATTTAGCCTAAATGCATGAAAGTATAAAATTTAGTAACTGGTAAAAGTAACACTACCCACTTTATAAAAGTCATTAATCTGGTAGGGTACTCAATATGGTATTTAATCTTTTTTATCCTTTAAAGAATTCTTAATTAAAACGAATACACTATTTAGACCATAAATTCCTAAAAAAATCATGGAATAAGAATCTGTATATATATTTATGTAATATAACTAATAACATAATAATACAATTAATAATGGAAGGAAATTGGGGAAATTTTGATTTTATACTCTGTATGACGACACATTAAAAACTGCTATGAAAGTTATGATTTGATATAATCATGTTTGGAAGAAATGAATATAATTATCTTAAAATAAAAACACTTCAATAAATGTTAATAGGAAGGATATAAAAAATATCAACAATCACATTGTAAGTGGATTAAAAAGTGGTAGAAATTAGGGTTTGTGGGTATCAAAGTGTAAAAAATAAAGATAAGTTGTGCAAGAGCATAAAAATCTCTAATATTTGAAAGTAATATGTTTTTGAAATTAACACTTTTTATAGGAGTGGGGGAAGAACCATTAATTTTTGGAAACCAGATCTGGTGTGTAAGGATAAACAAATAAATCCTTAACAAATATAAAATTTCCATGAATCCTTACTGAAATATCTTCATATAATAGAAAAGTATAATCAATTTCAGAGGTGTGGAAGAACATTCACTAATTATATGTATGAAGTGTTTGGGGGAGCACCTTTCATGAAGAATTAATTGAAACAATCATAGAATGATAGAAGAAAAATCCCTCATAGTGTATGTACAGAAAATCGCATTTTAGAAAAGGTCAATAGGGGATGATTTTAAGGGATACAATAATTTTAAGGATAAAAAAATAATGATATTAAATGAAACTGAAGAATCACCAATAAAAAATATGGATAAGAACACATGGTGAAGACAAGGAAATTAGGTTCTTAGAGGAATATCATTGAACTCTAAGGTTATAGAATAGGGAACACCAGAAGGGGTATCCATCATGCAGTACAATGAATCGTATTAGAGAAGTTGGGTAATGCAACTATCAAAGAGTCAAGAGACATTTGGATTGTGAGGGAGGCCCAATCCCCTTTCAACTAACAAGGGATGTAAGGAAATTCACGTTTGAGAAAATACTGATATGGTATGATGTTTGGGGTTAGATAATGTTAAGGGTAAAAAAATAATAGTATGAAATGTAACTAAAGATTCATCAGAAAAATATGGATAAGATCATAAGGTGAAGACAAGGAAATCACATTCCTAGAGGAATATCACTAAACTCCTAGGGTATATAATAAGGAACACTTGATCAGGTAGTAATCACATTCGATTGAAAATAATTTCACAAAGAATCATTGTAAAGAATCTATATCAAATAGACAAGTGCAAGCAAGATGGTGGGGGAGTCCATTCAACCAATTAGTGATATATGGAAAATCACATTTGTGAAGCAGCTAATGTGGGATCATTTTTAGGGATGGAATAATGATATGTGTAAAAAAATTAAGGTATGAAATGAAACAGAAGATTAACAAAAAAAATGGATATGCACACAAGGTAAAGATATGGCTACTAGGTTACTGGAGAAATATCACTGAACTCCCAAGGTATAGAATTTGGAACACCAGAGGAGGCATCCATCAAATAGGAAAATGAATCATGTCATAGAACTATAGGGTAATGAATCTATTAAAGAGAAAATAGTAACCAAAATGGCTTGGGAGACCCTTCAAACAACTAGTGATGTAAGGAAAAAAATACATTTATACAAAGGCTGAGAGGGGATGATTTTTGGGGCTGAAATAAATGGTAAGAAAATAAAGGTATGAAATGAAACTAAAGATTCACCAGAAAAAATATGTATAGGCATATGGGAAAAAGACTTGAATACCAGGTTCCTGGAGTAATATCACTAAACTACCAATTTATATAGGCAACAAAGTTGTCATTGATAGAGAAGGTTATCAGTAATAAATCATAAATTGTTGATAAACTGATGTAAGTCATAGGAAAACAATAATAAGATCATAGGGGGAAGCTGACTAGATCTACTTAGCCCCAAAGCATGATGTTGAATAAAAGTGTATAAACCAAGTCAACCACTCAACATTCCATGTAATCCTTATAAAAAACTAGTGAAGATAAAAAATAAATAGTACCCATGTGACCAGATGCTATAATATCCTCAGGGGTCTATGATGGTATAATAGAGGAGGGTCTGTGGCTAGGGGGGTCAGCTGCTAGGGGGTTCGGATGTGGGCATCTTGCAGGGGGTGCTCCAAGGTAGGAGAGGGGGTGGATGGGGTAATGAAGAAAAGGTGGGAGGATGGGGGATCAATAGTGTGGTGGAAGAATAGGTGCTCGAAAAAATGTAGAGGGGTAGGATGGGGGCTGGACAATAGGGGGAGGAGGAGATTGGGATAGGGACTCGAAGGCAGTTGGATGGAGAACAATGCAATGCAGAGGTAGAGAGGAGGGGGATAGGATGGGATATCAATAATGATGGAGGGGGGATGGGGGCTCGATCAATGATGATTTGAAGGTGTCCCGTGTGGTGTATGGATGATTGGATAATGGGGGCACGACAATTGGATGACAGACGACATGGCAGGGGCTCGACGAGAGGTTGTTGGGGGTGGGGGGGGGCTCGACAAGGGAAAGGGGGAAAACAGGGGAGGGAAAGGGTGAAAATGGGGGATGGGTGGGAAAAGTCTAGTGAACACTAATTGACAATCAATACTATGCATAGTAGCAGTAGATAAATGGTGGTCTCCCTCACCATACAACCACAAAAATTCAATTTTCTAGTAGTGATTATCAGCACTTAAAAAAAACCACTAATAAAGGGGGCCTTTATCAGTGTTTTTTTAGCACAAATAAAGAAGGAATTTAAGAGCACTAAAAAATCACTAATAAATAGGTATTTTAACAATTCTAAAAAAATCACTAATAAATCCCTCCTTTATCAACATTTTTTGCGAGCACTATTAAATCCAACCCTTTAACATCACCCTCATTATCACCACTTCTATAGCGCTGATAAATCCCTTTTACTAGCACTGATAAAATCCATAATTCTACTACTAATATATAAGAATTAATAATATACTACTTGTTATTATTAAGTAATAGTTATTTAATAATAATTTAATGACATAAAAATTCAATAAATTAACGAACGATCTAAGATAAGTTGCAAACATGACTTGCATTTAAAATTACCATAACTTTTGATTTGGGCATCTATTTGGGCTTGAATACATATCAAATTCAACCCTTCGAAGATATCTACATCATGTTAATTTGGGAGGACTCTAATAAATATTTCTTCATTGTAAAAAAAGGTCCAGAAAGCCTCTAAAACCAAGTTTTCAGTTGAGTTACCCTAAGTTTTTAATATTCGATGGGATTTCAGATCTTTTTAAGAAATTATTCTTGTCCATTTTCAATGGAGACTGAATTTATTCTTAGGGATTACATTATATAGATATCATAGTTTTTAAATTTTATCTTTTTTCATATTATAATTTTATTTATTATTAAATATATGTGTATTTGCTTATATTTACATATAATAAATCAATTGTACAAATACATGTTAAAAATATTTACATGAAAATTTATTTTTAAATATATAAAACATATGGAAATAAATATTTTATTATTCATTTCATTTAAAATAAAAAATTATCCATTTTATTTACCTTATAAAAATTCATTAATATATATATATACCAATACAAGTAATGTTTATATATAAATATGTTTGTGTCAATAAAAAAATATATATTTATGTTTATATTATAATATATGTAAATAAATAAATGCATGTAAATATTTGTGTATGTATGTGCAAAATATAAATGTGTATGTGTGTGTATAAATATGTATGTATGTGTGTTATCAATACTGAGTAAATACATCATATATAAATATATTTTTATAGATATATCATTATCCTTAAATATAGTATATAAATGTATTTACAATAAATATTTATAAATACATTATAAAAAATTATATCTAAATATACAATTATATGTAAATATGTATAAATATATATGTAAATATGTAGACATATGAATATATATGTAATGTATAAAATTTAAACATATTTTAAAAATGTATTTAAAAATAATTATATAAATCATATGGAATTAATTATTATCCATTTTATTTAAAACAATATCTAACCTTTTTTTACATTATAAAAATATATGAATATACATATACATATACAATTGTATATATAATATTTATATATACATATGTGTATGTATTAATATAGAAATATATATTTATATTTATATTCTAATATATGTAAATGAATATTAATATATAAAATATTTAAATAAATATAAGTGTGTGTATATATATATATATATCACACACACACGCAAAAATATATTTAAAAATAATTATATATATATATATATATATAAATATGAATAAAAAAATATTCACGTAAATATACATAAATAAATAGAAATATCATAAAATATAAAATAAAACAATCTTGGGGTAGTGGTAAAGGGGTTCAAATTTCACAGGGGATGTTACATGATCAAGTCCAGGTGTGCGCGGGGGTGAACAGATAGGTGGGCATTAGAAAAGTGATTAAAAAGGGTGTAACATCCCAACTCGAGTGCCGCTAAATCCGGCGCATCAAGCCGATTCACCACATGACCTCAAACGTGCCTCCCCATATATCAGAGGCTTCCAAATAGTAGTGAGGGTTTAATGGATCTTGTGGGGAGACTATACCCTCTTTACCAGAGTAAACTAGCAGAGAAAATCAAAATAAACATCAACATGTAATAATAGTAAATACAAAAAACATCACATACCACATTCCCAAATTGAGAAAGTACCCACAAACCAATATAGTAAATTATGTCATATCACTAGTGTCAAGAACCACAAGAAAACCCAAAAAAGACATGCTAAAAAATCCAAAAAATGGTTCATGAAATAAATTTCGGTTTCCTCACCCATTCTCCACACCGAACCTAAAATTAACCATTTATCATAGGGCCCTTGCCCTTCTCCTGACCTACAATCATTAAGTCTACTCGAGTACCCAATTACGACCCAATCAGGGTGTGAGTACAACTCAGTAGGGAACCCACCAATGGTGTCTATAACATTATCCAATATAATACAGTGTATACAAAAGTATAGTAAATAATGAAAACAATAAAATAATCCAGGTCCCATCATTTAACAGTATTTAAAACAATCAATTTTATTCTTAGTTCCATGTTTTACCCATATTCATCAAACCTACTTTGGCCCATGATGGTCGTCTGAACCTTGTGTCAAAGGGTTTATAGGTTGGAAAACAAGGAGCATCAGTCCAAGCATCCAATTAGGATTCAGAACGCCATATCCAACCATCCTAACCATGATATGGAACACCATGTACATACCCTTGAAGTTATAATCATCAGTCCTTTCTCTAAAAAATGTTATGCACAGGGGCACTTGGAGAATCAGTTTGGCCTACCCAAGGGAGAGGAACATCATTACAATATCCCACCAACCATTACTTCACATTTTTAAAGGCCCATCATCATTAACCTTTTTATCAAAAAATGACAACATAGGTGCACCATTTGATTTATCATAATTCTATAGTTCATTAAATTCGGTATATTTAAATTTCCCAAAGTTAGGCCATTTCACCCTTAAAGAACTATTACAACCATATATCACTCCTTTCAATCTAATTAACCACATGTAAAAACCCCTTTAATAATTTCTCACATTTACCTACTTACAAACCATAACCCGTTTAACTTATTAGATCAAGACAAACACCCCTTTATTTCATTCAAACGTGCATACTATAATTACAATTGGCTTAATCTCATAAACCCTTCAATTCATCATTTAACAACTTAGTTCTCATGTTAAAGGAAGTGGTTCACCCCATGGGTGACCATAGGCCCGATCCAATCAACCTTAATGAGTCCAACAAGAATCATGAGTGGTTCAACACACCATTTTCACACCCAATTTATAATTTATTATGAAGGATTCAAATGTACAACTCAAAAGAACAAAGGAACAACCACATACATGTAAATAAAACATCAATACTATGGGAAATAACTTATAGACCACCTATATCATGTTTGTAGATGAATGATCTCTTAACCTTATCCCTTAATTCGAACTAAAATAACCTTCAAATCCCAAACATAGATTATGCTGGAAAATAAGGGTTTAGAGGCATCATAAATCCAAGAACAATTATCTAAGGCATATTTCAGAAAATATAGGAAATATAAGTGATAAAATTCCCCATATCTTCAATTTTCACTAAAAAGTGTTTCAAATGACGCAAAATATAGGGAGAATGATCCTTGGAAGAAGGGGAAGCTCATGGTTTGTGACTCAAATTGAAAAAGATAGAGGGAGGAAGAAAATTAGGTAAAACCCCTTAAACACAAAGGAGAAAAATGGAAAATTTACTCTTTTAATGAGGTGCACAATTTGGTAGCACAATTGACCAAACCATACGCCACCCTCTATCCAAGAGGATACCTGGGTTGCATGGTCTTATGAGGAGCCCTCAAATTTTTCCAAACCATGCAGAGGCCATGCGTTTTGATTTGTCTAAAACTGCATGGTCTTCAGGCCCCATTTTCATGATTTTTCAACTATACACCCTCCCCCTGAAGGCTACATAATTAAGGAACACGGTTAGTACTAACCATGAATCAAACATGATCCCTACCCAATATAACCTATTTTCTTCATTTTTCATGTCTTGAAATCCTGAGACACCCCTGAGTCCCCTCCAATTACCAGGAAACATTTTATTAACCATTATAAAGGGATTTAACTCAAAATTTAAATAAGGAAATACCTCCTCGAAAGGAAAGGATATTACAAATGGTCTTTGAGAGTGTTAAGAAAAGGGGGTGTGTGGGAGCATAGTTCAAGCACTTACAAAGTGGGGAAGTGGTTATTTTTTTAGATTTTATTAGAACTAAAAAAATACTGATTAAGGACCCATTTATTTCTGTTAAAAAAGTGTTAATAGATTTAGTATTATTAGTACTAAAAAAATGCACTGATAAATGGGGGGTTTATCAGTGCTGTTGTTTTAGCACTGATAAATTCACCCTTTATTAGTTCTTTCTTTAGAACTGATAAAATCTATGGCTATTAATGGTACATATATTATCAGTGTATTTTAGAACTAAAAAAATCCCATTTTGAGTGCTTCTAAAAGCAAAATCCATAGTAGTGTTCCCTTTCAAATTGATTCAATACCCCCAAAATTCATCTACAATCATGAATAAAAACCCATGATTTTGTTTCATAATTTTTAAAAAATATACATGAAACATAATGTCTTTATTGAGAAATTTTGACTTTAACCAAATAAACCTCATGTTGACTTCCCCCAACAAGATAATCCAAAGCTTCCACACATGTAATAAATATTTTAGGGGACAAATTATACCCTTAATAAATACCCCAATATGGAATTACATAACCTATAACCTCACCATTGACAAAAAAATATGTAGATACTCAACTTATAAATCACTAAAAAAACTCCTAGCATCACAAGTCAAACAAAATTATCATTAAACCCAAATTATACATAACTTTTTCTAAAAAATACCGCTATTCCCTATCATATGTTTTTCAAAAATTCATATTAAACAATATACGTCCACATTTACGGTAATAATTCTTACTAAAAAATGTTGATGAAATTGGAGAAAACTAGGCTCAAATTATTTTATAATCAAGGGTGTTTTTAGATTTTATGTTTATCTTTAATTTTTGAAGTCATAAAACTGAATGAAGTATGGGTTTATAGAATTTTGAAGGTTTTGGTTGAAATTAATGAATTTATGTGAAAGTTTCATTTGGTTGGTGTTGTAGAAAAAGCTACATGTACAACTGGGAACCCGATGGATGGGTTTCATATACTCAATATAGTTGATGGTGGTTCTAAAAATGTGTCAAATACCAAAAATTACCCAATTTTGCTATATCAATCACCTATTGGCATATCTAGTGGTGGAGGTGGTCTCTGGATAATCACTGAGTACCTAGTGGAAGGGTACCTAATAGATTGTTGTCACATTTTTTTAATAAAATAAAAATATCTTTTAATTAAAAAAATCATTTATCTTACTCATTTGGTATGATCGATGCCTAGGGGGACCAAAAACTCCCCCTCCCCCATCTATCCATCCACTTTTATCTCATTTAATTCTTTTTCAATAAAAAATTCATCTATAGTAGTGGCCTCCTAATAAAAAGTCTAAGCTCGTGCACTCATTCTCTTTTTGATTCTTTATTTGTTTCATTGATCTTCCCAAAACCCATATATATGAGGAGTCATATATATGTTTTGGATTTTAAGTTATTGAGGGAAATTTAACCCATGGTAATGGATGGGATTTCCATGATAATACAAGGTATGTGGCCCATTTCACCTTCCCTCGATTTATATGTGTTTTTATGGATCGTATGATAGTAAGTGTGGGTAAGTGGACATGTGTGACTTGGAATTGATAATATAAGGGCTGGGTGTTCATGTTAGGGTGAGTGATACTCCTTAAGACCATGATAGATTTACCACATTAAGTGAATCAAAATTTTAGTGATGAAATTTGGTTATATCAATGTCAAATCCTTCACCATCATTTGAAGCAGAACCAAGCAAGGGTATCCAACCTTGAGTTGAGTCTTATATAACCATGTGAGGTTTGTAGAGTAGCATTCATCATTCCATCAATGGTGGTGAGTGAACTCTGAGTGATGGGGTTGGTTAGTTTGAGATCCTTTGATTAAAGTGATTCTATTGGTGGGCCAACTTGCCTCCTTGAGTTAGATTTCTAATAATAGGTGTTGAGTAGCCTTATTATTCCTTGAGCAGGGCACTTGTGAGGGTATATTATATTGGGGGATGTCTAGTGATGGATTTAACAAGGGGATTCAAGAATATAAGGAATAATAATGTATTTTAAAGTCTCTATCAACATCAATAAAGTGATTTAGGATAAAATAGTTTCTATTTTCTTAAGCCAATGGTGGTCCTTGGGTTCATGAGAGGTGAACTATCAATGCATAGTGATCCCTTATCTATTATACACATACTAGTGTCTATGTGGATAGTGGAATGTGGCAGCATGAGGGATAATTAAAAGAAAAGATTTTTTTTAAAATAAGTTGATCAATGCTATTTTACTTTGAAACCAAATCAAAGAATTATTATTTTAGAATTTATTATATGGTTTATTATTTATTTCATGACTTGTATGCTTCCATGATGTGATTCATGAGTTATTTATACTATTTAGTGTCATATTTCCATGGATATATGCTATTATTTTCATTATAGATAGAATTTACTAATATTAAAAAGGTGGTTGTATCATGTTATTATTATTGTAAATTGCATATGTAGGAACCAAAATCCACTGATGAGGGTTCCTATAAGTCTATGTTGTTATTACCATTAATTATTATTACCATTGTTATACATATGTTGATTTATTGTTATATGTAGGTGGAAGAACACAATCATAGTTATGAATTGTTTGTAGTTTCTTCTATTATTTAATGAATAGGTATTTGAAAAAGTATCTATGGTGAAATATGGGATGTATGATTAAGTAACTTGACTCAAAATGGTATGGGTACTATGGTTATCTGACTCTTGTTAACATGTTGCCCTTTCTAGAATATTTTTTATTCTTACAGGATGATATAGTGTAACATCCCCTTTTTATAATAAATAAATACACTTTTTGTTTTATTTTGTAAGGATAATTAGCGAAAAAATAATAAAATTTCAATGTAATATTTACAATTATGTAGGACCTATGCTTTGTGTAAGGGTAACTCATGTTTTACAAAGGTTTCATAAAGGTAAGAGGAGTTTTCCCTTAGTTGTGTAAAGGTAAGTGATCTGTTTCATGTGTTACATAAGGGTAGTATCTTGCTTTAATAAGGCTAACTCCCTTTTTATATACACCGTGTAAGGTTCTTCCCAACTTATGTAAGGGTAACTCCCTTTTTCTATGAGTTACATATGGTTATGTCCCCTATTTTTAAATAATTCATAAGGGTAGTCTAGCCTGTGTGTAAGGGTAACACCTTTTTTTATAAAGGGTGTGTAAGGGTATTGTCCTACTCTTATAAGGGTATGCAAGATTTTTTATACACTGTGTAAGGGAAAGATACTTGCATAAGGGTAAAACCAAGTTACCCTTATGCAAAACCCTTTTTTAGGAAAAAATGTTTTTAAACCCTGTTTTTGTGTTTTATTCTTCCATCTCAACCGTATAACTCATTTAAAAGCCTAAAAACACAAGGAATCAATTCATTGAATCATTTTAAACTAATAAAACATATTATTAAAGGTTTTAAACCCCCATTTAAAGATTCTATTAAAACTAAAAATTAATTGGTGTTTTTAATTTGGGTGTTTTTTATACTGCGAGACAAAACACCACTTGTATTTTTAAATTTACCCAAACCTTTGCTGCCTAGAATTTTTGATATCCTCTTAAGGAGAGTTTTTGGAATCCGACTGATTTAGAAGGATATCTAGTTTCTTTGGATCATTTCCTATTCTTCCTTGCTACAAAACCATAAGAATGTTGTTGGAGGTTATGCATGAAACTTCTCTTATTTCTGTAATTTCTTCTTCCTCACTAGTGTGGATTCCATGTTGGTGTGGTTGATCTTGTTTCTGAGGTAGTTTTCCCAAATCATCTCCCTTTAGAATTGAATCAACGATTTATTATACCTTCATTTTGAGTTTTTGTTGTCTTTGATTGTTTCCGTTTATATTTAGTATCTATATAAATGATTGATGATTTATTGAGATTTTCATAAAATTGGAAAGAAGGGGATTTTATATGAATTTATGCAAAAAATATTTTAAAGAAATATACTCTTGTTTTTAGAAATTGATATACCCAGTTGGATTTTGATAAATGCCCTGAGTTGTTTATAATTATGGTATCCAAAATAAAGAGAAAACTATGGTTTTCTAATTCTTAGGTTCTTTTAACCCTTTTTAAATTATGAAATGAAAATTATTATTTATTAAAGTACTATGATTTTTAAATGGTTTAATAAATGGACTTGAAATTATTTGAAAGTTTATGTATTTTGAGTGGAATGTTGAATGGTCTGGTTGGTACTTTAAATGATTTCTTGTAAAATTGAAAAAAAATGTATTATAATTGATGGATGATTTGAATGAATTAAATGATATGTTCCTTTTTATGGGGATGAATTGAATTGAATTTAGTTGAATTGATATGCCTAATAAAGGGGAATATTCCTATATGGGTATTTAGAGGTGTTAAAAGTTTTATGATTCATTTTTCAAATTCGATGATATGAAATGATATATGGTATGATATTATCTTTGAAATTACCACCTCCATTGGAATTTCCTGGGAAAACATGGATTTCTATGTGGGAAGTATAGGTATACATGTTCACTAGTTTAGTATCATGCTATGTCTATTGGCCTTAGGTAGGAATCAGGTTAACCTAATGGATTGACCCTTATTTAGGCTATTATAGAGTAAGATCTAGTGTTTGGGAGAGGTTGATTATTTATTGATTTTTCTGGCAGGCTGATATTGCTTCATTGATGAACAAGTTAAATCTATTCTAGACTTATTCACTTTAGCACCTTTGGTATCCATGATTGAATATTTTCCATGGTATTATTATTTTGATGGGTTGTGAAATGATATCCTATTTTCTTCCAAAAACTTTTAACACTTTTTTAAACTTTAATTTAATATTGTTTTTATGTAAAAGATTAAATTTTGGTTTTATTTGGAAAGGCTTATTTTTGTTTAAATGGGGGTTTTGAAGGAAAAGTTTGACACTTGTTTTATTGATAAGAAAACCTGGAAAACCCACTTTTTATCCTTATTTTCAAACCTTTATGATATAGTTTCCCTTTTAAAGTGTTATGCCTTGGGTAAGTGGGTGGATACCTACTGGGATTTTAGATCACACCCATATATTATAGGTTATTAGGTTACTTGGAATAGTAGATATTCCTATATCATTGGGTTCATGATTTGATGGAGGTTCATGTGGAATTTAATCATCTGAAAATGGATAATGTTGGTGGTTTGGTATATTTTACTTTGTTATTGGTTGTATAAAACATCAACCTTGTTATCTAGTTATCTGTATCTTTTACTTTTTAATATATTAGTTTGTTTTGATTTTATTTCTTCTATTTAGCTTTTAATGGTGTGATTTTTAGGATAAATCATCCCCATATTATTCTTTATAATTTTTATGTGATTTTCACCATCCCATGGTGATTGGGAATGCCCTTCGTACAAGTGTAGGATCAATTCAGGTGCCAGTTTAGATGGAATCCTAGGACGGTTTGTTATAATTGGTATTAGAGTAAGGTTTTTCCTTTTATTTTAGAATGTATGCTATTTTGGAAAAAAGACTATCAAAATTAAAGTGGCCAGTCATGGTTGGATGCTTGATAAACACCCACATGAAACAACTCTTGGGTTACCAGGGTTGTTTAGGATATTTATATCTCTAGTTCAAGCCTATTCCTCAGACATTTTTGAGACCTTTGGATTTTTTGGGTTCTTTTTTTGTGGAATTTTCGGTTCTTGAATAGTTTTGAGAAGATTGGGATTAAATAAAATTATTATGGGAACACAATACAATGAAAAGTTTGGAAAACCTTGTGTAGATCATATAGTCGACTCTAGTTGACTCTCAATAGACTTTTCATGATTGGTACATAATTTTCAAAACTGTGTGGATAAACCATACATAGCTTATATATATTGGAGTTATAATGTTTTATTTCCATACGTTTTGGTTTATTTATGTGATCTTTTATAATAAAAAATCTTCAATATGTTTTGAAAAGTGTTGGGAATTTATTAGAGTTTTGAAAACATTTTAAATTCAAAATGGTGTTTGGCTTCAGGAGTTTCTAAAATATTTTGAATTTTAAATGATGAAATATTCTTGAAAAATATGGTTGATTCTTTTGGGGAAGGATAAGAGTTCTATCTGGTTAAAATGTTTTCATGTGGTGTTAATAATTATTAATTGAAATATTTTAAATAGTTAGGTGTGAAATGTTTTAAAGAATGGTTTTTAAAATATTTTAATGTTAAGACCCCTTTTCTTTTAAAAATTTTTCAATGGTGTCAAAATGTTGGCTTAAAGAATGGAGATTCTTTTTGAAATAGATTTTAGTAAAAACCTATTGGGTTAAATATGTGAACTTCTTATATAAATAATTTAAGACTTGGCTTTATTGGTTTGTATTTTGTTTAGTGATGGATAATGATTTGTCTAAAATGTAATGGTAATGATTTTTTTTGTTTTATGTTCTATATTATGAGACATCCCTTATGAATTTTGTTTTGATGGGTTTTTTATTCTTATTTTTAGAGTATGCCCCTATTCAATTTTATTGGACACTTTGGTTGATCAAGATTATCTTGGAACGATTGTTCTGATGGATCTAGACGTAGGGCCTTATGTTCTTCCTCTCATACCTCAACATGAGGATTATGTCTCTGGGATTTTATGTCTAAATCCTCTTCACTTATTTAGACAATGAGATTCCTAGGAAGAAATGATGTGGTTGAAGAGTATTTAGGAGATCTTTACCTAAATTTAGTTTCTAGAATATCTCAAGGTTAGGTTTTTGACCTTCATGCTCGAGAGTATGGTTTGGTCATAGTGAAGGTTTGTTACTTAAGATAAACCATAAAATTAATATTCCTAGGTATCTTTCAAGGAATGTTTAGTTTAGGATTTATTTGCTGATTTAGTAAGGGTATCAAAAGATATATAGTTTTTTGGTCTCTATCAAGGAGATGAAATCGTATTGAAGTATACTCACCATTTTATCAAGTTGGTTTCGTATCTACCTCACATTTCCATGGATGAATCTCTAATAGAATGATGTTTTTGGGAAGGCCTTTATCCATATGTTTTATAGGATATTTTCCTTCTCAGTCTACTATCTTATGGTATGTTTTTGATGTGTTCTTTCAAGGATGAAGTAGACTTGACAAGAGAACCAAAGGTATTTGGAATTTATCATATTCCTGGATGTGATAGAGGAATCTCCAATAAGGGAAAATGAAGCATGCCAAGAAAGACCCCTCAGGTAGTGGCATTAAATGATCATTGTGTTTCTTATTTCCATATTCCTCTATAAATAAGAACATATTTTTCTTCTAGTGCAGAAAGGCGGATCAAATAAATCATTCTTGTAAGAACCCTTCTAAATCTTGTAGTGATTATTTCCATATGGGTCATTTATAGAGGTTCTTTTAGGGTTTCTTTGTATCTCTACTTTGTCAAGGATCATCAGATCCTGAGGGAACCATGCTGCAAAAAAATATTTAATATAACCAGGATCTAGTAATAAGATTTAGAATGAAGTATTATCATGTAGTGGAGGATCTCTCGATGGAAGTTGTTGCTCGTTCAGTTTGTGTTGATCCCAATGTTGGAGTGAAGATCATTTGAGTTTCCCTTGATATAGTTTTATCCTCATGTAATCCTTTTTTTGTAGAGATATTCCTTTCTTGTTACCATAGATTCTAACTTAGTGATATAAGAATCTAGTTATATAGATCCCATGTTATATTTTTCTTATTTATTTTCCATGTTTTGGAGAGTTTAGTTGAGGGGGTTTGAATCTGATGGAAATTCAATATACTAGGGAGGTAACCAATATTGAATTTATTGTGTTGAAAGGTTGTCATTTATCTTTTGTGAGAAATATTTTTGTATATCTGGTGAAAAAGGATTTAGTATTTGTGGTTTTCTCTATCTTGAACATTCCTCCCTGTACTGTATCCAAATAAGGATGTATGTTTGTATCTTTGTATATTCCTTTTTTGATTTATTATTTATTTGAGCATGGGTTATTTAGAGATTATACTTATGTTTTCATGTTCTTGAGTTCTCCTTTAACTGTTCCCTATGGGATGGCATGAGTTTTTGAAATGCGTGTTCCTTAGTGATTGTTATTCTTCTCTTCACTTGTGTTGATGTGGGCCCTATATTGTGTCTGCAATTATTTTTTTCTTGTTGAACATAGTATATATTTTTTAAGTATTTGGGTGACCGAGAGGCAATATTTATGAGGATTTGAGGTCTCAACATGAATTACAGAAAGTCGATGTTCTAGGAATATAGTATCGGTTACCCTCACTTGACTTAAAGCCAGACTAAGATTTTATTAACAAGGAATGTTTCTACTTGACGCATTTCCAATTATTCTATTTTGTTCTCTTGCATGACCTTTGGGTAGTTTTTTCTCAATGTGGTAGTCTTTTCAAGACTTTATTTTTCAATGTGATTTTTGGGGTTTTCATGTGTCATGCTTTTGAGGTTACTTTAGATTTTAATAGTTCATTTACTACTATTGAGTAGTTGGGGTTTGTTTCCTAGTTTTTTTAAGTCTAGTTTGTTAGTGAATATTCTTTTGGGAGTTTATCATTCTTACCTAAACTAATTCACTAGTTTTCTTTGGAAGCCTCATTTTATGGAGGAAACTATTAGAAATTCATTTCACTAATATCATTTTCTTTCATGATTTTATTGGAATAATTTCTAGTTTATGTATATGAGAGTTGAACATTTGAAGATGTTTTGATGTTTTAGGTTCAATAGTGTAGATTGGGTTTTCTTACCTCTCTAATTTTGATCGACCAATGTCCTTGAATATTTCTGGCAGTAGAAATCCTTATGGCAGGGAGAATTGAAACATCTTAGTTTTTATAATAAGAAAAAACCATTCTTGGTATTATTTTATAATACACTTTAGTGAAAAATTAATAAATTTTCAATGAAATCTTTACCCTTATATAAGAATTATGCTTTTCATAATGGTAACTCATGTTTTACAAAGGCTATGTAAAGGTAATAGGAGTTTTCCCTTAGTTATATAAAGGTATGTGCTATGTTTCATGCACTGTATAAGGGTAGTATCCTACTTGTGTATGGTTAACTCCATTTTTCTATGCACTATATAAGGGTCTTCACAGCTTCATATATGGGTAACTGATCACACATTTATCACAATCTGTGGTCAAATAAAATTTTAATTTTATTGAAAACTTAGAATGTAGCATAGGGATGACCAACGTCATTTCCCAAGGAGTGTGTGTGGGTTGGTTATTCAATATCTCAATTGATTGTTAATATTTATTTTGTTTTATTAATTTTTATAAAATTAAGAAATGTTGAGTGGGATTTTTCTTTTATGAAATTAAAACAAAATGAAGAAGTGAAACACACAAAGGGTGAAAGGGGTTAGATCCGAGGTTGTTCACATAGGTTCTTCATTATCTGCTTTATTTCTAATCTAACCATTGAATCAATATCATTATTTTATTTATCTTCTCTATCTATTTTTTGATTTTGAATGAACACAAAAGAGACCCCTTCTGATACATCCAGTTCCACCTGCTCTACAGTGAAAAGGAAATAAACACAATCAATAGAGGCATTCAGTTTCTCAATACCCAACTCCATCGTATGATGTTCATCCCTCTGGAAACAATGCTTCAATAATATACACCATAGACTGATAGAAAGGATGAATAATTAATTTGATAGATTAGAGGGTGTTTTAGTTCATCAGAAATAGAAAATGAATATCATAGATATTTTTTTTTCACTAATGTTCCACCGCATCAAGGATGGAAGATTAAAAAATTATAGGATAGAGATTCAGGGTTCCTGTGTGATCTCCCCTGGGTACCTAGCCCTTGGGTTAGTTATCTATGGTTATGGAGTTAAATAGATCATGTTAACAATAATGACACTGAAATTGAATAAAAACATGAATAATATGGGGAGAAGATAATCACACAACACGATTGAATAGAAACAGAAACATAGTGAAATCAAATTAAAAATAAAAAAGAAAAATTATAGGGAAATAATAAATTTCAATTAGCATGTGATGAATATTTTAACAGGGGGAGGGGGAAAATATTTATAATCCATTGTAGCTTATTCATCATTATTGAGTTTAGTGTCAAGCATTAAAAAGTTTATTCTCCAGCCAGATGAGTGACACATGTCGCACCATAAATAGTCATGATAAATTCTATTGAGAAAAATTCCTTACCACATTATAATCCATACATCTTTGAGAATACTCCTCAGTGGATGTGATTTTTCATGTTGGGGAGCAGTGAAAATTCATACTTTAACTATGGTCCGGACTGAATTTGGGCTTCAACATTGTACTTGGGTCATGTCTAGTGAGCTCGGTCTTGGATGTTGCTTCTTTCCATTTATAAAAAGTACAAGGGCATCTGCAAATTGTATGATGGTGTAACCAAAAAAATCTAAGTGCTAGAATTCAGTGGGGAATTTTACCAAGCAATTTGTGTGTGATCTCATGTGGACCCACAACCATAACAATGGTGATCTATGAGGTCTCAAGAATATTTAATATGCACAAAAAAATACATGAAATAATTAAAATTTATTTAGTCTGAGATTTAAATAGGACATACATACCTTTGGGTTTCATTTCTTCATTCAGCTTCACCATCACTAGGGAAATTTGAACCAACCTTGGAATTGGTTGGAAGCTTGGTTATCCTCAACTAGGATTATACACAGATTAGGTTTGGAGATTAGGTGGTCAAGCTATTGTATTCATTAAGAAGCTTCGACATTCAATTGACCACGTCTTCTATTTGGATCTACGATGAGTGATGCACTCAATTTATCATAGAAATTTTTAAACATTTATTTACAATTTTTAATTATTTTTAATAAACATTCCCATATAAATCATTATTTTGTTAAAATGTGGTAGTTTTTAGTTGATAAATAAATATACTTTTAAATTGATGAAAATGATAAATTTAGAAGTTTGGATTTTAATTATTAATTTATGGTTGAACTATAAAAGTATTGTAAATTATTTTAATTTTTTTTAGATAAAAAATTTGTACAACCTTGATCTAACCCTCAGCTAGTGCCCATAAGCCACATTTCCATGATTTACGA
Organism: Viscum album; assembly: GCA_963277665.1. Taxonomy (NCBI): domain Eukaryota; kingdom Viridiplantae; phylum Streptophyta; class Magnoliopsida; order Santalales; family Viscaceae; genus Viscum; species Viscum album. The sequence continues at coordinate 1,085,411,881 of OY728155.1, forward strand.
CCAAGAAGTCCACTGAGAGAGCCCACCCAGGTGGCATGGTGGTGATCGGGCCCATGGGAAGGAACCCATGGGTGCATAGGATGGGTCTCATCCTGCACGGGTAACACGTGTCAGTATGGTCCAATGTATGTGTGGGTATGTTTAACCAAGATCCCACACTAGAGTAGGAATCTCATCCAAAACCTCTACCAAATTCATTATAAATGATCATGGTGCACGATCTCATTTCTGATGTGGGACAGATCCTTTTATGGAAACTGTTTATATTTACAAAAACTCTATCGTTCCATGCTAGATGTGTGACCACCCTACCTCAGACATTTCCACCATAGCACCTCTGCCACATCTTCACCACTTTACACCACCTGACACCATCGACCACCATCAACAACTGCTGAAATATTCCATGGAGGCCACCTGGAATCTCTAAATCGAGCTAATATCCACTATCGAGCCCCTAGACCACTTTGGACTACCTATGGACCCTAAAATAACCACAATGATGACTTTTTGAAGATGACCGAAGCCATATAAGACAATGTGAGCTCCCTCCAGCCACTATGAAGGCTGGAGGACTTGATGTAGACTACTTCCACCTCTACCACACCTATAGAGTACTGCGGTGCATGATATGTTACACTGATCCATGAGGTGACCATGCACACCATGCACATGCAGAGGCTGCTCCAATGAATCTTTACACACCACTATTTGGGTATATTCTCAAAATTAGAAACATATGATATCCAAGGTTGATTAAAATACAAATATTTAAAAATATATTTTTCAAGTTTGAATTGAGAGTGAATAAATATATGGGATAAGGAAAGATATAGGAAAATATCCCTATATAAATATGGGTGCTCTCCCATTTCCAAGAGAGTTCTTATGCCAGAGGAGAGGCCACACGTTGAGGTCAAATGCTATTTTTATTATTTTTTTCTATTTTAGTTTAGATATTATATATATATTTTAGTTTATTTTAATAATTTCACTTCATTATGTTAACAAGGTGATTCAACCATTTTCACCCACATTTTCTTCTTCTTCTTATTCTTCTTATTTTCTCTCTTACTCTCATTCTTTTTACACGTTTCATGTGTTATTCTTCCACTATTTATTTTATTTTTATTATATCTATCTCTCATTCTTCTTTATTTTATTTTATTTCCACTTCTTCTCTTCTTCTCTTCTTCTATTTTCTTCCATAGTGAACTCTCACCCTCGATAACAAGGGGCTAACCCAAGGCTTGAACCAGGGGAGGTATGTGGTGTTTCTTTATTTCCATGCTTAAATTCCATATGTTTTATTTTTATTTGTGGTGAATTTGGATAACATTAATGGGTGTGGAAATTTTCCACCACAAAATGAAATTCAAGTTCACTTTTATTATTTAATTAAAAAAATTTCCCAATATTCTATTAAATACAAGATCTCCATACAGTGGAGTTGAGTCGTTCAATGGATGAAATGAAATATGATGGAGCTGGGTCCTGGAATGTTTCACACTCTTGATTGAGGTGTTCCATCAACCTTTAGTATAGGAGGTGGTGAAATTTAGATTTATTAGGCATTCAAGGTTTCAAAATCAATAAATTAAAGAATAGTAATTCAAGTGTGGGATTTCATAAATAAATTATTGAACTGAAATTGAAACAAATAAAGAAGAATAGTGATAGATCCCATAAACCAAACCTTAACTCCAAGTTCTTTATTTCTCAACCACATTCTATTTTCATCTGTATGTTATGATAGTTTAAATTTTCATTATGCACTACTTTATGAAAACCCAAAAATACCATTTTTTTAATAAAAAAATAAAAGAATAAGTAGTTTAGGTGAATTAGATTGAGTAAGAGAATAATTTGTGAATCTACTCAAGTGACATGACCCTGGTTATCCACTACACTACACTAGGAAAAATAGAAATTTTATTTTTTCCACACCCCATGAAAGGCGTACTGTCAAAAATGGTACTATTTCTGGGGATCCAATTAGTGGTATTTAGTTATTCTTATTCACTATGTAGATAGTTTTTCTTCTATTTTATAAAAAAATATTAAAAATAATATTCCATGATTTATCAAAACATACTATATTTATATGCATAGAGAAATTACTCTCAGGTGCATCAATAAGAAAAAGAATATATTAACAATGATTTAAATTATTATATTAAAAGTATTTAAATAAAGACATAGTTAGTGAGGAGACAAATTGAGAAAATAATTCCTAATTAACTCAAACAACCTGAACTTGAACCAGAGGATGAACCCTTAGCCTTTACTGATTTTTCTAAATATATCCAAGAAGTTAATACCAAACTTAAATAATATCCACAACAAAACCATTTGAATATCCATATTCAAGAGTACCATAAATATATTGAGAGCGATGATTAGGAATAATGTGTTGATGTGAACATGATAGATCAATAAGCTCATGAAAAATTTTGGTGTGATTGGGAATATGATGAAATGAAAAGTGATCTCCATGCCTAAAAAGTTAAAGATATAAAACCATTATAATAATATCTATCCATGGAAGAGGAGGAATATAGCAAATTTTGTAATTTTAAGAAAATATAGAGTATCCTAACTATATACCTCCATACACTGAAATCCAAATTCAAGAGGAACTTAGCATTGAAGAAGAGATTGAAGCTGAACCTAGACATGGAGTTGATCTTATCTTAAACTCTAACTCATTTGACTGTATTCAAAATGAATGGAGTATTAAATACCACTGTTTTTAATTTTCATAATTGGTTAATCCTTGTTTTATATTGTAGTAATATCAAGAATAATCATATGAACCTATTGAGGAACACACAAAAATCCCTAATTTTACTGAACATGAATTAGTGGAGGACCATGAGAAGGTCCAAGTTACCTTTCTAGAGGAAAATAAGAAAGAGGCTGCTCATATTAAAAGGGATAAATTATCTAATTATTCTTTTTTAAATTATGTCAAATTAAAATTACATTCTAAAACCTCCATTTAAAACTCAATTCATGCACCCCACATTGATCAAACACTAGACAAGAAAGAGGAGGTTGTACAAGTAGAATGTAAGAAGGAGGATGATCCATACTTAATCCTACCCCACCATGCAAGATATACCAAATTGTGAATGGGATGGATTTGGTGTACTCTATACATGGACTCCTTAACAAAAAATAAGAAGTTGAAACTGGGAAAAGCCATATTTGGTGGTTAAAATCCAAGAAGCTCCACCTACCAACTAATTATGGATAACAGCTGGTACTGTCCTTCTGGAGGAAATAAGAATATAGGTCCCAGTTGGGGGGGTTAAAACAATACTTATACCTTTAAATACTTTCTAGGAATTTCAATTTCATTCTTAGGATTAATTTAGTAAGTAGTCCTACCCCTCATTCTTTTTGAGATTTATTAACATGATCCTTATGGTTAATTAACAAATTTAATTTTGTAGGATCATGAGGTACCAAAGAATCCCTAAACAGTGATAAAAGGGAAGGAATAAATATTAATGTGAACAAGGATTTCATATTTATATTTTCTATCTTATAACTCATTGTATTGTTTTTTTGAAAATATATTTTTAAGATATAAATTCCAACTACCGTGATAAAATGAAAATTGCATGCCCATGCTTAGGAATCTTTGATTTAATTGACTTATCTAGAAGACATGAGTTTCTTAGGAACCATGCGATTCCATGTTTTATATTTCAATGATAATGATATTGAATGAGTAAAATGGAGAATTGAATTATTATAGTGAAGCATGAATATTGAAATAATGGCTCATGAATTGAGGGAATTAGTTGATTCATGTAAATGAAATTTCCCTACCTATTTTTCATAATTTGAATTTATGAAATTGATATTAATTGATTTTTTATTATTATTAATACCATGATTTATTTATCCAAATAATATGTTCAATTCTTCAAAGTATTTCTTGACCAAATACTTCCCATTTTATCTTGAGCATATTTATTGAGTGATCCTGGGACATGACACATACTAGAACTTTCATTGAAACTTTTCAAAGATAACGACTATGAAAAAACACATTTAAAATTTTTGAGGAATTTTTATTGATAAGACCTTATCCCTGATACCACTGTATACATTAATATTTTTTAGCCCATAGAGTCCATGAATAACCCTATTAGGGATAATCCATATTTCAAGCCATTTTTATCCATTCCTACCCACCTATTAGTATTTTTCATAATATTTTCAAGTTTAAGTGTGGGGGTAAGGTAATTCATGGTTAAAGGGATTAATTACACTATAAGAAAAAAGTGTGTTTGTTTTTGGGGTGGGGTGGGGGGTGCTATTTCTGGGTATTGAAAAGTTTTTTGATTTATTTATTATAATTTATTGTTTTCCCTTCTTAAAAAAATAAAAAAAATATTATAATGAGTTGTAACCTTGAAGAATAAAAAATCACCATTACTAGATTGGAGATTTGTATAATATGTGGTTGGGTGGTGGATGTGAGGTTTATTCTAATCATGACTTTCAAAAAATTAAAAAAATATAAAAAATTAGTTTGAAAAAAAGGTAATTTTTTTTCAAAAATATTCAACAAGAAGAAATTTATTCATTTTCCTTTCATATTTCATGACCTTACTTTGAGTTTAGGAAGTGGAATTTTTAATTTTGAAGGGGATAATTTCATTACACTTTACTTTTGATATCATGATCTATGATTTAATATAAAAACCTCCTCCTTTGAGCCTTAATTTTTAAACATGAATTCGTACCAACCCTAAGCCTCATAGTCATTTGAACATTTTTTGTAAAGTCTACATGATTTTATGTGGATTTTGTCTTTATCAAGTGGTGAAAGTAGTTCCTTTTCAAGATTATGGATAAGGATAATTTATTCATGATAAGAGCATAACTCTACTTTAATTTGTATCATGAGTGGTGAGTAAAAAGAATCAAAAGTGAGGTAAATCATGATTGGGAATGTTTAATAATAATAAATTGAGGAACTTGAATGAATAAAAGGATAAGTTTCACCATTTTTCAAAAGGGAGAAATTAAAACACCTGTGTTGATCTAACTTTTGAAAATTGAGAAGTTAAATTCATGTTTTATATGGAACTTGAAAATTTTAGTTTACCATTGATTACTATTTAATTTTATTGCTTTCAATTTTAAATATTGTTTTGGATCCATCTTAAATTAAATGTTTAGATTTTATTCTTGAGGAAAAGAATAGTTCAAGTGTGGGGGTATTTGATGCACTCAATTTATAATTCAAAATTTTAATCATTTATTAATAATTTTTTATGGGTTTTAATGAAAATTCCCATATAAGTCATTTTTTAAATAAAATGTGTGAATTTTTAGTTGAGAAATAAATATGATTTCAAATAGATGAAAAGAATGAATTAAAAGTTTTTATTTTATTTATTAATTTTTGGTTGAACTAACAAAGTATTTTAAATAATTTTAAATGTTTTTCAGATAACAAATTGGTCCAGCCATAGGCTAGCCCTCAACCAGTGCCCACAAGACACATAACAAGGTTATCCATCTAAACAGGCTACTGAGATATCCCACCCAGGAGGAATATTGGTGATTAGGATTGCGGGAAAGAACCTATGGATGCATAGGTTAGTCTTGTCCCACACAGGTAGTGCGTGTTGGTGTATCCCAATGCATTTGTGTGTATTTGTAACCAGGAGCTCACCCCAGAGCTGAATTCTGAGCCAATACCACTACCAAATTCATTATAAATGATCATAGAGTGTGATATCATTTATGTTGTGGGGAAAATACTTCTATAACTACTATTCATATTAACAAAAATGTTTTCATTCTGTGCTGGTCATGCAACCACCCTGCCTCAGACATTTACACCACGAAACCTTCACCACATCTTCACCATCTGCCACTACTTGACACCGCGATACACCATCTTCAACAATCAAAAGACACCATAGAAGTCACATGGAAGATTGAAATCGAGATAATATCCATTATCAAGGACCTCAGACCACTTTGGACCACCTATAGACCCTAGAATGACCTTGGTGATGACCTTTTGAAGATGAATGAATCCATGTAAACTAATGCGATCTATCTTGGTCCACTATGAAGGCTAGAGGACTTGATGTGGACCACTTCTGCCAGTACCACACATTTTGAGCACTATGGTTCATGCCACATTGCACCGATACAGGTAATTCCCATGAAAACCATGCACATGTAGAGGCTTCCCCACTGGATATTTCCATGATGTTGTTCGTGTCTACACTCAAAATAATCAACACCAGATATCCATGGATGATTCAATCCAAAATATTTAAAAATATAATTTCAAATTTAAACCAAGGTTAAATAAATATATAGTATAAGGAAATATATATAAAAATCTCCCTCTATAAATAAGGGTGCTCTCCCAATACCAAGAGAGTTCTCACACCAGAGGAGAGGCCACACGCTGAGGCCAGATGCTGACTGTTCTTATTTTTTTTTATTTTAGTTTAGATCTTCTGAAATTTTTAGTTTATTTTAATAATTTAACACCATTACATTAACAAGGTGATTCAACCATTTTCATCCACATTTTATTATTATTATTATTATTCTTCTTATTTCTCTCTCTCTTCTTATCCTTCTTTTTATGTGTTTCATGTGCTATTCTTCTACTGTTATTTTTATTTTTATTTTATATATCTCTCTCATTTATATATTTATTTTATTTTATTTAATCTTCATATATTATTATATTTTCTTGAACTGTGAACTCTTATGGTCAATAATGAGGGGCCAACCTAAGGCTTGGTCTGGGGGAGGTATATAGTATTTCTTGAATTCTGCACTTAAATTCCATATGTTTTATTTTTGTTTTTGGTGAATGAGGATGACATGCATGGGTGTGGTGATTGCTCACCATGAGATGAAATTTAAGTTTACTTGTATTATTTAGTTAAATTTTGTTCTCTTACTTCTATTGAAGAAAATATATTCATATGGTGGAGTTGATCTGTTTAATGGATGAAATGACATATGATGGAGCCGGGTCCCCGAAGATGTTATAATCTCAATTAAGGTGTTATATTAACCTTTATTATAGTAGGAGATGGGATTTATATTTCTTAGGAATTAAAGGTTTCAAAATTAATAAAATAAAGAATAGTAATTCAAGTGTGAGATTTCACAAATGAATTTCCAAACTAAAATTTAAACAAGTAAAGAAGAATAATGATGGATCCCATAAACCAAATTTTAAGGCCATGCCCTTTTTTTCTCACCAACATTCTGTTTTTATCTACATATTAGGATAATTTAAATTTAAATTTTTTACTAATTTCCAAAAACAAAAAATATCATCATTTTAAGAAAATAATAAAAACAACAAAAACAAGTAGTTTAGGTGAATTAGATTAAGTAAGTGAATAAATTGTGAAGCTTCTCAAGTGAGATGACCCTGGTCAGCCACTATACTAAACTAGGAAAAATATAAATTTTATTTTTCCATACCCCATGATAGGTGTGATCTAAAGAAGCATCGATGGTTTGGTCCTCCTTGTGGCACTAGGGCAATACGACATTAGTCAACGCAGTGACACAACTGGCTTATTTTTACGATGACATGAACTATCATACAACATCATCTCAATGTCCACAAATTTTTTAGATTCAAGATTTGGGTAGATGAAATCTTGAAAACATAGTGGAACAAATTTGAATTCTTTATCCCTAATGATGAGCATGGTTCAGGTTCAACTTCAGACTGCTCATATTTTTTTTCTTTGGTGGGGAGTTTAGTAGTGGTGTAATTCCTATTTTCTTTATAGACCCAAGCTTCCTCAGTTGGTTCCAGTGGCATGAATGGACCTCCATGATGATGGTAGTTTGGTTTGATATATATTAATACACCATAAAAGTGCAGTAATTTAGGTTTAATTAAGATGATATAACTTAAGATACCGTGAGAAGTGGGAATGTGATCACTTGGGAAGTCATCGTGATAAAGGTTATCCATGGTGAGTTCTTTTTAGGGCACGACCACTAATAATTTTCATGTATGGTTACTTCAGTTTTTCACATGTATTTAGTATAATGATCATGGGGTTATAGTAAATTATGAGTTAGTGTGACATGGTTGCTTCAATACTTTTCCTCATTTCAATATGCATTTCAAAAACTTAATTTTTTTTTCAGTGTAGAATTTTTTTCCAAAAAAATTTAAAAAATTACAAAAATAATAGAAATAAGAATTTAATCCTTCAAAAAAATAATTTCCAATTCATTTAAAATTAATTTAAATTGACCAATTTAAAAATCATATTTTTGTAAAAAAATAATTATTTTTCATCATTTAAAATTACATCCAAAACTTCTAGATTTTCATTTCACAAGTAAATGATTTAAATTTCAATTTCAAAATCAATTTTTGGATTTCATTTAATTTAAATATGAATGAAATAATTAATACTAAGAGATAAATCCATTTAAGAATGATAATTTTAGATCAAATCAGACAAACTTCAAATTTTAATTTTAAAATAAAAATGTAATTTAATTTAATTTTATTTAAAATCAATGTAAGGATTTTTAAATATATAAAAAATTGAATAAATCAATGAAAATAATTAAAGGATCCATTTATCAATTATTTTTGGAATTTAGAAAGACCATAAAAATCACTGATTTTTCAGGGATTTGGACTAAATTGGGGGCATTTTCAATGAATATTAAACAAAAAATGATGAAATTTCCATCTTACATCATCCCCACACTTGAACTATTGTGCTCCTAAGAAATTTTATAATTGAATTCAATTTATTCAAAAAAGGTTCATCTTTACTAGATCTATATTTACCTACCATAATCAAAATTAAACATAGATTCATCCATTTTTAAAATTATCAAGTCTCGCATGTGAATCAATTCTCTCCACTTCAATCCAATCAATTTTCTAAGTCTAGGATTGGACTGAATTAAATTTGAGTGGAATCAAAGTTTTAACAAAAATCATTTCTATTTTTCACTTTCTCCTAGGTTTCTCATACCAAAATTTTAATTTTACAATTTATTCATACCACTCTATTGAATTTATTATTAGTCAATTTCTCCCTTCACGGGTTCAATATTTACCTCACCTAAATAAAATCATTTTTGACATATGATAACTTTATTCATTTTTTTAGAAAATTTCCCAGCCATTTATTTGAGATTAACTATGAAAAGACACTTATTTAAATATGTACAGAGAGCTTAAACTCACACACCCAGTTTCATTATCTTAAAGACTTATTGTGGGATCCAAATTTCCCATTTTATTCTAGGTTCAAAGGACTTATATCAGTTTATTTTGAGTTGGATTCCTAAGTCATTATTTTTCATAGAGGTAAAGTTATCATAAATTAGGTTCAAAATTTTGGTGACTTCATGCTATAATTTTAATTCCATAGAAATATTTTCACCCACACTCCATTTCCTAGTTTTAAGGCCAAAATTCTATGAAAATAGTGACCAATTCACTTAGTAATCATTTAACTCCTACAAATTTAGAACAAGTGAATTCCTCAAATTAGTATGGTATTTTAAAATTTATAAGTACAAAAATGAATTTCATGAAAATATTGAAAAATCATAAAAAAATAAAATAAAAAATCTATGTAAAATATTTAAAAGGATTTTTTTATTCTTAAAAGAGACTATTAAAAAATCACTAAAATCAGTAACCATAATTTTTTTTAATTTATAGATTCTATAATAGTAACTAAAAACAAATTTAAAACTAATCCAAATAGGATTAATCTCTTACCCCACAATTTATTTTCACTATATACTCAGTTATCTTCAGAAATTATCTTGTCATTTTTAAATGGAAAATAAATTGGGTAACATGTGAAATGAGCATGGAAGGAGTTCACTTGTCTGTAGTTATTCCTTGACTTTGGACAACTTAGGTGGGATGTAATTCCCACATTTATTTTCTTCTAATGATATTCATTCAATTCTAGATGATTATTTCCACTTCATTACCTATATAAAAACAAAAAAATTTATTAAAAATTTATTCAAAATTGAATGACAACACTAAAAATAAAATAAAAGTAGAGAAAAAGGGGTGGAGAATTCTTGGGTAAACCCCCCAAGAGGTGTTTCAACTTATACTATCCGTAGTTAGAGAACTTGTTAGTTATCCCCAGTCTATTGGTTGGTTGGGATTATGTGGTAAAAACCACCACGTTCTTCTTTTCTCATAGATCTTCATGACTTGTTTCTTTATTTGGAGCCCCCCTTGATAGAGTATTGTATACCCCCTGAGCAATATAATACAACTTAAAATGTGGGGGGTGGAAGGATCAGGTATGGGGTTTCTCATTCTATCACAACCAAATCAGAGAGTTATTATTCATCCAGTGGTTTCTCCAATAATATTTCTTGATCATTTAAAAATAAGGTCTATTGAGTAAATATTTAAAGATGAATGAAATTAAATCCAGTAGCTTGAAATTTATTTTATTTATGAGGGAGAACTTAGATTTATTCTTCTATTGTGCATCCCTCTGTATGATTTTATAGGTATGTACAAGGGGTCACTTCTTCTTCTACAACGAGGGCCTTGAGTTTTATGGTTGAATATGCAATATTACCACACAAAATCCCATGAGGGATTTCAACTTGAATGATATTAAGATAGAAAAATTTAGAATCAAATTTATCTCTCTCCAAAGCATACTCCAAAAATACTAAATATATATCATTAAAATAAGGGGGGTTATATTCCAATTGATTTTGAAAATTATTTAATACAAGAGATTCAAGATATTGGTTATTCCCATTGAATTGTTAATCTAGAATATCTTGTTTCTCCTAGAGTACCTCAGGCATCATATCAACATTTTGTGGGAGAGAGTGATCGTTCAATAATTCTACCTCTAGGATTTACTCTTTAAATGTTTTAATTATAATTATATGATCCATTGGTACTCCAATTTGTGTGTTATATCTATGATAGACCAATAATATGTTTTATATATGTCCACCAATTCAGTATTAATATTTTTTTATTTGAGTAAAACAAGATGTCCTTCCACCATCTTTGATACTGAGTGATGATTAGTTTTTTTTATTTTAATTTTTTGAAACATAAATTATATTTACATAGTAAAAAATAGAAAAAATTAATCTCTAAACTTACTCCCCAAAAATGGATCCAATTTTATTGTGAAATTGTTGTGTGTCATGGCCAAACAATTTTTTTTATTTTATTGAAAACTTGGAATGCAGTATAGGGATGACCAAGATCATTTCTAAAGGAGAATGTGTGGGTTGGTTATTAACTATATCAACACTTAATAATATTTGTTTTGTTTTATTAGTTTTTTAAATATCCAAAAATTATGAGTGGGTTTTTGGTTTTATAAAATTAAAACAAAATACGAAAGTAAAACACACAAAGGGTAAAAGTGGTTTGATCTGGGGTTGTTCACATAGGTTATTCATTATCCACTTTAGTTATCATCCAATAATTGAGTCAATTTAATTATTTGATTAATCTTATATATTTATTTTCTGATTATAAATGAACACCAAATATATCTATCCCTATAGACCAAGTTCCACCTCCTCTACAACGAATAGGAAATGAACACACTCAATCAAGGAATTTACTGTCTCAACACCTGACTCTATCATATGATATTTTTCCCTCATTATACAATGATGTAATCATATGTAATATAGACTAAGATAAGGGATATATAATTGATTTGATATATTGGAGGGTGAAATATCTCATCATAAAGAGCAGATGAATATCATCGATCTGCTTCTCATTGATGTACTACCAAATCAAGGTTGAAAGATTAGAAAATTATAGGACATAAATTTGGGGTGGATGTGTGATATCCCTCTAGGACCTATCCCTTGGGTTATTTCTCCATGGTTATGGAGTTAAAGATATCACATTCATGATCATGAAACATAGATAAAATAAAAACACTAAGAATCGAGGGAGAATAGAATCACACATAATGAGTGAACATAAATAGAAATAGAGTGAAATTTAATTAAAAATTCATAAAAAAACATAGAGAAAACTTATATTGCAGTTATCATGTGATTTTTTTTACTAGGGGAGAGAGAAAATATTTATAATCCATCATATCTTCTTACTTAATCTTGAGTTAAATATTGAGCCTCAACGAGTTTATTCTCTAGCTATATGAGTTCCATATGTTTCACCTTAAAAGGTCATGATAAAGTTTATTGAGAAAAATTCATTCCCAGGTTTGAATATATACATATTTGAGAATAAAACTCAGCGGATGTGATTTTTCATGTTGGGGAGTAGTGGAAATTCATAATTAAACTATGGTCCTGATTGAATTCGGGCTTCAGCATTGAACTTAGGCAGTGTCTGGTGAGCTTGGGTCTAAATGTCACGTCATCCCATTTAAAAAAAATGTGGGTACACATTCCAATTGAATTCTAGTGCAATAGGAAAAATCAGAGTGCTGGGTTTCATTAGGTAATTTTATCGAGCATGTTGCGTGTTCTCTCTTGCGAACCCATAGACGAAACCATGGGGGATTTTCAAGGCCTCACCGATCTTCAATATTCATAGAAAAAATAGAGGAAATAATTAAAATCTCACTAGTCTATAATTTAAATAGGGAAGGAACAACCTTGGGTTTAATTTATTTATTTAGCTTCACCATCATTGGGTAAATTTTAACCGGCCTTGGTATTAGTACTGATCTTGGTCATCTTCAATTGGGATTCTACTTGGATTGGGTTCAGTGGTTAGGCAGTCAAGATTCTAGCTTCATCAAGACGTTTCCTCATCTAACCAGTCACATATTATCTTTATATATACTTTATAATTGGTGGTTTAGTCCTCCTTATAACATATAGGTGGTGTGATATAGGTTAGTGTAGTGGTGCAAATTTCTTCTTCAGGTGATGGCGTAACTCGACATGCATCGACATCTCAGTCTCCAAGGATTTTGTTGATTTGAGATATGAGCATATGGAATCTTGAAAACATTGAGGAAAAACTTTTAATTCTTTATCCTTAATTGAAAGCATGGTTTAGGTACAACTTCAGATTATTTTTCTTTGGGGGGGGGGAGTTTGGTAGTGGTGCAGTTCCTATTTTTCTTCATAGACCTGAGCTTGCTTAGGCGGTGCTAATGACACGACTAAATCTCCATGCTTGTGGTATATTGGTTTTTAGTTGCTTATGATATTGTGAAAGCGTCGTTAGTTGGTTTGAAGTGAGATGCAGTAGATTAAGATACCATGAGAATGGGGGACATGGTCACTTGGGAAGTGACCATGAGAATGGTCATCCACTGTCATTTTTTTCAAGGTGCAGTCACTTGGAATTCTCATGCATAGTTACTTCAATGTTTCACATGTGGTCAGTATAGTGACCATGAGGTTACGGTAACTTCGGAGGAACACTTAGAGATTTTAATGTATTTAATTTTATCCTTCAAAAAAATATTTTCCAATTCATTTCCAATTCATTTTAATAAACCAATTTAAAGTTATATTTTTTTTCAAAAACATAACTAATTTTCATCATTTAAAATCACATCCAAAAATTCCACATTATAATTTCATAGATATAAAATTTCTATTTCAATATCAACATCAATTTATAGATTTAATTTAATTTGAATATTAATGAAATAATTAACAGTCAAAAATAAATCCCTTTAAGCATGCGAGTTCCAGTTCAAATCAACTAAACATCAAAATTTCAGTTTAAAATAAAAATCTCTTTTAATTTAATTTTATTTAAAATCAATTTAAATGAAAGGCACTATTGTGGGTGCTCTCAAATGAAGTCCAGTTTTTGGTTATTTAGGTGTAGTGAGTGGCTGACCAAGATCATATGTCAAATGAGGAAGTAATTAAAATAACATATTAAAGGTATTTTGAAAATAAAATAAATTAAAATAAAAACACTACTTAAAATCATGTTTGGTTTTTTGATTTTTATAAAAGAAGAATAATAAGTATACTGGAAGAATATTGTACTCTTTTTTGTTTTTTAAAATGAGATGGAGAAAACACAATGAGAATATATATTTTTTAGAAAACTATTTTTAGAAATCATAATAGATATAAATATACCTCTTAAATTACTTATTAATAATTATCATTTAAATTAATATCAATTTTATTATGATCCCCTAATTTTTTAACCCCCTAACCCTATCATAATTAATTTTTCCAAAAAATATGAAATTAATTAAACCCCAGGATAGCTTCTCAACATGCAATAGAAGCACCCTTTTTTAATTTTCATTATATGCCTAGATTATGGTCAGTGATAAATTAGGGAATAAATATATTCTATAAATAAGTATGATTGTGTTTATAGATTATATTTTAACTCTACAAATTGATCTTGTGTAGTTTTGTATTACCGATTAAGATCGTTCTCTCACAATTCACACAATTATCATCCTCACGTGTTTTGTGTTAATTATTCAATTGATTTATTAGTTTAATTTAAATTAAAAACTCAATTTATGGATAATATTATTTTAATTATAGTATCTCATTGATTCAAAATAAATAAATAAATAAGGTAATAGGTAAATCTATTACTAAAAATAAATACTCTTCCATGGGCGGTGTAATCATCATAGAAACGTTTTTCATGTGAAATATTTAGAAAGGGTATAACATAATATCATTTCTACTATTTATTTCCAGAATTATAGTATTATTATATAATAATATAATTGAATAAAATATAATAATTTAAATATAAGCAAATAATTTTATTACAAGAACAAAAACATTACAACAAAGAAGAGGAAAAGAAGATCATTTTAGAGGCGATCCTAGATTGATATCTTCCCTCCTCCAATTGTGAATTGAAATGGTATGAAACCACTTATCCTCTTCTACCAATATCATAATGTATTTATACCCCCATAAAAATGATAAAACATCAATTTATAGATTGGAGGGAAGGATAGGTTACAAGTGGTTTCAAGTGTGAATGGGAAAATTCAGACAAATATTTTAGTCCCATTTGAACTGACTATTTTACCTCTAAAAATTTTGAACCATATGTTCTTCTAGGAGTATGAATCATGATAAATTGGTTTCTATATCATCTCTCCAAATTTAGGCCCAATCCAACCACATATGAAGCAGTTATGGCCCAAATACTGAAGTGGTGTTCAATCAGGTGAGTCCAGATCATCTTTGAATCATGGACCTATTACTCTAATAAAATGCATGATTTATCTCATATGTCCAAAAATAAAAGTTGTATCCTATTAAGTAAGAAACAAATTTAAATTTTTTTAAGTTCAAAAAATTCACAAAAAAAATATTTATTTCTGAAATACTGTAGTGAATTTTAAAGGTCAAAACTAGAATTTTCATCAAATTTTCAAATGAATGATCAAATCCCAAATATTTTATAAATAAAAATATTTAACACAATGTTAGGAAATTATGTCATTTATTATCAATAAAATAATCAATAAAATTGTATTTTATCATCTCCCCCCACACTTACCCTTTTGCACTCCTGGGAAAAACCTCATATAATGTAATCTAGAAAATAGTGACAATATATGTATGTTCATATTTATCAATCCACAATGGAAATATAAGAAAAGTAAGAATCCCATAAAGAATCAATATCAATAAATTTGAAATAAATTATCTCATAAACTGTATCAAAATAAAATATAGTGACATTAATGACACTAATCATAGTGAAACAAGTTATGGGTCCACCATGCCATTAATTTTCCAAGTGTGTGTGTGCCAACCATTTCAAGATCATTCCTACACATTTTATTCAGTATATTTAGGTCAAGTAAAACAATTATTATTACCTGGTTTAATTTACTAAACCAATTCTACATTCCTTTGCAATCAAATTTCAAGACCCAATCACTTAAGCATTCTCAAAAGTCAAACCTTAAGCTCCTGACCTAGATATCCCCATGATTTTTACATTTTATCACTCACATCTTCATTAAGATAATATATATATATATATATATATTGTTTTTTTATTCTTTTAAAGGAATACAAATATCAAATATCAGATACACATGCATAGTTTAATTCGGTACAATAATGTGACCGATCGGAAGAGAAACAAATATATGGATAAACCATTGATATAAGATTAATTTTTTACCTAACTTGGATATAACTTCAATTTACTAGGAAATATTTCACAAGTCACGGTTTGATGAAAAGTTGTGTGTAGAAATCAATGACACAATTTAACATGAAAAAATATCAGAAGGAATAGTGTCAAAATCTAAAAGGTTTTATAATGAAACAACCAATCATATCATTGATAACTTCCATTTTTATAAAAATCAACCCTTTATAATGAAATCTTTCTCATTCTTATCATGCCACTAATGAATTTTGAAAACATTAATTTTCTATATATTCCATATCTAAATGAGAATGTTATATGATATAATGTTATTGTTTTTTTAAAATTTAATACAAAACCTAACAGAAAACATACAAAAAACACCCAAATTAAATTCCTAAATAGCTACCCCAAAATGTTGTCCCCTCCCACACACTTAAAATATTGAATTGTCCTCAATGTTAACCTATGAGATGATATGTGCACATGAAATGTATAATTTTAAATAGGACAAGTAATATAAAACTGAAAGGGTTAGGAACAACCAAATATCCTCAAGTGATGATGAGGTCATGCAATGTGATTAAATCAACTACATCACCAGGAAGTGCCTCAATGTATTAGTTCAAAAATTGACCATTGACTGTAAAGATACTTCTTGTGTCCTCTAGTGTGACCTCCACTATACCATAAGGAAAAAAATTAGACACAACATAAGGACTTAACCATTTGGAATACAACTCAGTAGGCATCATATTCAGTAGTGAACTGTATATTAGAACTTTATCTCAAACATGAAACTCATTTTTTGGATCATTCTATCATGAAATTATTTTAATTTTTCCTTGTATATCATTGAGTTCTCATATGATGGAAATTTTATCTCCTCAAGCTCTTATATTTTTAGCTTACTTTGAATTCTATCTTGGGAAAATCCACGTTTCATTTATTTATATCCCAACATGCCTGATGCTCGACTTCCATGGGGAGATGACAAAATTTCCCAAAAAAAAATCCGAAATGGGGACACACCATTGGGAGTTTTGTATGCAGTCCTATAAGTACAAAGTGCTTTATCCAATCCTTTATATTTGGCTCAACAGTTTTCTAAAAAAAATTTCAACTCCCAATTTGAAACCTTAACCTGGAAATTTTTTTGGGGGTGGTATGTAGTAGAAGTTTTATGCATCACCCCATACTTATGAAGGAGGGAATCCAAATTTTGATTAAAAAATTGTGTCCCTTGTTCACTGTTGATGGGCTTTGTTACTCCAAACCTATATAAAATTTTATCCTTGAAAAAATTCACTACAACATGATAATAATCCATCCTGGCGGACTTGGCATCCACCCATTTTCTAACATAATCAACAAAAACTAAAATATATATAAAAATCCAAATGAACTTGAAGAAAGACCCATAAAATCAATTCACCATACAGAAAAATTCTCACAGAATATTATTGATTATTGGGGAATCTCGTGTCTCCTCGAAATATTTCCAGTGTGTTGGAAACATGAGCATGACTTATAAAACACATAAGCATCATAGAATAAGCTAGGATAATATAAACCAAAGTCTAAAACTTTCTTAGCTGTTCTTTGGTGTCCAAAGTGTTCTCCACATGAAAGTGTATGGAAGAAATGTTGAATAGACTCAAAATCATGATCAGGAACACACCTCGTAATAACTTGATCACTACACATGTGCTAGAGGTAGGGATCATCCCAAACATAAAATATAGAACCAATATTTAATTTTTAGACTTAGATTTTATTTAAATTTTCATGAATTTCAGAGGCAACAAGGTAGTTAACAAAATAAACATACCAAGGATGTGTACTTGAGAGTGCATAATGATGCCCATTGAGAAAAGCGTCATGAAGTGGTACCTGGTCCATGGTGTCATCCTCTAGTGTGTGAGTAAGCCTACTCATGTGGTCGTACACCAATTTCTATGACCCCTTATTTTCCTTTATCTCAATATCGAATTATTGAAGAAGGAGTATCCATCGAATAAGTTTGGGCTTTGCATCTGGCTTCTTTAAGAGGTACGTCAGTGCTACATGGCCAGAAAAAACAATTAGTTTAGAGTGCAATAAATATTAATGGAATTTATCTATAGCAAATATGACTACAAGAAAATCATTCTATATGGTTTTTTAGTTTTATTGGGATGAATCCAATGTCCTTGAATCATAGGCAATCACATGTGATCTTCCCTCCACCCTCAATGATAAGACATCTCCAACTGTGAAGTTTGAAGCATCACACATAAGCTCAAATGGAATATCCCACTGTGGGGGATGTATTATTGGAGGAGTGGTGAGATGCTTCTTTAGCTCATCAAACACTACCATACATGAATCATAAAAAATGAAGTCAATATATTTTTGAAGTAATCAAGATAAGGGTAGAGAGATCTTACTGAAATATCTAATGAAGCGTCGATAAAAGCCTTCATGCCCTAAGAATGATCTAAAATCACACACAAATTAAGGATATGGAAAGGATATGATAACATCTACCTTAGATCTATTAATCTCTATTCCATGTTTCGACACTACATGCCCTAAGACAATGTCATGATCTACCATAAAATCACACTTTTCAAAGTTCAAAACTAGATTCTTCTCAATACAATGATCCAACACCTTTCTTAAACTAAAGATACATTCATCAAATGAAGATCCATACAATGTAAGATCATCCATAAATACATCCTTGAAGGTTTAAAAAAAATCTGAAAAATACTCCCCATGCATCTATAGAAGGTACCTGGGACATTTCATAGTCTAATGGAATCCTTTAGTAGGAAAATGTACTGAATGGACAAGTGAATGTTGTCTTCTCCTGATCCTCTAGAGCTATAGGAACCTAAAAATATACATAATTTCCATCCAAGACACAATAGTGTGTCTTCCCAACTAGCCTCTAAAGAATTTGATCAATATATGGGAGGGGGAAATGGTTCTTGTGAGTGGATTGATTTAGTTTCCTATAATTAACACACACACACCAACTGTTTTATACCCTCATTAGAACTAATTACTCTCTCTCATTTATAACAACAATAACACCACTTTTCTTAGGCATAACCTGAATATGACTCACTCACTGGGAATCTAAAATGGGATAAATTATACCAGCCTCAAGCAATTTTTTAACTTCATTTTAACAACTTATAGAAGATTTGGATTCAATATCCATTGTGGATGCCTAACCCATTTAGACCCATCCTCCAAAAGAATTCTATACATGAAAATGGAGGGTCTAATACCTGAAATGTTAGCCAAGGTCCACCTAATTTCCCGAATGTTCTCCCTCAAAAGTTTCAAAAGTTTTTATTCATGTTCAAAAGGGATATTGTTAGAAATTATAATAGGTAATCCCTCAAAACTCAACAAGTAGGAGTATTTAAGATTTGGTGGCAATGAATTAAGTTTCAATGAAGGGGGGTGATGTATGGATGGATACATTGAATGAATTGATATATGTGTACAATGAACATCAATACCAAAATAGAAATCATCAAAATTAGAGAATAATTCATCAAATCCATCATCAAACACAATATCCATTCATAATCAGAGTGAATATGATCAAAATCATAATATAAATCCATATAAAAATCAAATCCAAGAGAGGTTTGTGAATTATAAATAGGTGTGTAAGTGATATTAGACATTAAAATAGGACCAATGATCATAATATCTCTAATCATAGGACAATAAAAATCCATGGGGTTTTTACTTAGTGGTTCAAAATGGGAGATAACAAAAGAAGAATGTTCCTCTGTGGGGTACTTCATGGAGTCTATAACATTAAATATCACAACTTTATCTCCAAATTACATGGAATTGTACCCTCATATACATTTATGATATTTTTTTTTAGTTTTTATGAAGGTCCTACCTAAGATAATGGGAGAACGATAATTTACTTGATAATCCTCCATGTTAAACACATATAAATATACCGGAAGGATCATGTATCTTACCTAAACAAGTACATCCTCAAGGACTCTCACTGGATATGTTGTAGCCCTATTCACCAACTTCACCACTACTCTTGTAGGATTCAGATCACTAACATATAAAGAAGAGAATACAAAGTGAGGCATCACATTTATGGAATCTCCAAAATCATATAAAGAATTAGAAAAGTGTAACTCCCCTATGATGCATGGGATGATGAATGTCCCCAGATCCTTTCACTTTTTTGGCATTACTTGAGTTTGTGTATTGAGTGCTAACAAATTCCTTCCAATATTGATCCCCTCATTTACATTGATCCCTCTTTTATTAGTACACATTTATTTGAAGAATTTAGCATACTTTGGGATTTTTTAATGTACTCAACAAGGGGATGTTTATCTCTACATGATTTAATGTGTCTAAAACCTCTTTTTTCATCACCTCTTCAGCTATATTTTTGGTTTGAGCAACTCTATTTAGATAGGGAAGGGTTTTAGGAGGAAAACCATCAATAGTTTTCTTACCTTTTTCTTTCTCCTTAGGATACTCATCGGCCGATCTTTAATGTGGATTATCTGGGGTTGTGGTGAATATCAGTGGAGCAATAGGTGTAAATGTTTTAGTTTTTTGCTTCCTACTTCTCAATGTGACGACATTGACATGCCCCTTTGGATTTGGAGTAGGTTGGGAAGGAATATTTCTAATGTTATTACTTACCAGTTCATGGAGGGTAGTGGTAATATGGATCATTTGTGTCTTCAATTCCCTCAACTCTAAACCTTGAATCTTCATATAATTCTGTTGATTAAGAACAATTGTTTTAAAAGTTCATTAGTGTTAGAATCTACCTTTTACTAGGAAATAACTTGTTGTTTTCTTGCTGATACTTGAGATTCAAATCTGCTTTGGGGTTATTGGAAACATTTTTAGTAAGGAATAGGCTGTTGGAAGTTTTGTTGAAAAGGGGGACATTGTTGTTATCTAGAGCCATAACTCATGTTTGATTGATCCTTCCACCCTTGGTTGTACATTGGTGTCAAGGAATCATGCTTCTTCTAGGGATGTGATTTTTGTTACTACTAATATGGTCTCCCTGGAAACTCGACTTCACAATCTTCTATTTCTTTTAGTTGGGGGAAACACTCAGTTGGGTAGTTTCTTTCAGTGCAACCAGCACAAGGCATCAAAGTTGTGGGATGGGATGCATTTTAAGATCAAGAAATATTTCTCACCATATTTTTCAATTATTCTAATTTAGTATCAATAAAATGACTTTTTAGCGAAGAAGGAATTACCTAATGTACTGCTCTAACATGTGGTGTACCTCGATCACCAAATTGTTGGGAGTTTGGGCCATCTTGTCAATCAACACACATGAAGTTTCTAGTGTTTTTTGACCAATGTTCCACCATATATGGAATCCACCATGATCCTATCCATAATCCTGAGGCCTTCATTGAAGTACTAGATGAGGTGTTTCTCACTAATTTGGTGATGTGGGAAGATTACACACAACTTCTTGAATTGCTCAGAGTGATCATACATTGACTCCCCTTGTTTTTTCTTGATCCCTAATATCTATTTTCAAATGGAATTGGTACTAAATTCTAGAAAAAATCTATGTAATAAAAGATATTTCAAATCATTCCAACATTTTACATCTTCAAGTTGTAAATAATACATCCAATATTTTGCAATTCTATCAAGTGATAATGGTAACGCTCTTTGTTTGATTTGATCTTCAGATACATTTATTGGTTTTAGGGTTGATAAAAACACATTAAATTATTTTATATGTTTGTTTGGATCCTCTCTGTAACAGCCCGAGATTTTATAAAAAATATTCTTTTTAATTTTATTAATGTCTTGTGTTGTACGCTACACCAAAAGGAGCTTGCACAACACACATCCTTGACTTGCCTTGCATTACACGCAATCGCGACCTTCCTCGATAGCATGTGTAGTACACAATACCGAGTTTCACTAAACAACGATATGCTATTAAAATATTATTATAACTAGCCGTTATGAATAGTAATAACCACCTTTTAAAATTTTAGAAATTTTAGCTCTCAAAATGGACTTCATTTTTGGATTCGGAGTATCGAATTTAGCCTAAGGTGAAATTTTGGTACTTTTCGGATAACTTTCATATTCTGATGAATAGTGAAAATTACTAAATTATAATTAAAAACAACTTTTTTAATCAAAATAATTAATAGTGATAAATTATTAATTTGAGTGGTTTTAAAGTATATTTAGAATATATTTTTACAATTTAATACAATTTTGGTCATTGGATGTAATTTCACATTTAAACCAGACATAAACAAGTGTCAATCTTTTGATATATATTGTTTCTTGAAAACACGCTATTTGTTTTAACAGCGGGATTTAATTATAAAATTAATTAATGCAACTTCTATGTTATGAATTTGGTAAAATAGACTTCATTTTTGAATTCGGAATATGAAATATAGCTTAGGATGAAATTTTGGCATTGTTCTGAAAAACATCAATTTTTGATGAATAGTGAAACTACTAAGTGGTAGTTAAAAAACTGAATTTTTCATAAAACATAATTTTACCGCTTCTGTGAATAGAATTTAAAAAATCCGAGAGACACGGTTGATGTCAGTAAGTAAAATTTGGTTCAATGAGATGAAAATAATTTTTGGTGAATAGTAACTTTTTACTTTTATTTACCACGGTTAAAAGTAAATATTGTAATTAAGGGTAAAAATGATATTAATATTACCCTAACACATGTCCTAATCCTATTGGACAAGTTTATCTCGACCAAAAACAACCTTAAGTGTAAAATATTATCATTTAGGCCCACTTGGATTAGATTAGGACATTTATTATTATTTAATTCAAAGAAGAGTTAAAAGAGTTAAAATCAAAGTTTATTTACTAAAACATTTTTAATATAGGGTTATACATAAGATAAATTCGATTGTAAATATTCATTATAAATCTAAAAGGATTTCCTACATAATGGTATTTTATTTGTAATTTTTAGACATCGAATAAGTTAATTTATTTATGACACAATGATGATGCAGTAATTATCTTATTAATGAAATATTGACATAATTGATATTATAAATACCAAAATAAATGTAATTTAAGACTTTTTATGAATTAAACTAATTTTCTAGGTTACTATGATATATTAGTGTTGATTTAATGAACTTGGTTCGAACATATAATTCTGTTATGACTTTCACAAAAATCATATATCAAATAGTGTCAAAATTGACACAAAATAGTTTTTAAATCAAATATTATATTATTAATTGTTATTTTATTTCTAAAAATCTAAGGTTCGGCCAAATGACTTAGATAAGGATATATATATTAATAATAAACAATTTGGGGTTCGTTTGGCATGTTATAGTAAGTGTATTAACCATATAGTGTAAGAAAACAAAAAGACACGGTAAAAGTTAAATTATTTAACTTAAAGTTAAATCTAATTGATAAGGTTAAAATAATAACCTAAACTTGTATAAATCCTATTGGTTGATAGGATTTCGACCCATCCCCACTTTAGATTCGAAATAAGACCCTTTGGAACCATTATAAACCGATTTTGACTTTAATATAAAATAATATTTTGAGATATTCCTAAGGTGCCCCTCTCCTCCCTTATAAAAGGGCACCTCCTCCCTCTCTTCCTTACACAACCTTGAGCCTTCAATCTCGGCAAAACCCTGCCAAAATCCCTTCTACACTTCCCTAGTATCATCCTAGAGGTCCTGGTCTTCTTCAAAGACCATCCTTAGTTCTTTAAGTGGAGGCTAAGAAAAGACGCGTCAAAAAGAGGTAATATCCATTACCGATCTTTTTCAATTTCTTTCTTCTTCAACTTATTCTTCTTTAGTTGTTTCATGATAAATTAATAACATCAGTATTTCTTATATACTTATATCTTATTATAAATATAAAACAACTCTAATTAACCTTCTATCCATCCTACGAAAAAGGAAATCACCGCGCGTGCGTACGTACAGAATACCGTCTCCACGCCGTGTTGTAATCTATTTTCCGCCACCACCTTAATTGGATGGGTATAAAGGTGTAATGAGTAACTATATATGATTATTATAAAGTGATATTGATACTGAAATATTATACATACACTTTAACACAATTCCACGACCATGGGAACGATATCATCGCTCGTGCGTACGTACGGACTACCGTCTCCACGACGCGATGAGATTCATTCTCAATGATTAACCATTCATGAATGATTATAAAGTATATATAATAAGTACTGATGAAATATATTACCTGATAATGATACTGGAATTATTTATATTTGTATGTATGTCATCTACTTAATTCCATTCAATTCAATAAGGAAACGAAAACTACGTTCATGCGTACGTACAGACTACCGTCTCCATGAACGGTGTATTTCTTTCCATTTACTGATTTATTATATATGTATATTATGAATATATATATAAGTCATGTTTTATATTCTTTAATTAAGTAATCATGATCTTAGTAATCATATGAATAATTACAAGTTAAAAACACGAACGACAAATGAGACGATTTTACCCAAAACGCTACTTTAACATGAATTTACAAAAGAACGGGTAATATAAAGTCATAAGTGGACCATATATGATATAATAACAATGAATATGATTCTATAATAAGTAAATAACATTATTTAAATCATTATACAGGAGGTTCAGACACTTACAAAGCATGTCGGACCTAAGGTAACGGAAAATATCACAATCTCATTTTTATCCAAGATTGTTTTTACTTTGGCATTTATTGGGGTGTATTTTATCATCCACATCCATGTTCCCTAAATATGTAATATTGTTTCCATCCACTTAAAATAGTTTAAATACAATTTTACCCTTCGGTGAGTTTTTAGTAAAGAATATGAAAGGAATCTTTTGTCGTTTTTCGTACGAGGTACTTTTTGACTTTTCCGGCAAAAGTACGAGAAGAATGTTTTTTTAACTTATACGGAATGAATGGATTTTTAAAACATTATTTCCAAGAATCTTCCTTTACAAGTTTTCAAGTTTATTTTTAATCAACTTATTTTATTTTAAAGTCGTATGACATGTTATGAAAGGAAAAATGTTTTTGAAGAAGAAAGGATATTTTCCTCAAGAATGGAGTTCAAGTGTTTTATCAAAATTATTTTCCATCTAAGATAATAAAGGGTTCTGTTTTTATCCCTATTATTACATTGATTCGATCATGTTGTTATGGAATTATTTTTATGAATTCCTTTATCTTGTATGAATTGTTTATGATGTCATGATGTTTAAGATTCCCATTTGAATTACATGGGTTATGCAATGATGTATGATTTATGATTTTGTGGCACACATAAGAATGGTATCATTATGAGATGGGTGGGACCTATATATCCCTCCAATGCATTGGGTAAATATTTATATCTCATGAGATAGACATGGATGGAACGGAAGGTTATTTCGGTTCAGTGATACAGGACTGAAACGAGGAGTGAACTCGGTTCAGAAATGGACTTTGTCCGCTAAGATAGTCTTGGCAATGAGTCATGACTAACAAGAAATGATTTTCCATGATTATGTGTGCATGCCACAAGGTTTCAAGTTTCATGTTATGATTATGGGGATCTCATTTTCACTTCTATGATTTATTCCATGTTAAGATATTATGATCTCTTTTGCAGGTTATGATTTTCAAAAAGATATGATATGATTTTTATTTCCTTTATTTGCCATTTCTGAGCATTTGAGCTCACCCTTTTATGTTTTCTTTTCCCCAGGATATAAAGAAAGGTTTTAGGTAAAAAAATGGGAAGATCTTTATGGGAGATATTGAAGATCTTTCACCACGATTAGAAGATTACGTTCCGAGTTTCCAAAGACACTAAACTCTTACGATCCTTGTGTGTCTGTTTTTGTTATGTACTAAGTATTCCGAAAAAGTAATGTAATGTCCATGTACGTCAGGCTTTGGGTCTCTACATTTGGTATCAGAGGAAAGGTTTATTCAACCTTTGGAAACTAGGATGCGAAAACATTAGTGAGATCCCTAGAGATTTTTCTACGGTATGTCTAGGGATGTCCCTAAAGTTAAGTATACGTATAGGTTATAGTACTAGAACTACGCTAACGATCATATAATTAAACCTAAGATGTTAGATATTGAAGGTACTCCCCCTTTATTATGTTGTTTTCCCTAGCATGATTTTTGCCTCTCACACTATTCTTTTTTTGGGTTTTAGAAAATGGCTGGAAACAAGATGATTCACGATAATGGAGGATATGATGGACAATGGAATGATATTCTTCATAATGAAATGGGATTTGGAAGTCCAAACATCATTATTATGCCGAATCAGCAATCTCATAATATGATCAATAAAGTAAAATTTGGTAAGTTTCCTGACTCGGCAAATAAGAGAAAGATGGAGTTTCATGATGATCATAGAGGAAAGAAAGTTCAATTTCCCCTATGTAAATCCTGTGGGAAGAGGCATCAAGGAGAATGTTTCAAAGGAACAGGAAGATGCTTCGGGTGTGGAAAAGAAGGACACAAAGCAAGTAAGTGCAAAGGAAAAGGTTCAGTTAACACCATGGATGAGGATAATGGTATGGCTACGACATCAACAATGGTTAAATGTTTTAAAATTGGAATGTACGGGCATTATGCAAAACAATTCCCTAAGGGAAAGTCTTATAAAGATAATCAGTATAGTCGTATGGGAAGTATTTATGTTGATGATTATGAAGAGACTACAAATGATATGTGAGATGAAAGAATTGTTGAAGCTCGGTCAATGGTTTAAGAATGTAGTGGAATGATTACATGTTTATCATGTGTAATGTTGTATAAGAAATCTCATGGTACTATGGAATAAAGAGACATCTAAGGATTGTTACACTGTTGTCTTTCCTTGAGTTATGAAAGTGTATGATTAATGGTACCACTATCCATGAAAGTTTATTCAGATATTTTTGGAATTTAGATGATATGTGCATAATGAAGGAATAATAAGATAATGAGGTGTTTGATTGTATTCATGAGCTCATGACTGATATAAGGAGAAGGTTATATCATGGTTTGAGTATATAGAATTTTTGGATTTTGGTATGTGGAAAGAGTTAACTTTTAACTGCATTCATGTTTTCACTAAGGTTCAATGGGTATTCAAGAGAATACATGATTAAGGCCTTTGAATGTTTGGAATGTGAACAACAAGACATATCTTATGATATATGGGGATTAACGATAGTATTAAATCTCTGGTAATCGTTTTCACTATATTATGAGAGTGGACTGTAGTATTATAGATAAGCCTAAAGATTAGAATGGATTATGTTGGACATAAGTTAGTATTGTTTAAGGATAGAAGATTTTTGATATTATTGATGGGATGTTATAGTAATGTAGTTTTAGAAAAAGGACAACCTACAGGACGGGCGACAACCCATCGCTTCGGACAAGGCTGTGGGAATCGAACCCATAACTGAAGTGCGACTGGCCTTTATCACCCACCACTGGCCTACAGGAAGTCCCTGTTTAGTAGAAACTAGTTTTATTATATTAAGCAATATGATATATGAAGTATAAGTCCATTTTAGGAACCATATATGATTAATCTCACTATAAATCGACTTATGTATATAATTTTTGCTAACCTTTTGTTTGAGACAGATGGAATGATCCGTCATTCTATCACATGATCTGCTAACACTTCACGAATAACAAATTCAACTTCATTTATTTAAGAGATGAAGTGGAAATTGTTCAAGGCACGAACAACAGTGAGATTGTACCAAAATAAAGTAAGTATTTATTCTAATGCAAATTTTCAACTTTAGGGAAATGATCTTGAAAATCAAAAATGTTGTCCTAGTGATCTTATACCTGATGAATGAGATGGTACCTTATATCATCACAAATCTATGGATTTGTGATTACTGGATTTTCCATAGCCATGTTCTCTACCACTCTCCATCAGAACAAGATGGTTAGATTTCTCTTCCATATCCATATTTTCACCTATGTGGAAACCCAGTGATTAGTTTATTTGGGTAATCGTTACATTTCATACTTTAGTTTTTAAAGCCAAGTTTTGGTATTCTTTTTTACGATGTGGGTTTCTATTAAAGAAACTTTTGAATAGTAAACCATTTATAACTCCGACGAATTTCGAGGGCGAAATTCATTTTAAGGGGGGTAGAATGTAACAGCCCGAGATTTTATAAAAAATATTCTTTTTAATTTTATTAATGTCTTGTGTTGTACGCTACACCAAAAGGAGCTTGCACAATACACATCCTTGACTTTCCTTGCATTACACGCAATCGCGACCTTCCTCGATAGCGTGTGTAGTACGCAATACCGAGTTTCACTAAACAACGATATGCTATTAAAATATTATTATAACTAGCCGTTATGAATAGTAATAACCACCTATTAAAATTTTAGAAATTTTAGCTCTCAAAATGGACTTCATTTTTGGATTCGTAGTATCGAATTTAGCCTAAGGTGAAATTTTGGTACTTTTCGGATAACTTTCATATTCTGATGAATAGTGAAAATTACTAAATTATAATTAAAAACAACTTTTTTAATAAAAATAATTAATAGTGATAAATTATTAATTTGAGTGGTTTTAAAGTATATTTAGAATATATTTTTACAATTTAATACAATTTTGGTCATTGGATGTAATTTCACATTTAAACCAGACATAAACAAGTGTCAATCTTTTGATAGATATTGTTTCTTAAAAACACGCTATTTGTTTTAACAGCGGAATTTAATTATAAAATTAATTAATGCAACTTATATGTTATGAATTTGGTAAAATATACTTCATTTTTGAATTTAGAATATGAAATATAACTTAGGATGAAATTTTGGCATTGTTCTGAAAAACATCATTTTTTGATGAATAGTGAAACTACTAAGTGGTAGTTAAAAAACTGAATTTTTCATAAAACATAATTTTACCGCTTCTGTGAATGGAATTTCAAAAATCCGAGAGACACGATTGATGTCAGTAAGTAAAATGTGGTTCAATGAGATGAAAATAATTTTTGGTGAATAGTAACTTTTTACTTTTATTTACCACGGTTAAAAGTAAATAGGGTAATTAAGGGTAAAAATGATATTAATATTACCCTAACACATGTCCTAATCCTATTGGACAAGTGTATCTCGACCAAAAACAACCTTAAGTGTAAAATATTATCATTTAGGCCCACTTGGATTAGATTAGAACATTTATTATTATTTAATTCAAAGAAGAGTTAAAAGAGTTAAAATCAAAGTTTATTTACTAAAACATTTTTAATATAGGGTTATACATAAGATAAATTAGATTTTAAATATTAATTAGAAAGATAAAAGGATTTCCTACATAATGGTATTTTATTTGAAATTGTTAGACATCAAATAAGTTAATTTATTTATGACACAAAGATGATGCAGTAATTATCTTATTAATGAAATATTGACATAATTGATATTATAAATACCAAAATAAATGTAATTTAAGACTTTTTATGAATTCCACTAATTTTATAGGTTAATATGATATATTAGTGTTGATTTAATCAACTTGGTTCGAACATATAATTCTGTTATGACTTTCACAAAAATCATATATCAAATAGTGTCAAAATTGACACAAAATAGTTTTTAAATCAAATATTATATTATTAATTGTTATTTTATTCTTAAAAATATAAGGTTCGGCCAAATGACTTAGATAAGGATATATATATTAATAATAAACAATTTGGGGTTCGTTTGGCATGTTATAGTAAGTGTATTAACCATATAGTGTAAGAAAACAAAAAGACACGGTAAAAGTTAAATTATTTAACTTAAAGTTAAATCTAATTGATAAGGTTAAAATAATAACCTAAACTTGTCTAAATACTATTGGTTGATATTATTTAGACCCATCCCCACTTTAGATTCTAAATAAGACCCTTTGGAACCATTATAAACCGATTTTGACTTCAATATAAAATAATATTTTGAGATATTCCTAAGGTGCCCCTCTCCTCCCTTATAAAAGGGCACCTCCTCCCTCTCTTCCTTACACAACCTTGAGCCTTCAATCTCGGAAAAACCCTGCCAAAATCCATTATACACTTCCCTAGTATCATCCTAGAGGTCCTGGTCTTCTTAAAAGACCATCCTTAGTTCTTTAAGTGGAGGCTAAGAAAAGGCGCGTCAAAAAGAGGTAATATCCATTACCGATCTTTTTCAATTTCTTCCTTCTTCAACTTCTTCTTATTTAGTTGTTTCATGATAAAGTAATAACATCAGTATTTATTATATACTGATATGTTATTATAAATATGAAACAACTCTAATTAACCTTCTATCCATCCTACGGAAAAAGGAAATCACCGCGCGTGCGTACGTACGGAATACCGTCTCCACGCCGTGGTGTAATCTATTTTCCGCCACCACCTTAATTGGATGGGTATAAAGGTGTAATGAGTAACTATATATGATTATTATAAAGTGATATTGATACTGAAATATTATACATACACTTCAACACAATTCCACGACCATGGGAACGATATCATCGCTCGTGCGTACGTACGGACTACCGTCTCCACGACGCGATGAGATTCATTCTCAATGATTAACCATTCATGAATGATTATAAAGTATATATAATAAGTACTGATGAAATATATTACCTGATAATGATACTGGAATTATTTATATTTATTTTTATATCATCTACTTAATTCCATTCAATTCAATAAGGAAACGAAAACAGTGTTCATGCGTACGTACGGACTACCATCTCCATGAACGGTGTATTTATTTCCATTTACTGATTTATTATATATGTATATTATGAATATATATATATAAGTCATGTTTTATATTATGTAATTAAGTAATCATGATCTAAGTAATCATATGAATAATTACAAGTTAAAAACACGAACGACAAATGAGACGATTTTACCCAAAACGCTACTTTAACATGAATTTACAAAAGAACGGGTAATATAAAGTCATAAGTGGACCATATATGATATAATAACAATGAATATGATTATATAATAAGTCAATAACATGATTTAAATCATTATACAGGAGTTTCAGACACTTACAAAGCAAGTCGGACCTAAGGTAAGGGAAAATATCACAATCTCATTTTTATCTGAGATTGTTTTTACTTTGGCATTTACTGGGGTGTATTTTATCATCCACATCCATGTTCCCTAAATATGTAATATTGTTTCCATACACTTACAATAGTTTAAATCCAATTTTACCCTTCAGTGAATTTTTAGTAAAGAATATGAAAGGAATCTTTTGTCATTTTTCGTACGAGGTACTTTTTGACTTTTCCGGAAAAAGTACGAGAAGAATGTTTTTTTTAACTTATACGGCATGAATGGATTTTTAAAACATTATTTACAAGAAGATTCCTTTACAAGTTTTCAAGTTTATTTTTAATCAACTTATTTTATTTTAAAGTCGTATGACATGTTTTGAAAGGAAAAATATTTTTAAAGAAGAAAGGATATTTTCCTCAAGAATGGAGTTCAAGTGTTTTATCAAAATTATTTTCCATCTAAGATAATAAAGGGTTATGTTTTTATCCCTATTATTAAATTGATTTTATCATGTTGTTATGGAATTATTTTTATGAATTCCTTTATCTTGTATGAATTGTTTATGATGTCATGATGTTTAAGATTCCCATTTGAATTACATGGGTTATGGAATGATGTATGATTTATGATTTTGTGGCACACATAAGAATGGTATCATTATGAGATGGGTGGGACCTATATCTCCCTCCAATGCATTGGGTAAAGATTTATATCTCATGAGATAGACATGGCTGGAACAGAAGGTTATTTCGGTTCAGTGATACAGGACTGAAACGAGGAGTGAAATCGGTTCAGAAATGGACTTTGTACGCTAAGATAGTCTTCGCAATGAGTCATGACTAACAAGAAATGATTTTCCATGATTATGTGTGCATGAAACAAGGTTTCAAGTTTCATGTTATGATTATGGGGATCTCATTTTCACTTCTATGATTTATTCCATGTTAAGATATTATGATCTCTTTTGCAGGTTATGATTTTCAAAAAGATATGATATGATTTTTATTTCCTTTATTTTCCCTTTCTGAGCATTTGAGCTCACCATTTTATGTTTTATTTTCCCTAGTATATAAAGAAATATTTTAGGTAAAAAGAAGGGGAAGATCTTTATGGTAGATATTGAAGATCTTTCACCACGATTAGAAGATTACGTTCCGAGTTTCCAAAGACACTAAACTGTTACGATCCTTGTGTGTGTGTTTTTGTTATGTACTAAGTATTCCGAAAAAGTAATGTAATGTCCATGTACATAAGGCTTTGGGTCTCTACACTCTCCAAATGGTCCATGAAAATTTTTAAGAGGGTGAATTAACCCAAATTTTAGTTTAAAGTCCAATTTGAGATTTGGGTATGCAATACAATTTGGTTAATAGTTAATATACGGTGCACCAAATTCTTAAATGGTACTATTAACTTAATTTTTATTATATGAATCCATTTGTTCTATTTCTAGTTTTTATTTAGAAGTGTTTCCAATTTCAGTGTTCCCGGAATGGTGTAATTCTCTAATTAGTTGAATATTGAAACTTCCTACAGACTGAGACTATTTTATTCAAGCCCTAAGTCTACATTCAATCTCAGGGTAAAGATATAAGAGACCCTTAGGATTATTTATTTTCATAAATAAAATAAAAACTAAATTAATAAAAGTTTACCATAATAAAAATATTATAATTTTGAGTTTATGGTCCAAAAAGAAATAAATAAAGAAAACAAAAGAATAAGAAAAATTCAGATTGGGTAAATAAGGAAGAAAGAAAAGAAGAATAGAATAAAATGAAAAATAAAATAAATACCTATAATTGGTTGAAATAATTACTTTACACCCTATAAATATTTCTAATTTGAAAGGTTCTATCATGGGCACTATCAAATGAAGTTCAGTTTTTGGTTATTTAGGTTCATCAAAGTGGCTGACCATAGTCGTCTCTTAAAGGAGGAAGTAATTAAAACAACCTATTAAAGGTATTTTGAAAATAAAATAAAATAAAATAAAAACACTACTTGAAAGGTTGTGAGGTTTTTTGATGTTTATAAAATAATAATAATAAGTATGCTAGAATAATATTGTAATTTTTTTGTTTTTGAAATGAGATTAAGAAAACACAATGATAAGATATTTTTTTAGAAAACTGTTTTTAGAAAGAATAATTAATATAACTATACCTATTAACTTAATTATTAATCATTAAAATTTAAATTAATATCCATTAAATTATTGTCTTCTAATTTGTTAACCCTAGAACCCTATTATAATTTACTTTACCACAAATATGAAATTAATTAAACCCTTGGCTAGCTTCAGAACATGCAATCATAGCATACTGTTTTGATTATCATTATAAGGATAGATTATAGTCATGGTAAATTAGGGCATAAATACATTATATAAATAAATATTAATTGAGTTTACAGATTATATTTGAACTCTACAAATTGATCCCATGTGATTTTATATTACCGATTAAGACCACGCTCTCTCAATTTACACAATTCTCGACCTCACGTGTTTTGTGTTAATTGTTCAATTACTTGTTTAGTTTAATTTAAATTAAAAAATCAATTAATTTATAATATTATGTAAATTAAAGTATATCATTTATTCAAAATTAATAAATGAATAAGGTAATAGGTAGATTGATTACTAAAAATAACTACTCTTCCATGGATGTTGTAGTCATCGTAGAAATGTTTTGCACGTGAAAAGGTTTAGATTGGGTATAACCCAATCTCATCTATACTCTTGATTTACTAACCAAATATAATCAGTATTTTATAAGAAAAATTAACA
This sequence comes from Viscum album, assembly GCA_963277665.1. NCBI lineage: Eukaryota > Viridiplantae > Streptophyta > Magnoliopsida > Santalales > Viscaceae > Viscum > Viscum album. The sequence continues at coordinate 1,085,445,935 of OY728155.1, forward strand.
AAATATAATAATTTATTGATAAATAAATAATTTTATTATAAGAATAAAAACATTACAACAAACAAGAGGAAAATAAGAACATTTCGGAGAAGATTCTAGCTTGATAGCTTCCCTCCTCCAATTGTAAATTTAAATTCTATATAACCACTTATACTATACTCCTAATCTTCTAATTCAAATAAAACCCCATAAATGTGATAAAAAAACCAATTTATAGAGTGGAGGGGAGGCTAGTTTATAATTGGTTTCAAGTGTGAATGGGAAAATTCAACCAAATATTTTAATCCCATTTAGACTAACTTTTTGAACTCTAAAATGAGTGAACAATCTATTCTTATGGAATATTGATTCGTTAGAAATTGGGTTCTCTATATTCTCTCCAAATTTGGTCCAAATCCATGAAAGTATGAAGACACTACTAGAAAAATAACCTATACCAACAGTTTGGAACCATTGGTATAGGCCTCCAAACCGTTGTTATAGCCTATACCAACGGTTTGGAGAACCGTGGCCAAGTAAGCTGCGAGGATAGGTCTATACCAATAGTTTTGGGAAAACCGTTGGTATAGATCTATACCAACGGTTCTAAAAACCGTTGGTATAAGTAATATGAAAATCTATACCAACGGTTCCATAAAACCATTGGTATATGTATTTCAAAAATAGAAACATTCGATGGGATTTGATCCCAGGACCTCCAGTTTATGATTGAACGACCTAACCACTAACCTAACATGATTTTTGTGAACATAATTTTGTAAATATATATATGTATTATCATAAATATTTTAAATTTTGATTTATCCAATGTTCTTCATAAGAATATTCCATTAAAAATAAATGTACCTATACCAACGGTTCTCAAAACTGTTGGTATAGACCTATACCAATGGTTTTGAGAACCGTTGGTATAGGTTATTTGATTTTGGGACCTATACCAATAGTTCTGGCCAAACCGTTGGTATAGGTCCCCCCTATACCAAAGGTTTGTTCACAACCGTTGGTATAGGTCCATATAAGTGACCTATACCAACGATTTTGGACAAAAAATTGGTATAGGTCCAAATTAGTGAACTATACCAATGGTTTTCCCAAAACCGTTGGTATAGATCATATTTCCAGTAGTGAGAATTTATGATTCAAATATTGAAGTAGTGTTTAATATGGAGAGTCATAATCATCTTTGACTTCATGACACAATTACTCCAATAAAATACATGATTTATCTCATATTTCCTTAATAAAAGTTGTATCCCATTAATTTAGAAACACAATTAAAAAATTTTAACTTAAAATAATTCACAGAAAAAAATTTATTTCCGAAATACTATAGTGGATTTTAAAATAAAAAACAGTAATTTTCATAAAATTTTCAAATGATTGATCTAATCCCAAATAATTTATAAATAAACATATTTAACACAATTCGAGGAAATTATGTCATTTATTATTAATAAAATATTCAATAAAATTGTGTTTTATCAATAATTCCTTTTCATTATCTCAAAAAATGAATAAGTCATTGAAAACCATCAATTGATCAATTTATCACTTCAGTTTAGAATTTAAAAATTCTAAAAAATCCAACTAATTTGTTTGGGTTTTGGATTAAATTAGGGGTATTTTCATTGAATAATATACAATAATTGTTGAAAGTTTTAGCTAAAACCACTAACTCCCTTTTCCAATGAGTTGCGTAAGGATAATCCCATGTTTTAAATGAATGAATAAGGGTAGTGTTGCCTGTGCATAAGGGTAACCCCTTGTTTCCAAAGGTTGTGTAAGGGTATTCACCTACTTGATTAAGATCAAGAAGTATTTTCTATATGTTTCATAAGGGTATAAGAGTAGTGTAAGGGTAAAACTTATTTCCCTCATGCGATAGCTATGAGCTGTGTAAGGGTAAAATCAAGTCACCTTTATGCAACACCATTTTTTGGGAAAAAATAATTTTAAACCCTATTTTTTTATTTTTTTATTCTAGGTTAACCCTGTAACACATATATATGATTTAAAAGGATAAAAACATGTAGAATCAATTCTTTGACACATTTTAAATTCATAACTCATATTATTGAAGAATTTAAGTACTATACTTTTATTATTCCATTAAAAAGACAAATTAATTGGTGTTTTTAATTTAGGTGTCTTTTATAATATAGAATGCCTCCTCTATTTTAAAATCTACCCAAACCTTTACTACCTAGAACTTTTGATATCCTATTGAGGAGAGTTTTTGGAATCCATTTGCTGTAGTAGGAGATTCAATTCCTTTATCTTGTTTCCCATTATCCATTACTTCAAAACTAGTAAAAGGGTGTTGGAAGTTGTGTATGGACCTTCTCTTATTGTTGCATGTTCCTCTTTCTCAATATTGTGGATTTCATGTGGGTGTGGTTGATCTTGATTTTGAGGTATGTGTCCCAAATCACCTCCCTTTATAATTGAATATTTTCTTTAGCACGCTTTCATCTTTAATTTTTGATGTATTTGTTTTTTTCCACATATATCTAGTATCTATATCAATTATTGCTGATTTTTTGAGATTTTAATAAAAGTGAAAAAGTGGGATTTCATATGAATTGAAGTGAAAATTATTTTAAATAAATATACTCTTTTTTTTGGAAATTGATATTCCTGATTTCCTTTTGATAAATTCCCTGAGTTATTTATGAAGTTGGTTTCCAAAATAAAGAGAAAAGTGTGGTTTTATAATTCGTATGGTGTTTTGACCCATTTTTAAATAATGTTATGAAATCTAGTATTTATTAAAGTTCTATGATTTGTGAATGGTTTTATAAATGAACTTGAAATTCTTTTAAAGTCTTGGTATTCTGAGTGGAATGTAGAAAGGTCTAGATGTCACTTTAAATGATTTCTTGAAAAATAGAAAACCCATAGGACATTACCCTTTATATATAATGAAATAGATGGATTATTTGAATGAATGAAATGAGATTTCTCTTTTGAGGGTGATGAATTAAATTAAACTGAGTTGAATTGATATTCTTAATAAAGGGGAATGTTTCTATGTGGGTATTTAGAGGTGTCAGAAATATTTATGATTCGTTTTTCTAATGTGATGATATGAAATGATATATGGTATGATATTATCTTTGAAATGATCACCTCTATTTGAATGTCATGGTAAAAAATGGGTTACTAGATGGGAATTATAGCTACACATGTTCACTGGTTTAGTATCATGCTCTGGCTAGTGGCCTTAGGTGGGACTAGGGTAAACCTAAGGGATTTCCCCTCAATTAGGCTAGGATGGGGTAAGACCAAGTGTTTTGGTGAGGTCGATTGTTGATTGATTTTATAGTGTGCAGACTTTTCTTCATCGGTGACCATGTCAATTCTATTATAGACTTATTCCTTTTAGAACCTTTGGTATCCATGATAATGTTTTATGAATATTTTCTATGGAATGATTGTTTTAATGGGTTGAGAAATGATTTTCCATTTTCTTCCATATGCCTTTAAAACCATTTTAAACTAGAATTTAAGAATGTTTTGTTACAAAAAAATAATTCTAGTTTTATTTGGATTTTTTGTGTGAAAATGGGGGTTTTATAGGAAAATTTTGATACCTTTTTTATTGATGAAAAACTTGGAAAACCTATATTGTACCCTTATTTTCAAACCATCATGATATAGTTTTTGTTTTAAAGTGTTATGATTTGGGTTGGTGGGTCTCGACCTACTAGGATTTTAGGTCACACATATATATTATAGGTTTAACAGATTGATCAACATTGTGGATATTATTATATCTTTGGGTTTGAGATTTGATGGAGGTTCATGTTGATTTTCCTCACTTGTAGATGGATATGTTGGTGGTTTGTTATCTTTTCCTTTGTTATCAGTTTTATCATCCATCATCCTTGTTATCCTGTTGGTTGTATCTTCTACTTTTGGATATCTTACTTTTTTAGCTTTTCCTTACACTATTTATCTATTTATGTTTATGGTTATTGGGTGAAATCATTCTGATCCCATTATTTTTGATGCATGAGTGCTTGTCGCCAGCCAGTGGGGATCAGTAAAACCTTCGTGCTAGTAGTGGATCTATTTAGGTGCTTATCCATTTGGAATCTTGGGAAATTTTATTAAATATAGTCCCCTTTATCCTTGAATATTCATTCTCCATCTTGGTTTTACTATTGAGGATTTATAAACTCTTCTAAGATTTTGAGTATGGCTCAAAGTGGGTATGGTTGGTTTCCATGATGGATTGGTCATAAAATTGAAAACTAACACCAAAGTAATATGTTGTATTCTTTTTGAATATAATATTACAATTGGATGATTCCTTACTTTCTAGCAATATCATATAAATGAATTATTACGTCTCTATTATTTTATACCTATTTTGTGATTCTTATGCATTTTATATCATGAATTCACTTGTATATATAATATATTATGTTAGAGACACTAATGGTGATAGATTACTAAGTTATGTACTCCCATCCTATTTGTTCACCTTGGTAGGCATGCATAATTGGAATCAAAGTCAATGGTCAAGTCCTGGTATAGGTGGAAGATCTTGAGTAGATCAAGGGGAATTAGATGAAAATACCAAGGAGATGATGAGGTTAATATAGTTATATCACCTCTTTATTTTTATTTATATATGAATTTATTAGGATTATCTTATTAAAAGATTATGTTAGTAATGTATGACTGTGTGTAATTATGGGTTCATTACATTATAAAATTTTGTTTTTTATTATATCATAATATAACTTCCACCACAATTTCGTGTATTATTATGATATGTTATCAATTTTGCGATTATATTTATTTATATATTATAATAGGATATGATATTGAGGGAATAATATTACCCATTTTATCATCAGTCCCTCACTACTAATTGGTAGCCTCCAGAATATGAGGATCTATGTATGATGTATGTGATGGATCAACTTAGGATATATAAATAGTGACTAGGTTGGGGATGTTATAAAGTTGTATCAAATCTGTTAGGATTATATGTAAAGAAAATTTTTATGATAAAGTTTTAGGAATTTATGAAGGATAGATTTTATAATTTAATATGAATAACTAGATGGAGGTAGTCATAACAAAACCAATGTCTAGAAATAGAAGTAGTAAAGTTTGAGAGATATAGAAGGATGTGTTCGAGAAGTATTATTCCAAGTTTTTTTAAGGAACCATTTTTCTTGGTGATGATAATTACTTATTAATAGGCACCTGGTTTATGATTTCAGTGTATGGAAAAGATCATATGGTGATGGAACTAGATGCATCGAAAG